>JARCFY010000005.1:47249092-50093258 GCA_029233225.1 Lepidodactylus listeri | reverse complement strand
AGCTCTTTTGATGATGATCTACAAGTGTTTTGCAACTTATTTCTATGTTTCTTTGGGGTTTTTCTGGGGTGGGGTGGGGGGTTGGCCCTAATAAGTGGCCCAGATATCACTACCTTTTTTATTTGGTTAGGAAGAAGCTGTTGTGCGTTAGTGCAACAAAAGGTATGAAGTTTTAACTGTCTGTGCACAACTTCAAATTTTCTAGTGATAGCATAAAAAGGAAAATCCCTGAAAGGGATTGGTGAGGCTAGTCTAATGAAGAGTTTAGTGGTCTAGGATCTTGCCTTCAGTGAAGGGAGAGAAAACTAGAGGCCAGACTGGAATTAGGTGAGCAATTAAATATTGGTGGCAGGGTGCCTTCTAGAATTGTTTCTTATGCACGTCTTCTAGTGCATTTGGATTTATTGTGGTATGTATATTAGCTTGTCAAATGTTTTATTTTTAATCTTTTAATAAAAAAACTAAATTCACCAATGATTGCATGTATTTTGGGGTGTGGCGCTTGTGCTTTAGAAACTCAGTTCATGTTAGCAATTAACCAGTAATATATCCTTGAGTGCAAATGTTGGTAATTAAGCACTTAATTCTTGTACTGTACTTGTCTGTTCAAGTATGAGCAGTGGGAACGTTCCATTGGTTCAGGATTCTTGGGCTAATGCAGGGGTGATGGGGTTGGAGTTTTTGTTTTAATTTGGGATGCTAAATTCCTGGCCTTGATTATGTACATTCCAAGTTTCAAGTTGTCACTTAATTGGTCTTTATGAGTCTTTTAAAAGAAAAAAAATTCTGCACTTGTGCTGGTCTGAGCCTGTGCGCATTCCGTTTGAAGTAAGCCCCACTGTGTTCAGTAGGGTCTTCTCCTAAGTTGGTGTGCGTAGAATTGCAGCCTGGTGAAACCTCTCTCTGACTGAATGAAAATCTTTAAATGACATGCAATGGAGTAGAAAGCTCAGCAGATCTGCTATGGTGTTAGCCCTCCTCCAGGTAAAACCCAATCTCTGTTTTTGTTTTGGGAGATGTGTGAGCTGTTTGTGCTGTTACCTTTCCACAGAGCTGTCATTGTAACATAGACCAATGCTGTAAAGTTACTTAACACATGCAAGTGTCCCAGCATCGCGAAAGGGGGAGGATCAAAAATAAGATAGGAAACTAGCTATGTCATCTTCCTTTTTGTTAATCATGTGGAATAATAAAAGTGGAAACTGTCATTATTGGTAGATGTGTGCTTTGTAACTGTCTTCGAGCTGTCTGATGTGGATGCTCTAAATTCAGAGCCTGTCAAAAGGGTTGTTTCTCTCTGACTGTGCCAAATTCTCACCTACCTTTGAACTAGAAGGGAAGGCCCACACCCTTCCTCCCCCCCTAAAGACTTTCCTGCTTTTACAGTGGAAACGGGACTGTTTTGATGTGTAAACTAAGCAATAGTTTGGACAGTTCAAGTGGAAATAACATCCTATGCATAATGACTTTGAGAAACAGCATGGAACTCTGGATATAACCTGTAATTATAGTAGCTTGGCTTAATTGGTTTGATTTCAGTGAAACTTTTCTTTTAAGTGGGAAAAAGGTTTCCTTTAAGGTCCACACGGAGTGGACCTTTCGTGGATTGTATGTGTTCAAAGGCAGCACTTCAGCGAGTAAAAAAGAAATAAGAGCTTTAGTCCTCATTAGTACTGTGGAAGAGAAGCATAAGAGTGTCAAACCCATTGGAGAATCATGTTCTCTACCCAACAGAGACCTTTAGTTTTTATCCATAATGAAGAGCAGCATCCCAATTAAATTTAGTAAAGAGCTCAATTCAACATCAGATAGCTGTTTTGATTGTAGTAGGTGGTACACATTCTGCCTCTGTTTTGCAAAACAAGGTGTTTTCCTTCTTGAGGCATTAAATGTTATTTTGACTTGGGTGTATTTTGATAGGTCTGATTCTCCTAGTGGAAAGGGTGCATCTGAATTAGATATCACATGTGAAAATAAAGTTGTTCTATAAATGACTTGTCTCCTGCTGTGTAACCGAGAATTATAGGGCTCTTTGAAGCAGGGTCTTTCTTGGTATCCAGATGTTCCCCCCCCCCCTCTAGAAATTAGTCTATGTAAATAAGTGAAGAGAGCTTGCAAACTTAGACCGTGGTGTGAAGAAAACAAAACCCATGTAATTGAGTACAGTGTTGCGCACAACTCCACAATTCACATTCCCATATAACATTTATATGGGTAATTTTCCCCATGTAAATTTTCCCGTCTCAAGAACAGCTGGGATACCACCATCACTGGCCCAGTCCGGTGTGTTTCAGACTGGAGATGAGTCATCTGTATGTGTGCTGGGGTGAAGGGTGGTAGTTACCTTTGTGTAACTTAATGGCCATGAGCCTGAAACATGTAAAGCTTGACATGTTATTAATGTATGATTTGTGGTCCCACTGGGACCATCAAAGGGGGTGGTCACATGCCAATATAAATTGCCAATATATATTGTCTAAAAACTGAGCAGAAAGAGGCTCAGGAAGATACATCTAGTGAGGCTTCTAGGTTGGAAGTGAGGCAGGTATTTTAATAGTTAACATGGTGTGCACATACAATATTTATTAAAGTAGGCCAGTACCTGGGATTTTATATGTCTGTGTAGGTACAGTGTCTAATTGGATATTTTTGAGAGTAGCACTTGACCCATATGTTTGTTCTGAACTCTGCCTCAGGGCTCTGTAAGTAACTTAATTTCGGCATATGCCTTCTGACTGCCTCCTTTCTTCATCAACTAGCCACAGTCTCTTTCCTGTTTGTTTGAAGATACCACAGCTCTACAAAACAAGCAGCTGTGGTGTGTCCTTAGCAGGTTTTTCAGTTGTGGGTATATCTGGCCCTCTAAACTCCAGGCCACTTTGACCTCAGGGTTCTGTCACGCTCGCTGAAATCTGCCATAGAAAATTAAAAGCTGTTTTTTTTAATTGCCCTTTGCCCAAGGAATTCAGGCAGTGTATGAGTCACACCATCCCTTATTTTTTCCTAAAAACAACCTGTTGAAACAAGGAAGGAAAGAGATCTGTCCATGGCAGTGTGTGGATTTGAATCCAAGTCCCTTCAGTAGAATAACACTCTAACTGGTACACCACAATTGGCCCTGAAGTTCAACCACCTGTGTCCCTCTGAATCACGACGGAGTGGCAAGATGTGGCCACCTGGTGCCCCCACTACACACACAAACAAATGGAAAGGGTAGAACAAAGTTTGAATCTTAACAAAGTTTAATTCTGAGTATAAGGGTAGCCCTACTTTGGTTTGCAGGACTTAGCTGTGACAAATGCATAACTGAGACAACACTGTGAGCATGAGATATTTATTTATTTATTATTGTATTTGTACCCCGCCCTCCCTTCAAAGCTTAAAATCTTAAAATGAGGTGTGTTGGGGGTTTTTTTGCTGTATACTAGTTGTGTGTAGGTGTGTGTGTGTGTGTGTGTTTCCCCTTTGGGAAAGGTGGGAGGGCAGTTAGAAGTACTTCTTCACCCAAAGAGTGATTAACACATGGAATTCACTGCCACAGGAGGTGGTGGCAGCCACAAGCATGGATGGCTTCAAGAGGGAATTAGATAAACATATGGAGAAGAGGTCCATCAGTGGCTATTAGCCACAATGTATAGACAGGAACTCTCAGTCTGGGGCAAGTGATGCTCTGTATTCTTGGTGCTTGAGGGGGGGCAACAGTGGGACGGCTTCTAGTGTCCTGGCCCCACTGGTGGACCTCCTGAGAGCACTTGGTGTTTTTGGCCACTGTGTGACAGAGTGTTGGACTGGATGGGCCAGTGGCCTGATCCAACATTGGCTTCTCTTATGTTCTTAAGTACATTTTAGTTCATAAAGCTCTGCTTTTCTGCGCTTCTGGAGAATCTGCTTGTGGCAGATCTTCATGTAATGATTCAGCCGCTTCAGAGGTTGTTTGTGTACATGGCGCCAACTGTGCTGATAGTCTTCTGGAGTGTACCATTTCAGATCGTGTGGGAAGAAGCAATTGTATTTCTGAACACTTTCCACGTAGAAAGCATCCTCCTTGTTTTATTACATGTACCACCTTTGTTCAAGGGGCAGTATTCCAAACATGCCCTCTTATCTTTTATCTGAACTAGTGCACTTCTGACACTGCAAACACATATGGCTTAATGCTGAGAACAGCTCAGAGGCACTGTGATCTAGAGGGTTTGTGTGAGGAAAGATCTAATATCTATCTAGAATTAATATCTATCTTTTTTCTAAAGAGCTCAGGGGGAGGGGGGCACATGGTTCTCTCCTTTCTCCGCACAACTTTATGAGGCAGTTTAGACTGAGAGAAAAAGATCACCTAGTGAGGTTCATGGCAACGTGGGGAACTGAACCCAGGTCTTCCCAGTCCTAGTCGGATACTAACCACCACACTGTACTGGCTCACATAGGCAATGACGTCTGATAGGATAAGTATAGACAACTTTTCTGCAAATGTTTCCAGCGTCCATCCCCCCGCTTTCCATTGGTAATGTGCAAGTTTTAGAATTCTCCAGAGCTATTTATTGGGCTGGCAGTTAAAAAAAAAAGGGGTGGGGGAGATCACTGGCCATGATTATGATGCTGACAAAGAAATCTTAAGATCATGGTCTGAGAGTTCTCCCACCCCTTCTGAAAGCACCCAGAGAGATCTGGTCAACTGTGTTTTGGCTAGACTGCTGGTCCGGGCTAGCTATCAGGAGTATGTGACCTCGATACTACAGCACTTACACAGGCTAATGGAACAGGCTCCCCCGGGAGGTGCACCTGGCCTCCTCACTTTCAGTCTTTAGGAGGCTGTTGAAGATGGTGTTATTTAGGGCTGCATTTGGTTACATTTACTAGCAGTCCTGAGTTGTGATTTTAAATTTTGGTTTTTATGTTTTTAATGTATTTTATCTATGTTGTAAGCTGTCTTGAGCTCTGTAAGGAACAAAGGCGGCTAATAAGTATTTTTAAATAAATAACTCAAAAGTTTTCACACTGTTGTTTTTTGATTGGCCTTCATAAAAGGTACTGTGTGGCTTTTGTCTTTGGATTTCCCCCCAGACTCTGTTGCTGGCCACCACCCTGCACCACACTGCTCTCAGGAAGGAAAGGTATTCAGCAGCTGGGCAAGATCTTATTTTCATTTCCATAAGATGAAAGGAAGCCATTGGTTAGGACTGTTGTGGAAGGAAAATCCTGACACTCTGGCTAAAGGAATATCACTAGCGTGGTGCTGGAAATTGGCTAGTTCAATTTTAGGTGACATCAACTTGCAGGTAAACTCATTTGTCAAGTGACTTTCGTATCCTGTTTTGAGGCCATAATTTTTTTCCTTTATGGGGAAGTGTTTCCTTTATGGGGTTGCCATAAATCTGTGGATATAAATGCTATATTTACAGTCTTCTACATGAAGTGGTTTATAACCACTGTTAGACACGGTGCTGATGAATAGCCCCCCCTACCACCAGCAGCCCATAATAAACAGGGGAGGGAGGAACTTGGTGAGCTTAATGAGAGCTTTTTTCCTGCTCAGTTTCATTTAGAGAAAAGTCCCCATGACTACCACTGGGAAGAAAGAGACAAAAATTGGATTAATAGTCTGGTTTACAATCAACCCTAAACAAAAGTAAAGCTTAATTAAAGTGTCTGCTGCTAGAAGAAAGTGAGAGTATCCACAGAAGTGATTGTGCATGATAGGTATGTAATTTGGGGATTCTACATTGTATATTTTGCCTGCTTCTGTAGATGCATGGAGGAGGGTTATAACCGGGAAGCCAAACAAATGGGTTATTCTATCTTTCAAACGAGCAGGCATAGGACTATCTTGAGGGGTTTTCCCCCTTTTAAAAATAACTATTCTAAAGATGATGTACAATTAAACTTTCAAAAGCATTTGAGTAATGTGTAAGAATTCTTTTTTTAAATCCACAAATTAGGTTCACAGAAAGTTTACATCCTCTGATTAGGTGTTACAGGGTTTCAAAAAATTTGCATTTCTGTACCTTACTGCAAAGGTGTGAGATCTGACACTTTCCTGATAAAGGCAGGAAGAGATGAGCATTTCAAGGGAGGAAAAATGAGGTTTCCAGCAGTTATACTGAAAACAAGTAGAGTGCTTTTCATGGTTTTTCTCTTTATCCTACCCCCTCCCCTGTTTAGAAACTGCCTTTATTCTTTGCAATTTCAAAGTAATAGCAAGAGCCTGGCTGGTTTTTTGTGTACCAGATTGTAAAAGGAGAGATTCCCTCTCATGGTAGGGCAAGGAGGATTTTTGTTTGATATGCAGTTGGGAATTCCCGGAGTCAATCACACTGCCTCAGTGAAAGTGACTAGGGATGATTTAACCTGCATCCCTTAAAAGGGACCCAGAGGAAAGTTTGTTGCTGCTGGAAAAAAAGAATGCCAAGCAAAGGGACTGCTATTTGACCTCACAAATAAGCTTGTTAAATAGGCTCCGCTTAATTACTAACTGACTAAAAAGGGAAAGTCTCTAAAAATGTAGAGATTATAGAATAAAGATTGCTGCTAGCCAAGCAGCCATTGTCCAACATTTTTCCTTTCATCTATCCAGAGGAAGGGCATTTTGTCTGTTCCTGCAGTGTGCTTCAGCAAGATGCCTACTGACTTAAGATGGATGCCTGTAAGATTCAGAGTATCCAAGAGGCAATGGTAAAGAATACACAGAAAGAGAACAGTAGTACTTTGAAGTCTAAAAACTCTGTATGGTGGTGTAAGGTTTTGCAAGCCAGAGCCCCAGTTCTTAAAATGCACACAAGGGTCACCTTAGGTATATGTATAAATGTGTACAAAGAGAAGGAAAGGTGGGTAAGATGACTAACTAAGGCCAGAAGATTAAGCATGCAGGAGAATGCTGTAGGTGCCTCACATTATCATGCAGTTTAATAACCCCAGTCCAGACAAGTGTCACTGACCAGGACATGTGAATGATCACCAATAGACTTCAGTTCTACTGTTTTAATGGGCTTTAGGGGATGCATATTATTTTCCTGATATACCCTTACTTTAACACATCTCCAGAAATAATGCAGTTGAGGGACTTGACCCTGGTAACGTCAGTCAGCACTGTTTTCAGTTCTGGACAGGCAAAGTCACGATATGTGTCTCCGCAACTCAAAACACCTGCCACAAGGATTATTAAAAGGGTTTGGAAGGCAAGATATTTCAGTCATTGTTAGAAGACAAGGTGAAATTCCCTCTTCCATAACATTATATGCATCTCAGCCTGTAGATCTGGAAAATTGAGTATCTTTTAGATGTTCCCACTGGGGAAAGGCTGAAGTGACCTGTCCTGGATGATGCTCATGCTTTTCCTTCAGACAAGGCAACTTTCTACCTTGAGCAGAGGGGCTGTGGTGGCACAAGTGGTTAAGATGCTGAATGGCAGACTGGAAGGTCGGTAGTTCAGCAGTTCAAGACCCAAGTGCTGCATGATGGAGTGAGCTCCTGTCTCTGGTCCCAGCTCCTGCCAACCTAGCAGTTCGAAAGCAAGAAATTGCAAGTAGATAAATAGGTACCGCTTTGGTGGGAAGGTAACAGCGTTCTGTGCGTCTTGGCCTCTAGTCATGCTGGCCACATGACCACGGAAATGTCTTTGGACAGCGCTGGCTCTTCGGCTTGGAAACGGAGATGTGCACCACATCCCTAGAGTCGTATTCGACTGGCTTTCAAGCAAGGGAAACCTTTACCTTATCTTGAGCAGAGGTGCTGTGAGGGAAAGATCCATGCTTGTGTGCTCTTTCCCTGTCACTGAGTCATTTAAATATTCTCCTTGCCCTGTACAGGTACTGCTCGTAGATAGCAGCTTGTATGCCCCTAGGGAAACTTCTAAAAGAATCATTGATTTCAAAGGAAATGCAGCCATTGCTAAATCTCCATATGCTTTGGTGTAGACTGTTGCCCTGAGCACAAACTAACCTAGCTGGCCAAGGGTTTTCTGAGTCACTCTTGAGAGACTCTTTCAAATTGCAGAAGATATTTTCACCATGTGTACTTTTCTTACTTTTCTTTTTTGCTATTTAGTATCCAGTCTCAGGAAGATGGGACTTGGAAACCCAACTTTCTTAATAAAGGTATTATGGTACCATTGAGAGGGCGGGGGGGGGGGGGGGACGGGGGGGACGGACGGATGGACTAGCCTGTGGTTATATTGTTAAGTATTAAATTGCTTCCTAGAACCCTGAAAGGTAGTGCACAAATAGTTCAAGATACCAAAATTACTAGCAAAATCTTCTAGCTAAACATTTAAACATCTTGTCCTTTCCCATGTGGGTTTCAAAGCATACTTTATTCAGCTACTCTTAATTAAGCTAGGAAGCTGAGTTGTGGAACACACATAGACTAAGACCCAATGGTTATTACAAATGTCTGAAAGGGGGACTTTGGGAAAGGATTCCATTGTATCCAGAAAGCTGACATTTGGCATGAGCATAGTCCAAAGGCACAACATGGCCTGAAAATAAAATTATCTAAAATTCAAACACGAGACGTGAAATTTACTACATGACAGAAATTTGCATTGTAGCACAGAGCAAACCAACTCACCTTTGATCCCATTTTCTCTTCAGTCAGACTGATTTGTGGAGGTGGGGGATAGGGCTGCCAGCCCCCAGGTGGGGCCTGGGGATCTCCCGCTTTTACAACTGATACCCAGCTGGCAGAGATCAGCCCCCCTGGAGAAAATAGCTGCTTTGAAGGGTGGACTCTATGGCATTGTACCATGCTGAGGCCCCTCCCCTCCCCAAACCCCACCTTCTCCTGCCTCCACCCCCAAAGTCCCCAGGTATTTTCCAACTCGGACTTGGCAACCCTAGTGGGGGAAGAGACTTCCAATAGTGTATGCATGCCTGTAGCATCCCTCAGTCACTGAAAGTAAGAAGCTGTTTGGGTTCAGCTAACAAGTAGCCATGGGGTTCCTACTCACCCGTTCCTACTCACACTTCAATGAACATGTGCACACACGAAAGCTTATACCCAGCATTAAACTTTGGTGGTCTTAAAGGCGCCACTGGACTCAAACTTTGTTCTGTCTCTTTCAGTGTTCTTATTGTAAAATATGCATCAAATGTCTGTTTTTAAAAAATCCTTTTCAGTCATTCAGCCACATGAACTGCAGCAGATAAGCCTCGTTTTATTTTTCAGTACAGACATTAACAATTTACATGATTTCTTCATGTTTGCCAACACAGTTGTCTGACTTTCTTCTTTTGGGGGCGGTGGAAGCAAATGGAACCTGCTTGTTAACAAAAGCAAGTTTTATGCAAAAACTGAGTGGAAACAGCGACAGCATTTGGCTGGATCCAAACTAATTTTTCTCCTAATAGAAAGCATTTCCATCAGCAGAACAGAACTTTTCTGCCTCCCACTGCAGTTTTTCGATCTTCCACAAATGCTGCTCCTGGAGAATTGGGGGGGTGGGGGTCTGCAATACAAAGGGGAAATGGGCAGAAATCACATCTCACCTCCTGCTAGTGGAAAATTTAGTCTGGATCCAACTCATCATGTAGAGCATGGAGCAATAGGACCTGGACCTGGATTATGGTGTGCTATAGTCTCTTCTCTACTTACCTGTGCTTCCAGAATATCAGCTTTGCTTGCAACTGAATGACAAAGGCCGCTAGGGCATCTCTGTGGAACAAAGGACTGAGCAGCCAAGTGTGAACCTCTAAGGCTAGACTCTTCCAGGCTGAATATATCTTTCCAAATCGACAATTGGCTCGGCAGTGGGGGAGAGAAGGATATGCTTCTTCATAACTTAGGAAGCCACATAATAAAAGCCCTGCCTTTTAAGTTATTTGCTTGACCAATGTGGTACAAAGAACTGAATTTCATTGTTGAAGGGCTGCTGGTGTTTTTCTCCTTCCTCTTCCTACAGCAGCCTCTGAATTCTTGCGGACTGTAGAGTGCAAAGTGATTCCCAGCTTGCCTGGGCTCATAAGGGAGGGGCAGTAGAGTAGCTAACCCAGTTAGTTTAACTCTTTCAGTTACTGAGTGGGCTTGTTTCATCCGAGAGAGAATGTTGTGCCTGTCTTGGTATCCCTTGATAATGCATCTCTACTGATGCCCACTGCCACAAAGTTTTCTGATTGCCATCCTTTTTTTCTGGCAGAGATCCTCTGCTCTCCACACCCACCCACCCCCGATAAAAATGCAGCATGCAACTTGGAGCTTGGGGAGGTTTCCTGTCAATCCTTTAACTATGAAAGGGTCAGGCTCAAGGTTTAAAAAGTTATGCTCAAGGTGGTGAAGAAAGTGGATATAGAGAAACTTTTGCTCCCTTGCCCTTAATACCAGGACTCGGGCACCCAATGAAGTCGATGGGCAGTAGATTCAGGACAGGACAAAAGAAGCATTTCAACACTAGTGGACACAGTGATAGCCACTAGGCTATATGGCTTGAGAAGGAATGAGATGTATAAAGGACGGTTTCATCAATGGCTACTAGCCATAGTGACTAAAGGGGGAACTTCCACATCCCCCTCTGAATGCCTGTGCTAGGAGGCAACATCAAGGGATGGCCTCCATGTCATAATCATTGGCTCACGGCAGCGGGTGAAACAATATGCTGGACTAGATAAAATAGCGGACTCTTCTTATGGTCAGGAGGCCTGAGATAAAAAAGGTCAGCAATCCTTAAAGGGATTGTTCCTTTGTTTTGCTTCATCCCACACTGTTTAGCTAAGTACATGTAG
The DNA here is from genome assembly GCA_029233225.1 of Lepidodactylus listeri. Taxonomy (NCBI): domain Eukaryota; kingdom Metazoa; phylum Chordata; class Lepidosauria; order Squamata; family Gekkonidae; genus Lepidodactylus; species Lepidodactylus listeri. Next base: position 50,082,549 of record JARCFY010000005.1, on the reverse strand, counting down.
AGCAGTTGTGGGCACACATCTTGACAAAATATTCACATTTCTAAAACATTTCTAAAGCTTTGTTTTCAAATGATCTCTTCCTGTTTGTTAAACAGGTATATATATGCGCCATACCAGATGGTCAGTGAAAACACTGGATCAAAATTATTTTCTTGCATAACAGAGCTGACTATTAATGCTGCCAGTGTTCTATCCCTTTAATAGAGGTTTAGTGTGTGGAAACGGGCAGTGGAAGCTTTTCATAGCATGGAGTAAATAACATCCCATTAGGCTTTTGAGAAAAAGACAGGATGGTTTCCCCCAGACCAGCTGGCAACCCTAGTTCCTCAGTTTACAAAAACTAATGAAGTTAAATATAGTCAGGACTCATGTTTAGATACTGTATAATGCCTGCTCTGTGCCTGAATGCATGTCTCTGTTTATTTACTCACTTCAGAGTCCACCTTTGTGACAAAGAAAGTGATATGTTGCTAGCTGGTAAAACTTACACTTGATTGTGAAACACTTTGAGATCAATATGTCAGATTGCATGGATTGTCTCTGTGGTTCAGGAAGGCTGCAATAATAGGGACACTTCCTTGGGAGTAAAATCCATTGTGCTCAGTAGGACATATGCCAGAGTAAACATCCATAGGATTGGGCTGGATGTTCAGACACACAGCTGGTTTTATATTGCATTTTGAAGGACAGCTCTGTCTGGGTTTGGTTGCTCCATCCCTTTAGGTCTAGAACCCTTCAAAGGCTATGGATAGCATGATTGTTCAATGACTTCCTGAGCATTTGGACCCTTTGATCATGTCAGATGCATTCAACAAAGACCCTTACCTGTAAATATGCTGCTGGCAGCCTAATGGAGTAAAAGTTAACACCATAAAGTTCACAAGCTCTGCACAGCCTAAATGAGGTGACAAACGCACCAGATCTTGTAGGGCTCACGACAATGGATTTCAACCCAACTACACTTACTCATGAGTAAGTTCTATCTGTGTTTCAAAAAATGGCTGATTCTGCCCAGAAAACATCTCTGAGGAAAACAATAAAGACTTTTGATCTGCCTTTCATGCTAGGTTTACTTTGCTCAGTGCATACTTACGTTCTGTATACTCCAGTGTTTATTGCCATATTATCTGAGTTATTTAACATCAAGAAGGAAGACTGGACCACAGGCATTAATTCATGTACATGCTTAAAATGATGCATATATATATCAAAAAATCTAGCAAAGAAGTATTTACCTTTGCAACCTAAAAAATTGTAGTAACAGGACTTGCATTCAGTGAATGCAAGAAACCCTTTACTTGTAATTGTTTTGCAAAATACACTTCAAGTCTGCAAAATCTGATCCTCACCTGCACATTCAGGCTGATCTTACGCCCACTACATGCAACAGAACTTATTGTAGGGGAATGTGCATAAAACAGCAGCTTTGCTCAGAAACAAGTTCCGATGAAGTCAACTGGTATCATAAAGACAATCACTGGAGTCTGGGCAAGGAGTTTCACTCACTGTTTTACTGGTGACCCTCACCTAGTAGTTGATTCCCACTGTCTGTTTAGAAAGAACAACACACTTCCCACGAAGTCGAGATGAAGGGATTTCTTTAAAAAAGGCAGATTTTAGCAGAAATCCTTCTCTCTGGGTCAGAATAAAAGTGTACGGTGACAAAGTGATTATTGTCACCTGATATTTCCAGAACTGCCTGTTTTGTGTAGCACTTGGTTAAACAGCACTGTCATAGGTAATAAGTGTAAGTCACCAGGCTTCTTCATATGTTACAGGGTTAGATATGCATCTAAGATAGTTTAAATGTACACATTATAAATGTGGACTGTGAGTGTTGGAAAATGCATGCATGCATTCATCAGGGAGCCAGGATTGGCTGATTCAGTGGCAAACCCTTGTCCTCTAGTGTATATTAAAAGAGAGAGCATGGTGTAGTGGTTAGAGTGTTGGGCTATGATCTGGGAGACCCAGGTTTGAACCCCCACTTTACTATGGAAATTTGCTGGGGGAACTTGGGCCCCCCACATACTCTCAGCCTACTCTACTTCACAGAGTTGTTGTGAGGAAAAGAGAGAAATGTAAACCACTTTGGGTCCCCAATGGAGACAAAGGTGGGGTATAAATAAATAAAACGGCAGTTAAGTGTACACTTATCTATGTATTAGGATTCCTGTTTACAAAGTCACCAGTATCGCCTATACAGAAAGAGTGAAGATAGCAATTTGACCCATAGAACAATTCTAAAAACAGCCATGTAATACCTTTCCCTTTTCCTTAGGAACAACTGAAACACCATGAAACTGTGAGTTTTTTAAAGTTTTCCAGATCTCTCCATCAGTCTAAATGATCACTACAAAAAAAGGGGGGGTGGGGAGATGGGTGAGCAGAAAAAGCTGTTTCAAGGCATACTAGAGGAGCCCTTGGTTTGCAGTTCATAGAGTCTTCAAACAGAACACAGGATGTGTACCTTTCAGTGCATGCCTTGCAGTATTTTTTTTTAGAACTGATTTTAGATTTGATCCTATCCTTGTTCCAAGGGGCTTGGGGGCATATCTGAAACCTAAAGATTATAACCCTAGGCCTGAAAATGAAATTGCTCTCTTACATGTGGCTTTATTCCTGATACTAAATACTGATACACAATGTTTTCTAAAAAGATATAGACTGTCTATTGGGGAGAGTTTGCACTTTTAAAGTGGCAGCTTAGTACATACTTAAATCTTGCAGATTCCCCCTCCCCAAATCAAATCAAATGAGGTTATTGTTTCTGCCAAGTGGGAGGTGGAGTTTCAGGAAGGTCTGGATTTTTGCCTTGGCTGGGAACCCAATGCAAGTGCTGGGAGCCACCCTTCTCTTTGCCAGCAGACTGTCTGTGCAGAGCAGATGGGCCATATGGCCCTCGGCACACACAATACCAGCAAGCAGGACTGAGTGAGATAATAGAAGCTGAACAAAACCGTCTCAGAAAGCAACTGCCACCTCTGTGGCTCCAGCTGCTGCTTTTGGGAAAGTCTCAGCATCCTCTTTATATTCCATCTCGCCCCCAGCCTTCAGTGTTACAGAATGTGCAAAGGGGGGGGGGGGGGGCTGCTGAAATAGGATTTTGGATCCCACTTCTAGGAAGGCTTTGCCAAAAGCAGAACATCCAGTGAGCATGGTCCCCAATGAGCACAAGTGTTTATTAATGCTAATTTAATTTCTTCGGACACCCCTCCACCTTGACTAAAACCAATGAGAACAGGAGCATAACCTAAGCAGTCCTAAAGAAATGAATGGGACTTGCACAGCATCACAAACAGCTGATTATTTGATCCCAGTGGTCTGAGTTTACAGAGCCCCCCCCCCCCCCCCGCAATTTTACAAGGTTCCATGCACACAAAGGTTTCGTGGGGCTCCTCCCCATCCAGCCCCACCTTTGAGACTCAGCGCAAGTTAAATAGTAGAAGCAAGCAATTAATTTTGCAGCCCAGCTTCCTGAAGTCAATTCCAGAATGGAAAATCTGGATGTTGCCAAATCACACCATCTGCTCCTTATTCACATATCACTTGCAGCCTGACCTTTATCATTCTTCCCACTCGGTCTATTGCAAGCAGCACCACTGAAATACATGGTAGCTTAAAGAAGGGAATTGGACACAAAACACACATCTTGGAATAAAATATATTTGAAGGGAAATCACCAAGGCCATGTGCCTTCATAAAAATTCTCTGAGACAGGATACCCAATTAACCTTGCAATAATTACTATGCCTGACCTTTGGAACAGTATTAATCACTATTTCCCATGAAAATTCCGAATTTCATAGTAGGAGGAGTAGACCACATAGTCTCTTGTGAGGTAATTTTTTTTGAGTACTTTGTAGTAACTCATTGTCTTATGATGAGCTATGTGTCCACAGAATTTTTACTAAACATGTTATTCAGTCGCATGAAAAGTTACAGAGGTCATAGTCACACAGGAAGAAAGGGGAGTATTCAATGTACATTCATCTCCAGTTATAAGGACCACCAGATTCTTACAAATATTAAACTAAAATGTATGTGGTGGAATGCATGACTGAGCCCCCTCCCCAGCAATCTTACATATGACAAAACTAGCTAAGCACATAATAGTCCAGGAACAAATTTTATTGTGTGATTTTGGCCTACAGAATCTCTGTCATGAGAACAAAAGCATGTTTCCTCTAACATGGAATCTTTTTATCCCAATGATAATTCCAGATGGGTTAGCCTGTTAAGTCTATTGCAGCAAAATTAAAACAGGAGTCCATAAAGCTCTGACTCCTGAAAGTTTTAGGAACAAATTTGGTTAATCTTTCAGGTGCCACTGGACTCCGGTTTTAATTTTTATCCACATGGCTTTCTTTGCAGAAGAAGGGTGTCTCTACATTGCCAAGTAACCCCTGATAGATTAGCAAATTGTTGTGCCACAAGCAGAGAGCCTGAGAAAAGCCATTAAAGAGATGCCAGTGTTGGATTTCTTGGTGTCTGTCTATAAAGCAGTCAGAGCAGACCTTTAAGAATTGAAAAGATATGGTGTCTGTAACTAGTACTTACGAACAAATTACCGGTTGCATTTTAAGTGAGGTGAAGCTTTCAGAAAGTTTCAAAGGTAAACTTCCCAAGAGTGCATTGTAATAGTCCAATCTGGAGGTAATCAGAGTAGTGGATTTGCCACTGGCTGCTAGTTACTTAAATTTTCTGGGTCCAAGGATGGCTTTTTAAGGAGGGATCTCATGATCACTTCCTTTAAGGCAGCTGGAATGACTACCTCTTTCAGTGTGAAGCAGTTATCATTCCAAAGGCTTAAGCCAGGCTATTCCATCTAGCTGCACACTCCTCCAAGCAACTTGTCTACATCAGATCATGGCAACCAAAATTCATTCATAAAGCCTAGCATGATTGCGCTCCAATGACTTTCCAAGATGATCCGCCAACTTAGCAAAAGGTTGGGTTGTTGTACAAACTTGGTTATGATGATGAGGAATCCACTACTCCATGGTGGCAGAGAAGCAGGCATGGTTTACTATGACTACTACTGTAGAAGAGGTACAATTCAGTGTCCCAGCCTGTGCTTGATTATATTCACAGCCAGTTTTCCTGTTTGCATTCCAGATGTTTGCTGATCTGCTTCATTGCTTTAAATTCACTATAAACTCAAGGGTCACATGGGCTCAGCAGAAAGGTAGTGGACAACAGGAGCAATTATGTAGAACATCCATTTTATCTCCCCATTCCATAAATTAATGAAGGCATGGACAAATGCATCCTCCAGAACCTCAGTCATACCATGGGTTGATCTGGATAAACAAAGCAAGGGAAAGCTGGAGACCAAGCACACTTCCACAAAGACACAGTGGAGGGATTCAGGGGTTTGGATTAATATAGTCAAGGAGGCTAAATCGTGTCTCTCCCCACAGTAGATAAGTGGCTCACTGCAAGAAATAAGAAGGATGCAATTGAAGCACTGAATCCTGTCCTCATCCCCACAAATGTGTAAAGGTCTCATGAGAATAATGTTAGGGAAGTCTTAGGTTATTTGTATGGAATGACCAGGAGAGTTGGAAGCAGAACACAGGATCTAAAGGAATGCTAGAGGAAAGGACCAGGAGATATAGGAGTCATAAGGGTTATCAGAGGTAGAATGGGGGACAGAGTAGGTACTGAGCTGAAAAAGAACTGAGAGAAGGAGAGCTAAATAAGCTAGGAAACCTAATGAAAAGGGTGTAAAGGAGGGAAAGACAGGATAAGTGGAAGGCCTTATATAGAGCTATGATGACCAAGCCCCTTCCCTCACCCTAACACAGGATTTTCTCTGTTTTTCTGTTCTTTTCTGATTGAGCAGCCCCCTTATCCACCCGCTTCCCATCTGAAGATATATGGCTGTTGCACCCTGTCACCTTATTGTATTTTGATGGTGGCTCAGCCCAGGAACCTGAGTAGGCTTGCCCAGTCTGGCCAACAAGCTGGCAGGGGATTTACCAGGAGGCTCCAGGGAAGGGAAGAAACACAACATTCCTACGTCCCCTCTGGGTGGTATACGCATGCCAAGAACATTAGGCATGACATGCCTACGTCACTTGGAAGTGATGTACACATGTTGATGATGGTGTGTGTGGGGGGCAACACTCTGGTTTTTGGGCAAAACTCTATTATTTGAAATGAATTCTACCATAGAGTTTTGCCCAAAAACCAGAGCATCACCCCACAACATCACCAATGTGTCTGTGTCACTTCTGGGTGAGGTAGGCATGTTGCTAAGGTGGGGGTAATTTCCTGGCAGAGGAGCACTGCATGACTATTTCTCCCCCACTTTCTGATAGCACTGAAATGGAGGGAGGGGTTCCAAACCGTGAAATCCCCAGCCCCCAACTGGGGAATGGCAATCCTAAACCCGAGGGAAGAGGCAAGAACACCCTTTTAACTTAAACGTCTAAAAATGGCATATGAGAAGCTTTAGAACACTCAAAAATAAACAAGATACATCATTCAATGTAGAGGGGGAAAGGTCAGGTGAAATCAGGAATAAAACACCTGAGATGAATCAAATATAATTCTGAGGTAATTTATTATAATCACAAACTCTACTTCCTATGTTTCCAGAACGTGAGAGTTTAAAGCTTTATACAAAGTCTTAGGATCTTTGAGATGAAAGGCTTTTGTTTCAGTGTTTTCTAAACACTTCAGTATATTTTCTTGAATTTATCTGACTCTTCAGGTTTCAGAAGGCAGGGATATACTACCAAGTACCCAAATTCTCTAAACACACCAGGGATCAATCCACTCTTTGAGTTATTTCCCTTTCCAACTGGGCCTAACTCAAAGATCTCTTCTGTTTTTCTGACCCAAATGGAGGTCTTCACGGATCCACCCACTCCTCCTTGCCAACCTTCTCAGTCCTCAGCCAGTACGAAATGTATTTTCAATCAGAACTAAACTCTCCTCAGTCAGAGGTAAACTTTCCACAGTCAGGGGTAAACTCAAACTGAGTTATCTTCAGCAGTCAGTTCCCAAGTCTTTCTGCTCAACTGATGCTAACCAATCAAATTCCATTGAGCAGCCTATCACTCAAGGCTCTCTGCTCTGTGAGGCATTAACCCTTCACAGTTCTTCACATGTTTACACATCACTTAAGAGCTTTTAAAGTGCAGTCCACCACAAGAGCCTAGGGAGGTGACGGGCTGTGTGCTTTGGTGGAATGGACTGGACAAAGATGACAGCATGGAAATCTATTCACATTTGTTTTCACATTCAAAGTGGGATTTATGGACGATAATGAAAATTAGGAAACTGAAGAAATAAATTGATCAGCACCCTCTTCTCCTGAGATAGCCTTTTCTTAATTACTGAGGTACAAATGAATACACAGTGTATTGCTAAGAACAGACAAAGAAAGGCTAGCAGAGACTAGGCTAAACAAGTATGACTCAGAGACAGGAAAAAAAGATTTAAAAACCTGTAAACAAAATAACCCTTTGTCTCAAATATGTTTCTGAATCCACTAGAAAACAATTTAATCTGATATAACAAGTATAAATAGAACACAGCTAAAAATAAATTTGTTTTATTTACCAATTTTCTAAAAAGCAAGTAATAAAAATTAGTCACAAGTGACAAAATACAAGATATTGCACAGGGCACAGAAAACACTCTTTGAGATGGGAAACACAATGTCAACAGTCCTCTCAATTTTGACAAAAGCTAACACACAGTACCACAACCTCGAAGATAGTTTCAGAATCTTGTCTATAATAAATTGAACCTTGCAATTAAAAAATTACAGGACAGTAATTTGCTGAGCTATTTGCATTGTTCTCTGGATTTTAGTATCACCCTGAAAAGCATAAATATATATTTTTTAAAAACCAGGGGAAGGCAACTTTTTTGGGCCTGTGTCATGGTGCGCTGGCAAATAAAAGTGTGTATGTGGGGGAGGCAGACAGAAGAGACCAGGGCTGTATTTGACCAGAGACACTGGGAGCAAACCATGCCTCGTTGGTCCTGACAGTGCCTCAGGTTGTTTGGGTGGAGAACCAGCCCTACATGCTGTGCAAAATGATTTGGGTGTGCCACTGTTCAGCATGCACATCAGAAGTTGCCTACTGCTGCTTTAAACAGACATTTTTATTAAGACATTTAGTAAAGGCTCTTAATACTTTCCCACTCCCTAGCTAAATTAGGTTGTCATTAAAGTGAACACACACACACACACACACACAGACAGAGATCTACAAGAATAGTATATACCTGCAAGTCAAAACTCTAGACAGCACTGGTTGCAGTCCTGTGAACCACAGAGATGATTTTGCACAGGCCTGATGAGACTTCCGACTTTCCCCATGTAAACGTCTCCTGTATACCACGTCACAAAAACTGCTTTCAAAATTCTCCAGAGTATTCAAAGTGGCTGGCCATGCAGCATAGTAGATAGGTTGTTTTGAAAAAGCATCCACCCAGGGCCTGGCTGGCTGCTGAGCTATTTGCATTGTTCTCTGGATTGTGACCTTTGTTTTTAGCACTGCAAATTTCCAAGCAATTGAAGTAGAAGAATACAGCCTGTACATACATGATTGTGGAATCAAGGCCAAACTGTGTGTTAGATAAAATTTCTCAGATAAAATTTCTCAAATGACCCCAGAAGAATAACTTAAAAAATCTGTCTACGTTTTAAAATATACATAGTATGCCAATATACCTGCAGTATGTACAAATAATTAACCATGAAAATTCAAAAAACACCGGATAAAACCTAAATCAGAGTTCATACTTACATACAAGCAAGTTCAGTTTTTTTAAAAAAAACATTTCAAATGATGATCTGAGAGAAGGGTATAGAATAAGTATACACAGAATGTGAGGAAATAATGCTTCAATGGAACAAAAGTTAGGACACTCCAAAACAAATTCACAAGAGAAGCTGAAAAACAGGAAATGCTTGTTCTGTAAACCCACAATTAATATGTGCAGATTTATTGGCTTAGATGAATGTATAATTAATCAACTGATGATGGGTTATAGACTCACATTTAGGATGTCTGTATATTAGGGTTGCCAACAGGCCTGGAAAAAAATGTTGTGTCCATTTAGCAGAGGCTTAATGTGATGTTATTTACTTCTATGCCATGGGCTGCTTCTGTGATGGACTGCACTTTTAAACATTAAAAGTGCTGTGTAAACAGATAAAGGACTGTGAAGGGTTAATGCTTCACAGAGCCAGAGAGACTTGAGTGACAGGCTGTTCCAAGAGATCTGATTGGTTACCATCAGCTGAGCAGAGAAAGACTTCTGAACCGGATGCTGAGGAGAGAGGCAGTCTGTTTTCAGCCCTAGCTGAGAAGAGTTGAGTACTGACAGTTTCGTAATTCAGCCCTGACTGAGAGCACTTTAACACAGACAGAACTGGGGGAAAGTTGGCAAGGAACTTTGGGAAGTAGGCAAAGACTCCTATTTGAGCCAAGGAAAGGGGATTGATCTTCTAGAGAGAAGAAAATTCCCTACCCAGTCAAACAGGGAGTTAGCTCTGAAGAGTGCAGAGATCCCTGGTCTGGTGTGGTTAGAAACTGCCTTTAGAGACCTTAAGAGTCAGCTAAAAACTCAAGAGAAGTACTGGTATTTCAAGAGAATGGGTTTGGGTACTGGAAAGAGTACACCAGCCTTCTGGAAACCAAAAGACTCAGAGAATACTCAAAGAAAGTGTGCTGGAGTCTTCGGGGAAAACACTGGAACAAAAGCCTCTCAACATAAAGATTTAAGTCACTGCAAAAAGCTTAAGAAACTCTCATTAGCCTGAAACACAATGTGTACTGATTTTACCTCAGAGTTATCTACAGAGTTACCTCAGAAATTTTACTCCTGATTTCACCTGACCTTTCCCCTCTATGAAGAATAAAATATTTTGTTAATTCGGAATATAGAAACTTCTTGAGTGCCATTTAAGTCATACAGGTTAAAGGGGGCTCCCATACCTTCCCTCAGGTTCCTGGGCTGAGCAAACAGCCAAAATATTATACTATGACAGGCTGGGACAGCCAGAATTCTTCAGGAAAGAAGAAAACATAAAACTAGGGTGGCTCAGTCATAAAAGGGGGAGGGAACAGGGAAAACCTTGCCTCTGAGGGAGAGAAGTAGATGGGGCCATCATAGCTTCAGTAGCCCATTTCAACACGTTAAGGCTTTATTAAAGGGGAAGGACATTTTTTTCCACACCTTTTGGCAATCCTACAGTAAACTTCCAACTAGTGGGAAGGTTTGAGATGAAAAACAGGAATGAATTAATGTATTATTGCCCTAGATTCTTTTTACTGTGCTCAATTGTCAGACTCTATCTCCGCCTCAATGTGTTATGGTCTGAACCTGTACAGCAATTCTTATGCTTTTTTATTAAACTACATGGCACAGGAAGGTTGGTCTATGTTCCAAATAATATCTATAAGCTAAACACTACTTTTTAGTGCAGCAACTAACTTGGGAAATTATCTTCTATTCTGTCTAACTACAAGCAAGGTTCTCTCTACAATAGTGCTACATCAATCACCAACAATCTTACCAAATATCTTTGGAAGCTGATTGTTAGGACCAATTAAAACAAGTTTAAAAAATGTTCAAAAGTAAACTGAGTAGCTGTAAAGCTACCCAATTAGATGTAGTGACAGCATAAACCTTCATTTACAACTACAGCTGAACTTTATAACACATATTTTACCATTTTTCCACATCAAAGAGGCAGCAGTGCTTATAACATAGACAAATCTGATACGGACAAAGTAATCAGAGATCAGTGGAGACGCAGCTGTCTCTGATCTAGAAGGTAGAAATATGTCGACCGTTCTGAAGAGGCTTAAGAAAGCAGTTAGAAACCCAGAGACAGCCTGGCCAAGTAAAAAATAATGCCCTCTTTTTTAATGCTTTGGCATCAATGGAGAAAAAATGTTTTCGAGGATAATTCAGGCATGCAATTGTTTTTAAAACTGAACAGATATTTTGCTATTGATTTTGAAAGGTGAACATAGCTGAATTGCTTGTAACACCAGTAAATCAGAGCACAGGTGTGACTGGACAAAATTTGTTCAATATAATGAAACAATTGTGAAATATTCAATTTTATCCACTAATCTGGAATTTATTCCAGATGTTTCCGCTGGAAAATCTCATCAATTTCCAAATAATGCATTAGTGCAAAGATAGGCAGTGCAGAGGAAACTGTAGGACAGCACAGTATTTTGAGCACTCCTTACCATATCCAATCGGGTTGGATCCAACCAGGTTTTCCACTAGTGAAAAGGGGGCCACCAAAAAGGCTATAATGGGACCTGCATGGATTAAAGCCATGTGGGATGGAGGCTGTAATAAGAGAACTGGGTGAGACTGAGAAAATTTACTATATCCAACCCATGATCCCTACATATTGCAGATATCTCAAAATTCGACATGGTGGTTAAAAAAATGAAAAAAAATTGTACACCTTTAGCTGAGATGACTAGAGAGGGAAAGGAATCCCCCCCTAATTGAAAGAGATTAATCACAAATGACCTTTTTCTAGAACAAAAAAATCCATTTGTTTTTATATAAAATGAGATTCATTTCACAAGAAACAAGCTTTAAAACCTTTAAGATCTTATGATGCACTGCAAAAATGAAATAGCAGATGCTTTTGCAGTTTATCTTAGCGGATTAAACATTTTCACTGTTGACTTGGCATAGTGAAGCCAAACTATTTTCTCCATTGGCCTCATTCATTTCATTAAGCTCCATTTCATGGATTTCTTCTTCATCTTGCATACAAGATTCACTTTTAATGTTTTCTTCACAATAAACACAGTCCTGAGAAAAGAAAAAAGAAAAAGAGTAAGCTGCTGCAGCTCTTCTTTCAGCTGCATGCTCTATGTTACTAGAAGTGCTTTAATGTATGCACTCTGGATTGGCAGGTGCACATGTTTGAGATATACAAGACTTTCCTACAATGGAAAAATGCAACACTGGATGTGGAAAGTGGCAAAGCTGCTCAAGTTCTATCACACTAGCATAAACCTCAAAAATAAATTATTTTCATATTGAAAGGGGAAAAAGTGTTCTTTAAACATACCAAATTAGAAACAGCTGCTGGAAGTCCACCCTTCTGAATCCATGGATGTACTTCAAGTAGTTCTTTCTTTTGTGCCTCAGTAAACTTTGGCTGGAACTTCTGCATTTGTTTGAGTTTCAATTTGTCCTCTTCTAAAACAGTTTCCAAATTTCTAGAGGGGAAAAAATATACAGGCAATTAAATTCCAGATGTTCACGTAGTCAAAAATACAAGCTTGCATCTAAATCAATGTTTTTCTGGGAGCAAGAGTGTGATTTTCCCGTTGCCCTCCTATGGCTCACAAAACCTTGTTTTTGGACTACTCTCCTCCAAGAACGGGATTTTAAGTCATTTTGGGCTACCAAAGAAAGCTGAAAAATCATGGTCTATGAGTAGAAATTCTGGATCCTTCATAAAGGTAACAATATTACACACAGATTTTGGCTTTGAACTTTAAATATTAGCATTCGGGGGGGGGGATGATGTCAAAATGTGTTATGCAAGTTGTATTCCTTGTCCTACTGTCATCAAATTAATTCAGATCAGTATAGCTCACTAATGATGAACAGGAGCTCAGTTCTGCTCTACAATGCCACACCATAAGCACACTGGCGAGACACTAAACGTGCATGGAGGTGGTGTCCAGTAAAAACACAGAAAACCAAACAGAACAATAGAAGCAGCATTAAAAGCACAAAGCTCTATAAAGGCATAAAAACAGTACAGTGGGGTTTGATGCTGTATTTACTATTCTATGTAGAAAAGAGTAACAATCTTAAAAAATAAAGAAAAGCATGTCTTGGCATAAAGCAGTCCAAGACAGCATAAAACCAAGAATCAAGTAAAGGATCAAATGAAGCCACGTTTTGCTCTGATGCTGAAAGAGTTAACTAGTGGAGGATTGGGAGATAGCATTCCGTTTCTTTCCTAACAGTTAACTCCTTTGATTGGAAATCTAACAATAAACTCCTTCAACCGGAGGTCTTGAGCCATACTATAAAATCACAGTTCAAATATCAATAGCAATTACATAAAAGAAAATTATTCCTCTAGTAAAATCATGAGATTGTCACATTAATACTTGAAGAGGGTAGTGTCTATTATATTTTATTTTTATTTGATTTTATTTATTTGATTTATATCCCGCCCTCCCTGCCAAGTCAGGCTCAGGGTGGCTTACACACAATATGTTAAAACAACTAAAACACAGAATTAAATAAAACCACAACAGTACAGTAATAAAACTATTTGGCTATAGACTGTGTAACTGCAGGACTAACATCAGCCAACAAAAAGGAAACTACCTGAGGTTCAATGGCAAGTTGGTGCTTGCTCAAAATGGGGGAAATGGGAGACAATATTCCATAGACTATGTGCCAAAAACAGAGAAGGCTCTGTCCTTCGTAGCCACCCACCTCACTTTAGAAGGCATGCAAGTACTAAGTAGCGCCTCAGAAGAAAACCTTAAAAGTCGGATACTCTTTCAAAGCCCCAAGGGACCTGGTTAAGCCCGAAGGGACATTAGTTAAGAACCAGATAGTGCTAGGAGCAGCCCTCCCTGTCACCAAGGTCTTATCCAATACAAATAAGTCAGCTTTTGGCCCATGACTAAATGAGGCACCACCAACTCTGTAAACTCAAGCATCTCAGTTAGTAAGTACTGAATATGGTTTGGATAATATTGGTACACTCTGTTTATATGAGAATGAAAAAGCCTTCACAGAGTCACAACTGGTACAAGTGTGGTGCACAGAAAGCTATCAGCTCAGTCTTCACTGGTGGGTAGATACAATACTGGCTGGTTACCATACCTATCAGCTACTTCAACTAGCAGCACCTTCTCCTCCCTCACAATGTCGTAACAGTGACACTGGGGAATCCAAATACAAAGGATTACTGTCCTTCCCCTCATTTATGCCCAAATGTTGTAACTAATACAACCTGGAAAACTAACTAAAGAATAGGTACTCAGTTAGGATTTGTTATATTCATAACCTACTCCCCCCCCCCCCCCCCCATGATAGCACTCAAGACAAATGCTTGGATCCAGCGATACAAACGAAAACACAAATGAACTTAATTCAGCTCCACACCTAGCACTTTCCTCCATATATATTACAGTGCCCAGAATTTGGTTGCACAAGTAAAAAAGCAAGTGAGGATTCAATGAGTCTGAGTTAGCGCAAGCAACTACTATGGCTTTTTTTCTTGCTTTTCTGCTTGCCCAAGAATCTAGCACAAGCAGAAATTTTGTGCTGGATCCAACCCATTGTATAAAAGTTCTCAGCGTGGCTATTATTCTAGAACCTGGCTGGCTTAAGTTTTGGCCAAGGTTGCTGCATCGTCTTTAGGCCATATTCTATTCCAGTCTATACCTGAATACACATCCCTATTAAAATCCGGCAGTGTCTACTTGAAATGGAAGTTTCCGCTGTCTAGTTAGATTATATGCAGTTTAAGAAGGTAGATAGCCGAGGGAAAAGCTCTTGAATTACCGGGATGGTATCTGGTAGGTCATCATTACATCATCATCTGCATTTGCCATCAGCAGCCAGATGGGATCCTGGAGGACATATTTAATGAAGCGTTCACTTTCTTCCACTTCTGTGCCTTCTATTTTATGATTGTTTTCTGAGGAATCAATGCTCCCAAAATATTTGCTGGTATGACTTGTCTCACTGTCCCCTTCAGAAACAAAAAACCCCCACATCATTCAACTCATATGGAGACCACACATCCCATTTTAAAATCCCCACTTTCAGCTGCCCTGATGACATTACCAGTTCCAATGCCTGACATGCCACATCCATTTGACCCAGATCCCAAAGACTCTGCAGCTGCAGAGATACCACTTCCAGATGAAGCAGATCCAGTTCCTGAATACGCATCTTCCTGAAGTAAAATATCAAGTAGGTCGCTGGACACAGAAAAGGCATCACTGTTTTGAGCATCCATTGGAGACCCGGCCTTGTTAAAAAAAAGGGGGGGGGGGGCAAAAAAACCAAAACCAAACAACTGTCAATCAAAAGTTTAAGGAAGACAATTGATTTTAAAGAACACTGGCTAGTTCTGTTTGGATTGAACTTTACAAGAAAAATTAAGTGTGGTGGGGAGCAGCAGAACAACGCTGTGCAAGATGAAGGTATCATTATTTAAACTGATCCAAAGTGTTGTGGACAAAGTTGTATTCCAATCCCAATTAGTTCTGTTTCCATTATATATTTTTTACTTTTCAAAAACATGTTACAGTCTCTGAGTTTTCTAAAACACAGGTCAAGCAATCTGCAAGAGGATATACGGTTAGTGACTTTTGTCGTCTGTTAGCACTAGCATGTTTCTAACAGCGTTTAGAGTAGCAGGGTAGTAGTGCTTAAGGTTGTGCTACTAAGGCTGAACTCTGAGGCACACTTAACATGGCAGTACATCTCACTGAACACAATAGGGCTTATTTGTAAGAAAATAAGCAAAGGACTGGGCTGCAATTCAAGGTCTAGCTATGGAAGGGTGATCCCCATAAAATGTTTAGCAGTGCTGCTGGAATCTTGGGCTACATTTCACACTTGGGTATGGATACCAGGTTACACTATGTCTGTACCCTAATAACAAATATGGACTAAAATTCCTTAACTACATTCAAAGGCAACAACAGTGTACCACAAGAAGGAAAAATTAAATTAAGAAGTGACAAGACTCCAGTGCATCTAAAACACCCATCCATAGAGACAGCTGCCAGATACATCTCTGCATGATTGATTGGCCAGGTCTAGCTTTCATCGAAATGACCTCGATGGTGCTAGGTCGTTCTGCCTTGTCTCAGCATGGGATGTGATCTGAGGTTTCAGTCACTCCTTGTACAGAGATGGAGAAAATTTAACCAGCCTCAGAGGCAGCAGCCTGTTGTAGGTGTTAATTATAAAAATTATAATTATTAAATTATGCATGAGATGAAGGGAAAATAGGTAGAAAGAACTTTTTCTCCCTTTCCCCTAATAGTAGCAATTGGGATAATAAATTCAGGACAAACTAAAATAAATAATGTACCCATCAATTAATTTAACTGGGGAATTCACTGCCAATGGATGTAGTGACAGCCACAAGCAGGGATTAATTTAAAAGGGATTTCGACAGATTCATGGAAGGTAGGTTCATCAATGACCACTAGCCACAGTGAGTAAAGGGAATTTCCCATATACAGAGGCAGCAAACCTCAAATACCAGTGGTAGCGGGTAGCATCACAGGAAAGCCTTGGCCTCTATGCCATTTGTAGGCCCTCCAGGATAACTGGTCAGCCACTGTGTGAAATCGGTTGTTGGACTAGATGGACCACTGTTGTGATCCAGTAGGAATCTTATGCTCATATGTGTCACCACTCTGGACTGGCCTCCTTTTAATTAGGATGCAGAAATATCACTCGCACAGAAACGTAGCAGTAGGTAGTTCTTATTTTTGCACTTCCAAAAAGTACACCTTTCAGAGTGTTATAGTTAACAGTGCTTCCAATTTTAATTAAGAAAAGGGTTTCTTGGCTACCAGAAGTCCAGCCAGGCAATGTTTGTTTTATACATCAGAAAAAGCCCATAGGACAGATCAAGGTTCTAAACAGCCATTAGCTTCAGAGTCTGGGCCGAGAAACAATTCCTGACAGGCAACCAGGTACAGGAAACTGGACTCTTCACTGTTTCAGATTTCCAGTTATTAACAAATGAAAACGTTAGCAGGCTACCAGGTTTAGAAGTGTATTTGCATGGATGGTTGATGTGGTAATAGCATCTGGTATTTGGCTCCTTTTGTTTAATAATTACACATAGAAAACAACATTAAAAGCCCCCCCCCCAGAATTCATTACATTATTCCCCCCCCAAAAAAACCTTTGCAGCATATTTTTTTCTGTAAACTGCAGAGAATGCTTACACAAGAAGATGCTTTCCTGTTACTGTCGTCTGAACTTAGGGGTTTGCTATTGGTCCCTTCATCCATTAAAGTTCCTTGGTTTCCCACCATACCAGCAGTTCCACTTTCAGTTGTTTTTGGCATTTCTTCTTGCAGAAGGTTCAGTTGTAGAGGTGAACTACACCGTGACTGAAACAATGGTGGAGAGGTCCGATCTTGTGGGCTAAGAGACTGTGGAGTGCAGGAACGGGATGGTTCATTTCGGGATTCTAGGACAGGGGTCTTTTCACTATCTGCTGATGGATTATAGTGGAATGGCTGTGCTGGAAATAACATTTGTGGAGGAAACGTGTTTGAGGCAGTGAAAGGAGGCTGTGCTGTAAACACTGCTTGGGAAGAGAAAGAATGCTGAGCAGAAAAACTTGGCTGATCAGGACAAAGAGTCTGAGGAACACCACTGTTCACCTGAGGATATACATAGTTGGGGAGAACAAGTGCTACCATTGGAGTCATTAGAGGGGCAGAAAACTGTGATAATGGCAAAGGACACTGACTTCCGGAATCCTGTAATTTGTTACAAGCAGAGAGAGAAGCTTCAGGGCCTGGTGGCACAGACCCTGTAGCTGGAAAAACTGGAAGTGGATATGCAGGCGTAACTGCAGGAAAAGGTATAGCAGGATAGCTTGCTTGGGAGGTATCTGATGGAGACCAGGCTGTACTATTGGGGCCAAGCAGAGGAAACCGATGGGGCGGCTTGGTACCAGAAGTTGTGCTGTCTGAAGATTCGTGTGGCTTCAATCGTTTGGACTTTGACCTTGATTTCCTATTCTTTCCATTTTTCTTCCAAGACTGATCTATTCCAGAGCCATGCCGCAGTCCATGAATACCTAGAGAATGAAGAAAATATTTAGTGTTTCCACTCTTAAAACAAGTCCTCAGCCTTTTTTGGAACACACCTCCATGGACCTGAAAGCTTTTAATTCTAGATGCATGAAGACTGCTACAAAGAGGCAGCCAAAGGAGACATACTGGGTACCGGTTATCCTTTTTATTGCTTCACGTTTTCCAGGGCTCAGCCCTGATATTTGGAAAAGTTGCAGGGTTAAAGTTCTCAGGAGCCCCAAATCCCACCCAGTCCTCTCTATTCAATAAGCTATTTTATCTTTGGTTTTAACTGGGGATGTTTTAACTATTATCGTAAGCTGCCTTGAACCAAGAGGAAAAGGAGGATATAAGTGTTTAAATAAATAAAAAATTGTGTCGTGTCCCATTTAAAACAACAGATATAAGATACATTCAGTGATTATTTAATGGAAAGTATTATGAAGTCACAAGAGCCTTACCACGTTCACCAGGATGTCCTCTGGGTCTTTCGTGAAAGTAGTAATTACAATGATACTGAAAAATATGGAATCTTTTGATTTCTTTACATTTGGTCAGAAAGCTCTGCTCTTCTTTTTGTGTGTGCACCGCGAGGACTTCCTTTGTAAGCCCTAGTTTCTTAAATGTTTCTTTTCCCTGGGTTTTTGGTGTAGTGCTGGATTGGACAACCACAGGCTGATTCTCCATGGGTTCTGTTCCATTCTGACCATCTTCTATTATTTCTAAAACAAGAAATTGGGAAAAAAAGTAGGAAAAACAACATCTCAAATTAAGTTTCAGCTGATAAGAGCTTTATTCACCTGCATCATGACATTCGTATATTTCACAGTGCAATCCTAATGAGAATTACTTCAGTCTAAGCCCACTGAAATGAATGGGCTCAGAATGGAGTAACTCTCCTCAGGATACCAAGTTTCTCTTATTTCCACTGGGAAGAATCCATAGTAGTTCTTGAGATACAGTCACCAGTGACCTGTAGAAACTGTAAAAGTGGTACTGTACCTAATTCAGGCTGTGGCTTTTTGTCTCCGACATGAACGAGGGTGCTGCTGTAGCTGCACTGACTGGTGAAAGAGACAACACTTTCTGGTTTGCCGGGCAAAGTCAAAGAGGTTAAGTGAGCACTAACCACAGGAGAAGTGTTTGGTTTGTCCGGTGTCTCCAACAGTGGGGGATCTATGCAAGATTTAGACAACACATTTTCTTAAAAATGAAACAGACCACACACAGGAAAGAGCAGAAGGATGAATGTAAGATTTTCAGACCAAAATACATATATATATACACACACACACACATACATATATACCTCCAGAGCATATCCAGAGCAACTGAGCTTCTTTTTCATTCTACCACACTTATTCTGCAGTTCTCCAGTTATTTCCCTGTTCTCACAGTTCCTCTCACCTATTCAGCTATTCTCAAGAAAACACAAACTTTGCCCCATAATGCTAGGAAATGGGGGACAGGATGAGAATGCCCCGAAGCTGTCACGGATTCTGCCAGTGCGTCAGCTGCCCACAGATATATATGACTTTCCTGCTGTTAATATTACAGCTGTATAAAATTAATTCTTTGCAGGATGAGCATGTCTCCCAATTTAACTTATTTTGCTGTGGCTTCTGTATTTAAATTTCATGCATTGTAATGTATCTTTTTCAAATCTTAATGAAAGTCAGGATATACTATATAAATTTGTACTACTAGTATTTTTATTTACAAGCAACAGAACTGCTGCAAACTCAAACCAGAGGCTAACACAGCATCTGAATTATTTCCCAAATGTGTTGTATTTACCAAATGTGTTGCGAAGGCTAGAACAAGAAGATCTTTCAGTGTCAACTATGTAGCTCCTCTTATGCCTGGAGTGGTGACCAGCCCATGGGGGCAGGGGAGGGGGGAGAAGGATGACACAGACATGCTATGTTGGAAGGAATGAGGCCATAACTTTTTTTGATTACCGATTCTTCAGGTCTTGGCATAGGCTGGGGACAATGGGTGTGGTTGACAGTTCAACCTGCCTGTTGTGGTAACCAAGGGCAGAGGGCTGCTATTAGGGCTGGAAGTGGCAGAAACTGCTATTCCTAGTCATCACTATCCTCTGGGGGGGAGGGGTTGCGAGCCCTAATGTTGGCTCTCCCTTGGCCCACCTCCCAGACCCCCTTAAGGGGAATCCTCTTTTGGTCATAAAGGGAGCCCACCCTGCATCACCCCCACTACGTCCCCCAGCCAATGCCTAAATGCCACAGGAGGCAGCCAGCTTAGCTTGCCTGGTCCTACTGCCAAACCAAAGGAACCTGTAATATCTGCACCAATCCAGCTGAGGGATCTACAAGCCATATACCATTAGCCACTGTGAGGTGGTATACTCCATCCAGTTTTTAAAGACCACTTTGGTTGTGGGAAAGTCTTGGGTGATCAATCACCCCAATCCATGGACTAGAAGGTCCAGAGTGCCTTGGAGAGGTGCACTCCATTCAACTGACTTAGGGCAGAGGTCCCGGGTGCTCAATCACCCCTGCTCTGTAGGCTAAAGCAAAGGCCCAGAGTGCCTTGGAGAGGTGTACTCCATCTGGTCTGCAAAGACCACCTCACATGTGGGAAAGTCTTCCCAAGTGAGCTAGCAAGGAAGGAACTGGGCCTTTACTCCCCCCTCCGCCAGCAAGTCCTCCCACCAACTGAAGTGACAACCAGGAGTCAGGTAGGGAGGTGCAGGAGTACTTTCCACCCCCCCCCCCCATCATCCAAGCAACAAAGGATTCAGGTGGAGGTGTATGCGAGTACTCTTCCCTCCTCCCCAGCTGGCAGTGAGGGAGCCAGCCCTGGCAGCAGTGGCAATGGCGGAGGGATCCCCCTGCGAGTATTGTGGGTCCCCACTAGTAATAATTTTAAAAAGTTATATTTTTATTTACAAGCAACAGAACTGCTGCAAATTCAAACCACCCAGCTAACACAGCTTCTGAATTATACTTTCTCAAATGTGTTGCTAAGGCTAGAACTACAGGCCTTTTAGTGTCAGCCATAAAGCTTTTCTTCTCTCCACAGTAATGCCCAAGAATAATGAACCCACAATATGTCACAACTGACTCTTGGATTTCATTGGTGGACATTTGTGGTGGTAAGGAAACTTATAATTCTGATCTCATGGGCATACATGCTGTCTTATTAAATGTTACCAGCACAGAGATAAGAAGGGCAAGGCTCATGACAAATTCCCTAACATCTAATTCCAGTATAGAATAGGCCATTTTGCAAGGCAGCTCTTAGATGACTCGCACCAACAAGCAATCATGTAAACAATATCTTCAAGTCAACATTTTCCCCCCTCTCTGGCTTGAGAAAAGGGAGAATACATACTAAAGTCACAACTTGGGAGAAACTACTATTAGAGGATGGTAAACATTTACTTTCTAAAATGTACACAATATTATTAAAGAAAGCACGTCAGAACACCAAGAACTTTGATTTAAAATGTTCTACAGCTAAGAGATATTAAGTCTATCCAAGTGTATGGCAATATATTGTATTATTGAGTTCAGAATTTTCAGTAAGCATGATCTACTGAAAAAAAACGTAATCATAATGACATATCATTGACACGTCACCCTGGCAAGTAACCAGGATGTACTGTAATCAAGGGGGAACCATTAGTATCATGAAGCAAAAAAAAAGCACCAACTTTTCCAATATGTGGTGGGCTTGCCCTAGAGACAAGTGGTAGCTTCTACTCTTTCAAACATCTATGGGATGGCCATTTCCATATACTCCAGATTTTTTCCTTCTTTATTTCATTATGTCTATAAATATGAACTTTATACTTAATCACAGCAGCAAGATTAATTTTTGCAAGTATAGAAACAGAAGATTATTTCTACTACAGAAAACTGGCTGCTAAAATTTGGACTGATATTATTACTCATTTGGAAGGTATGTAATTATTGTATTTGATTCAAACCAACTGTATGATAGTATTATTGCAATTTATAATTAAAAACAAAAAGAGAAATTAACCCCAGCTACTCCCATGGGTTATCTGGACCTGGCTTTTCTTCTATGAAAAAAGAAAAAAAGCAGTCAAGAAATACCTGTAGATGTTTTAGTGTTACCATTTGCTTTCTTTCGCTGTGCATCAGAATCCAGTGAAACAGCATTTGACTTAGGGAGAGACTTGTTCTTCTCTGTATCAGGTGCACTGCAACTTTCCAAATACCTACAATGAGAACCATTTTTTTGAAAAATAAAATTTAACGAAAAAATACTATAAAAATAGTCATCAGTTATACATTGCCAGTGATTTAATGACAATGAAATGCTGCTTACCGGATAACGCTATCTAAACAACTGATCTGCTGATATGAATACACAGGCTGCTCTGTCCAGTCCAGTTCTTCTGTACCCATGCTTCTTTGACAAGCAATTCCAGCAGCATCATTTTCAGCCGACTGAGTGGCACCTTTCATGTAACTACAACAGTCACTAGAATTTTCTGAATAATATAAAAACAGAAACATCAAATGTATAATTGCACACTGATCCTTCTCTGGCCAAGCTGCAATGACGTTCTGGAATCAAGGAATCTGAACAATGTGAAAAGATCCCAGTCCATAGCAAATTGTGCACAGTGACCACTACAGGCAGTTCTGGATTATGTGCATTTGCCTGTACACTGCCACACTAGCTAAAATGTACTTGATTCAAGATAATATGTCTGGAACCTGAAATTTGCTGTTGAGTTTAACTTTTTCTTTAAAACATAACTGGACCATCCTACCTCTATAAGATTTTTTCTGACTGTCAAGCTTTGATCTGGAATCAATGAAGACGTGTCCTCCTTTATTTTTGGCCACAGTTCCATTTTTATAAATATCTTGAGAGCAGTTCTAAATTGAAGACAAATTAAAAAGTTCATTAAAAAGCCCTCTTGAGTTAAGCAACATATATGGTCAGTGCTTGCTGAGGAGATAGGTTTTAGCAGTTCACGATGTTTTAGTAGTTCACTGCATTAACACTTCTGTTAAAGAGGTCACCGGGGACATTTTCACAGCAGGTGGAAAAAGATGTGAAAATCTAAATAGTTAAAATAGGGAAAATAGTTACAGGCTGGATCCTATAACAGGGATGAGTGCTTTCTTCCTGCTGGCAGCTCTTTGCATTGAACAGCCTCTTGCATTGGCAGGGGACTCTTTGCACCAGAAGAACATACAACTGACCACAGAATGGACCCAACCC
This sequence comes from Lepidodactylus listeri, assembly GCA_029233225.1. Lineage (NCBI taxonomy): Eukaryota > Metazoa > Chordata > Lepidosauria > Squamata > Gekkonidae > Lepidodactylus > Lepidodactylus listeri. Next base: position 50,059,483 of record JARCFY010000005.1, on the reverse strand, counting down.
CCACATAATTTGGGGTTAGGGCAAAGTAGCTATCTAGATGGACTTACAGGTCTGGGTATCTTCTGGCCATCTTCATTATTGTTTCCATTGCTGTCGCTGGATGAAGCCACACTCATTAGGTGTTCATGAGATCCGTTGCTGCCCAGGCTTCCATAGCCACTAGAACCACTGTTATGTACAGGCTAAGGATATAATAATAAAGTTACATGTCTATGCTTAATGGTTGAGACCAGGGAAAAACCCCTGCTAGTAAGAAATAATAATAATAATAATAATAATAATAATAATAATAATAATAATATGGCAGCGTGTGTAGTATAGCCAGGAGATCCTAAGATTGTCTGGCAGCCAGAAGTTCTAGCTCTTTTAGCATTACACACCACTAGGTGGCAAGCTAGACTTGCTTTTAAGGCAAGAGACATTTTAGAGATGGTTTGGCATTGCTGCCTCTGTGTCAGATCCCTGATGGAGGTCACCCACCCAAGTACTAGCCAGGTCTGACCCTGCTTGGCTTCCGAGATCTGATGAGATCAGGCTAGCCTGGGCTATCCTATCCAGGTCAGGGCTACAAGAACCAATAGTTGCCTAAGATAGCAAAGAAGATGCCAGGAGATCTCCTTTGTGGTAGTTCCATAATTAGAGGACAACTACAGGAAAGGGCCTCTCTTGAGAAGTCATCCATATAAGCTCAGAGTGTAGGGCCATTTCAGAAAGAATCAGAGATTACAATTTCAGCTGGCAGGCAGGTTCATGAGGGAAAAGGCACTCTCAAACTGAAGCATTTAAGACTTTTTAAAACAAAGAACCTGAACTCTGCTTGGATTCAAACTGTGAGTCAACAGAGATCTTTTCATTTAGGTATAATATTATAGTGAGTTAGCAGCCACTCACTATATTCTGGGCCATCTGTGCATATTTATTTCATTGTTTTTAAAGCTGTGGTTCTGGCCTAATTAAAGGCAGACCCATGTATGAGGTATTACAATACATCACACCTGGATATTACTAACACATGGCAGAAGAAGCTGCGGTCGGAGCAACTGAAGTTGTAAGAACGCACAAGCTACAAACTTGATTTTTAAGGGGGAGAGAAAGCCCATCCAGTAAGGTTAAATACAACATTTCCACGGTCAAGATAAAACCACCATCAGTACTGCCATCATTTACAGATTTAGTATATTAGCCTCAATCCATCCCATTACAGACTCAAAGCTCCTACTCAAAGTGCCTACTGTCTCATCTGGATTCGATGACCAAGGCTATGGTCAGATGAAAGGCTTAGTGTGTTTTGACCATGCTTCTAATTTTATCCTTTTTTCTTTTTTGTCCAAACATCCACTCATAGCCCACTGCACGACACGCTCACCCCATGGTTGATCGTTCAGATTACTGCTGTGTGGTAATCATGGAGCATGTGGGCAGGCAGCAGCATCTTTCTTTTGTTTGTTTTTCATGCATGTGCATAAGTGCGTATTCAAAGCAACAGCTCTTTTTTGACAGCCCTGCAATCCCTCCACCAAGTACTGTGATCTCATTGGTTCCTATACAACTGTATTTATTTGCCAGAAATCACTCCCTTTCCCACCTGCTCTTACTCCCTTTCCCACTCATTTCACAGGACTCTATATATTTCTGAAGCACTGCCAGAGTGCATCCTGCACTTTTTTCGGTCCCCATAAAGCTTTCCTGCCAGAGCAATATTATGAAGTGGCTTGGAGTGAAGTTCCGGGGACAGAATCCTGGCTGCTGCTATGGGAGCCTAACTAGGGACTATTTCCAATGCTGTCCCAACCCAAGAAAAGGCAGAAAGGGTTGTTTTTCTTGAATTTGTTGCTTTAGAACACCCCCCCCCCCCCACCCGGACTCCCGATCACAACAAAATATTGTGGTGAAGAAACACACAAGCGGTGATTCACAACCCTTGCATAAAGATGCAATGATGCACATATTGCTGGGGTTTTTTTAAAGGAGGGAAAACAGAAGGGAAGGTTCAGACATCCCAAATGGCTTGAGATTGCAACAGAGTTTGGACATCCAGAAACATGGGGTGAAACCATCTACATCCATAAAGACTGGACTTTCCCCCGTGTCAAAAAACTTGCAATCAGAGTGGGGATGAGGATGGGGGACGACGACTGGGGAACAGGATACTGACAATGCTGTTTGAACGTGCAATTTAAATCTGCAGGGTAAGAGCAATGACATCAGATCAAACAGCTCATCTGATTGCGCCCCAAGAGAAACAGAGCTCAGTCTATTAATGTACTGATGTCACCACATCTCAGATGGCCACAAAGCCAAGCAAAATTCCCCGAGTCCCACCTTCTGTGAGACAGAACCTGAACCAATGGAGCACAGTGCCCTCCATACTCATCCTTGCCAGGGAACCCAGAAGACTAGTGGAAGCTGCTGAAAGGTATAAAATAATCCCTTGAGAGCCAGTTTGGTGTAGTGGTTAAGAGATGTGGGCTCTAATTTGGAGAATCAGCTTTGATTCCTCACTTCTCCACATGGAACAGCTAGGTGACCTCGGGTCAGTCACAGTTCTCTCAGAGCTGTTCTCTCAAGAGCAGTTCTCTCAAAGCTCTCTCAGCCCCACCTACCTCACAGGGTGTCTGTTGTGGGGAGAGGAAGGGAGGGAGATTGTAAACTGCTTTGAGACTCTGAGTGAAGGGTGGGGTATCAATCAGAGAGATCAAAGAGTTGCATTCTCAAAACAAGGACTAATTCCAGAATGGAAATCTATGTCATCCAATAATACTTCATATTGGGTTGCCTCCATCCACTATGAAGGGGAGATTAGCAACTGATTGGTAGTGGGATATATTTCTGTGGTCTAGGAAGGGCTACCCGAGAAGTACCCTTGAAACTTGAGGCAGTTGGGTCTAGTGTCCCTTAAAGCAGGTATTACCAGCTCCACATTCCACAGCATGTATTGGATAAACACTGAGCCATAAAACCCTGTTTGCTCTGGTTTGGGCTGACATAATTCCACAGACTTCAAAGATGCAGATTTAGTATACTGTGAGTTTTCAGTACACAAGATGTGCTGAATGGGCCCTAGTTCTCCACAGAAATTTTAAAAAAGAATGGTCAAAATCTCTCATGTAAGAAAACAAGGAAAATGGAATGTGATTTAAATTCTAGGTTAGAAATAAATAGATAAATATATCCTAAATGATTTAGGACAGATGCTCATGGATATTTTAATTGTACCTTCCTTCCACTTGAGACTCCATAGGTTCTATGTCAATTCAAAACAATTTTTTCATAGTTTAAGAAGCATACCTGCAACAGTAGCCGATGTATTTGCTCTGTGATTTCTTGAATGCTAGGGTGCGGGATTTTATCCTCTGTGCAATGAGGTGCAAACACATCTTCATTCAAGGGGCCTCTGTAAAAGTTATCAAATAATACTTGCTGTATGACAAGTATATTAACTTCAGCTGTGTCAGTCCCTTTTCTCTATTGCAACTACAAACTTTTAAACTGATAAAATATTCAGGCTTACTCACTCCAAATATGACTTCTTCATTCTGAAGTAACTCTCGACAAGATTGGAAAGATCTGCAGCACTTATAAGTTTCTTGTTAAAAGGATTTACTATACCGCACCACACTTTAAAAGAGCAATTTGAATTACTATGTTTATACGCCCTCCCCCCCAATCAACAAGACCTGTTCAGAAATGCGAAAGAAAGAACATGGAATTTACTTACTTTTGAATTTTGTGTCTTCCAAAAGTTTCACAAAAGTCTCCATAATTACCAGTACTAAATATACAGGAGCTAAAACATCAGCACTATCCTAAATGTGGCCACAAGATTATACATAAGAAAGAGTTGAGACACTGTAAAATGGCCTTACAATGCAATCAAGACTCTCTAATATTTGTGCTATAGGCTGTATGAATAAATAGGGTGGCTGATCTCTCAAGTCTTACGCACGGTTAAGATTATGTACAAGTTCATCTAGACGTTATCGCTCCATTTGCAGAGGTTGCTGGAACAGCATCTCCACACAGTGGCCATAATGTGCAGTGCTGCTTACTATGTGGACCCTCTGTAGCTGGGGGTTAGTTTCCTCACAACCACTGTACATCCTTAAAAATACAGTTATTACAATGGGTGGAGATCCTCCACATTCATAAGTGGCAGTACATATTATAACCACACTGTATGAAGAAGCTGCCACAGGTGTTGCTTGGAGTGGCTCCTATAGGGAAGCTGCTGGTTCTTGGAAGAGAAAGGAATACGTGGGAAATAAACATTCCCAATAATATTGCAGTACTCAGAAATTTGTGAAATCCAGTTTGACCTTGTCATTTTATGCACACAGATGCTGCCCCCCAGCCCCCCGTCCAAATGTTTTATCATTTTGACAGCCACTCATTGACTTACGTTCTAACTTTGTGCCTTCCAATTATAAAGGAAACCTTTCGGCTCCATGGATTGATGAAACTGGACCAGCTGGTATCCAGAGTTACGTATTCTCCGTTTCTAGTGCAGAACCTGATTGGTGAATAATCAAATGGTTGTCCACCACACTGAAGTACTGTAACAAAAATGTGACGCAAGCTTTAACTTTAAGGAAATGATTGCAAAAAAATCTTTAGAAGTAGTGGTGGAACATCACACAATGGGGAAACAAAAAGGCTGACTTCAACAGTATTATACACTTGCGCTTAAAAAATCCCCCAGCTTTTGTTTTGTGATTCCCAAACACAGAGATGACGCATTTAAAAAGAAACACTGTAGCCAACTGAGCTTGTGAATGAAGGCCACTAATATCCCATAGCTAACCACCATTAGATATTTTCCTCATGGTCAGCCATTCAAGCTGTGAACTGTTCAATACTGAGGTTTTGTGAAATCTTCTTGATGGGGTGTGTTTTGCTCCTTGGAAGCATTACAATCTCAAGGCCAAAGAAAGCCAGGAACAAAGGGATGAAAAAAAAATGTGTGTACATGCATGTGTAAACTTGTGCTGACTTTAATAGTGATAGAGGGGCATGGCTTTATGTACACACACACAAAGGATGCACTTAATGAGAGAGAACTGTGGTGCTGATGGAGCAGCATCCCTTGGTATTAAAAGGCCACTTGGTTGTTTTGGCTTTGCAGGCTTCACAGTGATGGGATGTATCTGTCTGCTGAAAGAAAGATAGGATGCAGAACTCCTCACCCAAGGATGCATTACTTGCCCTACTGTGAATGGCAAAATATGTCTCTGAATTATGTTGCCTCAAAAAGCAAACTTTGGGAGAAATTATGTAATAGATATAGTAGTGAGGACTGAATATGCCTGTTGACAGAAAGCAAAAAAGGAAAAAGGCAGAGTGCAAAGAGTGTAAAACTTTGTGGGTTAAAGCCACCACCATTAATCATGTATAGAACACTACTGAAAGCTAAGACAGACCACTTGTGTGATGTGTTCCCAATGATCCAGCCGTTTCCCATGTCAAAAATCATATTCAGTACTACCTGAAGGAAGCATCTGAGCATGCTTTAAAGGCAGCACCACATGGTGAATAAGGTAAATTCATAATGAGACAAGAATGATAGCTAGTAGTATGTGTGTCCCAAAGGAAAGGTCCTAAAAGCTTCTCACTGGATGAAAAAGCTGCAAAGGCATTGTCAGTTGCTGCTACTTGCTGAAGGTCCAGGCACAAGAATGGGTTGAGGAATACTTCAAAGACTAGGGGCCTGAATTACTATGGAGGTTAAATTCCACTGGTGACTAGTGAGTCTATTCTCTCTGGACTGCTAGGCTAGCCAGCCACTGTTGTTTGCAGACTCAGTCACTTCACTTATATCCAGTCCCCAACAGAGACCAGTCATTGAGAAATGAAGCTATAAAGGTGAAGGGGTGTGTGTGTGTGTCAGAGAGAGAGAGAGAGAGAGAGAGAGAGAGAGAGAGAGAGAGAGAGAGAGGTCCATTGATCACACATCAAATTGAGTATAATCTTGTATAACAGATTTGAGTCCACAATGAACAGTGGCAGACAGGAGGGGGACATACTACTATTTCAGGCATAATACTAAGGTGATGTTGCCTAACTTGGCAGACAGAGCACTTGAAGATGAAAAATCCTAATCCTTTATTGTGTTGCTTTATTTATCTACTTGCTACCAAACTGTCACAAAACACACTACCCAAAATTAGAAGAACCTACTTTTTTTGTGAATTGCTAGCATTAAAGGTCTGTCACTTGGATGGAGATGCATTAAGACAGGCGTTCCAATTAAGTCTTGAGGTAAGTATCCCAAAAGAGGCACCGCTCTTATAAAGAGGAAAAAAAAGTACTATATGTCATCACATAACAGGCAATTAAACATACACATCTATACATAAACATACATATACAGTTTACTAACTTCCTAAAACATCTCACTGCTTATGCCTGAACATTGCCATTACAAGTACAAGACAACCATCATGTCTAATTGTTTCAAAGGACCAGATGAATGGCCCAGTCCCAGCTCTGCATTTTGCAAAAAATCTTACTGTATTCTCGCTCTTGCCTTCGCCTTGATCTGAATTCCCTGTTGAAGAGCTCCTTTTCATACATTGGAAGGAGCCAGTAGAGATGGCAAAATATCCCAGAAATTCACAACCTTCTCCTTTTAATACTGTGCCTGCCTTCTTTCATTGCACCTATTTGAATCAGTTTCCTGGGTGTTAATTCTTGCCATTCCTGCACTCCAACCTGTTGTGGTCACTTGGGGAAGCCTAAACTCTGAACCCACTCTTCCCCTTGGAATCTTCATGCTCCCAGTAACAGGCACAGGCTTCCCTAATCGTCTGAGGAGTTCCTGCCCACATCTACAGGAAAGTATTCAACCAGGTCTCAGTATTCCATGCACACACGTAAGCATAAGAGTGTTGAGGCACAGTGCACCCTTGTGGCCCACAAAGCTTGGTTAGAGGTTCTTACCAATCCACCTCAGCACACTCTTTCCACTCGTATCAGGGGCTCTGAGAGACAGGGTACAAACTTGTGCAAGTCCAAAGGCGTTAGATCTCTCTAGAAAAACAGCCTTATTGTCTGCCTGTTAGTCTTTTTGCATAGCATCCTGCCAACTTCTCCAACTGCAGATAAAGCTGTTCAGATCTCAAGGAACTATTAGTGGTTCTAACACTGGGCATGGCCAGTTGATAGCAAAGAATGGAATGACAAAGGGAGGAGAGGGCTGGTAGAGGGATTGCTCTGAACCCTGCACTAGATCATGATGAATCCTGGGTGTATTTGAGAGTTTGTGTTCATGACTCCTTGTTCATGCACATGTGCTAAGAGGTAGTCTTAGTGATTCTGGGGCCCTGGCCAAAATCCATGCTGGGGCCCAGACTCATTGCCACTGGAGTCCAGGATGAGGCAGTCTTTGCCCCACGTGAGGCAGGTGGGAGCTGCTACTGCCACCAGAAGACAGCTGCCTGAGCCTTGGAGAAAGTGGGTGTGAATCACTTCTGAGCTGGCTGCTTCAGCCCCAGACAGCTCCAGACCCCAAGCCGAGCACTCAGGACTCCCCCTCAGAGTGATTCCAGGGGTGGCTGCCCCCATTGCCCATTAGTTAAGAACCATTGTACAGATACAAACACAGAAATTTTGTACAACAAATTTAGAGTCCAGTGGCATCTTTAAGACCAACAAAGGTGTCTGTTTTAATAGTTTAGTCACTACTACTGTTTTTTTTTTGTTAGGAGTGACTTAAAGTAATTTAATACAGTAGTTTATGTAGTTTTACCTTTCATCTACATCCTGGAACAAGCAACTTGGCGTATGAGTGGTTGTAAATATTCTTTTATTAGGAGGGATTCTGGGTGCTGAAAGAGAAAGTAGACACAGTTTAGGAGAAACAGAGTACATATTTAGATGCAGTTATGAACCAGACAGATATTGTTTTACCAGTGATCAATTTCCACCCATTCACCTTATGATAGCAGACATCAGCTATGCAACTGCTACTCTAGGTTTGTAATACTCTTCCGTATAATCTATGATTTGAGACAGTTAATAAGGAGTAGGCAACTGGCAAATAAAAATTAAATTACTTACTGTTAACAGAATTCATCATGTTAAAATCCAATTGAAATCAACATTACTAAGCATACAACTAATAAATCTCACTTCAAATAAACATAGTAGGAGAAGAAGAGGAGACTGGATTTATACCCTGCCTTTCACTCAGAGTGGCTTACAAACTTCTTTCCCTTTCCCCTCCCCACAACAGACACCCTGTGAGGTAGGTGGGGCTGAGAGAGCTCTTTTGAGAACGGCTCTTTCAAGAACAGCTCTGACAGAACTATGGCTTGCCCAAGGTCATCCAGCAGCTGCAAGTGGAGGAGTGGGAATCAAACCTGGTTCTCCCAGATTAGAGTCTGTGTGCTTAACCACTACATCAAACTGGCTCTGAGATGGATTTTTCATTAGAAGAATTCTCTTTTGACAGGTTTTCCCATGAAATCTCTCCCATGAAATCTCTCAGCTGGATATCAAAGTATTATATCATAAGTGTCTTTCTCAATAAATATGTGTTGGTAAAATACCAACCCTTTTCTTTAACTCAGAATAACTGCTGTGTTAGTACCTTCATAGCCAGAATGCACCTTTTCTGCAAGCAACACACAACAAAGCTGATCTTCTGTATCCTTTGCATTTTGCACTTTGATAAGATATGGAGTCATACGAAATGGGTGGTAGCAGATCTCATTTTCATGTTCTTTCCCTGCACTAGAAATTAAAAGGCAAGACAGCTTAGAAATTAAAAGGCAAGACACCTATATTTCGCACAAGCTCTAATTATAAAAAGCTCTTCCGAAGACACTGGAATGATACACAAAAAGTTAAAGAGCTGCAAGGAGTGTTCTGTGCACTATGGGAAATTTTCAGTTCCCCTTCTTAAGGCTAAGTCCAGTGGTTCCTGGAAAGTCATTAGTCAAGGTTAGGAGACTCTGAAGAGTGGTAGTCTATGAGACCAAGGGGCTCCTGTACAAAAGAAGAGGCCACAGCTTAGTGGCAGGAGTACATGCTTTCTATGAAGACATTCCTAGCTTCCATTCCTGGCATCTCCTGCTAAAGGAGACAGACAGCAGGTGCTGGGAAAGATTCTGGAGTGCCACTGCCAGTGATAGTAGCCAGTACTGAGTTAGATGGCCCAGTGGTCTGTCTTTGTATAAACAGAACTTCTCATATTCTAGGAAGATGCACTTGGGCCTCATTGGAAACTAGCAATTATTACATGTGAAGTTGGTCAGCAGTACTTGCTATAAGTCAGTTATTAAATCATAAAGTTAGATTTAGCCTCTGGATAAGATTCCTGAACTCATCAAGTTGCCAACCAATGAACATAAAGATACAAGAAAAGTGTCTCCAGCCCCTCCAACTGGCAATTAAAATTTGCCTTACCTGATTCGGCAGAAGAACGACTTCTCTTCCATGCACTCTTGGGTGGCAGACTCTGGAAGAAGATTAAAGAGGACTTCATAAAAGGATTTTGCAATGCAATTTGAAACTTTTACTTTGTTTGGAAGCTATCCTTTCTAATTAGCCAACTTGAAAAACATTGCCTAAATCCTACAAACAGGAAGTGGAGGATGTTAGTGGCAGCAGAAGGCATTTATGGTCATGGAACAACCTGCCTTCTCTTCTTCCTAGTGGCTCCTAGTGGTGATCACAGGACCTTGTGAACAAAACACTCTGGAATATGGAAGGGGCTGCATGAGGAGCAGAAATCAGGTGCAATTACTCCTCCTTTCTCTTTCACCTGTGAAAACCTTGCTCTGCCATATCTCTTTTCCCAGCAGAAGGAAGATTCTGCACAATCCAATCGCTTTACTGACACCCTTGGGCTTCTGGCATTTTCTTCACAATCCTCTTCTGACACTCAGCTGTAGCTTAGATCCCACACCTTTGCAGGGCACACTGGTCTCCAGATGCTGCGGAGGAAGCCCTCTGCTACAGAGCCTCTTGTGCTAGGTACTTTGGGCTCACTGAAAAAACTATCGGAATTGTGCAAGCAGAAGTGCCCAGTGTGACAGAAAGCAAACTCCACAGTGGGGGGGGGGCTGCTCCTGCAATGCCTGGAGAGACGTGCTCATGGAGCAGAGGTGCAGTGCCCCAGCCATTGTTGTTTCAGAGATCTTAGTGGGTTGCTGGAGAAAAGAGTTAAGACCTGCCACTACACGCATGTTGCGCTTGTGGTTCCAACCCAATATAAATGTTGCAATATTTAGGCACAGTGCAGAAGGACAAGAGAAATTTACCCAGGAGGCATGAGAAGCTGGGGCAGGAGTGGGTATGCAATCCTGATCTCTTCGCTGCTGTCAAAAGATCCCTGCATTACTTCTCCGCCATCCTTATTTAATACTGATCAATATGAAACTACGTTCAGTCAGAAATAAATAACGCGTATGGTTTAAAATAAGCTTTCAAATCTCTTTAAAAAAGGTTGACTGCAGGGATCGCATCCCCCCTCTACTGCTCCCTTCTGTTTCTGGGTACGCTCATTCTTCAAGGCACTAAATGGTTTGGGGCCATGATACCTTGAGGACTGCCTCCTCTTTACTCTCCAACCTGCTAGTTAAGATCCTCCTCTCAAGTGCCTCCAACTGTGCCTCCAACTACAGAAGCAAGGCAGGTGACAGCCAGAGATTGTTTTTCTTCAGTGATGGCACCCCGCTTTTGGATTGCTTCCCACCTTAAGGTTTAGATAATCATTACATGCTTTATGTGGGACTGAAACTGTCTGGAAACTTCAGCTGGTCCAAACTGCAGCATCCAACCCCTACATACACTAAACATTGTAAGGACAGTAGTACTTATTTCTGGGTGAACGGACACATGACTGTGTGGGGAAGCCCTCCAATCTAGAATTAACCCTAAGAATTCCACCACTGGGACTGCACACTGTCTGTGAGCTGGGACCAGGCTGTAAACTTGTAGCTGGCAAACAGAAGAACAAGACTAAAGCACTCCAACATTTAGTTATGTAAATGGCTCTGGACAATATATTAGAAGGTTTACCATCTATTACCTTGCTAGAATGTCTCACCTTAAGTGACAGAAACTGGGACAGCCAAGAGGCTAAATAGTATTTTCTTCTTCTTGGGTAAGGAAGATGGTGAATGACCCCAGAGGGGATGGACTCCCAAAGGGAGACTATAAATTCTCAAGACATGAGACAAAACCCTCTTCTCTCTGTTCATTTTCCTTGGACAGGCACAAGCCATGAAGGGTCAAGTCGTTACCTAAGGACTCTGTCTTGAGAATGTGCCGAAACACAAAGGGAAAAATCCCAACTCTGAGAACTAAGCTAATGATGAACTTTTAAATGTTGCAACTTCAAGAATTACTTGCCTATCCTAATTCAACATTGTTTAGGATAAGTATAGAAAGTAAGGTTTAGAGGGCTGAATGTTTTCATAGTTCCTTTTTATCCTTGCTTATGTGGAATACTCAAACCTTGGTCGCTAAACACACCATGCCTATTTAGTCCTGCTTTTCAAAGACTGGTAAAGGAGAGGGGCAGGGGTTGAGCTTGACATCCATTGAGTGTGATAGCTTGTACTAGGCTAGTGTGGGGACAATCTAAGTGGGAGACATGGCAATTGATTGGAGGCTTTAAATGGCAATACAGATACAGAGTACTAGATGTATAAAAGTATTTAGCAGGCAACATTCTTTCAGATTTGTTGGTGGCAGCAGTTACTGCCCTAAGGTTACTCTGCCTGTATGTTATTGCAGCAATTGTTTAAGTTGTTCAAACTTACCAACTCCATTGCAAATACTCCAGGAAGGCAGTCTGTAGGGTGTAGTAGAACTGTAGAACACACTGACGTCCTGAGGTGCCAGAAATTCCACAAATTTGGCATTTTTAAAGAAGTCTTTCTTACAGTGAAGAATGGAGGCAGCCTGATCTGAGATGTACAGGATTTTCCCAGTAGCCAAAGAAACACCAACAGCAAACATATCCTAGCACACACAAACAAGATCCCAATGCTTAATTAAAAAAAAAATTAGTCTGGGAAAATCTGACTGGCAAATAAATATTTCTTCCGTGCTCTAAACGAACAGGACTAAAGAAGCAAGATAAACTTGAATTTTTTTTTGTTACCACAATGGCAGCGCCAACATATTGTATCAAAAGCAAACAAACATATTCAGAATTATAAATCCCAGTAAGGACACCCGTGTTTAGGACCGGGGGGGGGGGGGGGGGGAGGAAGTACAGCAAAAAAATAAAAAGTAAGTACATTCTGTATGCCCTGATCTGGATATCCCAGGCTAGCCTGATCTTGTGAGATCTCAGAAGCTGAGCAGGGTCAGCCCTAGCTAATATTTGGGTGGGAGCCCTCCAAGGAATACCAGGGTCATCATGACACAGAGGCAGGCAATAGCAAACCACCTTTGAACATCTCTTGCCTTGAAAATCCTACAGGCTCGCCATAAGTCAGCTATGACTTGACGGCATTTTCCACCATCACGTTCAGCATCATCTTGTACTTCATCCTGCAATTCAGGTTTCCCTTCTACTCAGAGGAAACTTCAGGCCCTATCTTACTAGTGACAAACTCAGGGTGGAAGGAGACAATGGTTTACATTGCTCAATATAGTAAAACAGAACAAAAACTGATATCCATGTTTAACACTAAACAGTTTCAGGTGGGTGGCCGTGTTGATCTGAAGCATCAGAACAAACTTTGAGTCCAGTGGCACCTTTAAGATTAACAAATTTTTATCCAAGGTATAAGCTTTCATGTTTATGCACACTACATCAGAAACAGATACTGTATCTGAAGAAGTGTGCGTGCACACAAAAGCTTATACCTCAAATAAAACCTTGTTGTTTTTAGTGGTGCCACTGGACTCAAACTTTGTTCTAACACTAAGCAGGGTTTGCTTTAAACCAGGATTTGAAGCCAATCACAACTATGGTTCAAACTGACAGAAAACACATGGCAACTGGTGCTGGGAATATTAGGATCTGGTAAAAGGACACGGACATTCCCTCCTCTTAACCATAGTAAGGAACTTTCTCTGGAAGGAGTAAGAAATTATATTGCTGAACACTGCCTGTACAAGCCTGCAAACCAAAACTTATGGTGACTCCACTGGATTATCAAGGCAAGAGGTGTTTTATCTATTGATTGATTCCATTTGATTTTTATCCCATCCCTTCCCCGGCAATCAGGGCTCAGGGCAGTTAACAACATAAATACAAAATATAAATAAAAACACAAATATTTAAAAAAGCAATTCAACACACTGGTGTTCGGCGGTAGTTTGCCATTGCTTGCCTCTACGTAGCAACCTGAGACTTACCTTGCTGGTCTCCCATCCAAATACTAACCAGGGCTGACCCTGCTTAGCTTCAGAGATCTGATGAGATCAGGCTACCCTGGGCCATCCAGGTCAGGGCTAGCAATCAGTATGCCCCACATAAAATATTCCTGATTAACTATGCTGTCCTGTCTGTGGTTACTCTTGAATCTGGTTCCCTTTGTATCAATGGCTTTCTACTTTAGCATTGATATTCCCATTCCCAACAGATTTCGGAATAACACCCTGACATGGATAGCCCAGACAAGCCCAATCTTGTCAGATCTCGGAAGCTAAGCAGGGCTGACTCTGGCAAGTACTTGGATGGGAGACCTCCTTGGAATACCAGCAGCTGGGAGGAGGGAGCAGGCTTTATTCAGCCACCTCTCTGAATATTCTCCAGGCTCCCAGTAGGGGTCAGTCACCAGAGGTCGCCATGACTTCCAGATGCACACATACACATATGAAAAACACACACAACCCCCCCCCCCCCCCACAGTTCAGGTATAATTTAACCCCTCCCAAACTGCTAAAACTCTCAATTCAGCCTTAAAAAGATGTGAGGCTACTCACTGCATTCTTCATGATGTATTCTGTAGTAATGTTATCAACCTCTTCCACTGTATAGGATAATATATCAAGATTACAAGGATAGGTCTCGTTAATCATCATCATCTGGTAATATTCTTCATTGGCTATGTGAGGAAAGTAAACAATATATATGTTTAAATTGGTACCATTTATATTGATGTCCAGTAAAGAAACAGAGTTCAGGTTACAGTAGAAAAAGAACTCAAACTTCATTATACTCTCTAACTAAACAAGACACAACATTCACAATTGTTTCCCTCAACTTAGAAGCTGGGTTTATTTTCCGTACACCAGTTTTGATATCCTTAGCAAGCAGACACAAGGAACTTGAAAGTGATTCTAGTGTTATGCTCTGGTTTCTCTTCAGATCTCATAAATCGAAAGTGATTCTAGTGTTTAATGATGACTGACTCCCCTATAACCCTCCCTTATGGGATATTCATAAGCACTTCCCACTGGAGGAGGAGTACACATGCCGTGAATACAATGAACTGTCAAGTGATCATGACATAAGTGTTAATATGCTGCCATATTTGAAGACTGCCTTGGGACAAGGCTTGTTCTGAGAATTCCAAAGGAACAAAGGCATTGTGGTAGAACTCTGCCCTATAATCATATTGTGACATCCTACACGCATGGCAGATTGACATGCTTGAACATTACACCCATCAGTATCATTCTAACAAAGCAGTAGGGGCTCTAAAACACTGCCCAACTGACATTTATTTTAATTTTTAATTTAAAAAAATTAAACAGGGCTTTTTTTGAAGTGGAAAAGAGCAAGAGTCCAGTAGCACCTTAAAGATTAGCTTTTGTTAGTCTTTAAGGTGCTACTGGACTCTTGCTCTTTTCTACAGCTACAGACAGCAGCTACTCATCCAGGGCTTCTTTTAGTGAGTCTCCACCAAACACATGAATACAAACATCAGGATTTCCAGTCTTTTAAAATGTGCTGAGAAGGGTAAACTATTCCCCTCCTATGCTTAGCTTTGGTTACCACAGCCTGTTGCTGGCCATCCAGAGGAACTGATTGACCACTGTGTGAGACAGAATGCTGGACTAGATGGACTATTGGTCTGATCCACCATGGCTCGTCTTATGTTCTTAGGTAGAAGGAGAGGTACCTCCAAGGTTTTTGATACTTGCCTTGCTAGCTTACCTAGGTGTGACCAGGTGGCATCATTTACACACACAAAAAGGCCAGTTAATTTGGTGTCATTCTGCAGTGGTTTTAAACTGTTAAAAATGTATGTGCACACTGAATCATGAAAAAACACACAGAAGCAAATGCATTTCAGTTCAGGTTTTTAAAAATTGCTAGGAGATGCATCCAGATAGTAACAAAATTATGTATTAAAAAATCTTCCTTCTGTTGTTCAACAATGCAGTTTAATTTTTGCTATTATTAATAGAAAATTTAATATGTGTTTACCTTTAACTTGCTTAATACTTCTAAGTGCATACTTTAAAGTTGCCAGGACACAAGATTTGCCTTTGATCCTTTTACCTGGGGGAAGATGGCCTTTCAGTTCTTGCAATGTTTTTATCAGTTCCTTCTGGGTTTTGGATTTAGAAGATAATTCATTGCTAGATAAGATAAAACAAAACCAATTGTTTTAAAATTCTGTACTATGCAAAGCCCAAGTTTTTAATGCATACTTAACTAACAGCACAAGGATAATTTTAACGCAAGAATAATTATAAGGATGCTGCTCAAGACACTCAAGATTTCCCACTTTTATATTGCACAGACTATTTGAAAATATGGTTTGTCAGTTCTTCATTTACATGATAACCATTACTACATGGATAATATTCTGAATGTGCCATCATTAGGTACCCAATAGTGCACTCCTATGAAGAATTACTTTAGTCTAATCCCATTGTCATTATGATTAGACTGAAGTAACTGTCCGGGATTGCAGCAGGTCCAGCATATACATATGAAACACCATGAGTAGTACTCTTGGAACAAGCCAACTACAGTTAAATTGACCTATGTAATTTCGTTGGATGTGAGAATCATAACAAATCAAAGAGCACCAATAAAACTGATGAAAGCATCTCAGAAATACAGGTTGCTTACCTGTAATTGTAGATCTTCGAGTGGTCATCTGTGCATTCACACCTCTGGGATTAAGTGCGCCTGCGCCGATCCCGATCGGTAATCTTCAAAGCCTAACGGATTTTCGCGCCAACTCCCCGGTCACGTGCATGTCCCACTGCGCATGACCCGGGGAGGGGCACGAGGATCCCGCCAGTTCCTTCTGACCGCTGCTAACAGCCCCCAAGAAAAAAGTGAGGGAGACTGAAAGCAGAGGGGAAGGGGGGCGGGTGGTGTGAATGCACAGATGACCACTCGAAGATCTACAATTACAGGTAAGCAACCTGTATATCTTCTTCGTGGTCTCTGTGCATCACACCTCTGGGAGAATAGCGAGCAATAAATACTCCACATACCTGGAGGTGGGCGCTGGAGGTCTCACATCTGAGCTTCTTGCAGAACTGCACGGCCCACCACAGTACGCTGATGGACGCGGACATCTAGGGCGTAGTGCTTCACAAACGTGTGAGGGGACGCCCACGTTGCAGCATTGCAGATGTCTCCCAGGGGAATGCCCTTGAGAAATGCTGTGGAAGTAGCCACGGCTCGAGTGGAGTGTGCCCGGAGGGACGCCGGTAATGGTCTTTTGGCCAGAAGGTAGGTAAGTTTTATCGTCTCAACTATCCACTTCGAGAGTCTTTGAGGCGACAGTTTCTGTCCCTGCCTGGGCAAGGCATAAGAAATGAAGAGAGCTGGAGACTTGCGAAAGGATTTTGTCCGGTGCAAGTAGAAGGACAGGGCTCTCTTGACATCTAAAGTGTGTAGACTACGTTGCGTTGGGTCCTGGGGACCAGGAAAAAACACAGGCAACGTAATATCCGCCCCTAAATGAAAGTCCGAGACTATCTTAGGCAGGAAAGCGACATTGGGAGCCAAAGTAACGGCATTATGATGAAACGTGAGGTACGGTGGGTCGCAACGGAGCGCCGAGAGCTCACTCACGCGTCGAGTAGATGTGATGGCCACCAAAAATGCAACCTTCCACGACAAAAGTTGAAGGCTGCATGAGGCCATGGGTTCAAAGGGTTTTCCCATCAGCTTAGTGAGAACCAAGGGTAAGTCCCATGCCGGGACTGGTGTCCGCACTGGGGGATAGAGGCGATTCATTCCCTTGAGGAATTGCTTCGTTGTTGGATGGGAAAACACCGAGTAGCCATCAATCTGAGGATGACTGACTGAGATGGCTGACAAATAAACTCGGATAGACGAGTGACACAGTCCCCTGTCCTTACATGACAGGAGGAAACCAAAAACATCTTTGAGCCTGGTGGGGACGGAGGGCCGTCCAACAGACGCCAGAAAGGCTAAAAACTTAGTCCATTTTGACTCATATGAACGCCGTGTGGAGAGCTTGCGTGAGTTCAGTAGAACTTGAGCAATGCGTGACTCCAACCCTAAGTTAGGATCAGCCAAGCTGTCGGTTTCAGTCTGGGCACATCGTGGTGCAGCACCCGGCCCCCGTGCATCCCGACGAGGTCTGGGTCCGTCGGGAGGTGGAGATACGTCCCTCGTGAGAGACTGAGGAGTGTGGGGAATCAGGGTTGTCTCGGCCACCATGGGGTGACGAGAATTGCCCACGGTCGCTCTGCCATCAGCTTGTGGACTACTCTCGGTATGAGAGGAATCGGGGGGAATAGGTACAGTCGTCTCCCCGTCCACTGGAGAAGGAGACCGTCCCCGAGAGAGGTCGGGTCCGTTCCTGCTCTGGAACAAAATAGGTGACACTTCTTGTTCTCCCGAGAGGCGAATACATCCACGGATGGATGCCCCCAACAGTCGAAGATCGGAGTCAGTTAGAGGGGGTTCAGTTCCCACTCGTGCAGGGATGCTCCTCCTCTGCTCAGGAAGTCTGCTTGGACGTTGAGTAGTCCTGGGAGATGAGTTGCTACCAGGTGAATATCTAGTGTCTGGCATTCGTCCCAGAGCTCTATCGCTAGTCGGCAAAGTCCACGGGAGACCGTCCCACCCTGAAGGTTGATGTAAAACATGGTGGTGGTGTTGTCTGTAAGGACAGCCACCGTCTTCCCCAACAGGGATTGGCGGAAAGATCTCACTGCATAGAGAACTGCCAACAGCTCCAAGAAGTTGATATGGTTGTGAGCCACAGAGGGGTGCCACCTGTCACCCACACCTACACCATCCAGATGAGCTCCCCAGCCCCATAGGGAGGCGTCCGTAGTGACGGTCGCCGAGGGGGGTGGAAGCCGGAAGGGTGCACCCGAATATAAATTCTGGGGCACCAGCCACCAATTCAGGGTCTTTAGGACCTGGGTCGATATCTGAAAGTGCTTGGAGAGGGAATGGATGCTGGGGCGGAAGCGCCTCAAAAACCAAAGCTGCAGTGGTCTCATCCACAATTTGGCGAAGGGGATTACTGCTGTCGTTGCGGCCATCAGGCCTAGCAAGCGAAGGATTTGTTTGGCTGTAGCCTCCTTGTTCCCCCAGATGGACAGGATAAGGGAAACTATATCCGCTGCCCTGTTGGGGGGTAGGAACGCTCTGCATTGCAGGGAGTCCAGGATAGCTCCGATGAACTGTACCCATCTGGAAGGGGTAAGCATGGACTTTTTGAGGTTTATCGTCAGCCCTAGTAACTCTAGGGTTCGAAGGGTAATAGAGATGTGGCCCTGTAGTTCCGTCGTAGAGGGGGCGATCAGAAGCCAGTCGTCTAGGTAAGGATAAAGGTGGACACCTTGAAGCCGCAGATGTGCCGCTACTACTGCCATAAGCTTCGTGAAGACGCGAGGAGCTGTAGAGAGGCCAAAGGGTAAGGCCTTGTACTGGAAGAGACACAGACTGATCGCGAAACGTAAGTACGGTCTGTGCGACGGGTGGATCGTCACATGGAAGTATGCGTCCTTTAAGTCCAGCGTCACCATCCACGCATTGGCTTCTAGTAGCGGTAGGATGGTCTGGAGGGTGGTCATGCGGAACTTCTTGTAGGTGATGAACGCATTGAGGTTCCGAAGATCCAATATGGGACGAAGTCCGCCATCCTTTTTTGGGACCGTGAAGTAGCGGGAATAGAACCCCCGCTGTATGTGGTTTGTTGGTACTTGTTCTATGGCGCCTTTTGAGAGGAGGGCTTCGACTTCCGACGATAAGGTGTTGGAGGGGGGTGTGGTTACGAAGTACGATTCTTGCGGTATCTGGAAGAATTCTATTCTGTAGCCCTCTGCTACTACCGACAGTGCCCATTTGTCTGACGTGATACGTTGCCATGCTGGTAGGAAGGGTGATAGACGGGTGGGAAGACCGGAGCGAATGGGGGAGTCAAAGACTCTGCTTGTTCGGTTTGGGCGGCCTAGCCTTGGAAGTGGAAGCGGATGGAAATCGTGGCTTGTGGCCATAGGGTTTCTGTTGATAAGCAGTAGACGGCGGTCTCTGCCATTGGGGTTCAGTGGGAGATCTTCGTGGTTGCTGTTTGGGCCAAGATCTCTGCCATGTCTTCTGCTTCTGCTGTCTCGATTGGGAGACACCCAAGTTACGAGACGTCTTGATGCTCTTATCTAAATCATGAAGGACTGTGTCTGTGGTGGAGCTGAATAGTCCTTCACCCTCGAAAGGGAGATCTTCCACCAAGGATTTAGTGTCATGTGGAAGCGAAGTCGACCTCAGCCAGGCGTGGCAGCGAAGGGCAACTGCTGAAGTGAGCGTCTTGGACGTGACGTCCGCAGCATGCTTCGATGCGTTAAGCTGGTGTTTTGCTAGCACCATGCCTTCTTTCTGGATCTTCCTAGCAAGGCGTTGCTTATCCTCAGGAAGATGGGCCAGAAGTGGTGTCATCTGTTCCCAGAGGGAGTATTGATACCTACTCATGCAGGCTGTATAGTTTGCTGTTTTTATTCCCAGTGCTCCAGCTGAATAAAACCGTCTCCCGAAAGAATCTAATTTCCGTCCCTCTTTATCCAAGGGGGAGGAATGTCCGCTACGGCCCCTGGCCGAGGGGGTCACTACAACCGAATTGGGCTTGGGGTGGATGAATAGGAATTCTGCCCCTGGCTCTTGGAGCCTGTACATGTGGTCTAGTCTCTTGTTGGAGATTGGGGTTGAGGAGGGGTGGCCCCACGATTCTTTGGCAGTGCTCAAGAGCACTGAAATTAGTGGCAACGCTACCGCGGTGGATGTATCCATCTGTACGATGTCGAAGATGGCATCGGTAGCGGTGGGGGTTGGCTGGACCGTGGCAAGTGCCAGGGAATGGGCCATTCGTTTGATAAGCTCTCCATAGGATTTCACGTCCTCGGAGGGAGAGATTGGCAAATTTTCAGCCACATCAGGGGATGGTGACGGTTGGACAGGAGATTCATCATCGGAAGAATCGGGAGATTCAGGTATCGACTGGTCGGAACGTTCGGAGGGAGACATAGGGGTCGACGGATCTGGTTGGTAAGGAGGGAGGTCGACGTCGGGCGAAGTTGGTACCAGCATCGGTGGTTTCGGTATCGGTTTCGGTGCTGGTGTCGGTCTCGGAGCCGGGGGATCTCGGCAATGGGAGACTCGTGACGACGTGGATTGGCAATCCCACTCCGCCGGGTACCACTGCGGCAGTGGAGGGTAGGAGGAACCATACAGGTATCGCCATTGACGAACGTCCCACGGCACCGAAGATGGAGGGAGGCGCCAGTCTCGCTCACCTTTCGGTGTTGGCAGCGGATCGGGTCCGGTCTCAGGACTGCTGTGAGGGATCTGTGTCAGCTCGATGTCGGGTTCCGAATCTGTGAGCTGGATGGGTCGCGGCATCGGGGAGGCGGGGCTGCCCCGGGGTCGCTCGCGCCCTGGAGGGTCAAGCTGTGGGGACCCGTGCTGGGTCAGGTTGGACGCGGGACGCGTCGACGAAGCACCCGAGGTTTTGTGCTTCAGCTTGCCCTTACCCTCTTTGCCCTCCTTACGCTTCTTAGCGGGAGTTCGTGGCAGTGAGAGGGGTCTTTTCGGTGCCGACTTCTCGGTACCGGAGGGGCTTCGCACCGGTGATGACGTCGGGCCCGTCGGTGCCGATGGGGATGTTACCGAGGCGTCGGCTGTGGACATCTTCGGTGACAACGCTGCTTCCAGTAGAGCCACTCTGAGTCGGGCCGCCCGGTTCTTATGAGTTTGCTTGGAGAACGCGGCGCAACTCGAGCAGGAATCGACACGATGCGACTCGCCTAGGCACAACAAGCAAAGGGAATGCTTGTCTGGGGGAGCGATTTTACTCCCGCAATTAAGGCAGCGTTTAAAGAAACCCCACCGCTGGGCCATAGGCCAGGCGGGGAGTAAGCGGAGGAGAATCCGAAAGAAAAACAAGAAAATCAAGAAAAACAAGAAAAATCAGTCCGAAAGAAAAACAAGAATCAAGAAAAACAAGAAAAATCAGTCCGAAAGGCCTTTCCAAGTTGGAAAACGAAAGTTAGCTACCGACCGGAGCGGAGAGGGGATCCTCACGACGCGGCGGTCAGAAGAGAACTGGCGGGATCCTCGTGCCCGTCCCCGGGTCATGCGCAGTGGGACGTGCACGTGACCGGGGAGTTGGCGCGAAAATCCATTAGGCTTTGAAGATTACCAATCGGGATTGGCGCAGGCACACTTAATCCCAGAGGTGTGATGCACAGAGACCACGAAGAAGATACATAAGAACCCTGCTGTATCAGACCAGGGACCAATGAACATTTCGCAATTTTAAAATAATGCCATGGTGAGTTTGTAGTGATATCAGTTCTGACTGCCAGTAAAGGTAATGATGCAGTGAATGGCAAAACTCAAAGGGCCTCTGCTTCCTTTCTCTTAACTCACAATTAAGGGACCATGGACTTGAGTACTCCCAAGACTTTAGGCTCTGGTCCTTTTTGGTGCTTATTCTCTACTGTCAGTTTTAAATGTGGCTGTAAGCTTCAGCTCAACTACAGTTATTACTAAGCAAAGAGATACATCCTGGAAGAAGCCTGCAACTCCTCAACCCAGTCTCTAAGCCAGTCACAATGTCAACAGTAATATATGTGCACCAAGAAGCCCAAAACCGAGAAATTCTTCAACTGAACTGTCTCAGCCCAAGCCTTTAAAAGAAAAGCCTCAGCACAGCACAGTTGTCTCAGTGTAAGTGCATTTATAAATATGACATTTTTAAAACTAGAGTTTTGCTATAAGAGGTAAAATTCAGTGATGCACTAATGCTAGATGACACTAGTCTTCAGTCTGAGCATTTACTGCAACTAATAACAAAATTATTGGTCCACAGAGATGAATAAAGCTTTTCGGAGAAAACGAAACAAGTTTATAAATATTTCTAAATTAGTCTTGCTACGCAACAGGACTGAAGTTTTCGTCTCAGCCGCAGTCACATAAATGCGTTCTTTGTTTTAATGCTGTTTCAGGGTTATAACTGTGACAGTTATGCCTTCTAGCAACTGACCTACCTGACCACGTGTTCTCTGGCTAGAGAAATGAAATAAACTTGGTGATGAGGAACTGAGAATGACTAATCTTTGTGCTAATTTAAAAGAGGTTCTGCCGCCACAGAACCAACTGTACTGGTAACATGATACACACTTAATTGTATTTATTTATTTACAATATTTATTCTCCGCCTTATCTCCACAAACTAACATACTGTATTCTGGTCATTCAATTGAGAGGCAGCAAAGCAGAACAAACATGCCTCATAATAAACAATTCTGTTGCTATAATGGTAAAAGATGCAAAACATCTTAGTATGCACAGTTCAAGGATCAGAGCTACAGTTTAGCTTCAGAATTTTGTAGTACCTTTTACAGCTGTCTAAGGATTCCACAATCATAGCTGTTTCTTTCTCGTTTTCATCAACTTCATTACATGACTTGATTACGTGTCCAATGGCTTTGTTTTTATTGGTGTCGTTTCCATTTGATCCACCATTCATCTCAATATCTTCCTGAAGAGCAGCCAGATCTTGCTCATTCTTCATTTGAATATCCATGTTTTCTGCAGGCATTTTATTGTCTGCCATTTCCAAATAGCTACTCATTCTGGCCAACAGCTCAAAAGCCGAGGACTGCCAAACAATGTTTTGCTTCCATAGATTTCAATCTGCACCCCAGACTTCGGTTTCTCAGTGATACAACAGAGTTCCTGTATTTAGCATAATTGGGAGTATAGCTTCAGTATATTTCAAGCTATATTTTTGCATTATTTCAAGCCCCAAAACTGCAAATGATAATTCACAAAACTAGAACAGGGGGTATATGTTGAACAAAACAGTTTTTTTAAAATGCAGATTCTTGTTCTTTGAGAAGAGAAGCTTCTTTAAAAAGCAATCACAACACTCTGAACTAAACATGATTTTAAAGGCAACAATCATGTTGAAACAAAGTACCATGAGTTAGTTTGATAGCCTTCAGCAGGTTGGTTGCAGGAGCAAGGCCACTATTTCATTATTTTAACGCAATCTGAAGTCATGAGTGAGAGATGCTGCTAAAGACACAAAGGCCTGGGAAAAAATAGAAAAATTAGAAAAACATAGGTTTCCCCCCCAAGAAACCTTTAAAAAAATGTTTCTGGTAAAAAAAACCTGGAAAATCTGGGGAACACTAAAAAAAAGTCCCACAAAACATTTCCTGGTAACAAAGCCAATCCCCACCTTTCAGGCCTTTTAACAGGCCGGCCCCGCCCCGCTGGCTCCAGGATGCTGTGCGTCCTTCCTGTTGCTGCCCCGCCCTCCTGCGGCGCGGCAAAGCAGCACCCGGGCGCCATCGGCATGGCTGGGCGTCCGGGAGCCCAGGTAGTCACAGTCAGAGAGAAATCCGGCCAGCTACACTGGATTTGATACTGATTTTATTTAAAACTTATTAAAGGCAAGGACACATCAGATTTAAATACTGCCTCTCCTGAGGTGGCACTGAGCCCCTAAATCCCATCAGCAACTGCAAGTAGCCAGAATTTAATCTTCTCCACATATTTCTTGGCTTCATATTCAAGCCATCTTGTAGGAAAGTCCTGCATTGCCTTGTGTATCAACATACAGCACTGAAAAAGCCAAACACAAATGAAACAGAAGGAGAAGAAAAACCAAACTTCCATTCATAGATACCTAATTGACAGCCTATCAATCTGAACAGACATGCTCGAGGTTTTGTGAATTCAGCAAAACCGGCAACTATTTTCTAATTCTGAACTGAAGAAAATAAAAATAATTCTGCTCACAAAGAATACGTTCTTAAGACTCTTTTGGCCCCAAAGATCGCTAGAAAAGTTTTCTGTACCTTACATCTTGTTAACAGGACATCATCAGATTAAGACAGAGTAATGCTGCACCAAACTCTTCGTTAGATTTGAATTTAGGTGTAAAGAAGGGAATCACAGGGACACAATGTCAAAATGTTCTTGAAAAGTCAGCAAACTGTTTTTTAAATTAATTAATTTACTTCTTTTGGGTACTGTTTGCAGCCTTAACCAGCTATTGGATAGCCCAGGCTAGCACAATCTTGTCAGATCTTGGAAGCTAAACAGGGTCAGCCCTGGCTAGTGTTTGAATGGGCGACCTCCAAGGAATTCCAGGGGTGTGACACAGAGGCAGACAATGGCAAACCACCTGTGAAGCATCTCTTGCCTAAGTCTAGCTCTCCATCTAGTGGTGCATAATACTAAAAAAGCTAGAACTTCTAGCTGCCAGACAATCTTAGGATCTCCTGGCTATACAACATACGATAATTATTATTTTTTAAAAAGAAAACACAAACCCAGTCTTTTGCTACAAACAGTGAGATTATCACATTGCCAGGTCTGGTTGCTGTGGGAGATCATTAAGGTCAATATGTGAAGGCAGAGCCCATAAACTTTAATAGTCCTGAATTACATTGCAATGTAGCCACACTCATAGGCGTAGAGTACGGGGGGGCTCGAGGGCTTGAGCCACTCCCGAAATTTCCCGGGAGGAGGCTCAGCCACCCCCAGGAAAACGAAGCGCCTGCTGCCGCACCTCCCCGGGTCATTCCAAGGCCCGGCCGCCACTGCTGGAGAGGGAGAGGGAAGGGGTGGCGGGGGGGGGGGGGAGAGAGAGGCACCGGCAGCAGTGGCTGGCGGGCCTCAGAAGGGCCCAGGGAGGCGGGGCGGTTTCGGGGGGGGGAAGAACATCGCTCCAGCGAGCGCGCACGCTAAGGAGCCCCCCCCCCAGAATTTTCAAAAGTCTACGCCCCTGGCCACACTTATCTAACCATAAAACAACCTTACTGATTCTTAAAAGAAGGCTATTTTAAAAATGGTGCAGAAGTAAAACCAGATCAGGACTACAAGCAGACTACAAATGGTGCCACAGAAGGAAGCTAGAGATGCTGGAGTCAGGGACTGGAATGTGACCAAAGTGCGGCCTTTTTACTCCCTTTGCACATGCCTTTGAAATAAAGCCTGCAAAATAAGGGGAGGTACATTTTTTTAGGAGGAAACAACATCAACCTTATCAAAATTTCTCCAAAATCTTTAAACTACTGAAGAAGCTTCTGAATTGCCCTGGAAAGGTTTAGGGTCCCCCCGTCCCCCACTCGGAACTTTACAAGTCCCTCCCAGATAGCATCTAAAAACCATGAAGTACCCAGATTCAGAATATCTCATATAGTCTTTGTCACTTCTTCCAATCATAATCCTTGGCCATTAGAATCTGAGCACTTCTAGAAACTATAAAAGAAACACCAGGGACCTCAACAATATTGATTGCAAATATATCTGAAGCACAAAATGCCAAACCTGCCAATCCTGTAACAGAATATCATTTACCCCAATACTAGACTGGCACATTCCAAATCCTGTTTTCCACCAAGAAAAGGATTTTTCCAGCACTTGCTAGATGTATATTTTGATTCTCAAGTCAAGTTGAGGGGATTATTTTTAGGTCAGAGTTCTTATGAAGTTTAAATAGAACCTCTTATACTACAAAGTAGTATGTAACACAACTCATTAGTCAGAAAGGAAAGGCCGAATCCCAGGGCTGGAAAGGTATTTACAGAAGGGTTTTGTTTTTAGTTTACCACACAGGGAAAAAGCTAATCCCTCCCTGCTCACAACAGAGAAAACTAATCTTCAGTTGCTATAACTATTAATCCAGCAGCACATATTTAAGGTTAAGGATGTGTTTATATGGTTCTTTGGAGCTGCGCCACGCATGAGTGCCTGGTGGATTTAAAGTGCACATCCAGATCACAACAGCTGGGAATCGTGCCGCTTCCCTGAGTAGCCCATCGATCCCTGTTGGAGATCTGTCCTTAAAAAAAATAGTAGTGAAAGTTTGGTCTAAAGCTGGCCGACGGGCCAATGCCAGACTTTCCACCATCAGGTCATACCTCCAGCGCGCAATCAGCCCATAGGGATGTCTCCAGACCATCCTGAACGGCTGCCGTTTAAAAAAACTCTTAGCGATGCGTGCATAACCGCTTAAACACGTGATGTCCCCAGAGCTCCGCTCAAGCGATCCGAACAATTTAATGTTTCTGACAGTCCCCTAAACTTTATTAACTTTATAAACTGAAAGGGTACCTAGAGGAAGGTACCGCTGGAGGCGCTTTTACCATTTTAGTCCGTGCATGCGCGGATAAACAAGTATATGGTGAGGCGCATATTCACATGCACAGACAGGATTTTTTTTTTTAAAGCCGACCGCACGGCTCCTTATGGTGGATCTTACAGCTCCTTACGGTCTAGACAATCCACTGCGGGAGTCACACGCAGTAAAACACTTCACAGGCGATCTGTCTGGTCACGCAATGCTGGACCAAAAAGATCTAGCTCAAATTACAGCCGGACCAATGGCAGGATTAGCTGCCTGTCTGAACACACCCTAAGACTGCAGTTCATAAGCATACTTACTAGGAATCCAGCCTCATTGAGGTTCTAAAGTAACACTAGACCGGGAAAACCATAAACACTGCTATCTACTATTGCCCTATCCAAAGCTAATTTTTCTCAGCAATCCAATCCTGCAGAATTTCTGAAACAGAAATACTTAAGAGAGCTCATCATACTACTCTGGCTTGGTTCAGCCATTACACCAAACTGCTGGGGTGCATGCAGTGGGCTGTGCTGGAAATATTACCCCTCTTCCTCTTTTATCAACAAAAGTACACTTGTATAAGAGGGAGGTGATTTTACCTCTTCCTCCCTAGCTGTTAGCCCTGTAGGTCCCATGAACATAAGAGTTTTAGAGGCAGTTCAGAGTGTCACTTGACATGCTTGTATCATGTCACATTTTCACCTGAAAGAGATATTGATACATCACATGACATCTCTCTGGCCCTGAAGCTCTGGGGTGCAGCAGGGCTAGGCAATGGTCTGGGAACCCCATCCCTTTATTATTAAGCTCCTCTGAACAAAGGTCTTGAGCAAAGTCAAAACAAATATAAAATACAAAACACCAAACAATAAAATACAACATGCCAAACATCTCTGTAACGGCATAGAGAAACCACAAGTGCTACAATTTGGCAACAGAACATGTTATTTCCTGATTGGTGCCTGCCAGGCAAAAGAGATCACATGGGATTTGACAGGCAGCTGATATGTACTCAGGATGGGTATAACCCAGAGGTCTCTGAGTGGCAGCCACTGATCACAGAATAAGATGAGGTGATCTATGGTCTCTGTTACTCCAGATGTACAGCAGCAGTAGCAATTAGAATACAGAGTTTTGGTGAAGCACCCCCCTGAGCTCTACAGTTGGCAGGACATTATGTCTGCCTAACATAAAAGCACGCCTATGGCCAACAGTTGTAAGGAAGCTTAGATATGGGGGAAGGGCCAAATGGGGGGGGGTGTCCCTACTGCAAAAGCGGCATATACATGCCTTGCACAGGCCTGTGCAACTCAACAACTCCTTTCAGTTTGGTGTAGAGAGCCAGTTTGGTGTAGTGGTTAGAAGCACAGACTTTAATCTGGGAGAACTGGGTTTGATGTGACCTTGGGTCAGTCACAAGTTATTTCAGAGCTGTTCTCTCAAGAGCAGTTCTTAAAGAGCTCTCTCAGCCCCACCTACCTAACAGGGTGTCTGTTGTGTAGAGGGGAGGCAAAGGGAAAGGGATTGTAAGCCACTCTGAGACTCCTTTGGGTAGTGAAGGGCGGGGTACAAATCCAATCTTTTCTTCTTTTCCTAATCACCTTTACAACTTCAGAATAGCCCATC
The DNA here is from genome assembly GCA_029233225.1 of Lepidodactylus listeri. Classification (NCBI taxonomy): domain Eukaryota; kingdom Metazoa; phylum Chordata; class Lepidosauria; order Squamata; family Gekkonidae; genus Lepidodactylus; species Lepidodactylus listeri. The sequence continues at coordinate 50,031,356 of JARCFY010000005.1, read as the reverse complement.
TTCCTAACCATAAACAAAGAGAAAAACCAAGAAACTCTAATCAAGTATCCACACATTTCCACCATACACTTCTAAAGGAATCCTCTTTCAGTAAACGTAAAAGACCCATACTCCAATCAGAGCACAGTCTCTCTCACACAGCTTAGTATTACACCTCTCTGATGTAAAAACTGAAGAAGTGGGTGGTCAATGGACTCAAGAGATCCCAGGCCTGGCAACTCTAGGGTGTGTGTGGAAGGCATGATCGCTCTTGCTTTTTAAATTTAAGACTATTTAAACATTTGTACCCTACCCTGTTTTTCTCAGCATTAGTGCAATCAAGCCTTTTATTTTTCCAAGCACACACCATAATAAAACAGAACTATTTTAAATTTTAAAAAATTCACTTATGAGGTTACGAGGCAGAGCCAAAGATAAATTGTACATGGTAAGAACAGTAGTAATTCATGGGAATAATACATAAGAACATAAGAGAAGTCAATGTTGGATCAGGCTAATGGCCCATCCAGTCCAACACTCGGTGTTATACAGTGCCGGGGGGGTGGGGGCAACAATACCAGGTGCTATCAGGAGGTCCGCCACTGGGGCCAGGACACTAGAAGCCCTCCCACTGTTGCCCCCCCCCCCCGGCACCAAGAATACAGAGCATCACTTGCCCCAGACTAAGACCTCCTATCTATACCTTGTGGCTGATAGCCACTGATAGACCTCTGCTTCATATGTTTACCCAATTCTCTCTTGAAGCTGTCCATGCTTGTAGCCACCACCACCTCCTGTGGCAGTGAATTCCACATGTTAATCACTCTTTGGGTGAAGAAGTACTTCCTTTTATCTGTTCTAACCCGACTGCTCAGCAATTTCATGGAGTGCCCACGAGTTCTTGTATTGTGAGAAAGGGAGAAAAGTACTTCTTTCTCTACTTGCTCTATCCCATGCATAATCTTGTAAACCTCGATCATGTCACCCCTCAGTCGTCGTTTCTCCAAGCTAAAGAGCCCCAAGCGCCTTAACCTTTCTTCATAGGGAGTGTTCCAACCCTTTTAACATTCGAGTTGCCCTTTTCTTCTGCCAGGGGTGTCATATAGAGGATGGAGTGGTTGTTTCTTGTTGCCCCAGAAGACTGGGCCAGAAACTACATCAAAAGTTTTTGGCTAAGCATTAGGAAGAACTTCCTGACAGTTAGAGCTGTCACCAGTGGAACAGTTAGAGCAGTCACCAGTTAGAGCAGTCACCAGTGGAACAGGCTTCCCCAGGAAGGTGCTAGGTTCTCCTTCTTTGGAGGTTTTTAAGCAGAGGCTTAAATTGCCATCTGAAAGCAATGCTGATTCTGTGAATTTAGGCAGATAATAAATAATAATAATAGTATGGCATTGTATGTAGAATAGCCAGGAGATCTTAAGATTGTCTGGCAGCCAAAAGTTCTAGCTCTTTTAGTATTATGCACCACTAGGAGGGGAGCTGGACTTGTTTTTTTAAGGCAAGAGATGTTTCAGAGGTGGTTTGCCATTGCCTGCCTCTGCATCTACATCACAGCTCTTGTATTCCTTGAAGGTCACCCTTCCAAATACTAGCCAAGGCTGACCCTGCTTAGCTTCCGAGATCTGGCAGGAAGGGATGAGCCAGTGCTTGGCTCTCATGACTCTTTCTTACATGCCCAGGGTAATGCTGATCCCTGCTTAGGGTTCCCAGGTCCTTACCTTGTGCCAGTGGAGGGGAGGGTGAAAGGAAGCTTTCCGTGGGGGGGGGGCAGGATGACACCCCCAATGTGATGACGTCATATGGAAGTGATGTCATCATGCCTGGGAGATCATGTGGCAATGCTCTCGTTTTTGGGCAAACTCTATGGTAAAACTGGGTTCAAACCATAGAGTTGTGCCCCCAAACCAGAGCATCATCACACAACATCCCCGGCATGATGACATCATTTCTGTGTGATGTCATCACATTGGGGACGTCACATGGGGTTGTGACTGGTGGGGCTTTCCCCTGCCAGCCAGCTGGCCAGTGGCAGGCAGGAGCCGACAAAATCAGGAGATCCCATGCTCCCACCTCTCTTGGGGTCGGGGAGGGATTTTCCTCCACGCCAGGTTGGCCAGGGATCCTGGGGGGGGGGGGGGGGTTGCCTTCCTCTGGGCATAGAGCAGGAATCGCTGGGGAAATGGTGGTGGGTGGGAGGTAGTTGTAAATTTCCTGTGTTGTGCAGGGGATTGGACTAGGTGAGCCTTGAGGTCCCTTCCGATTCTATGACCGATTTCCCACAAGCGCTGCCCCGGCATCGTTCCTCCGTTTGCCCCAATTGCCTGCTTGAATTTCCCACTATTTGCCATGGGGCACATTTTGATCCGGGGCTTCGTGCGATTTCCTCCACAGCTTCAGTGATCCTCAAAAAACAGGAGATGCTTAATGGAGAATGGGGCAGCAAAAATTTATCGAAGTAAAAACTGAGATACTTTGTTTAATGGTAGGACCCTCTTGAGTTAGGACACAGAACATCAAAAGAACAAAGAAAACCCACAAACTAAGTCATTTAGATAAATACTAGGAATTTATCAAAAAAATTAAGAAAGAGCAGGTAGTTCATACTTTTAGTATTCTCCATCCACACTATGTTCCAAGTACTTAACCAAACAACTTTTTATTGTTTATTTAGCCCAATGCAAGTCATGCATTTTTCCCCTCCTGATCAACATGAGGCATTTGGGATTCAAACCATGAACACCTCAAGTATCTTGTTTACAATGCATGAAAGGCAAATTTAATGTCATGCGTTGATATCACATGGCACACAAATGCTTTCTTCTTGAAGCAGCTCAATTGCAAAAGATTCATAAAAAGGTAAAAGCAAGCAACAATGTATTTCAAATTTAATACAGCATGCCTTATATTGAATAGAAGCACTGTCTTGATAGATCACAATTTTGTGATTTAATTTGTGATTCAAAAGCCAGTTTGGTGTAGTGGTTAAGAGTGGTGGACTCTAATCTGCAGAACTGGGTTTGATTCCCTACTCCTCCACTAGCAGCTGCAAGCCAGCTAATTATGGGCAAGCCAGAGTTCTGTCAGAGCTGTTCTCTCAAGGACAGTCCTGGAAAAAGATCTCTCAGCCCCGCCTACCTCACAGGATGTCTGTTGTGGGGAGAGGAAGGGAAGAAGATTGTAAGCAGCTCCAGGTGAAGGGTGGGGTATAAATCCAACTCTTCTTCTTAAAAAGGAAAAATATACAACATACACAGCTCAGTATAGGAAACTCTTGTAAGCACTGAACAACAGTAAGAGATTATGCAAGTTACCATACTGTAACCTCTGGCTATAGAAACGGAACAGTTCCTACACACCATCTCTGACCACGAGGTTCCTATGTGATCAGGGGTTTCTTTATTTACTCCTATAATAAAGAAAGTGCAGAACCTGCCTAATAAGCAGAACCATGGCTGGCACTAGAATGAAGCATTTGACCATGAGAGATCCAGTGGGGATTTGTATCAAGCTGAAATTGGCTGCAAACCAATATCTAGTTTTGCCAAAGGAATGAAGATGTCTTGTGATGGTCTGCCTGGAAAGGTTTTATAAAACCCAAATAGTGTTTTGACAGCTATCCCAGATACAATGTCATGCCAGCTTTCTGGCAGGCAAGATTTGCAGTCCAATCCTAGGCATCTTTACTTGCCATTTAGTGCTTACAAATTCAGTTGGAACTACAGCCAGTGCAATGTGTTTAGGATGATTTCTGCCCAAGGCCAAGATTACACAAGTAGATTGTATGCACACGAACGCATGTACCCAGAACAAAACTTTGTCAGTCTTAAGATGCCACTGGACTCAAACTTTGTTCTAATGCTTCAGATCAAGACGGCTACCCACCTAAATCTGTGATCTAGTTCAAAACCCTGCTTGCAGTGAAATTAATGGGATGATCTCAGGCCAGCCAGTTCCTCAGCCTAACTTATTCTGAGGACAGGAGAACCAAGAGTATTTTATGGTGTCCTGAAACTCCTGGGGGAAGGGCAAGGTAACATCGGGCAGAGCAAAAAATTAGAATCTAAAAGACATCTCTTTTTCCCCTCAGTCCTGATGTCTACTATAGAATGGTGCAATTGTCACAAGCTTGCTTACACTGATACATGAAATAGATTCAAACAGACACAATAGGGATGGGCATGAACCCATAAACAAACTGCAGTTTGAGCATGAAACAGGTCAGTTTGGGGTTTGTGAACCAGCGTTTGGGAGAACCGTAAGTGAGCCCCAAAGGCATTTAAATGCCTTTGGAGCTCACCTCCAGATCCAGCCTGGGTGAGAGTGAGGTCCAAAGGCATTTATAGGCCTCTGGAGATCAGTAGGGTGGCCCGACTCAACTGAGCTCCCAGAGTGAGCTCGGAAGGTTTTTATAGGCCTTATACGCCCTTATATGAACAGGCCTTTATATGAGCAGGCTCCTGGGGGCCTGCTCGTATAAGGGCATATAAGGCTTATAAAAGCATTCAGCTCATTCTGGGAACTCAGTTGAGTTGGGTGGTGCAACTCAATTGAACTCTGAAGACCTATAAAGGCCTTCAGAGCTCACCCTTGGGCTGGCCAGACCCAAAGGTAGGTTCTGAAGGCATTTAAATGCTTTCAGGGCTCACTTCTGGTCAGGCAGCCCTACCTGGAAGCAAGCTCCAAAAGCATTTAAATGCCTTTGGAGCTCACTCAGATCTCGGGTGGGGGCTCCAACAGCATTTAAATGCCTTTGGGGCTCACTTCCGAGTGGGACTGCAGCCCCAATAACTTCCTGAACCACGAACCAGTTCGGGAAATGGAAATGTTCGTGGAAGTTTGTGAAAACCCTGAACCACAAACCTCATGAATCTCCATTTTCCCCAGTTCATGCCCATCCCTAACACATGCACACTTGTAAATGCTTTGGGTGTCACATCCGGTTCGCTGGCTAGGCGGGATATAAATCGAAATAAATAAATAAATAAATCCAATTGGCAGACTTGTGTGCTTCCTTTCCTGTATGTTCCAATCGTCTCCTCTTCTACCTTCTGTTTTGTAGCAAATACTGTTGATGTTCTATCCAAACAAGGAAACAATGGCTTGTTTATTATCACAAAATCAGAAACTGAAAACAAATTGTGGTTTCTAATTCTGGCTTGGAGGGTAAGCCCAAACCATAGTTAGGTAATTCAGAAGTTGCCATGAGACAGGAAATCAGAGAGGAAACTGGAGCATGCAAGAGAAGTGCACAAGTCTGAGGCTTGGTCACATCATACCAAACCATAAATTGATGTGAGCAGTCAGGGTGGTTCTGGAGAATGGTACAGTCCTCCCTTCCTTCCTGAAGGCAGGGGCTTTAAAGAGAGGAAAAGAGAATCTTTTCTTTCTCTGGCCCACGTCTTGAGTGGGTGGTTGTCAGTAAAACTCACTTTCAGCTTGTCTGCTTTTCCATTTCTTATTTACCTTTCGGACTCAATTTCTTTCCCTGCCAAGGAAATGGGTGTGAGGGGTAGATACTAGAATGCGTACAATAGCAACTCCACAGGAACCTAGTGGGTATAGGGAAAAATCCAAAGATTTTTTTCTCCTTAAAACGAAATTCTTTCACCCCAGCCCACCAGGCACCCAACACTTCCAAACGATGCTCTTCTTGAAGTATTCACTCTTGGTCTCCCAGGCTATGAAAAGCAGCGACAGCCGCAATAAGAACATCCCGCATTGCAAATCCTTGGTTCTGTCCTTCACAAGGCACAAAGGACTCATACGTCCCTCACTCATCTTCACCCCATACATTCTGAGGCATGAATGCAACACATGAACAGGCAAAAAAGTATGAGACATAAGAGCTATAGAGGACAGTAAAAGAGGGGAAGGGAGTTGCAGTTGTGAACTGAAAAGCAAGGAGCCTATATCATGGATGGGCACCTGAACAATGAAAATTATATTGTGCTTTTTTGCTGTTTCATACTTATATTCAAATAATGTAAGATTCACAAAATGTTAGTGCCTTCAAAATGTAGAACTGCTCCCCACTGAATCCCACCCACATAAGCTCAGGTACCTATAAGAAGGCACCATCACAGTAGCACAACTATGGGTGCCAACCTCCAGGTGGAGCCTGGAGTTCTTTCAGAATTATGAATTACAAATCATTTCTAGACTACAAAGATCAGTTCTCCTGGAGAAAATGGCAGCTTTGGAGAGTGTACTCAATGGCATCACATGTCTGCTGAGCTCCCTCCCCGCACAACCTGCATAAGTTCCACCCCCAAATCTCCATTAAGTTTCCAAGCCAGAGATAGCCTACTCTAAGCACACCTGTGTTCATCACTGGCACATCCAATCCTGATAGACTATTCAGACTGGAAAAGCCCCCACCCATGTAATTGGGCAAGGATCCCTTTCATATGCTTTGTAATATGGGAACCACTTCAGTATGATACAATCCCACACTACAAGAGTGATGGGTGAATTCTGTTTCCAAGGAGCATATGTAGAAGGCTACCCTTCCCCCCATTTTATATTCACCACTATTCATGGCTAAATGGGAATCTGAACCCAATCATATGCAGATGGGGGAAATTGTGCAGTCACCTCTACAATAAAAGCAGCCAGGAGACTGCGGACGGCATGGAAACAATATCGTGTTTTCCCCATACGGCAAAGCTATTTGCACACGAAGTCCTGCAGCCTGGGATCTGACCACACTACACTGTCCAAGTTAACTCTTGGTGAGACATTATTTGTAAAGCACCATAAAATTTCACACTTGTGATTAAAGATAAAGGACCAGTCAGGGATGGTGGGCAGAGGGTATGGAAGTGCCCACAAAATACAGCAGCACATCAGGTCAGTGAAGTTCTGAAAGCAACCTGATACTCTTTACCTCGCACTTTCCTCTTCTCTCAGTATGCTCAGTACACACAGGGACAAAGGACATCATTGCCTCAGAGCACATTGTTTCACTTCAGTAAAAGGAGCAAAGTTCCTGTTTTTTCCGCCATGAAAGCAGCATGATTCTGCCTGGTGTCACACAAAAGAATTCCAGGCCACAAGTTATATGAATGACCACGTCAGAGGCACATAAGCAATATCACCATGGTGAAGGGTGTGCACACACATACACAACCTGATGCATAACTTCTCAAGAATGACTCAACTAGTTGCACCTACTAATTCTACCTCCACCTACTCACTATTAAAAAGTTTTTAAATCAGGGCTCCAATTTAGGACTAAATTCATTGAACACAATGTCATTTAATTCTAACTTCTTCTTCTTCTTCTTGTTCAGTCGCACAGTCGAGTCCGACTCTTTGTGACCCCATGGACCACATCACACCAGGCCCTCCTGTCCTCTGTCGTGTTCCGGAGTTTGCTCAACTTTATGTTTGTTGCATCGATAACACTGTCTAACCGTCTCATCCTTTGCCGTCCCCTTCTTCTGTTACCTCCAATGTTTCCCGGCATCGGGGTCTTCTCCAGTGAGTGCTCCCTTCTCATTTGGTGGCCAAAGTGTCTGAGCTTCAGCTTCAGTATCTGGCCTTCCAGGGAACAGTCGGGGTTGATTTCCATTAGGATTGACTGATGTGATCTCCTTGCAGTCCAAGGGACTTAGTACTTTTTAAAAGACTACCCTTCTTTCAAGGAGGTTGGTGTAGCTGGTCTGCTCTCTGCATTGCATCCTTAGAACTGCAATGTGAAGCAGGTTAGGCTGAGTGTGGCTTTGAACCCAGTCTGATATTTTAACCACTACAACAGACTGGATATCCTTAGGCTACAGAAATACCAAGCTATTGAAAAATCTTTTCCAACACAAGGCCTGCTTGGCTTGTAATTAGGTTCTGCACGTGATCTATATAATCTATAACAAATTAGAAATACTAAACAAAAATTTTATTCAAACAATATACCACTGTTTCTATAGTTCTATGGTGCTTTTAAACCAAACAATCTTATACACATGATTCAAAAGCCGGTATCCTAGATTTGAAACAAATACTGTATTAAAATGTTAAATGCAGCAAGATGTCTAATCAAGTATCCTTTTGCTTGTTTAATTATAAATATAACCTATTTACAAAAGTAATGCCATGCACTCGAGCATCCTGAAGGCACAGTAAGATATAACCATTTTTTAAAAAATAACATAAGAAATTATAAAACATCGAGGCCAACTTAATGTTTTACTTTACAACTGGGACATGCCCTTGTATAACCATCAGTTGAGGTGCTTGTTATCAAACACACAGCTAATCTCAGTTATATCACCACACCATTCCCTGCCATTCTGCTTCTAACACGGGGGGGGGGGGGGGGGCAAATTTAATAAGACACACCACTAACTAAAAGGGAAAGCTGGCAGCAGCTAACATCCTGGATCTCTGAAAATGCAAGTACAGCACTAAGCGTAAACAAGCGGTTATTCTATCTGGTCTCCTAAAACCGGGCTTAAAGGATTACAGCAAACCACCTCCTGGCCGACGCCGCACAGCCTACCGAGGAACTCTCGCCCCCACTCCTCAACGAAATGGGGACACACACACAGCCTCTGAGATGGGCGAAAGGGCTCCTCTCACTGAGGCCCCTAGTCTAGCCAGTTTGAGGGTTACACGGACGGAAGCGCCTCGCCTGACCACTAACCCGAGTACAATGAATTTTGCACACCAAAGCCAGGCACCGGCTTGCTCTCTTCCGCCGCTACCTTCAGTGGTTACCAAACACCACGCTCCCTTGACCCATTTAGATGACTTTTCGCGTACTGTTACCACCTTAAAGACCAACAAATGGCACTCCAGCGTGGGTTTTCGTGAGTCAGAGCTCCGTTCATGAGACGCAGTAGAGTCGCGCACCAGGCATTTAGGGCCGTGATTTTAGATTTACGATAGAATGGGGGAGGGGGGTATGCGGGGAGGGGGAGCGGTTGCAAAGACAGGCCGGTTTCGAACAGGCGCTGACCCAAGCGAGAGCGGCCGGCCCACTCGAAGCAGCACCTTGGCCCTCCCATGCCTCTCACCCGCTGAACCTAAAGACCGCATAAGCGATAGCCGTTCCTGTGCTCGTCAATGGTCTCAGGCAAAATTTTATCGTCACTGCCGTGATGGTGACGAGCCATCAAATGACAATGATTTCACCGTGGTTCCAAACACGCGTAGGGAGATGCGCGCTCTTCCATCCCCAGGACCACGCGCGGAGGCAGCATCACGCCTCCCGCCCGCCCCTCCCTCCCTCCATCCCAGGCACAAGGTTCCCTTCGCCACGAGAGCGGGTCCCCCACGGCGGTCTACCCAAACCTGCAAGCACCCAAAACAGGGGCCTCCGCCGCCCCTCGCCCCGCTCACCCGCGCTCACCCTGCTGCCTCCAATACCGGCGTTGGCGGCGACTACAGAACGAGCCAAGAGCGACTGTCCCGGTCCTTCGATGCCGCATGTTATACAAAGGTTCCACTGACCCACCACGGATGCGAGGAAGAGAAGCGGGGGGAGCGGGAGAAGGGAAGCGGAGACGTCACACAGCAGGGCTTGGAGGCGGCAGTCGCCCCCTCCCGTCTCTTCTTCCTCGCCACCGCCCCCTTGAGAACGCCCCCCCCTCCCTCCTCCAATCCTCACATCTCTGCAAACTCAAGACTTCATACCGTCGGAAACGTGATCGGGCCTGAGGAACCCCCTTTCTCCAACGTCGATTGGGCGACAGAAGACCTTATCTGCATACGGAATAGACGGGGCAAAGCTCCGGAGGCCTCCATTGGTCGCTCTGGACGCCACTCAAGTTGCATAAGCCTCACGTGTGACTCCATGTTTCCTGCACTACTCCTATGTCTTGTGCCGTCGTGGGGACGGGCTGCGCCTTTAGGGTTTTTTCCCCGGCGTGTTAGCTCGCGCCCTTCGTCACTCGGTCTTCCCGGCGAGTTCAGGGGTACGAGGTGGAGAGTGGAGACCGTGCCAAAGTCTCCTGCGTCATTAAGCTGTGAAAGGGCCAGGGAGGGACAGGCATTCTCCTTTTAAAACACACACACACGAGAGAGCCTGCAGGAGGTGGGTGTCCTCACGGGGCATGTTCCTTGTTCAGAAGAGGGGCCGGCTCAATTTTTTCGACGTCATGAAAAGAAACCGAATTAAGGACATTTCAGCTCTGGCATAGGGTTGCCAGGCCTGGGTAGGAAAATACCTGGGGACTTTTTGGGGTTGAGCCAGGAGAAGATGGGGTTTGGGGAGTGGAGGGGCCTCAGCAAGGTACAGTGCCATAGAGTCATCCATCCAAAGCAGCCATTTTCTCCAGGCGAGCTGATCTCTTGTCAACTGGAGATCAGTTGTTAAAGTGGGAGATCCCCAGGCCCCACCTGGAGGCTGGCAACTGTACTCTAGCACCTTAAAGACTAACAAAAGGTATTCAAGCATAAGCTTTCCTGAGTCAGCACTTGCTTCTTTAGGTGCATAGAGTGTACATCGAAGGGATAGAATTATAAATATTTCCTATAGATGTGCACGCCATGCATCTGATGAAGTGAGCTATGACTTGAGGAAAGTTTATACTGGAATAAATATTCGTTTTAAAGGTGCCAGTGGACTTGTGTTTGGTTTTGCTGGGAAGGACTAACAGGACACCATCTCTGGAATGTCTAGATCTTGAGTTCTCAGTACAGCCTTGTGACTTCTTGGGAAGTGGTTTTCATTTAGAACAATGTGCGTTTGAAAAATTGTTATGTACATCCAATGATAAGTTAATCAAAAAAATTGATGTATTTTTTATGTTTTTTATTGCTTTTCTATACACTACAAAACTAAAATCTCTACAAACTACAAACTAACCCTAAAAAGCTAAACAAGGATCATAAATTTGCGTTTTACATAGTTTAAACAAAGTTCCCTTACTATTAAGCAAAAGTGGTATAATAAAGCGTGATGTTAAGCTTTCTTATTTAGGCTGGTATTGCATAATAAGTAAAATCAAGCAAATATTAGTTTAAATTTCTCAGACTTTCAAATTAGACACAGTATTATTTCCCCTTCTTCCCTCTTCGTTTCGATTTATCAAAGTCCCATTTGACTGCCAGATGCTTCGAGGCAGCTGCTCCTTTTTCAGATTCAGAGTCCTCTAAGGAACTACTTGTTGTGGTCTCAGAACTTTCTCCATCATGTATAACACCTTCTTCTTTTTCTGCCTCTGCTGTCTTCTTTTCTTCCGTAGATCTTTGTTGCAATTCCAGAAAAGTCTTTGCACTTTTGGGAGAGGTAATCTTTTCTTTGTTCTCTTTGTAGTTGAATACCAATCCTTCAGGGAAAATCCATCTATAAGGGGTAGAGTTTTTCTGCAGAAAATTTGTCAAGCTTTTATACTGATTCCCTTTCCCCCTTATTTTGAATGGAATGCCTTTCAAGACTCTGATTTCAATGTCTTTGATTTTTAGGGTTGTCCCATTTGTGGCCTTGAGCACCACATCTCTTATAGACCTCTTGGAGAATCTCACCACAATCTCTCCAGGCAGGTTTTTCTTCTTCAGAAAATCAGGATATGTCCTATAGACCATATCCATCTCGCTTTGTAGAAAATCCGCTTGTAAACTCATTATTGAAGCTAATGCTTCACTTAAAATTTCTTTGAGATTCTCAGTCTTTTGTTCAGGGACACCTTGAAATCGTAGAACACACGCTGGTCTTTCCATTTGTAGTCTTAAATGTTGGTCCTTATCAGTTGCTCTTTCTCCACCACTTTTAGTCTTTGGTCCATCACTTTTGTCTTGGTTTCAACCAATTTAACTGATTTAACCGCCTCCTTGACTTTAATGTTGGTTTTTTAAATCTGTTTCTGGAGCACATCAAAGTTTTGATTCAAGTTAGTCATCTGATCCAGCAGGGGGCACAGTGCTGAGGATAACATGCTGGGAAAGTCCATGGTAGCTTCCAATTTGGGAACCAGAAGTGTTGAGGATGTAATTTTTGGAGAGGGTTTTGGTCTGGTCACCATTTTCCCCCCTCTGCCAGTCATTGTTTACTTTTCAGGAAAGGTCATAAAGTCTAAGAAAGTTTGTTTAAAAGAGCCATTTTGAAAGAAATCACACTTCGCTTGTTTTTCCTCTGCTGCGCCAGCAAGCCGAGTCCCCCAATTTAACTCAGTTCATTAAAATGAGTCCCCTGTGAAGAAGGAAGAATAACCTGACCTCCTTACATAATTCTTGGTTTCTTGAGAAGAGGAAGAAGATTGTGACACAGCTTGAGCCAATTGTACAGAAAATATTATGAAGGTCACTTAATGCACATCACAAAGAAGAGGAGATTGGATTTATACCCTGCCCTTCACTTGTAGTCTCAGAGCGGCTTACAAACTCCTTTCCCTTCCCCTCCCCACAGCAGACACCCTGTGAAGTAGGTAGGGCTGAGAGAGCTCTGAGACAACTGTCCTTGAGAGAACAGCTTCTACAGAGCTATGGCTTGCCCAAGGTCATCCAGCAGGTGCAAGGGGAGGAGTGGGGAATCAAACCCAGTTCTCCCAGATTAGAGTCCATGCATTTAACCACTGATTCTCAGGTATTACTGTTTTTAAATTATGTTTAAATCACCAGGCTTTCATGGATTGTAAAAGTTCTTTATCTAGCAACAGTTTAAAACAGAGGTTCTCGAACTTATTCGGCCTACCCCCCCTTCAGAAAAAAAAATTACTCAGTACCCCCCCTGGACATCCCACTTCAAGAAGTGGACAAAAAGATGCAGTTTGTGGATCTGCACCTGGATTGTTCCAGCCCACCTGAATCGTTCCAGTGCCCCTGAGGGGGCAGTATTGCCACTTTGGGAACCAGTGGTCTAAATCAACATGTCTTGGAATTTTGTTGGGAGACAAACTGGTGATTTAGAATTACCAGCTTTCATTTCCAGCTTGAACGAATTGGGACATATTCAGTTTCCCAAGGGTATGAAAAGACTTTAAAGGTAACATCCTCTAATCATGTTTGAAGTGCACATAGATACATCTATACTCCACTTTTCCCTCTAAGTGGCTTACATCGTCATTTTCATAACAACCACCCTGTGAAGCAGGCTAGATTGAGACGGTGTGGCTGGTCCAAGGTTACCCTGTGAGCTTCCATGGAAGAGTGGGTATTTGAACCTGGGTGTCCCAGTCTAGTGCTCTTATCACTGCACAAACTGGTTTGCAGTGTAAGGCCAAGCAAGGACATCAAAAGAGTGAGAATAGGACCACACCTAAAAGAGTGAGAATAGGACCTAGTAGAATAGGACCACACCTAATTCTATTACATTTTCTGAGGAAAACTGCTGTTCCTGAGAGAAGTGACCTTCATTTGGTGTCAGGCAATCATCCATTAATCAGGGCCTCTCAAGAAATAAATCAATGTGCTATTATCCATAAAAAGGATCCTGAAACGTTAACGTTTTGTTGTGAAAAACTATACTTACCTTAGCATTTCCCACAAACAGGCCAGATGATCCCATTAATATAATTTAGACTTTAAAAATTGCCTCTCAGAGTGCAGGTTCAGAATAATAATGCTTCCAATTACCCCTCTCCCAGTCTGCAGACTACCTCTCTCTTTATTGCAAATATTTCCAGGACCTTGAACAACTCTCCTCCCATTCTGCCAAACAGGTGTCACATGTTAATGGCACCCTTTCTTCTTTCCCCTGCCTTATTCCAAACCTAGAAAGAAAAATTCTTGACTTGTGCCTCTTGCCTCATAGCTGGAGCCATAATCTTTCCTCAAACTGAACAGAGGTGAATGCCCTGACCTGGATAGCCCAGACAAGCCCAATCTCATCAGATCTCGGAAGTTAAGCAGGGACGACCCTGGCAAGTACTTGGAGGGGAGACCTCCAGGGAATACCAGGGCTGGGAGGCTAGAGGCGCACACAAAAGTGCAAAAATACTGGGGAAAGGGAGAACAAAGTAGAAGATACAGTTCAAAGATGGGGTATATTGACTAGGACCATCATATGTATGAGAAACTTGTAATTGTTGTTATTGATATTTTTTGTTATGATTAAAAGTAGCAAGAATGCATTAACACAGCATTTAAATGTTTTAAAAAGATACATGAATATAAGTAACTTTGTATGGTGGTTGAAGTTACACTTTGTATATTAACATTATATACACCTCTTGCCACATCGGAGATACTGTCTTTTCTTCTTTTATTTCATTCATAGCTCTTCAAAACATCTGTAGTACATTGCTGTTAGGCCATCTGGGCCAGGTGCTTTTTTCATATTTTTTATTGTCAGGAAAACATCTTGTATTGTTATTGTTTGATTTAAAAATTTTCTGTGTTCTGGTGTAAACTTTAAAGTTGGAGTATCTTTTAAATATTTTCTTATTTCATTTTTTGAAATAGTCTTCTTTTTGTACAGTCCTGGAAGATCATTAATAAATTATTATTGTATTTCTTTTTCTGCATAAGTAATTTGATCTCCTTTCTTTATGCATGTTATTACAAAAGAGGACAGTTTTCATGCTATATGAAGGGCTAAATCCAACTTCAAACAGTTTCTGGTAGTGGTAGTGCCTCACCATTTAAAGTAGATAAACATAGCTGCTTTCAGAATCTCAGCCTTCCCAGCAGGTATTGCCTACATCTCATCAGGGTTAAACTTCAGCATTTTCTTCCTCAGCTACTGTGACCACCCGGGTCTCTCCAGTCCAACACTCTGACTGATGTTCTGGCTCTCTGTACTACCTGTTGGTACCTGGGCAGCAAGTCAGCAATGCAAAAGTGAGTGAGGTGGACAAAGAATGGAAGGAAATCTGACATTATAAATAAAAGGAAATAATTATCGTTCATACATAATTAGAGAGAATCACTTCCGCTTGTGATGTTTTCTGTAGGAAAAATAACCTAAAAGGAACAGATAGGCAGTGTTATGAAAACCATTTCTGAATGACCTTCCGATGGAAAAGAACTGTAAAGACCTCAGCATGTTTTCCTCTTGACCGGGAATTTACCATGGTTATTCTGTGTTCCCAGCTGTGTGCTGTCACAGTATGTTGTTAGCTACCTTTTGTTGTTTAAATTGCTAATACCTGTTGTGGGTGCATTTAAGAAAATTTCAGAGACAGCCTCACTTGAAAAAGCTGACTGTCTTGTATACATGGTGCTTCTAAGTCTTTGTGAAATAAAGACTGCAGGGCAAGCAATTACCTGAATCTTTGTAACATCAGCATGGCAGGTTTAATTCTTCCAAGGTGGCCCTTCGCTCTTTTTAAATGGTCTATGTTCTTTTTAGGAGTTGGGTTTATTTGCATTGCACACTTCACGTCGCCTTAACTACAAAACCTGTTTGATGGTTATACTGATAATATGCCAGTGTGAAATGGTGGTGATTAATCCCATCTCTGTCACTGGCATGTGTTTAGCTTAAGTTCTGCAAACCTAGGGGTTCTACCAGTCTGTAGAAACATCTTCCCTTTCCATACCTGGTCCCATTATGCAGGGTGGCCAAGTTCAGAATCAAATGCATGATCTAATAGCAACATACAGATTGTACAGGTAGGAACATTTATGTATATATTACACTGATGATAGCTTGTCTTGCTTCTGTGGCTGAGTTGCTTTCACAGTATTCTCAGGAGGAATCCCACCTGGGCACTGAACAGGTCCAGAGTTGAATTTCAGCAAGGTTGCGGCAGCATGTAACTTACAGCCATACCTTTTTTGATTAGAATAGCTAGACATAACTTTTGCTAAAGATGTGGTAAGACCCCCCCCTCCTATATTTGGGTTACATGTAATGACTTGTGATGGGAGTCTTCTGCTGGTAATGGAGAACTGTTCCTGCATGGCTCCCTGCACCCTGGGGACAGCATTTTAGGGTGTACCATCAGATACAGTGGGGAACTGGAAGGCTGTAAAGTCCCATTCTATAAGCAGAGCTTCACTTGCTGTTTGTTGGGTACAACCCACTGTAAAATATGTCAAGCTCATTATATTTTGAAGAAACAGCTTCTCCATTGTAGCTGAATATCATTAATTATGGCAGCTGTGTCTTTGAGGAAGGGCCAGATTTTGATGTAATTCATTAAAACACATCCTTTCTTTTTGAGTGTGGCTTTAACAGACTATATGGGCTTGTACTCCTGTATACAATTTTATTGTATACAGGAGCTGAATTCACTACAGAAGCCCATCCTCTGTATTTTGGGTAGACACACAGTCTTTTGTCCCAGACTGAGCCCAGGGGAAACCTGCACTAGGGATTTCTAGCCAAAGGAGCTGAGTACACTGCTCCTTTGGCTGATCCTTGTGCCAATCAGGAAGTTATTGCCCACCTCCCTTCCCTTGGAACAGTTTTTCGATTTAAATAAAACTGACCTCTCAAAAAATAGTTAAAATGCAAAAAAATATTTGATCCTATAAATGAGCAAGACATTGGACAAAAGTGAACCACGTGACTAACCCATAGTAGCCAAGAGTGGTGGCATTCAGTTCAGATGCTGTTGATGTTGTTTGAAGAAGGAAAGCAGAGTTCACCCCACTGCAGAAAAACTCACACCTACTCACATTTGTAGGTGTTATTTGTAAGCAGTCTATGTCTGTCTTACCAACATGAAGCCAAAACTGGGCAGAAAAATTTTAAATCCCCACTGCTGATTTTTCTTCTTTTAATGCATGCTCCATTTATTTTAATAGATGTTTTATATAGTGTGGTTTATTGATTTTAGAATTGATTTTTTTTTGTTTTATTGTTCTAGATTTTGCTGGAATCTGTTTTGTGGATTAATTATGGATTAAGAGATACAAGTCCACTTCATAAATTGCTGGCAGAGACATTGCAAGCTATAATGCCTTTAAAAGAATGTTGTCTTTCTTAGTTAACTGCATGTGTTGAATTTCTTTAAATGACTAGATAGACTTTGTTACCACTGATTTAGGCTGTAGTGCTAATTTTGTATACATGCCACAGATGATACTGTCAGCATTTTATAGCCTTTTACCCTCATGATTCACCATTCACCCCTTCCCATTGTGTATCTATCTGCTCTAGTCAACAAAGCACATGCTCCAATTACTTTGTTAATTCTTTGAAGTGCCACTAGACTCATTTTATTTGTTTGAGGCAACAAATGAATTAACTGGGCTAGCCACTAAAAGCAAAAGTGATTGAAATTTTGTCCAAAGCTACTTATTCAAAATAGTTATATTTATAAGCCTGTCTTTCTCCTAACCAAATTGCAACCCATGCCAGGCAATAGTAAATTAGAATACAATAAAACCATACAAAATCACATAATCAGAACAATAGATAAAGTTCATTAAAACAATGTTTTTAAAAACTGTGCCCATCGTCCTTGTTGCTCAGACTCAGATTGTCCCAAATGTTCTGCAGAGTAGTTCTGTTTTACAGCCTTTTTGAAAAGCCAGAAGGACAGAACCCTCCCTGACTTTTTCCAGGAGGCTGTTCCACAGGTATGTGACAGCCGTTTGAAAAGCCTAAGGTTGGATTGTTACATAGGGCATCCCAAACAGAGGAGGCACAGCCAGTGGGCCCTACTAGGAAGAGGGGCGCTAATGCAAACATGCAAGGAGAGATGGTCCTTCAGGGGCATTTTTCTTCCTTGGAAGAATTTCAGTAAAACAGCTCTAATTTTATGTGTTTACTTCATTTATAGCCTCCCTTTCTTATGGAGATTCAAGGCAGATTATAAAATATAAAAAACAATTTAGTCAGACAGCATAAGACATATAATAAACAATGTGCTAGGACTTGGATTACAGAATTAGAAAGCAATGCAAACAGAACAGGGTCTAAGGCACGCCATGCCATAATGCAGAAAGTGGATACAGTAAAAGGTGATACATAAAAGAAATATTGCAATTGATTACAGTCCTATCAAAATATCTTAGCCTTAACATGGCCATCCATAGATCCATAAATCAAGGCCATGTAGAGGCACAAAGGATTTTTCTACACACCTGGGGACCCCCAAGGTTTGCAGAAAAATACAAATACCTACCAGAATTTCAGGGGGGGGGGTGTTAAATCTCCCCCAAACAGGAATGTTGTGAGTACAAGCAGAGACAAGGTACACCAAGTGGCATGGAGAGGGTGAGGAGCCAGCCAGGTGGATGGGGTGCCTGGATGCTACCACTGATGCCAACCATTGCCTCTTATCCAGCAGGCAGTAGGGTTTCCAACAAATGTGGGAAGCATAACATCCTTTAAGGCCTCAGCCTTCCCAACCAGCATTACCTCCATCTTGTCAGGATTCAGTTTCAACTTGTTCACCTTTTGCCATTTAACCACAGGAGTCAGGCAGCAACTTCTTAGAAGGGTTAGTTTCTCTAACTTCTAGGAAGGATTTCTCAGATTCCTAGTCATGACCATTTTGCAAACCCTGGATGCATTACATTTGCTTATAAGTGTTGAGTCCTCTTCGTGTGTATACAAACACACACAGTCTTGCAGATACCCTGGAAGTAAATGCAACTTGCCTTCATGCTGCCATTTCACTTTCCCTCCCTTCTAGGTTAATACCACAGTTGTTAGCAGAAGAGCATTCTGAACCCTTAAGAGGATGAAAACTGTAAGGCTTCTCTTTCAAATCTCATTACATTAAACTAACATTTCCTCCGTGTTTTAGGTCAGATTGTGGGATGAGCCTGTCCCCTGTGGTGGAAGATTTAAGCCCTTCTGGGCCATAAGCAGGCAGAATGATCCACCCCGTTACACGGATCTTGTTGCACTAACTAGCAGGAAGAGACACGGCTGGTCTGTAAAACTGGTCTACTTTACACCAGTAGAAAATTTAGCCCATATTAAGAAGAAGAAGAAGAAGAGGAGGAGATTGGATTTATACCCCGCCCTCCACTCCCCAAGGGAGTCTCAGAGCGGCTTACAAACTCCTTTTCCCTTTCCCTCCCCACAACAGACACCCTGTGAGGTAGGTGGGGCTGAGAGAGCTCTTTCCCAAGCTGTCCTTGAGGGAACAGCTGGTACAGAGCTATGGCTTGCCCAAGGTCATCCATCTTTTCAATATTTTAACTTTTTAATTTACTGAGATAAAAAGAAAGATGTACAGGCAATATTCATCTGTATTGCCCAGTAAACTTTCACCTGCCTTCCAGGGATGATTAATATACTAACACTTTAAAATGAAAATGTATGACATTAATGAAAAATAGGGAAACATTTTAAATATAGCATCTGAAAACGTGAGCCGTGATTCACAAAAGCTTATACCCTGCTACAAATTTTGTTCGTCTTTAAGGTGCTACTGGACTCTTGCTCTTTTCTACTGCCATGCTAGTACGCTTTGATATGTTATGCTTTATTGTATATAGAATGCTTTTATGCTACTGCTTGATTTTTTACGCTGCAAGAAGATATGCCACCTACTACCGAGTATTCAGTGTATTAGATAGAACAGTTAGCTTCTTTATTGTCTCTGTTGCTAAGTTATAGAGACTGCACTAAATAATGAAATCTTTTGAAATCCACAAATAAACATTTATATATATTTCAAAGGTCTGTTTTATTTGTGTGCATCTGCTTTCAAGGACCCACAGAGCTGGGTCTAGCTCAGGGTATAAGGAGCAATAACTCAGAGGGACCCAGGGTTGGGTCCCTGAGACGTGCTTTCTGGCCCCATTGCAAAATTTCAATAATGCATACTGTATTCTTACACTTTTGAAGTCAGTTTGAATCAGAGACCCAATTTAGGTATCACTGAAAGTCATGTTGATGAACAACCCTTGCATAAATTATTAGAAACGTGGAATGAAGTGAGAATGTGCTAGTCCTAGAACCACAGACATTTAAAAGAGCACAATTTGGCAGTACAATTGATCTTAGTCATTTCAGATAGCCATATGGTACTACCAAAAGTTCATTATCTTGGGCTAGGATCCAGCATCTTGTTTCATTGTGGAAGTGACATTGTGTGTTGATGCAATGCCAAATTACACCCCCCCCCCCAGCCTGTTGAGTACTAGTGAGAATGGCGATCCAGGACAGAGAGTGTCCTTCTATAGCAGGAGACCTTCCTCCCCCTCCCCCCTGTGGATCCAGACTATATTGGCATTCCAAGCAATTCCCCATTCTGACTTCAGACTGTCCCTCATGTTGTTCCTGGGGATCCCTTATACCCCAGGAGTAGCATTTCTGGAGATCAGTGGGCTGCAGTGGGAGGCAGAAATTTCCATTCTGCCATTTAGTCTGGATCCAACTCAAATTCTGTTCCATGCATGTGTGGAAAACAGTTTGGATTGTAGAATGGACTAAATAGTGGAACTGGACTAGATAACTGTATATGATTGTATATATGTTTCCTATATAACTACACTGAATAAATAGTTTACTGCAGCTTTTAACCCTGATAGGCTTAGTTAAACTCTCCGTTATGGGTTTGGAAATATGTAGGTTAACAGTTTGACAAACACTGTAAACTAAAGTCAAATCAAAACAAATAGAAGTCAGTTATGATCACCTTCTTAAAGAAAAATTTATTAGCACATACATCCACATTACAAATGTATACAATAGCATTGGAAAATGTACCACTTCAAAAGCCACTCTTCACAAAAAGTACAGTAATATCAAATTTTTGTAAACATGGCCACTAGTCTTCACATCAAAATGTTGAATAAAATTCTTTGCATGCAGAATTTCTCTATAGAAATTTATTTTTTGCTGACTTTCTTGAGCAAAAGTATTGGTCTCTGGCAGTTTCTCTTAGCGGCTTTGTTAAGACACACTGGCTGGAATGTTTTGTAGAGGCATAACAATCATCATAGTCTCTCACATAAAACTGTACAGAATGAGAGATGCCTTTTTAAGTGTGAAGATGGGTTAGAGAAAGGCAGTACCAAATGGATGACAAATACTGGCCATTAACATAGAGCACAATCCAGTGCACTTTCAAGTTCCATTGAGTTCAACAGCAAAGTGAAACAAATGGTTTAAATCTGTCCCATTGAATTCAATAGGATTTTAAAGTGTTCAGCTTGACAGGAATTGTGACAAACATTGGCCACTGTGCCTGGACCATATGTCCCTATTTCCCAATTCTGCTTGCAGGAAACAGGTAAGAATTAATCACGAGCAAGCAGGAAACTATTTTTGACATTTCTGTTTCAACTGTGTTTGACAATAGGAATTTCTCTCTGCCTACAGATTATTAAAAAATTGCTGAGTTACTGCAAAACACTTGAAGGAAAAAAGGAAAAAAGAGAAAGCTTCACAGCTGACTTCTGAACTGCAGCATCAGCTCCCCTCTCCTAAAACATCTGGTACATTTAATAAATCTACAGTCATCCTGAGTCTGTTCTGACAAACTAAAGGAGAGAATAACCACTGATTTCACAAGTGGTTTCACAGAGCAGAAAATCAAACTCTGCCTGTATACGACAGAAGAAGACAGGGAGAAGACAGTTCATCTCCACTTGGGACTGGATTCAGAGCTCAAAAAGAGAGCTTATATGCCAAAATCAATTTTGATGTGCCTCTGTATGTGCCCATCTCACAATGGTTTAATAATACACTGGGGAAAAATAGTTTCCTGTAGGGCTCCTTCCTATGTCTGTATAGGCCTTGACCAGGAGCAACTGGACCAGCCAGATCAGAACAAGGACAGCTACTTCCATGGCATGCCTGAAGTTCAGTCAACTGACTCATCTATGGCAGGGGTGGGCAAATTGTGGCCCGGGGGCCACATGCGGCCCGCCACAATGTTTTTTGCGGCCCGCCAAGAAGATTTCAGGACTTCAAGAAAATTGAGCCTAACTTCAATTTGCTCTCTTATCCCATCATTGCTGATATTGATACAGCACCTGAGGAGCTGCAGCTTGAACTTATTGACATGCAGTCAGATCACACTGTGAAAGAAATGTTTAATGCTGTGACATTAGTTGGCTTTTACAAATCTTTGTCTGCTGAAAAAAATTCCATGTATGAAGAAATTTGCTGGGAAAATGTTCTCTATGTTTGGGTCTAAATATATTTGTGAACAAAGTTTTTCTTGCATGAAGATCAACAAGAGTAAATATAGATGTTCTTAACATTAACTTGCAGGCTGTGATGAGAATCTCAACAAGCAACCTCATTCCTGATTTCAAAAAAATTGTAGAAAAGTGTGATAGGGTACATTTGTCTCATTAAACTGATTCTAAAATTAAAAGTGCTTGCAGCTATAGATGATATGAAATCAGCACAATAAATAAATGGAATAAAACTACCACGATTTTATTTAATTTATATTTATTGATTTTTATGATACAATTTATACCTTTTCTAAAATGCAAAGTTAACTAATGAATGCAATCATTTTAAAAAGTGCGGCCCTCCGCTAACCTCCGCTCCCACAAAGTGGCCCCCGAGCCAAAACAATTGCCCACCCCTGATCTATGGCATTTCAACACAGTGATAACTTTGACTCTTCCACTGCTCTGATATAGGGAAGGAGGGATGAGTTGAGTTGATGTGAGAGGATCACACTCTGAAACTAATCAACCTGCTTTGGACCCCCAACACAATGGGTTCTCTTCAAAGTGATCCAAACCATCTGCAGTGCTTTGAGAAACCTCAGATGGCTGGCTGTTCCATTTGGTACCACCCTATTTCCCCCTTTGTCTGGGATCTTTCCCTTCCATGTATGGAAGCTCTGAGCTGTCAATCAGGCACATAACAAATTAATGAAGTCTATTAATTAGTACTTCCTTAGAATTTTCTTCCAATCACTATGATTCTTTGGAGGAAGAGCTGTCTAGGGCAGAGGACAGATTGGAGCTCCGCCGCACCACAGAAGCGGAGGTGGAGCAAGCCGGGGCGAACTGCCACGGAGCGCACCGTTCGCACTACGGCGCAAGGAGGCCGCCTGCAGCGTCCACACTGCGGGCAGCTTCTGGTGGTGGCGGCAGGACAACGCGCAGCTCTGCACTTCCACGCACGTTCACACCCGAGGGAAGCGGGAGGAACGCCCACACACACGCCGGGACACCAGTTTTAAGTGGTGCCCGGCTGCTGCAGGAGGAACGTGCCACGGGACAGGGTAAGTCCAGGCCACCTCCACCAGGCAGCTGCGGCTGTGTGTACGGGCCCACCTCGAGCCCAAACACCAGTCTGTCCTTGGTATCTCCGGGGACTGCAGCTGCAGCTCATTTTTTGCAAACTGTTGCTGTAACTGCTCAAAATGTTGCAGCTGTCTTGTTTTAAAAGTGCTAAACACCACAATAATCACAACCTACATCTGAATTTACCCATTATGCCAACAAAACAATAGTGATCAATAGAAAATGAATAGTTTTTCTTTCAATCAATATTGCCACTGTTATCAGCTAAAGAAACTCAGCAGTGACGTCTAGTAATGCTGCAAATTAATACTTTGTTGTCTCAAATATTGATCTTCTGGGGAAAAAACAACAACTGTGTTGTTTTAGCCCAACAGTGTATGGTCTCCAAAATCTAGCTTGAAGGAAATAATGCTCTTAAGACTTTCAAGCTCTTTATGCAATGAAATCCTTTTGAATACTGCATGTGAAGTTGATTGTTTAATAGGCAGCTGCTTTGGTGGGCTGTAAGCATGCACTAATCCCCTCCCTCTTGGGGTTAAGAATATCTAAAAAAAGGGCACTTTGCCATTGCCACTCAACTGCATATTTAACTCACAGGGCTCAGATTTGGCTATTGCAATTGCCAGTGCAATCATAGGTAGAGTTACACCGTCAAGGCTTTTTTTCTGGGGGAATGCAGTGGAATGGAATTCCAGAACCTCTTTGTGGAAACAAAATTAGCAAAAAATGTTTAAAAGTTCATGATATTGTTTCGAGGAATCCTGTGTGTGTCTCCTTCATTTCCCTCTTGAGAGTTCTGGCACCTCTTTTTCCAGAAAAAAAAGCCCTAGTTACACCCTTCTGTTGAAGCTGAGGGACTTAGAAGGTGCAACTCTGCTTAGGGTGCCATTGTAAATCCTCAGAATCCAGACTACTGCCATCTCTGGGAGATTGCTCTGTGCTCTGAATGAAAGGTATCAGCTCCTGACCTCATGTGTCTCCTTTTCCAAAAAAGACATTGTAGAAGTTTACCAGATGCATCTTTTCTCTTCATAGTGTTGCAGTGATTGGCCTATACATCCTTTGTCTGAATTTATCTGCCTGTTCTGACCAAACTCTTCAACTGGAGCCAGTGAGTGAGGAATGGCAACTGACTGGACTGCTATAAGCAACACCATGTCAGAAGTAATCTCGTGCTGACTTAATTCTTGCCCAGAGAACTCTTAAGGTTACTCATGGGCGGGGAGAGGGGTGATATCCCCCCAAAATGAGGGTATAATATGTCCCACCCATGCTGCCAAGTCACTTCTTTCCTTGAATCCACTTCAGTTCCACCAGTTGCACATTGTTCCTGTCAGAGATAATAGCTAAATGAAACCTTCATGTTCAGAGATAGAATATCCTACCCACTATATGCTGGAGACAAACAACATGGGAGGGGTTTCTCTTCATACGCTGCCTGCAGACCTCCTGAAGACATATGGCTAGCTGCTGGGGCTAGCTTGGAAGGAGACATGAGTATCAAACAAGTACAAGGTAGAGGTGGGTGTGGGAATCTAAGTCTCCTATTCCAAAACCCTAATTTTTCCTTCTGTTAATTTACCCCCAAAACTATTTTACCTTTTGGGCCCCACTTCATTTCAATTCACCTTCAGTTCATTTAACCAAAAGTACTCATTTCTCTCCCTTTTTTTGGTAGGTGTGTATAAATGAAGTTTATTTGACTGCAGACAGTTTATGCTTTTTTGGGAGAAGCAGCGGCCTTCTGGAGCTTCTTTACTTAAAAACCCCAGAAGATGCAAATGTAACCTCTCACCTCCACTAACTCTGAGCTTTCCTTCAGTGCAGCCCAGTCCTAACGAGCCCAAACTTTTATACCTCTGTCTCTAGGTCAAAGGAATTGGGACTTGGAAAGTAAACAAAAACAAGTGTAGACATGTGACAATTGTTTGTTCGTTGACCAGTCAGCAGCCAGCCATCTGATATTTCACTGAATCCACCCAGCCTCCCCTACTCAACCTGCCCAAACTTCTCCACCTAACATTTGCACAGTTGCCAGTAGTTTTCCATGGTGGCAGCAGTCAAGGAGTGACTGTCTTTGGCTTCAAAGCCCTGGAGTCTAGAAGAATTCCAACTGGGGGGGGGGGGGGACAGAAAGATGGTTGACTGAATCCCCTTCCCCTTAAATGGTAGTTCCATGCACTGTGTGCTCAGCATATTAAACTACAATAGAGACATATACGAGCCACTTTGAATCCACTGTTATTAACTCTAGTATACCTTTTCATAACTGGCATAACCACTCCTCACAGGGTCTTCAGTGTGAGCCAACTGAGCATTTCAAAGACTTTTATTGTCCTGCAATGTAAGTAATCCTTAAGGAGAGAATTCAAAGCTCATAATTCTTCATTTATCACTAAACGGGTATCAGGACTGTAGTGAAAAGGTTGGCCCATGAAGTAGACATTGTTTCTGTGCTGATGTGTACACCTCCCACTTCCTCTAGCATGCAGAGCTTGACTGAACACCTCTGAGGTTTAGAATCCTAGCTTGTGTGGCGTGAACAAATTCCTGTGTGCCAAGGAGACTGCATTCAGGTATCATGACGAATTGGAGCTTCACCAAGCCAGGAAGTTTTTCATCAAGCTTTGAGCACCTAGGAAGGTGGGAGGAGCTAGGGCTTTGCAAGCACAGCAAGGAACTGTTTTGTGCCTAACTTGGCATTTCACTGCATCTTGTCATTATCTGAATGTGGTCTAAGGGTGGATCCAAAGAAACATGAGCAGAGGAGAAATAATGGCTAGTGCTCACCCTCAACTGCAAGAGCTTGGTGTTGAAGGTCTATGGACAGATGACAAGGAAGCAAATAAAAAAGTCTTAATTTCTTTCTAGCAAAGAAAGAAATTGAAGGTGAATACTGAAGATGGGTTCTCATGCTTTCCCCTTTGTTCCCCCCTTTATTAATTTTAATATTTTCTTATTTTTCAGTCTTGGCTTTTATATATTCTCCCTTTCTGACACGTTTGTAGTTATGAAATGATCAGGAGAACATTTTTGAAAGAAATAAAATAGAAAATTGATATAAGGTTGTTTATGGAATGGGACTGGGGAAGAGAGAGGGAAATTACATGTTTATATCAGGCCTGGGGAAATGACACTTGAGCTCTGACAAGAAGAATCTAGGTGATAACTTCAAATCCTATTTATGTTTTATGCAGCATCCTGTTCTGTTTCCAGAAGGCCGTGCAGATCTAATTGCCTCAGGGATCTCCCTGCTTTATTTTACCAGCAACATATGCATAACTGTTAATAATGGCTCTTCTCCCAGCCTAGCCACCTTCCAGGTACTACACTTTGCACTTACCATTATCTGGAGAAATGGTGCATGTGAAAATTCATGACAGAATGAGGTTACTAAATGACTCACAGTGGCATAACTAGGTGTTTACGCTCACAAAGCCACATGTAATTGGATTGCCACAGTTCTGCCTTTTCATTCACAGATGTAGCTTTTAAAATGTTATCTCAATGGGAAGCTGTAACCACCTTGAGTGACTTGGGTCCCTTTTGTATGTTCATGCTGGTGTTTATTATCCTGGTCACAAAAGGAAAATAAAGGCCTTGAGATCAGCAGCATTGAGGTGCTGTAATGAATTGCTGGAGGGAAATTTACTGAAGAAAACCTCTCAATGGAAAAGGGAGAGGGGGAAATCAGGAAAAGTCATCTGGAGGGAAGTGAAGCTGGTGGGCGAGCCTGGGAGCATCCTGAACTGGGTTTTATGCTGCATCCAACAGTATCTGCATCTGAAGACCTTGTTCTAGTAAAATACAGGCATCTTGACTTGTTATCTTTAAACTGAGAGGTTCCAGGGTTGAGTTGTTGAATCAGTAACAGCCAGGGTAAGGGAACTGGTGTGTGTCTGTGTGTGTGTGTGTGTGTGTGTGGTATCTGCCCTGATCACTGTTTGGACTAGACCACTAAATAAGCATCAAGCAAAAAAGCAGTGTGATGACACATAGTGGTTTGAAAGTCACATTAGAACTCACGAAATCTGAATTCAAATTCATAGTCAGCCACAAAGTTTATTATTTGAATATGGGCCAGGCATTCTATCTCAAGGTGTGTCCTGACTACACTGTCTTGAGTTTCCTGGATGAATGGTGGAATAAAAAATACAATATTTGAAAGACCATGTCAGGGATTTCCAAAGTAAAAAAAACCCCCTCTTTTTCAGAGTGACCAGTAGTATATGAATGAATACTGTTTGTTTCATTTATTTTGTTAATTTCACTGATGTCCGGCAGTCTGGTTTAGAAAGTTCAAGGAGGTCACAGGGAAATTTGTCACTGTGTTATTAATTCTGACAGAAGTGTACTCACCCGTTTGGCCTGCTGTCTTTTTTCTTGGGGATGCCAAATACCAGCCCTCAACCTTAAGGCTCATTTGCAATCTCATTGTGTCAGATGACTCCAGCCAGACCTTATGGCCTTCATACAGTGGATCATAATATAGATATTAAAGACTACTGAGGAAAGATTTATTTCTAACAATATTTCTTCATATTTTTCCTCCTGCTAAATTTTCCTTAAAAAGATCAGGAATTAACATCCAAGTCTCCACCCATTTAATGATAATCAGATAATTAACTTTCTATACACTACAGCATCCTTTCTTAAAATGTACGAGTCATTAATTTAAGTACCACCTCCTTTATTAGCAGAAATCTGAATTACTAATGTCTCATTTCTGTGCTGGTTTTGCTGCTTTAGTGAAATTTTGGCAGAAGGATATGAACATGAAGAAATTCCTAACGAGGCTAGGAGTTTAATTTTGAGTACGCTATCATTTAAGATAGCTTCAGAAGGTAGCCATGTTGAGAACACCTGGATTCCAGGACAGCAGCGCCTTAAGAGACCAGCAAGATTTTGGGGTGTGTGAGCTTTCACGAGTCAAGGTGGTATCTGACAGAGAAAGCCTTAACTCTCAAAAGCTCATACCCTCCAAAATATTGTTGGTAGTTAAGATGCTACTGGACTGGAATCTAGCTGCAATTTAGAACCAACTGTTGCTAAAAAAAAATCCTTAAAAATAAAACATGGGTGTGTTCAGCTATTACATCATTTTAGCTAACTCTTCCCCTAATTGTTGGATTGGCTGGCAGTTGCTGGGATCATATCACATGGGTCAGTTACATAATTATGTACTGCTTTTTAAGATTTATACCTGGGAGATCAGTAATACAACTAGATAGAATGTCATCTTTGATTCATGTCTATCGTTACATAGTTTCCAAGGTCAAAACAAAAACTTGTTGCATAAAAATCTTATGCTCTCCCTTATCTCTGCTGCAAGGTTAGAAATTGCTAGGAAATGGGAAACCACCACAGTTCTTTGTGCTGAATTCTGAGAGAAGGCAATGTGGGATGATGGGGAAATCAACATTTAATTTATGTTGCATAAAAGGTTACTTGCAGCCTGACAAATTCATTGAAAAATTATCAACATTTTCCTTCCAAGTTCATGGAAATCGTGATATTAGTAGATGTACTTAAAAGTAAATTCATTTTGGGTAGATAAAGTTGCTAGTTAATTGGAAATGTCAATAGTTTTTTCCTTGTTTTAATTTTAGATTATGGCTATTTGCCTATAGTTGTATTTTGGATTATACACTTAGCAATACTTTAATGTCCATGTTTATTGGTTTATATGCATAACATTCTTTGTGAGAAACACCATTTTAATAATTCTATTTGTGTTTATGGGTTGGATCCAGGGAAGGACTTCTGCTATTGAAAGGCTGAGGACAGACTGGCAGTATACAGTGGAAGGGAGGTGGGGCAAAAAGAACCGGGCCAAGTTGTGGTGGGGATTCCAGGTCGCACTGCACTGACTGATGTGGCAGCATACCAGGGAGGAGGCGGGATGGAGCAGCCACACTGTGGGGCATCCTCTGGCAGTGCTGCAGTTGTACACGGCTTTGGTCCGTTCTGCCAACTTGTGCGTATGTGCACGGGCACACAGGCGCATAGGCACAGCAGCAATTGGGGCAGGATCCTGTGGCTGGGAGCTTTAACTCTGCAAGCCAGAAGTGTCCCCCTGCAGGTGGTTGTGCGCTCAAGTGCACAGCACGCATAGGTGGTTATGCACATTTCTGCTGGATTAGTGGGTTCACATTACCAGCGCCACTTGATTGCGACTTTTTAATGTCCACACTTCCGGGAAGCGCGATCAACACGCCCTCCATGGCTTACCCGGCTTTCACCTGGTACTTTTAAAAAGCAGGATCGAATCATTAAAGGATGAGGTGAGTACAGCAGGGGAACGCCAGACAGCTGTGGCTGTGTGAACCGGCCCACTTAATCTGCTTGAGAAAGGTGCCTATATCGGCCCAAACTGCCAGTCTGAACTCAGCCAAAGAGGTGGCAATTTTCACTATTTCCATCTTTCCACTACAGACCTCTTATTCATCCCTCATGCCATTCCTGGGGGTCCCCTTTCCCCTATCTCTAGAATTTGGGGGGGAAATTTGGGCTGCAGAGGAATAGGAAAGATGAGAAGGTCTTGTTATACTGACAGAAATTCCTTCTATCAATGAAACCACTGGATCCAGTTCTACATTTGTTTATTTTTTCTTATCTAGAAAACTTTTTTTTTTTAAAGGGAACTTGTTTGCAAAGTGGAAGATGTTGGGAAAGAGAAATTGTATATTTGTTGCTGAGATATTTTCCAGATTCCCACACCCTGATCTAGAGGAGCTTAGTTGACTAGTTGGGGCAGGATGTGGACGTGGGTTGTTGCCCATTCAGATGTGCGTTCAAATGCAGGTATCATCCACCTGCATTATATTACTAAAAGTGGGACATGTCTTCTGCCCCAAGGAGTCCTGAGTAGTGGAAGTCCTGTCAACATTTACTAAGGGTAATTCCCATTGAACCAAATATGTAGTATTTGACTAAGCGTGAGTAAAACTAGATCACAGTTGGGAGTTTCATCGTACAGTGATGGTGGCTGGCCACCATTACAACATGCTAAGGTAGGGAGTGCCTGCCTGGTTGCATGAGCAGTGGAGATGTGCCATAAGCAGCTGCAAATCAGGAGAACAATGGCTATGAACAGGAAAACATAAGGCAAGACAAGGAGTCAACATATTCTCTAAGAACCTATAATGCTTCGATCAGTACCAATGGGAGATTTGCTGGAATTGCAGCACAGCCAAATGGCCCTAAATATTTTTTGGCAAGTCTAGTTTGTTTCCTAATGCTGAAGCCCTGTTCTCTGTGCCTCTGCCTTCAGAAGTGAGGTGGGTGGCAACCAGGGATAGGACTTTTTTAGTAGTAGTGCCTTCCCTTCCCCTCAAGGCTTACCTGGCACCTATGCCACTCACTTTCAGGTGGGAGGCCAAAAAAAAAACCCTTTTACCTAGGCTTTTGATTAATCTTTTGATCTTTTCACCTCAAATTTCATAGTCTGATTTAGTCTGAGAACTGCGTTGGGCTCATTTTAAGCTACTGATATTTTGTATTTTTTTATGCTCTTCTGCTGGCCCTTTAGTGGTTTTCAGTGGGCCCTTGTCAGTGGAAGAGGAAGTGAGTTCCTGTGGCAGAGACCGTCTAGCAAGTGTGGAACATGTTCATAGGATCCAAGCTTGTATATTTTTATTCTTTCTGCCTTATATTTTCAGGATAACTTCTTAACTACAGAGGGCATGATGTGATTCTGTGGGCGGGAATGATTTATTTTTTAAAAAATCACAACAGTTCAATAACCATGAAATCCATTTTTATATTTGTATACCAGGTATACAAGCCTAATGTTCCATGTACTATTAATTGGAAAAGATATAAGGTCTATCCTGCATGGCACAGACAGAACTTTTCTGTGTCACATATGATTACATTACTAAAGGTTTTTAAAAACGAGAAGTGTCTTTGCAGTGGTACATATGCTGATTTGCATTTCATCTGAAGAGCAGAGTCAAAAGGGCAGCTCATTAAATATGGTATAATAACAGCAGCTTGCAGAATGACCTTTCAATCTCATTCAGGCTCTAGGTACCTGCAAGCTTTTTGTATTAAACAGAACATGACAGGACAGACGGTAGAGCATAACACATCACCAAAGCTTTTCGTATATTGTCACCCCCTTGCTTACATCAATTTGTTAATTTATAATTAACATGCTGTTTGTATACCTATTTTTTATTTCTCATCAAGGCTCATTTTAATGTAATTTGAGGGTACAATGCATGTACCATTGTGCGGTAATAGAGTGCTGAGCTTCTACTAGAGATGCTGCATGCATGTCCCCACTCAGCTACACGATCACTGGGTGACCTTTGGAGAAGAGAGCTTGAACAGAGTGTCTCCTAACAGTAGTTCTATCCATTACATTATTTACAATACACGTTGGTCACTGTAACAACCAGGGCTTTAAAAAAAAAAGAGGTGCTAAAACTCTCACGAGAGAAATGAAGTTTCCAATCTGTGTACTGAAAACTCATAAATTTCTAAACATTTTAAAAATAATTTTGTTGAAGAGGTTCCAGAACTCTTTTCTGGTGATTTCCAACAATGGAACCTTGCTAGCAGGTCAAGGCTGTCATGTGTGGTGGTGGTGGTGGTGGGGCAAACTGGAACTAACAAAGCAGAGGTAACTCTGAAACCCACCTTCCTGAGCCTCAGGAGTTCCATGACCAGCTATTGAGGGGGGGACGACCCACTCGGAAGCTCATACATAGAGCTCACAGTATCTCTCCTAGTTTGTCTTTGGAAGTAAAACCAGTGAAGCCACTCCAACTTCTGTGTGAATGCATCTCCAGCACATTTTGATGCCCCTTGTTACACAAGTTAGGTAACATGCTGCTTGTTCCCCTTCCTCCCACAGTACTGTAGTATCATTCCCCTTCTTTACTCAACTGCTAGTTTGACGTAGAAGCTCACTCATGTAAATTTTCACAACAAAAAATTCCAGTTTTAAGTTTAAGCAACAGCTTTACTTCAGTGGAATTTTAGCACTTTTAAAAATTGCATCTTTCTCCTCCACTATGTCCTAACGTTGCCTAAGGAATGTAGGAGGATTTGTTTTAATATAGAGGTTTTCTTCAGCTTTGGTCATGTATGGTCACTTTTTTCTTGCCTTTACAGACCACCACTAAGCAGGCCTACTTGGAAGTAAGTCCCATTTTAGTCAATGGGGCTTATTCCCAGGAAAGTGTTTTTAGGATGGCAGACCTAGTTTCTGCAATAAAAGTTGAGACATACATCCTTTCTTAAAAATAAAATGTTTCCAGTGTTAATGATGTAAAACCATTTTGTCGGTTGTGGCTATAAAAGTGGACTCACTGACAAAATGTCCGATAGCCCTGCAGGTTCTCTGGCCTTCCTGTGCTTAGTGGGAGCTCAGCTTCCTTGAAGATCACCCTCTCATTGATACAGATAGATTTTGTGGCCTAAGTACAGGAATCTACAGTTGAAAATTATGGCTTCTTCATTGTCTGCTGAAGCCTATCTGACATTCCCTTGAAACACAAGTTCTATACGACTTAGAAAAGTTCAGAATGGTTGTTTTTCAAGAATGACAGTTTCAGAAGTTCAGTGTGGGCATGTTTTAAGACACAGTGATAGACCAATGTGTGGAACTAGTTGGCAGCATTCAGCTGGCACAGTTTCTCATAGAAACGACATAATACCGAAACACGCTACATGGAATTCTTACATATGGTTGCAGGCTCAAAGCCCCAAAGACATGAGGAATTAAAAAGCAGGTTTCATTGGGAGGGATTATCAGAAAACAGGTCACTTGAACAAAGCCACACAAAAACTTTTGTCCTCAGTGGTTCAGGTGCAGAAATAAACTGGAAGAAAGAAGGAAAAGACATTTGACAGTCCGTATTGCAGCCAGAGGAATCAGCAGGTTTCCAAATACATATACAGCCTGGTTACGTTGCATAGACTAGTACCTGGGCAAAAGACCCAAGAAGACTCTTAGGAGTCTGAAGAGTCATTTACACCAGGTCCTGCAGGATAACTAAATTGTGTCTGTCAGACTCCTACTTGAGTTTCCTTTTAAAAATTCTCAGGCAAAGTAACGTTTTTTGCTAGGCAATTTTGTTCCCATCGCCAAACAGACCTTAGAATTAAAATATCTTACATATATTTAACCTGTCTGTAGAGCCCATTGTTTTTTCTCCAACTTTGTAGTACCAAAGCCTCAGTCTGGTTCCCCGTACTTGAAAAGTGGGGGGCAGTGTCACCTCTAAGCTGTGCACGTGAGCAACCACTCATTAACACAGGCTACCCTGCTCAGCAGCAATCTGGAGCTATGTCATTCTCCCCCATTACAAAACCACTCCCCCCCACCTTCCCTTGGCTCTACCCAAAGCGCCTCCATTTCTCCTCTACCAATGGAAGCCTCTCCTATCAGCTTTGATAGTTAAATGTGAATCTTCATGTTCAAAGGCAGTACATCTCTGATCCAAAAGACAAATCACAGGTAATTAGCTTTTGTCTTAGTGTTCTGAATGTAAATAGGGCTGCCAAGTCTCCCTGGGGGGTGGGGATTCCCCCGCTAAATGGGTCCCCAATCCACCGGTCTGGATTCGGCCGGCGGGGGGAACCCCACCCCTGAAATGGCCACATCAGGCCGACATGAAGTGATGTTATCACGCCGGGCACGTTGCAGAGCAATCACCCTGAAAACTCTAAGGTACCATAGAGTTTTTAGGACGATTACCAGAGCATCACCCAGTGACATGCCCAGTGTGATGACATCACTTCCAAGCAATGTAATTGCGCCACACGCACGCAAGGTACGCACGCGAGGGTCCCAGATCGGGAGTGGGACTTCCCCGCTCAGACATGTAAGTGACTTGGCAACCCTAAATGTAAAAGACATTTTGTTGTCTACTTTTGGAAATAGAAAGAATGTTGGACTTCTTGGGCACCTGCCTAAGAATGTGGAGAATAAGACAGAGCCTGAGCCTAAAACAGCACACCCTGAAAATAACTTCCCCATCAATCAATTTACCCCAAAGCATTCAGTTCCTCCAAGGCCCCCCCCCCCTGCAATTAATGCCCCATCAATGAATTTATACCTCAAGAAACTCATTTTCCATCTAGATTTCCAGAGCTTCCCAGTTTCCCCATGTTCCCCTACCACCTCAAGAAAACTTATCCTAATATTTCTTACTTATAATTTGACAACAACCGAACCATTTAAGCCGGCTTTGTCCCCTCTTTAGTCATGAAGCTCTGTCATAGGTACTGTTGCTGACCGTGTTCTCCTGGCTCTTCACATCCAGTGTAAAGATGCAAGAGAGCACAGATTTTTTTTAAAAATTGACAGTTGCCAATCAGCAGCCAGACCGCCACCATGAGCCAGACTCACACCTTCTCCACAAGGTGTGCCTCCCAAACACAGATGTCTGCTGGGGTCAAGCAGGGAGCATATACACGTCAGTTCCTAATGCTACTCCAAGCCAGCATATTGGTGCTGACACTGAAGCATCAGAGCATAAACCTCAACCCCTACTTTAAAGCAAATAACAAAAAAGAAAGAAATGATTTTTAAGCATGAGCTCTAAATGACAAATCCACTAATAGAAAAAGCACTCAAACCTCAAGTGACTGATGGCTCCCATAAACAAGCTGTTATTGGTTTCTCCAGTAATCATACACATTATATGTGCCTGTCAGTTCCCTGTGTTCAACTCAGTATTTTGAAATTGCCCAAATGGACTTTGCTATGGACTCTAAAATATATTTAGTGAGGACCCCAGGGAAAGGACTTTCTGCTGCTGTCTTCTCTTTATTTGGTTTCCTGATTGATTCTGGAAGGCCCTGACAAGGAATTTATCCTTAATTTATCAGCTTGTTAATAGCTATTGTTTTATTGTGAGTTTTTGGCTTTCTTATCTTTTTATCTGTTGAGAGCCAGCCAATATGGGCATGCTTGGTATAGAATAGCAGAATATAAATGATCTAAATAAATATTACAGGTACATAAATGCATGAGAAACTTTGGTGTGGGTTGTCTATTTATGCAAAAACAACCATTAACATTTCTGAGGTCATGAGTGCTCTTATTGAGACCACTATGCCAGGGGTGGCCAAACTTGCTTAACGTAAGAGCCACATAGAATAAACATCAGATGTTTGAGAGCCGCAAGACATGAACAAATACTACACACATGTTTTTATTGAAAATATGCAAATTTGCTTTTAATTAACATTAGATGAGACTGCCAAAAAAACCCAATAGATATTGGTAATTATATATATTTGTCCAGTGATATTTATTTGTTTGTTAATGATATTTATTTGTCAAAGAGAAAGAGGTGGAGAGAGAGAATGAAAGAGGTGGAGAGAGAGAGAAACAAAGAAGCAAATCGAGCGGGGGAAGAAGGGAGACAGGAAGAA
This sequence comes from Lepidodactylus listeri, assembly GCA_029233225.1. Taxonomy (NCBI): domain Eukaryota; kingdom Metazoa; phylum Chordata; class Lepidosauria; order Squamata; family Gekkonidae; genus Lepidodactylus; species Lepidodactylus listeri. The sequence goes on along the minus strand of JARCFY010000005.1, from coordinate 49,995,971 downwards.
AAGGGAGAAAGAGAAAAAGAGAAAGTAAGGTGAAAAGAAAGCAAATAGGTGGGGGAAGGAGGGGAAGGAAGGGAGAGAGAAACAAAGAAAGCAAATAGATGGGAAGGAAGGGGGAGGAAGGGAGGAAAGATGGAAGGAAGGGAGAAAGAAAGATGGAAAGAATGAAAGAGGTAGAAAGAAGGAGAAACAGAGAAACAGAAACAAAGAAAACAAATAGGGAGGGAGGGAGAGATGGGAATAAAGCAACTTCAACTTTAAATGCATCCTCCAAGTGCATTTAAAGTTAAAGTTGCTATCTTTCTCTGCTCCCCCTCACCTCAAGCCTACCCAGAGAAAGGAACACTGTCTGTAGAAGGGAAGGCTGATCAGGGAGGCATGCCTCCCTTTGGCTTTCCCAGGCGCCCAGCCAGGAGCTGCTCAATATGTGTGAAAGAGCCATATGTGGCTCCCAAGCCGCAGTTTGGCCACCCCTTCACTACACATACAAAAATGACCACGTGTAAGCAGATGGTAAAGATCCAAACTGAATTAGGTCCAGACTGGGCAGTGGAAAACACTGTCCAGAAACTTCCAAGTTCTGGCATAAGGTTATGAATTTATAACTGTATGCCATCCAGACACAGCTTTCATTTGGTATTAAGGGGTGATTGCGGCATCCTTGGCTGATATATCCCTGTTGAATTGCTGATAGTGTTGACTTCTTGAACCAAACCCCGATTTACCCTGAACCAAACCCTGAAATAAGAACCTCCTGGTGGTTCCTGGCCAGAGAGAGGTCTGGCTGTCCTCAACCAGGGCCAGGGCTTTTTCAGCCCTGGCCCCTGCCTGGTGGAACTCTCTGCCAGAAGACATCTGTGCCCTGTGGGAATTATTACCTTTCCACAGGGCATGCAAGGCAGAGATGTTCCACCAGGCCTTTGGTTGAGGCAGTGACGAGGACAATATGACATCTGGCACTCGCAAATATTTCCGCATCTCTTGTACATGTGTATTGTTTTTATCTGTTGATGTTTTTTGCTGATTTAATGAATGATTGTGCTGTCAGAAGGATGTTTGTTGTTGATTTCAAAAAGACCAAGATTAGACCCTGGTCATTGTGCAAGCATTTTATTCAGTCATGAAAAGGCGCACCTTTACCAATCAGAAAATTAAGCCATTAACCCCCCCCCCCCCAAAAGTTGTTCCTCAACCCCAAAGACAGCATTATTTATTAATGTCTCCCTGTAGAAGAACAAAAGTTCAGTGGCATTTTAAAGTGTAACAACTACATTTTCCTAGTCTTTAAGGCGCTAACAACATTTAATTGTTAGATTTTAAGGTGCCACTGGACTTTCATTTTATTTTGCTACAACAGACTAATACAGCTACCCCTTTGTGATCTCTATAGAAGCACCTGGGGGGGGGAAGATTCACAATACTGGACTCTTGGTAAACATTTGACCATTATTTCATTATTTCAGCTCACTGAAAGTCATGAAATTAAGGAAACACTGAGTGAAAATGAAAATGCATCTTACTCACTTATAATTATGATAAGAATGACTGCACATACTACACCCAAGATGATCATCATCTAAAAAGAGAAGGGGGGGGGGATGGAGAACTGTTAGTCTTGCTTGGGTGGTTTGAGAAGCTGCTGACTTTCTTCCAGTGTAGACATGTCAGGTTTTCCAGAACACACATACGTAGTACTGTTTAAAGGCTCATGGGTTCCTTCGCCCATTCACTGCTGTGTCACAATTATGATCTGTTCATTCTCAGATCTGGACCCCATTTTGGTTTGCATTTATTTATCATTTAGGACAGTCAGGGCCTGGATGGGCTGCAGCAGCTGCACCAAAAGTCTTTCTACTGGTTTCATTTTTATCCCATTTTTTAGTTCAAGGAGCTCAGGATGGCATACGTAGCATCCACCTCAAAACAAGCCTGTGCGGTGAGTTAGGCCGAGAGATAGTGCATTCAAGGTCACAAAACTGCCCAAAGTCACAAAATTCAGCAGCAGCAGCAGCTTGAACCCAAGTCCCACCTTCTTAGTAATTACACCTCACTGTCTCTGGAAATCAAGTGATCCTCGGGGATCCCACTGCTGTTGGAGCTGAAACTTGAAGTGTAGCAGGCAAAATATATTGCTTTGTGGATTAGGAAAGAGCAAGAAGCGTGTTCTGTTTGGGATATGTTTTATATTTATTTTATTATTTTAATGTTCATGGCATACATTGTTAGCCGCCCTGAGCCTGCCGAGAGGCGGGGAGGGCGGGATATAAGACTAAAAATTAAATAATAAATAAATAAGAAGTCTGGGCTTCGACTATTTATCCCAGCCCAGGCCAATCCAGAGCTTTCCAGCGGCAAGGGCCAATTTTGCATCTAGCTCTTCCTTACTTAAAAAGGACTCTGAAACCACACCCAGTCAATAGTAGATCACTAGGTTACATTCCAGCCTCGGGCTGTGCAGTTCCCTGACAGTGACCTACATATGTCATCCTAGAATGTTCACTATAGCTGACTGATACACAGCAACCTTCGTACTTGCATGTCAAGTTAAGTGAAAAAATAGGAGCTGATTTTCCTTTCCAATAGCAAGTCTTACCTTACAGTTTTTCCACCAGTATTTCCTCTTCAGTTTGGCTGCACTAGTTTCAAATTGTGAGGCACCAGCTTGCAAGGCATCTGCCCGATTATCAAGCTCTGAAAGTTTCTGGTCTCTTTCTAGTACTTTGTCCACATTGACCCGCATTATGTCCACCACCTGAAATTGACATGCCGTAAAATGTTAAAGAGCCTATTTGTAAAACAGTGAAAACTACAAGGATGATCATTAAGACATGAAACAATGCATAAATGGGGGGGGGGGAAATAATTGCACAGATAATTTTTCGCTAACAATTAAGGCAAAGTTTCACATTTATTTGTGCTGAACTCACAGTTTTGTTACCTACCAATACCAGAAAGTCTGTAGAGGAAAGCAGAGGACTGACTGTTTACATGGTTTAAGATGCATTCCTAAACACACTTAATGGTAAATGACTCTTGGTGGATACTGAGAAAAACATGCAAAAACACGCTCACTTAACAGCATTTGTGCATGATGTTTTTAAGTAATAGGACACAAAAGTTCTGACCATGTATTAAAAACACTATGAAATGCCAGTCATGCAACCAGAATTGCAACTTCTACATCTGCTTTATTTTGTTGTTATTATTTTAATATCCCCCCTCTCAGTTGCTTGATACCATTTCTTATTGTCTTTCACTACATGATCCAAGTCAATAAGTGATCATGTAATCACAGACCATGTAGCCAGTTTGGTTTGGATACATGATGTTACCACTGAGACAGAAAGGCCCGGGTTCCCATTGCGGAGGTAATCTGGCTGTTCTAGCCTTCCTTCCTTAAAGAGAATAAAACTTTGGGATGACTTTGATATGACCTGGACAGCCCAGGCTAGCCCAATCTTCACCAGATCTTGGAAGCTCAGCAAGGTCAGCCCTGGCTAGTACTTGGACGGGAGCCCTCCAAGGAATACCAGGGTCATGACACAGAGGCAGGCAATGGCATGTCTCTTGCCCTGAATGTCTCTTGCCCTGAAAACCCCACGGGTTCACCAGAGGTCAGCAGTGACTTGACGGCAAAAAACATGACTTGTTTATTGAAGTCATCAGGACATTCTAATTTCAGCTACTGGTGTGATGAGTGGGATAATCAAACTGAAAGGCCCAGGAGATGAACATTGAAGTTATCATATCTGATTCAGCAATCTTGAGTTTTTTTCCTACTACAGGTCAAATGGTCTTAGACAACGAAATACTAAACATTTGTCTTTCCGTAATTCCATTTTCACCTAAGAACCAGTTATTTCCCCACTGTTGTAAATAAACTAAATGACAAGAGGACTTCTGAAGGACTGTCTTGCTTCCAAGTTAGTTGAGATACTGTATAATGGATGAATGTTTATAGACAAAGTCATATATTTGCAGTTGAGTTTGCAATAAGAATTCTTGGTCATGGAATTACAGACTTGTAAAAGGTACCACCCTACATGGTTCCCATGACACCTCTGAGCCACAGTTAGGATTCCAATGCATATTCACATATGGTGGCCTTTATGCAAAAGTAGCATTTTTGAGAGGCATTGAATATTTTCCCCGATATACTTTTCAGACTGTTTACAGCTACTGTCTTCCCCCACCCGCTTTGACGTGATTTTTCATTCTCGTTTTCTCTGTGACCACACCCACTACAGGAACCCTTTAGCTGATGTGATAACATCACAGCACATAGCCAAGCAGATGTGGCTGTGTGCTGCCATCACAGAGGGCCAAGGAGGCCTCATTGTTCCCACTGGGGAGGAAGGGAGAGTGTCTCCACAGCTGCGTTAACTAGCAGGAGCAATTTGTTTTGCCACCCTGCACTGCAATGAAACTGCAGTGCAGGAAGACAGGAAGTTGTGACCTGCTTGCCTCAGTCACAGGGATGCATTTCCTCTCCATTCCTGCACAATGCAAACAGAAAAAGAAAGGCTTTTCAGGGAAGCAAAAATGAAGTAACCAGAACTGGCTTGCTTGTTTGGTTCAGCTTCATTTATTATACCATAATGACAACAATTTTATTGTTGCACATGTGTTTTTTTTTAAAAAGGTGTCACAGGACTCTTGTTGCTTTTGTTACAACCAGCTAACAAAAGGGTGAAGCCTCTGTCAGTCATTTACAGTGATGGGGTTTTATGGTATTTTGGTGCCACCTAAGGGTTATGTTAAGTATGGCATCGCATTATAACTTGAATGGACCTTGTTTCCACTGATATTATATATTTATTGCACAGGAGCCAGATGCACTCCCCCCCCCCAAAAAAAATACCTGCCTCTCTTGCAAGCGTATTGCATTTCCCCAACATCTGTTGTATGAGAACTTAATGTAGTGAGAGATTCGTAGCTGCTGCTTCACTTTGACCTGTGCCACCCTGTGAAGCAGCAGCAGAGAGGGAGTTCTAGGTCACCACCTGGTGTTTCCAGCTGACCAGGAAATACAAAAATAGACCACCCTTTTTCTGGTCAGTTTCTTGCCAACCATGAAAGAAGAAAACTCATTTCCCTTTCTCTAGCAATTCTCTCACCTTCATAGATTTATTTAACTTATACACTTAATGTAAACAGGTATACATGGGGGCAGGTGACATCTTCTGCCCTCGTCTGACTTACAGACTGCCCTCAGCCTCCTGGTGGAGGTTTGGTAATGCTCTGGTCCTTCTCCTCTCCCCAGCCTCTTTCCTCAGCCTAGGGGGGAGTTCCTGGTGTCTCTTCATTGGCAGCTTCCCACCCTCATTTAAAGGCAGCCCTGCAGACTGCACATGCTCTGTGGGGCCTCCTGTCCCCCACAGGAAGGGAGTCACATCCTGGTGGGTGGGTACTGCTTCTTCAGCACCTGTCATTGGGTGTTTTTGTCCTGCCTCCATTCTGGGCTGGGTGACTGGCTGAGAGAGCCATCCCCTACATCTCTCCCCTGTCACCTCCTCATTTGCCACCCAGCTGAGAAGTGGGTGGGGATTTGTTAAATGTGAGGTCAGGCATGTTCATGTGGCCTCTCCCCGCCCCCCCCCCCCCCCGCCAAGCTCATGAGGAGCTGGGAAGTCACACTCCATCCCCGCCTGTATCAGGGAACAGTCCGGCCCAAGTATTGCAAGACTGTGTACCAGTGAGGGCTGGGGCTACTCCCTGCCTCAACCCCTCTCCAAGCCCTCTTAGAGATGGGTTGTGGCCATCAGTAGACCCAGTTGTCTCCCCTGACCATGGATGTTCCCTCCCTGCAATAGCTGCCAGTTAGGGAGGGTGCTGCCTGGACCACCCAACAACATATATTTATATTGTGCATGTATGCATTGCACATGTGCGTTCATTGGGTTGGAGGAGACCAGTGGAAAATGATTCTTGTGTGCATGTGCAAAATGTATTGTGGCTGCCACTCCCTCTTCCTTGTCTTTGACTGACACCTGAGGTTGGCAAGGCAAAGAGCTTCCTTGAGCGACAGTGTCATCTTTAAACCAGGTCTCGTTTGCACTGTGTTCAACCCATGCAAAGCAATGGTAAATGCTTAGTATGCTCTCCAGAGAACTATAGCCTTTGTGGATTCTGTGCTGGTATGCTGCCTAGGCACACGTAGCTCCTTTGAAAGGGCGGCAGCACAGGTCAGACAAGTCTCTTTGGTTCCCCTCTGTCATGATTAAATCTGGCCTCAAAGAATGGCAAGGAGGCGGTGCAACTGAAATGGAGGAAAAGGTAGAAATGGGGGAGGAGCCACGGTTACATTGGCTGTATCACTGGCACCCATTTCTCTGTGTGATGGTGGTGGTGGGTGAGTGGCAATGAGAAGGAGAAGGTGGCTCAAGAGAACAGCAATGATGCAGTGGGTGAACCTTGGGCTCAGTTTTTGCAAGTGGTGGTCCCACTGCTGCCCATTTGGTATGTTCTAAGATTATTCAAGGGGCCTGTTTGTTCCTTCCTCCCCCAGGGTATGCAAGGGAGTGTGCTTAGAATGAGTTTTTTTTTAAGTCTGAGGCAGATCACGTGGTGAAAAAGGGCAGGGAAAAGCGGCACTGTTTGAGGTGACCACAGCTCATCAGAGATGGCTCATTCATGGAAGGACATTCTCTGTATGAAACCCCTGCCCCTATGTCACTTTACTCAAAATCAGGTGAACAATGAATAGCATCCGGTTTAGAATGCTAATGTGAAAAGGGCCACAGTCAAGTCTCTCGGAACTCACCTCATTCACTTGGGCTTGTGTCTGTTGCAGCCTTCGATTGCTGGTCACATTGGTCTGGAGAGGGGCTCCTCCAGTGCCAGGAACAGGGACACCACTGGCACCCAGGGAAGGAGTTGGCGCTGACCTAGTTTAGAAATGCAGCAAATATTATAGACTCTTATTGCACAGGCCTTTCATTATTGCTACAGAAGTCCACATCCATCATGACAGAGTGGCGACTATGTCATTTAATAATGCCATACCTTTGGAAATCTCTGCTCACTTCTTCCTGATCTGCTTTACTGGAGTAAGTGTGAGAAGTATTGTTGTAAAATGGAGAGGAAGGAAGAGGCAATGGCCTGGGCTTGAAGAGCTAGCAACCTGTAAACTAGGAAAAGCCCTCAGCACTCTCACATTCCCTTTTCCCTGGAAATACCACTGCTTGCCCCTACTTTCAGGAACTTCTCTACCTCCCCTGCCTAACCCCTGATCTCCCCCAAGTTTGGCTTCTGCAGTACAGGGGACCTCCAGGAATAGCATGTGAACTGGAGGTGTGCAGAAGGAGGGAGGAAATTGGCAAAAATTGTTAGCAGACATTTTTGTCAGGATCCACCTTTTATCAGATACACTGGCTACCAAGCAAAATATCCAAGTGCTGGTTTGGTTGGTGTTACTGCTATGCAAAACTCTACAGCAGGGGTGTTAAACTCATTTCTTATGAGGGCCAGATCTGACATAAATGACATCTTGTTGGGCCAGACCATGTGTGTCATAAAACGTAATGCCAGGTAGCAGAGATAAAAACTTTATAAAGGACACAAACACAAAGATTTTTTTTTACTTAAAATAAAAACATGCTTAAACATTAGCACTCTTGCAATATTTTATTTAACAGTCTCTGATAACTGACACCTCTTGCTCTGAATTATTGCATCAAAATGTCTATGCTGTTGCAATCTTGAGTATGCTGTTCAGGTGTGTATCTGTAAGCTGCAAACCTACTTTTGATTTATTGACATTCACCACAGAAATCTCATGCTGAGAGTTCTGAGTCTAGGACCCAGGGGAAAACATGAAATGGCTGAGCGATTGAGAGAGTCTGGCGAAGCAAGCTATGATGCAGCAGCAGCAACAGAACTGGAAGCAAGAGATGGCCAGTTCCAGTGTGGGCCTGATAGAAGCCCTCTGGGGGCCTGATCCAGCCCCTGGGCTGTATGTTTGACACCCCTGGGCTGTATGTTTGACACCCCTGCTCTAGAGGCTGTACTGTTTTCCCATGCAGTGTATGCCCTCCATATCCTGTCTAAGCTGGTGGCCTAGTAGGTGGAGCAAGACTGGAGTGATATGGTCCCTACGACCCACTCCAGTCAGCTTTCTGGCTGTGGTGTTTTGTACCAACTGTAGCTTCTGGACACTCTTCAATGTCGGCTCCATGTAGAGCACATTGCAGCGGTCTAATCTACATGTTACTAGGGCATGCATCACAATGGAAAAGCAACTGGCTTACCAGCTGAAACTGGTGAAAGGTGGCCCTGGCCACCACTGCCACCAGTCTATCCATCAGGAGGCCAGGATCCAGCAGCAACTCCAAGCTGTGAACCTGCTACTTTAGGGGGAGTCCAATCCTGTCCAGAACAGGAGACATCCCAGTTCCTTGGTCAAACTGCCCCACTCTCTAGTAGCACCTCTGTTTTGCTGGGATTAAGTTTCAGCTTTGGAGCACTTGTCCATCTGAAAACTGCCTCGAGGTCCCTGTTCAGAGTTTCCATAGACTCCCTGGGATCTGCTGTGTTGCTGCAGCCATTGTGCTGTGTGACAGACAGGCTAGGTTCAGCCTTTCCCTGAGAGCTGACAGAATGTTGAGAGCCGGAGACTTGGAAACAGCAGTTGAAAGGAGGACAGGCAGGGGGTCAGCAGCCGACCAGTAGACAGCCTAAACGCTGAGGCAAAAAGAGGGTTTTCTGACTGAGGGGAACTGCACAGAAGAGCTGCTTGGAACAGGCTGAAAATAGTAAATTTGGAACTAAAGGATCCCAGTTGTATAGGATCTTAGTTCAAAAGTTCAATGGATGTGAAAGGTTGTTTCTTAGACTTTATTTTCCTCAGTGTTTTGTTCCTATAAATAAAAGTTTCTTGTTTTGATTCACCCTATGGGCTGTGTGTCTAAGGGAAAGAAACACACATGCGCAATTTAATCTCTTGACCTGTAGACATATAGGATATGCATGAATGGTGGTAGCAAGTGATTGGAAGGATGTTTGAGCCCCAGCCCCAATAGCTCTGTGCGAGTGAGGGCTGATGATTAAACGGGGTGGGGCTACCTGTCTGTGGATAACTCTGGGAGTGAGAGAGAGGACCTGAGGTGTCAGATGGCCATAATTCTCGTAGACTTTAAAAATTTTCACATATATGCATCTGTTCAAAGTTCCATATAGGAATTTGGGAATGTGTGAAGCATCACATGACAACATGAATCTGTCTTGTACTGAGTCAAACCACTGGTCTATCAAGGTCAGTCTGACTGGCAGTGACTCTCCAGTGTCTCAGGCAGAGATCTTTTACACCACCTACTTCCTGATCCTTTTAACTGGAGATGCCGGGGATTGAACCTGGGACCTTCTGCATGCAAAGCAGATGCTGTCTCATTTAGCTCCTCCCCTACACCTAGGTCTCCAGCATGCAGAACCAGTGCTTTAACTGCTAAACTATATCCTCCCCTCTCTCTTTATTTTAAAATATATTAATTTGCCAAATTTCTCTAAAAATGAACAATTTGTCATATAGCTTTAATAAATGGAAACACATATTTGTTTCCATTCTAATTAAGACATAAGACAAGTCTTTGCCTGCCACAAGCTTGTTTTTGCACAAACATCCCCTCAGTGAACTCCAACAGATCCAACACAGGCTGGTGAGCTTTCCTGATACCCACTGGTCTGACGGTTCATAATGATTCCTCACTCCCACACTGCTGTGACTCACTGTCTTTTCTGAACCATTCCTCACCAATTCCTCCTGCAGAGGGGCATAAAGTACTGCCCAGACCTGTTAATCCCCATGGCTCTACAAACAAACAAACAAAAAACAACAACCCCCACAAAACCCCTTCCTGCACACAAGTCCCCTTCCTACAGAGCTGATATCTTCCCCCCAATGACAGACCAAGAAAATACCATCTGTGTGAATCATTCCTCTCGACATCACCAGAGCCCTGATGAATAGTGATGAAATGGTGCAGCCAAGAGAACAAAAAATCACCAGAATAGCTTATGTTTCGGAGAGATGAAAGTGCTTCAGGTGCGTTCTACCCCTTTCCCTGCCACCCTCCCTGTCATGAGAAATCATATGCCCCAATCCGGTAGTCTCTCCGTATTCGCATGCATTTCTCAGTCTCTCCCGCTGCCCTTGCTGCATATCACCCATTTGTTTGGGAGTGCTGACAATTCTTTTATCAAGTTTCTGTTCAAACAGAAGCGCCTTTAATCACAGATAAGCAGCATGTCCATCAAAACTCCCTTGGAAGCCTGGAGGGGGCAATATCACAACCTCACTCCTGCTAAAGTAAATGCAGAAAATGTTCTGGACCAACTTTGGCATAACTAAAAACACTTGATGAACTGATAGGGAATTAATTTGTCCATCCCTCTCCTCTTCTGTCAGGAACAAGAGGCAGAGCTGTAGTCACTATTTTCAGGATGAGCAGACTGGCCTGCTACTCTCCTGCCTTCCTTGTTCCAGAGTCTGGTACAGGCAATCATACACTGGAATCTTTTTTTCTTCTGCCAACAGGAAGTGCAGAGAGCGAGTGCTGGAAGTGGTCCTCTGCCACCACCAGGGCTACTTTATGCTCCCTGCCGCAATCCTTCTCCTTGCCTTTCTCCAGTCATGGCTTCTCTGACTTTGAGTCCTCCTGATCCCACGGCCCGGTGGTTGTGGCTAAGGCTGAGGAGAGGCCATCAGAGGAGCGGAAGGGAAAACATTGCCCGGGTGTAATGGAGGTCCAGCCAGGGCTCTGTGAGATGAGTGGGAGATGAACAGCTTCCAGCACTTTTTGCCCCTGCACCCCCACTTGCAGGAAAACGACCAATCTTGAGTTCTTTGGTTGGCAGAAGACGTGAGCCTCCTCATGGCATTTACTAAATGGCCCAGGTGGGCTACATGTAACATCTTGGCTTAAACCACATCTAACTTTTTTGCTCCCAGGCCTGATTTATTCTTTCTTTTAAAATTGTGTAATATCCAGTCTGAAGAAGAGTTCTGGTGCATTCGAAAGCTGGCACAATGTTTTGAGTCAATTTGGTTGATTCCAGTAACAGACATTATGCAGATTTCTTTCTTGCTTCTGACTTCCTCAGGATACGAATGGGCAAACCTACCCATGTGACATTGCATGCACCCAGTGTCTTGGATAAGCCAGGACCTAGCCACTATCTGTGCAACAGCTAGATTCGAATCCAGTAGCACCTAAGAGACCCACAAGATTTTGGGGCTATGCATTTTCGAGTCAAAGCTCCCTTCATCAGAGCCTAACTCTTCTACTGCAGACCAACATGGCTACCCTCCTGAAACTATCTAGGCAATGTTAACATGCTAGAAATCTGTCACTTGGGCAGGCATTGCATTGGTATGCTAACTGGTATGTGGGACACACAGAGCCAATGCAGTATAGTGGTTGGAGTAGGAGCTGGAAAACCCAGCTTTGAATCTCCGCTCTGCCATGGAAGCTTGCCGGGTGACTTTGGGCCAGCCACACACACTCAGCCTAACCAACCTCACAGGGCTGTTTTGAGGATAAAATGGAGGAGAGGTGAAAGATGTAAGCCACTTTGTTGCCTTTGGGGGGAAAGGTAAGATATCAATCAATCAATCAATCAATCAATCAATATGTATTTAAATTTCTCCTTGCCCTAAATTTATCCTTGTTTAAATGGATACAGGACAGCAGTGGACAATGGCAGGCAACTGAAGCAGAGAGGAAATGATAGGTGGACTCCCAGTGTAGTAGATACATCGTTTGGAGGACAAAAAAAAAATCTTGAATCAGTTCTTAATAAAATGGAATTAAACTGATTGCATGGGAAATATGCAAGAGATGTGTGAGAACTGCAAATAATATAATGGTTAAAGATCAAAGACTCTGTTTTGCAAAGGTAAGAAAGAAAGGTTGATGATGTATCTACTAGGATCAATAGTATGCAACACTCCTTGTCAAAATCTAGGTCACCAGGACTGCAACACACGCAGAAAGAAAGAAAAAAACAGGAAAGAAAAAGATTTCCAAGATGGTTCTTAGTACCATACCTGGGTTGGAAGCTATATTACTAGGCAGAGACCCAGCAGCAAGTGCTGGTTCCTTTCTGAGATGCTTCACCTTCTGCTTCTTGAAACAAAGGAGAAAAGCCAGACTGGTCACTAGGAGATCACCAAGATTCATTTTGGCATACAGATTATCAGTCTCTGTTTTGTGTCTGTCTGTCACTGTAATGAAAATCTATTCTTTAACGGCAGGGTGATTGTTCTTCTGGATGCCTGCCTGCAACTTATTACTGAGGGTGATTGCCATCAGTGCTGTATGGAATATATCAATTGGCTGCCAGGATTGCAGTGTTTCTGTATTGACTGTAGTAAGACCAAATGCTAATATACACACCTTGGTGTGCTGTGAGAAATGAAAAGCAGCTTATGAGAGGGTTTACAGTTGCTTTGTATATAAGTCAAAATACTTATCCATGACTGTCATCCCCCCCCTCCCCCCCCCGTCAGCAGGGATGGATTTTCCCATGCTAGGTGGGATTAACCCATTGTTCTGAAGTAAAGCTAACTTCAAACCACAGGATGCAAGTAAACCGTAGAACTGTATTTGTGCCATGTGTATCAAATCCTATTTTAAATCACATGCAATGCTCCACAGGCTGCATTTCACCAGTGCAGTTATCTTATGACCAAGTAATAGCTACTGCTTTTCCATTTATCAAAAAAGAGAGAGAGAGAGACAAATACTTCAACACAGAGGAGTCAGCAACCAATAATATTTTTTAAAAGATCTCTACAAAATGGCATTTTTCTGGGAGCATGGATATCAGCCCTGCTTGTGTTCATCATCCCTCAAAGAATCAGTCCTGGACAGGCATGGTATGGCACTGAAGCCCACAATTCCATTCATTCAAATAAAAGGGGGACACCTGTTGGCAACGGAGAGCGTTGTGCTCCTTGTCACTAATGGTGTCCCAAGAGAGATCTAAAGATGTCTGCAACCCTCGCACAACCTTCTGACACTTGTGAAAGCAGTTTGGGGACTGGGACTGAAATATGATCAGAATGTTAAGCAGCCCCTCCTCTTCTGTGGAGACTTCACAGTCTCAGGGTTGCTTTGTCAATAAATAACTATGGCGGAAAGAAACACAGAGTTTCACATAAAGTGTGAGCCTTGAGCTGAATGGTATCATAAAAGGTGAGAAACTGTACCCTTCCTGCTCTTTTTTTTTGGGGGGGGGGCTTTCTTTCCTTATGTACTTTTTAAAAAGTGTGTGGAAACAGATCTAGTATATCTCAACATACCATCAGCCTTCAGTGTAACAGGATGCATGAAAACATTGCTCATCTCCTTTGCTATTCAAAGGACCAACTTCTGTGACACCTCAGACCTCCTATAGAAAGTCAGAGAAATAAAACACTTCCTGAAACACATACAGACTTACAATGGATGCAACATCTCCACAGGCCAACATTCTCCACAGAGGAGAAATTGCAGCCTGTCTGAATGCCTTCAGCAATGAGAGCCAGTTTGGTGTAGTAATGAGGAGCATGAACAAGGTTTGATTCTTCACTCCTCCACATGCAGCTGCTGGTGTGACCTTGGGTCAGTCACAGTTCTCTCAGAGCTGTTTTCTCACGAGCAGTTCTCTAAAGAGCTCTTTCAGACTCACCTACCTCACAGGGTGTCTGTTTTGAGGAAGGGAAGGGAAAGGAGATTGTAAGCTGCTCTGAGATCCTTCAGGTAGTGAAGGGTGGGCTATAAATCCAGTCTCTTCTCTTCTTCTTCAATGGACAGTGGCTCAGATCCAGACGAGCATTTCCTTGGGCACAGGGATTTCTGCCCAGAGAATAGGACATTGGGGGTGTTTGGGGCTGCTGTAAAAGGAGGGAGGCAGGAAAATTTAGCTCCATGGGTGGAAATCCTTGCATCTGTAGAAACACAAGTCTGGATGCAAACTAATATCCAGCAGAACCCACTGTGAGCATGTTGCAAGATTCATAGACTTCATCTTTGCCCATATCGACTTGATTTTTGAGGACAGGCTGTTATATTGATCCAGCTCGAAGCCACAAGTACATGAAATCAGAATTTACTCATGTCTTCTCCTCATTTGGGCAAGGAGGTATGGTTCCACAGCCTAATTCATCAGCCAGGGTTGCCTACTCTTTTTTCAAATAAAAATACATGTTTGATTCATTCTGTTCCCTCTCTCTCCCTTCCACACTGGACAACCAACTAATTATTGCTCCCTCTCCAACCCATATCCCTCTATGGCAGCTTCTCCATGGTCGTCATCCCCTCAGAGGTACTTCTGAATCCAATTACAGATGGTCATGACTGCAGTCCTTGCAGATGTGTTCCAATAGTGTGGAACTTTTATTCCTCAAGTACTTGCCAACTAATTTGGCTTGCACACTGGCATAACTATGGAAGAAGATTTGCTCCATCTAAGCCTTACAGTGTAGGAGGTTTTCATCATCTTCTTGCAGCTAGGACGCACTACAACTTACTTGCCTGAGTCATGTAGGGTGATCTGCCAGGTGTTACCCTTCTGCCACTTCTGGGAACACATCCAATAGATATTTCTGAAAGCTGGACTGAGTCAGAAGTTGCAATCGGCTCACCTCAAGTCGATGCTGGTGTGCCTACACTAGGCGCTGAGCTGGCACAGGATGAGTCAGAATTAACAGGGTGGCAAAAAGAGCTATTACAGAAAGAGGCAGCTGCTATGTACCAATCACAAAATGTTTTTTTTAAAGGAACTTTTTACTGGTGGTAGAATAAACATGTTCATAACATGAGGACACCCCAGAAGTGAATCACGCTTAAGCAGCCAGCCTGACTCCGGCACTTACTTCACTTAGCAAAGTGAACATTTAGTTTGGTGCTACAAGAAGGTGGCTGATCCTGAAACTGACTGTCCTCTGCTGCATTTTCTGCTTTTCTGTTTGAAGAAATGTTGAATTTAAATTCCTATAGCACCTAGATTTGAAACAGCAACAACCTGTGAAAACAGTGAATCATCTTGTATATCATTTGCATAAGCTACATGGCTAAAAGCAGGAGGAGAAGGTGAGAGAACATCGACCTTGCTGTGGAGTGTAAACTGCCCAGCTCCACGTGAGGAGAGCCTGTTTGGGAAGAAGGAAGCTTGGTAAAACTCTTAATTATCTAAGCTATGTTATCTTAGGAAATGTGGTCACATGTTCAGCCCCCCCCCCCCAGAACTTGAATCTTGGCTATTTGTGTCATGTATTTATTACGCTTTTGTTTCCTTTTCTGCACCACCCACCTACAAATACCATGTTAAAATCTATATTCTTCCCCAGTCTCCCACCCACCCCAGTTTTCAATCCAAGAGGATCTCCAAGGGATGTCCATTGTAGGAATGTGCATTCATTTTCAGATGAACCAAAAAAACAAGATGAAAAGCCCCATTCCATTTGTTGGATAAAGAAAACCAATGGTTAAAGCAACCAATTAATGAATTCAGTGAGTTGCCTTGCCCTGGAGCTTTTCTTTTCCTCCACCTACCCCCCCCCCCCCCCCCCCCGCCTGCCCAGACTTGCTTTACTATTGGCTGGCAGGAAGATGAATGGACACACACACACACAGAGCTATCCAAAAGGTGAGGGAGATATGGGGAGGGGCATAAACTGGATGGGGATAACAGCTCTGGGTTAACCCTTTCCAGCTGTGCTGTTTCCTGATCTAAATCCCCCCACAACAACATGCTGTTATATGTCCTGTTAGAGGGGAAAAAATTAAAAGAGACTGAGACTTGTGATCACAGGATAATGGGTAGATTGTCCAGTTGGCCTCTCAGTGGTATTTTTGATGTATGGTGTTAAAAACACCTTAAGCAGAGGAACAGAAGAATAAAAGAGGAGAATGGTGATAAACTACCTTCATTAGTAAACTAATGGAGTTCTCCATTAAATTTGGACATTTCTTTCCAAAGCCAGGTCATATTAATTCATGAACAGCACTTTCTGTGCCTTAACTCTGTTGATAACTAAATTATGATAGGATCATTTTCTGTTCTGAGAAAAAGGATTCAAGAGACGCGTTTGCAGTGTGACAACTGCAGCTTCTCGTGTCCCTGCATTTTTAGTATATGTAGAGTTCAGTTCTTCAAAATTTATAACAAAGCTGAATTCCGTAGTCAAGTTAATTCTTCAGCAACACACAAACCCAATTTTATCTGCCTTGTTTTATTAGTGTATAACACTTTCATTCTTTGGGGGAAAAAACTTTTTCAAAATTAGGGAAAGTTAAATAACTGTTTGTGAAAGTATTTACAAATGGAGATTTGTGATGGTTATTTCCCTGGTTGTTCCCTCTACTACTCCTTGTTTCCTATGCTGGACATTTTTCTCCAAGCCAGATGGGAAAAGTCAGCCAAGCTGGGAAGAAAATGCTGAAACCAACTGTGGGAAGGTTAAGAGAGGGTGGCAACAGCAAGGGCTTGGCTTCTCTTACTTACACACTCCATTTTGTTCAAAATAGAGGTGTTAAATAGACAAATCAGAGTTTTGTCAGAGTATGGTAGCCACATAATGACTAAGAGGTTGATAGAAACAACCAGCAGCAGAAAACTGATCATGGCAAACAACCATAGAAATGAACGAAGTTACATTTAAGAACAGAACATTGGAGAGAATTCATTTCAGTATGCATTTACAGATAATCTAACATAATCTGCACCTTTACATAGTCAAGATGGAAAGGAAGAGAGATGCTTCTTTCAGATCTTCCAAGGTACAATGGACCCAATCCAGTAAGTCTGTCATCATTAAGTCCCAATCAAATCAAGAAAACTTAAACTGGTCATAGCTAAATTGTATTCCTAATCAAGGCAAGTAGAATGAGATAAACTGAGAAGCTCTCAAGGGGGTGAGTGTCAAGGGGGTTAAGGAACCCCCCTTACTTCCAAAGAACTTAGAAAGTGTTCTTGATTTATTCTCTAGAGCATGCCCCAGCACTGAATGCAAAGAATCAGCACTGAATGTGAAGTCTTCAGAGCCTAACCTCTCAGGTGTCAGAAGACGTTTTAGTGTGGCATGCCAATGCTAGTATATCCCTGCTTCTTTGTGCCTGCTGCACACACCCTTCCCCCTTGAAATCTGCACCAACATCAAGACAGCCTGTTCTGTGAAACAAAAATGTGGATATAAGCAGTAAATGTGTTTTCACCAAGAGAGGTCACACATTTTATGTTGCCCAGGAAAACGTTTGTATCTTGTAATATCCACTAGCTGATTTTCCCCTCTTAAAATGTTTAATTTACCCTTAACTTTTTTGCCTACCCAGACCACATTAACAAAGTTAGAAGCTTTCAAGCTGAATTATTTTCCTTCTTTTACACACACTCTCTCTCTCTCTCTCTCTCCTCTCTCTCCTTCATAGCCTACCTTTGAAATAGGAGTAATAGGGTGGAAAATGTAGAGTGGGGTTCAGGGGACTGTAGGCAAATGTTGTTTGCAAAAAGAGTTATACAAAGATGAGACTTGATTGTTCATTCACACTGCAGTATGAATTTCAGAATTTAAAACTGAACAGACAATCCATCTTTCTCATACATATGTTGTTAATTTCAAATGGGCTTTGGGAAAGGAAACTGACATCCCTTTCCAGTTTGCAAAAGTTATTGGAAGGGGGGAGGTGGGAAGTCCTTTCCAGCCCTCTTGTTTCTATGAAGTGAGTGATGTGCCACTAACCTTTATTATCCACTTTTATCCCACCCTTTTTAAAAAGGCGTTTGAGGTTGCTGGGGACCAGTTTAATCCCCACAACAGCCCTGCAAAGTAGGTCAGACTGAGAAATAAAGACTGGCCCAATGTCCCTGCAAGTGAACTTCATGAAAGAGTTGAAATTAGAACTTGGGTCTGCCCAGTCCTAATCCAACAGCCTAACCATCATGCCACACTTGCTCCATGTAGCCTTGCTTAATGAAGATTCAGGAACGGCAGAATAGCAAGCAAACAACACTTTACCCTATCATTGCAAGTGGCTGAAAAGTTGTTGCTTTTTTGGAGGGGGAGAGAAAACAATACCAAAATAGTGCTCCATTGTATCTGCGAGTAGTCAGAGAAATCTGCAGCAGGAGACACCTTCAGGCAGCTTGTAGAAGTGGAGGGCCCATGAAACCGACACCACTGCCACTGAAGCCCGGAACAAGATTGCATTGTTATCTAGTGGTTGTGGTGGAAGACAGTTGATGAGGTGCACATTGTCAGGATGACCGAAGGCTGGGAGGCCAGTGATGGGAGGTCATATTCAATCAGTGACTCACTCCTCGGGAAGCACGTCAGGCGGAGATATGGTTACATGGTTCTGGCCAGTGATGCTGTCAAGTGAGACGAGGGACTGGAGTGACGCACTGCGTCAGGTGCCAGAACACCCATCAGAGACACCCACTCACCCAAGACATTTGCAATATCGTCCTTTGACGTTAACATGCCTCGCTGCTATCTGCTTTCCCAGAGTCCCAAAGGGAACTTGATTGTTTCTTTGCCGGATTTGAAAAGGTTGCAAACATTTTTTACTGTTATCAAGACATTTGATGATGCAGTAGGTGCCCTTTCGTGCTCAGCACCCCAATAAGCAACGTCCAAGGAGGCAGTCATTCCATAACCAAAGGCTGCATCGTAAGCAGGCACCAGCCTGTGACATAGCTCTCCCCCCCCAACTTCAAATCTTTCCATAGCTTTATAAGCAATAATGCCCAGGGGATTGATTCCTGCAAGCAGCTTTTTGTTGGTGATGTGCTCACTAGAGATCCAGTGTGGTGTGGTGGCTAGAATGTCAGACTTGGTTCTGGCATACCTGGGTCTGAACCCCCCACCCTGCTATGGAAGCTTTCTTTGGGGGGGGACACTCACACACTCTCAGCCTAATCTTCCTCACAGGGTTGTTGTGATGATCAAATGGAGGAAAGGAGAACAATGTAAGCCACTTTTGCATCCCCACTAAGGAAGAAGGAGAAGACAGGGTATAACAATAAAATAAAATAACAAAAATGAAGTAACATTAGTGCACTGATTTCAAAGGAATAACACTCAACAGTATGAACTCCGTTGTAGTATCTAGATCTCAAATGCTTTACTCAAATCCAGTTCCCTATACAAATCAAGGTGTAAGGCTGCAATGCCGTGCATGCTTGCATGACAGTTAAGCCCCACTGATCTCAGTGGGACTTCTGAATAAACATGCATAGGACTGGGCAACACTTCGAAAGTGGCAGAGGCGACATCTCAAATGGTTGGTGTGACATTCATGAGAAGCAGGGAGAAATGCACACTAGCAGCCTTAGCTATGGGGCGATTGGGACAGCTGACCTGGGCACTGCCAAGCACCATCACCATACAGTTGCCCTGGGCTGCTGCCACCCTTTCTGCTACAGCTTCAGACACAGTGCAGGACAGAGGCTGGGGGTGGGCTCGGCTGCCTCTGCCTGCCTCCAGAGTCCCGTGCCTGTGCAGTCAGCCAGCTTTGCACCTCATGTCAGCACATCTATCCTTCCCTGTACATATCATATGACTTTGGGCTCATGGATTTCATTTGAGAGGGCCTGTGTGGCTCTATTGTAGAGCCCAGGTCCCAGGTTTGGTCCATGGCATCTTCAGTTAGAGGATCTCAGGGAGCAGGCATTAGCAAAGACCTTTCTCTGCCCAGTACAGTGGAGAGTTGCTGCCGGCCAGAGCAAACAGTGAGCTAGATAGACTAAACATCTGACCCAGTAGAAGCCAGCTTCAGACTTGCCAAGGAGGTCTCTTTATTGCTGGCTCCCTTTGTTTGTCTCTATAACACAACGACTTCTCCCCGGCCATTGTGTTGATCGAACTATGGCGTTCCTGCCTATTTTCTCTTTCTGTCCTGGATTCAGTTTATTTTTCTATGAAATGACTGATCAGTTCTCCTTACTGAAGGCTGACCAGTTCTCTATAAAAGTAGTCTCTTTGTGGTCTGAGGTAACTTATTTATATATTGAGGACAACGGCCCTGTATAAGCCTTCACCAGAAAGTCAGGCACCCATGCATATAAAAGTCAAACAGCACAGTTCTTTATTACAAAGAAAACTCAACAGGGGGAAGGGATATATTTACACAGGATATTTCATTTCTTTGTTGAATAAACCCATTACTTTGCCTTCACATATGTTGTAGGCTTAGTACTCTCTGTATAATCTAGATATTCTTTAGTTCACAAAACCCTCCTCTGACTTCACTATCCAATACAGTTTACCTTTTGGCTTTATTTGCAAGGTCTCTTGAGTCTACTGGTACGACAACCCCAGCTTTCCAGACTCCTCTAGACCCTTAGCCATTCCTTAGCCACTTTATAAGTTCCTTTGGAGCAGTGTATCTGGTGTTTGTGACTACTGAGGTCTTATACTTTCCCCTCTCTGGTCACTCTCCTCTTTATATTAGAAGGTACCAGTTCAGAGAGTTATTCAGCCACAGTTTTTCACTTAAACTGCTAAATGGCTGAGTCTACTGAGCCCAGAGTCTTCTGTCTTCTTCAGAGCTCTTTCCAACTGTTTGTTTTCAACTGTCAGCTGTTCACAGTTATCTGTCACTGTCACTCACTGAGAATTCTGAGCCCTCTGCCCCCCCCTCTCTCACTCATGTGACTCAGCAGCTTCTTTGTTTACCTGCTGCTGCCCACAAACCTACAATTCTGTCACAATCTCTCACTCACAAAACCACAATCGCTCAGCCCCCAAGTTGGGGGTGGGCAGTGTGTGAACCAGGAGCTTCTCTCTTGGCTCTTCTACCAAAGTCTACAGGAGCTCCAAGCCTCAAGCTGGGAGGAGCTTATTTACTTTGGCAGGACTCACAGCTCTTTAAAGGCTCACCTCTTCAGGCGCCAGTTCAGCTCCAGGAAAGGGGAGGGAGTCACCCATTAACAATGCTGCTCCACACTTCAGCTTTTGGGAAGGCCAACAAAGTTTATTAAAGGTGATTAAAAGAAAAGTAACAAATCACTGCATGGTGACAGTGAAAAAACAAACGTATCAGTGATGACAAAGTTTCAGTCTCTCAGACCCACATGCCTGGAAGGTGGGGTTTGTTAGTTTGGTGTAGTAGTTAAGTGCACGGACTCTAATCTGGAAGAACCAGGTTTGATTCCCCACTCCTCCACTTGCAGCTGCTGGATGACCTTGGGCAAGCCATAGTTCTGGCACAACTGTTCTTGAAAAAGAGCAGTTTCTGTCAGAGCTCTCTCAGCCCCAACTACCTCACAGGGTGTCTGCTGTGGGGAGGGGAAGGGAAAGGAGTTTGTAAGCTGCTCTGAGACTCCTTTGGGTAGTGAAGGGCGGGGTATAAATCCAATCCCTTCTCTTCTTCGTCTAAAGAAAGGCAATGTTAAACAACCTGCCAGCCAACCAAGGCCAAATAACTAATTATTATTTGCAGATGTAGAGCTCTTAAAGAACCAAACCCCCCCCCCCCCAAGGTCTTCAGCTGAAACAGTCCACTGGGCTCAAGCTGAAACAACTTAGAGTCTCTATTTCAAATTAATCATCTAAAAGGAAAAAAATAAAAACACATACTGCTTCCATACAGGCAGGTTGTGTGTATTTTTTTGTATTTGTGTGTGTGTGTGTGAGTACACCTGGAAGTCAGGGTGACCTCTGGTGACACACCCCTACTGGGGGCCTGAAGGATATTCAGAGAGGTGGCTGAATAAAGCTTGCTCCCTCCTCCCAGCTGCTGGTATTCCACGGAGGTCTCCCATCCAAGTACTTGCTAGAGTCAGCCCTGCTTAGCTTCCGAGATCTGACACGATCAGACTTGCCTGGGCTATCCAGGTCAGGGCAGCCCCCAAATTCTGTTGATATGCAATAGAATTTAAAGACCGCAGGAGCCTCTGTCTGGTCACAAACTGCCACAAGTTTTGATCTTATTTGTCATCTGCATAAAATTAAGTTTCAATAATTTGCATGAAAATAAAACCTGATCTTGGGTCCACTGTTGTTGCTTTCTTTGGCCAGTTGCATTTCAGAACACTATTATACTTAAATATTACACTTTATCCAAATGGTTGTATATATTTATTATCTTTATATCCTGCCTTTCTTCCATGATGGAAGTTGAGCTGGATTCAGTGGGATTCCCCAAATGTTTTCTTCTCCAGTCACTGACCAGTCCAGACCCGCCTCTTTATCTTCAGCAAGGTGGCCGCAAAATTGTCCCTTCAATCATTCCTTAAAGGTTACAAAACACTTGGCTTTTTAATATCACTTTTGTTCAGTGCATGGCATCAATTGCTCTTGCCATGGGCCCGAGAGAGATGCCATGTGGGACAGTGGTTCAGGGATGTGCGTGTTCAGCCTTTCTTCTCATGTCATTTTCCCAATCTGAAATGGCCAGAGAGAGCTTCTCTTTGACCCACTGGGCCAACATGCAGCTACAGGTCAGCATAACCTACCTCACAGGGTTGTTGTGAGGATAACATGGAGGAGAATTATGTATGCCACTTGGGTCCCCAGTGGGGAGAAGTAAAACAATATAGAAGAAAATCAATTGTTACCTGAATGCTCTGACTGACTTGGCTTGTCTAGGCTTCAGGTGGAGGACTTACCCATCTCTGCTGCCTGAGAGGCTTTCAGCTGAAGATACTGGGCATTTAACATGGGACCTTCCATGTGCACTGAACAATCACCCATCCCAAAAATAAGAATTTTGCTATTCAAACAATTGCATTAAAGAATCTACAAATACCACATTGATTCACTTAGAAGTGATACACATCCACATAGTTCTAAAGAGCTTTAAGCCTTATTTACAGGACTCTTATATACCCTGAAGCCAATGATATTACTGGCCATTTAACTATTTTTTCAGAAAGCCCAGAAGCTGAGTAAATTGCAGTGCCCCCTCCATAGGATCAGATTTTTAAAAAGGAAGACATGGTACAAAAATAAACCTACATGCTAATAATCTCAGAATGACCCTTATGACTACAAGGAGCTTTTTTTGGGGGGGGTCAACAACAACTTGCTTTGAATAGTTCAATATGGCAGCACTAGAATGCACACAAAGTAAGATAAATATAGCTGAAAGGCTGTGTCTTGTTAGTACAGTTTATGTAACTCTGCAGCAGGAAACAGTTGCATTCATCACCAAAGAACAGCTCACACAAATAAAGGTATTTGACGTCATCCTGTCTACTTACATACATACAACTAGGCAACAGCATCAATAGCAGGAGCTGCAGAGCAAGTTCATAAATGCTAGGAAGGAACAGGGACCACAACCAAGGAATGCCTGGTAAAAAAGAGAGATGCACACAGGACTCTTGTTCCAAGGCCTAAACAAGAAGAAGAATCTTAACTTGGGCTACTGGGCCTTTTGCCATTCAGAAAACAATTTCAGTGAAGATCGTAATAGGGTTCTTTTTTAATGGTGCAACCACTGGGGTCACTGCAATAATTGGGCAAGAAACTTTGCTCAGACTCCACAGAGGCAAAATAGTGGATCAGATTTGTCCCTTGATCTGAATAAGACGCAGGAGCAGTATGCATAAAATGTAGGAGATTAGCAGTGCACTATTGGCACTATTAATTTACATTTTTAAATAAATGGAAGCTACAACAGGGGACTCTGCTGCAGGAATTTCTTTTTTTAGCTGTTTCCCCAATACCATGTCACTCTCTAAATTCCCCCCTCTCTGAAATTTTTGTTTGTTTCACCTGGGGAAAATATAGAGTGCCAGTATGATTCAATGGTTAGGCTGAGGAAATCTGAGCTCCATTCCTGCCCTGCCATAAGAACCTTACTGGGTGTTTTTGTGCCAGTTACTACTATTGTTCAACCTAACCCACCTCACAGGATTGTTGTGAGGGTACAATGGAGGAGGAAAGAGCCCATATGAAAACCAAACATAACTCCTTGGAGGAAGCATTGGGTAATATGTAGGTAGAGAAGGTTGTGGAGCTTCCATTAAAAAGAAGTGGAAACTTTAGAATATCTGATCATGGATTTTCTTCATTTTATGCACTTTGGCTTGCAGGAATGATTTGCTTTTTCTAGATTGCACATACTGTCCATGGACAACATCCTGAATTTCTAATGCTATGTAATAACAAGGAAATACCACAGGGTATACATAAGTATAGATTCATTAAGGCTAAAACAATTGACAACATTTGAGGATTTCCTGAACTGCAAGCAAACTTTTTAGCTGTATACTGGGGGGAAAAAACCCTTTAATGAAAAATAATTGGGGGGGGGAATCCAAAATTGCGTAAGAATATGTGTAAGATCAATTTGCTTGGTAAAGATTATGGGGCAGAGAATGCTCAGCTACTATCCCAAGTACTGTACTCACCTGATTGTCACTTATCTGTCAAGTAACTGCTTTGTATGATCTGTACCCTAAGTGGTGTGATATGACAACACCATTCTCATGGGTGCCATCTTTCCTGGCCTAAGGGCTGGACTCCCTTCTGCCACAGAATTCCAGAAGGAGGAGGAGGAGATTGAATTTATACCCTGCCCTTCACTATCTGAAGGAGTCTCAGAGTGGCTTACAATGTCCTTTCCCTTCCCCTCCCCACAACAGATACCCTGTGAAGTAGCTGGGGCTGAGAGAGCTCTTTTGAGAACTGCTCCTGAGAGAACAGCTCTGAAAGAACCTGTAAATGACCCAGGTCACACCAGCAGCTGCATGTGGAGGAGTGGGGAATCAAACCCAGTTCTCCTAGATTAGAGTCCACGCTCCTAACACTACACCAAACTAGAATGGCTAAACAAAGTAAACCAAAGGGATGAGGAGAATTACCACCATCTGGTGGAGTGCTATAGTTTCTGGAACTATATTATCGGGGTTAGTTGCCACCCATATCAGAACAGAAAGGAGGTTACATGTTGATGACTCACCACCAAAGGTTAGGATTTCCTTTCCCTTGGCTTTGCATTAGAGGTGTTACACAGGCACTAAAACCACACCCATAACATTCATACAGTGCTGGTGTAAAGAGTTGTCAGCTGCCCCATGCAGAGAGTTGGATGGCTTCTGCTTGGTCAAGTTAGGGGCAGACTGCTCTCAACTGTGGAAGGAGTAGCCTGGCAGATGTCTGCAGTGCAATCCTAAACACAGGTTGCTCTTCTTTCTTTCTAGGTCTACAGTAGTCATTGGTCTTAGAAGGGTATAACTCTGTTTAGGATTGCATTGTCAGTGGAACATGGATCAATATCTGGGAATTTTAAAAAATGGCACTAGAGCCATGTTTTCTTTTCATGTAATGGTGATCTTGGCCTGGAAGGAAACTATTTATAACTAAATAAGGCTTATGCCATATATATCTGACCCATAACTTAACCTACAATTATGGGTACCACTGGCTAATCATCTTTGTAGTGGTGTGCTTTGTGTATTAAGTTGCCTCCCAGATATGTCCCCAAACAACCAAGGAGCTCTTTTAGTTTGTGCTAGACAGATTGGTTTCATCTATATTTTCAACATGCCAGTTTTGTCCTGTGAGTTGACTCAATGGTTCCTCAATACTGCCATTCAAATACATGTCTGTAGAGGGCATTGCATTCACTGAATACTATCAATAAAAGCAGCTCCATAGTGAACAAAAAAGCTGTCATCTTCCCACCATATAACTGATGAAAATCTAGCTCCAGATCTCAAAACCTGAACTAATTTGGAGCACTCTGCAGTATTGTGATATGTTCTATATCCCTCTGATCCTTTAGATAAAAATAGTAAAGACGTAAGACACTCACCTGGAACAGGGTCCCCAGAATTTAGGAGCCAGGGACACAAGGTTCACAGAGGTCAATGCAATACTTTGCTTGATTTTGTTTTGTGCCATCAGTGTGTATGTTGCTTTGAGGAAGACATGTCCCTGCCCTTAGGAGCTTACAATCTACACATTTCCATAGGGAAGGGAGGAAGGCAGAAGTGGGAATGAACAGGGAAGAATACATATTCATTCCAGGTCTTGGGTATAATTTCCATGGGAAAATGGAGTAGTGCCAAAGGCTTCATAGAAAAGGTGCATTGTGTGGAGAATCTTGAAGTAAACGAGACAGTTGGTATCCTGCAGCTGTTCTGAGAGGCAGTTCCAGGGGAAGAAAGGATGCAAGAGCTTGAGGGCACAGTAGACCTTTGGATAGCTGAGGGTGATGGAAATGGAGGATTAAAGGGCACAGGCAGAGCTTTATTGGGACTGTTTTGCTCTGCAATTTGATAGCAAAAGAGGAACTCATCAGTTCAGAACAATTGTCACTTCAGGGAAATTTGCTCAAGGTCCATATGATCTCCTATTGTTTATCCACTAGAGTTTTCTTTAAGATTTACCACCAGAAGCCCTTCACCAGAGATAACCAAGAACAAACTCAGGAATGATGGGTGGAAGAGAATGTGCAGCATTACTAAAATGTGGCTGTCATTAGAAGAGTTGAACCAAGTTAGCTGGAAAGACTCAATGGTGCCGCTGATTCTGCCATCGTATAGCAGCCAGTCTAAACCCACAACAGGTGTGAGAGAAATTTCCCATACATCAGATGATAGGTTATTTATCTCACCAAAGTCTGAAATGAAATCTCTACTGAATCTCTCTTTATGAATGCTGAGAATTTCCAGCCTTTCCCCACCAACATGCAGTCTGAAATGAAATCTCAAAAGGGACATAACTTGCCTGAGTGCCACTTATCACATTTGGGCAATTTCAGGCATTCATAGGTACCTTCCCAAATCAGTGACTAGTCACTTCAGTGGAATTTCTGTTACAGCTGAAAAAACACACAACTATTTAGCTGTTCTTTACTCACACCTTCATCTCTCACATCTCAGAAGCCTCAAACCAAAGATTTTGCTGTTCCTTCTCCACTCTTTGGAAGTATATACAGAACAGAGAGCAAAGCATAAGCAAGCACTCAAAGAGCAACTTTTCCTTTGTTCCTAACCAGCTGCGAACTTTCCTGGCACTACGTCTGTTATCCTGAATGAAATTCTTGCAAGGACTAAAATGATCAAAATGTCTCCCTGCACTGAGACTAGAAGACACCCAAAGTAGCACATCATAGGCTAGAATTGTCCCTGAAAGGGAATCCGTCCTGCCCATCCCGCACCCTTATAGTCTTCCTGTTAGTTGTAGAGTAGCAACACACCCATGTGATACAGAGTATTCAGAGTTTTTCAGCACCACGATTACCGGACAGCGCCCTGGCGCTGCTTTAGCAAAACCACCTCCCTCGAATTCATCAATTCTGATACGGCTTTTAAAAAAATAAGTGATACTTACATTGTTCCTTGCTTGATTTGGCTTTCTCTCACACTCCCAGGCGTTAGCAAAGATGGCTTTCTAGCTCTGCTTCTGATGCAAACAGCCTCTTAGTATTGTAGGCACTGTTGCTGAGGAGGAGACGCCAGCTACTGAGCATGCCTACACCTCATCTCTCACCCCCTCCCCTTCCCCAGGAGACAAGACACCACTTTCCACCTTCTGCATCAGATGCAGCTAGGATGGAATTCTGTACTCTCCTACCACTTCTCAGGATAGAGAAATAAAGAAACCTCTCTTACAAGGTCTATGTATTAAACTGACCATCTCTTCCAAAAGCATTTTGGTGCATGAATCACAGTGCAAAAATCCAGTTTTATTATTAATCTGTAATATAACTGAAAAGTTCTTTGCTAGCATTCTCTCCTGGCTTTTGGTGGCTCAGGCTAAGTTTCTACGGAGTGCATCATGTTAGCTTTCATCTGCTGCTCAGGGATGGTCTGTATATTCCAGTCTTCATGCAGGAGCAGCATTCAATTGTAACATGTGATCTGGAACATAAGAACATAAGAAAAGCCAATGTTGGATCAGGCCAATGGCCCATCCAGTCCAACACTCTGTCACACAGTGGCCAAAAACACCAGGTGCCCTCAGAAGGTCCAGCAGTGGGGACAGGAAGCCCTCCCACTGTTGCCCCCCCCCCAAACACCAAGAATACAGAGCATCACTTTCCCCAGACTGAGAGTTCCTATTTATACTTTGTGGCTAATAGCCACTGATGGACTTCTGCTCCATATGTTTATCTAATTCCCTCTTGAAGCCATCCATGCTTGTAGCCGCCACCACCTCCTGTGGCAGTGAATTCCACATGTTAATCACTCTTTGGGTGAAGAAGTACTTCCTTTTATCTGTTCTAACCTGACTGCTCAGCAATTTCATGGAGAGCCCACGAGTTCTTGTATTGTGAGAAAGGGAGAAAAGGACTGGTGGATGAACTCTTAGTGTACGCCAATAATTGACCAATGGAAAATTGCTTCTGAATTGTACCTCTTTTGCTGGTGGGAAACTGGTGGTGAAAAGTGCTCTGAAGTCGCAGCCCACTTCAGGGGACCCTGTAGGATTTTCAAGACAGGAGACATTCACAGATGGTTTGCCATTGCCTGCCTCTGTGTATAGTGATCCTGGACTTCCTTGGTGGTCTCCCATCAAAATACTGACCAGGGCCAACCCTGCATAGCTTCTGAGGTCTGAGAAGATTGTGTTGGCTTGGGCTATCTAGGTCCAAATGTTATATAAGATTTTCATATATCCATATTTTTTTAACATAACTCTTGGTTTCTTACAGGGCTTCTAATGATCACAAGATTTCAAAACATCAATTATGTAGCTCTACAAACATACCACATGGTTCCTTACAAGGTTTCTGGTGATCATAAAATTTCAAAGCAACAATTATGTAGCTCTACAGTGCTTTACATGAACAACAAAAATGAACTATTGTCTCTGTTGTAAACCATCAAAAATGAACTTCTGATGAATCCCCAGTGTAAACTCGTTTTGTAGGTATACTTCTTCAAAGAAGAGTAAATCACAATTTCAACAGGTTGTCATGCAATCCTTAAACCACAAGGTTGTCACAAGTACCATAATTTCTCTTGTAGGACTAAAATGATCAGGTCCTCTTATGGATTAAAAAAATTGCTTAAACAAGAAGCAGAGTACAAATAAATTTGTTTTGTTTTATTTTTATTTATGTTATTTATACCCTGCCTTTCTCACAGGGACTCAAAGTAGACTATACATAGTGAGTCAGCACAATCAACAAAATGGGACATTCCACAACCAGTGCCTTAGGATTTTAGGAGTCTAAAACCACCAGAAAGAAGCATAAGTAGCCACATGACAAATTAAGTGGTACAGAAATTACATAAATAGGAGGACCCCTACTTTTAATAAGCTATACCCAGCAGTATAGACCACATCCCCTAATCATTTATTTATTTAGATTTTTATCCTGCCCTCTCCTGCACTCAGGGCTCAAGGTGACTTATAACAACTGATAAAACAATTAAAAACAGTTAAAACATTGTATTCTCTGCTTGGACTGACAGCCAATTTCTAAGATCTTTGGTATGGGAAGACTGCTACAACCAGAGATCTGTAAGCAAGAAACACCAGGGAATGATCCTGGGACTACCACAAGCAAAACATGCACTTTGCAACTGAGCCACAGCCCCTTTCTTGTTGCTTGATTAAAAACATCATTTTGGCTGATTCCCACTGAAGTCAGCAGCACTAGACTTGGGACTGGTCTCCACACGCAGCAGAACATCGCATAAGAACATAAGAGAAGCCAATGCTGGATCAGGCCAATGGCCCATTCAGTCCAACGCTGTCACACAGTGGCCAAAAATACCAGGTGCCATCAGGAGGTCCATAAGTGGGGCCAGGACACTAGAAGTGCTCCCACTGTTACCCCCCCCCCCCCCCAAGTACCAAGAATACAGAGCATCACTTGCCCCAGACTGAGAAGTCCTATCTATATCTTGTGGCTAAAAGCCACTGATGGACCTCTGATATGATATGGACCTCTGATATGATAAGATGGACAGAAACATCTCGCTGTAGCTGCAAGGCGCTGTTTTAGCGGACTTATGAATGATAAT
This sequence comes from Lepidodactylus listeri, assembly GCA_029233225.1. Classification (NCBI taxonomy): domain Eukaryota; kingdom Metazoa; phylum Chordata; class Lepidosauria; order Squamata; family Gekkonidae; genus Lepidodactylus; species Lepidodactylus listeri. Next base: position 49,966,061 of record JARCFY010000005.1, on the reverse strand, counting down.
TTCATAAGTGTAAGATCATGGACAATAATGACAAGTGTATGAGAGGACTTGTGTTGCTGAGTGTACAACAACAGATGCCAACTGCAGACAAACGCCATCCTATGTCAGGAGACAACAGTCCAGCAGAAGCCATTGTTCCAGTTCCCAGAAGCCTCTCTGAGTACAGAAGCCAGTTTGTGACTCTGGTTCATCCTTGCGTGCAAAGAGATGTCCAAACATTGTCAAATCCAAGTCTCCGCATATCATGCTCCTTCCCCGCCCCAACAGACATTGTTTCAGTTAAATAAAGGCTTAATTGCCCACTTCACACGGATTATGGAAGCAGTTAACGGACAATTGACTTGGCCAGGCCAAGAGGTTAATCCCTCTTGGGGTAGAACAATGGCCTCACCTATGAGTCATCTTTCCTCCAGACCAGGTGTCTCTAGATGTGATTAGGTCATCCTTAAACATTGTCCACTCCCATCCTATACCCTATTGGTTAGAACTTTAGAGGCGGATCAGCACAGAGGAGGTCGCTTGGCAAGCCAGCCCCCAGTGACGCCCTCCCTTAAGATCAGTCTCCAAAACTCCAGTCAGATCTCACTTCTCTTGCTATCTCCTTCCCAACCTCCCTCCTGGACCCTTGTGTGCATGCTAGGGCCCGCCATGTGCTTCTGCTGGTTCAGAGCATGTGATCCCCCCCCCCTTCTTCCCAAATACCCTCTATTCTTCTAGCAGGATGGAAACCAGACTTCTGGAAGGTAAATATTTCCCTCTACAGGAAATATGTGCTATCACTTTTATTTTGCTAGACCTCCAGTGGGTTGCAGTCCTGAAGCTCCTAGTATCATGGAAATGAATAAGAACAATTGCTGGCCATTTCACAGTGACTTCTTTCCCTGATGTTGTACAGGGTAGAATGAAAACTGAAGCTTATTTCTCACCATCTTATGTTTTTCATTTATATATTTTAAGGGATGAAGTAATTTCATATTCTTTATATGATTTGATTTGGAGTTGAGAGTAAGCTGTGAAGTGGCTAAGTTTGTGGATGACACTAAGTTGTTCAGGGTGGTGAAAACCAGGAAAGCCTATGAGGTGCTCCAGAGGGGTCTGTCAAGGCTGGCTGGGTGGGCATCAACGTGGCAAATGAGATTCAACATGGGCAAGTGCAAAGTAATGGAGCCATAAATCCAAATTATAAATATATGTTGATGGGGTCCGAACTGGTGGTAACTGACCAGGAGAGAGATGAAAATGTCAAGACAGTGTGTGACTGCAATGAAAAAGGCCAACACTATGCTGGGAGTTATTAGGAAAGAATTGAAAACAAATCAGCCAGTCTCACAATGCCCCTGTATAAATCAATGGTGCAACCTCATTTGGAGTACTGTGTACAGTTCTGGTCGCCACACCTCAAAAAAGATATAGCATAGGAAAAAGTGCAGAAAAGGGCAACTAGAATGATAAAAGGGTTGGAACACTTTCCCTATGAAGAAAGGTTGAAGCGCTTGGGGCTCTTTATCTTGGAGAAAAGACGGCTGAGGGGTGACGTGATCGAGGTTTATAAGATTATGCATGGGCTAGAGCAGGTAGAGAAAGTACTTTTATCCCTTTCTTACAATATAAGAACTTGTGAGCACTCCATGAAATTGCTGAGCAGTCGGGTTAGAATGGATAAAAGGAAGTACTTCTTCACCCAAAGAGTGATTAACACGTGGAATTCACTGCCATAGGAGGTGGTGGTGGCTTCAAGAGGGAATTAGATAAACACATGAAGCAGAGGTCCATCAGTGGCTATTAGCCACAAACTATAGATAGGAACTCTCAGTCTGGGGCAAGTGATGCTCCTGGTGCTAGGGAGGGGGCAACAGTGGGAGTGCTTCTAGAGGAGGCCCCACTGCTGGACCTCCTGATGGCAACTGGTATTTCTGGCCACTGTGTAACACCAAGTGTTGGACTGGATGGGCCATTGGCCTCATCCAGCACTGGCTTCTCTTATGTTCTTATCTTGGAGTCGTGGTAGATAACTCCCTAAAAATGTTAACTCAATGTGCGACTGCAATAAAAAAGGCAAATGCTATCCTGGGGATTATTAGGAAGAGGATTAAAAACAAATCAGCCAGTATCATAATGCCCCTGTATAAATGGATGGTGTGGCCTCATTTGGAATATTGTGTACAGTTCTGGTTACCGCACCTCAAAAAAGATACTATAGCGTTGGAAAAAGTGCAGAAAAGGGCAACTAAAATAATTAAGGGGATGGAACACCTTCCCTATGAAGAAAGGTTAAAGAGGTTAGGGCTGTTTAGCTTGGAGAAATGATGACGGAGGGGTGATATGACAGAGATTTACAAAATTCTGCATGGGATAGAGAAGGTAGAGAAAGAAGTCCTTTCCCCCCTTTCTCACTATACAAGAATTCATGGGCACTCAATGAATGAATGAAATTAATGAGCAGTAGGTTTAGAACAGATAAAACGAAGAACTTCTTCACCCAAAGAGTAATTAACATGTGGAATTCACTGCCACAGGAAGTGGTGGCAACTACAAGCATAGGCAGCTTTATGAGGGGATTGGATAAACATATGGAGCAGAGGTCCATCAGTGGCTATTAGCAACATGGTATAGATGGAACACTATGTCTGGGGCAGTGATGCTCTGTATTCTTGGTGCTTGGGGCATAACAAGTTCCCGCTGGTGGACCTTCTGATGGCACCTGGGTTTTTGGCCACTGTGTGACACCATGTGTTGGACTAGGTGGGCCACTAGCCTGATCCAATATGGCTTCTCTTATGTTCTTAATATGCCATTTCTACTGCAGAGTTCATATTAATTATTACATTTTTATCCTGTCTTTTCTTCCAGGAGCTCAAAGTGGTGTGACTGGAGTAAATTGGCTGAGCTAGTATAATTCCATCTAATGTTCACAATCATTCCAACTGCTCAGAAAATAAAACTGTCAGCTACCTAGCTTCTGTAAGAGATGGAAAAATGGTCAGTTCAGTGGATATTAAAACTTCACCCAGGCCCTAAGGACAGGACTGTTGGTAGGTTGAGGACTGGCCAGAAGCCTGAGGTAGGAAATCCAGGGGCAAAGATGATGAAAAATGATAAACTGAGAGGCATTTGAAGCAAGGTCCAAGTGAAGGGCAAGGAGTTTTGAGCTGCATAGAAGAATTCTGCTAGCTGTATCTTCTACTGTTATATTAGCATTGTGATTTACTGTGCAATCCTAAACAGAATTACATACTTCTAAGCCCATTGAAGTAAATAAACTTAGAAGTGTGTAACTTTGACTAGGACTCCATTGTTAACCACTCTAAGGGCATACTGCAGCAAGAAGCCGAGGGATGAGAACTATATTTAACAGCCTGATTTTAACTAACAAGCCTGTACTTGGCCTATAGGCTTCTAGTGGCCAAATTCAGTATGAAGAAGAAGAGTTGGATTTATATCCTGGCCTTCACTCAGAGTCCCAGGACGGCTTACAATCTCCTTCCCTTCCTCTCCCTACAACAGACACCCTGTGAGGTAGGTTGGGCAGAGAGAACTGCTCTTGAGAGAACAGCTCTGAGAGAACTGTGACTGACCCCAGGTCACCCAACTGGCTGCATGTGGAGGAGTGGGGAATCAAACCCAGTTCTCTAGATTAGAGTCCACTGTTCTTAACCACTACACCAAATCGGTAAAATGTATCAGCTGAAGGCCCCAGGGCTTCAAACGTATTCTCAAATCGCCATGCATATTTATAGAATCAATGTCAAACTAAGTTGAACAGATGAAAGGCTGCCATGTCTTGATGCTTTTTATGATCTCTAGAAGGGACTACAAACTGATTGGGAGGGGGGGCTTTGCTTCCCTGGATCACAATATTGTCATGATAAAGGCAGAACTTCTCAGTCAGTATCTAGACATGGCAGTCCTTAGCTCCCTGGCTTTGCTCACCCATTTCCTTCTTACTGGTAAAGTATCCCTGATCCTCTGTGTAAATTCTGAATAGAGTTTTCCCCTAATTGCCCTTTTCCTTGGTGCTTCCTTCCCTCACTGCCTACCTTACACCACTCCCTTTAGCCACCTTCTTCCTCTTGTTTCATCTCCTCAACTTTCTTCTCCATAAGCACTGACATTTCTTCAGAGCTTCACAACCTGCCTTCTCCATGCTTTCCCTCAAGCTTTATTTTCTACCTGATTTTCTTTCATATTGCTCCTTTTGAGTCCACTGCCTTCTCTGTGCCCAGCAGACAGCCTGGTACTGGGCTCATTGCTAAGTCTCCCAGCCTTCTGGGACCCTTCCACCGTCTTCAGCTACCCCATCTGTCAGGTTTTCATCCCACCTAGCAACTTCCCACTGCTTGCAGAAGCTGAACTGTAAACTTTCCTGAGTCATCCAGGTCTTCACCTGCACAAATGTAGCATAATACAGTGTAGAAGCAGGGCTGTCAGTAAGTGCACTGTGAGGGTGTTGCACCAGGCTGGAGCCAGAGCCAAAAAGGCTCTGGTCAAGGCTAGGCAGATGTCCTTTGGGACGGGGGCCACCAGGAGCTGTTGATCCAATGAGCATAGAGCTCCTTGAGGGACATAGCGAGAGAGGTGGTCCTGCAGATATGTAGGTCCCAGACCACTCAGGGCTTTGAAGGTTAACACCATAACCCTGAACTGGATTCGGTACCCCACTGGAAGCCAATGCAGCTGGTGGATCACTGGTTGGATATGTGCTCTAACAGGAATCCCACACCTCTGAATTTTGAACCCATTGGAGTTTCTGCGTCAACCTCAAGGGCAGCCCAGTGTAGAGTGGGTTACAGTTGTCCAGTTTGGAAGTGACCATTGTGTGGATTGCTGTGGCTAGGTCACATGGAGAGAGATAGGGAACCAGTTGCATGACCAGCCAAAGATGGTAGAAAGCTGTTCTGGCAAGAGCTGTGACTTGGGCATCCATAGAAAGCAAGGCATCCAAGATCATGCCCAGGCTCTTCACCATCAGTGCTGGCATCAATGGTGCCCCACCGAGGATTGGAGATGGATCCCTAAATCCACCCCTCCACAACTCAGGCACAGGACCTCCATCTTTGATGGATTTAGTTTCAGGCAGCTCTGCTGCAACCAGCCAGCTATGGCTTCTAATGCCCTGGTCAGAATCTCTGGGGCGGCATTCAGTTGGCCATCCATCAAAAGATACAGCTGGGTGTCATCAGCATACTGGTGACAACCCAGCCCAAACCTCCAGACCAACTGAGTGAGGGGGCACATGTAGATGTTAAATAACATAGGGGAGAGGATCACCCCCTGTGGGATGCCGCACACCAAAGGGTAGCATGGTGAAACCCTCTCCTCAATAGTCACCCCCTGCCCCTGATCATGGACAAAGGAGGTAAACCACCACAAAGCGGCTTTTCATATCCCCACCTCAGCAAGGCAGTGGGCCACAAGGTCACAAATGACTGTGTCAAATGCTGCTGTTAGATCAAGTAATAACAGCAGTGCTGACCCACCTCAATCCAAATGCCTCCAGAGGTCATCTGTGAGGGTGACCAGAGCTGTCTCCATCCCATAGCCAGAGTGGAAGCCGGACTGGAATGGGTCCAGAACAGAGGAGTCAACCAGGAAAGCGTGGAGCTGCTCCACTACTACTCTCTGAACTACCATACCCAGAAACGGGAGGTTCAATACTGGACAGTAGGTAGCTGGATTTCAAAGATCCAAAGATAGCTTTTTCAGGAGTGGTTTCATCACTGCCTCCTTTAAAGCCCCTGGTAAGGTCCCCAAAATCAGAGACAAGATAATATCTCCCAGGGGGATCCATATTTCATCACCACTGGCTTTCACCAGCCATGATGAGCAGGATCAAGGGGGCTTTACAGCATCCAGGATCCTGTTAACCTTGTCCTGGGAGAGCCAACTGAAGTGGTCTTAGCAGCCTAAGCAAGCGTGGCATAGGGGTTAGAGTGTTGGAGTAAGACCTTGGGGGTTTAGGACCAAATCCCCACTCTGCCATGAAATGTGGTGAGTGATCTTGGGCCAATCAGTCTCTCTCAGCCAAATTTAGTTTCACAGGATTTTTGTGTGCATAAAATGGAGGAGGGAAAATAATGTACACCACTCTGACCTGCCTAAAGGAAGGGCGGGATAAAAATGCACTGAGGAAATAAATTCTATGCATGTTTACACAAAAGTAAATTCTTCTGAGTTTTGTAAGACTCCCTCCCCAAGGAAATATAAGACTCAACTCTTCCTGTAACTCCATTAAGATATCCAGATACATGTTGTTGTAGTAGCACATAGACAATAGATAGTAGCCCTGAAGTATTAATGCCTCTGTAGAGAGATACCACTTGGGCCTATGCATGCTTACTCAGAGTAAGTCCCTTGAATTCAATGGGAGTTACTTCCAGGTAATGTGCATAGTAGGGTTACCAGCCTACAGGTGGGGCCTGGAGATCTCTTGCTTTTACAACTGATCTCCAGCTATCAGAGATCAACTCCCCTGGAGAAAATGGATGCTTTGAAGGGTGGACTCTATGGCATTGTACCATGCTGAGGCCCCTCCCCTCCCCTCCCCTCCCCTCTCCAAACCCCACCCTCTCCTGGATCCACCCCCAAAGTCTCCAAGTATTTTCTAACCCAGACCTGGCAACCCTTGTGCATAGGTTTGCAGCCTTTAAAAAGCAGCTGTTACTTTACTCTGCCTTATTAACAGGAGCTCATTAGTATCAAAGAAGAGCATTAACCAAAGCCTCTTACTCCCAAATGAAGAGAAGCAAAAGCAAAATTTCCATAGGCAAATTATGACCTGAAGTTTAAATTGCCCTTTGTGTGCACTGAGGCTCTTCCTTGTTCACTGGTGTTTCTGCTCCCACAGACTAGAAAGTATACAGACTTCTTCCACTTTCAGAGGTGGGGTAAAAAGGGGGTGGGGCTTACTTGCTTCCTGTAAAGTCTTTGTTGCAGCTAGGAGTAGTTATGGAAAGGCTTAGTTTTCAGTGTGGCTTTTTCCCTTGCAATGTGGTGCTACCTTCCTCAGTTTGTGGGACAAAATGTTATTCTCAGCTTGGGGTAAATATTGCTCAAAGAGAGAACAGTTAACTCACCTAATGATTCTAATTCCCTGTGAGCTCTGGGCCTTGCCTGTAGCTAGTTTTTAAAATATAGCACAGTTAAATAATGTTGCTGTAGACCAGAGTTTAATGCAGTTAATATTAATACTTTGTAATTATGTTTCAATGTGTAGGTTGTTTTTTTGTTGTTGTTTTTTTTAAAAAATCATTTGCTTGGGGAAATAATTATTGGGAAATGTTTCCAGATCTGAGAAATGGTCAGGATGAGCCCAAGGTACTTACCGGTGACCCAGAGCAAGTGTCAACGGGGAGGCAAGTCCATCAGGCCAACATAAATGTAATTACTAAACATCAGATGGAGAGCAGAGAGACTAATGCAATTAGCGCAGGGAAAGGGATCTTTCCTGGAGACACTGTGCCACAATGCGGAAATGAAGATTAATCTGATGATGGGCCATGAAATTATTTATAAGCAGGACCCTGGGCTGTGTTTTCCTTTCTGTGCTTGTTCCATTAGAAGGGCAGATTTTGTTGCTTTCATTCTGCATATGGGGAAGGCTCACATCCTTGACTTTGAAGAGAGCTTGCTGTTGCTTTGTAGCTTTGGGATAGGTGAAGGCAGCTAGTGGCTTCTGCTCACTTTATTGGAAGCAAAGAAGTTGCAATACAGACATCTCTTTCATTTAGGATCCTCCTGAGCAGGACCTTTCTTCACCTGACAAAAGGAAATCACAAACTGATCTTCAGAAAATACGTTGCTTTTCAGAGATGCCTGCAGGTTAGTATGGGATTACTTAGAAGTAAGCCGCACTGAACAAGGAGAGATTTACTACTGAGAGTGAGCATGCATGGGGAGTGGGTGCGCATGCTGTGGAGTATTCTTTTGGACCCTGTTTTCTTTCTTTCTGTCAGGTCAGAGCTTCAGGAAAGCTAAGAGAGAAATTAAAGAGGAGTGTACAGGAGATGCAAAGCACTACAGGAAAAAGAATGGCCGTCTCTTAAAGAAAAAGCTTTCTGCACTGAATTTATTCTCTGGGCATTCAAGAGGTTTGATGTAAGTGTTTTTCCTGCTGAACTGGTACCTCTCCTACAAAAGAAGTTACGCACATTTATTGGGGTCAAAATGAAATACCAGGAATAGCTAATGGGTACAAAGTAATATAGGCTAAAACTTCAAGATATTTTACAACATGGGAGTGAAAAGTACGAGCTGCCAACTTTTCGTCTGGTTCTTGATCCTAAGTCCTTTAGGAGCAGTGACTCTTACAGTCCATAGCAGATGATGGCTCTTATTGTTGTGCTTGGGAAAGGCTTCACCTGCTGATTTCTATACATTAAACTGAGACATTTGAGACACAATAACAGGACAGATTTGTCCCTAATCACATGGCAACTCTTGTAAAATGTTTATGTTCAAAGGCTTAAGAAGAGACAGAGCAAACAGAGCACAGGCAGAAGCCAGACTTCACATGACACACATTTTAAAGAAAATCAAAAGACCCATGTTTAAGAGCCTTAATATATTTTGAGCAGATTCTCAGTTTGGAATTGCATCAGACTGTCCAAAATGCATGCTCTTGATTATTAAATAGTACAAGAGCAAGTATCTGTTAAAAATGGGGAAGAGAACTGAGATGACAAGTCATCTTTGTACAAAACTGTTTTTAACCTTTGTAATATTGTATATGAAAAAAAAGCTCAAACGTAAACATCTACTCCCCTCCCCATCCCATTTTGATTCCCACAAAAGCTTGCAAGTTTAAGGTACTAGTCCAGTATACATTACTAAAACAAACGTATTCCTTCTTGATGACCTATAAAGACTCATAGTCCTTGCTATCTGCAGATCTTGGGAAAGGAGCCCAGTTTTCAAGCCGTCTACTTTCTTTGAACAGATCTTGAACAGTCTCTGTGTGAGACTTCTTAATTTCTTAAAAAATAATAATAATTGTAGCATCCTTGTAGGGTTTTTCCCCAGTGTGGGGCTCTGTGTAATTTTTTTAGTTATTAATAACAAAACAAATTAACATACATCTGTAAGTGAAAAATCTGGGGCCCTCTCAGCTATCATTGAATGCAAATAGCTTTGAACCTGGGGAAATATTGTGGCTTGTGGTGGTTTTTACTCTGCTTTAATATTTTTTTGCCAACACGTTTGAACCTTTATTATTTAAATTGATTGAAATGCAATAAATAAAATATTTAGCAAGACCACAACATATGTTTTAAAGGAGCTTTCCCCCATATCTCCACTGCCTTTTGTTTCAGATGTGCTCAGTTTGCCCAGGTGTTGCATCCCATCTGCTCAAAATCATATAATTAGCTTTTCTGAGAGAAGCACTTAAAGCAGCTGTCACAGTTGCGTTGCTGTATCTTGGCCCAGTCTTCCTCAGTTAATTGCGTTTTCCAAACCCTTCTCCTAATTTAGTATTTAAAAAGTAGTCAGCAATAAACACTTCTCTTTAAAAAATCAGCCACCTAGATCTTCCTGTTGCATTCACTGACAGCTGCTTTTTTTAACCTTAGTTACAATGGTTCAGATCCTCTGTCGTGTGAGCAGAGGTGTGCTGCACAAACAGCAGCTTCGTTGCCTTTCCCCTCCTGCTGCAGTCTACTGAACTCCCTCTTGTAATTGTTTCATTAAATAGTTAATTTATGATTACATCTTTCTTTTAATATAGAAAAACAATAAGGAATGCTTAAAAGTAAAACCAAGTCTGTTTGGGTCTTTCCCAGCATTTTCTCTCATTTCCCACTGTATTTTGAAATTAAAAATTTTCTTGGGCATTGATAATGGGTTGAGGCTGCAATGCAATGCAATGCAAAGTGTAGTTGATTGTAAAGATTTGCCACAGATTGTACTGGTCACTATTTTGTCTTTGGCTTTTTAGCCCCCAGGAAAGGAATTTGGTCTTTGAAGAGAAGAAAAGAGGGTTGCAAAGAAAAAATTCCAAGAAGCTGAAAGCACTGCGGGACGATGCACGCCCGTTGGAAAAGTCTCCCTCTGGGAAAATGTGCCCCAAGTGCAAAATCCTCATTTGCAAGGTGTGTAAAATGCTGCACACTGACAGCAGCTTCATTGCACACAGCTTGCTGGACCACTATGATAAAGGGAGGCACTCCTTCTGCTGTTCTGATTCTGGAACTCCCCAGGACCATCATGACTGTAAGCACAGTCCTGGGCTAGATATGAGTTCTTGGCAGATCTTGTAGTTTCCCAGCATTAGAAGTGCGCATACCACAAAGGCCTCCTCTGCCATGGCTGTGCAGAGGCAAAGCCAGAGTGGGTCAGTTGTGAATTGTATTATACTCTGTCAAATGTATCCAGTGTTTTCAAGTGCCACTTGTGCACAGGAAGCTTTTTAACCTGTCAAATCTGTGTCAAGGGTTAATATGGGGACCTGCCAACAAGGCACAGGGAGGCGGATTCCCTGTGCTGCGCTCAGTGGGACTCAGCTAATGAAACAGGTCACGTCACACAGATTTTGACAAGTCTAGCTAGTTCTGTAATATATATTTATTTGTAATGTATGGGTTGGTTTGTTCACAAATTTCTGTTGGTGCTCCTCTGGGATATTAAAAGTTTTATAATTAAAATTTTATTACTTAAAAAAAATGCATGTGGGTTTTATGGAGAATGGTGGGAGGAAGTAGAGGAGTGATAGCACCTCTATCTGAACAGCACACTATATGCGCTACAGTAGGTCCGGACAATCAGGAGTCATGTGGGGGCTGCTTAAAAGCTTTCTACTTAGTGCAGGTAGTATGTTAGTTGTTTTTGTCCTCCTCTTTCTGTAAAGAGCTCAGAGCAGCATATGTGCATGTTTCCCCTTTCCTCTGTTTGGTCGCCCCCAAAGCCCTGTGGGATAGATTTGGCCGTGATGGTTCTGAGGGCTCCCAATGAACTCAGTGGTGACGAACTTGGGATGGAGCTGTGAGAACACACTATAGAGCCCAACTGAAGGCCTATGAGGTGGCAGCGACAGTGGCAAAAGGAGATTATTTCACCACCTCCCTTTCATCCACTAGCTCGCAACCAGCTTAGTTATTCAGAGCAGGCCACTTTCACATGACTTAAAGTCTTGAGTAGTCAGAAACCCTCTGTTAAATAGCTTCATCTCAATACTAAACAAATGGGGAAAAAAACTTGCAACAGCAAGCTTAAGGTTACCCTTACCTGTCCTTTCTGGGGCTCAGGCAGTCAGTTTGCAGCCACTGCTTGTGCCCAGTATGCAGCGATGGCTCCCACCTGCTTCACCAATTGCTTGGCCCTGGGGTGGTGACGGCATTGATCCTGGGGCCCCATCCTGGACTTCTCACCAAGGCCCCAGAATAATTCAGACTGCCCCTGTATGTAGAGGTTGTCAGCTGTGGTCCCTAATGGCACCATTAGACCATGAAGTATCAAGATACTGCTTCACGAGAGAAGTGGTCTCCTGTGTTGTAGGGGTATGGGAATCACCCATGTGCAGCTGCCACCTCATGTAAATGTGTGGGTAGATGAGTAGTTAAACAGGCTCTGACGAACAGTTTCAAACAGCAGAAACGTATGTCTTCACAAATGGAAAATATCCATGGTTTGTAAGAGAGAGCATGCCAGTCATGGGTACCTAAGGAGGCTGCAAAATTTCCTGATGGTATTAATTGCCACATTTTACCAAGTACCATTTTAATGTACTTGTTCCATCTATAGTGTCATAGCCCACTGAGAACATGTCCTCATTCAAGTTAGAAAAACCACTTTCTTAAGATTAATAACTAGACACTCCTTGAAATGCACATTCTAACCTACTTGTTGGTAGTTAGCTCTGCTAATCGAATCTTGTCTTCAGCCACATCTTGTAGATCTGCTAGCTGGCCTGTCTCCAGGGCAGCATTTAATGCACTCAAAAATTTCCTTGAATAATGAACTAGCTTCAAGGCAACTAACATTCTAGACTTTCCCATTATCCTCCTCAAATCAGTGACACTACTATCTCGCTACCCCCCACCCAACCTGTGTATTTTTATACCCCAAGATCCCCTGGCCTTGTAAAGTCAGAGGAAGATGAAGCCATCTTTTGAAATCAAGTCAAGTCTCTCTTGATTAAAGCTTTCAAGATGAAGTAGCTCAGATGCTATGAGAACTTCAGGACGCATTAATCAGGGCTCTGTTATGTGGGCCTCCAAAAACTCCTCACAGTGTGGCCATGAGTGCAACCCATGCTTGCAGGACAGTAACCCTACCTGTCAATCTCCCTCACAATGTAACGTCTCTGGAAATTTAATCAGATGCCCAGGAAAGGCCATCAACCCTTCATCAAACTGCTGAGTCATGCCAGCCACCCAAGCTAACTTAACCATTTCCACTGGGACACATCTTCGCCCCCCATTACATCACCTAGGTATCCCTCATGGGTACTACCCCTTCAACTGAATGAAGTATTCAAAGACAGCTTGGATTCTGACCGTTACCACCAATGGGGTAATGGATTGTAACTCTGACCAGTTTCAGCCAATACTGTTATTTGCACCTGGTGGTGGTGGAAAGTGTTGTCAGGCTGCAGCTGACTCTGTAGGGTTTTGAAGGCAAGACACGTTCAGTGTTGGCTTGTCATTGCCTGCTTCTGTGTAGCAACTCTGGACTTCCTTGGTGGTCTCCTGTCCAAATATTAACTGGGCCTGGCTCTGCTTAGCTTCTAAGGTCTGATGAGATTGGGTTAACCTGAGCTACTCAGGTCAGGGCTCCAAGTCAAATGCAGAAAATGCATTTTAAAAGGCATGCCAGTCCCTCCATTTATTGTAGCTACTTCTCCTCCCAAGCCTTCTTCCATCACTACTGACACTGAAATCACTGGACCTCCTCATCAAGACAGGCAGAGGATGCTTTGAATTCTCCCATTCTGTTTCCGTTCATACCTTTCAACCCACTCCCATATCTTAGTTTCTCTGTCCCTGCCCTCGGCTGGTTAGCCCTGCAGCTAGCTGGCCTTCTCCTATAGCATCTTCCCCAGCTAGGGACTCATTTGCTTCTGACCTTTTTTGGTAATCCCTCTGAATCTTGTGGTCCCTTCACGGGTAATGACACACTTCTCTCTGGGTTGGTTTCTCTGGACTGACCATCTGGGAGGAACACAATTCAGGTCACACAAACAGTAGCTGGTCATTAGCTGAAAGTAAGACAATGGAACACAAGGACTGTGTAGAAGTCAATGGTTTTTTAAAAAAATTCCCACAAGTAAATTGCTACTATATTGAAAAGTTCAGTCTCACTGTCTCATACCACAACCATTTTGCTTCCTCTTTTTCTATTCTGTATCCTGGTTAGGTCAATAAAGTTACTTTCTGTTTAAGTATCTGTCCCTCTCTTTTTCTGTTCCCTGGTAGACTTATTTGCCAGGATGGGAACTGCACATATATGAAGGTCAAATAATCCCTGCCCCAGACTTGTGTTTAGTTTTACACATAATGCTGTTGACATGTCTGCCCTCACGTGGGGACAGATTTAGGTAGTATCAGCACTGTCAGACACGTTGCAAGTTCCATGCTGGGAACTCAATTCCCAGGTACACACAGGACAGTTTGGATAGAGACCACAGCAAGTGGGGAGAGGTGGCTTAAGCATTCCAACTCATGTTACTTTCCTGACCTGAAATAGCCCAGATAAGCTGCAATTTGTCCCACTGAGAAAAATGTGTGTATAGGTGGGCTACTCAAAAGGGAAAAGCCAGCTCCTCGGAGCAGTTTCAGGTTAGGAAAATGGCTTGGGGTGGAGACTTAAGTGCCTTTTCTCCCACACATGCCTGGAATTTAAGTTTCCAGCACAGAATTTACAACACGTATCTGCTTATGTGGACCTGAGGAGGAGGTGAGGGAAATGTGTGTACTTAGGCACTTACAACAGTGGACTGAGGGTCAAACTAGACTTGACAGCATCCTTGGTCCAGCCTGTGGACACAGCTGCCATTGTAAAGGATTTTTAAAATGCTGTGAGGGCCCAATCCTGATGGGACTCACAGCATGGGAGGCTGATGCACTTGTCCCCCTCCCCCCCAGTGCTGAGTTGGCTATACTTCCTCATGGTAGTTTGGCACTTGAAAAGGGGGGGGGACAAGAGTGCCTCATCTTATCACACTGCAGGCTTGATCAGGATCAGACCCTTGTGACATTTTTAAATCCCTTTTAAAATGGTGGCAGGATCCACAGGTCCCCATGGACAAGGTCACATATCATTCAGTCTTAGCTTTACTTGGAAAGGCCTCTGGAGTGGCTCTCTTGAAGGATATCTACATGTAAATCATTGCATTTGTCATCCATATAGAATTGTCAAGAGACATTCATAAGGAGGATACTAGATTTCTGCTGGTGGGTCTTTCAAGAAAAATCTATTCATATGACTCTTGGAGAGACTATTACTACTACATTTGGTATAAATTGTATTATTTGCAGGACTGGGGCTATCTCCCTTTAATTTGTTTGAACTTCATCAGATATATATTCAAATATTTCTAGCAGATGGAAATTGCTTGCCCAATCAGATTCTCACTAGCATCTCCCCCCCTTCATTGGCACAAAAGCTGATTACAGTCAAGACTTCAAACAAATGCTTGTAACTGGGGTTTTTTTTCTGTGGAGGGTGTGTTACTATCCCATGGCTCAAAGGAACAGCTTTATCCATGCAAGCAGCTTCAAATGAAAGGGATATATTCATTTCTTGTAACTGACTTCCACATACCTCAATCAAGTGAATGAGTCCCTGAGAAAGTGTAAAAGCACAGCTCTTTAAACTATGCTTTGATGGGTTCCTGTAACTAGGGGTGGGCATGACTAAAGTACATGAATTTTGGCCAGACCATGGTTTGTGAAGTTTGTGGCAGGTCAACTGGCATGAACGTTCAAATTGTTTGTGCAGGTTTGTGAGTGGGTACATTTCCAGAGAGACTGGCTCCGCTCAATCTAAATGTTTATGAAACTTCAAACGGGGGTGGGGGGTGGGGGGCTTGGAGGGCATGTAGAAGATCATCCGAGGGAGGTCCCCTGCAGCTTTGGTGTCTCCAGCTTGCATAGGATTCATTCTATACACTCCTGAACCTGCGCCTGTCAAAGTGACTATCTGTCATTTTGAGCCTTGCCTGACCATTCTCAATATAATTTCCTCAGAAAGTACTTTCCTGGGGGCACCTTTTTTGGGGTGGGGTGTAACTCAGACCCCATAAATCCAATCTTCACCAAAGTTGGAAAGCAGGTGTGGAAGAGTCAGCTGGCGATCGGTGAGTTTGGTGTCTCTAGCTTGCACAGGATCCATTATACTGGGTCAAGAACCTCATAAACTGACTCTGTTTAGCTGATAAAAGTTTGTGATGGTTCATGGTTTGCGAACTGGGTATGTCACAAACTGAACCACATTTTCCCAATTTGTGTCCATCCCTACCTGTAACTTCTCAAAATCTGGTCGTTTTGAGAAAGGTGGGGCTCTCTCAGTCTAGCATATAAACTAGGACATCAATCTGGAAAGTCTGCATTTTGCTTCTACTTGTACAAATGTCCCAAGTTCTAGTTTTCTTTAATACCTTACTGTGTTTTGCTCAGTTCTGATGCACCATCCCATTTATTTATTTACGTCATTTATACTCAACCTTTCTCTCCAATGGGAATGAAAAGCAGCTCACATTGGTCTATTCTCCTGCACTTTATCCTCATAACAACTCTGTTCTCCCAACAAGGTTCCATGACAGAGTGGAGGTGTGAAACTTAGTCTCCCTGAACCTAGTCTAATGCCCTAACCCCTACACCACACTGGCTCCTCAGAACATGATATCTTTCACATACTCATCAGTTATTTAACATGACTTTTAAATTACCACTTTCTCCAAGGAATGGTAGTGATGGCACCACCACCTCCCTTGGTGAGCTTCTTTGTTGAGTATCCAGGTCTTCCAAGACCAACAATGAATCCACTACACAACACTGTAGTTCTTGTTTTTCTAAGCAATAGAGATTTTATAACTACAGTTAGAAAGGTAGCTAGAGTAAATAAGGTGTTCTTCCTAGGCTTACACATGTACGCTGTAAGTCCTTGCTTTATAAATAGTAGGACTAGGGTGGTGGCTGCTATTCCAAGTTCAACACTCAATAATCTATAGTAGCAAGACATATAGGTCCAGTCCCCTGGAACCCTCTTCCTAAAGCAGTTCATGAGTAGCTGTCATTCCCAATATTTAGACTGCATATGGTCTATCCATGTAGTAAGAAAAGCTTTTACAAAGACCCTGATTTAGGAATTTATTCAGATGCTCCAACAGCAACTGCAACAACACTGTAGCTGCAACCAGATGCTGGTGGTGATACTGAGAATAGTAAAGTGGGGCTCAATAAGGACTACTTCTCAGTGGCAATTCACATGAATGCACCACATTAAAAATGTGTGCTTTTACACCATACCAGTTGTCACAAAGATGACTATCAATATGGTTGCACTGAGTTAGGTATGATTTAATCCAGATGGCTAGATGCACAGGTATTAGGGATACTTGAACACCTGCCACTTGTGATCAGGAAGCTGATAATTCTACAGGATGCTGGGGGAAAAACCCAGGAAACTTCTTGCTGAATCTTAAACTTACACGGACATAGCAAGAACAAAAACCAACCTTCAGCTGATCAGGGGCACCTGAGCACTGATTCTAACAGCTGGGAGTTGGCTTCTGATTCCCCCTGGAAAAAGTCACTAGGTTTCAGTAAGGCTGGTATTCATTGTTGATCAGAGGGATGGCATTAGATTATAATAGCCTATATCTGTGCTGAAAAGTTCTGTCACCCAAGCACATTCCTGAAATATGCCCAGAGCCATATGTCTCTTGCATAATGGGAATGCACTGGGCTTGATTAACTTGAAAATCAAGTATCTGCTACCTGAATCCTATAGGAATTAGCTAGTTTTTAGTAAGACAGAAGAGTTGATGAAATGGATTAGTGTGCACAAGAAAACCTGATCAACAGCAACATCCCTCCGTATTACTTCACAGAATGCTTTTTATTTGAACACACTTATGACAGTTATTCCCTATGATACAAAGCACAACGTATCTGTGTCAGTACTTGTTAAAGGGAACAGACTCTCTGAATGGCCTTCCACAGAAAGCTTGAATCTCAAGCATACTCTGATAATATCTTTGTACTGAAAAATACAGGTTGCCTACTTGTAACTGGGGATCTTTGAGTGGTCACCTGTGCATTCACACCTCTGGGATACAGTGCGCCTGCACTGACCCCAATTGGTATCTTCTAAAGTGAAAGCGATTTTTGTGCCCTCTCCCTGGTCACGTGCAGGGCTCCAGTGCGCATGACCAAGGGAGGAGCACGACAATCCCCGCCAGTTCCTTCTGACCGCTGCCATCAGTCTCCGAGCAAGATAGGAAAGACCGACAGCAAAGGGGAAGGAGAGCTGGTGGTGTGAATGCACAGATGACCACTCAAAGATCAACCTGTAAGCAATCTGTATATCTTCTTCATGGTCTCTGTGCATCACACCTCTGGGAGATTAACAGAGAAAAAGAAAACCACACACATAACTGGAGGAGGGAACTGGAGGTCTTAAACTTGCACCGCCTGCAACATAGCTTACCCCACCGCGGAACGTTGGTGAAGACAGACATCGAGGGCATAGTGCCTCACAAACGTGTGAGGGGAGGCCCAAGTAACTGCATTACAGATGTCTCCCAAAGGCGCCCCTCTTAGGAAGGATGTGGAAGTAGCTACTGCCCTGGTGGAGTGCGCACAAAGCGGACCAGGCAATGGTTTCTTTGCCAGTAAGTAGCACAGTCTGATCGTCTCCACAATCCATTTGGACAGATGCTGAGATGACAGCTTCTGACCTTGACCTGGCAGGGCATGGGAGACAAAGATGGCTGGAGATTTTCAAAAAGACAGAGTCCTATTCAAGTAGAAAAGCAGTGCCCCTTTCACATCCAGCGTGTGAAGACAATGCTCTTGCTCATTCTGAGGGGTCAGGAAGAACACTGGAAGGGTGATATCCACCCTCATGTGAAACTCCGAGACTATCTTGGGTAAGAAAGAGATGTCTGGAGCCAGGGTAACACCATCATGATGAAAAGTAAGGTAAGGCGGGTTGCAACGGAGCGCAGAGAGTTCACTCACCTGCCTAGTAGACGTGACGGCCACTAAGAAAGTGGTTTTCCATGAAAGGAGTTGTAGACTACAGGTGGCCATCAGTTCAAAGGGCTTGCCTGTCAGTCTTGCCAGAACCAGAGGTAGGTCCCAAGCTGGCGTTGGGCCTCGGGTTGGGGGAAACAGGCAATTGAGGCCCTTCATGAATTGTTTTGTCCTTGGGTGGGGAAAAAACTGAATGACCTTCTATTTCAGGGTGATTAGTGGAAATAGCGGCCAGGTAGACCCGTAGAGAGGCACAACTGAGGCCCATGTCGATACAGGAGAGCAGAAAACTGAAAATAGCATTCAGATCCAAAGGAGGCGGGGGCAACCCTTCCGAACTAAAGTAAGCCATAAACTTCCTCCATTTTCAGTTGTAGGACTGATGTGTAGATGGCTTTTGGCAATTGAGGAGTACCTGTGCTATTCTGTCACCTACTCTCAACACAGAATCTGCCACGCAGTCAGCCTGAGATGAGGCACATTGTGGTGTAACACTTGTCCCCCTTGTGGAAGGAGAAGATTGGGCATCACTGGGAAGTGGATGAAGGAGCCCTTGGACAGGTGTAGGAGGGTGGGGAACCAATGCTGTCTGGGCCACCACGGGGTTACCAGAATGCAGCGAGGACGGTCCCTCATCACCTGGTTGATCACTTTGGTAAGCAGAGGAATTGGTGTGAACAGATATACATGTCTGCATGCCTAAGGGTAAAGGAGTTTGTCTCCTGGGGAGGCAGGATCCTCCCCACCCTGGAGCAAAACAGACGACATTTTGTGTTGTGCCAGGATGCAAACACATCTATCTCTGGGTAACCCCAACGATCGAATATTGGTCAGAGATAGATCCAGTTGAGTTCCCACTCCTGCGGTGACACCCCCCTCCCTGCTCAGGAAATCTGCCTGCCCATTCAGGGAGCTGGGAAGGTGTGCTGCGATCAGGAACATGCCCCAGGAACAGCACTTATCCCAAATCTCCAGGGCTAGCCAACACAGGCCTCTGGATACTGTCCCCCCTTGATGGTTGAGGTAGCACATAGTTGTTGTGTTGTCTGTCAGGACTGCAACAGTGTTGTTGCACACTAGGTGCTGAAAGGATTGGAGAGCATAACACACTACTAGCATCTCCAGGAAGTTGATGTGATTGTGTATCACATGGGATTCCCACTTGGCCTCGACACACAGTCCCATGAGATGCGCACCCCACCCTCAGAGGGAGGCGTCTGTGGTCAGAGTCACGGATGGGGTGGGTGGGTAGAAAGGGGCTCCCTCCGTAGATTCTGTGGGTTCATCCACCAACTGAGGGAGTCTAGTACAGACACTGTGAGGTGAAATGACCTGGATTGGGAGTGAAACCGAGGATGAAAATGGTGAAGAAACCACAGCTGGAGCGGTCTCATGTGGAGTCTGGCAAAGACTATGACTGCTGTGGTTGCTGACATCAGCCCCAGGAGTCATTGGAGTTGCCTTGCCATAGCCTCTTTCTGCTTTCGTAAGAGGCGTATCAGGGTGATGTCATCTGCCCTCTTGGGTGGGAGGAAGGCTTTGCATGCCCAGGAATCCAGGATGGCCCCAATGAACTGGGCCCGTCGTGAAGGGATGAGCACAGATGTTGCCAGGTTGACTGTGAGTCCCAAGGCTTCTAGGGTGTGCATGGTTAGCGCAATGTGGTCATGCAGGGTGAACTCTGAGTCTGTCACAAGCAACCAGTCGTTGATGTACAGAATGCCTTCGTACACCTTGAAGGTGTAAGCCACAATGACAACCATGAGCTTCGTGAATATGTGGGGGGCGGTAGAAAGATCGAATGGGAGGGCCTTGTATTGATAATGACCCTCCCCCAAAGTGAAGCGGAGAAAACATCTGTGATCTGGATATATTGTAATATGAAAGTAGGCATCTTTCAAGTCCAGGGTCACCATCCAAACCCCGTGCTTGAGGAGTGGAAGGATGTCCTGCAGGGTTGTCATCCAGAACTTTTTGTAAACGATGAAGGTATTGAAGTCCATAATGAGACGGAGGCCTCCATCCTTCTTGGGAACCGTGAAATAGCAGGAATAGAAACCCTCATGGAGCTGTGACTGAGGGACGGGTTCTATTGCGTCTTTTTGTAGGAGGTTCTGGATTTTGTCTAACAGTGTGATGGAACTGGGTGTAGGGATTAAATGAGACTTCATAGGAACCTGAAGAAATTCTATATGGTAGCCCTCTGCGACGACAGAGAGCCCATCTGTCCAATGTTATTTTTCTCCGGGCAGACAAGAACATGGACAGATGGGTGGCCTAAATCAAAGGCTCTGTTTAGAGGGTTTGGTAGTCTTGGTCCTCGACTGGGGGGCAATATTGAACTGTTTGTTACCATAGGGCCATGACTGGAAATCAGAAGATCTCTGCCACTGAGGTTCCAGGGAGAACTTCTGGGAGGGTCTGCGTGACCACGATTTGTTCCAGGACTTTGGCTTGGATTGTTTGGGATGATGTGTGACTCCCAAATTATGTGAAGTCTTGATACTTTTATCTAGTTCTTGTAACACTGCATCTGTAGTGGAACTAAACAAGCACTCACCTTTGAAAGGTAGATCCTTAACAAAAGCTTTAGTGTCACTGGGTAGGACATGAAGCACAGCCAGGCATGACGTCTGAGCGTGACTGCCGATGTAAGTGTTTTGGGTGCCACATCTAGATTACATTTAGTGGCATTAAGCTGATTTTGGCAGCAGCATGCCCTCTTTCTGTAGCCTCCTGGCTTGATGATTCATGTCCTCAGGGAGGGAAGCAATAAACTCAGTCATTTGTTCCTAGAGGGCATACTGGTATCTACCCATGCAGGCCGTATAGTTGGAAGTTTTAATTCCTAACGCCCCTGCCGAATAGAATATGTGCCCAAAGGAGTCGAGTGTCTTTCCCTCCTTATCAGAAGGAGAAGAGTGACTGCGTCTACCCTTAGATGAGGGTGTGACAACAACAAAGTTGGGTTTAGGGTGAATAAACAAAAATTCAGCTCCTGATTCCTGCACCTTATACATGTGGTCAATTGTTTTGCTAGAATTAGGAGTAGAAGCTGGATGACACCACGGTGCTTAGCAGCCTGCAGCATGACCGAGATTAACAGTAATGCAATGGCTGTGGAAGTGTCCATCTGTACTATGTCAAACACTGAATCTGTCACAGTGGGTGGAGACTGAACTGTGGAGAGAGTCAGCATACTGGCCATCCTCTTGATGAAATCTCCATATGATTTAAGATCCTCAGATGGAGAGATGGGGAGATTATCTGCCACCTGTTGCTATGGGGAAGTTTCCTGGGTAGGGGCTTCATCTCTGGAGGAGGACAAAGAGGATGATCCCCCGGGTTCAGAATGCTCCAATGGCTCGAAGAATGCAATGGGTTGCGCCAGTATCGATGGCATCGGTGTCGACTGCCTGGCATGATGCACCAGAGGGGGAACAGCGGGTTTGTGCTTCCTTCCTATCAGTACCGATGGTTGCAGCTGTACAAATTTCAGCGCCGGGGGGTGATCTGGGTACCGAGACAGGTGGGAGGATGTTGACTGGTGGTCCCAATCTCCTGGGGCATGCAGAGGGAACTAGGGTGCAGTAGGCATGGGATAAGCCCCACAGAGGTACTGCCATGGTCATCCACCCCACGGAGCTGGGGTATAATGCCCAGATGATTGATCCTGATCCTTCCATTGATGTGGAGAGATGGCTGAAGTGCCAGTGTCACGATCTAGGTGCAGACTTTTGACACTGGGAGGTTGGGGCACTTGGGTTAACTCCATATCCAGTTCAGAGTCCGTGAATTGGATAGGACACAGCAAAGGCGAGGTGGAGTCACCTTATAGCTGCCCAAGGCCCGCAGAGTCAAGCACTGTAGCCCCCGCAAGGGCTGTGTCCGACACAATGTGCGTGTACGAAGCAACTTTGGTAAGTGTACCCTTTTCGTGCTTCTTGTGCTTGCTCTGCCTATCGTCCTTGCCCTCCTTGCATTTCTTTGCAGGAGTATGGGCTTCGGACTGGGAGGTCAACATCGGTCATTTCAGCACCTATCTGTCAACATCGATGACGCTCAGTGTTGGAGATAGTACAGTTGCCGATCCCGAAGCTGGGGTTGACAGCGAGGCATGGCTGGACATCTCTTGCAAAGATGCCATCGGAGAAACAGCCTGTTCTAATAAAGTGACACAGAGTCTCATGGCTTGATTCTTCCTTGTCTGCCTTGAGAACTTGGCACAATGGGCACAGGAGTCCACCTGGTGCGCTTCCCCAAGGCACAAAAGGCAAAGCGAGTGTTTATCGGGGGGGGGGGAATTTTGCTGCCACACTTTAGGCACCGTTTGAAGAAGCCCCACCATTTGACCGTAGGCTGTAGGCGAGGTGGGGAGAGTAACCTGCCGAGGCAGAGTACTCAAAGTCAGTTTATCCGAGTCAATAAAAGTCTTTCATTTAGGAAAAAATCCACGAGGAAAAGGAAAAAAGAAGAGAATTACTGACCGAAGCGAGGAGGGTCCTACCAGCACGGCGGTCAGAAGAGAACTGGCGGGATTTTCATGCCCCTCCCTTGGTCACGCACACTGGAGCCCTGCACGTGACTGGGAAGAGGGCGCGAAAATCCCTTTTGCTTTACAAGATACCGATTGGGGTCAGCACAGGCACACTATATCCCAGAGATGTGATGCACAGAGATAAATGAAGAAGATCCTCTAATACAATGTATGCACATCCATGTGGTAATTTGAGGCTTCTTGTTTATGTTATATTTCCCAAAGCCTGACAATGTTTCCACAAGACCCAATTCAGCAGTATAACATTTAGCAGAAAACATACAGTTGTGCACAGTATTCTTTAGAGAAGAACAGATACTCTTGACAAAGTAAAATAAATTTTAATTAAATTCCTATGTAAAACCATTGCTT
Organism: Lepidodactylus listeri; assembly: GCA_029233225.1. Lineage (NCBI taxonomy): Eukaryota > Metazoa > Chordata > Lepidosauria > Squamata > Gekkonidae > Lepidodactylus > Lepidodactylus listeri. Next base: position 49,942,961 of record JARCFY010000005.1, on the reverse strand, counting down.
TGATCCAAAAGGCAATTTTTTAATAATAATTACTTATATTTAACATCACTAAAAACAAAGAGCTACCAGTGTTCTTTGGCGAGTAAGCAGTAGCTGAAAGGCCCTCTCGCCACCATTCCACACATTACAAGTTGCATCTTTGAGCCAACAGATCTTATTGCACTTTTAAATATGAATTGCTCCTCAAATAAGCACCTTAAAAATATGGTACCTCAGTGTTAAAATAAATCCAGTTTCTCCACCAATTATCTTAGGTTGAAAACTAACATTCTGGTCAAGATAAACAGTATCAGTATAGGCATTTAGGAAATGCTGTAAATAACAGATCTGACTTGAGCATTTTTTTAAAAATCACACACCTCTTGACTTTTACACACAGTTATGTTGTTTGGATGCACATTCCTCATAATCTGGTTTTTCTTTTAAGTGTATTTTTCCATGTACATATATTACATATTGTGTGAGGACAATACAGTTGTTATTGATGTCAATGGAAGACAGAAAAGCCATTGAGGTTTGTGCAATAGCTCAGCTGGTAGACTTTAAAAAGTGGAGGTTCAATAGAACTCAAAGACAATCATATTCATGATGAAGTTTTCCAAAAGCTCAAGGCTGCCCAATGTATATATGCCCCGCTGAAGTCAGCATTAATGCTAACAGGTTTACACTAACACTAAGCACTTTGTTTAGAGGATTTATCTCTTTCAATTGATTTTCTCAATACGGAGAGAAATCTCTCTTGTGGCAGCAGTTTAACATAATAAGCAGCTTCCTTCTGTACAATGATCTGGCAGTTTTTATGTACAGTAGAACACGGTTATGCCAGTAAAACACACACAAAGAGAGAGAGAGACACACGCACATAATACTCTCTTGAAGCGAAATTAAAACAAACACACACCTGATTCTCCATTTAACCATTTGTCTTCTAAGAAGTCTCCAACCATCCTGACAGAGTTAGAATACACTCCCTAAACATACCCCCCAAATATTTACAGCTTTGCAATGTATCAAAATAATAACATAAAAGTAGCTTTCAGCGTGCAAAGTCGGCACAAGAATTTATGGAGAACATCAGCCAGTTTTACAAAAAATCTCATCAAAGCATTCCAAAGCAGAGTGCAAAATGATCATTCAGGCAATTTCCTTGGGTCCATTTTTAGAAAGGGTCTGTTGGTTCCCTTTGAAACATTTTTATTGTCAGAGTAACATTCAGCTTAGTGCAAATTCATAAACCACTCAGGATCTATAATCCTTCCGGACAGTATGTGCCATCCAGTTTACTTTAGTAGTCCAGCTTTCTCTCAGCGCTTCATCAAATTTCTGCTTAAACTGCTTTAGTGCCTCTTCCTCGCTCTTCCCTAAGGCAAGAGAGTCCTAAAGAGAGGGAAAACACAATGTTTAAAGGACTGCTCTTTTTCCTTCATGCATACCCAACATTTCCAGAGTGTGTCACTTGTCTACAATCAACACTTTCCCACTGTTGCGCACCATCATTCTGTATTACTCAGATGGGATAATGGATGGCTTGTTCTTCTTAGCAGACATCCGTATGGGGGGGGGGGGGGAGAGGCACAGACCATAACATTAACTTGCAGTGCCTGAACTTATCTCGCTTGAATGAATGTTGTATCTTGGGAAATGTTCCTTAGAGAGAAAAAAAAAAAACTGGCAAGCAAGCTCCACTACTTCAGGCTGCTGGCTATTTGAGAATGATGACAGTAGTGCAATGTTACTATTTGCTACCCCAAATCTTCAAGAAAGCTCTGAAAATTAAGATAGGGCTTATGATTTGAGCATCAAACTGAGCAGCAGGAGGTCCAGGGGGAAATTAGCAAACATCTGAAACTGAAACATGTCTATATAATGCTATGGACATTCTTTATTTCTTAATTTGCAGCATCTGTTTACTCGGAAGAGCTTCAGCAGACCTTTAAGACAACAAGCAGACTCCTGTTGCATAATGATCTGGCAATGTTTATTTTCAGTAGAATACAAATTATGCCAGATACAAATACACTTAAAGTAAAATTACCATTGCTGCTCTGGTTTAACAACCATCCAGGGGGGGATATAAGAGATCCACTACCTATAAGAGTTTCATGTTTTCCTACTACAGAATATCCTGGCTTCACACTTCTTTATACAGGTAAGTCCATGTTTATGCTATGCACTTTTGAGAGTTCTCTTGAAATGAACCAGTAACCAACAATTGGCAAATGACAGGAAGGCATTTGTTTCAAAACATTAGACTCTGTTGAGAGTGGCTGTCTGGAAAAAAAAATTAAAAGAGCAGTGCATCTAAGTTCAGGATCATAGAATAATAGAATCACAGAGCTAGATGGGGCCAGAAAGGCCATCTAATCCAACCCCCTGCTCAGTGCAGGATCAGCCAAGAGCATCCCTGACAACTGTTTGTCCAGCCGCTGCTTAAAGACTGCCAGTGAAGGGGAGTTCACACCTCCTAGGCAGCCGATTCCACTGTTGCACAACTCTTACTGTAAAAAAGTTTTCCAGCCGGTACCTTCCCACCCTTAATTTAAACCCATGATTGTGAGTCCTATCCTCTGCTGCCAACAGGAACAGCTTCCTGCCCTCTTCTGAGTGACAGCCCTTCAAATACTTAGCAATCATGTTCCCCCTCAACCTCCTCTTCTCCAGACTCAACGTTCCCAAGTCCCTCAGCCCTTCCTCGTCTTGGTCTCCAGGCCTCGTCGCTCTTCTCTGCACCCGCTCCATAATGAAAGCAGGTCCATAGCACTAATGACAGAGCACATGTTTTGCATATAGAAGGCTTCATTCAAGAGATCTACAGTTAAAGGTTCAGGTATCAGAACAAAGAGACCCCCAGAGAACTTGGTGTGCTGCTGCAAGGCAGAACAGTCAAAACAGACCACTGATTTGCCTCCTCAGTATGTGGTAGCGTCCTTTGTTCACACAAACTGAGGAATACTTCACAGCTCTGAGTTACAAACATCTTGCTGAACAAGTAGTTTTATATGTATGTACGTATAAGAATTTTACCTTTAGATACTGAATATCCTTAACAGAGGTTAGCTCTGGAAGCCCGGCCGTTAACATCAATGCAAAGAGAGTGATGAATAGGTTCCCATGTCTTCTCAGAATTAAGTATGCATCTTCACAACACTGTCGGAACCTTAGCATCCACAAAGAACACTTGCTGTGAAGCAGGGTCAAAACAAGTGGGACAGACCCTAGGCAGTCTGGGCTAGTTCCATACAGAGTTATCTGAATAGGATTAGACTTCATTCACTACAGTTACCTAGTGCCACTGAACTTTTTAACCCACCACCTGTTCCCATTTTACACTGCTCTGCAAATACAGATCATTACAAAACTGTTTGCCTTTCATACCACACAGCAAGAGATAATTAGAAAAGCAGTACAGTCTCCAGTCACTAGAAGAAAGGAAGCCAAATAAACAAAAATGAAGTATCAAAGCAAATTTAACAAATCTAAGAGATAGCTGGGTAATTCCCATTTATGGATTTTGGACCTTTTCCCATCAAGACGACATGAGCAGGCAAGGCCAGCCAGATGACTGGGTGCTTATGGTGCAGTAGCTGATAAGTCACGATGAAAAACCCTTCCAAAAACTCTGCTATAATCAGTTACAGTGATGTCCAATCAGAGGGGTTTGAAATCAGATGAGGTACATATGTTATATAGGTTATCAGAAGAAAAATAAAAGATCTGAATTCCACCCCCCCCCATGGAAGGAATGGTTTTTCTAATACGAAAAGCCTCTTGCACAACCAATGACTTCTGATCCCTTCACTACAGCCTATTCTTTGTATGGTGGTGGACTAGCACCAGCAAAATTATTTTGATGATTTTTCAAACTCACCGGCAAAATTTTTCAGTGTTTCCAGTTTTCCCTTGCTGAATGACATGAATAAAATCATATGTAAGAATGAAAGGCACTCGCTCCCTTTTAATTCCAAATTTGGATTTGAAGTTTCCAAGAATGTGGCCAAAATCTATATGGAAGAGCTAGAAAAAAAGGTTCAGAACATAAATTAGTATCTGCAGGAAGCTATTTAATTCTGTTCAACTAAATTTACTCCAGCATGTGATATTATTATCCCCCTCATTACTTCTTTATAACAATTGCAAATGTACAATAATTATGCGTGATTTTATATTTTGAAAACCATTAAAAGTTGATAATCTAGAATCGTGGCAGGCATATGGTTCTAGGCAGAAATCATTATTATATAATGACAATGTGCAGGAGTTCTTTTATACATTTAAAAATCTTTACCAAAAAATTGAACTAAATATCTTTCCCTATATGGACTACTACTATTACAGCAATAAATATTTAGCACTTATTTAAAACTTTCACTGTTAAAAGTGCTTCTAAGTGCTTCATAAACATTATCACAGTAATCCTTATAATGGGAGATTAATAATATTATTATCCCCTCATTACATATGGGGAACTGAGGCTGAGAGAATCTTGCCAAAGGCCACCTAGAGAATCTGAGGCTAAAACTGAAATTTGAACCAGTGACTTTCCAGATAACAGCTCAAATCTGTTAGCCACACCATAGTGACATCTAGGAAAACATCACATAGGAAAGGATTCTTTTATCCTTAGAATGGTACACAGTTTGTAGAAGAGAGAGGATCTACATGGAAAACAGTGTTGCACTTGCCCTTACTGCTGTGTATCAATAGATCCAGGTGGGTAGCCATGTGGGTCTGAAGCAGTAGTACAAAGTTTGAGTCCAGTGGAACCTTTAAGAGCAACAATGTTTGGTGTAGTGGTTAGGAGTGCGGACTCTAATCTGGGAGAACTAGGTTTGATTCCCCACTCCTCCACATGCAGCTGTTGGTGTGACCTTGTGTCAGCTGCCTTGAGCCAGCTTGTCCGGCAAGGCAGGGTAGAAATACAAGTAATACAAAAATAAATAATAAATCTCATAAGTTCTTTCAGAACTGTTCTCTCAAGGGCGGTTCTCGAGAGAGCTCTCTCAGCCCCACCTACCTCACAGGGTGTCTGTTGCGGGGAAGGGAAAGGGATTGTAAGCCACTTTGAGACTCCTTTGGGTAGTGAAGAGTGGGGTATAAACCCAATCTCCTCTTCTTATTCAGCGTATGAGCTTTCATGTGCATCTGAAGAAGTGTGCATGCACATGAAAGCTCATTACTTGAATAAAACACTGTTGGTCTTAAAGGTGCCACTGGATTCACACTTTGTTCTGCTGTTTATCAAGTTGTCTTCAGTGCAGGCATACACTGGGCCTTTTTAAAGTGCTTAGTTACTCACAGGGGGTGCCCCTTCCACTGGAGCACATGAGAAGCTGTTTCCTGCACAAATGGTCATGTGCTCCAAGGGGAGGTACCCACTTCCCTCAGTTCTCCTGAGTTCCTGCAAGCCTGCCAACAATGACAGAGCATAAACGAGAGAGCTCACATTTGAAAAGATGGGAGGAATGTGTGCCTGCACAGATGACAACTTGATCAACAACAGTTATGGGTTAATGCAATACTGTTTTCAGCTTCGGTCTTCTGTGTCCCACATTGGGAGACTAGTAAACTTCTCATCATGGAGGCAGGGTGATGCCATAATTGGAAAAGAGAGTGCAGTATTGCTCTGTCTATTGACATTTCCAGACTTTTGTTTACATCTACAGAGTAGAGCTTCATGAAATTGTCAGATGACAACCATGTTGCTGCCTTGCAGATCTCTGCCAGAGGTACTCCTCATCTGAAAGCAGTAGACAATGCTTGTGCTGTTGAGAAATGTGCATGTATCTAGAGGGGACAGGGGAGTCCTGCCTGTTCATAGCACATCTTGATGAGGGAAACAATCTGTCTGGGTAAGTCTGAGGAGAACCTGCCCTTCCCGTCCTTGGGCCTGAATGATAAACAACTGAAGACCTTTGTGAAAGGAACTTGTTCTCTTAAATAAAGCAATAAAGCCCTCTTAACATCCGAAGTGTGTAATGCCTATCTGGCACTAGAGGATAGTGCAGGGGAAAATACTGAGAGCATAATGTCCTATGACAGATGGAATTTAGATATTACCTTGGGCAAAAACTGTAGGCTAGGTCTCAATACCACCTTCTCTTCATGGAACTGAAGAAAAGGCGAATTCACCCTTGGGGCAGCTAACTCACCCACCCTTCTTGCTGAGGTTATTGCCACTAAGAAAGCAGAGAGAATTGATAGGGGGCAAGAGGATAATGGTTCAAAGGAAGCAAACATAAGCTGAGCCAGTACTAAAGACAGAGACCATTGAGGCACAATGGGAACCTTGGAATGGAAAAGGTTGAACAACCATTTAAGAAACATCTTGAAGGCATGGTGGGGAAAAAGTGTCCTAGCCTCTATGAGGGAATCTGAGGCAGATATGGCAGCCATGTGCACTTTCAGGGAGGAAATAGCTGGACCCAGTGATTTCAAAGAGAAGAGGTATCCTGGAACCAATGAGAGAGGGCAGGAAACTGCAGGGGCCCCTTCTGAATCAGCCCAGGAGGAAAAACACCTCCATTTCCATTCATACGAGAGCCCTGGAACAAGAAACTGATGCTTTGGTGTTGTGGCATGTAGCGAACAAACCTATCCTTGTGCTCAGCACATTTGCCTTGGTATTGACTGAGCCTACAATGTGAATAGCTTGCAGTGTCATTCCCAAATGTACATAGCCTCTGCAAAGATCTTGTCTCTGGGTCTGATTATGTGACCTTGATATCCAAGTACTGGACCATGCAGAGAATCTGTTCTGAACAAAGCCTCAAGTTTTTTTTTCAGAGAAACAGGGTCCAGGTCACCTACTGTATCATCCAGTGAGGAATCTGACAGTAGACCTGAACTCTGCTTAGAATGGGAGCCTTCCTCTTCCAAGTCAGATACAGCAATAGGGTGGATGTAGGTTGGGGAGACCACCAGGTTGGAGCAGGTGGTTGGTCCCAGGATTTAGCTGTAGAAGGCCTCAGAGGAAGGTGACCTATACCATTTTTTCCACTCCAGAGGGTACAAGGATGGAAAATAGAATGGATAATGTTTCAATGGAACCAGTAGAAATCTTGGTAGTCATGTATCAGAGTTGATTGTATCAGATCTCTTCCAAAAGATGGGTGGAACTCAGTTAGTGCAGTGTGTTCAATTTTGGTCTACATTTCTGAAAATGATGTAATGGTGATTATGAACGCATCAAGAGAGTTCTCAGAGGGTTGACCTCCTTCTTCTCCATTAGTTGGAACTGGCTCAGATGGTCTACTGGAAGCTTGGCAACGAACTGATCTGTGCTTGTTCTTTGCCTTGGCTATCTTAAAGGGTGGCTTTGCAGAACATCAAGCAGACACTGCTTCTGGTGACCAAAACTGCTGCCACACTGGATCCAATCTTGGAACTGAGGCAACAGAAAGAGTCTGAGATGGTTGCTCTTCCAGAGCAGTTGTCTTAGTTGCTGGGATATCAAAATGCTCTGCTGGGGCAGATGATTTAGCTGTTCAGCAATCACAGCTGGACAAGGCCTTTTCCCAAAGAGTCTTCTCCAAACAGGAAAACTTGGCCACTGCACACCTTTACTATAAACTGCTGACAGTGTTTACAGGCTACATCATTATGTCTCTTACTGAGGCAGATTAAACACAAGAAATGTTTGCCAGTCCTTGTCATTTTAGTTCTGCAATTGGAACACTTTTTGAAAAGGCCCTTCTGAGACACAGTAGAGTTGACTCAGAGGAGGTCTTGAAGAGATCTGACAAGACTCCTTACAAAAGAAACAACAAAAACCCACTTATGGAGAGCTCTGGAAACAGTATACATGAAACAGCAGTGAAGAATAAACTGAGGGACTGGGGCATCTCCCCTTGGACCATGTGGGTGCTGTTTGAGTATCTAAGAGCTAGACCAGCACATGCACAGAAGACTGAAGATGAAGCAATCTTTCATGAATAGGAGAACTTTTGATTGTATCATAGGCTGAAAAGCAAGTGAAACATACGGAAATAAATGCTAGAAGACATCCACTGAAATATTTTGCCAAGGAAATTCTTACCTGACCATTCTTCCTGACCATGATATTGTCACTATGTCTGTCTCCTATGCCCAGCACATAAGTAGCTACACAGTAGCCAGCACAAGAGAGAGTGAATGCCTCAATAGCTCGATCCAAGTCATCTCTAGATTGGGTGGGAAAAAAGTAGAATCTAAACATTTTAAATCATTCCTGAAATTAGGAGTCAGAAATTGATTGCTTGGAATAGCCCCAGATACAGTGACTTGTGAGACAACAAATAGAAACTGCCTTATAGCCACTTCACATATCATTAGCTAGTGAACATATTGTGTATTTTTGCAGTAAACTTCCTGAACACACTAAACAGCAACATATGTTCCATGATGAAAATATTTTGGCCAGCTACTATGGCACTACTGTGATGGTATACAAGGAAATCAAACATTAATTTAATTTATTTATTTATTTAAAACATTTTATGCCATCTTTCTATCCAACTTAGGGTCCCTAAGGCACTGAACAATCAAAATTATTAAAACAAGCTTTTAAAAATATACAGGAACAATGGTCAGTGAGGGAATGCCAAACTAAATAGGTAAGTCTGCTGGCAGAAGACAGTGATCAAGAAGAAACATTCAGTATTTGTGTGAAACAGGATGGCTACACAACTATTGCATGCACGCAACCTCTAAAGTTCTAACAGCACTGTAAGAACACTGGTCAAAGTGGAATTTGGGGTTTGAAATGTTGTCTGATCTTTTAAGATATAAAATACTGAAAACATTCATGGCTAGTCCAGTGCATGCTATAGTTTTAATCTCCTGAGGGAGAAGATGCCAGCATAACACCTGAGGAATGAACAAGACTAGGCCTATGTCCTAGCCAGGGTCATGGACACTTGGTGTCACATTAAACCCACCCGTCTGTGACTCGTGTGCTGTTTGACAGCCAGTGTTGGTTAGAGTGTTGGACTAGGATTTGGGGGAGCCAGGTTCAAATCCCCATTCCACCAAGGAAGCACACTGGGCAACCTTTGGCCAGTCACATGCTGTCAGCCTAACCTACTTCCCAGAGTTGTTGTCAGGATAAAATGGAGGAGAGGAGAATGATTTAAGCTGCTTTGGGTCCCCATTTACTACCCTATGAAGTAAGTAAGTAAGTAAATAAATATGTTCCTTGGTTTAGTTAACAATGACTTAAAAAGATTTTGAGGAAGACATAAAGACCCAATAGACATGACCACTGCTGAACAACCCTAGCAGAAAGGTACCTAGCTATTCATTTTTCAATGGAGAGTGCTATCAACGTTCACTGACTTGCTTGGATTTTGGAATAACTGGCAATGACCCCTCCTCCATTTTATTGTACAAGATCAAAAAAACCTTCTTGCCTCACAGATTGGCTGGATACTAACAGAGAATTCTGCTGGTGTTGAAAAACTCTAGCATACTGTAAACCTAGCAATATATAACACTGGTATGTGGTTTTCTGAAAATATAAGTTAACAACCAAATGCAAACTACAGCTTACCCTGAATTGTATTCCTTAATCCAATTTAAGAGAGCATCTTTGTTGAATGCAGCAGCAGCAGCCACATTGCTACTATTCAACTGAATATCTGCAATGGTCTCAGAAGCAGAAACAACCTCAATTAAACCAGAATGATCTCCCGTTGCTAAACAACCATATGGCACGATTCTGGAAAAGCAGAGTAATTGCAAAAGATGAGTGTATCTCATGGTTAGAGACAAAATACATAGGCTAATTTGTAAAAGAAATTTTAAAAAGTTTAGAAAATGAACACATTGAACATTCAGCATTTCATAAACAGGGTAAGAGCCATGTACTTCTACTATTCTAACTACAGATGGTGCTCTTTTCTTTCATTTGTTAGCCTAAGCCCCCAGCTGCTAAAACAGAACATTGGCAAAACAGTAAAAAGGAAGCCCATCTCAGTTCCAGCAATATACACTAAAACAGCAGTGTGATTCCTACCGCCATTTCTATCTGTCTTGCAGGGAAATCATTTAAATTCAGGTCTTCTTTGCACTCAAATGCGGATCAGCTCCAAGACTGCCAGCTTTTTGGTGGGCTGACTGGGATGTCAGTGTTATTGAGGGGTGAGGTTGAGGTATAGCAAGGAAGGGAGTGACACTGGGAGGAAGATATGAGATGAGTACAGGGCTTGGGCACAATAACATGGGGAGGGACAGGATTCTATCTTTAAGACTAGATGCTTTTGTATCTGCAATGGTATCAGGAAGAACATTTGGTATTTCTAGGCATACTGTAAAAACTGTACCTTGATGGAAAATAAAGGCTAAAGAGTATATGAGGATTGGTAATTTAATTGCCTGAAATAGGAGGTAACATCCCAAAATAAGCTGCTCTGTGTATGGCATACAACAGATAATAGGGTACAAGCTAAACAAATGAGTTAAACTTTGCGGAGGGTTACAGAATCATTTAAAGAAAATAGGGCAGAAACAGAAAGCTTGGCCTACCATTCAGAGAAAATGGTGTTCTATAGAAATTATAAATTTCCCCAAACGTCAAAACACAGAACAATGAAGCCACAAAAGCTGACTAAGTTTAGTTCAACTGGTTGTTAAAAACTATTGTAAGTTATAATACCATCATCCAAAAACCACAACAATCATTTACAGCTAAAGCCAAGCTTATCAGGCACTTCACATCAGAAGTCTGATGAATCTACACCCCCCCCCCCACATATTTCATTCTCTATCTTTAGAAACTTCCATTCAAAACTGCCTATGCAATTAAAAATGACAGATTCTGCATCTGAGACAAGGAGAGCACACAACAGCTACACTCCTGGAATTGCTGCCTTCACAATATAGAGACTCATGCCTGGGCTCTCCTTACTACTTTATAATCTGAATGCAGGTTTTATTAGGTTAAAGTGCAATGCTGCTGTACTTTAACCCACCCTTACTTGCAGTGTTCACTGGGCATGCTTCCAACAACTTCCTCTTCAAAAGCCGGCAATGATGAAAGCTGCTCTGTCCCCAGAGGATGGTACTCTCCCAAATGGAGGAAAAAACATCCTCGTCAGAGAGACAGTTTGACAGGAGTCAGGTCGGGGACAAATCCTCAGGGTCCTGTCCACCTCATCCTTCCCTTCAACATCTGTCAGTGGGATTCTTTTGTACCTTTTGCTAAAACTATATAAAGACAACTACTGACAGATGTGTAAACTAACCTGAGAAATTAATTCTATTTTCCTCCTGCCCTGCGTAACTTCTGCGATGTCCCTCCAGGTTCATAACAATTCTGCCTGTCAATTCAAGTCCTGCCAGTCCCAAACAAATGCTGTGTGGTTCTGGTCTTTTGTAATGTCAGAATAGTTTTCTCGATTTATTCTCTCCTTTACAGAATGGCATGCAGAAATCCCCCACCTCAGGCTTATAGAAAGGCCTTTGTTTCCGAATTGTTTCTTTGGTTTATTACATAAATTCACATAAGCCACTGTGGATGGTGAGAGGGTTCAGTTAAAGTGCTAATGGCTGGAGTTGTTGTTGTTCAGTTGCAGAGTCGAGTCCGACTCCTCGTGATCCCATGGACCGAATAAATATGATAGAAGTTTATAACATTATGCATAGAGTGGGGAGAGAGAACCTTGCATTTCTCCCTCAAAACACTCAAGTGAAGCTGACAGGCACTAGATTCAGGATAGCCAAGGAACTTCTTTTATTAGATTTTGAATCACCCAACCCCACAATCAGTATCTGGGTGATTTACAGCATTAAAACAGATAAAATACAACCAACATGATAAAATTATTACAATGCACTAATAAAACAATCAATCCAGATGGCGGTCAATCCCCTTTTTGCCAGCTGCCATGCTCCCTGTGCAGCAGGGCAGGGGACGCAGGGTCAAAAGTAAAACATGTAATTTAGTACTGATCCTACATGATGTAGTGATGGCCACTAAATCTAAAATGGAATTATCAATCCACAGAGACTGGCTATCAACCATAATTAACAGTTATGTGTAGTAATTACCAGTTATGTGTAACCAGTTTGGTGTAGTAGTTAAGAGCAGTAGACACTAATCTGGAAGAGAAACAGGTTTGATTCCCCACTCCTCCACATGCAGCCAGCTGGGTGACCTTGGGCCAGTAACAGTTCTCTCGGAGGTGTTCTCTCAAGAGCAGTTCTTGCAGAGCTCTCTCAGCCCCACCTATTTCACATGGTGTCTGTTGTGGAGAGAGGAAGGGAAGGAGATTGTATGCCGCTCTGAGACTTTGAGTGAAGAGTGGAGTATAAACCCTCCTTTTCCTCCTCCCCTCCTAAATGGTTACTAGATACAATATACCCTCTGAATACCAGTTCTGGCAAGGCAACAATCAGGAAAGACCTTGGCCTCCATGCCTTGCTTGCAGGCATTCTGGGGCCAGTTGACTAGTTAGTATGTGAAACAATATGGACCCTTGATCTGAAACAGTAGGCCTCTTCTTGTGTTCCTAATTTAACAATACTTAAGCTGCCTGGAGTGAAGTGATAAAACAGGGTAGAAAAGTTTCAATAAAATAATGAATAAAATAAAGCCTTAATGTTTCTGCATTTCCCTAAAGGTCTGGTTACAGAGCTCTTAAATTTTTTATGTTTACTACTATATCTTAGACAAAGGAGAGAGTCATCATTGCTTTATAGTTCTTTTTAGCCTTGGATTCCACCTAGAATTCTGCAGGTGCAAGGGGAAAAACTTCTGTGCCAATCCCTTCCTCTGGGCAATGGGGGACCCCCAGGAATAGCTTAGGGGGTTAGAGGTCTCCCAGAGGAGGGGAACAGGAAAAACTCACCCCTTTCCTGTGCCCACATAAATAAAGTTGGGATGAGAACCAAGCCTTAATGTGGCTTGAAAATAGAAGTTGTCATTGGAAAACATCTCATTTAGAGGTTTTTAAGAAAAGCTTGGCTAAACATCTGCTGAAATATCTCCTTCTAATATAGGAACTCAACTATGTAGCCTGCTAATAGGGAGCATGTGTGCACTATTTCACTGGCTGTGCAATTCATTAGAGCTCTTTAGCTTGTTTTATTACTTTTTTTATCAGTGACAAATTTATGCTGCTGCTTCTATGATTTTATTGCATTGTTTTGTGAGCTGCGTAAAAGCAGAAAAGTGGGACATAAAATTTTACAAATACATGCGTCTTTATTTTAACTCCCCCTTTCTCAGTCTATGGGGAAAACCCCTAGATTTTTAGCTTTGTTGCTCCCCCTTATGTGTCCTAGCACTGCAATCAAAAGCACATCTAAATATGTGCATGGTAGTATGTAACTGGACTGGAATTCTTTTCTTCACTGTGGCCCACCATTTCCTGAGAGGTCTTGAAAGCAACCTTTGCACAGCAAGGCCTCCTGCTCATTCATTTCCTTACGATGATAAGAGAATGAGTAAGAAAAAACAAGAACAACATAACTTAATGAGCTTCTCAACCTCATGCCAAGGGAGGTGTGTGGGCTGGGTTGGATTGGGAGGCCCCACCCTTCACCAGGAAGGCTGCAACAGAATGCCTGATCAGTGCCTTGGACAGACCCTACCACTCCTATTGGCAACAGCCAACCTCCAAGTCTTTTCTTCCTGTCTGCAAAGAGAACTAAATCAATATGCAGCTTCAGAGCAACTAAACCCTCACTCTTTTATCCTGGAGAAAAATAATACACTTCTGGAACTAATCTATGTTTTAAATTTTTTTTCCCTGATAACAGACATAATTAAAAAGAATCCTTCTCAAGAGCAGCATATTTGACTGATGGGTAACTTAATTTATAATGCCTCCCTTATCTGTGAGCGCTACTGCTCTAAGTTGCAACTTCATTCTGTTTGCTGAACTCCTACAAAAATATTTAAGAGATGAACTCAAGATGAGCACTAACCAGCTGGTGTGTCGGGAACACAATTTCTACTTATTTAGTACAATGTGCACAGTAGCAAGTAAAAATTCAAGCCCTGCTCAGTTAACAAGACCATTTTACCAAGTCATTTTCAGTTTCAGAAGCAGAAACATGACTGCAGATCTATTATGACACAGTATTTTTATAAAATTAAGAAAAGAAAAACATGCATGAAGAAAAGCACTGGATAAGGGATAATGGGATTTGGAAATTATAATGAACAAGAGCCACTACTGTAAAGCAGATAAATAAATAATCCAGGCCATTTTTGGATGTTATGAGAGGCATCTATAAGACTCTGTTCCATAAGCTACAGTGAATCCCCAAGCACCTCCAGCTGCACAACAAAGCCAAATGTTCCATTAAATCCATTTGAAGCAATGAGTTCCAGGCAACCCTTAAGCACAAAACAGTTTCTTTTGTGCATGTCCCTTCTTCAAATCATACAATTTATTTTTATTCATACATAACAATCATACCATTTACAGGTTTATAAATACAATATGAGCAACCCAAAAATTAAAGGATAGTTACCCAGCAACAAACAATTTAAATCTAAGTTATACTGCCAAAATACACTGTTGGAAAATGACCCTGCATATAAGGTGATTCCCCCTTGAAAAGTTATAGACAAAAGGTGTTTTTAAAATTACTCTATGTAACTTGTATGTGAATTTAAGATGTATCTGTTTTTTCCTTGATAACATATGTGGTGGGGGAGGGAAACAGTCTTCCTTTCAGGGCAATATGATTGTTTCTTTTAAAGCCCCCTTTCCCCAGGTCCAAATGTGCTGGCTGATGTCTCAAACAAAAATGGAACAGAAAGAAGCTCTGCATGGAGACACTGGAGAACAAATTACATGCTGGGAAACCATCCTGACACCTGCTCAGCTGTGGAATAAGCAGCTTATTGAGGAGGGTGAGGGTAAATTCATATCTTTATTTTATGTCTAGCATGCCTCACCATGCAGGAGTATATGTGAGGAGGTGTTAACTGTGTATTTTTAAATTAATTAATTGGCATCACTGGAATCAACTCCTCAACATAGGTCACTGCATTCAGTCTGGCCATGTGAGGGTGACTGAACACAATGGCAATTGTAATAGCACTATATCATGAATTGTGTTATAGCAGCAAAACACCCAGGCAAGACATGAGTGCAACACCTCTGTACTGTGCAGAGCCTTGCACAAGTTAAGTCCCACCAGAGCCTGCTGATGGAAGGGATTTTGCCACTTCTCTGTACTGTCCTTATCATGATCGCTCCCAGATGTTCATTTTACCAAAGATATCTGACTTATTCAGATTAGTCCCAAACAATGTTATGATTCCTTTTTTTCTTTTTCTTTTTTTGGCCAGAGCTTCATAGTTTGCTAGAATGAAAGAATGAGAGCTTGGACTGAGAAGCAAAGATTCTGTCAAACAGACAAAACGAAACTTCAGCCCTTAATTCATCGCTTAACATTCAAATATTAAGCCTTATCTTCACCACAATCTACAGGGACAAGACTTTGGCATTTAACCCAAAGTTTGATAATGATCTGTGTACGCGACTGTTTGAGTGAATAATCACACCAGAAATTGTTCCAAGACCCTTGCATGAAAAGATAGAAAAATATTCTGGCTATCTTAACTACCTTCATTATAGCAATAAACAATGTATAACTCCCTCCATCCTTCCAATTGTTAATGACTGAAAAAACAATGGATCAACCCAGAATTAAGAGCGGGTAGATCCAAACACACACTTTGTCCAAACATGATGGAGGAAGTTTATCACAACCAATCATACCCCAAGAAGGAATCCAGGATGAGACTATATGCAAACTGGTGCAGTCTTGCTTCTCAATAACTGAATTTAGCAGGATGGAGCTGTTTTAGCTCTCACCCCATCAGTGTCACTGTTACTCTGTGTATCCCTTTATTTTATTCCCTTTATACATAGGAATAGTTACTACACCTGTGGAGGATATTAAAACACATCCACCCCCTTCACTGTAGGTCTGGCACTTACTGAAAGGGAGAGATCCCATAGAGTGGCACAGTGTGTGTTAGTGTTTAAGGATTCAGTGCCCTTCACTCTTGCAATATATAAGCCCTCCTCCAATGAATTTTGCTAGTAGTCAAATAATGGTAACACAAACAAAAGCATCTGCACAGCACAGATTTCCTGGACACACAGACAATTCTCCTGTGCAATGCACTAGTCGTGGCTGAGAAGCTGCTGTGTGTGTGTGTGGGGGGGAGCCATCTCATGACTTCCTTATAATAAATAAAGGAGCCAGGTGGACAGTTTCTGCTTGCAGAGCAAAGAGCTTAACTCTGCTCTGGATACAGCTTCAGTTGCAGTAATGCAAACCCTCATTTGTGTTGTCACAAACACCACAAAATTGTAAGATGAGACCATGAAGCACATTTCATGTGACAGCAAGTCTATATTATATTGATTGTATACCATGTTTATCTAGTCATATGATAATGGACAATCCCAATTTTAAATGCCCCATGTTTTTAAGTAGCAGCTAATATCTTCACGACTGAATACACATAGCCAGAAAGCAAGACCGGCAAGAATACCATGAAAGCTGGCAAGAACAGGCTGTCTTACCGAAGATCCAGACCAGCTTCTTTCCAAAGCAAGTCCATCAAGCGTAACATCTGAAGTGTCAGCATGTCTTGCCGCAGATCTACCCAAAAGACAGAGATTATTTCAAGCTATTAGTTCAGTTAAGAACATTTAGAAAGTAAAAGTTATACAGACTGCAATGGTATTGTTAATTATAGGAAAGTAGTTTGAAAATTAAGTGGAACCAGCAAGAAATTGTTTCTTCCCATACTGCACTGTGATAAAGTTGTACTGAAACGTTAAATCCCAGTTTAGAATCTCAGTTTGTTAAGAGTAAACAAACTAGGGTTTGCTGAGGTACTTGTATTCAAATGTCAAAGCACTCTGAAGCTTCATCAAGCCAGGAAATTTTAAATCAAACTTTGTGTGCAAGAGGAAGGGGAAAGTAGAGGGAGGGAGTTGTACACAACCATAATTACAACCTGTGTTTGTGCCTGACTGTTCTTCAGTTGTGGTTAGACATGATGCCTGAACACAGCCACTGAAATTGCTCTAATATCCTTTTGCTTATCAGAAATTACAGGAATGCAAGGTCAAAATACTACAGCAGAAAACAAGATTCCACTGTTTACTTACCATCTCCATTTTTAAAGATGATCCCCACCAAATCTCCACCAAACACTTTGTTGTTATATACTATCCATAAAGGCTTCATCTTAGAGTCCATGTATTTACATTTCTCCACACTAGAACAAAAGCATTATAAATAATGTTGGTGAGTTAATCAGGGAGATTAACAAGTCAGAAAAAAAATACAGCAGGATTTTTTAAAAGCACTTCTGAAGGTAATGCCATGACAGAATTGTACGAGCTGGATGAAGCTTTTCCAAACTTTCATTTTGCCACTAGGGAATCAGTTCTGCTGGCCAATTGGAATGTTAATGGTACAGAATTCAGGACTGTATAGGGCAACTACCAACTCCAAAATCTGAAATAATGGTCCATATTGGATTAGAAAATAGTTTTTATTCTTTTACACGCACCCATTAGCCACATTTGACTTAGCTTTATGTTTGAAGCTTAGCTTCAAACCACAACAGATGTTGCTGCAGCGGCTCCTACTTATAGTTTCATGGATTCAAGAAGGCAATCAGAAAGTGGGCTGGATCAAGAGTTCTGTCAGCACAAGGCGCTGATAGTTGTGTATCTGTCCTCCTTTCCATTTTCATGGGAGGCTGCAAAGTAAAGAGGCAAGGCAAGGACATTTCCCTTTTTGACTCTCCCCTCAGGGAAGGTCTACTAATCGGCAGGTAAACAAGGGAGCCCTTTCACCACCTTCCTTTTCTTCACTGCAACTCAAATGAGCAGTCCATGTGGACCCCATGATCCAGGAATCAACTTTCCCAGGGTTGGCAATGGCTATGTTGGGGAAGGAGAGTAGGGAAAATCCTTGTGCTGCCTCCAGTCCATTTATCGTTATTTTAAGGTGGGTATTTATTATCAGAGATCTTACAAAAACTTACAAGAACATGTTGAGGTTTTAATGTCAGCTGCAAAAACTTCTTTCCTAAAACTGACATCTTAACCTTAGGAAGCCCAAGAACTGCTTACAAAGCTTACACAGAAAGAGCAGCATCAGCCACGCTAAGAAATACTCTTCTGAGTGCCAGCATGTCTGCTGAGCAGTGCAGCCAAAAGAAGTCAGAGAGCAAGAGCCTTCTGCCTACTCATTTCCACATAACAATGACAAAGCCCACACTTACTACAGTTCTGAAAGTATGACTGAAGGATTCAGCGGAGATTGGAGATCAGAAAGGGCTTCTTTGTAAGCTCTTTGTTTTAAACAGGTGTGCATTGCGTCTTTTGCTTTGGCTTTGCTTTGCTTCACAGCATTCAGCTTTATTAGACTATTCAAAGTCTTCATCTTGTTCAGTGCTTCGACCTGGAATAGATATTGAGATTTTAAAATATATCTCTATGGTTAATGTCTGCATTAATAGCTAATCAAAGTGGTGAGCACATAGCTGTATATATTCTTAGCATTTTATTTATTTAGTTAGTTTCTTCCCAATGGGGACTGAAAGCAGCTTACATTATTCTCTCCTCTATTTTATCCTCACAACAGCCCTGAGAGGTTGGTTAAGCTGAGCATGTGTGACTGGCCTGAAGCGTCATAACAGAGTGGGGATCTGACCCTAGGTGTCTCAGACCAGACTCAGAGGGCAGCTGTTTTTGATTGCAGTAGAACAGTTGGATTTTAGTCCAGTAGTACCTTAAGAGACCAACAAGAGATTCAGGGTATAAACTTTCAAGAGTCAAAGTTCCCTTGATCAGACACATTCTGATACTAACAACCATGCCACATAGGGTTTGCCTGGTCCCCCCTGGAGAGGACAGGGACCTCAGTGGGGTCCAGTGCCATAGAGTCCACCCTCCAAGGCATCCATTTTCTCAAAAGGAACTGACCTTTGTAGTCTGAAGATGGGCTGTAATTCCGGGGAATCTCCAGGTCCCTCCTGGAGGCTGGCCCCCCCAATTTGCCACACCGGCTCTCCCACTACATCACACTGACTCCAAACTGAATGAATATACAGTGCGGAAGGTGCTTTTGTTCATATCACCCCCACTGGGATGCTGTAAAATTTAAAGGCCCAGTACCACATGGGAATTGGAAGGAACCAATCACAAAGCTCCATACTGTCCAATCATAACTCCTACTGGAGAATGATTGCACAAAAAGGAATGGTAAGATTAGCTCCACCCAAGTTGCTGCCAGACCGTTACAATATAAAACAGTGGTCTGGGATGATGGAATACAACCACTTGAACAACTGAAACCAGCTGTGCAGCAGCAGCAGCAACAAATGGATAGCCAGCCTCACATCCCCCAAACTGTCCCTGTAATCCCCCAAACTGCCTAGGAGTTCCAACAACTCACTAAAAACAACAATAGAAGAAGGTAGCAGTGATGTTTTTCAAAACTCCACAATCTTGGTGCTTCTCCCCAAAAGAAACCATCATTCATAGCCATGCTTGGAACTAGGGATGGACACAAACCGAACCACAAAGCAAAATCCATCATGAATTTTGCCCTGCTCATGGTTTACAAACAGAGGTTTGTGAAGGGTCTACCATTATAACCTTCTGTGAAATTCTGAAGCCCTTCATGATGGTTTGTGGACAGAGCATAAAGCTTTCTCCTCCCTGCTTTTTGTTCCCCAGGAAAGCCACAAAAGCAGCAGAGTGGTGGAGAGCACCTCCCCACTGTTCAGCTGTTTTTCACGGTTTCTTGTGCAGTTCCTTTAAGGTGACTGCACAAGAAAGTGAAACAGCTGAGCAACTGGGAGTGCCTCCCTGCCACTCAGCTGTTTTTCCAGCTTTCTTATGCAGTCCCTGCACAAGGAAGTGACACAGCTGAGTGGCTGGGAGCACCTCCATGCCACTCAGCTATTTTTACAGCTTTCTTGTGCACTCCCTTTAAAGGTTGAAGGGACTGCACAAGACAGCCTGAAACAGCTGAGTGGTGAGAAGCACGCCACTCCCCGTGGCTCAGCTGTTTTTCAGGCTTTCTGCAAACCCCATATAAAGGGACTGCAGCCCCTTTCAATGGCGTTTATGGGGCTATGAACCATGAACCCGTTTGGTTCATGAATGAACCTCCCAGTTTGAGTTGTGGTTCAGCCACGAAGCACATTTTTCCAGTTCATGCCCATCCCTACTCTGAACCTCAAATGGCAATGGCAGACAAAGCAGGATCACACTCAATCATCTGAATGTCCAACCAAGTCCATACTGAAAAAGGTGTTCTTTGTGGTACCCTGGTCACTTACAATTTAAGGCTTTAAAAGGCCAAAAACAAGTCTTTGAGCTGGGCTCAGTTACTGAATTGATAGCCAATGAAGTTGGATTGCAATTGGTGCAATACAATTCCAGTGGCTAGCACAAGACAGTAAGTGAATAGCAGCTGCATTAAGTTACATTGTTTTCATACTGCTGGATTCCTACAAAGGATGCTGAACCACCTGGGATGTCCTTAAAACTATTAATATTACAACACTCTCATACACCTCTCTTCAGCAGTGCTATATGTTGAGCTGGCCTTGGCTGGGAAGGTGGGGGAGAAATTTGAGAAACAAACAAATAAAATGTTTACTAACAGGTTCCCTCAAGTGTAAATAAAGATTCCATATGAAATATAAAGTTCTTAGCCAACTGCACCAATAAGCTCAGAGCCTAGCTAGAGTAACCACTTACGTATTTAGAGTTGTTTCTGTGTAAGGAAAATTTACCTGAATATATGGTTTTAAAGCTCAAGCTTCTTAATCTTAAAAATAAGCTCATCCATGCCAGGCAGGATGCTGTGTATGGAATAGAGGCGGTAGAGACCTACCAGGTCAGCCATCTGTCAAAACCAAAATCTCCCTGCATTTCCACAATTCCAGGAGCTGTGCAAACATCAGTGACAAGGGAGCAAAATGGAACCTGTGCTATACAAACAGGAACTTTTTGAAGTATTTCTACTTTGAATTTCTTCCGTGTTTGCACAGTTGGGAATTTTTTGCCACTTCTTTGATTGCACTGACATGAACTTCCTCTAAAGGGCACAGAAAATCCCACAGATCTTGAAGCTTATTGCTGAACTACATTTACCACAGTATTCCTATTTATCAAGTGCTAAAAAGTACATTCGTAAAAAAAAGATAGTCATTTCAATATACAAAAGCTAAAGTATTCTTTTTTTTCCTTTTTGGAAACGTAAGTATAAATGCGGATTCCATTAGAGCTATAGTATAAAGTTTTGGTTTTAAGACAAATAGGCTACTTTTGCGATCAACCACAAATAGCATTTTACACTTGGGTTACTAAAGTATTGCTGCACACTTGTACAGCAGAAGCAAATACTATCTCTTCTCTGCTTTATCAGTGGCACACAAAGGGATGGGATCAGAACATCCAGCTTAGATAACAATGAATGCTCATTCCTTTTGATGGTTGTTAAGCATACAACTGGCTACCAAGTCTAGAGGGTAGCCATGTTAAACTGTTGCAGCAAAAAAAAAACCCCACCAAAGAGGCACCTTAAAGACTAACAGATTTATTGTAACCAACTATTGTGAGCCAGGGACCACTTTGCCAGGTGCACAAGGAGGCATCCTCAGTTGGCAGTGGCTTTTTAAAAGTTATAATATATATTAAGGGTTAATGTGAGTTGAAAGGTTAAAGTATGTGACAACTGGCCATTGTGCACATTGACCATGGTTCACAGAGAGTGTAGTCTTCATCTATCCATGTAGAGGGAACTGTACACAGTGTCTTGGGGAATCTTCCTGTCTCAACTGCATTTGTACATTCTCTGGTCAGTATGCACAAACACCAAGACACATCAAAAGATATGCTGAAGGACATCCTACTTGATCATAATGTTGTATTTTGATCATGCCATAAGCAGAGGGCTTTTCCACACACTTTTTTACTTCTGGTTTTCTTGGCAGTTGATCCGTTGGAATTGGCCACAGTTTTTCTGCACATCTGCCCCCCCCCCCCCCCCCGCATTTTCACAGCTGAGGAGTCAGTTTATTTTCTTCCCTAGCATGTGCCTTAAATAATCAGGATTTTCAAGGGAGTGGGCTGTTACAACTGGTGGAATCATCACTGGCATCACAGAACCCTCCCTTTTATTTTTTGTGCATGCTTATACAGATATATTATCTTGGCTGCATTTCTAAAATGGCACTAAAATACCAATTCTCTGAATTTTCAGCTTTCAGTTAAAAAAATTGTAAGTCTCTATCCCATTCCCTTGTGAAGATATAAGGAAAAAGTCATATCTCCGCAAGGGAAGGAGCTATAGCCTTACTTTTTAAGAAAATGAAAGCAGGGGATTCAGCGAACCTGTCTCACCTATCATTACAGCATTACATCAATATATTTATATTTTGGTGCCTCTTTTTAAAAAATGAAACCACTTGTCTTGGGGGGGGGGGGCAGGGAGGAGAGTGAGTGATTTGACAATGATGGCAGTCCAATCATCAAAAAGTGGGCTTGGAGGTGTGTGGGAGTCAGCAGGACAAATACGGACAACAACATTATGCACAAGGAAAAAGGCAACTCAAAATCAGCTTCCAGAAAAAGATCGGGGTAGAAGTGGTTTCAAAAGAACCAGACAAAACCCAGGAGGAAAAAAAATGAAGTGAAAACTAAAGGCACAAAAATGCATACAGAAATCAGGAGATAAACCAAAGTAATATGGAGTTGGAACTGACAATCGCCCCCCCCCCCCATCCTCTACATTCTGATACCATCTAGATATCAGTCCTATTCTAAGTATTCAGGCTGAAAATAAAGTTGACTGCTGATATTATAGAAAACGGAGTTCTCTCAAAAGAGTTTTACCCTAATTTTATGGTCTGGCCTAAATAAGCTAAATAGCTAAATAAGGAGGCAGAACAGACTCTTGCCATTACAGACTGCAAGTGCTAGGTTGTATTTTCCGTACTGCACTCTTTATCAATTCTGCGTTCAGTCATATAATTTTATTTATAACAGTTAACAGTTGAAGAAATATGCCATCTTAAAATGCTGAATATCCATGCCTTTGGTTTAAGGAGAAACTATACAATTTGTCAGATATTTTACTATTATTTCAGATTTGAAATGGCAGCTTTAAAAAAGCTCCAGTCAAAAGAGTAAACAATTCCGTAAGAATGGCTGTAGATCACTCCTGACCTTGATGAATTGCCAAGATGAGGAGAGGGAAAATTACTTTTTGTAATCAGGTAGCTTCTTCCACCTGTATTAAGCCCAAACTTGAAAGTCAAATAATAGTGACAGCACTAAATTGTCATTTCAGCAATTTAATAAAAGACTTTGAACTTTCTCTACTTAAAAACTCAGCCCTTATAAAGTAAACTTGCTTGCCAACTCATAATGTGCGTAGGGTAACTTCAAACATTGGGTGGATACATCAAACTTCAAACATCATTTGTGCAGACTACATCTAGCCTCCTTCATATGTAGACAACGGTGAGCCGGTAGACATTATATACATAGACTTTCAAAAGGCTTTTGGCAAGGTACCTTACCAAAGACTCCTGAGTAAACTTAGCAGTTATGGGATAAGAGGACAGGTTCTCTTATGGATTAAAAACTAGCTAAATGACAGGAAGCAAAGAGTAGGAATCAATGGACAGCTTTCACAATAGAGGGAAGTAAGCAATGGGGTCCCACTAGGATTGGTATTAGGGCTGGGACTATTGAATTTATTCATCAGTGATCTGGAACTAGGGATGAGTAGTGTAATGGTCAAGTCTGCAGATGACACCAAATTATTCAGGATGGTGAAAACCAAGACTGACTGTGAAGAGCTCCAAGAGGACCTCCACAAACTGGGTGAGTGGGTGACAGTGTGGCAAATGAAATTCAACATTGCTAAGTGTGATGCCCATTGGGACAAAAAATCCCAACTTCAAGTATAGGCTAACTGAGTCTGAGCTTACTGAAATGGAGAGAGAAAAAGATCTTGGGGTTGCAGTGGATAGCTCAATGAAAGTGTCAACCCAGTGTGCTGCAGCGGTGAAGAAGGCAAACTCCACATTAGGGATTATTAGGGAAGGGATTGAGAATAATGTCCCTATGGTGTGGCCTCATTTGGAATACTCTGTACAGTTCTGGTCATCTCAAAAAGGACATTGCAGAGCTGGAAAAGGCACAGAGGAGGGCAACCAAGATGATTAGGGGATTGGAGCACCTAGTCTATGAGAAAAGACTGAAGTCTGGGACTTTTCAGTTTAGAAAAGAGATGACTAACAGAGGACATGTTACAGGTTTATAAAATTATACATGCGGTAGAGACAGTTGACAAAGAGAAATGTCTCTCCTTGTCCCAAAATACTAGAACTCAGGTGGATCCAATGAGAGTGATGGGCAGTAGGTTTAGGACAGACAAAAGGAAATATTGCTTTACACAGTGATTAATTTGCTGTAATAGGATGTAATGATGGCCACAGGAATAAACAGCTTTAAAAGATAGATTCATGGAGGATAAGTCTATCAATGGCTACTAGCCGTGGTGACTGAGGGGAACCTCCATATTCACTGGTACTAAGCCTCTGAATCCCAGAGCCTGGATGCAACATCAGGGGAGGGCCTTGGCCTCTACGCCCTGTTGTTGGCTGTCCAGAGGAACTGGTTGGCCACTGTATGAGACAGGATGGGGTGTTGGACTAGATGGACCACTGGTCTGATCCAGCAGGACTCTTCTTATGTTCCAGTTTGGTGTAGTGGTTAAGTGAGCGGACTCTAATCTGGGAGAACCAGGTTTGATTCCCCACTCCCCACATTTGCAGCTGCTGGATGACCTTGGGCAAGCCATAGCTCTGTACCAGCTGTTCTCTCAAAGACAGCTTGGGAAAGAGTTCTCTCAGCCCCACCTACCTCACAGGGTGTCTGTTGTGGGGAGGGGAAGGGAAAGGAGTTTGTAAGCCGCTCTGAGACTCCAAGTGAGTGAAGGGGGGGATATAAATCCAATCTCTTCTTCCTCTTCTTCCTTCTTCCTCTTCTTCTTATGCTCCTATAGCTTGAGAACTGCTTTTCTGTGGTAGAAGGCATGGGTTGGGCTGATGCATGGAATTGGTAACTATGTAATTCAGCTGCATTCAGTAATGCGGTCATGTTATTTACACAAAGACTTCAGAGCAGTGTGAAAGTGCATTACATGGAAGTAGTTCCCACACTGCTGAAAGTGAAGAGGTTTCCATGCCGGCAATCACATGAATGAAATGGCTAATGACAGGTATAAACTGTCCCACAGACAAGGATCTAAAATGAGAAATACCTGTTTAGAAAGAACTTTCATATGAGCAACACTTCCACGGCAGTAAGCTTCAAGAATCACACCAAACTGTACTGAAAATGCAGGTATGTGTACTTCTGATCTAAAAGAAAAGAAAAGAAAAATCCCTCTGTATATGAATATCTGCAGAACCATTCTTTATTTAAGGAATTTTATGGCAGATGTAACTTGTCAGTTACATTTAAACTGCGTTTTAAAAATCAGTCTTCTTCATTATTTTAAAAAGGATAAACAAATGCCAAACCAAGGGCATGTGCACACTTTTCATATAAGATAGCATGATATAATTGCGGTTGGTTTTTTTGCAAAACTGTTGATCCCCACCTCAAAGTTAAGCACTCGGCCTCTCAAAGGATCCAGAATGTATAGACATGAATCTCGCTATCTCTTTATCCCAAAAGATAGGCATAAAAAATAGAATACCATTCTGTTTGCGGTTCTTGAAAACAGCCCCTTAGCTATAGTGGGGAATTTCGGGGCCACGCCCCGTCACCCAAAAGGCCAGCTCATCCGGGAGTGCTGGCAGCCAGCTGTCCTTGTTTACTTTGCTCCACAGCTGGTTTCCACCACAGCTCATCCAGGAGTGCTGATGCCTGGCAACACTTGATGGCCTATCTTTCCAACTTCCCTCCCTCTCCGCCACCCCTGCTCCTGCCCCACACTTCTCCACCCCCACCCAAAAGGCTAGGAAGAGACCAGGAAGCTCCAGCAGGAGTGCCAGCAGGGCAGCGAGTGAGCTGAGCAGGCAGGTGAGGTTCAGGCTGCCCTCTCTGCAGGTCCAGAGAGCCGCCCTTCTCCCCTCCACCCTAGAAGCATCTCCCTGTTGTGTGGTGTCCTTTTGTCCACCTTGTCCTGAGCAGCCTGATGGGCAGAGGAGAAGAACGGGTCTAATGGCCCAGGAAGGCTGGTCGGGCTGGAGCAGTGGTGTGGCTCGATTCCGCTCTCCCCAGGCTCAGCCTGATCACCCCTGAAGGCCTTCCAATGGCTGACTGCCAGTTAGACAGGGTAGGGTGGGGTGGAAGTGGGTATGGAATGGGTGCCATGGGTGATGCAAAGGCTCTGAGGAAAATAGTTGACCTGGATCTTTCATCAATCACCGAGGCCACAATGGGCATTCTGCACTGCCCGCACCAGCAGAGCTGGCTCAGTAACGGGGGGAGAGGTGAAGCTGCCCACAGGAGCCACCCCGGGTTGGGCAGCTGATTAAGCTGCCGCCAGGCAAGCTGCCACCAGGCAAGAACCAGGCTTGGTTCATCAGTCCTTGTCAGAAGCAGAGGGGATGCCCGGCTGGTGGCTTTGCTTGTGCCTGAGAGACCCAGGGCTCTTCTGAGGTACCGGGCAAAACCTCCAAGAGGCTTCTTTGATGATCCTTCAGAGTGCCCGGAATGTTGGGGAAAGGGCCAGCCAGTGCACAAGTTTTATTTATTTTATTTTTGTGATGTCAGAAGTGATGTCACACCCCCTCCACTGCCTCCTGCCAAAAATTCCTGGCTACAGGCCTGGCAGAAAACTAATCTTGGGGAGACCTTTCTTTCCAAATCCAGGAGCCAGCCACGACCCCCCACTCCCAACCAGTCAGTTCCACAATCAGCAATACAAACAGGAGAGAGGGAGGATCGACGGTCTTGTCCAGAATCCAAAAGAGCCTGGAAACCACTGGAATGGCAACTAGGAAACCCAGAAGGTGAAGGAGATGCTGGTAGGATCCCTGCAGAGCATGAAGGTTCTAATAAATGTACTGCAACCTAGATAGCTGGTCTCCACTGTTTATCCATGAACTTAAAGGGGGTGAAAATTGAGAAGTGTTTGAAAAAAACAATTCTCACGTTCCTCTTCCATATTCTCTTCTTCCTAAGAAACAGGGCATAACTTGTGCCAGTGAAAAGAAGAAAGGAAGACTAGGAATCCTTTGGTATGCTTGTGAGAATCCATGGGGTAACAGGAGACCCTACCACTTGCAGGATGTGGTCATGAGGCTGATCTGACACAATGGCCCATTTGTACTCCAGTATCCTGAGCCAATCTGGAACATGGAAAGCATCTAGCACAGATGTGGGATCATTTCTGAAGCGACTAGCTATTCCAGGAGCAGAACCCAAAGCCAAATAGCACAAATAGTGTGTGTGTGTGCATGTGTGTGTATGTGCGCGCGCATATAGTTCAAGAAGTACTCCAGACAGGGAGGAAGGGTCCTTAGAAGCTTTATGTTTGCCTTCTTGGGAGCAACTATCACTTTCTTTGTCCCCAAGTAATACTACTCTGTCTGACAGGCATAATCCAGTGTTAAACCACAATGGTTTGCTGGCAGCTAGTGGCTTCATGAATGGGTTATACTACAAATTGCTTCTCTCTGGAGCTCTCCTACCTGAACACCTTTTTTTAGTTCCTTCCTTGCTGTGGGAGTGAAATTAATGACAAGGGTGAAATCTGCAATAGCTAGGAGGAAGGTGACCTCATTTAAAGATACATATCCTCCTTTCCATGTATTAATGGTGAGCTCAGAGCAGCTTCAACCACTTTGTCATCTCTCTCTTTTTCTTCAGGTAGGCTGGGCTTTCCCTTAAATGAAGGAAGCAGTTGAAAGGTAGGAAATGGAGCTAAAGCTGAGGTGTAGGCAGAGCATTCCTCAAGCTGATTTGCTGCCTTTGAGAGCAAAAGAG
Organism: Lepidodactylus listeri; assembly: GCA_029233225.1. NCBI lineage: Eukaryota > Metazoa > Chordata > Lepidosauria > Squamata > Gekkonidae > Lepidodactylus > Lepidodactylus listeri. The sequence continues at coordinate 49,914,960 of JARCFY010000005.1, read as the reverse complement.
AGCAATTCAGTCTAATGAGGCACAAACTCAGCAAAATTAAACACTATAGTCCCCTTACAGAAATGACTAAGGATCCATTTCTGCAGATACTCTTGGATTTTCTATACATTTCGCTTCTTAGCTGCAGCTCCCAGATGGCTCAACAAACTGGACAACTCACTTTCAGTCTGTCTGCTCATGAAAACAAGCCAAGGGGTGGGGGACATCGGTGCAACTTAATTGATGCATTTAAAAACAAACCACATTGTTGTCCTAGCATATAGGCAGATACTTTTTGTATAGATATTGGGTTTAAAGTCAATGTACAGAAGTGGCTGGGTTGAAAAGTGATTAATTCATGCAAATTAAATAAATAAGCAGAATTTCACTTACATGTTTTATGATGATTACAGGACTATAAGAAAACACAACCTGTTAAAAATGGGCATAATACAGGAATGGACATGGATGACTGGTCCTTATTTAGGAAAAGCAATTGGCTAGAAATGACTAAATGGCACATGGCAGTAAACAGAATTGAAAATTCCCTGACTCTGATTCCCTTTTAAGCTCTGACATACTGGTTCAGCCATGTTTTCTTTCATTAGAACTAGAAATTTTGCTCTTGGAACAGTTTGGGGAAAAGAAGGAGGCAGCAGACTATACAAGAGGTTCTTACCTCAGATGCCAAAACAGCATCTGTCCTATTCTCCTGTTTGCCAGTGCTTTCTCTAGCAGGAACCTGGAGAGGGCACAGTCGAGAAAAGGTTCATATTTCAGTACTTGTACAAGCTGCAGAAGATACTGAGCAAGTTCTTCATCACTGGAAGAAGATAAAGAAAACCTGGGTAACTAGCTTCATTGTGGGAAGATGAATTAAAGTGAAAGGAAGGAAAAACTGAATAATGTAAAATGGTATTAACTACCACATACACAAACAGAAAGAGAACTCCCAATCAGACACTGGAAGGCTTTCAGATGTAATATGCATGACCACTCAAAGTAGGTTTCACTGGTTCAGAAAATATTAAAAATTAGCTATATGCATTTATCTTAATGATTACCAGCGTACGCCAACAACTCTACCTTTGGTATCTTCTATGCTTATTACATCTATTTTTAAAAGCGCTAAAAGTTTAGAGTCAGATACAAATTACAAGTAAAAAATTTCTTTCTCTAAAATCATTCTCTAAAATAATCCCAAAAGTAAGACCAAACGTTCCCTGGATCCAGAACCATGTTTTTGAGTCACTTCTATGACTTCTCAGGCCCTGCAATGTCTGAGATTGTGGAAGATATTTGATATTAAAGCTGAGCAATTGGAAGGCTGATTCAGAAATAGCCAGGCTCCCCTGAGTGGCCTGCCTGGACACTCCCTTGACAATGGCTCTATTTTTTGGCTCCCTGAGGATTAAGGACTGAGGTTTGCAGGCTAATAAGTAACCCTCTAGCTTCTGGCTTACAATAACAGACCTCTGGCTTACAGTAACAGACCTCTAATAACTAGAGATAAGGCCATCAGCTACCTCTTGGCCACTCAGTTTGCAACTTAGGTAACTAAACCATAATTCCCAGGAGATTCAATCACTCCACCATCCCAACTGCCCCACTTACTACTCATAATTCATAGCTCTTTATTACAATTTCTAGTCACTTCCTTCTTCCCCGGTACATACTGTCCTCTTCCTTGTGACCAGATTTGAATATCCTATGCCCCACTCCATGTTATCTTTACAAAGGACCCCAAAATACCACCAACAGAATACGGCTCCAGTAGTAAATCCCCAGAAAAAAACAGAAGCACCAGCCTGGCATGAGGAAACTGGGTTCAGTTATTCATTCCAGACTGCTCTTCCATTACTACAGGATGAGGTTTAGCAGCATAAAAGTTCAATCTGATCCCCAAGGACTGTCACTGATATCACTGGACTAAGACCCTCCTTCTCATCTGGCTCTGTTTTCCTTGCTATTTCAGCACTTCTCCAACTATGCTAGACTGAAGGATCAGGCAACACATGAATCTTTCTGTTCTGCTTCTATAATCTGCCTCACCTTCCCTGCTGATCCTAGCCTCCTTATTTCCCAAATGTATGCCTTCCCTCTCCCCCACCATTCTGTGGGCTGTTCAGTGAAAGAAAAGCCTCACCCTTCAACTTACCCCCCCCCACTCTCCAGAGATGCTGTACGCTCATAACAAAACTGAAGGTGGGAGCTGATTTTGGATTAGCCTGAGGGAGGAACATCTAGCATAACTGGGATGGTTTCTACTAGGAATCATCTGATCTACCTGTCGTTGCTTGTTCCCTAAATGCTTATGTTACAGGCCATCTATTCATACTCAAAACTCAGTAATTCCTCTAATTTTGGATTTAATATTGCTCTTTCAAACCACCTGCATTTTCCAGCCTTTGACTGTGTGTTCAATAAAAGTCAAAACATAAGTACAGCCTTCCTCATTGTTAAGTCCTTTCCCAAGGTATAGTCCATGACTGTGCTCTCCTCAAGCACCGACAAAACATCATTTGACATGGACAACTGGAAGTATTCTTATGAGTGCATATATGAATTGTTTTTTCACATGTACTCCAACCATTTCTGGTAACAACTGCAACCCACTGACTCTACATCAGGGTGACCAAACTTGCTTAATGTAAGAGCCATACAGAATAAATGTCAGATGTTTGAGAGCCACAAGACATGAAAAAATACTACACTTTTTACTGGGAAATATGCAAATTTGCTTTTTATTAACATTAAATGAGACTGCCAAAAATAATAACAAAAGCAGTAAAAGCAGATATTGATAATGATATTTATTTGTCCAATTATATTTGTTTGCTAATGATATTTAGCTTCCCCAGCCACCCTACCAGGAGTCGCACAATATGTGTGAAAGAGCCGCATGCGGCTCCTGAGTCACGGTTTGGCCACCCCTGCTCTACATGGTGGTGGTGGAAAGCTGATTTACGGCAACCTGTTAGGATTTTCAAGGCAAGAGACACTGAGGTGGTTTGCCATTGCCTGCCTCTGCACAGTGATCCTAGTATTCCTTGGTGTCTTCCATCCAAATACTAACCAGGGCCAACCCTGCTTAGCTTCTGAGATCTGAGAAGATCAGGCTAGCCTGGACTATCCAGGTCAGAGTGACTCTACACAGATTAAATTCACAAAAACTTAAATGACAACCCTACCAATTCAGTATCATAAGGCCAGCCAGGCCTAACAGAACAGCTACCTTGTTTACATTTTATGAAAGTCAAAATATTCTGTCAACAAATTAGCCTTGAAATTTAAAATGTTACTAATCACTTGCAATGCTCTTGAGAAGTCAAGGACATTGAAGCACAGCAGAGCTGCACTTGATAATGGCCAACATTTTCTTGGAGCAAAGATAGTATTAAATTAGAAACGTATGTTCTAATGAGAGAATTAACGAGTGAGGGAATGGGCTCCTGAATGCTTCCCCCCACCAAGTTCAATGGCCGCTCTCAACTCTGACACATGCGTCACATTTAAGGTAGAACCCCCAATTTTTTCATTTCCCCTGTGTTGTCCATCTCCTCCCACATCTTAGTATGTGTCCCAAAAAAATAACCAAAGAAAGACTCATATTGTCTGGGCTAGAAACAATTCCCAAACGAAGACCACCCACTCTGGGTCGACAGATACTGTTATATACTGTGATCCCAGCCCAGTCCACAGCTGGGATGTTTAAACAGCAGCCTACATCATGATTTGAGGATTATTTTATTTGTGCGGTAAAAGTCACAGTGACATTTTGTTTTTTAAATTTTGGATCAACTACTGAAATAAGCACCAGACTCACCTCATGTGCCTTAAACAGCCTACTGCATATTCTCGTACATATTGATCTGGATAATTGAAATCCAATAATTCTAATGCTTCTCTGGGAGGCAGTTTGGCCCATATTTGAAGAAGGGCCTGAAGCTGTTAAAGAAAAGAGAGAGACATCACAATGACTAGAAAGATATTTTTTGAGAATATTCATGGGTTGAATTCTGTTTTTTCCTCTGAGAAAGGAGGGTGAATCACATTCAGCACACATTTTTTAAAAAAGTCATAGGCAACATCTCCTGCTGCAGTATAGCAGAAACTAGGTAGGAGAAAACACAGGGTGGCGCAACCAGGGAAACATGACCTATTCTTCTCTTCTTTAGTATTTCAATTACACAAAAGCTGGGGATGCTAGCCTAGAACTATCACCCCCCCACACTGATGAAACACATTTTCTAGTGTTGGTAGTTTCTTCCTTCCTCCGTTAGTGAAAGCAATACAGCCAACTCAACAAAGAAAACCAAGTGCACAAGAATTTAATTCAGATAAAGCAGCAAATGAAAAATGGATGGAGTACAAGGTGGTTTGGGACATGACAAACCACAGGGGTTGGGTTATCCAAGAAGGTAGAATCCTGGAAATTACACGGAGCACCTTCTAACACCTTGAGAAACAGAAAACAGTGTTGCCCTTACCTGTAACTGTTGTTCATTGAGCTTCCACTGTGCAGGCACACCTGGGTACTGTGCAGGCCAGACATTGGAAGATTTCTAGCTAGCAGAGTAATAGAGAAGAGGAGCCCCTCCCAACTGGAAACATGTGAGCTGTTTCCCACCTAATGGCCACGTGCTCCAGGGAAGGGCTCTACACACTCCCTCAGTCCTCCTGAGCTGTCACTATGAGCGTATATATAAATATTTCAATTTATGAGCCACACTTCTCTGAGTTCAGAGAGCTCAGGGCAGATAGAAACAGGAAATCCATACAATTTAAAATAAAAAAGGTTAAAATAGCTAAAAACATTTTCAAATGGCGCTAAATCAATCTATAAATTGCATTACTGTCTCACAAATAGATGGAGCAAGAAGCAAAATGGAGAAGGGGAAGGGAGTGCCAGATGAGATGATACCCATTGATATCCTCAACCAAAAGCTTGGTGGAACATCCCTGCCTTGCAAACCCTGTGGAACTGCACCAGGTCCCACAGAGTGCAGATGTTATTTGACAGAGAGTCCCACCATGTGTCTTTATAATTTTAATTTTTCTTGTGTGCTTACAGCAGGGCAGGAGGGAAGGATGCATGCCCGCACAGTGACAACTTGGTGAACAACAGTTACAGGTTAGTGCAGCACTGTTTTCATCATCATTGCCTTGTGCAGTCCCACATGGGAGACTACCAAGCTAATTTACCAGGTGGTGGGGTGAGCCATTTTATTGGAAAACTGACTGCAGTACTGCTGTCCCAACAAAAGTCTCCCTTCTTATATTCACATTTACAGAGTAAAGTCTGCTAAAAGTGTTCAAAGAAGTCCACATGGCAGCCTTTCAGACTTCCAGTAACGGGATGCCTCAACGAAATGCAGTGGATCCCGCTTGTACCCTTGTGAAGTAAGCTGTAACTGTTATCATATTTTGCATTTGGCTTATTGACAGAACTATTCAGTCCCAGTGACAAAGGCAGACTAGAAACAAAAATAGATAAAAAAATTAAGACCTTATTTTATTGTTAGGCGGCTCTGGAAGTGAGCACTGAAAGGAACCACTTTCTCTTAAGAGTTATGCTGAAGAGAAAATGATTTTTGTTGCAGCACAGATTCCTTGAAGCAGTTTACAATTCATGATGAGCCTTTAGAAATATAATATGGCCAAAGAACATTTCAGTTTACACACACAAATATATTACTTAACATTTTTTAAAGAAAAAAGCAGCCTGCTTGAAACATAGGAAGATGGGCAAGATTGACATCTGAACCAATGTTTGATCTGTTGAAATCTGCATATCTAATTCACACCTTGCACTTTATGTCTGTTATAACTGTACAATAAATTAAGATGCTTTATGTGTTGTTCTATGTATTTATATTGTTATGCATTTTATGTAAGCCACCCAGAGCCCGCCTTGGTGGGGAGGGCGGGATATAAGTCGAATGAATGAATGAATGAATGAATGAATGAGGCTTAACTCACATGGATAAAAAAAAAATCTGCAGGGGGCACCCAAAAAGGGGAATTTTTCTAACAAATCTCAGGGATCTTGGGGGTTTGAAGAAAAATCAACTAAAAAAAGATTAAAGGAATTCAAACTCACCCAAACAGCTGAAACAATGTTTATGTTTATGCAGAAATGGCAACTTACAGAAAAAGCAACAACCAAGAACTAGCAATTCTATCATGGCTGCCATTTCGGAATTGCCTAGCAACAACAGCAAACATTGCCACAGGCAGTGGGAGGGAAAGGAGGCATTAGTAAGAAAACAGCAGTAGTGGGAACAAAGGTGGGGGGGGGGTGATATTGGCGGGAGCATGGAGAAAGAGCAAAGGAAATGGGGGCCAGTGGGAGTATGGGGTATCTTTTACCCCACAAGCTCTTTGCTGTTTCCCTACTAGAAGAAGTTAGGCATGGTTTGTGGGAGAAAAAACTGTTACAACTCTTGTTTTAATGATAAATCTGTACACACCCTGTATGATCACATCCTGGATTGTATTCAGACTTTGGATCAATGACTCTGAGGGTTTGGCCCCAAATGTTCTCTTGGTAGCAGAAAGAGACTGTCCAAAGTATAAGATCTGTTTGAGAAAATTTATGACTGTTGGATGAATCACCCAAGGTGCTGCCTGTGAGAACTCCAGACATAATCTTATAATACAAACCCCACAGTGCAGAAGTAACACATGAATCAACCATCACTGCCAAGCGCTGAACGACCAGACTGTATGCTGATGCTGCAGGAAATCTTGGAACTGTCTAATGGCAATGGAGACTCCTACTAAGTACCAAAATGTGTGCTCATATAAAATATTGTTCTGTTGCCACTAAGACTACACCAGCTTTAAATTCTTACCATCAGAGACTGCAATTATTCAACTAGAAGATGTTAAGTGATATGACCTTAGAGGAAACAAGAGCTCAATGACCTGAAAAGCTGCCAAGAAAATTCCAAAAATACAGACTGTTCTTGTTTACATTCCTCCTCTGAGCCTGAATTAGGAGGGAAATGCTGGCCAGCTAGATCAACATCCCAGGTGGGTACCGGCTGATCTAAATGTGACGGTCAGAGGCCAATGAGGGGACTTGTCACATCTGGGCAGAAAGGAAAGCTTTCTTAAGCTAAAACCAAAACACAACCAGAACCAACCAAGACAATGAGTCCTGCCTCCTTAGCAGTTTCTCAGATATGTTAAGTATACAGGAAAAATATTTAATCAGCATGGAAAGCCTTTCCTATATTAAAGAAAAAATCTCCTCTTAACTTGACTGATGTTTCTCTGTGGAATATTGTTGTGTAACAAAATGTTCCTGCATTATCCTCCAACCACAGGGAGCGTTTATATGGCTGATATTATTTTGCATCTCACACAGCAAGCATGAGAAACCTTTTTTGGCTCCTTGTTTTGAATTGGTGGCTGTTTCAATGTTGAATACACGTAAATGGTCTGGTGAAGATCTACTTGAATCAGAGTTTGGTTGGCCATCCATAGTCTGTCATATGTATTCAGTATCTTTTTGATACTTCTACAATTATACTATTTGTTTTCTGTGTATTTACACACTGGTTAACAGTATACTGAATATTGTTTACAATCATATGCTTGTCATATTTTCTATATTGCAGGCTTAGGTGCTTTGTAGAAGGGTGTTCCTTCTCACCCCCCCATTAATTAGTTGTTAATTCAATTAGATCTTGTTCAGAACTGCAGTTTTAGCCGACAAGCCAAGGAGTGTGAATGTAAGTGAACACAGTTGCTCTGCAATAATAGATAACTAACCCATAGTAAAGACATCTCATGTGACTTGCTTAGAGTCAGATAGGGGCCTGGAATTATTTTTTGCTGTCTATAATACAAGTTCAATGTATGCAGGAATGCAAGTTAGCAAGACAGGAGCTAACTCACAATTGCATGCTTAAAACTGAACTCCACAGAATCAGCAAGCCCAAATAGGAAACATGTATGTTTTAGAAGTCAGCACAAACCCAATGTGAACCCAATCTTCTTTCTGAGATGCTACTGCTTTAACCTAAGAAGACAATCACACAACAACACTAAGCTTTCTTCTTCCTCTCACCAAATACTGCTTAAAAGAGAGCATATTTGATGGTAGCTAGTTTCACTGACAGGACGGTTCTATCACTCAAACCACAACCTCATATTCCTGTGTAAATAAAACTGTTCCATTTTACTACTTAAAATACTTTTAGTAAATCAGCTCTTCCATTTGCCTTACCTGAGCAACATCTTCAAGCTTGTTCCACTTGACAGAGAGCAATAGCTTTGGCAGGGACTGTGGAAAATTCTCACGGCAGTCATACCGCAAAGTCCAAATGAGATCCATTTCATTTTCACAGAGCTGAGACAAAGGATCTCTTTCCATGATCTCCTTTAACTCAATGTAGAACTTTTTGCCACCCCGGCCCTTTAAAAAAAATGCAAAGGCTGCCATTTATAAATAGTACAGATGGTGCCAAGACAAATGTTTCTAATGCCTGTAGAAGTATGAATGACATGGAGGCCAGAATAGGGTAGATTAGTTGCTGCACCTTTTAAATTAGTTGCTGTGTCATTTGAAACACAGTATAAAGGAAGCAATTCTAAGAATATATTCACATATAACTCCACAAGGGGGCAATATTGCTATTTTTTCATTCAATCTACATAATATTTCTGTCCAGAAAGGGGGATGTTGGCATTGTATACTCAACAACTCTAAACATATGTAACATTTAGAGACTAATGCATAACTATTCTGTTAGAGTTAGGGTTATTGAACATACCATGTAAAGGGGGGAAAACCCACACACCCTAGAGCATACACCCCAATTTACTCACCTCTTGCTTTTCATCTCACATCAATACTCATAAGGCTACAAGTAGTATCAGTAACTTCAAAAGTATACCATATGTAAAAAATACCCCGCATTTACAAGTAAATGAGCCATTAAACCCATTCCTTTCACTCCTCCCCACTTCAAAGCAAGAGAAGTGAAATGTTAGGATTAAATGGCTGCCAGCCATTTAACCGTTCCCGGGTGATTCCCACCTTTCTCTGAGAAAGGGGGACCCGACTTGGCCAGTTTAGTGCGGGTTATTTTGCTTTGCTTTGGTTTGGAGTTAAGTTCGGTAGTGCCCTGTATGGGAATTTTGGAGTTTGTGCCCATCCCTACTTATAAGAACAGAATTTTTACTCAAGAGGCTGGCTATCCCTCCAGTTGCAAACTTCATATAATAACAACTCCAATGAACTCTTTAAAACACTAAGTTACACTTATTTTGATATGAAATCATTCATAAGCAGTGCTGAATGGTTTATGATTTAAATCATTCAGAATTAAAGTTCATTGAATTAGACAATTTACAATCATTTTGTAATGTGACCATAGGCTTTAGCGGCTGCAGAACAGATGGGAAATTAGGGCAACTGCACAGATTGTTTTGCTCACACTTTAAAGGGTATGATAAAATATAATTTAAAAACCTATAAAAGTTCTATTTTTTTAATGTGGGTACTTCACAATGCATGAACAGAAACAAAATGTGGAAGGAAAAATCCTGTAAGAGAATTATTTTAAACAGGGGAAGATCATTGTTTCACCTGTGATACTTACTGCCATACCAGAACTATCACTACTTCTTGCAATCTCAGCTGCCTTTTCAAGTATCTGCAAAAGGATAACAATGTATAAACACTACGTACGGGTGGTATGGGGGAAGTGATCACATTGCAGCATGTTAGAATTCAAGATGATTGCCAGATATCACAGTAAGATCTCTACAGTCTGAACATTCATGCAAGCAGGTCTACCCATTATGCAGCAGATTTTGCTTTACAGCACTGTGAAATAAACAGGATACATAATTCAACAAAGTTTAGAAAATGCAGTGATAAATCATAGTTATATGGACAGCCTCAAGTACTTCAATAGTCAGTCCAAAAACATTCATTTACAGCTTGAACAAGGCAGATTCTGAAGCACTATGTTCCCTGCAAATGGCAAAGTCATGCAGTCATGTTTTAACCAAGGAACATATACACCCCTCTTCTTTATCGTTTTTAACATAACCTTTATCTAAAGGTCTTCCACTTGTTCAATATTCTTGTGTGTGTATGTGTGCGTGTGTGTGTGTGTGTGTGCACGTGCTTGCATGCCTGGAAGTCATGGTGACTTCTAGCGACCTGTAGTGGGGTTTGGATGTTTCAGAGAGGTAGTTTGATTGCCTGCCTCTGCATCCCAAGCCCTGGTTTTCGTTGGAGGTCTCCCTTCCAATTACTTGCCAGGATTGGCCCTGTTTAGCTTCTGAGATCTGATGAGATCGGTCTTGCCTGAGCTATCCAGGTCAGGGCACTAGTTCAACATTCTTAATAAGTCTGCTTTGCCCTGTAGGCAGTGGAAAGAAGGTAACAAATGTGTGTCAGCTTGGCTGAAAAACTACATTATCTCCAAAGGTCAAACTAGATGAGATCCTAGAAGATTTGTGAATGGCTTTCCAATGTTTTTTATTGCTAAAAAAGCTGCTGGTTGGTGAAGGGGTGGAGGTGGGGAAGAGATCTGAATCTGTACAATGGTGAGAAGGTTTTAATATTTTTCTCCACCGTTTTCCTGACCTCTGATGCCACTCAGCCCATAGCTACACTTTACACAAATTTTCACACACAATGCACATTAACATCTCCTGGGAACACTCAAGGTCAGAAAATAGTGTGTGTGTGTGTGTGTGTGTGTGTGTGTGTGTACACACACACACACTTTAATCTATATACTTTTCTACTCTTTCCAAATTAGTTACAGCAGCTTTTTTTTTTAAAATACACATTTGTGTTCCTATATAGAATTATTCCTAGCTTTACACTGTCAATCAGAGGGTAAAACCAGACAGATCTTCTAAAGGCTGGTAGAAGTGGTATGAATACACATTCTCTGCCCCTGAAAACAAACACCTTGGAATGTAGCAACTGTGTGTCAAAACTGCCTCCCTCTTACTTTAGAATGTCTGTCTGTCTTCACCCTTAGCTACTAGGCAAAAGCGTGTACTGGATAAAAGCATTTCTGAGCCCTATTCAAGCATAATTAGATCACAGCATCGAATCTACCAAGTGTAAAGACAAAATGAAACAGTGTGAATGGTAAGCCCAATGTGGATCTGCATTCATTCCTTAGTAAACAGATATACAAACTTCCAGACTTATTGAGTCCTAAAAGTTATCTATTTTCTTTTTCAGAGAAGTTGAAAGTGCAGAGTACTAATCAGCAAGTGCTTTTGATGTTCATAATGCCATTTTATTCCCTTTTACTCTACTGAGCTCTATGAACAGCTGTTTGCTTGGCCCTTGTGAATATCTTGAATCCACCCTTCCCCCTCCAGCTTTCTACACAGAAAGTCTCCAAATCGGTTTATTTCTAAAGAAAAATGAAGAGGGAGGGAGGGAGGGAGGGAGGGGGAGAGAGGGAGAGAGAGAGATGGAGATGTTTCCACCGAGTCAGGCCCTTAAAAAAACAAGTTGAAAGTCTGCCAAAAGTAGGTGGGGAAGGGGTGAAATCCCACACTGGAGTCAGAGCCATACATGTGTGCCAGTAGGAGACTGAAGGTTGAGAGAAGCAAAGCTTCCCCCATCAGCAGAAAAAACATACACCACTTGTGGCTGGAAGTAAGTGATCAAACAAAAATGGCAGCTATAGAAACACAGCACTATTAAGTTCCATTTGAACAGATAAACAGATGAAAGCTTTTTACAACATTTACCCCCCACCAACCCACACTCTGTGCAAAATTTGCAAGAGGAAAAATTAACACACTTCAAAATATTTTTTCAAATTTCTTTGACATGATGCAAATAATGTTCTAGACCATTCATTATGTATTTCAAGTGTCAAAGATCTTTACTGCATGGAACAGTTTAGCAAATCTACAATTCACCAAAAAGAAGTGCAAAGTTGGGAAGGGAAAGGTGCAGTAGGGAACTGGATTAAACAAACACTCAACCCAAACAAACTTACCTTGTCAAAGGGAGGGTAATAAATAGGGAGTTTTGAATACTCTTGAAACTTGATGTGCAAAGCTGTTGCATTTTCAGTGTATGGATTTGTCTGTACTGTTCCCATTGGATTCAACATCTCTTCAAGTTCATCTAACCAACAGCAAAGAACAAGTTATATTGTAACATGCATACCCAACATTTAAAACTCATGCTATGCTTCTTTGCAGGTGAATTCCAGAATGGAATATCCCTTTCCATTTAAAAAAAACCTCCCTGAAAATAGGAAACAAGCACTCCAAGCAACGAGAAGGGCGACCATTTTCCTCTGTGATTTTAATTTTTGTTGTTGTGGGGAGCTTTTTGTGCACAGGATCCATTGAAGAAGAATCCCCTGCCTCTCCAAATCTGAAATGGTGAAGCTCATTCCACCACCTCAGTAATTCTGCCACCTTATTCCCTCTTCATTCCTCCCATGCCCTCCTTAACTCTGAGGGCACATTTATTTAGACAATTTCTGTGCTGCGTCTCCAGCCAGCCTGCTCATGGCACCTTACAAAAATGAAATGAAGTGAAATAAAGTTGTTAACAATATAGCAAGAGATCCATTTTCATATTATAGCTCAGGCCTTGTTTTCATGGAGCACCTGATATTGTTTTAACATCGTCTTCTCTTCCCAGCACTTCCTAATGTTTTAACTCTGAAGCCAGCTTGTAAATCCTATGTGACCAAGTACAGTGCCTGGTTTTTATGTGAAATTCATACCAAAATGGAGCAGACTTACTGCAACACTAAACAGTGCTAGTTAAGTTCAACCTAGGATCAGTCTCACAATGTGTGATTTCAAGTTATCATGTGCTTTCTTGCCCTTTCTGAATGGGGGAAGTAGAGGCAGTGCAGTGCAAAGGTAAAGGTATTGAACAAAGACAGGGGAACCTGGTTCAAATCCCCAACCATGGATGAAGCTCCTGGATGACCTTGGTCCAGGAAAGAATGATGTGCTTAAATCCCACAATAGCCATGATAATGCAACTACAGCGAAAGGTGCAGTAGAGGTGATGTGTCTGGATTACAGGATTTATAGTGCAATTGTAAACAGAGTTATACCCTTCCATTGATTTCAGTTGTCTTAGAAGGGTGTGAGTCTATTTAAGATGGCACTGCTAGTGGGCTTATGAAAACTCTGGGACAACAGTGTGTGTGCGTGGGGTGTGTGTGAGGTTGATTCCCACTTTCCAGAGACACTGACAAATGTTAATTGTCATATAATGAATAGAATGCATTTTATTTTTATTAATTATATTTTATATAATGAATAAAATGCATATATTCTCAATAGAATGCATTTTAAAAGAACTCATCAGTTTCTCTGGGCAAGTACAAACTGGTATAGATTCAGGAAACTAATAATGACTGGCTTAGATTGCAGCCACATAAAGACTTCTATAGCCTCCTCCAGATGGAAACATTTCCTACATCCAGCCAAAGCTGCACCTTCACTTGGCTGAACTCTTTTCCCAAAGCCAACTCTGACGAGTCAGTGAAAAATACAGGGCTAGAAATTTGTTAAAAGAAACTTTTCCTTCACTGAGAAATCGAAGATGCTCAGTAAAACAAGATGTACCTAGGTGGTGTTCTTTAATCTGCCTTGGACTAGCATCTGCTTTCCATAGGGGTAAGCATGTGAAATTGATATTAGCATTAAAAAAATGGCTCCTAAAGGATGCAGAACACAACTTTGAAGTAAGTGTGATTAGCTTAACAAAGACATCAGCAGAGGGAGCTGCTGGGGCCCAGATGCAGTTCATGCTCTCTATTCAGAATGAATGTCTGCTAGCATGTTGCCACAACTGTACTGAAGCTGCTGGGAAACACTTCCTCATAGGAGCAGCTCCATGTGGTGGGAGGCAGCACACAGAAATGCTGACTACATGGTAAACACAAATCGCATGGAGTCTCTCTACAGCCTTGCCAGTCAGGAAGGGGTGGTGAAAACACAGAAAGACTTCATGAGATTTAGGGGAAGGAAGTTAAGGGTTTCTATATGCAGCACACCCCACATGAAGCTGCCATGTAAATGTAAATGTGCAATGTAAAGCTGCTGTTATGTGGGGAAAGAGTTTCCCTATCTAGAATATATAACACCTCAAAATAATATATAACAATGCTCAAAATTAATGATACTCTGCAACATTCAGAACAGTTGCAATCCATCCAGTGCTAAAAGCTGCACAGCTGTGACTTATTTCAGAAGGGTATTTATGGGAAACCCAAGCAAGCCAGCCAGCCAGCCAAACCTTCCAAGATGAATGGAAGCTTCACAGCGGCACAGAACGTTAGGTGCCACAAGCAGCCTCTGGATCACAAGTTAAGTCTTACCAGGAAATGATGACCAGCTGTGCAGTACAAAGTCTCCCGTTTTCAACTGTCCTTTAAAGTCAAACACCATGGTATTGACCCAAGCTACAGAATAGTGCTGAAATGAAAAACCATCCAGTTTAAAGGTGAAATTGAGTTCTGGATTTGATAGTAAAACTATTTGCATTTAATGGAAAAAAAGAGATAAAGAAGGAAAAAAGTTATTATTAATTAAGAAGCTGGTCTGGAAAAATTCAAGATGCTACATAAAATGTTTTCTACAGTACAGCCCAACTAGCATAAAAGATACCTGAAACTGAAGGTCTCCCTTAATGGGTTAAGGTGATCAATGTAAAATTAGATGTATTTTGCTCCTTCAGGAATTTTGAAAATATCCTTTGCTTCTTCCCCCTAATATGTCTCCCCTCAGTTCCCACCTCAAGCTCTCCTTTGGTTCTCCCTCCTTTCAACCTAAGCCATTCCACCTGCCTCATTTCCTTCAGTGCTTTCTTCCGTCTTTCATTCTTACCTGTCCTGCACAAGTCAAGTCAACGCCCAGATTCTCCTTGTTACCAGTGACTCTTGTGAATATGCAGGTCCAGGCAACTATTACCTGGAAAACTTTTCTCCTGCCCTGACTGCAGCAACAGGATATGGAGCTTATTGCATTCTGGGAACTGGATGTCACTGTTAGTGACTTCTTTTGTCCAAAGGCTCCATGTTGGCTAAAGTAAGCCTCTGCTAGCACAATGCCTTCCACATCCATTAACTAATTAATTTATTGCATTTTTATGTTGCCTGTCCTCCAAGGAGCTCAGGGCAGCATACATAGTTTTCTCCATTCCTCCATTTTATGCTCACAACAATACTATGAGATATATTAGGCTAAGAAAGAATTAACTAGCTACGGTCACTCAGTGATTTTTCAGAGGAAATGGGGAATTGAATTCAGATCTATTCAGGCCTAGTCCAACACTAACTGCTATACCATATTGGCTCACTCTCACATTGGGCATAAGATATAAAGAGAAGTCTCCCTAACAGGTTAAAGGATCCTATTAGTTTGGAAGCGGGCAGGGATGGCCCCTCGCCTAGGTGTCTAGAAATGGAGGGGCACTAACCACCCTTGTTGCCACCCTGCCCACCCACCTATAGCATCAGGGTCTGCTGCAACAAGCAGCAGCCCCAGGAGGAGCCCCGTGGGCAGCCTGCAGAGAGCCTGCTCCTTTCCTCCTTCCATTACAGGGATGGGTTCCTTTCTTCCTTCTCTGTCCTACCTCCTCACAGCATTGTTGCCTCTCCACAACACAGGGGGGTGAGGACAGCATGCAGCAGCCTCCCACCTCCCCTCACTACAGCATGGAAGGGGAGCAAGGAGGGCAACCTAGCCTAGAGTGCCCAAAATCCTTAGGTCAGCCCTGATGTGTGTGTGTGTGTGTGTGTGTGTGTGTGTGTGTGTGTGTGTGTGTGTGGAGGATAATTTGTTCAGAAGGCTAGCTCCTTGCATCTGAGCCTCGGACTAAAGAGAAGCAAGGAGCAGCCACTTTCCTCTCTTTAGCTTAACTCCCACCCCTCGGTAGCTTTAGAACTGTGCCTGTACACACAGGTGAAGGATGTGTGTGTGTGTTTTCTTGTTACAAAAAAGACCATTTTCCTGTATACTTTGCAATTATTCCCATTTGTAGGAATTAGTACTGTCCTATCCACAGACCCCACTTTGCCCCCATTTGGTCTGCAAGCTCAACACCCACTTACTAAGAAGATGGATGATTTTTAGCTCACTTTTATTCATAAAAGAGGCAGTGTAATGACAGTGGCTAAGTGTGTGATCTATGAGATGGGAAGTCTTGGTCAAATTTCACCTCGGTCATGAACTCTTTCAGCAAGCCATTATCAGACCTAGGCTCCCGCACCTGCAATACAACATGTATCCCTTATAGGGCTGTTGTACAGATAACTGAGAAAGCATACAATGCTCTTTGAATGCACAGGAAAGCTTAAGAAAGCGAAACATTTATCTGCTAAAATGAACAGTATATAACCAAGTACTTTTAAAAAGTTTAATTTGTACAATTACAGCTTTCACTTTGCAGTTCAGAATAATAATATTTTTTTTAAAGTATGGAAATTGAAAGTATGTAACCATGCACAGATTTCCCCTTACAAACAACAGGAACGTAAGAAGTAGTGAAATGAAAGCATTACCACTTTCCCGGCTTTCCTAATAGTCTGGTATTTGGAAGGATTAAGTGTCTTGGCTGACTTTTTATTTTTCATTTTGTCCATCACAGCATAAACCACAAAGCACAGCCTAGCCATTCTTGGCAAGTCGCAGACGTTGATATCAAATTCCAAGGGCTCATTCCAAACATGGTCATTTCTCCCAGATATTTCTGAGCTTACGATAGGCTTACAAAGGAGCTCAGTTCCATGGAAGAGACCAGCCCTGACATGAACCTGCAAAGAGAGGCATGACAAGGAAGTATCCAGACATTCCACAGAATCAACAAACAAGAGTACGACTGTTCACCTAGAAGCGTTTCCTGATAAAAATGACAGCTCTGGAACAGTTGCCCCCTGTTGGGGCTCATATGTAAAAATGTGCTGGAATATTAGCAACATTAAACTGTTATAAACTATCAGTATTAATTGCTAAGAGAAGCCAATTCTTTTTGCTGCTTCATTCCTTAGGGTTAGGCAGGAAAGTCTGGAAGTTATAAAAAAGGATGCCGAGAAGACCTGTAATTAATCAGAATTTTTTTTTAAAAAAAAAATCTAAATTTTAAACATGTTGCAGCTTATTTGCAACAGCAGAAATAAGGGTAAGTTCAGAAACTTCCTTCTGAAATTTAAGAACTCTTGTGGTGGGGAGAAATCCTCTCTGATATACTGTACACTTGTACTTTTTGGAATGCCTTTTAAAAAAGTTCATCATCACCAGAATTATATATCAAATGCCATCATATATTTATCATATATATACATCACTAGCATTTTTTCTCATCACAATCTATTAGTGCTAGCTAATTGTTATTACCTATGTTATGCGTAAAAACAGCCAACATTCAAAAAGCCCCAGTAAGCCTATTCAGCATCCCAGCAAATTTCATTTTATGGTTCTGTTGTCATTTCAGCTTCTTGTACCACAAAGACGGTGCTGCCCTAAACAGAGGTAATCCAGTCAATGCACACTGACTTCAATGGACCTAAGACTGCACTGCCACTGCCTCCCACAAATGTCCCTTAAGAACTGCTTCTCTAGTAGCATGAGAGCCAAGGTTAGAAGTGAGCGATCATGGAGCTCCCAGCATAGCCTTTTGGATTCTAGGCAATACTGTCATACCTCAGTCATCTTTATTTCCATAAGTTATTTCTCATTAACTTTTTTTTAATGGTTACCATATGAAAAACAAATTTTATGTTTAATAATAATGAGAAAGTAATAATAATAATAATAATAATAATAATAACAATTGTTCCAACAGTTTTTGTTACAACAAAACAACATTTCTTCCAACAGCTTTGTTACAATGGTTCTATTCAGTGCCACTCCAGAGACAGCTCTGTTAAAATTCTTACTGATGTGCTAGTTTTCTAAGTGCTGGAATATTTTCTCATGGATGAGCATTCAGACATGCATTCCCCTAACCTATGTTCTGAAGTGGTACTGTTAAGACAGTTTTGTGATATTTCTGCATGTGAAGTTCAAATCATAGACTTGTTTTTAACTTATAGGATATGTTTAAGAAGCTTGTAGTCAACCTATTTCACAATGTTGATCACTTTTTCTTTTGTTCTTGATGAAAAGGTCATGATTTTCCCCAAACTGGAGGGGGAGAAAACACATGCTATACATCCCCTAAAAAGAGATTCAGAATTGGGGGGGGGGGGGGGGGGGGCTTTAGAAGGCCAGTTACATTTTTAAAAAAATATTTACTTAGTTTACAGAACAACAAAAAAAGTATCAACCTACTAGGCCACAGTGAACAACCTTAAAACATATCAAATACGCTTGATATATATGAAATTTATTACATGTTATAAGACAATTAACATCTTGATATTCTCAAATAGATGTGTTTGGTTACAAGGGAGCCTAAAAAAACAACTGCTCAGTTTCTCAAGTGTGACAGTTTCTTCCATAGATCCAAAGGATGTCCTGAATCATTCCTTGTCCTTATTCATTCTCACAGGAGATTCTATTGACTAGCCTGAAAAAAATTTGCTCATTTGGAGCTTCCTTGAGGACATTAATTTAGCATTTCTACTACAGGAGGAGGAGCAATTTAGGATTAAAATTTATCAGAAATGCTCAGAACTGGAAAACAGATTGGATATATATTACAAAGGAACATAAATTACATTTTTCATATGCTTCTAGTATATTTGGTATGTCTCACACACATTCATTGTAACTGATTGAGTTGTTATTATAAATTTACGGGTTTCTAAAATCTGTGGAATGCCTGTTGAGAAGCATCACCCAACACAGTAAGCACAAGATGCTTTATAATTCTGGGAGGCACAATCCTGCAAATGTTAATCATAGATAAGCCCCACAAAAAACAAAAACAAACAAACAAAAAACAGTGGAATAGGGTTTATCTACAAGAAGAGTGTTTTTTCTGGGGAAATGTGCCAGAATGGAGTTCCAGAACCTCTTTAACAAAATTCTTTTAAAAATGTTTAAAACTTCATGAGTTTTCAGTATACAGCTTGAAAACTTCATTTCCCCTCTTGACAGTTCTGGCACCTCTTTTTCAAAAAAGAAAAGAAAAGAAAAAAAGTCCTGTCTATAAGTAACAGTCAATTCAAAAGGGTTTAGTCAAACATTGGAGACTTCAGATAGGCGCTTACAATGCAGCAGGGAGAACTGGAAATAGAAAAATGTAAACAGAAAAGCTGCTGCATATATGGCTGTCCCATTCATCCTTTTTGGAATAAGGCTCTGTGACGCCTTTCTACCCCCCCCCCCCTCCAGAATTAGTTGCTCCTCTTCAGAGAAAAAAAGGATTACACACTTCTAGAGGTTTATATTTTATTTAACATACATTCAAAGCACAAACAGGTATGCAATTTTACTCAACACCACACCCTAATTATGTACAACACCACAGTTTCCTACATGCAAACTACTTCAGCATAGAAAAATCACAATACTGATGTCATTTCACAGCACACAGAACCTTGAATAGGTTTTTGGTTCAAAAGAACGGACTCTGGAGCCCCTGGATTTTTTAAAACTGTGCTGGTAAATACCATGAATTAATTTAGGTTTTTTTTCTTCTCCACATGAAAATTAAGTTATTCACTAAACTGCATGCAAAACACAATAAGGAAAATACATGCTGTTGTATTTCAGAGGTGAAGCGTATTGTAAGGGCTTTACATAATTGTGCAATTATTAAAGATGTGGTTTAGAATGCAGCCTTAACATTTTACAGGAAATGCTGCTTCATTTGCTTCTGCATTCAGCATGTTTTTGTAAACTATATATATAGAACAGAATATCTAGTAGGCCCATATCAGGATTTTTTATCAACTGGTGACTCAAATTCTTAGTAATAGTTTATCTTTCTATTTCGGTTAACTTTGCTAATCTACAGTAGCACATTCGCATATCAGCTTTGTTACAACAGTTCTATCTACACAAACATTTGCAAGAGGAACACTATTCAGTGTCACTCCAGAGCTTTTGTTTATGATTGAGAGTGCCGTGAAAATTCCGTTTTAATCATATTGAAATAACCAATGGGACTTTAGTTGTAGATTTTCCGGGCTGTATGGCCGTGGTCTTGGCATTATAGTACCTGATGTTTTGCCAGCAGCTGTGACCGGCATCCTCAGAGGTTTAACACAGAAAGACCTCTCTGTGTCAGTGTGAGAAGAAAAATGGTAGGCAGGTAATTTATATCTACTCAGGAAGGTGGGGTGGGGCTGAGTCATTTTCTTGTAGGAGTTTCCCAGGCTGTAACATGCTAATGGAGGAGCATGCCTGAGGAGGTTCTTTTGCATATGGATTGGCTGTTGAAATTCTAATCTTATCTGTAGTGCTATTGTAAGATGGGACTGTTCTCATTTAAATCAACTACCTGTTTAAACAACTATATTTAGTACAGTAGACTAAAATGCTAGAGAAAATTATCAAAGAGACTAATAGAAGCATATCCAAAGGTTGGCATAGTTACTTACTTTAGCAGACTCATCTGTGTTCAACTTGGTCCCAGTTACCAGCACCACCTTGAAAGGGAGGGTAATATCCCATACACTTTGAGTCAACTGTTCGACAAAGGATAAAACAATGTGTGATTTTCCAATATATACATTCCAAGACTGAAGTCATGCTTGCTTAAAAAATCTTGCACTTTGTTCCTAACTAGTTCCCCCCCCAAGAACAATGTTTGTTCAAGGCTCAACATAATATTTAATCTGAAGACACAGTTCAATATAAAAGAAGACACAGTCAGTATAAATTGAGAAATCTGTACCATGTAAGCATGATTTAACTGTTCTTAAATCAATCACCTCTATCAAATAAGTTTAGACAGTAAACACTCACAGCTACTGTTCGTGATTTTTTGGGTGGCAGAGGAAGAGGAAGGCTGGAGGATTTTCGGCTTCTGGCAGCTTCTATGGCAATCATTTCCTGTTCACACATCTTCTTTATGCTGCTACATTCAACAAGAGTCAACTGAGGAAGAATTCTGTTCATCACACAGCAATGGATATACTAAGAAGGGATGAATAAATAATTCAGTTATTCTCATGCTGAAAATTAAATACGTAGTTCTCGACATAAACATATTTTAGGTAACTCCATATACAATCAAGCAATTCAGATGAAGATGGAATGAAAGAATCTGGAATAACTGATATTTTTAAATACAATTATCCAGATTATTGGCCTTTCCTTTCCCTTTGTTCCTGATTAGATGCAGATCGATGTAAGTCCCCCCCCCCACAATACAAGTCCCAAGTCTGAAAACAACTCACATAATTTATTTAATGTTTCAGATGTCCAGGTGACTAAACAACAAGGACTTCTAAAGCCACACAGATAAGAACAAGGTTTTAAGAAGGCTATGCTAATACAATTCATATCTGAAGTGTTTAGAATTGCTTCTGTGGACACTGACCAATATTACCACCAAGGAAGCTGAAACATTCTGGACTGTGTTAAATCCAGTTAATCCCTTCTGGTTCTTAGAATCAGTGGGCTGGATCCAGTTAATTAATCACTCCAGAGAATGGCCCAAAGGATCCAGGGATGTCTGGGAACAGAGTACAATGCAGCACAGAGGGGCGGTAGCCAGGAGGAAGAAACCAGAAGAAATGATGTCCACGCTCTTGTTAAGATCTCAGACATGAAGGAAGGCAGATGATTTCTGTTAATCTTCCAGCAAGCTCCAAAGCATCACACCACATCTAATTTAGTTCTAAGGAGCTCCCAACCTTCAGGAGTAACTCTGGGGAAGGGCACAGGAAGCTGCAGGAGGATAGAAAGGAAGAAAGATCCACTCTACAAACCCTTTCCATTCGTCTTTCATTGGATCCAGTGGTTTTCTTAGGATCTTGTCTACTGAGCTTTAACTACCATGATATATCCTTTCTCCTTTCCCAGCCATTCTGCGCTCTTTTCCCAGCATTCATTTGCTCTTTTTTATGCCTCGCTGTAATGCTCACAATGTTTGTTTTGATTGTCTATGCCAAACTGCTTTTATTAAACTTGTAGGCTGTAATTCTGTGGCCTTGGAGCAACAATTAGAATATTTTTCTGACAGTTTTGGAAAACCTGCTTAATAAGCATGTCAAATGTGAGAGAACATTCATGAGAGTTGTTTTAAAAGCATGCATACCTGGAACTGAATTAATGGATGGTCCCCAAAGACATATTCTAGTCTTCCACTGACTTGCAGCACATAGTCATAAGGATCAACTGCTTCATCTGCCCTTCCATGGATAGTCAAACGCTTCCGAATTGCCAGTTCATTCAATTTGATAGGGTTTATATTAGGAGAAACCTGGAAACTAAATACATCCTGTTAAAAAGGAAGAGGCAATCAAGTATTAAGAGTGATTTATTTGCATCCCAATCCTCAATATTTACATACATCTGTTTGCCTGTATTGCTGATGTACCACAGCTGTAAGGAAAGATTTTGAGATTCTTCAGTGGCACTGCTCATATCATCTCAACCAACCTTAGGACTGAGTGAGGCAAATTTTAGAACAGTTTGTAGCCACTAATGTTCAGCATCCTTCACAGTCATGAAGGATAAGCTTCACTGGCTACTAAATCAACCCAGTACACAAAATGTACTCAGTACAGACACTACCATCTTGGATGGAGCAGTTCTTAGTTTCTGTCCTGGAAAAATGTTAAAACATGTTTATTACAATAGATTAGATGCATGCTTTCCTTGTGCCTTATGGAGCTGGGGAACCTGTGTACCCATGCTACTATTTAATATGTAATTGTGTGAGATGAAACTATTATTTTTCCTTGCTTGAATCCTCTTCACAAATCTTTCTTTTGCTTTCCTGTAAAAGCACATGCAGAGCTTTCATTTTTAAAATACTCTAGGAAGATGTAAACATTCAAAAGCAATTATTTACAAATGTAAATCATAGTCTAGCCACACACACACACACACACACGTATATTTGTCTAGAGTCTTATTTATGTAACAGCCTTCTGGTGCAGGGCCAAGCCCCACAAAAGGAAAACCATAACCATAATCAAAAAGTCAGTCAAAATCAATTCAATATTTTCTTAGTTTCAAAACTCATTTGTTTCAAAGCAGCTACTTTCCCTGAAGTTACTGCCAGATACTGAGGCCTTCTTTAGGACTAATGCCAAAAAAGCAAGCCTTCATTTCTTTAAAGGCAAACACTCTCAGTTTTTCATAAGCATTTTATAATAATTGAGGAACATCTGTTTCTGTAAAGTGTTAGGAACATTTTAATTTTTTTTTCAGAACACTGATGAATGAGAGACATCCAGAACTGATATGTATTGCCATCCTAAGCAGAGATATACCCTTCTAAGTTCACTGAAGTCAGTGGGTTTATAAGGTGTAACTTTGCTGAAAATAGCACTGTAAACCATTTTGACTTGCATGCCAGTGTCCAAGAGGCTTACTTTTGTCCTTTGTGTTTTTACTTTTTTTTGGTCCTGGCAAAAGAATAAATTACTGCAGTATTGCAGCAGTAACAGAAATACAGTCAAAAGATAGCTTGGTGTTTATTTCAAGTGAAGTAAAAAGGTACATAAGCATCGACTGAAGCAAGCAAATAAATTGTAGCAAATACCCAACATAAAATCCCTGCATCCTATAACCCTCAAAAACAACACATACTTTGCTTATATTTATGAGACAACATGTGTAGTGAACAGTAGGCTTAGACAGGGGTCCTTTGGGGCCGGAGTGAGGCGGAGCAAAGCTCCGCCAGCTCAGGAGTGGCCACTAGGGCAGCCACAGGCCGAATCAGATTCTCTGATCTGATTCAGCCCGCTGCTGAATTGCCGACAAAATTCGGCGGCAACTTTAAAAGCAACTGGAGGGGAAGGGGTTTGAGGGAGAGGCTCCAAACTTGCAGGGTAGCTGCTGGGGCCTCTCCTTGAAATACCCACCAAGTTTCAAGAAGATTGGACCAGGGGGTCCAATTCTACGGGCCCCTAAACTGGTTGCCCCCATTCCCACCATTGTTCTCTATGGCAGGAAAAAAAGTAACACTTTTTCCCACTAATTCTCTACTGTTAGCAGCCAGTTAGATTAATAAGAGTCATTTTTCAGTTTACAACAAGCAGGGAGAAAGGGATGATGTTCAAAATCCATCTTAAGTATGTCCAAGGCTTTGCAAGTACTCAGGAATTTTTTTTCATATTAGTATTTCTTTAAACAGCAGGCACTGATGCTCTAACACACAAAAGGCTTTTTTCATTTTCAAAAACAGTTTGTATATTTGTTCTTTAAACAGGCAACCTTCCTTTACTCTCTGTGCCACAAAACAAAGCTTCTTTTGGATATAATCCTTTGGATCTAGACTGGAAACTGACACAAGGTTGCCCATTCCAGCAGTCTGGCCCATGCACCTGCCTAAACACATTAAGAGGAGCCCCAAATAGGAAACTGGCACATACTTTTCAATAAGATACAAGGCCACTGATTTCACCAGTAAAGGAGGTCTGGAGCAAGCGTCTGTTGAAATTTGCTGGAGCCAGTAAGTGACAGTTGTTATGATCCTAGGCATAAGGCTAGGCCGGCATGTTTTAGGGAAGCCTGTCTGCCTTTGTGTAAACTTTGCAAGAGGCCTATAGTTCCCAAGCCTTACGATTGGATTGGGGGGGGGGGGAGAGATAGAAAAGCAGAGGCCAATCACTAGGGAGGAGATAGAGCTTGTAGAGAAAGCATATAAGGCCTTGCACAGAGAGGGAGCATGTTCACTCCCTGATGCTGAGCACCAGTGAGGCTGCTTTTGGAAAGAGTTAATCCCTTGCCCCACAGGGATGAGTCTGACCTACTGGGCTTAGGTGTTGACCTAGGAATAGGAACTAATTAAGGCAGTACCATCAGGGAGCTTTGTTGTTCTCCAGCCAGCTTCTTTTCTGTGTGAGTCTTGCCAAATGTAGTTGTGGTCATTATATTAATTCTGCCCCATTTCTATAACTGTTCTCATTCTCTCTGCCTCAGTATGTCATGCCTCAAATTCAGTCATACATCAGGGTTCATCCTGACTGAAAAGAGAGCTTTCAGAGACAGGGAGGGTGCTCTGTGCCCTGTCCAGGAGGAGGAGGAAGAGGAGGAGGAGGAGAAAGAGATCCTTGTCCTCTCCATAGTAAACCCTGCATGGTCACCCTCCTTTCGGTGATAGCAGTATAGTTAAGGATGTATAGAAATGGTTTCTAACAATGGCCAGTATTCCTACCTGACAGTTATCAAAATGAACAGCCACAACTAGATTGCCACCATAGAGTTTATCTTGGAGGTTTTCTGGGATTGCTGGTTCTTGTTCTGGAGGATAAGTGCGCTTTAGCCAGTCAATCCAAGATAACCCTATAAGTGATTTCATCTTTTCTTCACTGATTCGTCCCATCTTATCCCTGAATTCTTTTACTTCTGGGTCTTGTAAGGCATCAAACTCTTGGAGACCTGAAAAAGTTGAATTAAAAACAAGGTAGTTTATTCAGCAATGGTAATCTCATACTAAATAAACTACAGAACAAAGTTTGAGTCCAGTGGCACCTTTAAGACCAACAAAATTTTATTCAAGGTATAAGCTTCCGTGTACACACACTTTGTTGGTCTTAAAGGTACCACTGGGTTCAAATTTTGTTCTGCTGCTTCAGACCAACATGGCTATCCACCTGAATACACTGTACTTATTACTTTTAGAGCTGGTATTACCTAAATTAATTCAAATTCCACATATTCTATAAAAACAAGGACTATTCAAGACATCAGAATTACATCTTCCAGGGAAAATATAAAGATGGATTTTCAAATAACCATAGACTAATTACCATGAATTCTGAAATTGGCATATTTTGGCCAACTACTTTAATGCATATTTCAACTGTTTTATAAAGACACACACACACACACACAAAGCGATTCATATAAACCGTTCATTGGCAAAAACTGTTTTATATCCTACATGTGAGTTCGGGGGTGGGGCAGGGTTGTACTGTATTTTATCAGGGTTTTTTTAAAATGCCGCAATGAAAATCATCTGATAATCATTTGATAATATGGGGGCACAGCTTAATCTCACCCTACATCTTTAAAATACAGAATAGGGAAGAAGTTCTAGTGTTCTTTCTTAAGACAGGTCTATCATTGCTAATGGCTTCATTTTTAAGTTAATAGTGATTTGCTGTCCACACGGTGTTTGCTACGATGAATACAACATATTCGGTGGATATATACCTGGATACCTACCTGCAGCCCTTAACATGTATGCCCGCACCTTGTTTAAAGACATGTATCCCATTGTCATATAGCATATATGAACTCTTACCAGGAAGTTTTAAGGGGCACTATTTTCCTGCTTATAAATATGAGAAGAATTAAAGCCTTGTTTTGTTTGACCAGGGAGGGGATAACCAGCTACCTAAACAAGGAGTATTAGGAATGATGGACTGGCTGTGCGTCAGTATGGACATGTTAACAATCAGTTTGTTGTTGAAATCTAAACAAAACTTGCAGTCTTTGTACCTAGTCTATTGTTTTGATGACAGGGTTGGTCTCACTAATGACTATTTTTAATTTCAATATACAATAGCAAGTGAGTAATCTTTCAATTCACTTAAGAATGAAACATTCTGTTTTTAAAAAATCACAACAGCAACTGACCTATGGTACAGTTTCTGCCTGCTATAAAATGCCTAACTGCGTATGACAATATTTTAAAAAACCTTTTTAAGTGACATGCACTGTATCAAGGAGTACAATCAGAAACCTCATGGGTTTCTTTAAAAGTTTTCATATATCACACAGTACTGAATAATAGAGATTGAAGGTCACAAGTGCCATTCTCATAAATCATTTTCTGGTGCTCCTAATCTTTTATACTGGAAGAGTATTCAATACATGATTCTGTCTGTATGTATGATTGCCATTTCATGAAAAGGACAATGTGCATATCTTACATATTCAGCATGAACAAACACAAGATTCAGAAGAAAAATAAAAGAAATGTGGGTTTCTGGTAGCATGAACTGTGACTGGAAAATACATGCACTGACCATTTCACACAAAACGGCAATTTTATGTATCAAGATGATGGCTTCCAGTACACTGTTGTAGGTGTGTTATGTGCCATCAAGTTGCTTCCAGTTTATGGTGACCCTATGAATTAATGGCCTCTAAGACGTCCTATCATTAATAGCCTTGCTGAGGTCTTGCGAACTGAAGGTCATGGCTTCCTTTACTGATACAATCTATTTCTTGTTGGATCTTCCTCTTTTCCTGCCACCTTCTACTTTTCCCAGGATTACTGTCTTTTACAGTGAGTCATGGCTTCTCATAAAGTAATCCAAGTACAATAGTCTGTTTAGTCATTTTAGCTTCTAGGGAGGGTTCAGGCTTCATTTGATCTAGAACCTACTTTTTTGGTAGTCCATAGTATCTGTAAAACCCTCCTCCAACACATTTCAAATTAATCAGCTTTCTTCCTGTCAGCTTTCTTCATTGTCCAACTTTCACACCCATACACAGTAACGGGGAATACTATGATATGAATTAATTTGATCATGGTAGCCAGGAACAGATCCTTACACATAAGGATCTTTTCTAGCTCCTTCATGGCTGCCCTTCCCAGTTTCAATCTCCTGATTTCTTGATTTCAGTCTCCCTTTTGGTTGAGGGTTGAGCCAAGGAATAGATTAAAAATTTTTTTTTAAAGTTCTTCATTGTCAATTTCAAATTGTGTCATCCCTCCACAGTCATTACTTTTGTCTTCTGGATGTTCAGCTGTAATCCTGCTTTGGCACTTTCTGCTTTAACCTTCAGCAGAAGTTGTTTTAAATAGCCTTCATTATTTTCTGCCTGTAATGTGCTGTCATCTGCATATTTCAAACTTCCACCAGTTTTCACTCTACCTTCATCTAAAGCTAATCCAGTTTTCCTTATGATATGTTCTGCATTTAGGGAGATAAAATACATCCTTATTTGACACCTTTGCCAATTGGGAACCATTCAGTTTCTCCATATTTTGTCCTAATGGTAAGCTCTTTGCAGTCAGTACGGCATTGACCCGGGGTATTTGAATGCTGTTTTGAGCTGCACCTTTTCCTCAGTGGCTGGTTCTGCATGTGGCATTTGTTCCACATTTTTTCAACACTGAAAAAAAAGGTATAGCTCAAAACAATATTCAAATATTCCAGGATAATGTCATACTGACTGCAAAGTCACCTCTGAATGGCCATAAAACAACCATAAATCTATGCAGAAGGTACCATAAAACCGATGATCAAAGAAAGTGAAAGCGGCATGCAATGCAGAGGGGATTTTCTGTGCCAACATGGGTTTGCTAAAACAATGGAGGGAAAAGCCAATGCAGAATCGCCCAGTGCTGAGAAAATGTAGAGCAAATGTCAGATGCAGAACCAGCCATTGTTAATGGCCTGCTGCAAAGGGGTTGCAATTTCAGAAGATTATTCAGCCATCTCTACAGGAAGCCATATACATGGGTGCCAATAAAAGCTAAGACTCTGAGACACATGGTTATTGCAAGGCATTGATTCAGTAGCACCTTAAAGACTAACAAAATTTGTGGCAGGCTATGAGCTTTCATGAGTCACTGCTCACTTCTTCAGATATCTTCTTCCTCTTCTTATCTGAAGAAGTGAGCAGTGACTCATGAAAGCTCATTTTGTTGTTGTTGTACTGTCGCCCAGTTGAGTCTGACTTTTTGCAGCTCCATGGACCACATCACATCACTCTTCCGTCTTCTGTCGTGTTCCAGAGTTTGCTTAATTTCATGTTTGTTGCATCGATGACACTGTCTAACCATCTCATCCTTTGCTGTCCACTTCTTCTTTGACCTCCAATCTTTCCCAGCATCAGGGTCTTCTCCAGTGAGTGCTCCCTTCTCATTTGGTGGCCAAAGTATTTGAGTTTCAGCTTCAGTATCTGGCCTTCCAGGGAACAGTGAGGGTTGATTTCTTTTAGGATTGACTGATTTGATCTCCTTGCAGTCCAAGGGACTCTCAAGAGTCTTCTCCAGCACCATAATTCAAAAGAATCTATTCTTTGGCGCTCAGCCTTCCTTATAGTCCAACTCTTGCAGCCATACATCACTACTGGGAATACCATGGCTTTGACCATACGGACTTCTGTTGGCAGGGTGATGTCTCTACTTTTTGTTATACTATCTAGGTTTGCCATCACTTTTCTTCCAAGGAGTAGACGTCTTTTAATTTCATGGCTGCAGTCACCATCTGCAGTGATCTTGGATCCCAGGAAGGTGAAGTCTGTCACTGCTTCCACGACTTCCCCTTCTATTTGCCAAGGAGTGATGAGGCCAGATGACATGATCTTAGTTTTTTTGATGTTGTTTCAAGCCAACTTACCCTACCACAAATTTTGTTATTCTTTAAGGTGATACTAGAGTCTTACTCTTTTCTACTGCGCAGAGAAAGGCAAAAGAAAACCACCCCCGCTCATCTGTTGCTTGGAATGCCCCACAGAAGGGGTCACCATGGGTTGCTTACAACTCAGTAGCATCATCTTCTTCTTACTTTCAAGTGAATCTGCTTAGGACTCAAATCTGATCTGTTGGTTAAATTTGCCACTTCCAAGTATTAGTAGCATTTTGGATTTTACTAGGCTTTTTAGATTGTATTTTTAAATAGTTGTTTATGATTATGCATTTTCAAATTGCTGTTTATGATTATGTTATTCTTTATTATTAAATTGTAATTAATAATGTGTTTTTATTTTGTAAACTGGCTTAGGAGCAGTATGCTGAGAATCAGTCAAAACCTCTTTTAAATTAAATAAATTAAAACAAACTAAAAACACATTCTCTTGTAATGAAAAATTACACTTGCTATTCCTGCAAAGAGTACATAAAATCCCCTTTCTCTGCTATATGTTGAGAAATAGTAGTCTATGATCCTTTAATACATTCCTACCACAAATCAAAAGTAATCTACATAACTTTCATTTCCAAAACCTGGAAATGGCCCTGCTTCATCCATGCTTAATAAACTCTAAATGGCAAATGCTATGATAATGATAAGTTATGTAAGACAAAAAATTGATTTTTGACTGCATTCTTCATCTTTTGATATTAAACTATTTCAGTTTGCAAATTTTCATAGATTCAGTTGGAGCAATGAAAACACCCAAACAGCAAGTAATACTCAGGATAACCATCTCAAGGAAGTGTGGTTGAAAACAAAAAAGATATCTGCAACTTCACTGTCTTGTTTCAATCCATCTATATTTTATACTCTTTTAATGCCACCTCTCCCTTGCTAGGCCTCTTCCTGAAGATAAGAATATTGATATCTACCTTTTCCTATGAGGACGCCTATCTTAGAGTCCAATTTTTCCCCTGGGTCACAGCTTCTTGTAATTAGTTGAAGGACAGGAAGAAATGGTCGAACATCACAGAGCCTTCGCGTTTCATCTTCCAGTTCCTCACGTACTGCTGTTTGATTCACACAGGAAAACATATAGGAGTCTATCTCCATAAGAAGGTGAAATAGAGGGTAGCTGTGTGCTTGCTTCCATAAGAGCTGCAAAGAAGCAGAGTCTATGAAAGTGGACTACATTTTTCACAAAATGCACTCATTGGACAGTAAGATCTTTATCAACTCTACATACAACATATACTGGACATTTCAGTGTTACCCTTCGAATCCCTTCCAGAGAACATTTTAAAGAAATGTGCTTAAATCAAATCCAGCTGAGCCAAGCCTCAAAATAACTAGGGAAGGTCATCCATCTAATTTAAAAGGATATGGTTGAAAGAAAGCTTGTTCTCAGTGCTCTGGGACCATTCTAGAATAAAAAGGGGTCCCCTCCCCAATGTTCCTTCTGTCTGGCTGCTTTTATAAAGTTTTGGCAATGACACTCCTGAAAAGGGAGTTAATACCAGGTCAGGAGTGGAACTGGCTGGCCACTGAGACGTCTGGGTTCCTAAGCCAATCAACTCACAATAGCTGTGGTCTTGCCATCTGCCTGTCTGTGCTGGATTTGGCGATATCAGATTGATTCATAACTATGGGACTAAAGAGCAAACAGAAGGAGAAGAGATTGGATTTATACCCTGCCCTTTACTACCTGAAGGAGTCTCAGAGCAGCTCCTTTCCCTTCCCCTCCCCACAACAGACACCCTGTGAGGTAGGTGGGGCTGAGAGAGCTCTGACAGAAACTGCTCATGAGAGAACAGCTCTGAAAGAACTTGTAACTGACCCAAGGTCACACCAGCAGCTGTATGGAGAAGTGGGGAATCAAACCCGGTTCTCCCAGATAGAGTCCGAGCTCCTAACCACTACACCAAACTGGTTCTCTAGATCCCTAGTATTCTCATATGCCCCCATGGCATCTAGATCATGAGGATATGATAGAAGTTTATAAAATTATGCACAGAATGGAGAAAGTTGACAAAGAAATTTTTCTCATCCCAAAATACCTGAACTTGGGGGCATCCAATGAAACTGACGGGCAGTTTTTCTATACAAGGAAATACTACTTTACACAGTGAGTGATTAAAATGCAGACTTCGCTGCCAGTGGATGTAGTGATGGCCATATGGATAAACAGCTTTAAAAGGGCATTAGATTCATGGAAGATAAGCCTATCAATGACTATTAGCCATTGTGACTGAGGGGAACCTTCACATTCAGAGGCACTAAACCTCTAATCCCAGAGCCAGGAGACAACATCAGGGGAAGGCCTCAGCCTCTATGTCCTGTTGTTGGCCCTCCAAAGGAACTGGCTGGCCACTGTGTGACACAAGATGCTGGATTAGATGGACCATTGTTCTGATACAGGAGGCTCTTCCTATGCGTCTTTTTTGAAAACATGATGTGACACATCTCAGTTCTGTTATCATATTGCATATCTGCTATAACCTACAATCAAAACAATGAAGAGAATTTAAACTGTTTGTGGAGTTTCATGGAAGCAGCCACAACAATGGGATGATACTCTCAGGATGAAGCTTCCACAGATGCAAATATTATATAGGAATCCAATCTTAATGTACAAGGCTACAGAGTCATGACTCTGAAGTGAACTTGGATTGCATGGTCCGAAACCCATATGGCTAAGCAAAAAGAATTTGATGAGAAATCAACAATGATAGCTTAAGAGACAGCCAACTTTACCTGCTTTATATGAGAAATGGTGGCATCACGAGGGACATCTAGACTTATATAGATTCCAGTGGGTAGGAGGCAGTCCACAGATATTGAGCCATCAGCTGCTATCTGTGAATCTACTGCCCAGATGTCCAGGGTATCTGCCATGGCAGGAGGCATCATAGATTTTAAATATCATAACCACATGGTCCTAATGGGGGGAAAAATTAAGATTCAACCATCTGAGAACTTGCCAGATCAGAACTGAACACTAAAAACAACTAAGCCATCCCACACATAATGTAAGGCAGAAACGTTATACCTTTTTAGGCTGTAGTTATAATTAAAGTGTCAATTCCAAACACACATATACACAAAACACCCTAAGAATGCTATGAAATGAACAAGGACCAGAAAAATGGAGTACAAGGGAACAACAGACAGGGAGAGAAAGAGAATAAAGGACGTTTTCCATATTTCTTTAATTCCAGTCTACTAGACAAAAGGCCCAAAAAGACATACACAAAAGATTGCTATCTCAGTACAGAGCCCTGATTAAAATCTTCACAAAGGAGAAACTGTAAAACTGTGAAATTAAGAGTAAATGAAAATTAAAGCAAAGTATTTTGCTCGCAAGAACAGACTTTAAAGGAAAAACACAATCGTAAAACTGTATGAGGATGAATAAAACATTTAAACTAAGAAAGGACAGAATGATTTGGAGAAATAGTGAACAGTAATCCTAGATGGTCATATGGAAGCAATGTCGGGAAATGTGTGTCAATCTACAAGTGGGGAGAAAAAGGTTCAAAATTCCATTCTGTCCCGAACTTAAGCTGGTGACCTCGAGCAAAGCACTCAACCTAACTACCTCACAGGGTTACTATGAGGACAATGAGGGAGATAAGAGCTATGTATGATGCTCTACGCTTCACAGAGAAAGAGCAGGATAAAATCATTGTGATTAGTTAAATATCACAATAAAGTGAATAGTTTAAATTAGAAGTTTCAACATTTACAGACCCAGGACCCTCTTTAAACCCAATCTGCTGGCCTCACCCCCACAGACGTTAATTTTTTTGCTTCTCGCTCCCCACTCATTTTCTCCTTATGCCTACAATTTTTCTATATTACTTGCTTTCCCTTTCTATAATTAAAAATAAAACAAAAGGGTGGTTGTTCCCTTGGTGGAATCCAACTTTAGTTGCCCAGTGGGCCAACTTTGATTCTCAACCTAGTAGTTGAAGATCATTGACTAAAGTAGTCATTGTCTGTCATGTCTTTATAAAATTAAGCTATAAAATCAGCAGCAAAGACCCACATAGATATACAGCAGTTATTCTAAAGCTGTACTGCAATATAAACTTCCCTTATAGGTCATAACTACCCACATTTATCCTTTCCTTTATGAATGCATGTAATGTAATAATATGTACTAGATTCTTGTTTTTAGCACGTCAGACTAGGACCTTAGAGAACCAGGTTCAAATCCCCACTGTGCCATGGAAGCTTGTGGGATGGCAAGTCATAGACTCTCAGACTAACTTACCTCACAATGTAAGCTACCTTGAGTTCCAATTGGGAAGAAAGGCAAGATACAAATAAAGTAAATAAATGAGTAAATCATTTCTGATCAGCCATGTGTTCACTTGGAAACATTAAACTTTTCACTTCTCTAATCACATACTGTGGATGGGGAGGGCTGATCTTTCCCTATATATTTGGTTCCCCCCTCTTATGCTTTTCTGGATTCACAAATCCATTCTGACAAACAAAGCAGGTAATTTAAAGTTGTTTCTCTGTCAAACAGGCTACTCATGGCATGGAGGGTTAGTTTCAGAAACCTAAGCTCCCTTAGGTACATGGAACATCTTTGATTCAACCACAACATATGAACTACAAAGAGGTGCTAAAGAGACACCTAGGAGAACCGAGCAACTTTCAAGTATCTAAAAGGCTACTATTTTTAGAACTGGGGGAAAGAATCAAAGAAATGATTGGTGTTCTAGCAATACTGAGAGAAGGACTAAAGTTCAAGCTGAAACAAAGCAAGAACAGTTGGGCCATGGAACAAAGTTATGGCGCCTCCTCCCTGGAGGATTTCCATAAAACATTGGACAGCCATGTTCTTGAAGTAGTTTAAGGTTAGTTCTCAGATGCAGAGGGGGCTTCAACATTCCACAGAGGAGAAGCTGTTTTGAAACCCATTCATGTTAACACCAATAACATTTTGCTACACTGCAAACAATGAAGCAGTAAAATCTCTGAAGCCGTATGGAGGAGGAGAAGGAGGAGGAGGAGGAGGAGGAGATTGGATTTATATCTCACCCTTCACTCAGAGTCTCAGAGCAGTTTACAAACTCCTTTCCCTTCCCCTCCTCACAACAGACACCCTGTGAGGTAGGTGGGACTGAGATATCTGACAGAGACTGCTCTTCATCAAGAGCAGCTGTGACAGAACTATGGCTTGCCCAAGGTCATCCAGCTGTTGGAAGTGGAGGAGTGGGGAATCAGACCTGGTTCTCCCAGATTAGAGAGAGCCAACACAAACATGCATGCCACATGGACTCTCATCCATGCTGTGCTATTTTTGAGTGGTTACCATGAATGTAAAAATCATACAGATGCCTACGAATATGCTCATCTTTCTAAATGACACTTGATGTCCATTTCAGTCTTGTTATTTTAGGATTTTTTTTAAATCAAGGCCTTTCTGACATTAGATGTGTACTGAAGAAGCAGAGACTGAACTGAACCCCACAAGTTCAAATGTAGACTTGAAGACTGGTGGGATTTTTATAAGCGGCACAGGCCCAAAGAAGAGTCTCATCTGTGGTCTGCCTTTCCACGATTCTAATGCCTTGTAAATCATGCAGCCAACTGTACAGAAAGTTGCCAGGAGAATGCATTTCAAGCAAATGCCTATTCACAAAGTCACCGTTTGGGGATCCTTTCACAAAGCAAATAAAATAAACATACACATTGGTTAGCAGAAGATGAGTTAGTGTTTTGTTCATCAATGAAGCAGATTAGCTTCTTTCAGAAATGACATCCAATTCTCATTCTGCCTCCTGCCACTTGCTGATGGTGTAAAGGTCAGTGAAATACAAGTATTAATACAGAATAACAGCACTTGTCATAGCCATGAGACTCCTGTGAGAATGAATCACAGGCCAAACTGTATAAATGCAAGGCAATGCTGGTGGGTGACTAACCAACACCCCCACACCCAGCAACTGAAACTGTGCCAAGCAGCCATCTGTATGGCAAACAGCAACATGAGAGGAATCTTAAACAGCTCTTTTTAAAAACTTTTGCTGGGGGCTATTTCAAGCAACTAAGCTCGTATCTATTTATACCTACCCTCATGGTAAAAATAACTTCCTATATAAAAAAGGAGGAATAAATAAAGCACTCACCACTAGCATTCCCAGCATCCCATTAAAATATTAATACAATTGCAGTATTTCCTAACAACAAGAGCATATATTAATCACCATTTTTACCTTAACAACTGGATATTCTACAAGAGGTATTTTTTTAAAAATGATGGTGGAGGAAAGGCTAAGAAGGAAAAGCCATTCAGATGTTTATATCTTTCCACTGTGGAAGATTACAGAACATGATTATAGGAGAAGCCGAATCATCCCCTCACCCCAAAGAAACACTTTATGATGCTCCTCAGTTTTCAGTTTTGTTCCAAAGTTCAGTATGTATGTATATGCACCCATTAAACAACATATGGGGATAGGCGGTTCTGAAGATATGTTAGTCCCAACCCCAAGTGTGTATCTGCCTGGTATACATAAGACAACACTTTTGAACACTTGCTTTGTTTTTGCATCTTCTTTGAGTACACAAATATGCCAGTGAGACCCATCTCCCATTTTAATGTAAGTAGATGCAGCATCTTGCTATTTTGGACAATAAATACCATTTTCCCCCTCCTCACAAACTACTCACTATTCCTATCAAACTATACATCTCAAATACAACACTTTTTCTGTGTGACTCCTGTGAGAAGAAAGTCTAGCCATTACTATTAGTAATCAACATATTTTGCATAAACAAGCAAGGTATTTATTAGTCTATATTAACACCAAAGATAGGACTTGACAACCTTTGGTGCCTTCCTAAGATTGTAATCGTATGTTTATCTCTCTCAAAATTAAATCCTACAGGAATTCAGGAACTATTATAAAACTCAAGTATGTTCAAGCTAATTGTTCCTGCGCAGAGCCCAGCCAGCTGAGCTTGTTCTCCATGGGAGGGAGGGGGGAAACACTTTTTTCCGTTTCTCTCCCCCCCTCCCCCCCCCGGATTACTATTGATCTCCAGACTATACAGATCAGTTCACCTGCAGAAAATGACTGCTTTCGGGAATGGACACTATGGAACCATATCCCACTAAGTTCTTTCCCTTCCCCAAACCCTGCCCGCCCCAGGCTCCACCCTCAAATCTCCAGGAACTTCCCAACCCAGAGTTGGTAACTCTACTAATCTATCTATTTGGAAGTCAGAAACTTTTAGTCTGGCATACATCACTTGATTTACCTTATGGTTTTATGGGCTTTATCTGTGGTTTTGTTCTGTAGAAGGGGATAGAAGTAACTGTGTATATTCTTTTTGTGAAATTTTCTTGTTCAATTCAGATTCTAAAGGCTGCATTTCTATACACAAAAGGGTACTCAACTGGAAACACCCTACACATCTACTACTCATTTGGGGGCCATGTTCTAGGTAAACGTGTTTGAGACTGGGCTGTCAGTCTAACAGCACATAAAAAAGCTAAACCCAAACAAAAACACACTGAAGTCTGTAAAAACTTCATTATTTTTCTACCTTAGGCTGGTTTTGAAAAGCCAGCTTTGTAACAATTTATGAGCCTCTGTAATACTGCCATGAACTTTAACAACAACATTAATGAGCTACCGTAAATGAGGGCTTTCCCATGCATTAAGTAACTGCTCAATAAAAGCCAATGTCCTTTTGGTCTGCATGTTAATTTCTGATATTTCATGAGTTTACTAGAAATACACAGAAAGGAGAGGTACTGTTGAAAATTTGTTGTAGTTGTTGACTAAGTATGTCATTTATTGTTGCGGAAGTGCAAATTTCATTAGTTTGAATTTTCCACAGATAAGACAGATGCCTCTGCTGAAAAAAGTTAAAAAAAAAAAAGATGCAAGTGCAGCACACACAGTAAACAGAAAAAATACATTTTTGGCTTAATAGCCAGTTTAATCATTCAGTGCTCCTTTGAGGGGAATGAGCTTTGCGGAACAGCACTTTCTCTGACTAGGCATCATTTCATAAGTAACTATTAGGGTAAGACTGGGATATCTGTCCCCAGAGAAGTCACTCGTAAGAAGAGCTATTAACAGCGAAGCAATTTTCTTTGAAGATAGGAATGCCAACCTTGAGATGGGGTCTGGAGCAGTGTTCCCTCTAAGCTGAATTACTGTGAACTAGCTCACAGTTTTGTAGCCTCCAGCTCACACATTTTTGTCTCAGCTCAGGAAGGATGGCTCCAGAACAAACTAATTTATGCAGTAGTCACATCACTCGCTCACAACTTTAACGTCAGTAGCTCACAAAGTAGAATTTTTGCCCACAAGCCTCTACAGCTTAAGAGGGAGCATTGGTCTGGAGTTCTTATAATTACAATGACAGCTGACGCATCTTTTATGACAGCTGAAGCTGAATGTACTTATGACAACAGCTCCCTATGACATCTGAAGTGGAATGAAGCTGATACTATAACAATTAGCACTGGATGACTAGCACTTTACTATTTTATCTGTGGTTTTAATATTGAATTTTAACACTGTATTTATTAATAGTTATCATGTTATATGTACTCTGGACTTTTATCAATTGTAAGCCACCCTGAGCCGGCCTTGGCTGGGAGGGCAGGCTAAAAATTTAAGTGAGTAAGTAAATAAATAAATAAGATCTTCAAACAACATAGATGTTTTTCCCTTCAGAGGGTAAATTAGTTATTGTATGGCACTGTGTGCAGTACAGCCAAGAGATCCGAAGATTGTATGGAAGCCTTAAGTTCTAGTTCTCTTGTGGTGAACTAGATTCTTGTTTTGAGCTGAGAGAGCTCTGAAAGAGCTGTGACTGACCAAAGGTCACCCAGCTGGCTACATGTGGAAGAGGGGGGAACCAAATCTGGTTCTCCAGATTAGAGTCCACTGTTTTTGTCCATTACACCAAACTGGCTCTCTGAGGGCAGATACTATGGCATACCATAGATTCTAGGTAAAACCCTTCTTCAGACTTCTCCCTTTCACAGGCACTGCCCCCAGATCACCAGGAATTTTCCAGGCTTGAGCTGGCAAGTCTACTCTAGAAGTCTCAGGAAGGAATTGTACCAATCGGGGACAGACTTTTTGTAATAACTTTCTCCCATGCCTATCCCCACCAGAAGAACAGAAAAATGACATGCTATAAGCAGACAGGCCATACCTCGTTGCTGGGGGGGGGGGGAGTGTTTGGAAACTAACACCCTTCATCTTATAGCAGCCACCCCAGGAGTTCATATGGCAGACAGCTTGATCAAAATATATTCAAAATGGAAGCCAGCCTGGCAGACCTCACAGGCATGTCTAGGCAAAGACCCTGGAAGGTGTAAGAATCTTGGTCTGACCATGCTGTGACCCCTCCCTTCACTCTAAGGTATGCATCAGCTCGAACAATGGGCTTGTCTCACCCCAGAGCTATTTACCTCGATCCTTAATCCTATCAGCCCTGCCTCAACCTCCCCATTCCCACACTTACTACACAAAAGCTACCCCTAACACCTACTGCTTTCTCACCTAAATCAAAAGGAGGGGGGGTCGTCAAACAGTATTTTTGCTTTTTGCTTTGTTTAATTAGGTAATCATTAACTTTTATGAGTCACCAGAGGACACTGTCAGAGTTTCAACTTAAGCTTTATTTTTTACATCAAGAACGCCTCCCAAGACTTCTCCTGTTCCCTTTGTCAGTTCCTGAGAACCCCATTCATAATTTCCCCAACACATTGTTGTGCTTTTAGTTAACCTCATCAATGCTTTGTTCCAAAGGGCAGTCACATTAGGTCCCATTTTTGCTATAACTAGACAACCACTGCTGTGCATGTGTCTTGGATGCACACTGCATCACACCCCCAGATACGTCTGGGTTTCTTCCAATGTTCCCTCTAAGCTGAGCTAGTGTGAGCTAGCTCACAGTTTTTTAGCCCCCGGCTCACACATTTTTGTTTTAGTTCAGGACAGATGGCTCCAGGGCAGACTAATTTACACAGCAGACAAATCACTCGCTCACAACTTTAATACAAGTAGCTCACAAAGTAGAATTGTTGCTCACAAGACTCCACAGCTTAGAAGGAGCATTGGTTCCCTCCATCTTTCATAGCCTCTGCTTCATGAATCCCTGGTCTTCAGAACAGGTAGTTACCACCCCATCTCCACCTATATTTCCTGCTACTCCCTTTATTTCTCAAGTGGTCTTGCCTGTGAGTAGTATCTTGTGTGGTTTTTGAATGTTAGTATTCTTATTTTCTATCAAATAAAATCCATTTCTATTTTTACCTTGGACTGGTTATTTAAGAATTTCCTAAGAGAAAGATCCCTGGAAACACTGGTAGTCCATCTCGCTTGTTACACCCCTCTCGCAAGCCTTTGTCTCCTTCGCTAATTCCTCCAACTCAAATAGGAGACAAATCCACTACTGGGGCAACACGCAGCATTTGCGATAACTATGGAAGTGTCTATGTATAATTAGGACGGTCTGTCTCAGACCCTAATGGATCCATTATGAGCTGGTTCACTATGTCACACATACTTCTAGGCTAGGGTCTCTGCCTGGTTGAGCCCTCCCTTTGAGTTGTCAGAATAGCCAATGTAAGCCCACTCATGTATATAAATTCCTATGTACCTAAAAAGAAGGCTCAGTTATAAGATGTTAATAAGGTAAGATAGGGTTTGGGTTCACTGCTGTGAGGCAAATTTTGTGGGCAAGAACTGTATGTAAACGACAGGCTGGTTTAAAAGAAAAGATTAGCAGAAAAGTTTAGCAGCGTGTCTCCAGATGGTCAAAGGAGAAACCTGAATGAGGTACCTAAATTTAAGCTTGTTATGGCTTCAGAGTGTGGCTTGAATTCTCAATGCTTGCAGGTACAAACAGGCTTTAACTAGTCAGTAGGCTGGATCCTTTCACACATACACTATTCCACTCACACAAGACTGCCCTTTCCCAAGTGTCAGAGTAAATAGTACAAGGTTTGCTCATCAACAGAGACAGGCCCTACAACCAAGTATTCTGTCGTCTCCCAGACGAGAGTTAAACCATTACCAGGCAGAGCTACCCCTCAAACTGATGGCTGTCTTTTTGAGGCAGTCCCAAACTATGGGGAATTTCACAGTACACTTTTTAAAATGTTACTGAACTGGCTTGGAATAAACCGGTACAGTGATGGTTGTTTCAGACAGCCCTTCCCCTAATTCATGGAGATCGCCTGCGCGGGCGAAAAGAGGTGCGAAAACACTCATCGGGGGCATTTCACACAGCACCTGTAGCGCTTCAGGACCAGTACAAGAACTGAAGAATGCTTGGGAGGAGGTTTCAAGGTAAACCGGCTCAGGAACGCTTCCCCAATGGGAGAAACAAGTTTCTGTGTGAAAGGGCCAATATGTTCCGTTAGGGAACGGGTACTAATACGGTTCTGTGTGAATTGCCTGACAGAAACCATTACTGAAGAGTTCCTGAAATGTAACAAATTGGCTGTGTAAAATTCCTCTATGAATGCTCTCTTCCTGAGGCAATCCTGACTAAAACTGTCACTGTGCTTACTTCCAACATTCTATCCCTCCTCTGAAAGGTGACTGGATGCTGGAGCGGCCTCAGGGATGAAAGAGTTTGGTGGCTGTATCCCTTCAGGGACAGGACAGCCTCCTGTCCATCAGAATCTCTCCTTCTTCATGGAACTCAACCCTTATCAAAATGACTGATATCTTCAGTCCCATATGTTAAATGTACACCTTCCTTCGTCACAAGTTTAACCTATTCTCACATCACTACCCTAAATAAACACTCTATCTGATGAGCAACACCAATTAAGAAAAGAAAAACTACTATATAAACTTAAACAGTCACTGAAAACAATGATTTGATGTTTGTGGTCACGTATTCAATACTGCATGCCAGCCTACTCAGAAGTCAGTCCCAGGCTATAATGACAGGAAGCAAAGAGTAGGAATCAATACATAGTTCTCACAATGGAGGGAAGTAAGCAGTGGGGTGCCACAAGGATTGTTACTGGGGACAGTACTATTTAATTTATTAATCAGTGATTTGGACTAGGGGTGAGTAGCGTAGTGGCCAAGTTTGCAGATGACACAAAATTATTCAGGATGGCGAAAACCAAGGCTGACTGTGAAGAGCTCCAGGGGGACCTCCACAAGCTGGGTGAGTGGGCAACAATGTGGCAAATGAATTGTTGGTAAGTGTAAGGTAATGCACACTGGGACAAAAAAATAGGCTAATGGGGTCTAACTTGCAGAAATTGTGAGGGGAAAAGATCTTGGGGTTGTGGTGGGTAGCTCCATGAAAGTGTCAATCCAGTGTGCTGCAACAGTGAAAAAGGCAACCTCTATGTTAGGGATTATTAAGGAAGGGATTCAGCATAAAATGGCCAACATTGTAATGCCCCTGTAGAGATCTATAGTGAGGCCTCATTTGAAATGCTGTGTACAATTCTGGTCATCGTATCTCAAAAAGGACAACAAAGATGATTAGGAGGTTGGAGAACGTTCCCTATGAGGAAAGGCTGAAGAG
Organism: Lepidodactylus listeri; assembly: GCA_029233225.1. Classification (NCBI taxonomy): domain Eukaryota; kingdom Metazoa; phylum Chordata; class Lepidosauria; order Squamata; family Gekkonidae; genus Lepidodactylus; species Lepidodactylus listeri. Next base: position 49,872,997 of record JARCFY010000005.1, on the reverse strand, counting down.
TCTGGGACTTTTAAGAGACAATTAATTTTTCAGTATTAATGAAACTGCTATAGTCAAGGTAACAGAGTATTTGCGTTCCTGAGTTAAAACAGACAGCAGTTCAAAGTTCCTTTGGGCCTCTCTGTAGAAACACTCAATGCCCCCTTCCTGGCTAGCTGTGAAGCTAACTGGCAAGAAATCATTGTTTGGATGTTTGTGGCTGCTCTGTCTGATTTTACTTAGAGATTCTGTGATACGTGAAACCTGGCTCATGAATAAAAACAAAGTAGAGGCTTTACCACAAGTATATTTTTTCAAGACTTGTCATATTTAGACAGTATAATTTTTACTATAGAACATATTTATTACACCAAAGAACTGTGAAAGTACGGTGTTTGGAGATGTTAAAACAGCCACTAAATGTGGCTTTCATTTCGTTCAGAAACATAAGAGTTTGTGCTAACTCAGTACTAACACACATGGGGCTAGTACAACTTTTGGTTTCTTAAACTATTTGAATCAGAAAATTTAATTACAAACACTTACATGATTCACCAAATAAACTCTCCTTCCCAACGGAATGTAAGATGGTACAAGCAAGGTTATCATTAAGAGGCAAATATGTGAGCAGGTAAGTTCCCAGTCAAATCTCACCTTGCCAAGAACTCAACCAAGTAGTCTTAAGTGCAACACAGTGCCTTTCAGAAATGCGAAGCCCCTGCAAAAAACAGGAAAAAGCCAATTCTCCCCTTGCCTCCTCACCTGAATTCTTCCAATGTTTGGAGTCCTTTTTAAAAAACCTCTTAGGAAGTATTTTCTCTTTTAGGATGAGTGAAATGCTTTTAAAGATAGTGTAGGCATCCTGTAGACACACACATCTTAAACTAAAGATGCATTTCTGTACCTAGAAGGATAATTAATCTTCATGAGGAGAGCATGCAGGATTTTCACTGCTTCTCAGCTGTTGCATGCCTTCTGTTGTCCTTTTGACCTGACTGTATTCTTGTGGTTGACCTTTTCACCTCTCCCTCAAACCACTGTGAAACATATATCCAGACTGATTAACAAGTATCATATCGCCCTACCTTGCTGGGGGGGGGGGTGTGATCAGAGGGAGCTAGGGCAGAAACTGCAGCAAAGCTTCACAGAAAAACTTTTAGTTTGTTGAGAACTGAGCTCTTCCTAACCACTGGCCACAGAAGAAATAAGACAGCATCTACGTGGAACTATAACTAGCTGTAAAGATGACTATGTGATCCTTTTTCTTACCAAATGATTTGTTTTGTGTTGTTTACCCTAAAGCGTGTGTTCTCTGTTTAATTCCTTTCCCCCTTACTTTTCAGATAGGAAAAATTAAGGTACATGTAGTAAGGCAACACAGGGTGCATCAGTTTACAGTTTTCAGTAAGGCAGCACAGGGTGCATCAGTTTACAGTTTTTTGTCAAGTATTGGCATATTTGCAATTTTGCTTGTAGAAAACTAAAGCATGTATAATTTCTAAATTCCACAAATATATCAAATATTGCCATTTTATATACTAAGTAAGTTATAAATGATGTATTTTATGTTAAAGCGGTAAAATTAGGTTAGATTCGATAGGACAGTAAATATTGTATATATTTCAATTATCCCCCAAATTTCCATTTTTTTCTGGAAAAAGCAGGGAAAACTGTTTTTCCTACTGTGGCTTCAAAATTTCCTGAAATTATATTTCTCTACACTCTTTTATCCTCTGTCTCCCATCGACGTTACAATGATAGGAAAACTGAAATACATTATATGATTGCTAAAAAGATCACTGCAATATTGGCTGCACTCCGATGTCAAGACCTATAGTTTGTTGTGAGAATGAGGAAGGATGTCCCCAGGCTTGCACACACCCTCCCATCAAGTACTGCAACATGACTGAAGTACAACAAATCTATACTCATACAGCAAATCTACAATCTATCTACCTGCAATTTGTTGTAACATCCAAAATCAGGTGCTTCACTTAATTGTGTTTTGTTCTGTTTTCTAGCTAGTATTCTAAACACAAACTGAAACATTGTTTTTGCCCACAAACCAATTCCATTTTGCTGAAGTTCCCCAGTGCAGGGCATCTCCAATTATGGTCTTGCATGTCAGGAGAAAGGGGAAAGTGGGGGGAGCTGAGAACTTCCTGCTTCATTCTCATCTCAAACTATAGATTGATCATGACAACTGGATTGAGCCAATACACATAAAACACTCTGAAAATATTACATAAATCTTCTAAATATTATTGTTTTGAAAACTTTTCAAAATTTATTTAGAAGTACATTCTGCTCCCAAAACTTATCTTTGAATTACAAGAATCTGACCAATTCACATCGATACTTGCACTTCCAAAGCTCTTAAAATAACTGATACCAGTAACAAAACCATTCTGATACCAGTAACAAAACTATAGTGAGCGAACTCGAGGCTCCATGAACGTCTTCTGGCTCTATTCTGGATTATTTCAGTCCTTTCAGTCTTGATTGCTCTCAACAGTACGACCAGTGGACTTACCATGAGGGGTCCTTCTCCTCTGAGGGTTGGAGGACATCTTGTGGGTGATTCCCACCTATCTTCAGGGAGGCAGGAACTAAGTTAAACTTCTTCCTGATTCCTGTGGTGAGAGTTACCCCAGGCTCAGTTCGGGTGCTCCTAAAGCCAAATAAACCTTAGCCATCGTTACTATAGGAACAACAACTCAACACTGTTATTGTGAAAGAAAAACAAGGAGTGAAAAACAGGAAGAATAAGAGAACAGGTAAGAATTCTCTCAACTACATACAATACTTAAGTATAAGTTATGCCAGATTTCTCAAACCTTGATGATCTCTCTCTTTTTCTCTCTTCTCAGTTGTAAATAATGGTTGGTGACCCAGGAGGGCCAAGATGTCCTCCAACCCTCAGAGGAGAAGGACCCCTCACAGTAAGTCCACTAGTCGTTCTCCCTCTGAGGTGGAGGCCATCTTGTGGGACCTCCCAGAGCAGTGGTCCTAATTTCCGGGTGGACAGTCGTCATCCTCCAAAAGAATAGATTGCAGAACTCAACGGCCAAAGGCGGCGTCTGCCGAAGCATACGTGTTGATCTTATAGTGACGTATGAATGTGGTTAGCGAGGACTGTGTTGTGGCTCTGCATACTTCTTCTACGGAAGCCCTGTTGGTGAATGCTGCATTTGTGGCTGTGCTTCGCACAGAGTGGGCTGTGATACCCTCTGGAAAGGTGCATGCTCTTGTAAGCTTCAATAATGCACGTTTTGATGGTGTATCCTATAGATGCCCTGGACATTTTCTTTCCTGTGTGAGGAGGGGAAACATTAATGAAGGTTGCTTCTGTTCTTCTGATGGATGCCATCCTAATTATGAAGTGTTTTAGCGCTCGCCTGACGTCCAGTGTGTGCCACATCCTTTCTGTAGGATGAGAGGGATTCGGAGAGAATGAAGGTAGGAAAATTTCCTGTGTCCTATGGAATTTTGTATTTACTTTGGACAAAAGGAGGGGTCCGTCTGAAGGATTACTTTGTCCTTATGGAAAATACATAGATCAGCTCTGATGGAAAGTGCGCCTAGTTCTGGAATTCTTCTGGCTGAAGTAATAGCTACAAGAAACAATGCCTTCATTCTCAGGGATTTGAGGGATACGCTTTGTAAGGGTTCGAAGGGTTTCTTGGTTAGTGCTGTAAGTACAGAGTTTAATCTCCAAGTTGGAAATCTGTGATGGGTTGGGGGATCGCCGTGGGAGTCTCCCTTCAGGAATCTGCGGATATGAGGATGTTGAGAAATAGGTAGACCTTTGTACTGTGGTAAGACCGTGGCCAATGCTGCCATTTGTCTCTGTAGTGTGGAGGCCTTTAGCCCCCATGGCCCGGCCATCTTGCAGAAAGGCCAGAATGGATTTGATTTTGGGGCGTAAAGGGTCAACTTTCTTTCTGCGTGACCACCTGATGAAGGTCTTCCAGATAACATTATAAATTCTGACTGTGGAAGGTTTTCTTGAGGCTAAGATGGTAGTGATGATGGCATCATCATAGCCTAGTTTCGTAAACTTCTCCCTTTCAACTTCCATGCGATCAGTTGAAACCATCCCAGGTCAGGATGTTGAATTGGACCTTGATGTAGCATGTCCTCTGAAACTGGGAGTGTGAGAGGAGGAGATACTGCCATCTCTTGAAGAGAAGTGAACCATGGCTGATGAGGCCAAAAACGGTGCTATAACTATTATCTCTGCTTCCAAGGTTCTTATCTTGCTGATCAACCTGGGAAGTATCGGGAGTGGAGGAAATGCATACAGAAGTCCCGTAGGCCATGGAGATAGAAGTACATCTGTTTGTGCCGCTGATGGATGAAAGAACCTGGTGTAGAATCTGACCAGTTGGGCATTGGTTGGTGACACAAAGAGGTCTATTTGAGGGGTCCCTAGCATGGAAACTATCAGTTGGAAGATGTCTCTGTTAAGGGCCCATTCCCCTTCCTGAACTGTTTGACGACTCAACCAGTCCACCTGAGTGTTGACTGATCCCTGGATGTGATCTGCTCGTAAGGAAGCTAGGTTGCTTTCCGCCCATCACAACAGCAAGTTGGCTTCTCTGGAGAGGGCTATGGATCGAAGGGCCCCTGGTTGCTCAGGTAGGCCTTGGCCGATATGTTGTCGGTTCGAATGAGTACACGCTTCTGTTGTAATTGAGGAGCAAAATGTAGTAGGGCCATACGGATGGCTCGTAATTCCAGCCGGTTGATTGGTAGAGTTGTCTCCGTACTGGTCCATTGCCCCTGTACTGGATGGTGATGGAGGGTCGCTCCCCAACCGTGTAAGCTGGCATCTGTAAATATTTGGACTTGATCCCGAATCCAGAAGGATTTTCCTTGTGTCAGGTTGAACAACTTGGACCACCAACGCAGGCTCGACTTGACTGATAGTGGAACTTTCAGAGAAATTTCCAACTTTAGGGTAATTGAGTTCTGAAAGGGTTTCAGAAACTTCTGGAGAGGCCTGGAGTGGAATCTTCCCCACTGGAGAGTGTCGAATGCTGAGACCATGAGCCCCATCATCTTGGTTAGGAGGGACAGGGAAGAGAACCATGCCTTGATCATCTGTAAGGCTACTCCTTGGATCTTCTTTGCCTTTGGTAGTGGTAGGTAGAGTTTTGTGGACAGAGTGTCTAATATCATGCCCAGATGTTTGAGACTTCAAAGAGCTCTTCTGGTTGTTGATGAGGAAGCCGAAGTTCTGCAGGCATCAGATAGTTTTGGTGATGTCCTCGAGGTAACAGGTTCTCGACGGTAACTGGATCAACAGGTCGTCTAAGAACGGGTGTATGTGGACGCCCTGCTTTTGGAGAAGCACTATGGGGTGTATCAGGACCTTTGCGAATACCCGTGGAACCGAGGCGAGACCAAATGGAAGGGCTCTGAACTGCAGGTGGGTGTCTCCCACACAAAAACGCAAGAATTTCCTGTGTTGGGGAAAAATCGGTATGTGAAGATATGCTTCAGTCCAGTCTATCGAAGCCAAAAACTCGCCCGGTTGGAGGGATTCCGCGATGGATCGTAAGGTTTCCATGCAGAAGTGTCTTAGGTTTACATATCTGTTTAGAAACTTTAAGTCTAGAATAGCCCTCTAGTCCCCGTTCTTTTTGGGGACCATGAAGAAAACAGAGTACAGACCTGTTCGAAGTTCTTCCAAGGGAACGGTCTCTACTGCTTGGATGCTGAGCTGATGATTCATTGCTGCTAATGCCCTGTCCCTCTTCTCTGAGTTTCTCTGGAGGGGGGGAAGGAAGGAATCTCTGTGGAGGAATGGACTGGAATTCGATATTGTAGCCACTTGTAATCACATCTATTGTCCATGCGTCTGGTTGGGAGGTCAGCCAGACGTGGTTGAAAGATAGAAGCCGGCCTCCCACCGGGGGTTCTAGGTAGTCATGCCTTTGAAGACTTGGGGTCGCCGCTCTTGTCTGCTCTTTTCCTGGTAGGTCTGTTGAATCTGTTGATGTTGAAGTCTCCTCTTCAAAAGGACTGTCTGTTGGATGACCAGGAGTCTTGACATGTTTGGTAGGACGTGTTGTAAAGATGAAATGAAGATGAAGGCGAGGCGACCGGTCTCTTATCTCTGGAATGAATAGACTTAGGTAATGTTTTCTTTTTGTCGCGGGTTCCTACCAGGATTTTTTCTAAGGAATCCCCGAATAGCTTGCCTCCTTGGTAAGGATAAGCTGATACTGTAGCTTTAGACTGGTAGTCTGCGGGCCAAGATCTCAACCAGACTGTGTGGCGTGCCGCTGCTGCTGTAGACATCGCTCTTGTGGAGAAGACCATGGAGTCTAGGGTGGCATCGGCCGTAAAGGAGATTGTCTTTAAAAGCCTGTTGGCTCCTTCCAGTAGTCTGCGGTTATTTTCAGGAAGCATCTGGATTAGTCTGTGTATCCACACTATTGAAGCTCTGGATACTGTGGATGCCGTGGAGGATGCCCTGATAGCTAGGGCATTAGCTTCATGGGACCTGCGTAGAGCAAACTCGGCTCTCTTATCAAATTCAATTGCAGAGCTTTATGGATGACAGTTCCATGCTAGACCCATTTCAGTCCGGCTTCCAGCCAGGCCATGGGACGGAGATGACACTGGTCACCCTCGTGGACGACTTCCAACGGCATCTGGATCGAGGCGGTATGGTGGTGCTAGTGTTGTTGGACCTGTTGGCAGCGTTCAACACCGTCGACCACCAGTTACTGATCTACCACCTTGCCGACACTAGAATTCAAGGGCTTGCCTTGCAATGGCTTGTCTCCTTCCTCCAAGGTTGGGGACAGAGGGTGGCACTAAGAAAGCAGACATCCCAGAGGCACCCGCTGGTATGCGGGGTGCCTCAAGGGGCGGTGTTATCCCCAATGTTATTTAACATCTACATGTGCCCCCTCACCCAGATTGCCCAGAGGCACAGGCTGGGCTGTCACCAGTACGCTGATGACCTGGAACGAGCACTTCAGGACATAGCAGGCTGGCTCAGACTGAGCTGATTGAAATTGAATCTAACGAAGATGGAGGACCTGTGCCTGAGTTGGAGTAGGCTGGGGGCAGGGATCCCACTACCGACCTTCAGGGGGCGCCTTTCGTGCCAGTGCTGAGGGTTCGGAGTTTGGGAGTGCTCCTGGATGCCTCCCTAACAATGGAGGCCCAGGTAGCAGCCACTGCCAAGGTGGCCTTTTATCACCTACAGCTGATTAGGCAGTTGGTTCCCTTTCTCGAACGCAACAACCTGAAAACAGTGATCCACGCAACTGTCACCTTGAGGTTAGACTACTGCAATGCTCTCTGCATGGGGCTGCCCTTGTCTCAGATCCGGAGGCTGCAGCTAGTGCAGAATGCTGCAGCCAGGCTGTTGATGGCTCTCTCTGTACGAGACCACATCCAGCCTGTGCTGAGGACGCTGCACTGGCTGCCTACAGCATACTGGATCCGGTTCAAGGTGCTGGTTTTAATCTTTAAAGCCCTATATGGTCAGGGGCCTGCCTACCTGAGGGACCGCCTTTCCCCATATGTGCCCCAGAGAGAACTGAGGTCAGGCTCACAACACTGCCTGACTCTCCCTGGTCCGAAAGAAGCTAGGCTGGCGACCACCAGAGCCAGGGCCTTCTCAGTAGTGGCTCCACACTGGTGGAATGGGCTCCCGGAAGACATCAGGACCCTGTGGGACCTCTTACAGTTCCACAGGGCCTGTAAAATGGAGCTCTTCCATCAGGACTTTGATTAGGAGCTGCCGCTGATGAATGTGCTGGTGGAACTTCTTCTGGCCTGGGACCTATGTGTTGCTGCACCCATCATGGGGTGTGATCTGAATGCTGCCATCACCTGTCAGTTTTATCTGTAATTTATGCTGTTTTGACTGATGTTCCAATTGTTTTATGTTATTTTAACCTTGTTAGCTGTCTTGAGCCAGCTTGTCCGGCAAGGTGGGATATAAATATAAATAATCAATAAATTCTTTCCTCTATGCTCTTTTATATGTCTTGTACTAACAGCTAATTCATACTTTATCATTAGCTCTCATTCAAAAGCATAAACTATAAAAGCCTTGCTGGTATACCTCACTGGTGTAAAACTCAGTGATCGGTCCTTAAAATCAACTGGAAAAGAGCACTCACTGGCAAGCACAAAAGTGAACACTGGTCCTACAAAAACCGTCCTCCCCCAAACCCTGTAGAAATAGATGCCAGCCACTCTGTGGGCCTATTTCAAAACAGAATGTAAATATTTTACATAAACAAACAAACAGAACAACATGGTAGCTTTCTTGGCCCAAACATCTGTAGCACTAGAAAGATTCTGAACGGTATCTAGCACTATTCATAGAGCACTACATTTCCTATAAATCAACATCTGCAATATTTATCAGTTCATTTCAGATTATTTATTCTGTACCATCATCAGGAAACAGAACAATGCAAAGCAAAGCACCACATAAAATATTTATATAACAAAACAATATAAAATACTATAAAACTAAAATCTGTGGCTAGAACAAAATTTGGTTTGCATGATGTCGCAACTGAACTTTTTTTCTCTTTACGGAACACCACAGCCTTGGACAGAGGAGCAATCTGGGAACAGCGACTGCTTGCTCCCTCCACCACTCCTCTGACCAACACAGAGGACTTTCATTCTTAAGTTTCTCAGGAAACCGTTACATTTATCTGACATGTTGATATCCTCATGAGCTCTTGCTTAAGTGAGTGTGGGCAAGTAACTCATTACAGCCATATGTTTAATCATGGTTTGTTGCCTTACTCTTGGTTAAGGTCTCAATTGTACCATGAAATCATGGGTTAGTTGTCATGCTATACCCAACTGCCAGAAGTAGGCTGTGCTTTTAATAATGTGTTCATATTAAACAACTGTCATGCTGTTTTATGATCTTATTATATCTCACCTTGCAAGTCATCTCAAGCAGTTTCTCTGGAGAGGTAGCATATGGGTTGTATTAATGGACAAAAATAAAATAGATATCAATAAGACCTGCTTGTCACACTGGGAAATGGACTGAACTGCTTTCATGTTTGTTTTAATACTTGAAAATGGCAAGCAAGAACAAAGAGGGTGAGGGCAGGCCTGGCAGACCTTATATGCCCTCTCTTGCTGCCTCCAACACTGCCACTTCTCCATGTACCAGCATCAGGACAGACACATGCCTCTCTGTCCATGGGACTGCCCACAAACCTTGCCTTCTCCTCTACCTCCTTGAGGGGTGGGATGGAACAGCATAGTTTAAAAATTATTTTCAAATCATGGTTTCATATCCTGGTTTGTGGCCAGCTCTTAACCATGGTTTAGATATTCAAACAAAATAACAAAAAAAAGCAACTTGCTGTTAGGTGTTGTACAAACTGACAAGTGTAGTTTCACACAGCTGTAAAAAGGCTCCCTTAGCTCATTAAAGACAGGCAAGACCCCAAAATAACAAGATAAATATATTCAGCCTAAAAAGTCTTTAGAAAACTCATAAAGGACAGAAACCCTACTCTGTGCATAAACCAACCTTAGTGTACAAAGAAGAAAGGCTCTCCGAAGTACTGACAACTGTCAATCGTGCCTTCAGCACACTGCATACAATCATTGAGGGGAGGAGGATCACAGTAGGAAGTCCTGCCTCCAACCTACATGCTTTAAAGTGAAAGTCTGAATAAACACTGCATGCACAAGAGCGTATGAGTGCAGAGCTCTTTCAATGCAAACAGGAACTGTAAAAAAAGAAGTAGGAAGCAGTCTTTGCCAACACAGGCCCATTCACCCTCTATGCATGTTCACTGTACATAGTCTGAGCATGTGAAAAAGGCTTCTGTTTTGCCTATATCCAAGTAAACTGATTGATAAAGTACAAAAGTAACTACCAAACAAAACGATGTCTTTAAAGTAAAGGAACTCACATTTTTGTTTTCTGCAGAGACCGATCTTAATTTCTTTACACTTGGACTAGCCTATTTGTGCAAACCATCTTTCCTCCAGATTGACTGTGAGGGCTTCGCCAAGTGGAACCTTTAAAAAAGGGACATCACATTTTAACAGTAGGTAATTAAACAAATCTAATCACATTTGCAATGACAGAATCCTTCTGTTAGCTCTCAGTTCACAAACACAACCTTGCTCTTTTCTTTCACATTTTGCACAAAACTGTTCATTTCACGTATAGCAATTAGAGAAGAAGAAGAGAAGAGGAGAAGAGAAGAGATTGGATTTATATCCCACCCTTCACTCACTTGGAGTCTCAGAGCGGTTTACAAACTCCTTTCCCTTCCCCTCCCCACAATAGACACCTTGTGAGGTAGGTGGGGCTGAGAGAGCTCTGAGACAACTGCCCTTGAGAGAACAGCTGGTACAGAGCTATGGCTTGCCCAAGGTCATCCAGCAGGTGCAAGTGGGGAATCAAACCCAGTTCTCCCAGATTAGAGTCCACGCACTTAACCACTACACCAAACTGTACACCAAATACAATTCTCTCCCACTCCAGGACTCTCATATGCCTGAAGTAACAACTTAAACCCAGTCTGGGTTATTGATTCATCTTTTCTGATTCATTTATTCAGTCTGGGTTATTGATTCATCTTTTCCTCAAACAACTTAGCAGAAATGAGAAATGAAAACATAAGGATGCAAGTAAAAGAAGTGATCTTCCTCCCACTGGTGTACCTTGACTTTTTTTTCACTTCTTTCACCAATGGGGAGGATAAAAGTCAGACAGAGGTAATACCAGAAAGAGGTAATCAGGGCTCACTTTGTAGCAGGAGCTCCTTTGCATATTAAGCCATACACCCCTAATGTAGCCAATCCCCCAAGAGCTTACAGAGCTCTTCTTACAGGGGCTACTCTAAGCTCTTGGAGGATTTGCTACATCAGGGGTGTGTGGCCTAATATGCAAAGGAGCTCCTGCTACGAAATGATCCCTGGAGGTAATGCAGAGACTGGAAGAAAAGTAGCACTTGGACTTGCCACAGTGGCAAGGGGTTGAGATCATATTGGTTTTTCACCTGCCTATCAAAGAGGCTCATTCATTAGTTCACTCCTAAAACTCAAATACTTTGGCCACCAAATGAGAAGGGAGCACTCACTGGAGAAGACTCTGATGCTGGGAAAGACTGAATTTAAAAGAAGAAGGGGACGGCAAAGGATGAGACGGTTAGACAGTGTTATCGATGCAACAAGCATGGACTTGAGCAAGTTCCGGAGGACAACAGAGGACAGGAGGGCCTGGCATGATATGGTTCATGGGGTTGCAAAGAGTCAGACTTGACTGTGCGACTGAACAACAACAACAACAACAACAACAAAATCAGATGCCTAATAGCTGCCTTCTCCCTGCAGGGCTGGTGGACTAATTCAGATGGTCCATCCTCAGTGATTAATGGAAACTGCTGGCTTCCAGGTGGCTCTGGGGGATTTTAAGAGCCTCCCCAGTGTCTCTGCAAAGGCCCCTGTAGCTGCATAGAATGGTGAGCTGACTGGGGCCATATATAGAGTTGCTCCTTGGTGTCTTCTTCCATGCTCTGTGAGACCCCTCAGCTCCTTGGTTTACCAGACAGCTGGAAGACATGAAGCAGACTGGAAGGCGACTGGAACAATGTTCGTGGAAGCCTTGGGGTGAATGAGACTGAGCATGTCATAAAGCCCATTTACAGGACTATGAGGTGGTGGTGATGGCAGTGAAGAAGCCTCCCTTTTTGGCAACCATTGCATCAGCAGACTCTTGTCCAGCTAAATTGTTCGAAGTGGGGCGTAACCTGGTAACCTGGTAATTCAACTCTACAGGTGATGAAAATGTGGATCCCAGCTATGATGTTATTGCAAGGTTCTTTGCTGACAAACCCTCTCTCATCCATTCCATCTTGGAGGCCAAGCTGAGCACAGATTTAGTCCCCAAGATGTCAGATGTGCCTGCTTGTCCTATTATGGATAGTTTCAGATTGATCCTGCCTACGGGTGCTGATGGGGGTGGGGAAAAGTCTTGAGTTAATAATAAATTAATACATTAATATTGATTAATTGTGGCCTAGAACATTACTATAGTGTAAGCTGAACTGTCTTGAGATCTAAAGAAACAGCACTACACTACATTCATATCTGTAAGAAAAACCACAAGCATGTACCTACAAGTCCTTTCATTAAAACATTCTTCCTATATGAAGATAAAAGCATGTTAAGACAAACATCTGCAGATTACCATGTTCAGCAGGAACCAAAAACCCTAGCAGCAGATCCCAAGCATATTTACTTCGAAAAGAGCCCACCCAATTTCAACTGTTTAGAGGAATCTGGTGGCACCCTAAAGACTAGCAAATTGGCCATCCGCATATTTAATGCTAAACCCATAGCTCAGCCACTATAGTGGGATTAGGGTTGCCAGATCCCCTTGTTGTAGTGAGAGGGGGATTTGGGGGTATTCTGGGGGTGGGCGGGACACTGCACAATGCGGCAACAGTGGAAGCGATGCTCTGTTGTCTGGGTAAAACTCTACAGTAAAAATGGCCTCAAACCATAAAGTTTTGCCCCAAAACCATCACCCCACTGATATCAGCACGTGATGTCAGCATGTCACACACAGAAGTGGGGGAAATTTCCTCTTACTGGCTAACTGGCCACTGGCCGGCAGGAGCCCATGAAAGCAGGGAATGGTATCCCTTTATGGGATCCCCATATGGATTGGGGCATTTAATCAGCTTGTTGAGAAGATTCTTTTCCTTCTTACATCACATTTTGGGTGTTCCAAATTGTGTAGGATATGCAGCCATGCGTTTAGAGACTGGGGTGAGTCTCTTAGAAACAAGAGCCTAGCTCCATAACTTGAAATTTTGGCTGTATCTCCACTTTATACCTGAATACCCTAGTTTTGTGCATATTATGTTGTCAAGCAATTGGTCACATTTAATTCTGCAGAAAATCAAGTCAATTGGCTTGACTCACTTTTCATTCTGGAGAAACAACAAGCTTTTTAGAGTATTGCGCCAGAGACTGTTGGATATTGAGAAGCAAACTCTGTACTCATTAGCTAATAAGGCATGTTTCCCACTTGGGTATGGTATACCACCTGATTACTGGGTTTCAGCTGTTTATTTCTTGCACCTCAAATTTCCACACATCTGCAGAGCTTCTATGCTCTGCCTTCAGCAGTCCTGTGCAGAAGATTCTTGAGAACTCCTCATCAGGACTTTGCCTGTGTAGAGTTAGAGCGCCTGAATTTTTATCTCATGTCTTGCTTCCTTATAATTTTTATCTGAGTTGAGGAACTCTAGCCCTCTTTAATCAAGTTTAAAGGCCATTCTGAAAAATGGCTTATTTTATATCTTCTATCTGACCAGAATCCTCATAACCCTAATCAAGTACCTAGGTATCTCCCAACTGCCATGAGGTTCTGGGAATTGGTTGCCAAGAACTTTGGATAATTTCCATTTTCCTCCTTCATTTGTGTTATTTCTTGATATTGTCTATCTTGTTATGTAATTTGTAATAAATGCTTGATAAAGGCTGTGTTCTGATCTTCTAAAAAGTCTTCATGGTCTTGAGCCATGTGCTTAGGAATGCAACCCATGTGACTCAGTCTGGTTCACAGATATCTGCATGCAGCTTTTCTTTCTGAAATCTCCCAGGGCAAACAATTTCCCATCTAACACTATGACATCATTTAGAAGCTAAAGTAAAACAGAGGAAGACAATGTGCATATGCTCCGGCACTGACCCCATCAGGTAGCATCACAGCTACTCCCCACACAGACCCACACGTACAAACCATCTTGCTCTGCTCTACATCTAGTCATCTCACCTACCTTCCTGAGCCATCTGCTGTAGTCAGAAAGCTTTTACTTTTGCCCCACAACAGGCCAAAGGAGGATGGATAAGAGGACCAGCGGAGGAAAGGGACAAGGACAACAGCTGCACCATTTCTAAGCAAGGCCACTACAATCCTAGGAAGCCAAAGTATAGTTCCTTGGGTTAATGGCAAACTGCCAGCCCAATATACTTGTTAAAAGAACAGCTTCAAATAACCTTGTACACACAAGGACAGATCTGTACTAAGTCAATAAGGATCAGGAATTCAGTGTGAAAACTTCTCCACAGTCCATATTATTCAACAGTATACCTCAGATGCTATGCAAGATAAGACATTTCCCATGTTACTTTAATCTGAGGCAGATTAGTTTTAAAATGTACTGACTAAATTCACTAAAACACATGTATTGTTAGTCCAATTAGTCTGAATCCACTTAATGCAGCTGCTGCCAACATGTAGGATAACACACAATCACAGTGATATACAAGATGATTTTCTGCCAAATACATGGACAAAGATGACTTGAAATTGGAACTTAACAGATGCAAAACCAGATGTCCTTTTTGATTCCTAGAGATTCCTCAGATGTACACCCTCCCCCCCAAAAAACTCCCCACGAATACAGCAGGGCACTGGATGCTGTGTCAGAACTGTTGCACAGCGAACTAACTCATGACAGAACAGACTTGTGTAGAGTGGAGTCGTGCAACAGTGGACCAATAGCTTTCCAATGCAGAGCAAATCTGATGTGCAGTGATACTTCTTATGCATTTGAATGTAGCTGAGTGAATCTAAGTGAATGTTTGACTTAGTAGCTGGTTATGTTGAATCTGCTGTTCTATTATACTGATTAGTGCACTTAGTGTTTTCGTTGTGCAATGGAATATATTTACTTATGAACACAGCCATGGATGGGAGCCTACCTCAATAATATGGATGGATTAACAGGAAATAACTTTCAATACCCAATTGACCACACAGATTAAGTGGAACAGTTTTGCACTGCAGTACACTACAAATCACACAAGCTAGCTATGTATCTGTATATACCACAGATTTGCACTGGTACAAAAACTTTGATTGATATAACCTGCAGAAGAACAGCATGAAATTCCTGACTCCACTACCCTAGCTAAGCAAGTCCAGTATTTAACAACCGTAAGAATTCACACACAGGGGCTGTGACTGAGAACTACTGATACCTTAGAGAATTGTCCTGGTAGTGACTTGTCCAGCAACCCATTTCTGGTTACTGCCCCACATATGCAAACAAAAAAGAAACACACACACTTTTTTCCTCAAAAGAGGCTGAATACTCAAATCCCTTTTCCCCATGTAAACCAATCAGAACATGAAAAGTCAGCAAGCTCAAAATTTTCAAGTGTGAAAGAGGAACACACATCTACTGGAAAAATTAGTTCTTGATCTACCAGGTGCTTTCCAAAAGGAAAACCGAACCACACACACACTAATACACACACAAATCACTATTCTATCAAATCTGGGAACACACGAACATGCTGCTAAATAAAAATTACAGTGCAAGTTAAAAATGCCAATTTAAAAAAAAAATCTAGCAGATTGGTACTACTATGGATTACCTTTCATGAGGCCTCAAAGCTGCCAGTCCATAAAAGATTCTTTCAGACTAGTGCAGCAAAGCTTTCACAAAATGGGTTCTGCTGCAATCCAACAGAGCAGATGAATTCACAGCCAACATCCTTGCCAAGGGAGCATGCACTGCAGTCTCTTTTCTGCCTTTATGAAACCCATCCTGAAAGTTAAAGGGAAAATAAATCCAAAAAGGCCAGGGAAGATGAGAAGCTAAGCCATTCTAACTGTAATTCAAAGTCTCTCCTCTGATTTCCACGGCTTTACTCAACAAAGTCTATAGAAGACAAGAGCCTAAAACACCCTAAGTATTTAGCATCTACAAGTTTTGTTTTTTAAAAGAACTCAAATTACAGAAAACACATTTCCTTTTGAGTCAAAGAGTTCACATCTTTAGAATGAGAGTTACTTTTGTAAGTAAACAAAGTAAATATGGTACCATTTGTCACGAATATTTAAAAATGGTATAACGGATTGGGACATATAGAAACAACTATTTGAATAATGTCTAGAATATCTGTCTATGAACGGGAAAATGTTTCAAAACAGAGGGAAATATCTGCTTTTCAATTTAACTGCTCATTCTAACTAGACTCAGGAGATCTACAATGGACTTTTTTCCTGGTGAGCACTGATAGAAGGTATTTTGCCCTATTAAAGTCCATTTACGCAAGTCACAGAAAACATCGGCACTTTTAAAATACATTTACTGATTATGCAGTACCCACAAAGATAAACATTAACATTTTTTCACCTCAGGCAATAAGGCATCATGCAGAATTATTCAAAGTTCTCCATATCTGACCATGTGAATCAGTTTACTTTCTTCATCTAAAGTTTTACAACAGTTGATACTAACATTACTTTTGGAATAAAATACCTATTTTCTGTTCCCTTCAAGGTCCTTCATGCAGGCTTAATGCCCAGTTGCTGTGTTTCAGTCAACATTTTGAAATCATTTGTGGGCAACATAGTCTTCTCTAGTTCCCTATTTCTTTCCTGCATTACAACAAGTGTGTATTTAAAGTAAGAAACAAATAGGCTTGGAAAACCCTACATATACAGAGTAATCTCAATATCACTGTGAAGTTACAACCAATTCACTTATTTAAAAACAAAACTGCAATCAACTCAGACATTTGCCTGATCCTGCAGATATTGTGATGGTTCTAGAATGCACCTCTCTTAGGGGTATTTAATCTATCAAAGAAAGAATTGGTAAACTGAACAGTCAAATATTGGCTAAAACAAGACCCTAGTGCCATGTGACAGAGAGAGCTCCCGTCTCTGGCCCCAGCTCCTGCCAATCTAGCAGTTCAAAAGCAAGAAACTGCAAGTAAATAAATAGGTACTGCTTTGGTGGGAAGGTAACAGCATTCCGCGTGCTTCGGCGTTTAATCATGCTGGCCACATAACCACAGAAAAAGTCTTCAGACAGTACTGGCTCTTCAGCTTGGAAACGGAGATGAGCACCGCCCCCTAGAGTCAGATTTGACTGGCTTTCGAGCAAGGGAAATCTTTACCTTTATTAATTTGAAGTCCTATTGGAACAACCACCCCCACAGGCACTTTACAAAGCAGACATTCAAACAATTCACAGGGACTATCCTCTGATTTGTATAGCAAGCATGCTGCATCATGGGAGGTCCTAGGCCAGAGCTTGTATTCTTATCTGGAGATGCCTGCAGCTGCAGCAGTTGGCCAACAGGAAAACCTCTGCTATGATGCTAAGTTTGCCCCTCGCTGCAGCACTCAGACAGTTCAGTGATATCTTAAAAGGCAAGTCCCAAGGCCATTCTTGACTGAGGATAATAAACAGTGCCTGGCATGCTGGTCTTTATATCTGTGAGGCAGGTAACTACCAGATCTATTCTAGAGACTGGGGACAGAGGCTGAGAAAAAAAATCACACAGTATCACACAAGAAGCATGGAAGGGAATGGAACAAGAATCTCCAAAGTTCAAAGTGTATCCCATTAGACTTTTTTTTTTTAAGAAAACTACAAAAAGGATTTCAACAAGGCAAAGCATATTTGAATATCTACTAAAACCCTTTAACAGAATTAGGTTCCTTAAAGCATTACATTAACAAGAGCCATGCCTCTTTTGGAACTTTGTGCAAGCTAAAGAACTGTGGAATCCCCATTACTAGAAATCACAAAGGCCTTTTTAACATTTCATGGTCATAACAAATGTTATGATGCTACAAGCACACTAATATTGCCAAAAAAGTTTTTTAAAAAACCCTTAAGATGATAGCACTGGGAGATCTACAGTACAATACTATATATTTTCGTATTCCTATTTTTGTGTAGTATAGAATGGACTCCAGAGAGAGGCTAAAGAGACTATCAGAGACATCCTGCTCAGGTCTATTCAATGAGGTTTCCTTCCAGGAAAATGTTCTTATTATTGTACTGTGCGTAAGCAGGGAAAGGCATTTAACAGGGAAATGAAGACCCAGGGGAAAAATCACATAAAGCTTATGGAGATGAGACTCGTATTTAGTGAAGAAGAGGAACAGTTATTAGACAAAATATTTAGTTATTTACTAGGAATTATTATTATTAAGATGCCAGCATTGAAGTCAATTCAACTAAAGAGAAGGAGGAGGGGAGCAGTAAAGGGAAGGGTTACAAAAAGGTGGTCGATAAATTGAACGACAGCCAAAAGTCACCTACAGTAAATATAAAGCGGCTATTTTACGCTGATCATTTTCCTGGTGGTGCAGTTGTTGATTATTAATGCAATGGGTTTAGTGGTAGCTTTTTAACTGATCTGTAACACAAGCTTTTCCCCTTGTTTTCTCAGTTTGGAAAGAAAGCAAATGTGAAAAGAGAGAACTGAAAAAACAAACGGGAGGATGATTAACACAGTTACCTACCAGTAAACTGATCACTAGAAGTCAGGGAAATTTACTGTACTCATTTGTGTGGTGCTGAAACAGCATTGTGAAATGCAATGAACTGGCACAAAATAAGTAAGCAATTCAACTGAGAAAGTCTGCAGAGTACTTTTGTGATTACCATCCCTTCTGAACAAATAAATTGAGCTGAGCTTAGTGTTACAATAAATCTCATTTATATTTTGGGAGAAAAAAACCTACAATCACTTCTTAGAAAGAGAAGAAACAAAGGCTAGCCTCTTCATGCAGGATCATCTTTGTGCAGTAACACAAAGAGATAGGTGGGGTGTCAAACCTTAAAACATATGGATGAGCTTTAAGATATATACTCTTGTTAACTCAACAAAGTAACCATCAAATGGTAGTTAGTCCAATTGTCCTTTTGTCCATCTTTTTCTGGACTGAGAAGAGTAAAACAGAAGTCAACATAGCAACCGACTCACTGTTACCATCATGTTACTCCTCTCTGTTGTTCTTTTGCACTAGTTCCTGACTTCATTTTGTATTTATATTAAACTTTAAATAGACTAACCCCTCCTTACCTCTCCATGTATTTCCCATTGTGTTGGAAGAGTAGGCTGGTGGAATCCTTTCTGCTTGTTAGGCCCGGTTATGGAGAGATTCCTGTTTTACAAAATAAACAGGCCCATCCCACTTTGAGCTTGCTTTAAAGCACAAAACTCCATTTCCAGGACTTTCATATTACAAAGATTGGGGTGTGGGGGGATGACTGGCATACAAATGTTTTGCAATTATAGTCGCCTGTCAAATGGCAAGGGTAGTGGTGGAACAGAGCATTTCCCTAGACTGATAACTCTCCAGTTTGCACTGAACACTACCTTGGGAGTTGTGTGCCAAACGCCCTAGAACAATGAGGATACTGCTTATTGTTTAAATCTTCCTTTGGCAGGGGTACTGACCTAGAACTTCACTTTTTGATAGGTAGAAAAAAGGACCTCCCTTATAACTTTTTTTTAAAAGTTTTATTGGCACCAACAATGCCAGGCAGAGTGTGTATGTGTGTAGGGGAATATCCCAGCAGCAACAGGGCAGTTCACGGATAACAGACAGAGAAAAGAAACAAATGAAGTGGGCTTTTCCTTTCATTTAAACACAAGTCAAGTAGCTGTCATTTCAGACATAAGAAACTGCTCGTGCTGCTAGTATCCTACCAGGGAAACCTTTTTTCTTTTTTTTAATACTTTTAGAACAAAGTGGGTTAAAGGGTGGAAAGAATGGACTGTTCTTGATTTGAAACATGAATACGGGATCAAGGCATGTGGAAAGAGAAAAACACACCAGTCAGACAACTGAAACAGGGGAAACCCTCTGTGTGAAAGCAGCCCAGGTAGTGGCAAACTACCAAAGATGCATCTCTTGGCTCCTAGAGGGCTGGGGAATATAGGAAATGAACAGCTAACACAGGGGATCTCTGTAGAGTAGTTCCATGACCAGGTATACGTTGCGAGTATCTACAACAGGCCCAAGATCTCTTGTTCTATCCAACACCTTTGTTTTCATCTTGCTTCCCCCAGTGCCTTGAATGTTGTTTCTGAATATATTCATTTTCATCTCCATTTTCTTTTAAGAATCTTCAAAAAAAATTAATTACAGAAATGAGTCTAAAATTAAATCAGATTCCAGGGAGAATTTGGTGCAATGATATTCAGCATCGTTTTATCTAACTCAGTAGAAGTTCTCACTCTGCCACCTATTAGAACTCAATCTTAACCAGTCCAATCGAAATGACATTTGTAACTATACAATGGATACTAGTAGTCTACAAGTTCCTGGATTTAAAATACACTTCTGTGCATGGAAATTTGACAACAAATTCATTAGTGTTCACAAGAATTAGGCTGTGAAAGAGCTGGGTTTGTGACATTGCTAGGATTTTAGCAGGTTCTGTAAAACACAGAATAGGTTGTTACCAATAGCTGTTGTTTAAGTTTGAGGATATTTTTTATTTTATACCTTCAAGAACACACAAAAGATTGACACCCATGAAGATTAAGCAGATAATTGCTCTATATAAAAAAGCAATCCAGCACAACTAGCTATTATGTGAATAATGAAACTAACCCTGAAACTAACTTTCAGTCCATCAGGAGTCCTGACATTCAATCCTTGACCTGTCAGATAAGAGAGGTATTCAACATTCCTACCACGTGGTCACCCATGGCAACTAACTAAATAGTAGTGCTGTAGCCAAAATCTAGCAGCAGAAGAATTCTTCTTGAATAATATTTTCATCATCTCCAACAAGCAACCCAAAAATTTGTGGAAGGCTTGTTTGTTTGTTTATTTAGGAATTTTTATGCTATTGCTCCAGAACACTTTTTTTTGCTAAACCCACTATACGTTAAACAACGACATTTCCATTTTCCCCCCTTGCTACAGGAACAATTATTCTGTTGTTCTGATGTTATGCTTTGAAAGACCTCAAATCCCCTTCAGTGTATCACCTGAAATCTCATCAAGCTTTCAGTATCGTCTTTCACACCAAGAGTATGTAAGCAACCATGAATATAACCTGTGAGGCAATGATCCCATTTTTGTACGTTCCATAAATATCAAAGATCCCCATACAGGATTGCATCCCTCAAATGCATGAACAAAAAACCAGTAGCCATGTAAAAAGTATTGGATAAACAAAAACTATGGGTCTGCAGCTACCTAGAGGAACTCTATTCCCGGGACTCCAGTACCACGTAGTTAGGCCATGAGATGAAAGATGGCCCCCCTTAATTTACTTCTAAAAAGACCTCAGACATCCTATTAATTTTGCTTTCACTTTCAGTTATTAACTCAGAACAAGAAAATAATGTCCTTGGCTGTTGCCTGCAGCAAAGGTGGTGAACTGGAGCTAGATTTTTTGGATTCTAAGCACCACTGAAAAGGTACAAACATGGAATGTACAAACATGGGATCATTGCAAAGGAAGAAGACTGACCGAAGAGACAGTGGACAACTGAAAGTGGGAGATCATTACAAATGAAGAGCCGCTTCTCACAGCAGGTAAAGCCGTCTGTTTTTCACTGAAAAGTCCCACAAACACTGTCCTTCAGCTCTCTGAACTGAGAACAGCTGTCATGGAAACTGAAGGGGAGATGGATGCAGTGGTGCTAAAACACTAGTAATGATTAAAAGGATGAGAAGGAGATGAGCCATGCAGCAGCTGCAAGTATCTAAGGATTCCCTTGTGTTTTGCTTGCTAGAGAAAAGTGTCATTAGTAAATGTCTCATAGCATTGTAATGATAGCACTGTAAAACTGCACACTTGTTCAACACTCTAAAAGAATTCAGAACACTAGTCAGTGATATCATGACAAAGAACAAGGAAAACTGCTGGTGAAAAAACTGCTGCTACCTCCATTTCCAAGAGGTGAGGATCAATGCAAAGAAACAAGAACACGGCTTTTTCTTCTACCGCATTAACTGAGAGCAAGCAGCAATCACTTGGGACTGTGTGAGGCCCAGATAAAACCCCAGGAAAGCAACGTTGTATCAGAGATCTATTCCAATAACTGTTTACATCTCCAGAGACAAAGCAAATACATTTTGGCTGCTGTACAGTTTACTTTGTAATACATTAGAAAAACAAATCATAAAAGGAAAAGCAGGATTCAATGTTACTTTTAGAACTACCTGGCCTTACTACTGTGTCTAAGCCAAAGTGGGAAACAAATTGAGTAGTTGGATACCTACGTGCACTATAGGATCAGTAAATAAGTCTGAGGTAACAGCCATGAAAGTGCAACACAAGATTTCACTGGTTACACGGACTGTGTAAAATGTACACAATACAATGCAGAGTTATACTCTTCCAAAGCACAAGGAGAGCATTTAGGCTTGCACTGTAAGCCCCTGTCTCATTTGCCTTGCTTACCACCTGCTTGACCTACCTGTAGTAGTCACTACTTTTTCTTGTCACTCTGCCTTCCTTGCTGAAGCTATTAGGTATGTGTGCTTTCGCCCAGCTCTAATGAGAGCTCCCCCCACCAGCAACAGCCCCACTTTCCCCATCAATGTACTCTCTGTCCCTCCCTCCCAAGCCTTCTGCCACTCAACAATACCCCCTGCTTTCAGTGAGCTACTTATTTGTCAATCTTCATTTAGCCATCCTCCCTCCTGGGCCTGTTCCCTACTCAGCTTTCTTGTGTCTTCCACTTTTTCTAATAATTTCTCCCTTCCCAGACCCTGTGTGAAATTTTTTGGCAGCTCAACGTACTTATTTGCTTTACAGAAATTCAACATTGTATTGTAAATACTTGACCCTCAGCTGTTAGAATATTTGCAACTTCACAGTTGTTTAGCCCAGGGCTATGATTTACCATGAGATAAGATATCCAGAGTTTTAGAGATTCTGAACCTTTATTGTTCCATTTCGCAGCAGTAGAAGAGAGCAAAAGTCCAGTAGCATCTTAAAGACTAACAAAATTTGTGGCAGGGCATGAGCTTTCATGAGTGGCTGCTCACTTCTTCAGAAATAGCACTTTAAAAAAGCAAAATATGTTAATGCCTCTTAACTGGTAATTTATGTTGTAATGTAATGCCTTCTGCAGCTCTTGGTACACAGCCTTTTAGTACAAATGAACATATAAAAAGGTAATAGAAAACAAAAGCATACATTATTAATGTACATAACAGATCTGCTTGACATCAACTGTGTATCTTGACAGCCATAATCCCAATCACCATGAAATTAAATAACAATTCTCTGATAAAGTCTGTTCCTCCGTATACTGTGGTTCTTCAGGGAGACTTTGGATTCTTTTCCTGTCCCTTGCTTAATTTATTTATTTATCCCTCTCCCCTAAATGGGACTTGGGATAGTTAACAGCGTATAAAATACACCAGATAAAAACATATGATACAATAAATACAATACAAAAGATACAATAAACTTTTAAAATATAAAACAATTAAAAATCTATCCTGGTTAAAATCTATCTACTATCAAGCAGGGTAGGATGTGTGGATTGTGAAGAACAGCTGAAACTTAGTTTACCAGCTGACTGGTGGATCACAATCACCCAAAGGCCATTCAAAAAAGAGCAGCCAAACTAGGGATGTTCCACAAGGCACACACCTCTTCAGACAGCTGGTTCCACAGTACAGAGGGCATGACTGAGAAGTCTCTCATCCTTGTTGACACAGGGCATACAGTTCATGGACCAGGGATCTTCAATAAATTAAGAACATAAGAAAAGCCATGTTGCATCACACCAGTGGTCCATCTAGTCCAGCATCCTGTCCCGCACAGTGACCAACCAATTCCTCTGGACAGCCATCAACAGGGCACAGAGACTGAGGACTTCCCCTGATATCCCCTCCTGGGTCTGGGATTCAGAGGCTTAGTGAAAGAAGTAGTAGCTATTGATAGACCATGGATCTATCCAATCCTCTTCTAAAGCTGTTTATTCCTGTAGCCACCACTACAACCTCTGGGAGCAAATTCCACATTTTAATCACTCTCTGTGTCAAGTAGTATTTCCTTTTGTCCATACTGAACCTACTGCCCATCAGTTTCTTTGGATGCCCTTGATTTCTAGTATTTCTGGAGAGGGAGATAAATTCCTCTTTATCAACTCTATCCCATGCATAATTTTATAAACCTCTGTAAGAATTCTGAGATGAAGACGAGAGAAGACAGGGACAATTATGCTGGGAGAGGCAGTCCCAAAGGTATGAGGGCCCCATGCCATTTAGGGCTTTAAAGGTAAGTACCAACACTTTGAATTGGCATCAGAAACTAATTGGGAGCAAGTGCAGCTGCTGCAGGATAGGTGTGCTATGTGCTGACCAGGACGCTCTTTCAACAATCTGGCAGCTGCGTTCTGCACCACTTGCAGTTTCTGAAGTGCCTTCAAAGGCAGCCCTACATAGAGCATGTTATAATAGTCCAGTCTTGAAGTGACCATTTATGTGCATTACCATGCCCCAGACAGGGAGCCAGCTGGCAGGCCCAGCATAGATGGCAAAATGCAGGCTTTGTCACTGTGGGTGCATGTTTGTCCGTGGAGAGCAAAGAACTGAGCCACATCCCCAGACTCCTAACAGAGTGAACTATAGAAAGTCAGATCCCATCAAGGATCAGTAGAAATGTAATGAATGTATAGGGCACAGGGTGAGGACCTCTCTCCACCCACAATTACTCTCTGGGACTGATCCTGGAGCAATGAGAACCAGCTCATGGCCATACCCCTCATGACAAGGGAGTCTAGGCAGTTGACCAGGACCAAATGGTCTACTGTGTCAAAGGCAGCTGACATCCAACAGGATCAGTAGCGGCATCCCACCTGTGTCGAGGTGTAACCAGAGATTGTCAACCAGAGCTGTCTCAGTTCTGAACCCTGGCTGGAAACTGGACTAGAAGGGATCTAGGGCAGATGTCTCATCCAGGAATTCCTGGAGCTCTTCAGCTACCGCTCACTCAATCACCTTTCCCAGAAATGGAAGGTCAGATACAGGGAAGTAATTGGCTAGGTCCCTCTCATCTAACAATGACTTTTTCAGGAGGGGTATTCTCCTGCCTTAAGCGTTCAGCCCATTCCCATCCATATGCCAATGTAACAGTTATTTAACACTCTCATTGCTCTGACCACATGATGCATCTCCTCTGTTCCTAACACTACCACCTTACCCATTCTTAGCAATAGCCAATGCAGATTCCCTGTTCTTACCTTTAAATCTCTTTGTGCCTTTGCTTCTGTTTTCTCCCTCCCTCTTCTCTATTGCTAAGTGCATACTGTTCATTGAGCCTTACCTCTCTGAGCAGCGAGAAATCCCAGGACAATGCATAGTGCTTGGATCAGAGAGCACTAGAGACATAGTGTCTTGAATTATTTGGTTGCTTACAATAAAAGTGAAGCATCTTGGGCTACCATCTACATTCTATTTGGAAACCTCCTACAAGCATTAGTAGTTGTGGTGTCTGCTACGCCTGCACAAGATCTCATGTTCAAATCCCCAGAATATCCTGTTAAAAGGATCAGATAGTAGGTGACGTGAAAGACTGATCAGAGAAGAAAATATTGACATGATAGACCAGTAGTCTGCCTCACCATAAGGCAGCTTCATCTGTTCATTCAAAGTCACTATTCTTTTGTCAAGTCCTAACTATTCAGCACTTTTTCCAAAAGACCATTCCCACTGATCACGACAACTCAGCACTACTGAATCCACACCCTATTCCATTTATTCCCACATATGATCCCTTAGCCACCCAAAGTCTCCCAACCCCTTAAACAGCGTCCTATTTTCTCCTTTACTACCTCTTGTATCCAGAACTTCCTGCTAGAATGCAATCTTGTAGAAATCCCCTCTTTGATGTCTTAGCTCTCCTCAGCTGAAGTGAAGTCTGAATACATGGACTTGTGACTGCACATAGTCATACTATTACCCCTAGTTCCAAGCAGTTGATATTTAGATTGGAAGCTGCTCAGGGCAGAGCACCATCATTTTGCTGTGTTGCATCTGTAACGCATCAAGTACAATGATGACACTTTATAAATAAATAACACCATCCCAGATCACTGTAGCACTTGAGGCCATACATTAAAACTATGTTCAAGCTTTGGCTTAAAAGATACAAGATTTCAGTCCTTCAACATTTTGTAGATCTCAGCATTATGATATTACCCAAAGTGATCTTTGTTTGGAAATGCTTTAACAAAATGTGATAAGTGGTCTTGAGTGAAGAAAAAGTAAGACTGTAAATCTTAGTCAGATTCACAAGTCTATTGTGACAGTATTTGGAACAACTTTTTAGAAGCTAAACCATACAAATTATTGCCTACCAAACTTAGACTTTTAAATGACACTTTTCTGATGCAAGTTTACCGAGTAGCAAGCAGCCATGGATTGCAGAGATACAGACAAAACATGCTTTGAAATAATTACACACATAAGCAGCAACATCTTGATCTAGCAGTACAGTGATTTTTGTAGCCAAAAGCTACTTAAAAGTATATGCCTTACATAACATTAGATCATGGGACCCAAAGTACTATTTTAACTTTGCGACCACTGGACATGTAAGTGACTAATAAAACATCACTTACATGTCCAATGGTCACAAAATTAAAATAGTACTTTGGGTCCCATGATCTAATGTTGTTGTATGTAAGGCATATACTTTTAAGTAGCTTGTGGTTTTATTTTTGATAGTGCAGACTATTCTTAAATGACCACCTGCCACCAAATGCTAAAGGAAGGGAGAACCAGTTTGGTGTAGTGGTTAAGAATGGCTGACTCTAATCTGAAGAACCAGATTAGATTCCCCACTCCTCCACATGCAGCCAGCTGGGTGACCTCGGGTCAGTCACAGCACTCTTAGAGATGTTCTCTCAGAGCTCTCTCAGTCCCACCCACCTCACAAGGTGTCTGTTGTGGGGAGAGGACGGGAAGGAGATTGTAAGATGCTCTGAGACTCCAAGTGAAGGGCGGGCTATAAATACAATTCCTCTTCTTCCTCTTCTTCTATAATTCCTACTACCCACCAAACCAGAGGAGATGAGGGAGCTAACCTGTTTTAGTAATGCCATTTCAAGTGCTCAGTGTAGCATCAGCATAGACTTAATGGCCGAGGAGTAAGACACATGAAGATAGAATGTCATTTCTGTTTCCAGATCCCTGCATGCAAAATTTCAATTCTGAGCATACTGGGCACTTACAAGAGATTATAGATTATGTTTCAGGTTTGTCTACCCTACTGTCTAAAAGCCTTAGAGAAGAGAAATGGTCTAAGACATGGTACAAAAGACCCCAGGAAATGTCAATATCAATTCCACTGGAGGTGGTTCAAGCTTTCATGGCTATCATAGAGCTGTTCCAGAAGATCTTCAATCCAAACAGATGCAGTAGTATCACAGTACTCTGGTTGTGGTAACTTTCTTGACCTGGCAAGTGGGCAATTTAATAGTTCTACTGTTAGGAATAGATCATTTCCCAGTGAGGTTCAAGCTCACAATGCAACCAATTGACACCACTATGCTCAAAAGGTTCCACTCTTACGTGCTGCGTTCAGAAGGTGTGTTGGGTGTCCTTTGCTCTATGCTGAGGCACCTCTGTTTTGAGATGCTACAGGGCTCTATTTTATCTCCCACAACAGGAAGCTACTGAGAGAGAACACTGATGATATGGGATGATGTGCCATAAATATCTAAACTGATCCCATTATTAAAGATGACACACTTTATTCTTTTTATCCAAATCATGAGTGGCTGCCAATGTGAAGAACAGGAGCCTAGATCTTGTAATGGGGTGGAGAAAGGCTAATAAACTACAGCTTAATCAACAGTTGAGAGAAGCTCTATTGGTGGGCAGCTGAATAAACTATGTAAAATGGTGGGGAAAGCGTCTTATGTTCTACGATTTCAAGGAGTCCCAGAACAAAAGCTGGAGAATTTGAAAGAAATCTTAAGTGAAGCTTTGGCTCCAAAAACAGGTTTACAAGCGGATTATTTGCAACGCAAAATGGATATTGTCTATAGGACATATCCTGATTTTGTGAAGAAGAAAAACCTGCCTGGAGAAATTGTGGTGAAATTCTCTAAGAGAACAACAAGAGACGTGGTGCTCAAGGCCACTAATGGGACAATCCTAAAAATCAAAGGCCGAGGACATACTCGTATTCTGCCGTGCCTCTGCAGTGCGGCAGAACAAGGTGGGGGGAACTGCCCCCACCGCACGGTGTTCACACGCTGCTGGAAGGAAGCTGCCCGCAGCATCCAGACTGCGGGCGGCTTCCTGCAGCGGCGTGCGAATGCCGCGCAGTTCCCCCAGCTGGCGCGTGTTCACACCCGCCGGAAGCGGGTGGAACGCACGCCACAACAGCTGGGACACCACTTTGAAGTGGTGCCCGGCTGCTGCGGGAGGAGCGCAGCGCCGGACGCAATGTGTCTGGCCCGCCTCTTCCAGGCAGATGTGGCAGTCTGGACTGCCGCTCTGCCTCCACTTTCAAAGTGGAGGCAGAGCGGGCCTGACTACCAGTCTGTCCTCGGCCAAAGATGTGGAAATCAGAGTCTTGAAAGGCATTCCATTTGAGATAAGAAAAAGAAGGAAGCAATATAAAAACTTGACAAAATTCCTCCAAAAGAACTCCACCCCTTATAAATGGATTTTTCTGGAGTGTTTGGTATTCAACTATAAGGAGAAAAAAAAAAGATCACCTCTCCCAAAAGCGCAGAGACTTTTCTGGATCTTCAACAAAGACTAACGAAAGAAAAGAAGACAGCAGAAGAAGAAGAAGAGGAAGAAGGCATCATACATGACTTGGAAAGCTCGGAAAGATCATCGAGTAGCTCATCAGAGGACTCCGACTTAGCAAAGGGGGCAGCTGCCCCTAAGCAAATGACAGTCCAAAAGGAACCTGCTAAACCAAAAAGAAGAGGGAGGAGGGGGAAATAGCTCTGTATACAACTTGAAAGTTTAAGAAATTTATTTTGCCACATGATTGAATCTACATATGCATAGCCAGTAACATCTGAAACTTATTATCATGTTTCAGTATTTTGTATTTTGCTATATGGGGAATTTCATTCATATATATTTTTAAAATGATTTATATTCTTTGCTTTAATTAGGGATAGTTTTGTAAGTGTAGGGATAGTTTTTTATAGTTTGTAGAAAATTAATTTAAAAGTTATTAAAAAATAAACTATGTAAAATAGAGCTGCTTTTCTATAAAGGTAATTGGGCTTACAATAACAGAATGGTTCAGGAGAGTATTTTAAGGAGGGAAAGGGACTGCAGAATATACCATTGTGTTTTAAGGCTTATTATCTGTTTGCTGCATGTATTGCACTATTGTCCCTAGATTGGTTTCAACTCAACTCATGCTGTTTTTTTTTGCACTATACCTGCACTCTGTACCATGTCTAATAGGATATGCTTATGCAGATTTATGTAGTCCTAGTACATTGCTTACTGAATGTCTCATGTTGTTGTATTGACTTGCACTGTGTAATCCACTTTGAGTCTCAGAGAGAAAGGCAGACTATAAATATACTAAATAAATAAATATTGGGTAGCATTCTCTCTTATGGATGAGGTTTTCAGCTTGAAAGTGCTTTTGGAACTGGGTCATACTTTAGATGCACAGGTGACATTTGCGGCACAAAGCACCTGTCACCAGCTTGAACTGGTATGTCTGACGCTGCCTCTCCCAGGTTCAGATAGCCTTCCCCACAGTTATCCATGCTTTGATAATGTCCAGGTTACTGAATGTGCCTGCCTTTGAAGATTACTCAGAAACTTCAACTAGTTCAAAACACAGCTATAATTCTGTACTGGGACTTCCTAATGGGAACATATCTCACCCAAACTGGATGCTCTTCATTGGCTTTCAGCTTGTTTCTAGGCACACCTCAAAGTACGGCTCTGACCTTAACTGGCTATGTGTTAGGAATCAGGGTAAATGAATCGGCACATCAATTAAGGTCTTCAAACAAGACCCTTCTCTGCCTTGCAGGTTATAACAAGAGAAGAGGACTTTGTGGTGGGAGTGCTCCATTCGAGGAGTGCTAGAGGTAGTTGCCTGGCTTCTACCTTCTTCTCTTTTAAGTACCAAGTTAAAGCAACTCTGTTCTCCTCAGTGTTTAATAACACCTGTTTTATGCTGCAGCTTTGGTAGACTCTCAGCATTTGCAGGTGTTCTATTCTGGGATCACCATGAATGGTGAAATCTGTGAACACCAGGGAGGCCACAATGGCCCTCTAAAAGCCCTGCTCCCTCCCTCCCACCACACACTGCACATAGAGGGAGGCCCAAAGCATGCGAGTTGTGCATGGTATCTGATTAGAACACCGCTGAGTAAATCATGCAGTGATGGCCACCTCACCTGTCTAACTTGGGCAAGTCACATGGCAATGCTACAGCTAGGCTCTTACATGTAAGTCACTTAGACAGATAGGCACGGTGGCTCCCATGCAACTCACCCAGCACATTCCCTTCCCCCAGACATAGGCACAGAGTTATAAACTGAGTCATGAGTCATAAATTATGCCAATGTAATGGCAGAGGTAGGGGATGGGGCCAGCACGTTTATAGCAGCTCTCACTCTCTCAATATGCAGAGGGATCGTTTGCTTAGGGCTACTTGAATCACAAGGTCAGGCCATGAACCACAAATAAGTGAATCTGTGAGCTGTGAATGGCAGAGGTTCACTGTAGTTACCCCCCCCCCTTTCTTAGCCACCCTGGAAATTCTTTTGAATCGAAAGGAATGATGAAATTTTCTTTCTTTCTTTCTTGGCAAGAGATGTTCAAAGGTGGTTTATCATCGCCTGCCTCTGCATGGCTACCCTGGTGTTCATCCAAATACTAAACAGGGCTGATAACATAAATTCAGATAAATAAAACCAATAAGGTTGCATGGGGTTGGGCTGCATGACTATAGATAAGATACTCTCCCTTGCTTTCTTCTCCATGCACAATATGGGAATAATCCTACAAGCCTATCTTAGAGGGATGATGTAAGGGTTGCTAAATTCTTGAAGGATGCTATATAAATGCTAAGTATCTTTATAGCTCCAATTCTGTGCAATAAAAATCAATAGTTTATATACCTACCCAAAGCGCAGCTAAAGTAGCTGGATTTCTGACAATTTGGTCCCAGGGGTCTTCATCTATTAGGCCCATAACGCACACAGAGAGAGACTTTAATGAATGCAGCTCCTCCAGGGTTTGAACAGCACTTTGTGATGCTATCTACAAGGGAACAGGCAGGGACTGTTCTCCAGCAGGAAAAGAAAAAGCCTGGCCTGTCTGCCACAAACCTACCAGCACTGGCAACTACCAAATGCAATGAAATTTATATAAAAAAGAAGAAATTTCTGTCCAAGCACTTAGATTTAACTGGGTTATGGAGCGGATTTATTCTAGATATTTATAGCTTAGGCTTTTTAAGCATAAGAAATTAACTTGCCACTTAGCATTTGATATCACACAAACAGAAATCTCTTTCATAAAATCTAGCCGTTATATTAAAGTTATCGTAACACCACTCTTTCCCCCCATAATGTAACAAAAATATAATCAAAGGAAGGAGACTCCAGTGTCTGACTCCTCTATGATAAACTGGACTATATTACTTAGTGGTATTCCTATCCATATTATTGTCATGCTGGGCTCTCTGACAGGTACAAAAGAATGGCAACAGCCTCTTGCAGATACAGATCCACGTTATTCAGCAGAATAATAATAATTATATGTATGTAAAGTTCATTGAAGCAGAAAAGGAAAAAGATTCCACACACACACAAAAAATGAACTCACTCAGCTTTGGTACCCTTTCCTTCATTGCCGAAAGAACAGCCCTGAAAGATCAGACCTGTGGTCCATCTAGCCATTGGTATTCAAAGGTTTATTGCCTCTGACTGTGGAGGTTCATTTTAGTCACTATGGCTAGTAGCCATTGAGGGACCTCTCCTCCATGCACCTGTCAAATCCCCTTTTAAAAACTGTCTATGCTCATGGCCATCTTTACGTCCGCTGACAATGAATCCCACAAGTTAATTATTTGTTGAGAAAGGGAACACTTATTTTGGTCCATCCTGAATCCACTGCACATCATCTTCACTGGGTGCCCCCGAGTTCTTGTATCCTTAAGGCTTTTAAAAGTCACATTTAAGTATTTCAAAGCAGTATACTTAAGGTCCACCTCTACTCGAAATTACATCTAAATGCTGATCTAGCACAAGTGCAATACTGACCAAGAAGAGTGGTCCTGCCTGGAGGAATCACTACAAAGAATAAACATGTCTTTCATGTAGTCTTATGACCCTGTCCCTTATTACAGAGATGGAAGTTAGCATACCAGGGGAAATAACTATAAAAAGTAGGGGGTGGTAATGCAAATTTTAAACACTTATTTCGACACAACACAGGGAATTTATTCGGAGGATAAATTTCAGTTACTACAAATGTCTACAGCTGTAAACATCACCACCGCCAAGAAACTTCTGTCCATATATTAATTGATTTATTTGATTTATACCCCACCTTTGTCTACTGCAGTGACCCAAAGCAGCTTACATTGTTCTCCTCTTCTCCATTTCATCTTCACAACAACTTTACCTATTAGATAAGGCTGACAGTGCATGACTGGCCAAAGGCAACCCAGCAAGCTTCCATGACAGAGCATCTCCCAGGTCCTAGCCCAACACTCCACACCGGCTAATAGAAAAGAAGTCCTCCCCTTCATTCACTCGATAACACATCAAAAGTCTAGTAGATAGATTAAAAAACAGATCAGAAATTGAGAAACATAAGGCTTAAACAGTTACTGTTATAGTGGTCCAAGAGAATTTTATCCAAACCAACTCCTGCCAGCATAAGAAGGAAAGACTTGAGTTAAACATAAAGATTCACACAGAAAAACTAAAATTAGCCAGCATACCAATTCTAAATACAGAATGGAACATTTCTGACTGGGGACCTACTCCAGTGAATCAGTGGTAGAAAATCTGCATTGCATGCCGAAAGTCCCAAGTTCAGTCCTCAGCACCTCCAGTTAAAAGGATCAGGTAATGATCCTGGAATTCCTCTGCCAGTCATAGCAGACAATACCAATCTTAACAAATGCATAATCTGACTCAGTAAATGCATTCACATGAACTGGGTCAGGGATAAGACTCTTAGATTGAAGAACAGTGGTGGAGGGGCATGGGACAAAAGATTTAACACTGGTCTAAATCTATGTTGCATTCTGATGTACGTTGATAAATTTATCATAACCCACTCAAACACTTTGGATTGCTAATTTCTTCAAGCTCAAACAACTAACAGTCGTGTTTACGGTCTTTAAGATGCCATAAGACTCTTTGTTAATACTGGACACAGCAGAAGAACATGGGTACCTCTCTGGAATTCACAATTTATGTATCAGTACTGTACAACTCAATTCCATGGAACTTCCTCTCATTAAGAAAGTCTGATTTCAAGTATGGCTAGAGCAAGACTGATTGCCACGACAAACACTCCAGTCACTGCACACAGTGACCAAATTACAAATCACTTTGGTCGCAGAATTTTCGGATTCAGAGATCATTTCAGTGGTCTATATTGGGCTAATGCACTTGGGTCTGAAGTGCTAGGTATCTGGTGAATAGGTAAACAATTAATCATTTATGTAAATAGGTGATTAGCCAACCTTTCCCCACCACCACTCAGACTCAACTGCTCACACAAGCCTTTCTGCCTGTTTCTGCCACTGCTGTCAGTCAACCTGTGCCAACCTCCAGCCATACAGCCACAGGGCATTGACAGATACACACAAGCCAATGCAACACACTGAACTCAGCACTAATGATGAGCACAAAAATTCATTTCATATCTGCAGTTATCCTACATCAATGAAAGAGTCAAGAGAGATCAGCTATTAATGCATAACTTAACATTCTTGAAATGCAACCTTTACTGATTCCTATCTAGAATCACAAGCCTCATATGCGATATTTCCAGTGACTCTTAACACAACCCAAGACTTCACTTTTTTTTTTTGCTGTAATAGATCTGCAGTTACCCCTCTTGAAAGACCCCTAAGATTTCAGATCTTTAAAATTCCTAATGATCAAACATCATCCTGCCAAGTTCCAAGCTCTGTAAAGGGACAGAGAATAAAAAGGTACCACATTTATTACTCCTTATTTGTTTATGCAACAGGCTCACTGACATCCAAGACCTGGACACAAACCATCCCCCACCATCATATGTGACATCACAGTTCATCTCCTATTACTCTACAACAGTATCCTCTCCTCTCGGGAGTTTCTCCACCAGCTGAAACACAGTAATCCCTCCAGGTACATCATCTCTGATAGTTTTCATGTAAAGTGCGGGTAGTTGGCTGCAATATTTACAGACTGCTACTAAACTACACAATCGTGTAAACTGCAGCACACAAATGTGAGCAAACATAATAATCACCATGCAGCAGTCATAAATTCCAAAGAACTGGCCACATTATTACATTGCAGAAAACCAGAAAGGAATCTTGTGGCATTTTAAAGGCTAACAGGTTTACTGGCATCACAATCATCATTTTGCCTTTCAGGCTCACTATTCAGAATATGGATATTATATAAATTGTTTTTCTAAGCAGCTATCCAGGCCAGACCTATATACAACAGAAGCCCAGGGGTCAGACTAAGCCACTATTAATACAGTATGTGCTACATTACAGTGAGGCCTAGTCCAGTGCAAGATACCAAAACCACAGGACATGGTATAATAGCAAAAAAAGAGAGATTCAACAGGGTTAGTTAATTTGAAACTATGCTCTTATTCTCAGAAATATCATAATGAACTCTTCAGAGAACTTGGAAACAGAAAATAAAATTGAGCAAAGTAACTTCCCTTTTCTCATTTAGAAGGCTAAAGAAGGCTTGGATATCATTGCTTCGAAATAGGGATATAGAGTGAAGAGAGATCCAAAGTGCCTGTAAACAGGAAGGGCCAGGTGTTAAATGAATTCTGCACAACAATGATCCTAAAACAAATGTTAACCTTGTAGGATACTGTGAATGCCTTCTGAAAAGACAATATGCAATTTCAAACACATCTGTTTTTATCCTATGTCTAGCACTAAGCCATTCCAAATACAACAACAAAAAAGCCCTCTCCCATTTACAAAATTATTACAAAAGTCTTCATGTTTACCTTATGGTTGCTGGGAAATTAGATTCTTATTCAACATATGAAGAGTTTAAGCATTTAAAAAGAGACTCAAAGCAAGTCCAGCAATTGGAATGGAGAAAACAAACCCAGACATGGCTGGAGGTTCATTTTGTAAGTTCACCATAGGGCATGTGAATGACAAAACAACGGCTTTATTAAAATATACAAGCATCCCAGCATTAAACAAAGCTGTCAGAGCAATGCATACTTAGTTCCCATTCTGGAAAACAGGAACAAAGACATGCCTCGCAAGTCTGTAAAACCAACCTGACAGTACTTTATGTGCAAACATGATAGGAGTCACTGGTAGTTATCCTCTAAACATGTACTGCTTAAAACAGTTATTCATTGTAGGAAGCATCCCACAGGCCTTCCCAACACCCCAACACACACTAAGTAAGATGTGACTAAACTTCACATGACCACCAAACGTCTGACGAGGGCGCCTGTTGAGCAAGCCAATGTTGCAATGCGTGTGTGTGTTTTAAGACTCACATCAATGCCCTCATCTTCTAAGCATTTCCACTGTGCTTCAACCAACAAACAACGGCTTCTGCTAAGGAATGCCGCTCACGAGGCTGAAGCATTTTCTCCGGGGGGATGGGAGCAGACTCCTCGGGAAGGCTGCGCTCCGACCCACGCTGAAATAGGGGCAAAGGTCTCCTGAACTCTCCGCGACACTCGCTCCCAAAAGCAGGCTGTGGAAGCAGAAGCCGTGCGCAGGCGCCGCAAGGAAAGGGTGTCAGCTCAATGCCGCCGCCGCTTTACGAGCCAAACGCACCCCCCTCACCTTACTCAACCTGGCAGCTCGTTGCCTTCCACCAGTTTCGCAGGAGGCGCGCCCCGCGCCCACTCAAGACACCGGGCAGAAGGGGCCGCACAGAACACACCGCATAAGTTTTGCCGCGCCGGCTTTCCCGGTTAGGTTCGGCGTATCCGGGTTTCACACACTCACCTGCCCAGCCGGAGGCGGCGGCGGCGGCAGCTCCTACTCGTCCTGAGCCGCCTCAGTCTCCTCCCCCTGCTACTCTTTACGGCCAGCGCGGCGGCTAATCCCACTCTGGTCACCTTTTTCACGGGTAACTCATGTGTGTAACTACTAAACCCCAGGTGGTGCCGGCGCCAGCCCCTTGCCAGCTGGCTACCAGGACGCGCGCTTTCACTCACTAACCCGGACCCGAGGAGGGCCGGCGGATTACCTAGGCAACAGCTTCCCACCCTCCTTCCAATACTGTTCCCGCCCTCCAAACGTAGTCAGCCAATCCTACGGGAGCTCGTGACAGAAGAACCAATTAAAACAGCCCCCAAACCATCGTCTCCAGATTTGGCGACAGCAGATTGGAGTTCTTCGGTGGTTAGAGCGAACTACGGCAATGGCAAAGTAGATGCGCCTCTAATGCGCAGCTGGTTTGTGTGGGTAGTGGAGAGACTGCTGCGATGATGAAGCCTCCGTGCAACTGGAAAAGGGGCATGGATCGTGGGCAGGAAGGAAAATGTCGCGGGGCGGGGGCGCGGGGGGGAAGAGGCCATTTGTATGCGGGCGGAATTAGGAGAGCAGAGTGGGCAACCAGCCTTGGAAGGACGCTGCTTAACGCAGTGGGGTTGTTTCAGTGTAAATTTAGAATGGTGCCTTAAATGCGTGCTTGAGCACTGCGTGGGACCAGATAGTGAAAACAGAATTAGTGGGTTAATTTTCTATAATCACTTAAACGTGTTATTTAAGTAAAACTGAAACAGACTCTTCTCTGTACCATTTATGGTAAAACAGTTCTTAATTTTTGAAATAAGTGTTTATGCTCTTAGTAGAGGAAAATTAATAAGATTACGTGACCATCGGTGCCAGCCTAAGTAGAGAAACTCACTTCTGAGCCCAGTGCACTGTAACTCTGCTTGAGAATGGCACTGCAAGAGAGTAGTCTCAAGCAACTCTGCTTGGTGGGCTGTACTGCCAGAACAGTGTTCTTACAATTGCATTGCAAGTTATCAGCAGCATACATGGCAACTTCAGGGGGGCTGGGGAGCCCCCTCCCCGAACTTTTCCAGGACATGCTGAGCCTCCCCTGGGCAATGTCTCTGGCCCAGCTCCAGCCCTCCCCCCCCCCCCCCGGGAAATTGGAAAGTCTACGCCCTTGATCAGCAGAGGTGGGTGGCTGTTTCAGTTCTGGGACAGGGAACCCATTGTACCTTACGGGGGCAGGGAGTATTGTGAAGTGAAAAATGCAAAATGGTCACAACAACATAGTAAATTCTAACACATTTTCCCTGACAGAAGCCCCTGTGAGATGTTTTGAGCCATGGAGATTTGGCCTGACAGTAAGTTCTTGTCAACATGAAACATGCCTCTAACAGTTTTTTATTTTGGACCATTACAGGACCATTGTACATATTGACCATCAGGGCTTTTTTTTGTAGAAAAAGCCCAGCAGGAACTCATTGGCATAATAGGCCACACCCAACAGTAGAAACTCATTAGCATATCAGGCCACACCCCTGACAGTGCAGGTCCCTCCCAGGATTGGCTTCCTCAGGTGCCCCTGAGGGGGGTGGGGAGGCAGTTTAAACTGCCTTCCCTCTCTGGATCAGCTTGGCTTCCCCAGGTGCCCCAAGGCTTGCAAGGCACCTGGGGAATTTGAGGGGGAAGAGGCTGCAGGCGTGGCCAACTCGGAAGCCAGCCAGAACTCCGTTCCTGTGCATTCCTGCTCAAAAATACCCCTGTGGATCATTGTACATATTACATGGAACATTGAACATATTATTCACTGAAAACCTAAATTTGTTCTTGGGGTTTGTGGTGGTGTTAGCATTAAAATTATTACCATCCACTTCCATCTGACTCTGCATCACCCATGGATGGGGTGAGATGTTGTCCAAAATCATAATTTTTGTTCACCAAAACAAGTTTTGTTATTATAACACCCAATTCAAAGTGATGACTAAATGTTTCTCCCGAAGATGCAGTGCACAGATATTCAGCAAATCATATTTAAATACTTTTGTAGGATCTTCTTAAAACACTGCTTCAGACTCTAACAAGATTAGCTGCAAGAGGGTGTTAGATAAAACCTAACATCTCTCTGAGTTGAGGCACTGGAGGGATTTTGGGGTATGGGGGATTAGGCATACCTTGAAAAGTGGTAGTTTGTACTGGGGACCCCAAAATTGAGGAGGGAATTTGAGAAGGCAGGGATTTCCCCAAAGGGGCTGAAGTTTTCTTGGCTGCTTGCTGAACAAGTAACAGGGATGGAGAGAGCATGGGGGCCCTTAAGGAGAAAATGATACTGCCCACGTTGGTGCCATTTCCTTTGCCTCAAACCCCAATATTTCTCCCTGGAAGGAGTTTTTTTCATTTTGTTTTTAAATTGGAATTGTTAGATCAGCATTATAAAGATCTATTACCACAATCTTTTAGTCCCCAGCTTTCATTTTTTTTAAAAAAACAAGTCCCTGGCCCTTTCATATCAACTTATAAGAGGGAAAATGCAAACATCTGACTTCTACTTATAACCCAGCAAGGAGAAGGGTAGGCACTTTGTTTTTTTAAAAAAAGCTGGGACGTAGAAGATTATATAACTTGGAAGGATAAATGAACGCAAGTGTCTTTCCTAAACTTTCAGTGCTTTAATTTGCCTGCACTCCATTATTATTATGTTTGCCCTCTGTGCAATAGGACTGTATGTTTAATGAAGAACTACAGGTCTTTGACACGGACTGGGTGGAAGGACTGCTGCTGCAGAGCATCACTTCTTTACCTCCTGCTACAGCCCAAAATGCTCCATGCAATGTTACTTCTGGGGGATGGAGAACTGCTTGGAAATAGCATTTTTAAGTTATGGAGGAAAGGTGAGGCAAGAAGGGCAGAAATCCTCCAGCTGGTCCAGGTCTTCAGGCTTACACTTCAGAGATGCATGTGCCATTTGCAACCCAAACTTCCTTCTGATGCTGCTGTCAACTTAATCTTGGGCAGATCTACAATGAGCATGAACTATGTTTGATATTCCAGGCATGTAGTTTGGCACTAAAATGAGAGCTGCACTTTGGAAAAGGCAGGTTAACATTTTCCCCTGCACTGTTTATATCAAAAATGTTCACCACCCCCTGGAGAAATGCCTTTGTACCCGATCTGTCTTCCCCTGTACAGACTAGAAGCAGATCTAACCCTTCCCCAGCACTGCAACCTTAATCCAGATTATACCTTCTCCCTGTGGCTGTGGCTGTTAGGGCCAAGTTGCACACCTGGTATTCCATTCACAAAACTTCAGCATCATGTGTAGTTTGGCTCTGAGAAAGGGCTTCTTAGATGACAAATGAAAACTGCAAGATTCCCCAGGAAAGGCTGCAGCAGCCCTCATTGGACAAACTGGTTTTAAGAAGGTGAAATTGCTTTTTTTGAGATAAATGCTATTAAAATGTAACTGAAAATTACTATCTTAAATTAAACAATGCCTCAGGCTGCATTAAATTTTATATAAAAGGTTCTGAGTTCTGTATTCATGTTTTTGGAGTTAAGAGTTCTAAATGGAAACTTTTACAGAAATCTTAATTGGTATTTGTGCTGCTAGGGAATTGGGAACTGGAGTGTTAGACTAGGACTGGGAGACAGGATCTCAAAACCCCATTTGTCATGCAGCTTGCTGGGTGACTTTGGGCCAGTCATTATCTTGGCCTGACCTACCTTACAGGATTGTTATGATAAAATGGAAGAAGGGAGAACAATGTATGCTGCACTCAGGTCCTTGGAGGAAGCATGGGTTAAAATGTGCTAAAATAGACTGACTTGGAAATCAAGGGAAGGTTTATGACAACTGCTTTCCCTGGAGGAGCCAATTACTACTTCAATAAATCCTGAACCTTAAGTGAATTGCTTTTAAAAATGGTCCATTTATCAATTTTAGCACTGAGGCTTTAAGAAAAAAATCAATGCCTATTTTTAAACTACCAGCAGCCAAATAAAGGGAAAGCTGCCAATTTCTGCCATAAGTCATCTTTTTCTTTTAAAAACAACAGCAACAAAACTACTGGCTTGAATGGCAGCAAAATATGTTCTTTAAAAATTCCATAATTTCTGTAAATGAGCATAGCTGTGTGTTAGTATTCACAATACTTCCTGAAAACGCTTCCTGGCCATACTAATTCTACCTTATTTACCATTTTAGAACATTTTAAAGACTGTATTTTTATCACTATTTGTTAACTGTTTATATGCAAAGCCATCTATATCATTAAAATTAAAACATGGAAAATACGGGATTTATTTGAGAATCTTCACACACTTTTTGGCTCAGCCTTGTTTTTAATTTTGAGAAGTGGTCCCAAAACAAGAAAGCCAGGTTCTTCCCGCTTCTCCACTCCTTGCCAGGCTGCCTGCCAATGAACCCAGGTGCTGCTCTACCAGCTCTTTTCTCTTCCCGTGGTCTGTTCCCACTGCCTGATTTCTTTGGGTTTCTGCCCACTTTTGCAAGTGGGAAGCTAGACCAGATGTGTAAGCAATGGACGCATGAACATGATCTATTCTGTCCGGCTTTTCAACCTCCTTTCTGCAGGTGGGCGGAAATCCAGAGAGAGAAGCTGGATGTGTGTGAGCAAGAACAGGATTCCTCTTTTCATTCATTTATTTTGGCCTGTCTGGCTCCCTGCTAGTCTGAAGAAAGAAAGCAGGAAGCTAGACTGACTTGCACTGTGCTTCAGAAGAAACTTCCTCTTCATATTCAGGAAACTAGAGGGGGAGATACTATAGTGCATTGGTGGAAAGGGGAAGTCTCCTATTGCTCGTGTCCCTCCTGCTACAGAAAGCCAGCAGAAACCCAGTTGAAGGCCTGTCGGGAGTGGCCCTGATCACCCCTGGGTCTCAAGGGCAAGCTATCAGAATTGTTTCTGTACGATGGTTAGGTTGGGTGTTGGTGGAATAAAGGATTTTGGTATGGGATACCTTAAAGCAGGGGTGGGCAAATGGCAGCCCGCGGGCCACATGCGGCCCGCCACAGAGTTTTTTGCGGCCCGCCAAGAGATGAAGATTAACAAGAGTAAATATAGATGCTCTTTGACAGACATTAACTTGCAGGCTGTGATGAGAATCTCAACAAGCAATCTCACTCCTGATTTCAAAAAAATTGTAGAAAAGTGTGATAGGGTACATTTGTCTCATTAAACTGATTCTAAAATTAAATTGTGCTTGCAGCTATAGATGATATGAAATTAGCACAATAAATAAATTGAATAAAACTACCACTATTTTATTTAATTTATATTTATTGATTTTTATGATACAATTTATACTTTTTCTGAAATGCAAAGTTAAGTAATGAATGCAATTATTTTAAAAGGTGCGGCCCTCCGCTAACCTCTGCTCCCACAAAGTGGCCCCCGAGCCAAAACAATTGCCCACCCCTGCCTTAAAGGGATTCTTGCAGTACAATCCAAAGAACACTTTGGTGGGAGTGAGGCCCATGGGTGGGCCTCAATAGATCTGCTTAGGATTGCGCTCTTCATTTTGGAATCCCTGGTGGTTCTCT
This sequence comes from Lepidodactylus listeri, assembly GCA_029233225.1. Classification (NCBI taxonomy): domain Eukaryota; kingdom Metazoa; phylum Chordata; class Lepidosauria; order Squamata; family Gekkonidae; genus Lepidodactylus; species Lepidodactylus listeri. The sequence continues at coordinate 49,831,486 of JARCFY010000005.1, read as the reverse complement.
ACCCTTGGTGTATCAAGGAGTTCCTCCTTTTCACATTTTCATGGCTCCCATCTCCTCTTTGGAGTAGCTGAGAAGGGATGGCAGTTTAGTGGGCACAACTGAGCCTAGAAACTGTTGGTTGTCAAATGTGAACCTGTTCTTTGTGTGTTTAGTGTGATTTTCTTTGAGTTTATTTTTTTTTTAATGGCGGGGGGAGAAACAGAATTACTGTGCTTTCTAAGCTGAGCAACTCAGTTGTATTCTTCGCAAGGCAATTGGAGCACAGTGAATCTGTCCTACTTCTCTTTAAATAGTGCTTGACTCCTTCTCCCATAACAATAGAATTCTGGAGCCCCCAGTGAAATTGATAGATAATAGATTCAGGATGGGCTGAGTAATAAAATTGTGGAATTCCCTGGCAGAGAATGTAATGATAGATTCAAGTACAGATGCCTTTAAAAGGGAATTAGGTTTGTGGAGGATAGGTCCACCAATAGCTACTAGCCATGTGACTAATACAGCAATCCTATGGAAACATTGACTTCAATGTTTGTTGACCCTTCAGTGCAACCGGTTAGTCACTGGGTGAAACAGGATCCTGGAATAGATAGACCATTGGTTTGATCCAGCAGAGCTCTTATGTTCTTGTGGTGACCTGCTGATGCAAAATGGTACTGAATGGAATGGACTAGGATTGCCAGTCCCCAGGTCCCAGTGGGGATTCACCCGGTTTTGGGGGCTTCAGCCCACCACCGGCCAGCTGGGGGGGGGACTCTGCCCCCAAACAACCAGGTCCCTGTGTGATGTCCCTGATGCAGCGATGTCACCCAGAAGTGGCATCATCCCATTGGGAATGTCGCACAAAACACTCTGGTTTGAGGGCAAAACCCTATGCGATGTCTCCGATGCGATGACATCACATCATCATGTCGGGGATGTCCCAGAATGCCCCTCAAATCCCCTCGCCGGCATGGCAAAGGGACTTGGCAACCCTAAGTCAGGTTGATTCCTATGAGTGTTATGCAAAATGCTACCAGTAGTAGCAACTCTTAATTTCTTGCAGTTGAACAATGTTTTATGCTTATATGGCTGTGAGCTGCATTTAGGTTGTGATTGTAGATTCAATGTGTTTGTTTCAATGCCATTTAGACAACAGCTAGTGAAAGTGCATTAAACATGTGTGCTCTTTGTGGGCCTTTACAAACACGTATACTGCCCAAGAGCCTGTGAACTAATCAGACTAGTGTGTTGTAATAGGAGTGGGAGGAGACGTGGTCACTCTTGGCCTAATCAACCTCACAAGGTTGTTGTGAAAATAAAATGGTTCTTCCCCCTTCATGTCTACAGCCCTTCAGAAAAGGGCAAGATAAACATTCCATAAGTATTCTAGTTAGCCTAAGATACTGCATAGCATCTGTATACTAATTCCCAGAGGTTTTTTACTGTGTGGATACTTATATCTGCCAAAAGAGAGATCGCTCTCCCCCAACAGCTTTTCCTACATAGTCAGGGGCCTTTCTCAGTCTGCAGAAAAATCCAAAAAGTTAAAAAAAAAACACTTCAGGGACCATTGAATTCCCCTCCCCCGATACCTTTTGAAATGACATCAACTCCAGGCATCAACTGTGAGAGATTAGAATGTTCGGGGGAGGGGGAAACTTCGAACTGTCAGTAAAAAGGTAGGGTTTTTACTGGCAGCAGTGTAGGGTTGCCAAGTAACCCCCCTCTGGCCACCAGCAGCAGATCCAGATCCTGTGCCTTCAAGGGTACTGCAGCCCCATCTAAAATGTGAGACCTTAAATCCTAGACCAGACCTTCTGTTCACCAGAAGCGTTTTGTCATGATTAAATTTCAGTTTATTAGCCTGCATTCACTAAAAAACTGCCTCCAAGCACCACTTCAGGGTTTCTACAGTCTCCCTGGGATCAGCTTGGGAGCGCAAGATAGAGCTGTGTGTCATCTGCATGTTGGTGGCAACCAAGCCAAAATGCAGATAACATAGTTGTACTTGTGGAACTTCCATTTCCATGGATGTTCAGATGGCTCTTATTCCGGAGGTGGGTGCTGCTGTTTCAGTGTTCCCAGTTCCTTCAGTTTATATGTGGGGATTTCAGCCCTCCCTTAATCTGGATGGATCACACAGTTTGTAAGAATTGTTACAGGAGCAAAGTGTATGCACAGTCCTGGCTTCTTTTGTTCACCATGGGAGTATCTTCGGAGGAAGTATTTGTCTTTTCATTGGGCATTTCCTGTAGTCTCACGTGTGTACTCCACAGCTGGCTCGGGAGCATGGGAAAAAGCCACCACTGGGTCATGTCCCTAATTGTGCTCTGGCAGTCATTTGCAGGTTTACAACATGCTGTTCTTTCTCACAACTCAAGGCTTTCAAAACTGAAGCCCCCTTTTTAAAGCCCCCCACTCCTTTTATGGTGGCCTGCAACCTACCACTCCAATAAGAAAAAAAAGAGAAACCTTCTTCCAGCCTTAGGGCCTTCTTTTAACTTCAATAGAGCCACTTAAATTGGAGGCAGGATTAATAGTTTGCTGAATGGAGTAGTAAGATCCAGTCCAGTGCCCAGCACATTACATTTGCACTCTCTTGTACAACTAGGGGCCATTTTCAGTTGCATTCCATTCAGAAATCAATAGGTGAAGCTAAAAGCTTCATCTGTTGATTTCCATCTGCCACACAGACATAAGATCTAATGCCAATATAAGGAAGTTAGTTTATACATGGGGAAAAAATAAATTAACAGTAGTGAGGCTTTACAATAAATGCTGTTGAGAGTTCCCCTTTTTGGCAAGGGCATTAGTCATTATCCTGATGTCATAAATACTTCACTATATTCAGTTTTCAGTGCATGCATTAATGCTTCCATCCAATTTCCTCCTGACTTCTTTTGTAACGTTCTGAGAATAAAACAGAATGGACGATAGCCCATTAGGGAAGAACCTCATCTAAAAGTCACCCTTCTCTAGCAGTTAAAACTGAGTTTGTGGAGCAACTGAAGGACAATATCTGTCTTGTAGGGTTGCCAGACCCCTGAGGGCAGTGGAGGTTCTAGGGTTGCCAGCCTCCAGGTGGGACCTGGGGATCTCCCGCTTTGACAACTGATCTCCAGCTGACAGAGATCAGCTCCCCTGGAGAAAATGGCTGCTTTGGAGGGTGGACTCCATGGCATTGTACCATGCTGAGGCTCCTCCCCTCCGCAAACTCCACCCTCTCCTGGCTCCACCCCCAAAGTCCCCAAGTATTTTCCAACCCGGACTTGGCAACCCTAGGAGGTTCCCCTGCTTTCGGGGGCTTCAATTCACTGCCAGGCAGCTCGCTGGCAGAGGAAGCCCCCCCCCAAACAACTCCCTTGCACCCAACATGCCCCATGCAACGATGTCACCAGAGGTGATGTCATCATGCCAGGCATGTCATATGGGGGACGCTCTAGCATTTGGGTAAAAACTCTGAGGTAACCAGTGTTTCCCCTAAGCTGAGTTAGGGTGAGCTAGCGCACAGTTTTTTAGCTTCCAGATTTTTGTCTTGGCTCAGGAAAAATGCCTCCAGAGCAAACTAATTCATGCCGGAGCCAAATTGCTCGCTCACAACTTTAATGTCAGTAGCTCACAAAGTAGAATTTTTGCTCACAAGAATCCACAGCTTAGAGGGAGCACTGATGGTAACCATAGATTTTTTTGCCCAAATGCTAGAGTGTCTCCTGTGCGATGATGTCACCTCTGGATAATGTCATTGCAGAGTGTGCTTTGCATGCACACCAGAAGATCCCAAGAAGCAGCCTGGAGCTCCCTCCCCCCCAGCAGCCAGTAAACATCTGGCAACCCTAGTCTGTCACCATCTTACACCCCTGGTTATAAAAGAATCAAATGGTTCAAAAATGTAGATAAGCAAACCAAGGACTTCCTCAGCTCTGACAAGATCTGCCAGCTCCACAGAAAAATTATCAGTGGCACACACTCTGAAGCCATCTTAGAGTGTTATCTACAAATATCTAATGGATGGCAGGAACTGTTCACTAAAAACAAACCCATCCCAGCACCCCCAAGAGTAAGATGCCCCACACAACTGTGGTTTGATCAGGAATGTCTGTCAGCAAAAAATCAATAGTCAGGTTTATTCAATATAAGTCACAGGACATCTGTATAATTCCTTCGAACTTAAATGTTTTAAAACAACAATACAAAAAACTAAAAAGAAAAAGCGAGAAGCACGAAAAGTGGCCTGGATCCAACTTACCCAGGCCACCAAATTTAAAGATGCTTTGCTCTTTTGGAAAATTGTTTCAGGTGGACTCCAATCAGATGGCCCCAAAACCCTCCTGTGAGATACCTGGAAGACTTGTTTTTATGCACTCTGTGCCACAGAGCCCGTCTAGCTGTCCCCTCCACCTATTAATATGGAAAACCTCCCACTTTGGCCTGCAATCTCTGCTGCAGAAGTCAAGAGGCTTGTAGCCCAGCTAAGGTTGGGGAAGGCCCCCGGGGAGTAATCTTGAAAAGTACTGGAAGTGGAGGCCAGTAGTGGTGAAAACAGCAAGCATTTTATTAGTGGGTTCAGATCAAGCATGAGGATGATGGCCGTGGTCCGTCTTATATGCTCAGGTAAACTGCACTCCAGACCTCGCCCAAACCAAGTTACAGGCTAAAGTTCCCGCCAGAGGCTATCATTGGATTATTCAAATATCCTAAACCTCTGATAGGAGTACAATCAGGATCTTGCCTTATTGTTCTCAAACCTCTAGCTCAGGTCCTATCTGACCATGTGCTCAGCTGTGGCCATGTGGCCACCCCCATTATGTCCAGTGCATATATTACAAATCTGATCCCTCCAGAGTTGATCAAAATGGACACTGAATGATGGGCACTGATCCTCACCACTCTTTTCACAAACATTGACCAAACTGCACAGATTCCCAAAGTCTGGCCATCGTCATCCCAATATATTAAAAAGGGGTGAAATCAGACCCTTTTAATTGCCACCCAATCAGTCCGCTTAGTGAGGTTGATAAGCTTTACGCCAAATACCTATGCCAGAAGTTTTGGGATTGGTTTGATAGTTGGTTCTAAAACAAGCAGGTTTTAGAAGTGGTCGCTCCACAATGGACCAGTGCTTGATTTTGCACCATCTGGTGGAGAAATATACCCCCAGGCCCCATAGAGCATTTAACACAGCCTTTGTTGACTATAAAATGGGGTTTGATAGTATCTCATATGACAGTTAATGGCTAAAACAAAAAGCTTTCGCAACAGACCACAGACTGCTTGCCTTTATACACACACTACATGAGAACAGCTATTTGTCAGTGAGATGTAACCCACAAGGTCATCTGTCCCACATGGTTCCAGTCAGGAGAGGTACGAAGCAAGGTCGTATCCTTTCTCCCTTATTATTTGTTGTGTAATGACGCTGCGGTTACCATGTGCACCCACAATGGCGACTGCCACGTGGCACTTCGCACGTGGTCCGAACCTACCTGAGCTTCTGCCAGGTAGAACAATAGAACAATGCATATGGGGCGGACATTGGGGTCTAAATCTAGAGAGACAGGTGGCCCCCGGTAGGAGCCCAAGGTGCCATTGAAAACGGCAGGGAACTTGAGGCAGCCTACTGGGACTCTCGTGATTCAAACCCCTAGGACTAGAGATAAGGGGGGCAAATCGAAATGGATCGGCAGACTTCGAATCAGTCTGCCCCAAGTTCCCTGCCGTTTTCAATGGCACCTTGGGCTCCTACCGGGGGCCACCCGTCTCCCTAGATTTGACCCCAACATCTGCCCCATATGCATAGCTGCACGATGGCCTCCGCTCACAATACAGCCCAAGGTAGAAGCGGAGTTAGATAAGCTCGTAGCGCAAGGGGTGCTGGAGCCAGTCTCCCATGTGAAATGGGAAACCCCGATCATTTCTCCCATGAAGGCAAACAGGGAAATTCGCATCTGTGTGAACTATAAGTGCACCTTGAATTTGGCCCTCCAAGACCACGCTTACCCAGAGCCCATGGTCAGCCATGTCTTGGCCTCCCTCGTGGAAGCCAAGGTTTTCGGAAAGCTGGATCTGGCTCAGGCCTACCAGCAACTCCCCGTGGATGATGCCATGGCGGAGGCACAGGCAATAGTCACCCACAAGGGGGCATTTAAAGTGAAGCGGCTCCAGTTCGGAGTGAGCGTCGCCCCCGAGTTGTTTCAGCAGCTAATGGACTCTGTTCTGAAAGGCCTTCCAGGGGTAAAGCCATTTTTCGATGACATCCTGATTGCGGCTCCAGACATCACCACCTTCAAGACCCAACTATGAGCCGTGTTGCAGCGTTTCCAGGACGCGGACCTAAAGGTGCACAAGGATAAATGCATCTTAAGTGTGCCATCAGTGACTTTTCTGGGCTTCACCGTCGATGCCCAGGGCATCCACCCAACCAAGGAGAAAGTGTCAGCCATTATGGAGGCGCCTCCGCACACCTCGAAAGCGGAGCTGCAGGCGTTCTTGGGCCTCCTCAATTTCTATCACACCTTCTTCCCCCACAAGGTGGCAGTAGCAGAGCTGCTGCATCAGCTGCTGGACAAGGGGACAAAATGGGAGTGGGGGCCAAGGCACTCAGCGGCTTTCCAAGCTGTCAAAGGCTTGCTGGTATCCAACGCGGTTCTGGCCCACTTCATCGAGGTGCTCCTGGTGGTCCTGGCATGTGATGCATCTCCCTACAGCGTGGGAGCGGTCCTTGGCCATCAACTTCCCGATGGCCGGGAGGTGCCGGTGGCATATTATTCCAGGACCCTGTCAGTGGCAGAGAGGAACTACACCCAAATCGACAAGGAGGCGCTGGCAATAGTCGCGGGAGTAAAAAAAATTCCACGACTACCTGTACGGTAGATTGTTCATTGTGACCACGGACCACAATCTGCTACTGGGCCTCCTTGCTCCACGCCGCCAACCCTGCAAATGTTGTCCTCCGGGTGCTGCAGTGGTCTATTTTTCTTTCAGGGTACCAGTACTCGTTACTGCACCACCCTGGGAAAGCAATGGGCCACGCTGACGCCCTCAGCCGCCTCCTGCTGCCAACCTGCGATCCTGACCCGGCGCCAGTGTTCCACGTGGCTCTGCTCGAGGATCTCCCAGACCGGCCCATCCAGGTACGGGATGTGGCCCATCGCACAGCCCAGGATCGAGTCCTCTCCCAGGTCTCAGTCTGGGTGGGGAGGGGTTGGCTTGCTCACCCGCGCTCTGATTTTGCTGCCTACACTGCAAGGAGGAACGAGCTGTCTACCCACAAGGGGTGCATACTATGGGGAACAAGGGTAGTTATCCCAGGGCCACTCCGTGCCAAAGTACTGGCAGCCCTACACAAGTCCCATCCTGGAATCATACAGATGAAGGCCCTGGCACGCAGCTACGGGTAGTGGCCGGGTGTGGACAAAGAGATCGAGGACCTGGTCCATCGATGCAGCACATGTCAAGAGTCACACCCAGACCCTCCTCACGCACCCATTCGGCCCTGGGAGTCGACCAACAAGCCCGGTCGCAACTCCACCTGGACTTTGCAGGGCTGGTCCAGGGCCAGTTGTTTTTTCTCGTTGTCAACAGCTACAGCAAGTGGCTGGAGGTAGTCTTGGAGCGGGCTACCTCGACCGATGTGGCCATCCGAGCGCTATGGCGTATCTTCGCCACCCATGGGCTGTCCGACACCCTCGTGATGGACAACAGGACAACATTAACCTCCATGGGGTTCCAGCACTTCGTAGACTCCTTCTGCATTCGGCACATCCACTCGGCACGCTTCCATCCTGCGACCAACGGCCAGATGGAGCGAATGGTGAGAACCACTAAGGACGCTGTCAAACGCATGGAGCAAGGGGACTGGGAGTTCCAGCTGACAAAGTTCCTGTTTAACCAGAGGAACACTCCACATGCCAGCACGGGACGCTGGCCAGTGGAACTGCTGATGGGCTGGCACCTTGGCTTCATGCTGGACCGGCTCCACCCTGACTGTGCCGTCAATGACCATGCAAGGTCCGAGTTCTGGCAAGCTCCCTGTGGTTTCTCCCTTGAGGACCCGGTCTATGTTCGGAGCTACACCAGAGGTCCTGACTGGGTCCCCAGAAGGATCGTTCGTCCCACAGGTCCCCTGTCTTACGAAGTCCTCATGGAAGATGGCGTGGTGTGGCAGTGCCACATCAACCAGCTGCGATGCCGACTCTTGAGCAGTGCACCCCAAGTTCCTGCGACTCCAGCACCTGAGCAACCAGACCAGCAACCACTCCAGGAACCCTGCCCCAAGACAGAACCCATGGACCGCCTGCCTCCCAACGAGCCAAGAGAGGCAGCGACTTCTGAACAACCGCCAGATCTGCCCCAAGATGCGCCAGAGCAGATGCCAGCTGCTCCGCACCCGGAACCCTATGACGCCCCGCAACCTGCAACTCCCCGGCACTCGGGACGCGAACGTCGCCGGCTGGACTACCTAAAAGACTATGTGTGCCGGGGTTGTCTGGACTATTGGGGGGGGGTGTTGTGTATTGACGCTGCAGTCACCATGTGCGCCTGCAATGTCGACTGTCATGTGGCACTTCGCACATGGTCTGAACCTACCTGAGCTTCGGCCAGGTAGAACAATAGATGGTTGGATCCTGAACAGCCACCAATCCCATGCCTAGGTTTCCTCAGGGGAACCTATGAACTGCAACCATGAACTTAAAGTCCTATCCGGGAATTTGGGCGAGGTCGGGGGATTATCTCCGACCGGCATAAAAGTGGGCACGAAGCCCAGAGTTTTCCATGTACCATCTGAACCCACAATAAACTACCATGCTGTTTTCACCGTTACCGGCCTCCCGACTCCAGTACTTATCATTATTTAACTTCTATATAAACTCCATGATGTTGACCTTATCCAATTCTGACTTCCATCTACCCAATATAGTAAATTGACGAGTTGCCACACTATTCTATGCAGACAACACGGTTATTCCATTTTACATCGAAGTAGGGCTCAAAAGAGCCCTCCGGGCACTTATGGCTTTCTGCAAAAAGGAGAGTTTAACAATTAATCTTTCAAAGACCAAAATTCTTGTTTTCTTTAAAAAGTTTATCAAACACAGGTGGCAGATTGATGGCCATGAGATCAAACAAGCTAAAGTGTTCAGATATTTAGGTGTAGTGTTCCAAGTGTCTGACTCATGGACAGCTCAGCTTTTCCATATAACTGAATCTGTCTAAAGAGTGGCTACAGCAACTTTAAGATTCTTCTTTACTAAAGGGGGCATTGAAAGTCTTTCAGGGCAAAGTGGTTCCCCAGCTTATGCATGCCTCACAGACATGTCTGTAGAATTACTAACAAACTAGAAGCGCTCCAATCCAAATTCCTCATATCCTTATTTGAAGAAGAGATTGGATTTATACCCCGCCCTTCACTGCCCAAAGGAGTCTCAGAGCGGTTTACAGACTCCTTTCCCTTTCCCTTTCCACAGCAGACACCCTGTGAGGTAGGTGGGGCTGAGAGCGCTCTGAGAGAACTGTCCTTGAGAGAACAGCTCTGACAGAACTATGGCTTGCCCAAGGTCATCCAGCAGCTGCAAGTGGAGGAGTGGGGAATCAAACCCAGTTCTCCCAGATTAGAGTCCACGCACATTTAACATTTGGAGTACCTTGTTGTGTACCCAATGCCTTGCTTAGGCTAGAAGCAGGGTTTGTCCCACTAGAAGTACTCTTTATTTGATTAAATTTTTAGGCTGCCCTTCCTTGCGAGCAGGGCTTAGTGCAGGGGTGGCCAAACTGTGGATTGGGAGCCACATGCAGCTCTTTCACACATATTCTGCGGCTCCCAGCAGGGCGGCTGGGGAAGCAAAGGGGAGGCATGCCTCCCCAGTTGGTCCTCCCTTCCCCAGCCAGTGTTCCCCTCTCTTGAGGTGGGGGGGGGAGCAGAGAAAGAAAGCAACTTTAACTTAAAATGCATTCTCAAAGCTCCCTCAGCCTACAAATATCATTGGATAAATAAATATCGATATCAATATCTGTTTTTACCCCTTTTGTTTTTGTTCTTGACAGTCTTATTTAATGTTAATAAAAAGCAAATTTGCCTATTTCTTAAATAAAAACATTTGTGTAATATTTGTTCATGTCTCATGGCTCTCAAACATCTGACGTTTATTCTGTGTGGCTCTTACGTTAAGCAAGTTTGGCCACCCCTGGCTTAGCGTTAGCATGGCTTACAACAGAATGGAACATACAATAATGAACTAAAAGTTTAAAATCTCCAGTAAAATATAGAGTGCCTATATCAGCAAAATCCAGTGCATTCCAAGATGGCGAGGCTATTTCAGATTTCACAAGCGGGGGGGGGGGGGGGGGCGGGGCTTGCGGAGAATGGAGGGCATGAGAGTGCCAGACCACATGCTGTCCTGTTGTCCTCAGCCAAATGCCTGGCAGAACACCTCTGCCTTACATGCCCTGTGTAGAGGTAACCACCACAGGACATGCCTCTTCACTGATAGAAAGCTCCACCAGGTAGGGACTTTCATGTCTCTTACTATTGTCAATAGCATTCTGTTAACAAAAATAGTATTAACTTCTATACAAAATATATGAATAGTGTAAACTGTGTTCAGGCAGCTTGCCATTTATGTAGTCTAGATATCCTGCAGGGGAAGATTAAAAGAGCCATGGAGATGTATTGGTTGGAGGGAGAGAGTAAGATGTCATGCAAGGCGAGGGTAGGATAGTTTATGGATGAATGTGCAGGCAAAGTACGTTTTAAAGGGAGTTGGGGGGGGGGGAATGTATGCATTCATTTATCTATTAAATCCTCCCCCCCCCCCTAAAAATAAAGAAAATTGTAATCTTTTTTCTGGACACGCCCAAAATCAAGGATGTCTCTCCTTGAAGGATATACACACTCTCAAAGCAAGCAGCACTTCTTTTTTTTTTGTAGAAGGTGTATAGCTCTTTATCTGAAAAATGTAAAGAATGACAGTTTGACTGACTGGAGAATTTATGAGATGCCTCAGGAGATGAACATGAGCTCTCACACCCTAGTGTACAAAGCATGTCAACACAGGCAATCCTTCTAAAAATATAGATGTTGCCCAATGCACAATCCTGTTGACCCAGTTACCAATACTGAAGCAGAATCTGTTTGCTTCCCTCCTTTTCTAATGTGTAGCACATATATATTTGTTGATTTTGCTATTAGTAATTTCTCCCAGTTTTTAACACCATCTTGAAATCACACCATGTTCAATTATCCCAATAGGGAACTGAGGTGTTTGGCGATTGGTAGCATAATGAATCTAAGATCCCTGCTGCCTTACAATTCGATACAACTTTTAGTGCAGTATTCTAAAGGAAAGTTATCACTTTACAGTTTTGTGTTCCAATCCATTTGCCTGCACTTTAAGATACCAAATAATGTCACATAGAGTCTCTTACTCAAATCTGTCTCTCTCGCATTCCCTATGCTCACAAAGCCGGTTTGCCTCTCCAGAAATCTCTCTTAGAAATATAGATTAGCTTGCAGGATTTGCTCATATTGGATTGTGTTATAATCATGTGTTTTATGTTACTGAATTATTACAAGATAGTAGGCTGTCAATTGAGTAAAGTGTTTTAGTTGATGAGACATCTGGATTTTAATTGCTTGATAGCTGCTACATTTAAATATATTTGCATATAATCTTTTTAAGGCTATTGAAGGAATGACATACTTTTGTTTAGGTGTCAAATAATTCAAAATTTAATAAGTTAGAATTAATAGCTTTAATATTTTTCTTTTTCATAAATATGGCAATTAGGTGTATTCAAGCTACTACAGTAACATACCAGAGCTGAATATGACTTTTAAATTTTACATTTAATCCAGCCATTATTCTTAAAGATGTTACCTTTTGTATTCTGTTGCTGTTTATTATTAGCAATAATGTTACAGTGGTATCACCCTGAAATGTAAAATATCTACCAACTATGGATCAATATATCTAATTTTCAACATACCCTCATTGGTTGATACTTAAATCCAGAGACAGGGTCCATGAACAGGCAAGGCAATCTTTCTACAAGCCTGAGAAAGCCTCTGGATGTGCCTGTTGTGCACAGGTGATTCTTCTGACATAGATTGTTATTGTTTTTCATTACAGAATGTTTTGTAATTAGATTATTAAATGTATACACGTATGAATTGAACTTAACAACCGTATTTGTATGTGTATATATACTGTTGAGTGTTGTTGGTTCCTTATGTATGCTCATTGTAGCTCCCTCCAGGGAGCATTTTGAGTGCAGGTGTACATCTGGTCTTGGTGACCTACTGAGGGCTGGGGCTGGTTGTTAATAAGGAAAAATCCTGGTTGGAGCCCTCGTGTTTAAGTATAGTTTATTGAGGCCACACTTGACTCCAACAAAGCCAAGACCCTACAAGGAGACAGGGCAAGGAGCATCAAGGAATTTGTTTCATGCTTTACAAGAAAGAAGTGGCAATCTGCCAAAGTGATTGTTGCTTCACTATCCCAAGGTCCATAATCAGGTCCCTGGTTGGATGGAGGCAGGAGAATAACCTGTTTGAAGGTGTTAGTTTTGGGTACCAGATACCACCCTTACCACAGATGAGTTCTTGATAGGATGGGGAGCCCATTGAGAGGGCCTTTCCATGCAGGGAACTTCATATTAATATTCCTGAGCTCTGAGCCGTTTGTTTCACCTTTACCTTCCTTGCAGATATTCTTCAGGGCAAGAAGGTCTTAATACAGACAGACAGCACTACCTCCATGTTCTGTTTGAACAAACAGGGAGGATCGGGATCAGAGACCCTGTGAGCAGAAGCAGTCGTCTGGGAAGTGGCTGTCAAGAACTGCATTTCCATCAGGGCCATTAATATAGTGGGTTTTCCGAACTCCATTGCTGACTCTGTTTGTCTGTTACGCAGGTCCTAAGAAGGGCAGGGCAGCTTCTTCGGAGTCCATAGCTAGACAGGTTGTGGCAGCCATAAGGTCGTTATAAGTCCTGCAACAAGCCCTGTCCACTTGATGTTAGGGCCCACTCCACGAGGGCACAGGGGTCCTCGGCAGCTTTCCATCACCGAGTACCCATTGTGGACATCTGTAAGGCTGCAGTGTGCGTGGCTGAGGACACATTTGTCAAGCACTACATGCTGGACCTGCAATCAAGGAAGGATGCAGAGGTTGGCAAGGCAGTCCTCCAATTGTTTCAGTGAGAGCATCATCTTTCCTTCTTCTTGGTGAGTAGCTCGCTAAAATCCCAGTGTGTGGCTGCACTGAAGACAGAAGATGAAGACAAAGTTATACTTACTTGCCACTGATATTCATCAATGTCTTCTGTACAGACACACATTCCCTCCCTCCTGCCCTGCTGTGAACTCTCCTGGGTTTTTCTGGCTTTGTTTAGAGTTTTGCAGTGGCTTTTCAGGAACTGAGGATGGGGGTGGGGGGGTCCCTCAGAGCTCATGACGGTTTGGGCACAAAAACCCTGTTGTGTCAGCTCCAAGGGGGAGGGGCTCCCCCCTTTGGTCACTTTACGCTGGGGGAAAACCCTATCTGAGGCAGGCCTGTGCAACCACAGTCCCAATGTGTGTCTGCGCAGAAGACATTGACGAACATCAGTTACCTCATGCAAAACAGATCTCTGTGTTGTCCGTCTGCAACAGAAGGTGTTTTCTAAGATTTCATCTGTTATGTATTGACCATGCAGTCGCCATGTGCTCCCGTAATGGCGACCACCATGTGGCCAGAGCACATGGCCAAGAAACTAACTGAGCTTCAGCCAGGTAGAACAAAGGCCAGGTGGATTCAAACCGGCCACCAATCATGTACCTAGGTTTCTCCCAGGAAACCTATGAAATGTAAATAGACTTCTAATAGCCTATCAGGCCAGTTGGGTGAGGTCAGGGGATTGTCCCTGACCAGCATAAAAGGAGGGCTTCGAGCCCTGGGTTGTATGCTTCCTCCGGACCAGCAATAAAGATCTAGCTGTTTCACTATTCCATGGACTCCCGACTCCAATCATCATCATAAATGGTAGCTAGAGGCCCTGAAATTTCCACAGCTGATGCCATCATCTAAGCATATTATTTATGTTTTGCAAGCTTTGGACTGAATGTATTTTCATTTTAGTGGAGTCTGAGGACCATTTTCCCCTAGTCATTATTGTCAGAGTGTTCTTTTGAGACAATTGAAGCATGGCAGTTTAGGTTCATTGTATAGCTAGCTAAATGCAAATGTATGAGTGAGGCAAGCCAGTCCAATGGCCCTGCTTTCCTAGCAGGGACTCACACCATGCCTGAAAAAAGTGTAAAGAAGTAGTCTCCATGTTGTGCTTCAGAGGAGAGGAAAAAACACCTTAACACAGCCATACCACAGTTACTTCCACTCCATCCCTGGTGACATAGCCAGCACCTGCCAATTGTGGCATTGAACACTGATGATGTCCCCGTGCAGGGAAGGCACCACTTAGTGTGCAGCAACCTGCAGCAAGCCCTTTGGGCAGAGATAGGTTAAGTACTAATTACAAAATGCCAGCACAAGGCATGACCCCTTGCACAGCTGTGTGTACTTGTCTCCTTGGAATCAGTGGGATTTAAGAGCATCTCAGTACTGACTTGTGGCCACAGACTCACTGGATAACCTTGGTTCAGGTGGGTAGCTATGTTGGCCTGAAGCAGCAGAACAAAATTTGAGTCCAGTGGCACTTTTAAGACCAACAAAGTTTTATTCAAGGTATAAGTTTTCATGTGCAAGCACACTTCTTCACTGTATCTGAAGAAACATGCTTCACATGAAAACTTATACCTTGAATAAAACATCGTTGGTCCTAAAGGCGCCACTGGACTCAAACTTTATTCTGGATAACTTTAGGAATTTCATTCTCTGACACCTCCTCTGACAAACTGGAATGTGTTCACCTCAGGGAGCCCTACTTGATGCAGAAAGCCCAGAGGAAGCCATACAAGGGTGCCTTTTGTAAGCTTGCTCTGACACTGGGATGTTAGCCTCAGTCTTCTGATCTGGGAACCTAGCATCTGATCCTACAGGCTGCTGTCTCATGATACCAGAACTGACCACAAACCATTCTCTTTCAAGAGGGAGAGCTTAAATTATCATATAGCAGTACACTAAGTGCTTTGTTGTTGCCAGAGCAAGCAGAGGAATTGCCTATTGAGAAGGTGTTCTGTTCAGCTGTTCTTTTGTCGCAGTCCCCCCCTTTTGCTTCTTTATGATAAACTTCCCTTTGTTAGTTGTGAAAGGCATGATGCAGGGAGAAGGGTACCAGCAAAGAATGGTCCAACTGACTTTGGTACCAGACTGTAAATGCAAGTGTCAGATAAATGGGATGTAGGATTTTGATCAGCAAGACAGCACCCGTAGTGGGTGGTTGTTTCTATGAAGAAAGGTTGAAGCGCTTGGGGCTCTTTAGCCTGGAGAAATGACAGCTGAGGGGTGACATGATCAAGGTTTATAAGATTATGCATGGGATAGAGCAGGTAGAGAAAGAAGTCCTTTTCTCCCTTTCTCACAATACAAGAACTCGTGGGCACTCCATGAAATTGCTGAGCAGTCGGATTAGAACCTAGTACTTCCTAAAAGGAAGTACTTCTTCACCCAAAGAGTGATTAACATGTGGAATTCACTGCTACAGGAGGTGGTGGCAGCTACAAGCATGGACGGCTTCAAGAGGGAATTAGATAAACATATGGAGCAGAGGTCCATCAGTGGCTATTAGCCACAAAGTATAGATAGGAACTCTCAGTCTACAGCAAGTGATGCTCTGTAATCTTGGTGTTTGGGGGGGCAACAGTGGGAGGGCTTCCTGGCCCCACTGGTGGACCTTTTGAGGGCACCTGGTGGTTTTGGCCACTGTGTGACAGAGTGTTGGACTGGATGGGCCACTGGCCTGATCCAACATTGGTTTCTCTTATGTTCTTATGTTAACTGGTGTTTGCTATGACAAACCATTCTAACACTTAGTGCTAACACAACACAATGCAAGTTTAAGTCCTGTGGCATGTTTTGTCATTACTTGGAAACTGGTGTTGCGATGTTTTTGTTGTCCTTACTAAAATATATTACACAAATGTTGTCAAAGCATTTGTCTTGCATAGGAGGGTCCATGCAGAAGTGAGGATAGGAAAGAAGGAGAGATGAGGGGCAGAGGAGGAGGAGTGGGAGGGTGATGAGAGAACAAAAGATAGTTAGAAGAGAAGAGGCACCAACCAGCCATTTTCCTTGAGGGAAGGTTAAGACTGAATAGAGCTTTTGCCCTTGTTCAAAGCTCTCTATGCACAACTGAGGTTGCAAGAGAGATTCTGTAGGGGTGCATTCATTGAACAGATGGCTTGGCAGTCAGCTGTCAAAAGAGGAAAAAGGAGACTGGATTCAGTTCTTTCACTTCTCCAGACAGGACATCAGCACAGTCAAAACTGATTGTGCTGACCATCTATTAAGAGATGCATAGGTCACCATTATTAACCCTAGAGGCTGGGTGTTAGTTTTCTATTCTGCATTTTTCTTATGAAGATACCTATTAGTCCTATTAAAATTAAACCACATTTCAAGTGATCCACATTACCCACTTCCAGGCATGGATCATTCTGGAGAGACTATTTTTAACTCCCTTATCTACAGTCTCCAGCACAGAATACAGAAAGAGAGAGCAAACCAGAACTCATTTTGCTTTGCCTAATGTAGCCTTAATGTAGAGCTTCTTTGAGTTGCCTTTAAAAATAAGGCAATCAATTACTAAATCATTTGACTCATTTGGCAACATTAGGATGTGGTCAGTTCATTTCAGTAGTTTCCCAGAATAGCAAATCCTATTCCTGGACTGCCCTGCTAGATCACATGCATTATCTTGGATGTGTGTGTATGTGCGTCTCTCTCTCTCTGCATATGGATGGATGGATGGATGGATGGATGGATGGATGGATGGATGGATAGATAGATAGATAGATAGATAGATAGATAGATAGATATGGCATATCTAAATTTATATTCCATCTAAAAATACTGATTTGTACCAGTGAATCACCTAACATCATAAGTCACAGCATTCCTGGCAATATTCTAAATTCAGAGTTAATTCAACACAAAAAGAATCTAGATTCCTGACCTTGCAGAATACACAAGAATTACTATTCTGGTGCAACACTGCCTAAATGTATTCTTCCCCAGTTATTTTTCCTAAAACCAGGAACTATCCCTTAGTGATAATTCCTTTTACTAAATTTAGCAAACCATCTGCAACTTCAACCACTTGTAAGAAAACAAGCCAGGCAAATTTTCTATAGTTAAACAAAGACAGCAGTTCCTAGAATACACCATTTTACTGATAGCGGTCAAATATTATAACCCTAATGTGAGATTTACTTCTGCTCTCACTAAGTGGGAAAAGATTAAACAGAAGAACAAAAGTGAAAACTAAAACGATACTCTGACTGTTGTGAAACATATATGTATTATTTATTTATTTATATTTATTTTTATACCCCGCCCTCCCCGCCAAGCGGGCTCAGGGCGGCTTACAGGGGCATAACACCGGTTAAAACATCATAGCAATTTAAAATTCCAACAATAATAAGTAACAATAAAATTTCAATTACTATACTATCATAATAACAATAAAATACTTCCTACTTCCACTAAAAAGCTTCCAATCTTATTGATCCGATGACGTCTTATCAGGATAAGAGTCCCCCCCCCACTAGGTCCAGACTGCGTCCAGGGCCAGTTCACCCTACAGATGTTATTGTTATCATAGATGTCATTATAGATGTTATCGTTGTTGTTGGTGGCGGCTCCTAATTAAAAGCCTGGCGGAAGAGCTCCGTCTTGCAGGCCCTGCGGAACTGCATCAAGTCCCGCAGGGCCCTGATCTCCTCCGGGAGCTCATTCCACCAGGTTGGAGCCGCCACCGAAAAGACCCTGGCCCTGGTCCCAACAAGCTTGGCCTCCCTAGGACCTGGGACACGGAGTAGATGATGTGACTCCGACCGAAGTGCTCGCTGGGGTATGTGCGGGGAAAGGCGGTCCCTCAGGTATGTTGGACCCTGGCCATATAGGGCTTTAAAGGTAAGAACCAGCACCTTGAAGCGAACTCGGTATGCTATGGGCAGCCAGTGCAGCGCCGCGAGCACAGGCCGGATGTGGTCCCGCCTTGAGAGACCCATCATTAGCCTGGCCGCGGCATTCTGCACTAGCTGCAGCCTCCGGGTTTGCACCAAGGGCAGCACCATGTAGAGGGCGTTACAGTAGTCTAGTCTCGAGGTAACCGTCGCATGGATCACTGTTGCTAGGTCATCGCGGTCAAGGTAGGGGACCAACTGCCGAGCCAGCCGAAGATGGTAAAATGCCGACTTGGCAGTGGCTGCTACCTGGGCCTCCATTGACAAGGAGGGATCCAGGAGCACTCCCAAACTCCTTACCCGCGACGCAGGCACCAACGGCGCCCCGTCGAAGTTCGGGAGTGGGAGCCCCCGCCCTAGACCACCCCGACCCAGACACAGGACCTCCGTCTTCGCCAGGTTCAATTTCAGCCTGCTCAATCTGAGCCAACCAGCCACGGCGTGCAATGCCCGGTTAAGATCTTCTGGGTCAGAGTCCGACTGGCCGCCCAACATCAGATAGAGCTGGGTGTCATCAGCATACTGATGACACCCCAGCCCATACCTCCTGGCAATCTGGGCAAGGGGGCGCATATAGATGTATAGCCTGTCTTTCTCCACAGTGGGGACCCAAAGCAATTTACAACATTCTCTGTTCCTCCCTTTTATCTTCACAACAACCCTTTGAGGCAGGTTAAGCTGAGAGTGTGTGACTGGCCCAAGGTCACCCAGTGAGTTTCCATGGCAGAATGGGGAATTCGAACCTGGGTCTCCCAAATCCTAGTCTAACCACTACATCACACTGGCTTTCCACACCATGATGAAGCTGTCTGTCTGTCTATCATTTCTTCCTTAGACTGTTCAAAAAAGTTCACACACGAACACACAAAGCTGCCCTTAGCTGAATCAGACCCCTGGTCCATCAAGACCAGTATTGTCTACTCAGACTAGCCAGGGCTTTCCAGGGTCTCAGGGTCTCATTGTTGTAATAATAAAAGAGAGGAGGGGAGGACTGTGAACACCACACTGAGCTCACTGGCGAGAGGACTGGGTGGACAGAGGCTTTAAAATTAATTACTTAGAGGCAATCTATAATCCTGCAAAGTGTGTAAGGACTGAAGTCTTGACTTGCAAATTTCAAAACTTTCTTCTGATGTAGTTGATGCAAAAAGCTTTAGACATATTTCATTAGCTCAGCTCCACTGTTGATCTTGGAGTTGCAAAACTGAATTCCTTAGCATGTAATCTATGCCTTTGGCATGCATATCCCTGCTGATGAAACACACTTCATACGATCTAATACACAACTTGCCTTTGAGTAAAGTTTAAATTCTCTTTCATAAGCAGCTGATTTGATTGTAAACTATGCAAAAGCCAAGAGAGAAAAGAAAAAGAAAGTATAAGTGAATTTACAGTTATCAATCACAGCCAACACATTAACTTGTGTTTACCAAGGACAATCTGCACAAAGGTCACTTTCCTTTGTGAAGAAATTCGCATTACAACAACCTCTAACAGTGCAATCCTGAACAGAGCTACACCCTTTTAAACTCATTTGTTTCAACGGACTTAGAAAGGTGAAGCTGTTTAGAAATGTGCCATATGTGGCTATAGATTCAGGCCCTTTCTGTTACGATTTCTGTATACACGCACAACAAAATATGCAACAGCTATTGCTGCGTGGGATCTGCTATATTTCAAAATCCATTTTGACTTATAAAGGGGGGGGGGTGCCCCTCTAAAATGTTCCTGGCCTCCCTCCCATTTTCTTATTTCAAAAGCAGCCGTTTTTCCAGGTAATGATTAATCTCATCAAAATGCTTGGCCCTCTCACCCACACTCTTCTTGGCAGTCTATCAGAGAGAATGTGGACGCTCCAATTTCTTCCTTCCCCTTGGCTTCCACTTTGACCATAGTTTTACTAGCAAAACAAACTGCCTCCCAGGTGATTCAAATGTTGTGCGCTCAGTGCGCTGGCAGTGTAGTCAGATGCTGGAGATACAGAATGCAGGAAACAGCCAGGCTCACACTTCCTAAGCAGCACTCATACATTTCCCATGTGCTTGGTGCTGATAAACTGAATATGCCTTGCTCTTGTCTCTTTTACATCATGTCCAGTTCAGTTACTCTAATGCTTATGTGATTTGTGGTATGCATGGATGTGGTCATTCTTAAAACTTTCTCTGAATGTTTAATAATAATTCTTCATATAATGTGTGCATTTGTTCATAATTTGCCTAGAGTTGACACTAATTTATTTGTTTGTTTTTAAAGGGGTATCAGAAATCTGAATAAACAAATATTGCAAGAAACATGCAGGTTTCTCATGGAATCTGTTGACACCCATTATTAGTATCTGCTGTAGGAGTGCTCAGTTAGGTGCCAAATTCCTGCTGGGTTTTAAAATAGACAACTTTGCTGTCCTGACATGCAGAGCATTATGTAATGACACCACCCTCCTACTCCTCACATCTGTTCAGAGTCACGGTATCTGTAAATGTAGGAGTAACATCAGTTTGCATATGTTTGCTGCTATGTATTAGTGTCCTGTGTGAGGACAACTGGCCACTGTGCTCAGTTGCAAGATGAATAAGTGAACACTCCAAAGACTAGAATGCTCTAACAGAGATATTTATTTGTTCCTAGGATGGTGGAGAGAGGAAGGGGATTTGACAGGAGAAATATCATTAATTTGTGACAGTGGCAGCATGTTTATTCAGTCTTGTTCAGTTCTCCTCCTGACTACAGCCCCCATCCAATTTTTGTACATGGAGTAACCATAATCCCCAGCATAGCCTTTTTTGGGTGGCTAGAAGGAACCATCCTTCCCTTTTCATCATCAGAAAAGCTGATTGGATCCAACCCAGTATATCTCCACAATGAAAAGGGCTAGAAGATTATTTTTTTTTGAAACTCAGGGAATCTGACAGACACATTGGTTAAACATTATAGCAGTTTAATGATATTCAATTACTTATTCAAAACAAAAAACCAAGGTTGGGGTGGCTTCCATGTGGGTGGGATTAGAAAAATCCAGGTTCCCCCCCCCAAAAAATGGCAGCTATTCAGGCTTTGTTGCAATCTTTTCCAAAACTTCACAGCAAAGCAGGTTTGAGAAAGATCAGAGAAAAGCCAAAGAACTCCTGGGAGACACACAAAACAAGCAAGCAAGCAAACAAACAAACCTGCTTCCTGGCAGCATCAAGCCTGCGGCATATCACTGCATTCCTGCATTGAAGACAGTCATCCTATGAAGTCATCGTTAAGATTAACTGTGATTAAGAACTCAAGTTTATATCCTGGTTTCAGATCCAGATTTGAAAGACCCTAACAAACCACTGTTAGTGAAGTGGTCTGCATACAGGAAATTCCAGGAACCATAGTTAGTTTATTTAAACCATGATTTTGCACAGTGTTTGAACTGAGCCAGTATTACTATCCCATTGGAGAGGTGTTACTGCCATAGTTTACAGAGCAATCCTGAGTCATGCCTGCGCTGTGGTGGCCAGCCATGGTGCTGCTGCTACACTGCTAGTTGCCCCTCAAAGTGTAAGTATGCAGCTGAATGGGAGAACAGGTGCCTCAGCAGTGTCAATGGGTGCTGCCATAGTGGTGTCCGTAATGATACTGTCGCAGCGTTCTGTTCCAGCCTTGTTGCAATGTGTGGGTGGAGTGATAGACAGGACAGGCAGGATCACAGGGAGCCAGGAGTCCAGGAAACTGAGCCAAGTGTCTGTCACTGGCAAGGGGCAGAGGGGGGCAGGCTCTCTCCACACCTGTCCTTTCTGCCTTCTCCCTCAGGATACCGAGATAAACTGATCAAACATTAAATTTATTAATGATCCTTCCTGACACCCATCAGGAACCTGTTTCCCTCTTTTGTTTAAGCCTGGAAACCTATTCAACCTACCCCGGCAGGACCATCAGTGGCCATCAAACACATTCAGACAGTGCTGGTAGGACCATTAGTGGGCATCCCTTCAAGTTCTGGTCCCAGAGACTGCCCCAGAATTCCTATAAAAATAGAGAGCATGCCCCACCTCAGTGTACACTCTGAGGCTGCCTATACTTGAGTACACCACCAAAGTTCCTTCTTTGGGCCTCATTCTCCGTAGCATTGAATGCTAGCCATTTGCACGATCCTCTTCACAAACTTCTGCACATCTGGACAGGTAATACAACCCCCTGTAATTGCTCCTAAACACTGGCTGAAGACAGACTTGTAGTGGCGTGGCAGACTAAGGCGGGGGGAATTTCCCCTACGGCGCGGCGTTCGCACGCCGCCGGAAGGAAGCCACCCGCAGCGTTCAGACTGTGGGCAGCTTCCTACGGCGGCGTGCGGACGCTGCGCGGCTCCCCCTCCTGGCGGGTGGAACGCGCACCGCAGCAGCTGGAGCACCACTTTGAAGTGGTGCTTGGCTGCTGCGGGAGGAGCGCGGCGCCAGACGCGATGCGTCCAGGCCGCCTCCTCGGGGCAAATGCGGCCGTCTGAATGGCCGCTCTGCCTCCTCCTTTGAAGCGGAGGCAGAGTGGCCGAGACTGCCAGTCTGTCCTCAGCCATTGCTATCATCACCTCTTTATTTCCTAGTTCTTGATTGCATGCTTACTTTATTTTTGACTGCTTCAGTGTGCTTGTAATCAGGGAAATTCTTTAATAAAACCATTTGATTTACTCTTCAGATCTGGAGTCTTCCTACTAAACTGGACCTTGGTATATGTAGGTGTGTGGTCCCTCGTACCCCTCTGGCCTCCTCTGTCTCATAGCTAATTTTCCCCAACAACAAGGCAGGCCACTGGTGGTAACACAGTGTATATCCGAGTTACACCAGTGCAAGGGTCAGTTGGCTCCCCATTCTGAATTGTCCCCCCCACCCAGGATCACTGTTAGTTTCCTTGTTGATAATGTCTAAAAAGCTATTAGCTCTTTTTGAGGCATAGAACCACTTTCTATTTCTTTTGTACTCTTCTTATTGATCTTTTATTGCTTCACTGGTTACTCTGGATCATTTGGTTGTGCTTTCCTTTATGCAAGAATTTACTGTGGATACATTTCATGGCATTGCTATTTTGAAAATTAATCTGTCCTCTAAAGCATTTGCATTTCTTCCCAGGGCTGTGCAAACCCAGTTGTTAATGAAGTTATGGCCGAGTATTCGATCCTGGCTGATCTCCAAATAAGGATAACATGAAGGAGAGGAGAACACTGTAAGCTACTTTGGGTCCCCACTGGAAAGAAAGGCAGGATATAAATTAAGTAAATAAACAAATAACTTAAAACACAAGATGTTAACCTGTCATGTTGTGAAGTAAGGGCACCATGAATTTAGGTTCACCCTGATAGAGAGATTTAGGAATCTCTAGGACTATTTTGCCCTGACCTAATAGCCCAGGCGAGCCCGATCTTATCAAACTTCAGAAGCTTAGCCAGGTTGGCACTGGTTAGTATTTGGATGGGAGACCACCAAGGAAGTCCAGGGTCATTATGCAAAGGCAAGCAATGGCAAACCGCCTCTGAATGTCTTGCCTTGAAAAACCTATGGGGTCAACATAAGTCAGCTGTGACTTGACAGCAAAAAAATCCAAAAGACTATTTCAGAAACACTAGTAACCATGTAGTCATTGATGGATGGTGAAGCTATAGAATGTTCCTTGGATTTATTCTAGCTTGGGTAGTCTTTGGGTATGAGTGTTCCATTTAGAAATATCAGCTGAGAGCTGCTCAGAGTAACAGCATTCTAGATTATAAATTAAGTACATAAATAAATTATAACCAATATCCATTAGCAGGAAACACCAGTATAACTCCACCAGAGAAGAACAGAAACTGAACCAAACTCTTCCCTGGAAATCTAACTCTTCTCACTAACAATATTATGCAATGTGTGGCTTGTCATTGCTTAATTCCTGCATTTTAAACTTGCACAACTTTGCCCTTCCATGTCCTTAAAAGTGTGTTGAAATAATACCTTTCCATTAAGGATATATATAAAGGAAAACATTCCTTTTTGGAAACACTGGTGAATTTATTTAGTTGCAATTTCAATGCATACTTATAACCAGGGCTTTTTTTTGGAGAAAAAGCCCAGCAGGAACTTGTTAGCATAATAGGCCACACCCAATAGCAGAAACTCATTAGCATATTAGGTCACACCACTGAAAGCACAGCTTATTAGCATATTAGGCCACACCCCCATGTTACCAGAGGAGTGGTCATCCAGCCACAGACACCTTTTGCTTCTTATTGTTTACCTTGTTTGTTGCCAAAACCCAGGACTTTTTTTGTAGCAGGAATTAATTTGCATGTTAGGCCACATACCCCTAATGTAGCCAATCCTAATGAGTTCCTGCTGTTGGGTGTGGCCTATTATGCTAATGAGTTCCTGCTGGGTGTGGCCAACTCAGGAGCCAGTCGGAACTCCGTTCCTGTGCGTTCCTGCCCCAAAATAGCCCTGCTTATAACCAAACAACATATGCCACATTTAATTTAAAAACAAAATAATTTTTGAACTCAACACCACAGTGGAAAATAAACCAGGGGCAGACTGGGAGGTGAAAACAGCCCTGGAGCAAGTCAAGCTGAAAGGCCCCTGCTATACTATAAGCCAGCACTGCAGGGCCACTCAGCTCAGTGGGGCAAACAGTAGGCATTTGCTCACCCACTGGAAGCATTGTAGGAATAGACAGTCAGTGAGCTGTCATCCACTGCCATTGCTAATGAGGGGTCCAGGCCAAGTGGACTCTGAGGCTTGGGCAGAGCTCCTGGGGTTTGGTTCTCCTTGCTTCCCAGGGCAGTGGCTCACTGGGAAATTTCCCTGTAAGTTTAATGGCCAGTCTGCCCCTATATACCGTTCACCTTGTTTCAAAATGCTACGAGAAACTCACCTTGCATCCTGAGCCTTTCAATATATGTACCTGAGATGGTTCACAAGGTGTCTTGGGCTTATATGAACAATGAGACTCTGTTCTGCCACATTACCTTCCCATTGCAAAATCACTGGGAAAATGACTACTAATATTAGGCACCTCGAGGCATGGAAAAAGTAGATGTGGGTGAGCAAACTGAAACTTAATCCGGACAGATAGGTAAAGTTGATTTGCAATTAGGTTTACATCCAGTTCTGGACAGGGTAGTGGTCCCTCTGCAGGACTGGGTTCACTGGCCTGGAGTCTCCTGCATCCAGCCTTGCAAGTTGAGAAGGCTTCCAGAAATGTTGTCTGCAACTGCAGCCAATCCTGGGAAGAGATGAATTGCCTACACTCAAATGTGTCTGGTATGTCCAGGTTGTATTGTATGGAGCTGCCTTTGAGAAATATCCAGGAAGTTCCATATTTACATAATGCAGCTGCAAGACTGACCAATTTTTTCCAGTTACATTGGTTGCTGATTTGTTCCCAGGCCCAATCAAGAATCCATGTAGATCGTTAACAAATCCTGAATGGCTTATGGCCAGGATCTTGAATGATGGCTTCTACCCAGATGATTTTGCCCATAAATTAAGTCAATAATATGGTGCTGTACTGAGCATGGACTTGGTTAAGGAGTGGTAGCTGGCATAGTACAGGCAGAAGGAATTTCTCAGCAGTAGTATTTTTGCCCCAGGTAAAATGGTATATTGATTTAACATTATTAAACCACCAATTAAAAAAGAAAAAGAAACCCCCTCTGCGGAAGAGAGCAGAAATGACCATTGTTGAGGAAATGACTGCTGTGTGGGTGGGACCAGGAAAATCTGAACATTTCCACCCACATGACAGCCACCCAGGCTTGATCTTGATCTTTCCCCAAACTTTGAAGCAAAGCAGGTTTGAGAAGGGTCAGACAAAAACCAGAGAAACCCTTATAATACTGATGTCTGAATTCTATGCAGGCTCTCAAAATTTCCTCATGATGAGGGATGTTGAGGGGAAAAGTTGTTTCATTTTTCTTCATCGGATAACTACACTTGCAAATAATATATACACAAAAAAGAAGTTGCTGCACTGGGCCAGCATTATCTCTTAACAGGTATGAGTAGGAACACTGACTTTTTATGCCTCTCCTTTCCCAAGAACTTTCTGAGCAGAATGTCAAGAGAAGTCCTACTGACATGCATATGCTTGCTCTCTTCCCCTGCCTATTTCAGTTTGGAGTGGAAATGGAAAGGGAGAAGAGAGGATATTTGTGGGGAGAAAGAAATGCTGGATGTCTTCAGCTGGGTGCCAGACACAACCTTTCCTCAAAAGGCATGATCTGGCCACAGTTGTTCATATGTTGGCCACACACAGGTTAGACTGCAGTGTGTTCTACTTACAGGTGCTCTTGAACTTAGGAATTTCTTTCATAATGATACAATTACTGGCCAGCCAAAGTCACAAAGAACATATCTTCCCAGGTTTGGAAGAACTGTACTGGCTGCCAATTAGTTTCCAGGTACAATTCAAAGTACTGCTGTTTTTGGCCTTTAAAACCCTGAACATTTTGAGACAGGCTAGCTGAAGGACTACCGGCTCCCATTTGAATCTGCCTGCAAATTAAGATGTTCTGCAGAGACCCTGTTCTGTGTGCCCACATGTTTGAAATTGACACAGTGCCTTGATTTTGACATTCATTCCTCACAGCTGTCTGCCCAGCTCCAGTCTTACTGAACTACTGGATTATTTTGCCATGCATTCTGTTGAATTGCTTTGTTTTCCTTTTTCTTGCCTTGACTGTCATTCTGTTGTTTGTTCCTGCGTTTATTTACGGGTGTTACTGCTGTAGTTTGGATAGTAAATCTTTTCTGCTGTCTTATACGATAGGGGCAGTGCTGTTATTAACTGTATGTGGCTATTTTAATTGCTTTTATACTAGGTGGTTGTTTCTATTTGTTATTGATAAGTGTTTTAATGATCTTGCTGTGACCTGCTTTGAGCCTTTTAAACTGAAATAATGGAATATAAATATTTTAAATAAATATGAGCATATTTTAGTTATGATTGTTACTATTTGACCTGATTGCCTAAGTCTTGCTCCCCCCCATTAATGCACGAGCAAGTATGCATTATTGTTTAAAACATTCTTGAAAACAAGTATGCTTGGAATCACAGCCTACAGCACCTATTAGTTCTTCTCCAGGAGAGGTCTAGTGATCAGCTGATGTCACTGAGTTACTCTCTAATCTCAGCATTCCATAATAAGTATGTTGTAGTAAAGGTTCACATGGTATGATTTGCAAAAACCACAAAGGTCATCAAAAGGGTACGCAATGTTATTCACCGCTTGCAGGGGGGGGGGGAATCAAATTCCTGAGGCCTCTCTTGCACATTTAACGAAATATGGTTTATGACCAACAAAAGAAAAATGAGTAAGGCTATAACCTTTTTTGTTGTTGTTGCTCGGTTGCTAACTGCAAGGTCTGCAACCAGGCATTTCCATTTTCAGCAGTGCTGCTTTGCACATTACGATGATAAATGCTAGTTAGTCATCAGGGTATAGTTCAGGGTATGAAGCAGGATGGAAAGAATTGGATGGAACTTAAAACAAATGAAATTTGTCTCCAGACCATAAGTGGAAAAGGTGGCAGGAGAAATGTGAGGCATATTTATTACAACCTTAGGAGTCAGTATTTTGGGCTCCCAGGATAACATGGCTAGATCATATCAAACTTTATGAGGCAACTGGAAGTTATCCCAGTGAATCTCATCTAGAGTAAAAACAGTAAGAATTGAATGTGTATTTATATGATGACTGCAACATGTGATGACTGCAGCATAAATTTCAGCAATCTTATTCTCTAATTCCACTTCACTGAGGCTGTGATCCTAAATACTCTCAGAAGGGGATAAGTCCCACTGAACTCGGAGTCGTGGGGGGAGAGAATTACTGAGTAAACTTGTGTCGGATTGCGCTGTGTGGCTCCTGTCTTGAACCAAATGATGCTGAATCTGTGTTCTCATGGGGGGATTCTGGGGATTCCAGCACCCCCAGGGTCCAAAGGGTCAGTGTGAAACTAACCCAGGGATTAAATTCACTCCAGAGAGAAAAACAGTCAAGTCAGCTTCATGCTAACATACTATTTTACTGAAGAAACCTAAGTAAAATATAACCAAGGAACAGAACCAGTAGTATAGAAAAGGCCCAAAGAATAATAATAAAAGGAACGTTCCTTGTCTGCTCACCAGACCCTATAGAATGGATGGTTGAAGAAGCAGCCCCAAGCATCAACGTTAACCACTGTCCTCCATAGTCTCAATGTGTTCTCTATAGTCTCAATGTGTTCTCTATAGTCTCAGTGTGTTGGACTCCTGGTGTCATTGGAAGAAAAAGTTAATGATGGATAGCATTGTATAGTCCCCTTTCTTTCACACATAACATACTGCAGGGGGTCTTCAACGCGGTGCCTGTAGGTGCCACGGCACTCGTCCACACCTTTTCTGGTGCTCACCAGCTTCTTTTTAGGAAGTGGGTGGGGCCATTTAGGGCTGATTGACTATTGACTAGTTGATTGGCTGTGCAGATTTTTGTTTAAATGTTGCTTTGGCATCAGTGGCCACCCCAGCACAAGGATCTACACTGTGTTAACTGAGACTGAGCTGTGTGGTTGGTTCTGCCTCTTGCAGCAGCTGTTTTGTTGCTGCGCCCACCATGCTGTGTCAGAATTTCAAATGTGCCCACAGGTGAAGAAGAAGAAAAAGTTTAGGTGCCTTTCATACTTAACAAGAATGAAGAAGAAGAGATTGGATTTATAGTCTCGGAGAGGTTTACAATCTCCTTCCCTTTCTCCCCCCACAACAGATACTCTGCGAGGTAGGTGGGGCTGAGAGAGCTCTTTTGAGAACTGCTTGTGAGAGAACAGCTTGGAGAGAACTGTGACTGACCCAAGATCACCCAGATGGCTGCATGTGGAGGAGTGGGGAATCAAACCCGATTCTCCAGATGAGAGTCTGCTGCTCTTAACCACTCCACCAAACTGGTGCCGGAGCTTCAGCTTGCTCTGAGGCAGTAACATTTAAAAGCCCAAGTAGTAGATGTGTGATGGAAATCACATGGGTCCTTTCATGCCATTGTTCTTCTTCATAAGGAACAGGTGATGAGAGCATGGGAAGGTCCCAAGTGACTGGCTCCACCCATGGGGTGCTGAACCTTATGACATCAAGTTGGGACGAAGCGACACATATGAGATTCTGCTGCCACTGCAGTGAGACCTGAAAGACTCATTAGAGCCTTTTGGATTCAGACCAGCATGGAGGCCATGATGAAGTACAGGAAAAGCCTGTATTACATGTACTCAACATATTTTCAGCACTGATGATCTGCTGAATCTTGCCCTATGTCTTTCATACTGACATCACTCAAAATGGCTAAAAATGTAAGGGACCATTTGGGCTTTCCCTGTGCCATTAGGAACAGTATAACCCAGACAATATTGTACAGCAAGCATTTCCACTATGGTAAGCCAAACTGCTGGTAAACCATGAGTCTCTTTTCAGTGAGCAGTTGTGCTGGTGAATTGTGCCTCTGCCAACACTACAAGTTCCACAAGTGTCAGGCCCTATGAATTACAAATTGCTTCCCAGCAGGTAATGCACATCTAAGGGTGGGGGTGGGGGATCCATAACTGCTATTCTGTCTCCCCTCTTGGCACTTTCATGTACACAGGAATGAGACGCTTGGTTGATGTACTTCGACTGGAAATGCCTTTCAAGGTCTAAAAGGAGCATCGAGAATTAATGAATAAACCATGAGTGTTTATTCTCTGATAGAACTTGGTTCATTCCCCCCCCCCCCCCCCCCGTTTACTCTTCTGTACAATGAAATCTTCACTTGAAGATGTGCACCTTTCAGTTTCCCAGCTGCGGAGTCACAGCACTAGAACGGGCCTCTGAGAATGCAGGCATTGTCTGGCAAGGCAGTAATTTCTGAGGGTTTTTAATCAATGGGGTTGGAAGAGAGAAAAACACCTGCTCTAGGGCCATCCTTTGTATTGACATAGACAGGCTTTGCTGTATCATTAGGCATAATGAATTTTCCTGCCTGATTTGTGGATTGCAATTACAAGGCAGCACATTATCTGATCTCTTGTTGATTATATTTTACCACTATGCAGGAAGCATTTGGATGTATCCACCTTAGGCTGTTTCTTGGCACATCCTTGGTGTGGTCTACAAAGCCCCTGAGTAACACACCTATAACTATGAGGTAATAGTATTCTACCAGCAAACCATTGGCGTACCAAGGGTGCGGTTGGGAGTGCAGTCTGTCCCAGGCACAGTGGAAAACTGGAGGGCCCTCGAAGCCAGAGTCGTGCTGTGTCCAGCCAAACGTCTTTCTTTTTTTGTTTTTAAAGTGCAGTTCTGGCTGCAGCTACTAGGGATATAGGAAAGTCTGAGCACAGCAAAAAGCACACTAGGATCAGCTGGACCTCCCTTTCTCCAAGACTGAAGCAAACTCATACAACCAAGCCAGCAGTCTGATAGCCACTACAGTAATTACCAGCCTGCAGATCATTTTCTCCAATAATCTAGCCTTTCTCTCTTCTATTCCTTGTACCCAGCTCAGTCAAATCTTGCAAAGCAGTACTTAGGGTGCTGCAGCAAGGTACAACAATCTTTCCCTCTCTTAATTTCTCTTCCTCTTTTCCACATGTTTCTCCTTCATTTCTGTCTCTCTTCACCTAATTTCCCCCTTTATTTTCACTTCTTGATCTCAGGACTTCTCATCCCCATCATGCTTGGTGACTGAATGTATTTAAGAGTAGTATAGTAGCAAACCTTTGTTAATATAATGAACAGAAGGCACTGGTTCTGCTGGGCTTCCAACCCCCCCCCCCCCATGCTTGGACTGTGATTCTGTGCTTGGCCACAATGGCACTGGATTTGCTAAGTGCTGTACATTGTACTGGTTCTGCTGAGCTTCCAATCCCCCTCCCATCGCTTGGACTGTGATTCTGTGTTTGACATCACCTGGCATTGCCACAACAGCACTGGGTTCTGCTGGGCACTCTGTGATTGCACTGGTACTGATGGGTACTCTGTTCATTGCACTGGTTCTGCTGGGCTTGCAAAAATGCCCCACTTCAGTTTCTACTGCAGAGATTTTCTGGTTTGATTGTAGTCCTTTGGAAACAATGGAAGATGGGGGCACCTTCTTGGGGGGGGGAGTGTGTTTTTTAACATCCAGTCTGGTGAAGCTTACAGTCACTATTTTGTAATGCTTTGTCAAGTGTTAGTTCGTAAAAGTTAGTACAAAGGGAGGCTCCTAGTTCTCAACAATGTAGATGTTTGGGATTGTCAGCTCTTGGGCTTCCAAATGGAGAACAGAAGCCTTACCCTGCTCAGAACACATGTGATAGGAAAAAAATTTGCCAGCTTGTCACAGCTAACTTATGGCGACCCTGTAGGGTTTTCAAGGCAAGAGTCATTTGGAGGTGGTTTGCCATTGCTTACCTCCACATCGGCCCTGCTTAGCCTCTGAGATCTGACAAGATCAGGCTATCCTGGGGTTATCCACATCAGGACTAGGCTGAGAGTAATGTGACTGGCCCAAGGTCACCCAGCAAGCTTCCATGGCATGAGTGAGGATTCGAACCTGGATTTCCCAGATTCTAGTCCGACACCTTAACCGCTATACCATGCTGGATCTCATGATGGAATAGAATTGGAGTTTGAATCTTTTTCACTTATATAATTATATATATGAAGCTAAATGAAATTTTTCACTGTCTGCATTTCTTTTCTGGTCACTGAATACAAAGTTTGGGTCCAGTGGCACCTTTAAGACTGAGCTTTGTTCCACTGCTACAGACCTACACAGGTACCCAGCTAGATCTACTGTCTGGCCATTATTATTATTTGTTTTATTTCATGATTATTACTGAAAATAATTTTGTTGTATAGAGGAGGGGAGAGGAAAATAAAAGTGCTGCACCAGTCAGGGAGATAAAAAATAAGTACTGACCTTATACTCTTTTTGAATAACTGCTGCAAGACGAACAGGTTTCCCTAACAAAGCCTATTGGCGAAACACATAGGGATTTTTTGGGGGAATTTCAATGGAGTAATAAAATACAATTTTACCTGATTTTGCACCACCAGCCTTGGCCTTATTTTTTATTTCCACATTGAGGAGGGGCCCTGACCTGGATAGCCCCACCCCCAGCCTAGCCTGATCTCATCTAAGCAGGGCTGATGCACGGGAAGGCAAAGGCAAACCACCTCCAAGCATCTCTTGACTTGAAAACTCTATGGGGTTGCCATAAGTCAGCTGTGACTTGATGGGGTGGGGGGAAGGAAGGAGGTGTTAAAAAATGATCTGTCCCAGGCACCAAACAGGCTTGGTACACCACTGCAGCAAACATCCAGTAATGTTAGCACAAAATTAGTTTTATACACACACACACACACACACACACACACACACACACAAGTAAACTAAAAAAGAATCAGTACCTGCTCCTTCAAATGTGACCCTTCTAAAGCAAAAATAATTTAACCTAAGAATAAAAAAGGTGCTCTGCTGGATCAGATCGATTAGCCATTAAATTCAGTGTCCTGTTTCAACCAGTTGCTCAGGAGGGCCAGTGAACATGGCACAGAAGCCAAGGCCCTCACTGGATGCTATTTACTAGCACTGTTAAAAATGCACTGCCTCTGGCTATGGGGATTCCCTTTAATCAACATGGCTAGTAGCCATTGAGGGACCTCTCCTCTATTAATCTGTCTAACCCCCTTTCAGAAACAGAATTTAGCTGCCAAACCCTTAATGGTCCAACCAGAACTTCAATTCACTCCAACTTTCAACTAATACTTTACATGAGATCAGGTTAACAATCAGGCACAGCTTTTTGATGGTGTTCTTGCCAAACCCTCCTAATGAAAATAGTGTCTCTCCCCCTTCTTCCCTCACATCATAGAATCACAGAATCACAGAGTTGGAAGGGGCCAGACAGGCCATCTAGTCCAGCCCCTTGCTCAATGCAGGATCAGCCTACAATATCCCTGACAAGTGTTTGTCCAGATACTGCTTAAAGACTTCCAGTGAGGGGGAGCTCACCACCACCCTAGGCAGCTGATTCCACTGTTGTACAACTCTTATGGTAAAAATGTTTTTCCTAATATCCAGCTGGTACCTTCCTGCCCTTAATTTAAACACATTATTTCGGTTCCTAGCCTCTGCTGCCAACAGGAACAGTTCCCTGCCTTCCTCTAAGTCATAGCCCTTCAAATACTTAAAGAGATGTTCCCTGTCAACCTCCTATTCTCCAGACTAAACATTCCCAAGTCTCTTAGCCTTTCCTTATAGGGTTTGATCTCCAGGCCCCTGATCATCCTCATTACTCTCCTCTGCACAAGCTTTATTCTGTCCACATCCTTTTTGAAGTGAGGCCTTCAGAACTGCGCACAGTACTCCAGGTGCGGTCTGACCAATGCAGTGTACAGCGGGACTATGACATCTTGCGATTTGGATGTTATGCTTCTGCTGATACACCCCAAGATTGCATTAGCCTTTTTTTGGTGCTGCATCACACTGGCTGCTCATATTTAACTTTCGGCCCACCCTTACCCCAAGATTGTGTTTATACACCCTGCTACTGTATAAACGTTTTATTCTGTACTAAAATCTTCACTTGCTTTCTTCCTTGTTTCACTTCTAGAAACATGTCACTCATGTTAACTTGTCATCCATGCAGCCTGTCATTTCTGAAAGAAAATTCACAAGCAGCAAGGAAACCAAATGTCCTGAGATGAAAAAGGGGAAATGGGTGTTATTGCAGTGCTTTTCTCTATCTGTGAAGAAAACAATAAAGCATTTAAGCTCTTATCTTTTTTCAGTGTTCTAGATTTGATTTTGCAGGAGCTCTTTGACAGTTCCTAGATGTTCTCTGGCCAGATTTGCACTAACACATGTAAACAACCTAGATGTGTTTTATTCTTCCATGTGTATGTTTTTAAGTATTGAGTGGGAGGCGATGAATTCAAACAACAGGCTTTTATTCAGTGATATTGCTCAGCACTAAAGACAGCTCTATGAGAGCGGCACCTTAATTTATACTGTTCCAACACATAACTTTCAACAATGTAACTATATATAAGCAATACTATTGGACCCAAGCAGGGCTCAGTGATTGGGTATCTAGATTGGCTTCAGGACTAATGGGAGACTTTATTCATCAGCCAATAAGAAATGGAGCGTTAGGATACCAGAACCCTTTCAAGTCATTGCTGCTTCAATAATTCAAAACACAAACACAACATGTGTGTATGTGTGTGTGAAGTCATGTCTATATTTTCTTTGGAATCAATGGGTTGGATCCAGACTAAACTGGTAATTTCCACTGATTTCCCCTTCCCACTTCTGCCCCTTGCCCATACCATTCCTCAGAGTTCACAGTCCCCCAGGAGCAGCATGTTATGGAGATCAACAGGCTATGGGGGGGGGGGGGGATACACAGGAAAGTTCCATTCTGCCATGGGAAAATGTACTCTGGATCCAACACACTGTGTGGATTGTGCTGGAAAACAAGAATGAAAGACCTCTAAATCACAGATTGTTGTCAAAGGAATACACTAGGCCTGTCTCCCTGAATAAATAAACTGGCAGCTCTAAAAACATAGATTAAAGGGAACAGAGGTCAAAAGGGAACAAGAAATTCCACCTTTGTTTCCTAGCAGGAGCTGGGCATTCAAAGGAAATATAGAGCTGACTCCTGCTTGGATGAGTAGAAAGGTAAAAATGTTGGATGAATAGTTTATTAACTGAAGCATGCACTGATGATACACAGATCTTATCTTTGTCATCATCCATTGGAAGATTGTCACAAGGGCAGAGGAACAGAAATGTTGCATTACTTTAAACTAAAAACATGGTCTCTAAAAATAAAGTTTAGCTAACTGGCCAGGAGCTCTGGAATTAAACTGATTATAGTACTCTTACTCATGGGCAAGTCCCATTCACAAAAAAAAGTTTGTTTAGAGAACTAAAGCAGAAGGTTACAGTCATCCTCAAAATAAATAGCACACTGACTCATTCCTAGGCTTCTGTTACTCAATAAGCCTAGAATTGGTGTTCTATATCAACAAAGCTTTTAAATTAGATTCTAATTTTTGAGAACATGTGATGATGGTTCACCGAAGTCAACAGGTAGCAATGAGACTATATGAGGGTGCACATTGTCAAACCCAGCAGAATCACAGAATCATAGAATCATAGAGTTGGAAGGGACCTCCAGAGTCATCTAGTCCAACCCCCTGCACAATGCAGGAAATTAACAAATAACTCCCTCTCCACACCCGCAGTGACCGCTGTTCCACGCTCAAAAGATGACAAAAAAAAAAAAAAAACAACCCTCCAGGATCTTCAGCCAAACTGGCTTGGAGAAAAATTGCTTCCTGACCCCAAAGTGGTGATTAGCATTTCCCTAGGCATGTAAGAAAGGGCCATGAGAACTAAGCACTGATGCAACCCTTCCTGCCCTCATTCTCATGCCGAGGTTCACACAATCAGCATTGCTGTCAGATGGCCATCTAGCCTCTGTTTGAAAACCTCCAAAGAAGGAGAGCTCACCACCTCTCGAGGAAGCCTGTTACACTGAGGAACCACTCTGACTGTCAGTTCTTCCTAATGTTTAGCCAAAAACTCTTCTGATTTAATTGCAACCCGTTGGTTCTGGTCTGACCTTCTGGGGCAACAGAAAACAACACCGCATCATCCTCTATATGACAGCCCTTCAAGTACTTGAAGATAGTGATCATATCACCTCTCAGTCATCTCCTCTCCAGGCTAAACATACCCAGCTCCTTCAGCCTTGGTCTCCTGACCCCTCACCATCTTTGTTGCTTTCTTCTGGACTCGTTCCAGCTTGTCTATATCCTTCTTAAATTGTGGTGCCCAAAATTGAACACAGTACTATAGGTGAGGTCTAACCAGAGCAGAGCAAAGTGATACCATCACTTCACGTTGGAAAACTGCACGAGGCCTGATCCAATATGTGTTGACTCAGAAAGGTGAGTCATATTGTGTTCAGTGGGACTAACTCCTACATAAAGGTGCATAGAATTGCAGCTTTAAAGGTAGTTCTGCACCAGGCATTTTCACTAAGGACCTGCACTTGGAAATCTACTAATCAAGATCTATTCCTAAATACAGTATATGTTAAGAACCCATATAGAATTATGCAGGAGTTGTGAAAAGCCTTCATTTTTACAGGAAATGGGACCAGGAGGGGCAATGAAGGGAGAAACTGACTTAGCAGATATACCCTGATAGATGTTGTTCAGACAGAACAATATTTTTTTCATCACACAGGATTATCCAATGGGGTATCTCTATGCATGCCCTGGATGACCCAGGCTTGCCTTATTTTATCAGATCTTGGAAGCTAAGCGGGGACAGTCCTGGGTAGTACTTCCACGGGGAGACCAGACTACCAAGGAAGTCCAGGTTTGCTACACAGAGGCAGGCAATGGCAAACCACCTCTGTTCCTCTCTTGCCTTGAAAACCCCACAGGGTCATAAGTTGGCTGTGGCTTGATGGCACTTTCTGTGACCATTTCTGTGTATGGGGCTTCCTTTTCTGTCAATGAATGCATTGTAGCATTGGCCTTAAAAGGGTTTTCTTACTCACTATAAGTACAGTTCCTGCATTTATATGATCTGTTTAACTTTCTGAGGTCTCACATGCTAGACAGCAGCTTTGGTTGTATTCATTTGCAGACAGGGTAGATGGGGGAAATGGAGATAGGGGCATGCACTTTGCTTTCACATACTGGTGGACAGGCAATGCTGCAGAGACCAGAGGGGAAAACAGAGACACAGCTCCAGGTTGTTCTCTGTTCCCTAGCAGTAGGCAGCTAAACTGCCCTGCAGACTGGAAACGTCAGGTTAAAGGCTGAGGTTTAGGGCTCACCCAGTGGTAGTCAAAGTGTGTGTGTATGTGCGCGCACACACATACACTAAGGAGATTAAAGAGACAGTAATGATGAAAGATTAAGTCATTCAGAAGAACTATTAATTTGGGATCTGAGATTTCTTGGACATCTAATACAATGTATTTAAAAGCACTGTATCTGTAGAGGGCCTACTATGCACAAGAGTTCACATCTCTCTTATACATAATTCTCTGTTGGTGGTGGCACGCTCCTGAACATTCCACATGCCACTCCAGCCTTTCGTCCCCTGGCCTGTCAATCAGAAGCTGTCCCTATCCATTGGCTGTGAATACTCGCATGCCATTGGCTGGGTGCTGCTCCTCTTCCCCGCCCACTACTTCAGCCACTGTGACCTGTCAGAATTTCTGGCAGACGGCTTTCTCTCTTGACAAAGACATTTCTCCTGCTTCCTTCCTGTGGGAGGATTAACTGTTACCTCAGTGGCTGTTGGTAGGTGAAACGAAAATATGGCTGCTGTCTGTGGTTTGTTTAAAATATTCCCCCATAAGGTTCAACTGTTACCTCAGTGGCTGTTAGTAGGTGAAACGAAATGGCAGTTACCTGTGTTTATAAGAGGGGCTTCAGAGCATGGTAGAAGCTGCAGGTGGGGGGGGGGATGGAAAGCTGAAGAGTGAAGGGAAAATTAAGGTAGGTTGATGCTTGGCTGGGAAGGAGATGAGGTTGCCAACTCCAGGTGGGGAATTCCTGGAGATTTGAGGGGTGGAGCCTGGAGAGGGTGAGGCTGGAGGAGAGGTGGGGCCTCAGACAGGTACAATGCCATAGACTCTGCCCTCCAAACCAATTATTCCCTCTTGGGGAACCCCTGCTGCCAATCTCCAGGTGAGGGCAGGAGAGCCCTCAGAATTACAACTGCTCTTCAGGTAGCAGAGATCAGTTCCTCTGGAGAAAACGGTGGACTCTGTGTCATTATACACTGATGAGGTTGCCACAGCAAATTGACGCTGAATGCCCAAGGCCTTAGCACTCTCCGAGAGCCTTTTTCTAGAGCCTGTTGTATTTATTCCCACAATGGGCCTTATTCCTAGTCCATAGATAAATCTGGGGACGTGTCTATTTTCAAATAAAAATAGAGGCTGTTTGCAAGGGGAGAACTCTGTTTTACCATATCATATTTTGCTTGTCAGCTATTTACAGCTATTTTTCTCATCTTGGCCAAGCTCCAATATCAGAGGTCTTGGAGAAAAATACTGAAATCAACTGAACATAGCAATACATTGGTAGGGGCAGGGGAAGCAGGACTTCATTCTGGCACATGCCAGTTCTCAGATTTAATTCTCCTCATCTCCACCACATATAAACCATTAAAAGTTCTCCCTGACTGCTTTGATCTCTACTAGAGTAAATAGACAGGCACAAAAACATCCCCAGAACTTCCTGCTGCTGATGAAAATAAACAATACACAGGTATGTCTCTGGAGAGGTGGTATAGAAATAAACATTTGGAACTGTCTTTTTTCCTTCTGTGACTTAAAGCTGGGGGGCAGATTTAATTAAAGAAACAGTGTACGGAGCAGAGTTAAAGCCCCAAATTTGAACCATATAAGTCCGTATCACACACTGATTTTTTTCTAAGTAAATTACATCCTGGGAAATACACAGTACAAATGTAGATTGTAATGCACACACATTTATTCATGGGACAATAAACTGTTCCACTGCAGTTTCTGGCTTGAATGCAGTAAAGCGTAAGTGGAATAAATGGACTTAGTGGAGCTCTGTTAGTGCAAGCTCTTGAGCAACACTTATTGCATTCTTCCCTATATCATAATAGTGCCCAGAAATGAATGGTAGCCCAAGATCTTGTGCAAGTGGAAATCCAAGTGGGATAACTAAGTGTGACTTTTCATTGCTTATCCATTGGTGGAAGCTCTCTAGTGCAAGCAGAAATTTTGTGCGGGATCCAAGAGGAGCAGGACTTTTGCATGGAAAGAAAAAAGCCCAGGCAAATAGTCAATGTAGATAAAGAATCAAGAAAATGTTCTTCAAGCCTCTGAGCTAGCACTGTCTTGGACGGCATGAAAATCAATTAAATCATGAAAGGAAACGGGATTCATTTCTTCATTTGAATGCCCATGCATTTACATTTTAAATGAATGAGAAAGAATTGATCTTTTTCATTTTATTTTTCCATACACTAAGCTGTTGTTGTCAGCTTTAAGCTATTGTTGTCTGCTCAAAGATGCTCTGTGTGCATGCTTGCAAATTAATACACATTAGAAAGAAGAAATTAATCCTTTGGTGGTTATCCCTGGAACTTCCTGCTGCTGGTGAAAATAAACAATATACAGGTATGCCTCACCTTAAAACTACCCTTTCCATTCACAGAGTAGTCATAACAAAAGGGACAGTTACAAACTATTCAAGTAACATTATGACTACCAGCACATTCTACACAGATGCTCCTTAACACTGTAAAATCCAGAAGAGCCACTGAAAGCTTGTGAATCCAAACTGCAAGGATGTTTATTGCTCCACTTGACCTTTCCATGTCCCTGAAATTCAGTCAAGCAATAACTTAAAATTTTAAATTATACCATAAACCTGTTCTATAGAAATATGTGTCATTTGGATAATAGCCTGATTTCCCCATGTATGCTGTCTTTTAAATACTTCATGATTCGCAACTCCCTATTACGAATGGCACAAATTCCAAATATTGATGAAAAGCAACTTTCTCACTAAAGTACTTAATCTGTATCAGAACTCTGCTGCAAGGTGGTCCATGTAGCTACAAAGGTAATGCCAGACAGGTTCTTTTTTGAGCTGTACATTTGGGTCCTTCTAACTCCATCTTGCTCTGTGCTATTCAGTGGCTCAGCTGGGAATCGTAGCTGTGTATGAACTCCATTATCAAACCGTATTGCTATTCCATCTAGTTTAGAGTGCACTTTTGTGAATTAATCAGTGTTTTTCAACCTTTTTCGAGCTAAGGCACATTTCTTTCATTGAAAAAATCCCGCGGCACACCTGACAATATTTCACGGCACAGTGGTTGAAAAACACTGAAATACAAGATAAATGGGTCATTAGTTGCCTCAGCTCAAGTATTAACTATGACAGTATTACAAATACACGTAATAGCCACTCAACTTGAAATCGTAAGTTACAGATCCAAAGTGTAATGGCTCCTTCCCATAACATTGACCTGAGTTTCAGAAGAAATATAATGTGGATGTATTTTAACGCGTCCCGGAAGGTCAGCCCGGAAGGCAGATTTCTTTCATTGAAAAAATCCCGCGGCACACCTGACAGTATCTCGCGGCACACCAGTGTGCCCCGGCACAGTGGTTGAAAAACACTGAATTAACGGAAGTGAATGCATCATAGCATTGGCCCTATGAGCATGTTGTCTGATGAGTGCATCCAGTGAATGATAAGTAAACTCAGAATAAGTAAATTCATGGCCAGTGAACCATGTCTAATATGTAGCTTTGTTTTAACAAACTTCATTGTTTACATATCATTCACTTGCCATTTGCTAACAAACATAACCAAGAGCACAAAAATAGCCCCAAGTACCTCCAGATTAGCCATTTTATCCTCACAATCCTGTGAAGTTGGTTAGACCGAGAACACATCACTTACCCAAGATCATCCAGTGAGCTGCCATGGCAAAGTGGGCATTTGAACCTGGGCCTCCGAGATCCTAGTCCGCTCCACCACACTGGAGGAAAATTGACTTACTCTTGTAGAGTTGTTGTGAGGTTTAAAGAAAAAGGGAAGCTTGTTGCTTTGCTGAGGCTTAGATCTGCATCCACATTAAGACCAGTCTATGGAACATTCATAATCGGGTGATGCATTAGTGTACAGCCAGCCTGAGTAATCCATGCCATAGTTGTTTACATATCATTTATGCAAGTGGTTTTGCCACCTGTACAACAGATACGATTGTCAGTTTAATTAGCGTAAGGAGCAGTATAGACATTAAGCCATTACATAGTATATTGGCATCTTTGAACTGATATTAACATTATGAAATGGTTTATCCCATAACAACAACAAGGCAGCCATTGGTGAAACTGGAGCTCTAAATAAAGTAATGAGTGGGTTATGCCCTCAGCCGCCCCCATCAAAGTAAGTGATATCTAAAATTCACCTGCTATTGAGCTTTAAGTATGGGAGCTGGCATAACCGTTGGACTTTGAAATGGACATGTGTTTACCACATATCCAAAATTCTCAGGCCCCAGCACTGCACTGGGGATGGAGTCTATCCTGGCATCTGCCCCTGTTAAAGAGCTGCCTATTAACAACAAAAAGAGGCACAGTAATGCTGTATGTATGTATGTATGTATGTATGCAGGGGTCATTTGGTAGAAAAAGAAGTGCAGGAGCTCATTAGCAGAACTCATTTGCATAATTCACTTGCATATGCCACACCCCCTAAGATACCGGAAGTGTGTCAGAAGGCAACACCCACCCCTCAGGCTCCACTCCACAGGTGAGTGAAACTGACCTGCTCTTCCTCCATTCCCTTCCCCATCCAATACTTTGTGCAATAAAAATAAGCGTAAAGAACACACCCTCATTCTCTTCCTGCTCCCTTGAAACCACCAGGTTTCAAGTAGACTTGAGATACTCAGGACATGTGCACTGCCCATCCCTTTCCCTTCCCCTCCCCACAATAAGACACCCTGTGAGGTAGATGGGGCTGAGAGAGGTCTTTTGAGAACTGCTCATCAGAGAACAGCTCTGAGAGAACTTGTGACTGGCCCAAGGTCACACCAGCAGCTGCATGTGGAGGAGTGGGGAATCAAACCCGGTTCTCCCAGATTAGAGTCCAACTCCTGACCACTACACCAAACTGATGGGGTGGAAGCTGCTGAAGGGTTGGTGAAATTTCTCCAGTACTTATGTGCCATGTGCCCAGATAAAAAATGGTATACTTAGAAAATTTATATGCCACCTTGAGCAAGTCTCTGGAAAAACAGCACACAGTCATAAAAGGAACAATGATAAAATTATCAATATTAAAACAAAACATTAAAAACAATAAAGACCCTAGCAGGGCTTTCCCTGGGGCGCTGCGCCTCTGCACTGCTCAGGGAAGCCGAGGAGGGGGTGGGGCTTGGTCATGTCCCTGCCCCCTGGGCTCCTCACTCCCGGAGCTGCGCTCCTGTGCGCTCCTGCTCCAACGGACCCCTGTATGTATGTATTTCAATTTGTATCCCGCCCTCCCCACCAAAGCAGGCTCAGCAACAGCAGAAATGTTCAGCAGCAACAGAAAACATACCAAGCTCTTTGCACATGTTGCTGAGCAACAGATTTCAGAGAGTGGCACCATGCTGGTGCCCTTCAGATTCTTCTCCCTCACCCCCTTGCTAATTATTTGGCAAATAGTTACCCATCCCTTGTACAGAGTTGCATTAGAACATTGTCTGCCATTTCTGCTGGACTGCTCCATAGGTTCTGATCCTGCAAGGCAAAAGTGTCATTGACCAACAGCAGCAATGGTTTAAGAGGCTAGTGTTCACCCAGAAATGTGGTTGTGCCCCTGCTTCCCCCATCTGCAGTGGGGTGACAGTGCCATGACCTCATGAAGCCATCACAGTGATGTTATGACAGCAAATATACAAGTGGGTATCCCAAGCTGTTCCATGGCTGTGTCAATATGCAGGGAGGTGGGGGATAGTTATTATTCATTCCCACCGACTTCAATGCGTCTTGTTGTACTTTTACTACCCCTTTCATTGGTGTAATTTATGCCAACGTTAAAGTCAGGGCCTAGGCTGAGGATACTGAATAAGTCCTGCTTCTTCCCAACAGACCTCTAACACTGTTCACTTCTAGTCCCTACAGCAGCCAAGTTGTGCCTCTACCAGCTTCACCAGAAGACAGCATCTCGACCTCTATGACCTGTTGTTGGCTGTCTAGAGAAATGGGTTGGCCACTGTGTGAGACAGAATGCTGGACTAGATGGACCTCTGGTCTGATCCAGCAGGGCTCTTATTATATTTTTCTGATACTGGTGGAACATTACACCAGTAATACTGGCATGTCTCCAAGTTATGCCAGTGCAGAGGCTCAATTGCCATCTGTCCTGTCCACTCCCTGTTCTGCCAGGGATGAAGGCATGTATCCTCTAGCAACAGGCCAAGATCAACTGGAACGGGAGGTGACCCTTGATGCTAGCTAGATGTAGCAGAAGCTAGGTTGGAGGGCTGTTGATCCAGTAAAGGGCTAGAGCTCAACTGAAGTCTGAAAAAGGTTGATAACCCCAGAGGGCTGGGTCCTGGATCCTGCCAAGATCTACAGAAGTGTTTTCTTCTGCAGGAGACCAGAGCATGGGACACCTCATGCTGCTAGGCAAGCATGTTTTTGCCTGCTCTAGGCTTCAGCTCAGGTTTTCTGCTTCTTTGTGAGAGGTTCATGAAGGTGGATGGTGACTGATTTTCTTACTTCAGAGGGTTCCTGATTTTCTTACTTCACTGGTTCTTCAACAAGAACATACTGTGGTAGAGAAAGTAAGGGGTGCAGGGAGCCTCAGGCATAGTGGAGACCATGGGGGGGGGGGACTCCTCAGCCCTTGATGAATCTTCCTTCCAAGCTGAGTTGGGGCCAGGGCAGGTCCTGACACCATCCTAAGCTGCCCCAGGATGACTTAAGGATGACCACTGTTTCCAGCATTCTTGACACTGTGCCAGCCTCCCTTTTCTTTGTTTTAGAACCCATTGCATCTGCGTTGTTTTCTGATCATGCCCATCATGTTTTCATATTATTTATTCAGGGTAACTTAATTTTCACCCTGCGGTGGATGACATCATGTCTGTAGCCACTCCAGCTACCTGCATTTCTAGTTCAGTTCTGTGGCTCAGAAAACAATGATTGCTCATTTGAATGAGAGAAACTGAAAATACTAATTGGAGGAGATAATGTAATGCATAATGAAAGGTGTGGTGGTTACAGAGGCAGCATGAATCCGTCACATGCCTGAAGGTACTTGAAGGTACTTGAAAATATCAACAAATCTGGTGATATTTTTCATAGAGAAAAGCGATTGAAAACTCATTCCATTGGTGTGTCAAAATATTGTTTCAGACATGCTATGCAAAATGACTCTCTTGGCACAGCTTGATCTTTAATATAGTAAGAGGGATGGATATGCCTGTTTTCATTTCTTTCCTGGATAATCACAGCCAACTTAGACTTCTTTTACTTATATATGAAGCCAAGATAGTTAGATTTATTTTATTGCACAAAGTCTATC
Source organism: Lepidodactylus listeri (assembly GCA_029233225.1). Classification (NCBI taxonomy): domain Eukaryota; kingdom Metazoa; phylum Chordata; class Lepidosauria; order Squamata; family Gekkonidae; genus Lepidodactylus; species Lepidodactylus listeri. The sequence goes on along the minus strand of JARCFY010000005.1, from coordinate 49,787,298 downwards.
TGAAATATTACCCGGTGTAAAAAGACTCTCCTGTTTCCCCACCACCATTCTGAAAAACAGGCCGCCATCTGCAAATCTGACTACCTCATACTTTGCTCTTAACTTCAGATAACTGATAAATATGTTAATCAACATCTTCCCCAATACAGACATTTGGGAGATAGCACTACTTAATTTCCTTCGTTGTCTTTAGGGCACTGCTGCAAACACAATGACTGGGGTCTGGAAGCAATTTTTTTTCTCCAGCCAGTTTGGCCAGGGATCCTTGAGGTTTTTTGTCATCTTCTGGGCATGGAACAGGGGTCACTGGGGGTGGGGGGGAGGTATTTAATTTCCTACATTGGGCAGAAGGTTGGACTAGATGACCCTGGAGGTCCCTTCCAGCTCTATGATTCTATGACTAATATTCCTACAGAACACCAGTGCTAACGGAACAGCATCCCAATCAGTGCTCCCTCTAAGCTATGGAGTCTTGTGAGCAAAAAATCTACTTTGTGAGCTGCTGGCATTAAAGTTGTGAGTGATTTGGCTACTGCATGAATTAGTTTGCTCTGGAGCCATCCTTCCTGAGCAAAGACAAAAATGTGTGAGCCAGAGGCTAAAAAACTGTGAGCTAGCTCACACTAACTCAGCTTAGAGGGAACACTGATCCCAATGCTAATTTGGCCACCCTTTTCATGAAATGAATGAATGAAAACCGTGAAGTTGCATCTTGATAAGATGAGGGATGAGGATGAGGAACGGATGTTTCCTAACCCACTTTTATTTTTGAGCCAAAGGTTCTATACTGCTGATTACTATATTTGGATTCCAATAAACTAGAATCTCCATTTTATAGCATTAAAGGTGACTTTGAGATTTTAGAGTAAAGCTATTTCCCATTTTTTTTAAAAAAAATTGCTTAGAGGCAGTGTCTTCTTACTTGCCCTGCCCCTGCCATATAACAAATATAGAACTAAAGAAATTACTTAAGAAACCTTACCGGATCCATAACAAGAGTTATCAGCCCCACCTAGTGGCCTAGTTTCAGCACTAAACTCCTATAGTGCTGAAATAAGAATGCTTTGTGCCACAGTCCAAGCATTGTTCTATGAACATATATCCAATTCTCATTCATTTCAGTGGCACTTATAACAGAGGTTCTCAACATATTAAACTCTGCTTCCACTACATTGGACACATCCTCTGCAGGGCAGGGAATTATGAAAGGGGGGATCCCCTAATGATCTGTATTGATCCTGCAATATGCTAGAGGCGCAACAGTCATACTTCCCAGGTTTGACTCTGATGATCAGACATGAATTGTTCAAGTTCATCAGCAAGCATCTCAAATGCCTCCTGAACAAGTTTGCATCAGGTTATTTTCTTTTTCGTTTTTTACAAAAGTGCCCAAAAGTGCTGACAATCCAAACAGATCAGCCACCATTAATGTTGCTAAGGTCTACTAGATAAACATTGTAAGAAGGATTTTTTTTTAAAAAGTGTTTTATTTATACAGCTTATGACTGACTTCACTCTGTGTACATCACTTCACATAAAAAGAACCCTCATGGTCCAGGTCAGAGCTCTGTCTTATCAAATATGCTGTTCCCCATAATGGCCAAACAGCTGGGAAGCCCACAAGCAGGACATGAAGGCAGCAACATAGAGGTTCTGTTTAGATCCAGATCCTTTAGCCATTCATGGATCTATTTTGCATGAATTTATCTAATCTTCTGTTAAAGCCATGTAAGCTTGGGGCTGTCACTAAGTCTTATGGCAGTGAGTACCACAGGTTATTTATTTATTCATCTAAAATCATTTCTATGCTGCCTTTTTATCTAGTTCAAGGTCCCCAAGGTGGCAAACACTGAAACCATTCAAACATTAAAAAGCATTATATAGAAGAAGAGACTAGATTTATACCCCGCCCCTCACTCAGAGTCTCAGAGTGGTTTGCAAACTCCTTTCCCTTCCCCTCCCCTCCCCACAACAGACACCCTGGGATGTAGGTGGGGCTGAGAGAGCTCTTTCGAGAACTGCTCTTTCAAGAACAGCTCTGACAGAACTATGGCTTGCCCATGGTCATCCAGCAGCTGCAACTGGAGGAGTAGGGAATCAAACCCGGTTCTCCCAGATTAGAGTCTGCGCATTTAACCACTACACAAAACTGGCTCTCTCTATATATATTACACACATACACATGTGTGTGTGTGTAATATTTAAAACAACTGATAAATGTAAACAAAGAAACACACAAAAATATGAACACATAAAACACACAGACAAGGATGAGGTCTAGTCATAATAAGAGTCTTCACCTGCTGCCGCTGTGACTGAGAAGGCATTTTCTGGCCTTGCTACCCATTCTGTCTCAGATGGTGAGGACACCTGAATTAGGTTCTCTGAAGATGACCATAGTGATTGGATAGGCTCATATGGGAGTAGGCAGTCATTCTGATATGCTGGCCCCAAGTTGCATATCGCTTTGAAGATCAATACTAGCACCTTCAGTTGGTCCCAGAACCAAACTGGGTGCCAGTGTAGATGGAAAAAAATGGAATCATATGGTCCCTGTGACCCACTTCAATCAACACCCTGGCTGTAGCATGCTGTACCAACTCTGGCTTCTGAACTGTCTTCAAGGGCAACCCCACACAGAGTACATTGCAGTAATCTAAACTACATTTTACCAGGGCATGTAGCACAGTGGCGAGATCTTTCCTGCTGAGGAATGGCTGCAGGATTGTACAAAGAAGTAGTTCCTGTGAACTGTGCCAAATCTACTGCCAATTGATTTCACTGGGTGAGCCTGCATTCTAGTGCTGGGGAAGAGAGAGATGAGATAGCTTCCCCTTGCCTTGCCACCTGGAAACTTACTTACTTTACTATTTACTATTTACCATAGACATCATTAGTTTTATGATCCCTTTTTTATTGATCAAACAGCACCTGCCCTCAAAGAGATCCACTTTCTGCATTGCTTTCTATCATTTAACCAACTGGAAATCCCCAGGAAAGTTGCCCTTTTGTCTCAAGACCTTTTGGGGAATAACTGAAAGTTAAGGACATTTTAAAAATCCAGGTTTACAATATCTGTAATATCATCTCTGTCTCCATATTCACTGTGTCTCCTGCAGAATTCAAAAATATAGGTAAGATGTCCCCTTTACAGAAGCCATGCTAGTGTTGACATGTCGTCCCCTTTACCTTCAGCCTTTTGCTGGGCACTCACCTTTCCTTCTACTTCTGCATCTCACAGTGCCAAGTTCTTGTTTCTCTGCAGTGAAGTTTCATTTTCAGGCAGCCCAAGCTGCTTGCTGCTGCTGCTGAGTGTTGCAGTCCATTTCCCTTTGAAGCTCTGCTCGAATGGGAGTAGCAAGAAAACTTCAAAGAGGAAGTGACCCCTATCCTTGTGCAATCTGTCCATGATGTTTGGCAGCCCCCAGAAGCAGGCAAGGGGAGTTGACCAGAACTATCTGTTTAATTAGCAGAGCAAGCTGATGTAAAACCCGCAGCCTCAGCAAGTGTCAAATACTTTGGAAGTGTGTGGGGGAGCATATGAATACAAATTATTTCTGGTGGTGTGGCTACATTAATGATCCACATCTTGTGATTCTCCTTTCCAATTTATATTGATGAAATTCCATGAGGCCCAATGCTTGCAAAGCCTGATTCCTAACCAACTTTACTTGTCAGTCACCTTGATTTCAGTACATTTTGCTTTCAAGGAAGCATTGAAGGCCAAGAATCAGGGCATAGCTGTGGAAAGCAAAGAGCTCCTGGAGATTCTCTAGGAAAGCTTTGTATGCATAGGGTGGAGAAAGTGCACAGAGACAGCTTTTTCTTCTCCCATAATAATAGAACTTGGGGATACCAAAGAAAGTTGATGGTTGACAGGTATAGGAGGACAGACAAAAGGAAATAGTCCTTTACTCAATAAGTGATTAAATCGTGGGATCCACTGCCGGTGGAGGTAATGTGTACAAAATACTTTGAGCATTTGATGTTAGCTGCCATGATATGTTAGTGACAAGAATAACGTGGAAAAAACAGACTAGAACTGCTGTTTCACTGATGCACAATATCAAAACACACATGATTAAAACTGCATGAAATGGACTCTCACACATAGTAAAATGAGGCCTTAACTGTATGAATAAGATATGACGGTGTTGTATGCATCTTTACAGTTGTGGCTTGATGGGGCTGAGGTGCTGCCTGAGACCACATCCTCTCCTAAGCCACCCGCGTGCAGCTTCAGGTGCACTGTTACAGCTGCAGCTTTTACCAAGGACTATTTAAAATTGTCCCTAAGACAGTATTTCTATGGGTCAGGAGGACTAGCTCCAACTCTTCCTGCAGTTATTTTAAAGGAATATTTTCCATCAAGTACAAGTTCTGGGATGGTGGATTTATATTAAGGAAATGGCATGGGGGAAAAGGTTAATCCTCTCTCCCACAGCTCTCCAACCCCAATCAAATTTTCCATCCAACCCGCATCCTGTGGCTGCCATTAATTGCAATGTGCCCTGTGTGGTGCTGCCCTTGAGAAGCATTTAGAGACTTCAGTTGGTGCAGAATGCTGCAGGCAGGATGTCAACTGGAGTGGGTTGCAGGGACCATATCACTTCAGTCTTGCCCCATCTGTGCTGGCTCCCACTTCATTTTTGAACACAATTCAAAGTGCTGGTGTTGCCCTTCAAAGCCTTCTATGGTTTGGGACCAGCATACCTGAAGGACTGCCTGATTCCTTATGATGTTACAGCCTGACTGCTACAGTCATCTTTGGAGGCTCTAGTTCAGGTGGCCCTGCCTTTTGAGATTAGGCAGTTGGCAAACCGGGTGGGAGAGGGCCTTCTCAGTAAGGGCACCAGAGTTTTGGAATTCTCTCCCCAGAAAGATTAATCTGTCCCTGTTGCCATCTTCCACCAGTGGGTGAAGACTTCTTTGTTTTGTTTGGCATTCTCTCAATGATCCCTCCTTCATAACCAATGTGTTTATGCTTTGTATGCAAACTCTTTTTTAAACTCTATTTTTAATTGTTTTAATTATGTTTCTTTAGGTGGAGTTGATTTCAGTGGTTTTAAAATGTAATTTTACCATGTTTTAAAAATGTAAATTTACCATGTTTTAAATTGGCGAGCTGTACAAATTCTGTAAATAAATAATAGATTTTGAAAGAGATGAAAAAACTAGTCATGGATCTTCAATCTCTCTCCTAGTTGGGCCATGGAAGGGTGGCTGAAGTTATTCATGGGATGCGAATTATCTGGGTTTACAGTACCCCACAGTGAATGTGTCCAAGGTTTTGATTGACCACCAGTGTGATATAATGGTCAGACTGGGACTGAGAGACCAGGATCCAGCCCCCCAGTCTGCCATGAATTGCCCTGGGTGATCTTGGGCAGATCACTGTCCCTTGGTCTAATCTGCTTCACAGTATTGTTATGAGGATAAAATGGGACATGGAGAACCATGCATGGTGCCTTGAGCTCTGTGGTGGAAGGGTGGGATGAAAATGTGATGATCAGTTGGTAATCAGTTGCAAAAGAGCAAAAATAAAGAATGCCAGGATTATACTTTTGTAACTTTGTTTCAGTGGACAGACAGTCTGTTATATTGCACAGGCAGGAAGAGAACATTACTAGGGACAGTATGGTATAGTGGTATACTATCATCTGGGAGACTGAGGTTCAAAATCCCAGTCTGCCATGGAATCTTGCTGGGTGACCTTGAACCTGTCACACACGATCAGCCAAACCTGCCTTCCTGGGTTGTTTTGAGGATAAAAAGGAGGAGAGGAGCTGGATGTAAATGGCTTTGGGTCTCCATTGGGAAGAAACATGAGGTATATACAAAATGAAATAAATAAATGCTAGAAACCCCACTGGCTGAAAATCCTAGCTCTTTAGCAAAGCAAGGGCCCCTTCCTAGCTTTCCTGGCAAACTCTGCCTCAGGCAAACCCTGTGCCTTTTAGTGGATGGTGAACTCAACTCTTTCTCCTGCTTCGTGGACTGCTGTACGGGAGGCTTCCTTCTTCTTCTATCCTCTTTTCCAAAAGCAACAAGACCTCAGCTCTTCCAGGTTTTATCATGAGACCAGTGCTCAAAAATGGACAAGTAGGTAATGTTGTGTTCAAGTGGGGGCAAGACACTGAATGGAATTCCATTTATTATAGAACATAGCAGCAAAATATAACCAGGCAAGACTAAATGCTCTCCTGAAGGTCATGATAAGCATCAGTAAACAGCTGATGATGAACATCAGGAAAAAGTATTAAAATATTTTAAGTATTGGGAACTGGAATGTAAACATTAAAATATTTATGTCATTGCTGAGGAGCGTTATACTGCTCCACAGATGCTGTATGAAAGTAGAATATTATAATCACAGCAATTTACATCATTAGGTACATTATACAGATGGTTAGTTTCTAACAAGAGAGGTGATAAGGTTCTACCTTTCCTAAAGGCTGCACAACTAAACTAGGATCCTCTTCCCCTAATTTGAAAAAATAGACTGCGGATGCCAGGATGAGACAGACAGTATGGGTGAAACTCAGGCATTCTGAGAACTCTGATATGAACAAGAGCTCCAGCCAAGCTTATCTTGAATAAACATTCACTCTTACTTGAGAAGAAAACTTCTGTACAGATCACTGTTAGCCGAATTGCTTTAATTTAAAGTTTAGCAGTCAGCAAAATACACGGGATCTTAGCCAACTATACCAGGGTCCCACCCCTCCCGGGAGTTCTCAAGGAAAGAGGCACGTGAGGCAGATAGCCAGTTAAATGTAGTTTACTGGGCAATGTTGTTCAAGCACACCAAAAATGTAATCACACACACACTCACACAGGCCTAAGAAACAAAGACAGAAAGGAGCACGTTTGTATGAGCAGGTATTCATTGGTGGGGAAGCAGTGCCTTACCTTAGATGAGTTGTCCGAACGATGGAAGAATTGGATGGGGAGAAAATAGAAAGACTATGGGGACACGAGGCTCGAACCTGCGAGACCACGTGGTTCTCCTGGATCGCGAGTCCAGAGAGAAAGAGAGGGTTAAAGATGGAGGCAAGGGTTTGGGACAGCAAGCTGGACTGAAGAGGTATTTTAAAGCAGATAGGGGACGATGGCTCAAGAGACCGAATGCCTCTGCTCAAGATCTTTTATTAGGTGGTCTTGGGGCAGGCTGCACAGACCACATCCCACTAACACACCTACTAGGTGGTCCGTCTCTGTAGGACCTTTCCATAGGTTAAAGATGGACAAAAGGAGGAGGGCCAGGGGATGGACCATGTTGCAAAACTATGATCTCACCAGGAAGTGGACACCTGGGCTGGGGTCCGATGACTCACCTGGCCACATCTATTGTTAGTCAATGACTTTGGCCGACTGGGTGATGGCCCGAACATTAGTTGCGAAGCAACTGCGTTAGCATAACTATGCAGGTACGTTGGAGGGGGCAGGGGTTGACCAGCGTGCTGAAACAGAGAGAGAAAAACCTCATGGCAAGAGGAGTCCTTTGTCTCTGTCCCAGGTGAACTGTCTAGGGTGTCAGCCTCCTGGCATGGGCTGGAGCTGGCTCCTATCATGAAGAAAGCACATGGCCCTTCTATTCCAGGCAACCCAAAGTTCAGGCTTATGAATATCACAATTCATAAGAGCACTAGCAGTGCCTTGCTGGCCAACATCCCCTCAATGGTTTTTGTAGAAATTTGTCTCAAGCATGTGCCTGGGCAGTAGCCATCTGTGTTATAAGGCCAGGTAGTGCCTTTATAATAATCGCAAATAACAAACATGAATAAATATTTGCAACTGCCAGAGGCATGTATTTCTCAGGGTCATGGTTGGGTCATTAAAATGGAAGAAAGCAATCAGCGATTACACAGTAACCATGATAAGCCCAAGACAAACTGTGCAGAAGGACGCTAAGTATAGAACAGAATAATAAAACAATTTACTAATGACTAACAACAACTGGTAGTACTAGCTGAAAATACTACAAGTGTAGTATTACAAAAATCCAACAGGTAAATCCACAATGTTATTACCTAGTAATATAATGGACCAGCAATGTAAGACTTTGGAGGTTTTTCCCTATGAGTACTGACTGGCTGCCCCGTTAATATTTTTCATTACAAACTGGAAAGCTGTGTGGCTGATGTTTATCTTGGAAATAGTTGAAAAAGTCCTTAAAGAGTTCTATATCAGCCTCTACTGAGGTAGACTATTTGAAATGAAGTTCTGAAATCTGAAGACTTCATTGTCCATTGTAGACTTACCTGTTGGATCTATAGTACTGCATATTTACTTGATGGATTGTTGAAAATTTACCTGTTGGATTGTTGACCTACATGTGGGACTTTTGTTAAGACTGCATATGTAGAATTATTACTAGGTTTATTGTAGATTTACTTGTTGTATTATTGATATATTGTAGATTTACCTGTTGGATTGTTATTGTGGATTTACCTGTTGGATTTTTGTAATACTACCCTTGTAGTAATTTCAGCTAGTACTACCATTTGTTGTTACTCGTTAGTAAAGTGGGTCATTAAAATGACCATTTAGCCAAGAACCCAGTTACTTGCAGTCTGTACTCTCTTTGTGCCTACACAGTTGAATGCATCCTTTGAATGACTAATGTTCAATAATTAGCTGATCTTTGTGTCTTGCAAAATCAGCAGCATCTATTTGTCTAATGATGCGAGAAAACAGTCTAATCATACAAAGAACACATTTTGACTTGTTTGGTTGCTTCCCTTTGTTGTTTATGACTCTGGTTGCAAAAACAGTAACAGCTCAGTGAATTATCATCTCCCTGACCAAGACTAGTGAGCAGGACATAATCCAAACAGGTGGGTAATCAAGGATCTCTGCTGAGATTTTACCCTGAATATGTCCTAAATCTATAGGACAGTGATGTGGCTATCTGGTGCTGGAATGTAGAGGTAATATAATATACTTGACCATTTCAGACTGGGCATGCTAAGAACTTTGTGCCTAACATACTATTTTCAGCAGCAGCAATCATTTGTGAGCTAAGCCTCAGATCAACTTACCTTACCTTTGCTGTTTGCCATCTGGCTCAAGTACTACGCTAAACAGCTTTGTGACTGTGTGCAGAAGCTGTGATGATGATGGTGATGATGGTTTTATTTCCTTCTCCTTTGTGGCCACTTGTGAATCTGTGAAGTCGGTGGGGTGGGAAACTATGAGTCCCAGGAGACTGTGCAACAATCAACATGTACACACTATTATTCCCAAGCAGACAAATTGGCACCCATTAATGTTCCTCTGCAACTGACACTCATCACTATCAAAAAGCAAGATTTAAAAAATTTCACAGCCTTTATATTTGACCGACTCCACCACCATCTCACCACACTCTTCCATCATCTGTTTAAATAAGAATGAACAAAAACACTCTGTGTGACTGTCTAGCTGGGCATGAAGAAACTTGAGTAATGGGCGCGAGCTGTTTGCAAGCAACCTGAATTGTCTGCCAAATAATTTTTTCATGAGTCATGATGGGCAAGATAGATGTGAGCCAAAACAATGACAGTTCAAACATCTCTATGTCAGATTACAGGTAGGGTATTCCCTCTTGAATGTTTCTTCACTTCAAAAAATGAAAAAGAAATTTAGCATAACTGGTAGAAAGAAACTAGCATAGCACCTCAGGACATTCTGCATATGTGAGCTGGTCCTAAGCTTCAGCACTGGAAAGATATCTCCTCATTCTTTCTTCAAGGAGTAGTATATATTCCTCATTTCCTTCCCCCCTCCCAAACACTGCTGCCATTTTTGCTCACAACAATCCAGGTAGGTAGGTTAGGATGAGAGATAATGACTAGCCCAAAGCCACCGGTTTCATGGTTTAGTGAAAATTTGAACCTGAGTCACCCATATCTTAATTCAACACTCAAACAGCTAAACCGCACTGACTCTGACAAAGTTATGAGACGGAGCTGCGGCCCAGGCTCAATTCTGCTCTATCCACTGAAAGCAATGGGGATACTTTTAAAAAAGTTATTTTTCCAGACTAATAGGAATAGAGTTTCATGAAGAGTTAATTAAACAATATCTGCATCTTTGCATGGGCTTGTATCTGTATACCAGACATACTTATTCAGTGTTTCACAGCACTTTTGTTCAGTCTGGGTTGCTCCCCTGCTGAGATGGACTGTTCCTCTGGTTGTGTTTCCTTTGCCAGGAAGCATAAGGTCATGAATTGAATCTTATTCCCACAGATTGTACTTCTCATTGTACCTTGCTTTTCTCTTATAGCCCATTGTTACACTTGGGGGTGGGGCCTCAAAGATCATGTTAGAACATTCATCTTTTAAAATAAGGGTTATATTATATTATATTTAAAAGTTTGAGTCCAGTGACACCTTTAAGACCAACAAAGTTTTATTCTGGCATAAGCTTTCATGTGAATGCACACTTCTTCAGATGCACACGAAAGCTTCTACCCCAAATAAGACTTCATTGGTCTTAAAGGTGCCACTGGACCCAAACTTTATTCTGCTGCTTCAGACCAATATAGTTACCCACCTAAAATTATATTATCGTAGATATTAAAAAGCCCAACATATTAGCACTTTCCGGCTCTCCCATTGGCTGTGCTGTGTGCTCCATCAGCCATTGGGCCATCAACTGCCACTCAACAGTACTTGCATGCCATTGGTTGGGTGCTGGGTCTGCTCCTCTCCCCTGCCCACTGCCAGCCTGGACACTCTTCCCTGACAGAATAAACTGCCAAAATGGCTGTCTCTCCTGATGAAGACGCTTCTCCTGCTTGGCTCCTGTGTGGCTAACTCTTCCCTCAGTGGCTATTGCTAGGCAACCAAGCTTGGTTCTGTCAGTAAAAAGACAAAGGCAGGATGCCCATTCCAAGCCTACTTTGGCCTTGGTGGGGAACTCATTGGGGCCAGTCCTGATTAGATTGGGAAATTCCTGGAGATTTTTGGTGAAGTCTACAGAAGCCAGAGTTTGGGGAGGGGTGGGACCTCAGACAGGTACAATGCCATAGACTCCATGCTCCAAACCAGCCATTTCCTCCTGGGGAACCACTGCTGCCAATCTCCAGGTAAGGGCTGGAGATCACTCAGTATTACACCTGCTCTCCAGATGGCAGAGATCAGTTCCCCTGGAGAAAACAGCTGTTTTTCAGGGTGGACTCTATATCATCATACCCTGCTGAGGTCACTTCCCTCCTGCTTGGGTCTCCACTGTGGAGAAAAACTGTACTTTTCCTACTTAGAGGCTGCTGAGGGGGGAAATGGAAAGCTGAAGTCAGAGGGGCAGATAAAGGTAGGTTGATGGTTGGCTGGGAAGGAGATAGGATTGCAACTCCAGGTTGGAAAATTCCTGCAGATTTGAGGGTTGGAGCCTGGAGAGGGTGGGGTTTGAGGAAGGGTGGGACCTCAGACAGGTACAATGCCATAAACTTCACCCTCCAAATCAGCCATTTCCTCCTGGAGAACAAGTGTTGCCAATCTCCAGGTGAGGGCTGGAGATCACTCAGAATTACAGCTGCTCTTCAGATGGCAGAGATCAGTTCCCCTGGAGAAAATGGTGGACTGTGTCATTATACCGTGCTGAGGCCACCACAGCAATTTGATGCTGAGTTCCCAAGGCCAGGGCACCTGCACAGAGCCTCTTTCTAGAGCCCATTGTATTTATTTCCACAACGGGCCTTATTCCTAGTGTGTGTATGTGTATAAATAGTATATAATGTATAGTGTACTACACATTAATGACTAAGATCAAGCACAAATACATTTCTCACAGAGCCATCTTCTACAAAATTGGCAAGTGTCAAGGGGACAACGGCCCCACTGGTGGCCCCGACTAGTGGAATCAATTGACTATTAGTGTTTGGGATCTTTGTGTTTTCACACAGGTTTAAACACCTGTTTATTTACAGAAGCTTTTAAGGATTCATGAGCCTTTTTGGTTTTATTGCTTGTGCTAGTTGTTTCTTCTGCTTATCATCTCCATCAGAGAGTAGTATTGATGCTTTTAGTAATATCTTGGTTTTATTTTGCCCCCGCCTTGGGAAGAGTTCTCCAATAGAAAGCAGGCTATAAATGTTCTCTGTGTGTGCACGTGTGTGTCTGTCTGCATGTGTGTGTGTGTTTGCATGTGCGCTTTGCTAGAGTTCCATTCATTCGGGGGGGCATGTTATAGCAGATGGTAGAGTCCCTCAGGTTTTGTTTTCTTCCCCATCTGTCATATCACATGATACATGTTGTTAATAAATATATCAAAATAAAATAGACATGTTTTCAGGGTGTTAGGTGAAAAGCCACATTTCACTTTGTTCAATGACAATATGCCACTTATCTTTGTCTTTGATCTAGGGAAAAGGCATGACAGGATTGTAACTGCAGACCTAGAGCTACCCTTCCATTTCCTTTGAATACTGAAGAGCAATGCAACAGCACAGCCGGAAAATCCTTGTACTGAAAGTGCTGCAGAGTTTACCAGTAAGAACTCTTTCTATTGTATACCTTTAACTATTGCATATGTACATGCATAATTATATATAAGATGGATATTCTCCCTGAAAGCATTGCTCTACTGCTAGGGCCCAGGAAAGAAAATCAAGAGGTTATCCTAGCCTGAGAAATGCCTAGTTATGTCACTGAGACACATCCCTTCCCATCCCCTTTCCTTGTCTTTCGTTTACTGCTCAGTTTATTCAGAGCACACTTGACAAAGTCTTTCTCCTAACAATATTATTTTAATTGTTCTTCTAAATGTACCTAAACACTTCACAGAATGGTGTACATTTAAACCTAAGGCTCTCTCTTTCAAAGACTCCATAATCCATCTTGATTCCATTCATATGGAATCAGCCATATATTTTTGTAACTAATACAATATTTTACGCCAAGGGAGAGAGATTTATTTCCCCAGCCTATTACATATCAGGCTTGTGTCCAGATATTTACTTTGTCATTTAATGCTATGCTCCCTAATCATATGGGATTTATAATATTCTGATATTGAATGGTCTGATCCCTATGCCAGTTCAGCCAAGCTATTTAGATATAAGCCAGTTTGTTCTCAGTGAAGTTGGTGAACCTAAACTGGTTTAATTTAGTGAGGATTATTAGCAGCTCTAGTCATTGTGTAATGGGTCACGGTGGTTCAAGTCAGAAAGAGTAAAACCTGGGGGCCCAGTCCAAGAAGATCTCATGTACTTGCCTTATTGTAATGAAAGGGGAAAAACATGCTCTTTCAATAGAAAATTTAATGTTTGAGAATATATTGAACTGAAGTAATATGAAAACTCAAAAATATTTAGCAATTATATAGCATATTGTGAAGAATGTTGCTGTAAACCTTGTGGGTCACTGTGGGGAGGGGCTGAGAAATGCTTGCTTGCTTAAGACTATCTTGTATAATCATGGCTAAGGCCAATTTGATCCAGGAAATGGGAAAGGAGTTTGGGGAAAACCCTAAGAAAATCTACTCTATTCAATGAGGCTTCACTCCCAGTAAAGTGTTCTTAGGACTGTAGCCTAATAGCCTAATACCTAAGAACACTATCCAGAGAGTAAGTCTCATTTAATGTTTTAAAAAGTTTTTCACTGTTTATTGATATTTCTAAAATACAAAATTACAAGTAGAAATTTCAAATTTTTGCAACTAGAGTAAAAATATGTTTCAGTATATTATTCATTTAGTAATGTGAGGATAACAATAAAACAGTCTTAATATTGTGTTAGTATCAACAGTGCTCATAAGAATTAAACAATGTTTAATAAAGTTGTGTACTCTTTAAAGATCATCTTGGTAACTGATTTTATATTCCTAGATGATCAGATAAACATCAATGCTGTTGTTAGTGAAATACAACCAGACTCCCAAAAAGTGTCATTTAATTGGCCTGATTCAGATTTTGAGTAGACATCCTTAGTGTCACGGAATTAGGGCCTGGATTGAACGTCAGTCCCCTGCTAAACCTGTTACTTTAATTTCTATAGTAATTAGCCTCTATAGTTGAATTTTTGGTTTGGTTTCCCAGGAGGTTTCAGAACTCTACTTGTGCTGTGGCCTTCTGGTACCGATAACTCTGTACATGACTTTTGCCTTAGAGGATGTTTATACATTCCAGAAGTTAGTGGTGTCACTATCAGAAACAAAACAGGGTATCTGAATCTAGCTTCCTTGATTCTCCTTAACTTTCTGTGAGCTTCCCGACCCCAGAGATAGAAAGAAGGGGATGGATTTGGGTCAGTACACTGGACCAGTTCTAGTTGGGTCTGCACCATATCCATGGTAGTCCTATGTGATAGGTACATCAGTTGGTACATTAGCAGCTATAGGTTCAAGAAAGATATATCTGGTTTACTAATGGTCAGGGCTGGCCATCAACAGCTCCATGTGAGACCTTGGTGGCTAGTCCAGAGCATTCTGAGTTTTATACAAGTGTACTATTTTAAGTATTGGGCTGAAATGTTCTATGTTGAATACTGAAATGCAACAAAGTGTTTTCTGTCTTAAGAGTGTATAATAGAATAAATTGAACTTTGTTTAAGAACCATTGTCTCTCTGTATACTGGATTTAGTCCCTTGCCAGTCTCCATCCAACCAATAAAAGAACTCAGGGGCATAGGCGTCAACTTCAGGGGGGCTGGGGAGCTGGAACCCTCCTCCCAAACTTTTCCAGGAAGTGCTGAGCCTCCCTCAGAGACAATGGCCTGTGATGTCTCTGGCCCAGCCTCAGCCCCCCCCCCCCGGGAAATTGGAAAGTCTACGCCCTTGCTCAGGGGAACTGAGGGAGGGGGGTGTTCCAGGAAAAGTCTTGGGTCCCAGAATCCCACAACACTTAGGATGGCATTGTCGGTCTCTTAGCAGCTCTGTGAAGGAAAGAAGCTGCCTCAAGGACTTCTCCTCCCTATAAATCCTATGAATGAAAGGCAACTAACATGCATGGCTGCCAGATGGAGACCTCCTGCCCTCTGCTGGCTGTTCCTGCTGCTCAGCTGGGCAGTAGGAGAAAAATGGGAGGTGGTGTGGAGGGTATTTTCAAGCAATGCTTTATGATTAAACTATAGAGTTTTGTCTGACTACCAAAGTTTTACCAGTGATTTGACTGCTCATTTTCTCTAACAGGCCTTTTTAAATTAGAATTGCTTCTGCCTGAGCTGCAGAGAGTGTTGGAAGTGAAGGACTGGTCGCTGTCCCTGTCTCAGCCTTCAGACTGCATGGCAAGAGAGTCAGACAGCTAGACAGGCAGACCAAGCTTTCTTCCTGTGTTTACTCTTCTGCCACTGTCCCTTTGAAGTGTATAATGCTACTCTTAGGGAAACTGCTTCTCTTCCTTCCATTCATCCTTTCCCACAACACACTTATCCTTGCACACACCAAGCAGAAAGACACACTGTCTCCATCTTGGCACCACGATGCAGATGGCCCTCTCACCATCTGCATCCATCCATAGTAAGTTACGCTCTTATACTATCTTATCTCTAAGTTTTTCCATCTAGAATGCAGATCCTAAATAAAGAGGCTATTATTAGTTTTCAAACTGAAGAGTGGCTCTGTATGTAAGTAAGCTTGGATACCTGGTACAAAGACTCTCCTGTATGTGTAGCTTAAAGCACTCTGCTAAATTAGTTCTGGGAACTGGATTAACTATACCAGTTAACCCAACAGATAGTATCCTGCAAACATGCATCTGTGGTTCAAAATCCACTCCAAAAGTAAGGAGTGTTTTCTGTGTTAACCCCCCCTCCCTTTTCCTCCGTGCTAGAATGATGAACCTTGCCTTGATGACCAAGGCTCCAGTCTGTCCTGTCTTTCCTTCAAGGACCTCAAAGCGGTGTACGTGATTCTCCTCTCCTCCTCCACTGTACCCTCAAAACCTACCCTGTGAGATAAGTTATACTGAAAGAGAACAATCGGCTGAAGCAAGCTTCATGGCAGAGTGGGGATATGAACATGGATCTTCCAAGTTTATTTATTTATTTTAAATATTTTCTATGCTCCCTTTCCACTAAATTAGGGTCCCCAAACAGTGAACATTAAAACACAGAAAACAACATTTAAAATGTATACATAATATTTATTCAGTTTAATAAAAACATATAGACATACAAACACAATACAGCCAGGGAGAGGTCCAATAAAACTTACCAAGGGTATGCCAAACAAAACAACAAACTCTTCACCCACTGGCAGAAGACGATGATAGAGAGAGACAGAAAATCTCCCTGGGAAGGGGGTTCAAAAGTTTTGGCACCAAGATTGAGAAGTAGGTTTGCCAGCTCTGGGCTGGGAAATACCTGGAGATTTAGGGGGTGGATCTTGAGGAGGACAGGGTTTGGGGAGCAGAGGGACTTCAGTGGGTACAATGCCAAAGAGTCCATCTTCCCAAGTGGCCATTTTCTCCAGGTGAACTGATCTCTCTTGCCTGGAGATCAGTTGTAAGAATGGGAGATCTCCAGCTGCCACCTGGAGGTTGGCCACCCTACTGAGGAGGCTCTTTCTTGAGTTGCCACCTGTCTAGTCTCAGATGGCAAAGGCAATCAAAGCAGGGCTTTCAAAGATGACCCAAGTGAATGGGTAGGTTCATACTGGAGAAGGTGGTCCTTCAAGTATGCTGGTCCCAAGCTATATGGGGCTTTAAAGATCAATACCAGTGCCTTCAATTGGGCCCAGAAACAAACTGGGAACCAGTATAGAGGGAACAAAATTGGAGAGATGATCCTTATGGAGAAGGAGAAAGATCCGGGGGGGGGGGGGGAGGCCGGACAGGAAATGAGAAGGGAAAAAGGGACTTAAATGGGAAGATTCAGGTCATGAGGGAAAGATTGGGGTGAGTGTGTTGAAGATTCAATAGGGGAAGCCACCCACAATGCCCCCTCCCTCACTGGCTATGGACCTGCTTGCAACCCACTCCAGTCAACATCCTGGCTACACCATTCATTACCAATCAAAGTTTGCATTACAGTAAACTTGTCGAGATATTATCAAGGCATGCACCACAGTGGCAAGATCTTTCCAGCCCAGGAAGGGCTGCAGGTGGGTCATCAGCTAAAGCTGGTGAGAGGTGCCCCTGGCCATTGCTGCCATCTGTTTATCCAACAGGAGGCCCAGGTCCAGGAGCACCCACAAGCTATGAACCTGGTCTTTGGGGAAAGTTCTAATCTGGCACTCTAACCATGACAGCACATCCCTGCAACTCAGCATGTGTTTTAAATAGATACCTTACCTCATTACTCAGTTCCAATAAAAATTACTTCTAGGCAATCTGGTAGGGGAACTGTGTTACATTTTTCTTCAATTTATTTATGTGCCACAAGGTACTAAAAGAAGCCTATGTGGGCAAGTGGGCTAATGATAATATTTAGTACACAGTGCCTCTCATACCCAAAAGGGAAGTCATTATTATTCCCATGTTGCAGCCTGGTTTGTATGTGCTCCTACACATGGGACTGATGTGACAGAGTGCCGAAGTGAATAGAATGTATTGCTTCAAACTGCCTGTGGTGGATTCCAGCTTTGACTATTCCTTTGCATACCTCCTCCTCTGGTGTTTTCACATGGGAAACATTCCAGAAGGTGATCTTCCATTGAAGTTTGAAGTGGTGCATACCATTTCAGTTCTCTGCCACCTCATTCTTGTTTGTCTGGTGAATCAGATTGTTTACGTAAAGAAACCTATTACATTCATGGCAAAGGCAATATTCAAAATAGAAACTTCCAGTCTCATTCTTGTAGCTGCAACTCTCCACAGGATTTTAATGTTTATGGACTTACTTGCAAGGCTACATTGCTATTGCTGTGAAACATCAAGATTCAAATTGTTGAAAAACTTTCTGTCACAGACAGGATCCTTTTCATATTTTTATGTATTTCTGAGGTACCAACAATTATTGCCGGCTATAACATGATTATTTAAAGAGCTGAAGGCTTTTCAATTTGTTATGCTATTTTTATTTTATTTTTTTTAAAGAAAACTCAGGCTGATGCTATGCATGTTTACTCAGAAGTAAGACCCACCGAGGCCAATGTTAATATGTATAGATTACCCAGTTTAGTCATAAGGATCCTATCATACATTCTCATGAGGCCTAGAAGTGTGAGGAAGCAAAATGACCTTTGAATTAATTTTTGAGGTTTAGTCTGAAAAATGTAAGTACAAGAGCAGCTCCCTTGAGGTAAATTCTGAGGAGATGAGGGAGGAGCTGCATTGTCATCTTTAGTTGTTAAAAAGACTGAGTGAAAATGCTGACTCCCAAAGGGGCCAGCATCCCATCCATTTCTCTTTGTCTGTGCCTCAGGAGAAGGGACACAGGCCCCAAAAGCTAAAACACTGTAGTGGGTAGAAAGTACTTTTATTTTTAACTTTTAAAGATATTGAGGAAAACATTAGACTGCAAAAGTGGCAGCCAGTGTCCTTTTAGTATTGTGTTAATACCCTCTCTGCAGGAGGGAGCAGACAGGGACTTGCAATGATTTAAATGGGGGTGGGGAGGAAGCTCTCACACTGTTTCAATTAGGGTAATATATGTTGTCATATAGCTCCGAGGGATAACTGAAACTTTTTTGAGAGCACGTCTTAATTTTTCCCCCTATTGGCTGCTGCCACATGGAGTTCATTTCACATTTCTGCTATACTGTAAGTGATATAGGAAAAAATAGTTCTCACATTGTGTCAGTTCCATTGGTGTACAGGCGTGCTCTTTTCATTGCAGACAGATGAGGCACTCCATTTCCTAAGGCTGTCACCACCACCCACCCACCCTTCCAGGAGTCCAGGCCTGCAAATCAGTGCATGCTCTCTAGATCACTTGATTGCTTTGATGACTTGCAGCTGAATGTGTGAACAGCCTCCACTGGAAAGAATTGTGATTGATATGGAAGGTCCACGATGGCTGGTTGATGGTCTTTTTCACTATGCAAGTTCACTATGTCTGATGCTGCAGTCATCAAATGATGGAACAAACATGTGTCAGCCAGTGCTTACATAGAGGGGTGATTGCTTATCACAGTATGAGTGCAACGTTCATTCATTCATGTTTGTCCCCCACTCCACCAAGGAAACATTCACAAAATAATAGAACCCAATAAAATAGTAGAATAAAAGCAGGAGAATAAATCAATAAATACTGGACCAAAAATAATTTAAAAGCAATTAGCATCAGTTACCATAAATCATGACGTATACAGTCCAGTCCTATGCAGATGTTCTTGGAAATTAATCCCACATTTCCAACACAGAATAATCATGTGTAGGATTGTAGCTTGAGCCTATGCATAATTTCATTAGAAGTAAATACATCTGAGTTCTTCCAGGAAAGAACACACAGGGGGTTTTACCCTTACTGTGCATTTGTAAAGGATATTAAGCAGGTGTTGCAGGCAATCATATACTAGTGGTAATCATGGCAAGAAAGAATGCAAGGCTATTTAAAACTGGAAACCCAGTCATGGGCTGAACTAACTCCACCAATTCAACTTTCCAAGCAAGTGTCCATGGGATTGCAATAGACAATCTTTACGTATCCCTGTGTACACGCCTGTGGAATCCAAACTTCTGAAGCAAATATTCAGAGACTGATTCCAGTTCTTCCAAAGCAACCTTTTTTAATAAACAGAAAATAGCAATTCATGGATGGATCCAAAGGAGATGTATATCATTGTACTGGAATGATATGACAGAGCATTGCATTAGAATGGTCAAATGTTTGTGTCTGTTAGCCTTTCCTGTAAATGTTTCATTTTTAATAATGTTATTGACCAGGGCTTTTTCATGCCAGAATGGAGTTCCACAACCTCTTCAACAAAATTCTTTTTAAAATATTTTTAAATTCATGAGTTTTTAGTATACAGACTGAAAACTTCACTTCCCTCTTGGGAGTTTTGGTGCCTCTCTTAAAAAAGAAAAAGGAAAAAAGAAAGCCCTGTTACTGACACTTACAGATGCAGTTCAGTCCTAAGCAGAGTTACACCGAAGCAGAATACATCTAAATCCGTTACTTTCATAAGACTGTATAAGATCAGGGCCACAGGTGATGTAGGAGTTAAGTGTGTAGAATCCTAGACATGCAAACTTTACTAACTCTTCTCTCCTGTACTACTTTCCAAGTAAAAATGATCCCCAGGCAATTTTAAACCTCAGAAAGTAAAAAAAGAATTAGTGCTCTTAATATTTTTTTCCCCTTTAACAGAACTGAAAACAGTCTTTTTGATTATGGACAATTAAATTCCACTTTCCCCAAAGACCCTGCCCTGATACATATCAGCATGCTCCAGCACCAAATAATGTCGCTGACGCTGCAGTCACAAAACTCCAGTATCAAGTATAAATTAGATTAGACCATCCAACTGATTCTTGAAATTGCAGCCTGCTTGCTCAACGCTTTCATGGGATGTATCGCCTCAGTGTTTAGTCATGCTGGCCACATGACCATGGAAAAGTCTTTGGACAGTGCTGGCTCTTCGGCTTGGAAACTGAGATGAGCACCGCCTCCTAGAGTCAGATTCGACTGGCTTTTGAGCAAAGGAAACCTTTACCTTTACTTTTATAGTTTGAAATGGCCCTGACCTGGATAGCCCAGGCTGGCCTGATCTCGTCAGATATGGGAGGCCAAGCAGGGTCACCCTTGGCCAGTATTTGGATGGGGACCTCCAAGGAGGCAGGCAATGGCAAACCACGTCTGAATGTTTCTTGCCTTGAAAACCCCACCTGGAGTTGTCATAAGTCAGCTGTGGCTTGATGGGGAAAAAACAACAACAAACTTTTAAGTGAGTCTTCAGCCCTGTTGGAAAGCCAGGTAATTTGCTAAAGTTGCCAAATGTCCAGAGAAAAAAATGTCCAGTCCTTTTAATAGAGGTAGCTGAAGCTTTTCACAGCATGGAGCTAGCACTTTATGATATTGAATGGTTTTAGAAGGTTTTGTGATGTTATAATTGTTATTTATATGTTTTATCTCTTATGTAAGCTGCCCTGAGCCGGCTTCGGCGAGGAGGGCGGGGTATAAATTGAACAAATAAACAAACAAATGGAGATAAATAACATCAGCTGATAATTGCTACAGATCAGATTAATATTAAAGGAGTAGCTAGGGAGACCAGTTTAAAAGTTGGCAACCCTGGACATGCTAAATTTTATAGGGACTGGAATTTGGCAGACTGTAATTGCCATTTTCTGAGTGTGAAGTAGGCTGAGGATCTCACTGATTTTCCTGCAACTCAGCTGAAAGTAAATGTGTTTTTAAGACAGTAAGTCTGGATGTCCATTTGCTGCTTATGACACACCAAAGTAGTGCAATTATTAGGAATGACTACATTTTAAAGGACCATTTAAAAAAATCTGTTAGTAAGAATAATGGAAGGTAATGTTGACCAGTTACAGTGTGAGCTACTCCAGTCTAAGCCCATTAAAATCAATCCACCTAGACTGGGGTAACTATATAGGATTGTGGTGTCAGACCAGGGAAAGAGCATATTTTGTTGCTGTGACTGGAAGATATAAAGAGATACAATCAAACCACTTCTGCAGTATGTGGAATCTCCTTCCCACCCTGAACTAAGAAAGATAAAGGAATGACTCTGTGTTTCAGGCCAACTGTAACTAGTTAGTCAGTATATCTGCTTTAAGCTTCAAAATGTGTAACAGGGAACATCAGAAAGACACAGTGGTGAACTTTCTCCCCTCTAATGGGAAACAGTTGAGGCTTCTATCGTATCTGTCAGTTTTGAAAATGAAAACATGAGAAAGCCTAAGATAAAGCATTGAGACATGCATTGGAAAAATGCACATTAATTCAAATATTCAAAAAACATTGTTTGAGGAATGGCAAAGTCAATGGAGAAAAACAAATGAATGAACTTGTTGATGGTGGTTAGAGAAGGCAGAGCTCCTTCTTCTCCCACTGTAT
Organism: Lepidodactylus listeri; assembly: GCA_029233225.1. Classification (NCBI taxonomy): domain Eukaryota; kingdom Metazoa; phylum Chordata; class Lepidosauria; order Squamata; family Gekkonidae; genus Lepidodactylus; species Lepidodactylus listeri. Next base: position 49,765,405 of record JARCFY010000005.1, on the reverse strand, counting down.
CAGGAAAACGCAACTGGAAGAAAAGATTTGGGGGCCTAGAAAGTTGGGGGGGGCACCACTCAGGTTATTTAAAAAAATTATTAAACAATAGCTACTTTCAAGAATCCTGGAAAAAATCAAATAAGACCTTGTGAAGCAGGATAAAGAGAAAGACAATGAAACACTTAAATAAGTGAAAAAGCTGCTTAGACATATGGAGGAGATTGCAAAGGTATTCTGGCTTTTATTCTGGAGAGCCAGGGCGCGATCATATGCACCTATTTGCCGCGCTAGAGGGACGATTCATCGATGGATCAAACTGGCACCATCACACCAGCACATCTGGGAAGCATCCCACAACCGTCGTCAAGCCATTGCAAACCATTTTGATCCAGTGCGGAATTGTAGTAAAAAACTACTAGTGAAACTCCAGTATCAAACGGTTTGCTGCAAGTCACAGCCGGAGTTTCCCTGTATGATCGCGCCAGTGCAGAAGTGTGGTGTTGTGGATAGAATGATTACACACTATCCCGACGTGACGCTGTCCCCCCCCCTCCATGTGCGCATCATCGAAAGCCCTTAAGGGTAGGGAAGCGATTTATCGATTCCCCGTTTAAGCGCCTCGGAAACCCACCACAAAAAAACCCACAACTTGCCAGCGGTTGCATGTGATCACGCAGCGGCGATTTGCGCCAGCAGCTTCACAGAGCTGTGTAATCACACAACTGCAAGGCAAATTGCTCCGGAGCAAAAAAAAGCCTCAATTTCCCTCCGGATTATCTCGCTCATGTGGAAGGGACCCCAGTGTGGTATAGCAGTTAAGAATGTTGGACCAGTACCTGGAAGTCTCAGGTCTGAACCCCCTCATGCCATGGAAACTCACTGGGTGACCTTGCCCAGTTACAATTTCTCAGCCTAACCTACCTCACAGGGATGTTGTGAGGACAGAATGGAGGAGAACAGAATAATGTAAGCTGCATTGGGCACCCATTAGGGAGAGAGGTGGGATATAAATAAATAAACAAATTATCATGGTAGTTCTTCATTGAACTGAATAAGAGGAACTTTTTGACACCACAGAAGTATTAGGAATGGCTTCCAGAAAAAGAGATTCCAAGGCCCCGTCCACACTGTCACTTTTGGCACTCATTTCTCCCTATTGCTTTGGGTTCCTCCCCCTTTTCCACATGTGTTTTGCTCCCTCTGGGACTACTAGAGAGAACAAAACATATGGGGGGTGGGAGAACCTGAAGCAATAGGGAGAAATGAGCAACAAAAGTGACAGTGTGGACGGGGCCCAATACTCGCAAAGAGCTCAAACACTTCTTTGGATTAAGCCAAGGCAAATTAACAGCAGTGGAATATTATTAAAGTCACTGATTAGAAATCCTTTATCGTTGTTGCTTTGCAGGCTAATATACACTAGAAAGAAGAACTCTTCCAAAAAACTAAGTTTTCCCAATTACCACTTCATTTATATAACTCCTAGTCATACCATTGCAAGAAGAAAAGGGCTGGAATATCCTATATTTGTAAGTTCTCAGCATGATGCCACATGCAGGATTCCATGTTTGGTATGCTACTGGTTTGCTATTTCATGCTGTTCCTCCCCCCCACCTGCCAGATAATTATATAAATGGGCCCCAAGAAACTGTTACAATCAGCACATTTGAGCAAAAGAATTTCCTGCTCAGGCCCCATCAAAACGAATGAGAGTAGCACAGCAGCTCTGCCATGCCTTTGCTGTAGGAGGCTGAAGTTGGTTCCTTATTCGCATTTCCTTATTCAATCCTTATTCGTTACTTATTCACAAATTCATCCAGAAACACCGCGGAGATATGAAAACCTCTGAACCCCCAAATAAGGTCTGGACCATGACATATTATATACCCCCAGGTTCACAGGACTCTCCCCTTCGAGAAGATATATCCTGTTTCCTGGTCCAAGGCGCGGTTCTTGGGCCAGCTGCTCCAAAGCATGGTGCCCCCAGGACAATCACACAGGCAGATGCTGGGGCTTGGCTGCACCCCAAAAATAATCTTTGGACCACCCCAAATGACACATCCCCATGCTCTGGGGACTGTCCCCTAGAAGATGACATACAGCACTGCCCAGTCCATACTCTGGTTCTGAAGACACAACCCTCTATTTGGAGTGCTTCCCAGAGGCCTGTATTTCAAAGGAGATTTGAATAAGGAAGTGCCCTCTGCACCCAAAAAAAGTTTTGGACCCCCACACCTCATACACCCCCATCTTCAATGGACTCTCCCCTATGAGTAGACATATGTTCTGTCCTGGTCCAAAGGGCAGTTCTTGTGCCAGCTGCTCCAAAGCATGGTGCCCCCAGGACAATCACACAAACAGATGCTGGGGCTGGGCTGCACCCCAAAAATAATCTTTGGACCACCCCAAATGACACATTCCCATGCTCTGGGGACTGTCCCCTGGAAGATGACATACAGCACTGCCCGGTCCATACTCTGGTTCTGAAGACACAACCCTCTATTCGGAGTGCTTCCCAGAGGCCTGTATTTCAAAGGAGATTTGAATAAGGAAGTGCCCTCTGCACCCAAAATAAGTTTTGGACCCCCACACCTCATACACCCCCATCTTCAGTGGACTCTCCCCTTTGAGTGGACATATACTGTGTCCTGGTCCAAAGCGTGGTTTATGTGCCAGCTGCTCCCAAGCGTGGTGTCCCCAGGACAATCACACAAGCAGACGCTTGTGCTGGGCTGCACCCCAAAAATAATCTTTGGACCACCCAAATGACACATCCCCATTCTCTGGGGACTGTCCCCTGGAAGATGACATACAGCACTGCCTGGTCCATACTCTGGTTCTGAAGACACAACCCTCTATTCGGAGTGCTTCCCAGAGGCCTGTATTTCAAAGGAGATTTGAATAAGGAAGTGCCCTCTGCACCCAAAATAAGTTTTGGACCCCCACACCTCATACACCCCCATCTTCAGTGGACTCTCCCCTTCGAGGGGACATATGTTCTGTCCTGGTCCAAAGCGTGGTTCTTGTGCCAGCTGCTCCCAAGTGGGGTGCCCCTAGGACAATCACACAGGCAGACACTGGGGCTGGATATCCCCAGGCCCCACCTGGAGGCTGGCAACCCTTGTGAGGCAACCTCAAAAATGTTTAAAAGGTAAAGTAAATAACTTTGTAACTGGCAGGTGGTTTCGCACAGAACAATACCTCATACACCCCCATCTTCAGCTTCTATTCGGAGCGCTCTCCCTGAGGCCTATACTTAAAAGGAGATTTGAGCAATAACAAACTGAGATTACAGAATTCGAATTCGTTCACAAGGATACTGTAGGGGTGTGCAAAAAAAAAATTCAGTTTTTTTTCGGATTCGGCTATATTAAACCTGAATTTTTCGGTATTCCCGAAAAAACCCAAATATCTATACCGGGATAGGGTAGATATCTGAAAATTTTCGGGATTCCCCAAAAATTCGGGTCCATTATACCCTATGGGGCCATTGTAATCAATGGCAAAAAAGTCTGAAAAGTTTTCAGGGGGCTGTGGGGGAGGGGGTTTGAGGTAGAGGCTCCAAATTTGGACTGTAGCTGCTCAAGCCTCTCCCCAAAGGACCCCCAAAGTTTTGAAAAGATTGGACCAGGGGGTCCAATTCTAGGGGCATCCAAAGAGGTTGCCCCATTCTCCATGATTTCCTATGGGAAAAAAGGCAGGCAGGCAGCAGACAGTGTCTCCTGAAAAATCTCTCCAAGAAAGTAAGTGAGGTGGTGAGAGGGGCATGTTTGCCAGGCTAGCAGCAGCAGAACCTGTGCAATCTGCCCCCCAGAAACAGGGCCACCATGCGAGTCAGTGCCCAAAGTTTGACCCAACAGGACTCACTCAGGTCAAACCAAAACTAAAGCCCTAAACTGAGATTTATTTCAAGATATTATTGGAAAATAAATCTACAACCTTTTTTTAAAGCCTATTTAACAGTGGTGAGAGAGCAGGGGCAGCAGCCAGCCACTCTCCAAGCCAAACTCTCTCAACTCTGACCAGTCCAGCAGCAGCACCAACCGTTCAGGAACAGCAGGGAGTCAGGGGTGCAGGTCTGCTTTTATGCTCTCTGGGCATACACAGAGGTTTTCAAACAAAAACAACCTTCTGTGATTGGCCAGAGAGCGGATACCAAAATCCTATCGGCTGCCAGTGCAAGCTGCCTAGTGCCTAGGAGTTCCACAGTACTTGGAAACTTTGCAAGGCAAACTGCCCTGATGCAATGCATTTGCAAATGCATTGCAGTGATTGGCCATCCATGGTCCCTCCCCCCCGGCCCCCTCCTGGGACCATGAGCAAAAGGCGGGAAAGAGGGTACACAATGCCGGAAAACAAAAGAGTAAGTGATGAGCTTCCCTTTGCAGTTAACTCCCCACCCCCCCGGGCGGCTGCCATTTTCAGTTTGCCGAAAAGCCGGAAAAAGCCGGATTTTTCGGGGTTTTTATTTTCAGGATACCGGGGAGTCTCATCAGGGCCTTTCCAGTATCCCGAAAACCCGAAAAAACCTGAAATGGTTTTTTTCGGCTTTTCAGAAAGCCGAATGCACACCCCTATGACCCTCAGGGCTTGATGGATTCTTATCTCAACAGATAGGCTGATGTTCCATACCCATGTTTCAATCAAGCTACTTAGAGAGGACATTGAAGCTTTGCATTCTGACGAATTTCCTCTAAGCTGTCCTTCCATCCTTTTATTTGGATATAACAACTCAAGGATTTCCATTCAAATTCAGTCTGAGCAGACGAGCTTTGACAATTGAAAGCTCAGATTCCCAAAACCAAACTAATCTCCAAGGTGCTACTATGGGCAACTTACAAACATAACCCACAGTGGCTTTTTAAGGCAAGGTTACATTTTAAGACCGATTTCAGGAGCGTTGTGAATTTGTGTCTTCATATATGTGGGTTTGCTCTTTTCATCACTGTGACATCATCATCAATTTTTGGAAATGACTTGGAAAGCCAGAAAGGATGGTACTGCCTTTGAGGACAACATCATAACTGCATTCTTACAACACTATTGTTTGCTGCAGAAAGAGTGATATCGGAAGACCTCCTCTGTTTGGGGAGAGATGGCAAGTGAATTATATTCAAATACAATACAGTTTAGGAAATGGCTATATAATTTCTGGCATGAACCGCGTGCGGCGGGCGACGTCGCCGGAAGTGACATCAGCATGTCGGGGGCGTTGCCAGAGCGTCGCCCTGGCAACGCCCCCAACGTTATGGCGTCACTTCCGGTGACATCGCCCGGCGCGGGGGATGTCGTCCAGACTGGACGACTTCGGGGGTGGGGTTTTCCCCGCCGGCCGAATGCATTCGGCCGGCAGATCGGGAACCCCTGTAGCAGGGGATCCCTCGCCCCCCGGGCTGACTTGACAGCCCTACTTCAGAACCAGAGTGTGGACCGGGCAGTGCTGTATGTCATCTTGGAGGGGACAGTCCCCAGAGTGTGTGGATGTGTCATTTGGGGTGGTCCAAAGATTATTTTTGGGATGCAGCCAAGCCCCAGCATCTGCCTGTGTGGGATTTTTGGGATGCAGCCAAGCCCCAGCATCTGCCTGTGTGATTGTCCTGGGGGCACCATGCTTTGGAGCAGCTGGCACAAGAACCGTGCTTTGGACCAGGACAGAACATATGTCTCCTCGAAGGGGAGAGTCCGCTGAAGATGGGGGTGTATGAGGTGTGGGGGTCCAAAACTTTTTTTGGGTGCAGAGGGCACTTCCTTATTCAAATCTCCTTTGAAATACAGGTCTCTGGGAAGCACTCCGAATAGAGGGTTGTGTCTTCAGAACCAGAGTATGGACTGGGCAGTGCTGTAGGTCATCTTCCAGGGGACAGTCCCCAGAGCGTGGGGATGTGTCATTTGGGGTGGTCCAAAGATTATTTTTGGGGTTCAGCCCTGCCCCAGCGTCTGTCTGTGTGATTGTCCTGGGGGCGCCATGCTTTGGAGCAGCTGGCCCAAGAACCGCGCCTTGGACCAGGAAACAGAATATATCTTCTTGAAGGGGAGAGTCCTGTGAACCTGGGGGTATATAATATGTCATGGTCCAGACCTTATTTGAACCAACTTCATCCTCCTATTTTCTGTTCCTATTCATTCAAATGAAGAAACTGTTATATAATCAACACATTTGAGCAAAAGAATTTCCTGCTCAGGCCCCATCAAAATGAATGAGAGTAGCACAGCAGCTCTGCCATGCCTTTGCTGTTCCTATTCATTCAAATGAAGAAACTGTTATATAATGAACACATTTGAGCAAAAGAATTTCCTGCTCAGGCCCCATCAAAATGAATGAGAGTAGCCCAGCAGCTCTGCCATGCCTTTGCTGTTCCTATTCATTCAAATGAAGAAACTGTTATATAATGAACACATTTGAGCAAAAGAATTTCCTGCTCAGGCCCCATCAAAATGAATGAGAGTAGCCCAGCAGCTCTGCCATGCCTTTGCTGTTCCTATTCATTCAAATGAAGAAACTGTTATATAATGAACACATTTGAGCAAAAGAATTTCCTGCTCAGGCCCCATCAAAATGAATGAGAGTAGCCCAGCAGCTCTGCCATGCCTTTGCTGTTCCTATTCATTCAAATGAAGAAACTGTTATATAATGAACACATTTGAGCAAAAGAATTTCCTGCTCAGGCCCCATCAAAATGAATGAGAGTAGCCCAGCAGCTCTGCCATGCCTTTGCTGTTCCTATTCATTCAAATGAAGAAACTGTTATATAATGAACACATTTGAGCAAAAGAATTTCCTGCTCAGGCCCCATCAAAATGAATGAGAGTAGCCCAGCAGCTCTGCCATGCCTTTGCTGTTCCTATTCATTCAAATGAAGAAACTGTTATATAATGAACACATTTGAGCAAAAGAATTTCCTGCTCAGGCCCCATCAAAATGAATGAGAGTAGCACAGCAGCTCTGCCATGCCTTTGCTGTTCCTATTCATTCAAATGGTGTTCAGGCAGAACTTCCCAGCACATGAGAGACTGAGAGCCAGTCTGGTGTAGTGGTTAAGTGCGCGGACTCTAATCTGGGAGAACCGGGTTTGATCCCCCACTCCTCCACTTGCACCTGGCTGGATGACCTTGGGCAAGCCATAGCTCTGTACCAGCTGTTCCCTCAAGGACAGCTTGGAAAAGAGCTCTCTCAGCCCCACCTACTCACAGGGTGTCTGTTGTGGGGAGGGGAGGGGAAAGGAGTTTGTAAGCTGCTCTGAGACTCTTAAGTGAGTGAAGGGCGGGGTATAAATCCAATCTCTTCTTCTTTTCTTCTTCACATTGTGCCCAATGTCTTTATTGTCTTATCTGATTGGACCTTGGTCCATCTCGTCTATCCATATGACGGTAAGGGTAGCCAGGCTTGCAGGTTACAAGCTGGGCATGAAGCTGATGGCAATCCTTTGTTGTTTGTTTCTAGCACACTCTGAGAGAGAGAGAGAGAGAGAGAGAGAGACTATACTCCACTCTCCCTTTTTTGCTCTGTAATTCTTTGAGAGTATCTATTTTTGTTATGATTTCCATGACAAGGCTAAATCTTTGGAACTGTTGCAACTGAGCACCTGAATGGTGGCAGGGTTAACTTTTCTCCCTGCCCTCCACTGCTGGACAGAGTTAGCATTTATTGACAGCAAAGCCTTGGAGACCAGAAAAGACACTTTGACAAAGCTTGCTCCTTAACTTCTGATAGCTTTTAACACTGTCAGCTTCTAATGTGATTAAGCTCAACTTACTCTACAAAAACATTAAGCTTAAAAGAAAAATAAGGCATCTGGTTTCTTCATAATTAGTGGAATAAGCATGTAATTCTTATTAAGGATCTAAAATATTTGTATTGAATCCAGCCATGTGCAATTGGATAAGGGACATATCAGAGAAACGCAAATGACATTTGGTCATCACAGGATGAATCAAGGGAGCAATACACTGAGAAGTTCTTTTCTGAAAAACTCAGTGCAATTAATGAAAAATCTTTTCCCTTCTTTCCACTGATGGCTTGGGTGACTAAATAGGCCTAAAAGGCTGTTGTTAACTTGTTTTTTCCTGTTAAATGCATTTTTGTTGTAGCAAACTTTGTATGACTTCGCTAGTCTTTTGGAGAGGCTTGTTTTTCTTCCTGCAGCACCAGAATAAAGGCCTATGTGAAGAACTGGGAGTTGTCTGTAGGCAGCAGAAAAAATTAAGTGTAAAATCCACAATAATGAGATTTCCTTTAAGAGATCTTATGTGCACATTGAGCTGGACAGCCTCAAGGAAAACGTGTCAGTGATTTCTTCAGTGTGCACCAGAGGTTTTTTTTTAAAAAACGTTAACCCTTCCCCACCACTCATCATAAGTCCTAAAGTGCACATAAAGTGCACATCATAAGTCCTAAAGTGCACATATGAATTTAACACAGAAGAAGGCCAGGGGAAATGGCAATAAATACAAGCACATGCCAAAATGAACCATGTACTTCTGAGTATTCAGTAGGTTATCCACTGATTCTTTGATAAAGCTCTGAAAGAATAAGCCAGTTATGAATTGAGCTGAGAGTAGTTCATCCATCACTTGCAACATGTTCACAAACACTAAAGACTACATCATGTCATAGCCAGGACTCTGTATTGTAGAACACAAATGTACTATTGTATGAAGGATTGAACATCTTGAGTTTTTCAGCTGCCATTTTTTTAAAGAACATGCTGCCATCCCTCATGGCTATCAGATTTGAAGGCACGTGGGCTATCTGTTTAAAAAAAAAAAAAAAGTCCAGAAACCAAAGGGGAAACGAGCAGGCTGCACTTTTCAGTTTCCCAATAACTCTAGTTTATGGGTTGGATCCAACCAACTTTTCAGCTGGTGAAAGAGGAAGGACCACCAAAAAAGGCTAAGTGGGGGATCATGGGATTGTCATTGGGAAAAAAATGTGATTTAGGGGCTCTACTAAGATGAAAAAAATGAATAGTATTGAGTGAAATGGTGCTTTGCCAATCAGTACTGCATTACTGACCACTCACTATTGGTAGATTCGGGGAAGAAGGAGGAGGAGGAGATTGGATTTATACCCCGCCCTTCACTACCCAAAGGAGTCTCAGAGTGGCTTACAAACTCCTTTCCCTTTCCCTCCCCACTACAGACACCATGTGAGGTAGGTGGGGCTGAGAGAGCTCTGACAGAAACTGCTCTTTTTCAAGAACAGCTGTGCCAGAACTATGGCTTGCCCAAGGTCATCCAGCAGGTGCAAATGGAGGAGTGGGGAATCAAACCTGGTTCTCCCAGATTAGAGTCCACTCACTTAACCACTACACCAAACTGGTGTTGTCAGTTGGGAGAACCATAGTCACTACTGAGATAAGACATTATGTAGACCTTTAACAGCTGATGTACACAGCCGAAAGAAGCTAATGTGATACACAGCCATGCATGAAACTGAATTCAAAGTTGATGCAGAACAGGAGGGAAAGTGATTTTAGTGTTAGTTAGTTTGTTTTCTATTTACTTCATTTATACCCTGCCTTTCTCCTAAATAAAGGCTCAAAGCAACTTACCTTGTTCTCCCATTCTCCATTTTATCCTCACAGCAACCTCATAACTTAGGTTAGGCTGAGAGTATGTGACTGGCCCAAAGTCACCTAGCAGGCTTCCATGGCAGAGCGGGGATTAGAATCTGGGTCTCTCAGATTCTCTTCCAATACCTTAACTGAAATAGAAGACGGATAAGTGAAGCTGCCTTATAATGAATCAGGCCACTGATTTACTAAGGTCAGTACTGTCTACTGGGAGTGGCTCTTCAGGGTCTTTCACACCACCTACTACCTGATACATTTCAGATTGGAGATGCTGATGATTGCAATTAGAACCTTCTGCAAGCCAAACAGACACTGCCAGTCAGATGCTTTGGTGCCAAGCAGAGGCTCTGACACTTTGGCCACTGTCTAACTGGTATTTGTACAGGTCTTTACCAGTTTACTTGCACTCCTGATAAAGAAGCAAGTTTCTTTGGAAGGCCACCTCCCCTTCCCCTCTCCCAGGTAGACTTTTCCAGTCATCACATCACAGAGTCAAGAGGATTCGCTAGATTAACTGATTGTTATCAGTAAGCCTAAAGCTTCCCTGGAAATGCAGTGTATGTGAGGTAAGGGGATATGACTATTCTTGCTGTGATATTTGACCTATGATGGTTCATTCACACATGCAAGTTATCACTTGCCATTGTAATCATCAAATGATGGACATAAATGCATTTGTATGCATTTATTTATTTATACCCCACTTTCCCACCTAGTTGGGACTCAAAGCAGTTTAGAACATTGCTCACCCCTTCTCCATTCTCTCACAACCACAACCCTATGAGGTAAGTCAGACCAAGAGTTTGTGATGGGCTCGAAGTTACCCAGTGAGAATCCTAGTTCAACACTATGCCATGCCCTCTGAGAGAACCTGACAAGGGAAACTAGTACTTCCTTCCAAGAATCTCTCTCACTAGCCTTAAGGCAGCAGTGCTGGCTGCCCTTTCACCAAGGCTTAATTCAAATTGCTTGTTATTGTTACTAATGTCTGCTCTCACAAACAAGCATTGGATGGGTGTGAGTGCAGGCATTAGAGGAGATGTGTAAGTAGGGAGTAAGTGGCAGTGGGCCCCACCAGAAGCCATGAGCCCTGCAGCCACTCCACTTCAGGGTATGCTGATTAGAGGTATACATAATGAAGTTTCTGAGCCAAAGATATATACCAAAATTGCTGGTTTGAATCGGTACACTGATTTCCCAGAACAGCAATACAAGTCTAAGACTGTTGATACAATGAAAACCCTTTCTTGAAAACAACATGTGGAATTTTTGGGTTATTTTTATGTTCAGGTGTTTACTAGCAATGCAGCATGCATTCATATTTTTCTTTGACTCCACTGATTTCCTGGTCAATGGCATTTTTCTCTTCCAATCAGATCCTCGCATGATAGGAGAACAAACCACTACTAGACAATCAATTTTGCAGGCAAGCTGCAGAGAGCTGCCACTGTCCTTTCCTCCCTCATTTTTCAAGGCAGGGTCCTTTCCCCTTCTGCAAGTAGGATGGCTGGGAGAACCTTGTTCAAGGGCCTGTAGAATTGAAACACTTGATCCAATTCACTTGGATGGTCTTGAATGAACAGGCAGTACTCATTCCCCTGCAATTTTGGTGTCATTTGGTTAAGAAACAACTACTCCATCTCCCCTGAAAATTCCTCCATAGGCAACAATATCAAAATGGCCATCCAGCATCCTTGCCTCCTTTCTAGGGATGAAGACTTTTTTCTGAAAATACAATGCTTGTGGGGCACCTTGTTTGAGGGCTCATAGAATTGGAACCCTTTATCCAATTCTCTTGAAACTTGGGTGGCCTTGAGGCTACAGACAAATTGCAGTACTCCCCTGCAATCTGGGTGTTATTTGGTTGAAACAGTGATCACATAGGTATATGTATAATGCAAACTCCAAAAAGCAAAACTCATGCTCACGTTAAAAGGGGGAGAAAGCAATATTCTTTAAAACAACTCATGTCCTTTAAAAAAAACCCATAGAACCAAAAATATCATTTTTGGCCTAACAATAACCGGATCTTAGTGAATGGAGGCTTTGCATGTTTTCCTCTTTTAATGGGTCATATTATAAACACATCTGACCATACACTCTCTTTCAGTGAGGTCAAGGTAAAATCCAAAGCATGGAAGTGGAAATGATTTCTTTGACACTTAGAGCACAAATAAGAATTCCAGGAATCATATTGGATCAAACTTCAACGTTGGCCAAGGGAAAGGTGTGCAGCACATTCATTGGTGCTTTGGTGTTTTTGTTCACAGAGCCTGGGATAAGTGGGAAAGGATGTGACCTCAGCCCTGAGAACTTTTGTGCAAGACTGTGATACAAAAGACTTCTTGGCACATTACAGTTTGCCTATCTGCAGGTGATTTCTATATAGGGAAAAATCATATTGCATATTATTTGAAGTGTAAAGTAATGGGTTCCCATGCACTGAGCCAGCCCAATGATCTGTCCACTTCCATAAGGTCTATTCTCAGTTTAAGCTGGAGCGATTGCTGCAGATGAGTGGATAAAGGGGAAGGACACAGGAGACTCTGAGAAATTGTGCCCAACACTGGCTCAGCCAGGGAGCTCTTACATGAACACATGAAGTTGCCTTATACTAAATCAGACCCTGGTCCACCAAGGCCAGTGTTGTCCACTCAGACTGGCAACTTGCTTAGGCAGAGGTCTCACACTGCTTTCTGCAGCCCACTCCTATTGGACCAGCTATACATGGGGGGGGGGGGCTGAGCCAGCAGAGGTGATGATCAGTCTCAAATTTGGTCTGCATTGCATGTTTAAAAGATGGAGGCTGGAAGCAGGCTGGGCCTTTGGAGCCATTTGCCATCATTCCTTCCATCCACTGCTCCAGTAGGTAAACTAAGCTGTCTGGGCTCCTGTGGTGGATAGGCATTAGTTAGGGACATAGTACAGGGTGTGCTGGGGTGGGCTCCACGCATGACCCTAAAAGGGGGGGGGTCTCCTTAAGGGTCTCTGAGCATGAGAGGCATGACAGCAACCTTTGGGACTGGCATGTTGACTATGCCCACAAGAAGCTGGTACTGGGCAAGAACAACAGCTTCTGCTGCTTCCACCCATAAGACTGGCTCTCGTTCCCTGGTTACCCCATACAAACAGGTTAGGGGATTTCATGTCAGCAGCCAGGCTCTCAGTTGAACCCATTGTCTCCTTGGTTTACTCCCGACAAGCAGGTTGGAGTGTGTCTCATACTGTCAGCTGCACCAAGACCTGAGCGACCTGTAATCAATACAGATGTGGCCTGATTGTGCCTGCCTGTGTCATTCTTCTCTCCCTTCCCTTCAGGCTTATCTCTACTTCAAATGCAATGTCAGCATTCCTCCAGTGTCTCAGGCAGTCTTCAACATGAGGTTCCTTCAAAAGGAGAACTGGAACCCAAGAATTTGTAGATGCATGTAACTACAAGGGGCCATGGCACAGGTGTTTTTTCTGCCACAGAAGCTGATTCAGCAGCTAATGTAAACAGGGACTTCTGATTAACATACTCATATCCAAAACACTCTCATCACTACAAAGGTTATCACCTCTGTAGGGGAAACAGTACAGTGTGCAGAGCAGCCCAGCAGAACCACTCAAAATAGAGCTAGAAGTGGAGAATAAAGTGAATGGATGAAAGTGAATGGGTGCTTCTGACTGCTGTATTAACAGGAATTTTTAGCCAAGGGATTGTTAGTTCTGATGAACTGTCTAAACTTTGTAGCACCAACCTTATGACTCCCAGCAACTGTATACAAAAGACACATGCACAAGTGATCTTTGCCAATAGAGGACAGTATACCAAACACTTCCCAATAACAACTGCTCTCCAAACGGGTTGCCTTTCTAGTTTACATGTTTTGAAATAGGTAAAGCATGTTGAAAAACATTGATTAAAAATAATCCATATGCAACACAATCACAAGAGACCACTGCTATTAAATACACACATAATATCTCCTCCCCATTTTCACCTCCATGGTAACGTAACCAGGGTTAATTAAAAAACGGTGTGACAGTATGACAAATTTAAACTCATTGTATTGACCATATCTCTATCCTTTTAGCAATACACAAGGCATAGTTTATGGAGAAAACAGATTGTTTTATGCATGCTTTTAATACTGGACGCTCAAATCAAAAAGATTTTGTTGCAGTGACACACAGGATTTGGCTAAATTAAAGCATCGGAAGGCTTCCTCTTCTCCCTTACTGTAAGGCCCCATTTAAACATGAAGCAGGTGAGGCAAAGAACTTCCATATGTTCCACTGCACAAGCTCAGGGTATCAATTAAACTGTGCCATAACCTGTGCAAAGAAGTTAGGCATGCTCAGTCGGCACGCCAGAGATCCATAGCCCTTGTGGCTATCATGATAGAACATTAACTAAACATAAGTAGCTGCTTTATGCAGATTGTAGCAGGGTATAAATGAGACCTTGAACCCGTGCAAAGCCACGCAGGGAAACTCTTTGCCTCTCAAGCACCATGTTTAAATCAAGCCTGCATTATGTGGTGGTATCTTTCCCAGCATGGTGGTGTGATAGGAAAATATGTAGTTTTGGGTTTCTACTTATCATTTATACCAGTACATGGTTTTCTTCTCCCCATTTCATCTTTGTAACAACAACCTTGTGAGGTTAAATTAAACTGAGAGAAAGTGACAATTGGAACACTCACTGATCATATTGCCAAGTTATAAATAAATGCTGTGTTTCAATAGAATTCTGCCTTACAATGTCCATCTAAATACATCTTAGTGATGCCAATGACCACCAATCAGTTTGAATTGACAGAGTCATTGCACATGTGAACCTTTGATAAAACCTGATGCAAACTATTTCAGCAGACATCAGTGGCTACTTGGCATGAACAGAACAGACCGAGTGATCAGCTCACATCTGATCATCATCTATGAACAGGTAAGACTGACTGTCACACATGTTTGTGGCAAAATTTGCAGCATCCCTAGACTGCTAACAGAATAAATTCAGTGCTTCCAGTTCAGTCTATTATCCTATTTTATTCATTGATTGTGGAATTATCACTTGAATCCCCTTTAATGGATGGAAGCCCCTTAATTTGATCACATGTGCATGGCAAGCAGATATCAGAAGTGAAGGATTACTAATCAGTGCACAACCATGCAGAAGAAAACTTCGCCTTTTGATTTCTGACTATTAAAGGTACAGAGTCTTTGTTGGTGCAGTGGCCTCAGGAATATTATGAAAGAGTCTTTTTAATGGTAACAGTTTAAATTCAGATCTAAGGTGTATGTGCACAAATATATTTTGATTCTGAATCGATCAGTTCAGAACGATGTTTTGTGTTCCTGCATCCTGAATAACTAACACCCCTTGGTTCAGTATGGCAGACATATTTACTAACAGGAGCTCCTGCTCTACACAGAAATGCACACTGAAAGGAAAAGGAATCCATTCTTTTCTTTATTTATAGCTTTCAAATATTTATATAAACTATACAATAAACTGATATCAATTCCAAGAAACAAAACAATTTACAACTTATCAACACAACATTTCAAAACATGTTTAAAAAGTACAATAAGACTGGAACTTTTCATTTACAATTTCTAGTTTCACAAAAACAAGCTTTGGTCATGATTATTCAATTTCAATTATTTTCATATTTACCTGAGAGAAAGACTAACTGTATTGTAAGATTCCCCCCTAAAAAAGGTCCTATGCAAAGGGTTTTTTTCAAAATAAAATACATAATTGTACATAACTGTAATTCAAATGCAAATTGGAGAGTCTCCTCTTTCTTAGTGACACATGTGGAGAAAAACTTGTCTTCAGTTAAGTAGAGTATTTATGTAGTGGGTTCAATCTCTCTTCTTAATTGATTGAGAAATGACTCTCCCTCAGCTGAAATATGATCACATGTGTCTTTGCTCATCAATGGGGATACTTTAAAAAAATGTAGCTCATCATGCTTCAAAGCAGAACTTAAACATCTAAGATCTTTCTCAGAATAACAAAAGAAAGATTTCAATCTTGCAGTTTGATCATGTTTATTTAGAATTACATCCAGCCATATGCCTAGGTTGGTGTTCATGGTTTGATTAAACTGCATTTAAGAATCAGATTTATTACTTTTAAAAATTTCTCTGGATAAAAATGTTAATCATATAAAATGTCCCTTCAAATGTCTTGATTTCAGCCAAAACATACACTGACTGAACCCTAAGCTAGTTCTCTGGTAATTCCAGTAAAGCTTCAGTCATGTTGCTGTAAACCGGGATGGGCAAATTGTGGCCCGGGGGCCGCATGCGGCCCGCCACAGAGTTTTTTGCGGCCCACCAAGACAGTCGGCCACGTGGTTTCTCAACAAGCAATCTCCTGATTTCAAAAAAATGGTAGAAAAGTGTGATAGCGTACATTTTTCTCATTAAACTGATTCTAAAATTAAATGTGCTTGCAGCTATAGATGATATGAATTTAGCACAATAAATAAATTGAATAAAACTACCACTATTTTACTTAATTTATATTTATTGATTTTTATGATACGATTTATACCTTTTCTGAAATGCAAAGTTAACTAATGAATGCAATCATTTTAAAAGGTGCGGCCCTCCGCTAACCTCCGCTCCCACAAAGTGGCCCCCGAGCCAAAACAATTGCCCACCCCTGCTGTAAACCTTTCTACTCAAAATAATATTATTATTATTATTTAAAAATTATCTAAACTACTCATCATATTTTTAAACTTTGCCTTCCAGGATAACATACTTACCAGTTACTTTGGAAAAGATCACAACTGTTTTTGTTCCTTTGAAGTTTCCAATTTACTCTCTAACTTTATTAATTTGTCCGGAACATTGTTTTTTTACTACTTCTGTTCTGGAGCCAATAAGTGCTCTTAAAGTGTTTACTTCACCTTTTTTTTGGCAGTGTCACCTGTCTTTAAGAAAGGACCTTAGACTTGATTCTTCCACAGTAAAAGGGGGGTGGGCAAATTCATAGATGATATTATGACAATTAAAGGGAGCCTCCCTGATATTCTTCCAAATACCAACTGCTGAGTGGCAAAAACAGGGGGCTTTGGCCTCTGTAGTTTTCCTGGTTGGTCACTATGGGAAAGAGGATGCTGGACCACCCTCTTTCCCATCTGACCATTGGTCTGACCCAGCAGTGCTTTCCTTATGGCTTTTTTTTGTCTCCAGTGCTGGTCAGATGCTAGACAACTCTGGAGTCAGTGGCTTGAGGGCTGTGGCATCTTGTATCACTGTTGAGGTGAGGGGGGCAGTTAAAGAGTGCTTCTGCCTCCCCCCCCCCCATCCTGGGTCGATGGACTGATGGGAACCAACAGACAGCAGTGAAACACCGAACATAAAGTGGCAATACCGTGAAACCAACTCTCACAAGTAACTTAATTGTTCGTTCGTCTGAGTCAACTTCTGGGTCTGTATTTCAATTGTTTCGTGATCTGAATAAGCCCTTCATGGTGTAGGAACGTCGATCTGAAATGCCACTGCCTGAAGCTCAAACAGGACTGGCCTTCCCTTCTGGTTTTTGCCTCTCTCTCTCTGCCGGCTGGGCCCCGCGTGATAGCAGGTAGCAGCAGCGGGAAGGCGAAGCAGCGGAGCTTGCCGAAGAGGCGCCGCTCGCCCCAGCAAGGCCGGCTGTTGGCAGCAGCGCCAACCCACGTGGGCCTCCCCCCCCCCCCCCCCCGGATGCAAAACAAGCTCCTGACACACCTCGGCACAAAGGAGCGGAGCGAAAGCATCCCGCGCCGGGAAGGCAAGGCTCGACGGGCCACGGCAGCCAGCCGGGCCGGAGCGAAAAGAAGAGGCTTGCCCGGGCACATCGGTGGGAAGGTCGGAAACTTCCTGTAGATAGGCCCTAAGAGGCGACTCTGATCCAAGCAGTCAGGGGAGGACAGAAAAGCTGCCAAAGTCCCGGACTCTGCGGGAAACATGAATGCAGGGACGGGCCGAGCGGCCAACAAGCCTGGAGGGGGACCTTTTCACAGAACCTTGATGTATGGAAAATGGGCAGGGGGAGCTTTCCATGACCTCCTCACCGACTAAACGACGTCCCAGACGTACATTTAAGCCGCAAATCCAGG
Source organism: Lepidodactylus listeri (assembly GCA_029233225.1). Lineage (NCBI taxonomy): Eukaryota > Metazoa > Chordata > Lepidosauria > Squamata > Gekkonidae > Lepidodactylus > Lepidodactylus listeri. The sequence continues at coordinate 49,747,749 of JARCFY010000005.1, read as the reverse complement.
GGAAAAGGCATTTTCTCTCCAGGCAGTTAGCAACTCTAGGACTCCAGACAGCTGAATAACCCAGATTAAGCGGAGCCAGCCTGGTGAGACGGAAGTCCATTTAGAGGCCACACACTCAGCCCCTTTTGCTTTCAGCAGACTCGGCTTCCAGCCTCTGTGCCAAAGGATCGCGCTCCTCAAGGAAAATGGCGGGGGGGGGGAGGGGGAAGACCAGAGGCCCTATTTGAACCTCGCCAATAAAATAGCTCTCCCTCGCTCCAGCAACTTATTCCCGGTCGACCAGTCTTTGACCTTCTCCACCCCACCCCCGCCCCCACGATTTTCAAAATGGAAAACACCACAAACCGGGGCTTTGGTGCTACCTTGGATGGAACAGGATTCACGGCCGGCGAAGTGCCTGTAGGGCCCCGGACCCCGGCGGGAGTCCCCGCAGCAGCAACTGGCCTCTGCCCGGGCAAGAGGTCTTCCAGAGCTGCCGGATCAGAGTAATCAGAGACGCCGCTGCTTTGCTCGGCCACAAACCCAGCCGACGTCAAGGCGGCCTCCTCTCGAGCTTGCGCGCTGAATGACCGCCCCCCCCCCCCCCCGAGAGTCAGAAGACTCGTTTACTCGTCCGGCCTAAGGAGCCTCTCTCTCCACACACCCCTCTCCAGCCGCCTGCAATTCTCAAGCCCGGGAGTCCGGCTCATGGGGTGCGGCCCGGTTCCTTCTCTAGGTGCGTTTTACGTGTTGAGAACACCTCTCTCCGAGCGAAAGCACAACCGTCTGGCAATCCGGGGGGGGGGGGGCTTCCTGATACACTTGCTGATGGCGTCAGGAGCATCGATTGATTCTCAAGAGCAGTAGAGTTGTGTCAGAAGAGAGAAAGGCTTGTTACTGTCTAGCCCCCCCCCCCTTCCCGGCCGCATTCAGGGACGTTCCCATGTGCAGGCAGAAGCCTCTGCCGCTTGGGGAGGGACTACCACTTCGGGCCTATACGCAGGAGCTTGGAAGGCCATTAACTGACCCTCCGCAGAGCGGGGCGCCAAAGCATCTTACCCAGGAACGAGAAAGACCTGCCTGTGGGTCCGGCGGCGAGGGTCGGCCTGCCAAAGCTCAGCTCGCGGACGCTGTTTCGTGGGAGGGGGTGGAGAGGGGCGTGCGGAGAGGGAAACGAGACTATTCACAAGTTCAAGGGCTGCTCCAGCCGAGAGGAACCAGCAAAGGGTGCTGTCCAAATAAACAGCAGCATCAGGCGGATTTGCGACACGGCGACAAAGATACACGACGACGTTCCCGTTCAGAGGCTGCCTCTGTTTATAAACCAGCGAAAGAGATCGGGGGAAACATCCTCCTGCCGAGGAACCGGAGCAAAGGCTTTTCCAAAGGGGCTGCTGGCAGGGCCAGCCGGCTGCCATCCTCTCCCACTCCCCCCCCCCCGGTGCCCTCCAGAGCCGGTGGCAAGCAGCCCTTTGGATGGGCCTTGAGCTTCCTCGGCGCGTCCACCCCTCAACCCCGCCCTGCCAGGCAGAAGACAGCTGGGTCAGCCCTCTCGCTCCTCAGCCAGGCCGGTTGGCCGCCGGCTCCGGTGGATGTTTACTCAGAAGGAAGTCCCCTGGAATTTACTCCCAAGAAAGACCATCGGATTACAGCTTTGTGCTGGTTTAAGGCCCCTACTGCGCACGCTTGCCTCAAGCAAATCCCACTCTCATTTGGTGAGGGTTGCTTGCGAGTAAACGTGTCTAATAATGCTCGGGCTGCAGGCGGGGTCTGAACTGCGCGGCCCCAGAAGTAGGACTGCGGGGGCGAGACGGGTGCCGCTGTCCGGAGAAATCGGGCTGGCTCCGTAGGAGCTGGCGAGCCCAGGAAGCGAATATCGTGGCAATGTCAGCGCTTGGCAGTCGGCTCCAAAACGCCGCTTTCTCGCTTCCCATTTACAACTATACATCGGAATACCCACAGCGGGACCCCATTCTGTTGCTGGAGGAGGGGAGGCGCAAAGAGTTGCAACGGAAGTGTCAAGAAGACACCCTGGCGGGTTCGAACTTGCTTCCGAAGGTGGGACTGTCAGGCGGGGCTTTGTTCCTCTCTTCCTCGGGGAAGCCCGCAGCTTCTCTTAAGGCCCTCCGTCGGCACCCGCAGGCCCAGGCAGAAGCTGCGCACAAGGCCATTTCTGCGCAATCGCACAGAAATAGGAGACTTGGGTCTTCTTTATTGCTGCAGAATAATAATAATAATAATTATTATTATTATTATTGCTTCTGCTATTTTGTCAGGCCCCTAGAGTTTGAAGTCACGTGTTGTTGTTGATTTTAAATAAACAATGATTATTCTCATAGTGTGATTTTCTTTAAAGAAACAAACAAACCCAAATCCTTACAAACTCTGAAAGGGAAACCCCATTTCTGGGGGTTGCCGGTTGGGGGGGGGGAATGGCCTGTCCCTTTAATACAGGCTTAATTCCTATGTCGCTCCAATCTTCAGCGGCCCAGCTCTACCCATCAAACCTCTATTAAACGGGACACGACAGTTCCCTGCAGGCCCGTTGGCAGCCCCGCCAAAGGACGGTCCTTTTAGCCCAAGCTGAGGCGAGGAAGTTGTAGCGAATAAAACCGGCTGACCTCCGTAAGCAGAGCAGACAGCGCCAGAAAGCCTGGCAAGGCCGGCGGAGGCCTGGCCTCTGCTTTCCCACGGACGGACCGCAGCGGTTCCGCGGGGATATTCTGCCCCGGGCTGGATCTCGGGCTCCCTTCCAGCGGCGTGGCTTTTTGGCTTCCGCGAAGGCACCCAGGGAAAGAGCTCGGCTTTCAAAGGCTGCGGTTGACGGGCTACAAGCTCACGTCGGTTTCTATACTCGTCACAGAGTAGTCAATTCTTCTTAAACAAACCCCCGGGCCCAGTCTGGGGATCTGTGCAGAATCAAGTCTGGGGATCTGTGCAGGATCAAGTAATCAAGCCTTTTAAACAGGACAGAGCGATTGCTGATACCAGCCTACCTTACATGACACGTCAGCACCGGCATGGAACATTTGACGGGAGCTGCGGAGTGGTCTGAGGATCTCCGTCTCAGCCTTGTTTCTAAACGGAGAGGTGCTGGGGCTCGGCCGCCTCCTTCCTCCTACCGACGACCTACTTCCAGATAAACTGCAGTCGCTTTTTCTCAGAGGCCAGGAGGAGCGATAAAGAATATTGCTGCCAAATGAGAATCTAGGCTCACCTCTGAGCGGGGCATCTGAATCCTTCTTCCCTAAAGTAATCCCCTCTGAGGATCATCATGCTCTGTCTACAGACCAAATCTGGTACCTCAAGGCTACATGCGTTTTTATTTCAAAGGACCTTTTGTTTCCTGAGTAGGAGAGTTCTACAGGTCATGTGAATACCCCAAACCTTTTTAAATGACTGGGGGGATTGCCACCCGTCCCACGCAAAAGCGTCGCCTGAGATGGCTGCGCTCAAGCACCAAGTCTCTCCACTTTGAAGCCCTCATCCCCATTATTTGTTCAAGAATGGTTTTAATGGATTGCAGGCCCAACAGCGTCAGCCTAAACAGAGTGACACATTTCCTAAACTTATTGACTTCAGTTGACTTAGAAGGGTGTAACTCCGCTAAGGAGGGCACTGCCAGCTACATACTTTCAGGTGAATCCCTGAATTCCTGGGAATGTCTTCCGAATCAATGGAAACAGGACTATCTTGGCCTTCCTCCCTGCCTCTGAGGCTGCGATCACACAGACTGAATAATCCACTTTCATCCACTTTCACTGCACTTTCCAACTGGATTTTATTGTGCAAACTGGTAAAATCCAGTTGGAAAGTGCATTGAAAGTGAAGTATTTAGTAAGTATGGCAGTGGTCACACATACTAAATAATCCACTTTCAATCCACTTTCCATGCACTTTCCAACTGGATTTTGCCAGTTCACACAGTAAAAATCCAGTTGGAAAGTGCACTGAAAGTGGATTGAAGGTGGGTTATTTAGTGTGTGTGACTGCAGCCTAAGTGTGACTGCGGCCTGACACAGGCTTGCCGTGAACCCGCTTTTGTCAATTTCACAGCTCCCTCCCTCCCGCAGGCTCAGGTTACTCAAGCCCATGGAAATTTTACAGCAGCACAAAACCCCACCACTTCAGTGGTCTCCCTTGTAAAATTAAGTCACCAGGTCCCAAATCAGGTCACGTTTACAGATCCGTGAAGGCGAGTTTATTATCAGTCTCCAAGGGAGTAGAAAGAGGGTAGGAGGACAGATACAGGTTTACTACAGAATCTGACCAAATGGCAGATTTTCGTGTCAGCTTTCTTACAAATAAAAACAAAACTGACATGGAACGCTGCAAGTTCTGGGGGGCAGGCAGGAGGGTGTTCACTTTTATTTGTAAGGGCCACGGAGGCTTCACCAGCTCCGGAAGTCGAGGTCTCCCGGTCGATTTGAGCGCACAGAAATACCCGCGAGCTATTTCTGCATCCCTGTCCTGTGTGCTCGGAAGTCAGTGTCGTTGAGACCAGCTGGACTTACTCACAGGGCTATGGATCTCAGCCTTCCTCTGGTATTGCTCAAAATGTTGTGATACGTGTTCCAGCCCCCTTTACCCTCAATCCCCTTCGATTGCGTTTACAAAAAGTAACTTCTAGCAAAGAGTTCAGATTGCAGCCTTCGTTTACAAAAATCCCCCCCCCCCTTTTTGCAATCACTTCTCTGGCAACCTAGAAATGCCCCCCTGGTTGTTAACTTGTTGCTCAAACGTGCCTTCGAGTTGCCCTGTTCGCATCGATCGTCGCATTGACGTATTTCAAAGGGACCGATCCGGCAAGATGGAGAGAATCTAGCCGGGACCTGATTGGGACCAGCTGAAGCCGCACAGGAACATTGCGGACCCGAGCCACCTCCGCGTCTCTCCCGTGACGTCGTTTATTACTAAATGCTCCCAGAGTGGCGAGTGCAGACTGCCTTCCTCGCGCTCCCCCGCTTCTGGCTCCACCATCCAAGAGGGGACTGAATCAGCAGATGGAGGAAATTTAAATCTAACGGTTCAGAGCCTCCCTGCAATGCTCAGGAACTGAGCAGCCGTTTGATTCTGTCCCACACGCAAGGATGACTGGCAGCAGAGATGCCACCAAGAAGATCTCCCCTGAGGGAGCAGTTTGTCCACCAGGCCTTAAAAAAAAGGAGGAGGGGGCCACAGGTACGACCGCCTGTCAAAGCGCAGCGAGACTGCCACGTCACACAAGAATCTGTGTCCCGGAGCAGCTGGGGTTTGCCTTTTGCAGATTGCGCCTGATTCATTCTCTCTCTCTCTCTCTCTCTCGGGCCTGAATGGCTGTTCCGCTTCTGGACTGGGGGGACGGGGGCTGAGCCATCCTCTCTCGGAGGTTAGCTACCCCCCCCCCCCAGGCTTTGCTGTAAGGGGTTTGCCCCTCACCCCCTCTAGAAACGCGCACAGAGTTGCAGCCCTGCGCACCTGAATTTTTGGGGTGGGGGTGGGGGACCGGTTTCACTTATTGGCAGGGTACAGGTCTGAAATACTTTCAGCAATTCTCTTTACATCGAATAAGTTATCCCATAATACTGGCCGGCCAGTGTGAGACTAGGATTTGGGCGCCCCAAACTGGAATCCCCCAGTTCACACTCTCTCAACCTGACCTACCTCACCAGGTTGTTGTGAATGTCAAATGCCATTGAGGAGAAAGGCGGGGGAGGGTACACAAATGAAGTAAATAAATAAATCTTGCCTTATCCATAGCTGGAATGTGTTTAAAAATATTGGCGACTGATGATCTCCTCAACCAGGGGCACTTCCTCTCCAGCAAACAGCCCCCACCCCCACCCCCCAGTCGCTTCAATAGAGGCTATTTGTGTGCACACGAAAGTCACGATGTGACCTGAGACGTGGAGGGAAGAGGAAGCCGCCGGAAAACCCCGGTTCAATAATAAACAGCCAGGAGGATGGAAAGCATCTGATTCCGAGCAGCCACCCGCTTCTCGCCTTATACACTGAGGAAACAATTAGACCTTTTGCTGCCTGGCTTTGCCCAGCCTTAAGCTCACTGGAGGAAATACACGCTCCCCTTACAGCGAAGCCAAGGCTTCTGTGATTTCCCCCTGTTCTGCCGGCCATTCGTTCCAAATACCTGAATCGCTGGCACGCGGATTCTAGAAACACGTTCGTGGAAGCAAATCCCTTTCCAACCAGAGGTTCAAAATCTGCCGTCCTGAACAAATGTACTTGCAATACGATCCACTGCGGACTTACTCGGACATAAATCCTATCCCATTCAGTAGGACGCAGTATGTACGGACTCTTGACCCGAGATACACATTTCATTGAAAAGTACAGAATTTACTTCCGAGTAAATATAGTTAGGTTTGGTTTCCATGACCACACGTCTAAATTTACTTCCAAGATCTGGATAGGCGGACTATTGCTAATGACATCAAATAATAACCCCCCTCCAAATAACTATAGCTAATAGTTCGGATCTATAACTCAGTGAAGTCGATCGATTAATTGGCTTGGAATTGATTTGATTTATTTCACTTCGACGAATTTGCTTTAAATTGGGATTCTAAAACACGATGATGCCGGTGTAATTTCCACTGAGAATCACTAAATATATCGATTTAATAGGCTCAATAGACTGTGCGTGCAGGGTATCAACAGAATATTTCTGTTGTGAAAGGATCAAAGGCAGAACAAAGAACAAGTTATCATCCAGCTAAAGCGGAGATTACCATGTTTTCAAGATCTGTAGGTTTTGTCCCTCCCGTTTAACTTTACGCACAGAGTCAGAGTGACTTGAGTGTACATAGGAATGCACTGATTGAAGTAAAGCAGGAAGGGACAATAGGGATCTTGAAAAAAGGGTAATCTCCGCTTTAGCTGGGTGATCCCGGGTTAATTAATGCCAGTCCGCTTCTGTTGGGTTCCCTGAGTTTCTATCAGTCCCTCCTGGATAACATGGGGAAAATGGTGCTCTGGATTTTGAACAAAAATCTAAACTGTAGGAAGTAAAAACCCAAAGAAGGCAGCCACGTTTAAGTTACGCTGCAAACCCCACTGTGGTTTGCTGTGCTATGTCTGACGGCCCATGCGCAAAATTATTGGCTGTAAGTAAATTACTGGGTGTTAACACGTTCATTGATTTTATTTTAATTAATATCTATTAAAAAATTCTTTCTAATCTATATCAGTACACTGAATATTCTAATTTGCAGTAGATAGGAACACAATATCATGGGTCGGTAATTTATTTATTTATTTATTTTAAAAAACAGGGTAAAATGGCGTGGTTGTATGAGAGATCCCTCCAGCTAGGGAAAGCTGCGCAACACACACACATTTAAATTTACATGGCGCTTGGCCATCCTCCTCCTGAAAGCAGTATTCGCATATGTCTAGGAGGACTAGAAACATCAACCAACTAGATCTTTGTCCCTCTGAGTCTGACCTTGATATCGGCTTTCTTTTTTTAGCGAGATGTGTTAGGAGGACCACGCATTTCCCCTCCGATTTACGGTTCTTTAACAATCCAGGACAAATTCGAATGGGTAGCCATGTTGGTCTGAAGCTGCAGAACAAAGTTTGGAGTCCTACTGGACTCAAAACTTCGTTCTCCTATCTGTTTGTTAACACTTGTATTTGTGTGCTAATTTACTGCCCTTCACAGGTCTTAATAACCTCCTCAATCCAATCTCAGCCATAATCACCCTGTTGCTCATGCATCTTGACTCTAACTAGCTCTTCCTGGCAACCCCCCCTTCCTATATGTAATGGTGGAGGAAGTTCTGTTTCACTGGACCTGAAGCAGCGTGCTTTGCGCACGGAAGCTTATACCTTGAGTAAAACTTTAAAGGTGCCACTGGACTCCCAACTTTGTGTTCGAGGACAAAGCCACGCACCGCTGAGCCCCATCAGATTGCCTCGGTCTGAGGTACGCCTTAACTGGGCCACTGGGTTGCGGCTAGGACGGCTGCGAGACTCACTGAGGGGGTTAGTGAGCTTTAGCCTAGGTCCGTCTGATCGCTAAAATACACACCCTGACAATGCAACCCTATGCAGAGTTCTTCCAGTCTAAGCCTATTGTTTTCGCCGGGGTTAGACTGGAGGAACTCTGCATAGGATTGTTTTGTTAGGGAAGGATCCAGCCCGGTCAAGCTACTTTGAAGCCCTTTTATTTCACTGAAAGGCAGGGCAGCCTGATCGTATGCAGCGCTTTCCGTGAGACCGATTTCCACTGGCAAAACCCTAAAACTTGTGCGCACAGACTGCCCGTGGAAACGAATGGGACTTGCAGCCTGCTTCCAAACAGGTTTACTCAGAAGTAAGTCTTACCGTGGCTTTCTCTTAAATAAGTGTAGAGAGGAGATCAGAACACAGGGAGGGCTTAATTTTGGCGGCAGCCGGTCTCAGTTCGATTCCGGCTACTGTTCAGTTGAAGAAGGTCTGGGTGTCAGCCTGAAATCCCCTCAGAAGAGCAGGAGTTTTGCTTTTCTCATCTATACACATCTTGGTTTCTGCGAAATAATCGCATAAACCACGGTCTGGGGAGGAAAGAAAATACTACACACACAAACACACACAGAGGAGGGGATTCAGACAGTTAAGCACTTTTAGGAGCCGTTGACCGCACTGGGAGCTTAAATGGATATTCTGAAGAGTTTTTCCCCCCAAAGGCGCTACTTTTTTTTTTTTTTTGAAAGGAACTTCTGTAAAGGCGCCCAAGTGCCCGAGTAGTTCCCTCTCTCCCCCCCTTCCCTTTGTAGCTGCGTGGAAGTCTGAGGAGACCCCTCCTCTGCCAGTGGGAAAGAGACAATTTGCAAAGCGGAGAGTAGTCAGCGGGATGGGCAATCTTTTCGGCCAGGCCTGACACCTGAGAGTTTCCCTCATACTCTGCGGCAGGGAAATCTTCCCAGTTGCCGGACTCCCACTGGCGTTAAGGAGAAGTTCAATGGCTTCCCGAGACATTTATGGCTAAGAGAAGACGGCAAGAAATCTTAATGCGCCATTTGTCTCGGGTCAGGGCTTGCTTAGCCTTCCTGGCACAAAAAGCGGGAACCCCCAAACCATACTAAGGCTGCGGTCACACATACACACACTAAATAATCCACTTCCAATCCACTTCCACTGCACTTTCCAACTGGATTTTGCCAGTCCACACAGTTGGAAAGTGCACTGAAAGTGGATTGAAAGTGGATTATTTAGTGGGCGTGTCACCGCAGCCTATGAGGACTCGTTGGAGATGAACTTGTTGGAGATGGGCATGTGCCGGTCTACCAACTAGCTATTTAACCGGACTGCAGGATCGTCCCCCCCCCGGCAATTTAGCGCCCCACCGGCAGCCCTTGGCTTCAGCGGCAGCAAGCTGAGCGAAGAGAGGGCAGCGCCCCAGAGAGCTTTTTTGCTTCCCTCCCCTTCCCCCTCCTCCGGAGATTCGCAGGCGGGTAGCTGTTTTTTGAAAGCAAGTTCGGTGTCGTTTGAAAGACCTTCCCTTAACCCTCAAGGACCGAGCGCCACCTTCTTCAGCCCCTTACTAAGCGTACGCAGGCGGGGTAGACTTCACCAAGGTTGATGCGTGCCCACGATCGAGCCTCCTTGCGGCAAAAGCAAAAGGCTACAGACGCGGAGGCAGGACGTTTACAACATCGCGGGCAATTTCTGAGGGGAACCCACCCCACACCCCGGCTAAACGCGCTGGCTCCAGGGCGGAGCTTAATGCGCAGAAAGCGTCTCCCCGGGTCCAGGTGTCTGACTGATGCGTCCCCGCCCCGCCCCGGCCTGCAAGCTTCTGTGTGACTGGCAGTTTCCCAGGCCCTGGTCTTTTTGGGGAAAACTCCCCCCCCCCCGAGATTGTACCCCTAAAAACTGGCTACCTGATCGAGGTATAGTCAGATTTTGTGGACTGACTTCACCACGTGGAGCGAGGAGGTGCATTTTTGGGGGCAGAACTTCCTACCCCTAGCTCTGTGCGGGCTCCAGAGAATATCAGTGTCGGTGTGTGTTGGCCTTAAAGCATTCGGGCAGCTGGAGTCCAGTCACAGTGGCACCTTCCCGGCAAACCGAAGGCATTGCAGCACAGGCTGGGAGGAGCTCCCTTCCTCAGATGCACGAAAACAGGAGCTCCGAAAGCCAGACGGAGGAGCTGCAATGTAGGGCAAAGCCCACTTCCCCAGGACATTTCTCGTCCCATGCTCCTCCACCAATACCTCCGCCCGTCACACACCCCCTATCCAACTCCGGGACTTGAGGGGGGGGGGGAGGGGAGAGAATTTTTTCCCTGGTCCTTTTATGCGCATGTCCTTACACAACCCCGGAGCGCACAAACTCAGCTGCCGACCACTTCCGACGTCTTGCCCGACTTTGGGTTCCATCATATCAAAGTGGGGCTTTCTCTAACGGGTTTTGGACCGGGTTCAAGTGCCAGATGCCGAAAGAAGCCGGGAAAGGAACCCGAACCCTCCCGCAGCACGGAGGGCCCACGAAGGCTGACGTCAAAATAGTTTGCCAAGTGCCGCAAAACATGTTGTTGTTTGTTTGGGCTTCAGCAGGCGAACCCGGCTCCTTCCCGCTCTGGAAGTAATCAAGACCGAGTTGGGCCAATTTTCAGTTTTATCTTCAGAAGTCGCGCTTCGTTTACTGAATTTCCAGGGGCTCAACAAATCCCTTATTGCACTTCCCCAGCCTGACGTGCGAGCCCCATCTGAGGCCACTCAGTGGGGTTTACTCCCAAGCAATGCTCCCTCTAAGCTGGGGAGTCTTGTGAGCAAAAATTCTACTTTGTGAGCTACTGGCATTAACGCTGTGAGCGAGCGATTTGCTTGCTACGTAAATTAGTTTGCTCTGGAGCCATCCTTCCAGAGCTGAGACAAAAACATGTGAGCCAGGGGCTAAAAAAGCGGTGAGCTAGTTCACACTAAGTCAGCGTAGAGAGCACACTGCTCCCAAGGAACTGCCCTGTGCACTTTACTTTGGAGTCATTTGCTTTGGAGCCGAATGAGGCCCGGGATCATCAACCACATAAACTGGAGGCTTCACACGCCATTCCGCAGGGATGCTTGCCGCTCAAGGGCCACGGGGAGGGGCGGGAAACAGCTGCCTTGTGGATCGGTGCCTGCCAGGGCAGGAGTTCAAAGCAACGCAGTGGGCAAGTCAGCCCCCCACCCCACCCCACCCCACCCCCGACCCATGGCGGAGGAGGCCGCCATAGTCAATTCCCAGGACAGCCGCACATCCCAGCCGTGGCGCATTCGGCAGGGAAACTCTCCTCCGCAAGCCCCGTGGCAAAGAGGGTGGACTGTGCCCAGCGCGCTTGGCACGGGGAGGTGTGGGCAGAGCTACTCCCTGGGAGCTCACCTGCCGCGGAACCCCCCCCCCCCAATGTTGTGTGTTGTGAGCCGGAGGTGGGGGGAGGACTGGCGTTACTCTCCCCCCTCCCCAGCCTGTGCCTTCCTCCCGTCAGCCCGAGCCAGGGGGCAGAGGCACTGGAGAGGGGCCTCCCGCTCCCGGATCCCCAGGAAGGGACCTTCTGTCTGGGCGTGAGGAGGGCAGGCAGGGGGCTTCTCAGGGAACCCGCGGTGGATCCGGCTGCTCGCCTCTCCTCCCCCCGGTCGGGAAAAGACTGCTAGCAGTTTCTTGAGAATAGGATCATATCTTTGGGACCAGTCATTTCAAAGCCAGGAGAGCCGTCCTCTGAGAGCGCCCTCAAACGACTGCCTCTCACCCAGGCTGCTCCTCGCATCAAGTGATCTGAGAGGATCGCAGGCAGTGTTCCCTCTAAGCTGAGTTCGTGTGAGCTAGCTCACAGTTTTTTAGCCTCCGGCTCACACGTTTTTGTCCTAGCTCAGGAAGGATGGCTCCCGAGCAAACTAATGTGTGCAGCAGCCAAATCGCTCGCTCACAGCGTTAATGCCGGTAGCTCACAAAGTAGAATTTTTGCTCACAAGACTCCACAGCTTAGAGGGAGCGTTGCAGCCCCGACGAGCCAGCTATTCCAGGAGAGCCCTCCCCCCCTTCTTCTTCTTTTTTTGGATGGGAATTTGCCGCAGGACTAAACGGACCGGTCTCACAGGGCACGAAGTCCGGGTTCATTAGTCCTCCTTCTTATCAATATTTAAAAATTAGGAAGGTTAATAAGATTCTGCGCTTCCATTGGGTTATTTTCAAAATAATCCCAGTCTTTAAACGCCAATAATTTGGGGGAAAAAATCCGTTGATATCAACGGGACTCTAAACCAATGCTCCCTTCTAACCTGTGGAGTCTTGTGAGCAAAACTTCTACTTTGTGAGCTACTGGCGTTAAAGCTGTGAGCCAGCGATTTGGCCACTGCCTAAGTTAGTTTGCTCTGGAGCCCTCCTTCCTGAGTTAAGACAAAACGGTGTGAGCCAGAGGCTAAAAACCTGTGAGCTAGCTCACACTAACTCATCTTAGAGGGAACGCTGCTAAACCAAATAAAGGCCCCCTAGGATCTGGGGGCAGCAAGGACAGTACCGGTCACACGTTAGCCGGGCAAGTCTCGAAGGCACCGAGGCAAGGCGGGAACCTCCGCTGAAGAGGAGCGCTCAGAAGGGCCGCTCCGGCCCGGGGCCCAGCCGGTTCCCACCGCATTCACCTCCGAGTAAGGCTGCCTTCCTTCAGCCTAAAGACCCGTTTTAAACATTGGAATTTACATCCGCGTAAATTCGGGTTGCAAGAAGGCTCAGGCATGGCCGAGCTTTTAACACAAAACCAACCATCCCGTAAACAAGACACAACTCAAACCCCCCCCCCCCCCCCAAAAGACCCGATCTATACTTTATTAGAAAGTAATATCCATATTTTAAAATTCTACACACATCTCCCCCCGCCTTCTCCTATAACCCTGCAAGGATAGCTGTCGCCCCAAAAATGGTCTTTAAGGTAGGTGGTCCCGGTAAACCTCCCATCCTTCCCTTCTCTGGCCCCCATTAATGCAAGAGCCTAAGGAGAATTCAAAAGGTGCGACCGAAGCCAGTGGCCGGACGCCATCCGCCCAAGCAGCTCGGCTCAGTAACTCCTCCGGAGAGGTCTCCTGAGCCTTACGAGGTTCCTCTGCCGCTCTGAGTTCAAAGCAACTGACTTCACAGTAAAAAAGGCTGGCAGCCAGCTTTGCACTCCAAGTCTAAGCATTTGCTTAGAAGTAAACCGCACCGTAATCAATGGGCTTTGCTTTCTACCAAACGTGGGCAAGCGCTGACTTGGAAATAAATCCTACTGATTCAATGGAATTGACCGCCGGCTTGATTCCACTGTTCAAATATTACAAATTAAGGTGTTCTAATGGTGAGGCACTTCCAACGTAGACAATACCGTCAACCCACAAATCCATAACATCCACCGAAGAGAAGAGAAGAGAAGATAACCTAATAATATTTCATCCTGACAAGGGAAAAAAATATCAAAGCCCTTTGTCAGCATCTTAAAAAGTCGCCCTAAACATGCCTCACACACCAGTTAAAATCTGTCCTACAACGCTGTTGCTAGCCGTTTTATGTGCCAAAACCGAGGCTTTTTAGCCATTTCAGGAGAAGGAGACGTCAGTCCAATATAAACTTGCTCCCTCCTCTGTATTTGAATCAGTGACTGAAAACTCGAAAGCAAATAAAACGCTATTAAAAGAGAGAAAACATTTTATTGGAGACTATACAAAAATCGAAGATACAACAAAAGTGCTAGGTAAGTCTAAAAAAGTTGGTCCCAGAATGGTACAATACCCAAACAACCATCCGTTTACACAGAAAATTAGAAAATCGCTGTATTTCCCCCCCGCCCCGCCCAAATTTTAAACACATTTCTCCCCATAGGGATCGCAACCTTTAAAAAATTAAAATAATAGACGCCAAGAAAAGCGGCAACAGCGTCTGGGTCGAAAAATACCAAGATAATCTTTAACACCCTTTGAAAAATAATATAACAATACTGTACTTGGAAAAATAATAGTCTCCATTGTTATTACTATCAATAATAATTTCGGGGAACAGTCTCCTTTTGTCCAAATATAATTTTAGACTTGTATAAAATTACTCTATCTTGAGAAAACATCTTCTACTTAAAAAAATACATATATACACACATATATTTACCTATTGCTCCCAAACGTAATCTCAAAGGTATTAAGCATTTCAGCGATAAAATCGGCATGGCTGCTGGACACCTTTGGAAAAGGGTATTCTTGATCTAATACAGTCCCCATTAAGTACTATTTGGACGGAAAGGTAGTTCTGAAAAACAAGAAGTGCAAATGTCCTCCCAGGAAATCAAATCAGTCTTCTGACGCACAGTGGACCGAAAACAATCCGGAAAAGCCTAGAGCCCTTCGGTTTATTTCCGCATCAACTGTTTTTGAATATATTTTATAACAATGCTTGGAGATTAAAGCCAGACGAGTTTTCAAAACCAAGCGCTTTCATTTAGAATATCCGCACCCGGATCGAAACTTATTTTGAACACAAACTCCTTGGAGCGGATGCGACAGCACCTCTATGGAGCCTGGGCACGAAACTGACAAGAAGCCACCCTCTTTGTACCCCTGTGGGAACTGAATTTCCACCGTGTTACTTGGAATTTGTCTCCACAAAAGTGTGCTTAGCTGCGCAGTCCTGAGGACATATTTTTGGGGGGAGTAAGCGCCTTGATTTGAGTAGGATTCTAACAAGGCCTGCTTAGGATCGTTCGGTCAAATATCTCCCATTACTTAGAAAAAAATTCCACTGAACTTATTGGGTTTTACCCTTTAGTTTAACTTGTTGTGTTCAAGATATTAGATGCAATCCTGGCTGAGAAATGTCAGTGGCTGTCAAACTGCTCAGGCTTGCTTAAATCCTCTTGAACTCAATCGGACTTTAATACTGGACAATCCGACCAAATGTCTTGATTTGGCGGGCAAGTCCCATCGATTTCTAATGGGACTTAGTTCAAAGTAAACATTCCTGGGCTTTTCAGGATTGGTCCCCTTCATTGCAGTACTTTCGATAGTCCAGACTTCGGATCACATTATTGATCCGTCCTGTTTACCTCTGTATCGACAGCCATCGGTACAGATATAAAGGTGACTAATCAATACAAGTGATCTAAGAAACTAAGGCAGCAGTCCCAGACACACTTACTAGGGGGTAAGCTCAGCTGAACTCCAAAGGACTTCTGAAGAAACATGACCAGGACTGCACTGCACTGCACAGCACTTGAACCTGTTGCAATAAACCTGTAGAGGTCCCTTATTCAAGCTGATCACCCGGTTCTTACAGAACTGGAGTTTTCCCTCCAGTTCTTGTGTGACTTCTCGTCTCCTCCTCTTACATTCACAGAATGGAAAGAAAAATGCGTGTGAAATGCATGAGACCACCAGAATCCCGGTCTTAAGCACGTCAGGTAAAAAGCAAACTCTGCCGCCACGTTGACTTCTGCATTCATTCCAAGAAGCGGTCAGTGATCTATGTTCTGTGCGTGTGTTTTGCCTGATGCCAACCGAAATGTCTGCGCGTTCTACAACCAGAAAAGTGAAGTTGCTAAAGGGGGAGGGGAGGAGGAAGAAATCTCCGCACTTACGCTGCCTTCACGCACCCCTGGAGCAGAGCTTTAGCCAGGGACAGAGAGAGCGATTGGGCCAGTCCTTCTCTCTCTCTGTCCGTTATTGGCGCCGACAGTCGCTTTGCCGCCCGGCAGGTGAGCGGGAGAGGCCGTCTATGGCGGCGGCAGCAGCAGCAGGGCAGTCCCCGGGCCGGGCCGGCTCCTCAGATGTCTATGCGGGCGTGGAGGGCGCCGTGCTTGCTGTCGTGGTCCCAGTAGGAGCAGTGCATCATGGCTAGCTCGGGCGGCTGGCGGGCGCAGGCGAACTGCAGGCCGGCCGCCCCGTTGGGCGCCGCCTGGGGTGCGGGGCTGCCGGCCGAGGCGGCGGCGGCAGCAGCTGCGGCGGCGGCCACGGCGGCGGCCCCGAGCTGCTGGGCGGCGGCGGCGGCAGCGTGGTGGTGGTGGTGGTGATGGTGGTGGGCGTGCGGGTGGTGGTGGGCGTGCGGGTGGTGGTGGTGCGGGTGGTGGTGGCCCATGCCGTTGTACGAGTTCACCATGGCGGCGGGGAGGCGCGCGTAAGGCCCGTAGGCGGCCGAGGCCGAGGCAGGCCCCGGCGAGAGGCCTGCTCCCTTCCCCGGGCTGACCGGGCCGCCGCCGCCGCCTCCCACCCCGCCGCCGCCGCCGCCCTCCATCTGGCAGGCGGCGTAGGAGGCGGGCGGTTGGGGCTGCTGGGGCGGCGGCGGCGGCGGCGGCGGGGCGGCCTGGGCCAGCGACCAGGAGGCGGCGTTGAGGAAGGGCGCCTGCAGGTACTTGGCGGGCGGGGCGGCGAGGTAGCCGTAGCCGGCGGCCTCGGCGGCGGCGCCGAAAAGGCTCTTGCCCGGCTGGAAGTGGGCGGCGGGCGGGCGGAAGGGGCGCTTCATGCGGCGCCGGCGGCGGTAGTTGCCCTTCTCGAACATGTCCTCGCAGGCCGGGTCGAGGGTCCAGTAGTTGCCTTTGCGCTCCCCGCCGCCCTCTCGCGGCACCTTGATGAAGCACTCGTTGAGGCTCAGGTTGTGGCGGATGCTGTTCTGCCAGCCCTTCTTGTTCTTCTCGTAGAAGGGGAACTTGCCGATGATGTACTGGTAGATGCCCGACAGCGTCAGCCGCTTCTCGGAGCTCTCGCGGATGGCCATGGCGATCAGCGCCACGTACGAGTAGGGCGGCTTCTGCGACGGGTCGCCCTTCTCCGACGACGAGGCGCCTCCGCCGCCTCCGCCTCCGGCCCCTGCAGTCGCTGCCTTGCCGGGAGCCGGGCTCAGCTCGCCCTTGGCCCCCGCCTCGCCGCCCAGGCCGGGCTCCTTGGACGGACGCAGCAGAGCCACCGTCTCCTCGGGAGGGGGGTCTTGGTAGCCCGTGGTCATCATGGCACCACCTGCTGCTGCGGCGGTAGCCCTCGGAAGGTCTCTGGCCTCGAAGGGGATCCCCCGCCCCAGCGGATCGCGGCAGTGGCTCCCCAAGATCTCGCAGGAGGATCTGCTCGGAAAGCCTCTCTCGCCGCCCTCCTTTAAGCCCTGCCTGTGCCGGCGGGCTTTTCGGTTTCCCTCTTGCGCGCTCGCGCGCTCGCGGTCTCTCTCTCTCTTCCCAGAGGCGGCCAGCCCCGCGTCGTCTCTGATCAGCAGGCTCAGATATCCAGTCACTGCTCTTCAGGACTAGCTCTTTTCTGATTTGTATGGGCTCCGGCGAGTTCCGCTTTCGTCAGGATCGCTCGCGCTCTCTCCCCCCCTCTTTCTCCCCCCTGCCCCCCCCCCCCCACGGGCGGAGAGCCAGCTGGGCACGGGCGAGTTCATGGCAAAGTCACATTGTACAAGTCCATCCTATGAGGGAATCGGACGGTTCAGCCAAAGGGGGTCCCAAAGCAAAGAGAAAGGGGGTGGGCGGGTGGGAAGTCTTCCACGGCCAGAGCGCAGAAATCCAACTTCTCCGCCGAAGCTGCCTCTTTTGCCGACTCAAATGCTGCACGAAAATAGCTGTGAATCTGCCCATTGCCTGCAAACCAGTTTCCGTTTGTCCTTGTGATCTGGTCTGGGGAGGTATGGTGGGCTTCTCGGTGCGTGGCGGTGGAAAGTGGGCTACAGATTTGAGCCTGAAACAATCACCAGGAAAGGACAGCGCTCAGTCCGGGAAGTCTCCCCTGGAGAAAATGGGCTGAAAGTACCAGCCCAAGAAGATGGCACAACCTGGCTGCAACTCGGTTCACGCTTTGAAAGGCATTATGGCGCCTATGCGGGTAAAGAGCATTCAAAATCTGAAGTCCTATAGTGTACATAATAGGTTTGAAATCAACAGGTGTGATGAGGAATGGCAGACAATATTTTTATACCTAATAAATATCTAGAGACGATTTCTGTTTATAATAATCGGCAGCACAGTTCTCCAACACATTTCTTTCTTAGAACTCTCTCTCTCGCTCTGTGTGTGTGTGTGTGCGCGCGCGCGTGTGCATAAAACTTGCCCTCCTCCATGCCGTCGGTCTGGAGGACGTGTCTCGGTCCTTGCGACCGGATTCACTCCAGAAAAGCAAAGCAAAGTCCTCGCTGTTCTCCTGCTTGCTTTCTCCAGTCAAAATGTTTAAAAATATGTCATCCAGATAACGTTTGTTTATCTCTAGGCTTCAAAGTCGCGAGTAGAGGCAGCGGGGCGGGGCGGGGGGGGCATAGGGGGAACAGTCCTGGAATGTTTTCTGTGCGAATACTTAACGAAAGTAACAGGAGACAATATTGAGAGTGTTAACTGGGACGTTCTCTGTACCTGTGACAGTAACTCCCCCCCCCCCCCCCCCGCAAGCTTACAGGTGCTGAGGAGGTCCGTCCTGGCCAGTCCCACGCTCGGGCCGGCCTTGAGGTAGTGGCCTCTGCAAGGCATTGGACAAAAGCCAAGTCGCTGCCTCCGTTGGGCCCCCGGTTGCTGAAGCTTCACCAGGCCAGAGGGTCCTCTCCACGTTTCCGCAAAACCTGCAGACAACTGCTTGTGAAAGGATAAACCCATCTGCTTTAACCATTAGACACACTTGCTTACTTGGGTCGGTAGGAAAGGGCCTCTGAAAGGACATCTCGGATCGGGGCTTGGGCTTCCTAATGGCCGATACAAGCTTGTCCACACTTGGGAAAGAAAGTGGAAACGACCAGTCCGAGGCTGCAGTCACACACACAAAACAATCCACTTTCAATACACTTCCCAACTGGATTTTGCCACCTCACACAGTAAAAATCCAGTTGGGAAGTGCACTGAAAGTGGATTATTTAGCATGTGTGACCGCAGCCTAATTCTCACCGACACTTTCCTCATGGGGTTTTTGAAGGGCAGAGGGAGGTACAACACTGTCCCGGCCATTCTGGTCTCTCCCTTCTGTTATAGTGGCTGCCTTTTCTCATTTAATTGCGGATAGTTATTTTAGGAACATAGAGTCAGGCCTTCGAATCGGGATTACAGTTTAGTTGTGTACAGTTTCAGCCGAATGTTTGCGCGTTTAGTATAAAAACATTAAGGACGGGGCTTAAGAAGATGGCCAGGCTCGGAGTAGTTGTTTCCAGTTAAATAGCAACAGGCCCTTGATGTCCATGGGCCTGTCTTCTTCGTGCCCTGCATGTTATCAGTTTCCCAGTCACCCGCACCCCCGCTGGTTTGTGAAAGGACGGTTTTCGGTAGAGATGGAACACATTCTTTTAGTCACTTCTCTTCGTAGTTTCCAATTGTAATATGTTTCAAATAGAGGTGAAACAAATACCTGCAGGTTAAATGTGAACTAGAAGCATTCCAAAACATATTTCTCTTGAAGTTTCACCCAGTGACATTTATTTTCCTGTACCTGTAGATGAGTTATCGAGGCTTAAAACCCCCACATATTCAGATATGTAAAAACTAATTTCAAAGTTGTGCCTCCCAAGTCTAAGTAAACTCATTGGTGTCACTGGGATTTACCTTCAAGGAAGCAGGCTGAGGTCTGAAGCTATGAAAGAAGACTATTTTAATGAGCAGATTTTATATGTTGAATAGTTGCGGGGAAATGTGCCTTCTGTTTCGGGAAGTGCCGGGGGTTCGAGCGGCCTCGTAAGCACGGGACGTAGCCATCGCTCGAATCCCGGTCTCCGGGGGTTGCGGAAGAGGGATCCCGCGCGTCCTAAGATGACCGGGAAGAGGGCGCCTTTTGAGCCGCCCTGCGCTGTGTCTGCGCCTCGGTGGCGGGGGGGAGCGCTGTCGCGGCCCAGAGGCAACCACCGGGCGCGAGAAAGATCAGACTTCGCGGGACTTGTTTCCTTGCTTCGACTCTTCCACGGAAAGCGCTGAGGCTCTGTCCCTGAAGCCGCCTGACAATCGTGTAAACGGGCGAGTAAACGGCAACTCGTCCTCAGTCTAGGCGTCACCGACTTCCACGGCTTTGAGCTCAGACGGCGACCTTCCCCTGCTTGAGTTCGGCAACCCCTCCGGAGTCTCGAGCCGAGCCAGGCGGAGAAACGGCAAGTCTCCCCCCCCCCCCCCCGCCCGCCCATCTTCAGCCGTCGCGCTCCAGGGGGGACTTGCCCGGCTCCCGGCCCGCCAAACACCGCCCCCCCCCCGCCGGGACCATCGATTGACTGAGAAGCCGGAGGCGGCAGCAGCCCCTCACCGCGCGGCCGGGGCAGTAGGTGCGGGGACCCTCCCTGGGCTGACTTCCGAGTAAGGCTTTGCCACCAGCCTCGACTCGGACTCCCCCGCCGCGAAAGTACCCAGTGGCTGGCTGCCCCCCGCGGAAACCCGCTTGGGCGCCCTCTGGTTGGCTGCTCTTTGGAGGTCGCCCGCGAGAGCTGGTTGAGGCCCGTCCCTTCCCCCCCCCCCCCTCTGACCACCCAGGCCGGCGAGGGCTGCTCTCCACACACACACACACCCCGCCGGCATTTCCTTCCGCAGGTGTCGCAGCATAGTTGCTGCGTGTGTCATCACCTCCGCCAAAGTGCGGATGCGAGCAAGCGAGCGAGCGGCGGGGCTTCGGAGCTGAAGGGCTCCCTCGCTCCCTCGCTCCCGGCGACCAAGAGCAAAGCTGTCGTTGGCTTCCCTGACAGTCAGTCAGTCAGTCAGTCAGTCTGTCTGTCTGTCTGTCTGTCCGACCGAGTGGGATTTCAAGCGCAACCCATCTGCCGAGCCTAGCGCGGAGGTGGGGAGGGGGAGTAGCAGAGAGAAGGTGAGGGGGCACCCCGAGGGTTGACACGCAAGTCCTGCCGGGGCTGCTCTCCCACTTGGGGGCATTCCTCGCTGGCCTCTCCTCCCCCTCCTTCCTCAGGCTGTCGCTTGGCAAACCCCCCTCCCCCCAAGGATCTGAACGCGGGAGAACACCAGGGCAGGACCCCTGGGCTCAACTCTTCCAGCAGCCGATACATTCAGGGGTCCTCCCGAAGGAGACGTTTTTTGTCCCACAGAAATGAGGGCTGAAATCATGACGAGCGTAGCAACAGTGTAGCGGGGAGACATTTATCCACGGTACATTCTGGTGCGTGGCTAGGTTGGTCTGAAGCAGCAGCCTGAGTCCAGAACATCTGAAGAAGTGTACCCGAAAGCTTGTACCCGAAAGCTTGTACCCGAAAGCTCACACCTTGAATAAAACTTTGTGGATTTTAGAGGTGCCACTGGACTACTTTGTTCTTACCCATGGTAAATCTGCAGTGGATGCAAATAATGATGATGATGATGATGATGAAATCCAGGTCGGTGTAACCCTAGTCCGGATGTGTTCGAGAAGCTCTCTCCTGGCCGAGCTGTTTTTGTTTTGTTTTTTAAAATAAGTTGGCTGTTCCTGGATTGACCCTGGACCTTATAGGTTCCCAAAGGCTGTGACAGCCGCCGCTCCCTCCACAACTCTTTCCCTGCCCAAAGGAAGCCTCGGACTCGAGTGATCTTCCTGCAGCCTGAAATTCGCGCAACAGTATCAGGCGTAGCATTAGGTGGCCTTTCTAAGGGGTATTTGGAAGATTCCTTTGAAATCAGCGGGATATTTTTGAGAATGCTGAAAATGTTGCCTTTCTTGTTCTTTTCAGATACACTGGTCGGGCTGATTTCCAAAGGTCCTCTATTCTTCTAGTGCAGGCAATGAAAATTGTATATACAGACGGTAACCCGCCGATCTGAGCAGCGGTTTACTTCGGCCTGCGTGCTTCAGGTGATGTTTTCATTTGCAAGTAAGGCCTCTGTAGGATTTGCATGTGAAGGCGTCCAGTCTTCAGCCCCCACAGAAACAAGACCCTTCTAAGTCTCTTGAAGCCAGTGGGTTTCCACACCCACTATCAATCTGTTTAGGGTCCCCCAGCAAATCTCCTTTTGATCCATCCTGACTCTGTTGGTTAAAGGGCAGGGACATGGACAGAAACACCTATTTTGTGACGCTGTTGACTACAGAAGATGTGCAGGCCGAGTAAGCAGTGGTTCCTGGACGATTCCGGAAGTCACTGGAGGGGAAAACCGCTTTCATTTTATTTCAATGACCCTGGCTCAGGAAATATGAATTGCTTTCAGTCACACAGATTGACACAGAATGATGGACAAAAGTGTTCAAGCAGAGAATACTCACAGAAACAAACCTTGGAGGGGGAAGAAAGAACGCGTGCAGTACAAAGAACTAAAAAGAGACGCCCGGCAAAACAAACACAGAAACAAGACCGTCTTGGTATTATGGGACTTGACCAAAACCCGAAGGGGGAAAAAAAAAACAAATGAAGAAAAAGATCCAGTCATTGCCTCGCTTAGTCCTATTAACCAGGTAACTTAAAACCCCACGGGCGTCATTTAGATACCCATTTTAGGCATTTTAAACTTCGAGAGTAGAGTAAGTTTAATTTCCCCGTTGACGCCAAGGGGGCCTGCCTCTGCCTCTGGCTGGACTGGACGTTGCTCGGCTGCTTGCCCGCCCCCCAAGTGATCAAGGTGTTGCAGTTTAGGATTTAAAGAAACTATACCCATCCAGAGTTCATAATTTGGTAATCGTCCAGAGAAAGGCAAGCTGAATGAAAGCAGCTACGATGCCCCAGAGTTAATGCCCAGTCCTAAACAGAGTCGCACCCTTCTGAAAACGTTGTCTTCTGTGCGTTTAGAAGGGCGCACCGTCTTCGGATGGCACCACGGTCAGGTAATTCTCTGCTGGACTGAGGCCATCGCCTTTCATACCCTTTAGCCGTAGCGCCAAGAGTAACCGCGAATTTTGGCCAAAAAAGATTTAAAAGTTTGCGCATGAAGCTCTTGCGAAGCTCCTCAACCGCTCCAGCGTCTTTCTTCCCGCGACTCGCAGTTTCTGTGACATGAAGCATAAATATAGAAATCAATGGAAGCAGCAAACATCTCTCTCTCCCCTCCCCCTTTCTTTCATTCTCAGCATTCCAGCCGCGCTCTGCCTTGCCACCGCAATCCAATGACAGTGGAGTCGCACGAAAAGAGATCGCATCCAGGAGGACCTTTAACCCGAGAGAGGTTTCCTTTTAAACAGCAATTCTACAAAGCAGAGCCTCGGGACCGTTTTGATACACTCCTGAATGCGCCGAAAAGAGAGCGACTCTCATGTAGGGGAAAACTCACCACCAGCCGGGCGACCGTGTGATAGTATTTCCCTGGGCGATCCGGATCGTTGCGCAGAAAGACTCGTCACCGATTTCGGCCGAAGCGAAGCCAAAATAGAGCAGCACCGAGTTAAGTCAGAAACCCAGCCATTTAATATCTTTAACAACAATAAATACAAATCAGAAGCAAAGTGTGTCATTTCCCTCTTCTTATCATTACACAGAAACGCAAAGGAATGTTTGCCTTTTCTTGGTGGCCACTGTCGCTTCGGACCCCCCCCCCCCCCCCCGCCAATGAGATTCATCAGGATAGCCAGCCCTTCTCCCCCCAGGTATTCTACTGGACAATTCTTCGGACTGCAACGCAATACACATGAAAGGAGCTCCCCGAGAAGGACTGCTGGAGAACTCCCGGCGGCCTTCCGAGGGGAGACGGAGAGTTTCGTGGTTTGTTTCATTTGAAGCAACTTAAGTCACTGGGGTCGTCCTCGACTCGCGTGTCCTCACTCAGAAGGGAGGCAGACTGCAGAGTGGCCTTAACCACTTACTCCCAGGTACACAGAGAGTGCCCACATAGGTTTTGGAGAGGGACGAGGAAAGGGTGGCTACAAATTACAAGACGAGATCGCCTCAGCAAAAGGCGAGGCAGGGTGGGGTAAGGGGGAGAAGGAGGAGGAGAAGCTCGGGGCAACTGCTTAAAGGGCCCTTGTTTGCGAACGTCCATCCCCCGCCGATCCTTGCCGGTGTAAGGCCTGGTCTTTTGTAACTTGTCAATTTCACAAGCAAGGAGAAGCCTTGCCCTTCAAACCCCCCCCCCTTGTTTCCTACTCTGCTCTACATAGGAGCCGAGTTTAACAAAGATTGACCCCCAGCAAGATGAAACGACAGGGAATATGACCCCTTCATTCCCAAGAAGAAAAGTCATTGGCTGGGGGGGGGGGGTGTTTATGGGCACCTAACTCCCTCCCCCACTTCCTATTTTCAGCATGATGGCTGCATCAACAGGTCTGAGAGCCCTGTGCTCAGAGTCTCCCTAGGCTGCTTGTATCTCCCCTCCACAAACTTGCCACATTTTATTTTAAGACCCTGGATTATTTGTTCCAATAACAATTGGAGAAGGAAACATGTAACATATAAACATCACATTTTAGGCACCTTTCCTTACTCAAAAAGTAGTGAGAACAAAAGAAATACACTGTGGGAAATAGAAGGAAAAGCTTTATTATTAGTTTTTTGGGTGAAAGAGGAAAGTTCATCAGGTTTAAACCTGTCTTTTATAGGATGAAACCAGAAGGAACTACTGGATTTCTTCTGAAAGACCTGGGTGACTGACGATGATGTTTGTGACCTACATTTTAATTCACATTATACATAATATATCCTACAACAAAGAGAAAAAATGGCAGCATGTGTATGTATAAGTACAATTTGAAACAAATGGACAACTTCACTATTGTCACAGTGAGTTTATATACACAGCCAGTGTGCTGTCCTATAGAAGAGTATTTTGGGCGTACAAATTACCTTGGGCGTACAGACATTAAATGATTCTCAACTCCAATTTTATTTAAACTATTTCTTAGTAAAGCAGCATGTAATGCAACTCAAGGGTTAACCTTAGAAGATGGGTTTTTTAAAATTACCATTCTATAAAGAACTTGGGCCAGAACACAGCCACCCACACAAGATTATTCAGTAACTCCATGCCCGATGCAGGATTTGAACATAGTTCTCCTAAAGTCCACATCCTAACTATTGGACCATACTAGCATATTCCATGAGCCAAGTACCCAAAAATGTATATTGGAATTATGACAATTCAACTATTTTAATTCATAATATTAAAATGAGAAAAGTATTCTCGAAATATTTTCGAAACTCTGTTTGTAAGAAATACACTTTTAAACACATATAAATGCTACAACATATTCTAATATATATAGCAGTTAAGCCTACTACATTTAACCAATTAAACTGTACAATGAAAACTGCAATAAACACCTTAAATCAGCCAACAAGAACTTTGGCCCTTGGAACATTCCTATGCAGGGTTACTCCAGTATATGTCCACTGAAGAACATGGGCTTTGACAGTAGTAACTCTGGATAGGATTGTAAATGCCTGAAGGATGCTTGGATGCTCTGGCTCTTGCATTTCTGTAGCAGATGTGCTAGATGCCCTTTACCTTCTGGTCTCAACTCAAAGTTAGGAGATCATTTGAAATTGTAAGCAGATAATGTTCTCTTTCTTTTGGAACCTCAGGCTGGTATCTCAACTTATTCCACCTGTCCTATTTCATTAGCAAAGGGTGAGATGCAAAATAGCACTATTACCTGAACCAAAGGAGCAGAATTCTTCAGACACCTCCTCTTTATGCCACCCTTTTGCAACCAAGGCGACTTTCCAAAGCAATTTGTTCCATGACACAGGAAATCCACCATTCCGTCTCCTGCAAAAGCAGGTGTAAGCAGTTCCTTAAGCATGCCCCAAGTCTTTGGTGGTATCTTCAGGGACCCTTTGGACCATGGACAAAGCTTTTTTCAGCTTTGAAAGTCATTCCTTGTTTTAAATTATTTAGCTCACCCATATTAAATGCAGAAAAAATATATAGAAGCCACCCCCATCTAACACTAACTGAAGTAAAGTTAAAACTTTTAACACATCACGTTCTGGTTAAAGGGTATTTCTCCTGTAACAGCAGTATGTTAAAGCAGATTTGTAAATAGAGTTTAAACACAAACACTGCTTTCCCATGACCTGCATATGACTTGGCATAGTCACTGAGAAGGCTGGGGGAACTAGTGATACTTGTCATCTTCTGCATAATAGGATACTATACTACCAGTGTGTGTGTAAATGCATGTCCATGAATTGTAAAATTAGAAAGAGGAAATTGATTGTGTAGTCCAACCTCCTACTTCCAGACAAGACTACCCATCAAAGGTCTCTCCACAGATCAACCTATACAGGGTTTTATTCTCAAAATGCCCAGGCTCCCAGAATGAAGTCAAAGCCTTATTCTTCGGATATATGGAGTCAAACTGATTAATGCAAGAGCATTTACTTGGTGTAAGATGCATTGATCCGGATACAACTGCCAAGGAAGTGTGCTTAGAATTGCAGTCTTAAAAGAAGCAAAAAAGTTCAATTGAGATAAACAGGGTTTGCTTCCACATTCAGTTTTTGTCACAGATGTTGCTTGGGTCTCACTAGAATCCAAGATAATGCAACCCTATCAGCAGTCACATCCATCCGATTCAGTGTAGGTATCACTTTTGGTTAACATAGAAAGAATTCTGGTTCTGGTCTAAACACTCATATTCCTGGGGGATAATTCAGTATAACATTCCCCCACGCACACACCATTGCAATGAAAGCAGTTCCATTTACTGGACCTTGCATAGGAGAACTTCCAGGGATATTGTACACATGATCCATTAAAATTAATGGAGTTTTCACATTCACATCAAAAGATAGTGCACTGCATGCTTTTAACAAATTCTTTGAAATCTTGTAGCTACAGTAGTTGTCTTTCACTCTCTCAGTCTGTGATTCAATTTGCTGTAAATATACATTAAAGTTTTGTGAATGTGATAAAAAAGTAATCTAGTCCCAACTCATGTAGCAGGCAAGATCCTTCCTAATCAAACATTCAAAAAATAGCTTATATTCAAGTGCCTTACTACTATTTATACACCAGCCATAAGCAAAGGATTGACTGGAAAAGCCCATGGTAAAGATGCAAGTACAACAAAGAATATGTTTAATTAAAAAAAACAGTTCATGCAATAAAATAATGAACAAAGTTATTCTGGAGGGCATATTTATTCTACATTCCCTCTTGTCAGAACTATGGCTATTATTCTCTGTGCAGAAATCATAAGTTGGGATGATGACCATGTTGTGGTGAACATATGTGGCAGGTGAACATACCATGTTCAATAGCTGTGATCACTTGTCAGCTGAGCCTCAGATCACCTTGTCTTGCAGCCACCCAGCTCAAGTGGCGCACTGAACAGCTTTGCAGCTGCACAGGACCTGTGGCTGCAGAGTGTCATTTCCTTCTTGCCTTGTGGTCACTTTTGTGCTTGTGCAGTAGGTAGGAAATACATTTCCTCACAATGGCATGGATGGTTGGGTCTGATAATTAAATGAAGCCATAACTCTCACGAGCGTGTGTGAAAATGCATGTGTGTAAGATGATGCAGGTCCAGACAGCCTGGCAGCTGTTGATGTTGAACAGAAGACACAAACACTAAATGATAAGACTTTAAAAAAATTACATAGAGTTTGGCTGAATTTAAATGTGGTAGGAGAGCATGGTGAAGCAGTGGCAACAGGTGGGGGTTTAATGTCACTGGGTATGTACAGAAAATAACCAGCAGAACAGGTTTAAACTGCTTTCAGGCTGCTTAAACTGGTACCCAAATAATCAGTCTCTGCTCACAGTGAGTGAGCAGGAGGTGAGCTGAACTGGGAGATGCTCAAGCATCCCTAATTACAAGATCTCTGAGAAGCCTCAGCATCTTGTCAAACTACAACTCCCATGGTTCTTTGGGAAAACTATAACAGTTAGTAAAGCATGCAGACAATTCAAGCTTATAGCATAGTTATGTCCTCAATGCCAATTACATCATGTAGCAGAGAGGGAGAGAGACAGACAGACAGACAGGCACACACACACACAGAGACAAACAGAGAGCAATTCAATTTCTCCTGAATGCAAGTATTAAATTTTCCTGAGGGGAAATATTCTTTAATTTGTTAATGTTAACTGCTCCAAAACATCATGTCTATCTCATATTCTTCATCATATGGGAGAAACTGTGAAATGAGCGGATATTTATCACATAATATTTACCATAATTTTATTAGCCTATTTCCTAAATTTTATCAAACTCCTGTATGCTTGCTATGCTAGAATGCTATAATATTTTTCAGCACAGTATTCTCCTCTGCATGAGTTCAGTTGTGGATACAAGCAAAAGTAGTTGAATGTTTGGTCCACAGTTGGATTTGATTCTCCTTAGTAATATAAAGATATTAAAACATCACATTTAATTTTCACAAGACATTAAACATATCCCTTGATTTACAAGAAAATATATATTTTTAAAAAACACCTTTTCATTTATCCACATAAAAAAAATCTTCCAAGAAATAATGTCTGAGACTGCAAGCGATTTCCCTCTGAAAACCTGGCTGGACTCACACAATTGGCTGGAGTGACAAACTGGTCATGTGTTTAAATGTAAACAGTGTTTTGTGGTATTGGATGGCTGTCCGGTTTGCTGTTATGGGTTCACTGGCTACAGCTCTGCAGGATAATCCTGTGTTACTGCCGTCTTACAGTCACCGGCCTACAGCAAGGCTGCTGAATACTGAAAAGAAAAACAAACAAGCCAGCCTCCCCATTTTGAACAAAAGAGCAACGATGTCCCTTTAGGAAGTGTCAAATAAAGACCGTCTGACTCAGCTTCAAAGGCAAGGAACAAGAATTCTGGGTATCTAAGAGCATCTTCCAAAGCTGAAGTAAAACACTGCACACATTCTGATTTGACAATATTTTAGAATTCAAATAACGGTGATTACAAAAGGTGGAAAACAAATGAAAATGTCAATGTTCTATTTGTCATTGAAGAGGACAAATAGATTGCAGATGTTAAAGCGAATGATTACTTAGTGAATTAGTTTCTCCTCTTTGACTTCAAAGACCCTTATCCCCAGCTGAAACAGTAAAATATGTTACAGTGTATTTATCTATGGAGATCTATTAAAAAAGGTTAAAATGATTCTGCAAAGCATGGTACTCAGCTCTAAAACAGAAAAGCATGCAGAATGGATGATCAGTTTGAAGTTTGCTTGGCAAAAACAGGAATGGCTGAGGTACCCTATGGACCAACATCCAGTGGAATAAGAAATATAATAAAATAGCAAACAAGCTGAGCACCCAGACTGATGTAGAGGTAACAAGAATCTGAAAGTTTGCTTACAATATTGGAACAACTTGTTCTAGACCAGGGGTGTCAAACAGATCTTTATTGGCAGACGACAGAGGCTGTGCATTATGTCCCTGTATACTGTCCCAGTGCTAATGAGTAACGGGCAGTGGAAGTGGGAGGGTGGGCATCAGGGAGATACCTTAAGGACATACTGTAAGAGTGTTAACATTTTAAATACATTTGTATTTTGAGTCAAAATAATATCATTAATTGGGTTTTGCCTGGGTCCTTTGTAAAGTTTTTATCTCCCCTACCTGGCATTACATTTTATGGCACACATGGTCCAGTCCGACAAAGTGACATTTGTATCAGATCCAGCCCTCATAACAAATGAGTCTGACACCCCTGTTCTAGACAAAGTTATACCCTTCTAAGCCCACTGACTTCAATGGATTTAGGTGTAGGCCTTATACGACTGTTGTTTTGTTTTATTTTGCTCATGGACCAACACAGCTACATGCAAACTTTAATAAAACAAACACAGTTTAGTCAAGAAAATGAACTGGTGAAATATATGCTACAGTGGAAACAGGTTTTTAAAAGACTTTTAAAAAACCCTTCCCAAGGAATACCATAATAGATTTAAATTGTTTAACAGTTATTCCCTACTGCCACTTAATTGTTCTGTGTGTGGAGAGTAGAACTCTCTGACAGAATTCTGACCACCTGACCAAACTATAAGTCCCAAAACTCTTTGGGGGAAGCCACAACAGCCAATGTATTATACAGCCAATTCAAGATTGTAATAGAGATGCACCATTAGAGCCAAAAATAGAGCCTAGGATATTACATCACCATTGTTTATTTGCTTTACAAAGGCTAAATTTTGGTCTGCAGTAATTTTAACTTTCTGAGGGAGGTTAATAATCATAATGCAATGAGCAAAGCTTAGGACAAATTTAGCATTCATATAGTACATATTTTATGATACCTAAAGCAATCCCTTTATCTAAGAAAAACCCTTAAGTTGGTGCAGTATTTGCTCTATCTATGTCCCTGAATGGGAGATTGTCTCACTGAATTTAGTAGGATATACTTCTGAGTAAATATGCCTAGGATTGGGAGCGTACCACTCAGTTTATGTGTTTAGAAAAGTTTAGTTGTAACATTGATTTGTACCTAGGACATCAGAGGATGTGACAGCAACATTAAAATGTATATATTTGGGAATCAGATAATTGGGGTTCAGAAAAAAATATCCAAAACTTCAGTCATATGATCCTGTTTTATTATGACCAACCAATATATTACAAAACAGAAGGCTTTTGGTGGAAAACAGACTGGCAGAATGAAGCGCACTGCACACATGGGTGGTTATGCCGGATCAGCAGGTTCACATTACCGGCACCACTTGATTGCAGCTTATTTACGTCCACACTTCCAGGAAGTGGGATCAATGTGCACCCAAATGGCTTGCCACTGCTTTCACCTGGTATTTTTTAAAAGTGGGGTCAAAATGCTTCAGGACAGGGTGAATACAGCACAGGAATGCCAGACAGCTGTGGCTGTGTGAACCGGCTCACTTAGTCTGCTTGAGAAATGTGCCTATATTGAGCCAAACTGCCAGTCTGAACTCAGCCCTTGGGTTTCTTAGAACTCTTGATAAGGCTCAGTAACCAAAAGAAAAGGGGAGGAAGGGGAACAAATGTTTCTGGGCATGGTGGAGATTGATTCTCATACCCCACTGTTTGAACAGTCTTAGAACAGAATACAGGATATGCTGCAAATTGAATTGATTAGCTGGTAGTGACAGAGAACCAATAAATTAAAAAAACATATATGTAAAGAAAAAAATCCCACTCCACACCAATGAGCTCCTTTACCGTTGAAAATATAAAAGCCAGCAGTTCATTAGTCACTCCAATGCTAACCAAAATGCACTGAACCTTTGTAAGGCAGACAGCAAAATAAGACTACGGTAGACCTTACGCTAAGAAAAGGTGATTAATTTTCCGTGATATACTAACTAGGTAGAGTCAGTAGAATCCAAATGTAGTGATATTAACTAGTGGCTGGAGGACGAGGAAACTTCAAAAGCAAAGTTCCATTTAAATATAATCTACTTCAGTTCTACAGGGCCTGCAAGATGGAGCTCTTCTACCAGGCGTTTGACCACATTTAACATCTTGTCATAACATCAGACCCTCTCTGGGATCTTTTCCCATCAATTACGTTGTACTAACTGATTCCTGTTCATAAAAATATTGGGTTATGATTCACAGTTCATAGGAATGTATGTATAGCACCTTAGATTTTACGTGGTTTTAAATTGTTAAACTGTTTTAAATTTTATGTAAACTGCCCTGAGCTTGTCTCGGCGGGGAGGGCAGGGTATAAATCCAATAAGTAAGAAAGTACGCGTGTACGGAAGTTAGTAAGTAAGTAAATCTATCGGCCCTTGGATAAATACATTTCCCATTTCCCAAACAGATGAAGATTGCACTGTGTAATTTAAGACTAATTTTATCAGTATTAAATTTATGCTCATTTTTGCAAGGAAAGACTTCACCTATAATGCTATGATGGCATGTCTAGAATCATTATGTATTTCTGCCGTCCTGTTTCATTTATATGTATACATTTGAGGACAGTAAAAATGGACCCAAATATTTAACAAAGCAAGTTGTTCTGCTGTTATATGATTGATTCTCCTTCTCTGTTTCAGGTCATTGTTGTGATGAATGTGGATCAAATACGAATGTAGTATTTCAGGTAAAGCACACAGAAGGACTCACTGAAGTCAATGTTCTTTGGAAAGCTGGCATGAAATCATGTGATCTGTAAGAAAAGAACTGTTCTGCTCAAGAGCTTCCCCCTGCTATGCAGCATCTGGTCATGGATTATTACTAAATTATAGACTGACTACTGTTTGCAGAACAGCTGTAAATTAGGCAATTTCTCTTTCCATAGTAGCCAAGATATCAATTTACACAACAGCATTTCATCCAGTGTTTGATATATCAAAGGCTGTAATTCTGTGCACACTCCCTTGTTAATATGGCCTACTGTGTCAATTGGGACTTAATTATGAATAAAAACATGCAAAGAATTTGGTAACATGTTGCAGTGAAAACATTTATTAGGAAAATAGTTCAGTGTATGTAGATGATAAGCTAACAGCATGGTGAAAGTGTCATTACAAAGATATTCTATTTGGCCTGTTTATTCAGTAAAATCCTGTCAGAATCAGATTCATCTGATCCTGACTTCTCCAATAACACTAATTTGATTGTAAGATCTTAGGTGCAGAGCACCTGCTTCTTATTGGTTTCTTATAAATTAGAACTGTTGGCTGGCAACATATGTCTGCCAGCCCAAGGTTCATTTGATCAGCAAAGCTGAATTGTACTATTTCATCTTAGTGCTAGTTAAATAGATGCAGGGCTTTTTTTTAATGAAAATGCCCAGCAGGAACTCATTAGCATAATAGGCCACACCCAACAGCAGAAACTCATTAGCATATCATGCCACACCCCTGACAGTGCAGCTCCATCCCAGGATCAGGTTTCCCAGGTGCCCTATGGCACCCGAAGGAAGGAAGGCAGTTTCTGGATCAGCTTCCCCAGGCGCCCCACAGCTGCAGGGCGCCTAGGAAACCCGAGGGGGGGGGAGGCAGTTTAAACTGCCTTCTCTCCCTGGATTGGATTAGCTTCCCCACATGGCTGAAGGCTTTCGAGGGACCTGGGAAACCCGGGGGTGGTGGTAGAAGGCTGTAGGCGTGGCCAACTTGGAAGCCAGCCAGAACTCCGTTCCTGTGCGTTCTTGCCCCAAAATAGCCCTGAATAGTCTTTATACTACTCATCCTGGGAGGCTGTGCTGTAGATTATAAAAGGAAGAGCACCAGTGGAATGAGACCTGCAGGAAAAAGCAGTACAATAACAACAGAGAGCAACTTAGGTCTCTCATTAATGTGCTTCTTAATGCATGAAATCTCATCCCTCAGCTACTTTCTCAAACTCTCCTTGAGAAAACATTGCCAAGCTAAAAGAATGGTTATTTCCCTCTGTCATGGGCTGGGTGCCAGTAAGTCAGAAGCCAAGCCAAAGTCCAAGCCAGTCTAAGGTCAAGCCAAGTCAGGAACGAATTACCAAGTCCAAAACACAAGCCAAAAACAGAGTCAGTCCAAGCCAAGGTCAGAGAGGGAAACTCATGAGCAAAGTCCTAGGAGTCAATCAAAAGCTGAAGTCAGACAGAGAGTCCAGAATCAGGTTTAGCTGATGTGAGCCGAGCGGGTGCAGAGCTTAGCCAGAATGACTTGTTGCTAGCGCGAGTTGGTAGTCTCTGTGCTGTGCCTAAATACCCAGCCACTTTCTGTGCTCATTAGCAGCTGACAGCGAGGTCCCGGCTCCTCCTAAAACTCAGGGCTGAGTGATCTGCAATCACGCATGCGTGCCTCTTTTCTTCTAGCAGCTAAGTCTTGCCTGGATCATGACCTTAGCCGTTCCACCCGAGGAGGTGAATCAGGTGGGCTTGAGCTTGGCTGTGGCTCAGCTGCTGCTGGTGCTGGGGTAATGCCCGGAGAGGTGCTTGCTTGAGCCTCACCAGCTTCAGGTGGAGGCTCTTCTGGAGCTGGGGACTGATCCTCCACCACACTTAGGTCCACAGGAGGCAGGTCCTCAGAGGCACTCCTGACACTATCCCCCCAAGGGCCCCCCTGTCCAAAGGGCCGGGTTTTGTTGGGTAGTCTGTGTGGAACTGGCGGATGAGGTCCGGGGAATGGAGATGGCACACTGGTTCCCAGGTCCAATCCTTGGGCCCGTAGCCCTCCCATTCTACCAAATACTGGAGGGTACCATGATGGAGTTGCGAGTTCAGTATCTGGCGCACCTCATACTCCTCCTGGCTATCCATGAGTACAGGTGGTGGTGGTGCAGGAGGTGGAGGATGCAGGGGGTCCAGAGGCATGGTGGGGACCAGCAGGGAGCAGTGAAACACGGGGTGGATCCGCAGGTGTGGTGGTAACTGGAGCCAGAAAGTGACGGGGTTGATCTGGGCTTCAGTGGGGTAGGGTTTGATGAATTGGGCATCCAGCTTGGGGGACCGTCCTGATCGCCACAGATACCGGCTCGACAACCAGACACAATCTCCAACCTGCAACGGAGGTCCCTCTTGCCATTTTCAATCAGCAGCTCATTTGTATGCATCCTTGGCCTGCTGAAGTTGGTCCTTTAGCAGGACCTTTAAAGCATGGAGTTCTTGAAGGTGCACATCGGCAGTGGGGACCTGGGTCGGTGGGTGTACTGCTGGGAAGTAGCGAGGGTGGTACCCATAGATGGCGGTGAAGGGGGTGGTTTGTGTGGAGGAATGGATGGCATTGTTGTAGGTGAACTCTGCCACTGCCAGCAAGCCCAACCAATTGTCCTACTGGTAGCAAGCGTAACACCTTAAGTACTGCTCCAAGGTAGCATTCATGTGCTCGGTCTGGCCATCAGTTTGTGGGTGATTGGCAGTGGACAGATGCCCCTGCATCCCTAGACCAGAGTGCAGGGCTTGCCAGAACCGGGAGAACTGGGGTCCGCAGTCTGAAATCAAATGGGCCGGGAGACCGTGTAGCCAGAAGATGTTCTGTATGTACAAGTGGGTGGTCTCTTGGGTGGAGGGGAGCTTGGGACAGGAAATGAAATGTGCCATTTTGGTAACAGGTCTACCACCACCAGGATGCAGATATGGCCATGAGACTGGGGAAGTTTGGAGATAAAGTCCATCGAGATGGTATCCCACAGCCCTGCAGGCATGGGTAGGGGTGTAGCAGCCCAGACAGCTTGGCGGGGATGTCCTTGTCGTGTCTGCACACTTCACACGAGGTGATGTACCGGCTTACGTCTGAGCGGATCCGTGGCCATCAAAATTCCCTCGTGAGTAAGTGCAGGGTCTTGTGAAGTCCAAAGTGCCCGATGGGTGGAACGTCGTGGGACAAACAGAGAACCTGTGATCGCAGAGGCCCTGGGGGCACGTACACACAGTAGCAGTGCAACAAAAGTCCGCTGCATGCAGTGAATTCTGAGGTTAGTCCTTGTTGCAGTTCCTGCAGACACTGCTGTGCCCAAGGGTCCGATGTATGACTGTCCCGAAGGTCCTCGGTAAGCGGGGCGAAAACGGTGGTGGCAGCAGTGAACACCGAGGGTGGCAAGATGAACGTAGCAGGGGTTTTCTCAGTTGCATATTCCGGTGCATATTCCGGTGCATATTCCAGCTTGCGTAGAGAGCGACCGCTTTTTGGTTTTGGGCGTGGGGGATGTAAGTGATTTTGAAGTTGAACCAGGAGAAAAACAAGGACCAGCATATTTGTCTCTGGTTGAGATTTCAGGTTGTCTGAAGGTGCTCCAGGTTCCGGTGGTCAGTGTACTGGGTGGCGCGCTCCCTCTAGGTGATGTCTCCATACCTCAAAGGCCATTTTGATGGTGAGTAACTCCCTCTCCCAGATGGTGTAGTTTCTCTCGGCTGTGGTTAGTTGGTGGGAGTAGTAGGCTCAGGACTGGAGAGGCTGGAATGGGTCATCGCACTGGGACAAGACAGCTCCGAGGGCCACACCGGAGGCATCGGCTTCCACTGTGAAGGGCAGCTCAGGGTCCGGGTACCGGAGAAGCGGGCCGGTAGCAAAACAGGTCTTCAGTGTAGCAAAAGCTTGAGCGGCCTCTGGGGTCCAGTGAAACAGTTCCTTGGGTCAGAGGAGATTAGTGAGCGGCACAGTTAACTCAGCGTATCCCGAGATTAATTTGCGGTAATAATTCGCAAAGCCAAGGAGGCATTGAATGTCTTGGCGGTTCTGTGGGGTCTGCCATGTCAGAATGGCCTCTTTCTTCTTGGGGTCCATGAGAATCCCCTTTGTGGACATGATGTGCCTGAGGAACTCCACAGAGGACAGGTGGAAGGCACATTTTTCGAGCTTGGCATAGAGGCCATGGGAGCGAAGGCATTGTAGGACTTGGTGCACATGCTCAATGTGTTGCACCTCGTTGTCCGAGTAGATCCACAGATCATCCAGATAAATTATTACGATGCGATCTAGCAGGTTCTGGAACACGTCATTCATAAAGCGTTGGAAGACGGCGGGGGCCGAAGGGCGTCACAGTACTCGTATTGTCCATAGTGGGTCCCAAATGCCATTTTCCACTCATCGCCTGCTCGAATCCATACCAGGTTATAGGCTCCTCGGAGGTTGAGTTTGGTATATATTCGAGTCCCCTTGAGCCGGTCCAACAATTCTGGGATCAGTGGCAAGGGATACTGGTCACGGATGCTGATCTTGTTCAGTGCTCTGAAGTCGTTGCACAGCCTCAGCTCTCCACTCTTCTTCTTGATGAAGAGCAGTGGAGCAGAGAGTAGAGAGGTAGAGGGTCGAATGAACCCCCGGACAAGGTTCTTGTCCAAGAAATCCTGGAGAGCTGCCAGTTCTGGTTCTGACATGGGGTACAGACATCCGGCAGGCAGTGTGGCTCCAGGTTCCAAGTTAATAGCGCAATCGTAGGGCCGATGCGGAGGAAGGTTGTCAGCCCCTTTTTCCTCAAACACATCCGAAAACTCAGCGTACGGTTGTGGGAGGCGCAGGGCAGTGGTTGATGCGGCGGCGGCCAGTGTGGTGACTGGATGCAGATGTGGGCAGGGAGTGGGAAATTTGAATCCTTGCCTGACCCAATCTACCCTGGGGTTGTGAGTCTGTAACCAGGAGAGATCGAGGATAATCGGGAACCGGGGCATCCGGACGATGTCGAAGTGCACCTGCTCCTGGTGTTGGTGAATATGGAGGAGCAGGTAGCAGGTTTCCTTGGTTACTGGACCGGAGCATAGGAGGCATCAGTCGATGGCCTCCACAAGCGTTGGCATTTCTTTAGGCCGCACCAGGATCTGATGCTGCTTCACAAATGCAGCGTCGATGAAGCAGGTGGCCCCCCCCAGAGTCCAGCATGGCAAAGATGAAAAGCCACCATTCATCCGGGAGGCCGAGTTTGATGGGCACCAGGAACGGTTCAGGGTCCAGAGGAGCTACTTCCGAGGACCCAGCTAAATGCCCCACGCTGATGGGCTGATCTTTTACTGGTGGTGGTAACTGTACCAGTGGTGCAGGCGGAGTACATTTGATGGGACAATCGGAGGAAAAGTGCCCCTCCCCACCACAGTAAAGACAGAGGTTGAGGGCACGTCGATGAGCTTTTTCCTCAGGAGTCAGGCGGGGTCAGGCTCCTCCGAGCTGCATCGGTTCACCTTCAGTTGGGCTTGCCTGAGGGTTGCTGGGTGTCTGCCAGGATGTAGAATGGCCAGCTGGTTGTCTGAAGCGGGAGGTAGCATGGACCTGCCATTTCCCTGCCAAGCGTCCATCGATCCAAAGACACAGGGTTATGAGTGCTTGCAAGGAGCTGGGTTGCTTGACCAGGGCCAACTCGTCTAATACTTCGTCTGCAAGCCCTTCCATGTACTGGTCCATGCGGGCAGCCTCATTCCACTTTAAGTCCTGGGCTATGAGCTGGAACTCAGTGGTATAGTTAGCCACCGTGCCTCTCCCTTGTTTCAGAGCTCTGATCTTATGATTAGCCGTCTCCGCTTGTAGGGGTGTAGCGAAAGTAGTGGCTAAACGGGTGCGAAACCCCCAAAAGTCCGACAGGAGCAGCGATGCTTCCACTACCAGAGGGGTGGCCCATTTGGCTGCCTGGCCCTTTAAGAGGCTGATAACAAACAAACTTTGGTTTTATTGTTAGGAAAGTCCTGAGCACACAGTTCCATATACAACTCGCATTGTGCCAAGAAGGCCGGGAACTCCTCCACATTTCCACCAAATTTTTCTGGAGGGCTTACCAGGCATTTTGGCAGAACTTTGATGGGTGCGGCAGGTGGCGGTGGTTGCTGCTGCTGCTGGAGCTGCACGACCAACTGCATCAGCTGTTGGACTTGATGAGTGACATTCATAAGCTGCAGTGGAGCTCCCACTCCGTCCGCATCCATCGAGGTGGAGTGAGTTTGGGGGTGCTAGCAATCTGTCACAGGCTGGGTGCCAGTAGGTCAGAAGCCAAGCCAAAGTCTGAGCCATTCCAAGGTCAAGCCAAATCAGGAATGAATCACCAAGTCCAAAACACAAGCCAAACGCAGAGTCAGTCCAAGCCAAAGTCAGAGAGGGAAACTCACAAGCAAACCAGTCCAAGGAGTCAACCAAAAGCCAAAGTCAGACAGAGCTGAAGTCACGAGCCAGAGGGTCCAGAATCAAGCCAAAGTTAGACAGAGCCGGAGTCACGAGCCAGAGGGTCCAGAATCAGGTTTAGCTGATGCGAGCCAAGTGGGTGCAGAGCTTAGCCAGAATGACTTGTTGCTAGCACGAGTTGGTAGTCTCTGTGCTGTGCCTAAATACCCAGCCACTTCCTGTGCTCATTAGCAGTTGGCAGTGAGGTCCCAGCTCCTCCTAAAACTCAGGGCTTAGTGATCTGCGACCACGCATGCGTGCCTCTTTTCTTCTAGCAGCTAAGTCTTGCCTGCATCATGACCTTAGCCGTTCCACCCGAGGAGGTGAATCAGGTGGGCTTGAGCTTGGCTGTGGCTCAGCTGCTGCTGGTGCTGGGGTAATGCCCGGAGAGGTGCTTGCTTGAGCCTCACCAGCTTCAGGTGGAGGCTCCTCTGGAGCTGGGGACTGATCCTCCACTGCACTTAGGTCCACAGGAGGCAGGTCCTCAGAGGCACTCCTGACACCCACAGTCTACTTTTAAGGGATTGGAATCTCTTTTTACCAGTCAAATGAAAGAGGGGACCCCCTGCTACAATTCAGCCAGTAATTAACAGTGCATCATCAATGAGAACTATCTAGTTCATAGCATGGTTGTCTAGAAATCCGGTCTCTAGATTGGGGAAGCCAACCTAAGACAAATATTTCCCTGATCTGGATACCAGTGTCAGGATACAAATTCCTTAAATGAGAATTACACCTCTATCTTAAGGCTAATGAAGTGTTACTCAAAAGTGGTGATAGGTAAGGAAAAAAGGGTTGTAGGGGCTGTTGACAGATCTTCAAGATTCACCTTCCATCTCTGGTCATACCTTTTCTTTATTACTGATTACTATATCTTTATCATACTGTGTCACTAAGGAACTCAGGGTGGCATATAA
This sequence comes from Lepidodactylus listeri, assembly GCA_029233225.1. Taxonomy (NCBI): domain Eukaryota; kingdom Metazoa; phylum Chordata; class Lepidosauria; order Squamata; family Gekkonidae; genus Lepidodactylus; species Lepidodactylus listeri. The sequence goes on along the minus strand of JARCFY010000005.1, from coordinate 49,708,615 downwards.
AGCCTTCCCCTCAAAGGTCTCCCATGAAGTTTGTTAGACTGAGAGATCAAATAAATTTTAGGACTATTTATTTATTTATTCATAATATTTCTATGCTGCCTCTCCAGAGTCCCTCTCGTGGCCACTTATACTTTAGAACTACATTATGAAAACCAACTATTAAAAACAACCAACTAAACTGAATTCTCTACACCAGTTTGGTGTAGTGGTTAAGTGTAGTGTAGAGGCAGTTTGGTGTAGTGGTTAAGTATGTGGACTCTAATCTGGGAGGACTGGGTTTGATTCCCCACTCCTCCACTTGCACCTGCTGGATGATCTTAGGCAAGACAGAGTTCCAGCACAGCTGTTCTTGAAAAAGAGCAGTTTCTGTCAGAGCTCTCTCAGCCCCACCTACCTCACAGGGTGTCTGTTGTGGGGAGGGGAGGGGAAGGGAAAGGCGTTTCTAAGCCGCTCTCCCTTGGGTAGTGAAGGGCGGGGTATAAATTTAGTCTCCTCTTCTTCTACACTCTGTCCAATATTCTGCAAAGGCATGGCAGAGCTGCTGTGCTACTCTCATTCATTTTGATGGGGCAGGAAATTCTTTTGCTCAAATGTGTTGATTATATAACAGTTTCTTCATTTGAATGAATAGGAACAGCAAAGGCATGGCAGAGCTGCTGTGCTACTCTCATTGGCTGAGGACAGACTGGCAATCTAAAGCGGGGCAGGCACGCTTCGCAAACGGAGGAAAGGAGCACGTTCAGACATGCGCATCTGTCCGTCGGCTCCGTTGCGTACTTACCCGTCTCCCAGTCGCTTTCCTTCCGCTTTACCCGGACACCGGTTTTTCCCGGTGTTCAGGGGCCTTCCTCCGCATGCCTCCCGCTTCCAAACAGTGTGAACTGGAAGAAGCGGGAGGCATCCGGAGGAAGTGTGAACGCACCGGCAAAAAGTTTTGCACATATGCCCATGTGCGCACATGCGAAAAACATCAAAGGAAAACAAAAAAAAGTGCAGCGGCGCGCGCGAGCCGCGCACGCTGGCTATGCAGCAGTCTGAACGCTCCGTGGCAGTCTGAACGCTCCGTATCGCCGCTGATCCGCATTGCTCTGGCCAGTGTGAACGGCCAGCTCCGTGGGTTTTTTCCCCCGCTCCAATTCCCTCCGCTTTGCCTCCGCTTCAGATTGCCAGTCTGTCCTCAGCCATTCATTTTGTTGGGGCCTGAGCAGGAAATTCTTTTGCTCAAATGTGTTGATTATATAACAGTTTCTTCATTTGAATGAATAGGAACAGCAAATCTGCACACTATAGTACACTAGTTTTTGAACAAATTTGTTTGTTTGTTTCATTTATACCCAGCTGTACTCCCCAATGAGGACCCCAAACAAGGCAATATTTATAATAAGTATGAGCAGAAGAATTTCCCTTTCTATTGAGCAACTGCAGTTGTGCCCAGCCCCACGTATTTAGCATTCCAGTGACAAAGTTCTCTTTTTGACAGTCCCTCACAGGTCTGATTCCTGGTCCTTTTCTTTTGAGAAATTATACATTGACCCTACTTCCCTTGACAGAATTCTGAGAACACAGACCACACATTGGTTAGAAACTTTTAGAAGTTTATAGCTGATGGGTTATTCTTGGCCAGCACTACTAGACTTCATGTTGGCTTTCCTATTCCTGACCCTTTTATCTTATTTTAACCACTGGCTTTACCAGTGATTTCAGTGGAAGTGGCACACAGAAGACATCCATTGCTTTTCATAGAATAAGAGCCATCATAACAAAAACAAAGAGTCACTAGTTTTAACTTAGTGGTCTGTAGTGTGAAAGCTCCATGACCTTTCTCCGATAAGCCTCTGTATTCTCAGGAAGCAAAGGACAGTCACCTCAATGCAGGGGGCTTCCTTACTTTGTGCACCCTGTTTCCCCATACGACAGAGATCATTGTCTGGTTACTTAAAGGACAAGGGCTACAAAGATCACCTAGCATTCAATAGCTTCTCAGGAAACTGCAGAGGGACTTTAAAAAAATGTTATGAAGCTAAGCAGAATGTTTATCTTTCTTATCTGAAAAAGGAAACCTATGGGAAATGGTATGCCATATTCTCCATTGGTCCCCTGTCATATAATCATAATGCATTACATAAAGCAGACAGCATTTGGGAAGGCGGGGGATCTAAGGAAGGGATGGTCCCTTATTAAATGCCGCTTTGGTTTCCTTTCCAAAGCTACAGGTCTCAAACTGAGTGGTTCTCGGTATAAAACAATACATGAGCTAAGTGTTTGGATTAGGACAACACAATGTGCCCAAAGTGTCCTATGGCATTATGGGAACAACTGTTGCACACGGCAAAACCAGTCTTCTCCTAAGTAAAAGCACAAAGGACAGATTTTTTTCAGACTTTAAAGAACACATATTGTAGCAAACAGTGCAATCCAAAACACAATTACACCCTTTAAGTCAAATGGGTTAGGAATGATGTAACTTTGTTTAGGATTGCATTACAAATTGCATGCGTGTGTGTCTGTGGATACTGTAATTTTGCCATTACCTATTTTGAGATAAGGCTGGTGTTCTTGATTTAAACATTGATACTATTATTTTCTCATATCAGGAAGTTAAGTTAAGATTTATTTTATTTGTTTACATCATTTATAGTCCACCTGTCTCACTGAGACTCAAGGTGGCCCACACAACATGAGACAACTTAAATCAATAGGAATGGGGAGTCCAATAAACAATGTAACAGTGTTTGGCTTGCAGAAATCAGAAAAAGGCAGAAAAAAGAGCAGAAACCAAGCTGAAACAAAGCATGAGCATTAATGTCATATGTTAAATGACGCAGAAATTACATAATAGGATCATACTTATACAGTAATGGCCCCAGGTTTTTCCGCCCACTAGGCGAGGATAAATTCTGGCACCCCCCTCTGTGTGGGGCAGAATGGGACGGGGGTGGGTGCTAGAGCTGCAGCAAGTGGGCCAAGGGGGCGTGCTGCAAATGCATGTGGAGGGGTGGGATTGCTTGAGGGGAGGGGGAAGGAGCCTGTGCCAGGCTGCAAAAGGGGCTCCAAAGAGACCACGGAGCGGCAGAAGGCAAGTGGCACTTTCCCACTGTCCCAGCCTGTTCCCTATGCCTGTCCTCCCCGGTCTTCTTTTCTTTCTGTCTGGGGGGCTGCAAAGAGGGGAGTCTCTTGCCGGTGATGGAGCAAGAAGCTGGCAAGGGAGGCTTCCTGTGCGGGGTGAGGAGAGGACAAGGCTAGCCAGAATGGCGTCCTCATCAAGCTTTCGCCCTAGGTGACAGTCTAAAATTTAACAATAATGGAAGACTTTTGGTTTCAGTGACTCGAATGGCAGGCATGCTCCATCGGAGCTCTGATTGGGGCAGCCTGTAGCCCAGCGAACAGGAGGGGTGCTGGACAATTTTCCCCTGGAGCCCTTGTAGGGGGCTTCTAGCCTGGGTCATGAGAGGTGATGGCCAAGAGATTGAGGCTCCTCTTTGCCCCGTAAAGTCCTGTCTCCACAGTGCCGCCATGGACTAAGAACTAAGCAAAGAACTAAGCAAATAAATGAAGCAGCCCTTACTAGTGGTGCATCTTCCAATGAAGTGTGAGTCAAATAGTCCACTCAATTGTACAACTGATCAAGCATTTTTGAGGTCCCAAATAAAAGTGGCGAGGAGGGAGGGAAAGTTTTGCCCCCCCTTTCATTTTAAAAAAGACTGAGTTAAATCGGGGGACTCGGTTTGCTGGTCCTGCAAAGGAGAATCAAGTAAAGTGTAATCTTGTTTAAAACAGCTCTTTTAAACAAACTTTTGTTGACTTTTAAAACTTTACCGAAAAGTAAACAATAACTGGCAGAGGGGAAAAAAATGGCGACCAGAGGAAAACCCTATCCAAAAGCTTCAATACTTCCGGTTCCCAGACTGGAAGCTACCATAGACTTTCCTAACCTGTTATCTACTGCATTGTGCCCTCTGCTGGACCAGATGACTAGCTTAAATCAGAGCTTTGATGCACTTCAGAATCAGATTAAAGAATCCAATTCTAAAGCAGAAAAGGTGGTTAAATCAGCTAAATCAGTTGAAGCCAAGACAAAACTAATGGACCAAAAACTACAAGTGGTGGAGAAAGAAAGAGCAACTGGCAAAGATAAACTTTTAAGACTACAAATGGAAGCATTAGCTCCAATAACAGGTTTACAAGCGGATTTTCTACAAAGTGAGATGGGTATGACCTATTAGGCATATCCTGATTTTGTGAAAAAGAAAAACCTGCCTGGAGAGATTGTGGTGAGATTCTCTAAGGGAACTACAAGGGACGTGGTGCTCAAGGCCACAAATGGGACAATCTTAAAAATCAAAGAAGTGGAAATCAGATTCTTGAAAGATATTCCATTCTAAATAAGGAAAAGAAGGAAGCAATACAAAAGCTTGACAAATTTTCTACAGAAAAACTCTACCCCTTATAGATGGATCTTTCCTGAAGGGCTGGTATTCAACTACAAAGAGAAAAAAGACTTTTCTGGAACTGCAACAAAGACCAACAGAAGAAAAGAAGGCAGCAGAGGAAAAAGAAGAAGAAGGCATCATACATGATTTGGAAAGCTCCAAGAGTTCAATGAGTAGTTCTGCAGAGGACTCTGAATCGGAAAAAGGGGTGGCTGCCTTGAAGCAACTGACAGTCAAATGGGACTTTGACAAACCAAAAAGAAGAGGGAGAAGGGGGAAATAATATTGTATTTAACTTGAAAGTTTGAGAAATATAACCTAACACTTATTTGATTTTACTTATGCAAAACCAGTGTAAACTGAAATCTTAATATCACACTCCAGTATATTATCCTTTGATATTTAGGGAACTTCATTCAACATGTTTAAAAATGTTTTTATGTTCTTTGCCTATTTTTAGGATTAGTGGGTAGTTGTTAGTTGTTAGTGTTTTAGTCTGTAGAAAAGCAATTATATATATATATATATATATATATATATGTTATGGTTAAATTTTATTATATATATATATATATATATATATATATATATATATATATATATAATAAAATTTAACCATAACGGGCTGGCCCTGTACTTATAACAACAGACCATATGTCTAAAGCTTTATCCTGAGAAGACAGAAGCACTACTGGTAGGGGGAAAGTCTGACCCCGGATTTAAAGTGTCACCCCTTCTGGATTGGGTTGCACACCCCATGAATGAACAGGCTCGTAGTGTCGGGGAACTCTTGGACCCAGGCCTACTGCTGGATAAACAGGTGGCAGCTGTGCCCAAAAATACCTTGTATCAGCTTCAGCTCCTTAGCCAGTTCCTGCTTTTCCTGGACAGAAAAGATCTGGCCACTGTGGTGCACACCCTGGTTACATTTAGATTAGATTACAGCAAAGTGCTCTACCTTGAAAAGTGTTCAAAAGCTTCAGTTCATACAGCATGTTGCAGCCAGGAGTTGACTGGAATGGGTCATAGGGACCATATCACTGCAGTCTTGGCCCATCTACACTGGCTTCCATTTGTTTCTGGGCACAATTCAAAGTACTGGTCTTGACCTTCAAAGCCCTATATGGTTTGCAACCAACATACTGGAAGGCCTGCCTAATCCCTTATGAACCTACCCAACCATAATGTTCATCTTTGGAGACCCTGCTTCTGGTGTCCCACCTTCAAAGATTAGATGGGTGGCACTGGCAACCTGGGGGAGGGCCTTCTCAGTCACAGCACCAAAGCTCTGGAACTCTCTCTGCAGGGATGGGAGACTCTTCTGTCCCCTTCTAGTGCTGTCTTTTGCCAGCAGGTGAAGACCTCAATGACCCCTCCTTCCAAAGATGTTTTCTATGTATTTTAACTATTTTATATCTATTTTAACTCTGTTTTTTAAAAATTATTTTAATGAGGTATGTTTGGGAGGGAGGGTTATTTTAATGGTTTTATAATGCAATTTTATCATGTATGTTTTAAATTATTAGCCGCTTTGGTGGCCCTTATAGTGGTAGAAAGGCAGGAAATACATTTTGTAAATAAAATAAATATGTACTATGCACTGTAGTACAGGCCACAAGCAACTTTCTGAACCATTTCATTGCAGTACATCCCTCGTACCTATGTAAACAAGCCCTCTTGAATAATTCAGTTTTGCACAGTTTGTGGAAAGCCAGGAGAGCAGAAGTCTTCTTAACCTCACCATGCAGGTCATTCCATAAGGTGGGGGGGGGTCACAACAGAGAATGTACCTGTATGAGCAGTTGTTGATTTTGCCCATTTGAAGGATGGCACCTGCTCAGGTGAGTGAAACTGTCATGGTAGATCATAGGGGGTGAGGCAATCCCACATGTGTGATAGACCTAGGCTATGAAGGGCTTTGTATGTGAAGGCTAATTCTTTGAATTGAGCCCAGTAGCTGATAGGCAGCCAGTGGAGTGACTGCAAAATAGGAATAATATGCATGCTCTGTCTAGTTCCTTATAATTACCAAATTGCAGGGTTCTGCACCAGTTGGAGTCTCTGAGCTGACTTCAAAGGGAGACTTAGGAAGAGTGCATTGCATGCATTGCAAGTTGCCACACCTCAGTGATCGCAGGATCTCAGTGAATCTGAGTAATTATGTGAAAGAAGTATAATCTAGAAAAGGACATGAAAGCTTATACTGTGAATAAAACTTTGTTGGTCTTAAAGGTACCACTGGACTCAAACTTTGTTCAGCATACATAACACTTCACTTTGGGTCATAGGGAAAAGCTGGTATTTATAAGCATCCTATCAGATGTGAAAACAGCATTGTGTTAAATTTTTTAACACAAGTTACACCAGGGAGACATCTAACATTGGTGACAGTTGTATAGCTACCTATTTACTTTTAGCATGATATCCCATGTGACTCAGTGTGAGAATGGGCCAAGAGATATAGTCCACAACAGGTCTCCTTAAGTAGAAAGTCCTTTATTTGTAGAAAAGATCATGTTAGTCAAACACTTTTCCTTTTAGTAATGCCCAAGCCTAGTAATGCCATTATAATTATACTTGATATGAAGTATGGCCTGCCCACCATCTACCAATCAATAGAGAGAATTATATATATTTATATTCCATCTTTCTCCCATCACAAAACTCAACACAGCTCACTTAGGCTGAAGACAGACTCGATTTCTGCCGCGCCTCCCCGGCGCGGCAGAATGGGGCCACAGCATTCCCACGCCGCCGGAAGGAAGCCGCCCACAGCGTTCAGACTGCGGGCAGCTTCCTGGAGCGGCGGGCGAACGCCATGCGGGCGCCCCTGCCCGCGCGCGTTCACACCCGCTTCGGCGGGTGGAACGCGCGTGCGGGGCACGCCGCACCAGCCGAGCACCACTTTAAAGTGGTGCTCGACTGGTGCACAAGGAGCACGGCGCCGGACGCAAGGCGTCCAGGCCGCCTCCTGGGGGCAGATGCGGCCGTCTGGACGGCCGCTCTGCCTCCGCTTCTGAAGCGGAGGCAGAGCGGCCGAGACGGCCAATCTGTCCTCAGCCTTAGTGTTCCCAAGATGTTTCCTATCCATGTGCTAACCAGATCCAGACCTCTTTAGTTTCATTTTAGCTTATCATATGCCTTCAAAAATAATCTGGGATCCATTGAGCTGGTTCCAGAGGTTTTGTTCCCTTACCAGTGGAGCCTTACTCTGAAAAAAAGCACCCACCTGTGGGTATAATGAGCCTTGGTCTTGTGCAAGAGGCGTATTTCACTGGGGTCCAACACAACATGTTTAAGATTGCAGGCTAAGACTAAGAAGCAGACCATTAAATCCTATGGAAAACACAACATGTTTAGGCAGGTCTGAAAAGTCCAGCAACCTTCAGCATCTGTTGTTGTTGAAGTATTTAAAGAAATGCTTAGAGAAACCAAGTAATGAACATATTGCTAATTTGAAAAAATTTTTCCTGTTCTACAAAGTACAAACCATAACTTGAAGAAATGTAAAGTGTAGTCATTCTGTTATATTTTCAACATCTAGAGGTAGTACCAAATGTTCACATATGTTCTAAGACTAAGAACTAGATACTGATGGTGCCTTCACTGTCTTTTTTTTTTGCCTCTTGCAAAGTCTTTCACATTTACCCATTACTCTAGTGCTACAATGTTTTTGTGAACCTTCTCCTTGGTATCTCAAGGTACATTGTCCTCCTTCACAGAGAACATAATGAAAGTCATCCTCCCACTAGCTGATTCTTAGAGGTGGAATGTAAGTAGTTAGGGTTCAGCAGCATAAACAGTGCTACTTAATTTGCACCTTGTTGATGAGTTGTGAACTGCTAAAAAGCAGTCACCACCAGGGGCTGTGCACACAGCTTAGTAGTGAGCCCAGTGCTCAAAGATGAACCAAAATGGTAAACAAGCCTTTAGACCAGAGCAACTGTGGTTGGAAGGTCCTTTATGTTTCCCTCCCTCATGATTATATTTTGTTACACTGAGCAACTCAGTATATATGTGCTGAAAGATTGGCACTGGCTACCCATCTGTTTCTGAGCACAGTTCAAAATACTGCTCATTCTTACCTTTAAGGCCTTAAATGGCTTGGGGCCTGAGTACTTGAAGGACCACCTCCTCCTGTACTTTCCAGCCTGCCAGTTAAAATCTGCCCCTCAGGCCCTGCTCCCTGGGCCAGTACCTTCAGAGGTGAGGAGGGTGGTGACTAGAAACAGGACATTTTCTGTGGTGGCATCTCATCTTTGGAATAATGCCCCTGTATAAATCAATAGTGTGACCTCATTGGGAATACTGTGTGCAATCTGATCACCACACCTCAGAAAGGAAAAAGTGCAGAAAAGGGCTACTAGAATGCTAAAATGGTTGGAACACTTTCCCTATGAAGAAAGGTTAAAGTGCTTGGGGCTCTTTAGCTTGGAGAAACAACGACTGAGGGGTGACATGATCGAGGTTTACAAGATTATGCGTGGGAGAACAGGTAAAGAAAGAAGCACTTTCTCCCTTTCTCACAATACAAGAACTCATGGACACTCAATGAAATTGTTAAGCAGTCAGGTTAGAACGGGTAAAAGGAAGTACCAAAGAATGATTAACACATGGAATTCACTGCCACAGGAGGTGGCGGCGGCTACAAGCATAGACGACTTCAAGAGGAAATTGGATAAACATATGGAGCAGAGATCCATCAGTGGCTATTAGATATTAGCCACAAGGTATAGATAGGAACTCTCAGTCTGGGGCAAATGATTCTCTGTATTCTTGGTGCTTGGGGGGGGGCAACAGTGGGAGGGCTTCCAGTGTCCTGGCCCCACTGGTGGACCTCCTGATGGCACCTGCTATTTTTGGCCACTGTGTAACACTGAGTGTTGGACTGGATGGGTCATTGGCCTGATCCAACATTGGCTTCTCTTATGTTCTTATGAATAGAATGTCCTTCCCTTTGAAGCTCACCTGGTACCTACTTCACTATAAGTTAGATGCCAGGACAAAAACATATATTTTTATGCAGGCTTTTAATTAGGGGGTATCTTTCCAGCAGTTTTATGCTTTGTGGTCTGTTTTAGGGACTGTTTCATTTGTTTTTATGACCCTGAGCTTGTTTTAATGGCTTGTTATTGTATAATGATTTCTGGTTTTATTTGTAAGTTGCCTCAATAAGGAGAGGCAGCACAGAAGTATCCTAAATAAATAAATATCAATAAGTGTTACTCGCATTTTCAAAAATCCTTACTATTAAGTTTCTTTGATTGTTAGTGACTAGGTTAAGTCTGTGTGTGGATTCAAATCCAGATCTCCTCAGTACCAGTCCAAAATACTGTGCACCACACCACAGTACCTCCCAAATGGCTCCTGGCCCTGGCGACTCTGACTGAAATTCTTCAGTGCCACATACAGAAGGGTTCTTTAGATGTATCCCCAGACCCAGTTGCCATTGCCAAAAAATTAAACCTAGGATAATGGACTGACAATGTATATGCTCTGTTAGTCCATATTGTGCTCCACCCCTCTCCTCCCATCCTCAAAGATTGAAAAAATCCATGATACTGCTGTCTTTTGATGACTTTGCATTAGTCAATCTCTAAGATATTGATTGGCATTCATATGAACACTCATATGCATTTGAAACATTACAGATCTCAACAACTAGGGGCATTGAGTCTAATAATGACCATTAGCCAAGATGGTAATGAAATCTATCTTCAACCTCAGGTCAAGTTTAATGTTTAAAGAGAGACAGAAACTTTCTAAGTGTTCTGTTTCTTGTTGTGTGCTTTTGTGTAAAACTACACTGGCAAGTTTTGGTAAGACACACCGCAAACAATACCACAAACAATTGGTACACTCTATTCTTTTTCATGTCCTGTTTTACTTCCACATTTCCTTGGAGCAACCTCTGACTCTGTTTCATTCCTGTATCGCATTCTGAATGCAAACATTTAAGAGAATGGGTCATGGCTTAGTGGTAACACATTTGCTTTGCATGTAAAAGACTCCAACTTCAATCCCTAGCATCTTCAGTTAAAAGGTCTTCAGGTTGGAAGTGTTAGGAGAGATCTTTCTCAGTCTGAGACTTTGGAGAGCTGCTGCCAGTCAAAACTAATGGTACTGAGTTATAGAGTAATCCTAAGAACATTTTCCTGGGAGTAACCCCCACTGAGTAGACTTCAGTAGGATTCACAGAGAGTAATCCTAAACAGGTCTACTCAGAGTGATTCCTATTAGATTCAAGCAGGCTTACTCCCAGGAAAGTGTTCTTTGTGTGATAACTTAATCATCTGTTTTGGTATATGACTGTTTCATGTGTTCATATACAATGTATAATTAGCACAGAGGCTGCACTTTCTGTTTAAATTGATGTGAATAAGCATGCTGCTTGCAATTTAAAAAAAAATAAAACAAAAGCTCCAGACCAGGTCTTTACACATTTATTTGGGAAATGCACATGGATGAATTTGGGAACAAAAACACTCAATCCAGAAGAAAAAAAAAACACAGCAAGGCCACACTTACCTATGAATTTACTTGGACAAATCAGTATTAGCTGGTAAGAGTTGACTACAGCTGTGCTTCCACTAGAACAATCTAATCCACCTTCCTTTTCATATATGTTTTCTTCAAAATCTCCAAGTGAGGTAGGAGATAGTATTAATAATTAATTAATAATTATCATATGGCATTGCATGTAGAATAGCCAGGAGATCCTAATATTGCCTGGCAGTTACAAGTTCTAGCTCTTTTAGCATTATGTACCACTAGGTGGCAAGCTAGACTTGTTTTTAAGGCAAGAGATGCTTCAGAGGTGGTTTGCCATCACTGGCCTCTGTGTCACAACCTGGTATTCCTTGGAGGTCACCCTCCCAAATACTAGCCAAGGCTGATCCTGCTTAGCTTCCAAGATCTGATGAGATCAGGCTAGCCTGGGCTATCCAGGTTAGGGTGGGGATATCATTAATAATACCTAATTGTTATCTGCCAGCTTCATTGGGAAATCACTGGTCTAAACCTTATAGATTGTTAGTGTTAATAAAACTATGGAAACCATGAGAGACTCTGCATGATGTATCCACCAACTGGTTACTTCAGTGCATTTTGGCTGGACACACTACTATCTGCCTACTGGCTTTGATGTTGATGTCACCAGACACGCAGGCTGCTTCAAGATATGATTATGCTGCATTTCCAGTGGCTGTTCCTTGTGCTATATCAGTGTTGTCATCTAAGTGGGGCTTGCTTCAGTCCTGTTTCTGCCGGTTTCTTGGAGTTCCAACTAGCATGAGCCTACTAATCCTTCTTTACTTCCTGTGAGGATTTTTCACAGTACTTATTAATTAATTGCACTTTTCACCATACCCTTCTTCTCATCCCTCACAATCCCTCATCCCTTACGTCTTGTTGTTTCAGACTGTAAACCAAATAGGCTCACATCTGTTTCATATTTTGAACACTGTCTTGTACAAGATAATCACTTAATAAATGTTACATATTATTACCATATTTGTGGACAAAGTTTAAAATAGAACCGAGACAAATTTGGGAATTAAAGTAAGTTCTCCAACTTCCTTACAAAATTCTGAACTTAAATCCTTCTTATTTAAACTTCTTCTTCTTTTTTTTTTTTTTAAAAAATCCAAATTGGGGATGGTAGTCTATACATACAGGAGGTGGTATAATAGTAGAGTATACTACTTTAGGTAAGGAATAACAGTTTTTGAATGTTTCCACAACAACAACAACAACAACATCCCTGTGAAAGTAATATTTGTGTGTTTGTGTATGTGTATGTGTGTGTCAAAGAACAGATCACAGAGGAAGATTCTAGTCCAGTCTGTTCCCTGTATGACAAGTTTCTCCATACAGGAAAGTTTGGCTATTATAACATGTGGAAATATTTTCTAAAAATGACCGCCACAGTCTGCTGTAGTCTGCTGCAGTCTATTCTTCATTATAACCAATAGAATGTGTGTGGGAAATGTTGAACAGTGTAAAGCGCTATGCAAATACTGAGTAGTTGTTATTTCCACCTCACAGTTTTGCCATCTCATATGGACCTCTGTTACAGAAGTTTTAAAGTGCCGGGGGAGGGGATGTAAGTGTATTAAATTTGCCATGTTGGAACTGTACTTAGCATTGTCTTAACATTCATGAGAAAGGTGTAAGTAAAGTACTTCAAAAGTATACCTCAAAGTAAAATTTAAAAATGAAATTAAAAAAGATTAACTCTAAATCTGAATTTCAGATTTGGGTGACATTTCATGTCATTTCCATTGTTAAAACAGAGACGTTGGCCTCAGCTTGCACTTCTGATGTTGTTTCTCCATCTATGGCAAAATAGCACTGCTCATTTGCCTGCCCAGTTTCCATGCTATACGGCTTGATAATGCTTTACTTTCAAGACTAAGTATAAAGCTGTACTTCATTTTGCAGAGGAATGCAGCATTAAAAGCAGAAATCTCTGCAGGATCCCTCCCAGGAACCCCAAAGCAGAGCACTGGGTAAAGTGCTTCCTGAGACCTGAAGGTTCTCTAGGGAGAGGATTAAGACCAGGGACCTAATTCCCCTGAAGGCTGTGTTTTTCTTAGGCATTCACAGCATTGGCTTGCCTTAAAGGGATCATTGTTTAATGATGCCAGACCAATAGCCCAATTTAAACCACTCAGGGTGGCAAAATGTGAATATGAAAGGATGTTTTCATATGGCATAACTTAATTATCCTTCCTCACAGAATCTCCCCTGCAAGCAATGGCATGATTTAATTATCCTTCCTCACAGAATCACTCCTGTAAGCAATGAGTTTTGTTGCAGGCCTGCTGCCAAAACCCAGCAACAGTTTCCTGACACTTTCTGGTCCCCTTTCCCAATCTGCCTTGTAAAGAATGAGTCCCCGCACTGTGGTTTTAATACCCAGCTGCGTAACCTTGCAACATCCCAATGCTGTGAGGACCTTTCTTCAGTATCTGCATTTTTGACCCCCAAAGAGAAAAGAATTTGCCATATATAGAGTGGAAAAACAGATTGTGAATATTACTTAGCAAAGGCACTCATCCTCACACTTCCTGCCACAAATAATGTGTGTTACAGATTCTGAAACAAAACATAAATTATTACATTTCAGGACATTACTGTTATAATATATCGTTTTCAGTGTCAGAACTTTTGCAATGTAATTTGGAGTGGCTTCCAGCGATTATGACTTCACACTATCAGTTCAAAGCAGTACAGTTTTCTGCAGTCTTCTTTTTAAGAACAAAATGAAACTGTTCAGTGTTGCATTAGTCAAATGGTCCTATGAAATTAAAAACGCCACTCAGAAACACAGCTGGTTAGAGTAGAGCCATATTACCATGAGTGCTTTGCTATCAAAACGCTTAATCCATAAATGGCACAGAACTCCCTCTCAAATTAAATTTCAGACTGAAGTTACACAGCATGGGAAATGATAAAAGCATACACTCCCTGGTCACTGTAGAAAAAAATAAAGTTTGGGGAAAATCACTTTTCTTCTTTTATACTATATGCAACTGTGTGATTAATATAATCTCTCTACCAATTAAACAGAACTGGTTTGGCCCATATTTTGAACAGCTAAGAGAAACCCAACATTAAGAATGTAAATGCCAATAACAGGATTTCAAGGCTTTTTTTTGTCACCATTTCAGACTTTCTTGACCCAACACTTTTGTGCATTGCAGTTTATCAATGACACTGGGGGTCAAAAGTGTTAGTGTGAATCAAGTTACTTGGACAAAGCCAGAATCAGGTCAGATCACCATGGGATAGTCCCACAAGGCCTTCTACAGGCTGCTACCACCAAGGAGTTCTAAGGGAAGGAAAGGAAAGACCATGAACTAAACATCCCAGAAAATTCACTAGCAAATGTGTTATTAATCAAGGCAAATACAAACAAAGTTTATTAAAATGCCTTGTAATGGTTCATTCCAAAACAACACATGCACATCTTAACACTGGAACTCATTCCACTTGAGTTACATTCTTCAAACCTGAGCAGCCACAAGTGTGCCAGAAAGGAAAATAAACATCAGAGTGACGTGTGCAGCAACACGTCTAGTTTGATGACTGATTATCTAATTTAAATAGACATTTTAAAATACCAATTAAGTGCAAGGTTTGTACCAGTGGCCTAACACCAAATGGAAAAGTGATTTGGGTGTTATTAGAAAAGTGCTTAATTATGGAAAATGGATGCTGGTATCATTGAGAAGTTTTGATGTGATGTGTGTTAATTCACTGTAGTTGCAGTAGCCCAGTTTTTTTTTCCATTGGCAATTAAAGCAGAGTTAAAGGATTGTTACTTCACTGAGTGTAATTTTGGAGACTGGGGCATAGTTGTTCTTAATGCATCTATGTACTATGGCCAAAATCCCCATAGACTCTCATGTAGCTAGAGCTACTCATTAAGTAATTGACAGTTTTGTCCTATGTAGAATTACATCCTTCTAAGACTACTGAAGTAAATAGGCTTAGAAGGGTCTAACTCTGCTTAGGATTGCACTGTACATCTTTGTATCTCATATCCCCTTCTGCAAAGGGAGCTTACAATAGAATCTACAGTTAGTTCAATGCATTTTTCAATACAATAAACCAATTACAGAAATAGAATGTAAGTGTACAAGTTGCCACTCGGCAACAATCAAAAGCCCCCTGAAACAACACTGTTTTACACAGCATCCTGGTTGCACAAAGGCCCATCATATTCCTCACCTCCAGTGTATCCATTCCACACTTTTGGGGCCACTGCAATGAATGCCCATGACCATGCTGTAATTGTCTATGTCTTCTAGGAAACGAGACTGTTGTATCAAGGAGACAGAGCCACTAAAACAAATTATCCTTGGATGTGGCTGGAAAGCACCTGCTGAATAAGGGTCTTGTTGATATGGCACTTGCTGAAGCTAGGCAGGTCTGAATCTGGAGAGCATTTGAATGCAAGATATCCAGGGAAGACTTTGTACAGTGTGTCTCTGAGTTCGAATATTGAAGAAAAGTGGGATACAAATGCAACAAATATAGTGCATTATATGCATGATGGCATTTATATTGTTTGTTCATTTTAATATTTTTATGTTCTTTGGTTTTTATGGTAGATTTTATTGCTGTCATAATTCTTTGTCTATACTGCTTTGGGTATTCCTATGGAAAATGGGGAACTACCCTTCTGTAAGTAAGTAAACAAGTTCACTCAGTATCTCAATAATGATATTTGTAGGAATACTGTGACATAAGTGTGGAGGCTTGCAGCCAAAGTGGCATAAACCAAATAAAATCTTTAAATAAAAAAAAATATTTAGTCTGGTTTTTAAGGTTTGTGGTGAAGGCACTAGCATGATACACCAAATTTTAGTATTAAGCTGGCTCTTTGGGAGTGTTTTGTGCAGATGATGTGGCTGTAAATATTTATGGTTCACTGTTTTCTCACTGAAGAAACAGGATTAATTTGTACTGACTGACGAGCATCATGGCCAAAGTAGCTATTAAAATAGTATAAAGTTATGACATATAGTCTATAGAGTGAAATGTTTTTTCAACCACCTTAGCCAAGTTATTCCATAGATTTAATTGAAGTCCCTTGGCCTATTGTTCCAGTTCAGAATCCACAATTTATTTCTGGCTGCAGAAGGTTTTTTTTGCAAACAGGAGTAGTCCTTCCAAAATCTCTCTGGGAAATGATATGCAGAAATCGGCCTCTAGTTCAGAAATAATAAACCTAATATTCATGGACAGCATTTGAACCGTGTCTAGGTTTAGTTGACATGAAGGTCAAAGATACAATTTTATCAGTTTCATTTTGAAGGCCTTTACTTGATCATGACAGCACCTTGTTTCTAACACAATTATTGTAATCATATTTCCTATGCTGTTTGACTACAGTGGACCCAGATAGCATTACAGTAAAAAGCCACCAAAATGGGGTGCAAGTTTCAAAGTTAAAGGTTAGAGAGCAAGAGTTACAAATTCTTGTTCAAGGCCTAATCATGGAGTATTCCCCATGGAAATGTTACTGGAGGTTTTGTGAACTCTGACATTTGCGCTCAGCATATTATATGGGCTGGATAAAGAGCCATTTAACAATTGCAATGATCAGGCAATAAGAAACTATTCACTCATAACTCTTGCTGTATGTACACATTTCTAACTTTGTATCCAAAAGATTTGTACTGAAACAAAAAGCTGCATATTTCTATTACTTTCAGGGGGTTGTCTGCATAAAACTAATGTATCTGATGAATCTTATAGTGCAGAGTACCAGGACTGATTTCATTTAATCTATATAAGATTTCATTTAAACTACACAGTTTTGTTGTCTCTACATACTGTGTTTTTTTGTTGTGACATTATAAAGATATATACTCATACCTCTAAAAGATTAAAGGTATTAGCAAACAAATTGTACAGTAGAGATGAACGGACAATCACTTCCATGTTTTAGCAAATAATGAGAACTGAATTTGATTGCTTCTTCTATACATTAGTTTAATTTCTGAAGGTCCTGATGCTTGAAATTATTTGTTTGCAATTTGATATCTCCTGTTCAAACTGAAAGACTGTGAGATATTTGCAGGGGAGCACCACTGTTCCCATTGGTTTGTAAAAACAAACAAACAAACCCCAACTCATAATAATTCTAGCAGGTAAGGGAAGTAAAGAATTATCTTAAATATTTCACAGAAAATGTTAGTTGTGAGCAGAGATTTTATTAATGTAATGTCTTAGATTAACAGGTCCAGTCTTGGAAGTTGTATGTTTCTTGCATTCAGACATTTAGGTTTCTGTGGGTATGTAAACATGGCAGAGATTCTTAGACTGGCAAAACAATATCTACACCAGCTGAACAAGATTATTAAGAGACCATGTGATGATTTTTCAGTCTGCCCACATTGTTTTGGCATGTATGGAATGTTTACATGGCAAACTTGTCAAAAGAATCAGATTCCATGAACACAAATTATGAACACATGAATTTTCTCTCAAGATTCCTGGCATGTACACTGATACCTGTGCTTGTGGCAACCAGTTGATAGAACCAGTTTACTATGAGCATATCCACTCATGGCAGAAAATTTTATTTTAAAAAACTGGAAAAGTTAGTTGAAATAACACTGCAAAGCAATTATGTAAAGGGACCAAGCTATCAGGAAGTTCTGATTTTGAGCTGGAAACCTTGAAGTTGGTGACAGCTTCACTTACCACTGTTTCCTCACTCTGGGAAAACCCACTGAATGCCTTATTATAGGAGTTATCTTCTACTGGGTTTCACCACCTCCCTACATATTAGTTTCTGTGTCTCCTAGCTACTTATAATTATCCCCAGGTATCATTCATCTCATGCCTGAGGAATAAGTAAACTTGGTTTCTATGTGCTCCTCCCGCTCTGATCCTTCCTCCTTTTCCTGCTGATACCCCCCTCCATTTTCTGTAGACCACTGCCTGGGAGGGAGTCTGGTTCTCCCATCACCTTTGCATTCCCTATTTGACTTCCATTCCAACAGTATTTTTTACTTGAAGGTAGTGGGAGACTGAAAGAGATGTGTGAGCAGTCTCCTGGTTTATTTTTTAAACCTTCAGTGCAACTGCAAGACCTGAATATTTGGCTGAAGCAGTTTTGGGGAGAGGTGGACATATGTTCATCCCTTCTACCACAGACCATTTTTCTAATTGACAATTGCCTCCTTCAAGGTGCTTGTCTTTGGCAGGAGAAAAGAAACAGGGACACTATATCTCCCCCCCCCCCCCAGGAGGGAAAGTAGCTAGAAAGAGCAATGATCAAGTATCCCCTCTCTTATCATTCCCATCCATTCTCACCCATCTCCTATGTCTCTTCTAGTCTGACCCTCAATTTGTCTTCCACATGTTCAGAGAAAAATGGCAATAGTGCTTTTGAGGGATTGCCTGTCCTTCAGGAAAAAAACCTTGTATTTATGGCTACACCATTAAATAAATAGTGTAAGCCGCTCTGAGCCTGCTGTGCGGGGAGAGCGGCCTAGAAATTGAATTAATTAATTAATTAATTAATTAATTAAATAAAATAAAGTACAACACCAATGTTGAAAAAGGAAAGTGAATGAGTTGTTGTTCCTATTCATTCAAATGAAGAAACTGTTATATAATGAACACATTTGAGCAAAAGAATTTCCTGCTCAGGCCCCATGAAAATGAATGAGAGCAGCACAGCAGCTCTGCCATGCCTTTGCTCAGGGGTCCTCAAACTTTTTAAACAGGGGGCCAGTTCACTGTCCCTCAGACTGCTGGTGGGCTGGACTATAGTTTAAAAAAAAAACTATGAACAAATTCCTATGCACACTGCACATATCTTATTTTGAAGTAAAAAAACAAAACGGGAACAAGTGGTTAAGTGTGCAGAGACTCTAATCTGGGAGAACAGGGTTTGATTCCCCACGCCTCCACTTGCATCTGCTGGATGACCTTGGGCAATCCTGTGTAATACCTGGAAAAATCTGTACCAGCTCTGTACCAGCTGTTCTCTCAAGGACAGTTGTCTCAGAGCTCTCTCAGCCCCACCTACCTCACAGGGTGTCTGTTGTGGGGAGGGGAGGGGAAGGGAAAGGAGTTTGTAAGCCGCTCTGAGACTCTAAGTGAGTGAAGGGCGGGATATAAATCCAATCTCTTCTTCTAATAGCCACTCATGGGCTTAAGATGTGTTGACTTAAGAAAGCTGCTTGTTGTCAAAGGGCAAATGGGGGGGGGGGGGGGGGGAGAGAAGCCTGGCGATTATTTTTCACTGGGGCAGCATCACACAAACCCACAGACACATCCCTCCTGTTTTCCTGCCTGTTGGGGGAGGGAGCTACACATGCTCAGAGGTCCTTCACTCCTTTATGAAAGGTCCAAAAAAGGGTTGCCAAGGAAAAGCACCCATAAGAACATAAGAGAGGCCAATGTTGGATCAGGCCAGTGGCCCATCCAGTCCAACCCTCTGTCACACAGTGGCCAAAAACACCAGGTGCCCTCAGAAGGTCCAGCAGTGGGGGCAGGAAGCCCTCCCACTGTTGCCTCCCCCCCAAGCACCAAGAATACAGAGCATCACTTGCCCCAGACTGAGAGTCCCTGTTTGCTTCCATTTCTTGGCCCTTTCCCCATCAGCATGGAGAATACACAGGACACCAGGAAAAGTAAGATACACCCTCCACTTTTTCTTTTTTCCCTCTCTCTCTCTTGGTACGGCTCTCCCATTCCCCCCCCCCCCCCCCGCTCTGCTCTGCTAACCCCAGTTGCTGGATCTGGCTTTGAGGGTGCCAACCTCCAGGTGGGACCTGTGGATCCCCCAGAATTACAGCTCATCTCCAGATTATAAAAACCAGTTTCCCCGGATGAAATGGCTGCTTTGGAGGGTGGACTCTGTGGCACTGGACCCCACTGGGGTCCCTGTCCTCCCCAGGCTCCACTTGCAAATCTCCAGGAATTTCCCCACTGGGGTCTGGCAACCCTATCAGACTGGCTTGGAGCCTTCCTCTTGACTCTCTGAGTCTTGGAGCATCTCCACGCTTTTGCATTCAATCCCCCCCCCCCCAGGGGGCGGGTGGCGTAGCTTCCTTTGGCCGGACACACACACACACACACACACACACACACACACACACACACTGCAAGGAGTCTCTCTCTCCTCTCCCCTCCCCCATTGCAGCAGGCATCAGGGAGGGGGCAGGTTGTGGTGTCACTTCTTTTGGCCGGCCAGCTAGCCAGCCGACACACACACACACACACACACACACAAACACACACACACACAGAGAGAGAGAGAGAGAGAGAGAGAGAGAGAGATACACACCCAAAGAAAATAAAAGTTCCTTCGGAGCCTGGAGGTTCCAGGCAGCTCTTTTTGCGCTCGGAATTCTCCTCCACCCCCCCCCCCCCGGGCAACTTCTAAGCAGCGGTTGCTAACCCAAAGAGAACTCCAAAGACTCTGAAAATTGCTCCCCCCCAACTGCTCTGAGCCCCCGCTAGCCAGGCAGGACAGTCGGGCACACAGCAAAGAAGCAGCAGAAGGCACGGCTCCCCATCTCAGAGAGGCTCCGCCGGTGGCACACCAAAGTCAGGTGCGCAGGGGGGGAGCACCAATGCGCCCCTTTCCCCTCTCCTTTGAGACCAGGGGCCTCTCTGGACCAGATAGAGGCTCCCCCCCACCCAGCGGGCATGGCTAAGGCTGAGGAGGAGAAAAAACAAGATAGCTCGCCACCACCACCAGTAGCCAGCCTCCCGTCCCACCACCCTTTGACTTGCCTGCTGTAGCCACCCCAACACCATTGCTCCCTGGCAAGGCGGCAACCAACCGACCACCCCTGGGCTGGCCCCACTCACCTTGCAGTTGCAGCTGGAATACGGCTCTGTGTGTGTGTGTGTGTGCGTGCAGTGCACAGTTCAGGCTTTTGTTGTGGGAAACAGCATCGAGGTAGGGGCACGAGCACTGCACGTGCTCCCTTACAAACTCCAGAGTGCTCCGATGCATGTGGCTGCAAGAGGGCAGGCTTTTGGAGAGGGAGGGAAGGAGAGAGGGGGCAGGGCAGCCGGAAAGAGGCAGCAGAAGGACTGGACTGCTCCCTCGACTCCTGAGTGCTCCTGAGAGGCTTCAAGAGCTTTTGGCGAGGGAGAGGGGACGGGGCTGAAGGCCTAATCTGCGCCCGCAGGCCATGCGCTCATAGGCGATTGCCTAACCTCGTCTAGTGAATGAACTGGCCCTGGAATCAGAGGACAGGCAGCGGCGGCAAAAACACCCGGCGGGCCGGATAAATGTCCTCGGTGGGCCGCATGTGGCCCGCGGGCCGTAGTTTGAGGACCCCTGATTTAGAGAAACTATATCTAAAGTTGGCACATTATGTATCATGTGTTTATATTATCTGGTCCTCAAACTGTTTAACAATTTATTCGTGGCTGCTTCCTGCTACCAAGTGGTGCTTCTGGGGGAGGGCAGTATTTTGAAAAAAAATGTTTTGTAGCTCAAGGGACAGGTGCCCTTCACAGCCATGCAGAGCGGCAGAGTAGGAGACAGGGCCATACTTGGGTCTCTTGCAGCAGGCAGATGTCTCTGGCAGCTTCCAGTAACAGTGGCTTGCCAGCAAAAGTGGGCAGGGATTCACATGTGGCTCTCTAGCCAAAAACCTGATCACTTCTGGACTATAACCTTCTGTATGTTCATGTTACTATGTTATTTTATTAATTATTCATTCTTTGTATAAGTGTGGTAAATATAGGATAAATAAGATTATTTGCTATACATACTTAGCATGAAGGAATTTTCAACACTCCAGAAGATCAACTGTATACTGTTTAAAGAGGAAAAAAGCCAGAATTTTATTATTGTTCCTGAAATTATAAAATGATTTTTTTACACAAGAGCCATGTTCATCTTTTATCTTCCAGATGTCATTTCAGATCCTTTAACAGAGCCACACATAACACCTACAAACACAAACAGAATTTGTTTTTTTACTGTTCTTTTTTTAAAAAGAACTTTGATGTCATAAGGACAGGCATAATTAGGCTCAAACTTTGTAAATATTTTCCACACATGCAATGGATTGGAGAGGAACTGAATGGCAGCCTGGACTGCAATTTAAGACCTACTAAGTAAACTGAAAATATTTACTTCCTTGAAAATGTAATGAAGGTTCAATCTAAAATTTCAAACATGCAAACAATTGATTTAAGAGCTTCCAAGAGACTTTTGAACCATTCCTCCTTGTTAGATTCTGAGGTGGTGATGACTGACACATTTTGGCTGTTCTGGTAACAACAGTTTGGAGTGTCTAGATCTTCTCTGTGAGTTTTAGTTTGTGCTAATAACCCCTACTGATGCAGATTTGTGGAAAGATTTTATTACAAAGAACAAATGTAAGCCACCTATGAGCTAGTGGTTCTTAACTATGTGTGTGTACTCTAAAAAATAGCCATAAACTTGTGGAATCACGTGATATTTGTTATCTGTCACTTCAACACCTCAGGGAAATTCAGCTGAAAAAAACTTATTGAGGCCCACTGTGATGGACAGGCTAGGTTCAGCCTCTTCCTAAGAACTGCCCATGAGAGCAGATGGAATGTTGAGAGAAGGAGACTTGGAAAAAGAGCAGTTGAAAAAAATGACAGTTGGGGGTTAGCAGCAGACAATTAAGTGCTGAGGTGAAAAGAGGTGTTTTTTTTTTAACTGCTTCCAGGTAACTGTTCAGAGTTTCCATAGCCTCCCTGGGATCTGCTGTGTAGCTGCAGCCATTGTTCTGTGTGATGAACAGGCTAGGTTCGGCCTCTCCCTAAGAGTAGCCCATAAAAGGCGACAGAATGTTGAGAGCCAGAGACTTGGAAACAGCAGTTGAAAGGAGGACAGGCAGGCGAAAAGAGGGTTGTCTGCCTGAGCTGAGGCTAAGCTGAGGCGAAAAGAGGGTTGTCTGCCTGAGGGGAACTGTACAGAAGAGCTGCCTAGAACAGGCTGGAAATAGTAAATTTGGAACTAAAGGACCCCAGTTGTAGGTATAGGACTTAAGTTCAAAGTTCAATGGAAGTGAAAGGTTGTTTCTTAGACTTTACTTCACCTTCTCAGTTGCATTGAAAGCCCCATACTGGGGTGACCATAAGTTGGCTGCAACTTGATGGCACTTTACACATACACAAAGGGTGTTCATTTCAAATAACATGAGCCCCAAGTTTCAAAGGCAGCATCTACCATATTTTTTTGTTGTTGACTTCATCTGATTTGGGGGCTAAATTGGTAAAACAATGATTTATTTTTGCCTGAAAATGTCCTCATGTTTTAAGTTGATACCTCATTGCTCTCTATAAAACTATAAATAGCCTCCTATATTATCCAATGCTAGCTTTAAAACTCTTTCTCTCCCTCTACCAGCTGGCTTTGACTTACACAGATACGTAGATATTTTGTATAGCTATGTAGATCTACATATATAGGTATGTAGATATGTTACCACCATGATTTAATTTAAGCATTTATAAACTTTAAGGCTGCAGTATAGATTAGGAATGCTTAAATCCTATTGATTGCAATCAGATTTCAGTAGGCATAACTATGCATTAGACTGTGGTCTAAATGGAGTGCGTGCCTTTCATGAAAGGTTTGAAAACTGGTTCTTAACTTCTGCTCTATTTGCTATAGCTAAGATATGGAATGGTTAAGATGTAGGGTTGATAAGGCACCTGATTTTATGAGACTTTAATGGAAGACAACTTTGGTTGATTACTGGCTTTGAGGACATTTTGGAACTAGCTGATTGCCTCTGGCTTTAAAGAACCTTTGTTTTATTCAATAAATGTACTTGGAACTCTGTGTGGTACCCCTTTTAAAAGGAGGCTTTGTGGAATCAGTTTTCCCATTCGGACTGCATGTCACTGCAAGTGGTTGACTCTGTCATCCTAGGTCTCATCTTCTCTAAGAAATGGGAATTTTGGAAACATTCAGAATTCAGTTCCTCACATATGTACCTAAGAGTAAGACCAATTGATCTCAGAGGGGCATGTTTTTAAGTTAGCATGCATAGGTAGGGTTGCCAACCTCCAGGTGGGGCCTGGGGATCCCCTGCTTTTACAACTGATCTCCAGCAGACAGAGATCAGTTCCCCTGGAGAAAATGGCTGCTTTGAAGGGTGGCCTCTATGGCATTGTACCATGCTGAGGCCCCTCCACCCCAAACCCTGCCCTCTCCCGGCTCCACCCCCAAAGTCCCCAGGTATTTTCCAACCCGGACTTGGCAACCCTATGCATAGGATTGGGATATCTGTCAGGCTTGCCTTTTATTGTCAAACTATGTGTTTCAGTTATTAACTGAAGATTAGAAAATTATTGGACAGAGGAGAAAGTGTCCCTTTCTTTCAACTGTGTATCTGTTGATTCCTATAGAACAATATGCTATTTGGCAAAGGCCAGAAACTATTTGCTAAGATTTGTTTTCATCCCCATGAACCATAGGATTGAAAATAACCAATCTATGCCCCATACGTGTGAGGTCTTTCCTTTGTTTGTTTTAAATGGCTAACCTTTTATACTTTAGGGCAGTTACTGAAATACATTATTGAGCCCTCTTCGTGTAACAGACAGAGCTTGTTTTCCTTGGACTTCTCTAGACATGGTTGAAAATATAAGTTTTCAGAAGATGTTTGAAAATGAGGTGGCAAGTCAAGAGGCAGTCCTTCTGCAGGAGGCTGCTCCATATGGAAAGAGCAACAAGGTCAGGGAGAACGCTAATAGAACATGGTGGGAGGATGTGGAAAAGCAGACGGATGGTGGAACTGATTAAAATCCTTGCTGAAAGACAAAGATGGAGATGCATTTTGCTAAGGATATGAATTTGTAGTAAGGAGTCAGACAAACCATAACAGCAACAACTAACAGGGGATGATCATTACACATATATGCCATTTATTACTGACATTTTGACATTCTGCTCAGTGAAAACACGTATGCAAAAGTCTTCATTTGTAAAGAACTTCCTGCTTGTACCTTTTATGCAGGCAAGACTGCAAGACTGCAGTTTTTTGGCTGTTTTAAGCCCCCCTCCCCAGAAGGCACCCTCACAGGCCAGTCTCAGTCCAAGAACCCACAGAATCTGTACTGGAAGCATGGACTGTTTCCAAACTCTCTGATTCAGAATTTTTTTTTTTAAGTGGATGGCATCCAACCCAGCATTAATTTGTGCTGTCTTGCATTGGGGAGGGACACTTGACTGTTTTACATCAGTATCTGGTACATCTATTTTGTTTTGCCCTAGTTCCTCCTTCACTCTTATGTTCACTTTCCCTTATCTCTTTGAGATATTCCTTTCCTTTTATGATACAGCTCTTTTGACCATAGCCTTTTACCTAATTCCACATGGGGTGGGGGGGGGGGAATTGCACTCGAGTCACAAAAGTTTTTTAATTTTAAGCTGGGTTGCTAAAAGGTAGGATGCCACTGACCTGGTGATGTATGGGGTCCTTACCTTGTAGGGGAAAAGAAAGGCTCTGATTAATATTTGTGAGCTCATTTTTCTCAAGTATCGAGGTATTCCATCTCTGTCGCTCCTCATTGAAATTGAGACATTTGATAACTAGATGAGCCAAGGTACCTATCTTCCCTGTATTACAGAAACACCAGCATTCTGAAAAGGGAATTCCCAAAAAACGACCTTTCATTTCTGGGTTTAATACAGTATTCAGTCTAGCAGCCAAAAAAGCATCTCGATATTGGACAACCATCATAGACTTCAAATATGCTGGGAAGGTAGCTGGAATTAAATCTCCCCCAACCAATATTCCCTCTAAGCTGTGGAGTCTTGTGAGCTAAAATTCTACTTTGTGAGCTACTTGCATTAAAGCTGTGAGTGAGCAATTTGGCTGCTGCAGAAATTAGTTTGCTCTGGAGCCATCCTTCCTGATCTAAGACAAAAATGTGTGAGCCGGAGGCTAAAAAACTGTGAGCTAGCTCGCACTAACTCAACTTAGAGGGAACACTGCCCCCAACCCATTTTATTCTAAGAATATGAATTGTGCACACACTTATGTTTTACATGTTTACTTTTTAAAAACAATGTCTCCTTTCCAAAGCCTTCAGTCCTCTGCTTCAAGGACATTGCCATTGCCATTGAAATTTCAGCAGTGATGTGAGACAACAGGTAAGACTTCTCAATAAGCAGAGAGCTACATGCTCAAGAGGTATAGCAGTAGATTTAGGGTCAACAGGCAAACCTAAGCAAGTGTACAAAATCCCCTCTCTTCTCCTTGCCTGGTTTCCATCTGAATGAAGTCCACCCTTGCCTGAAATTTAGCTCTATAAGTGTTAACATCAGTAGTTCACATTAGTGCCATTGTGCTACCAAATTTACAGTGTGCATCTATAGTCAGAGCCAGACTTCCCACTATATGGTTATTCTTTTCTTTTTTTGCTTCTAGGAGCATGGCCAGATCCAACCAGCAAACAATTCAGGTGGCTGTTGATAGATTTCCAAATCAAACTGAAAATCAAGGGTGCCTGTGAGTCTAATTATTTCCCGCCTTCATACTCATTCCCACACTCTGCATCTAACTCCTGTCCTGAACCTCAAAACCATCTCTCATTGATGGTAACCAAATATACAGGTATGGACACTGCTATTAGGTCTGTCAGGTCCCTGGCTGGGTCAGGAAATCTGCTGTTCCTGGCTCCTGTTGCCCACTGCTGCTTAGAATGGCAGCAGGAGGGAAAAAACGCTGCAATGCCTGCTGTGGTATCACATTACTTCTGGTTAAAAAATGGAAATTACATTGAGTAGCTCTAGGAATTGCCCCAAACTTGATTGTTTTACAATACAGTTTCCAGTGATTCCTAGAGCTACCCATGCAATGCAGGCCCCATCTATATTTCTGCCCACAGCCCCTCCAATGGTTGCCAGCCATTGCCTGGCATCCCTAACTGTGATTTTTAGTGGACTTAGAAGGATGCAACTGTGCTTAGGACAGTTCTGTACATGTCCCATGTTGCATTGTGTGGCTGTCAAGCCCTTCCCACTCCTTAAATGAAGTGAAGCAATCACTTCCAGAGCAGACACAGATTTACAAGGAGCAACTTTTCCAGCATGCTCTGCAGCCATTCTTCGCTTACAGCCATTGCTGTGGGACTTGAGAGTTTTTTTTATGTCCATGTCCTCGCTGACCAGATCCCATAAAGCAGCATATAGTTTTGGGATAATTTAAGGCTATGAGATGTACAGATGTGGCTTATTCACAATTCACCAATTTAGTTGATGTGTTATTCAAAAGATGTAGTAGGCAATACAGATTTGGAAATAATGTCTTAAGGTATAACCCAGTCAACGAAGTTCAAGGAGATCTCCGCAGAAAAAGAGCGGTTAGCCTACTCTTATCTTTTTGCTAATGTGACTAAATTAACACATGGATGCCAAAGTTACAACAGCTCTCAAGTTCAGTCAGGTAGATAAATAGAAAAATGGTCTGCATTTGTTGTGTCATGGAATGATTAAATAAAGAATGGTATTAAGCCATTTGTTTTCTTTAAAGCATTGCAGAGCTATCTGTCTGTCCGTCTGTCCATATGTCTGTATAAGGTATGTTGAGTTGTTACATTTATATGCAGGGCTCTTTTTGTAGAAAAAGCCCAGCAGGAACTCATTAGCATATTAGGCCACACCCCTGACAGCACAGCTCATTAACATATTAGGCCACACCTGATGTTACCAGAAGTGTGGTCATCCAGCCACATCCACCTTTTGCTTCTTATTCTGTTTACCTTGTTGTCAAAACAGTTTTGACAAAACCAATAAAAACATTATTTTCTGTCCCATCTATATAAAATCTTGCCTGAACCAATATCTTATGTCCAACAATTATTCCCACACTGGATTGGAATCAATTCCTAAAGGTTAGGTTCCCATGGAAATCAGCTTGCCTTCCTGCAGAACTAGTACGCTGAACATGATTTTTTTAGGGTTGTCAACCTACAGGTGGGGTCTGGAGATCTCCTGGAATTACAACTGAGCTCCAAACTACAGAGATCAAGTCAATGGCTGCTTTGGAAAGTAGAGTCCATGGCATTATGCCTTGCTTAAGTCCCTCCTTCCCCTAAACCCCACCCTCCACTCCCAAATCTCCAGGGATTTCCTCAACCTAGAGTTGGCAACCCTAGTTCACTGGCAGAACAATGCTAGGAGCCAGTTTGGTGTAGTGGTTAAGTGCACGGGCTCTAATCTGGGAGAACCGGGTTTGATTCCTCACTCTCTCCCTTGCACCTGCTGGATGACCTTGGGCAAGCCACAGCTCTGTAGCAGCTGTTGTCTCAGAGCTCTCTCAGCCCCACCTACATCACAGGGTGTCTGTTGTGGGACTCCAACTTTGTTCTGCTGCTTCAGACCAACACGGCTACCCACCTGAATTATTACACTATAATACTTTTTACAAGCAATTATGTACCAGTGGAGTGAACAGGTGGTCTTTACCACATCAAAGTATCACTACCATCACAAGATCACCAATCGTTGGAAGTCAACTCCTCAGAAGCAGAAATCTCTCTTATTAGGAGGTTTAAGAACATCAGCTTTGCTGGCCCATTAAAGGCAGATGTCAGCCCAGTGGCAGGAGAAGAGGGACAATCATCTTCATCAGAAACTCTGCCCACTTTTTAAATTTCACAAAACAGGCAATCTCCAAAGTGCTGCTGACCATGCTCATTTTAGTTACATCTCTGTTTCTCTGCAGATATCCCCCAAAGTCCCCCATGCAACAGTCAAGTGTTCTGCCAGCACACACAACAATGAAGCTACTTTTTCAGATGTTTTCTCATTCATGGCAGTAAGCACCAAACCACTTTAATACAGACTTTAGACACACATATATTTGCAAGCCATTCCCAACAAGTCACAACAATGAACTCAGGCTTCAAACGTACTTTTCTTAAGCAGAAGATGCCATGAGAAAACAAAAGAGATGCTCAAAAATTAAAGATATTGTCAAAAGCAGCATTTCCTGGGCTCCTGCTTTTTTACATCCCCCGTTTTCAATAATTTTTTTTATAAAAACACAAAGAACAAAATGAAATAGAAAGAAAGAAATAAAGAAATGTAGGGGAGAGAGAGAGAAAGAAGGAAGGAAAAAGGAAGGAGGGAAGGAGAGAGATAGAGAGAGATAGAGAGATAGATAGGGGAGAGAGGGAAAAGAAGGAAGGAAGGAAGGTGGAAGAGAGAGAAAGGAAGGGGGAGGGAGAGAAAGAGAGAGAAAGAAAGGAAGGAAGGAAGAAAGAAAGAAAGAAAGATGGGGACAGAGAGAGAGAAAGAAAGACAGAAAGAAAGAAAGATAGATAGATGAGAGAGAGAAAGGAAGGAAGGAAGGTGGAGGAGAGAGAGAAAGGAAGGGGGAGGGAGAGAGAGAAAGAGAAAGAAAGAAAGGTGGGGACAGAGAGAGAGAGAGAGAGAGAGAAAGACAGAAAGAAAGGTGGGGGAGAGAGAGAGAAGGAAAAGAACTGGGGGAGGCACTTACTGGAGCAGGGAGAGCGACATGACGTCGGCAAGCCAAATGCAGAGCCAGGCCTTTCAGTGCAAAGAGCCTAGCCCCGTGCTTAATCTCTGGGCGGGGCTTTCTCCTGCTGGCTCTCTGTACTTAAAGGGAAAGCGCTGGGTGGGGCTTTTCCCTGCTGGCTCTCTGCAGGAACTTTTCCTTTTAAGTGTAAACAGCTCAGGCCTGGCAGGGAGGGGGCGGGGCAGGTTCGGACGCCAGCCGGAACGGCGTTCTGGTGCGTTCCTGCTGAAAAAGAGCCCTGTTTATATGGATTCTTTTCTCTTCTACTTTTCCTTTTATTATTGCATTAAAAAAAGAGTTTTTCATGCCACCAATTTAAGCTATCACCTTGTGCCCATAAATTTACTTTGAAAAGAGGCTGGGAGACCTGTGAAATGTTTAGTTTGTCCAGTTAAGAATTACATCACAAACTGAACAGAAAATGAAACAGTTTCAAGCCTTCCCACATTGTAAACAGAAGTGGAAGGAATCTGGTATCAGACCTTTTCAGTTATTCCCAAGACATGCTGTTAGGTACCATGGCAAACAAGTTAGAAACTATACTAGCCAGCCGTGGAAAACAAATTACTTTAATGTACTATTGCAAAAGCATATGTTCAAGTCATTTATAGGAGTTTGATAGAATAATGGGATTAATCTGCATTTCAGAGATTGATAAAAATGATAAGTGTATGGCTGCTTCCATCAACTGACATTCAATACCCGTACTTCATTAGCAGATGTCTCGTTCATTGTGCAGACAGCAGGAACAAAATCCCATGTTTATGTAATTCAATAAGAGCCTAAATTTGGGTTCAGACATTATTCAGAAAGCTATTCAGCCAGGGCCATGGTACTAGATTCCCACAATGCAATGTTCAAATGGCTGGACTAAGTAATTGTCAGGCAAAGAGATGGTGCCAGGTAAAGCAGGAAGAGATTCTTAGATTACATAGCCAAAAGGTCAGAGATAGGCAATAGGGCATGGCAATACCATAGGGATGGCAATACCATGGACAGGGGTCAGGCCAGGAAGTCAGGAATCCTCAGTGCAGGTCAAAAGTGGGAGAGGTCAGGAATCCACAAGGCACAGGCAAGGCACAAGGTCAAACAGAGTCAGCAACCAGGATCAGCAGAACTAGCACAGTCCTCATCCCATGGATGAGTTGCTTAGGCTGCAGAGGTCAGCCTAGAGGCAGCAGCTTCAGCCAGCTACTCAGTGGCTCCCCTATGAAGAGTGCAGTTCCTGTGCTAGCCATCTTCAGGTTGGTGCTGTTAAGCAGAGAAGACTGTTCAGTCTCTTCCCTGAAGTCAGGCAGGCAAAGTGCAGAGCAAAATTCTGAGCTGCTGACCTCAGGTTCTGAGTTAAATCACCATGGCAGGCAACAGCAATTGCATGAGAGCTAAAAGATACAAGGATTTCTACACAGAAGCCAGAACTGAGACAATAATGGTTATTTTATAAACAGAAGAACATCCAAACACTTTTAAGGCTTTTTAAAAAAAAGACCAAATATAACTTATATGTTACAAAATTTAGGCAATAATGCATGATCCTGAAATGTGTGCTAAACAGGAAGTATGGGTGAGAAGCTGAAATTAGGCAAATGGAATCTTAAAAACAAAGTTGTATTTTTTGGCAAGTTAGTTCATGTGCAAAATGTTTTACTATATACTTATCTTCTGGTCAGTATAATTCCCACACCTACAAACTATTGCTTTTGCTATTATGGTGTTATGAAAACCAATGCCATTTAATCTAAACATATGCAATTCTTTTTTCATTCAAAGAGTTTAGTAATTAGCAGCAGATAAAAGCAATAGCAGAGCTTGATGTTAAGATACTCAGATCCAGTTCATTGATACCCATACAAGATCATCCTAGCCTACCAAAGTTTTGTATGGCTAAAGCTAGATTACACAGGCATAGGGCAATTATGGAATACTTTTGTTTTCTCTTGACTCTGAAATTAGTGCCATAGAAGGAATATGTACATCCTGTCTCTCTGGAGTAATGGAATTTGATTTTTCTTCTCTTTCACTCATGTATTGCTGCATTGGAATCAAGGGATATCCTATGTCTATCACAAAATGAGCATCATCAGTCCTGAAGGAGTATTTTGGAAAGGTAAAGAATAGGTCATTTCCCAACTTGTCTTGAATAAAAATATCTATCCCGAGGTCTGTCAATCATGCATTAGCAGTCCATTATGCTTCAAATAGAGTAATTTGTTCTCAGAAGACACTCCATTTCCAACTTTTTATAGCATTATTTGTAAAGTGTTCAGCATGCAAGCTCAGTTGGTAGCTGAGTATAAAATGGAGAAAAAACCTTATGTTCAACACATGAAATGGCCTCCAGTCTCTTTGATTAGTCTAGAATAATTTTAAGGTATTTTTTACAAGTGGGGGCATCAATAAGCACAGGAAGGAAGAATAATTTGGCAATCTCACTCAAACGTTCGGATTTTATAATGGGTTGAGTAGGTTGAGTAGGTTGATTTCCCACTTTCCTTTGCCCATTAATGGACTCTCAGCTGTTCTCAGCATATGATCTCTGCTTCCTGGAACATACCCCTGTTTTGTTTTGGGGTGGTGGAGGAAGTTTTTTTCTTTTGGCTAAGTCACATGATCCTCTTTTTCTGCAGACCTTGAGTGTCACACAAATATGTAGACATTTTTATTTTGCTTGTGTATTGGCCAGAATGGACGTTATCCACTTTGACATATTATGGTATGACTTACATATATTTCGAATAAAATAAAACATTACTTCTATCTTTTGGGTTTTGTAAAATTCTGCATTTCCAAATCCTAGGTGACAGTGACAATTCTAAGTATGGGAAATAGTCATTTATGAAACTTCTTTGTCCTTGGTTATCAAAGGAAGATGGGAAAATAGGTTTTAATTTGTTGTTAAGGGGATTTTTTCCTGAGAGATCTAATCTTCATTGAGTCTGAGCCCAGGTAGCCAGCTTGAAGAGCAGCTGGGTTCACTGGGTAAAAGGCCTTGCTGCTGCAGTATGGTCTTATTTGAATCACATCTGATTTCCCATGAATGCTGCAGTGTGTTTTTACTGAACATTCAAATAAAAGTTGAGAATTGTATAAATGATTTAAAAAGAACATGTCTGTGTGATACTTAATGGGTGTGATACACTTCATATTAGTACTACAAATCTATATCTTTAACAAGATAGGAAGATATCTTTATCTGAGTGGATTTGCAATTGGGAAAGACATATCATGCAAGAATCTCTTTCTGTAAAAAAGTCAGCACCCACTGTTCCATTCCCCTCTTCAATGTTCCTTCCCACTTTAGTGTTGACAAAAACACATACCCCACAATGGTGGGCTATATGTATGTAGAGCAAAGCACATATGATTTTCAGTAGCGAGGGTCAATGGAATCATGAGGTAAGGAACAATTTTCTATCCAAGTGACATTCCTAAGGGCCAAACCAGAAAAGATGCTGAAAGTTTTGTATTTGGACCTTCTAAATGCTTTTACATTGTAAATAACAGCTCTCTGTGGGCCTGATTCAGTGTAGGATCATCGTGCAGGAGAGAGGAAAGGTTAACACTTTCATCTGGTATCATTTTTCCAACCTGAAATGGCTCCAGGGAACTGCTATTTGCCCCTTTGGTGTAAAAGTACTGACAACATGTGAAGGGCATCCAGGTTTGCTCCAATAAGGCATGGTGCAAATACAGAGTCATTTCAGGCCTGGAAAATGGTAAGGACCCTGTGCCAGTACTATATGGAAAAAAAACAGTGAATCTCCAGACACGGAACTATCAGCACCTCTTCTAGTTTGGCCTAATGGTTTCTCATTACCCTTAAGGAGAAAATTTAAAGCACTGTACGAGGAGCAATGTCTCTCAATGTGCATGTTCTATCTCCATAAGCACCACTTCCATCAGAGTGATGGACATTTTGCTAATTGACATATATTTAGGTCTCAAGCTGAATTCCAGATCTTTTGCAGTTCTGTCCCAAGACACAGGACTAGAAAAAATGATATTCT
The DNA here is from genome assembly GCA_029233225.1 of Lepidodactylus listeri. Classification (NCBI taxonomy): domain Eukaryota; kingdom Metazoa; phylum Chordata; class Lepidosauria; order Squamata; family Gekkonidae; genus Lepidodactylus; species Lepidodactylus listeri. The sequence continues at coordinate 49,675,147 of JARCFY010000005.1, read as the reverse complement.
GGGGATTTCTCTGCTATCTTATTTATCTGCTAAAATGCTGATACATTCAATTAGCATGCACACAAAAGCATTTGTTAATCTACAGAAAATGTGATGAGGATGAGAACTTATTTTAAGGTGACAGGTCTGTTAAGATGAGACCCAGAACAACTTGGCGAAGCTGTTCAAAAACCTCCATTTCCTGTAAGATATGCAATCAGCAAAAGGTGGAAAACTTCTCAACTCCCTACGAGAGTTTGCTGCTTCTCTTGTTTCAGCTTAATAAAGGATAATCTAAACTGCAGCATCAGTAAGCCAGTGTTGTACTGTGTCCAGCTGTTATAATTCAGGAAAGGAGCAGTGGGAGAAAAAGCAGCGTACTTCAGGGATGCTGTATGTCCAATTAAATTACAGCAATATTTCTGTATTTTGAGCATTTTCAGACGATAAACTGATGACTGAGGTCTCACCCCGATTGATTTGTATTAATTCCTCTTTCTGACCTTCCTGAAGCAGACATTATACTGGGAGATTTCAATCATGAATGGCTCTTCCCAGATCATCTAACTGAGCAACAACAACACTAGGGATAACGGATTTGGTTGGCGGCTACACTAGAAAGTAAGAGTCTTTTTAAACACTCTCCAATGTGCAGCATTGCTAGGTGAAACTGATCCCTCTCATGCTGTTATTAGCAAACTCCCATTTTAAAAATACCACTGGAAAGATCCATTTGAGGATCTCCTGGTATCATGTCTGTTTTGGCCTTCAGAGAGGACAGAAAAAAAGGTTGTTGTTTTATAGCAAGAGTTGTCTCCTAGTTTATAATGTTGACATATATGTAACATGCACTTCAGTGCATTGCTTCTTTGGTGCATGCATGGTATTCTGTGTACAAGGTATCCAGACAAAGGTAAGGCAAATGAACGGAAGAAGAAGAGGAATCAAGGAAGCCAAATTCTTCTTATTTGAACATCTTCCTCTTCCCACACGATTAAAGCTCTTTTTTTTGGTGGTTCAGGTATTTGCCATACTTTGATTGCAAATGGGGCCAAGTGTGGTAATGGTTAGTCTTTTAAGAACAATCACTGCAAACATTCTCCACAGAAGAAAAACACACATGTTATATTTGGGGTCTGAGTCCTAGGATCTTCCCTTTCTGGACTTCAGCTTCTTTCTTATAGCCTGGCATCATGGGTCCTCCTTAAGGCAAGAAGGCAAGGCAGCTGGTAAGGAACGATGAGCAGGACTCATTTGCAGAAGTTGCACAGTCTCCTGTCAGGCAGGTTGCTTCAGAAAAGTCTTGCCAACCCCCAGGCAGGAGACTTTTAGCTGGGTTCTACCTTTTCCTGCTCCAGACTTTTGCTCACTTTATCTTATGATTGTTGTACTGATTTCATGAACTTTTCAGTCTTTTAATGTTGTTTTGAAGCCATTCTTTTGTAATTTTCAACTAGCTTTCTTGCTGTTCTGTTAATTGTTCTTACTGTTTATTTTCTTTTAACATGGAATTTTTATGTTTCAGAAGCTGCCCATAAAGCCTTTTTTAGGCCAAGAGCTGCAGGATTAAAAATAGTCCAAATGAATGAATGTTTCCCCATAATCAGTCTTTTTGACAATCCAGAAGTGTAAAATACTGATCCATTCAGTGTGCTTTCAGTCATTTGAATCTCTGACAGTGCTGTCCTGAGTAGAAGTATAACTCTTCTTATGACTGCACAGTAAGTGTCCAAATTATTTTGTCTCTCCGTAGAATGTCCCCTCATTTCCAGTTGTAACACAACGAATTCACTCAAAACAACTTCTTAATCACACTTAGGATATCCAGTGTGGGAGTAAAACAGGCATTTCTATGAGAATTGTTTCTCTAATCAGCAACAGAGAGGCCGACTTTCCTGCTGGTAGGAAATAAATGCATTAGTCTACAAGTGGCACTTGCTGTCAGGAAGCATCTCTCAACCACAAAGGGACAAGGGAAGGATCTCTTGCATGAAAATGTCTTGGGTCAACAGATCTGGGCTCCTTTTTTCCCTTACTACCACATCCTTCCAAGAAACACTGGTTGAACTTGTAAAACAACAAATTTTTATCTTGAGAATGAAAATGGCAGTGTTTCCAGCAAAGCTCACAGAAAAAACCCCCAGGCAAAATCCATGGCCAAATTAAGTCAGGCTAAAGCCCTAAGCTATGTCAATGTTAAGAGTTTTCATAGTATTACGCTCCCCAAATGGTTAGTAATCTTTAGTGTATTTTTTTAAAATTTAGAGCCCCGTTTACACATTACTGGTGTTTGTTGGGCAACAACATGTGTTGCCCGGCAAGGCGCTTATGCACTCTTATAGACATAAAGTCTGTAAGTGTTAACCATAGACTGTGTTGCTGAATGTGTTAGAGGGACTGAAATGCAATGTGACGAGATCACGATGCCAGCTGTATACACACGTGAGCTGACACCTGAGATGATGTGCCAGTGGTCCCTGAAGTTGCCAGCTCCCAGAGACATCCCTTAACACAGATACTCACACAGAAACAGCCACTTGCCATTGTGGTTTGAACATATGCTTCCAGACACCATTAGCAAAGCTCTTCTTCATCACGCAGGGACGTGATTGCTACGAAGGGACAAAAGACTCTTTCCCGCCTTCCATAGACAATGGACTTGGCCAGCCAGAAACTGGTACTGCAGCCCTGATAGCAATTAAGCTCATCAACACCACAATAGAGCTAGCCGATGAGTCATTCCAACCCTCCAGGTCTCTCCGTCACAATTCAGGTAGAGTGTAAAATTGCTCAACTACTTAAGCCCCCTCCCTCTTGTGGACAGGACTTTTGGAGTGGACCATCAAGGGGTGGTCTCAAGGGAGGCGTCCAGTCAAGCCCTCCACCAGAGCCCCCTAATAAAAGAGGACACCCAGCAATGTGTTCTCTCTCTAGCTTCTACTACCTCGTACCCTACCCTACCTCCACGGCTCTTGGTTGTGCAGCCAGAGTCTCCACATGTCGCTGCAGGTTCAGGACACAGTCCCTAATCCTCTCCTAGCCTCCCCTCATTTTTCTAGTGGGAACTCAAAACCTCTCCGGACAGGTAATTATTGCCCTCAATAGATACCAACGATAATCCTGCTAATGTGAATGTCTTTGCTCTATCTTTATTTCTTAGGCTCTGTGTAAGTGTGTGAGTGAATCCTGTATTTTTTGTATGAGCAAAAGGTGGGACCTCTGTATATGTTGGTGGTGACCCCTTTTGTCTATTGCCATATTATTAATAAGCTATAAGTCCCCCATATTACTGAGAAATCAAGGCAATCAGGCTAACACACGAGGATATTGTATCACATGTGTGATGGGAACTTTGTGCTTCCCAGATTCATGCTGTCAGTTTTCTGTTTGCAACCACAGCCAGTGTGGTGCAATGTCGGATGAGTATCTTGAAGATCCAGGTTCAAATCCCGACGTGTGCCACTGAAGCTCACTGGGTGACACCGGGCCAGTCATACTGTCTCAGCCCAACCTACCTCACTGAGATTCTGTGAGGATAAAATAGAGGAGAATGATGTAAGCCACTTTCTCCCCATTAGGGAGAAAGGTAGAGTATAAATAAATTGAATAAATTAATAAACACACAGGAAGAAGCAGCTGTAGCCCCCTCTTTCTTTTTTCACATCCTCACCCTGTCCCATGTAGCCATTACTGGATTCATTGTAAAAATCATGTTACTTACCTGGCTATACATAATTTTTAAGATGAAGCCAACAGTAGCTCCATGGGCCAGCTTGAGGACACAAAAACAGCAGGAGTGGGGAGGCTACAGACAGTTCTCCCTGTGTTCTATGTTCATAAACATCAAATAGCTGGTATGTGACTAGCTTGTTCCAGACAGGGCTGGTTCCATCACAAGAAACGTATATATCATATTGACTGATCTTATGGTTTAGTTATGATGATTGCCACTAAACTAGGGCTACCACCAACATGATATAGTTCGCAATAAGATTTTATAATTCCCCACTAACTGTCAAAACAATAATAATAACGGTATTTTTAAAAAGAACAAATATAGCAACAATGACAACTACTGCTAGAGTCAATAGGGAGCAATACCCCAGCTGGTGGAAGGGAGACTCCCATTCCCAAGCAATTGCATTGCCATTCATCAACACTGACATTGGTTACTAGTGATTTCCTTATAACTGCATACACAGAAGGCACCAATCAACATGCAATGATGCAGGAACACTGAGATAATATCATATAACTCATTCTGTTATGGGTGCTTTCACACACACACACACACACACTAAATAACACACTTTCAATCCACTTTGGATTTTACTGTGTGAAATGGCAAAATCCACTTGCAAACAGTCACTGAAGTGAATTGAAACTGCATTATTTAGTATGGGTGAAAGCCCCAGAATTCTTCTCTCACGATCAGGGCTTTTTTTCTGGGGAGACCGCGCCAGAAAAGAGTTCCGGTACCTCTTCAACAAAATTCCTTTTAGAATGTTTAAAAGTTCATGAGTTTTTGATATACAGATTGAAAACTTCATTTCCCTCTTAAGAGTTCTGGCACCTCCCCCCCCCCCCCCCCCAAGCCCTGCTCACTATAATGCACATGACCCCAGCAAACTTGCCTCTAACGTATGCAGTGGCGAGGCAGCTTGCAAAAAAATGATATAGTCTCCTCCCAGCCCCCCCTCCCAGTAAAAATAATGCTTCCGTATACCTGACAGAATAGGTTTATATTAGTGTCATTGATTGGAACAATTAGTGTCATTGATTGGGTTACTTTTGTTACTACAGATCTCACTTGTGACCAGCAAGGCACTGGATGAAAAAAATCCTTTTATTTGTGTTGGATGTAGCAGTGAAAGCAGCGTGAGGACTTGTGTCAGAACAATACTTACCCATCCATTAGAGAGACTGAAATGCAATCTCCAGGTACTGTTGGTTCTGGACTGCGTTCTCTGGCTCTGATTCTCAGTGAAAGAATGAGCCGCATGTTTTTGCTGGTAGCAGCAACAGGTGGAACTCCTGCTGTTTAAAATGGCTATACTTCCTGGCACATGGTGGGAGCTTATCTGCATTTTGGGGGTTGTAGCAAAAGGGCTTATGTGTCTACAAAGTGTGTGCTTATCCCATGTTTCATATGGTAATACTTATTGAACGAGACAGAGCTGTTTAGCTAAAACACAGTTTCTTCATGCTCAAGGGGAGCATGAGAAATGCTGGGTCCATGGGTATTTGAGTGCTCAGTATGCCTTTAAAGTACTTGACAGAGTAGGGTGGAGAGTACTCTGGAGTCATACTTTGAGGTCTGGGTTCTCCCTCCTTGCGGAGCTCATCTTTTGCTTATCTGTGTGGGGTGCCTCGTCTTTGAATGCCTGGTGGTTAGTGCTAGAAATTCTTCTTGGAAGGTGTTTCTGTCCTGAAGCAGAGCATCTATAAGAGGTCTGAAAATACCATATTCTGTCCTTCCTTCTCTGTGGTTATCCTTGGCTGTTGTGCAGTGTGCTTTCTTTGTGCCCTTTTGATACTGGTTCTATACAGATATGGGGACAGACTGATGTAGCTCCATGCTTTTGCAGAATTCATATATGAAAGATGTATCTGTGGTAGAGTTTCTTTCTAACGCTGACTTTCAATTGGCTAATTAATTACTTTGAGTTATAGCCTCTAACTTTATTTTTATTTAGCATTACTAACAATTAATAATAAATGGAATCTATCAATGGCCCTTTGACATTTCATTGGTGACCAAGGTCAGAAGATTTTTGCCCTCAGTTCTAAAGTTTCAGGGCAACTGGCAGTTAAAACAGAAAGCTTTCTGGCAAGAAAGGAGGAAGAAAGATACTGATGGCTCCACATTCAGAGGCAGGAAACCTGTGAATACTGGTGCCAGGAGGCAACATCAGGAGAAAGCCATGGCCTCTGTGCTCTGTTGTTGGCCCTCCAGAGTAAATGGTTGGGCACTGTGCGAGATGGACCAGTGGTCTGATTCAGCAGGGCTTTTCTTGTTCTTAATGGCTGGAGCCAGGTAGGTCTTCCATTTGCCATGGTGTTCTCTTTGTGAGAACTCCTTTTGGGGGTTCTATGCAATCAGCTTGCTTTTTCACCTTTCTGAATGCCATGTGCAAAGCTGGCCACTTCACTACCCACTCCTGACTCCAACTAATTTATGAACGAGTTACATAGAAGTGGTTCCAATAACTCAGGGATTCTCATTGCTTATTTCATTCATGTGTGTTTCCTCCTACTCCCTGCTTTCTGTCCTTAAACCATTTACTAATCCATAAGTGAACCTGTCCCCTTATCCCATGATTATCAAATTTAGGACTCTTTAGTGAGTGCAGTCCCAGCTGCTGGACTAGGCTAGGGAAAAATGTATGTTTATGGACCATCTGTTTTATCTGTAATTTACCATTCATTGATGAATATACACTCAGAACCCTTCTTCTATGCATATAAGGTTCTTAGCTAAATTGAATGAAAGGAGTGGATCTCTCTTTTCAAATGCAAAATTCACCTTGAAAATGTGAAAGCAATAAAAAAAGAGTTTATAATTTGGGAGGCAATATCTAAACTGCAAGATCATAACTTTTTAAAGTGTTAATTTCCTTCTACAGAATATTTAGTTGACAGTGGCTGCATTCAGATGCAGTTTGGCCTGATATAGGCACCTTTCACAAACAGATTAAATTGGCCTGTTCACACAGCCACAGCTGTCAGGCATTCCCCGGGCATACTCACCCTGTCAGAGGATGACTTGGAGCGGAGTTAAAAAGCCACCACTTCTGAAGTGGAGTTTTTGTTTCCTGGTGCATTCATTTCGCATGGCGGCTGTGTGAACACAGGGGAGCGCGCGCAGAATGGATTTGGCAGTCTGAGCCTGCAGGTCCATTCTGCCACTAGGGAAGCAGCTTTTAAAAAAAAAATTACCCATGTGCAAATGTGTGCACATGCACGCACATGGCTTTCGGCCATTTTTGCAGTGTGCTCTGAGGCTGATGCACTACAATAATATGGATGCTTTTCCATGGGATGTCTCTGTGGGTAACCCGCAGTAGGGTGTGCTATGTGGCTGATATGTCCTGCAACATTTTAAATTGGGTCAAATCGAGGCGACACTATATCGTGGCAAGCTGCCAGTCTGTATTCAGCCAGTCTGTATTTCTGGCAGGGCAGGATTAAGGCCACTGATGCCCTAAGCACAGCCCAGCAATGGTGCCCCTTGGCCCTTCCACTGCTTAACTGACAAGACATTTGAATTCAGTAAGTGTTGAAGGTGAAATAAGAGATTAAAAATTCTGTTTTCTTCCAGGCCATCCCCTAGGCCAGTCCTCACAACTAAAAATATAAACTTTAATTATTTATTTATTTAACACTAAATAGTAGTAAGCAATATAAGCAACAAAAAACCCCACCCTCCATGGTGCTCCCCCTCCCTTGGTGCCCTAAGCATAGGCATCAACTTCAGGGGGGCTGGGGAGCTGAAGCCCCCCCCCCAAAAAACTTTTCCAGGACGTGCTGAGCCTCCCCTGGAGACAATGGCCTGTAATGTCTCTAGCCCAGCCCCAGCCCCTTCACCCCGGGAAATGGGAAAGTCTACGCCCTGAGCATTTGCTTATTTTGCTTAGTGTTTAATCCAGGGATGATTTCTGGACAGGGGTGGAGGGGAAAGGTAAAGAATAAACTAAGTTTTTAAAAAACCAGCCTAATGCACTTTGAAAACTCTAGTAGGTTTTAACCAAAACAATCTACTGATAGCTACATTGTCTACATTCTTTTTCTGCAATCTACCTTACATTTTACATGTTACTCAAAGATAAACTCTTCTAGATGCCAAAATTGCAGCAAGGGGTGAAGGCTACTGTTCATTGCATGGAGCAGCATGCCAGATTATTCCTCACATTCTTGTTTTCTATTTCCACAACCTTGGTGTTTTCGTTGTACTCCATCTTCTTCCAAGTAATTTTAAACATGCTGATTGGTCTTAGTTGATTATTCTGCTTGGAATGTCTTATAGCATATTTCTGTGCTGTCCTGAAGATGTTCCTGATCTCATTTGAAAATAATTAGCTAGCTCATCCCAGGGTATTTGTCTAGGCCCACCCAGATGCAGACATAGCTGAATGAGTTTCTTCTCAAGAGGAAAAACACAAAACAAAACAAAAAACCTGCATAATTTATCAAATCAAATACATTTGTGAATCATACCTTAATATGTGTTATATGAGTTCATCCCATTAAAAACTGTAGATCTAGTTCATGCAAGAGTTTTTAGATGGGTTCTTCCCTTCCACCACCTATAAAGTTAGATATAACATGGACACCTGATTGTGTGGATGCCCAGTCTGCACAAAAGGGGGGGGGGGAGTTTTCTTGCCTTTGTGGCATAACTGCATTATGCATACTGGTGGGACCAGCTCCTACATCTTACCTGTTCCATAGACATATGACTTCAGCCTCTGTATTTGAAGTGATGAAAGGGGTATGAAAGTTCTATCTATGATGTTATATCTGTGAATCACCTATTTACACAGGAGAATCATCTGCTGAACATAAATGTATGAACTAGTACACTGAGCCCAAACTAGACTGAACTAGGCAGCATGGGTGCCACCATTTTGTGGCAATGCACCAAATGTTCAATAAGGCAGGGTCATCAAATGTTATGGATGCTACATATCTCAAGTTGGATTACACCAGCAGTTTCCACATGTAAAAGCAGGTGGTGGCTTCTTCTTAGCTATGAAAATCTCATGGGAAACATTTGTGTAAGCCAGGCTGTACACATTCACCATGGCTAGAAAAAAAAATCCTTAATTATTAAAATGGCTGCCAACTTTCTCCGTGTTCAGTTTGCTTTGCATTAATGGTCTTCAGTATGTTTATACTTTTGTGGCTACCCACTTATAGGACAACCTTGCTTATCACAGCACATATAGAAGTAGTCATCAACATGTATAATCCTCACATGATGAATAGACCAGCAAAGGAAGAAATCACATAAAATAATTTCAGAGGCATTTCAAAGAACCCAGGCAGTTTGGGACACTGATGATTATTTTGAGGATTTTGCAGTGAACAATGGTGATAGAAAAATGTGCCCAATTCTGATCTGGTGCAAGGCACATGTATCTGTATTACATGCATTTTTGTTTGAACACAAAATGTGAAAGGCAAAGAAGCTCTGAAATTCTTTACCTTGGATGTGGAATCTGAGATCAACCATAGCCCAGATCTGTAAAGCTAATTTTGGGAGAGAGAGAACCCCTCCCCCCAACAATCTGCACATCATAGCCAGAACCCAAACCTAGGATAAGCATACAGTACATGTCGTACTGTTGTGTAAGATAAAGCACTCAGTGAACTCCACACTATCTCTTATGGTTACCCAATAACCTGGAAAGACCTATCCTTTAGTGAGGGAGGCCTACCATTGGAGTCCGGAGAAGCCGGAGTTTCATATCATTTCCTAGCCCAGACATCTTCATAAGAACTTTGCTGCCATCAAGGAAGGTATTGAAGGGTGAAAACATTTTTTAGTATATGTGCTGCTGAAGCAAGCACAAAACATGAACACATGAAGTTTCCTTATACTGAAGCAGACTGTCAATCCATCAGGTTCATTCTTCCCTACTCAGGCTAGCAGGGGTTTTCCAGGGTCTCAGGAGGAGGTCTTTCACATCAGCTGTCACCTGAGTCAGAGATGTCAGGGACTGAACCTGGCACCTTCTGCATGCCAAGCCACAGCCCAGCCATTCCATCTGATTTTCAGCAACAGGCTGTCCCCAAATATTGGAGGGCTTTTCTTTTGGCCAGGACAAATGCTTTCCCCTCTGCTGTTTTGGTGGGTAGATTGCAGGGAGTACTTTACTTGGATAGATTATCTGCATGTGTATCTGGGGAGACTGCATCTTTGTCCCACATTTTCTTTAATTGTGTGTTGACCCTTTCAGAGATCTGTAGATACAGCCAGGGATAGTTTCCTAAGTTTCCCTTGTTTCTGTGTCTTCCAAGTTAGTCAGTACTGACCCTGGTATTACTTTGGCTGTGGCTAAATTTCTGGCAGCAGTGGCTTCTATGCGTGGATGGAGACAGAGGATCACATTTGCAAGACTGGTTCTGTCCAAGATTCCTGGGTCACTGGACAGAAAAAAAATCAAATTTGGAATACTTTAAAAGAAATAAAGGAGTATGTAGGTGATTTGGAGAAGATAAACTTAGGGAAAATATTAAAATATTCAAACAAGGGTACAAACCAAAAACAGAACAGAAGTTATATTTGTAAATATACCATGGAGCAGCCAGCAATCTGTAACAAACATACTATGAATAATTGAAAACCCATCCATAGTCAAGACAAAGCAGCACTGATCCTTGGAAGCTAAGCAGGGTTGGCCCTGGCTAGTATTTGAAAAGGTGACCTTCAAGGAATACCAGGGTTGTGACACAGAAGCGGGCACCTCTGAAGCATCTTGCCTTAAAACAAATCTAGCTTAGCACTTAGTGGTACATACTGCTAAAGGGAACTTCTGACTGCCAGACATTCTTAGGATCTCCTGGCTATTCCACACACAATGATATAATTACTATTACTTGACAGGAGCCCAAACCCTCTTTTATAATTAGTTCTATACAACTGCTCCAGGGAATGCACAAGCACTGTACACATGGCCTCTCTCTGTGTTGACAATACACAGAGAGGGAGTGAGCATCACCATGTTGGCCCTGCCCTTCCACCTCTATGCGATCACTGGTGTGTGAGCATGGAACTTATGTACAGAGGAAGTGTCAGCATATATGCTTGCTTCCGCTCCATGACTGGTAATGTTTGGGAAGCAGTGCACTGATCATGGGGAGCAAGCACATGCATGGACACTTACTCTACTCATTTGCACTGTGCAGACAACCCAGCAATTGTGCAACTACAGGGGCTGGGGCTGGTGTGCTTACGTCCACCCCATGCCTTCAGTCAGCAGTGTGCAGGGGGCTACATACAATCTGTGTACAATGTACACAATAGCCCTTTTCAGGTATTATGTTTTGGGATCCCCTATCTTGTATATCATGAGAACATACTATGTATGATTCTCCCAATATGCATGATCACGCCATGGGTGAATTTTCCAGCTTTAGTGTGTATGACTGGAAACTCAGGCTGAGGACAGACTGGCAATCTGAAGCGGAGGCAAAATGGAGGGAACTGGAGCGGGGGAAAAAACCCACGGAGCTGGCCGTTCACACTGGCCAGAGCAATGCGGATCAGCGGCGATACGGAGCGTTCAGGTTGCCATGGAGCGTTCAGACTGCTGCATAGCCAGCGCGCGCGGCTTGCGCGCGCCGCTGCACTTTTTTTGTTTTCCTTTGATGTTTTTCGCATGTGCGCACATGCGCACATGCGCACTTTTTTTGTTTTCCTTTGATGTTTTTCGCATGTGCGCACATGCGCATATGTGCAAAACTTTTTGCCGGTGCATTCACACTTCCTCCGGATGCCTCCCGCTTCTTTCAGTTCACACTGTTTGGAAGCGGGAGGCATGCGGAGGAAGGCCCCTGAACACCGGGAAAAACCAGTGTCCGGGTAAAGCGGAAGGAAAGCGACTGGGAGACGGGTAAGTACGCAACGGAGCCGACGGACAGATGCGCATGTCTGAACGTGCTCCTTTCCTCCGTTTGCGAAGCGTGCCTGCCCCGCTTTAGATTGCCAGTCTGTCCTCAGCCTCAGATTTGCTACAGGCATAAGCATACATATACCAAAGCCTGAAAATATATGTGCCTCTCTGTTCATCCCAAAATGGCATTCACATGTACTGGGAGTGTTGGGCATAGTTTACTGTCCTGATATGCAAGGTAGGAGCGCCCAAAATTTAGTGACTGAAAAGGATAATATTTTTCTTTTTAGATATGCTGAGTAATTCTTATGTTGCATTCAACATATGTATGGCTGAACAACTGATTTTAACCTCCCATTTGTCCAGCTACTGGTCTCTGGTTTTATTTTTTAACTGAACATGAGTTGGCTGCTTACAAATAATATGTGGATTATGTGCAGGATGTACACGCATTCACTGTGACGTGCATACAAGGCTCTAGTCAGAGAACAACAAGCATTTGTACAGGACATATAGCAGCCAAAATAACATTGTGGCACCTTAAAGGATAGAACAAATGTATTGTGGCAGAACTTTCCATTGGTTCATGAAAGCTTCAGCCACAATCAGTGCATACTCTTTAACACGCCACAGGATACTTCTTTTGGCTGCAGGAGAAGAACACAGCTGCCCCCCTGGAATCCCTAGCAACATTTTATTCTCTTCATGTATTTTAGAACTGTTAAAACTGGGACAGTTTAAATGCATAAAAATGGAACAAGAATAACATCAAGCTAGTAAATCAAACTTTTGTGCAATGTGACTTGCCTTTGATAAATTACAGGCAAGAAAAAAAATCCAGTAAATCCAATTCAGTTTTGTTTTTTAGATATGTTGCAGGTATAGGTTTAATTTAAATTCTGCAAAACTGAGTTCTCCTGAGCAGGGAAACAATCTGGAATCCTTGTAGGAAATGGCTCCTATCTCTATCAACTGTTGATACACAACACACCCTGGTAATGAAAATATTTTCATTCTCTTTTTTAATCGTATTTTCTCTTTCTTGAAAAATAAGCTTCTGTATGTTTTTCTTAAGCTCCAGGAAAACACTGGCCTGCAGCTATACTTGAGCCGGCTCACGCTGGCTAGGCGGGATATAAATCTCAATAAATAAATAAATAAATAAATAAATAAATAAATAAATAAAAGGGCCAGCACAGGAATATAATTTCACAGACAGAATATCCAGCTTGCTGAAACTTGTTAGGATCTTAACAATGCAATCCTGAGAACAGTTTTCTGTGAGTAAGCCCCACTGAACGAACCTGAGTAAGATAAGAACACCTGCTTAGGATGGCACCATAAAAGTAACAAATAGTACAGGATAAAAAGAGATGATATTCAGATAGAATGAAAGGGAAGCTGCTCAAGAATTATCCCTGTAACCAATGCTCCCTCTAAGCTGTGGAGTCCTGTGAGCAAATATTATACTTTGTGAGCTACGAGCATTAAAGTTGTGAGCAAGCGATTTGGCTGCCGCATAAATTAGTTTGCTCTGGAGCCATCCTTCCTGAGCTAAGACAAAAATGTGTGAGCCGGAGGCTAAGAAACTGTGAGCTAGCTCACACTAACTCAGCTTAGAGGGAACACTGCCTGTAACCTTTAAATTTAAAATGTTTTAAAATAGTTACCTTTTATCTTTTATTATCCTAAGAAGAACACTGATGCTCTTTTCTAGAGTTCTTACTATGCAATTCCTTATACTCATTCAAATGCCATACTAGAAAGTTTTGCAAATATTAAGATAATGTTTTGGCCACTGTCTGACACAGAGTGTGGGACTGGATGGACCATTGGCCTGATCCAGCATGGTTTTTCTTATGTTCTTAGAATTTATTAATATTATTTTCCAAAATTTATACCCTGCCTTTCTGCCCTCTTGAGGGTTACCAAGAAGCCTAACAGATATATACATACATAATAAATATAGATATATACATAAACACTTTTTAAAAACCATTAAAATCAAGTAAAAGTGCATCATTAAAAGAATTAAACTAAAATACACATACAAAAACATAAAAACCAGCAAGATTTAAGTCCAGCTGCACCTTAGAGTCCAAAAAGATTTTTGGAGCATGAGCTTTCAGAATCAAAACTCCTTTAATCAGATAGAGAGCGTTGATGCTTGAAAATGTTAGTGAGGAAAAATAAATCCACTTGTTGGGTTAATACTCCAGTGCTCACCAGGGGAGGATATGCCACCTACTTAGAGATAAATAGCAGACTCTGTGAATTAACCCAGTGTGGAGAAATGTTTTTAGAGCATACGTATTCAAGAAAGCAATGTTTAATAACTATTTACAAAGCCATTTAAACAACAGCCTGGCTAAAGCTTAGAAAGCTTCATTACCTTTACCTCAGTATAATACACAGTAATGATCAGAGTGAGGAGGAAGAAGAAAAGTGACAGTTAACTCCATGATTAACCGTGAAGCAGAAGAGAAGGGAGGGGCTGATTCCAGAGAGAGAGAGAGAGAGAGAGTAAAAATAGAACATCAAATCCCTTCCCACTTGAAACCACAGAGATTTCTCTCATTCAAATTAACTTCCAGAGACTTTCCAACAGAAAATGTATACACTGAAAATCCTGTTTATCTCTAAGGTGCTACTGGACTTGAATCTAGCTGCTACTGCAGACCAGCACAGCTACTCTCCTGCAACTCTAAAAACAGCAATTAAAACATAGGGCAGCCTCCACCGCCCAAATTAACCGTGAAGCAGAAGAGAAGGGAGGGGCTGATTCCAGAGAGAGAGAGAGAGAGAGAGTAAAAATAGAACATCAAATCCCTTCCCACTTGAAACCACAGAGATTTCTCTCATTCAAATTAACTTCCAGAGACTTTCCAACAGAAAATGTATACACTGAAAATCCTGTTTATCTCTAAGGTGCTACTGGACTTGAATCTAGCTGCTACTGCAGACCAGCACAGCTACTCTCCTGCAACTCTAAAAACAGCAATTAAAACATAGGGCAGCCTCCACCGCCCAAATCTCCAGGTATTTCCTAAACTGGAGCTGGCAACCCTAAGGGAATGCCAGGCACTTGAAGGTGAGGGCACCTGAAGCAAAGCAGAAGATGGCTACAGTGGTCTGGTAGACTTGTAAAGGAGTAGGGAGTCCTTCAGGTCCCAACACTGTGAATTGTATCTGGAAAGGATGAACTCAGACTGGAGTCATATTGTCCCTATGATTCACTCCAGTCAACATTTTGGCTGCAACATTCTGCACCAACTGAAGTTTCTGAACACATCTCACTGGCAGCTTCACATAGAATGCATTACAGTAATCTAATCTATCTAATCTATCTCATCTGAGCCTGTGAATCCGGGGAGAGTGGCTTAGTAATTAAATAAATAAATAAATAAATCTAGATGTACCTGGGCATGCACTAGAATGGCCAGATATTTTCTGCCCAAGAAAAGGCCACAGCTGGCTAACCAGTAGAAGGTTATTCAGCAGTAGGTCTGAGTCCAAAAGTACTCCCAAATGATATGATCAGTAGCCTCTTTTTTTCATAAAGCTCTCTGAAATGGCCTTGAGAATACACAGGGAGAAGAACACCTTCTCGGTTCTCTGCTTTCCCCATCAACAAAGCATACATCTTGTCTGGATTTAGCTTCAGCTTGTTAACTGTCAGTTATTTAAACACTGGTATCAGAAATTGACTCAGGACATAGACTTCAGTGTCTGAAGACTCAGAAGACTTCGATATATATATAGAGAGAGCCAGATGCCATCAGCATATTGAAAGTTTACCTACCAACTTTCACTTGATAAAACTGTAGATTATTCCAGCCTGAGAATATTTCATTTTTAAAATATGTGCATTAGAAAAAGAAATGCAAAACAATTTACGGAACATCACCTGAAGCTGTCCACAACTATGCTGTCCTGCAACACCAACATTTTCAATAAGAAATTTTTTTCTTAACAGTCATGTCAAAATTTGAAACAAGCTGAGATCAAGCATCCCATTTTCAGCTCAAGTTATTGAGTGCAAGGAAAGAGGTGAGAACAGATATAAAACCTGGCTCAATGACTCCCTCATGATTCAGTTTACTTTTTAAAATGTGCACCTGTTACTGGGCACTACATGTGATACTGATGGGTGTAGAAAAGAAACATAGCAGTTTCAGCAACAGAATGTGGGTAGAGAAAAGAGAAGACCACTGCCTTACAGTGTATTTTGCAGAGTACACTGTTTAAACTGTTTTATTTCAAGCTCTAAAAACTTGAGAAAGGTATGTCAGAAGAAAAAGCACAAAACAATCCCACAGAATAAAGTGTGGTTGACCCCATTAAAATCAATGGGTTTAAGTGCACTTCATGTTGCATTTCATTGTGGCCACAAGAAAGTTGTTCTGACTTTCAGCACAACCCTAAATGCAGAATCAAATCTTATGGCAGTTCATGAAACTTGATCCCAAGTTGTGTTCTTAAAAGCAGAATGTTAATATCTCTGGAAGCCTCTAACTGCTTTGCGCTGTTGGTGAAGTCACATCTCTGGGGAACATTACTTAATAACCATATATCTACGTAACCACTTGTTAACATTGGGCTGGATCCAACCTTTTCATGAGCAGAGAAAGTTCAGAAAAGGAATCTTTGCTGCTCTCCCTTTTTTTGTGCAGACATTCATACCACATGAAAATGGGGAGCAATTCCTGATGCTTATCCCTTCTTGCTGTAACCACACTGCATGCTTAAGGGTACCTCAGCCCTCAAGAGTATCATTTCAGGATGTGTAGTGCCCTTCTCTTGGAAGGGAAACATGCCACACAGATTCCTTCCATTAATTCAATCTATTCACAGAAGAGTTAGATTCAACTAATTGAACATTTCTATTTCATATTTAGAATTGCTGAACTAACAGTCCCATCTTAAGCAAAGTTACTACTGAAGTTCACTGAAATCATTGAGCTTAGAAAGGTGTAACTTCACTTAAGATGGAACTGTAGAAGTGAACACCAGCTCATTATTGTCCTAATGATTCTCAACAAAATCACACTTGGCTGTTAACCTTTCTCCTCCTCATTATTGTTATTATTACATTTCCCACTGGATTTAGGCTACTAGTCTATTTTGTGACACATGTCCAGATCACAATTCAATACATTCTGGAAAAAAAATTAACTGTTCTCTTATTTGAACCATAAATCTTCAGCTGTGATCTGTATATGTTTAATGATTCACAAGTCTGATCAAAATGTACAAATCCCTTGGAAAAGCCAACAAATATGTGGACTATATAATGTACAATAATTAAATATATAAATAAATAATAAAGGTCAAGGTTAATATATGTGAAATTTTAGGTAGTTTTCATTATTTTGTTCATTACGTTCATCATACTGTTGCACTGTTTAATATATAATCCCACTTTATTATATTGGGGTTTTCTGCATTTTTAAATTTTTCTAGACAAACAAACATAAAAAACAAACATAATCAGGGAGTACATTCTCGTAAGTATGACTGAAGTAGTTTTTATAAGTGCTTTTCAGTATCTTATAGGCTAGTCAGTATTTTTGCACAAGAGTTTCAATACAATTTCTTTTTCATTCATATTTGAAATTGGTCATAAAGAAATCATTTCAAATATTTCTACAACCATTTATGAAGTCTTGACCATGATTTTTCGAAGATTGTATTGTTGACAGAGTATGTATATTACTCTGATTTCATTGTTTTTAATTGTATAATGTACTTTGCATGTCAGTGGGAAAGACATTCACTGAAGTAAGTAAATAAAAGCCTAGTTGCTAAGGTCCTCATCCCAGAAGGCTGGCAGGCCAGTTAAAATGGGTCACTCCTGAGACTGATCCAACTGGATTACAGAATGCTGTGGAGGATTTTGCTTTCCCAGAATGCTGTGGATAGGTTGCCAGCTCTGTATTGGGGAAATCCTGGAGATTTGGGGGGTGGAACCTTAGGAGGGAGGGGTTTGGTAAGAGGGGGGACTTTAATGGGATATAATGCCATAGAGTCCACCCTCCAATGCGGCCATTTTCTCCAGGTGAACCCATCTCTGTTGCCTGGAGATCAGCTGTAACAGCAGGAGATCTCTATCTACTACCTGGAAGTTGGCAACCCTAGCTGTAGAGAATTTTGCTGTTGCTGCCTTGATTGAGGCCTGCTATAGGAGGCTTCTGGAGGTAACAGACAAGGTGTTGCCAGACACTGGATGACTGGAAGAACCCAGCTCCATGGTTCATCTCAGATCTGTGGACTCTGAAAAATATTAGAACATGGCTACAGTGATAGCTGAGAGAAATTCAGACAGAATCCAATAGACCATGGTGTAGAATTCATTCGAAAGTCTGTGAGGTGGTGGGAAAGTGGCAAAGAAAAAACACATATCTGTTACTCTTGTGAAAAGCAAGATTTGAGCCAAGTAGCATCTTAAAGACCAACAAAATTTTTCAGGGTATAAGCGTTTAGAAGTCAAAGCTCCCTTCATCAGATACAAGTAGGGAGTTTTGTATCTGGAAAGCTCATACCCTGGAAATCTTATTGGTCTTTAAGGTTCTATTGGACTTGAATCTTGCTCTTCTTCTACAGACCAACATGGCTACCCACCGGCAATTGTTCTGTAGGTAACTCAGATTCAACAAGTTATTTAGATTATTTCAGCACCTATTTATTCCAAATGGAGTTTAAAAATGACAGCCCCACATCATCGCAGAGCATATATGCTAGCACACTTTAATGTTCTGCCATCGCAGGTGCTTTTAGGGAGGTACCCCAGATACCATATATAGACAGACTTTGCCCTTGTTTTCTAAAAGATATCAAATCCACTATTCACATTATACTTTATTGTCCCTTTCATAGGGATATTCGATCTCGTTCTCCATTCTTAGATGGTAAGTGCTGGCATTCTGGGGACTCAATTATTGACTTTGTTCTGTTTAATTCTAATTGTGAAACAATGGAGGCTGTTGCAAAATTTTTACATTAGGCAATCAGAAGACATGGTTTGAATAGCCAAAGTGTAAGTGATTGATGTATCTTGGTATTTTGTTGTTCCCCATAATGTTTTGTGCTCTCAGTGCCAATAAAGGTTTGTCATATCAGACATATTGAGTTTAAAACTGGAAGGGACCTGGTGATTATCTGTGATATTTTATGCATTTTTCTCCTGATAAAATTGCTCAGATCTGCTCTGGTTTTGTCTCAATTTGTAGAATAGATGGATTAGGTAGTGGAGGTGTCTGGTGCACTGTTTGGTGCTTTTAAGGATAATTGTGGTTTGGCTTCCCTGAAAAATGTTGATAGCATACTGAGGGCTGTACAAGTCACAGCTAACCCACTCATGTTTTTTATTTATTTAAAATATTTCTTAGCCAACTTTCTCCCTTGTGGAATTCATGGTGGCTTACAATATAAAATTGTTAAAGTGGAAGCAAAAAGTGTTAAGTATTGTTGCAAGGAGTATTTCCCAAAGCTCTCAAAGAAGTGCTTATTTGATAAAGAAGCTTTAACTGGATAAAGAGGACCTGTCACAAATTCCCTTTTTGGATAAGATACTTTAGAATGTAGCACCAGTGCAATACCAGAAATTCCTAAATGATACTTCTGCCCTTTACCCTTTTCAGTCTAGCTTCAGACCTGGTTATGGGATGGAGACCACCTTAGTAGCTCTTGTGGATGATCTCACAGGGTGTCTGTTGTGGGGAGGGGAAGGGAAAGGAGTTTGTAAGCCACTCTGAGACTCCCTTGGGGAGTGAAGGGCGGGGTATAAATCCAATCTCTCCTCCTCCTCCTCCTCTCTGGTTATAATAAGGACAGTTCTTCTTTATTGATACTGTTAGAGGAAACTGCATCCCAAAGTTATAAAGGATTTCTGACAAAGGCTGTACATAAAGAATGAAAAACACTGTCCCTGAAGGACAAGGCTGAATTTGCCATCCAATTCATGCCATAGAATCTGTGCAGCCTAACCTTACTACATCTAGGGCCTTTTCAGACTGGCCAGTTGCCTCTCACTTCCTCCTCATTTCCCCCTCTGCGACTCCTCCTGAGCAAACCTGCCGTTTTCGCACTATAGCAATCTGCTCCTCTCCCCCCCCCCCCGACATTTTCTGTTCCCATTTGGGTTGCTTCGATGCTCTCTGTGCCTGCCCCTTGCATTTCCCCTCCCCTTCCCTCCCCTTCCTCCCCCCCAGCTCCTCCCTCGTTCCCTGCTTTTCCTTTTTTTTTTTTAAATGCATGCGTGGTAACGTTATAACGTCATAGTGGAATGACAACAGTGCATCACCCGCCTTCCTCTTCCCAGAATTCATCAAGTCCCTCCTCAGTATTCAAATTTTCCGGCTGTTCTGGGTTGGTGCAAAACGATTGGCGGGCTACAAGGAGGACCCCCCCCCCCATGGGTGGATTCTCCGATGTGAACTGAAATGTCATGTGCTTAACCCGATCAAGGCAACAAAATGGAGGATGGGCAACATGGCGTCAGCTGGCCCGTGTTAAGAAAAAAAAATTACATAAATGGTGGTGGTGGTGGTGGTGGCAGCTGAGGAGGAGCAGCATGACACGCAGAGCAGTCTCCTCACTCCGCAGGAATAGTTATAGCCCCTTGAAAACAGTTCAATCCATTTCTGTGACTTTTCTGCAAAGAAGCGCAGCCAGCCTGCTCTGCAGGGGCTGCCAATAAACAGCAAATTAACCCCCCCCCATAGTAGATGTGAACGTGTGTTTATTATATAAAGACAACAATTATGCCGTCTTCCCTTGCTGCATCAAAATTTCATTATGATGTTATAACGTTATAAGGGCCTTTTTTAAAAAAAAAAAAGGAGGGGGGAAGTGTTGCTTCAGGATCGTGGGACCGCACACAGGGAGCGGAAAGGAAGGCAAGTTTCCCCAGCCCGCCCGCCCGCTTGCCGCGGCTTCTCCACGGATTGCTAGAGGAAAGCACCCACCACCAGCTCTTCACGGGCTGTTGCCGGGGAAGCCCAAACAAAGGGCAGCAGTTACCGGGGAGCAAGCACATGGAGCTCTCGGGCCAATGGCGCCCGGCTCCTGCTCCCAAGAAATGGCAAATCCACCTCGCCAACGCAGTCCCTGTGGTGCGATCTTGCCTCCCTGCCTCCTTATTTCGATATAACGTTAGGAGGGCTCGTTTCAAAAAAAAAATTCAAGAAACGCCCACCGCGGGGCGGGCCAGATGGAGGGTGGGCGAGTGGGTGTGTTCTCATCTAGGTTTCTCCAACGGAGTAAACAGGAAACACCGCCAGGAACAGGATTTTCTTGCTCCAGGGATACTCCTGAGCAGTGCGGTGAAACTCCGGAGGAGTTTGTGAGCACGGAGCAACTGATGTGAAACTGACCAGAAACTCCGGTGCTCACTCCGGTGCTCGCCCCGGAAAAAAGCCAGTGCGAAAACGGCCCTAGTGTGGTGCAGTGCCTAGAATGAGGAGTAGTGAGACATAGGTTTAAATCCCCATTCTGTCATTTACTTTATAGTGGGTCAATCATACTCTCTCATCCTCTTCCACCTGATAAGCCAGCCTGGGGTAGTAGTTAGAGAGTCACAGTCGAGTCTGGGAGACCCAGGTTTAAATCCTACTCTCTGGAAACTTGCTGGGCCAGGCACACATTCTCAGTTTAACCTACCTCACAGAGTTATTGTGAGGATAAAATGGAGGGGAAGAGAGCAATGTAAGCTGCTTTGAGTCCCCATTGTGGAGAAAGGCAGGGTACAAATTCTGTAAAATAATAAAAAAGAAAAATCATGAGGATTAAATGGAAGAGAGGAAACTATGGGTGTGGTCACACAAGCAGTTTGCTGTGGCAGTATATGGGCTCTAAATAAATTGCTTGAGATTGGGACACTTTGTGTCAGTCACAGAGTGCCCCCTAAGCCGGCATCATAGTGCGGTGGGCCTGTGGTTAGTCATTCACATCACTAACACGCCGCAATCACAGACTCACGGCTGGGTTGGTTGTTTTCTTCTAAGCCCCACTGTGCGTGCGCAGAAGCAGACAAGCGCACATGTGCTCCTGGCTGAGTTCTATGAGGGTGCTGAAGTGCACTTTGGGGGGGGGGAGGATGTGCTGGAAACTGAGTGGAACGATCACACCATTCATGTGTTTCCACAGTGCGTCCAGAAACCTGACATAGAAGTGCCTCACCAGAATTTGCCAGTGGCTATTTAATCTGCATGGGAGTTGCTTTAGCATGAGGTAGCAATGAGTGGGGCACAGGAGCCAGATGTGCACATTTGATCTCACCCATTTGATCCAGAGGGGCAGGGTGGCTATGTCAGGCCAAACTGCTTGCATGATCACACTCAATGTATGGCTTGGTGGAAGGGTGGCATAAGAACACAACAATAAAATACTCCAGGATCCTTTCCCTGCCTTAGACCCTTAATGAACAATCCTAAATAGGTCTACTCAGAATTCTGCTCTGTTCAGTGGGGCTTTCTCACAGGAAAGGATATTTAGGATTTCACAAAGAAATAAGCAGCTTATAGCAACAAAAGACAGCCGCAGCCTCTTTTCTTTCTCTCTGTGCTGTACCAGAAGTTGAAAGATGGAGTAAGGAAGAGCCACCATGGCAGAGAAGTTAGCTTATGACTAGGCCTCTGACCTGCTCAAGCTTCATTAAAATATATAAGAGAGATTCCTGATGGATTCTATCCAGTGTCTGGAGCACTAGAAGAACACCATAGATAACACATGAGAAGTCATATATCAGGACCCTGCTAGATCACATTTCAACTCTTCTTTCTCCAGCAATCTTATTCCCCCCCCCCCAATGAAATGATACCATTCCATTTTAGTTGCAAAGTTACTTGAAACAGTCCCATTCCACACTGAAGGGAGTGGGTTTACTTTCTCAAGGTATGTTTCTAATTTACCTTTGAAAAAATATTTCCATTGTGCCATATATGCAGTAACTTAAAACCAAAATGAAAGGATTACTATTAGAACATTGCAGAATGGTTTGAATTAAATTCAGGTAGTGGGAAAGACTGCTTTATCTAGTGAATCCATAGTAGTGGAATTTTTTGGTTCAAGAGAAAAAAATAAACTAAAACAATTCTTACCTGGAAACCCTATAGGAACATGGAAGCAAAACAACTATTCTTGAGACTTGCTTGCTCATTTGTAACCGCATCACAGTGAATTATGACAGTGTCCAAATGAATTGTTAATCAGGATTTCAAAGTTTTCTTGAGAAGTATTTGGGAATATATATGTCATTGAACTGGAAATGTGACGAACATGTAGATCTACATGGTTGTTGGGGATAGTTTTAGTGGGAGACACTAACTGTATCTAACACAATACTCTAGTTTTAATTATTCAGATTATGCTTCATTCCAACTAATGGCATGTTTATGCTAAATGTACAACCTGTTCTTAGTACTAATAATACAGTTTTGTCTAAAGTCTTTCACTACATGAACTTTCCAGTTGACCATGTGAAATGCATTATTTGATTATTGATAGGCCTTGAAAATTATCTTCACTCTCTTTAATTCATCACAGAAAGCTGCCTCACAGATTTTCACAAATATTACCTTCTTAAATATTTATAAATGCACCCACTCCAGGGATTAACATTATGGAATTACTTTAACTATTGGGTCACTGTTTATGATTTCTGGAGCTTGGTATACCATTTTATACCATTTTTATACCATTTCTTAATTTCCATATGTTGGACATCTATACTTACCATCAAGTGTAGAAAGGGAATTAAGTAGTGACAAAGTAAGAGGGATAGCTTCTCTGAAATATCCCAAATGTGATGACAATATATGGGAAGAACAAGAACAGATATAACAAAGATGAGAGAATTGTTCCTTGCTTGCTTGCTTTGAAGAACATGCCTTAGGGCACAGTGATAAGATTTCCATAATTCCAAATGTTAGATAGAAGGGGTGTGTGTGTGTGTGTGTGTGTGTGAGAGAGAGAGAGAGAGACAGACAGAGTAGTTTGCACACATATGGAAACTCATGTCTATATTAAGACTGAAAATTGTGGAGAACTGTAATTTGTATATTATTTCTGTTAAATCATATATTTCAAAATCAAAATTATGACTTTCCAGTTTATGAAACAGAACTTGCCATCTGCTTGTGTGTTTTGAGCTTACTTGGAACATAAATGGCTTTAAAAAGGATGAGCCTGTGAAACTGAATTTGTAGCAAACCAAAATAACAAAATTAATTTGTATACAGAAGACAACGTGCCATTTAATGGTCAGCTCAGAACAAAGTCATATGAAAGAAGGGTCATCTTTCCATTGTAAAACATTAGACAATAGTCATAAGTCAACAATACCAGACTCTAAACTGAAGCCAAATACCGGCGGTATGACTTTTGTGACCTGCAGCTGGGGCATGAGATACCCAACCAG
Source organism: Lepidodactylus listeri (assembly GCA_029233225.1). Lineage (NCBI taxonomy): Eukaryota > Metazoa > Chordata > Lepidosauria > Squamata > Gekkonidae > Lepidodactylus > Lepidodactylus listeri. The sequence goes on along the minus strand of JARCFY010000005.1, from coordinate 49,651,132 downwards.
TGACCACTTTTCAACAACACTGAGTCACAGGATTACAGGGAGTCATTGCCAGTAGGATGGTACCTCTAATTCAGAAGGGGTTCACTGTATACTGCTGCAGTTTGCAAAACTCATTGGCTCAACAGAGAAGACTGTGAGAGTATAGCAGTTTGGTTGTCCTGAGAGAATATCTCATGATAAAGCATGTAATAGGTATTACCTACCTGGCTGACCAGTTTGTATGACAAGAAGAGAGGAGGTTGTTGCAGTAAGTGGGATGTTTAATGTCATCACAGGTCCACCATGCAAATGGTGCCTCTCTTAAATCAGCTTCAGCTTCAGCTTTGTGCTGAAGCTCTTGTCTCTCCATCCTTACGTCGCAACAGAAAATTCTCAAGCTGGAAAGGCAGCAGCCTCAGAAGCTCAGTGGGACTGGAGCAAATGACTGCATGACCCACATATTCTCATTCCCTTTCATACAAGCAAGGCCAGGCAATAGTCACTCTTTCCTCACAGGGAAGCTTATCTTATTTGAATCTTATCCCTTCCATGTTCTCTTTGCTTCCAAAAGCTATCATTCCACATTCAGTTCAAATCAATACAAAACTATCCCTCTCAAGAAAGGGTCATTATTGTCTCCATATCAATTCTACCCTTATTCTATTGCCAACATACACAATTCCTCTTAATTTAACAGAAAGAGAAACATAAACTCCTCAGATTCCAGACAGCTTTCACCAACATCCAGAAACTGCAGACCCTCCCCTGTAGTGACTGGCAAAGTCATTGCAGGTCTCTGAAAGGCCTTCAGAAGAACCCATACAAAAATTAAGGCCTGATTGATGTCTCCACCCCAGTATCTGGTAGCTGGAGTTGGGTGTCTTCATGGGCACATGAGGGGTCTGCATTCATTTCTAGGTATTTTCTGTACCATTGTGAGAGGCTCTAAGCATTTAAGAACTGGAATGTGATAAAGAACTAAAATTTTGTTTGTCTTAAAGGTGCCACTGGACTCAAACTTTGTTTTACCTCCTCTATTGTTTGTGAACTATGGTGATTTTGGGGGTGGAGCCTGGGGAGGGGAGGGACTTCAGTGGGGTATAATGCCATTGAGTCCAAAGCAGCCACTTTCTCCAGGGGAACTGATCTTAGTTATAATCCCAGGAGATCTCCAGCCACTACCTGGAGATTGGCAACTCATTCTGGAGGATTCATCAGTCCAACCAGTTATTTTCATTTTCTTCAGTGTTTTGAATATCATTAATATTAACTATTGTCATGTAGAATTGTCAGCGTCAATGGAATTCAGATATTCTTTAAATATGACTCTGCTGCTTCTTCCAGACTTTTAAACAGCGATATGCCTACCTGTTTTTACAGAAACAAACACACACCCCTACATTTGACACTACAGTAATATGATCTGTACTGAAGCTTATACATACAAGTTTAGGTCTCACTGTCGCTGTATAGCTTTTAGTGTCAGCTTGTGGATACATCTCAGATAACACCCTGCTCAGCCTGACGCAGCCGTGTTGCTTCAGTAATCGTATCACACAAATTGTGACCAAGGACAAATGTTTTGAAACACCAATGAGCCTACTATGAAAGCTTACCAAATGTGGCAGGTTATAATTATATTTATTTTCTTTTGCAAGGAGCAATCAAATTCTGTCAAGGCTATGGAGAGGGATTACAGCTTGAAGACCTGACAGGAAACAAGAGGTAATATAAGTCCACTCGACTGATTTCATGTGGTAGTTCTCCACATAGCTTGGGGGTATGCAGGTGTGATAAAGGCAGCAGTCACTTCTATGTCACTGCATGGCACAGGAGAGGCAGTCTTTGATTGGGTTGCCTCATATGTGGCAGGCTGCTGTTTGATTACTTAAAATTGGTAGCACACTTCTCCCAGCAAAACCCAATGCAGCTTACTGTCAGTCTTAGGTCAGAAAATATCATTTTCATTTTTAAAAATCACTGTAAAACAAATACTTGTTTAGTAACATCCCTACTACTGTAACAACATGCTGAATGGCTTTGAAAATATGTCCTAGGGCAAAAGTAGGCACCCTGTGGCATATGTGCCCTACAGCAGCACGTTAATCCATCTTATTTGGTCTGTTGGGCTGGTTCTCTGCCCAAGCCACTGAAGAGAGCTCCGAAGACACTGGCATTGCCACAGGGGCCAGCAGCATGGGAGAAAGTGAAGGGCGTTGGCTTCTGTTTGCATATCATTCCTATTATGCAATCCGTTCATTGGCTGTTGATTTGTTCCTGGGTCCTTGGGCTTGCAATCCTAAGGATACTTTCCTGGGAGTAATCCCCAGTGAATAACACAGGACTTCGTTCTGAGTGGAATTGCTTAAAATTGTTCCTTTACAATGTAATCCTAAGCAAGCCTGCTCAGCAAGCAAGCCTATCAGTCTACTCAGTGGGACTTTACTACTGAGAACTTGTTCTTAGGATTGCATTACTGGATACTTTGTATGATTTTTTTCTATAAGAAGAAATTACACAGAGAAACAGAGCTGGAAGAGACCTCAAGGGTCATCTAGTCTAACCCCCTACACAATGCAGAAAATTCACAACTACTTCCCCTCACTCCCCTAGTGACCCCTGTTCTGTGCCCAGAGTCTGAATCTAAGGCCTGGTTGATGTGATATGAGAGAAAACCCAGATGTTCATACGTGCCAGTCCCTATAAATGTAGCATTAGCATGCCAGTGACTAACAGATTCAAGGAAGAAGATGCCAACAGATTCGAGGAAGAAGAGCTCTGCTGACAGAGCTGGCACAATCAAGCTTTAACACCCTTACAACATGGTGTAAGATCTGTTGGCCATGGCCCTTGTTTCCAAACTACAAGTGGTCATCCAACCATTCCTTCCATTTCCTGCCATGCCCAGCTATTAAAAAAGATACGCAAATCAAGGAAAAGATATGACTAACCAAGGAAAAGCATACATCACACAGGACAATGAAGAGTTAAGAATAAAACTGTTTTCTCATCTCTCTCTCTCGGCCCATTCCTCCATTTAGTATTGATCTGATAAACAACAGTTTCCCCTAGAGGTTTTATTTTTAAAACAACTGTCATAATATTATTTCACTCATGATAACTTGCTACTAACAAAAGCAGAGGTGAGAGTGAAGCAGTTGTCTAATTTGACAGAAGTTATGAATATGTGTGTTTATTAAGAGACAATAGGTGCTTTTACTAAATAACACACTTTCAGTACACTTTGCAACTGGATTTTACTGTGTGACTTGGCAAGATCCACTTGCAAACAGTCACTGTAGTGGACTGAAACTGCGTTATTTGGTATGTGTGAAATGGATGATCAGTATTGCAGTTCCCAGTGTGTGTGAGGGGGGTAGTACTTAAGAGCACTGGACCAGGATTTGGGAGAGCTGGGCTCAAATCCCCAATCTCACATAAAACTTACTGAGTAATCTTGGACCAGCCACTATCTCACAGGGTTTTTGTGAGGAACAAACGGGAAAGAGAGAACAACTTATGCTGTTCTGAGCATCTGGGAGAAAGGGTGGGATAAAACTGTACAGGAATGAGAGATTTCCAGCAACTAGAAATATAGCCAGTATTTGGTTAGGTATTTTTCCCCTACCCAATACATTGCATTTAACTTAGATATTGAAAAGAGGTACACAATATTTGAGGTTTTTATGGCATTATGGACACAACTCAAATACCAGTTCATTAGTCATACATTGCAATGCAAAAGGGGGGAAAGGAAGGGGACAAATGAAGAGTGTAAAAGGCAAGGAGCCCACATTTCCCCTTTACAGCATCTCTGTTTTGCTAGCATGGATGGAAGAGCATTCATTTTGGAAAGATGGTAGCAGTTGTGCCTGCTAACAATGAAAAACCCTGGTCAACTAGTACTGTAGACTGCACAAAACTCTAAAGCAATAATGCTCATGTGTTGTGTCACATGCTGAAAATAATCCATTAATATCAGTGCTATTTACAGTTGACTAATTAAATATTGGATTGTACCTGTTGGACTGCACAATAAAACCTTAGCAATGTGATTAATTTTTTTTTAAGGAACCAGTTACAATTAGCCTAAATTTCTCCATTTCCCCCTACTGGTTTATATCTTAGCCACTGCATTTAGTGATATTATTATACTCTTAATTCCTCTTGGTTAGGCAGCTAAAACTGTACAGTATATTAGTAATGGAATCCTAAACAGAGTTTCAGCCTTCTCAGTCCATTGACTTGTCTGATATTATCCTAACACAACAGAATTCTTTAACCATAAAATAATCTCAGTCAATGGGCTAAGGGGGGTGAAATTCTGTTTAGGATTCTACTGTTAATGTCCTCTAGTCTACTGTTCCATGAAAGAAGCAACTTTTGAAAATATTTCATGTTACTGTATTCATTAAAAAACCTTGTCATCTTTAAACTGATCAGCAGCCTATTTGCTTTTATTGTCAATTAAAAGGACTAAACCAACTGACAGTCTCAATATCTAATGTACAAATCTAGGCATAACATTAAATATGAACTTAAAAAACAGAGTCATTCTTAGTTGAAAACAGTGTTTCCTCTAAGCTGAGTTAGTGTGAGCTAGCTCAGTTTTTTAGCCTCCAGCTCACACATTTTTGTTTTAGTTCAGGAAGGATGGTTCCAGAGCCAACTAATTTATGCAGCAACCAAATCACTCACTCACAACTTTAATGCAAGTAGCTCACAAAGTAGAATTTTTGCTCAGAAGACTCTACAGCTTAGAGGAAGTATTGTTGAGAAGATGGAAAACTCACAGGGATCTACAGGTTGTACATATTAAAATATTTTATTTATCTTTTTTGTGAATTCTCTGTATTCTCAACAATAATAAAAACAATTAAAACATACTTACATTTTCTTTACATATTAGTGCAGATGATGGGCCTTCAGGACATCTTACTCACTGGTTTTCCTGAATAATTCCATCAGTAGGCAAAGTACAAAAATAGCTGACATTTCCATGAAGAACAGCACTAGATCATCTCCAGTACTGAGAGTTGTCAAGTGGTTGCTTACACTACAGGAGGTGAACGTGCCATACAAAGATGCACCACCTTTGGATGAAACCATGCGCAAGATATCAAAGTGTGCAGATTCCTGGGTCTCCACTCCATAGAAATGACAAGTGCTCTATATGATGGGAAAGAATTCTGTACAGCACTCAGTTTCTCCGGCAAATCATTGTAAAGGTCCTTTCTTATGGGTGTTAGAGTTCCTCTGTTGTAGATTTCCTGCTTTTGCCACTCCCAGTCACCTGGCATTTTAAATCTGCTGACTCCAGCTATCTTCTGACTTTATTATTTGCATTTCTTGACTCCTGATTAAAATGCATGTCCTTTGCAGTTTTGCTTCTGTGCTTCTTGGAAGCATTCTGAGTGGCCAGTCTTGGAAATGGTGATAGACTGGACCCTTGGTTGGATGCAGCAGGGCTCTTCTTATGTTCTTAGGCAGGTACAGATGAGATATATAGAAGCACATGTACCAAAAGAGATAACCCTGGAGACTTGCTGCAAAACATTGTTATCACAAAGCCAAGGAGATGAATGAATGCTTATGATTTCGTGGAAATGAAAACACAAAGCAGTTAATATCATAATCATAGATGACCTTAGCTTACCTCTTGATAGTGTAAGAAGTTTATTTCTTTGATGGAAATATCCTTTCATATATGTTTTGTTGGGAACAACCAAACCTTTTTATGTAGGGAGGTGCCAAATATTAAAATACCTTTAACATGCAAAATTTGTATTGACAGTGTTTGTGTGTACTTCAGAGAAATGTTATTTTCTTTGCTGCCTCTCTGTCTCCACCGCTTTGTAAGCGTTATTGAGAGGCCTCGGAAATCTGAGTCACTTGTTTCCAGAAGCTGTTTACCGCAGAAAAGAAGTCATAAATATTTATAATTTCAACCAAGTAGTATACGGAGAAAATAATGTCACTTCACATATATGCACCAACAACTGTTAAAGAGAAATAAAGATAACAAGCTGGAACCAAAAGAAAGAATATGATCTCCCAAAACAAAATTATATGGACTGTATGCATTAGAGCAGGGGTGTCACACATGCGGCCTAGGGGCCGGATCAGGCCCCCAGAGGGTTTCTATCAGGCCCGCAAGGGACTAGCTGTCCCCTGCTTCTTCCTCCAGTTCTGCTGCTGCAGCAGCAGCATAGTTTGCTTTCCCAGGCTCTCTCAGTTGCTCAGGAGAGATAGAAAGGCAAGCTTCTGCTCCCTGCTCCTCCCCCACTCCCTCCCAGATTGCTACAGCACAGACATTTTGATGCAATAATTCAGAGCAAGAAGTATCAGTTATTAGAGACTGTTAAATAAACAAAATATTGCAAGAATGTTAATTTTTCAAGCATGTTTTATTTTAAGTTAAAAAACTCTTTGTGTTTGTGTCCGTTATAAAGTTTATATCTCTGCTACCTGGCATTACATTTTATTACATACATGGCCCGACCCAACAAAGTCCAATTTATGTCAGATCCAGCCCTCCATTAAAAAGGAGTTCGACACCCCCGCATTAGAGAATTGCATAAACACATACAGGGTTGCTTCTTAATTTACCACAATGATTCCCTCAGCTGAAAAGACAAGCCACTGAGCAGTTTTAAAAGTGGCTTGTCTCTTCAGCAGTGGTGGAATCTAAAGATCACTGTCATGGGAGTAAGCTCCACTGAACAGACCTGAGTAGAATTTTGAGTAGACCTGCTTAGGATGGCTCTTTCAGTCTCCACTGCATACACATTTTCTCTTGATTTTTCTCCTGTAAGTGTACAGATTCCTTCTTTTACTGAACCATGGTATACTAATATTAGAGAAAGTTAAAAGAAGAAAATAATGAATATCTCAATTTTTTCCCTTTCACAATAAACTGTGGTGAATTATGGTAAGATAAAGAATGAAAATGACCAGGGGTCATTTGGGGCCAGAGCTAAGCTCCGCCAGCCCAGGACTGGGCACTAGGGCAGCCACAGGTCAAATCAGATTCTCTGATCTGATTCGGCCTACCGCTGAATTGCCGCTGAAATTCAGCAGCGGTTTTAGAAGTAGCTGGAGGGGAGGGAGTTTGAGGGAAAGGCTCCAAACTTGCAGGGTAGCTGCTGGAGCCTCTCCCTGAAATACTCACCAAGTTTCAAGAAGATTGGACCAGGTGGTCCAATTCTACAGGCCCCTAAACAGGTTGCCCCATTCCTTCCATTGTTCTCTATGGTGGGAAAAAAGTAACGTTTTTTTCCACCATAGAGAACAATGGAGGGGATGGGGCAATCTGTTTGGGGGCTCATAGAATTGGACCACCTGGTTCAATCTTCTTGAAACTTGGTGGGTATTTCGGGGAGAGGCCCCGGCAGCTACTCTGCAAATTTGGAGCCTCTCCCCCTTAAAACCCCTCTCCTCCAGCCCCTCATATACTCTATGAGTTTTTGCCATTGACTTCACTGGCCCATAGGGTATTATGGGGCTGAAACGGACATTCGGCCGGTGATGTCAGGGGGTGTGGCATATGCTAATGAGCTCCTGCACCTCTTTTTCTACGAAATGACCCCTGAAAATGATACAGTGGACAAGTGTTAGGATTAGGAAAAAAATGTAATTACCTCTACTGTCATTCTGTTGCATTTGTACTGCCTTCTTACTGTTTTCTATAGCTGAACAATGATAGGAAGCTGTGCTGTGATAGGAAGCTCCTAGTGCCTGCATGGGTTTGGAACTCTATCACAAAGTCAGAGGCACAGGAAACAACAACAAAATAAAACATGGCATGTTGCACATAACTGTGCATGCCCTGAATTTTGTATCCAGCTGAGGGTATGACGGGGGGTGGGGATCAGCACATTCTGGTGCTGGGCTTGGTTTGAGGCTATTAGATGCTTTGAGCTTTCAAGGGAAAACTCAAGGGTTTTGATATGTAGAACACCTACCTTACTAGAAGCCATTCAGCAAACTGTACCCTTGTAGGCATATTTCCTTTCATGACCCACTTTCAGAGTCTTCGCAACTCACTTTTGGGTCCTGACCCACAGGTTGGGAAACACTGGCTTAAATGACTTTAAAGGGAGATCAGACAAATTCATTAAAGAGAGGACTAGCAATGGTCATTAAGTGAAATAGTTGAACCTCCATGTTCTGAGCCAGTATACCTCTTATTCCACTTGTTGGGGAGCAATTATGACTGTGGCTGTACTCTGTTTGTTGGTTTCCTGGAAGCCTCTGGCTGGCCACTGTGGAAAGTTAGATGCTAAGATAGATAAATCCTTGGTCTGACCTAGCTGAGCTCTTCTTATTTTCTTAAACCCATGATAATAAAACACAAAAAATCAAATAACTGAAGAATTACTTCCACTTAGTGGCCAGGGCTGCCGAATGGTTGCAAGAAGAATTCTGGGCATAGTGTTTGTGCTGAGGAGCACTGAGCCCAGCTGTGAAGCAGCAGCCACTGCTGCTTTGGGTTTGGGCTCGGTGCCTCCTTCTCCAAGGCCAGGCAGCAAGCTTCATGCAGTTTGGGCTTGGAGGAGATGGTGCTGAGCATGTGCTTCTGCCCTGATGCCTCCTTCTCCCACCAGCCTCTATCCTCTGGCAGCCATCTTTTGAGAGACAGGGCAGCCAGAGTGGCATCCTGGGACTTCCCTCAGCTTGGCTGATCTCTTCTGGCTAGACCATCAGGAGAGCACCAGTGCGGCCCAGGCCTCCTTGGAAAAATGTCACACATTTAAATATCTGGTATATTTTCAGTTGCTTTCTTGGACAGTCACTAAAAATACTGAATGGTCCTGGCAACCTTATTAGTAGCAGGTCAAAAATATAGGAAGGTGCTGTCACACCTGGCCCTGAGCCTATGAGCGACTTCCTTTGGGAACATTTCCTGTATAAAGCACTATGCAAAGTTAGGACCAGGTTTTGTGGTTGGAGGGCATATGAGCTAAACTCCTAGATCAGGGGTGTCTAATTCATTTAGGGCTGGATCTGACATAAATGTCACTTTGTTGAGCTAAGACATGTATGACATAAAATGTAATGTCAGGTTCCAGAGATAGAAATTGTATAAAGGACAGCAGCTGTTAAGCTCCGAGTTGGTGTATCCTCACTGCAAGGCCCCACAGGTTGAGATGGGGGTGCAAAGGAAAATCCACATAGGTGGACTGAAGAGGCAGCAGTGCAGTGCTGGGCAGCTTCCACAATGCTTGACTGCTGCAGACAAGGTTTTTCTGCTGTGCTGAAGCCACAATGGAGTGGCTCCCCCCACTCCCCCCCCACTTCCTCCCTTGCATCAGTTGCTCATGGGCCGCATAACAGCCCTGGATGGACTGGGTCCAGCCCCTGGGCCTTATGTTTGACATTCCTGTCCGAGATGGAGACCTCCTGGGGAACCAATGTATACAGTATTGAACTCCATAATGGAAGAAAGGTAGGGCATAAATAAAATAAAACATAGAGATCCCTGCTATCCCACCTTGAGAATTCCTACCAATGGACTAGTCATCGTTAGGGTGTTGGGCTAGGATCTGGGAGAGCCAGCTTTAAATGCCATATCTGCTAGGCAGCTTGCTGGGTGACCATGGACCAGCTACTCTCTCTCAATCAAACCTTTGCTACCACCTTTTATGTCTTTTTTGGTCTGAGGAGGTCCTACCTCCAGTCATGACAGCCATGCATCACTTCAAGCCGGCAGAAGATGGTTTGGCCTGAAGAAAAAAGTTTCATGCAGGAACTAATTTGTTCTTAGTTTCCTTCCTTTCCCCCATTCTTCAACATAAAATGATGGTAATACCAAGAACAAACTCAAACATGCTGTCTCCCTGTTTTAAAAACACAAAGCATCTGGCATTCAATGCAAATGACCCTCTTATGGTTTATGGAAGAGGAAAACCAATACCTAAGTGATTCAGCACCCTTATTTGTATTATGGATGGTTGTTTTGTCATGCTTTCATGAAAATTTCTAGCATGATTTTTTTTCTATTATACAAAACTGTGTTATTGCATAAATATTTTGAGCACTCCCTTTCCCTCTGAGTTCTGGATAAGAGTGCTCTCTTATAGCCTCCAGGTCTACAAAACTGTTATGCACCATTTGTGGCATGGAGAATACTATGCACTCCACTTCACTTTGGAATTTCTGTTCTAAAAAATAATTGCTTGCCTCCCCCCCCACTCGCTAAGAGAAAGTCTTCTTATCATGTCATACAGATGTGATGATGAATACACATTGCTTTCCTGAAAGAAGAGACACTGAGACAAAGGAAGAACCAAATGCAAGGAACCTGGAGAAGAATTTAGGAATGGTATACTCTTTTTAGAGTCCCAGATAATTCAAACCCAACAGAAGCCTATGTGTTCAGGCTCAGCCATTCCCAGATATGTTTGGCACCATGCTAGATAAACCCTAAAATTCTTTTTTATAGGTTGCATTCCTTCACACAGTGACTATTATTATTGACATAGGCGTAGAGTACGGGGGGGCTCGAGGGCTTGAGCCACACCCGAAATTTCCCGGGGGGGGGGCTCAGCCTCCCCCGGGAAAACGGAGCACCTGTCGCTGCTCCTTCTCGGGTCCTTCTGAGGCCCGGGTGCTGCTGCTGGAGAGGGAGAGGTGGTGGGGGGGGGGGGAGAGAGAGGCACCGGCAGCAGCGGCTGGTGGGCCTCGGAAGGGCCCAGGGAGGCGGGGTGGTTTCCGGGGGGGGGAGAACATCGCTCCAGCGAGCACACGTGTTAAGGAGCCCCCCCCCCCCGGGATTTCCAAAAGTCTACACCCCTGATTATTGATGCCATAATGGTTTTGGTTCTTGCAGATCCACTGATTGTAGGTGAAAAAAGTTTGCCAAGGGAAAACAATGACTATTTAGAGACAAAAACTGGAAATATAGAGACAAAAATTAAACTTTAACAAACAAATCTCTTAATCCTTGAGAACTACCAGTGAACGAGTGCCCTAAATATTGCATGCCCATATTTTTGTACAGTTATCACCATTAGAGCACAGGATCAATACTGTCTAAAGTAACATCTTCCTACATACATGTCTTGGTTTAGAAGGGCAAAGCCCCTCATTTTTCAAAATTAAGTTCATACCAGCAGTCAAACTACTACAACCAAGATGACTAAATCACCTTCTGCTTTTCGGACTCATACAGGTAAATTGCTCAGTGTCCATGCTAATTAGTGGGCTATTGTTAAAATCTGAAGCTGATTTTAAATGAACTCAGTAAAAGAAAGTCATTAACACTGCAGTCCCAAAAAGAGTTATATCCTTCTAAGTTGATTGAAGTTAATAAACTTACAAAGGTGTAACTAGGGTTGCCAGGTGCCTTCTTCCTACCATTGGAGGGAGGGATTTGAGGGGTGTTCCAAGGGTGGGCAGGGATGTTGGCAACATGCTGACATCACTTCTGGAAGTGACATTATCACACTGGTGGCATCAGGGCGATGCTCTACTTTTTGGGCAAAATTTTATAGCAAAACCAGGTACAAACCGTAGAGTTTTGCCCCAAAAGTAGAGTGTCACCCCTGATGCTGCCAACATGATGACATCACTTCTGGAAGTGACATCAGCATGTCACTGACATCACACGGGAATGTTTGTTTGGGGATTGGTTTTTCCCCACCGGCTAACTGGCCGATGGTGGTCTGGAGCCTGCAAAAGCAGGGGATCCCCCGCCTTCACTGGGAACCTGGCAAGCCTAGGTGTAACTCTGCTTAGCATTATACTGTATGCCTATCAGTTATATTAAGAGGAAGAAGCTGTAATCAATGTATCTTGGTCAGACATGGCCCTAAGGTTCTATGTTGAGGTTCTATGCTACAGCATGCTTATTATTAAGTCTACTCTAAACACACATTATCAACAGACCTTTTGCACTGGCATTACATGAACTGTATACATCATTTGATCACAAGAAGCAGCATTAAAGACAACATTCCTCTTTTTATTCAGTGGAAAATTAATGTAGAAGCAAACTGTTTTCATTCTTCTTGGGAAGGAAGCCACATCATGGTAGAACAGATACTGTGATTATATCAGTAGCATAAAGACTGGATCAGATGACCCAAACTTCCATTCCAGCTCTATGGAAATGTTAAATTAATTTTTGCAGTAAATTAACCTAAGGCCTTTATCATGGCAACCTAAGGCAAATGTATGATGGCAGCTTCTGCGATGTGGCCATTGGGTTCTGGACAGAGATCAGTGTTTTATTTCATTTAGGAAATCTGCATGGCCATCAGATGTTAATTATTATTGCCAGGGACTGAAGAGAGCCAAATCTGTACTTGTGAGCCAAATCAAAGGCTTTATATTCCATTACTAATCCTCTGAGTTATCCAATCTCTGGTTAACAGTCTGTTCTTTAATTCAGATTCAGTTTATTGTGTGTGCACAACAAGAAGTGCATCTCCTGTGTGTGTTTTCAGGATGCTATCTTCAGCCAAGAGAGCAGAGAGGGATCTGGATATATTGAGTATGCTTTAGGGAATACTGGCAAATCTCACTGTTCATTTCGTTGAAAGCTAACATCAAAACTATGCATAAAGCTGCAGTGTCCCCATTAAGGAACAGCTTTCACCATATTGCAATAGTAAACAGATACTGTATTGAGTTTCACTTGTCCAGCTAGGATATTCTATTAAGCCATCAGCAGTCTCTTCATGTGTATTTTAATGTGAACCTGGCTGTACAGAAACAAAGGGTATGCCATGTGGTCTGCCAACATGTCATTTGGATGTGTGTGGTGAGAATGGTGAAGCACAGAAGAGAGATCTCACCTCTGCTCCATTTCTCACTCCTGTTTTAGCAGGCTGACTTAAGTTTTAACATCCAAAGAGAAAGACATATGTCCCAAAAACTCTCTTTAAGGATCTCTTTGACAATGTGATGGTGCTCCAATCAAGGCTGGAATAAGAATAGAGAAAGGAATTTAGCCCAATAATCAGAGAAAATGTACTGAAAGAAACTGAAGTATAAACACATAGTCTGGGGCTGAGGACAGACTGGCAATCTCGGCCGCTCTGCCTCTGCTTCAAAAGCGGAGGCAGAGCAGCCGTTCAGACGGCTGCATCTGCCCCGAGGAGGTGGCCCAGACGCATTGCGTCCGGCGCGCGTTCCACCCGCCAGAGCGGGTGAAAACGCGCGCTGGGAGGGGGAGCCGCGCGGCGTCCGCACGCCGCCGTAGGAAGCCGCCCACAGTCTGAACGCTGCAGGCGGCTTCCTTTCAGTGGTGTGTGAACGTCGCGCCACAGGGGAAATTCCCCCCGCCCTAGTCTGTCCACAGCCAGAGTAATGTTCAAATGTGCTGCAGTACAAAAATACTGAGGTGTCCACAAGTATCTGTACACAGTTTCAACAGATACATACACTTCATTTTAAAATGTGCACATCAAAAAGTAGAGTATTAGAGAGTGGAGAGAAGCGGAAAGGCAGCAAGGAGAGCAGAGACAAATGGCTCAAAGCCATTTAAACCCTTTTCCTGCCTCCTGCCATTTAACTACCTGCTCTGCTCACCACCACTTTTAGTGAGAAGCAGAAAGCAAGGGGTTAAATGGCTTGGAGCAAAAAGCAATGGGGAACAGAAAATACTAACAAATACCCATACTAACAAATTATACTAACCTATAGAAAGCTATATTAATAAACTGTACTATACAAACTATACTATACAAGGTATAGAAAATAAATATATAAAATTGAAATTACCTCTTGTAATATATGATAGAAAATTAGGTAATGCCAGGGGTCATTTGGGGCTGGAGCAAGGTGCACCACCAGCCCAGGAGTGGGCACTAGGGCAGCCACAGGCTGAATCAGATTCCACCGCCGAATTTCAGTGGCAGTTCAGTGGCAGCTTAAAAAGCAGCTGGTGGAGAAGGGGTTTGAGGGAGAGGCTCCAAACTTACAGGGTAGCTGCTGGAGCCTCTCCCCCAAATACCCACCAAGTTTCAAGAAGATTGGACCAGGGGGTCCAATTCTACGGGCCCCCAAACAGGTTGCCCCATTCCCTCCATTGTTCTCTATGGTGGGGGAAAAGTAATGTTTTTTCTCACCATAGAGAACAATGGAGAGGATGGGGCAACCTGTTTGGGGGCCCATAGAATTGGACCCAGTTGCCCAGTCTTCTTGAAATATGGTGGGTATTTCAGGGAGAGGCCCCAGCAGCTACCCTGCAAGTTTGGAGCCTCTCCCTCTGACCCCCTCTCCTCCAGCCCCTCATATACCCTATGAGTTTTTGCCATTGACTTCAGTGGCCCGGAGGGTATGATGGGGCTGAAACTGACATTCAGCCCTCCAAATGACTCCGGAATCTGCTTGCATTGCTGAAACTGACATGCAGGGTACATTCAGCAGCAAGAACACATGTGGCCTGATTTGGCCTGATATGAATCAGGCCAAAAAAATTTTATTTGCACACCCCTAGTGGGCATAAATGGCAGTGGTGGCAAGCCCCTCCCCCAGTGGGCCTGTGGAGGAAGCGAAGCAAGAAGGGATTTAAGTTTAAACCCCTTCTGTTTAGAGTCACACTGCAGCAGCAGCACAATCTTTCCATTGTATTCTATGGGGCCCTTCTTGATTCACTCCCCCCTGCCTTGGCAGGCCAACTGGGGAAGGGAAAGGGAGGCTTTTGAAAATGCCCTCCTTTTGCTTCCCTTTATGACACACTTCCCGTGATGTCAGGGGGCATGGCATATGCTAATGAGTTATGCTAATAGGTATGCTAATGAGCTCCTGCACCTCTTTTTCTATGAAATGACCTCTGGGTAATGCCATTGTTAGAAAGCATAGATTCCTTACATTTTTCAGTCCACTCAAATATGCAAAAAAATTTCAGTTTATGTAACTGGCCTAGTAAATAATAATACAGAAATGTTAGATTCAACCTACTCAATATGGATTTTACAGGGGTTTTTTTTGTGTTAAGTATAAACAAATTAAATGGAGGTCTTTCTGCTTCTTTTCATAGTGCCTTCTTCCAGAGTTTACGGCATTAAGAGCCAATAGTTATTTACATTTTTGGTGTCTGTAATAATTTCATTAGTGAATTTTAGTTTTCAGATTTGCTGTATAATCCTCATGTCTATTACTTAGTGAAAAAGAAAAGCACAAATCAAGATGACATTTAGAAGGTGGGAGGGAACCTCTCCCATAGCTCAGGCAGTCCTTGTAGGAACATCTGAACCCTTTCCAATATTAAATGCCTTATCTCCAAAGCAGCAGGCCAGCCATTTAGGAAAATTAAAGAGGAAGATAACGGAGGTTCAGCAGGGGATGAAGAGTAATCGTGCATTGTTTTTTGTGACACAGGTAATTAACATGGCCTTTTCCATTTATCCCTGTCTCTGCTTATCTTCATCTGCTTAAATTTAAATGGATCAGTCATTATTAAAATGATTTTGAGCTGAAGTGCTCCAGTTTCATCTGACTTATTTGTATGTATCCTATAAGCTGAAGAGTGTGGCCAGGCAGGTGTTGTAGATCCTGGCTAGTATAAATCAGTTTGGGATTTAATTTCTCATTAGTGCTCCATCAGGAATACTTAGATTTGATTGGGCTTTAAATACTTTACCAACTTGGGTGTCCTTTTCTTTCTTTCTTTCTTTGATGAAACTTGTTTTATAACCATTATTAGAAAACAGGCATAATAATACAACAGACAGATTTCTACTCTCATATCCTTATTAACCTGAAATTCTGTACTGTACTGCCAAATGTGTCTACTATTATCAGGGAAATAATATTGTCCACAGGAACATTTCCAATGATGGAAGGATTTCTGCTTGTGAACGATGAATTTCTTCCCCTCCTGCTGCAGCCCCAAAGCCCCCAAATACTGTTCCTGGGGGTCCTCTGTCTCCAAGGAGCAGCATTTGGTGTCACATTGAGCTGCAGTGGGAGGGGGAGGAGGGAGATCTGAACTTCTGTCCATGGAAATGCTTTAGTAGTTGCAAATCAGTGTGTTGTTGGGAAACTGCTCTGCTGAAGAGTGATATGAACTCACCAAACTGAGTGTTTCATTATTTTTCAATCAGAGAATATCATGAGCTCAGCATGGATTATTGTTTGTAATTCTTAAACTTCACCTCCGAAGGGACTCTCCTACTCCGTTCATGTTGTCACCGTTCTACACACTCTGTCATTCAGCTTAATAGACTAATTGAAAGATACTCGCTCAAACAAGTGGATTAGGAAGAACAGTTTAGACAATGATTCAGGTGGTGAAGAGATGAAAACACAAAAAAGTTAACTGTCAATTAGCTGTGATTACTAAATGTTTAGGGGGTTATACTAAATAACAGTATATACGAGTAAATCACAGTGTTAATAAAAGCTAAATACAACATTATTTGCCAACTGAACTTTTATATTCTACATACAAAATGTATGCGCTGCCACTGAGCCATAAACTAGCTTTCAGCATAAAAATCTAGAGGATTTTAGATATTAATTTATAGGCTTGAGGACAACAAGCATAGAGTAGTAAGCCTGGGTGGAAAAGTACACAAACTGTGAGACTTAGAACCCACAGGGACAACTCTGCCATTTGAGGGATGAAATTCTTTTTTGTTCACAAAAGCCATGGAAGCCTGATCAGTGGCTGCAGTCACACACACTAAATAATCCACTTTCAATCCACTTTCAATGCCCTTTCCAACTGGATTTTGCCAGTTCACTTAGTAAAAATCCCATTGGAAAGTGCACTGAAAGTGGATAGAAAGTGGATTATTTAGTGTGTGTGACCACAGACACTGATCAGGACCTGGGGGGGCAGATTGTTGTAATGGTTAGGAGCATGGACTCTAATCTGAGAGAACTGGGTTTGATTCCTCACTCCTCCACATGCAGCTACTGGTGTGACCTTGGGTCAGTTATAAGTTTTTTCAGAGCTCTCAAGGGCAGACCTTGAGAGAGCTCTCTCAGCCCCACCTATCTCACAGGGTGTCTGTTGTGTGGAGGGGAAGGGAAAAGGATGTTTGAACACCTGCGAGTTCAGCTCATCCTTTGTTCACCTGTATCAGTTTGCTTTGTGAACAGTTCAAGCCTCTTTTTCTGGTTATCTTTTAAATACTCAGGCTGAAGACAGACTGGCGTTCTGGCCTGCTTCAGGTCTACTATGCAAGTGGATGAGGTGGGCCTGTTCACACAGCTGCAGCTGCCCGGCGGAGGTGTGCCATCCTTACCTGGTCCTGCGGTGCTTCCTTCCCGCGGCAGCCGTACACCAGGGGGAACTGGTGGCCAGCCGCCTGGGCATGCGTTCCTCCCGCTTCTGGAGGGTGTGAATGCGCGTGGAAGCATGCAGCTGTGCGCTGTGCCGTTGCCAGGAGCTGCTCGCAGTATGCATGCTGCAGGCCTCCTCCTCCCCGGAATGCTTGCGCTGCACTGCGCGCAGTGTGAATAGCAAGCTCTGGGACACTTCGCCCCCGGCTTGCTCCGCCCTGCTTTCCTGGTGCAGCGCAGCGCCAGTCTGTCCTCAGCCTTAGACACTAAAGTACTGCAATGGGCAGTATTTCACACAAAGCACACTTTCCCAGAGGCTAGTGGTAGTCCTGCCCCCTCCCTCACAGGCCTGCTGTCAGTTCATGCTGCTCAATGGCCAATGGTAAAAATAAACAGTGAGAAAATGAGTCAGCCAGAGATGATAAACAAGTGCTCTGGGATTTTTTAAGCACTCTATTTTTAGTATACATTAAAGTTTGTGTTATAGTAATGATATTTTGCACACATGCATCCAAAGGGAGGCATAGTTCTCCTCATACATCATTAAATGACCTGGCCCGACCATCCATTAACCTGAGTAGAACTGATCTCATATACTGGAGAGATGCATAAGCCACCACAAACCAAGGAAATGAAGTTCTACTATTGCTAAGAAATGAAACTCCACCATCACAGCTACTACACAGCTTCCAAGCTGTTTGACAGCTGTCAGGGGTGGTCAATGGACAGGCGAACAACTTGGATGTTTGACCCACAGGTGATCACGGCTGTTAAACAAGGTATGTTTGACTATCAGTTAGGTTTACTACTACATTCATGACCTCTGTTAGCCAAATTGCCTTATGTTATTAATAAGCTTGGGGAATTATAAATATTAAATGGCAATAGTAATAAAATATGGGATCATAACCTGTGTATACAGGAGTCAGAATTCTCAGAGCCCTTGAATAGACGCAGAGGCTGTGTAACTAAAATAATGATTACTTTACTAGATGTTCTTCAAGCATACAAACAAAAATCCACACAGGGCTAAGAATACAGAGTTGAAAAGGATTGTGATGTTTGCATGAGCAGGAAATGTCATTGAGGGGTGAAACTTTACCTGTCCGATGAGACCAGTAGGTCAGGCAGTGAAAAAAAAAAAAAAACACAATAAGGGGGAAAGGGTAATGAGTTGACTAGCAACACATGTGGACTGATTCCAAACCGGCGGCGAACGGAACCAACAAGATAGGAAGAAGAGACAAGAGGGTAAACTCAGGGAGAGCTCAGCTTAAATAGCTAATAGGTGACCTGAGGCAAAAGGCTCATGTGGTCACCTGGTCCCCAGGAAATATTAGAAAAAAACTTAAACTCTGGATGGGGCATAAAGGGATTAATAGTTGGGTAATTGAAAATTAATGGTCAGCAGGGAGTGACACCTCTGGGGGAAGGGGGTGAGACAAAGGAGTGAATGAAGAGAATCCAGGGCTCTTTTTCAGCAGGAACACACCAGAACGCTGTTCTGGCTGGCGTCCGAGCCTGCCCCGCCCCCTCCCTGCCAGACCTGAGCTGTTTACACTTAAAGGAAAAGTTCCTGCAGAGAGCCGGCAGGAAAAAGCCCCACCTGGCGCTTTCCCTTTAAGTACAGAGAGCCAGCAGGAGAAAGCCCCGCCCAGAGATTAAGCACGGGGCTAGGCTCTTTGCACTGAAAGGCCTGGCTCTGCATTTGGCTTGCTGACGTCGCGTCACTCTCCCTGCTCCAGTATATGCCTCCCTCATCTCTTTTCCTTCTCTGTGTCCCCCCCACCTTTCTGTCTGTCTTTCTGTCTCTCTCTCTCTCTCTCTCTCTCTGTCCCCATCTTTCTTTCGTTCTCTCTTTCTCTCCCTCCCCCTTCCTTCCTTCCTTTCTCTCTCTCTCTCCTCCACCTTCCTTCCTTCCTCTCTCTCATCTCTCTCTCTCTCTCTCTGTGCCCACCTTTCTTTCTTTCTTTCTTTCTTTCTTTCTTTCTCTCTCTCTCTCTCTCTCTCTCTCTCTCTCTCTCCCACCTCTCTCTCTCTCTTTCTTTCTTTCGTTTCATTTTGTTCTTTGTGTTTTTATTAAAAAAAATTATTGAAAAGGGGGGGATGTAAAAAAGCAGAGAGGCCAGGAAATGCTGCTTTTGACAATATCTTTAATTTTTGAGCATCTCTTTCGTTTTCTCATGGCATCTTCTGCTTAAGAAAAGTACGTTTGAAGCCTGAGTTCATTGTTGTGTCTTCTTGGGAATGGCTTGCAAATATATGTGTGTCTAAAGTCTGTATTAAAGTGGTTTGATGCTTACTGCCATGCATGAGAAAACATCTGAAAAAGTAGCTTCATTGTTGTGTGTGTTGGCAGAACACTTGACTGTTGCATGGGGGACTTTGGGGGATATCTGCAGAGAAACAGAGATGTAACTAAAAATGAGCATGGTCAGCAGCACTTTGGAGATTGCCTGTTTTGTGAAATTTAAAAAGTGGGCAGAGTTTCTGATGAAGATGATTGTCCCTCTTCTCCTGCCACTGGGCTGACATCTGCCTTTAATGGGCCAGCAAAGTTGATGTTCTTAAACCTCCTAAAAAGAGAGATTTCTGCTTCTGAGGAGTTGACTTCCAACAATTGGTGATCTTGTGACGGTAGTGATACTTTTATGTGGTAAAGATCACCTGTTCACAGGATAATTTTACCTGTGGGACAGACTCTGCATGGTAACCACTCCACTGGTACATAATTGCTTGTAAAAAGTATTAATAGTGTAATAATTCAGGTGGGTAGCCGTGTTGGTCTGAAGCAGCAGAACAAAGTGGGAGTCCAAAGTTTCATCCAAGGTATAAGCTTTTGTGTGCATGCACACTTCTTCCATTTGAAGAAGTGTGGATGGCCAATGAAATCTTATACCTTGAATAAAATTTTGTACCTTGAATAAAATAGTCCACAAACTACTCCCGTCCAGTGCATCCACAAACCTAGAAGAAGAAGAGATTGGATTTATACCCCGCCCTTCACTACCCAAGGGAGTCTCAGAGCGTCTTACAAACTCCTTTCCCTTCCCCTCCCCACAACAGACACCCTTTGAGGTAGGTGGGGCTGAGAGAGCTCTGAGACAACAGCTGGTACTTGCCCTAGGTCATCCAGCAGGTGCAAGGGGGGGAGTGAGGAATCAAACCTGGTTCTCCCAGATCAGAGTCTGTGCACTTAACCACTACACCAAACTGGCTCCTAGCATTGTTCTGCCAGTGAACTAGGGTTGCCAACTCCAGGTTGAGGGAATCCCTGGAGATTTGGGAGTGGAGGGTGGGGTTTAGGGGAAGGAGGGACCTAAGCAAGGCATAATGCCATGGACTCTACTTTCCAAAGCAGCCATTGACCTGATCTCTGTAGTTTGGAGCTCAGTTGTAATTCCAGGAGATCTCCAGACCCCACCTGTAGGTTGGCAACCCTAAAAAATCATATTCAGCGTACTAGTTCTGCAGGAAGGCAAGCTGATTTCCATGGGAACCTAACCTTTAGGAATTGATTCCAATCCAGTGTGGGAATAATTGTTGGACATAAGATATTGGTTCAGGCAAGAGTTTGTATAGATGGGACAGAAAATAATGTTTTTATTGGTTTTGTCAAAACTGTTTTGACAACAAGGTAATCAGAATAAGAAGCAAAAGGTGGATGTGGCTGGATGACCACACTTCTGGGAACATCGGGTGTGGTCTAATCTGTTAATGAGCTGTGCTGTCAGGGGTGTGGCCTGATATGCTAATGAGTTCCTGCTGGGCTTTTTCTACAAAAAGAGCCCTGAGAGAATCAATCATGTTTCAGGGCTGGTGCTTCGTATTAACGATCAGATACTTGACAGTGGCGTTATCAGCGTGGGTGACTGGATGGCTGGATCGCTGCTATTGTCTGTAGCTGGGCACATCCTTTTGTTTGAGGCTGGCTCAGGAGGGAGAGGAATGTGTGACTTTCCAGGTGAAGCTAACACACATGGAGGGGGGGAATGCTGTGTGACGAAAAAGAGATTTCCTCATGGCTTCTGTTCAGGAACATCGGTCCTTTACCAGAGCATGACTTCTTTTCTGATCTGCTGCTGTCTCTGTGTGCATGGACGTAAGTGCTGCTGGTCTGCATTCCGGTGCTTGGTGTGGATGCAGGAGTTCAGTGGCAGGCTTCTGTAGTACTGGGTAGACATCTGGATTGGCATACTACTTACGCTCAAGGCCACAGTGTACATTCCAAAGTCTAGCATCACCAGGGCTACAGTTCTGTCCATTGCCCTGGCACACACTTTTCACAGTCCAGCAATGCCATCTGAAGTGGCTGCATGGCAACACCTTTCTCATTCCGTTATGAAGCTCACTGGATAGATCACTGCCTCTCAGTCTAGCCTACTTTACAGGATTTTGTGAAGATAAAGTGGTAGGGAAACCATGTACACTCCCCTGAGCTCCTTGAGGAAGAATGGAATAAATAAATAAATACCAGTGTGCAGAACATCGGATTTGGATAATAAAGGCATGGGATTCAAATCTTCAGTCATGGATATCACCAGGGGAAGTTCTCACACATCTGAAGCAAGCCTCAAACTAGCAAGCCACATTGCAATGCAGATTACATGGAGGCTAGCCATCTGTAGTTGTTCCCTGTATGGATGTATGGCAATATCACTGCTGTGTTGCCACAAATTACTTTTAAGACTTTGGCATGGAGAAATTGAGAGGCGTGTGTGTGGTGAGCTGCACCAGATACCATCTGGTTTGGGATGAAAGAGGGTAAACAAATGCCTCCTTTCTTGTTTGACTGAGACTTGGGACCCTATTTGGCAACAATATCTGTACTCTGTGCGTGGGGCTTTTAAAGCATATTTGGTTAAATACTTCTGAGCTTCTGCACTGTTTCTTATACAGACAAGAATGCCTTACATGAGATCATCTCTATTTTTATGTTTTTACTACCCAATATGTACCTGTGTGAGAGAGAGATACGCGAGGGAACTGTTTATATGACTGCTCATATGAATGGGGCTAATAAACCACAGAATAGATTTTTATATATAAATAGTTTTTTTTAATTGTATCCCATATTAATGGCTGATGACAAGGAATTATATATATATATGTGTGTATATGTTTGTGTGTGTGTATATATATGTGTGTGTGTGATAAATGAAACTTATCTTTAAAATGTTAAACTATAACAAGCTGTGAAACCCAGTGGCTGGACTGTTTCCTCAGACAGAAGGGTTTCCACCCACAGAGTGTGATGTTCTCACCTCCCTCCTTCCACTGCAGCCCCTCATGCCCCCCATGCTGTTCCTTGAAGACAGGAGAACCCCCATGAACAGTTTTGGGGGAATTGAGGCTGCATTGGGAGGCAAAAGTGTAATGTGGGTAGAAATCCTTCCATCCACAGAAATGCTCAGGTGTCTATGCAAGGTATTTGGGTAGGATTGCCTACTTCAGACTGGAAAATACCTCGAGATTTTGGAGGTGGAGCCTGAGGATGGAGGGGGGTTAGGGAGGGGAGGGATTTCAATGGGGTAAAGTCCATCTTCCAAAGAAGCCATTTTATCCAGGGGAATTGATCTATGTTACCTGGAGATGAGTTGTAATCCCAGGAGATTTCCAGCCACCACTGGGAGGTTGGCAACCTGACATTTAGGGCTTAACAAGATGAGGCTCTGGGATATCTGTGTGACTGCATCTTTGGGGCTATGGCACAGAAGAAGTTTAACCCTTTTATGGTTTCAGCAATCAAAACTGACCTCATTTTGTGCTGCTATTAAACCTGAAAGGGGGGAAAACAGACAAAAAGGGTGGGCACCTGGATAGGTCTTATATGAATCACAGAAGTCACAGTATGATACTTAATATACTCTTGCTTTGGCAGATTTCCACTGAAGAAAATTCTCTTGGTCCTGAATTACATTGTGGATGCACTCCTTTAGATGAAAGGAAATGAGTATGAGTACATGTTTTAACCCACTGCCCTGCACATGCATACACACGCACACCAGAGATCGGAGAAAGGGACCTGTGCATCCTCTCTTAGAAACCAATGGTAAGATCCCCAATGGGCTTTCATGAAAAGATCTTACGTTAAATACTGAGCAAATGTTATCCTACACATACAAAGGTATCCACGTATTTAAGAGAGTACATGCATGCAGAAATGTATTGAAAAATAACATATGACCAAGGCTACTGATTTTTAATACAAAAGGAACAGCATTACCTTCACTGTGACACTTGTAACTGTATTTCCAAAAGCTATCTTTTGTAACTTAGCTCATTCATGCACAGTTTTAGTTTTCATCAACCAACCCATCTCTATGCGCTGAGATGAAATGGATATCTTAAACATCAAAACAACCCTCACTTACGATCTGCTGACTTGCTGTTAACAATGGCTCTTCCCACCTGTAGGTCACTGGTTCAGAGGTGTCAAGAGGTCAATCCTGTCAGCTTTTTATACCAACGTCAGAGAACCTTCCATGCTTAAAGTGAGATCAGCTTCTTCAAATAACCAACGTTCGTTGCTGCAGGTGTACACCTTCATCGATACTAATTGCCATAAGGATTGTGAGGCAGTTTTCCTCATCAAATGGAGGCCTTTTGAAGTTGACTTGAGTCCTTGCCTACTGCCTTCCTGCCACTTTAGACCCCAGATTACACACAGTGACACTGATGCTCATACAAACGATCAGCTGTCACTAGGCTTGGATCAGAGGTGGAATTAGGACAGGGATCTCAACATTGCTGTAAGCCGCATGGAGAAAAGGAGAAGATTTTTTTTTTATGGCAGAGGAAAGGAAATGGAAATGAATTGCCTGTTGCATATTCTTAATAAACATATTGCTGAATCTGATATGATTTTAGAGGAACAGTTTCTAAACTGTAGGCCAGCCAGTGCTGAAAGAGGAATGGTAGTGGGCTGCATAAAAGATATTAATCAAAACATGAAAAGCGCCTGTCAGCCCAAAATATCTGCCCAAAGAAGAGGTTGCTTGTTGCATCTCTCCATTAGGCTTTAGGTGCGATATAGTCATTCCTGATGCAGAGCGACAGGAAGATAACCCATCCCCAGAGAAGGCTGTGGGT
This sequence comes from Lepidodactylus listeri, assembly GCA_029233225.1. NCBI lineage: Eukaryota > Metazoa > Chordata > Lepidosauria > Squamata > Gekkonidae > Lepidodactylus > Lepidodactylus listeri. The sequence goes on along the minus strand of JARCFY010000005.1, from coordinate 49,626,820 downwards.
GATTGTACGCCAAGGAATACCAGGTGCTTTGATGTAAGTTCTGTACAGAAAGGCTACACAGAAGGACTGTGTCTGATTAGCCCTTTTCCTTCTTTGTGTTCCTGTGTGTACATGGTTTTATCTTTAATTATTTTAAATATTTTATATATATTTGTAATTTAAACACCATTTTAATGTTAATATGTTTGGTGCCTTAGGGAGCCTGAGTTAGGTGGAAAGGCAGAATAGAAATGTTTTAAAGAAATAAATAACTTCTATTAATTCAGTTGCTTAATGTCAAAATAGTTGTTTATCCTAAATTGTGTCAATTGATCTTCTGCATCTGTTTCCATATGTTTAGGTGCAATGCCAGAAATCATCAGAGATTACTGTAAGGAGAATTATTGGCTCACTAGTGGTCCATCATCCAAATGATCTTATATGTCTGTCATGAAAATAATTGCTGTAGCAAGATTTCTTCTTTTTAAAACTTAGATCCAGTGATGAGAACCAAGCTTTGAAAAAGCATTAACATGTATATTATCATTCTACAAAAACTACAAAATAAATGCTAGTATTCCATTTCCTCTGGCCTTGTTGCTATTTATTTATTTAAAATATTTACATTCCATTTGTCTCCCAATCAAGAACACTTAAAGTGGCTGTCTGGGGTTGGCGGCCCCCTCCTTACCCCAAGAGACTGCAAGCCCCACCGAGGACATGCCACACCAGCAAGCCTTGAAGCTGGGGAAGTTGTCTGTCAGGTTGCAGAAGGGCGTGGACTTGACCGAGTCTACTTGGAAGTCAGCCAGACTGAAGGAGCCCAGCCATTTCTCAGTGCCATACTCAGCAGCAGAAGCCAACCCAGCCTAGTTTCTACCAGAGGGACACTGGCACTGAGATCCAGGGGAGCTCTGCCAAAGAGGCAGGGACAGCAGGCAACACTGATCTTCTTAGAGGAGGTTAGGCAGGGCAGCCGCCTCTTTAAAGGTGTTCAGGAGGAATGGTCAGGGAGCTCACTAATCCAAGGCAAGTATCCATTGGCCCAGAGGCCTGTCATTTCCCAGGACTGGGTTGGGGAGACAGGATTAACTGAGCCCAGGATTGGCCCTCCCTTGGGGAAGTATTTAAAAGGCGTGGCCAAGAGCAGCCAGGGAGGAAGATCCAGAGTCATTCCCTGGCAGGTGGGAACAGGTACTTGGCAGAGCAGTGTGGGGGAACTGGGTGAAAGGAAACCCCCTCCTCTTGCTCTATTCTGAGGCTCTATCTGCCCAACAAAGAACAACCCTGGAGAGTGGGACAGCTCTCGACTCAGACCCAGCTCCTGTGGTTCCTCACCGTGGCTTACATTAAATGTAAAAAAAAATACAAATGTACACGTGGGCACTTGCACTTTCCTGTAATGTTTTTGTGACAAGCAGGGCTGAGCACAGTGGAGAAGTGCTTCAATCTTTAGCACTTGGTTATGTGTCTTCTTGTGTACTGCTTGCTGCATGGTTCCCCTGAAGCATCAGAGGTGGCTCTGTTGTTGCAAAAGTAGGGGATAATGCCAGCTTCAGAATGGCAAAGTAAGGGCTGGTCCAAAGAACCACAAAGAGAAGGGCCTGAGGCAGGATTCCCACTGTATTACATCAGGCGGGCTTTAGAGCAGTTCATAGCCATCTATTTTTATGAGTGTATATTTAGATTTAGTCTCACTTTTCCCCCATGAGGCTGCAGTGAGTACAGAATAATCATTCCATGAGCAGAAGTTGCCTTCACATGTGGAAGGACACCTTTGGATCCAACCCATAACAAATTGCAACTGAATTTAAAATGGGGTTTTGAAATAGAAGAGACATTCGAAAATATGTTGTGTGACATCACATGTATGATTGAGTTATCAAAGAAATCTTCCTCCAATTAAAATCAGAAGCAAAAAAGCTGCCAGAGCAGATCATGCTAAAGAGATAAGAATGGTCAGGAATGCAAATAAGTGTGAGATTAGAGTTTGCAGAGGCTGGGGGCAGCCTTACAAAAGAAAGTGAAAAGCAAACAACATTGCACAGACAGGATATGATGTCTAACACTCTTCTATGTCAAAACAGAATTCCTCATCCAAGGGCTCCCTCCCAGTGACACAGCTCAGCACAGCAGTGTTTTAGGAAACCAGAGCCATTAATTGCTCTATCTGATAAACTACAGTGAGTGCTAATGATGTATTAATTATCACTTGGCTTAGTTTTCAGTGTCTTATTAATCAAAGATGTTCTGGAGTCAGCTGTTATTGCTGGGTCAACATAAAGAGACATTTCTGTTTGAAGAAGCACAGAGGCTTATTACCAAGAGCCCATCGATCTAAATGATATTAGTCTTCTTTTGCCTAGAGCATGAACAAATCCTTCTTGGCCTCATTGTCCAGCCAAGCAGTTTTCTCCCTGCTGTTCTATAAAGTACTGAGTCCAGAGACACATTGCAGTGAAATCATCTTATAAGTTTATTGATGGTACAATTCCAGGTTACTGAATGGAGCTTGGGGGTCTGCTTAAATACACATCTAAACCGCACTCCCGGCCTTGCCCAAACTCCCTGATAGGATTACTCCCTGATAGGATTACCCTGATAAGATTACGCCCAAACTCCCTGATAGGATTAATCATGAGTTAACTTAAACCATAGGTCCCCTGGCGGAACCTGGGTGGCCGCTTGGTCTAATTTACAATCCGGCCAGGCTATTGTCTCCTGAAGCAAAGCTCCAGTAGCCAGCCCAGACACGTGCATTTCACTGACCGCGTGCGTGGTGGCCATTAGGACATAACATGTTCATTATCCCAAGAGTCAGTCCCTTCTCTTCTTCTGAGAACATTGGTAATTGAACCTAGATTCACACAGTAAATCTCCAGTATTGATGAAAGAAATACAGTATTTGGGCAGTTTTAAGAAGATATTCATCATTTTCAGATCTGACATATGAACACAGTCAGAGGAAACCTAAAGGCTGAATCACAGAACTTGTCTTTCTGGGATATCCAGTCACTGCTGAGGGACACCTAGTTTAACCCAATTTCCTTAAACTTCATTTTTCAGTGGAGAGGATATCAGTGATTGTGGTGTTCTGTTATAAAAATATTTTTTGTGTTTTATTTCTGTGATTTAAAGTAGGGTTTTATATGTATGTTGATGTGGTTTAAAATACAGGCTTTTAGAGTAAGAAAGATTGGATGGTAAGTGTACCCAAGGGGGTGGAGTTGACTAGTTTGTGCAAAGGGTTGGTGTGTGAGAGAAGATTGTTGAGCGGGTGAAGAGTGTGTAAGGAGCTGTGGAAATGGAGAGAAATGTGTTCTTTATGGAAATCGTTAGCCTAAGTAGCAAGTGAGGAAATTAAGCTTTGGCCTAAGTGGCATGAGGATAAATTAATCTTTGTGGCTAGCTTTGTTTAAAGAACTTTAGAGAAAGGAGGAGAACTGCACCTGTCTGAAACCATTATGCTTACAAACCATACTGGACCCATTATAGTGTTATACTTTTAAATAAACTCTATTTATGTTTTAGTAAAAAGCAGCTATTTTATTGAGAGTAAAGGGATCCTCTTTTACCTCAGAGCCATCTCCATGTGCTGACCATTCTGTCATTCTAACAAATATAACTAAGCTATCCTATTCTTTGAGTTCAACTAAGAAGTCTAAGGCAAGAGCCTGTGGTGGCAACAAAAATAAGGAAGGCAAGGAAGCAACATAACACATGTCACCTCAGAACATTACAAAGCAATGCCATTACAAGGGTCTCAGAAAAAGAAGCAAAATGTTACAGCAATCATCCTATCAGTATATTTTACCACGCTCCCTACTGTTTCAAGTGATAGGGTCAATGTTCTTGCCAGGAGACAGTACTGGGGCCTTGTGATGTTTGCTCCCCATCTATTTTCTGGCACAATGTTGGCTCTTACCTTTAAGGCTCCAAATGGATTGGAGCCAGAGTACTTGGAAGACTGCCTTCTCCCATAGTTTAAAGGATATTTTTCTCCCATAGCATTCAGCCCACCAGTTAGGATTTCTTCCTAAGCCATGCCGTCTGTGCTTTTTCCTGTAGAGATGAAATGAGTGGCAAATGGAGACAGGACATTTTCAGTGGAGACACATTCTCCTTTTCACCTGGTGCCTACCTTACTGTCATTTTGTTGCCAGGGTAAAACATCTCTTTTTCACCCAGGTGTCTGAGGGGTTCCATCTTTTAAAAACTGTTTTTGGGTCTGTTTCTGAGGATATTAATTTATGTTGTTCGGTTATTTTATGCTGTTTTTATGCCCAACCTATTTTTATGACTCGTTTATTATTTATAATTCTTATGTTGTTGGTTTGATGATTTTATTATGTTGTAGTCTTTACTTGGTGAGCCACTTGTCAAGGAAGAAGCCATCTTAGAGGAAAATTCCAGCTATACTTTCATCTTCTGGCACACTGACTGCTTTGCCGGTGTCAGGCAACCCCTCCTCAGCCTGGTGGTTATCCATCAAAGTCATGTCTAAAACCTGTTAATTAGTTTACACAGTTCAGCTGTGAATGTTATGGGAGGGGGAACTTGCTCCTACCCCTGAGAGTACCATGGAGACAGCCCTGTGATTGGTTGAGAAGGTCAGAAGGTTATGGTCAGAGACTTCTATATAGTATAGACTATGGTAGATGGAACATCCCTCTCTTATCTTCTTTCTTCCACCTAACCACCCTTGCTGCCTGAAGATACTCTGTGTATGCTCTGGAACATCGTTTTAGCTGTAAGAACCAGTATTGCTACTGTAAGGAATAAGTCAGTAGAACAGACAGTTTTTGTTATTTTATGTGCACTATGATTTCACTGAACTATATGCTTTGGTTTTAAGAAGTCTCTTTAATTTCTTCAGTAAAGTTTTTTTTTTTTTGGCTTCATTTTGTGTGAGTTATTGGGAAGCAACCTGAACCCACCCAGGTCTAAGTTTGGTTATGTTACTGCACCAAGGCAGGGTCAGCCTTGACATCACCTCAAGTACATCCATTTTCTAAGTAAATCTAAATACACATATTTATAAATGTTAATTAAGGAAGGGGGAGATTGATGCAGGTAGGCACACATCCAGGCATGGTTAGCCTCAGCACAGCATTCATTCCTCAAAAGCAATAAGACTCCCTTGCAACTCCCCCAAGGTTGCTTCCTGTTAGCTTGCTCAATAAAGTTGTTTGTTTCTCTGGCTATTCTAACTAAACCCTACTGCCTTCATCCCACAGCCAGGTGGGGGGCACATCCTAAATAATGAGCCTTTAATCAGAAGCCTGTTGCCTACCTTTATGCTACACCAGATACTAAACCAAGAAAACAGTTTAAAGGATAATTTTCTTATACAGGTCCAAATACAGTTGTTGGGGCCTTTTTTTTAGGTGAATGGGATTGTTTATTTTAATAGAAAGAAGATCAGTATGGCAAGGTTTCATTTTAAGCCTCATCTTCTTGTCACAGTTAGGAGCCTATCCCAATCCATGCAAAAAAAAAATTAAAACTGGTCTTGGTGATAAGTTGTTCAGTGTTTATAGAAATTTCCTACCACTGATGCTCCCTACTGTCATGTGTATGCATAGTGGTATTTCTGTGAGTCAATACAGAGCTAAAAAATTCCAAGCACTAAAGGTCACTATTGCTAAAATAAACGACTTCACAAACAGAGAAGAACTAATCTAACATTTTATTGAGTAGATTTAATAGAAATTCCAGTCCACCCCGCACTGACTGTGCAATATATACATTTCTCTGTTGTCCCTCCTGCTTAGCCTGGGAACACTTGGACTCTGAACTGACTAAGTGAGTTGGCTGATGACTGATACTGATGTTTTCTCATCCACTATATTACCTTAGTATAACTGGCCAGCAATAGAGCTAGTAAAATAATCACAAAGTTCAGTCTGTCTGAGCAAAATAAAACAAAAGTTCAGTGGCACCTTACAAAAACTTATGCCCAGAATTAAGTGCCATTGGACTCAAACTTTGTTCCAACAATTTGAAGGACCATTTCCTTCCATTTATTTATTTATTTCAATTTTTATCCTGCTCAGGGTGGCTTGCAGCAATTAAACAACCAATAAAAACAGCATCATTATTTAAAAACAACATTCCAGTTAAGACTTATGACTCAATCAATCAGATCAGATCAGATGAGACGGTGCCCCAACAAAACTTCAGAGGTAGTTAACTCAGGGGGGCATCCAGCACAGCAAAATTCGTGGCCCAACAATGGGGAGGCCAAGTGATCTTTCTAGCTGCCACCATCCTCAACCATTTTCCTGGTGGAACATCTCAGTCTTGCAAGCCCTGTAGAACTGAGCTAAGTCCCGCAGGGCTCGAGTCTCACTAGACGGAGAGTTCCACCAGGTTGGGGCCAGAGCCAAAAAGGCCCTGGCCCTGGTTGAGGACTGCTGAATCATTCTGGGGCCAGGGACTACCAGTAAATCATTGCATTTCTGATTTATAGAGGTTTAAACAAATAAGAGTTCCAGTCATGAATCTCCAAATTGTTAGACTTCAGGTGTGGGTTGATATAATGAAACATTTCCCTACCCCGCCCCCCTGGAGAGAGTTTCTGAATGTATAGTGCTATGATATGCTAGAACCCTTTCCCTTAACATTTAGTTGCCCACGGGCAGGGATTTTGAGGGTGGGCAGGTATGGAGATATCATCATGTGAGCCCATCCTGTCAGTGTAAGTAGCAGTAAAAGTAGTTCAGACCAGAGTCTCTCAGAAGCTGAGAGAAGCCTGGGCCACTCCCATTTTTTGAGGCTCCTGGTATATCAAAAAATGAAGAAATGCCAGAACAAGGTCACAAAAATTACAAAAAGCCTAAATTTGAGGCCCTCCATGAATGTGAGACCCCAGCCAAGTGGACCTCCTGCCCCCCTATGATAGGCCCTGGCCCAGACTAACGTTGGTGAGGGTCAAATCAGAAGCGATGGAGCCCATGACTGGATATCCCAGTGTCTCAAATTGGACCAAGGTTATGGTACTGAGGGAAGGGAGTTTAACGATTTCTCTGTGCTGTTTCACTGATCTTAATTGCTTACCTTCTCAAAGCTGACTAAGAAAAAATTATAAATACTTTTATTGTAACTGTATTTTGTCCCCACAGCGGACAATGGCTTGGAAGTAAGTAACTACAGAGGGAATGGGGCTTCTCTACTCCAATTCAGGTCCTACTATGGCTGCTTTTAAATAGAACTAAAGACATTGGGAGATCTGCATCTTATCTTGTCTGGCCCTGAGCTTTAGGGCTCTTTAACCCCAACTCTTTAACCCCAAGTTTAAATAATTAGCATATGCCTGGGTCTATGCTGCAGGACACATAGAATCCTACTTTAGGCACCATTCTATTTACCATGAGAAAGGTGGTCATCTCATATGTTTCAAGACCAAATGCTCATAAATAACAATATAAATTTATAAGATTCACAGGCAACATAGAACTGGGGGGTGGGGAACTTGGTTAACGGAGCTCTCTTTTTCAGTGCCAGATCCTAGAACATATTACTTTACAAATATGTCAAACCAATGACTCACTCAGTATGCTTCTCCAGGGAACATCTATTATTTATATATTAAACCTTTTACACCTCACCTTTCCAATCAACAACAGTCCCCTGAACACAGTATGTAATGGCCTGCCAAGCATATATGAAAAATCACTCACACTTCTGCTGGACCTTTTGACTCTAGTGTCAAGGTGTGTGTGTGGGGGGGCAGGTTGGACTAGGGCCGGGCCAACATAGTGTCATGATTAGAGTGTTGGACTAGGATCTGGAAGAACCAGGTTCAGATCCCCAATCCTAAACTGCTGTATGATGGATGGATAACTCTTTTCCTTTAAACACATAATTTACAACTATTTCAAGCAGTCTTCCTCAGCATGTTCCTCAGCATTCTATCTGATACATCAACATATATAAATAAATCCTTTCCCAATGACCACTAACCACACGTCAAAGTGCCCCAAAAGTAAAAGGTTTTAGCTAAGCCCATTTTTTCCTTACTGGCTCTTTCCCCCCTTCCATTCCTAGTATAATAATGGTTTTCAGAGTGTGTTGGTTTGGCTCACTTCAAGTGGTTTTTCTCCTTCCCTGACTACAGCTGTGAGCTACTAAACACATACTTTTAAAGGTCATTATGGCCTAATGTCTGTGGCATTACATTATTCCAGTGACATATCTTTGTACATACCGTAATTCCAAAAACGTCAGGTCATCCTTTAGCCAAGGAAAAAAGAAAAAAGAAATGAAAAAAAACACAACGCTAAGATTTTAATATTAATTTCATGTTTCTCCTCTGTGTTCTTCCAAAACAAAAAACAAAAACTTCCTTTCTCCATTATTTTAAATCCTTTCTTTGTAATAGTCTAAATGCCCTGTTTGGGAAAAGACCATCTTTAAGGTCATGGAACAGTCCACCTTTCAGCACATTGCCTGTCCCTAAACGTTGGCATTATTCCAAGAAATACAAAATATGCTGAGCATATATTATTAAAGATATTCTTTGATATAGAAGCTTGGACCAAGTCCCTCCTTTCTACAAATGCAGCTTAAGAGGACATGTTAGTCTGTAATGGGAGGTGCCATAAAGGCATTGATAGGGAATGAAATTTTGAATCCCCCCCACTGCTTCTAGCATTTTAAGACTCCTGATCGCATAGCTCCTCTATCTCATTGGATTTGGCTGTTTGTCCTCATGTACTACAAACAGATTCTGGAGTTCACGGATCAGCCTTCTCAGAATGTATTATTCTCATGGGTTTTCAAGAACGATCTATGAGCAGTATCTACTTGCAATCTTTTATCCTGCTCAGAATATTTCCAGAACTAATGACATGTTCCACCTTGTTTGCATATTTTTTTCGACTGGAAGCTCATTGTAAAATCATGTACATGGAGAAAAATATTATTTTGAAATTTGCACTAATTTTGCTCTGGTGTATTTTTGTAATTTTTCAATATTTCTTTTCAGGCATGTGGGCTAGAAGCACACTTAAAAAAGGCAAAACATAAAAATACCTTCATTTGAGGCCACGCTTCACATTTCATAGTACATCACCAAATATACAGAAATTCATGTCCTTTTACTCTGTGTATGTATTTAATTTCATTTTCCTATAAAGGAAAACAGAATTTAAACTTTATTACAAAATAATTGTATAACAATAGCCAGGCGCTATTTCAAAAACAAATAAAATTCCCCCTGTAATTATTTAGAAAAACTTAGTTCTGTCAGAGGTTGCATGCAATTTGTGGCGCAGTTGCAAACATGCTGATTTCCAGAAACTCCATCTTGTGAAAATTCTTATTTTTATCAACAGATGAAAAATGAATTTAGACTTGATACCACAGTAATTGCATAATAACATCCAGACAAAAGTTCGTAAAGTAAGATCATCTAATTTATTTTAGTAAAGCTTCAATTGCCCCTTTTCATTATTTGGCATGCAATACTTGGCTCTCTTTAATATTCAGTCTCAACTAAAATACCTTGGTGTTGGGTGAGCCCACTACCATTCAGCTTCTGACAACTCCTTCCCTCCATTATTATCAGGGTTACCTAAAGACCATCTAGCAGAAGACAAAATAAGCTAGACTACATGACTGAACAAAGCAGCAAATGAGCACAAATACCCAAACTGTCAATTATCTTGAGACAAGCTACTGCAAACCAAGCTTAAAATCCTAACTAGAATATTTATTCCTAATGTTTTTATTATAACATCCCTTTGGAAACTTTATTGGAGAGGAGTTTAATAAATTAATAGCAGTAATAAATGAATAGCATTTAGATTCATCATGAAGAAATGAGACTAGCAATGAAAACACAGGATATTTACAAAATATTATCTTGTTGGACTCCTTGTTTGAAGGGGAAATTACTATTTCCCTGATATTTACCAGGTATACAAACCAGAGTCATTTCCATACCATCTATTTAGTCCAGATTGGGAGCTATTTGGGAGGGGGGGATTTCCAAAGCTCAGAATGACCAACAGCAATAAACAATAAAACAGAAACAATAAATCATGCTTGCTTTATGTTTCCTTACTTTCTTGGATGTTCTGTTGAGTTTTGTAGGCTGCTGCACAGAATTTCGCATAAAGTGCAGTCACCTGTGGATTTTCTCCCAAAAGCAGCAATTTAACATATCCTGGATTTGAACACCCAGGATTTCTGTTGAGCAGGGGAGAAATATACTTTGAACAACTCTTTTGATAAAAAGGGCAGTGAAGGTGAATATGAAGGAGAATGGGGGGACAACAGTGGGAGGGCTTCTAGTGTCCTGCCCCCACTGCTGGACCTCCTGAGGGCACCTGGGGCCTTTTCTCACTAGCTTTCTCCCGTGGTTTACACCGAAGTTAGCACCGGAGCTTCTGGTCAGTTTCCCACGATTTGCTCCGTGCTCACAATTTCCTCCAGAGTATTACTGCACTGCTCCGGAGCTTCCCTGGAGTTTCCCTGCTGGAACAGGATTTTCTTGCTCCAGGGAAGCTCCGGAGCAGTGCAGTGATACTCTGGAGGAAATTGTGAGCACGGAGCAAATGGTGGGAAACTGACCAGAAGCTCCGGTGCTAGCTTCGGTGTAAACCACGGGGGAAAGCTAGTGAGAAAAGGCCCCTGGTGTTTTTGGCCACTGTGTGACAGAGTGTTGGGCTGGATTGGCCACTGGCCTGATCCAACATTGGCTTCTCTTATGTTCTTATGTTCTGTTGTTTCTATGTCACCTCTGCCACAGGAGCATAGTCTTTCATTCAAAGGAATCTTTTTATATCGTCCTGCTATTACCACTGTTGGGAGGGCTTGCCATCTGGTGAGAGTAAATGCCCTCTGATGGATTGGGATCTCCAACTGGAATAAATATTCCACTGGGACAACTGTATATCTGACTCATCATAATACCAAAACAACTGGTGACCTCACTACATCATACTTCTGCTCAGTGTCTAAGACCCTTTGCTTTATCGAAGCTTTCGCTTGCTCAAATCCCATTTTAAACCCCATGTTTACCAAATTATCAGTTATTGTCTTTTCCCATGCAAAATGAAAGCTGTCACTAAAAATAAGGGGGTAAGCCCCTTAGTTTAATTTTAGCCATAGATTAGTGGAGGCTAAGCACACCCTAGCCAACACTTTAATCATACCTGTCTCCAAACCGAGATTTGCATGAGACCCATCTGGGTAGCTGAAGAACTGTTCTTAAGAATAATTGTTCTAGGGGAGCGAAATAAAACTGTGGGGGCCCTAGTAAGGTTCTGTAAAGGAGCTGACCTAGTGTTTTAGCCTGGAAGAGTTTGAGGGCTGCTGGAATGTACTGCCCTCCCTTGGTGCGTAAAAATTTGGCTATAGCTTGAGCTAACTTTTGCCCTAGTTCTGCTCTTTATAAATTTTACATCTTAAAAGGTAATACTCCTTTGTTTAATTTATTTTATTTTACCTTTTTGTCAAGAACCTTTTTATACAGGTTATTTTTATGTATTATTGGAATATTATTCATAATCCCTTATATACAATCCCTTATATCCCTTTTTATCTGTAATTTTAACAACTGTGGATTATGGTTTTGGCATATTTTATTCTGTGTTTTATGCTGGTTTAATACCGTAATGAATGACACAATAAATCCAATTGGAGCAGCAAAATAACCACACATGCAAAGGCCAATACAATATTGATGCAAAGAATCCAACCGCAATAGAAAGCCATGGTAGATAATCTTCTAAGGTTCCAACTTAAATCCAGCCCTATGGCAGCATAAGTAGATGCCAGCATAAGTGAAAGATTCACTAATGCTGAACTTTGCTGGTATAACATGAACCCTTATAAATAATGTGAGTTTAGACACTTACCCAAAGGCTAGTAGGAATGGAGGCAACAATCATTGCTTACTGCCATGAGGGCAATAGGAGAAGAAATTACTGTGCTGAGCAGAGGTGGACTTCATATGAAGAGAGGTATCTTACAGGTATGTGAGATCCCGTCTATGAACAGTATTAAAGGTGCCTTGAATTTAGCCTGGAAACAAGTAGGAAGCCAGTGCAGTTAAGAATGATACAGCTAAGAAAGAGTAAATATTTAGAGGCGAGGCCACCTGCCTCCTGGTGGTATCTGGAAAGAAGTTGTTGTGTAGTGGTTGTTAAGATATATATCAACAACAACAAAAAACACTGTATACAAGGCAGAAAAATGCAGGCAATATAATGAGTACAACAATTATTGTTTAAACTGTAGCAATTATATAAGTCTAAATAGTATAGAAGACACAAATGCCTAATGTCATACCATAACCATTGCCAAAGAAGGTACACAGACCTAATAATACATACATGAAGCCCGGCTAGGAAAATAACCAACATCTAATTACCTATCAATTCAATTTAATGTGAATACTATACTATAGAGATCAAAGCCCAGTGTCCTTGTTCAAGGGAAGGGACTTACCCTAATAACTGTATACCATGCAAAAGACGGGCTGCTGCTCCATAGGGACTGAATCTCGCATTGTCGGTATGCCTTAACTAGAATGCATCTCGGCATTTCAATATATTGTACAGAGGAGGCCACTATATTTAAGAATACTTAAAGGGCCAAGTCAGGTAAGTAGCAGTTCAGAACTCATAAAAAAGAGAACAAGGCCACATCCACACTGTCACTTTTGTCCCTCATTTCTCCCTATTGCTTTGGGTCCCCCCCCCTTTTCCACATGTGTTTTGCTCCCCCTGGGACTACTAGAGAGAGCAAAACATATGGGGGGGGGGGTTGGGGAACCTGAAGTAATAGGGAGAAATGAGCGACAAAAGTGACAGTGTGGACATGGCCCAAGAGTCACAAAAAACAAGACTCAAAAAAAGAACTGAATTCCAGTGACTGATTAAGCCTGCGTGGGTGCTGTGTTTTTAGACGGAAGGTCCAAAACGCCTCCCTCTGTCTTAACATCCGATGTATATCCACTTTGTAATATTAATGACAAGAAACAATTTCTAATACAATAAAATGGAATTCATGACATGCATGACCCTTTTCTGTGTAATGTTGTACAAAGGAAATATTAAACAAGGAAACTGGGCTTTGGTCTCTACAATATAGTATTCACATTAATTTAAATTGATAGGTAATTAGATGTTGGTTATTTTCCTATAAATCACTTCCTGAAAAATTCTCTGAAGAAATGTTCTATGCAAATAATTAAACTCTTCAGGTAACCTTAATAATTTTAATACATTACTTTTGCCTTAACCTGTCTTGTAGAATGGCATTTATATTGTAAGTTGTTGTGTGTTTAATTATTATTTAGTATGCTGAGGAAGTTCCAACGAAACTGAGGACTCTAGCTGGCATCTTCGTCTCTTCAGTTATACTTCTTGGCATTGTGAAAAATTATTTATCTTAGCCCCACCACCTGGGCTTCATTTGAGTAGAATTAGGTCTCTGTACCTTTTTGTCTTCAGTAAATACTACCTGTAATTGTTGATGTTTATTCTTCTAAGCCACATGAATTGGGCTTCATGTATTAATTATTAGGTCTGTGTATGGTATGACATTAGGCATTTGTGTCTTCTATACTATTTAGACTTATATAATTGCTACAGTTTAAACAATAATTGTTGTACTCATTATATTGCCTGCATTTTTCTGCGTTGTGTACAGTGTTTTTTGTTGCTCTATTCTATTACTGTTTATATTGTTTCATGTTCTTATGATATATATCACCCACAATGACTAATACCAGTAGGATTCCTAACTGGGACTACTAGATAAAGAGGTGGATTAGGCAAATAAAAAGTTTAAAGCTAATTTTGAGCTGTGAGATCTCCCCACCACCACCAATTCATATACATGGACATTTAAAAAAAAAGTTACACATTAGAAAAAAGTTATTACACAAGTGCCAAACATTGTGTCTGATCAGTGATGGGTGAGTCTTAGCAATTGGTTTGGGAAGCCCTTTGCTTCAGTTTCAGTAACCCTTCGTTACATGGCTTCAGCCACAGAAATCTGGGGCAGTCTATTGGCCAGTCTTTGCAATCATTTGCTTACTGCTTGTGCTCGGTATGGTCTTAACACACCTCCCTAGAGGACCCATTACCAATCAAACACCCAGGTGTTGCTGAGCTTGAGCAGGAAAATGGCCTTGGAATGAGTGGAATTCTGCTGCCTACCCACAGCTGCCAATACCTTTTGTCCCCCACTTAGATCCTATTTTCTCTCAGCTACAGAAATGTCCCATTTCTAAGCAAATGACAGACAGCTCCCAAAACCTGACCACCTGGCTCTTATCAATAGAGAAACTCCCCAAAGGCTGTAAAGGACCCAGGCCAGATGGGAAGCAAAATTCAGCAGCAAGGATCAAGAATGGCACTTGAGCATTGGAAAGCTCTTGTAACTCTTTTTTTCCCCTTTCCCAAAAAAGTTGCCATTGTGTGTTGACAGCTGAGTGCTTAGAAAAGGTACACTGGGCAAGGGAGGGGAAAGGAATGTGTGTCAGCATTTGATCCTAGAAAGCAGATTGTTACTTCCCTCTTATGTCACTTACAGATCAGATCTCATCTGCCTGATTTTAGACCTGCCCACATTTTTGTTTTGCTAATGTTTATGCGATTTTTAAAATTATAATTAAACATGTGAGTTCATAAATCCCTCCCAGTGTAAGTGGATGTGGAACTTCAACTTTTAACTTCCGAATGAATAAAAAAGAGTCCCAAGTGCATAGCTCATAAAATTCAGTGAAAATTCTCAACTGCTCAAGCAAGAGGACCACATATTTTCTGGCACTGGCTGGCACAACTTGTGCCTTTATCTGTACTTCCTCCTGCCCTTTCAAGCACAAATGCTGGTCAATGTGAAGATGCTAGCAAGGGCCACATCATTGCCCACCCTCTGTCTTTATAGCATTTCATTTCACTTTCAGTGCACTGGAGCCTGAAACAAAAGAGCACCAAAAATCAAAAGGGACAAATGGCAACTAAAGGAAAGGATTTTTTCCCAGGTACTAAGATGGGATCTGCTCAACTGCTGACCACTGGTAGTGGTTTAGCTACTGCTTAAGCCATCTCATAGGCTTAGGGTGCTACAGTGTTCTGAGACATTGATCTTTTGCTGAAACTGAGTGTCCAGTTAAAAGTTTGATTAATACATAACTGCTAGATGATTTTTTTACTGACTTTTAAAAACTGATCGGTGGATAGTCTTAAAGAAGAACAGTCTGCTTCAGTCACTGAAAAGTTTGTTTTAATTTACTGTCTGCATAGTACATCAACATTTGTCAGAAAATGAGGCCTCCTTTTAGATGCCTCATTCAGTAAAATACAACTTGTTCATTGCCATACACATCAAACAATGATCTCACACATTAGAAAAAATACCTGATAGTCAACCACTTATTTTGTTAAATTCTCATTAATAAAGCAAAACAACTGTGTTGCTGTGTTGTCTGCATAAATTAGCTCCTGGAAATAAAAATTCTGTTTCTGTATGAAAAATGCTAATGTTGTACATTCAAATATTTTCCAATAAACAGTTATACCACACTTATATAATAGTGTTTGAAATTTATGTTAATATAAGCTTAATTATACAAAAGCAAGCATTCTGTATTACATTAAATGTACCACACAATAAGTGAGCTGTGTTATAAGGAATAGAAAACAGAATGAAAATCAAGTAATATGGGAGCAAGGAGATTGGCTAAACCAAGTTCAAGCTGTGGAGGAATACCATAGCACCTGGCTTGGCTGTGTCATCACCACTGGCTGGCTGGGCAGATGAGGTGGGCTGCTTCCACCTCCACCACCCAAGCAAGTCTGTCCCACAGAAGACAATGGAAGTTGCTCCTGAAATAGAAGTTCATAAGATACCTGCCTCTGGGATTTATTATGTCATTTTCTCCAATATTTTCATTTGTGTCTTTTCTCCCAGGGAGAGCCACTGAGAAATTACTATTGAATATTAGTTTCATGCAGTGTGTACCAGAATACCCTCAGGAATGCCCTTCTCATTATAAGCCAATTTATCCTTTAAGTCTATGGAAGGGGTTTTGGTCAGAGTATGTGAGGGCTGAGCTACATGCTACTATTTTTGGCAAGTTAGGTAGGTGACATGGCTGGCTAGTCCTGCAGTCATACAGCAGCTTTGGGAAAAGGCATTTTTAAGCTTCCCAGGAGCCCAATTCTGTTTAAAACTGCAACAGGAAGGGAGGCAGCAGCAGCACAAGAAGAAGAAGAAGAAGAAGAAGAAGAAGAAGAAAAAGAGTTGGATTTATACCCCACCCTCCACTTGGAGACTTAGAGTGGCTTACAATCTCCTTCCCTTCCTCTCCCCACAACAGACACCCTGTGAAGCAGGTGGGGCTGAGAGAGCTCTGAGAGAATTGTGACTGATCCAGGCCTGTAGCTGCTGTGGGGCCCATGGGGCCTCCCTGCCATGGTTTTTGCAGGCCCTTCATCTCCACCTCCCCCCATCCCCCTCCCCTAGATTGATCATTTCTTTCCCCCACTAGATGGCCAGACTCAAGGTGAAGCCAGCCCCAGCCCAGGCAAGTGGGCGGGCGGCAGGGTTTGTCCCTGGGTCGGCCTCCACTGGGCTGGGCTGGGGCCTGGCTTGGTGCTTCTCACTGCGTGGTGCTGCAGCTGTGCAGGTGAGCTGCAGGCCAGGGACTCTGACCCAGACAGTGAGGTGATTTGTGCCCACTACGAGCGGGGCAAGGCAGGAAGGAGGCAGGCTGTCCCCAGTGGCTCATGGGTGTGCCCCATGAGAAAGGCCAGCTGAGGCAAGAGACTGTGGGAGGGGGTGCCAAGTGCTTCTTTCAGTGGGAGGGAGGAATGGGAGCAACAACTGGGGGGGTGCTGGCTGGAGGCACCAGGCTGTTCTGCTTGGGTAAAGAAGACACCACACACAGTTGGGGGGGAGGGCACAGCAAACTGCTCACCCTGTGCACCTCTCCTCCCCATGGCTCCCTAAGAAAAATATTGCCCCCCTGAGCAAAAGGTTGTTAGCTATGGGGCTGGACTGACCCAAGGTCACCCAGCTGGCTGCATATGGAGGAGTGGGGAATCGAACCCGGTTCTCCAGATTAGAGTACACTGCTCTTAACCACTACACCAAAATGGACTCCTGCCTGTTAGGACTTTTGTCCAATAATCAAGAAAAATTCAGAGTAATGAATCTTGCTTTTCTGGAAAGAAGAGATTGCTTCTTTTAGTTTAAAAGAAGTTTATTACTAAAGGGAAAAGGTAAACGGGATTAGCTACAAATAAACAAAACATGCTTTCTAAGGAGCTGCATTGTGCTCCGTCTACACACTAAGACATACTGATAGAGAGTGAGAGATTGTAATGGAGAATCTCTCCTTCTTCTTGACCCCTGAAAGGAAACACCTGATATCAGTAACCAATTAGCAAGACAGTACACCTTTAGCTTTCCCGGGTTTACAGTTAATTGGCCAGCTGCCAGGTATCACTTCCAGGCTAAACCTAGGTAAACAAACAAGTTGCATAGTTAACCCTATAATGACTGAATTTCTCAGGCCTTGCATTACATGCTTATTTCTCCAACACCCCTTCTCAAGACCTGAAATGCAAGTCATTATACATGTATACACAAAATATTATTGAACATTAGCATCAAGCATATTCAACATTTCACGAAGTCTTTCAAACTTGTCTTTGGTCAGTGGCTTAGTCAGGATATCAGCCACCATCTCTTCTGTACGACAATGCTTAATCTCTATCAGCTTTTTCTGGTACAAATCTTTAACTAATGCACATTTAATACCAATAGATCTACTTCTAGCAGTCGTGCTCTCTTCCTTACATATAGTTATAGAAGCTTGATTATCCTCTAACATAAGTATAGGTACAGGTTCAATTATTCCAAAATCTTTCAACATCTCAAAGATCCATTCAAGTCTGCTGCAGGCACTTGCTGCTGAAATGCACTCAGCTTCTGCTGTGGATTGCGCTACAACAGTCTGCTTTCTACTAGTCCAGTCTATCAGTCCATCTCCATAAAAGAATAGGTATCCACTGGTAGACTTGTAGTTGTTCATCTCTTCTCCCCAACTGGCATCCATGTAGCCAACTAGTCTCGGTTGTTCAGTTGGTGCAATTTTTAGTTTTAAGTCCATTGTTCCTCTTAGGTAACGTGCCATCTTCTTTATTGCGCTCCAATCATGATGATTTGGCGAACTTACTTTTCTACTTAGAAATCCAACTGCCGCTGCAATATCTGGACGCGTTGATTTGCTCGGGTACAAGAGCTTTCCGACAGCCTCTCTGTATCCTCCTATGTCCTTTAGTGGTGTGCCATCCTTCTCCTTCAGATATCCAGGTTCAAGTGGGATTGTTGAAGTTTTGCAGTTCTTCATGCCAACAGATTCTATAAAGTCCATAATCTTTCTTTTCTGGCATAAAAGAAAAGTTCCATCCTCGAGTCTCTCAATTTGCATTCCGAGGTATTGTTGAACATCTCCTAGCTGTTTGACTTCCACTTCCTTATTCAGTCCATCAGCTATTGCTTTGATGTCTCCTCTGTTTTGACAAGCCACGATCAAGTCGTCAATGTAAACAAGAACATACTGGTATTGTCCATTTCTGATTCTAGTGTACAGACAAGGTTCAGCTTTCCCTTGCTTGAAGCCTTGCTTCTTTACAAGTTCAGTAAGTTTGTCATACCAGGTCTTTGCTGCTTGCTTTAGGCCATAGAGTCCTTTATTGAGTTTGTAGACTAAGTTTTCTTGACCTTTGACCTTGAAACCTTCAGGTTGTTCCATGTAGATCTCCTCAGATAGTTCTCCATTGAGAAAAGCAGTCTTTACATCAAGATGCTCTACTATCATGTTCCTAGATGCTGCAACACTTAGAAGTGTTCTGAATGTTGCTTGGTCAGTAACTGGAGCAAAAGTTTCAAAATAGTCAGTCCCATATTGCTGTGAGTAGCCTTTAGCTACTAGGCGTGCTTTGTATAGCTCCACAGTTCCATCTTCCTTGTGCTTTATTTTGAAGACCCATTTACATCCAACAGGGTTTCTGCCTTGAGGTAGTTGAGTGAGGGTCCAGGCCTCTTTTTCGCTAATGGATAGCAGCTCCTGTTCCATTGCTTCAAGCCATCTGCCTCTTTCACTCGCAGGTAAGTTGCAAACTTCCTTCCAGTTCTTGGGTTCCTTTGCAGGTTGCACAAGTTCACAAAATCCATACTTCATTGCAGGTTTTCCCTTAGTGCTCCTTTCTGATCGCCGCACACCGGGTGTGGATTTTGCTGTGGGTTCTGCCGTGGGTTCAGCCTCTTCCTCTGGTGAGACCCCTGCTTCCCCTTCTGTTTCAGTAGTTTCCTCAGAAGGTGGACCTGCTGCTTCACTTGCCAGTTCCCCAGCCAGTTCACCAGCAGTCACTACAGGTAGCCAAGCAACGAACTCATCAGGTGCAGTCCCAGGCATCTTTGGATCAGCTGCAGTGGAAACACTAGGCAATACAGTCTCATCAACAAAAACAACATTGCGTTCTTCTACTGTGTGGGTTTGGGGATTGTATATCCTGTACCCTTTCCCACCAACAGGATAGCCTACAATAAGTCCAGTTTCAGATCTGGAATCAAGCTTTCCCCTCTTTTCCTTTGGTATGTGTGCATACCCTTTTGCGCCAAAAGCTTTGATATGTCTTAGACCAGGCTGTCTTCCAAACCAAGCCTGAAAAGGGGAGGTTCCAATAATCTTTGAGGGTAATCTGTTGTGTAAGTACACTGCTGTGTTCAGGGCTTCTGCCCATAAACCGTTTGGCAGTCCAGAATGCATTAGCATAGCTCTGCACATCCCTTGCAGTGTTCTATTTAATCTCTCAGAAGCTCCATTTTGTTGGGGTGAATAGGCAATGGATACTTTATGTTGAATTCCTTGCTCTTGTAGAAATTGTTTGAATTCAGCATTACAATATTCACCACCTCCATCTGTGAGTAAGCTCTGAGGTGCTTTGCCAAATTTATTTTTAACAATAGCCACATAATTTTTAAATCTACGCAGTGTTTCATCCTTACTTCTCAGCATATACACATAAGTGTATTTTGTTTTATTCTCTGTGAAAGTCACAAAATATTTGTTCCCACCTAGGGATTCAGGTAATGGCCCAACAAGATCACTGTATACAGTTTCCAAAAATTCTTGATTTTGCGCTGGAGTTTTCCCAGAATAACTTGGGGCATCTCCCTTTGCTCTGAGGCATGTCTCACATCTAGTTTCACTCTTTTCACAATGCACAACAGGTATTCCACATTGCTTTAACAACTGCTCAACAGATTTCAAATTTCTATGTCCCATTTTAATATGCCACGAAAATAAACATTTTTCATGTTTACAAGCATCATCACAAGCATCCTTAGTCTGGCAAATCTGTTCCTTATCATCAACAGTCTCTATTTCCTCATCAGGATCAACATCAAAAGTTTCTGTCTCCTCATCATCACAAGCTACAAGGTAATGAAAGCCATTTTTCTCTTCCACTTTAAATTCAAGCTCTCCATCCTTGGTAGAGACCTTGCTTCCTTGCTCTGGTTTGAGCACTACAGTATGTCCAGTATTCATGAGGCTTTTTGTTGAAATTAAGTTCTCAACAGCTTCAGGCACATAAGCTGTATTTCGCAATTCAACATCAATTAATTGATTATCTGTAGTAGACAATCGTAATTTTACAGTCCCAATGCCTTCCACATTTAATAATTCCCTGTTAGCTTGGTAAATTCTTGGTTTGTTTTCAACATCTATGTTACTAAACCAGGCTTTTTCTCTACACACATGTGTACAAGCGCCAGAATTGATTAAAAATATTTTCTTATCATCTGTGTTAAAATCATCAGTGATCCTAAAAGCATTGCCTTTGCTCTGTGTCTGTGCTGCAAACTTCTTTCCTCTGTGCTGTGTGTGTGAAACGTGACCTCTGCTCCTCCCATAATGGCTTCCCCTTCCACTGGCTGGTTCTTTGTTACTGGAACCATGTGCTCCTGTGGCTCTTTGTTCTTGGGGCTCATCATTAAACACATACTTAGAAGAGCAGTACTTTGCAAGATGATTTTTCCCACATATAAAACACTCTATTTTCCTTTTAAATCTCTGTCCATGCTTTAGGCTCAAAACAGACATCTCATCAGACAAACTTTCTTTCAAATTTCTAGAATCATATTCCTCAGTTAGTGCAGACAAAAGACCTTCTAAAGTCAGATCATCTTTCAGTCTAATCATACTGGTTACAGACTTATAGGAGCCAGGCAGACCCTTAAGAATTGAAGAAATCATATCTGTATCAGAGGGTGCTTCATTCAGGTCTTTAAGCTGTGTGTAAATGCCCATTAATTTGTCCATCTCTTTGGGAAGGCAGTCTCCCTCCTTCATTCTGAAATCAAAAATCTTTCCCTTGAGGGAATAGATTTTACTCTTGCTGTGTTTATCAAATTTGTCCTTTAGGTGTTTAAGCATCAATCTGGACATGGCTAGCCCTCTTAATCCTGGTACCTCTGTGTAGGGAATACTCCCTAAAATCAGGGCTTTAGGAAAACTATCCATCATAAGGAATTGTGTCTTATCAGGGTCAGATTCTGGAGGATTTTCAGTTGTTAATACTTGAAGGGCATTGTGAGTCTGCAGGCGACTCTTCAAATACTCCTCCCACCACTGATAGTTAGCCCTTGTAAGTCTGAGGTTTGGCATTTCTTGGGATGGGGCATTAAAAGCCATTTTGTTACTCACGTCCCTTTGGATTTGAGGTAGAAGCACAGGTTGAGCAGCTTCGCTGGAATCTGGCTCAGCTCATCTACTTCTCCAGGAGCTTGCAGGGTTAATCTTTCCTTCTCTCTGCAGCAGCAGCAGCGGGAAGTTCAAAAGCTTCTTTGCCTTGCCTTCCTTTGTTCTCCAGGCAGCAGCGTCTCTGGTGCTCCGGTGCTCAGCTCAGCTCCACTTACAGCAGGCAAAAATTAATCCAGTCAAAAAAGAATCCTTTGCTCCTGGCAAACTACAATCCAGCATAGGTTTTCCCCTGATCAGCAAGGAAACAGGGTTGGGCCTTTCTGGCTGCAAGATTGCTCTGAGAGCAGGAAGGAAAAAAAGTGGTCATTTTAAAAATCCAAGCCTCTAGCTCTTATTCCCTATTTCTCAATCAATCCAGAAAGCTTTTAAGAGAAGAACCATCCTCTGCTACCATTTGTTAGGACTTTTGTCCAATAATCAAGAAAAATTCAGAGTAATGAATCTTGCTTTTCTGGAAAGAAGAGATTGCTTCTTTTAGTAATAAACTTCTTTTAAACTAAAAGAAGCAATCTCTTCTTTCCAGAAAAGCAAGATTCATTACTCTGAATTTTTCTTGATTATTGGACAAAAGTCCTAACACTGCCTTCCCCTCTGTGCTGTTTTCCTGAACCAATATGTTCCCAGTGGAAAGTTATTTGAGTAACTTTGGAGTGGCATGTGCTTGGAATTCTCTATGTGCTGCTCCAAAGTTATGGTGATCATTCCTTGCAGGGGCTGTTTCAGCTTGGAAAAATGCTGAGGAGGGAAAGGCTAGAGTTCCTCCTTGCCCCATGCCACAGTTCTAAGCAGAACTGGTCTCCTGGGAACTTTAAAAATGTGTTCCCTATTGCTACTGTGGGAACCCTAAAGCACTTGCCCCAAAATACAATGTGTAGTTTGGCCCAGAGTTTGGATAGAACTTAGGGCATAACTTTTTCTGTGGTGGCTCCAACAATTTTGGATAAATTGTCAATGAAAGCCCTGGACCCAGTTCTGCAATGCATCTATTTTGCTGACTGTCATAAGATACATGCTTTTAACTAAAGATTAATGGAGTTTTAGATCATGTTGTAATTTAGTCTGACTGCAGTCAAATACATTTTTATTAGAGAGTAAATTCTACCACACACAATGGGAGAGATTTCTAAGAAAGCATGTGTAGGATTGAGTAGTCTGTGCATGGGAAATTGTGGTTATAGCCTATGTCTTTCACTTCTTTCAAACTCATTGTTGATGTGATATCTTTATTCCATGGAATCTAGGATTAATCAAAACATTTTAATGTATAAATGCCATCAGTGAGATAAGACGGGAAAGGAAGGGTGTCTAGAAAAGTAAAGAAGGAAGCGTCAGCAATGAGAAACTGACCCTCCAATTCGTAGTCCCAACCTGCTGCCATAAACAGAATATGGCAATATTTGTTTAATGGATTGTTCAACTCTTTGGTAAATTATGTTGATTAGTCACAAAACTTTTAAAGCTGGTTACCAAGAACAAACACTTTCTCTTCAAACTAATTTTTTTAAAAAGAGACCAATGGTAGTATACAAACGTTTCTTGCTTTGTTTTGTTTTTAAAAAGTGAATGCCTTTAATGGAGAACAGAACTACAAGCCTGTTTGTAGTCTTCATTGCAATAAAGTCTGAATGTTTAACATTCCCAAGTGTATTACTACCTTAGCCACCAATCTAGTTCTGCAAACAGAAATCTTCACTTGAGAGTGCTTTATAGACTTACATGCATATACACACTCCCCCACAGTATATTGTCATTACTATGCCACTTTCAACCCCATTTATGCTTTTTCTTCTGCTACCGAAAACAATCATACTATAAAAAGAATTATAGGCTGCGATCACACACACTAAATAATCCACTTTCAATCCACTTTCAATGCACTTTGCAAACTGGATTTTACTGTGTGAACTGGCAAACTCCAGTTGGAAAGTGCACTGAAAGTGGATTATTTAGTGTGTGTGATCACAGCCATAGTTGGATTTACCAGCTCTTTCAGTGGCAAAGACAGAGAGCAGGTCACATTTGATCCTCCAGGTTCTCTTTCTGGCCGAGGACAGACTGGCAATGTAAAGCGGGGGCAAAGTGGAGGGAACTGGTGCAGGGGAAAAACTCCACGGAGCTGGCCGTTCATACTGGCCAGAGCAATATGCAGTGGTGCCGATACGGAGCGTTCAGACTGCTGCAGAGCCGGCGCGCGCGGCTCTCGCGCGCCATTGCGCTTTTTTTGTTTTCCCTTTGATGTGTTGCGCACATGCGCATATGCGCATAACTTTGTGCCGGCGTGTTCACACTGCCGCCTCCGGATGCCTCCCGCTTCTTCCGGTTCACACTATTTGGAAGCGGGAGGCATGCGGAGGACGGCCCCTGAACACTGGTTTTACCCGGTGTCCTGTTAAAGCGGATGGAAAGCGACTGGGAGACGGGTAAGTGCGAAATGGAGCCGAGGGACAGATACGCATGTCTGAACGGGCTCTTTTCTTCCACTTCCGACGCGGGGCTGCCCCGCTTTACATTGCCAGTCTGTCCTCGGCCTCTGTTTGTGCCATTTCTCCAGAGCCATACAGATTAATCAGCTAATGAGCCTGCCTGCGGGGAGGGCGGGATATAAATCCAAATAAATAAATACTGAATGGATGCTGCTGTCCAACTGAAGGGCCAAGCATAGCTTCCATTGCTAGAGCAGGGAAAAAGTTGCCTGCAAATGGTAGGTAATTACATGAGACAGAGAATCTGCTGTGTTTTAACTGTCAATATCTAGGGTAGTCTCTATTGTATTCCAGACCTTCCTAGGGTTTTAAAATAAAAATAAAAAATCCATGGATACACGATATATATATCTATTAATATTATTTACTGAGATCATTGATACTACGCTGGCAATAATGTGACCTTCATGGACATAGGGTTGCAATGGGGAAATAATCTACCAGATCTCATCAGGAAGCTCACAAGTAAGGCATGAAAGCAACAGCCCTCCCTCACAAGTGCCCCAGCAATGGCTATTAGTGGCAATCTAATATGAGTCTACCAGTGTGGTGTCATGGTTAAAGTGTCAGACTAGGATCTGGGAGACCCAGGTTTGAATCCCCACTCTGCCATGGAATGTTGCTGGGTGACCTTGGGCAAGTCACACACTCTCAGCCTAACTTGCATCACCAGGATGCTGTGAGGATAAAACAGAGGAGAGGAGAAAGATGTAAGCCACTTTGGGTCCCCATTAAGGATAAAAGTGGGATGTAAATACATTAATTAAATAAATTCTGCTTTTAAAAACACGGAAGTTGAGTGGAATGAGCTAATGAGCGATCATGGACCTATTAAAGGGCTTGTCATCCTGAATTTATCTAGTCCTCCTTTAAAGCTGTGTTACAGCTGCTGTTTGGTCATGTGATTCATAATTCTGAGGTTTTATTCGTCTTCTCCTTTCCTCCAAGAACATTAATTTTGAGAAGGAAGTTTCTCTTTGATTCTGTAGAACATTTTCTAGAGATTTTTATATCTGTGTCAACTTCACACGTTACTGTGGTGCCCTCTGTTTGAAGTTATCCCCAGACTATCAGCTGATGCAAATTTCTGTCCACCTGTTCAGTTCAAAGATTCTGTATTCTGCTTTCCTTAATTTCCTTAATTTAAAAGCATCAGTCAAAGAGTTAGATGAAATGTCTAATCATCTGGTTATCTGAAAGTGCATATCTACAAGACAAGAGGGAGAACCAAAAAAGATCGGACCTCTGGTAGCTTGTGAGTATTAAGCAGTGAGTTCTTCACAGAACATTTGTAAATGAAGAACAATTTTGACCTGAATTTTTGGTGTGACCAGCTTACAAAACCTGAGGAATTAATGTAGCTTTGTTTCAGAAAAAGTCAGATCCACAGCTGGAGCAAATTGGCCAGTGGCATGAGGTCAGCTTTAGAATATGGCTGCAACTCAGAGGCCCCTTGCTGCTGCTGCAGCTCTACTGGGCTTAAAGGACTAAATCCAGTGGGGAAAGGATGCTAATGTATATAGGAGATGGCTTTAAAGTAAGGCCAGGATCCAAAGAGGTTTTTAAAGTATGCTTGAGTATTTCCAGTCAGCTGTTTGTTGAACTTCCTTCAGGCCCAAACTACATGATACGAAGAGTTCTGAGATTTCCTCTGTGGATTATTTAAAACAAACAAGCAGCCTAGCCAGGTTTGGTTTAGGGCACAGAATGGCTACCACATATCTTTCCTGTTGTAAAGAAAAATGCAGTTTAGGGAGGGTGTATCTGACCTGGGAAAAGGCTAGTTACTGCCTCTTTCTGCCTACCCTTCTTCTATTGAAATGTAGATAGGGCTTCTTTGGGTTAAAACAATTCCACAAAGAACCATAATTTGAATTGAATTTCCAAAGCAGTTTGAAATGGGATAAAGGAGGGATTCTAGTCAGGCAACTAATATCCAGATTCCTCTTGGACATGTAGACCAAGAATTAGGGTTGAAATCTCTGAGTTTGGAAATATCTGGAGATTTTGGGGGTGGAGCCTGAGGAGGATGAGGTTGGGAGGGACTTCAGTAGGATATAATGCCATAGAGTCCGCTTTCCAAAGAAGCCATTTTTTCCAGGTGAATGGATCTCTGTCACCTGGAGATCAGCTATAATACCAGGAGATTGCCAGCTACCACCTGGAGGTTGGCAACCCTAAGAGGTGCACAGATCTTTGGATCCTGGCCTAACACATTTAATTGTAGCATAGATGAACATCTGGACACTTGGGCTGTAGTATCAATGTGTTTATGTGTTTGTTTTAATAGTTTTTAATAGTTTTAATATATTTATGTGTGTTTTTAATCTTGTTTTTGGAAACCCTGTTAGATGGAAAAGTGGCTTAAAATATTTTATATAAGATAAAAATAATTCCCTGACTTCTATATATCCAGATGTTGAAACACACCGGAGAACATGCTGTAAGAAAATAGGACATTCATTTGGTAAAGTTATAATTTTGGGGGGAAATGTAACATTTTTAGCTACTATAGAAAATGATATTGCAAAAGGTAAATAAGCATCCCAAATCATCTCTCTGCCTTGGAGTAGAAGATGTAACTAAACTGTTGGTGAACTTTTTGAAGAAACAGACCATGTGTGTGACCTGTGCAAAGCACATGAAACCTTGAAAATATTAGGAGGTTGCAGACTTTGGAACTGTGAACCTCCGCTGGAACTTCCTGCCGACTGCCTGCCCAGGTTTGAAGGCATCAGGTTGAGTTTTGTGCTTTGTGGCAAACAGCATGTCTGATCACAGTTGACAGACTGCTTTGAAAGCATGCAGCACTGATGAAAACTCAATCTGCAGCATGAAATGATTGCAAGGAAAGTTGTTGACTTTTGGTGGAAGGCAATAAAAAAACAGAAAAGACCCTGCTGTTCTCAACAAATACATATATTAATAACTTCTACTCTCATCAGTTGGGAGAATGTAAATAATAATGGCATTTCAGTTTGAAAATACAATTCTGAAGTTGGGTTTTGCGATATCAGGAGAATACTCTTCTTTAAAATATTATGGTTAAATTTTGTATGCACATGTGGAAGCACAGTTATGCATACTTCCCCCCCCCCCCCCCCCCCCGCACACTAGTTTTGAAATTCCCCCATGAAAATTTCAGGGGTGCTGCTTGATTCTTGGGGCTTGCACTTGGGCCAACATGTGTGGTCCCACCACTGAGCTGTGAATCATGTACTGTGCCAAACATCTTTGCAGTGGGGGTGGCATTCAGTCTCCATACCCCTTTAAAGAAGTAATTTAAAGCAGTAGCTTTTGGAGAGCTCGGCATAACAGCCCAGTGATGCACTGGCATCTCTTTGAATCAGATCCAGTGTGCATAATCCACACACTTGCTTCAGAGTAGGAATAATTATGAATAGCAGGACAAATGGGCTCTCACAGTTTACATACATAAAAGAGCTGGGTGGAGAAAGTTTCAGACATGAAACATGCCTGTGCACTGCTTTTGCATCATGAACACACATCAACCAGGTGTGTGTTAATGCAATGCCAGGTGCCAGTTTTGAGATAATTTAAAGCACTCACTTTTACTCACTGTGTGATCACTTTTACTCACTGTGTGATCAATACTGCCATTAGATACAATGTGAATTTTCTGTTTGGTGGAAAAGTAGTAAAATAAGTACAATAGTCTCTTGCACTTGAGGATGCCTGATCATCGTGTGTAGCTTTGGTGTATGTTGTTGTGTTTCTAATTGTTGTGTAAAGGCCCAACGATAACTTACATGCCTTACCTGGTTCAGGGATCTTCTAGGACATCATCATATTCAACAGATGCCAGAAACAGAACCAATGGGTTGAAATTAAATCAGAAGAATTTTCGGCTAAACATTAGGAAGTGTTAGGGTCGTTCCTCACTGGAACAGGCTTTCATGGGAAGTGGTGGGCTCTCTTTCTTTGGAGGTTTTCAAACAGAGGCTAGATGTCTAGCTGAGGTTGAGGACAGACTGGCAATCTGGAGCGCAGTGCAAGCGGGTGAAAAAGCCCCGGGGCCAACCCGTCCCGTGGCTGCCCATTCGCACTGGCTCCAGTGCTGCGGGACCTTACCTGAAAGGAGGTGGACCTGTGCGTCCACTCTTCCTCAGCCGGCCCCTGGAGCCTCCACTGGGGTGGTGAGCAGCGCGTGGCTGTTCCAGCGAGGCACGGCCGGGACAGCCGGTTCGCACTTCCGGCCCTGCTTTCTGACGTGTCCACACTGCCAGGAAGCGGCAGAGACGCGTGCCCAGACAGCCGGAGACCAGCTCCAAGAGGTCTCCAGCTGCAGTGCGTGGAAAGAGCCTCACATGCGTGTAAGTGCGGCCCGCCGACGGGGGACAGCTGCGGCAATCTGGATGCTCTCTCTGCCTCTGCTTCTAAAGCGGAGTCAGAGCGGGCCAGATTGCCAGTCTGTCCTCGGCCTGACAGCAATGCAGATTCTGTGAATTTAGGCAGATCATGAGAGGGAGGGCAGGGAGGGTTGCATCAGTGCTTAGTTCTCATCGCCCTTTCTTACATGCCCAGAGAAATGCTGATTGCCACTTTGGGGTCAGGAAGCAATTTTTCTCCAGGCCAGTTTGGCCAGGGATCCTTGAGGTTTTTGGTCATCTTCTGGGCATGGAACAGCGGTCACTATGGGTGTGGAGGGGAAGGTATTTGTGAATTTCCTGCATTGTGCAGGGGGTTGGACTAGATGACTCTGGAGGCCCCTTCCAACTCTAGGAATCTATTATTCTATATAGTTCAACTACCCATGGCGAAAAGACAATTCTTTTTCCAAGATACTGTCTAGGTAATACAGGCTCTCCAGGAAGTTGGCCATCCTAATTTAGCAAATATAAATTAGTAGTTAAGGCATATCTCACCTAATAGACTCCAGGCTGCAATCCTAAAACCACTTTCCTGAGAGTAAGCCCCACTGAATAAAGTGGGATTTACTTCTGATTTGACCTGCTGATGATTTCCTCCTACTACTTTCAAATGAAGCATGGGTGTGAAAAATGAGAAAAGGAAATGGCCAGAGAAGGAAAAGCAGACAAAAGAGAAAACTAATCACAGTTTCTGTTAAAAAAAAAAAGGTAGCATTTTGGGTGATGGGACAAAAACCCAGACAGTTATTGCTTCTGGAGTAATTTTTTCCCCTTTTAAATATTAATTTTATTTTATAAGAACGATACACAATAATATATAAAATGAATGAAATATGCAAGAAAAATACATTATTCCATTATCATATTCCATTAGAGACAAAAATTTACAATGGGTAAATAGCTATCACACCTATAAGCTATCTTAATCATAAAGTAGAATGTCTTACCAGATATTATGAAAACTGTATGTCTGCTTCCAATAATTAAAGAAAGGATACTATTGTTCTGCAAATATGTCTTGCCTAAATATTTCAGGAGTAAATCTTTAACATGCAACTATATTTTTATAATGCATCAGTGCCTTAGTTACAAGAAATCATTATAGAAGAGTTTTATTACATGTAATGGGGGAGAAAAGCCATAGAGAATTTATTCATAACTCCTTACAGCCTAACGGTGGTCCATATGAGTTTGCTGTAGGTAGGCAGATTCATACAAACCAAGAAGTTTCTAGAAGGAACTTAGTAAAATCTCATGAAAAGGAAATTTTGGAAACCATATGTCCCAGTTATTTAAAACTAGCTCAACTGACAAGAGAAACCATGGTAAGCTTTTTGGATTTTGCGCAGAGTGAGGACCATCATGCAAAACAGAATCTTCCATGGAGAATGAACCTTATGATGTCATGTTTTGTTTTTGACACTGGCAGTGACACTGAGCCAGAACTTCTTTTCCAAGCCCTGCAGAATGAGGCATGAAGAAATATCTGCATTCCAATGCAAAGATAGCGTTTAATTACAAGGATGGTAACAATTGTTCATAGCCCATGAGACAGGAAACGTTCATTGGAAGATACAACAACTTCAGCCGTAGGGCTGCATAGCACACATGCCGTGACCTGAATGATGGAAATATGATTTTGCTTAGCAGTTTATTTCTGTTTGGTATGCGTAACGACAACCATTTCTGGTTCTTTTGCTGTCGACCATAGTAAGCAAAATAATTCAGGGCATGCTTGTCACTTTTTGCATACGAACAACAGTTCTGGAGAATGCAGTGAAAAGACAGTAATTGTCTTTATACATCCATTTGTATTCACTGTTCTTCAGAGCTGGGTGTGTGTGTGTGTGTGTGTGTGTGTGTGTGTGTGTGTGTGTGTGTGTGCATGCATGTGTGTGTGTGTGTGTGTGTGATCTCCATTCTTTCATTTTCATCTTCTCAACTACCCAGCAAGGGATGTAGGCTACAAGAACCTACCTGTAAGTTGACTTGCTCACTGAACTTCATGGCTGAGTAGAGATTTGAACCTTGGTTTCTCTTTTTTCTAGCTCAAAATAGAAACCATGATCCTAAAACAGACTGTCTTAATGTACACCTAACTTGAATTTCCTTGAGCATCTTAGAACAATTTAAAACTGAGAGTTCTCTCCGAGAGTGTGCATTCTGTGTGGGTCTGCAGCTCATCATGTTTCTCTGATAAATGCAGGGCTATTTTTGGGCAGGAATGCACAGGAATGGAGTTCCGGCTGGCTTCTGAGTTAGCCATGCCCACAGCCTCCCCCCCACTTGGGTTCCCCAGGCTCCTCACAGCTGCTGGGCACCTGGGGAAGCTGCACTGTCAGGGGTGTGGCCTAAAATGCTAATGTAGCCTATTATGGCCTATTATGCTAATGAGTTCCTGCTGGACTTTTTCTACAAAAAAATCTGCAACCATGTTCCCATATCTGTATGTTACATTTTATTCTTTTATATATTTATAATTGTTTATTGGTTTTCCTATTTAACCTCCTATGGTTTTATCTATTTTGATGTGCTGGTTTTTGCTGTGAATAAAATCTATAACGACTGTGACACAGTATTTGAAAACATATTTTTGGCACCTTTGTACTTTACCTTCTTATTTGTACACTTCAAACATCTGAGCCATAGGTCTAAATCTGTAATGCATAAAATAGCCTAACCCCAAGAATCAGTTTATGAAACTAGCCTATGACAATTTCTTCAGCATCTTTTTCTTTTAGTGTTTTTTTTTTAATTCATTCACATTTGCTGGGATTCTAATTTGCCCTGAAGGGCTAGAGTAAATAAACATGGATGTAAAATTTCCTTAAAATATTTTACCCAGTTTACATACAGTATCCCATGAAAACATTAAAATGCAATGTAGAAATGAGAACGGCACCACAATCACTTCACCCAGGTAATTTATGCTGGTTTAAATAAAAATATTTTATTACAGCAGATGTTCTGGAGAGTGTTCAGGCTCAAAGATTAGTAGGTCTTTAGGTAAAGGGTATGATTGTGGTGCAACCACCAGGAATGCCTCTTGGCTGATCTTAAAGATTACAGAGGAGTACACAGGAGAAAAGTATACAAATTCACTGTAAAATGTAAAATTCATTCTGTTGGGTAGGCTCAGCATCTCTCCTTACCTGTAATGTATACAACATGGCATACAACTTATGTAGAAAACCCATCAGTTATATTTTACTGATATATGGAAGATGTTTTCTATCAGCCTTATCAAAAATCTTCAAGCCAGGATAAAGATATTATAGCTCTCTCAATAATAAAAATCATGCTTTGCTTTGGGCCCACTGTGGAGTTGGCCAAAATATAAATCTCCAAAGTACGTATAGCGTTACTTATTTAAGAGTCCAGTGGTTGTAAGG
Organism: Lepidodactylus listeri; assembly: GCA_029233225.1. Lineage (NCBI taxonomy): Eukaryota > Metazoa > Chordata > Lepidosauria > Squamata > Gekkonidae > Lepidodactylus > Lepidodactylus listeri. Next base: position 49,594,776 of record JARCFY010000005.1, on the reverse strand, counting down.
GAACTGTCAGAAAGTTGGGAAGTTCTCTCCAGCAGCTGCTCAAATAAAAAGAAATTGAAGAACATGGCCATTCGGCTAACCAGAGCAATGAATTAGACCCAGATGGGAGAAAGAAAAAAACTGCTGGGTGGCAGGACTTATAAGGCAAATAGCCAGACAGGAACATTAGCGGAAGCAACATGCTTAGTGGCAGAGCACATATGCGACATGCAGGAAGTCCCATGTTCAGTCACAGAGATGCCCAGTTAAAGGATTACCAGTAAAAAGTGTTGGGTATGATGTCTTGGCATCAGAGGACCACAGTGCTGGAGGTCTGCAACCAGATACCATAGGTTTAATTTATTCTGAAATTTAAATAGCCCCAATGTGAGCTGTTCTGATTGGGGGAAACAGTGTGGAGGTAAAAATTTAAATTGCTGTTACCCAGGGCTTTTTTTTTGTAGAAGAAGCCCAGCAGAATCTAATTAGCATAATAGGCCACACCCAACAGCAGAAACTCATTAGCATATTAGATCACACCCCTGCCAGCACAGCTGCCTCCCAGGATCAACTTCCCCAGGTGCTCCGCGGCGCTTGCGGGGTGCATGGGGACCCAAGGGAAGGAAGGCAGTTTCTGAATCAGCTTCCCCAGGTGCCCTGGGGAACATGAGGGGGGGAAGCAGTTTAAACTGCCTTCCCTCCCTGGATCAGCTTGGCTTACCCAGGTGTTCTGTGGCTTGCGGGGCACCTGGGGAATGGGGGGGGGGAAGCTGTAGTCCTGGCCAACTTGGAAGCCAGCCGGAACTCCGTTCCTGTGCATTCCTGCCCCAAAATAGCCCTGCCATTACCCATATCCATACTGACTTTCCTCTCAACTGCTTTCAGAAGTAGTAATGAGCAGTTTGAGCCAATAACAGTACCCACAGCTTACTTCCTGTCATGACAGAATATTGTTTTCTTTTATTGTTTTCCTGTGCATCTAAAAAGAAGGCTGAAAATGCATCTGTCAAATAATTATGATTGAGCTTAAATAGTTGCATATTTTTATTACTACTTGAAAATAGTTGAAAAATGTTTTAATCTTTGAATGATTTTTCAGATTGCTAGTAAAAATATTTTCCTCTTCATTTACACTGTCATCTCATATTGATTTCACTTACTTTCAGTGATGTCGTTACATAGTCAAACTTAATTGGCTGTGTAGTATTATGATGTCATCATGTTCTATGTGATACTTGACTGGGTTAGTTCACCCATATGACTGTCCAAGGAACATTGTGACTACACTCCATTGCCCTTTTTTGTCCTCAGTAATATAACTACATAGCCAAAACTGATTTCTCATGCAGCATTGGGATGCCATCCTATTTGCTGAATCCATACTGAATTAGTAATGAAGTAATCCAGAAAGGGGAAAAAGAAGCAGCTATAGGATATAATGATACCAAACAGGATTTTTTTGTGTGTGTTTTTGGCAGGTGTTTCTAACAAACCAAACTGCTATTTTTGACCTGAAAATCAAAACTAGTTTGGCACACACCTACAAACTGTATACTTATAATGGAAAGTAGAATTCTATTTCTACAAGAAAATCTAATGACATCTACTATCCTTCAGCTCTCTACTTCTTCCTATTTAGGTTATGAGCATTTTGAACTTAACAACTGAGCAACATGCACTGTGAATAACCACCCTCTATCTTAAGATGTTTATATGTGAATCCTGATTCCTGAGAGAAAATTAAAATATAAATGTTTTAAATAAACAGATTCTAAATACATTTAATTTTAACTAACTTTTAAATAAATTATATATTCTTACCAACAGTAATGTGGATGTGATGACATCTAACACGGCTGTGTAGATATTATTCCACAAGGCAAGTTATCATGCTTTCTAGGAGACGGGTGCACAAATATGATCATTTTGTATTCTCCTAGCCCTCATAATGCAACAGATAGTCTTGCAGATGGTTTTGCAGGAATTACCTAAGGCTTTGTTGATTGGATAGGGGGGTATATACTTCTCCCATTGGTTCTCTTTCTCCATCTGTCCCTCAGTTTCTCACTTTTCTTCTGCCTTCTTCATTCTTCTCTCTCCTGCCTCTCCTTGAGCTCAGCACTCTGCTCTGTTTTTAGATACTGGGGCTGGACCTATCCTTGCCACTCCAAGTAGCTTCCAGGAGCATCCAGTGGCATTTATTGGTTAACATCATGCCCACAGTCAGTTATGTAACTCTCTACTGATATGGACCCTGTTCCTCACCAATCGGGGCAATGGGGGGGGGGGGCAGGCAATGCTAGTCCCAGTGCTGATCACCACAGCCACACCTCATATGCCTTGACATCTACTCAGCATGGTGTAGTGGTTAAGAGTGGCAGACTCTAATCTGGAGAACTGGGTTTGATTCCCCACTCCTCCATGTGAAGCCTGCAGGGAGACCTTGGGCCAGTCAAAGTTCTCTCAAAACTCTCTCAACCTCATCTTCCACACAAGGTGCTTGTTGTGGGGAGGGAAAGGGCAGGTGATTGTAAGCCACTTTGAGACTCCTTAAGGTAGATAAAAGCAGGGTAGAAAAACCAGCACTTCCTTTACTACAACTCAGGCGCTGACATTCTCTTTGAATTCCCTACGAGGCACACTCCCTTTTGAGATCTGCAGAGGTGTCCAATGAAGACCGAGTTGGGGCCCACAACAGCTTTTCTTGTAGATCCAGATGTTTTACCTTAAAAATTTGTGGTTGTGTGATGAAAAAACCTGCTTGGAGAGCTTGGATTAATGCTGATATCCACATGATGTGGTGTCTGCTTTTAATGTAACCACACGTGCATTTTTATTAGCCAGCTCACTTACTGTGTGGCCAGTGTTCCCTCTAAGCTGAGTTAGTGTGAGCTAGCTCACAGTTTTTTAGCCTCTGTCTCACACATTTTTGTCTTAGCTCAGGAAGGATGGCTCCAGAGCAAACTAATCTATGCAGCAGCCAAAGCGCTCGCTCACAATTTTAATGCCGGCAGCTCACAAAGTAGAATTTTTGCTCACAAGACTCCACAGCTTAGAGGGAGCATTGCTGTGTGTCCTGCATTTCTTGCAACAAAATCCCTTTGTCATGCAATGTTTGTCTCAGACATATTTACAATGGTTTCTGATCATTTTCTTTGACCCAGGTAGTATTCAGTTTTATTTCATCAGAAAGGTCTAGATGATTTTAAAAAATAATTCACATTGCACTTGTACATGTCCATGTTGTTTCTTTTCTTTTCTTTTTTAAAGAAACACTAAAAGAACAATGTCCAACGGAGGACACTGAGTCCTGAGAGGCATTTCTCCCTTTGAAAATGTAACTGAATTACGGGCACCCCTTTAAGATAAGAAGCGATCTTATCTCTCTCACCCTGTTTTACTCCTTCTGAGAGACAGAGCAGAAGAGGGAAGCTTTCTGGTGTTCTTGGGAGGTCTGGCAGATTTACTTTTCTGGCATTGTGCATTACAGGGGAGTTGAAAAATCATCTGATATTGGATAGTTTCAACCAGATGCAACCATTTTTCTCTTGTGTGCCTGCAAAGTTAGACAGCATGTGGAAAGAGAATGTAACCATTTGGATAGAAACCATTAGCATGGAACATTTACAAGGGGTTGATCACACTTTCTGTGCCACAAAGTTTGCTCAGATTATGAGGGTGGGTTGTCATTCTCATGCATTTTTGCAGAGGAGAGTCCTTTTTGTCCAGACTTCTTGAGTCCAGTTCTTCTTCCTGATGATTTACCGTTCCATGCCACTCATCCAATCTACTTGTGCTTGTCTTGCCCCATTTGAGCAGCTCATCTCACTCTGTGATTCAGCCACCTCCTTTCAAATGGGTTATCTTCATTTCATTTGATATGAAGTTTTGATAGCAATATTCTTCATACAATTTTTTCAAGTCTGGTGACCCTGACTATAGCCAATGTTGGGTGTTTTTTCTCTGGGCAGATGACAATTCTTGGAATAACCAACAGATGAAAGGTAAGCAGAATCATTTCTCATTAGAGTTGCCGACTGCCAGGTAAGGCAGAGTTCTCCTGGAATGACAACTGATCTGCAGACTACAGAGGTCAGTTTCACTGAAGGTAGGGGCAGTTTCGAGGACAGACTTTCTGTCACCACATCTCTGCTGTGCTCTCTCACCAAATTGTCCTCCCCAGGCACTGCCCTGAAATCTCCAGGAATTTCCCAAGCCAGAGTTGGTGAGCCTACTTCTCTTAGCAATATCCAAGGCTGCATCCCTGATCTCTGTGTGCTTGGGGCTCTTCTGCATAGATGCTATAAATGTTCATGTGGTGCACACTTTGGTTCTTTACATGCATTCTGTAACTTTCAAAATTCAATGTGGAGACAGGATGTAAAATCTGCTATGTAAATCAACAACAACAACAGCCTTTATTGGTATAGCAAACTAAAAGAAAGCAAATGGAAGGAAAATGAAATCCTAATAGGGGTCATTTCGTAGAAAAAGAGGTGCAGGAGCTCATTGGCATAACTCATTAGCATAACTTATTTGCATATGCCACATCCCCTGACATCACTGGAAGAAAGAAAGAAAGAAAGAAAGAAAGAGAGAGAGAGAGAGAGAGAGAGAGAGAGAGAGAGAGAGAGAGAGAGAGAGAGAGAGAGAGAAAGAAAGAAAGAAAGAAAGAAAGAAAGAAAGAAAGAAAGAAAGAAAGAAAGAAAGAAAGAAAGAAAGAAAGAAAGAAAGAAAGAGGACAGCTACCAATCCAAGCATCAGAAATACCACTATTCTGGGAGGATAGCTTCAGTGGTGGCTGAAGCCTTCAGAAGGCTGGTCGGAGGAACAAGGACCTTTCCAGGGGATGGGGTCATTTTGCTGCAGCCATGACACAAGCGGGGGGGGGGGGCTGGCACCAACTCCCGGAGCTGCGCTCCCCCAAGCTCCTACTCAAAATGACCCCTGAATTCCTAATACATATCTCTCCTTTTAGAAGCCAGAAAATAGAGGGTCTTATGTTCATCAGATTGGCCGATCTAAATATGAAATACGAATGTCAGAGTAATAGGTATAGTGCAGAAAAACATGCTCAATACTTTCTACTTCATTCCTGCCACAGTCACATACTCTTTGTGCATATGGAATCCCATGAAGTACTGGCCCTCCCAGGTCCCAAAGATGCCAGGCTGGCTTCGACCAGGGCCAGGGCCTTCTCAGTGGTGGCTCCATGCTGGTGGAACAAGTTCCTGGAAGATACTAAGGCCCTGTGCGACCTTTTTCAGTTCCGCAGGGCCTGCAAGACAGAGCTCTTCCACCAGGTCTTCAGCTAAGGAGCTGCATCTAACAAATACCATCATCGACAGCCTGATCTTCACCAATCCTAAAATCAATTGCGGACTGTATCTCGATTATGTCTGATCTACTACTGCTGGGTGACCATGTGCCATAAAAACTGTTCACTAGCACTTTAGGTTGTGTTTTATGCCTATATTTATATTTGTTGTTTTTATCTGTCTAAATTTTATCTGCTCTGAGCCTGCTTCGGTGGGGAGGGTGGGGTATAAATAAAATAAATTAATTAAATGAATAAATAAATACTGCAGAAGGCAATATGTTAAAATGGGCTAACATATAAGCTCTGCAAATAAGCAGATCAAGGAGGCAGAAGAAATGGGTTGCTAGCTGTTATGTATTGACCATGCGGTCGCCACGTGCTCCAGTAATGGCGACCGCCATGTGGCCAGAGCACATGGCCAAGAAACTACCTGAGCTTCAGCCAGGTAGAACAAAGGCCAGGTGGATTCAAACTGGCCACCAATCATATACCTAGGTTCCTCCCAGGGAACCTATGAGATGTAAATAGACTGATAATAGCCTATCAGTCCAGTTGGGCAAGGTCAGGGGATTATCCCTGACCAGCATAAAAGGAGGGCTCGGAGCCCTGGGTTGTATGCTTCATCCGGACCAGCAATAAAGATCTAGTTGTTTCACTGTTCCATGGACTCCAATACTTCTCACTAGCGAACCAATAGGAGAGATCCCTAACCTCAGAGGAGAACATCTACCAGAAGCACGACTATTCAGGACTTGTAACTCAATATCCAAGAGTTTTTGTTTGATTAAAACAAAGGCTGATTTTTCTGGCAGGGAAAGCAACTCTTCAAAACTGATCCCAATTACAGTAATCTTCTTATCTATATATGATAACCATGAGGATGACCGGAACTCAGCTAAAACATGGGGAAAACTGCTATGGAAATCAGTACTAGAGGTCATCAAGAAGTAGGGCTAGTAGAAATGCCCTGCTTCCCTCCATGTGCTTTCTCCAGATCTTCCATCAGCATATTACAAACAAATGTCTCTTACCCTTCTGCCCCAGTACCCAAAGCCAAGGTTCTCAGGTCACACAATATTTTTGACAGTCCCTTTAAAGAAAAAAAGAAGTTAAGGGCTTTTAAGGTCAAATCTACATCTCACTTTCCCGCAGGAATAATTCTAGTTTCAAAAAACCCTGTCTATACCTGTTTCTAGTTTAAAACCATACTTGTTCTAGTTTAAAAATAACTGTCTACATTCATTAATTGCCCTCTTGTGGTCAAGCTAGCATTATACTGCTCTAAACAGATCCTGTTGCTTAGTGTTCTTCAGACCCACGGAAAAAAACAAAAGTGAAATGTGAAACCAGTGTGAAATGAGAATAGGAAAAGACATCAGTCAAACTATAGAGGGGAGGTATAAATTTGGCCTAAAACAGCTTTTAACTAATTCCTTGTACTCATGCCACCTTTTAACAATTGTCGGTTTAGGATGAAAAATAATAGTCAATGTAACTTCAAGATTCAATATTATGAAACTGGTACCACAGCTGTGACTTGCAACCAATGTTCCCTAGGCTGAGTTAGTGTGAACTAGCTCACAGTTTTTTTAGCCCCTGGCTCTCACATGTTCAGGAAGGATGGCTCCAGAACAAACTAATTTATGCAGTAGCCAAATTGCTTGCTCCCAACTTTAATGCCAGTAGCTCACAAAGGAGAATTTTTGCTCACAAGACTCCACAGCTTAGAGGGAGCATTGCTTGCAACATACCACAACGCTATGGTCATTTGAATTTAATATAAGATGTGAAGAATGCATGAAGAATGCATCACTGGAAACCTAAGGGGAAAGACATGCAATGCCATTAAAAGGAGAGGGGGGGACAATGACAATGCAGACTATACTCCAGAACCAATTACCTGGCCCTGCATTCTTTCCTCTGATGGTTGGTTTGGAGGAGAAGTGTAAACAAGGACATGATTTTTCTAAGGTGATCCTATTGCACTTTCAGAATGATCGAATAGCAGTCAGTACAAGCAGAGAACTAACAGAGATTCCATCAATAAGTCTAGAACATACTTTACATTATAAATATAGATTTATGCAGATTTAGAAGAAAGGGATGATCTGTAGTCCCGGAACAAATAATAATGGAGCGATTGCAACAAAGGTTCATTTGGGGCACATTTTATTAAGTTGTACATGTCAGCATCATTGATATGAACAAACAATTCTATTAATATAATGTAGCACATTGTAACATTGAGTATATTAAGATCCAGTGCCATGGAGGGGTGTAGGATTTGGGAGACCTGGAATCACATCCGTCTGCCAAGGGAGCTTACTGGGTGACCCTGTGCCAGTCACATAGTCTTAGCCTAACCTACTTCACAGGAGTGTTGTGAGGATAAAATGGAGAAGGGAGAATGCTGCCCCTTTGTAGAGAAAAGTAAGGTATAAATGAGGTGACTAACTAAATAAACACACAAACAAAGCACATGCAATACAGTGGATCTTTTTTGTGGAAGTGCATACCAAAGAACAGGATAAAATTGATCAATCAAAAGTAGATCAGTCAAGGATACTATTTTACCTTTTTGGGGGTATATTCTATTTAATATTATTTCATGTCCCTGTACATATGAAGCCCTCCATGTACATGGTCTCCTCCAGAATGCCTGTTCCAATGGGCATCTCCACAGGCATCTCTCCACTTGAGCATGCTGCCAGTAAGCTGGATGCACAGCAAGGTATTTGACCACTGTTGATTGTATTTGGCACTGTTGATTGTCTTCCATTTCGTACATGGCTATCCAGCAGCCTTCTCCATTCCAGACCAAAGGAATATGTGTGCTGAATTATCTGGGCCTGGGTGGCAGCACAAGACCAATCTCCCTAGCTGAAGGCCAGCAAGGAGAGGTACACAGTCCAATATCTCCGTATACAATAGAACTGTGCAAATGGAAGACTTTATGCACAAAGAGGGAGAGAGATGATGCTGAGGATGAATGCTGACCATGGACAGTGGTGAAACAGTTGTACAAGGTCTCTGCCACGTGGCCAAACTGCAACGGATCATGTTACTCACCACCAAAGACATGTCAGATAAAGGCCCGGGTTGCATAAATTGGCCCTCAAGTCTGTGAACTGAGAACTTTTTAAAAGAATGAGGTTTAAGTCAAAATAGATGGCTGAGCAGCTTGAACTAAAGAACACTGGTACATGAACTGATGCTAGTTATATTACTCTAAAAAGATATTGGATTTGAATCCTGCCCTCCCTGCATAGTGGGCTCAGGAAGGGTTCTATCAAATATAATATACCAGCTATTAAAAACAGTTAAAAATACATCAAATAAAATACAGTGCAATTCCTATACATCTATCAGAGCCTCAACAGATGTGGCCTATCACAAATTGGGACTCCAGATGTTACACAGATCTGATCCACTGAAGGGGAGGCCCAATAGATAGATAAAAGGTTGATGCCCGCCGCCTCAACTAAAAGTGTGGCAGAAGAGTTCCATCTTGCAGGCCCTGCAGAACTGTAAAAGGTCCCACAGGGCCCTGGTCTCATATGGGAGCTCATTCCACCAGGTAGGGGCCAGGGCCAAAAAAACCCTGGTCCTAGTTGAGGCAAGAGAGACATCTTTGGGGCCGGGGACCACCACCAGCTGCTAATTAGCAGTTCATAACACTGTTTGGGGCTCATAAGGGGAGAGGCAGTCTCACAGGTATGCAGGCCCCTGGCTGTATAGGGCTTTGAAGTTAAGCACCAGTACCTTGAAACTGATCCAGTACACAATAGGTAGCCAGTGCAGTCCGCGCAGCACAGGATGGATATGCATCCATACAGATGATAAAGTCAACACCCATGCTGCTGCATTCTGCACCAGCTGCAGTTTCTGAAGCAGAGCCAAGGGGAGCCCAATGTAGAGAGAATTATAATAATCCAGTCTGGAAGTGATCATTGCATGGGTCATTGTAGCCAGATCCCAGGGGGTAAGGTATGGAGCCAACTGCCTGATCTGTCTCAGATTAAAAAAGGCAGACTTGGCAGTGGTGGTGACCTGGGCCTCCATAGTCAGCAAGGCATTCAGGAACACCCCGAGGCTCTTTGACTTCGACACCGGCACCAGTGGGTCCCTGTCAAAGGTTGGGAGCCCGATTCCCAACCCCAGTCCCCTGAGACCCAGGCGCAGGATCTCCATCTCTGATGGATTCAATTTCAGTCTGCTCTGTTGTAACCATCCAGATGCTCTGTTCAGATTTTCTGGGGCAGTATTGACAGTATTTGGAGGGGGCAGGTAATCTCAGAAAGTTCTAATGTGCTAGAAGAAGCTGCTATTAACAGCAGACTATTAAGAAGGATCTACTTGAAGAATTCCCATGTTATTTCTAAGCCCCTAGCACCATCAGAGATAATATTGCAAACTATAACAAATGTGCCCAGATGGACCCAGACATTCCAACATGCTTCGTAGGTTTCTGAGAACAAACTGAACCATAATCACTGACACTATAGTGCCGGTATCTAGAGAAATCAAATCAGCTTTCTGAAAGATGGGTGGAATGTGTTTTTAAAGGCTCTGAAGTGCTATGAAAAACCCAGATCAACCATCTCTTGGTATGTGGCATTCAAATTCCATAGTTTCATTTGTTTGTTTTGTGTCTTTGACTTCTACCTGTGGCTTCTGATACCACTTTCCCTCGCCTGTTAAGAGGGAAGTTGAGGTTATGGCTCACTGCAAGCACACTGACCTGTCAAAACCAGTTTAGGTGTTCAGAAAAGGTGGGGAGGAGCAGCACCAAAAACTAGAAGCAAACAAGAAGTGAGGGGGGCCCTTCAGAAATGTGCTAGGCAGCACCTATGGAGCTCTGAATAGAATTGCTTTTTCTCAGGGGCAATTATTCACAATACATTCTCACACACAAGTGATTTTGGCTGATGTTGTGTTCTAATAGCGACCGCCATGCGGTCAGGCCATGCGGTCAGGCCATGTGGTCCGGGGCAAGCACATGGCCAGGTGCAGTCAAAGCTTCATTCCAGAACACAATAGACTGGCCGGATTGTAATTTAGACTTTTCTATCAGCCAGGATGCAAATAGGGCACAATGACCTGGGAAGACTTAATTGTATTAATTGTAATCCTATCAGAGTGTGTGGGTGAGGCCGGGGATACGGTTTAGGTGTGCATATAAGCAGACCCTCGAGCCTAGCTCAGATATATGTTCCTGAACCTCCTAATAAACCATGAGCTGATTTCACCTGAACTGAGTACTTTATAGCTGATGTGGGAAGAAAAGGGGTCAGCAGTAGAGCATCTGCTTGGCATACAGAAGCTCCCAGGGTCAGTTCCTGGCATCTCCAGCTAAAAGGATCAGGTAGTAATGTGAAAGACCTCTCTACCTGAGACCTTGAAGGGCTGCTGCTAGTCTGAGTAGACAATACTGACCTTGATGGACTGATGGTCTGATTCAGTATAAGGCAGCTTAACATACTCATGTGTTCCTGTGTCCTTTTTTGAGAACTCACCTCTTATTTACTTTCATCCTGGCTGCCGGATGATGATGATGAAATTTCACAGTGAGACAATCATAACATTCTTTACAGGCAGATTGAGCAATTTTACTGCAGGCCATGTGGTCAACTGTTTCATCCTTTATCTTGCAAAGTCTACATTTGCTGTCATAACTTCTTCTGAATTTTATACATTTATACTTTTCATTTTCAATGCCTGCTTTTATGCAGCTATAATGAGTCCTTCTGTTTCCTTCTTCAAGTACCCATTTTGGAGCCACTTCCAGGTGTTTTTGTTATCAACTTTATTCTCTATGGGCTCTTCCATGTTCTCATTTTTGTCATTCATTTGTTCCTATTGCATTGGGTTCCCCCCTCTTTTCCACATGTGTTTTGCTCCCTCTGTGACTACTAGAGGAAGCAAAACACATGGGTGGGGGAAGCCCTAAGCAATAGGAACACACAAGTGATGAAAATCAGAGTGCAGAAGAGCCTATTGTCTTCAAGTCCATGCAAGTGCTTTTGGTTCCAGTTGACAAAGTGAGTTTTGATTGCAATTTTTTGGTAATCTTCTTTGTTTCTGAAACCTTAAATAAGTCTGCCTTGTACACTTTAACTTGAAGCTTCTCTTTGCTTTTCTTGGTGTAGTCATTCAGTGCTCGTTTTTCTTCTTCAACTGCTTACTTAACTTTGAAGAGACCTCTTCCACCTAATTTTCTTGGTTAAGTAGAGATTATCAACATCATGTCTAGTATCTAGTGATGATGATGGTGATGATGATGAAGAAGAATTGTCACAGTCAGAAATTTGACTGGTAGATGGTGTTCTGCAAATCAAGATCTAGCCTGGTTCTTGGGAATTGTGGGTGTATCTTTTCAGGATCCTTGCTGTTCCAAGCAGCACTGTCTCTGGAGCTGAGTTGGTATTTGCTCATTGCCCAGAATATCCAAGTCTTTCTTGAGACTTCTATGCACTCCTCCAAGGGCTTCAGTGATAACTGAAGCAATGGTAATCTACTCCCTGAGGTGCTCTAACTCTGTTTGTTTGTCTTGGTATTTGGTGATCTCCTGTTATTTCTTTTCTATTCTGCTGTCTCCTGGGATTACAATGTCAAGCATCCAAACCCTATTTCTCATTATTTTCTACAACTTTGATAGCAGGGGTATTATGCTCCAGGTGCTTATCCGTTTACAGTCAGAAGTCCCAAATAATCTTTGCTTCATCATTCTCCATGATCTTGTCTGGTTTCCCATCAGATAGGCTTGCCAGCTCTATGTTGGGAAATACCTTGGAGATTTTGGGGGTGGATCCTGAGCGGTGGGTATTGCCTTCTGACACACTTCTGGTGATGTCAGGGATGTGTGGCCTTCTGACACTTCCGTTGATGTCAGGGGGTATGGCATATGCAAATAAGTTATGCTAATAAGCTCCTGCACCTCTTTTTTTTACGAAAGGACCCCTGCCAATTGCTAATCTTAAATTCAGAGCGATTCGGCTAACAGTAGGGGGCAGGTTGTTCAGGAGCCCAGAGAATGGGTTCTATCAATCCCATTAGCTTGAAACTTGGAGGTTCTTTAGTGAACAGGCAGACATAAGTACTGTGAAAAAGAGCTCCAGAAAGAGCACTCCATAGGGAATAATAGACCTGAAAAATGTCAGAATTCTGAAAAAAAACCCCACCCAGAATCCAGATTTCAAAATGGCACTGGATACTGGAATAATCCAGAATTACTGGCATAGAAACCCTTCCTGAAATATGAAAACTTCTGATTTTTTTTCAAGTGCACATCCCTAAATATGAACTCTCCCTCCCTGTGATCAGTGATGTTTGACAAGTAGCATGGCTAATCATGGGGAGGGTGTGTGTGCATGGCCACTTTCTCTACGTGGTCACACCCTGGAGATCACCAGGTGATCATGCAGAGGCAGGGGGTGGCACCAGTGCCCTCTCCCTTCCCGCATGTTCAGTGAACGTGTGGTGCTATCGTCTGTACTGGGCTAGAGTGGCACAGAAGACTGCATGCTTCCATCTTGTGCTCCCTTTGGTTTCTCACTAAGAGTGCAGCAAAGGAAGGGGTTGAATGCCGGGTAAACAATCAGCAGATAACATTTTCACTGGCACAGATACCATGAGTGAGGAACAAAGCTTTACTTACAGAACTTCTGCCTACCGTGCAGCTTTGAAACCCTGCAACCATACAGGAAAAAGGAAGATAATCTCTCCCGATGAATGTCAGTTGAATTTGTATACTTGTAACTAAGAACATGACTAATTTGTATGTTCCTCTTGCTGCTGAGTGTATGTCCATCAAAAATCATTTCAGCTCACAGGCAGCTGCTGGCTCAAGAACAGTTTAACTTACACATAGTATTAATCACATGAACTTTAGTAAGCAACATAAAGCTGGTGCAGTGGGGAAAAGGAAACGGAGCAAATTTTTCTGTTAGTTAAGTTTGTTTATATGAAAACATTACACTGTTTGTTTAATGCCTTTATGAAATCTGTAAACTTGGCTTGAAGATAAACTTCTTCCAAGTGCTGTTTAGGGTTACAGGCATGCAGTCCTGTCACTCAAAGCTAGACTTTTCTCGCTGGTAGGTAATCTACCAGACAGATAGAGTTCATTTAGTAGTTCATTCAGAGCAGTACATACTTTCTAAGAAATGAGTGGCATGAGAACTTGTGCAGTTTTATAGGCATTACAGGGCCTGTTCGAAAAGGAAAAAACACTTCCCCCCCATTCATACGTTATTGCTGTGGTGTGGCTGCCTCTTCTGTGCGGTCAGGTGCTATGTTGTATGGTAACATATACCAGGCATGTCACCAGATACCAAACTGTAGGCTTACTTCTCCCACCAGTTCCTGTAAACTTGGTGGAACTGTGGTGCTCATGTGGAAACTAACCGTGCAATGGGTGTGGCTCATGTGGGAGAGGGACTCAACAGAGATCTTGTTACTGGTGTGCTTGCTGAACAGTATCATCCCAGTTGCTGTTTCTGTGCACACTGTCATTGTCTCAGTGATTTTAAAAGGGCATTCTGACTTTATATATAAGCATGGGTGCTGTAAGCAGAGGAGTGTCTGTCTTTCACATGTATGCACCCCTCTCTGCCTGCTAGTGGCTACAAGCCAAGACTTTTTTCTCCTTTATGCCTGCTACAAAGGGGGGGGGAAACTATAAGGTGTTCCTGCTACAAATTGGGAAAAACTTGGTTTGTAGCCACTAGCAAATAGGAAGGGTTGCATAAATGTGGAGGATGGAGACCGAGGCCCAACCTTTGTTCCCTCTGATGATAGGTGACCATCTGCCCACGCAATGCTTTGCTTGTGTTAACCTGCAGGCAGGCAAGACTGCACAGACTGGGGAGGTGATAGAGATGTTGCCCCACCATAATAGACCATTTATCATCTAGAGTGTGTGTGAGAGAGGCACAGGACAAGTTGTTCTCTCTGCATCAACAACAAACCAGGTAATATATGAGATATCAGGGATGAGAAAGGATCAGACCATCTCTGTATGTGAAAGGGAGGTGCTGGTTCTGGATCTGAGATCTCTCAGTGATTTTAATTTCATGTGGTAACTTGGGAATTCGCAGGCTATTGACAAATTAGCAAACCAATGGACAAAGCAAAAATATATAATGTCTGTAGGATTGTTGTGCCTCTATGGCAATGATTAGGAGAGGCATACTTTTTCTTACAAAAACAGGCCTGCAGAACTTGTGATCCATCAAGCCATATGCAAACCAATATGAATGTAAAGGTAAAGATAAAGGTTTCCCTTGCTCAAAAGCCAGTCAAAAATGACTCTAGGGATGCGGTGCTCATCTTAGTTTCCAAGCCAAAGAGCCAGCGCTGTCCAAAGACATTTCCGTGGTCATGAGGCCAGCATGACTAGACACTGAGGTGCATGGAATGCTGTTACCTTCCCACCGAAGTATTTATCTACTTGCAATTTCTTGCTTTTTAACTACTAGGTTGGCAGGAGCTGGGACCAGAGATGGGAGCTCACTCCATCATGCAGCACTCGGGTCTCAAACTGCTGAACTACTGACCTTCCGGTCTGCAGTTCAGCATCTTAACCACTTGAGCCACTGCATGTATGTAAGGAAGCTTTAATAGACTTTGTGATTTTCCTAGCTTCCTGGGACTACAGTCAGGGCTATTATGGGGCAGGAACGCACAGGAACGGAGTTCCGACTGGCCTCTGAGTTGGCCACACCTACAGCCTCCCTCCCGGGTTCTCCAGGCACCTCGCAAGCCGTAGGGCACTTGAGGAAGTCAAGCCAATCCAGGGAGGGTAGGCAGTTTAAACTGCCTCCCCTCCTTGGGTTCCCCAGACACCTTGCAGTTGCAGGGCGCCTGGGAAAGCCAATCCAGAAACTGCCTTCCTTCCCTCAGGTTTCCCATGTGCCCCGCAAGCTGCGGGGCACCTGGGGAAGCCGATCCTGGGAGGGAGCTGTGCTGTCAGGGGTGTGGCCTAATATGCTAAGGAGTTCCTGCTGTTGGGTGTGGCCTATTATGCTAATGAGTTCCTGCTGGGATTTTTCTACAAAAAAAGCCCTGACTACAGTTATAGGATTTGTCAAGCATCTAACTAGCTGTAATATGTGACTGGTAGGCTGTGCTCAAACTGGATTCCAAGCTGCAGAGAATCGTACCAAATAATTTCTTAAGTAAGTTTAAGTTAGGTATAGATTCAGGTGGGTGGCTGTGTTGGTCTGAAGCAACAGAATAAAGTTTGAGTCCAGTGGCTCTTTTAACACCAACAAAGTTTTCATGTGCATGAAGAAGTGTGCATGCACACGAAAGCTTATACCCAGAATTAAATTTATTGGTCTTAAAGGTGCCGCTTGACTCAAACTTTGTTAAGTTCTGTATAGAATTGCATGAGTGCTATTGGCGCAATTTTGCTCAAAGGATGCTTGTTGGGTGGTTGTTTCCAAATTGATGAGAAATAGGGCAGATGTTATCCATCACCCAATGCTAAGATGCTAACGATCCCTTCTCTGTATGTGCATATCCTCTGAACACATTGCACACTCTATTTGTGTGGGAGCTGCAACCTATGAGATCAAGTTCCATCTTGTTGACATGACCAACTTCAGCTGTTCATATGGCAGAGATCAGCTTTAGATCTAATGCAGGCAACTCATTAACTTAAGTTGCTCCCTCCTGTAACTGTCCAGTAGTCAATAATACTCCTGGACAAATTAAATACAAGGATGTCTTTTAAACAATAGTAACAACAACCATACAAATATAATTCAATGTAAAATACAAAATGTCAAAAAAATAAGCAAATGTATTAGGAAAAGAACTTGGCATTTAGTGTTGCTCCTGTTATAAAGCACATTAAGGTACTAGATAAATTTAAAACAAAAGATATTGGCACACAGCAAGCAGAGTTCACATAGTTTGCTGCAAATAAAGTCTATTTCAGCCTACCCATTTGCCAGCATAACAATATATAAAGGGTTTCTAAAACTCACACATCTGTTGGATGTGAGATGAAAGGGGGAAAGGCTGACACTTGATCTAGTAGTTTTCTGTGAGCACAGGGACTTCATTGTTTACAGAGCCATCCTCTACTCAAATCATTAGCTAAATTGGATAGGGAAGTGCTGCACATGCCTCCCTTTGTGCAGATGGAGTTGCTCCTTCCAGTGACATGAGTAGAGAAGCTTTCATGTTCAGGATCAACATGGATGCCACAGCGCACACATGGGGTTCTAAATCAGAGAATGTTATAACAAGGGTAATTAAAACTTTTGAGCAGCACAGTCAGCAGCACAGTGCAAATTAGGCAGGCAATAAATAGCCAATGCATTGCCCAAGCCATGAATAAATACTTGGAGCTTTGCAAGCTTTGCATTTGGTCTTTGTTAAGTAAGCAGAATAGGAAGTCTTCTCTGCTGTTTCTGAGTTCCCTTCTTGAGAGGTTCATGCCCCTCCCCATGTTGCATTTGCAAATTGAATCTGGCTTCAAAGAGACAGCCAACCCAACTCATGTCATAAGTAGGGATGGGCATGAACCTCATCACGAACCTAAATTCATGATGAAAATCACTGGGTCGTGGTTTGTGAACTGAGGTTTGTGCCCACCCTTATACATGACCCGCGCACAACCTTCTACATGTTTTGCAGAGGTTTGGGGGCTTGTGGTGGGAAGCAGGAGGGGGGGGGGACACACACAAGAGGGATTGCTGAAATGACTCACATGTATTTCAGCCTAACAGTGGATCTGGTGCGCCTGTCAGCTGTTAGGCTGAAATAGATGCAAGCCATTTCAGCCATCCCTTTCACTCCCCCCTGCTTAGAAGAGACCTCCCCACCAGGTCCGTGTGTGTGCTTCTAGTGCTGGGCAGGAGTGTGAGGCAGCAAGAGAACTCCCCACTACATGAAGATCCTGGGGGCAGCTTCATAAACTTCACAAAATGAACCAGTTAGGTGAATGGAAAGGCTTGTGAAGATTTGTTCAGCCCCACAAACCCAGACGAACCTTCATTTTCCTAGGTTATGCCCACCCCTAGTCACAAGTATCATCTAGCTGAGCTCTCAAGTTGATAAAATCCTCCTTTAAAAGGAGTGCAGCCACATGTAGAACAGGCTGGTCAATCCCAGATTGGTATGTTATCACCCTAACCAGTGTTGTCTCAATTGACCATTGGTTTGTTGGTCTTTATCCATCTATTACTACCTCCCAAGCATTCATTAAGAACATCTTGAGCCACTGAAAAAAGTAGAGCTGTGTATTGGGAACCCTTTCTTTGTCTTCCCCCCAGCCCCTACTACACCCCCCCCCCCAGCTTTGCCCCAGTATCTTGGAAATTGCTTGTCTGTAGTCTACACTTTGATGGTTTACTGCCTCTCTTGAAATTTGAAAAAACCACTTATGGTCAGAATTGGCTCCACATAGACACAAGCCACAAGCACCTTCTTCCCACATGTGTTACTCTGTGGAACCTAGCAGCAGTGGCAGGAGTGTGTGTGGGTTCACAAGTGCTTCTACCACTGCAGGCTCCAAGGAGGGCTAAAAGAATCTGCAGTTAGTCTCAAGCCCAACTGCAGCTAGAATGTAATGTATGTTTGTGTGTGTGTGTCCTCCTGTGCAGCCCGTATGGGCTCTTGTCTTGGAGCTTGGAGGCAGCTTCTTCCCATGGCACCCTTGCCCGCTTCCAGGCAGGCTACAGCTACTTCAACCTATTTGGATTCAGGTGTCAGTGGTACAGGTCTGGTGGGAAGCAACAACTGGGGCAAGCTCTTGGCCTTGGCATAACCTTGCTCAATCAGGAATGACCACTGTTTCTGAGCTACTGAGAATATCCAGGGAGCACAGGGAGCAGGTAATACCCATTCTTCACATGCCCCAGGATGAAGACACAAGACAAAAGTATGGGTTAAAATAAGTTTATTAAATTGTGCAGGTCATCTCAAAGTAGCCCACTAAAGGCTGCTTGAGGAAGGGCAATGTCACCCTAGCTCCAAAAGCAGTACAGCTAATGCTGCCATACCTGATTTTTCATCAACTGCACAAAAATGTGCTGAGAGATGCTGAGCATCACCCGCATCACCCATAGGTAGGTTGAATGCTGCCCAGTATCAAGAGACCCCTGTTCCTGTGCCTAGGATTGCCAAGCTCCAGTTAGTGGCTGGAGATCTCCCAGGAATACAACTGATTTCCATGTGACAGAGACCAGTCCCACTGGGGAAAATAGCTGTTTTGGAAGGTGAACTATGGCATTGTACCCAGCTGAAGTCCCTCCCTTCCCTAAACTCTGCCCTCCTCAGACTCCACCACCAAAATTTCCAGGAATTTCCCAGCCCAAAGCTGGCAACTTTACCCCCTGGCCATATAGCTGATAACTGGCTGGCTTGAGTGAACTCTTCTCATTAATAGATGCCTCAGGGTACTCACCAAATCTTCCAGCCTATTTCAGATTAAACCACACACTCCTGCCAACCTAGTTAGGGCCTCCTTTTGCCTTGGACCAGGCCTAGTTAAGCTACTTGTCCCCAGGGCTAGCTGAAGCAGTTTGGATGCCCTGTGCAAGGGTGCCTAAGCTACAACCCTGCCCACCTTCCTTCTCCCCCCCCCCCCTCTGGTGGGCCATATAGAAGAGGAAAGATTGCTCTGCTATCCACCCTCCTCATCCCCCACTAGTCCATGGAGAGATGAGAATCTGCTGCCCACCCTCTCTGTCTCATGATGGATGGGAGAGGCAGGCAGGGCAGGCATTGCTATGTCCTTACTCCACTGCAGGGAGGTAAGAAGCCTCTGTTTGCTTTGCTTGTGTCTGCTGTGGATAGGCAGATCAGCAGGGGGTGGTTCGGTGGGTGCTGGGGGGTTGCTGGCTGGCTGGCTGGCACCCTTCTACCACTGGTGCCCTTGTTGTTCATCCAGGGCTGCCTAGCGAACAGTATGAAGAAAGAGGGAGGGACAAATCTGACAACCCTCCATTCCCTGCTGGGCTCCTAGGTGACCAGCTAATCCCGTACTATCAATTTTAGGGTGGGTATGAGGGTAATAGAGTGGAAGCCTGGCTATGGAAGCCAAGCTACTCTTCTATGGGTGCCAAAAGCCTGATGAGGCAAAATTGGCACCTATTGGCCCAATAACCCAGCATGCCTTGTGCCCTCATTCCTTCTAAGAGGGGTGCAGACAAAAAAAAACCATTTAGTGGAGGGAAACAACATTATCAGAACAATGTAGCGGATAGATACCCGAGTATCAGTTTCCCCATCATAGATATGATCAGTGCTACTTCACATAAAAGGCTAGTAGTGTGAATAGGTTCAAGTTCCTAGGGACAGCCATGCTGTCCTGATAGTATGGCCACATGGAATGCCATTATGTCCATGCCATGACACTGTTGGGTCCCAATTTATCTGAAGCCCTCTATTGAAGCGTATATGGTTCTCATACATGTGGGAAGATACTTTCTGCATTCAGGGCAATAGAAAGCAGTTAAGTCAGGAGACCGCATAGTGTGGCATTGGCACAGGACTTGTCCCAGCCAGATGATTGTTTCTCCGAAGTGGCTCTGCAGTCCACATAACTAACTATACTGCAACATGAACAAGCACATGTGTGGGCAGCAAGCTTTCAGTGTGTGCGGAAGTTTCATTTGCCTCATACAACCTTCAGACTAGCTGCTTACTCACACCAAACAGCAATTCCTTTCCAGTGAGTTGTCTGCCAGCCGCAGTGCCAAAGATGTGCAGGCAAATGTATTTCAATTTGGTGTTTACCTGTTAGGCGTGCCTAACACTTTAAACCAGTTCTGCCAATATTGCCCTATTCCTAACCAGCATGGTGTTGGGTCAGTGCCTTGGTTGCTAATCACTCTCAGGGCTCTACATTTTTTGTTTTTTTCTAAACAAGTAGAGAACATTTCTTTTGCTTTATCCTATATTTCAGAGTTTTATTGGCCACTCATCATGCTGAACAAAGAAGAAGGGGAGATGTCACATTGAAACAGTTCTCTGATCAATCTTGCCGGAAAGGGCCAGTTGGATGGGGTGGGCAGTCCATATAATGCATTTCGTTTGGTTCTACAGTTATTTGTTCAGTATGCAGTGCAAATTTTTCTGGCTAGAGACATGGGATATGGTAAGCCTTTGCCTGGATCAGTGTCCAACCTCTTTTAAGTTATGGAGCGAGTTACTCTCTCATAAAGTTCAGAGCTGCCAGACTCAATAACTCTACAAAAATGTTCAGATGAAAATTGCTTCAAGCAATCTTAGTAGAAAGCCAGCACCTCACCCCTAGTTTAAAGTTATGATCCTTATCATAATTAATTCAATAAAGAAGTAATGTATTTCAACCTAGGCATAGAGAATAATTTTCTATCCTGACTGGTATAAACTTTCAACTTGGGACATTTAAACTCTAGACCTGATCTTTTACTGCAAATAATAAATTACAGATCCTGAGCCAGTAGATTCTAGCTGAAGGTAAACCACAGTAAATATGTTAGTAGGCATGAGAAGAAAATGGTGACTACATAGTAGGAACAAATAGTATAAAACGATTTTATAAATATAACAGAAACTTATTCAATTGATAATTTTTTTCAGAATGTTTTTAGCTATGGACAAACAAAAGGGGGCACGGTAAGCCAATATACCATACTTTCTGAATTTAAAAAGAAGTTTCACCACTGGAAAAAAAATCTGATTAATGAAGTGCCAAAATAGATTAGCTTTTAAAACCGAGAAATGTGTATTAGAAGGCTTTAGAACTACAAAAGCAATTGTGGAGTACCAACCTTTTGATGTCCCATTTTGTATTACATAATCCCTAATTGTTTTATTTTTATTAGTTTGCAGCTTTACATTATCCCTGACAAAAGAGTTGCTGAGTTTTCAGAGGGGCTGGAGCTTTGAGTCCCGGTTTGTTCCCAGGAGGAGTGAACGTCTGTGGCAGGCTCCTCAGTCATCTTGCCCTGAAATTTAAGCAGATAAAGAATGATCCTCATCCAAGTCCAGTTAAAGTCAGTGGGGAAATTACTTAAGCAGCTGAACTTTATCCAGTACTATTGTAATGCAAAAAAAAGTGTATCTGTCATGGAATAGAATATGCATTTTCAATATCATACTTTATATTACATGTAGGAAATCTACTCCACTTTCTCATTGGAAGAAAAAAGAATTGTGATACATTCATCTCCCAGTATAAATTAAAGCAATTTTTAATTAAAAGAAGGTATAAAAATGAAGAAGTAATTTATTCCAAGTTTTACTTTTAAAAAAACCCAGCATTGTCTTACACACTGATACTGTGTCATAAAGCTGGTTGTCTAATACGCTTCCCCATTGCACCCTTTTAAAAACAGTGCATGATATTTTATTTACAAATGTGTTTTAAGCATTCATAGACCAGCAAGTGGTCTTAAAAAAGATGGAGGTCCTGTGTCTAGGCTGGGGCAGTTCAGGGTTGGGGCTCCCAGTCCTGGCTCTCGATGGGGCACCATTGGTGCCTGCACTTGGGAGTGCTCCTGGAATCCACCTTAGTAATGGAGGCCCAGGTAGCAGTCACTGCTAAGTCGGCCTTTTACCATCTTCGACTGGTTCAACAGTTGGCTCCCTTCCTTGATCGCGATGACCTGGCTACAGTGATCCATGCAGTGATGGTCACCTTAAGGCTAGACTATTGTAATGGGGCTGCCCTTGTTGCAAATCTGGAGGCTGCAGCCGGTGCAGAATGCCGCAGCTAGGCTATTGATGTGTCTCCGTAGATGGGAGCACATCCGGCCGGTGCTGAAGGCACTGCACTGGCTGCTGATACCATACTGAATAAACTTCAAGGTGCTGGTACTTACCTTTAAAGCCCTAAATGGCCAGGGTCCGACATTTGTGAGGGACGCCTTTCCCCATATATAACCGGGAGGGCACTACGGTCAGGGATACAACATCGCCTGGTGACCCCAGACCCCAGGGAGGACAGGCTCACTGCCACCAGAGCTAGGGCCTTTTCGGTGGTGGCTCCTTACTGGTGGAATGACCTCCCAGAGGAGATCAGGGCCCTGCAGGACCTTGTGCAGTTCCGCAGGGCCTGCAAGATGGAGCTCTTCCACCAAGCCTTCAACTAGAAGCCCCCCCCCCCGCCCATTACCATCTATGGCATTACCATCTATGGCATTACCATCTATGGCCACTATTAAAATCTGTGGCATCTTGTAGAACAGGAGAATGCTGAGTGGGGCATTTTGAGCTCATAATATATGGCACACCATCTGTTTTTATCAACTACTGTGAGCTCTTTGATTGTATTAAGTGATTTTAACTGTTTTATGAATCCTGGCACTTTGTGCCCAGCTATGTGAGCTACTCTGAGCCTGCTTGCGTGGAGAGTGGCCTATAAATGCTACAAACAAACAAACAAATAAATAAACAAAATGGATCTGAAATATAGCCAGAGTATAAAGAAGTAGGCTAGTAGTTCCTAATACAGAAGGAGGTTTTAACAGCAGATTCCCCACCCCCCCATGTCACCTAACAAACTGCTTTTTGAAACAGAGGTTGGTCCAACAGAGATTTTATGAACAGGTGTGAAGGTCTCCTTTCAACTGAAAGCAAAACTCAAGATCCTACTGATGGATGCAAGACTTCGGGATTCACTTTAATGAACTCTAAGGATCCTCACCTTATAGCACAGACCACGTTGCTACCAATAACATCCAGCTTTGACTTCTGTGATACACTTTGCACTTGTTACCCATCTGTTTTGGGGCACAATTCGAAATGCTGGTTCTTATCTTTGTCCCTAAATGGCTTGGGGCCAGAGTACTCAAAGGACCATCTGCTATCCTGCCCGCCAGTTAAGATCTGCCTCTAAAGAACTTCTCTTGTGCCCCTGCCTTCAGAGATGAGGCAGGTGGCAATTAGAGACAGGGCCCTTTCTGTGGTGGCATCTTGCCTCTGGAATGCCCTCCCCCTTTAGGCTCACTTTTCTTTCATGTTCCAGGCCAGACCACATCTTTTTTACCCAGGCTTTTAATTAGAGGTTTTGGCTTAGAAGCTTTTAAAATGGTCTGCTGCTGTTTTATGGATTGTTTTTATGCTGTTTATGTTCAATATATAGTTTTCATTGGCTTATTTTTATATTGTTATATTGTTTTAACTGTAAACTGCTTTGAGTAGGACTCTGAAGAGGTAGCATAGAAATATTCTAAGCAAACAAACAAACACCCTTGAAGGCAGGCCAGAAACCTCCATTTGTATAGAATGTAGCTGCTGATTGTGATTCACTGAAAAGAACAAACCAGTGCTGCACAGGCTTCCAACAGCTGTTCTTTGACATTTAATGCCCTAAGCTGGGCTGCTTCAATCCATATTGAATGGGGTTATACTCCCCTTGAAAAGCCAGGTTTGCAGGTTGGGAGTGCTATTCGATACAGCAGTCACCTTCAATATCCAGGCGGCTGTGGTGGTTTGGAGCCTGACAACTGCATCTGTTGCTGGTTCAGTCTGCTCTAGCCACAGTGATCCATGTTTTAGTTACATTTATGGACCATTTAATGGACCATTGCAATGGACCATTTAGTTACATTTAATGGACCGTTGCAATACACTGTACTTGGGGTTACCCTTGAAGAGTGTTTGGGGGCTGCAGCTAGTGCAGGATGCTGCAGCTAGGCTGCTAGTTGGGAGCAGCTACTGGGAGCATGCAGGGGTGTAGAGTTTTTAACTTACCAGGGGGGTGGAGGCTCTTGCACGCATGCAAAGTGTGTGCACATGCTGGGATGATGTCCCCGCTGCCACCACTGCCACAAGAGCTTCCCCCCTCGGCCCGGCCGGCCGGCCGGCCAGCTGGCTCCCCTGAATCCACTGGCTCCCTCCCCTCCCTCTCTTCCAGGGCCCCAGCGTGATGATGCATCCGGAAGTGACATCATCATGCCGGGCATGTTGCTGAGGCAATTGCTAGAGTGTCACCCCACTAACGTGCATGGTGTGATGAAGACACTTCCAGGTGACATCATCACGCTGGGGCCCCGGAGGGAGGGAGGGAGCCAATGGGTTCAGGGGAGGGGAGCTGGCCGGCCGGCTAGGCAGGTGGGCGGGCCAGGGGGAGGCTCTTGTGGTGGCGGCAGCAGTGGGGACATCATCTGCCGAACAAGGGAGGTGGGGAGGTGTGGCAGCAAGCGGGCGCCCTGTTTCGCTGGGGGGGGCTCAGTCCCCCCCGGGGAAACTTCAGGGGTGGCCTGAGCTCCTGAGCCCCCCCGTAGTTGATGCCTATGGGAGCATGTGACCCCAATACAGCAATTACACTGGGCACTGATCCACTCCCAGGCCCAATTCAAGGTGTTAGTTTTGACCTTTAAAGCCCTATATGGCTTGGGTCCAGAGTATCTTCTCCCATGAGTTAAGATTACAGGGAGAGGTCCTCCTGACTGTCCCATCAATCAAAGAACCTCATCAGGTGAGTTCATGACAGATGGCCTTTTCAGTGGCAGCCCCTTGATTATGGAATAACCTCCCCAGGGAGGTGCACTTGGCAGTTTATTTAGGACCACATTGGGTTAAATTTATCAGCAGTCCTGAGTTGTGATTTTAAATGTTGGTTTTTATGTTTTTAATACATTTTATTTCATTTTTTAAATCTATATTGCAAGTCACCTTGAGGAAGAAAGGTGACTAATAAAGGCTTTAAATATATAAAAATAATAAATAACCTTCCCATCAAAATCTGGGGTTAATGGATGGAGCTCTTTTGTTTATCCATCTCCTCTGGGGTAAGATTGGTTAGAATCCACTTGAGGGCTCTTGTGGCTGCTCCTTCCAAACTGTGGAACTCCTTCCCTCAAGAGGTAAAATCAGAGCTGTCTCTACAGGCCTTATGGAATAAGCTGAGGACATTCCTGTTTTAGAATTTTTCTGAACTAAATTAACGGCTCTTTTAGGAGGCTGGGTTTTTGTGTGTGATTTTATATGGTTTATTTTGTTTTAATTGTTTCTATGTTTAATTTCAAATTGTCAGCCATCATGGGACCTGTGAAGACAGAATGGTGGTGTACAAATATTCTGAATAAAGAAAATAAATATTTAAAAAACTGATTTGTACATTTATCTATTGCTCTTGGTAAGCAGTCAATAGCTGTGAATTACATGTGAACAATTTGCTGACAACCCAGATTATTGTCCAAAATAATTGTAATGCAATGAAAATAAATTCAGGCCAAAGGGTGAACAGCATTGCAGGCTAAGGGACATCAAGAAAAAAATAAACATACCTACTATGGATAAGGAGACACAACTATTAATGCTTATCCCAAATATGGAACAAGGATTTGTATCTATGTGACTGAATCAAAATGGCCACTCAATATCTTGCAGTCATGGAAAACTCGTGTATTCCAGATTGCATGTGTGGACCTCTCTTGCCTGCAAGAGGGCGCCCATTTATTTCCATGGACACAGTACTTTGGCTTGCATATTCCATTTAGCACTCAGAAGTTCGGTGTGCTTATTGTATCTCATACTGAGGGCTCTGGATTAAGGGCTCTGGATTAAGGCAGCTGTTGTGGAAGTGGGCTTCATAGGACACAAGATGGATATGTTCACATGAATTTGACACAAATTAGAAAAAAAGTCATAATGTGCAGTGTAATCCTATGCATGTTTACCCAGAAGTAAATTCAGCTTCAGCCTGGTTTACTCCCAGGTAAGTGTGCATAGGATTGCACTGTAAGGGTGCATTTTTAATGCATTCTGCCCTGAGAGTAAATCCTAGTGAAGTTAGTGGACTTGCTTTAGAGTAAATATCCATAGTACTAGCCTACTGGCCATTAACAAACTATTGCTTTCAATGGGAGTTTCAAACCAAAACTGGGTGTAAATAATTAGTTTACTAAGTGTCATAAATGTATAGCATTATGTCTGTTTTATAATGTATTACATATAACTATGTAACATGAATCAATACTGGTAAAATACTTTTTTTTTTAGTCCCAGACTGCATGAACTGAGGTTTCTACCCTAATTGTAAATCAAGGAATTATGTGATTAAAAATGTGTCCTCGTTCAGGTAGTATGGGGAAATAATAGGGACACATTTTAAAAGCTTTTGCCACAAATAAAACAACTTGTAATGTAGAAGTTAGCCATTTAGAAAATGGATACTTGTTTCCCAATTCTAAACACATTTCCAGCAAATTCATCTCCTTTATTTTTTTATATCCATATAGGTGTATTTAAAAGTTGGATTTCAAAATTGGAGGTTTTTAGTTTAAAAAAATGTCAAGGTGAAAGTTCTTGAGCTGTGAGAATGCTATGCTGTTTATTTCAGTCTTTTTTTTTTGCAATAAAATAAAGTCAAGGGATCCTAATGTGCAGAAGCAAATAAAGCTAGTAATCAGTTGGTTACAGGATGCAACAAAACAGCTGCCTAAGGAGGACACATCAATAAACTGGATGCTGGTGACGTTTGAGCAGAATGTTTGACCAACACTTACAAGCCTTCGCCCTCCCTTGAGTTCCCCTCAGATTGATTAAATTGGCTCAAGATGACACCAATAATTGGCTCAAGATGCTGCTTAGAGAGACCCAATGATCCATATCTTCACATTCCCTTAAAATCAGTGCTTTGCAGCTCTGTGTTAGATTTAGGATGGTTTACATTGGCTCTGTCACAAACATTTTAATAAAGTCCCAGGGAAACCTCAGACTGGTGACATCACTGGATGGTGTTAAAAAAAGAGAAGTTTCCCTGGTTAGCTGTTGACTTTTTATAATCTCACTGGAAGTTTTCTCTTTCTTTTGGGTTGCTTCGTCATTGCATAGTAATCCTCTGCAATTAAGACAGCATTATGTTAAATGGGAGGAAAATAATGTTAGCTAATTTTAAAAAGCTAAATATTTTGACATCAAGTAGCAAAAAAAATATTTTAAAAGGTTCAGATATGTATTGTGTCCTAAGGGTAAGAGGTTTTACTTCTGGTTTTGTTATTTTTTTAGGCATTAGGTAAATTAATTGCAACTGAAAGCACTGCAGGACAAACTAACAGCATCCATGGATTAATATTCTCAAGCTAATCAGAAGTTAAATTCATATTTAGAAAATGCGTACTAAACCTGCTCAGAGCCAGGAATCTTATAGAGCCAACTGCCTTATACCTGAGTGGATTCCGGGTATCCTTTCTGGAGGGAGTGATTAGCATTCAATGCTAAGAAGCAGGGCTATTTTTGGGCAGGAACACACAGGAACGGAATTCTGGCTGGCTTCTGAGTTGGCCACACCTACCGCCTCCCCCCCCCCCGGGTTCCCCAGGGGCCTTGCAAGCAACGGGGTGCCTGGGGAAGCCAAGCCGATCCAGGGAAAGAAGAGAGTTTAAATGGCCTCCCCTCCTCAGGTTCTCAAGGTGCCTCGCAGCTGTGGGATGCCTGGGGAAGCCGATCCAGAAACTGCCTTCTTTCCCTCAGGTTCCCCATGCACCCCACAAGCCACGGGGCACCCAGGGAAGCAAATCCTGGGAGTGAGCTGTGCTGTCCAGGGTGTGGCCTAATAGTCTAATGAGTTTCTGCTGTTGGGTGTGGCCTATTATGCTAATGAGTTCCTGCTGGGCTTTTTCTACAAAAAAAGCCCTGCTAAGGAGTACCCGTTTTTCTTCAGAGGTTTGTAGATTCTAACTCAAGTCTCTGCAGATAATAGATCACAAAGATTATTAGCTGTCATAGAAAAACCAGCACCTTCAAGGGAATGACTAAGCAGAATGTCCTATTGAAGTAAAGACCTCTTTGCCTTGACCTCTCTTTCAAACCTCATGCAGTACCTGATGCACTTCAGAGCAGGAATGCTACTAAAAGATCTGGGCTTATGAACGTATATTTGCAGTTGCAGAGCTATATCAGTGGTTTTTACCAAAACAAATATTTCACTGGCAAGGCGCAACAAGAGGTAAAAAAAAAATCATCAATACAAGACTAGCAACTTGGGAAAGACAATTAAAGGGATATCATTCTAATCTAATTACTGATAGCTTTGCTGTCCCTGAAAACTTTAGAAATTCAATAGACTGTCAGCATTCACAAAAAAGGACAGCATTTTGCCCAGGGAGATAACTACCCCTACCCCCAAGATAAAAAACTTCCCCATTTCAGAATTTCCCTTAAGGGTTGGAAGAGAATTTTCCTTTGGGTCTCTGGTCCAATCAAGGCCTAGAATTTAGGCTAAGTATTTAAACTATCTGTTTAAATCACCTGTTTCTAATTGTGTGTTTTTACTGCAGTCCATAATGATCCCCCATATTTCCAATTAGCTTGACACCTTAAAAAAAGATTGGGATCCCTCTATTCCTTTTGCACGAACCATTTACCTGAAGTTGGCTTTTACGAACTCTTATTTCAGTTGTCTTAACTGTCAGCTGGACTTCTCTTACAGGGAGAATATCCATTGACTCAGCTTTTTCAGTACTTCAGTACTTATGCACGTGGAATCCTTATTGTCCAAATCTTTATAGTCAATAACATAATTTAGGTGCTTCACTTTAGATGAAACTGAATGAACATGTCTCAAAATAAAACATGGTATATCAGATACAAACTCAGCAGCACTGGTTCCAATCCTTAAGGTCTCACTATATAAATCAGAACTGACTATTTAAATTATCAGATGCGACACTAAGTATTGCTTTTATCTGTTGGCAATCAGATGCAGCTGGTTAGACTTTTCTTTCTTCTGCTTGGTTTTATATGTGATATATTTGTCTTTCTTTCTATGGATCCTGGGGAAATGACAGAAAATTGTCTATAGGAAGTTTGACTGAGAATCCAGAAATGGAAGCCTTGTTCATTTAGAGAAGTCTAACTAGTCAGGACTCCTGAATATTCTGAATATGAGTTGGGCAGCCTAAAATGAAGAACAGGAACCTCAGTCGTGGGTCCTATGCAAGTAGAGTAAAAGAGAATCGAGACTAAAATCCATAGGGAAACAGTTGACTTATGCAAATATTGCATTTCTAGAACAGAGTGATGACTCATGTGCTTGCTTACAGCCAAACAATGAGTGTAGAGGGGGACAACGTTCTGCCTGTGAGACACCCCCAGTAGTGTGTTTGTGCGAGGGATGCCATGACTTTTGCATTGAAGATATTGACAAGTGGTGGTCAAACATGAGGCAATTCCCTGTTCTGTTCACTTCACACTGAATGGTCACAAATATCTGCCAAACAGGTATGAACTTTCCCCCCAAAATGGAGCATGTGCCAAAACACTGCTGATCCAAACATATCAACAGTTATTAAAGACTACTAGTGTTAAATAAACACTGGGGGGAGGGTTTTTTTTTAAAAGCATTTATTTATAACCAATTTATATAATTTGAGACTGATTTTAATCCATTCGGCGAACTACTATTTTCCCTGCCTTTTTTATACCATGCCACCAGAAAGATTTTTGAGACAGCACATTTTACCTTATAGCTTCACAATGGAAGGGACTAGAAGAAGAAGAAGAAGAGATTGGATTTATACCCTGCCCTCCACTCCCCAAGGGAGTCTCAGAGTGGTTTACAAACTCCTTTTCCCTTCCCCTCCCCACAACAGACACCCTGTGAGGTAGGTGGGGCTGAGAGAGCTCTGAGACAACTGTCCTTGAGAGAACAGCTGGTACAGAGCTATGGCTTGCCCAAGGTCATCCAGCCAGGTGCAAGTGGAGGAGTGGGGAATCAAACCCGGTTCTCCCAGATTAGAGTCCGCACACTTAACCACTACACCAAACTGGCTTACTCTTTAAACAGAGAGCCAGTTTAGTGTAGTGGTTAAGTGTGTGGACTCTAATCTGGGAGAATCCGGGCTTGATTCCCCACTCCTCCACTTGCACCTGGCTGGATGACCTTGGGCAAGCCATAGCTCTGTACCAGCTGTTCTCTCGAGGACAGCTTGGGAAAGAGCTCTCTGAGCCCCACCTACCTCACAGGGTGTCTGTTGTGGGGAGGGGAAGGGAAAGGAGTTTGTAAGCTGCTCTGAGACTCCAAGTGAGTGAAGGGTAGAGTATAAATCCAATCTCTTCTTCTTCTTCTTCTTCTAAACTGGGACATTGGTGGTAGAGGAGATAGCTCATTAAAATATTAGTTTACAATATCAATTACCAACAAAAATTGCAAAAAGCTTTCTAGAGGTCTTGCTTGGAAAACGGCGGCCATGGCTGCAGAAAAATCCAGTTACACTGTATGGCACTGTTAGGAATAAATGCAGTAAAGCAGCTTTTCAAATAACCATGAACGAGCTGACAGTCATTGTAAAATCGATCCCCTGTTCATGAACCCCAGACAGGATGTGGGACAAACCAGTGGGTGTTTCAGCATCCCTAGCTCAGACACAAAGAGATGGTATTATCACCCTCTGCAGGCTGCTAGAAGCCTCTGTGTGGGCGCAGCTGGGGGACCTCAACCCATCCTCCTTCCTCTGATAATACATAAGCAGAATTGCCAGCTGTTGGCTTAGCCCCTGCTTTTGTATCTTTAGCAGTAGTATGAAGTGCAGCAATTTCCAGATGATAACATTTCACTCTTTCATAGAATACATATCAAACCTCTGGGCTGAATTCTATTGATCTATTTCGCTAATGGCTGAGCCTTGTTCCAGGACAGCCTCTTCAGTTTTCCATCCATTCCCACTGCACTGCTACTCTTCCATAGTTTGTTCATTGCTGACTTTAATTTCAGGCTTTGGATATTTTTGCACATGCAGTTTAGCTTGGAGTTACAGGTCATCATGGACTTTGCAGTGTTAAGAGAACATATATTTTATGTAGCCAGTTTATGCAATCAACTGGATCAAGGTGTAAAGTTTTCCCCAGACTATTTTGAGCTGAAGGTTTGGGATTTGTATTTGAACAATCTCTCACAAAGAACAGTCCCTACACATTAGGGTTTTCCTGTTTGACTCCCCTGACATATAAATAACCTGTAGATTATAACTCTCTACTATTCTTGCAAATATTTATTTTGGTCTAGATCACATTTGTGATTTGGTGAGATAACAGAAGATGATTTGGCCTATGAGACTTCCCAGAAGTATTAAAACATCTCAAGCATGCAGATATTGTGAAAATACATAATGTTTATTGATGTCAGTATGACAACAATGAAAGCGTTCTGGTTCGGAGTCTGTGCAGCAAATTTATCCACAGCATGGCATAGTTTGGTGTATCTAGCAATATATTTGAAGGGGGACTTGGAATTAATGGAATCACAATATTCAAACCAAATTCCATTATGCAGGGTGGATTTAGGTTGCAAGTTTACCTTTGTAAAGAAGCCAGGATAGATGTGGCTTATGGAGGAATTTACAAAGTAAGCATGGGTCTAATCCTCGTTTGGTAGACACTGGTAGAATCCTGTTGATGTCAGTGAAACTAAACTAATTTTCCCTAGCTGAGGAGCTTGTTTTATATACACACCTCTCGCCAAAACAAACAGTCCAACGCTTGTGATTGTTACAGTTAATTTTAACTTCCCTGCAAATTAAATACAAATAAAACAGCCCAATTACCAAAACAGGGAGATATTTATTCTTAACACATTAGTTAAAGTGTGATACCATTTCTTAACTAGCTAAGAAAATAAACAGGATTTTCAGAACTTGAAGAAGTACTTTAATCCACTGTGGTCATGCAAGATGAATCCATGTAACCAGTTGAGCAACTGCAATCTAGAAGTGGCACATAACCTTTCTTTATGAAATCACACTGAAGCAGGTTTCTTCCTTCTTGTCCCCTTTGTTTCTGAAAATATTCCACACAAAGAAACTTAAAAGCTAGCAATTTCCTCTGAGGAGCAGGGTGGGGGTGGGAGATCACCTCTCCTTGGAAAATAATCTTTTATGTTTTACTGAAAAGCATCTGATTAAAAATATATGTACATGTTTTCAATCAAACTAACTGCAAACATATTTCCAAACAAAAATAAAAAGGTGATTTTCAGGTTTCAATATGTGACAACTTTTTAAATTATCCAATACGCTGCCTTGATTCCCTACAAATGTTTCTTTCCTTCAAAGAGACAAAAAAGCATGTACTGCCAGATCTGATTGTATGTTGAGAGTAGATCTGATCCCCTTGTCACTAAGGTTACTAATCAAATTTCCATCCAATATCAATATGCTCATGCAAGATTTCCTGATCAAACACTTAAATCTGCCCCCTCCGCACCCCCATTAGCTAACATGTTTTATATGTACTGGGGTCATCAAAAGTGTAATTCCCTTAAAGAAACCTAATCCTGCCCTCTTGTCAACTAGCAGATAGCTAATAATGCTTTCTATCCTATCTGTTTCTTAACATCAATAGCATGCCAGAAATTTTTAATTTCACAACAGATGTTTAAAACAAAGATAACTCATATGCAGAGCCCATGCATTTAAACCAAACAGGTGAGGAAGAATGGATGTTTCATCTGAAATTCACTTTAAAAAAATCCCATAGCAAACATAAAATATATTGGGTTTCAGTGGTACTTTGAAAGCACTGATGTACCCTAGAGCCCCGAACTGGGTAGTCCTCTTTTCTTTCTTCTTTGTTGTTGTAGCTCTCAGTTTAATGACTTGAAAGGACAAACTATAGATAGAACCAGAAAATGCTCCCCAAACGAACCCAGTGAATGAAACTGATACAGTCTGAATGGATGCACACATGTACACAAAACCACACACAATAATTCATCATGATGAGCAAAGAACATTTTTAAAAGGTATATTAAGCAGAGAGATGCTTCATTGCAAACTCATTTATTCCAGTAATAACATTAAATACATGCTTTTGTGTCATGCTCTTTCTCTCTTTTCTTGATGTAGTCTGTTAATTTGGGTAGGAAACAAAAATTCTGTAGGATTTTTCTACAGTTTTATTTATGAACTTTACCCACAACATTCTCTGCCTTCAAAGTGTCATGCAGGAAAAGATGAGAAACAAAACTATACCAAAACAAAACACAGAAATCACTCAGTTCATCTGTAAACCTCTCACTAAACATTCAGCAACTAATTCAGTCATGAAATATTCAGTTCAGTTATGCAGAATTTCATAGCAGCTTCCAAAGCCTACTTTGCTATCCTTGTATTCCAGTGAGTAAGGGTCATAATCAAAGCAGGATACGCCGGGAAATATAACTTGACTTTTCCAATACCAGACTGAATATTTAAAGTCTAGGGGACCTGACTTTGTCAGAGAGCAGCAGATTATATGCATCTCAGTGGCAGAATGGATTTAAAACACTGTCCTTTTGACTTAACATTGCCCCAGGTATTTCCAGATTTCCATTATTAAAAACATCTCTGTATATTGCAGTTTTGAATCTATCTATAGTCCAGTCTAAAGAATCCTTCCTGTTATAGAATATGTTAATTATTTTGCTAGTACAGGAAGAGAGTAAATAAAATCCAATCTGTCAGGCATTTCATTCCACTTGCAGAGCTGTATAAAGTATATGAAAAAAAACAGCAGTTTAAGATGATACTTTACACTTTTGAGACAAAATAGCTTTAAACATAATATCATACAACGAACCCTTTACAATGATGCTAGGTACAAATTGTAGCCATGAATAGATAATATGTAAGATCCCCTGTATATTTTTTTTCTGCGTTCAAGTTTTTATTGATTTCAAATGACTTTTAAAATAAGGTAAAAAGGAAATCATGAAGAAGTAATTCAATTTACATCAAATATTCTTTGTTCAAGAAATACCCTTAATGGAAAAGAGCACATGTTCAGCATTTAATATAAATAAAATTTGATATAATCCTATATGAGAGGCATGCTGCACAGTAAAAGCATTTACAGACACCCTGGGAATTCCATCTACACTAGTGCTATCTATTCAAAGTAGTAAAAATATTTTTTATCAGAGAAATTTTTTTACCAATCTTCAAACTGGAGGTGGGGAAAAAACAGGATTTGAAGAGAGATATGAAAAGTATACTTTGGAACACAAAAAATTACAGCAAGCCGAATTAAGTACACAAATCTGATTTGATTATACATTTTTAAAAATATATTTTTCTGTTCCCAAGGAATTCAGTTTGCTTACTTGTAAGTTTCAGATTTACTAATAGACACTCAGTCTAGATTCTTAGATATGGAGAAGGTTGATTTTTTTATAACTAGTAAATAACCTCAATGCTTAAATATAAAAAATACAAAATATTTTCCATAGCATTGATATACTTAAAACATTTTTTACTCCAGCCTTGTTCTAAACTTCTGAATTCCAAAATTGTAATCTGAGCCTAAACTTGAGATTTCAAATCAAAACAAAAAGGTGATATAGGAACACAGCTATTATTGCATGATGCTCTCAAATTTTCTTTAAAATAAGTCTAATTGTGTGTGTGTGTGAGAGAGAGAGAGAGAGAGAAGGGGAGTTTAAACAGTAACAGTTTACTTGGTGATTCAGATTCACTTGACACTAATCATGCACAACATGCAGGACTGGTGCTGAATCCAGACAAGTCTTTAATGTACAAAAAAAATCAGACTGAAAACACTGCATTCTATTTCAAGGATTCTTAACCTTTATTAAACATAAGGAATGGTTAAACCAGTTTCAACAGGCCATCATTCTGTGCAGGTATCATGCTTTGGAGATCTTCATGGATCCTACACTTGCAAACAGGTTCATTCCCCCCTTCCCTGGTCCAGTGGGTTCCATGAATGTAGGTTTTCAGACTTGCCAGATATAATGCGATGCCTGAAGCAACTGAGTGGATCACCATTGTTTGTGAGGAGATACCAACAATCACAGCCTTCTTATATGAAGCCCTCCAGAGTGTACACCTCTCTACAGACTGCACAGTTACAGTGCAAGCAAACGTTTACAGCTTATATTTTTATAGTGACAAATAAATACAAAACAGCCAAAAGCACTGGACAAAATCCAGAACTAATTCATAAATGAGATCTGAATCTGCCGATGTAGTGCATTCTTTCTGGGTGTTTGCATGCCCCAAATCAATGCATAAAGAATTACTTTGATAGACAGTTGGAGACAGGAACAAATTAATAATTGGATTCTGTTTAGTTATTGCAGATCTCTGGAAGGAAATGTAGGAAAATTCAGTTATTTCACAATAAAACAATTCTGCAAATAGTAATTTCTAAATATGTGGGCCTGTACAGTGCCACTGAGGTGCTGCTTTCTCAAAAGAGGGGAATGAACGCCAAAATATAGTTTAGATTCTCGTCTCCAGTTCTTGTGTTTATCCTCCATTGGACCTTTATGCCCAGTAGGAAAGCTGGTTCACTGAATGTTGTCATGAGGCTGTGAATGACTATTCAAAATTATGCACAGAATCAGACTGGTTCACCATCTGTTCACTGACTGCAAGAGAGTTGATTGTCAATCAGTTTGCTTTTCACCAATGGTTCAAGCCTGTGCAGTGGGTTGTTGTTTAAGTATTCAGACAGTACAGAACACGTAACAGTGTTTCAATCAAGCAAATTCTAAAAGATGCCAATGGCAGTCCTATTCCCCCCACAGATCTGTTGTTGCTGCACATTGCTTGACAATGAATGGTATAGATAAACAGTGAGCAAATCAATCAGGCAGTCAGTGATTATTAGTAAACTTAGTTTTGGTCTTACCATTTGGTGTTCATATAGTTCTGTACTATCAAGTTTATTTTGTGGTGTACATTTTTGCAGAGCTTAATGGGAGGCATAGTTCCCCATTTGATGACATGATCCAACCATCCATGACCATCAGTAGAATCAATCTCACCTACTGCTCAGATGCAAAAGCTCCTACAGAGCAGAGAAAGAAAACCCCACCATTGCAAGGAAACAAAACTCCACCGCCACAGCTACTGCACAGGTGCAAAGCTCCTCAACAGCTCTCTGAGGTGGTCATTGGTCAAGTGAACAGATTGAATGTTCAGCTCACAGATGACTGCAGCTGTTGAATGATGTATGTTGGACTGTCGAACATGTTTACTGCAAAATTCACAGCATCTCTAAGGCTGTTTTTTCAGGTTTCAGGTGAATTATGATGGAAGAGTTACAGTCCAGTGCTTCCAACATACCACAGTCTTTCCTTTCCTATCCAGCTACAAATATTAATCCATCATCCCTGGAGACACTTGCATTGAATAAATATTAAAACAATATGCACCATGATGAAAACAGATTCCTGCAAACAGGACAGAGCTAAGGGAAGTGATCTGTGCTGACTTTCTTTTTTCTCTGCAGGGGCCGTGTTCCTCTTGAAAATCCACTATGAAGGGGGTCAGGCAATGTTTGGTACAGCAGGAGATTAATTATGATGGTCTGCAATGAAGGGAACTGGCAAAAATCTTGCTCACACATCTTCTGTGAGGTCTTGTTCTATTTATGTAAGAGTCTGTGCAAGACGAGGAAAATTTCATTTGCTCTATGCTCTTCCTGTGGGTCCCTTGACCCTCAGGATTTGCTTTGCAGTAGGTGTGGGCACTACAGAAAGATGGTGAAGGTAGCCGCCATCCACAAATTCTGCTTAGCATGTGGAATCAACCCAGGAAGTCACTTTCAGATGTTTGGGAGCATTTCTGAACGACAGACTAGAATATACCAACATCAACTTACATTTTTATTGGTACAATGAAGCAACTTCTGTGGCTAAAGGTTCATGAGGAGATTCCTTATGTAAGTGTTTTCATTTTATTGGTAACTACTGAGGCAATTAAAAGACTATTTTGCAGTGAGTCACTACATTATGAAAGCATTTGCTTCCTTGCAAATGGTAACTCCAGTATTGGTGCATGTCTTTATAATAATGTGGATATCTGAAACTTTCTTATTAATCTTGTTTTAAGATGTCACTCAAGATCACTTTGTTGAAGGTCTTCATGTGTATATCTCCTCTCTTTCCCAGCAGCCCAACATCTGCTGTGAAGAACTGCTTTTTAAAGCACAGTGTGGCCTAATTCAGACTGAGGCAGCAGTGTGGGAAAAGCAAGGGTTTCTGCTTTCTCTCCTTGCCTTTTTCCAAGTTGAAATGGCCCTGAGGGGCCTTATTTGTCCCATTTCAGAGCCACACATGTAGTTGGGCCCTTAGTAGGAATCTATTATCAACTTGACCACCCCTACATTATGGAGAGACCATGGCTTGGTAAAGCTTCTGCTTTGCATGCAGAAGTTCCCAGTTTCAGTCCGCCATTTGTAGTAAAATAAGCATCAAGAAGCAGGTGATGTGAAAGATCTCTACCTGAGACCCAGTCTGAGTAGTAGACAATATTGACCTTGCATAGAGCAGTGGTATGACTCACTATAAGCCAGTTTCATGTAGCATGAATGTTGGAATATTTTTACCACTTTTATCAAGTGATTTCTAGCCGCCCTGAGCCCGTTCGCGGGGAGGGCAGGGTAAAAATGTGAATAAATAAATACATAAATAAATAGCCTTTCCCATGTCATTACCAGGTCAGCCAAATGATGCATTTGTTAAAAGATCCTGGTACTACAGCAACCCTAAAAATAACCCATTTCTCTGTCATTGAGCATGGTTATCCAAATTGTAAACAAATAAAATTATATTGAATGGAAAGTCATTCCCATCTCTGGACAGGAACCCAGTAGCAGCTGCTATTTTTCAGATAGCCAATATACACAAGACCTATGTTCATTCTGCTGCCCATTCTTCAGACAGGAAAGCACAGATCTTCCAAATTATAGTGTGGCTTTTAATGCAGACAGTGTGGTCCTGTGGGTAGACGGCTGGGCTTGGATCCATCTAAACTGCATTCATCTGCTTATTGACTGAAATCCAAAGGAATTCGTAAGGAATTCACCAGACTGTCCTTCAAGCACATTCCGGGTGCTCAAGGAAAAAAAGAAGGAGGAGGAGGAGGAGAAGGTTTTATATCCCACCCTTCACTCAGAGTGGCTTACAATCTTCTTCCTCTCCTCTCCCCACAACAGACCCTACATGAAGTAGTTGGGGCTGAGAGAGCTCCAAGAGAACTGCTCCTGAGAGAGAACAGCTCTGAGAGAACTGTGACTGACTCAAGGTCACCCAGCTTGCAGTATGTGGAGAAGTTGGGAATAAAACCTGGTTCTCCAGATTAGAATCCACTGCTCTTAACCACTACACTAGAAGGGCTCCCAGCAAAGCAGAAAAAACTTTAGTTGTAAAAAAAAAAAAAAAAACCCAGGAAAGCAAAACGACTGATGTGGCAACTTCTGTCATAAAATTTGATTAATGATGGATTGCCTACTTTATAGGGTTGCTGTAAAGCACTGTGAAATACTAAATGTACTACCACTATGATGATGACTAGTAGTATCAGTAGTAGTAACTAAGTAGCATGCAAAGGGATTCAGTGAAGTCTAATTCCAAACCTGAATTTTATAAAAAGAATTATTCTAACAGAGATATAACAAACTTCTCTTGTAAGAACTGGGAAATACTTCTACTTCCAAAGAATCACATCTACAGGATAGCTTGGGGTCTTATCTAGGGATGCGCATGAATCTGCCATGGATTCATGACTAAAATTGCCTGGGTTGTGGTTCACAAACTGATCAGTGCCAGTGTGTCTGCCATAGACATGGTCAAAATGCCGAACCACGAGATGCCCAAATCTCCGAAAATCACATGGAGGGTCGTAGGAGGGTTGTTGTGGCAAGATTGTATGGACCTGGGGGGGGGGGGGTGGACTTCTGTAGCCCTGAAAACACCAATTGTGGTCTTCCAAAGCTCGACAGGCAGTGCTGGCCACCAATAAGAGAGCTCCCATTCTGCTCTATGGGAGCAGAATGATGTGTACCCCCAGCTCACAGATAGCCGTTTTCTGTTGGCAGCAGGCACACCATGCATTGGTTAGAGGGAGAGACAGAGAGGGAAGGGAACTGGAAGTCATTCCTCCTGTGAACAGTGGGGTTCGGGGTGTTTGGTGCTTACTCAGGGCTCTGAGGCACTTGCTCAAGCTGAGCAGAGGTGCTTAGC
The DNA here is from genome assembly GCA_029233225.1 of Lepidodactylus listeri. Lineage (NCBI taxonomy): Eukaryota > Metazoa > Chordata > Lepidosauria > Squamata > Gekkonidae > Lepidodactylus > Lepidodactylus listeri. The sequence goes on along the minus strand of JARCFY010000005.1, from coordinate 49,555,558 downwards.
TTTATTGGTTCCCATTGGGCGTTGTGACTACTAGCTCTGTCTGGCTGGGATTATGTGATGTGGAGTAGATTCAGGGCTCTGAGCCACCTGTCTTTCTGCTCATGCTGGGCAGAGGGGCTCAGCTGCTGGTTGCCTTGCCAGAATACCCCCACACCTGAACACCTCTGTGAGTGCCCCCCCCCCAATCCAATCCTCACCAAACCTGGAGGGCAGCAAGAGGAGAGTCTGCTGGAGACTCACTGTGAGTTTGGCATCTCTATCCCACAGGGAGGCTGTTCTACTGTATCACCAACCTCACACAATGGACTGCTTTGGTAAATGGGAAGGTCCGTGAGGGTTCATGTGGCCCCATGAAGCATGAACAGAAATGAACATCCATTTTCCTGGTTTGTGCCCATCCCTGTCTATGCCCACTGTTGGCCTTCCAGTTACGCTTTTTTATTTGTAGTACATAATCTGCAGATGGTGAATGTTCAGTCTGATATTGATGTCATCCTTATTCCTTCTGCTTTGTACAGTGTGTACTCACTGTAGCTTCATGCATTAAATGCTACACCAGCAGTAGGGGTGTGCATTCAGCAATAACCAAGGCAAATGAATACTGGAAAATACCTTATTGGTATTTTGGGGGTATTGTGTAAGCCAAATACAGATCAGAGGTTAGTATTTGGCTACTGGTATAGCTGAGCCCCCAATAGCTAATTTTATCTGGCTTTTATTCGGGTTCATTCAGCTATACCAAAATCTACCAGCCATTTAAACCTAACAGCTGACAGGTGGAGCCACTGGTCAGTTGTTGGGTTTAAATGCCTCCCTGGAAGCCACTTCAGCACTCCTTTTCACTCCTTGCTCATGAGCAGAGGGAATGAAAGAAAGGGCTGAAATGGCTTTCTCCCATGTAAAGTGATTAGCACTACACTGATTGGTTTACATTGGATTAGTGCCTTCCCTTCCCTCCCCAACACTCCCTGCTGCTGTGGGGAGACTTGGGGAGGGAAGGTGCAGAGAGGCAAGGCACATTTAAACCTGCCTTCCCTTCCCTCCTCGAACTTCACCGCTGCTGCAGGGAGACTTGGGGAGGGAAGTTGCAGAGTGGCTAGACATCTTTAAATGCCTTTCCCTCCCCGAGTTCAGGGAGGGAAAGAAAAGCATGTAAACATGCCTTGGCTCTCTGCCTTCTCTTCTGCAGCAGTCCTGCAGCTGGAGAAGTGAACACACAGACCCCAGGCTTCCCTTTGCTTCCCCAGCTGCCCTGCTGCTACTGCAGGGGGATTTGGGGAAGGAAGGCAGGGAGAGCATGCCTTCCCTTCCTTCCCCATGCCTCCCTACTACTATGGGGAGGGAAAGAAAGGCATTTAAGCATGCCTGAGCTTTCTGTGTTCCCTTCTTCAGCCACCTTACCACTGCAGGTTGGCTGGAGAAGGGTTGGCAGAGAGCCCAGGCATGTTTACATGCCTTCCCTTTCCTCCCTGAGCCTCACTGCTACTGCAGGGGGACTCAGGGAGGGAGGGAAGAGAGAGCCAAGTCATGTTTAAATGCCTTTTCCCCCCTCCCTGAACTGGCTTGGGGAGAGAAAGAAAGGCATTTAAACATTACTTGGTGGGGCAGCTGAGAAAGGAAAGGCAGACAGAGGAGGCTTCCACTGGTCAGTTTCACTCCCATCCACCTGTTGTCTAGGTTTAAATGGCCTAAACCTAACAGGTGACTGGTTGGGAGTGAAACTGATCCATGGAAGTAGCAGGACTTGGGGAGAGCAGGAAGGCTTGGAGAGAGCAGGAAGGGAGGAATATGCCTCCCTTCCCTCCCCATGGGTATAACAGACTCAAATATGTTTGGAAATACTGAATACTTCCTTAATCCCAAAACTTATCAGTATCAGACTGGGGAAATTTGGTATTTACCAATTGTTTTGGGGTCTGTTATACCTGATTCCAAAAAATACCGAAATGTTTTTTTCAGGGGTCCGTTGGAGCGGGAGCGCACAGGAGTGCAGCTCCGGGAGTGAGGAGCCCAGGGGGCGGGCACATGACCAAGCCCCGCCCCCTCCTCGGCTTCCCCGAGCAGTGCAGAGGCGCAGCGCCCCGGGGAAAGCCCTGCTAGGGTCTTTATTGTTTTTAATGTTTTGTTTTAATATTGATAATTTTATCATTGTTCCTTTTATGACTGTGTGCTGCTTTTCCAGAGACTTGCTCAAGGTGGCATATAAATTTTCTAAGTATACCATTTTTTATCTGGGCACATGACACATAAGTACTGGAGAAATTTCACCAACCCTTTAGCAGCTTCCACCTTATCAGTTTGGTGTAGTGGTCAGGAGTTGGACTCTAATCTGGGAGAACTGGGTTTGATTCCACACTCCTCCACATGCAGCTGCTGGTGTGACCTTGGGCCAGTCACAAGTTCTCTCAGAGCTGTTCTCTCATGAGCAGTTCTCAAAAGACCTCTCTCAGCCCCACCTACCTCACAGGGTATCTTGTTGTGGGGAGGGGAAGGGAAAGGGATTGGTGGTGCACATGTCCTGGGTATCTCAAGTCTACTTGAAACCTTGTGGTTTCAAGGGAGCAGAAAGAGAATGAGGGTGTGTTCTTTACGCTTATTTTTATTGTACAAAGTATTGGATGGGGAAGGGAATGGAGGAAGAGCAGGTCAGTTTCACTCACCTGTGGAGTGGAGTCTGAGGGGTGGGTGTTGCCCTCTGACACACTTCCAGTATGTTAGGGGGTGTGGCATATGCAAATGAGTTATGCTAATGAGTTATGCTAATGAGCTCCTGCACCTCTTTTTCTACGAAATGACCCCTGGTTTTTTTCATGCACACCGTTAGTTGGGAAATTCCTGGAGATTTTGAGGGTGGAGCCTGAGGAGGGCAGGGTTTCAGAAGGGGAAGAAGCTCAGCAGGGATGTGATGTCATAGAGTCCACCTTCCAAAGCAGCCATTTCCTGCACAGGAATTGATCTCTGTAGCCTGGAAATGAATTGTAGTTCTGGGAGATCTCCAGCCACCACCTGGAGACTGGCAGCTCTAATCAGAGGCCTGGAGAAGGGCAAGAGTGACAGCCTGTGCTAAAGGCATTGCACTGGCTGCCAATAGAATATCGGATTTGCTTTAAGGTGCTTGTTTTGAACTTTAAAGCCCTACATTGTCTGAAACCTGCCTACCTAAGGGACCGCCTTTCCTGGCATGTTCCCCAGAGAGCACTGAGGTCAGGGTCTCAAAATTGTCTGGCCCTCCCTGGACTGAAAGATGCCAGACTGGCCTCTACTAGGGCCAGGGCCTTTTCAATAGTGGCTCCACACTGGTGGAATGAGCTCCTGGAAGACATCAGGACCCCGCAGGGCCTGTAAAACAGAGCTGTTCCACCAGGCCTTCAATTAGGAGCCACTACCAATAACAACTAAAGCCCTTTATATATTAACATCAACAGCCTGGATACTTATATGAAAAGGTGGCAGAACAGCTTTTAAACTAATCCCAGGGGGAAGCTGACAGGAGTTGGGGAGCCTCTGGTTTGGGACAAGTCAGTCCAAAGGGATGATTGTGTAAACATTCAGGGTAATATTGACAGGAGCTTGGTAGTTAGGGCACAATGGCAACTGAGGGCCATGTGTGGTGACTAAGGGGCCAAGGAAGACGAGTGGTGATGGGCACAAACTACATTTTTGCGGTTCAGTTCATGGTTTGTGGCTGAACTGCGAACTGAATGATGAACCCATTTGAACTGGGAGGTTGGTTTGAACCTGGTTTGTTTCAATTCATGAACGATTTAAAGTTTTAATCCCTGCTTTCTGCTCCTTGTGGCTTTTTGTGTGGAGCAGAAAGCAGGGGTTTTCAAACAGTTGAGCGGTAGGAACTGCCAGGAATAAACAGCTTTAAAAGGGGATTAGATAGATCCATGGAGGATAAATCTATCAATGGCTACTAGCCATAGTAATTGAAGGTACCCCCACATTCAGAGGCACTAAGACTTTGAATCCCAGAGCCAGAAGGCAACATCACTGGAAGGCCTCCGCATCTATATTATGTTGTTGGCTAGCCAGAGGAAGTGGTTAGGCACTGTGTGAGACAGAATGTTGGACTAGATGGACAATTGGTCTGATCCAGCAGGGCTCTTCTTACGTTCTTAAGTTCTTATAGTGGTGCATTTGAAATTTGCCCAAGCAATGTGCACATACTGCAGTGTAATGTACCACCCAGCATTGTGAGAACAGATTGCTGTTAATAAATTCCTCCGTGTGTTCTAATAGTAGATATAAGCAGCAGCAAAACAAAATGTAAATTACAGTATCACACAAAAGTGCTCTAAAACTAGTCTAATCTAATTCCAAAAATGCCCTGAGACAGAGGAATAGCTCCTTATTTTTTAAATTACATTTTGGACTAGATTGAGCCAGATCTGCCTATTAATGTGGGGCTACCTCAGTCTAAAGGTTCTGGTTCTGCTGCTACTTTTAGCCTCACTGCTGTCAGAACTTTCAAGGCTTCTTTTCTGGCCATTGTTGAGGTGAAACTGGACCAGCAAGGATTTTCCTATGAAGTAAAAGGTACCATAAAAGGGATGAGCTATCCCTGAAGGCTGCTTCAGCACTCTTCACCTAGAAAGGTGGGAAGCATCTTGCAGATACAACATAGCACACTTTAATTTTCAGCTGCCTTTTGGAGAGCAGGAGACAATTAGTATGATGGTTTAAGAAGTGGCTGGTAGTTGTTTCAGTGCTCTGGGTTAGTTACAATGGCTCCCTTCCACTAAATGAAGTATTTTCCATTGAAGAAAGCCTCCTGCTGTTGAAAAAAAGAGAAGTGACCGTCTTTCATTGGAAAGACTACTTCCTGGAACAAAAGGAATCTTCCTCTAGTAGAAGATTGCTCACTTAGTGGAAAGGAACCCCTGGAGTGTACCTGTTGCTAGCCGTTCAAAGAAAGTGAGACCGGGTAAGCTACAAAACAAATGGCTGGATAAACAAAAATATTTTGCTGGAAAACCTAGTGCAATTTTTTTTATCACTAGCTTTTTAATAGTTGGCATCAGAGTTGGCTTTTTATCTGTTCCATGATATCAAGGCAGTTTGACAATCAGGGCTATTTAGGCTGCTCAAACCATACTTGGTCAGCACTTACATTCAGTATTTTTCATCTCAGAAATATAATTACATATATTATAAATGTGATGGCTATAAAGGTTTTGACTATGAAGCAAAGCATCACAGGGCTCTAATGCATACATATTGCTCCACATATGTTGATATTTCACCACCCCTCAAATCACATGAAGCAATGTACAAAATATCGGTGAGTTCCATTGATTTGAAGGAATCTTTGCTTTGTAGCCTAACAGAACCATCATCATAAGAATAGAAATAATGTGTATATAGTCCATTCTCTTGCTGGTTTAAAGTAAGCAGTGGCAACCAATCACATGGTGTCAAAAGAAACCTTTTGACACTTTTTCATTATCCCCCCCAGTCCCAAATAAATCCAGTAGGGACTACCCCAAGCTAATTTCATAACATGTATTTGGAAAATGCATCCAAGGTAGCCATGTAAAAATCACAATGGTTAGAAAATAAGCTGAAGATGTGATTCTGAAATCAGTGCAAAAGAGAAAGAAGTGTGTGTGTGTGTGTGTGTGTGTGAGAGAGAGAGAGAGAGAGAGAGATGGGATGGGATGGGATGGGATGGGATGGACTGAGGTGAGAATAGGGATAGGTGGTAACTATAGGCCATTTTAAATAATCTAGCCCTTTGATGCTAGTACTGATCAAGCAGGTATTACTCACACATGCTACAATGATGAATGGATATTATTAGCTAGATATAAAAAAGAAGGTAAGCTTGCCTCAGACGGCAAGAGCTAAAAGAGCAAAGGATGTGCTTATATTTAGTTCAGGAGGCTTTTAGTTCAAACTCTACTCTACTCTACTCCCATGATATTCCCTGGTGCAATTCCATTTGGAATGCTGTAATCTAAGAAGCAGAATAACTGCATGAACTTTCAAAGAAAAAGAGTTTTTTCCCATCCTCTGGATAGATTTCTCAAACAGCCTTTAAGAAGGAATAATTATTTTGCTTCCTCAGATTCATGCTACAGGATGGCATGCGTCGAACTCTTTCCTAATGAAGTCCAGGGGTCCCTCTGCAGTGTCCCATTTCACCATCAGGGGGGTCCTTTCAATCTCACACACCAGCCTGTTGCCAAGGCTAGAGGCTGAATGTTTGCTAAAGTATTTGGCTCCGTCATCAGCCACTCAGTGCCTTTTCACAGGCAAGACAAAGAAGGGCAAAAGACAAGACCAAAAAAAGAGAAGCACAGAATAATAGTCAAGGTCTAAAGGAGATACAGACAGAGATGGAAAGCAAAGCAAACAGGAACTAGGTGCTACATCAGAATACAAGGGATTTTACTGTTTCCAGTCATGGATCCTTTCTTTTAGCCCTAAGAATTAAAAGGGAAGATTGATTGCTAAACATCTGTAGGAAAGCAAATTAAGATATTAGGACACTTTGCAAAGAACCCTGATTTCTTTGAGTTATATAAGTACAACATCTGCAACAGAAAGTACAGCTATTAGATGGATTCTGTAATGAACAGCACAATCCAAAGACCAGTCTAAGAATTGCTTAGAGCAGCAGTGAAGTCCCACGCAACCACAGCATAGAGATATGCTGGCAACCTGCTGTTGCTGCCCTGGTGTAAACCCAACACTGGTGTGCAAATCACTATTCATCATTATGGTGATGATGGAAAATGCTGTCAAGTCACAGTCAACTTATGGCAACCCTGTAGGGTTTTCAAGGCAAGAGACGTTAAGTAGCGGTTTGCCACTGCCTACCTCTGCAAAGCAACCCTGGACTTCCTTGGTTGTCTCCCATCCAAGGACTAACCAGGTCTGACCCTCCTTAGCATCCAGATCTGATGAGATCAGGCTAGCCTGGGCCTTCCAAGTCAGGGCATTATATTATACCACAAATTAGATCTTTGCTGCATGTAATAAAACTAGTATTTCTAGGAATGTTCTGCTATGAGAAAAGTAAAATGCATGGTTTTTTTTAAATTTACAAATAAATAGAAGTTGATGACTGAAAGGAAAGTACAAAATATTGTTAAAAATTAAATGAAGTCTTGATTCTAGAAGAGATGCAAATGACCAGCTGATTCACTATTCATCTGAGACTAAGACCAAAATCCAAGTGCACATTTAGCTCCAATGCTGTTTTCCATACATGCACAACAATAGCAAGAGAAGGTCTGAAAGTGCTTTCAGTGGTGGTACTCGTCACGGATTTGGCCCACAATAGGACTTTAACCATAAATGTCAACCAATTCATAGCTTACATATTGATATTTTGTGAGAGTGAGGATGTGCTGGTGATTTGAGGGGAGGAGCCCTTTCTGTATAGAAGGGAGTCCATTTTTATTATTATGAACACTGAAAAGCAAATCCACTTAGGAAACACAAATACTCAAAAAGTTAATTCTAGGAGTAGATTGTACCAATTTTCCCACTGGTAAAAAGTCAGGAGAGAGACTCATTTGACTGCCAAAAAGCCTATGTTAAGGATCATGGGACCCATATGAATAAATCCAGGCAGGGTGAAGGTTGAAGAGAATTGGGTGAAAAAAGTGAAAATGCTGGCAGGATCCGACCATCTTGAACATAGCACTATAAAGTTTAGTTTTAAAATGTAGTTTCAAGACTGCTTGTTTGGTCCAAGTGAAAGGCTATTAGTGAAATAACTAGGAAGGTCTGGAACAAGATCTCTGAACTTTACCACAGTGTATTGCTCTTGACTGATGATTTTTTTTAAAAATTAAACACTGTCCCCTCCCCCCCTTTCCACCAATAACAAAAGCAGAGAGATCCCAGGGCTGAGCAAAGCTGAGAAGTCCTCCTCCCCTTCCCACTCAGTACTTCTCCAAATCACAGGTGTAGTTGCATGCAATTTTTGCCTTTTACAGGCTGAGATCTTTATCACATACGTTTTGCCTGTCAAACACAAAGACAAACCTCTTGTCAACAGGAAAACATTTGGAATAGTTACTTGTAATTGGATTAATTTCTTCATGTGATGAATTAGGATTTTGTCAATAAAAGCTCAGGACAATATCAGTGCAATCCTAAACAGAGTTAAAGGTAAAGGTAAAGGTTTCCCTTGCTTGAAAGCCAGTCGAATATGACTCTAGAGATGCAGTGCTCATCCCTGTTTCCAAGCCAGCGCTGTCTGAAGACGTTTCCGTGGTCAGGTGGCCAGTATGACTAGATGCTGAGGTGCACGGAACGCTGTTACCTTCCCACCAAAGCAGTACCTATTTATCTACTTGCAATTTCTTGCTTTCAAACTGCTAGGTTAATTAACTCCAGTCTTTTCTCACCCACACAGGCTCCCAGTTTGCTTCCAGGCCCAATTCAGGGTGCTGGTATTGACCTTTAAAGCACTATATGCTTTGGGATCAGCATACCTTAAGGACTGCCTACTCACATATGAACCTGCCTGACCACTAAGGTCATGTATCAGGAGTCCTACTTCAGGGACACCTGCCATTTGAGGCCAGGTGACTGGCAACCTGAGAAAGGGCCTTCTCTGTTGTGGCACCAAAATGATGGAATCCCTCCTGTGGGAAGTTCATCTGTCTCCTTCTGTATCATCTTTTTTGCCAGTGGGTGAAGACTTTCCTGGTTTGTTGTGTGTTTCCTCAGTTTGAAAAGGATGGGCTTAGAAGTGCATAACTCTATTTAGGACTGCACTGTATCTTTGTTAGTCTTTAATATGGAACTGCACTCTTTACTGGCTTTGGATTAACATGCTTATAGATAAGCTACTAGACACTGGAGCTTCAAAATCCTTTCCCAAAAAACACACAGAAAATGCAGGTTGTCCCTTTTATGTGTGGATAAGGAACCGAATTAACACTCAGATCAAGCCTTAATGCTTCACATGATTTCATTGCAATAAATGGCATTATTTGCATATAAGTGCTGAAGAAACTAGCCTATTCAATTGTTTTAATAATGTCTGCAGACACAGGTTGTAAAAATTATTTTCCTCTCTTCAGAAAGAAGCGGATGGTGAATACCAACAAACAAGAAATTCGAACAATCTCTGGCCAGCCAAGAAGTAATTGTATATTTCCTGACACTGCCCCATCATCATCATCCAGAGTGTGAATCTGGGATCTGTTTCAAAAAGGTTGTTCCCAAATCTCAGAAACATAAAAGTGACAATTTCCTTCATGCCAGCAATACAATGCAATACATATCCTCCCAAATGTTGACATGGCATGTAATCCAGAAAAGCAACACGAGAGACGCTCTCCACACACTGTTATGAAATATGTGAGTAGCAGTTGCGGCGTGTTACATTTTTGTTGTGCAGTGGTTAAGTGAATGCTTACAAAATAAAAGCCTGTGGCAACTGAGATCACATGGGCAGATGGCTGTGCACTGGGAGTGCACTTTTCAGCATTTGTTCTACACAATGTTGTTGAAAGATTCTGGGATGCCTATGTGAGGCAATTTTAGTCATATAACACCCTTTTCATTAGTTTTGGTTATCAGACCACTGCCTTACTAGGTTACTCAATCTAATAATTTTGCTACCATATATTAAATTTTGGAATACTGAAAAATCTTTGTATTTTGGAGAATTGGGTGTGGCATGTGTTAATGCACAATATCTAAATGCAAGCATGTGTTTTCTAAGCTGTGGATATTTTGAAGTTAAGGTTTCAAAATGTATTAAGTGCAGCATGCCACAAGACCTCACAGAAATGGCATTTGTCTGCTTACTATCATACTGAGGGCTTCCTTTGAAAAGTGTTATGAGGGGTATGCACTAGCACTGCATTTGACCTAGCTGCTCCATCACTGCTTTGTTTGCATGATCAAACAGAAGATTCTCCTGTGCAAACCTTTGCAGTACAATGTGGAAGTGCTTGCAAGTACTCATGGAAAGACGCAATGAGCTGCAGATATAAAAGCAAAACGTGTCCAGGTATTATGTTTCAACACCTGAAACATACCTAAGCAACAGTGCAAGGCAAGCTCTGGTTATACTTTACTTTAAAAAGGAAGGAGGAGGGGAGAGAAAGCTCTTATTGGCACAGAGTATTGCCTTAATGGATTCTCCTGGTCCTCTTTCCCATGCACTTCCTGAACCTTCTGACTACTGGAATAAATCTTGGATAGTGGATTTATCCAAAGATATAATTGGAACTTGAGGGTCAGAAACAAGATAGGTCTCCACGTATTCAGAGCCAATGATTTCTGAGGATAACATTATGATAAAAATATGATGGGTGAGTGGGACTAGAACTTCCAAAACAGATTTCCAAAACCAGAGTCTGATTTTCCAAAGTGGGGTTGGAACCCCAGAGGTTCCAAACCAACCCCAGAGCTATTGCAAGGAAATATTGCAAGAGCCCAGCTCTCCTGTGTGTGTGTTAAGTATTGTCAAGTTGTTTCTGACTTATGATGACCTTATGAATGAATTACCTCCAAAACATCCTATCGTTAACAGCCTTGCTTGGATCTTGAAGCTGAGGCTCATGGCTTCCTTTATATAGTCAATCCATCTCACATTGGGTCTTCCTCTTTTCTTGCTGCCTTCAACTTTTCCTAGCACTACTGTCTTTTCCAGTGACTCTTGTCTTCTCATAACATGACCAAAGTACAATAGCCTCAGTTCAGTCATTTTAGCTTCTAGGAAGAGTTCAGGCTTGATTTGATCTAGCGCCCCCTTATTTGTCTTTTTGGTGGTCCATGGTAACTGTAAAACTCTCATCCAACACCACATTTCAAATGACCAGCTCTCCTACTGCACCATAGACCTGATGGAAATTGTGAGAGCAATGTAACATTGCAGCATACAGACTGGTGTAGAACCGTGATCCAAAGGAATCACTACAGCAGAGGATCAAATGGAGGAGATCAAAATAATGTTAGCTGCTTTCGCAGGATATAAAATAAGCAAATATTTATTTATTTATGTTATTTATAATCCTCCTTTCTCACAGGGACTCAATGGATTACACATAGTGAGTCAGTACAATCAACAAAATGGGACAGTCAGTAACCAAATGCATTAGGATTTTAGAAGTCTGGAACCACCAGAAAGAACTGAATTATAGCATAAGTATTAACATGAACCATTAAGTGGTACAAAATTACATAATAGGATCCTACTTACAATATGCTACACACAGCAGTATAGACCACAGTTCCTAATCATTTATCCCAAGCAAGTTTGTCAACCATTTTGTACAGTGTAACCCTATTATCTGTGCAGAAAAATCCTCTTGAATAATTCAAATTTTCATAGTTTGTGGAAAGCCAGGAGAGTGGAAGCCTTCCTGGCCTCCTCAGGCAGGCCATTTCATAAGATGAGGACTACAACAGAGAAAGCACATATACAGGCAGTTGTCGATTTTGCCCATTTGCAGGTTGGCATTAAAAAGCCCCTGCTGACATGAGTGACATGGCAGAGCATAAGGAGAGAGGTGGTCCTGCAGATTAAAGGGAGCAAGGCCATGAAGGCCTTTGTATGTGATAACCAATACCTTAAACTGAGCCTAGTAACAAATGGGGAGCCAATGGGGTGTCTACAGAATGGGAGTAATATGCATGCTCCATCTAGCTCCCAATAGTACTCAGGCTTTGGCATTCTGGACCATTTGGAATCCCTGAACTGATTTTGAGGGGGGACCAATGTACATTATAGTGCATTGTCTTGATGTTGCTGTGGCATGGATCCTGGTTTGCAATATCAAAATAAAGGGCCATCTTGCAGGCTAGGCTGAGTTAAAGTCTTTTTGCAGTTGCATTAACTTGCCTCTCCAATAACAAAGCTGAATCAGCAAGGGTCAGTTGAACTCCATCAAAAATGGGGAGAACAATATCCTTCAAGACCTCCACCTTCCCAACCAGCATTACCTCTGCCTTTTCAGAGTTTAGTTTCAAGTTGTTCACTTTCAGTCAGTGAACCACAGCAGCCAGGCAGTGATTCAGAACCTCTACCACATCACCAGGAGATCTGGATAAGGATAACACAGGGAAAGTTCCTGATAACCTTTTCTCCTAGGTTCTCACTAGTCCTCTTGCTGCCTATTCATCATGCCATTGTTACGATTCTTTCCAAAAGTCAGAAGTACCCAGTGTGGTGGGGCACCAAAAGGAAAACTTCCATCTGATGGTGGACTATTCCTGAAGATCTGTGAGGTAAGATACTTCTGGCCTCTATACATTTGTAAATTATAAGACCAAGAACATTGCAGAGCTGAAGGGTATAATAATCAATTCTAAAGTAAGATCCTTAACATCGCAAGCATTCCTGCTTGCATCATTCCAGATCATCCTTTGAGAATTTTAGAGCATGTAGCTGCCTCCAGGATTACTAAATACAATACAAGTGGGAAAGGGCCTTTCTTTTTGTACAGTGTAACCCTGTTATCTGTGCAGAAAAATCCTCTTGAGTAATTCAAATTTGCATAGTTTGTGGAAGGCCAGGAGAGTGGAAGCCTTCCTGGCCTCCTCAGCTTCCTTTCAAGGTGAGGCTATGTGGGATTTTGAAACAACTATGGCAGGCCTGGAGTTGAGTAGTGATGTGCATTCTTGAATTCTAGAAAGAGAATGAGAAAATGACCAGGAGACAGCTGAGTATGAGTGCAGTTCAAATGGCCTCAAGAACCACCAATGGTGGCTTCTGTCTATTACAGCAGAAGGGGCAGAAAGCCTATCATAAAAGAAAGGGTTAGGTCTAACTGGTTTCTTTGCTTTGTGAGGATCCTGAATCCACTTTGGAAATTAGCAGGTGGCAGAAAGATAAACTGCAGACCACTTGTGATCACAGTGCTGAGAGGAGGCAGTCTCTGTTGGCCAAGCCCAGGAGGTACTCTCACAGTTATAGTAGGTACAAAAGGGAAGAAGGTTATGGTGTAGGTTTGGGGTTTTGCTTTTCATAACCAAAAAATAATACTCATGAGAACATAGGCACTGTCTCATTTCTGTGTTCCTAAGCAGGAGTAGAATTTTGTTGGTCTTGAAACAATTTGTAGTCTGGCCTGAAGAGGGCAGAAGATTCTCAAGCACTTGCCAACTGTTGTGCCTTCTTAAATGAGGCTCACAGTGACCCCAATATCTTTACTGCTTTTCCACAGAAATTCTTGTATATTTAATCTTTTGTCCATAAAGAGTGTAGTGGGCCACCACTAGAAAGGGAATTCAAGCAGAGTTGATTTTCCTTTTGGGACAGCTTCCAAATGCATTAGTAATGTGTCCACTTACTCTACTGGTGATGCTCCTTCATGGAAGCTTATTGCCAAAACCAAGACCATGCCTTATCCTTCAGAGAATGTATTATGTATGAATAATTTGTACAACACCAGGAACCAGGCTGTGATGTGGCTGATGAAGACCAGTGGGAAGGCTAAAATTGAGGACAATCAGGGGTGGGGCTTGTGAATTTCATGAAGGGCCCCCTACCTTTTCCCTCATAGATGGAGAACCAGGGCTTTAATTCCTGGGAGAACACACCGGAATGGAGTTTTGGAACCTCTTCAAAAAATTCTTTTAAAAATGTTTAAAAGTTCATGAGTTTTTAGTATGCATATTGAAAACTTCATTTCCCTCTTGAGAGTTCCAGCCCCTCTTTTTTTAAAAAAAAGCCCTGGGGAGAACTATTACCTTTATTTTGTTACTCTGCTATAAACTGCTAAATCTAGTCCCTTTATGACAATTACCCTAGATTAAGCTGGTAGTAAAAGAATAAAAAATAATAATGAATCAAGAAGATGATTGCAGCCTTTTTTAAAGCTCAAGGCAGTTGGGAAAAAAATATCTTGGTGAACAAGACCAATAGTGCTATCCTAAACAGAGTACATGAAAGGTAATGAGTTTAAAAGGGTGTAACTCTGTTCAGGATTGCACTAGAGTGTGTACTATGAGATTTGTAAAGCAAAGTCTGTAATCTGAACAAACATTTAACATGTAAAGAACTAATATATAATTTGATTTGCAGAAAAAGTCATAAGAAGTAAATTAAATTTCAGTCTGTATGACAACGGTGTCACAAAGTAGAAGCAAAACCATTGTGTTGTGCCTTATTAAATTAATATGGTTAGCTAATGATTGTACTAAAAGGTGACATAGAAGTAATACAGCTGAACTCTGTAGGACTTTTTTAATTTCAATTTTTATTAAAAACTTTTTTCAGTGTAAGAGTAACATTTTATCTGTAAATGCATTTCCAAATAGTAGCTCAGATTCAAAGACCAATAAGAACCTAAGAGTTCTTTCATCACAGCTTGCCTGCAACGTAAGATTAGCAACTGAAATCTGCTTCTGTATATACCTAACTTTCTGAAGTGAAGCGGGCAGTTTACCAGAGACAGGGTATCCCTGTGATGGCATCTCAGTTGTACAGTGTCCTCCCCTGGCAGCTAAGCTTTCAGTTTGTATGGACCAATTGAAATGCCTTCCTGTTTACCCAAGCAGTCTTTCAGATTGCCCTTGCCAAGATTATCATGCCTTTAGGCCATTGTTTTACTGTGTTGTTCATGCTGCTGTTTGTATCTATCATATTTTTTTATCTAGCCCTTCATCCAAGGAGTGTGGGGCAAGGTACATGACTCTCCCCCCCCCCCCCCATTTAAACTCATAACAACTTTGCGAGGTAAGTTAGGCTGAAAAAGTGATCCTTCCAAAGTCACCAAATAGACCTCCAAGCTGAATTTGAACCCTATACCCCATGTCCTAGTCTGATATTCCAACTGCTCTACCACACTGGATCTATTTTAACATACTGTTTTATTGTTTTCACTGATTTTATCAACTGCTATTGGTTTTTATTGTTCACTTGTGTTTTTATGTTTTTATAATGTTGAAACCCTCTTCAAGCATAGCTGTGGGGTAATGCAGTCACAGAGAATGATAGGATTGCAGTAAGTCTGTGTAAACCAGGCACAGATGCCTGATGATCCCCCCTAGCACCGCTATTCAATGACATACAGGCTCCAGATGTGGCAACTAGATGAAGGCAGAATTAAACATTGTTTTTACCACAAAGGATGTCACCCTCTCCCCAGACAGCAAACCAGCATCTTCAAAATGTAGCAGCATTTATCCTTTGGAAGGCATTTGTAACATTGTGATGAATCTTCCTTCCAAATCTACATCCCTGGAAACCGTGTGGGGGTGTTCCCAGCACAACAGCTGCTGATCGTACAATGGGGATGAGGGCAGAGAATTCTCCAAAGGGATGCTGTTATTGGCAGCTTCTCTGTGGCAGCTAGAATTTCTGCTCTCTTTTGGATTGAAGAAAAAAAGAATTGTGATAGCTAAACATAGAACTGCCTCATTTAGAGGCAGTATCTGTTCCCTTACTGCATGTTGAGGGCAGACAACAGAGGACAGTCATCCCATTGCCTTGTGCACTGTGGCCAGTCATCTATTCTAGCAAAACAGTTCTTATATGTTCATTCAGTCTCATCTTTGACTGGGATGGAAATGCAGCATTTACTGTACAATCAGCATCTAAAAAGACTGGAGCAGAAAAGGCATCTGAATTGTACTTCTTGGCCAAACTGCCTATTCAGTTTCCCTTTCCTCAATCAGTTCTAGAGCACATTTTCTCTGTGGGCTGAGAAATCTGTTGCATTGTCCAACATCTGCTGTTTTCTTTGGCAGGTCAGCACTGCAGAGTTTGTTCCACCATTGGGATGTCTCAGGGAACACAGAGCAAGCAAGAGGTTCTTTCAGCCTGGCTTCTTGCGCAGATTCCAAAACCTCTGCTGGATTATGTCACTTGGTTTTGTAAAATGTGAAGTTCTTTTAAGGAGTTTTGGACTCCAGAGTATGGGTTTAGGAGAAAGAAATAGTGCTGTACTGCAGTCCAAGTCAACGAGTTTTCTCAGAATTTCTGCATGGTTCAAAAGGACTTAAGGACATGGAAGTGCCTCCCTAACCTACCCAGCATTGTACAGTACAGTACAGTTTACCCCATGGTTTTATTTCATTGCTATGTACAGTGTCCAGCAGCAGTTATGTGTAGTAAAGGCATTACAATGCAAATTGTAATGTAATAAGGTTGATGTTAAAAGACAGTATACAAGGGATTGACTCCAGGTTGCTGTTTTCAGTGCCAGATTCATAAACAGAAGTGCAATGTGTACTTCCACTCTTGATCCCAAATACATGTGCACGATAGCAGCTTTAGAAAATTCATCTTCTGATTTTCCTTGGAATTAACTGAGGAGGGTGGGGATTCTGACATAATTAGCTCTAGTGGTTTGATTGCAGTGTTTTAGGTATATAAGCTATAACAAGCTTAAATTTGTTGTTGAATCTCAAAATTATTAATACAATGTACTATTTTTTGCAGTCTGAATTTACCCAGTTTTACTCTTTATGCAACTCTTGCCTCTGAAACCTCCTGGCCTTCCATCTTGAAACCTCAAATGGCATTCCTGATTTACAAGTTTATTAATCGGGGCACTCCATAGGAAAACTCAGCTTCCTTGAACAATTAGAAAACTGAAACTGCTTTGTGGAAGCCTGTAAGGAATGGAAATTGTTTTAACTCTTTGTTTCATGAGAAAGGAATTTATCACACAGCCGAGTCGGTCAGTAATGTCCACATATTCAATTTTCTTTTCTCTCTCTCTCTCTCTCTCTCAACCCCTCCTCCCCACAAAACCCAGCAACTGGCTTTCATTATATTTAGCTGCCACTTTAAGAAAATTTAATCAGTTTAAACTGTTTAGTCTTTTTCCCTGATGAAAATCGTAAGTCAAATTCAAATTTGGAGCAGCTTAAACTGTGGCTCCTGTCAGCACCTTTGTTTGTGTTAACATTATAGGTATGAACCTAACTTTTTTTTTAAAAAAAAAGGAGTCTCCCATATATAATGTTAATATGAGTTTCCTAAAGAAAATTAGGTCAGAATTTAATGTATTCACATGGGTGTTTATTCTGCCTGCCTAGCCCTTTGTTTGTTTATTTGTTCTCATCTCCTTCATTTTATCCTTACAACATCCCTAGGAGATAGGTTCAGCTGAGAGAGAGTGACTCTCTGAAGATCACCCAGCAAGCTTCCATGGCAGAGTAGGGATTTGAACCTGGGTCTCCAAGATCCTAGTCCAACACTCTAACTATGACACCATGCTTTTTGGCTTCCAGTTGATTCTTGCTTTGTACATATGAAGCCATTTCTTTGGGATATTCTCTCCACAAAAAAAGCAAAAGTTCCAAAATATTTCAGGAAGGAACTGAAGACATATCTTTGATGCTCTTGCATTCCAGTCCTGGACATGTTTATTTTTTTTAAATTATTTACATTATTTATGTTGGTTACTATTTAAAAACCTGCATTAATAGTGTGATGCTGATGATGCTGTTCAATGTACATGATAAAAATACAAAAAAGAGAGGTCCCTGCCCACAAGGAGCTTACAGTATAAAACTATGTATAAAGAAGGCAACAAAGGAAGAGGAAGAAGTTGGAGAAAGGATAAACAGCCAGGTGCTTAGGCTCAGTTTTGATAGGGAACACCTGTTGTTTCAAAGTATTTATGAAAGAAGATAATTTTGAGTGGAGATTTGAAGGAAGTGAATCCTGCACACATTCTGTGTTGTACTCAGGCTTGAAGAGCAGCAACTGAGAAAAAGCAGACATTTGAGAACAAAAGATCTCCAGGTGGTGGAGCTGGAGGAGCGAAGGTCATTGCTGGTAATGGTATGTCAGGCTATGAGCAACAAGATGGTGGAGGCTTGGAACTGGTGCTTGATCTGGAAGCAGAAAGCCAAAGGAGCTTTGGATTAGTATTTCTAAAACAGCATCCCTCCCCAGAATATAACCACAGCACTGCTGCATAACCTCAAATACTATCCATCTTGCACTTTGCCACAAAGAATTTCTAAGGCCATGGTCTAGCTTTTCTTTTGAGTAACTTACAAATAAATTGAATTTGCGGTCTAGGGTACACTGTTGAATCATTATGTGAATTGCCTGGTGATTCACAGACTGTAGTGCTTGTCACACAACAATCAATTCTAAAATCACCCCTACAAGTTGCTTCTGCAAGATAGTGACATGAAGCTGTTCTATGAACTGTCAAGCTTCTTTGGAATGTTTGAGAAGACAAACTATGGAATGTCAATGAGATCAGAATTCCAGAGGGGAAGATGATGTCCTTTGAGCCTTATGTTATCAGTCATTAATCCACCCCTATTTAGATTCACATGGAACTGTGGTCCAGGTTCTTCACTGTGAACCTGACCTGCCCCAGCTGCAATTCACTTATCTTCATTTGATGTCTTTTTTTTCCACCATGATCTTCAACACTAGCAGTTTAATTGCTTCGAAATACCAGGTTGTTTTGGTGCGGTCAAACCACAAAGGCGACATTTATCACAGCCTGTTACATGGTGAACTGGTTCAGTTCTCACCATAAGAAGCTGTTATTCCCATCAATGACATTTTGTTCTGAAAACAAGGCTACTGATTTGGCGAATAAAAACAAAACAGCTTCCCTCATTTGGAGATAGCTCCTAGACTCCCATCTCTCTTGCTGAAAGGTAGGGAGGTGCCAACGGGCCAAGGATATTCCAGTTTCGGCAGGATCGCTTTACTGATATAAGGACCAGTTCCTTCATTAACGTCTGGCCTTCCCCTGGATAAAAAAGAACCCTACGATCTTTTCATTAAATACAAACAAACAATGTGATCCACATTTATGTTAAGGCTACTCTAAAATGTAAATATGTTTCAACAACAGCTCTCCCACTCCAGAAAAAAAAATCCCGATACAAATGTTTAGACTAGAGCTTAGTGAATAATGAGAAGGAAAACTTAGTATTTCTTTCAAGAAAATATGGTTCTTATAGGGACAGAAGCACAATAAGCTTATTAGGACCAAGTAAAAATCACAAAACAGAATCCTTCCGTATGCTTAGTATTAAACAAAAAAGTGCAGGGGGGATTATTCTGGTAGAGGTTTGGCAGCCTAAGCCTGCAACATATTACAGTGTTAAAATGGTAATTCAGGAAGCTGCTTGCAGACTAATGGCTACCGAGGAAGTTCTTATACTTATTTACATATATTTTCTATATTTCTAATTTAGAATGAGTTACAGTGGGCATTTTTAGGATTGTGTAGAAACCAAATGTTGTCTTTTCATTTCCTAGTTCCATTTATATTGTTTCACTTTGGACACAAAAGATTATTACCAGCAATTATACTTTGAACTAGAAGGGGAAACATTTTTAGAATGTCTGTCACAAAGCTGTGAATCCTAAACACAACAGACAGACATTTGAGAGGGAAAAGCACTCTAAAGAGTTTGTTGGGGTCCTCCCTCCATGCCTTGTTTGCAAAAAACAAATCACTCCTTTGGGAAAGGATTAAAAAGTCCTTCTGCATAGGATTCCCCCTTGAAATGAAAACAACCAGTACTAAATTCAGTCAACATACAGACAAGTTGGTTGAAAGAACCATGAAATACCCATAATCTGTAGTTCTGCCCTTAAACTAACTACTAAGAGGCAGCTTGTCTGTTTTTCTCTGCTGGGTCTAATATCCAGAGGACTGATATTTCTCTTTAAAAATGCACGGAGAACAGTTACCTCACAGCTATCCTAGTACTGCAACCCTGAGCCAAATCCCACCCACATACTCCCATCAAAGAAGATTGGAGTTATCTGGAGATCTATTGATGGGTTTCCAAGCTCTTGTCCAGTTGGGCCCTAACAGAAAGTGTCATAGAGCAGGTTGAGGGGTTGGGAGATGTCTCAGTCAGTGGTACCCTCTGCCCATACAGGAAAGGGAATGGAACCATGTTCCTACTAAGCCTGACAACATTTTAATATATTATTTGGCCTACTCTGCCACACAGCCTGTTTCCTTGGGTTGCCAAACAAGAGGTATAAAACATAGATTCTTTTTCTATTTGATTAAAATTTGGCATTCCACAATCCCATAAGTGAAGAGAAAATCAGTCCCTGAAAATATTGCCCACATGGAATGAAAATCAAAAAAATTACAGCTAAAAATAAAAAAGCACACCCCGATGTTGTGGTAAGGCTAGTACACCATTTTTAACCTTTTAATGCTATCTTATAAATTTCCTTATGGCTATTTTTGTAAACTGCCTTACTGTGACTTCAGTAACACAAAGTGTTCCCCACCCCCAACTTCTGAAAAGCTCCTTAAAGGTAGATTATGCTGGGAGAGAGACGCCACCTAGTAATGAGTTGCAGTTTGAGTAATTTGGGGTTTCAGTACAAGAACGCTGTCTGTAACATGACTGCTGAGTCTTACATCTATGGAAAGTGGACAGGTTTTAGCTACATTGAGTTTAATTGTCTACTTTATGTCCATGTCAATTAGCACGATTGATTTTTGCATAATACTAGATTAAATATATTAAATTATTAGAGTTCCATTGACCTCAAGTGTTATTTGCATGGCTTATGTACAGTCTAATGCATAAGACATGTGCATGCAAATAGTAGAACTTCCCAGGGGCGTAGACTTTCCATTCTCTGGGGGGGGGGGCAAGGACACTCTCTCTCGCGCACAAAGTGTGTGAGCCACCAGGATGATGTCCCCACTGCCGCCGTCTCTCCTCCCCGCCTGGTTCCCATGCAGCCCTCAGAGGGAGGGAGTGGGTGTGGGGGAGCCGAGCGGGGGGGCTCTTGCAGTGGCCGGGGAGGCTTGCAGTAGGCAGGGAGGCATGGCGGCGGTGTCCCCCTACCGCCACCAGAGCCCCCGCCACCAGAGCCGCGCCGCCGCCAGAGCTGCTCTCCCCACCCACTCCTCCCTCCCTCCCGGAGAGCAGCAGCGCTGCGGTGCGAAGGCATGGTGGCAGGCGCTCCATTTTGCGGGAGGGGGGCTCAGTCTCCCCCTATGGAACTTCCTAGAGCTTTGGGAGCATGCATCGCTTCTTCTTTCTGAAGACATTTTGTTTTCACCAAACAACGCAGTTGAGGGAATGAAGGATTAGAGGTCAAGATAATGAACATTGCCTGCACTAACTTCATGAAAAGGCTCAGTAACTATAGGATAATGTTTTACAAATGTCAGCAGAGAACCACATAATTATTCCACTGGAACACTCCTGCCTAGCTGATGTTCTAGTAAAAGAGATACAGACTGAACATCCATTGAAAGCATTCCATTTTGCAATGATATGAGTGAGCTCTTTCTCGAGGGCCTTTATTTTCTCCAGAAGAACAGAAAAAAAATTGATTTGCTCTTTCTAAATTCAATATTTTTCTGTAAGTTGAATCCTGCAAATGGCTTTAAAAGCTCCATTCATCTATGCTTATTATCAGTTCAGTCTATTCATCTGCAATATGTGGTTAATTCTTCTAATTCATGGAATGTTGCATGACTATTAGGATATATCTGAATCTGCTGAAATGAGTGACCAAATTTCCACCAACATCAGAGCTTGACACAGAGCTTGACATCAGAGCTTGACACAAACCAATTCACAAACCAAAATTGGGCCCAAACTTGGGTCAATTTGGTGTTTGTGAACTGATGTCTGGGGAAGTGCCTTCCCTGGGCATTTACCAGACTTGTGGCCAGTTTGCTTCAGCTTCTCGGGGCCAGCAATTTAAACCTGACAGATGAGCAGTGTGAGGTCTGCCGTTCCGCTCTTAGGTTTAAATGGCTGGCTGGCAGCCATTTAAACCTAACAGTTGACCAGAGGACCTGTCGAGCTGTTAGGTTTAAATGCCTGTGAGCCATTAAACTGCTCTGTTTTGCTCCCCCCTTCAAAGCAGGGGGAAGTGAAACTGACCGGTTAAATGGCTGCCAGACATTTATACCAGGTCACTCCCCCCTTTGAAGCTGGCAGCCATTTCATCTTTCCCAGGCATTCCCCCCTTTCTCTTGGCCCCAGCAAGCCACAGCTGGGGAAAAGGTGGAAGGGAAGTCCCTTCCAGGGTGGTCCCCACCCTCTTTCTCCCAGCGGCAGCTAGACTGGCTCAGTTTGGGTGGGTCCCGTTTGGGTTGGTTCGGGGTTTGGCTTGGGAGCCACCTCAATTCGAACCACTTTTTTGGGGTTTGTGCCCATTCCTACTTGATACACCCCTGTCAGTGCCTTACCATCTAATCAGGAATGACTGCAATGGAATGAAGGATAATGCACCACTCCCTCTAAAACCTTCCAAAGACTGCAAGAAAACTTCACAACCCCTTCCTATGTTTCTCGTGCCTCTCATTACCAAGAGAAAGGGCAACTAGTACTCCTCAAGAGACTGAATTTGGCCCTGAGCCTTTAGCACTGGAAAGTCTTATTTGGCAGTTAAATTGAGGTTTATTTGCTGGTACAAGAACAATGCAAATTAGAATTGAGAATTTATGGTGTTGGATCCAGGTAGCTTTTTTATTCAGTCTTGCCCAGTTCTCATCTTTGTGCAGGTCCCTTGATCCCCAGTATTGGCTTTTCGGGTGCTCAAGGCAGACACCTCCTTTTTTTTACCAGCGGAAAAGTTGGTTGTATCCAAAACCATAGTACAGATACATCAGTTGCATTTTCAAAAAGGGTAAATGAGAAATATTTAAGCTACATGCTGAAGTTGCTTACTGCAAATTCTGACTCAATGATTCCAGGTAATTTGGTCTTGTGAATGTTAGTACAACATAAACATATTCTAAGTAAATAAATATTATTTTTATTTTGTAAGCTGCCTTGGGCAGACTCCTGGAGAGGCAGCATGTTCTGAATGAGCTGATTATGTAAACCAAGTATCTGAGTTTCCCTGTTCATAGTTTTCCTTCCTGCTCCCAGGGCTACAGGCTGTGCTCAGTCTTTCAGTAGTCTTCAGCCCATGAGTCAGGACTCTGCAGTGAATCACAGGGGCCCACCAGCTGGGTTGCAAGCCCCATTTGTTCCTGCTTGTTTGGAAAGGACCTCTTGCTTTCGTGCGTGGGTAGAGAACACAGGTGCCCCATCTCCTGTCTGCCTAAATCTGCATGAGAGATGCAGTAGGATAGTGAGACAAAGTGAAGAGGATTCCTTCTCACTACACTGTAGGCAGGTTCACATAGACACACACCTTCCCTGCAAAAGCTTTCCCTTGCCTTCTCTCCTTGCTCCTTGTCTATAACAGGATGGCCTGACCACCTGTCCCCCGTCAAGCATTCTTCCAATGCTTCAAGTATACTTGTGGCATGGACCTCCACCACCACTGTGGACATGTCTCAACTTCTTGCTATCACATGCCTGTAATGTTATATTACTCCCTTCACATGCTTGTAGTTCTGTAGGCCATTACTGTTGCTTAGGGGTTTAAAGTGTGTCCCAGATCCAGAAAGGCTGCAGATCATTTAGAGGATTGTTAACCTCCAAGTGGGGCCTGGAGATCTCCCAGAATTTCAACTGATCTCCAGACAACAGAGATAATTTCCCCTAGAGAAAATGACTGCTTTGGAGGGTAGACTCTATGGCATTATACCCCAGTGTGATTCCTGCTTTTCCCAAACCCCGTCCACCCCAGGTGCCACCCCCAAATCTCCAGGAATTTCCCAACCCAGAATTGGCAACCCTACTCTAACATCTGGGAGGGGAATCTTGGGAACATGGTTGCCAGTGTAGAAGCTAGAACTTCTGTTTCCTTTCTTGTTTCTGGTATTAAAGCCTGGGCATATCCTGAGAGGTGAACTGAAGGAAAGAACCAAAGGGGCTTGCTAAGAATGGCCTTGAGTAAACCAGCCCAGTTGGATTCTGGACCAGTGCTGGAGTTGTACCGAGCTTTCTTTTTGCTGCTGTTGCTTGTCATATTCTATTGGGGTGGGGTGGGGTTGTAAGCTATTTGTAATCTCCAGTGAGAAAAAAGCAAGATATAAATATTTATATAAATAAATACATTCTATTCTGTGTCCAACTATTTATTCATAGCCAATATAGAGGAAATGGTTTGTTGTATTTTCAGTAATCACTTAGCAGAATTCCAGACTCACTTACTTGGGAGTAACTCAGTGAGCTAACAAGCATAGAAAACATGGTGACTCTTTCTCTTCTCATGTATTGTTATTGCAATTTCTTGAACATTTATTCATGGAGGGAGGGGCGGAGGGGAAGAAAGAGAGAGAGAGAGAGAGAGAGAGATGCAGCCACACTCCAGCAGCTTAGGACAGGAAACAATGAATATCATAACCAGCTGAATCTACAGGGAAAATTAATATTAGCAGGATATAATTAGACAAGTTGGACTTTGGCCAGGACATCAAGGTTAACACTCCTGTGCTTGTAAAAAGTACCAAGGGATTTTTAATAACCACAAGAGATTAGGACTTTTGGTTTGCCCTCCACACTGTAAAACACAAACTCGTCAAATAATTAAGACCCCAATTCTAAACACACTGATGTGCCACTTAAAATCTGGCTGAAGTTGATTCCATTTTTCCGCACATAGATAGGCCACAGTCCAAAGCATACTTTTGTGATGCTGGAACAGGTCCCTTTGCCACATAGTCTTCTCCATGAAAAGCTATCTTTGTCTGCACTTGTAACATTCACAGTTACATACCATGTGAATGTATACCATTACATTGTGATTTTTCGCAGGGATGGGAAGAAAGAGTGCGGACGTTCATAAGATGATGGCCACAAGCTACTTAGCAAGTTGTTCTATACTTTGTGGCTAGAACAGGGTAAATGAACTTTGGAAGGCCATTTTTAATGTCACCCCTTTGGCAAATATAGTGTGTGAACTAGCCCTTAGTTTCATTTAATTTGGTGATGGTAGAAAGTGCTGTCAAGTCACAGCTGACTTATGGCACTCCCATGAAGTTTTCAGGTAAGAGATGTTCAGATGTGGTTTGTCATTGCCTGTCTCTGCCTCATGACCTTGGATTTCCCTGGTGGTCTCCCATCCGAATACTAACCAGAGCTGAGATCAAGCTAGCCTGGGCTATTCAGGACAGGGCATTTAAGTTAGTGAGACCTAATTCCAAAAGTGCATATAGGACTAAGACACCAAGCATTTGGCTATCCTAAGTAAGCTATTAAGATGCCTCACGTTATACCTTGGCATTTCCATATCAGGTGGCTTCCCCTGCTTCCAGGCATGCCATTGCTCTGTTCTACAGCAGTTTGTGAAGTAGAATGTTAGTCATCACAACATAATTTCAGAGTTTGATTGGTTTGTATGTTCATAGTCTCCAAATGTTAGAACTTGTAAGGCATCTTTGGTGCAATTTTACAGGGGAGTCAACGCTAGACATAAACATGCTCGTCTCAAGTTATCTGTAACAAGAGTATTCCCAGTACAGTTGGTTCACGGATTGGCTTCCTTCCCTCTACAGAGATAGCTGTTAATTGCTTCGACTGATTAGCATTCACACCTGCATTTGTAGCATAGAAGTTCTTTAAAATGCAGTGGTAAATTGCTAAAGAGAAAAACAGTTGGTCAGAGATCTACTTATCTGCTCTGAAACAAAGATTTTTCTCTGGGCATGCTTATTTTTATGTTCAGAAGTCACTGTGAAATTGTCATGTTTCAGGACAGAGTGACAAGAATTAAACTATAATCCTACCTGCTGTTATTTGGAAGTAAATGCCACTTAAATCAATGGAACTTAATCTCAGGTAAACCTGGGTAGGATCAGAGTGTATGTCACTTGAATCAGTTATAACTCAAACTAAAATCACACTTTCCGCTGACATTTGTTTTGGGTTTGATTTGCAAGGTTTGATTACCTCTCTGCTCAAATTCTGTGCATTTGTAATGGTCAACTGATCTTTTAAATCCTGGTTTCCAGGTAGCATTTGGAACTCTTTCATGGATATGAAAAAAAAAATGAATTAACAAAATGAACAGCTCCACTCCTCCTGTCCCATTTTCATTCTAAATGGTGCAACTCACAACCTCTTGAAATAATTAATGAAAGACCACCTTTCTGGGTCAGGACTGGGAAGCTCTGTTTCACAGTCTGGTCCTACCTGGAGGATAGGTTTCAGAAGGTGGTGCTGGGGACTGCTGCTTAGTCTTTGGCCTAGGGGGGTGGTCCCCACAAGGCTTCACCTTGTCCCCTATGCTCTTTAACATCTACCTGAAACTGCTGGGTGAGGTCTAGAGATTTGAAATGAGTTGTCACCAGTATATGGATGACAGTCAGCTCTATCTCACATTTCCAGCTGATCCCATGGAGAATGTAGAGAACCTGAACCTGTGCCTGGAGGCAGTTTATTTATTTATTTCATTTCATTTCTATCCTGCCTTCCCCCGCAAGTGGGCTCAGGACAGGTTGCAACCAAATAAAACACAATTAAAATACAACAAACTGAGACTTAATACCAACAAGATGGGAGTGCTACTGGTAAATGAAAGGTCTGATGGGAACTTACCCAATGTGAATGAGATTGTGCTCCCCTTGAAAGAACAGTTCTGTCATTTGGGAGTGCTCTTGAACCCAGGTCTGCTGCTGGATAAGCAGGTGGCGGCTGTCACCAAGGGGGTGCATTTGACCAGCTTCAACAGGTTAGCCAGCTCCTTGGCAGAAAATATCTTGCCACTGTAGGGCATGCCCTAGTAATATTTAAATTGATTACTGCAATGTGCTGTTCATGGGGCTGCCCTTAAGATTGCCCAGAAGCTACAGTTGGTACAGCATGCTGCAGCCAGAACACTGACTAAAGTGAGTCATAGGGACCATATGACTCCAGTCCTGTTCCACCTACACTGGCTCCCACTTTGTTTCCAGGCCCAGTTCGAGGTACCCCCCCTCCCCCGCTGAGGTTAATTGGACGGCAACCTGGGAAAGGGCCTTCTTGGTCATGGCACCAGAGCTCTAGAACTCTCTCCCAAGAAATACTCACCTGTCCCCTTCTGTTGCCATCGTCCACCAGTGGGGAAGACTTCGTTGTTTTTTTCTGCATTCCCTTAGTGATCTCTTTTTCCTGTCCTATGTTTTAATTGTTCTTTTTAGATCTTTGTGTATGTATTTTAGCTTAGTTTAAATTGTTTTGATCAGGGCTTTTTTTGTAAAAATAAGCCCAGCAGGAACTCATTAGCATAATAGGCCACACCCAACATCAGAAACTCATTAGCATATTAGGCCACACCCCTGACAACACAACTCCCTCCCAAGATCGGCTTCCCCAGGTGCCCCATGGCTTGCGGGGCACATGAGGAACCCGAGGGAAGGAAGGCAGTTTCTGGATCGGCTTCCCCAGGGGCCCCCCAGCTGCGGGGTGCCTGGGTAACCCAAGGAGGGGAGGCTTTTTAAACTGCCTTCCCTCTCTGGATCGGCTTAGCTTCCCCAGGTGCCCCATGGGGGGGGGAGACTGTAGGCGTGGACAACTTGGAAGCCAGCCGGAACTCCGTTCCTGTGCGTTCCTGCCCAAAATTAGCCCTGGTTTTGATGATGTGCTTTTGTTTGGTTTTAATTATTTTTAAGGCATAATTTTATTATGTATGTTTTTAATCTGTTAGCTGCCTTTTTGGCCCTGATGAGGACAGAAAGGGGGGGTATAAATTTTGTAAATAAATATAAATATTTCACCTGGCTTTTACTGCAATGTGATGTGATCAGAAGATGAAGATTCTACTTTCACACAAAGAAGGATGCTATCATTTTTTTCCTTGTGCAATAATAATACTTCACAATGGTTGGGAATGCAGTTTTTTTTTAAAAAAAAAAACATGGCTAGAACCTGGTATGGTAACAAAGCTTCAGAGACAGATATTAAAATGTCCACATAAGCATGGGTCCCAAACTAATCCGGGACTATGTTTGCTGCCATGGGACCACAAGCGGTCAAAGGGAGGGGATTCCCCTTTCATAGTAGAGCAAAGGAATCACAGAGATTGGCCCCCAGACGCAGCCTAGCCTGGCCAATCAGGGCCTGGGCTGGCTGAGAGGTGGGGCAAGGATCCAGGAGGACCTGGAGGCTGGGGGCTTCACTCAGGTCTGCCCCTCCCATATAAAAGTAGCTGCAACTAGGGCTGTCTTTGTTAGTTGGCTCTGGCATAAGCAAGATGTAAGAAGGGAGTTCATAGTTTTACTTTGATATGGTCTAATCAGCCTTAGTGAGGGCCAATCAAAGCAGATGTGACTAAAACCAGTATTTCCATTGATTGAAATAGCATGTGATTCTGAATGCTCACTGACTTCAACTAAGCTAATTTAGGCTGAACACAGAGATTCTTGGCAAACAGCAGTGTTTATCTCAAGTTGCATCATGCTGGATGTTCTTGTGCCTGTCGTCATGGGGAAAAACGCCTTGATGCTAATGTAATTGCAGTATATCCATATATCTTTCAAACACACACACATACAGACTTTTTTCTAGGGCCTATTGGTAACAGGTCACATAGAGACTTTAACAGTGAAATCCTAAGCAGAGTTACACCTTCTAAATACACTGAATTCAGTGGGCTTAGAAGGGTATGTCTCTGCTTTGAACTACACTGTAAGTATAAGCATATTTAGCACAAGTGTTGTGCTATTCAAGGGTGCAGTTCAGGAAAAGTTAGGTAAGCTTAGTGGTTCTAGCTTCTCCTGGGCTGCACAGCAGTCAGCTCTCTAAGAAAAAAAATGATGTTTGGGATTGAGAGGGAAATAATGATGCAAAGTCTTTCTCAGATAATTTCTGAAGACCATGTAGCATCTTATGTTTGTTTTTTCAAGCCAATGGTATTTTTATGCCATTTTTAAGCCAGTGGCATACTTTTGCAAGTTTCACAAGCTCAGCTGTGTTCCCACACCATGGTGCTGCAACAGACTCTAGGGTGAAGCCCTGCCTCCTCAATGACATAGGAAAGGGTGCTGGCAAAAGCTGTTATTTGCCTCCCTCTAAGCCAGGGGTGTCAAACATGTGGCCCTGGGGCCAGATCAGGCCCCTGGCGGGCTTCTATCAGGCCTGCACTGGAACTGGCCATCTCCTGCTTCCAGTTCTGTTGCTGCTGCTGCTGCATCATAGTTTGCTTTGCCAGACTCTCTCAATCGCTTAGCCATTTCATGTTTTCCCCTGGGTCCTGGAGTCAGAACTCTGAGCATGAGATTTCTGTGTGAATGTCAATAAATTAAAAGTAAGTTTGCAGTTTACAGAGACATACCTGAACAACATATTCAAGATTGCAACAGCACAGACATTTTGATGCAATAATTCAGAGCAAGAGGTGTCAGTTATCAGATACTGTTAAATAAACAAAATATTGCAAGAGTGCTGTTTTAAGAATGTTTTTATTTTAAGTAAAAAAAAAAAACTTTGTGTTTGTATCCTTCATAAAGTTTATATTTCCACTACCTGCATTTCATTTTATGACACACACGGCCCAGCCCAACAAGGTCTCATTTATGTCAGGTCTGGCCTTCCAAACAAATCCCTGCTCTAAGCGCTGTGGTTTTCTGCCCAAGTCGCCCAAGGGGTTGCTTGGGATGGCATGAGGGGGACATTATGTTCCCGGGGCTGGGTTTATTGTCAGCCCCAGGCCACCTTAGAAGAAGCTATAGAACAAGGTTTTGTCCATTACTATCATCATCTCTCCAGACCCATACCAACACTAACCAGGTCTGCCCAAGCTTCAGTGGCACTACCCGTGCTGCAGGGGCTCAGCATGGCCTCAGTCAGGGCTGTTCTGGAGGAGGCAACTGACCTGCTTTGCTGTAGGTGACAGTATGCCTTGAGCCAGTCCTGGCTGAGAGCCTCCAATCCCAGGAGGTATCTAAATCCATTCCCAAGTCTTTATGGTTCACTATGTAGTCGGGGTTTTAGCCAATTCATGCTGCATATAGCAGCACAACAGAGACTGGATGGAAATCTTTCTCCAGTTGCCTGTAGCATTTTTAGATGTTTATCAAATTGGAAGCCTTTAACTCTTTTATGGATTTGAACTGCATTCACATTATCATCCAGCATACTTAAGGAAGATTTCATTTTAAAAGCTTTTCTGCATCTACTATCCAGAGTCTCTTTTGTGTGCACAGAACGTTACACTTCCTGTATGGGCCCTGACCCATAACTGTGAACAGATGTGCCTCTTCGGAATAGACAGAGATTAGAGATGTTCTCCTGCCAGAAAAAAACTGCTGTTATTTCAGTGCAGCAAGAGGAACTGAAGAGCACCTTGACCCATCCAAGGAACACCTTACCCTTTGCTTTGCTGTGTTGCCAGCTTTTTCTTCTTTTCACATAATGTCGCTGATGAAGTTTTAATGTGTAGGAGGCAAGGCTATTGCTGCTGTTTATCAAGCACTTTGAAATATCCAACTTCTTTGCCAGAACTGGGAAGTGTAAGTTTTATTTAACTGATTCTGCAGGGAACTATCTGCTATACATTGATTCTCCCCCTCCACTGCTTGAGCAAGCCGTATAAGCAAGGTGGGAGAACTTTCTCTGTAAACATAATATAATTGATAGACAGTCCACTCAAAAAGCACAAACATCTAGTTCTGTACACTGGATTTGGTTGCAGGAGGCCAATCAGGTCAATATTATGCTAGACTATTTCAAGATACAGGTATCAAGAGAGCTTTCTGTCGATTGACTGATCAAATATGTTTCTCTAATAGGCCACTAATATTCTCCTTATCATGCTTGTCAAAGTGCAAAATTCCTTTGCAGGCATCAAAACAAGACACAGAGCCCTAGCAGGGATATGGAGATTTAGGGGTGTGGTTATGCTAATTAAGGCTGGTTCAGTTCCCAGTGGTTTCCACCAGATTTTATAGAACTAAGCAACTGTGCAGCACTGTGAGGCACTGGTGAGAGTATGCTTCAGAATTTCTGGGAGTGTTGTGATGATACCATTGTTACAGTGGTATCATTGTCTTCTGATTGAGCCAGTTTGGTGCAGTGGTTAATTGTGTGGGCTCTAATCTGGGAGAACTGGATTTGATTCCCCACTCCTCCTCTCATAGCTGCTGGATGACCTTGGGCAAGCCATAGTTCTGTCAGAGCTGTTCTCTCAAGGACAGTTCTGGAAAGAGCTCTCTCAGCCCTGCCTACCTCACAGGGTGTCTGATGTGGGGAGTGGAAGGGAAAGGAGTTTGTAAGCTGCTCTGAAATTCTGAGTGAAGGGTGGGGTATAAATCCAATCTCTTCTCTTCTTCTCTTTCTGTGCTCCAGTCCAGTAGGTCCAAGATTCACTAAGCCAATCAGGTTCCAGACATCTTTGAAGGATTTCCTACTGATCTCGACAGCAAATCCTCAATAGCCCGATTGGCTGCCAGAAAAGCAAGCTGAGTATGGCCAATAGATATGGTCCTCTTCTATTTCTTTCTGTCTCTCTCTCACACCCCAATCTGCTTCAGGGGATGCACTTTGAGGGGTACAGGGTATTATAGTGGGTGTGAGAAGACAGGTAAGTGTCATTCTAGAAGCTCCACTCTGTCCACAGTTCTTCTGGGTACGAGCCATAAATTACCTTTCTTTTTTTCTTTTTTTACTGTCCATTTCCCAATGAACTCATGGTGGAGAATAGGGTACTCTCCTGTCAATTTTATCCTCACAAAATCCCTGTGAGTTATTTTAGGCTAAGAGGAGTGATGCCCAAGGTTACCAGGTAAGCTTCATGGAGAATGGAGGTTTGAACCTAGGTCTCCCTAGTCCAGCATTTTAACCATACACACACTGGCACCATATTGTTTGACAGCAACTAATTTAATTACAGAGCTTGAGTTTGAGCTGTTGGAGTCTCAGTCTTGTCCTATTCATTTTTTTTCTTTCTTCTTCAATCTTGCTTGCTAATGCTATTCAGAAACATACCAGAGAGAATAAATAGAAGGCAAAAGTAAGATGTATGACTGCTGACCCCCCAGAAAAATAACATGATGTGCTCATAGAGTGTGATGCATTCTGGGGGGAAAATATCGGAAGTGTTTCAGGGTGTGACATCAGAGATCCCTTGAAAGTCTACTAGCTTCAGCAGGGAAAGAGATGGTCTGCTCAGAAAATAGCTGAGGAAGAAGAGTTAAACCCTCTGTGCCACAGAGCCATGGTCCTGATTCCAGTTCCCTACAACCCCCATGGCTGTTTTTAAACAGAATTAAAACATCTGGAATCTGATCATGGATATTCAGGAGCTCATCTAGTTGAATCCTCATCCTCTTTCCTCAGTTGCACTGACTGGGAAACTGCAGGAGTGCTTTATCGCTAGGGTTGCCCACTGGCCTGGAAGGAATTGTCTGATTAATTTAATTAATTGAATTGAAACAATGTAAGCTTAATGGGATGTTATTTACCAGGTGATGTTATTTACCTCCATGCCATGAAAAGCTTCAAATGCTTATTTTCACATGCTGAACTTATGTTAAAGGGGCAGGACAGTTTTTCTCCATGACAGCCGGCAACCTTATTTTTTGCAATTTCAGACTTTTCTTTAACTAAAAATCGCTTTTTATCTCCTCATTCTTGAAGGAGAGCACAAAGTAACACTACCATTGGATCCCTTTGCCTAACCCTGAAAAAGTCTCCTGTTTGAGTATATTTTTGAAAATTAAAAGGGGAAAAATGTCCCCCAGCTGAGCCAATTAAAATGAAAGAAGTGAGGACAGAAGTCAGCATTTTAATAATGTGTGGAAAGAAAAGGGATGTTCCAGGTGCTTCCAGCTGTTACAAGGATGTTTCAGATGGTGCTACATCAGAACTAAATCCTCTCCAACACACTATTCCTCCAAGAGATCCCCCAACTGCTACTTGGTCTTCATTTGCACTCTACGGATATTACCTCAGATTTATCCAACACCTCATAGTGGGCAGCGCTAGGTGTGGCGTTTGCCCAGCAGGGCCTCTAATTGGTTGTACAGTTTTAAAGGCATCCTGTTAAACAGAGCTTCAGCCTAAAATGTTATAACTATGAGAGTTATAAATAACCTTGCCCTAACATTTTGTGGTTGGCTTTGCCTCCTGTGGCAGTCATTTTGTGAGTGTGCCCACTAGCCAGTTGTCAGAATATTAAAGGTGCCCACATGCTCAAAATGTTTGAAGACCCCTGGTATAGCTTGTCAGAAGCCAAAAATAATCTTTAAACTCATTCACCAGCTCCGCCTTATACTGGGATAAAAGAAAACCATCACCATCATTCAATGCCTTCGTGACTACTGTAATTCAAAAAATCATAGAATCACAGAATTGGAAGGGACCATGCAGACCATCTAGTCCAACCCCCTACTCAATGGAAGATCAGCCAAGAGCATCCCTGACAAGAGTTTTTTTCAGCTGCTGCTTAAAGACTGTCAGTGAAGGCGAGCTCACTACCTCCCTAGGCAGCTGATTCCACTGTTGCACAACTCTTACAGTAAAAAAGGTTTTCCTAAGATCCAGCCAGTACCTTCCCACCCTTAATTTAAACCCATTATTGTGAGGGCTATCCTCTGCTGCCCAGGGGTGTAGAGTTTAAAAACTCCCAGGGGGGGTGGGGGCTCTTCTGTGCGCGTGGCGAAGCGCCTGCCAGGACCATGTCCCCACCGCCACCACCGCCTCCCCCCGCCTGACCACTCCTGCTTCCCTCCCTCCGTCCGTCCAGGGGCCAGCTGGGCATTTGCTTAGCTGGCCCCTGGACAGATGGAGGGAGGGTCGGAGTGGCCAGGTGGGGGGGGGGGAGAGATGGCGGCAGCGGCAACCCTAGGAAGGGCCAAGGGAGGCGCGGCAGAGGGCGCACCGTTTTCCCAGGGGGGGCTCAGTTTCCCCCCCAGGGAAATTTCGGGGGTGGCTCGAGCCATCGAGCCCCCCCATAGTTGACGCCTATGCTGCTGCCAACAGGAACAGCTCCCTGCCCTCCTCTAACCAACAGCCCTTCAAATACTTCAAGAAAGCAACCATGTCCCCCCCTCAACCTCCTCTTCTCCAGACTGAACATTCACAAGTCCCTCAGCCTTTCCTCACAGGGCTTGGTCACTCTGTTTGGGGCTGCTTTTGGGGATGAAACTTCAACTGATGCAAAATACAATTGGCCAGTTTGGGGCAGGTGAAAGCAAGAGAGACTGTGTTTCACATTGTCCCATGAATTCCACATTTTGTTAACTATTTCACATAATGCTGCCAAGCACTTGATGGAATTGTTGCTCAGTTACTGTGATCCAAGGAACAGGACATAAATGGATATGGGTGTGTGTCTCGCACTTTGATTCAACACACACAAATCTTACCGCAAGCAAAGCTGCTTTAAGCTCTCCAGAGTTTCAAAAATACTTTGCAGTTTTGCCAAGGGGGCTGATTCATCATGCAATAAACACAAACCCTGGATGTACAAAATGTTACCTTCCTATATTGTTATTTTTAAATGATTTAGGTCATGATACAGTCATTTCACACATTCAGCCCCATTTGTTTTCATAAGAGAGACTGAAGCATGAGCTGAGCAATTATGGGAACCCACAGAACTAAGCAGTGCTTAATTTGGATGCACCATTTGAATTTACCAAATTAATTCTCCACCTTTAAGTCTGAACTCAAATGACAAGGTAGCTTACAGATTTTTTTAAAAAAAGATACAATGCCAGTAAATTGTACACCAACATCATCCCACACTGGCAGTCCAATTCTATGCACAGTTACTTCATTCTGAGCCCACTGAAATCAATAGACTTAGACTGGAGTAACTCTGCATAGGATTGCACGGTAAAAGTACTAAGGACAAGGAACATCAAAGGCAAGGCAACAACATCAAAAAAACAGTGACATAAAAAAAATTATCTCCAATGGTGGCTAAGAATAAATTAAAACAATAACAGTTACAATCCAAAGAAAGGGAAGAAATCACAGCCAGAACAACTAAACAACCCTCAGGGATAATCAAAAGCCCAAATAACATCAGCAGTACCCGCCTAACACTAAAACACCAGAAGAGACAGAGGAAAGAGAACCCCCCTTGGAAATGTGCTCCGGGACAGGTATCTGGTTGCTTCCACATGGACATTTTGCTTCAGGCTGGCATCCAAACTACAGCAGGGGGGGGGACAGCCACATGACATCATCCTCTAAATATCCACTTTCCCATGTTTTCCCCTACTTTGCTGTGATCTTTCTCAAACTTGTCTCACTGCTTCAGAAATGTCACTGTAACTCTGATGGCCACCCATAGAGAAAAAACTCTTGAGGTCTGTATGGGAACAGGTGGTCTTTTAAAGGTCCTGGCCCATTTAGTGCTTTAAACATTAAAAGCAGCATCTTGATTTGTGCCCAGAAACACAAACAATCCAAACTGCCCTCCCTTACCATTAGGCTTACTAACCTCCAGATGGGGCCTGGAGATCTCCTGGAATTACAACTGATCTCCAGATTGCAGAGATCAACTCTCCTGGAGGAAATGGCCACTTTAGAGGATGGAGTCTATGGCAACATACCCTGAAGTCCCTCCTCTCCCCAGACGCCACTCTCTCCAGGTACTATCTTTAAATCTCCAAGATTTTCCCAACCTGGAGCTGGCAACCTTACTTACAGTCAACATACAAGCTAGCTAACTTGGATTTGAATTGGTAGTTGGTTCTTACATCCACATGCAGTTTTGACTGATTGAGAGAAGCATATCAGATATGATGGTAACACTTTGATCATTGCCAGCCTCTAGTACACTAATATTTTGGGGACATATATTGCAAAAATATCTATACCCTGATCAACTAGCAACCATTGATATTTCCACCTACCATTAACTGTTTTGATCTGACTATCAATAACCTACACTTTTCCAGAAACAAGTTATGTCACTAACTGGATCATATGAAACTAGCTGTCTCCTCAAATAAACAGCGTAGTAATATGTGACACATTTTTAAAAACATATGTTTTACAGTGAAGGGGTTGAAAAAATTAAGCTATATATTGCAGCATATCATGAAGTTAAGAAAAAGAGAATATTGTCACGAAGGTCTGTGTATCTGGGCAGGTGGGTAAGCAATGCAGTTATCTCTCTTCACAATGAGAGAAGCTGCAGGATCTGAAACTGTAGGGAGGCATCAGCCTTGGGAAACTGATAGGCACTTGCAATGTCAGCGCGGAGGTTCTCCCTTGCCCTCCTCCACAAGTCCCAAACTGCTTAAAAAGTTCTCACAAGCCAATGCTAGCATCAGTGTGGCAGATCAAAAAGTCCCCAGCAGACCACTCTGCTCTGTAGTCAGCATGCAGAAATATGACGCAAAAGCATACAAAATGAGGTATCCAGATTTCACCCAAAGAATGCAGTCTCAGACCCAGGCCCCTTTCAAACAGCCTCTGTACTCTGTTTTAGCTGCCAGCTGCGAACAGATTTTTATGTGTTATTTCAGACACAACTGTTTTGGCTCCCGGTTGCTAATGGATTTTATTTACCTTTTCAAACGAAGCTGCTTGTATCCCATTTGCAAAGTAAGGCTGAGCCTTTTTTACAAAAACACCTTTCTTCCATTTTCAGGTGGGTTTTTTTTTGAGCTTCTGAATCACTGTAGTATGGTGTTTGAAAGGTCAGTGGATCTTCTGAAAGTGTCCCCCCCCCCTTTTATAAAAAAATAGAACATTCTGCAAAAAGGGTGGGCAGGGGGAAGCAAAGTGATCTGAAATGAGCAGAGCACTTCAGATACAGCTCAAAAACAGATTTTAAAATGCTGTCTGAAATGTCCATCCCCGTGTCACTTTACATGGAGTTTAGCCAGCAACAGATCACTGCTTTAAAATGACAATGTGAAAGGGCCCTGGAGAACCCACCCAATAAAATTACCTGAAGAAGGACTTACCCCTTTCCTTTGCTGCCTCGTGAATCCTACATCATAACACTCACTGTATACACCACACACCCAAAGGATTCCACCATACCTGAGGTGATACTCAAAGCTGTCAAAGATTGGCCTCACTAAGAAAAGCAATGACATGCAGAAAAACAAAATGCCCATACAATAAGTTGTGATCAAACAGTGAACTTGTCATAAAAGTATCTGGGCCCTGCTACCTCACATTGGAAAGATAGAATTATGAAGCAGGTACCCATATGAGGTCATACCGTGCCACTGACAATGATCAAGTAAGGACTTTCCTGAACAGGTCATTTCAGTAGGATGGAGGTCACAGGACAGAATGACAGCAGCAAGATTAACTGCTGAAAACAGAAAAAAAGTTTATGAAAGAGTGAATGGGACAGATACTTGAAACAACAGGAAAAAAAACCCTGCTATTCATGGGATACTTTTGCAGGCAATGTATTGTGATCTGTTGTATCAGCCACGTATCTTGCAAAACATGGCACGGTTGCAAAAGATAGTGATGTTAATAGGTTGTACAATCCCCCCCCCCCCCAACTTGTTCATAAGAACACAAGTGCTACACAAATCTATAAAAAGATACAAAGGCTGAGGATAGACTGGCAGCTTGCCACGACATAGTGCCGCCTCTAATTGACCCAGTTTAAAATGTTGCGGGACATATCAGCCACACAGGACACCCTACTGTGGGTTACCCATGGAGACATCCCATGGGAAAGCATCCACATTATTGTAGCACATCAGCCACGGAGTACACTGCAAAAATGGCCAAAAGTCATGTGCGTGCATATGCGCACATGGGCAATTTTTTTAAAAAGCCGCTTCCCAAGCGGCAGGGATCTGCAGGTTCAAACTGCCAAATCCATTCTGTGCGTGCTCCCCTGTGTTCAGACAGTTGCCATGCACGATGAATGAGCAAAGAAACAAAAAGTCCACTTTGGAGGCGGTGGCTTTTTAACTCGGCTCCAAGTTGTCCTCTGACGGGGTAAGTACGCCCGGGGAATGCCTGACAGCTGTGGCTGTGTGAACGGTTTGCATTTATTCAGTTTGCAAAAGGTGCCTATATCAGGCCAAACTGCCAGTCTGAACGCAGCCAAAGATAGCTAGTGGAGGAAAGGAATGGTGCTAACATAAAAGTTGAGATACACACTGAGAAAAGAAATCCACTGTTTTTCCAAGAAGAGCCATCTGGGGGAGGGGAGAAGGACTGTCTTGAACATGTTACAGTATGAATCTGAGAAAGCATGTGGCATGATGGGTAAATGTAGTCTGAACCAAGATTCTTGCTGCTGAATATATTGGTGTTCTGTTCATGAGCAACACAATATCCTCCCTTCACTAAAGCAAGTCATTTATACTTCCAAAGGGAATTCAAACTAAAATCCCAAGAAGAGATTGGGTTGTGCTAAACTGTTATCCACAAAGGATTCCTGTTCCCAAAATCAGTTCATCATCTTCACCAAATATTTCTAGGAAAGGATCTTCTGTATGTGGATTAAACTCCAGTTTCCACTCTGCTTTTCAGTTTTGTACCTGAGGATGGATAGCATGCTGCCTTTCATCCCTGGGGCTCCTATTGTCTCCCCACCCCTCTAAACGCTTGCATTCAGATATAAGGCACAAAAGGAAGATTAAGTTAATTGCAGCTTTTCAGTATTTGCAGACCTCTGATCTGCATACAAGCCAACAAGTCAGCTACATATCTTTACTCAGTCCCAGGCTGAGGACAGACTGGCAATCTGAAGTGGAGGCAAAGCGGAGGGAACTGGAGCGGGGGGAAAAACCCACGGAGCTGGCCGTTCACACTGGCCAGAGCAATGCGGATCAGCGGCGATATGGAGCGTTCAGACTGCCACGGAGCGTTCAGACTGCCGCATAGCCAGCACGCGCGGCTTGCGCGCGCCGCTGCACTTTTTTTTGTTTTCCTTTGATGTTTTTCGCATGTGCGCACATGCGCAAAACTTTTTGCCGGTGCATTCACACTTCCTCCGGATGCCTCCCGCTTCTTCCAGTTCACACTGTTTGGAAGCGGGAGGCATGCGGAGGAAGGACCCTGAACACCGGGAAAAACTGGTGTCCGGGTAAAGCGGAAGGAAAGCGACTGGGAGACGGGTAAGTACGCAACGGAGCCGACGGACAGATGCGCATGTCTGAACATGCTCCTTTCCTCCGTTTGCGAAGCGTGCCTGCCCCGCTTTAGATTGCCAGTCTGTCCTCAGCCCCAGTTAGTACCTCACTAGCCCTGGGGTGGAACACACTTGGGGAAAACCCACACGTAATACGCAAAAAGGTAAACTGAGATTACAAAACTGTGTTACATAAGAATTGTCATAAAGACCGCCCCCCCCCCCCCAAAGTCTTTACCAATCCAGCTTAGTTTGGAATTTGTACAAGTAATGTTATCTAAAAGAGAAACATATGACGGCAAATTGAGCAGCACAGAATGAAAACAATTCAAGCTGAACCTAGAGGCAAATTACCTTTAAAGGATCAGCCACGCAGCTCTGTCTTTGATGGACTGGCTCTGGAGACACCTTTGATTATCATAAAACAAATCACAGTATTAGCTGGGTCCAAAAACTTGGGGATGGGAGGGAGTTGGCTCTAGCAGCAGCATCTCGGAATTGTCTCTCTTTGTAACACATAGTTTGCATTAACTGTGGCTATCAGTTCAAAGGGGACCGGCACTTTGAGAACTGACAAATAATAGAGGAAGGCATCGATATTTTATGCTACAAAATGTTGCACATGCAAAAATTCAGTCTAGACTGTCGAAACTAAAGGGGCACTATAGTCTGTTATTTTAGCGTAGCCAATTACGAACTGATTCATACCAAGTTTTTCCACAGTATGTCATTTGAATTAGTGAAATATAGCAGAG
Organism: Lepidodactylus listeri; assembly: GCA_029233225.1. Taxonomy (NCBI): domain Eukaryota; kingdom Metazoa; phylum Chordata; class Lepidosauria; order Squamata; family Gekkonidae; genus Lepidodactylus; species Lepidodactylus listeri. The sequence goes on along the minus strand of JARCFY010000005.1, from coordinate 49,516,000 downwards.
AACTGGGGTATTGGCACAAAAAGCAGCAGTTATCCATGGATTCAATATGTGTGGTTAATGTAAAATATCTGCTTATTCAGTATGATACACTTATATAGGTTTTGTGTACCTAACACTGTGCCATATAATATAGCATGTGGTAGGTTGCATGAAAAAAAGGTGAAAAACAATTTTATTCCCCATTATGTCCCTTTGCTTATATGTAAGAAAATGACCAGTCTTGTATTTTCATGCACAGATGGGACCTGCATGTGCACCTCCCCACGCACACTGCATCACAAGCAAAGATTTAGTGCGTATATTTTTAAATGGGACAATGAGAGGCAAATCAATACTGATGATTTCTCGTGTAGAAAGATTTTGTGCCAAATCCACTTTGAGAGAATTTAAAGTCAGATATTCTATGAAGGCATCTTTTGAGACTCAAACTTGAGAATGTTTGATGCTTCCTGTGCTACATTTATAGTGCTTTGGTGTTAACTGTTTTATAATGTATTGTGCTGTTTTTATTTTTTACACGATATCTAGGAACTGCCTCAGATATGTTTGGAGAGAGTGGCATACAAATACATTAAATAAATACAATAATAAATGAATAAGTGTAAAAGTGCGCATGGATTGCATTTATACATCTTTCTGGATTTCAGAATCCATTGGTGTAAAGGGTGGAATGTCCAGGCTAGACCCCTGATCCCTGATCTCTCTGCAGTGTCCAACTAACGGAAGGACTTATCCAGTGATAAGGAGGGATGCTGCGTATTTCTCTACAAACATGTTCAACAGTCAAATTTACTGTGTTCTAAGGTGTTGATCACACATAAAGCTAATCACTTGGTCTGTTTGGTTCATGCCAAATCACTGCGAATGCCTGCCGAGCGAGTTTGTATGAGGTTTTGTAAAACTGCACACACACAAAGACACTGCTAGTTCTCAAACCAACTAGCAGCCATTGCCATCACTAGGGACTACTTAGCTCTGGAGTCCCCAGTCGGGCACCTGTGGGCATGATGGCATCTCCCAACACTGTTCCTGGTGTCCACCAGTGTTCCCTCTAAGTTGAGTTAGTGTGACCTAGCTCACAGTTTTTTAGCCTCTGGCTCACACATTTTTCTCTTAACTCAAGAAGAATGGCTCCAGAGCAAACTAATTTATGCAGTAGCCAAATCACTTGCTCACCACTTTAATGCCAGTAGCTCACAAATTAGAATTTTTGCTTAGAGGGAGCCCTGGTGTCCACTAAGTGTTTTTAGAAAGAGGGTGGGGCAGGTTGTGGGTTTTGCCCAGCAGGGCTTCTGACTAGCTGTTGGAGAACTGATTGGCTGCAATTTTTTTAATGGCTTTGGCAGCAGCTGCCACCACACCACAAGATTCTTCACTGCATGACTGAAGTACGCTGAGTATAAGCAAGACAATGTTTTTCAACAATATATTCTTTTTTAAAAATGCATCCTGTTAAGCAGCACTTCCGCTTGAAATGTTGAAGAGTTACTATTACAGTTATGCATAGCCTCACTCCCTGATATTTTGTGGTTGGCTCTGCTGCCTACAGCAGCTATTTTGTAATTGGCCCCACTTCCTTGGACAGCCATGTTGCGGTTGCACTCACCACCCTGTGTCAGAATTCCAAAGGGGCCCACTAGTGCAAAGTGGGAAGGGAGGCAATTTCACCAGTTCCTGCTTGTTACTGCAGCCTCCCTGTTCATTTCCCCCCTCAGCAGTGGCATTTCAGAGATCAAAGGGAGATGCCTTTGCACATACAGTTTGCAGAGTCCAATCTAATAGACAGCCAATTGTAAAGGTGTCAGGGCTCACTTTCAAACAAGAACTGAAAGTCAAAGAACTAAAGTCCTTCCTTCCTGCCCAATATTTTTTTTAAATATTGAGCAGGAGGCGATGAATCCAAACAAACAGGCTTTTATTCAGTGACATTGTTCAGCTCAAAAAAACAGATCTATGAGAGCAGCACTTTCATTTATACTGTTCCAACACATAACTTTCAACAATGTAACTATATACAAGCAATACTATTGGACCCAAGCAGGGCTCAGTGATTGGGTATCTAGATTGGCTTCAGGACCAATGGGAGTCTTTATTAATCAGCCAATAGAAATTGGAGTTTTAGGATACCAGAGCCCTTTTCAAGCTATTACTGCCTCATATTCTAAACAAACACAACAATTTTAATTGTTGTTTTATGTGTTTATATGTATTTTAGCTCTGGTTTTATTATTTCAATGATGTGTTTTTGGTTGGTTTGAATGTTTTCTAAGATGCTATTTTATTACATATGCTAATTTGTTAGTCACCTTAGCGGCTCTAATGAGGGCAGAAAGGCGGGGAATACATTTTGTGAACAATATAAATAAGTTTTTTCATGTTAAAATACGAACAACAGGCCTATATAAAATATGAGCACTTCAGTCCAGTAAAAGAAATTTACATGCAGAAGTAAGTTTCTGTGCACACTGGCTTTCAAGATGAAGAACAATGTTTGCAGACTGGATGCAGATCACATCCAATTAAGATGCCCATCCACTAGGGATGCCAGCCTTCAGGTGGGACTTGGGGATCCCCTGCAATTACAGCTCATCTCCAGACCACAGAGATCAGTTCCCTTGGAGAAAATGGATGCTTTGGAGGGTGAACACTATGGCATTTTACCCTACTGGGGTCCCTGTCCTCCCCAGGCTCCATCCTGAACTCTCCAGGAGTTTCCCAACCTGGATCTGGCAACCTACCCCCACCTCCCCTGCTGGTGGCCAGGGGTCGCCTGGCAACCTTACCATCCAGAAACAAAGATTTCATTGTGATCTCCAACAGTACAGCAGTTTGTGGTTGGGACTGTATGTAATATGGACATGAACACTGTTTTGGACCATGCAACTGTATTTCAATAAGTGGTTTTGACTTAGATGGATTTTTTATTGCCCATCATTCATGTGGAGGTTTAAACGTTTTAAGTACACAGTCCTGTTAACTCTAGGGTTGCTAGACCTCCGGTCCAGGTGGGGTTTTCTCCGATTTCCAGGGCTTCAGCCCACCACTGGCCAGCTGGCTGATGGGGGAAACCCCACCCCTGAACAGGCATGTTGCCATGCGGAGCATGCATGGCAGAAGATCCCAGGAAGCATGCGGAGCATACATGGCAGAAGATCCCAGGAAGGAACTGGGAGTCCCCCACATGCTTAAAGGTAGGACCTGGCAATCCTGGTTACCTCTGTCTAATGAGCCAGCCTTTGGGGACAAAACGGGAGCCTGCAATGGGAGGGAGAAATTGGAGTGAATCAGTGGCCTCTCATAATAATATTTTTCACCACTGGATCAACTACCTCTTCTAAATACTCTGGGGTGTTTTAAGTATTGAGAATCAGGAGATGAATCATAACAAAGCTTTTATTCTGAACATCACTCAGCTCAAGACAGCTCCAGCAGAGCAGCACACAAACTTATATGTTCTCAACAGTGAACTATATACAATGTAATGATATACACAAAGTCCTATTGGACCTAAGCCGGGCTCTATGATTGGCTCTCTGGGGTGGCTTCAGGACCAATGGTTTATTGTGTAGCCAACTGGAACGAGGGAATTGTGAACCCATGGCTAAACCAAACCACACAGAATGAACTCAAAACATAACAGGGTGTATCCAACCACCCATGGTTTTTGTGGAGCAAGACTTTCCTACTTTCCTCTTCTGCTGCAATCCACTAATCTCCCCAAGTAAATTCCTGGCGGTCACTGTAACAATGTATGTGGAACTGAGTGAATCAGAAAAGTAGATTGGAGGACAACTCAAGGACACAGGAGGGGAAGAGAGAGAGTGATGGAACAGCTACAGGAAGTGACTCAGCAAAAGGAGCTGCAGGAGGGAGAAGTGGAACTAGTAGGGAAAGCCCAGAAGGCACAAACAGTTTTGTTAATAAAGACCTTCACTATTATTATTGTCTGACTCTCTCAACCATGTTCTACCTCACATGAAACATGGTGGCAGTGGTTAATAACAGACCCCAGATCAACGCGTGAAGTGTAGAGTTTTGCAACCACACAGTGACTGTTTTTGCAACATGGAACAAGGCCTGAAACCCTCAGCACTACTAGGCTTGACTGCAGCCAATCTCGCGCAAGCATGGAAGTCCTGGAGAGAAGAGTTTGAACTGTATTTGGCTCTTGCCCTGGAGGGAGAGAATGCACAATGAAATGTAAAGCTGTTATACTACCTCATTGGGGAGAAGGGAAGGACTCCAGTCTCTTGGATTTAGCACTGATGTTACCCTGGAACAGTTATTCAAGGCACTGGGCAAGTATTGTATACCTGAACAAAATGAAATTGTTGAACACTAGAACTTTTTAATGAGGCAACAGGGTGCCAAAGTGCGAAGAGGTGTCTGTATAGCCACATTAAGGACACTAGCAGTATCCTATAATTTTGCTGAGGTTACAGAATCCCTCATCAGAGGCAGAATTGTGTGTGGGACAAGAGATCAGAGGCTGCATGAGCAGTTGTTGTGTGAAGCCAATTTAACACTGACCCGTTGTGTGGAAATAGCCAGGGCAGCAGAAATATCCAAAGTCAGGATCAAAATATTAACAGGCCCAACAGATAAACAAGTACATGCTGTATAGAAACAGCCAGGGCCTAAGCAGGAAAAAAAGCCAAGAGAAGGGGTACACAGAGTACAGTGTTTGTATTGTGGCAAACAGCATGAAGAGAAAAAAGACACATGCCCCGCATATGGCCAACTATGCAAGGCCTGTGGAAAACCTAACCATTTCCAAGCAAGAGGAAACTTCAGAGACTACAAGTAAAAACTGTACAGGAAAACAGTGATGACTCTGAAGGGTATGAAGATGTCCTAAGCCTGATCTTGAGATATCCAAACCATGATGTACACCTGTTTGACCCTCCCTGGACCGAAAGATGCTAGATTGGCCTCCACCAGGGCCAGGGCCTTCTCAGTAGTGGCTCCACACTGGTGGAATGAACTCCTAGAAGACATCAGGGCCCTGCAGAACCTTTTACAGTTCCACAGGGCCTGCAAAATGGAGCTCTTCCACCAGGCCTTCAATTAGGAGACGCTACCAACAACACCTGAACTGGGTAGGGCTGAAAGGCCCAGGGGTTCCCGATCCGCCGCTAAAGGGGTTCCCGATCCGCCAGCCAGCATTTGGCCGGCGGGGGGAACCCCACCCCCAACGTTGTCCAGCAAGGACGATGTAATGACGTCACCGGAAGTGACACAGCACGTTGGGGGCGTTGCCAGGGTGACGCTCTGGCAACGCCCCCAACGTGCTGCGTCACTTCCGGTGACGTCAATGGGCGCACGCGCGCCAGAAGAAACTCCCAGCGAGAGGAGGACTCTCCCCCGCCGGTGAGTTTTCAAGACTTGGCAACCCTAGAACTGGGGTATGGCCCTCTATGATAACAGCAACAGCCTGTGAAGTTAACAGCAACAGCTTTTGGCCATATGTCTTTGTCCCATTGGCTACATCATGGCCTGTAGAGATCAGGATATATTGCTACCGCCACTAGCACTTTAACTGCACTTATTGTTACTTGTTATCTGTATGTTTATGAGTTTTATGATGTGTACTGAGTTTAATGAATTTGTTTTTAATGCATTTTAACTTTTATTTGAAGCCACCCTGAACCTGCCTTGGCGGGGAGGGTGGGATACAGATTGAACTAACTAAATAAATAAACATAGTAGGAGAGAATAGAAATTCTAACATGTATCCTACTGTACTGTTTACTGTTATGCTACTGAACAAACAACTAGTTTGTTTCCAACTGGTTTTTGGGGCCACTTTTAATTTGCTGCCACTGGCTTTAAATGTCTTCTCCAAGCCGTGGCACGACTCTCCGCTGCAGCGAGTGAACTCCAAAGACATTTAAAATTTTAATGCCTTGCAGAGAGTTCAATCCGAAAGCATTTAAACTGCAGCTATCCTGCTGCCCAGAAAAATCCTGAATATTTTTGGGATTTTTCTAGGTGGTCATTTTTGGATAGCCAATCACTAGCTCCCTCTGTGATTCACCCCATTGATCGCCAGGGTTGATTCGGCTGATCTGGCTGGCTAGGCAGGTGTCCCCTACCTCCCTCACCGCTCCATGTGCATCCCTCCTGAAGTTGTGTGCTCAGCCAAAGAGGACAACCATCCCAGATAGAAGGACCGTTCTTCGGTCAAGGGTATACAACAGCTGCGCTCCCCTGCTAGAACCTCCAATCAAGCTTAAGGACAAGGTATTTATTTTTTCTGCTCGGTTTACACTGAGCGCACACCCTTATTGCAGAGTTAAGTTATTTGACTATGTTTGTGACTCCCTTTGGCAGGCATCCTTGGCTGCATATACCAGTGGGCATCAGCCATGCACCAGCATAGGCTAAATCAGGAACTAGAGAATATTCCAGGAATAAAAATAATTGCAGATGATATTCTGACTGTGGGAGAAGGGGATACAGAAACATAAGCAATAGTGGATCATGACAAAAAGCTTCATCTGTTCTTGGAGCGATGCAGAGAATGGAATATAAAACTGAATCCAGATAAGGTCAGACTAAGGCTAAAAGAAGTACCTTATATTGGACATCTGTTGAGAGCAGAGGGTCTGAAAACTGACCCTGGAAAAGTGGACGCAATTAAAGAAATGCCAAGGCCAGTGGATGTGAAGGGTCTCCAATGATTCTTGGAAATGGCTAACTATTCGGCAATTTTTGTAAGGACCTGGCAGACCTGTGAACTCGTCCGGCAGCTGACACACCAAGGGGTGGAGTGGGAATGGTCAGAAAGTCACCAGCAGGCATTTGAAAAGATTAAGAACACCACAGCAGAGTCCTGTGCTTAAGTACTACAGCCCAGGAGAGCAGGTTGTGCTACAGAGTGATGCATCTGAGACATTTGCCAGCAGAGCACTTTCAGAAACTGAAAGAGGGTATGCACAGAAGGAAAAAGAACTTTTGGCTGTACATTTGGAACAGAACGCTTCTATCAGCTCACTTTTTGTCAGGCAGTGCAGGTGTAAGCAGACCATAAACCTCTAGAAACCCTCATGCAGAAACCATTGCTGAGCACCCTAAAACGTCTTCAGTGGATGTTGTTGCAGCTATGAAAATCTGAAGTGCACATTCAGTATCACCCATGAAAATGTCTCATCATGACAAACACCTTAAGCAGAGTTTATTTCAGTAACAGGTGATCTAAAATTATGGCTGAACAGAAGATAAGGAAAGCTGCTCAGTATAACAAGTCATCCAAAGACCTTCCCAAGCTGTAGATGGGTGAGCAAGTTTGGATACAAGCCACAGAGCAACAAAAAAAGGAGTGGGAAAGGGCTGAAGTCCAACACCAAGTATCCACATGATGATTTGAGGTACAGATCCCAGAGGGCCAAATTCTGAGAAAAAATCGAAGACACTTGTGAAGCATCAGGCAACCCATATTTCATTTCGAATCAGCAAGCCAGGAGGAAGAGACACAACACCATGCTGAAGAAGAGTGCACTCCAGTTGCACTCAAATGCAGAATGGCCTGACCTCCCAGATCCAATTGCCCAGGAGAATGACTACCTGACCAGTAGTGCTTAACCACCTTCAGACATCACAGATCTGAGGCACGAGCCAACAAAAACAACTTTAGTTGTTACACCACCAATTAAAATGCATGCAGGGTGAACAGTGAGAAAATCTTACCACCTAAAAGACTATGTTTAAATTTAAGGGGTGTGTGTATATTGGTTCTTGGCAATTTTTGTTTATTGCTGTTTAAAAAATTGTTGATGGTTTCTGTTATAAAAGGAAAGATGTAACAATATATGTGGAACTGAGTGAATCAGGAAGGTAGATGGGGGACAACTCGGGAACACAGGAGGGGAAGAGAGTGAGTGAGGGAACAGCTACAGGAAGTGACTCAGCAGCCAGAGCAGCAGGAGAGAGAAGTGGAACTAGCAAGGAGAGCTGGGAAGGCAGGAGCAATGTTCCCTCTAAGCTCCACAGTGTTGAGAGCAGAGATTCTACCTTGTGAGCGAAAAAAGCTAGTAGCATTAAAGTTGTGAGCAAGTCTACATTTGACTATCACATAAATTAGTTTTTTAGAAGATTACTTCCATAACTTTGTAAAAATCTGAAAATAAATTCTTTTATATTATATTTAAACTATATTTTAAGAATAATTTAAACATTATAAGAGAAAACAGAATTAAGTCAAATTTCACCCACCCCTTTCCACTATACTGGTAGACCTGTTTTCTGGAGAACAGGTCTACCTACCTCTTTCCGCTTCAAATCATACTAAAAAACACAATAGGGGTGTGCAAAAAAAAAAAATTACCCCTCCCGGCTCCACTGTATCCTATGGGGACCATTATAGTCAATAAGCCCCATAGCTATAATGGAAAATCGAACTAAAGAAGAAGAGATTGGATTTCTACCCAGCCTTCACTCGTAGTCTAAGTGTGGTTTATAATCCTTCCCTTCCTCTCCCCATAACAGACACTCTGTGAGACAGGTGGGGCTGAGAGAGCTCTCTGAGAACTTTGCCTGTCCCAAGGTCACCCAGCAGCAGCATGTGGAGGAGTGGGGAATCAAACCCGGCTCTCCAGATTAGAGTCAGCCACCCTTAACCACTACACCAAATCTGGTGGTATCTGGGGCTGGGGGGGGGCTTTTTTTAAGGTAGAGGCACCAAATTTGCAGCATAGCTGCTGGTGCTTCTCAAATGCCCCCCCCCCCCAGTTTCAAAAAAGACTGGACCAGGGAGTCCAGTTCTATGGTCCCCAGAAGGAGGTGCCCCCATCCTCCATTTTTTGTCTTGTGAGAAGAAGCTCACAACCCCTGAGCTGCCTGTTAAAATTTTGTGCACCAGTGCCCCCTAACACAGCTTAGAGGGAACTGTGGGCACAAGCTGTTTTGTTAATAAGACCTTCACTATCATTATTGTCTGACTCTTTGCTCCATGTTACCTCACATGAAAGTCACAGGCCCTTAGGAACAGCTTTGAGAACAAACTGAGAGCTTACAAAGGGGGGGGGGGATTGGAGTGAATTGCCGCTCCTCCTTCTGAAGACTTGTCATTAAGTCTGCAGAATGGCATGGCTGAATACATGCCTTTGATTCCCCTGATATGCCAATAAGGGTCCTACCTGGCATCCTCTGCATTCTGAACCTTCATAGCTATCCCTGAAGGAAACACTGTATATAGAGTCCTCAAGTAGCCATGAAAGCAGGTTTCAACTCCAATCAGTGTTAACAAAACATCTGTGGAATTCGCTGCATGAAAAGAAGTAATGGTGATCCTCGGCTCCTCCAGCCAACCATGTCATTAAATTAAGCTAATCTAAATAACAACAGACAAGTGCAGAAACTCTGAAGCTAGCAGGAAAAGATTCCGCTGAGCATGTCTTCTGGGAACGTATAATTAATGCTAAATAAATCCCATAATTAAATATTGTATTTAAAACAAGTTTCTATGTCAGCAATTGTAATCGTCACTACAAAAAAAGAAAATGTCTGTAAATGAGGAATCATGAGTTACTTTTGAATTAACTCAAAGCTGGTTTCAACCCGCTAAAGATTGGTGGTCGTTTGTCACCTGGAGGAAAGCGGGTATCACCAGACTCTACGACCTCACCTTAGCCAAAAGGCAAGCCACAAAAATGGAATTAGAAAATAAATTCAATACAAACTTACCTTGGTACAAGTATCTCCAAACTCTCCATCTATTGGACAACCCTGAAATAAAAAAGAGCATAAAATCACCATTAAAACCCTTTGAGCTACTCTTGATACATCCCTCTCCAAAGAAAGTTTTAATATCCCAAACCTACAGACAACTGCTAGATAATGATCCCAGGCAGAACCTTTTTGACCAATCAGCCTGGCACTCTGGTCTCCAGCTTCAACTTACTGAGGAACAGTGGCAATCTATATGGTCCACAACTACTAAAACAACGAAATCTTTATCCATTCAACAGATCCAACAGAAAGTAATGCTGAGGTGGTACACAACTCCTCAAACGCTCTCGTATATAACCCCACAGGTTAAACCCACCTGCTAGAAAGGATGTGGGCTCACAGCTAACTATTTCCACACTTGGTGGTCATGCAATATCATCACTACATTTTGGAAGGAAGTGCTAGCACAAATTAAAGGACTCACAGGCCATCACATCTCATTCATCCCGGCCTCAATTCTTCTCAATTTCTGGCCCATCAAGGCCCCCCCCCCCCGCCCCATGCCCAAAACCTAGTAACTGTTTTGATAGTAGCAGCTAAGGCGGTAATAGCTAAACAATGGAAGTGTGAGAAACCACCAACAATTCAACACTGGTGGAACAAGGTTTGGGACTACTTCATGGAGGAAAAATGTACGCTATGCTTTGACAAGACCTTAGTTATAAACGAGCTATATAACCCTCTGGAGAAGTGGCGCCCCTTTTTAAACAGAATTGACAAAGAAAAGTTTGAGGGTGAAGTACTATCCTTTTGTAAATTTAAGTTATACTCTTATGCGTAAATCGTACTTAGACAACTCTAATTTAATTATATAGTAAGTGGATATAAATTGTAATAGAAAGGTTTAGCCCTGTAAAGAGATGTATCTCATTGGTTACTATGTTTTACTGTCTCAACTCTCTTTCACCCTACAATGTAACCTCTTTTCTCAATAAAGCTGTTGGTTAAAAAAAAAAAAAAGGTGTGGAAAAATACCCATTGGATCACCTTGCTATAAGTAACTAATTGATTATAATTATTACGGATGTGAGGTTGGATACTATTTAATCCAATAACCAAACAAAAAGTCTTTGTCACTATCCTACCAAAAAGAAAATTTAAAAATAACATGTGGGATCCTACAGAAAATGCTGCCAGAAGGCGATCGCACAGAAAATCATTTCTGTCTTGCCCTTCTCCCATCAGGCCCTGCACATACCCCAAATCTTCTGCTGAGGACAGCGTATCCTCAGTTAAATGTACCACAGCACAGAGGGTTACAGTGAGGGAGGAGAGATTGGACCACATCATCCCCTTGCGCCTATTCTGCCAGCAGTGGACTCAGCTGTTTGCAAGAAAGGAATGGAACAATTTAGTTTTGTTTCCCCTCCACAGTAAGCAACATTTTTCTTCATGTATAGGAGGAAGAAAATGCTGATCTTAAGTATTATACTGCCCTGGAATTAGACTAGTTTTCACTACAGTACCTCTTGCTATCTAGTAGGCACTATACTGGCAGGTGACCCAGTGTTTTAACGGGGTTTTTTTGTTTGTTTATTTTGTTTTGCTGTGACTTGACAGCTATAAAAAGATACTCTGCATTAATCTCCACCAGATCTCCAGGACCATTTTCAGACTTAGATGAAACTCCTCCTAATCAGAGTTGACTTTGGGGGGAAATGAAACACATACGGAAATGACAAGCTATGAGAAGGCTAACCACTCCTGTGCCCCAGAGGCTGCTCCAAAAGTTCACAGCGAAACCAAGACCTGGGTGTCGACCTCAAATGTCTCTCCTGAAGAGATGTGACCTGCGGTGTGACATCTAGATGACATGGTCAAACTACCTGAACAGAACGCACACTCGCACCAATCAAATCTTTGGAATGCTTTTCTATTCCCATGGCTATTAACAAAGACTTTGAAGCCTTCATTTTGCCAAGCATCTGTCTTGTGCTCGACTTAAAAGATAACTCTCCCCCTCCATTAATTCCTTTAGGATGTCTTACTCTCTCTATTTTCTTTTTCTTTTTTTTGAGGTTGACCATGATAAGGTATAATCTAATAAAAGGAAATGACAGCTAATGAAAAAAGTCTTTCCCTGCTTAAAAAGAAATTGAAAAAATGTAAGTTGCACAGATTCATAAAAGTGATACATATGTATACTGTGTTTATTCTGGGGATGTCTCTTTTGGATGTTGTGATCAATAGTTCAGACACTTTTAGTGAACTGGGAAGTCTGTGTAAGGGTTGACCAAGGAACCTGGAGGAGACAGACTCATGAACTCTGAAGTGAACCAATTCCCAGTTTGTATTTTATATTCTAGCACAAGATCCGAGTGCAAAATGTACAGTTAAGTGTAAGGAGCATACATGTGTAAAATTTGGTGCATGTTCCTTGAAAATATTCAAGAAAGGTGGCCCAAACTCATCCTCAGATTGCATTGTGTTTTCCAGTATGGGTACCCAAATATCCTCACAGCTGTCTTATCCACTACAATGGATAAATATGTCTAGAATTTGCAAAAAAAACCCCAAAACAATTCCTTTAAAATATGCTGATAGGGGGCTGCAATTCTTTTTGGAGTATTATTTAAAGAGACATGCCAAAATTTCCATCTGTCCTTCCCTCACACCTGATAAGAGTCTTGTGTATTTGGTACTCCAATTTCCTTATCCAAATATTGAATGCAAAGTGAGAATCTGGCTGCCTCAAGGATATAGGTTTATTTATTTAGTAAGGGTGTTTACATGCTGCCCAAAGCAGCTAATAATTTAATAAATATTTGACAAATAATAAAGTTAAAAGCCAGCATCAAATTAAAAAAATCAGTGCACAAAACATCAGCAACAACACAGCCGATGGGCACTGTCCATCAATCAAGTGACTGCAAAGGCCTTCTGGAATAGAATACAAATATCTTCAACTTACACCAGAAGTCCTGCCCAACTCTCCTCTTCATGCAAAAGAAGTTACGAAATTTGTGGGTGGCAACTGAAAATCCCCTCCAGGTCACAACTGATCTCCCTTCAGACAAAGTTGGTTCTTGTAGGCAGACACCATTCATAGATTCAGAACTCCAGCAGGTCAGTTTGGGTCCTTCAGACAATTCAAACCCAAGCTATTTACATCTCTGCCAGCACACTGAATTGAGCCTGGAAGCAAACTGGCACACAAGGCACTTGGTCCAGTAATATGGCTTGGTCTTTCCTTCTCTCCCTTCAGCCCTGGAGCCATGGCCAAAGTCTATCCTGGGAAAGTTTATTCCCAAGCTAATAGCCACACTGCTCCGGTGGCCCCAGTGGGTAGGGGGAAGGGAATGAGACCATTCTCCTTGCTTCTTGTGTGAGTGGAGCTCCTCTCACGGAAGAGAGAAAAAGGAACGATTTTGTGCTCTTTCCCCTCTTTCCAGTCTCATGTTGATTTCTGATATGGCAAAGTCACAGTATAACCTCAGTTTAAGGGGCATGTTCACATTGTGGATATTTTTTTCTAAATTCACCTGGGATCGGAGATCTCCCTGAGATTTTTTTTAAAGGATCTGAGCTTTTGAGAAGGAAAGGGAGTGTGTGTTTACAAAATAAGAACAGTCTACCATAACAATGTCATAATCTGTGATGATCACATGCCTCCTATAAAACTGTCAAATTCACCTTCTGGTAGTTTAATGTGAAGGTATCAATGATACATTTGATAAGTTTACGCATATTATCATCTAGCAAGCTAGTAATGATCAGGAACTAGATCCATGCCTGGAAACATCAGGATTTGTTCACAGGCTCCTATCGCTATTTCCTCATGCACTAGCTGTTATATAGTTGGTATCTCTCAGTCTACTTATTCCTCAGTCTTGTAAAGGAGTGGAATGTTTGTGTGTGTGTGTGTGTGTGTGTGTGTGTGTGTGTGTGTGAGAGAGAGAGAGAGAGAGAGAGAGAGAGAGCATTATCTACAGCTGCAATCTTACCCAGGACGATGAGAAGGAACCAGTGTGATGGAATTGTTCAAGTGTCACCTAGGTTTGGGGAGATTTGGGTTCAAACCCTCACTCAGCCATGAAGCTCAGTGGTGACTTGGACCAGTCAATATCTCAGACTTACCTTCCACATGAAGTAACGTGATGATAAAATGTATACCACCCTGAGTTCCTTTAGGGAAAGGGTAGATTATAAATGGCAGAACTCCTGTTGCTTACAGTAGAACTTACCTACAAGTAAATATGTGCAGGATCAGACTGCAAGACTTCAGGTCAAAATCATTGTCTCATTGTTTATTCGGCTGCACTCTGCCTTCCTTGTGAGATTCATTCCTTATCTTTTGCGGGTGATTCATTCATCACCAGTGCTCCCTTTATAAAGCAACCACTGACATATGTATTGGATTGTTTAAACATTCATTTGATTTCATTTTCCATTCCAAGGATATTTGAATGAATGCTCACTGGTAAGACCTTCGGTTATGACCACACACATCCTGACTGTATTTCCCACATCATCTGGGACACTTCCTCACACTGACACAGAATAAATTAACTAATGAATTCATCATCTTTTCCAAAAAATAAGCCATATGGACTTTTACTGAGACAGGAATCCAAGTTACAAACAAAACGCTACGGCTGCCACAATCTCATGCACACATACATAGGAGTAAGCCCCATTGAGCACAATGTGATCTACTTCTGAATTAGCATGTACAAGATTGGGCTGCCAATTTGTACATGTCTGTAACCTTTAGAGTCATTATACACATATTCACATACTGAATGAGCTCAGAATTCCGCTCTCTCCTTGTAGAGGAAATCCAGTTGCCAAAGCACAGAATTTTCTGTTCCTCTGAAAGGCAGTGGCTGGTAGGCTTTCTTCCGTTCTTTTTTTTAATTTTATTTTACAAAATTTATACCTTGACTTTAGGCCTTCATCAGGGCCACCAAGGTGGTTAACAAAAACATACATTATAGAACTGCGCCTTAAAAAACAATAAAGCCAGAAAAAAGACATAATTAAAACAATTTAAACCAAAACTAAAAGAAACATGGAAAAACAAAAAAGCAAAAACTGAACACAGAGCAGGAAGGAGGGATCACCAAGGGAATGTCAAACAAAACAAAAAAGTCTTCACCTGCTGGCAGAAGACAGCAATAGAAGGGGACAGGTGAGTCTGTCTGGGGAGAGAGTTCCAGAGCTTTAGTGCCACAACTGAGAAGGCCTTCTCCTGAGTTGCCACCTGTCTAATCTCAGTAGGTGGGGGCACCTGAAGCATGGCCTTGAAAGAGGTTGGATAGAAAGAGGTGGACCACTGAGGTTGGGTAGGTTTGTAAAGGAGCAGATGGTCCATCAAATATTCTGGGACCAGCCATATGGGTTTTTAAAGGTCAACACCAGCTTTTTGAGTTGTGCTTGAAAACAGATTTGGAGTCAGTGTAGATGTTCCAAGACTGGAGTGATATGGTCCCTTCAGCCCACTCCAGTCAGTATTCTGGGTGCAACATTCTGCACCAACTGAAGTTTCTGAACACTTTTCAAGGGCAGTCCCATGTGGAGTGCATTGCAGTAGATTAACTAAGGTGGCGGGCACACGCGTGAGATAAAGCGGGGGGGGGGGGGGGGAGGAGAGGCTATTTCTTCCGGCAGAATATGACCCACAGTTGCATGATCACACCTCCTTTTGAAGCTGCAGGCACAGTCCGTCAGTGTGTGATCAGACACAACTGTGGGTGAGTCGTGTTTTTTTTGTCCCTTTCCCCCCCATGCGCTTAAATGAGAGACCAGTGAATTGCACCTCCGCACCAAGGGCTCCCCAAGGAGTTTGCGATGATGTGCATACCGTGGGGGGGGGGGGGGGGTGGCACGGAGTCGGGATGGCCTGATCAGACTATATATATATGACTTCAGCTTTTAAAATTTATCTCATGCTTTCTTTCAGCCAAAGCTTCAGAATTGTGGCAAAGGATCATTTCTAGAAGGGGGCATAGGAGCACTCGCTCTTCCATTCCTTCTTGTTCTATAATAAGGAATGTTCTGATGATATCAGGAACTGAAAATTCCTACCCTCTCTTCTCCAACCCTCTAGCAACAATCTAGAATTCCTTAGAAAAAAGGGAAGCACACATTGCGCTTACTCTTCTCTGAGCCCTCTCATAAATGTTGCTTTTATTCAAACTACAGCAAACAAGAAAATAATATCTAGATGGCCATTCAAATTTTTTTGAGAAGAGACTGCACAAATTCATGACCCGCTTTCACAATAAAAACAAAAAACTCTACAGACATTTTAAAAGGCATGTATTTTGTGAAGCCTCTCTGGTGAATGAAATCAGTGCTGCTGTAGCTTTGGCCCATCACATGAAGTAGGACAGTGCCCCCCGGTGTCCCTTTTTGGAAACAATATTATGGCCTGTAATTTACTATGCCTTTAGTTCTCGAAACAGCCCGACCCACGTCAGATAACAGAGCAACTACTGGTACATGTCAGCATCTCAGGGTCATCTTATGGTATGTTTCACTACATGGTTAGTAATCCCACATGACATGGAAGTAGTCTAAGGGCAGATCTACAGTGGGATGACACGCAAAACATATTACAAGATTTGAGTCCAGTAGCACCTTAAAGCCCAACAAGATTTCCAGGGTACAAATTTTTGAGATTCAAAACTCCCTTCATCAGATACCAAAATCTCCTCTGATGAAGAAAGCTTTGGCTGTTGAAAGCTTATACTCTGAAAATCTTGCTGGTCTTTAAAGTTCTATTGGACTTGAATCTGGCTCTTCTACTGGAGACCAACACAGCTGCCCACCAGAACATGCACAGAATACCTTCTTGCCCTAAAATATTTTATCTGGCACATGACTATAACACTACACAAGGCATCTACCTAAAGCTGAACAGTTTCTTTAGTGCACAAGTAAGTCAGTTAGTCATAATAAAGGTGGAATAAAAATGTTGTAAAATAAAAACAAACAAAATAAATAATGAAAATTAAATCATTCAAAACCAAGCATTGGTTTGAATCCATGCCATTTATAATAGATACAACTATCTCTCATACCCTTATCTTAAATTTCAATTTACTATATCAGAGTCTATAAACAACCTGTTCTGAAATAATTTCACTTCAGAAAATTCTAGACTTCAGATACGTATAGAATCAGAGAATATACTTTCAGGACAGATCCTACAGATGCACAAGTGGAAGACAGCAGATCTTTCCAGCCTTTCCTCAACAGCCATCACTGTGTTCCTGAAGAAAAACATATCCCAAAGCCATAGTGTGGATTAATTGAGCTCGATCCAAAAGGTTCCAGCTGCCAGAAAGAAAAACTCCCAAGGATTTGGCAAGGGTTAACCTGCTGTAGGGCTGAGACTGAGGTGTAACTATTTTTTGAGACTGTTTCAGTCTACTATAACAGAGAATTTAAAAAGGGTAAAGATGGCCTTTATTTCTAACAATATGTGGTAGATTTTGTTTATTATCCTGGGGGGATCCCACCCCTTAGGTACTCAGACAGACACTTGCTCACCTTGCACTAAATGCCTCCAGGGAAGGAAGACAGTCCATTCTGTGACCATGCTGATCAGACAGTGTTAATTCTGCCCTAAGCAGATAGATTTGTATTTGTTGCTGTGGCCATTGTGCCATTCCCCCCCCCCCCCCCCCGCAAGTTCTATTGTCTCAGCCTAACTACATTATTTTGTCTTAGTACGAATCGTTGTTGTTAGATTCAAATGTTAACATATCTTGTAACCTGCTCACTGATCACCTGATGTTATCGTAGTTTGTAATCTGCTTTCTAATCAAATGAAAGTTTCTATCATACTCATAATCCTCCCTAGATCCCAGTGAGACAGGCAGACTATAGATGAAAATAACAATAATAAAAATAAATGGTTTCTCAGAAACTCCTTTCTGCAGAATTGATTCTTCTGCCCATTTCTGGAGTGTAAACAATTGTTGAACTCTATTGAGTCTTCTACAATTTCATCTTGCATTTTCATGTCCATCAGTGGATATGAAGTTATAAAATGTAATAAAAGTTATAAAATGTTATACAATGGCTTTATAAGTTTATAAGTTATAAAATGGCTTTATAAGTTTGTCTTCTATAGAAAACAAAATTTTATCCAAGTCTATAGGCATATCTTGAAATCCTGTTACATGATTATTTGTGTACCTAGAGTCTAGTTGGGCCCTCTCCCACCAGTTCAAATGGATATTTTTTCCCTCAAGTTTGTCTTGTTGTAATATTTTATTTTGATTGTCCAGTAAATCTTCATATCTCCATAGAAGTTCTTTCGAAAATACCATAGGATTTATGAAGGACTCTAGTGGCGAGACCCATTTAGATATTTTAGTGTAACACAGTTTTTGTACCTCTTCCCATACCTTTAATAAGGTTGCTCTTAGTATATGCTGTTTAAAATATGTATGATTACTACTTTTCTCATACCATACAAAGGCATGCCACCCTAATTTCAAATCATGTCCTTCTAGTTTCAGAAGTCTCGTATTCTCCAATAGATCCATTCTTTCATCCATGACAAAGCTTTGTAATATGTTTGCCAGTCTGGTAGTACAAATCCTCCTCTCTCTTTGACATCTTGCAGGGCTTTTATTTTAATTCTGGGATTTTTTCCCCTGCCATATAAATTGCTGTATAAGTTTATCAATTTCTTTAAAATATTGTTGGTTTTTTATAATTGCTATTGTTTGGAATAGAAAAATGAGTCTTGGTAATATATTAATCTTCACCGTAGCTATTCTTCCTAGAAAATATAGTTGTAAATGCTTCCATTTTTCTAAATCTTTTTGGATTTCCCTTAAAAGTTTTACATAATTGTCCTGAAATAACAAACTACATTTATTAGTTAAGGTAATTCCAAGGTATTTTATTTTATTCTGTATTTAATTCCGGAACAATTTTGAAGCAATTGAATTTGATTATTAGTACAGTTTTTTACAAGTATTGTAGGGGGGGTTTTAGGTTGATTTTTAGTCCTGCATATTGACCATAACCTTTTATCAACAATAAAAGTTGATTGATGGATGTTTGGGGATTTTCCAATATAAAGACCAAATCATCTGCAAATGCTTGTAATTGATATTCTTCTCCTTTTAACTTGAGTACTTTAATTGCAGTATCTTTTCTTACCATGTCACATGTTTCCAGAACAAAAATAGATAGTAGAGGAGATAATGGGCATCTTTGTCTGGTTCCTTTTTCAATTTCAATATTTTGCGAGAGATCACTATTTACCACAATTTTGGTGCTTTGTTTTGTATATATTGCTTTCACCATTGTGTAAAAAAAATCACCACACTGCCAAGCTTGTAGCTGTTCCAGCATAAAGGCCCACATAAAGTTATCAAAAGCCTTCTCTGCATCTAGAAATATCAGTGCCAATTGTTTTTCAGGATGCATTTCAAAGTATTCTAATACATTCAAAATAGTTCTCACATTGTTTCTCATTTGTCTGTTTGGTAAAAATCCTGATTGGTCTTGATGAATTGTCTGAATCAGAACCTTCAGTCTACTAGCCAAGATAGATGTGAAAATTTTGTAGTCCACATTCAATAAGGAAATTGGTCTGTAATTTCTAATTTCTTTCTCGTCTGTTTCTGGTTTATGGATTAGTGTAATTATTGCTTGGTT
The DNA here is from genome assembly GCA_029233225.1 of Lepidodactylus listeri. NCBI lineage: Eukaryota > Metazoa > Chordata > Lepidosauria > Squamata > Gekkonidae > Lepidodactylus > Lepidodactylus listeri. Next base: position 49,496,644 of record JARCFY010000005.1, on the reverse strand, counting down.
CCAAGATTCTGGAAATTGCTTCTTTTCGAATATGTTTCGTATGGTAAGTTTCAGTGGTAATGCAATTTGATCTTCAAATATCTGGTAAAATTCTGCTGGGAATCCATTTGGAGTCTTCTTTTTCTTTTGTTTTTTAATTGCTTCAAGCACTTCAGGAAAAGATATTGGATCACTTAATGTTTTTCTTTGTTCTTCTGAAAAGACTTTGTTATTGTGGATCTTTAAAAAATCTCTAATTTGGTCTTGCTTGACATTTCCTTCTTGGTATAAATTTTTATAAAAGGTTTCAATTATAGTTTCTAAGTCTTTATGTATGTTTTTTTTCTTCTCCTCTTTCATTTTTCAGTATTTTTATGTTTCTTTTCTTATTCTTTTCTTAATTTATATGCCAGCCATTTGTTGGCTCATTTGCTTTTTCAAAATAGATCTGTTTGGCAAACATTATCTTTGTGATCTCTTGTGTCAATAGGCAGTTAAGTTGATGTTGTAAATTTTTTATCCTGATCCTTGCTTGTTCTGTTGAAGGGTGTATTTTCAATTTTTCCTCTTCTTGTTTAATTTGCTCTTCAATCTGTGTATATTTTTGTTCCTTTTTCTTCTCATCCAAGCATCTTGCTCAAGACACCATCCTCTTGCAAAGGCCTTAAAGCATCCCATATGATATCCATAGTCATATCTGGTTGAATATTAATTTTAAAGAAATCTTGGAATTCTTTTTTGGAATTTTCTAAGAAATTGGTGTCTTTCAGAAGTCATAGGTTTATGGACCACCTGCTTTTCTTTATTGTATCTTGTAAAGTCAAAAGTAAGGGGCTGCAAATAGAATCTCGGCTTCTATTATATTAGTAGACATAATTGTCGAAATCCAAGTCATATCCAATCTTGACTAGGACATGACTTGCTGAATAAAAAGTATAGTCTAATTTGCTGATAATCCTCGTTCTCCATGCAAACTAAGTTCTTCAACTAATTTTAAAAAGGAATTTGATAACTCATTTCCTTTTTTGTTGTTGTTTACCTGTTTGACTTTTCCTATCAATGGTTTTGCCAAATACTGCGTTGAAGTCTCCAATTATACAAATTTCTTCAAATGTTAGGGTAGTTTGGGAAAAGAAAGAGACCTCTGCAGGGTATAATGCCATAGAGACCATCTTTCAAAGCAGCTATTTTCTCCAGGGAAACTGATCTTTGTAATCTGGAAATCTGTTGTAATTCTGAAAGATCTTGAGGTTTCACCTGGAGGTTGGCAACCCTGATTTTACCCAAAGGATTTGCTCTTCCTTGACAATGAATCTGGATTTGGAACTTTGATCACTTAAACACTGATTGCCTTATCAACAATTAGGTGATCACCCTATCAGCTAACAGTATACCCAAAAACTACTAGCCAAGTCCAGTCATATCAGTTTAAACAATTCCTGAAGTTTCCAAGGGTCTTCAACAAAATCTGCTGTGGTTTTCATGCCAGTAATATGGAAACAGCAAACAACTGTGGGTAGTGTTTCACAACCAAGTAGAAACAAGAGGCTTTTCAATGAGGCTGGAACCTTTTAAAGTTCCGTCCCTATTACTTGAGCACACAGAGTCTTCTTTATAAAAGAGTTGCCATAAGACTAAGGAGCTCTGGATGGGTGGAAACAGCTTCTAACCCAAGCCAGATTATCCCTCAGGAAAAAGAAAAACCCACAAAACTGCCAGCACACAACTTTCTTTTCTGAAACAAGAGAGCAAAACATTTCTTTTATTTTTTTTACAACAGTTTGTGCAATGAAATATGAAGATATAGTCAGTTTACATGGGCCAGCCTCTTTCCTCATAAAGAGCAGCTGGGAATTTTGTGCATGATCCAGCTAAACTTTAGCATTTTTAGGTCTCATTGGTAAGGTTCAATGATATAGTTACCCGTACACTTAAAAAGCTCCTATTTAATGCTGTAGGATTTTTCAGTGCATAATTGTAGCTGAATTGTGCCCTTTCTAAATGCTACCACCTGTACTGATTGTAATTCATTCTAAGAAATTTCTGATTCAACCTGGTGCTGACGCTCATTCCAAATTGTGCAATAAATCCAATACTGGAGAAAGAAAGGCAGGCCAAGCCTTTCCTTGGCAGCGGTACCTGTAATTAATTTATGCACTTAGATATTTATATCCCTGTTTTCTTCCCAAATAGGAAGACCCAAAGCAGCCTGCATCCTCCTCCGCTCATCCATTTGATCCTCAGAACAACCGCCTGTGTGAGGTAGGTTACTCTGAGAAAGAGTGACTGGCCCAAGGTCACCCAGCAAGCTTCTACAGCAGAGTAGCACCGCAAATTTACAGCAAATTTACACCGGGGTCTCCCAGATCCTAGTCCAGCATTCTAACCACCACACAAGACTGACACCAACATCATGGTTCCATCACAGTGTGATCATAATCATTCTAGTTTAGCCTTGATCCCAAATCCAAGGTCTCTTGGTCCTTCTCCTGCACCTACTGCTGGCGATTCAGCTATGTGCCATCAAAGTTTCTTCAACCCACAAACTGTAAATCAATGCACCTTTTGAATATGGCAACAACTGTGGCTTTACAATGCTACATTGCAATTTCTTTCTTTTGCATTTTAGCCAAAAATTAGAGGGCATGCCATGAAATGACTGTAATGTTACAGTGATATGTAGTTTATGTGAAAATACTCCAACCCAGTTGAGGACTTTCCCACATTCTCATTTTACTGGTTGATCAGTTCCTGTCTCCTCAGGGTCCCCCCCCCCCCTTCTGCATGTGTTTTGCTCCCTCTAGTGGTCAATTTGATATCAAACAGGTTCCCCCCCCCCCCCCCAGTTTATCTCCCTGTGCTTTTAAATCTACAGGGAAATAAACTGGGGGGGGGGACCTGTTTGATGTCAAATTGACCACTAGAGGGAGCAAAACACATACAGAACAGGACCTCCCCCCAAAAAACAGGAACTTAACAACCAGTAAAATGAGAATGCGGGAAAGCCCTGAGTGACATCTCAGAAGTTCTTGATTCTCGATGGTGGACAGGCCACACAATGACTAGTGGTTTCTCAGTGGGTTACAACCATTTCTGTTTGTCTGTGTGGAAAACTTTAAAAGGGGCTTGTTTAAAAAACAAAAATCCAGGATCCATATGTGGATGGCTGCCTGTTGTTTATTTTGGAGGAAGTGTATTCAAGCACCAGGAAAAATCAGCCCTCATGGTTAGCCACAGAAAATCTTTCTTCATCTTGATTTTAAGCTGTGTAAAACCGATTTTTTATTAGATTGGAACTGAGATTAAAAGCCATTTGGTACTCTATCCTCCCCAAATGTCTCAACAGTGAATTTGGCATATAAAGCTTCTCTCTACCATATCCCAGTTTCAATGTGGGTCTTATTTGTGGGCATGTAGGCATGCCCACGAATAATGTGCCAGACCCATTTCTGTTACAGACTGATTTCCTGTCACTACAAGTGTCTACAGAGCGTTGAATCCGCTTACATGATTTAAATGCATGTTTCTTCCTAAGTGCTATGTTCTTTATATACTGGGATCTGCGATATAAATATATACAGAGTATTACCTTTACCTCACGTGCCAGCAAAAGCTAATCCTCCCAGCAGCTGTTACCACTCAAGCACAAAATGAATATGAATTTAACTGTGCCTGGATCCAGCCTAATAAATTCTATTGTTTTTCTAAGCACTTCTGTGAATTAAAGTGAACTCTGGGTTGCCATCCAAATGCATGTATGAGGCTGGAGTGGCTTTTAGGCATGTAGCCAAATAGCTTCCCAATTCCCTAATAGGGTATAACTCTCACTCCAGAAGAAGCTTGCATCTAAGGCTGAAAAACAAGCTCTGCTCTATTTCCTTGCCAGTTATTTTTTTTAAAAAATCTCAGCACTGGCTCAGGGCCTCAGCAGTGGGGTTTCCACCCTCCAGGTGGGGCCTGGAGCATAGGCATCAACTTCAGGGGGGCTGGGGAGCTGGAGCCCCCCCCCCCCAAACTTTTCCAGGAGGTGCTGAGCCTCTACCGGAGACAATGGACTGTGATGTCTCTGGCCCAGCCCCAGCCCCCCCCCCCCCCGGAAATTGGAAAGTCTACACCCTTGGCCTGGAGATCTCCTGGAATTATGACTCATCTCCAGACAACAGAGGTCAGCTCCCGTGAAGAAAATGGCTGCTTTGTGGAGTGAACTGTATGGCATTATACCCTGATGAGGGTGCAGTAGGGTTGCCAATAGGGTTGCCTCAGGTGGCAACCTGGAGACCCCTAGCTATTACAGTTGATCTCCAGATGATCAAGACCAGTTCCCTCTGCTTTAAATTATAGCATTTTATCTGATAAGGTCCCTATCCTCCTCAAACCCCACCTTCCCCAGGCTCCACCCCCAAAATCTCCAGGTATTTCCCCAACCCAGAGCTGGAAATCCTTGTTGCCAATATCCAGGTGGGGCCTGAGGATCTCTCAGAATTACAGTGGATCTCTAGGCTACAGTGATCAGTTTCCCCCCACGGAGATCTCTGCCTTCCCAAACTCCATCCTCCCCAAACTCCACCCCCAAATCTCCAGGAATTCCCCAACTCAAAGTTGGCAACCCTAACAGTCATCAGGCCTAAAAGTTCTGGAAGAGAACTCCTGAAAAACATGTTTCTCAGATTTCAGACAGCTGAGCAGACACCAACCAGTGTGTTCAGAGCGTGTTGCATGCGAAAGCAGGCCTAGTCACACCCAGTGCAGACAGAGATATCACAGAATTATCTACTCCTAACAGAAAGCAGTTGGAAAGAAGCCAAACTAGAGCAGTGACATGCAGAGATCCAATGAGCACCTTCCTCTGCTTGGACTCACTGGAGACATCACTTTTTGTACAAGTGGTTTTTTCATCTATACAACAGCTTTGGCCATTTCCCCTTCTCCCTTGCCTTTCCCTTGCACTTGGAGATTATAGGACATGGAAAAAACGATGGTCTTTTTAAAGCCTCATCATATCAGAATGTATTCTGAGGCAACAGCTCAGAGGTTAAAGACCAGACTGCCAATAGTTCTGCAGTGCAGAATCTAGGAATTATTGGGCAAGCAGCAAGCCTTGTGCAGCACAACTGTACTACAGCAACTACTACAGACATTCAGTGGGATGCTCTCGCAGCAGGCAAAGGGCGGAGGGAAGTGGCTGAGGCCATTGTAAGTTAGGTGCTTTTGTGTAAATAAACTACTTGTAAAGGAAACTTGTTTATTTGAACTCCAGATATAGAAATAAATGAAAAACCTACTCTATTCTTTCCCTGCATGGAAACTGCATCTCCTGGAAGGGGGAGATTTGACTGGAAGATATGTAAGTTTCAATAGGTTTTGTTTATAAAGTGAGTCTATAGCTGTATCATTTGTGAACCAAGAAAAAAGAGCATCACAGAGACTTCCCCAATAGTGGATAAGGCTGCCAACCTTCAGGTGGGGGCCAGAGATCTCCGCCTAGAATTTCTGACAAGTACCAGTTCTCCTGGAGAAAATGGCTGCCGGGGGGCGGGGCGGACTTCCTAGCATTGTGTCCCCACCCTACTGAGGCTCCTCCCTGCCCTAAACTTCACCGGAGAATGTTCCGTAATCTGTTGTTATCCTTGTTGCTAAATCCAGTTTTTATTTGAATGCGCACTCTTCACTCTCTCTCAAAAAGGTTAGTCTTTTGGGGCGGGGATTTTTAAAAAAATTTTTTTGCTGCATTTTAAACGTTTTTGATGGGGGGTTTTTGCGTTTTGTTCTGCTGCCTCGATATTTTTCTTGAACCCTTTCTTAAACAGTGTCCGCGAATTACCTGTGCACGGGGGATAAACATACTTTACGTTAAAAAAAATATATCCAGGAATAAGTCAGAGAACTCCCTAATTTTCACTAACACGAGCAGAGGACTGCCTCGAGGAGGCCACGGCAATAAATCGAAGAGGACTATTTGCCTGCTGGACTACGTTACCCAGCATACCGTGAGCGGATATCCGGAAGCAAAGGAAGCCCTTCTGGGTCAGTCTGTGATGGCTGGACTAGGAGCGACCCGGTGCTTGCAGGGCGGGCGGCCTCGTGTAGTTTCTCTTTTCTCGAGATGGTCGCGCCTGAGCGGAGCCGCATGGGGACGACGGGGACTCTGCCAGGGCTCGGAGGCGGGTGAGTCTTTTATTTTGCATTAATGTTGAGAGCAGCCTTGAAAGGAGGAGGAGGAAGGCGAGCGGACGCTCGGTTATGGAGCAGGCGCCCTGTTGAATCAGAAGAGCTCATCCATCCTATGACTTATTTCCACTTGGTGAGTTTCTGCTGAGTGTGTGAACTGCCTCCGTTGACAAAGCACCCAGCCTGTGGTTATGTGAAAGATTTATAATTTATTTTAAGTTGCTGTGCACCTCCTATTCACGCAACAATAAATATAATGAATAGTTATGGTTTTTTTAAACAACAACAACAACAGCTAATAAACAAGAGAAGAATCAGGCAATGACAGCCAGAGAGAATTTAAAACCAGGTATTTTATTTTATTGAATTACTTTATTTGTAGTCTGCCTTTCTTGTGGGTGTAATAGGAAGGGTGTGGGGGTGTGTGTGTGTGTTTGCACACGCACGATTAAGGAACACACAACTACATAGAATTATCTGACATTAAAAGATTGCCCTATACATGCAAGGCGTCATTTAAGTGTGTATCCTTCTGATGATCAGCTTTGACATATAGGTCAGTATTAAAATTGGCTATTTAATACTATTGGCACTAGGTGAGAGGCTGTCACCTAGATACCCCTTGGTATGTGGGGTTCCTCAAGGGGCAGTCCTCTCACCATTGCTGTTTAACATCGGTATGTGCCCCCTTGCCCAGCTGATGTCAATTTTGGGCTGGGATACCATCATTACACTGCTGACACTCAGTTGTATCTGTTGATGGGCATCTGGCTGGGAGGCCGGTGGCTTTGGTGGGATGGTTGAAACAGAGCCAGCTGAGACTGAATCCAACAAAGATGGAGGTTCTGTGGGTGGGTGGGGGAGATGAAGGAATGGGCTGCCAATTCCCGACTCTTGATGGTGTGCCTTTAATCCCGGCACCAACTGTCAAGAGTCTTGGTGTGTTTCTGGATGCATCCTTATTGATGGAGGCCCAGATCACATTGCTAAGCTGGCATTTTTCCAGCTACACCAGGTCAGGCAACTAGCCCCCTTCCTGTCTTGTGCTGATCTAGCCACAGTGATCCATGCAATGGTCATCTCCAGCCTAGACTACTGTAACTTGCTCTATGCAGGGCTACCCTTGAGACTGACCCCGAAATTACAACTGGTCCAGAATGCAGTGGCATGGGTTCTTACTGAAACCCCACGGACCGTGCATATTCAACCAGTACTGTACCAGCTGCACTGGCTCCTGGTTGAATACTGGATCAGGTCCAAGGTTCTGGTATTAACCTTCAGGACCACTTCTCCTGATATAGCCTCTGAAAAGCACTACGCTCAGGAGAGAAAAACCTGCTGTTGGTCCCTGACACAAAATACATTCGGTTGTCCTCAACCAGACCATGGCCCCAACCTGATGGAACTCTCTGTCTAATGACATCTATGCCCTGTGGGATTTAGTGCAGTTCCACAGGGCCTGTAAGGCAGAGATGTTCCACCAGACCTATGGTTGAGGACAGCAACAGTTTTCCACCTGTCCTGGCCCTCTCTTTCTCGCCTCCCCCCTTGGGGTAGTGATAATATAGAGCCATCTGTTATTGTTATACGGTTTACTGTTTTAGGTGTTTTTAATTTGATTTGAATGTACTTGTACAACTGTTGTACACTGCCCTGAGCCTTGTTTCACAGGGGAGGGCGATCTATAAGCCAAATTTATAAATAAATAAATTTATATGGGTCCTGTGCTTTGTTCCACTTGGGCCAGCAGCACATCTGCATGTGAAATTTCAGCTGATTTTTCTTTCTCTGCTACAGACCCCACGTGCCCACCCCAGTAGTAGGATTATGGCCAGGACATTGGAGAAAGGGGGCATTGTGCCCATTGAGTTTAGGATGCAGCTGTTGTAGTTCGGCTATACTATTATAAAATTATCTTGCTTCCATGTTCTGTATGTTCAGAATCACTTCTAAAATGTTTCTCTGATATCCTTCTCCCTTCAGTGTAACATTCTTTGATACACTGTTGGCTTGTTTGGTAGGCTCCATGATACTTTAAGCCTTCTGCAACACACTCACAGTGGGCACTTGCATGGGTTGAATAATAGTGTTTAAATCTATCTTTGTTTCGCCTTAATTTTTTGTTTTTATAAATATTTGAGCAGTCATGTTTCCACCTTCCCTGCTGCTTGGACTAAATCCTTGTTTTTCAGATGAAAACAAATCTAGCATTACAAAGCCTGCCTTTATGGATGAAAGAGTTCAAAGCCTGCTCTGCAAGATGACAGGGCTGAACTTGCAGAAGGTGTTTAAACCCATAAAACAGGAACTTGAACCTCCAAAGTACAAGCTCATGACAGAATTGCAACTGGAGGAGGTATACATCATCAGTTTTGCAGAAATATGTCATTTTAGGATGCTGCTAGACTACGCTTTTTAAAAACTGGTTCAGTCAAGAGTTGGCATTTCAGGCTATCGTAGGAGGGGAGTGGCAACTGTGTTCTATGGACAGAAGTCCTTGTGTGCCCATGAAAGGAGTAGTTTGAATCTTACCAACACAACATAAAACATTTAAATGTTCCTATTACATCTAAAGTGAATTCAGTTCAATTTATTACGATCAAAGATCAGCAAATACCTTAAAATGTTACATATAGTTAACAACAAAATACAGCCAGACAATTGGTACTGGTAAAAATTTTAGTTCAGTTAAATCTTGCTACCTTAACAGTAGTTTCATTACAAATATCAGCTAAAAGAAGAGTAGAATAAAACTGATTAGACCTGCCTGGGTAGGCAAAGACTATTGGCGTAATATATTTAAAACGAATCTCGTGATAAAATCGACAAGATAAAAGAACATGCTCAGCCTGTCCAGAATTACAAGGACAGAGTCGGCTTGCGTATGGGGTATGAGCATATCTCCCTTGCAGGAGGGCAGATGGGAGAACATTTAATTGTGCTAAAGTGAAAGCTCTGCGGTACTTTGGGAGTTCTAACAAAGGTAACTGGATGGAGCAAAATTTAGGCTTTTGTTTCTTACCACTAAAAAGTGTGAGGCCCGTGCTCTGTCCATTTGGAGATAAGCGTCCCATAACCTTTGTTTGACAACAGCTTTGGCTCCTTGAAATCCAAGGCATAAAAGGGCAGTACTAGAGAAGCCAAGAAGTGCCAGTTTGTATTCTGTTGCGGAAACCCAGTTTGAGCAGAAACTATCTGAAAGGATTAAGGGGGTCAGCCCTGATGGAAGGAGTTTTAATTTAAGCCAAAAACCTATGGCATAAAACCAGACCCGAAAGTGAATTCAAAACAACCTTCCGTATCAGAAATGATCAGACATTATCCAGATGCAATCAAGTACTTGACATAAATCAATTGTCATAAGCTGTTCAGAGAACAGAAAGGAATTTTTTTTCTGAGTTTGCAGTCCTGAAGCATCTAAACAAGTATTTCTGTGAATGTAAATGAGTAATAGATGGTGTACAAGCTGAGGCCTGCAAGGAATCATGGGAAGGGTCAACAGTTTGTAAATCTCACTGCCACCCAGAAAATCCTCCCCTCCAAGATTCTTTTTCTCTTGGGGGCTTGAGCAGGGTCATTTTTCTTCATTCTCATTTTTTCCTTTATCTGACACTTCAAGAGCATTTTTGAGCTCTTGCCAGACTTTTTTTTTCCTGAGTAATTTCCACATGCCTTGGGATTCAGTGGGTAGAGACCTCTGCCTTTTCTGAAGGTTCCCATCTAGGCAGGGGCCAGACAGTTTACTATTAGATATAATGGGAATCTATAAAATGTATGGATTTGGTATTTTTTACTAATGTTTGAACAGTTGTCAAGTGTAGATGTTGCCACATTAGAAATGCAGTACCCTCTATCAAAAATTCATAGAAAACAAACAAAAATACCCCCGAAATTATAATGCTGTTAATAACAAATAATTGCTTCTGCATCTGTATTTGAAATGACTTTGTTATAATTTTACAGTGTATTTTTCTTATGGCTGCCTTATTGCCACAGCGGGTGAACTCCTTTTACAGTGCCCATGTGAGTCAAATGATTCAGTGGCATTTTACAGCTGTAATTAACTTTCACTTTTCTTTTCAGGCCACGAGGAAAGCTGTTGAGAAAGCTAGAGAGAGGCTGGAAATGCCTCCTGTATTAAGTGAGCGGGAACCCATTAATGATGTATTATCAGAAGACAAGATTCTTGATGGAGTTGAGCCTTACAAATATATATTTACAGACTTAACATACGATACTCCACACCGTGTGAGTCTTGTTAGTTGCCCTGGTACAGCACTGAATCTTGGCACAGCATTACCTACTTGATAGCCTTGAACTGATCAGTTTGTGATTTCACTAATAAACCCTGTAGTTGAAAAGGAAATATCCAATTTTCCTTAACTTATTATCCATACAAGACCACAAAGGGAACGGTGCCAAATGGGAGGATGTGCACAGTGGTGCATAGGAAGAATGGAGGCTAAATATTTCAAATCAGGCACAAAATAGATCTTTATATTTTATTTTTTTAAAGTAAGTGTTGTGGCTTTTGTGCAGTAGGGTTATACAGGCCCTATGATACAGTTGTTTCAAGAAATTGGTTTGAATTAGGGCTGATGCTTGGTTAAAGAAATCTTGGTCAATTTAATCATTTGAGATTTATCAGGTAAATAATGGTTTATGGATAAACACAAGATTTCTGAAGAAAAAACAATACAGGGTTGGATCCCATAGATCTCTTCCACTAACAGCAATGCTTTTCTCTGGTGCAAGTACCCTACTGCTGATGCAAGAGACTCTACCACTGGCAGAAGGATCCATGTGTTAGTGGAAAGTGCTTCAATTAAAGCAGTGTATCAATGGAATTCAATCCATTGGATGTATGCCTACAAATTAGTGTGCTTTTATCTTTTTATTTTTCATTTTATATGTTCATTAAAATTCCTTTAATTTTAGTTTTGCTGTGTGATTGAGGGAGATTCCAAGCCTGGGAATCTCCTTCCCTCAGACAGAACCTCCACAAGGCACAAAGGATCTTTCCTTGTCTTCAGAGGCTCAGCAGGAACATGTGGAGCACAGCATCTCGGGGATCCTTCTTTTATGATCAAAACATACAACCTTAAATGAGCCATTTGTCTGACTAAAATGGCAGCCCTTGTTTTGTATATGCTGTTAGGCTGAGTTGGTTTTGGGACTGATAGCTGCATTTGCTGAATTAATAAATATTTTGTAGCATGATGGATTAGACAGTATAAACTTAAGCACTTTGCAGCCATTCATAAGAGAATTAATAGAACTATGATTAAAATGGCAGCTCTGCTAAAAAAATTTCTCCATTTCAGGAACGTTTCATTGTAGTTCGAGAAACGAATGGAGTATTACGCAAGGCCACTTGGGAGGAACGGGACAGGATGATACAGATCTTCTTCCCAAGAGAAGGCCGTGAGATTGCCCCTCCACCTCTATTTAAGGATGAAAACCTTACGGTAGAATAAGTTGGTAGTCCTTGAGAAAGTCATTTAATTTACTTCTTGTAGGTAACAGCAGGTCCATGGCCTGTTCCGTTTCTGTTGCAGCCTCTTGCCACTTCGTCAATCGTTTCTCTACCATGCTTTTCACTACTCTACCACTAACCCCATCATAATTAAATTTGGCTGAGCATGTGACATACACATCTGTTAATCATTCATTCCTGGAATACTGTTCATATGTTTTTGGGTTAGATCCAGACAACTGTCTCCAAAAGCTTCCACATGTAGAACATACTTTTCCTGCCTCCACCCATCTCTTGCAGCAGCAGCCCCAACCCCCGACCCCCTGGAGATTGTGTTTCTCAGGGAGGGGGACCTGCCTGGAACATGATGGGGGGGGCGTTTTGAGTGGTTGCTAGAGGGGGGAGGCAGGAGTTGCTACTGGTGGGAGCAGTGAAATGGACATGCATTTCACCTTGCCAGATGAAACCTTTTTTTCGGGGTGGGGTGGGGTTTGACACTTGGCAAGCTCAATATTCAGCTTAGTTGTCACAAATAGTGTCATTCCCCCCCTCCCCCGAAACCAGGCATATTAGATTATTTTGTGCCATACAGGCCACTTAGATGCATTGGTATCAAAATATATGCCAGATATATTTTTTAAAAGGTTTGGTGGCTTTCCTTCTAGTTTTTAATCCAGAACTTGCATAGCTTTCCTTTAAAAGTAAGAACCTTAGCCAAACTTAATTTGAACTCTTGTGTTAATATGCTGTAAATCTGGACATTTCACAATGACGACAGACCTTGAATTGATGTTTTGAAACCAGCTGGTCACTAGAATGTTCCCAAATGTGAAAATACTAATTAAGAAAATATTAAAAGTCCGCCTTTCCTTCCAATAGCAAGTTAAAGAATTTCTTATCCATAAGGAAAAGAATTTAATTTTTTTAAAAAGCAATAACTTTTCTTCAGGATCAGCAAAATCTTTATTATATTCTGTCAGTCAGGTAATAAAATCTAGTTGTTGTAATCTCAAACACTAGCTGGAAGCCTCAAATTGAATAGCAGTGGTATGTTTTTATTTTAACTGTACTTCCCAGCATCCTGTTAGGGCACTGGTTCAAATGTTTTCCTCACTTGCACCTTGAAGAAAAGTTCACTGATATTGCAGATGTCTAGGACTGGGATGTTGCTTTTACTGACTTGGGCTTTTTTGAGAGAGAAAACAGGATTCAAATATAGTAACAATTGTTGTTTTAGACTGTGTTTCGTCAGGACCATCATGAAGAGCTCCTTAATCTCTGCCTTACACAATTTGAGCCAGATTCATCTGACTATATCAGGGTGAGTTCCGAGCACTGGAGAAGGGTATTTGGGGCATTACAGAGATGACTACGTGTATTTAAATCTAGAAAGTGAACGTTAATGTTTCAACTCTTTCTTGGGCAGGTTCATCATCGTACGTATGAGGACATTGATAAACATGCAAAGTATGACCTTCTGCGTTCAACAAGACACTTTGGAGGAATGGTGTGGTATCTTGTAAATAGGAAGAGGACAGATGGGTTGCTGATGGACATGATTCAAAGGGATCTGTAAGTGCTGCTTGATGAGCTAAAAATGTACATGTAGAGGAATTACCATAAATATTACTTGTTTCCCAAATCAGTATTGTTTTAAATGGTAAGCCATCTAGATCATACTGCACTAAAAATGTGACTAGGAACACTGTTATAATCAGCTGTCACTTAAACTGATGGATTAGTGTGACCCAATTGTTTAACGTCTCATTGCTTACTTTTGCTTTTGCCTGTGTTCAGGTCCCATTGTTGCCCACAACACTTGTGTGTTGGTGTAGCTGAAAATATTGACCCCTATCCACACCTCTAAAGATGGGTTTGTCCCAGAATACAGCAGCAACATGACCTTGAGTTGATAGTCCCTTGCAGACTGTCAACAGACTAGATCTTTCTTTAATGAATACTGCCATTGAGAATAAACCCCCTGACCAAAGTAGAACAACTTCCAACTAACTTACAGATAAGGACTGCACAGCTGTCAGTCTTAATTCCAATGATAATCTTCTATGGTCTCTTAAAGGTGAAGAACTTAAGCTATACTTAATGGTATAAAAACTGTTGGGAAGTGGCTTTAATGAAACCAAAAGGAGTTTGTGTACATCGCAGGTAGGTATTAACTGATTTAAGGGACGTGTACAACTACAGAACTCTATGCAAAATTCACAATCCAATCCCATACAATGTTGTCTTAGTACAATAGGCTTACACGAAAATAATTCTACATAGGACTGCACTGTCAGTCACCCAGCTTGTGAGTAAATAGTATAGAACTCTGGTAAACCCACTTTTTAAAAACAGGATACAAGCAATGCACTGAAGTATAAAAGTAAATGACTTGTATTAAGCTTGGTTCAAAGCTTATAAAGAATGTGATTGCTATGTATCTAAATAGATGAACTAGAAATGTCACAAAATCATACACTTCAATATAAATCCCATGATTTGGACCTGGAGATGACGACATTAAGCAACATTTTTTCCTTGGCTGATCTACACTTAACTGTAGGTGGAACAGAGAAAAATATAGTGGATGTAATTCTCAGTGCAGTACTACCTTCAGTACCATTATGCTTCCAGGAGATACTAATCATGCGAGTGTCTATATACTGATTGTATACTTTTTTTTAGGTTGGATGATGCCGCAAGCCTGGTCACCCTTTTTCACATGCTCCATCCTGAATGCCAATCCGCAAGAGAAGCGCAAAAACACAATCTCAAAGAGCTAGATTTAATTAAGGTACATATAATCATTTCCTGCTTTTGAATGTTAAAAAAGGTGAGAAAATATATGCATTAATATTGTCGGGTGACACAGCTGATACTTGTCTTGTTGCAGCATAAGAACATAAGAAATCAATCTAAAAGCAAAGTTCTTACACTTGTATAACTTGCCATGTTGAATGTCAGAGCTGCTTATCTGCTTAATTTCACCAGGTGACTAATTACAGTTAGAACAGTGGCTCAGTTTCACTGTTTCAAAATCACATGTTAAACTAATACTTAAGCTGTTGAATTTTTCCAAAGTACTTTCATTTGTATTTTGTTGTAGGCTTTTGTGAAGACAGAAGTACAGAGGGCTGGATATATTGAACTGGCACTTCAGGCTTACCACGAAAATTTGCCTCAATCTGAAGCTTCATAAAATGATTCACTTGGTCCATCTCATGTAATATCTGAAGTGTCTAAAATGTACATAGAACTTAAATAAAACTGTCACTGTATATCTTACAGGATAAAAAATAACTGGCCTGTTTGATCAAGTAAGTATTCTACCTTTTCATTAAAATCATAATTTTGCAGGTACAATACTTAGTAGTCAAGACATTGAAAAGGAGGCAGAACTGTAAAGACATTTATTCGGGAACAAGAGTTTGCAACAGCTTCTAAGAACATCTAAACATCATAAAAAGGATTATTTGATGCACTTTACATGTCTGTTCCTACCTAGTTTACCCAACTTAAGTATAAAAATGAGTACGAGTTTAGGGACAAGCAATTTTATAAGAAATTTGGTCATTTTTTAAGAAGATTCAGTCGGACATTTCTTCATCCAAATTAATATCGGTAGTATCAATATCCTCCAGGTCTAAGTTATCCAAATCTTCATCCAGTTCCAATAGGGCCTAAAGCAGGAAGTTCAGAGTTAGATGCCTGGTATTTAGCAAAGCATTGTGTATCACAAACTGTAGTGCTTTAGTCCTGCTAACTTGTATCAAGAAAGAAGCCATCTCCATTGGGCCTGCTTATTCTCTACAGGGTGTTTGTTTGCTACTACCAACCTCAGCAGATGACATTAACACACAACTTAGAGTGGTAATCAAAGCAGCTTTATAGACTGTACAAATAGTAAGTATAGTTAGCATTCCACAATAAAGCCAGAGGATATTTATACTGTGGTTATCGGGAATTAAACAACTGGACAAGATTTAGTAGTACCATACAATGAGTCTGCAGCAAAATTAAGAATAATTAATATACTGTGTGAAAGTAGCATTTAAGCAGATAAGTAAAATATTAATGGCTTACAGGTTAGGCTTGTTGTTGCATATAAGCAGAGCAGGGAGAGTTAGTGTACTTATTTCGTTGCTACCAACAACATCAGTGACAACTCCTTTGAGAGGACTTGCTGTGTCGAGAATTAAGAGTTACACTCTGATGGGCAGACATTATGCTGAACCCTGCTAGGACTGCATCAAAATAATCAGAATCTGAAAACAGGTTTGCCTCTCTGGTTCTAGTATATCAGCAGGCAAAATACAGTACTCATGAGGGAATTTTTAGAATTGGCGGGGTGGAGGTGGTTGGTACCTTTCTGGCTAGGAGTAAAAACAGGCCCTGTGTGCGTGTGTTAAAGACAAGTTGAGTAAGTGTCTAGATTTAGTACATTCATGCAAATGTCCTGTATCCCAGGTTAAACAACTCCCATGTTAGCCAGCAGCATCCAAAGGTAGACTAAGGTATATTGCAAAAACACAAAACAAAAAACCAACATTAAGTGCATGTAGTCATTTAAACCACACACGTCTGAAAGTTCTTGTTCACTAAATTTTTTCACCACCTATTATTGCTCATTAAATGTGGTTATGTATACATTTCACCACCACTAAATGAGAGAGCGAGCATGAGATAATGATACTAACCTTCTGTGATTCCCCCATGTGAAATGGTTAAAGCCATTTATCACTGTACCCCATCATTCTGTGCAGTTTTGAAACTGCCAAAGAGAACGTGAAAGAATGGAAAGATAGATGTCTGGCAGAATAGGAGCCTCCCAACTGGATGAAGCTTTTCTGCTTGGTGCACTTGAGTTTTTACCTTTTCATCTTTTATTGTTGCAATTGGGTCCATCCCTGAAACCGGAGGCACTAGCACAGGCTTAGAAGTTGGAACTAGTTCTTCCTCTTCAGACTCCTTATGATGAAAAATAAAAGGCTTTAAAATGCTTGATGGGTCTAACTAAGGAAAAGGTGGACCACTATTCTAAGTTTGGGTATATGCCCACAAAGCAGATATTCTGAACAACACAGCTGTTATGCAACTAAGCAATAATACTACTTCCAGACAAGAGACCCAAAATGAAGAATATGTCCAGTTTCCCTAGTCTACCCCTGCCTGTCATTTGCTTCTGTAGCTTCATTTAACATTCTTGGGGCTTCTGCTCTCTCTTGAGTAACTCTGCCCTTGATGTACAGAACACCATTACCGATCACAAGAGAACTCCTACCTCTCTCTTCCTTGAATCCTTTAGCTTATCCCCCTGAAAGAACTTGTTTATATTCATCCTTCATTTGTCTTGCCATCAATTAAGACAGGGGCGCAGTTTTCATTTATATTGCGTAACATGTTATATAGATATATGGTGCTGTGTTCTAAGCAAACCTGACAAACAGCACATGGGCATTTAGCAACTTCTTCAGTCAATCTGCAACTTCTGAAACTGTATGACCATATTCACATTCCCTTAATAACCTCCTCTGGGGCAGTTAAGGCAAGAAGCTGAATCTTCTTAGGAGCAGCATACTCGATGTGCCAACTTTATATTTCTCAACACATTTTAGAAGGCTGTAATTGTTTAAGCTCTCCCCCTTTCCATCTACAAATTCCACATGGAGTTAACACTTTATACCCCTATTCAGACAGCTATTTAATTTAGGGATGCAACACTGCCAGTTGCATTACTTACAGCAGATCTGACATTTACAAGACTGGTTAATTTGATTTTGCAGAAAAAGATATTTAAGTGATATTTTTAGAGCCTCTACTTAGTGCTATTTCAGAGTGCCTGCAGCGACTCGAAAGAGAGAAATAGAGCAATGTTGAAGTGATTTATTGAAGCTACAGGAATCAGGCAAGCTTGTTGCAATGTAATAAGTTGTTTGTATAAACCAAAACAAAAAGGCACTATTACATATTCATTGACATAATGCATTACACTGCCATTCAAGACAGTTTCACAGGGAGTTAGTAGAAAAGCAACAAAATTAGAGCAAAGTGAATCTCAAATGCAGGCATGACAAGCAATCCATTTGATAAACATTTTTTACAATTACATAAAAAGCCATAGTCTACCCGGCTTGCTATGATTTGGAATATGCAGCAAAGATGCTTATCCCAGAATTTCATTAACACTGACCTGCGATGCTGCCTGTATTAGTGGGGTAAAGCCTTTGGCTTCTTCCAGTATGTTTCTCTCTTCATTGGGCTACCAAAGAAAGATGAAACTGTTACTTATGCAGTAACTTTGCTGTAAATCTAATTCAACTCAGCCCTTGATTTTTTATCTCATGGATTTTATATGCATTTATTCACAACTTGCAACCACTTACAGTGACAAGTGGATATTCGCAGGAAGGCCGCAAGTCAGTGTGTGTTTGCTTGATATATTCTTCAGCAACAAAAGCTTCCTTTAATCCAGGGAACAAGTTTTCATATTCTGTGGGATCTGCCAGTGATTCAGCAGCTTTCTGGTTGACTTTAGAGAGATTTTCTCTCCACAGTTTCACAACCCTGTTGATGGAACACAAGTCAGCTGTAAGTAAAATAGTTACATTCAAGCTACTACTTCTAAACACACTTCAGAGTTACCTTGAGACCTGGCTTGGCAAGTACGTTCGTGCTAAGAAAGCAGCTTCTGGTAAGCGTCCAGTTTCAATTAAGAGATCAAGACAACTGTCAAGCCTACAAAGAAAAATTAGGAGGCATTTGTTCATTCATCTGTTAATTTTTTTGTGTTTTTAGCAGCCTAATAAGTGGGGACCTGCAAGAAACATACGGAGATGATGAATCCCTTCTCCCGCTTTGCTTCCGTTCCTCTTTATCAACCTTCCCCCTCTTTCTACCCTTTCCCTACCTATCCCATCTCTTTTGCCCCATCCCTTCTCTGTCAACCTACCCCATGGGGGCCCATGAGACTCATGAGGGGGAAATCCTATCTCGCCCCCCCCCCCAAGCCCAGTGTGGATCCCCAGATGTTCCACAGCTTATTGGGGGGGGGTCTCTGCTGGCTCGCTCAGAGCTGCTCTGGCCTTGCCAGCAGAGGCTCCCCCCCCCTTGCTGCCCCTCTCTGTGGCTCACCCAGAGCAACTCCAGGTGTGTCACAGAGAGCGGGAAGGCATCTCATTAAATATAGGACACTCCATAATCATATGCTCAATAGTTTCAACTCTATCGGATGAGCATCTACATACTGACTTTTGGAGGTAATTAATTCACAGGGTTGCCAAAAGTTGGAAGCATGTAGATGGCACACAACACATAGACCCTGAGCCTAAAGCAATGCTATAATTCTGAAGCAAAAAGAGAAGCTCAGGCATTGGGGTGGTATGAAAGATCTAAGGCAAAGGACGTGGGTGGGATCCAGCCATTCTCCCACCACCCCTAACTCCCCTCTTATCTATGAAGGGCCCATAATCTGCAGCATAACCTTATCAGTGGCCACAGGGAACCTACTCCTCTTCCTTTCATCAGCTAAAAAATAAAAAGAGGCAGCTGTCTGAATCCAGTCCAGTGTCTTCACTGCCATTCAAAGATACTATGCCAGAGTTTTCACTTAAATATCAGCTAATGCATAATAAAAATAGGGCCTGGTGGAAGCCACCAAGAAGTTTTGTTAGCTGATAAATAACCCCCAGAATGACAATGGGACACATTTAAGCCCAGCACTTCACACACAGATGACTGCCTGAAGTTAGGACTAGGGTTTGAAGTAGGAACCTTTCCCCTTATTTACAGACAGGAAGACACTGTGCACACTAGACCATCAGCTACTGACCTTCCTTGCAGGAAGTAGCTCATAAATGCAACGTTGTTCTTCCCATCTTTTTCTGCTCCTTCAGCTAGCTTGCTCACCATGCTGATATTTCCTGAAGCCGTGGCTAAAAGCAATAAGCCGCCATAGTCTTGTGCGTTGTGCAGGCATTCCTGGGCAAGGCCAAACTGGCATTTACTGATTGCAAGCTCAGCAAGCTGCTTCCACTTCTGCTCCGACTGGGTAGACAAAGGGAAAATCAAGAACTGAAATGTGTATCATATTTTGCATCAGAGGGCAGGGGGAACCATGCATGTCAACTAACTTAGGCATAGTTAACAGTCTTATTTCAGCTTTCTCTTCTGTAGTTTCCCTCCTACGAAAACATATCACTTAATCCAAGGTCAGCCTACTAAATGATGAAAGTACTTTTTCCATTAGTCTGTCACCTGTCACAATATTTTAAAAAGTCAATAGTCGAGGCTACTAAAAGCTAATCACAGGGTAGATCAATACCTTAAACAAATCCTTCTGAAGGCCCTCCCTGACTTCAGCTCAAGCCTGCTGAAAGTAGCCCAGGAGTTCATTCTATTCCTGTGTATCCAGAATTCCACTTCAAACATACAAATCCACTCTTCTGCACCTTAAGATGAACTCCTCCCTCTGTTTATAACATGGTGTTAGCTTACCTCAGCTTCCACAGCAAGTTGATACGCAATCTTAAGTTCTCCAAGCTGAAGAGCAAGCTCAAAGCGATGTTCAGGATCTGTAGATACTGCAAGAGCTTGCTGTTTGAAACCCTGGATTTTTCAACAACCAACAACAGTAAATCAGATCAATGGAAGAATTTTCTTAGCAACCAAGAAGACACAGCTCTGAAGCATCAGTATGTTTCCAGTTATCTAGTCCCAAATCCATTCTGTCTTGTTCTAAAAAACTATAATTATTCATGTGCATTTACATGTCTAATTTGCAGATACATTTAACCATTTATGATATCAGCATCCAACTTTAGTTTCCATAACCAAGGTTTTATCTGGCAGATCACAGCAAGTGTTTTTACCTGCTTCTCCAGGAAGTGTGCAACTCTGGTCCTCTGTTCCTTTGGAATTGTGGGAAGAACTTTGTCAGCCATACCGAAATCTCTCCTCATCACAGCAGTCTGATACTCTAGCACTGAGACTAGCAAGGAGTAACTCACTATGTTTAATTCTTTGTCACCCAGGTAAAGCCTGTTGTCTTTGGGAATGTACCCTAGTAAATACATTGTCCTTTAAACAGAGGAAGAGAAAGAAGTTAATTTCAGGCTGTCACATCTCCACAGCCTTGATATAATCATCACCAAGAAGTTGTGCTGTAAAAATGAAAACTGCTGGTTTTATCTTAGACCCATATCAATGATCCTAAGTTCTGAAGAGCTAGTCCTAACTTTGCCTTCCTTCTCCCATCAACCAGGTAGAGCCAGGTGGCTTTAGAAGCTACCAAAGCCCTCCATCTCACAAAACATGAAGACACTAAGGGCGATTTCGCACTTGCCATTTGCCTCTCATTCTCTCCAGGGTTTTTTCCTCCAGAGTATATTCTTCATGTTCACACTTGGAGCCGAAGCCCCTCATCTGCCCCGCAGTGTCCATTTCGCACATACAGACTGCCCTGTGGCTTCCATTCCCCCCTTTCCCATTCCCCCCCCATCTCCCCACTTGCTCCTCCCCCTTCCCATCTCCATTTTTAAAAACAAACAAACACGCAATTGCGTTATTTCATTTTGATGAAATGAGGCTTCCAGTCCCCCCCTCCCATTATCCCTCTCGCTCCTCCCCCCTCCCTTGAATTTTTTTTTTTTTAAATGCAGGCACGATTGCGTTATTTTGTTAAAATGCAATGACGGTGGACATGGATAGTGTGAGCAATGGTCATGCAAGTTGTAGAGGGAATGCTATTTGCTACTGAAATTTAAACAATTTTGCTGTTGCAAGCTGATATGCACCTAATGGTTTCTGGATTAAGATGTCTGTAGTTGCCTTCCTCTTCCCAGAATTCAATACTTCCCTCTTTCCTATTCAAATTTTCCTGCTGCTGTTGCTTCCCGCACAATGATTGGTTGACCATATGGCCTGGCGCTGTGATTGGTGGTGTGTCTGCTCTATCATCAAAATGTTGGGCACGTTGCCAGCGGGATCTCAGGCACAAAATGGTGGATAAAGCCTTTACAGTCATGGTGCCCTATATGCATTGCAATTTCGTTATAACGAAATGTGGCCCATTTGAAAGATAAAATACTGGCACCAGTAAGACAGTTTTCCCTTGCTTATTTGTATGCATTACTGCTTTACTTTACGGATCAAAAAAATCTTTCGCCATGCCGCTTGAAGCAACTCATTCATGCAGTTCCCTCCACCAAGGATACTTTCTCTGCAATTTTATTGTAAAATTGTGTTATGAAACTTATGAAGGTTTTTTTGCCGGAAAAACTTCCTTGGCGGAGCTCCCCAGCCACAGAGCAGCATGTGGACTAGACTCCTGTCTCCCTCCCACATGCTCTGGCTGCTGTCCTCCATCCATCCTGCCGCCGGCTGCAGGAGCAGCAGCACTCAGGATGCTGGATGCGAACGCGAGCCGGGGGGGGGGGGGGGGAGTCGTGGTTCCTTCAGGGCTTCTTCACCAGTAGTAGTCGTGGTGGTGGCAGCTGAGGAGGAGCGGCAGCAATGGCAGCCCAGTCTACCCGCTCCGCATGCTGAATTGGAGCCCCGAAGAAAAAGTTCCCCCTCATAATAAATAAATGTGAGCATGTGTGTATTATACAAAGAAAACAATGGTGCGGTCTTCCCTTGATGCATCACTATTTCGTTATTTCAATATAACAAAATAAGGGGTTCTTTTTAAAAAAGGGGGGGGGAAGACAGTCTAGCCTCAGACCCAGAGAGCGGGGTCGAAGAGTCGTGTCCCTGCTCCTCCGTGGGTTTCTGGAGGGAAGCGCCCCCCGCCTGCTCTGCAGGGGCTGTGGCTGGGGCACCCCAGACACAGGGCAGCGGTCATCCACGAGCCCGGGGGCTCTCGGGCCAATGGCGCCCAGCTCCTGCTACCAAAAAGCCCAGCAAATCCTCCTCGCCGACGCAGTCCCTGTGGTGGGTTCTTGTCTTGCTGCCTCATCATTTCAATATAATGTTAGGAGAGCTCATTTTAAAAAAAAATGAAGAAACGCCCACCTGTTGGAGGGCGGGTGAGTGGGCATGTTTTCGTCTCAGCTTCTCCACTGGAGCAAACAGGAAAATCCTCTAAAAACAGGATTTTCTTGCTCCGGGGAAGCTCCGGAACAGTGCCACGATACTCCTGATCAAACCGTGAGCCCGGAGCAACCGGTGGGAAATTGAGCTCCTGAGCAAGCATCAGGGCAAACCCAGGGCAAACGCTAGAGATAAATCGCCCTAATAGTGTCATCCTATTTTTATTCAGCTATTTTTATGATATGAAGGAGGAGGAGGAGGAATACCCTGCCCTTCACTTGGAGTCTCAGAGTGGCTTACAATCGCCTTTCCTTCCTCTCCCCACAACAGACACCCTGTGAGGTAGGTGGGACTGAGGGAGCCCTGAGAGAACTGCTCTTGAGATAACAGCTCTGAAAGGACTGTGACTGACCCAAGATCACCCAGCTGGCTGCATGTGGAGGAGTGGGGAATCAAACCCGGTTTTCCAGATTAGAGTCTGCCACTTTTAATCACTACACTACACTGGCTCTCTAGTTTGCCTTTCCACTGAGACTGAAGATGGATTACACAACATAGATCAAGATCAATGCAATCAATAGGATGATACGTCTAATAAGCAATGTAATAGTATTCGGACTGCAGAATTCTGAAATGGAACTGTGATCTGATCAAAGTATTAACCATAACATGTTATATAATTTTGAACATGGTATGACATCAGCAGAAACCCAGTGCATTTTGCTGGACCAGACTCATGATGCAGCCCTATTTCCTTTATAAAAAGAACCTTCTTAGCAATTCTGTTTTACATAGTTTGCAGAATGCTAGGAGCATGGGAGCCTTCCTGAACTCCTCGGGCAGGCCATTCTGTAATGTGGGTGCCAACACAGAGAAAGCACACGTAAGGGCAGTTGTTGATCTTGCCCATTTGCTTATTCAAAAGTAAGCCCCACTTTGTTCAACAGGATCCACTCTCAGGTAAGTCTCCCTAGGACTAAAGACGAAGAATGCAACCTTAAAAACATGGGAGGGCTTGGCTGATGTCTGAAGCTCGCAGTAACACTGGCTAGTTAAGGGCTTAGCAAGCTCTACAAAGGAAGGATAGGTGAAGTGCCCGTCTTTTCTCTGTAGAGCCTTCTTGCTTGAAACTCGCCAGCAGCTGCAAGAGCTACCTGCCCTGTGTCTGCCTCATGCTGGGAAGAGAGCTAGAAGGAAATAGAGGTCACACAGGCTTTGCCCTGTGGGATCCCCCTCACTTGTGAAGACAAGTTTCATAATACTACTGGATGGTTTCTGCAGCAGGAAGCATAAGCACCATTTTCATCCCTCGCTACTTCCTCTTTGTCTTCCTGGCATGAGGCAGAGCAGTCCTATCCATCTTACTCTCACCTGGGCTGTAGGCCTCGTGCTGGGGGAGAGAGCAAGATGGCAGCAAAGGAAGTTAAGGGAAGTAAAGGCTTCCCACCGTAAGAGCCTGCTCATGTTGGGCTACAGGCATTTCGAGGGGAGGCTCCCAAGTCAGCAGTGACGGCTGGCTCAGAGCAGGCTCTGGCAGCGGGAGGCTTGTGCTTCCCTTGCTGTCATCTTGATTTCTTCCCCAGCATGAGGCCGGCAGCTCAGGTGAGAGTAAGACAGCAGAGACTACTCTACCTCCTGCTAAGAAAAAAGAGAGAGAGAGAAACAAGAAACAGAAATGATCCCTATGCTTCTGGCTGCAGAAACCGGCTCTGAGACAGCCAGCAGTACTGTGAAGCAGTGTTCCCTCTAAGCTGAGTTAGTGTGAGCTAGATCACAGTTTTTTAGCCTCTGGCTCCCACATTTTTGTCTTGTTCAGGAAGGATGGCTCCAGAGCAAACTGATTCATGCAGGAGCCAAATCGCTCGCTCACAACTTTAATGCCAGCAGCTCACAAAGCAGAATTTTTGCTCACAAGACTCCACAGCTTAGAGGGAGCATTGCTGTGAAGGGGGATGCCTCTGTTCCATGATTCTGAAACATCCCCAGGAAGGTGCACCCGGCCTCCTCACTTTCAGTCTTTAAGAGGCAGCTGAAGACAGTTTTGCAAGGTAGAAAGGTGGCATAAAAATGTTTCTGTTTGTGTTGTTTGTGTGGCAGGAGGAGGGAGACTGAAGAGGTGGGCTCTTCCATCCTTAGCCTGGGACTCACAGCTCAGAGCAGTCTACACCTTATCCATCCTCCATTCCTTCCAGCAACAGCTATTTTGAAGCAAGCACCACCTGCCAACCACAGTCCCCACTGGGCAATATCCTCACCCACTTTTCTGGAACATGGGGCAGGTGGCACATTGGGGAACGGTGCTCAGAACAGCCACATGGGGAACTTAAGCCACTGAGTAAGACTCAGTGTTCCAGAATATTGTAGCATGATATGCTGCAAAAAACTTAATAGAATCCTTTCATACTAAGTAAAATTTATTTCTGATAGTCCAATGAGATAACTCACCTGTCCAAATGTGCAATGGTGACAATTTCTCCTCCAACATAGTAGTTCAACCTGTTCACTGAACTGGTATAAATAAAACAGTCACCCACCCATAATCCTGTTTTCACAATCTCCTGAATTTCACCAAGGACCTGGGAGGAATAAAAAAAAATTGCCCATTATAATCTTAAGCATCCAATTCGATTGGATCCATCAAAAACAAAGGAACAAAGAGGAGCACAGCAGGTCACTTGCCAGGCTCATGGTCCTATCTGAAGCACAGTTACATCCATCCAGTTCAGTCCACAGGCCCAGAAGGGTGTAACTCTGCTTAGGATGGCACTGGTAGCAACAAACACTTCTGCATAGTGGAGCTCTGGTCTGATATACCAAAACCTACCAACTGATCTGATATATAAAAACCTACCAGAGATTAAATCTACAAAAAAAAGAGGGAGGCATGCTTAAGTCTCCTTAGGGAATCTATGGAAACCCTAGGTTTGCACAAAGATCCCCCCACATGGACAATGACTTTAAAGATCTTGTAAAAATCTCATGAGATCATGGTCAGCATTATAGGGTTGCCTAGTAACCAAGGGAGGCTGGGAGGGTGAACACAGGTGCCTGTGGGGTGGAATCGGCGAAAGTAGCAACCAGGAGGGGAAGGGAGAGTAGCACTTGGAAAGGCAGAGATAATAGGGGCTTGTGGTGGGAGGGAGACTTCCCGCTCTGCAAGTCTTGTTATAACTGTATTTATATCCTAACTTCATTTTTCCTAAATACAAGGCAACTAACAGAAAAAAATGTCAGGCACAAGCAGAAGAGGCCTGGCTTTTCTTCTTCTATCTCCAACTAAATGGCTGTCCCTGATTGGGACATAGTGGTGACTGGACCAGGCAGGTAAGCATAAAAGACCTCCCTCTCCTCCCACTAAGCTACAGAATGGCTAGCCAGTGATGGAGTGGTGAGATGCCAGGAGGCAGATGTGCTACGTGAATCAACAGAAAGGACCTCGTTCTGTTCCCCTTCTGCAAACCTTTCAAAATATTTGATTTTTTAATCCCATCTTCTTCTAAGAAGAATCGGGTGGAATACATGATATGTACTCCCTCTTCCCTTTCATTCCCCAGAACAAGAGCACATCAAGGAGGATAAGCTGAGCAAGAGCAACTGATCCAAAGTCACCCAGTTCACAACCTGAAAGAGTGGGAATTTAAATCTCAGTCTCCCCTCTTCTACTATACCCTTATTATTTAGTGATCATCAAGAGTAGTTACCTCAAAGGCATCTTCAATGCCGTCTTCAGTGACTCCTTCATGTGTCTCCTGAGCTGTTGCAACTTTCTCAGAAAGGTATTTCAAAATGAAGAATGATTCTTCTGTGGCTATACAAACGAGTTCACCAGAGTCAGACCAGAAAATCTACAGTGAAATAAGCAAAGGCCTTTAAAGATATGGGCTGCAACAAGTATATTAGCCTGTGAATGCACTGAAAGAGCAGTGGTTTCAGCAACAATTACTGAAGAACTATTTTGCTCCAAAGAATTATAAATTGTAAAAGAGATCCTTGTTCTGCAAGGAGTTATCAAGCATGAAACTCACATGTTTGGGCTGGATTTCAATTCTGCGTATCAGTTCTGTATTTTCCCAGTCATAAAATGCCAAGCCGTTGACGGATCGAACACCCAGTAAGAACCCACCATAGATACCTGCAGAGAGCATAAACTTAGCACTTCTCAAAAACGATGCCCAAGATAGCAAATATTAGCACTGGGATAAAGTTTGCAACATGCCTTCTGCTCCAAAGTCAGGCTTAAAAGATTTCTTCTCTTTGAAGTTTTTAAATATCTTGACACTGCTGTTGCTTTCCCTGATTGCATACCTATGTATAAAACAACATAACTCATTTTCAATAAACTTCTTGCTCAGCCAGGAAGATCAAAAGTTGGCACAAACACAAAGGCTATACACAACCTGCCAAGGTTTACCCACAGGCCTGCATAGTAGAATTTACTTTATTTCCCACCATCACCATCTTCCATGACCCAGGAAAGATGGAAATGAGGATTGGAGTGAGTTTGAATTGCCCCAAAGTAACACTCAGACTACACCGCCCTGCCATATGTTATGCCAAGGCAGCCATACAAACACGCACACTCTTTAATTTTTTTATTTGCTTACTATATTTGTTAACCATCTTTCCATATCAATTTTCAAAGTGGTTAATACAAAACATTTGAACATTAGGGAAGTACAAGCACTTACTCTGAAGAATCATGTGCCCATGCAAACTCCTGAGCAGAACCAAAACTCTTGTTTCTCAGCGCCATGGCTGTATAAATGATGTATTCGCCATCTCCACATACTACTACAAACCTGGGAAAGGGTTTTTGAAAAAAGCAACTGTAAATTAAGTATGCAAGAAGCATTATAGAAGCACTTGTAAGGAAAACACACACCCGCATAATCAAAATGTCTCCAGCATTAAAGATAATTTAAAAGGGATTAAGCATTACCTACAGAAGAAAAAATGCTTACCGCCCATTAGGATTGTGCTGAATTGTCTGAGGATATATTTCACAGCTGCCCATATCTTTCACAGCAAGAGGCAGTCTCTCCCCATCTTTGATTTCAGTGTCTCCCATTGCCTTCAGGTTAGCCTGCTGAATTTCTGAGTGCTTAGCCCAAATAATCTTTCCATTAGCATCCATAGACATGGCAGGCTCTTCACGGCCAAGCTAATTAGAACAGACCAATGAAGGGAGCTCAAGTAAATACACAATTCCCTGTATACCAAATACACTGATTTACATAAAACTTGCTGATGTTTGCAATTAACATTTAAGCCTCCCATGCAGTCTACCAAGCAAAGTTTCTGGTTTCTTACATGTGTATAAATATTCAACTAGTGGACAAGCAGCACATTCTTTACAAGAATAACTACCTTAACGATGATGCTTCCTTCATCATACCCCAGAGCCACATTATTGGATCCTCTCAAGCTTGCTACACACCACACCCGCTCCATGCCATAGTTCAGTGTACTTTCCAGACGGTATGTGCTTGAATGCCAGATCCGAACAGTTCCTATACAAAGTGAGAAAAGGACAGTGAGAAAAGTCACATAAATTTGAATTCAGCCTCAATAGGGATATTATATACAGTATTATTTAGATGCCTGTTACAAAGAAGCACACACAGAGCCCCTGAGACTCAAGATGCAAAGATGACCAACAGCTTTGAGATGCAGAATTGTCCAGGAAAAGAAATGTTGAGATTAAGACTAGAACCAAAACTCAGAAGAATGACAGACAATTTCCTTGTGCCCTAGGAATGGTAACATTCCTATGCCTGGCATTTGCACTTTTGTTATTAGATGTAGTAATTTACAAGCATTTGAAAGAAACGAAACAAACAAAGCTCTGGCTGTTATCAACACGATCACCAAAACAACAACAAAATTATAAAACAAACATGACAACTAGTTCTTGTGGTTTATAAATTAATATGAAACCTCAACTTACCATCTTCAGAGCCAGTGATTATTATGGGAAGCTCAGGATGGAAGCTAACACAGGACACATTCTGTGCATGACCTTCCAAAGTTTGCACACAGGTTTTATTCTGGAAAAGAAAAAAAAATGAAGATGCCAATAAAGACTCAACAATCTGTGTCCCTTTTACTAAATACTTGTAAACATAAAAATGGGACAGCAGAGTTACAAAAGCAGTTACCTACATCCACGAACAATCAGTCTTTTTTACTGAGTATGTTTGAACACACTTTTCATTTAGCCCCTTCTCCAATAGCCCCCATTTATCTATTTCATGATACACAAAAATGCTTCAGGAACAGCAGGACAGAACATACCTGATAATCCCAAATCTTAACAAGGCGGTCATCTGCTCCAGAAATTAGGTAAGGTTTATCTCCTCCACTATAATAATCAATACAATTTACTCCCTTCTCATGGCCTTCCAAAGTGAAGTTGGGTGAAGAAGAACCAAGCTGCCAAACCTTGCAAGTACACAAAATTGATTATGCTTAAGAACTGTTATCAGATCCCTACAAATACACACACATACAAAAAAACACCCTTGGAAACTTTTCTTCAGAAATTGAGAAGTAGGGGAAGACACAGCACACATATAGCTGTTTGCTAACTGTTTGCATCTAATACAGACATGACAACAATCCACATGGTAAGCAGTTGTAATGTATAAACTCTAAGGCCAGGAATCATGCTATCATGTTATTTTAAGCAAAATTCCCCTGGCAATCATAACATATGCATAAACTCTCATACTGGACACATCAGTGCTCCCCCACAAAAAAAAAAAACCCTATCCAAAGCACTAAGAAGCATAAACAGCAGTCCACACCAATGCTCCCTCTAAGCTGTGGAGCCTTGTGAGCAAAAATTCTACTTTGTGAACTACTGGCTTTAAAGGTGTGAGTGAGTGATTTGGCTACTGCATAAATTAGTTTGCTCTGGAGCCATCCTTCCCAAGCTAAGAGAAAAATGTTTGAGCTGGAGGTGAAAAAACTGTGAGCTAGCTCACATTAACTCAGCTTAGAGGGAACACTGGTCCATACCACTTTCTCTCCACTTCTGGAGGCTGCTAGTTTGCCTATACCCTATTGCGATCTACAATATAAAAGAAGTACTCCATACTCCACTAAGAGATCACTGTACCTTGATTGTCCTGTCCAATGAGGCACTAGCAAACTGGTTATTATCCTTCGGGTTTATGACAATCTGCATCACGTAATGAGTGTGCCCTTCAAACACTTGAGAACAGGACCACTTTTTATCCCAGTCCCAGAGCTTAATAAGCATATCATCTAGGATGGGAGAAAAGTATAGTTAATACAAGATCGTCATCATCTTTCATTATCTACTTCATAAACATCTTGAGCATGTTAGTTATAAAACACAGAAATTCAATGACAAAATAATTGGGGGAGGTGTGACCATTCAGCCTGAATTTATTTATTTCATTATCTTGCCCTCCCCTGCATGCTGGGCAGTTCCATGTGCCCCAAAGGTTTAATTTTTATTCAGTTGCTCTGCTTCTTTAAGTATTCTTGGCAACATCAGCTTTTGAAAAGGCTTTTTCATCTTTCCAATGAAAAAGAATTTGAGCTAATACTTTAGCACCCTGACTGCATCCTTCAACTAGGAACATGGGGTCTGAACAAGTCATGCCCAAGTGCATTGGAAAAAGATCTGACAACTCTCCCGT
This sequence comes from Lepidodactylus listeri, assembly GCA_029233225.1. Taxonomy (NCBI): domain Eukaryota; kingdom Metazoa; phylum Chordata; class Lepidosauria; order Squamata; family Gekkonidae; genus Lepidodactylus; species Lepidodactylus listeri. The sequence continues at coordinate 49,466,323 of JARCFY010000005.1, read as the reverse complement.
TCTTCTTCCTAGAGGTAATCCCACTCAAGAAGATTCAAAGCCTCCCCCCTCCCAATTTGCACCCCCCACACACACATACACACTGCTTGTTCCTTGTGTCTAGTGCAGTGTTCATCCTGAAAACATGCCCCTGGTACAACAGCAGGAAGTTTGTAGTAGGGAAGCTCACATCTACAAGTGTTGCTCTGTTCACACTCCATAGGATCTAAGTCAGTGTCTACCTTCTAGCAACTCATGTTCAGCTTCCTCCCATTACAAAACTACAAAAGGCTACATGGAAAAAAATGATAATAATACAACAAAAAAGTTAAATTCATACCACTGCTGGTTAGAATGAAAGACTGTGTAGGATGTACAGCAATACAGCGGATGTAATCTGAGTGTGCTTCAAACATGTGAACTCTTTCTAAAGTGTTGTAGTTGAAAACTCTGATTTGCATGTCATCCTGTGGAAGAGCAAAACCCAATGAAAATCATTTTCTCTCTATATATGGAATGAGCCTTCATACAGCACTTACAATTCAAAAAATGAATTTTTGTTTGTTCTTTTAAAGAAAGATGACTCAGTACCTCGTTACATTTTTCAATTAAAGAATTACAGACAAGAAATTAGTATATTCTGTCTTTAATCATTATGCTGTGCTTCCTTAAATATACCAAGGGAGTCTTTCCCATATTTTGTATTGCATCACGTTTTAGCCCCACTGACCATCCCCAAATTTATATTATGTCAAAGCAGTTTGATAATTCAGTACACCGAAAGACCAGTTCATTTGCAGATATCCAAATATACACACCTTTCAGTGATCACTAGCCTCAAAATTCCAATACAATTACAAACCACATGATGAAAAAAATTGACAACTTACAGCTCCTGTAACAACCCAGTTCTTCCTTGCGACAAATTTAGCTGCTCTGACTGGCAGATCACATACTTCAAAGGTCTTCACTAGTGTCTGAAAATAGAAGTTTAGATTTTAAGTTGTACTCATGCAAAATGGCTATTTTTCCACTTGCCAAAATCAAAAGGCACCTACAATAAAATCCTAATCAGTTACACACTTCTAAGTCTACTGAAATTTATAGGGTTAGTAAAAGTAAAGGTTTCCCTTGCTTGAAAGACAGTTGAATCCGACTCTAAGGGGCAGTGCTCATCTCCGTTTCCAAGCTGAAGAGCCAGAGCTATCTGAAGACTTCTCCGTGGTCATGTGGCTGGCATGACTAAACACCGAGGCGCATGGAACACTGTTACCATCCCACCACAGTGGTACCTATTTATCTACTTGCAATTTCTTGCTTTTGAACTGCTAGGTTGGCAATAGCTGGGAGCTCACTCCGTCACACGGCACTTGGGTCTCGAACTGCTGAGCCACTGACCTTCCGGTCTGCAACTCAGCATCTTAACCTCTGAGCCACCACGGCCCCCAAAAGGATTAGAAGGTTGCAATTCTGTAAGATCATACTGTAAATCCATGTAAATATTTCTAACATTATGGTTCATCTCACTTGTAATGTTGAATCATGATTTAGTGTGATACAAGCAAGTGTTAGGCTTAGACACTTTATCCTCTCTCTCTTCATACACTGCAATTCCTTTCCTGTTTTGAGACAGGGTCATTGCCTGTAAAACCAGAACTGGAAATGACCCTCAATATATGTTTTCCAATTCTGGAATTATGATTTACCTCAGAACTGGAAGGAAGGAAGGAAGGGAGGAAGGGAGGGAGGAAGGGTATTGCAATGCAACAGGAGCATGGCACACACATAAGCCTAAGACTTCTTCATTTATTTACTTTATTTATACACACCTTTCTCATTGAGCCTCATCATGGGTTACAAAATAAGAATGAAGACCAGTGCAATAAAATTGGATTACAAAATTAGAGAACAATGAAATAAGAGCAGTATAATACATCCCATAAGCAATATAAAGGAGAACAATTATGTTTCAGACATTTACACTACAATCCCGTTCCTTTTTAAAAAGAGTTCTCTTGAACAAGTGCATTTTACTGAACATTTTCCTTTTTACTACCTCCCTATTCCATTTATAAAAAGTGCCCCCCCCCCCCAATTCAATTTAACCCATTTTGCTGAACACTAAAACCACAGAAACATTCAAATACTCCACTTGCAACTAGGAGTCAAAATATGTGTGAAAGCAGGCTTCCATGCACACAATGCTTGCTGGATTAGGACTATGCATTATGCACCATGTCCCAGCTGTTAGAACTGTGATCAGCTGTTTGGGCATGGGAGAACTGAATTTATTCCCACAACTCTCCCATAAACCCATACATTGTTCTGTGCATGCAGACACATCTGGGTCAGACCCAATATGTTCAGATTAAGTTAATAACAACTTTTTATAGTAACCTGCAACTGCTTGTTATGACTTTTTTTGGACAAAATGAAGCAGAGGAATGGACTGAAGCCCAAGCTAGCCTATTGATTCCAGTGATTTTCTTTATAAGAAACATACATTTAAAGGCAGCAAAACTATGTCAGTACATCAAGAATTATTACAAGCAGACAGCTGGAAATTCTTGATGCCTGAGACTTCTTTTCACATTTCATCGCCAAGAGACTAATGTCAATCATGCTCACATACATTTTCACTGAACATGAACACACACAAAGCTGCTTCAATCTGAATCAGAACATCAGTCTATCAATCTCAATAATGTCTACTCATACCGGGAGCAGCTCTCCAGGGTCTCAGACAGAGGTCTTTCATATCACCTACTGTCTGGTCCTTTTTTAAATTGCAAATGCCAGGGATTGAAGCTGGGACCTTCTACATCTAAAGCAGAAGTTCTTCCACTGAGCTATAGCCTCTCCCCATGTTTTATATCAAACCCTTACCTGTGTTTCATGGTTCCAAACACAGACACTACCATTGTAAAGACTAGCCAACATCCATGGCTCTGTGGGATGCAAGTCCACGCTCTTCACTCGGTCAGATCGAGCTGTTAGTTTACGCTTTATATCAAGTCGAAGAGGCTAAAACAGCATAAGAGAATAAGAATGTAATTCAATTGAATAAGACACTTTACGTTTAAGAAATATACTCTTACTGCATCCAACTCACTGGCTTCTATCTGCATGTCTTCTTACACAGATCTAGTCTAGTTCATACTCAGAACAGCACCAGTCTATCACTACTGAAACATTTTTTTTTATGTATGACAAAATGCATTCTCACAGATCAACTATAATCAATGGATAAATAATGATACTGGATGTGAACCATTTTTAGACACAGAAGCTTAGAAAATATCCTACAGAGAGCTTAGGGATAAGGCTGGTTCTTCTTTTAATTTCCACCCCATGCCTTGTACACAACCCAAGCTGTGGTAGGCATGCAAGAATAGAAAGCATGAGCAGAAGAGCTTGAGGAAGAACAGGAGAATCTTGATGGCACTGGGAGACCACAGGTTTGAGCTCCAGTTAAAGAATCTCAAGTAACAAAACACTGAAGAGCTGTTGCTGGCAAAATGGAAACAGAAACTGTGAAATTTCTGGAAGGAATACATTCTCACTGGGAATAGAGATCCATCCCTCACCCCAAATGGCTTTACAAGGGAATTAATTGCAAACCCTCAGATTAGGGTTCCTGGCATTTGTCTGCACAGAAGGGGGAGACAGAAAGCTAGAGAGCAGACCTAAAGACTTCCAGCAAATTTCCAGTGGATTATCCAGTGTCTATTAGTTACTGGGATTCTTGTAAGGAATGCTGAAGCCAGTGAATCTTGGGATGATCCTCCCATTGTAAGTAAATATGCATATTTAGGATTATCTAACACAAATTAGTTATCCCTTAGAAATATGTTCTTTTGCCTGTCATATTGAAATGCATCAGGGAACCACAGAGATGCTCCTTTTAGTAGACCAGTCCAGACTTAAGTCAGCCCACCTCTGCTGTACAGTATCACAGCTAATAGGCAAAGCCGACTGAAACAGTTAGAGAAGCAGCATATAAATTTTCTAAATAAATAAATAATCTCGAGTTACAGAGTAAGTCATTTTTTTGCCACGGACTCCTTTTTCATGGACAATAGCTCTGCCCATCTGATGCATAAAATAGGCAAAGGATTTTCCCATCCAAGGACCTTCACACTAAGGAAAAACTTACTCTGCAGCCCCTTGAAAAATGACAAATTTATTGCAGCATAAGCTTTCATGAATCAGAGCCCACTTCATCGCAAGCACGAAACAAAAGAGGAGTGGGTGGTGAGGAGAGATTATTTTACAGCTACACCCCCCCCCCCTCCCCGCTGAATGAAAGGTAACACTTCATGCATCTTTCAACATAGATAGACCTGGCCCAGACATGGAAAGGACTGACAGACTGATAGCTCTTTCTCAATTCATGGCTCACAAAAGCATCTACCACAATAAAGGCGTTTGCCTTTGACCAAAATCTTTCTATTTCAGTTACAGTAGATTGTCACGGCTACCTCTCTGGACTTTACCTACTGAATGTCTGCCTGCCATGAAACAACTCCTCGGTACGTTAAAAAGGAGTAAGGACGACTTAGAAGAGCAGCGACAGTAAGCAGGAACGAGACGCACCCCAGCCCCGTGGGGGAGGAAAGACAGTGAGGGTCTTCTCCCCACTTCCCCCCCCCCCCCCCCATCCCATCCCTGACAGGCCTCAGTCCTTCCTCGGCACCTGCTCCACCCCGACTGGCCACGAGGAAGGACCAAGCCTCTCCCCCTCCTCACCCACTCTTCAGCCTTCGGGGTCCCCAACTCACCATGGCTTCGGCACCCTCTCCGGCCTGCAGCCACCGCAGGCTCCCAGGTCCGCTCCAGCACCAATTCACCGACGTGGAGCTTCCGCCTCTGAAGTTCCCGCGAGAGCGCGAAGGGCAAAGCGAGAATCCCGAGCACAGTTATTTCCACCTCCCAGACCACAGAGAAACCATAGACGCCGCTGGCGGGAGACGAAGGAAGAGAGGGAAGTTCCTGGTTTCTTTCGACGACATTTCCCCCTCTCGCTTTCTGGGTGAAAGTGCCGCTCGGAGGACTCGCTGACGCGTTTGTCGGTTGTAGCAGGAATTGGGGATCGGCGTGTTCCCCGTCTTCTTCCCGGAATTCAAGCTCTAGCGCGGGTCTTAATTCAACAGGAAACACACACACATTTTGTTTTAAACGTTTTATTTATTTAAAATATTTAAGAGTTACGAGGACCCAAGGCTTGACGGCATCGTTCGCTCTCTAATTGAAAACAGTAAATGCGACTATAGCCTGTACTTATCCGCATATTGCAAGAGAGAAATAGCAGTGTGGCTAAGAGCCCCGTAGTGTAGATCGTATCTGACATTAATAAACTGGTTTACGACAGCCTTGTAATTATTATTCCCAGCTGACAATTCTTTTTCAATTCATGGCTCACAAAAGCATCTCCCGCAATAAAGGTGTGTGTTTGGCTTTGACCAAAATCTTTATTTCCTAGAGGTGAAGCCTGGGGAGGGGAGGGACTTCAATGAGATACAATGCCATAGAATCCACCATCCAAAGTGGCAATTTTCTTCAGGGAAACTGATCTCTATTGCTTGGAGATAATTTCTAATGCCAGGAGATTCCCAGTTACCACCTGGAGATTGGCAAGCCTACTTGTAGTTGTTGTTTACCCAATATCATCCTGTAATATGTTCCTATGTAGTAGCATGATGTACTGTCTAATAGGACCATGGAATACACAAGTGAAACAATCAGGGTTATTAATAGTACTTAAAACTGGAGGTTATTCACGATTTGACAGCTGCTTTGGAATTCCAGCAGGGGAAAAAACATACCTGAGACTATGGTAAAAGTTATATTAAGAACATAAGAGAAGCCAATGTTGGATCAGGCCAGTGGCCCATCCAGTCCAACACTCTGTCACACAGTGGCCAAAAACACGAGGTGCCCTCAGGAGGTCCAGCAGTGGGGGCAGGACACTAGAAGCCCTCCCACTGTTGCCCCCCTCAAGCACCAAGAATACAGAGCACCACTTGCCCCAGACTGAGAGTTCCTATCTATACTTTGTGGCTAATAGCTACTGATGGACCTCTGCTCCACATGTTTATCTAATTCCCTCTTGAAGCCGTCCATGCTTGTAGCCACCACTACCTCCTGTGGCAGTGAATTCCATGTGTTAATCACTCTTTGGGTGAAGAAGTACTTCCTTTTATCTGTTCTAACCCGACTGCTCAGCAATTTCATGAAGTGCCCACAAGTTCTTATATTATGAGAAAGGGAGAAAAGGACTTCTTTCTCTACCTGCTATATCCCATACATAATCTTATAAACCTCGACAGGGGTTCATTGGGGCCGGAGTGACAGGGGTCCGTTGGGGCCAGCTCAGGAGTGGCCACTAGGGCAGCCACCGGCCGAATCAGATTCTCTAATCTGATTCAGCCTGCTGCTGAATTTCTGCGGCAACTTTAAAAGCAACTGGAGGGGAGGGGGTTTGAGGGAGAGGCTCCAAACTTGCAGGGTAACTGCGGGGGACTCTTCTCGAAATACCCACCAAGTTTCAAGAAGATTGGACCAGGGGGTCCAATTCTACGGGCCTCCAAACAGGTTGCCCCCATTCCCTCCATTGTTCTCTATGGGAGGAAAAAAGTAACATTTTTTCCCACCATAGAGAACAATGGAGGGGATGAGACAACCTGTTTGGGGCCCCATAGAATTGGACCCCCTGGTCCAATCTTCTTGAAACTTGCTGGGTATTTCGAGGAGAGGCCCCAGCAGCTACCCTGCAAGTTTGGAGCCTCTCCCTCAAACCCCTTTTCCTCCAGCCCCTCATATACCCTATGAGTTTTTGCCATTGATTTCAATGCCCCTTAGGGTATAATGGGGCTGAAACTGACATTCCCTTTCTGACACACTTCTGGTGATGTCAGGGGACGTGGCATATGCTAATGAGGTATGCTAATGAGTTATGCTAATGAGCTCCTGCACCTCTTTTTCTACGAAAGGACCCCTGAACCTCGATCATGTCATCCCCTCAGCTGTCATTTCTCCAGGCTTCCCAAAAAATCAATTGCTTTCACAGCTAGGAATCAATTGGTTTTGTTTGCTGTATTTTGTCTGTGCTTATATTGATATCATGGGTACTGGCTCTGCTGAGGCTGACTCCTCCTCAGATGAGGAAGAGACAGGGAGCAACCCAGCCTCCTCGGGAGTCAGCCCAGAAGAAGAACCCTCCACAGTACCTGAGGAGGAGGAGTCCCCAGCAGCTGCACAGGAGGTGCAGCCACAAGGAGAGCCTGATCCTGGCTCAGCACCCCCAGTTGCAGACACCCCAAGGCCAGATTCCCCACCCAGTTCTCCTGAATGCCCCAGACGTAGGGCATGCCAAGGGCTGACTATGTAGGAGCAGAGAAGGAGTGCAAGACTGCAGCTCCTGCAGAGGCAATGGGAGGAGTTGTAAGCCTTGGCAGACTCCACTCCCTGGGAAGGGAGAACCTCCTGATAAGCACTTCACACACCTGCCTCAGTGCGGTAGCAATTCTGCACATTCCAGACCTGCTTCGGCATTTTTGGCAACCGCTCCTTCCTTGTTCCTGAACCCTGCAACCTTGGAAGGAATCCCTGGCTCTCTGATCTCTGGCTCTGTTTGTTGACTCTGATTCTAGACTACGTTTACCACTCCAGTGTGTAAGCTCTGTGGAAACAGCACAATTGATTTACATCAAAAATTTTACCCTGATTTCACCTGACCTTTCCTCTCTGTGTTGAATAAAATATTTTGTTATTTTTGAACTTTAAAAAGCCTTGTGTGTCATTTCAGTGGTTGAAGTTCAGGGGGGTCTCAACCCTTCCCTCAGGCTCCTGGGCTGAGCCAGTAGCAAAATTTCATACTGTGACAGGGTGGGACAGCCATTGTTCTTCAGAAAGGAAGAAAATTGATAAATAGGGCTGCTCAGTCATAAAGGGAGAGAAAAACGGAGAGAAAAGTGGATGAAATCTGTAGGATAGCTACCTTGTCATCTTTCTCTACTTTCATAAGACACTACACGATTGACCAGCTGAATTCTATTGAGGCAGCCTTTGGGAGAAGTGTCCTTTAGCAGGTGGCAGACTGACAGCATAGTATAGATTTCCTACCCACAGGACTGGTGCCAGGCTTTTTTGCACGCTAGGTGAGGCTACCTTCTGCCCCCCCCCCCCCCCCGTGTGCTCACCAATTTTCAAACATAAATGCATTTTAGGAAGAATGAAAAACACAAAGACAAGGATTCCTGCTTGTAGTCAGGGCTGCTCTCCTCATTGTCCTCACCCCGTTTGCTGGCCTCTGCGCCCATCAGGGTTCTGCGCCCCTAGGCAGTTGCCTAACCTTGCCTTATGATAGCACCAGCCCTGCCTACCCAATGTCTAGCTTGGATCTATAACCAGTTTGGATGACTTCCCCCACAGGAGGAGAATGAAACACTGAACCTACCTGAAGATTTCTTCTCTTCAGTGGGGCAAAGTCTTCGGGTCATTTTACACCTCCCCTCTAAAGTAGTTTGACTGCTGTCTTTTCCTGTGCTGATTTCACAGTCGTGTGAAATTTCACTCCAGGGGGTCTAAGTGCACTAATCAACAGCAATTGTTTAAAGCAGAATCAAGCCGGTTGAATACTAGCTTGACCACAGGAGGGCAATTAGTAGATGCGGATATTTCAGTAGCAGCACGGTTTCACACTGCACAGAGGTGTGGGCAGGTTTTTTTGGAACTAGAATGATTCCAGCGGGAAAGTCAGATGTAAAAACAGCTTTCCATTCCCACCACACACGCATACACAAATCAAAGTGACAATGATTTTTTTGGTGCTGGGCTATTTGATGACTGGAAGGGCATATGACCCAGGAAAGTCATACAAAATTTGCATAGCCCTGCCTGAAGCAAGAAAAGGCATGACCTAACCAGTTTGGATGACTTTACCCCACTGAAGAGAAGAAACCTTCAGGTAAGTCCAATGTTTAGATTTGTTATCTGGAAACTAGCCAAGAAAGTCTGCCTGTTTCCCCGTCTCCTTTCCATGCCCATCCTCACTTCCAGCAGTTGTATTAAGTACAGAGATAATTTCTGATGACTTTGCACATATATAAAGCCTCAGTAAACCTGTCCAGACTCCTTGCTTTTCTCCTTTTTTCAGACAAAAATGTCACAGTTCTAATCAGTTTCACACAGCTTTGCCCCATGCTGTTTGCTCCTGTGACAATTTGGTCATTTTTAAGCAGTTTCATGAAACCTTTTATTATATTTTAATGGACTTTTCAGATGCACCCCTCCCCCAAGACTGAATTTCACAAGCAATCACTTAAAAAAAAAAAGAACTTTAGAGCTCATGCTGTCCCACCCAAAGCATAAACCGTTCTTTAATTAAACATATTCTAATCTTGTCTCCTCTTTTCAGTAGTAGGCTGTTTGAAATAAATTGAGGATGTGACATTTTAAAATGACAGTGCAGCCAGGAAAAGGTAAGGCATTACCAACCACAGCTCCTGCCAGGAGCATCAATAGCACTTTGCCAATCCAATGTGTTCAGTTCAAAGTAAAAAATCAGGTCTGGAAAAAGATGTGGGACAATGAGGGAACTATTCTCATGTTTGGCAGCAACAGCATCTAACATTTATTCTCTGTTGTTGGAATCGTGGAAGGGCATACTGGCAATTAAAGTATGGTGAAATGCTGTTGCTAATAACCTTGAAAAACCTGGGACAAGATATTTCCTCTAAAAGACCACCAGCCTTCTCTCTGATCACACGCTCATGCAAGCATTATAAAGGTATGCTTTGCTGATATCCTACCTAGTAAAGAATATTATACAACAGTTATTAAAATGGGCATGCTAAAAGGCCAGCTATGATATTCCTTTCAACCCAAACAACATTCTACTGAAATACATAGATCATTTTTCCTCTCAAACAATGGTTGTATAAACATGGAAAATCACTGAAGTGGCAGAACTCAACATTGTTGCTTGGTTAAAAGAAGGAAAGAAAAAAAACACAAACATTTTCTTTGAAACAGTTCAGCTGTCTTTTATTGAATTGGGAGATAATGGATACAAAGAAGTCATAAAATGTAACTATTTTTAGCATACTGTAATTATTTGAGTTTAGGGTTGCCAGCCTTCAGGTGGGGCCTGGGGATTTCCCGCTTTTACAACTGATCTCCAGCTGACAGAGATCAGCTCCCCTGGAGAAGATGGCTGCTTTAAGGGTGGACTCTATGGCATTGTACCTGCTGAGACCCCTCCCCTCCCCAAACCCCGCCTTCTCCTGGCTCCACCCCCAAAGTCCCCAGGTATTTTCCAACCCGGACTTGGCAACCCTATTTGAGTTTCAATGTACTTCTTAACTTTGAATTTTTTTTTCTTTTTGTCATTTGGCAGATTGCATTTTAGAATACCTACATGACTAGCAACAAACATCTGAAGACTGAACCGTCTTTGACTGCTGGAGTATACTCTTTGAGCTGGCTTATAAGGAAGACATATGCTGACTCCTAGTATAAACAGAATGAATATATGTTATTTTTCATTTTATTTGTCCCTTTTGCCACCAGCAAACTGACAAATCAGTCTCAGGTACAGCATGTTTATTTGCCATCCGGTGTTAAGTGTATGAAGTGGACACCCTGCTGTAGGTTTGAAGCGAGTCTAGTTCATTTTATAGACCTATTTGGCTTGTGGCCTCCATGTCATGACTTTCAACAAGCAGGCTAATTTGGACAGCAGATTCTGTGGCGTCTGTCCTACAACAGGCTCAGAGTGAACGGATATTAATCCACTTGACTAACCCACATTGAACAGATGGTAACTGCTTTCAGATCATAGAGATCAGCGCTGAATTCAAATTAGTGATATAGATGTGACACACTATATATTCTGTTATCCATCTGCTAAACCATTCCGTCGCCCGCCTGTACCTCTGCACTAAGCATCCAGAAGATAATAAAGTCCAGGAATTACAAGGATTGTTAGACATGTTATGTTATTCTACCACAAAAAGAATAATTAGTTCTCACTAATGTATTTCTCCAAGTTGGTTCCTGCAGCCTGCCTTTCATGACATCTGAGGATTAGCATTTGGATTTTACAGGACAAGAGAAAATAAAGCACAGGCAATGTGTTATATCAATATATCCATTAGATAAATTGCCAAAGGAGCTGAGTAGAATGGCAGGGAATTAAACAAGCAGATAAACACAGTGATTGGTAATCCCTTGAACTTTTAGATTTACACCTGAAAATTCACTCTGCCTTACAAGGCTATAACGTCTACTCTGATTGGCAACATCCGCCCAAGTCCCAGGTAAATCTTTCCCAGCCTAATTAGCTGAGTTTTTTAAAAAAATTAAATGTGCCTGAAATTGAACTTGTGATTTTCTCTAGGCAAAACATGTGCCCTAGCACTGTGAGTCCTCTCCTGTACTCAAAGTGGCCTTTGGAGCCATATTAGATCTCCAACTCTGCTCTGACATCAAGAAAACAATTTGTAAAATGACTTTGCATCATATCATAGCAACAAATTAAAAGCACTCCCAGCATAGACAGTCTTGCTGCCTGTGAGCCCATTTCAAAATACACTAAATGAAATCCCACTGAAGAGAGCAACCCCATTCTAGAAATACTCCAGTAAACTGCTTATGAATTGTAACATATGCCTCACTCAAAATTACTGCCAAATCAACTGAGCCACTGCATTAATATAAGCTTTGGTTATTAAAAATAAATAAATAAAAGAGCATTTTATTTTGTCTGTAACCAACCAGTACACCCTTCACGATACAGTAATTAGATTTTGACACTTCAAACAAGTTTTAGAAAAATACAAGACAGGCCAGGAAGAACAGGCTTTTAAAAGTCCATGCAATCCTAAACAGAGTTACACCTTTGTAAGCCCACTTCAGTGGATTTAGAATCTTTGAATACTGCAAAGGCTTTTAGGATGTATTCTAGAATGCACATTCATAGTGCCATCCTAAGCAGAGTTACACCTGTCTAAGCCCATTGGCTTCAATGGACTTGAAGGCTATAGCTCCATTTAGGATGGCACTGTTGGTTTCTGTGGAGTCCTCTGGCTAGATCTTTCAGTGTAGCTCAAATAAACCAGAGTGTGTTCTAGAAAACACCTAATGATCACCTGTGGCTGTATACGGAAAGGAAAGGTTAGTAATGGTATGCAATCGTGTCTACCACTACTAGTTTTAAAACCCCTAGGGGGATTCAGAGCAACAGTTTGAACTCCACTGCTGTATAAGAAATAGGGTTGCCATGTACCCCCTGGCCACTGGTGGGGGATGGGAGGGTAATAGGATTGCCAGATCCAGGTTAGGAAACTCTTGGAGATTTGGGGATGGAGCCTGAGGAGGATAGGGACCTCATTGGGGTACAATGCCACAGAGTCCACTCTCCAAAGCATCCATTTTCTCCAGGGGAACTGATCTCTGCAGTCTGGAGATAAGCTGTAATTTCAGGTCTCAACTGGAGCCTGGCATCCCTGATTGAGAAACACACTGGTTTCTGAAGCTGAGTATAACTGCTATGAATGCCTTCCTTCCAAGCTGGGCTTTCTTTAAGCAGCAGCTGGACAAACACATGTCAGGGATGCTCTAGCCTAATCCTGCACTGAGCAGGGGGTTGGACTAGAAGTCCTGTATGGCCCTTTCCAGCTCTGTGATTCTGTGATTCTATGATTCATCCATTATGCAGCAAGTTTAAGTCAGAACTCAAACTGTTCCCAGTAGTGGTCTTCCCTTGTCCTAATGTCCCACTCCCTCAAGCTCTATGAACATCAATAAGATAACATAGTCATCTTTTGCGAGAAACAAGCTGAAACAGATTAAACACTATTAAATATTAAAAAGGCAATTGTCTTAAGTCTCCAAATGAACAAAAGTTCAACTACATTTGCCAGCTCTGGGTTGGGAAATTCCTGGAGATTTGGGAGTGGTGTCTGGGGAGAGTGAGGTTTGGAAAGGGGAGGGACCTCAGCAGGGTACAATGCCATACGGTCCACCCTTCAAAGCAGCCATTGTCCCAGGGGATCTGATCTCTGTAGTCTGGAGATCAGTTGTAATTTCAGGAGATCTCCAGGCCCCACCTGGAGTCTGGCAACCCTAGTTTAATCCTTTTGGAATTGACCTAAAATAGGATTTCATTTTTGCTTCTGTTGCTTAAACAAAACATAACTTAAATTGGACTTTATCATTATTGGTGCACATGCTCATTTCATGTTCAAATCTAATTCCCATTCTTGCACCCTGTCCCAGATTTGCTAGCACACAATGTTTTACATTGTTTATGCTTACAAGGTTTATGCTTACTTAGGCTTGTCACTAAACTGTACCCTATTAGAACACAGAATATTAGAATTAACAGAAATGGTTGTGGAAAGGAAGAGATGGATCATAACTGCAAAAAGCAACTTTAATACATTACAAGGAAGATAGTATATTCCAATAAAATACTGTTAATATTCTGACCCGTGTAACATGTCATTTTCTTGTGGTCTCACAGTGGTTCAGTTCAAATTACACTAAAAAACCATGGTTTAATTCAACTATGGTTAGGTGATTGACGAAATGATGGACACCACACCAATGGTTGTTTAAGGTAAAACCAGAAACGGAAACCATGAAGTTGGTTTATTAACCTCAGTTAGTCTTAACTATGTTTTTGTGTTATGTACAACATCCTGGCTAATTCTGGCTTGTCCCCAGAGCTACTTTGCACTGACAATTAGTTCCCAGGTCCAGTTCAAGGTGTTTACCTCTACAGCCCTTAATGGCATGGATCCCACCTACTCAAAGGAGCGCCTCCTCCCTCTATGCCCCTATGCAGCAGCTCTGATCTTCCCAGCAGAGTCTATTATGCATGAGCTTTATTTACACAATTTATGCTCTGCCTTCCTGCCCCCAACAGGGCCTCCAGTACCTCCATTTTCTTAGGCACATTCTACCAGGGCCCAGGCTCGGCCTTTTTTGGTGGCTATCCCATACCTCTGGAACACCTTCATTAAGAGACAGGGGAGGAGAGACTCCTACCCTCCTGGTGAGGCTGTAGAACAGAACTGTTCTGATGTGCTTTTGGGGGAATCTGAGTGTGAACAAAGAAGGAACACCCTACTGGTTGAGGCATCAGTTGTTTTAGTTGTTTTAAATGTATTGTTTTAATGTTTTGTTTTATTAGTATTGTTTTTGGCTATGACCTGGATGGCCCAGGCTAGCCTGATCTCATCAGGTCTTGGAAACTAAGCAGAGTTGACCCTGGTTAGTACTTGGATGGGAAGCCACTAAGGAAGTCAGGGGTTGCTATGCAGAGGCAGACAATGGCAAACTGCCTCTGTTAATCTGTTGCCTTGAAAACCCTACAGGGTCACTCTAGCTCAGCTAGGGTTGCCAGCTTCCAGGTGGGGCCTGGGGATCTCCTGCTTTTACAACTGATCTCCAGCTGATAGAGATCAGCTCCCCTGGAGAAAATGGCTGCTTTGGAGGATGAACTCTATGGCATTCTACCATGAGGAGGCCCCTCCCCTCCCCTCCCCAAACCCCACCCTTTCCTGGCTCCACCTCCAAAGTCTCCAGGTATTTTCCCACCCAGACCTGGCAACCCTAAGCTCAGCTACCACATAATGGCACCGTCCACCACCATATTGCTTTTATGTTGTTGGTACCTCCTTGGGTGCTAGGGCTGCCAGCCCCAAGATGGTGGCTGGAGATCTCCTGGGATTATGACTGATCTCCAGGTGACAGAGTCACTTCACCTGGATAAAAATGGCCACTTTGGCATTCTACCCCACTGAAATCTCTCCCCTCCACAAACCTTGCTGTCCTCAGTCTCCATCCCCCCAAATTTCCAGGTATTTTCCAACCTGGAGTTGGCAACCCTACATGGGTGCTGAGATGCTGGGGAGAAAATGGGTATATAAATGTGTTAAATAAATATTCTGCGGTAGGGATGCCAACTCTGGTCTGGGAAATTCCTGGCGATTTGGGGGGGAAATTAGGGAGGGGAGGGTTTGGAGAGGGGAGGGATCTCAGCCAAATATAATGCTATAGAGTCCACCCTCCAAAGCATCCATTTTTCTCAACTGAGCTTTGTAGTCTGAAGATCAGCTGTAATTCCATGAGATCTCCATGCCTCACCTGGAGGTTGGCAACCTTACTCCCCAAGCCACAGAGCCACCTGAGTAGTCTTACTACATTGCCTCCCTAGCAGTTCCCATGACCAGCCAAATCAGCGTTTGTGGAGACAACTCATTATTTTGATAATTGTCTGTAAAATGAATTCTGGTTTCACAAATATAAGCTTAAAATAAACCATGTTCTTTCATGACATCTGAACCAAGCCCCTTCATTCATTATTTTGGAGCTTTTCAGGTAGCAATTGTATCTGTAAAGTGTGGATGCCAGAATAATATTAGGAAGTGGATTGATTACGATAAAAGGGCAGTACATTTCTGTATGACAGGGAATAATCCTTTTATCTCTCCCCAACTAGCAGTAGGGAACAAATTCCCATGAGGTTATCCATGTCCAAACTCGAAACAACAACTGCTGAAAGTTAAAGCAGAAAGTGCCAAAGCAGGATTACAGCTGACAATCAAGAGGGCAAAAGTAATGAGTGCTGGGAAATTATACATTAAGGTTGACAATGAAGAAACTGAACTTGTTCAAGGTTATTTATTCCTTGGCTGCACCATCAACCAAAAGGGAGACTGCAACAAAGAAATCAAACGGAGATAAAGACTGGGAAGGGCAACCATGAAAGAGCTTGGTAGGGTTTTCAGGTCTGATGTCCGCGCCGGTGGGGGTGGGTGGGACAGAACTTTCCAGGAGTGGGGCAGAGTGACGCAACACAACACACTGACATCACGTGGAAGTGATATCATTGCACCAGGGAAGTTGCACCGCAATGCTCTCATTTTTGGACAAAACTCTATGGCAAAATTGGCATCAGACCATAGTTTTGCCCAAATACCAGAATGTTGCCGTGCAATGTACCCAACATGATGACATCACTTCCGCGTGACGTCAACACGTTGGGGACATCACACTGCGGTGGCGGTGTGGGTTTTTGCCCACTGGTTAGCTTGGCCCAGATCTCCAGCTCAGAACTGGGGGATGGCAGTCCTAGAGCTAGAAAAGATTCTTTAGTGTGAGGATGTGTTGCTGGTGACCAAGATCAAGTTAATTCCTAATTACTAGTGACCAAGATCAAGTATTCCTCATTACTAAGGTTGCTAGCTCTAATTTGGGAAATACCTGGAGATTTGGGCGGCAGAGCCTGAGGATGGCAGGCTTTCTGAAAGGGAGAAACCAGTGGGATATAATGCCATAGAGTCCACCTTCCAAAGCATGCATTTTCTTCAGGTGAACTGGGCTTTGTCACCTGGAGATCTCCAGCCACCTCCTGGAGGTTGCCAACCCTACCATTACTATGTATGTTTCTGAGAGATGGACAATGAAAAAAAATCTGAAAGGAAAAAAGTAGATTCCTTTGAAATGTGGTGTTGGAGGAGAGTTTTATGGATACTGTGGCCTGCCCAAAAAACAAGTGGGTTCTAGATCAAATCAAACCTGAACTTTCCCTAGAAGCCAAAATGACTAAACTGAGGCTATTGTACTTTGGTCACATTATGAGAAGACTCTTTGGAAAGGACAATAACTCTAGGAAAAGTTAAAGGCAGCAGGTAAAGAGGAAGCTCCAACATGTGGTGGATTGACTCAGTAAAGGAAGCCATGGCCCTTAGTTTGCAAGACCTGAGCAAGGCTGTTAATGATAGGGCGTGTTGTGTATTAAGATTGCGGTCGCCATGTGCTCACGTAATGGCGACTGCCACATGGCCTGAATCTACTTGAGCTTCGGCCAGGTAGAACAATAGCCGGTCGGATCCTAAACGACCGCCTATCATGAGTTTAGGCTAGGGCTGCCAAGTCAGCCCGGGGGGCGGGGGATCCCCCGCTATAGGGGCTCTCGATCTGCCGGCCAGCATTCGGCCAGTGGGGGGAACCCCGCCCCCGAAGTCGTCCAGCATGGACGACTTCCTCAGCGTAGTGACGTCACCTGGAAGTGACGTCACCACGTTGGAGACGTTGTCAGGGCGACGCTCTGGAAACGCCCCCAACGTGGTGACGTCACTTCCGGGTGACGTCACCGGGCGCGCCCAGGGAGGCTCCCGGGCGGCGAAGGACTCCCCCCCCCCCCCCGCCAGTAGGTGAGTTCGACTTGGCAGCCCTAGTTTAGGCTCCCCCCGCCCCCCCCCCCCCCCGGAACCTATGAACTGTAAGCACTATCTGAAGGGCCTATCAGGGAAGGTGAGCGAGGGCAGAGGCTTATCTCTGACTGGCATAAAAGAGGGCTCTGAGCCCCGGGGTTTCTTATGTTCCATCTAGACCCGCAATAAACTATCATGCTGATTTCACTGTTACCAGTCTCCCAACTCCAGTACTTTCCAGAGCGCTTTGTAGGACATTAATTCATAGGGTCGCTGTAACTGGTAAGAAACTTGACCATACTTAATATATGTTTGCAGGAGTCTTTTGACTTGCCACCTTAAAGACTAACAGATTTCTTGAAGCATAAATCCATGTGAAGTTCATGCACCTTGTCAGGAATGCTCTAGGATGATCCTGCATTGAGCAGGGGGTTGGACTAGATCTCTAGATGGCCTGTATGGCCCCTTCCAAATCTTGTGATTCTGTGGTTCTATGATGTGTTGTAGTGAGCTGCGGCAGCCGAAAGCTTATGTTCCAAGCATTCTGTTCGTTTTCAAGATGCCTCAAGAAAGCTTCAATGTTTGCTTTTACTCTGTAGGCCACGTATCATTATGCTTGCCGAGGAACGGGATTCCTCTAGGACCCTGCAAAACCGGTGTCACGAGGCAGCTGCGGTCACATGGCTCGTTTCCTTGCATGCTCCACATTCGGCCTCATTCAATCCAGCTCTGCAGGCGACCATGACCCTGGAAGCTATCCGCTATCGCAGGGGCTCCCTACAAATCCTCAACCAGCTCTTGCTGCCCCAGCAGAGCCTCTACGAAGACATTGGCAACGTCCGACAGGGCTGGGAAGCCATCCGGGCTATGAAGGTGCAGTGATGGCGATTGGAAACTAGCATAAAGCAAGCGTTACCGCCGAGTTAGGTCTGGTGCCCGCAGAGCATAAAGCTTCGTTCCATCTGCATGACGGGCAGTAATTCAACAGGTGGCGCTTTCACAGCAGAGATAGGAACAGCTCTGCCTGAGCCCCAAATCCAGTGGATGTAAATAAATAAGGTTATTAAAGGAGCTCGCGGGGTGTGTGTGTGTGTGTGAGAGAGAGGTGGCTGATAACAGGGTTGACTTTAGCTTTGTTCTCATGTTAAAGTGAGCACTTATACAACCCGCATATACGTGGGTACACAAGTTGGCAAGAAAGAGCCAACATGCTGTCACTTTACAAATGAAACAAGGAGACCAGTAGGTGAATACATCACATGTTCATCTGTACCTGTATTCAATGTAATACAAGAATTATTCAGTTTACGTATAAATAAAAAACCCTCTCCACAAGTTACAGTGAAGACATGTACAATCCATGTATAGCATACACTTGAATTTTCTTTGTGCTGATTAATTCTCATATTATGTTAAACACTTGTACAACTGGGTGTGTGATTGAAGCCACAGATTTATCCAGGAACTGGTCCCTGTTTTCATTTGTAAAGTGAAAGCATATTGGCCCTTATTAACTGGTCTGTGGGCCTATGTGCAGGTTGCATGAGCATTCACTGTAACATGTGAACAGGGCTTCAAGTATGCACCATACACAGACTGTATGTGTCTTCACTGTAATTTGTGAACAGGGCTTTTGAGTAAGGTAAAGGGACATGGCCAAGATTTGAAGTGAAGGCAAACAATCTCTGACAGAAGGGAGTATGAGGTTTATTGAGTAGAACTAGATCTGTATAGAAAGAGCATAGGATAACTGAATTTTTTGTTCACTGTGGCCAAAATGGGGGGTTGTAACTCCTTGATCACACAAACTGGCCCATCTGTTTAACAAATGCATTCCATCTGATAAGATGATTATGTGGATATGTAAAGCTATCTGTTGTGTTTTTATCCCTCCTTCCTCTAAGGAGCTTGGGTTGGCATATGTGGTTTTCCTTTCCCCTATTCTGCCCTCACAGCAATCCTGCAAGGTGGGACAGGCCGAGAGAAAGTTATTGGCCTGGTATCACCAATGAGCTATGTTGGCTGAATGGAAATTGCAGCCTGGGTCTCTCCAGTTCTAGTCTGGCAATGTAATCCCTTTTATCATACTGGGTCTCTAAGGCAGTTTATGCACAACAACCTTTTTTGTACATGTACAAAAGAAGCATGTAAGAGAGTGGTTCTTACAATACTGCAGCCAGTCCAGCAAGAACTGTCCCCATTTGACACTGTTGGCTGTTAATATCAGATGAAGAAGAAAAGATTGGATTCATACCCCACCCTTCAGTCGAAGTCTCACAGCGGCTTACAATCTCTTTCCCTTCCTCTCCCCACAACAGACACCCTGTGAGGTAGGTGGGGCTGAGAGAGCTCTGAGAGAACTGTGGCTGACCCAAGGTCACCTGGTTCTCGACATTAGAGTCTGCTGCTCATAACCACTACACCAAACTGGCTCTCATTGAGTCCTCTTCATCCTCTACTCCTACGGACTGTTATAAAGTTACAGCTCCCACACAGAGGCCATTGAGAAGCATCTCCCTATATCATACCCTTTCTTGGAGGTGTAACATTTAAAAGCTTCATACTTTTCTGTATCAGTTAAAATGTGCAGCATTTCCATGCCATCCCTGAATGTCCCAACATCATAAATGCTGTGTATATTCAGGCTAAGGGGCAGGGACAAGAAGCCTTTCAACAGCACGTGTGGACCTCTGTTGGGAGATGCTGATCAGTGGCCTGATCAATAATGTTTAAATTCATCTCCTTCCTGAAGAGAAATGAAAACTAAGAAAGAGGAATACAGGCTCTTGTTCAAAGTCTGAGTCTAGTGGCACCTTTAAGACCAACAAAAGTTTTATCCAAGGTATAAGCTTTCATGTGCAAGGCACACTTCTTCAGGTACAAGGAAATGGAAGTGTCAAGGTTGGGCTGCCTGAGGTTCTCACCCAGCGGGTGGGATGGCTCCAGGGTTTGATTTCTCAGGGGAGGCTGGAAGGCCCGGTCTCAGAATGGGGAGGAGAGGGGGTTCGAACTTTACCTATATTCCTTTCTCTTGAGCTTTATTATGGGATCCTTGTTGGGTCTGTCTCTGCCCTTGTCCCGCATAGAGCTGTGAGCTATTCCTCCCAGGCCTGAGTCTTCTTCCATGTTTAAATCACCCCGCCCCAACTCCGCTTCTCCCTCTGGATTGAGAGCCTTATCCTCATCAGAGGAGAGTGGCCACTGGGCTCTCCCACTTTCTGATTCCTGCACTGGCGGTCCACCCCATCTCCTCCCGGTTCCCTTATCATCTTGTGGGGTGGGTGGTCCAGCCTCTCCAGCCCCTTTTTGTCATTCCAACTCCTCTGAGTGGTATTTGAGGTATGGGTTTAGACTCCCCTCTCTCTGCTCCCTTTCTCTTGCTGCTTGTGTGTTGGCCGACCCTGGGAGCGCCTCTTTGTATCACAGGGAACTCCTTTCCCTTTCTCATGCTTATCCTCTTGTGTTCTTGGCTGCTTGTTCTTTGGTGCCGCCCTTTCCTGACAGGGGCACCTCTCCCTTTGGGGTTAGTGTACTCGTGAGGATCCTTCTGGTTTGAGGCTGAGGTTGCTGGCACCGGGTTGACCTCCAGACTAGAAGTTACCAGTCCATACATATAGGTAGAGGGTGAGCAGTAAATTAGCATACAGCAGTGTGCATGCACGCAAAAGCTTATACCTTGAATGAAACTTCGTTCGTCTGAAAGGTGCCACTGGACTCACACTTTGTTCTGCTGCTTCAGAACACCTGAAGGCTCTTGTTCATTATATGTGTGAGCAGTACATATGGATACAGATAGAAGCTGAGTTACCTTTTTTATCCTTACATTAGCTTATAGTCAAGTAAATGTTATTTCCTAGGTAGGTTGTTCTTTCTTCTTCTTTTTTAGTATTCTTTATATAAGTTTTGGGGTATGCAGGGATAGGGAAAGAAAGGGAAACAAAAGTAATAAGTCTTCTGCATATAAATCTTCTCCACTTATCATTTCACATTACAAAAGGATATACTGTGAAATTTTAAAAGCTCAAAAAGGCTTCTTCATATTATATTATCAAAAAGTTCATATCTTCGTATTTCTTTCTTATCTGGTCATAAAAAGGAGTCCATAGTCTGACGAAATCTTCCATTTGCCCTTTTAGCATCAAAGTCAAAGGTTGTTCTTTTTAACACCATTACCTACTCTCATACTATCCTTATGCCAAAAAAACCCTGTCCAGACCTCATCCCTTGCACCTCTCAAGGGAAAAGGAGCCTTTGAATATTACAGAGAAGAGGCCAATCCAATATCTTCCCTTTGTGTATAGAATAAGCTGTTCTTTTATTATTGTGTCCATTTTGCTTCCAGTCATGACAGTCTGCATTCTTGGAATCATCTGTTCCTGGCCTGCCACCCATACTTCCATTTCTTGCATGCAGGTCTTTTCAGTAGTAGGCCTACAGTCCCTGGTTGCTACCATCCTCCGTTGCACCTGCTTTCTTCTCCGCCTGACAGTTGCTGTCAGTATTGGATAAGCCCTGATGTCTGGCATTTGCTGGTTTCCCTATGTTGCTTGCACCCTGAATGTTTTTCCCCCTCCCCTTAGGTAAGAGGTGCTCCAGCCATTGCCATTGTAGGTTGCCTGAGTCTGGCAGTGGAGCTGCACAGTAGAGGAAATGCAGAAACAAGTATCAGCAAGCTGGAGAGCTTTGTGATAGAGTCGCTGGCCTACCTAGTGAGTGCTCGACCTACAGCCGTCAACATGGCCCGGGCAGCTCAGGAACTCGGCTGCTTTGTCCGCCAGGAGGCCAAGCGGGAAGGTTTTACCGCTGAGAGTCTGCAAGAAAGGTGCGGATCCCCTTTGCTTCTTCCTCTTCTATCCCTGGGCTTGTTGGCGAGAACAAGAGGTGACCTGTGAGAATTAATGAGGAAGCAGAAGTCCTGTTCCCTTGTGTTTCTCGGCCCCACCACCACTGGCTCTGCTTTCCTTCCCTCACACTGGCTCCTGGTGGCATTTTGGGTTGCCAAGTTTAAAACCTTTGTTTATGGGTGAGTTTTAAATGTTACCTGCTACGAACTAGTTTGTATTTGTAGATGTTTTCCGCTTCTCCTACACTCTTAGCAATCTTCCATCTATGCAATGTTCTCTGGAACCAAAAGTCACACTGTTAAGTGCTTGTTTGCAACTTCTTTGAGTTTTTTTGTTTGATTGTTGATGTCTACAATATAAAATAAAATTGTTTGGGGAAAAAAAAATCAAAACAGTTCCCTGACAGAGGTGGGGGGAGCCTTTTATGTTCTGTACATGTACAGAAAATAGATTATTTATTTACTTAATTTAATTTTACATTGACTTTTTCCTCAGTGGGGACCCAAAGTGGCTTACATTGTCCTCCTTGCCTCCATTTTATGCTCCCAGCAACCTCCATTTTATCCTCAACAACTTACCATGAGGTAGGGTAAATTGAGAGTATGTGACTGATTTAAGATTACCCAGAAAACTTCCCTGGCGGAGTGGTGATTCAGATCTGGGTCTCCAAGGTCCTAGTCCGATATTTTAAACATATATGTCACCCCTTCAGAAACTCACTGAAGAAGGCTGAAAAAAACACATGTGAAAATGATTAAAAAGTAAAATTAAAATTAACAGCCATTACCAACTAGCCAATGAAGCCCAGAAACATAGACGTGCATAAAAACCCAGAGCACAACACGTTTGGCGGCATGAATGGTCCTTGTAACAGTCCTCAGACTAGAATCAGACTGTAAAAAAAAATAAAAGATCAAACCCCTTATTAAAATCCTGAGTAAAAACCACTGCTTTGGCCTGATGCTTAAAAGTGAGCAGAATAGAGAGCCAAGCAATCTTGCAAGGGGAAGGCATTTCAAAGGCATAGTGCCACGAGTGAAGAGTCATGTCTTTGAACATATTTATATATTTATTTCTTTATATCCTGTCTGTCTCCCCAATGGAGACAGAAGGTGGCTTACATCATTCTCTTCTCTTCTCATCCAGCTCACCCTCACAGTAACCCTGCGAGGTGGGTTAGACGGATTATGTGGCTGGCCCAAGGTCACCCAGCATGTCTGGCACTCCAGCCATTACACCGCACTTGGTCCACTCACCCCCTGTTTGTTAAAAATGATACCTCTCTGCAAACCTAAGGATTTCTCGAGGTTTGCAGAACTCTAAAATGTATCAGTGGCTGTCCCCGTTGTGCAGCTTGGGGGAAAAAAATCTGCACCCAGGTTAGCCCTTGGCTAAAGATACCCCAAATATCTATCCATCCCATCGTAGTGTGATCCGCTGGGCAGAAGCCATGTTGGATAAAGACCTGAAAGACAACAGAAGCATCGGGGAACATGGGGCACGCCACCTCCTGCAGCGAGTAGGACAGGGCAAAGTGGTGGTCCTGACTCACTGCAACACAGGCTCACTGGCCACAGCTGGCTATGGCACTGCACTTGGTAAGTGACATGACACAAACAGAATTCTTTGGAGACAGAGCTGGGAATTCCAGCTGTATCGCTGAAACCATGCAATTGTCATCCCTTCGAAAGTAAAAGCTTCCAGCTTTCCTCTTCTTGTGCCCAGTATGATCCATTCTACCTTCAGTATTTATGGTATTTCCTTTACAGGCATCATTCGCTCCCTGCATGCCATGGGCCATCTGGAGCATGTCTATTGCACAGAGACGCGGCCATATAACCAGGGAGCCCGCCTGACTGCCTATGAGTTAGTGTATGAGCAGATCCCTGCCACGCTCATTGCTGACAGCATGGCATCTGTGACCATGAAGGAGAAAAAGGTGTCGGGTGAGTACTTTGGAGCTCCTCTTTCTTTCTTGGCTGCTAAGCGGTCTCCATACTGTTTCTTGTGCCAGCAATATACGGTGGCAGCTTGCTTTAGAAATCAAGCTCGTATACAAGCGTGTAGCGATTGGGCTGGTCTCTGGAGAGAGTTTTGCCTCCTGAGCAGCTGTTGACGGCAGTAGCATAAGTGCAGCATTTGGGAAGGGAATCATTTGAGATGGCTGCTGTGGGTGACCCAAAGCCTGGGAGAGAGGGTCTCCGTGCACCCTTTATTCACCTGGATTTATTTTCTTTGCCTTGGTCATTGACCATGCCTGCTGCTTCGGGGAAGGACATGTGGGCCTCAGGTGAACTGTGATACAGTGTTCAGCCAGAACAGAATTATACTTATCCCTTTTTACAGTGTGTTCAGGCTTCTCACATATATTAGCTCAGTAGTCTTTGCACTGTAGCCAGTACGGCTATGTTAGTCGTTTTTTAATGTTGTGTATTTATGATTTTAAATTGTAAACCACTTCGGTGTTTATGTTTATGTTGTGAGCCGCCTTGAGCCAGTTCGCTGGAAAGGCGGGATAGAAATGCAATAAATAAATAAATAAATAAATAAACTGTACCTATAAGTTGTGGCCAATATTTATTATCCTGTATTGCAGTGGGAGGCAGAAGTGAGATCTGATTCAGGGGTCTCCTGGGCCACAGCTCATTTTCTTCAGCCTCAACACCCCACCAGCTTCCAACATCTCTTCTGCCTTGAGCTGAAATTTATTTTCTCTTTGGGGGGGAAATAGCGTTCGTGTGCAAACAAACAAAAATCACATTGCCACTGTATACACCCTGTTCACCACAAGCTGTGGTGAATCCGTATTTGACATATTTCATGTAGTGCACAGTGGCTCACAGTGCTCTCTGTGGCCCCGCTTTCAGAGGTAAGGTGGCTGGCAACTAGAAACAGGGCATTTTCTGTAGTGGCCTCTTGTCTTTGGGGAGTGCCATGTGACAAGAGTGAACTCCCATCTCTGGTCCCAGCTCCTGCCAACCTGAATCGAAAGCAGTTCAAAAGCAAGAAATTGCAAGTAGCTAAATAAGTACCATTTCGGTGGGAAGGTAACAGTGTTCCATGCACCTTGGCATCTAGTCATGGCAGTTACATGATCATGGAGAAGTCTTTGGACAGTGCTGGCTCTTTGGCTTGGAAACAGAGATGAGCACCGCCCCCTAGAGTCAGATTCGACTGGCTTTCAAGCAAGGGAAACCTTTACCGTACAGGAATCAGGATGGTTGTGGCATGTTCTCCACAATGTGGAAAGTCCAAGTTATTTACACCATAGCAAGGCCCCCTGTTTATCACTTTTTGCAGCTTACTAGGCTTAATGGATAATCTGGCCCTGGCAACCACAAAGAACTGCATCTTAACTTTAGGCTCTTGTTTTTTGTTTTTAACCCAGCTGTCTTTGTGGGAGCAGACAGAGTTGTCGCCAATGGAGACACTGCCAACAAAGTGGGAACCTATCAATTGGCTATTGCTGCAAAGCACCATGGGATTCCTTTCTATGTGGCAGCACCCCAAACCTCATGTGACCTGAGCTTGCAACATGGAGGACAAATTGCTATTGAGGAGCGGCCGATCCAGGAGCTGACAGATGTTAATGGAGTACGGGTTGCAGCACAAGGTACTAAAGCATTGAAAGGATGCATGCAAAAAATGGGGAGTTTAATAGAACATCATCAGTTTCAGTACCATCCTCACTGATTTAACTGGTGGACATGCCAGACTTTATAGGTCAAACGTTTCCAGTTTTTGCAGTAAGGCTACCTGAGTCAAAACAAGATGGCGTGAGAGTCTTCTGAGGCATCACAGTCCAGGGTTCTTGATTAGCATGGAAGGTGTTGGGCATTTCTGTTCTCCTAGGAAGACATCCTGTCACTCAGGAAAAGTTAACTTTGTGGTCACAGATGGCCCAAGTCTAGGGGCAGGAATTGTCTTTCTACCTAGGACTCCTGTAAGGGAAGATTTTTCCTACTTTGATTCTATATGGTGCTTCCAAACTTGTTTCACTAATTTATTTTTTGGACCGTGCCTTCTTTAGAGTTGAAGCCTGTGGCTCTCTTGAGATATCGCTCTCCCATTTGTAGACCTGGGCCCCAAACTTTAGTTTTACTTACAGTAAAGGGGGAATTGGTCTAGCTGGGCCAGTGAACAGCTAAATGGATTTGTCTGCAGCTTGATTAATGCTTTCCCCCCAGGTATTGGTGTCTGGAATCCAGCCTTTGATGTCACCCCACACGATTTGATTACTGGTGGCATTGTCACTGAATTTGGTGTTTTTGCTCCTGCTGAACTTCAGGCAGCATTGACACAGGCAGAGAGCCAAGTATGAAGGCGATGAACTCAGCTGTTTCTGGACTGGCTAGACAAGAGTGTGCATCAGGCGGACTTTCAACCCTGCTCTCTAGAGGAGCCAGCATTCAAGGTTAATAGGATGTGCTGTTCACCCAGCCCTCTGCCTTTGTAGTGTGCATTGTTAATGAATACCCATTACCTTTCCCCAGACCTGGAGTTAAATGCTTATTGGAGCTGACTGAACAAGGACAGCTGGTGTGTGAATGAATGAGTGTGTGTGAGAGAGGAGGGCTATATAGCTAACATCCAGGTCAAAAAAAGGACCATCTGGTCCCTGAGCAATTTATAATTCTTTATACCACTTGCATCCGTCAACAGCAATGATCTCCCAGTTCTGGGAACCTGTTTGGGAACAGCAGCGAAGTGTCTGAATCTTACTGCCTTCGGAGTTGTGTGCACAGAGGAGAATCAGAAGGGTACCGGGGTTCCATCGAAAGAAAACCCCTATACATTAAAAACACTTTAATTCATGAGTGGAGCTCTTCTGTTGTATTGGAGATAACAAAAGTGAATGTTGTTTTCCAGATAATTTCTTATCTTCTCTTTTTTGGGGAACAGAGGAAGCATAGTTGCAAAGATTAAGGAGGTCCCCAGTTCAAATGTAGCCTCTGCCTCAAACTCCTCTTCTGGACCCTCCCATGCCCATCAGGGCTACAGAAACATAATACTGCTCTCTGTTTTAGTTTTGCAACAGTGCTTGAAGCTGCTTTCTAGTGAGTCAGACGGCAGACCATTAGTCTATTGAGATCAGTATTGTTAACTCCAGCTAGCAGTGGCTCTCTAGGATCATGCCCACCAGGGGCACAGGAACATAACCCGGCTCTCTGCTTTAGTTTTGCCACAGTGCTTGAAGCTGCTTTCTAGTGAGTCAGACCATTAGTCTATCAAGGTCAGTACTGTTAACTCCAACTGGCAGTGGCTCTTTAGGATCACAGGTGCAGGTCTTTCACATAATCTGCTATCTGATCTTTTTAATCAGAGGGGTTTGAACGTGGGTTCTTCTGCATGACAAGCAGATGCTTCACCTCTGAGCCGTGGCTCACTTCACGACATCTATGAAGTCCACGGAAATTAATACTAAGTTTTTTAATGCTACATTGTGCTAAAAAGAGTTACTTTGACCCTTGTATGAATGCTTGACTTTCAGTATTTTTTCATGAGAAGCAGACCAAGGCCAGATTGTGAGCTGAAAACCTTTCTCCTGTCGATTGCTTACCTTTGAAGTGTGAGTGAAAGAACTGCTTTGCTGGACCAGGCCAGAGATGTGTTTAATCCAGCACTTTGCCTTCAGTAGTAACCAGCCAGCCTTCTGGGAGCTTCATAAACAAGATATGTTGACAATAACACACCAGAAGACAAATCTGGGTGGCTAAGCAGAGTGAAATTGCCTTTGAATATCAGGACACACAACTTTGAATTATTTGTTCATATTCCCCCCCCCCCCCTTTTATTGATCCTTTTGTTAAAGGAAATATTTATGGCATTTCCGTAAATACTGTGAAGCCAAAATCTTTCCTTCCAGAATGGTTACATACTGATGAAAGTTTATTGTATTGACTGCAAAGGCTTTAGATGACTTTGTTCAATGCTTCCATATGGATTACATTTTAACATGTTCTTCCTAACCACATTCTGCCTAGTCTTGTAATTCGATTGAACTTCAGTCTTATATCAGCAGGAGCTGGAGTTCTGTAATCGCATCTTTTGCAGTTGACAGGAAACCTCATTTTCATACCTCAGTCTTGAATGTGATACATGGAAGTTAGTCCTGTTCATTTCTACATTTAAGACGAACAAACTCTTTATAATTTTGTAATGTAACTGACTGATCAGTTTCATGCCAGAGTTTGAAATGTTCAGAAGAAAAATACCATGGTTTGGATCTAGCAGGTTTTTCTGGGGGGTGAAAAAAGCAGGAGGCATCCTGTCCGGCCACCAAAAAAGGCTGTTCTGGGAATCATGAGACCTGCATTAACAAATTCCACATGGGAGGGGGATGGTACTAGGGAGGGGAATTGGGCAAGGCTCAGATAACAGTTTGCTGGATTCAACACAGTAGATGGTCCACAAAGAGAACAAAACACCCCCCCCCCCCAAAAAAAAGGCTTGTTCTGAATCAAGTAAGCAGTTAATGTTAGCAGAATTATTTGCCTCAGCCAGCTGCTAAGATGTTCAGTGAAAATGCCTTCTTGTTAGAATTGAAAAATAAAAAGTATGAAACAAAATTCCAGTTTATTCAACACAACTGTTTCCTAATACAGTGCAGAGTGAGCACTTAAAGATCACAGCTGTTTCTTTAACAGCTCAGGCAGGGGAGAGTCAGAAGGAATGGTCCTCACATACGTCTTTACCTACTATGTGGCAAAACCGGAAAAATTCTTGTTACAGCAGGCCCAGGAAATCCAGTGCAGCACAGACATTAAAGATGATAATACATCATGTTTCATTCCCCTGGAGTTCAGGATCTGACAACCTTTGTGGAGAACCCTGCCCCCCCCATCTGAGTTCTAAAAGTGGTCCGTCCCCCCAGAAGTGGCAGGGAGCTAGTTCAATTGCCTGCTAGATTACATCTATACATATGCTAATGACCCTGGTAGGAAAACCAACTAAGGAATTTGGTGCTAGGAAGTCTCCAAGAGATTTCTGGAGATTTCCCAGAATGCCTTCCAGGAGAGCTCCCAGGATGCAACTGCGACCTGGGTGGACCAGGTCAAGAGGGTGGATGGAGTGATATAAAGGGGGTGGAGACATAGGTTTGATAAAAGCCTTTGCTCTGAGGAAGAAGGGTCTCTTGGTGCTGATTCTTTGAAGGTAACATCTACATGTGCCCTCTCGCCCAGATTGCCTGCAGACAAATGCTGGGCTGTCACCAGTATGCTGACAGTATCTGTTGCTGGGTGGCCAGTCTGGGGCCACCCCAGATGACCTAGAGTGGGCGCTTCAGGATGTGGGCTGGCTTGGGCTGAGCCGATTAAAATTGAATCCAACGAAGATGGAGGTCCTGTGCCTGAGTCGGAGTGGGCTGGGGGTAGGGATCCCATTGCCGGCCTTCGGGGGGGCACCGTTGGTGCCAGCACCAAGGGTCCGGAGCTTGGGAGTGCTTCTGGATGCCTCCTTAACTATGGAGGCCCAGGTAGCAGCCACTGCCAAGGCAGCCTTTTATCACCTTCGGCTAATTAGGCAGCTGGTTCCCTTCCTCGAACGCAATGACCTGGTGACAGTGATCCACCCAATGGTCACCTCGAGGTTAGACTACTGTAACACTCTCTACATGGGGCTGCCCTTGTCTCAGTTCTGGAGGCTGCAGCTAGTGCAGAATGCCGTGGCCAGGCTGCTGATGGGCCTCTCGGTGCGGGAGCACATCCAGCCTGCACTGAGGACGCTGCACTGACTGCCTATAGTGTACCGGATCCGGTTCAAAGTGTTGGTCTTGACCTTTAAAGCCCTATATGGTCAGGGGCCTGCCTACCTAAGGCACCACCTTTCCCCGCATATACCCCAGAGAGTACTGTGGTCAGGCACTCAACACTGCCTGACCCTCCCTGGCCTTAGAGCGGCCAGGTTAGTGACCAACAGAACCAGGGCCTTCTCAGTGGCAGCTCCTTGCTGGTGGAATGAGCTCCTGGATGACATCAGGGCCCTGCAGGACCTTTTGCAGTTCCGCAGGGCCTGCAAAGCGGAGCTCTTCCGCCAGGCCTTTAATTAGGAGCCACCACTGGGGGAAATGGCCACTTGAAAAGTGGCAAGCTGGTCCAGGAAATCGACTGGTGGAAGCTCCCTGGCCTGGGTTACTCGGGCTGCTGCTCTCAGTGTTGGATGTCTTGTACTGTCGCTATCGTTTGTGGTTTTGTTCTGTTAATCTGACGTAGATGGATTTAATTTTAACCCTAATTTATGTATGTTGATTTTAATTGTGGTTAGCCGCCTTGAGCCAGCTGTGCTGGTTAGGCGGGGTATAAATCTAAATAAAGAAATAAATAAACAGACTTCTGAGCAATGGTCAGTCATGGCAGCCATCTTTTTCTGACAGCGCAGTCTCCCAGGGATTGGGATGTAAATAGGAAACTTGTAACTTTTAAAGATCATTCATGCCTGCCCTATTTTAACATCATTTAGGATATGTCTAGAAAAGGGAAAGAAAATTGTGTTTATGACCCATTTTCTTTTGAAATCCATTTGCTGATCTAGTGCTTTGCTTAAGGATGTTTGTGAATATTTTCAATAAATTCTTTTTATTAAGAACTAGGAAGGAGAACTGGGAGTCTAGTTCCTCCAAGTGGGAAATCCTTAAAGCGAGCAGGTGATAGCAGTGAATACCCTAGTGGAAGGAAGCAGTAAACCCCTCCAGGAGTTGGCAGCCCTTAGGAATGGGTGGGCAGAGCAGGGCCATCACAACCTTAGTTAGACCTGAGCATGGGAAAGTTACAATGTGGCATTTTCGTGCCTGCCCTGATCTCACAATCTGCTTCCCACTTTTCCTGTGTGGTGCTGACAGTGCTTGCAGCCAAACTGCTGGAGTAGGACTGCCAGCTAGCTTTCTGGCAAAGCTCCAGGGCTTTTTTTTGCTGATCTAGTGCTTTGCTTAAGGATGCTTGTGAATATTTTCAATAAATTCTTTTTATTAAGAACTAGGAAGGAGAACTGGGAGTCTAGTTCCTCAAAGTGGGAAATCCCTAAAGCGAGCAGGTGATAGCAGTGAATACCCTAGTGGAAGGAAGCAGTAAACCCCTCCAGGAGTTGGCAGCCCTTAGGAATGGGTGGGCAGAGCAGGGCCATCACAACCTTAGTTAGACCTGAGCATGGGAAAGTTACAATGTGGCATTTTCGTGCCTGCCCTGATCTCACAATCTGCTTCCCACTTTTCCTGTGTGGTGCTGACAGTGCTTGCAGCCAAACTGCTGGAGTAGGACTGCCAGCTAGCTTTCTGGCAAAGCTCCAGGGCTTTTTTTTTTTTTTTGCCGTTGAATGACAAGCAGAACTTTAGCAAAGGACAATTTTTCCCCACTGCTGCATCACTACTGCTTAGAAAGCCTTCACCTGCTAATTTTTGCTAACTGCACAGCTGTTCAAAGCATAGCAGTCATGCCAGGAAAAAAAAGCTGGCAAGCCTCCGCTTAGGGAAAGGATATGGGGGGATTGTGCATAGAAGCGAAACCTATTTTAGGCTTTTACTGTCATCTGAATGCAACAAAGGCCGTGAAACAGTACCATAAATTGTGAAAACACCTAACTTCATCAGGACTTCATAATCTATATGGTGCGTTAAATTCATAATTAGAACTTGGCATGACAGTGAAGGGCAAAGGAATACTCAACTGTTCTTATAGTCACAGTCATCTCAACCAAGTTAAGTTGGCTAGATTGACCATCGTTTGAAACTGCTGTCACTCTGACCTTAGTTGGGGGCGGGGGAAGGGGTTGGGGTATCTGTTATCATCACACGATTGGACTAAATTTCAGCAGTAACCGATGAGTGTTCTGACTTTTATTCAGCTGCAATAGCAGTCTGATCTGTGTAGCTAAGTTGCATTGGACTGAGTCTAATGACTTTTGTTTCACCAACCTCACAGATGGGTTGTTGATGCAGTGTGTTCATAAAAAGTCCTAATGTGAAAATTTGCTTTAAGGTCAGGGTAATTTAAATAGGCTGTCAAGAGAAGCTTTTAGAAAGCCCAGTGTGTGACTGTAATCCACAAGCTTTCTCATTAAGCATGCCTTATATTAAGCATTGATTTTGGCACAGTTCCTTCAGGTGGAAAGTGGCTCTGTCAGCAGTGTAGGGTGTTGGGCATTTTAAAAATAATTTCTTTCTCCAGAAGTTGTAATGCCTATTTAATGTTCTTGCTGGAAAGGTTAAAACAGTTATTGTGAGGGTTTTGGTTTTGGTGTTTTTTTGCAGATGGCATTTCTATTGTGTATCGTGGGTCAAACAATTAGCAATCACTCAGCAATTGACGAGTATTTTCACTGAATGTGATGTATTTTGTTGTAACTGTGTGAGACTCTAGAAGAGCAGGTCAATAATTTACTCACTAGAGGAAATGAAGGCAAAACCTGTGTTTAGGCTATTGTTACTGCTGTGTGTATGCTGCTGTATAAACCCTTTATCATTCATATGCAAATAAATATTTTTAAAGATCCATTAAAAATTGTGGCTGTTGCTCTAGAACATATTTTACTTTTCACCGGAACAAATAATTCCATATGTATGTTGCTTGCTAATTCCTACCTGAGAAAGGGTGCTTTGAGTTCTTTTCCTGCCTACCCATATACCAGTTCATATCCATTTCCAACCTACCCAGTGAATCAAAGTGGAAAGATGAATTTTTGAAAACCAAATTCAAACCCATATACCTTAGGCTGTATCCTGATTGAGGTGTATTTGTTGCATGGGATTTTACAACTCCAGCCGTCCTTTTTGCAGGGTCCTGAGAGCACCTAACTCTATGTCAAGGTCTTAATTACACATTACATACTCCTCACATATGGGTCCACTACTAGGGCTTTGTATCAGACATGTGCTAGAAGTTCCTCACTGGGAACACAAATGTGCAAACTGAGGGCACAGTGCAAAGGGAGGGGGGGCACTTTTCCTGACCTAAAATGCCCCCAGTGGGCTGGTATCTGCCCCATTATGTTGATGGGAGTACATGGAAGATGGGGCCCTAACAGAGAATTTACGGTGCCTACCTGACAAAGTCCTTGTAGTGGACCTGGACCCATCTCGAGGACTATGGCCATTGAGTAGCAGCACCTCCAAAGTATCTGGGCCACTTGGGAAAACAGAAGAAAGATTATTTGCCCACAAAGTAATCAGCTGAGGGTGTGTCCAGGCTGACAGCACCTCCTTCCCTTGATACTAAAAATAAATGGTGGGCAGTGATGGCAGGGGAAAAAAGGAGCAGGTAATTGCTTCCCATCTCTCAACTCATTGAACTGTAAATCAGTCAACTAGGCACCAGAATAACAAATCTTAATAGTAATGAAAATTGTAAGACATGCAGTTTTGGTATCCAGGATTTACTGATTGCAGGAGATGATAAAAATAAACTCCACAGCTGCAGGTCTAGGTGCCACCAAACAGAATAACTTGCATGAAAACCTTAAGTTTAGATGGGAATGTGGAAATGAATAGGGTAACCTCTGGCTATATTTTATGCTGTTGGACTGTGGGGGGGTTCAGGCATGAAATGTCCACAAATGGAGGGTGTGATGTTGAAGAGCCAGTAGCCGCTTTCAAACATTTGACCTTGGTGCTTCACAGGGCTTTTTTTGTAGAAAAAGCCCAGCAGGAACTCATTAGCATAATAGGCCACACACAACAGCAGAAACTAATTAGCATATTAGACCACACCCCTGACAGCACAGCTCCCTCCCAGGATCAGCTTCCCCAGGTGCCCCGTGGCTTGTGGGGCACATGAGGAACCCAAGGGAAGGAAAGCAGTTTCTGGATTGGCTTCCCCAGGGGCACCCTGCCTTCCCTTCCTGCCTTCCCTCCCTGGATCGGCTTGCGAGGTGCCTGGGGAACCTGGGGGGGGGGGGAAGGCTGTAGGTGTGACCAACTCAGAAGCCAGCTGGAACTCTGTTCCTTTGTGTTCCTGCCCAAAAATAGCCCTGGTGCTTCAACTGTGCTATGATGTGGATGTGATACAATACAGTGCATGTTTTCTAGGTGTGTACAGCTTCAGTACATGTGAACAGAACACTGGTATTTTGTAGAAACATGTTGGTGTGCACCGGAATGTACATGAAATGCAAATGTGTTGCCCTGTTCACATAAAATGTCAGCCATTCATACTGAGAGGTTTGTGTGTAGCGGTCACACAGCCCTTTAAAGTGGTAGGAACTGCTGTTTCCTCCTGCATTTAAAGGGGCAGATCAGACCGGCTGCGGCTACTCCCGCGCCAAAGCGGGTTCCAGCATGGGTTCATAGCGTTTTTTCCGACCTCGGGAAAATCAACTTTTTCCCCAAGAGTCGTGCTTTGAACCCGCAATGGGCCAATCTGGACAGCCCTCTCTCGCAATGATTGCGAGTGAGGGCTGTCCAGATCGACCCAAGTGCAGTGCAAAAAGGGGGGGGGGAACCCGGTCCGCTCCGCACCCCGCTGGCTGCTGCTGCCTCCCCCATGGTTCTCCCCAAACTTACCAGGCGGCCAGGGGGGCTCGGGGAAGCGTGCCTCCCTCGGCTGCTGCCAGCCGCCTCTGCCGCATGCCGCTGCTTTCCACGCACGCCACCTCCTCCGCCACATGCCTCCGCTGCACGCTGCCACCTCCTGCCACACACTGCTGCCAGGGCTTGGGGAAGGGTGCCTCCCTCGGCTGCCGCCGCACGCCGCCTCCTTTTCCGCCGGGTAGGGCTGCCAAGTCCAACTTGGGAAATATCTGGGGACTTTGGGGGTGGAGCCAGGAGACTTTGGGGGTGGAGCCAGGAGAAAGGAAGTGACATCATTTTGTGATGTCACATCCTGTGATGTTGCTTCCACATGCTTCCACATGAACTCATGAAGTTTCCTAATACTGAATCAGGCCATTGGTCCATCAAGGTCAGTATTGACTACTCAGACTGGTAGTGGCTCTCCAGGGTCTCAGGCTGAGATCTTTAATGTCACCTATTACCTGATCCTTTTTCAGCTGAAGAGGCTGATACCTCCTGCATGTCAAGCAGATGCTCTATCACTGAGCAACGGCCCTACTGAATCCTTCCTCATCTCGGCAGAATATGAAGCACTAAGTGCTACACAAGTGCTAAATATGATTTTCATATCATAAGAACAGGAGAGAAGCCACAGTGGATCGGCCCATCCAGTACAGCCCATCCAGTACAACACTCTGTGTCACAACAGTGGCCAAAAATACCAGGTGCCCTCAGGAGGTCCAGCAGCGGGGCCAGAACTCCAGAAGCCCTCCCACTGTTGCCCCCCAAGCACCAAGAATTCAGAGCGTCACTGCCCCAGACAAAGGGTTCCATTTAGACCTTGTGGCTAATAATAGCCACTGATAGACCTCTGCTGGATGGGGACAGAGAGAGACAGACAGACAGACAGAAAAAAGAAAGAAAGAGGGAGAGAGAGAGAAGGGAAAAAAACTGGCAGAGGCACTTACTTCCATTTAGACCTTGTGGCTATAATAGCCACTGATAGACCTCTGCTGGATGGGGACAGAGAGAGAGAGAGACAGACAGACAGACAGACAGACAGAAAAAAGAAAGAGGGAGAGAGAATGAAAAGAGCTGGAAGAGAAACTCACCTTGCCAGCCACATGCAAAAGCAGCTCCTTCAGTCCCTCCTTAATCTCTGGGCGGACCTCTCTTGCTGTGGAAGAAGCTCTCTTGCTGACTTCTTAAAGGGGAAATGTCTGGCGAGGCTTTTTACTGCAGGGCAGGCTCTCTGCAGACATTTCCCTTTTAAGGCAGCCATTTTGTCCCCCCGGTGGCCAACTTTGGAAAAGCGGGAGATAAGCACTAAAAATCAGTGTTTCCCCCGCCCTACCGGGGGACTTGGCAGCCCTACCGCCGGGGTTGGGATGTGTAATCATTCCAACCCAGAAAAAAAAAAACCTGGTTGCTTTAAATCTGGGAGGACTCCCAGATTTAAACAACCATGTGACCACGGCCTCAAGGACGTCTAAAAGGGCTTCTTTACATTCATACTTTGGATCTTTATTCTTTTATTGAGGGATAAACCAAGTGTGATGAAAAGTTCTGAGACTATTGAACATTGGCATAAAAATAACCAAATTAGACTCCCCCCCCCCTTGTGTGGTTTTTGTGCATAATGACACCAGAGTGCAAGCACATGTACACCCAAAGGTGCTATACTGGTACAAGCCAGTTTGTTGTAGTGGTTAGGAGTGCGGACTCTAATCTGGGAAAACTGGGTTTGATTCCCCATGCTTCCACATGCAGCTGTTGGTGTGACCTTGGGAAGTTACAAGTTCTTTCAGAGCTGTTCTCTCACCAGCACTTCTTTGAAAGAGCTCTCTCAGCCCCACCTATCTCACAAACAGTGTTCCCTCTAAACTGAGTTAATGTGAGCTAGCTCATAGTTTTTTAGCCTCCGGCTCACACATTTTTGTCTTAGCTCAGGAAGGATGGCTCCAGAGCAAACTAATTTATGCAGTAGCCAAGTCTCTTGCTCACAAGTTTAATGCCAGTAGCTCACAAAGTAGAATTTTTGCTCAAAAGACTCCACAACTTAGAGGGAGCATTGCTGACAGGGTGTCTGTTGTGGGGAGGGGAAGGGAAAGGAGATTGTAAGCCACTCCTTTGGGTAGTGAAGGGCAGGGTATAAATCCAATCTCCTCCTCCTCTGATGATGATGATGATGATGTCACTGGGAAACATTAGACCAAGGAATCTGTGCAAGCTCCTTTATCTACACCTATAATTTCTTTTTATCCTAAAAGGCTAATATCTGGTGTGGGAGTAGGAATTTGGAGTGCAGAACAGATGTGACACCAGTAATCCCCTCCACCAGTACTACTGTTCTGATGAAATATGGAATTTCCCAGTGTTTTTTTTTTAAAAATGGGAGATCTAATTTTGGACCTCCCATTATCACATCTGCTTGGGTTCCTGCCCTCCATGTCTGTGTACAGGTGACTGATTCCTTTGTTCAGGGAAGGTAATCATTCTGTTCTCTCAAGAGTGTTTAGAAGACCAGAATTACATTTTGCTGTACAACCCAGCCCTTCTGTGTGTGATCAAAT
Organism: Lepidodactylus listeri; assembly: GCA_029233225.1. Taxonomy (NCBI): domain Eukaryota; kingdom Metazoa; phylum Chordata; class Lepidosauria; order Squamata; family Gekkonidae; genus Lepidodactylus; species Lepidodactylus listeri. The sequence continues at coordinate 49,429,221 of JARCFY010000005.1, read as the reverse complement.
TATTAAATAATGTTTTTTTTTAAAATAAATGTTTATAAAAAGGCATTTTAACCTACAACCCTGATCTTCAGTCTTCTATTTGGCCTGTCTTGTCTGCAATAACTAACTGAAGCTTTAATTTAGAATTAGCATGCATAAAACTTAGCTGTAGTAGTTATTATCTGCCCCAAATCCCAACAGATTCTATGTATCCTGAAATGATAGAATAACTACTCATTACAGAAGGCATTTAAAAAACAAGAATTAAGAAGTCGGTTGTAGAAATACACTGAATTTAGTGTAGCATAGAGTTCCCCTTAATCTCTGGTAAAATTTGTGGCCATAAACAAGTGCTTTATCCAGTGGACAAAAAGTGTATTTGTGCAGAACCCACCACTGGCAGAGGTCCTTTGCTCACAAAAGAGAGACAGAAACATTGTAAAAACAGTGTTCCTGTTTTTATGTGCTCAGTCACATGTGGGGCACGTGTGCTAATACTCCCTCTCTATGCACATTGGCCCATCCACTGATATGGAAGCCCAGTGGGCCCATGAGAGATCATTTTGTCCAAGGGCCTTCCAAACCTTGAAAAGTACTCTGAAAGTAGATGCCAGAATTGTGGGGAAATGTCTGCTTTAGTCCATGCATTCTGGATAGCATTTTCAGTTATGAGAACTACTCCAATTTTTAAACACTGATTCTGTAAAATACATATATCTGGGCACTAGGTGGCATCTATACTCTGCAAACCTTCTAAAAGGCATTTACTCTGTGTGTGTGTGTGTGTGAGAGAGAGAGAGAGAGAGAGAAAGAGAAAGAGAGAGAGAGAGCGCTCAAAATATTCCAGCAATCTTTAAATCTATTTGGATTCTTTTTAAAGCAATTCTCCCAATTATTTCAGCATGTCCAAAGATAATAAATTTGTTTGTTGTCTCTGTTCTCTTCTTGACTGAAGCCTCATTAAACAAATAGAATATGCAGTTTTCATATGATAAGGGCAAAATGCAATCATATAAATCCATTTTTTCTTTTGAAAAGGAATTTCAATAGTTACCTTTTCAGTTTATTTTTAGGCTAAAGGCTGCACTTTTATCTGGTACAAGAGGGAGATGTGTGAGAACTTATGAGGGAGAAGAATCCCATCCCACATCCCCACTGAACCCTGCTTCGGTCCTTCTTGCTGTGCCTGTGATCTTTCCCCCCCACCCCATGCCTAAACACCTAATTAATGCAGATTGCCCCCCTTCAACCATCCCAATCACTAGATTTCCTACCTCCACCAAAACCCTCCTAATCACCCATTTTTCTTCCTTTCCTTTGACCAATTTTTTAAAAAAGTTTTCCCCAACATCTTGAAATGTGCATACAGTGTTGCTTTCTTTTGGGGAGATTTCCAGAAACACAGACCAAGCTCTGGGTGCCCCTGCATTGCTGCTTTTGATTCACAGAGAGGGGTTACTCTTCACTAATAAATATATATAAATGATGATTTATGGGGGAGGGGCTCTCACCACTGGTCACCCTCCCCGTGCTGCCTTGGATTGGGCTGGATCCTACCAGCTTGTCCACTGGCACACAAGGCAGGAGGGGTCATCCTTCCCAATTACCTTACTAGCTGTATCCATGGTTTTTTTTTTTTATGTCCTTGTTAGTCCCACAATTCCCAGGCAAGGCCTCTTTCAGGGGTAAACGGCATCTTCTCCATCTTGCACCAAGAGATGGGATGGGATGGGATATTCACTAGTAGAAGGATTTATACCCTGCCCTTCACTCAGAGTGGTTTACAGTCTCCTTCCTTTCCTCTCCCTGCAACAGACACCCTATGAGGTAGGTGGGGCAGAGAGAGCTCTGAGAGAACTGCTCTTGAGAGAACAGCTCTGAGAGAATTGTGACTGACCCAAGGTCACCCAGCTGGTTGCGTTTGGAGGAGTGGGGAATCAAACCCAGTTCTCCAGATTAGAGCCTACTTATCTTAACCACTACACCAAACTGGTACACCAAACTTGTCTATATAATAAATTGCAGCAAATGCCAGCTAATTTGAGAGTTCAGAAGATTATTAAATTGAGGGACAGAGGGACTGGATTCAAGGTGCTAAGGCCTTAATATTTCTTTAACAAAGCACAATAAATGTTTGGTTCTATTAACTACTATCCCCTGCAAAAACAGAAGGTTTAGGTCTCTGTGAATGCACATGAGGATATTTGGTTAGTCACTCTAGGGAACAGATGGAATGCTGGCCTGAACCTGCAGAGTTCTTGTGTTTTCATCCATTACCTGTATCAAAGGTGATAGAACACTCAAATAGATGCAGTACATTCCTACATGTTTACAAATATTTCTCCACATTTCTTTAGAATCCTCTTCACATCACTGTTACTCTTTAACAGGAAGGGCCACCTCCAGTTGGGGGGGGTCACCAGGAGTAGATGGGGTATCAGTGGTGGTATTCCAAATCTCAGAAACTGAGCATCAAAATCTTAACAAGAATATGCCATCAAATATGGAAAACAAAACAATGGCCCACAGACTGGAAATGCTCAGTCTACATACCAATTCCAAAAAAAGGAGACATCAAGGACTGCAGCAACTATTGGACCAGTGCATTAATTTCTGATGTGAGTAAAGTGATCCTTAAAATATTACAACAAAGACTGTTGCGATATATGGAACAAGAAATGTTCAAGCTGGGTTGGGAGAAGGAAGAGGCACTAGAGATCATATTGCAAATTTACATTGGTTATTGGAGCATACAAGAGAATTTCAAAAGAAAATCAGCTTGTTTCATAGATTACGGGAAAGCTTTTGACTGTGTGGATCATGAAAAGTTATGGTTGGTTTTAAAAGAAATGAATGTACCACAACATTTGATTGTTTTTACGTGCAATGTATACTCTAGAAGGCTCATGTCAGAACTCAATATGGAGAAACATAATGGTTTCCAATTGGAAAGTGTCAGGCAAGGATGTATTTTATTCCCCATCTGTTCCTTATCAGAAGTACACCCATGAAGGAGCTAGAAAAGATCCTTAAGATCAAGATAATTCATACCATAGTATACCCAATTACTATGTATAGGTGTGAAAGTTGGACAGTGAAGAAAGCTGACAGGAAGAAAGTTTATTCCTTTGAAATAAGGTGTTAGAGTTTTATGGCTGCCAGGAAGTCAAATAAGTAGGTTATAGATCAAATCAAGCCTGAACTCTCCCTAGAAGGTAAAAGGACTAAACTGAGGCTATTGTATTTTGATCACATCATGAGAAGACGAGTCACTGGAAAAGGCAATAATGCTAGGAAAAGCTGAAGGCAGCAAGACCCAACTTGCAATGGATTTACTCAGTAAATGAAGCCATGGCCCTTGGTTTGCAAGTATGAGCAAGGCTGTTAACAACAGGATGTTAGTCAGTAATTCATAGGGTCACCTTAAGTTGGAAGTGATGTGATGGTCACACACACCTCCAGTTCAAGTATCTCAGGTAGCAGAAGCTGAGAAAGACCTTTATATTCCTAAAACCCTGGAGAACTTCTGTCAGTTACAACATACAATGCTGAGCTAGGTGGACCATTGGCCTGACTCAGTATAAGGTGGCTTCATATGTCCATATATGTTCCTGATTATCTATGTGGGATGTCTGCAGTGCCGCTATCTGTGTTCTTTATGTTAATTTTCTGCTGATGGATTTTAATCTTAATTTATGTATGGATATGACTTTAAATGTTATTAGCCGCCTGGAGCCAGCGTTGCTGGACAGGCGGGATATAAATTTAAATAAATAAAATATATAAATAAATCTTGCTTATACCCTCAAGCCTGCACATATATGTGTATTTTTTAGATAATAAAACTTCTCTAGCCCAAGGTAAAGCAAGAGCTTGCAGTTTCAGGTAGGGCTGCCAGGCCTCCTGCTATGGTTGGGGGCCTTCCATTGACAGCCGTAATTCCCCACTGCCACTACAAGTGGTGGTGGTGGGTGAAAAAAATTAATGGTGACATGGGCTGCATTTGCTCTGTCACTTCTGGGGGAAAGCTGGATATGATGTAAGGTAGCTCTAGCAATCGCCGGGTAACTCTGATTCCTAGAGCTACCCTATATCACTTATGGATTTTCCCGAGAAGTGACATAGAAACACAGCCAATGTTGTGCTCCCCCATGTCTCTGCCTCCAGCTTTCCTCCTCCTAGATGCCAGACTCAGCCTGCCAGCCCCAGTTTCAAGAGAAAAATAGCTTAAATAGTTTTTCATAATTGTGGCAAAAAATTTAAGTACTCTGACAGTAGGAGCTAGTCACATGACAATAAGTCTGCCATCTTAACACCCAGAAGTACAGTGGTACTTTTAAGACTAACATTTCTTTCATTATGAGTCACAGCTTGAACATAAGAACATAAGAGAAGCCAATGTTGGATCAGGCCAGTAGCCCACCCAGTCCAGCACTCTGTCACACAGTGGCCAAAAACACCAGGTGCCCTCAGAAGGTCCAGCAGTGGGGGCAGGAAGCCCTCCCACTGTTCTCCCCCCCAAACACCAAGAATACAGAGCATCACCTGCCCCAGACTGCCAGTTCCTATCTATACTTTGTGGCTAATAGTCACTGATGGACTTCTGCTCCATATGTTGCTTCTTTGACTCGTGAAAACTCATGTTGAAATAAGTTCAGTCTTTAAGATGCCACTGGGTTTTTATTTAGCTACAACAGACTAAGATGGCTACCCCTTTGCAACTCAGTAGTAACTGGATGATACAAGGAAGTAAGTAGGGTGTCTTGCTCACCCCCTCCATCACTCCCACAGTCTCTAGGATGTGAACAGCAGCCTGGCAATTCCTCCTTCCTGTTAGTTCTCACCCTTACCTGCTTGCAAGGGACAGAATCATGCCCTGAGGAATGAAACTCTTGAAATAACATTTGAAACCTCTGCCATCATAAAACTTTGATTTTACTGACATGATGGTATGTTTACAAAGATACTGCATTCATTTTTTAAAAGAAGCTGGGGAACCCCGGATTCTATCAAGAGCCTTTGGGCTGTATGCTGTATACCACTGAATCAAAGCCATAGAAGAGGATAAAGAATAAGCTGGAATCTAAGGCAGCCATGCCGAGTTGTCTGTTCTTTTGTGTAGCTGCACCTGGCATACAATATTCCCTTGCATTTAGCCCCCAAAGCACTGGCACCTGGAGTTCAATTGCTCACTTCAATAATCTTCTGAACTCAACTGCGTAATAACATGCTTGAATTACCTGACCTTTGCATTTACTGCTATTGTGTGGACACCAATGGATGATCACATTACTGAGGATTATTTTTGAATCCTATTGAATATTTTAGGCTTTAATATTTCCTTAGCAATGTGTAATAAAAGTTCATCTTAATTTTTTTGAAAGGTTGCTTGTCCTTATCATTTCCTAGTCGCGTAGGTGTATGCTAAATTATCTTACCTCTACTTGTTTTAAATTGAACATGATTAATAATAGAGGAGTATTTCAAATAAAGAAAGGAAGGGGGGGGGAGAACCCTCTCTGAACCTACATGCAATCAGTGCTTAGAGGTTAACCACAGCCTATATTGTAATCAAAAAAAGGAAAGGGAATAAGAGTGCATTGAACTATATACTGCTTGAATCACAATAATTTCTATCCAATATAGGTCAAGTTCAGTAGCTAAGTGAATAGCAGGAGCAGGAGCCTTTGTCTGGGGAAGCAATTCAATGTTGCTTGAGAGGCAAAGCATATGAGCAGCTCCCTAGGAAGCAAGCGAGATTACAATGAAGAGGCACTCACAGTGCCATCTTAAAGCAGAGTGACATGCTGATAAATTTTAGTGGACTTTGAAGGGTGTAACTCTGCTTAGGATGGCATTTTGTATAGGAAGTAGGAGAAGCTGGAGAACCCGGAGAAGACAAGTATTGCAGATTTCAAAATGGGGGAGGAAGTAAAGGAGGACGGAATGATTGACAGCACTGAGACAAGCAAGAAAAATTCACATGAGGGGGGGAAAAATCAAAAGTTTTGTGTAGCAGTAGTTTTACTTTGTTTACTTTTTTCCTGTCATCTTCCAGCACACCTCAGTGTTCCCAAGGTGGTGAACATTAAAACATATTGAACATTAACTCATTTCAAACATTAAAAACAGCATTTGTGTGTGTGTGTGTGTGTGTGTGTGTGTAAACAGAGAGGAGGACTACTAAGAGTTAGTGAGAGAATGCCAAGCCAAAAAAAAAAAAGTCTTTACCCACTGACAAGAAAACAATAAAGGACAGACAAAACACTCTGAAGGCAGTCTCAAAATTTCAGCACTATCCAATGCTCCCTCTAAGCTGTGGAGTCTTGTAGAAAAAATTCTACTTTGTGAGTTACTGGCATTAAAGTTGTGAGCGAGCGATTTGGCTACTCCTGAGCTAAGACAAAAATGTGTGAGCCGGAGGCTAAAAAACTGAGCTAGCTCATGCTAACTCGGAGGGAACACTGGCCATGACCGTGTCACCCACCTAGCCTCAGATGGCAGGAGCATCTGAAGCAGGGCCTTTGATAAGGTTGCCAGGTCCCCTTGTCACACTGGCGGGGGGATCTGGGGGGCATTCCAGGATGCCCCTGACATGATGATGTCACCGACATCACGCAGTGATGCTGTAGTTTGAAGGCAAAACTATGATAAAACTGGCTTCAAACTATAGAGTTTTGCCCTCAAACCAGAATGTTGCTGTTCGATGTCCCTGATGTGATGATGTCACTGTTTGGGGGTGGGGTTTGGCTGGCAGCAGGCAGAAGCCCCAAAATGCAGGGGAACCCCCACCAGGAGCTGGGAACTGGCAGGAGTGCCTCTGAAGACCTGCCTCCTGCGGACCTAAGTGTGATGGAGGATCAGTTTCTAGCTCCAGAGGAGCCTCCACCTGAACCAGAGGAGGCTCAAGCAAGCACTTCTCAGGGCATTACCCCAGCACCAGCAGCAGCTGAGCCACAGCCAAGCTCAAGCCCACCTGATTCACCTCCTCGGGTGGAACGGCTACGGTCACAATCCAGGCAAGACTTAGCTGCTAGGAGAAAAGAGGCATGCATGCGTAATCACAGATCACTCAGCCCTGAGTTTTAGAGGGAGCCGGGACCTCACTGCCAGCTGCTAACAAGCACAGAAAGTGGCTGGGTATTTAGGCACAGCACAAAGACCAACAACTTGTGCTAGCAACAAGTCATTCTGGCTAAGCTCTGCACCCGCTTGGCTCGCATCAGCTAAACCTGATTCTGGACCTTCTGGCTCGTGACTCCGGCTCTGTCTAACTTTGGCTTGATTCTGGACCCTCTGGCTCATGACTTCGGCTCTGTTTGACTTTGGCTTTTGGTTGACTCCTTGGAATGGTTTGCTCATGAGTTTCCCTCTCTGACCTCAGCTTGGACTGACTCTGCTTTTGGCTTGTGTTTTGGACTTGGTAATTCATTCCTGATTTGGCTTGACCTTGGACTGTCTTGGACTTCGACTCGGCTCCTGACCTACTGGCACCCAGCCCATGACTATCCTAGCCTTTGAAGGTGACCAGAGAGGTCACCTAGTTTCTTATGGGAGTAAGTAGTCCTTAAAATATGCTGGCCCCAAGCTTTCAGTATTAGTACTTTGAAATGGGCTTGGAAGCAAATTGGGAGCTAGTGTAGAAGGAACGAGACTGAGATGTTCCCAGTTCTCCAATCAACAGTCTGGCCACAGCATTCTATATCAACTGAAGCTTCCTGGCAGTCTTCAAGGGCAGCCCCACATAGATTCCATTGCAGTACTCTAATCTAGATGTTACCAGGACATACCCCACAGCGGTAAGATACTTTCTGCACAAGAAGCTGGTGAAAGGCATCTCTGGCCACTGTTGCCACCTGTTTCTCCAACAGAAGACCCCAGTCCAGCAGAACCCCCAAGCTACAAACCTTTAGGGAAAGTGCAACTCCATCCAGAACAGAAGCCATCTCAGTTCCTGTGTCAAACCTCATCCATCCCAAAAATGTCCCTAGGCACCTGTTCATGAATTCCACGGCTTCCCTGGGATCTGCTCGATGTGCAAGATGATATGTATAATCCACATACTGGTGGCAATTCAGACCAAGTTTCTGGATAATCTTTCTCAGTGGCTTCTCACAGATGTTCAAGAGCATGGGAGACATGTAGGAACCTTGTGGGACCCTGAGTTTGGAGCTCTGGCCAGGAGCTCCAGGGTCACAGAAATTCCAAGGAAACAATATGCAAGATTCAGGTTTTCTTACAAGGAGATTTTAATAAGCAATGAACAAGCTTACAGAAATAGCAGGACAAACTCCCATCTGCTGGTTCTTAAATGGACACACACAGAGCAAAACTTAGCTGGACCTTGAGACAAGACACATAGCTAAATCTAAGCCTCTTATATCCTAAGTGCTGGCTACCAGTCAAGAAATGATTAATCAAGCTATCCCAAACATTGAGATGAGCCAGGCCATCTTGCACCTGGTGTCTAGTGGTGAGAGGATACAAATCAGGCTCTGAAAATAAGGGCTGCTAACAACCATGGCCCTCCCCAAACAAAAACCAAGACAACTAAAGGTCAAAACAAAGATGGCGTTATTGAGGCTATACACCCTGTAGGCCAAGGTGTCAAGCAGCAGATCCCCAGCTCCACACTCTGAAACCTACTTTCAAGGTGTGGCCAAAACCACTGAAAATGATACCTCCCAGTCCCAACCCCAATGTTAAAATGCAGTGCAGAAGGATACCATAACTGATGGTAACAGAAGCTGGTTTCATCACACACAGGCAAAAACGAGGTCAGAGAAGGTAAATGAAAGGTCTAGGTAGTAGAAGTAATGAGTACAGAGCAAGACTAGTAAATGAGACCAAGGGAGAGCATTGTATTGGGTGTAAACCATGCTGAGAGAAGCAGACAGCCAGAAAGATATGGTGGAGAGTATAGACTAAAGATGGAAGTAAAAGATTAGAATAATGGGTTCCTTTCTGCCAACACAGAAGCTTTCTGTCAGCATCTGATGCAGGAGAGATCATTTTGAATCCTTCATTCTCTTCATGTGCTTTGCTTTGCCTTTTGTCCATGTGGGTACCCCAACCTGCAACTTCAGGCAAGAAAAAAAGGAAAGATCTGCCTCGTAACTTCCGCTGGCACTGCTTAGGATCCAACCCAATAAACAGGTGAAAATTCAGAGATTCCCAAAACAAAAGATGGAAGATTTGGAGGACAGGAAAAGGAATCTAAAGGAGGAGCAAATCTGGAGGGGAGCCACAGGCTATAATCACATGGAGTAAAACAGGGAAAAGCAAAGCACGCCTTTATGGTGGGGGAAGTAATAGAAAGGTGTCCAGATGAAGGAGCAGGGCATAGAAAGGAGGAAGCCCACAATGCAACCATGTCTCAGCACAGTCCAGCAGGGGAGGCATGTGAACTCACTGACAGGAAACAAACACTGCAGGCTTTTCACAAATTAGCCTGTAAAACTGGGAGTTCACCCTGCACCAAAAATGAGACTAGGTTATGACATCCCCTTTGAGTTGCACAATTAAGAGACAGTAGTGCAAATCATTACATGAGCAGTATGGATGTCTGCAATATCTAATACCAACTCACAGCCATATTTTCATCTTGTAAATTTATTTCAATAGAGAAAATTTAAGAAATCACATTGCAAAAAATCGATATATAAGGATTGATATTATTGACTTTAAATGCCTTGGTAGTCTTTCCTTGCAAAACTATATTTCTTGGGCACAGGAAGTTATTTTGTACCACACTGGATTATTTTAAATTGCACAACTGTATCTTGAGGCTTTTTATTTCATTTGAATGTCTTCTGAATGAAATTATATATCATAATGGTATATGGTTCCTTCAGCTTTTTGCACAGGACATAATATATCATGTGCAGACACAGACATGTTGCTCTTAAAATTGGAAGTTGTTTTGTGCAACTTATTTGTCTTTATTTTCAGCTACATATATAGCTCTCAGAGGGGAAAAGTTTGCTGCTTGGTTCAGACTTTATAGGAAACCATGGATTATTAAACTAAGGTTAGTATGACCACCTAAATTTGGACACTCCACTAATTATGATCTGTCAAACCAGGACTTGAAACCATGGTGTGCAGTTGGTTTACTAACCACTCTTAGTTTTAATTTATAGTTTTGTATGATGTATGCAGGGCTATTTTGGGGCAGGAATGCACAGGAATGGAGTTCCACCTGGCTCCTGAGTTGGTCACACCTGCAACCAAAATCTCTGGCATGCATGGCTACAGAGCACACTGCCCTCGCCATGTTACACACAAGAGGGAAAGGCGGCATGTTAAAATGTGGTCTTTCCTTCTGGGAAGCCTGTTGGAATTTCCTTGTCAATTTCACTCCCCACCAGTCAGCTGAGAGTTAAATTGACAAGGAAAAGCCTCTCTCTGCCTTCCCTTCTCTAGCTGACATGTTGCAGCTGGAAAAGGGCAGGCAGGGAACCCAGGGACATTGAAAATGCCTTTCTTTCCCTCCCCGATCTGGGGAAGGGAGTGAAAGGCATTTAACCATACCCCCCACACACACTTCCCTGAGTCTCTTCGCAATAGCAGAGAGGCTCAAAGAAGCAAGAGCATGCCTGCCTTCCTTTTCCCAGCCTGTCCGCCATGGCAGGCAGGCTAGGGAAAGAGGGCAGGCATGCAGACATGCCTGGATTCCCCTCCTGATCTTCTCCAGGTGCAAGAAGAATCGGAGGGGAACCCACGGACATTGAAAATGCCTTTTTTGCCCTCCCCAATCTGGGGGAGGGAAAGAAAGACATTTACCCATGGCCCCCCACACTTTCCCGAGTCTCTCTGCAAAAGCGGAGAGGCTCAGGGAAGGAACGGGGCATGTTTGCCTGGCTGCCCTCAATCTGCCCAGCCTGCGCACCTTGGCGGGCTGGCTGAGGAGACTGAGGGCAGCCAGGCAAACTTGCCTGCTTCCCTTCCCAATCTTTCAGAGGGGAGCGGGTAGGAGACTAGAAAGGTGATGCTGAAGTTCCTGGGATCTTTCAGATCCTAGGCTCTTCAGTAGTGCCTTTCCCCGGCCGTCTGGTTTGTGGGGAGGTGTTAGGAGACTAGAAGGGCGATGCTGAAATGGGGTATAATTTCATAGACTCTACCCTCCAAAAAATCCATTTTCTCTCTGGGAACTGATCTTGGTAGATAAACTTGGAACTGGAAATGAGCTATAATACTGGGGGATCCCCAGGTCCCACCTGGAGGCTGGCATTCCTATGCCTCATAGGAGTTGTAGTTCTTTCTCTGGGGAAGACTATAGCTTTGCAGACAAACACATAGCCCTCAGTCTGTGTCAAGATGCCTTTTCATGTTCTTGACCAGCTCACGAAGCAATTTATGTACAAAAGCTAGCAATACCCAGCCATTTCATGTTTTTCTCTGGGTCCTAGGCTCAGAACACTGAGCATGAGATTTTTGTAATGAATATAAATGAATCAAAAGTAGGTTTGCAGCTTACAGATACACACTTGAACAGCATACTCAAGATTGCAACAGCACAGGCATTTTGATGCAATAATTCAGAGCAAGAGGTGTCAGATATCAGAGACTGTTAAATAAACAAAATATTGCAAGAGTACCAGTGTTTTAAAGTTTAAGAAGTTAAAAAAATTAATTGTGCTTGTGTCCTTTATAAAGTTTATATCTCTACTACCTGGCATTACATTTTATGACACACATGGCCCAGCCCAACAAGGTCTCATTTATGTCAGTTCCAGCCCTCATAACAAAAACGTTCGGCACCCCTGCTCCAGACAAACCGAGGCTGCTTAAGCACAATGTGTGTTTCATTAATGGAATGAGGTATCTTTGGCTCATATGTTTGAATACTGCTTCTGAAATCAGTGGAGAAGAGGTAACTCTACATGAGATTGCCCTGTAAGAGGATATCCTGTACTCACAGAGATCCCCCCAAACCTCAGGGCCAGAAATGGAGGACCAGGGCAGAGACAGGGATTCAAAGGAACACAAACGAGCCTCCCAGCCTCTCTCAGGAAGAAGATGAGGTAAAATAGCTATTGACAAGAGCTGGGACTTTAACCAGGTCATCCGAAAGCGGTAGGGGATCCCAGCTTCTTATCGAAGCCTGGAAGCTTTGCTGGTTCAGCAGTTCCCATAAGGCTTGTTATCATTGCCTTGGCTTCTGCCTGCTTGACTCCATACTGTGCCTTGTGACTACTCTGCCTTCCTCCTGCCCTGACTCTGGCTCACCTTGACTCCTAGTGCCTGCCTGCCCTGACTCCTGCCTGCCTGCTGGCCTCAGGAATACCATTGCTTGTCAGCTGCAAAACAGGGCAGCGCACTTTCGCTTACATTTTATGCCTTTTTTTTATGCTACATGAAATTAGAAGCATTTTAGGGTCAGCTTTTTTGCACAGCTGCGACTTTTCCAAGTGTTTAAAACAGTCACAGCATTTCCTGCTCACTGCAAGAGCAACTTCAAGATAATGTGGCTGCTATCCTATGAACACTTCCCTGTGAGTAAGTCGCACTTCTCAGTAGACCTGCTTAGGACCGCCTCCTGTGAAGAAGGGATCAACTGTGGTGCAGTTGCTTCCTAGGCTTCATGTCTGCATTTTAGGTTTCTCAAAAGAGGGGTTTCATAGCAGAGGCTGTGTGATACACTTTCACCCAGGAAGTTTGCCTTTTCAGTCCCAGATATGTAAAACAAGCTGTGGTTACTTAGTGGAGAGAGAAATGTGCTCTGCTGCTCATTCTCAGAGATATCCTCTTCTTTATACTACATTACACATCCCAAGTCAGAGCCCTGGTGCTCAAACTAAGTTTCAGAGTAAAGAAGAAGAGTCGATTTTTATACCCCACTTTTCACTATCCGAAGGAGTCATAGTGGCTTACAATCGCTGTCCCCTCCTCTACCCACAACAGATACCCTGCGAGGTAGGTGGGGCTGAGAGAGCTCTGAGAGAACTGCTCTTGAGAGAACAGCTCTGAGAGAACTCTGACTGACCCAAAGTCACCCAGCTGACTGCATGTGGAAGACTGGGGAATCAAATCCAGTTTTCCGGATTAGAGTCCACCGTTCTTAACCACCACACCAAACTTAAGCCTTGGTTGGGAGGTTCTGTATCCCCATAGTCTGAATGACAGGCCCAGAAGTTTGGTATGCAGATATTGTTCTCAAGCACATACAGGAATCTTGGAAGCACTTTAGGGTTTATGAGTAATAATCTCCCTTAGTGGCAAGCAGCAATTTATGTTGTTAGCGAATGAAGGCTGCTATTTCTGAGAGCAGGGGGTGTCTGTGTTGCTTTCATCCTTTATCCATGGAAACTCATTTTCCAAGTAGGTTTTTTGAATATTTTACTAGCAGTTATTTCTCAAAGTGGTTAAAGACTAGGAATCTTGTTCTCTCTTTTTTTAAAAAAATATATGTGTTTGAACAGTTGTCACTTAGACTTTCTTGAGACCCAACAAACTCAGGAAAAAATTCTTGATCCCCAAATCAGGGGCAGTGTTTTGCAGTCCCATGTCATAAGCATCAGCTTCAGAAGGGTGGGACAGGGTACAAGCCCCTATTTAAATTGCCAGAGCTGCAGACCCAGTTATGAAGAATGCTTCTGCTTCCCCTTGGCTTGGGCAACCTCTGAGTTTGCCAGGTAGGACCTCAACAGAGATTTCCACTTTGTCATTTCCTCTCCTCTCCAAGGGTCTGTCATTTTTTTTTGGTTGGTATAGTAGCTTTGGAGTGAAATATGAAATATGTTTCTTTTATGACTTGGACATCTTCACCAAGAATTTTCTTAGTAATGTGATCTTTTAATGGTTTCTTATCTTTCCTTCCCAAGTCCTTTTGTGGATCAAAAAGTGGCTAATTAATAGGAAACAGAATGGGCAATTTTCACAGTGGAGGGTGCTAAGCAGTGGGGTACCACAGGGATCAGTACTGGGTCTGATGCTTTTTAACTTTTTAAGTTGTGAGTAAGAAGTGAAGTGGCTAAATTTGCGAATGACATGAAATTGTTCAGGGTGGTGAAAACCAGGGAGGATTGTGAGGCACTCCAAAGGGATCTGTTGAGAATGGGCGAGTGGGCGCCAACGTGGCAAATGGGGTTCAGTGTGGCCAAGTGCAAAGTGATGCACACTGGGGCCAAAAATCCTAACTATAGATACATGTTGATGGGGTCTGAACTGGCAGAGACTGACCTAGAGAGAGATCTTGGAGTTGTAGTAGATAACTCACTGAAAATGTCAAGACAGTGTGCGACTGTAATAAAAAAAGGCCAACGCTATGCTGGGGATTATTAGGAAGGGAATTGAAAACAAATCTACCAGTATCATAATGCCCCTGTATTAATTGGAATACTGTGTGCAATTCTGGTCACCACAGCTCAGAAAAGATATTATAGCATTGGAAAAACTGCAGAAAAGGGCAACTAGAATGATAAAAGGGTTGGAACACTTTCCTTATGAAGAAAGGTTAAAGCACTTGGGGCTCTTGAGCTTGGAGAAATGACAACTGAGGGGTGACATGACAGAGTTTACAAGATTATGCATGGAATAGAGCAGGTACAGAAAGAAGTAGTTTTCTCCCTTTCTCATAACACAAGAAGTCATGGGCACTCAATGGAATTGCTGAGCTGTCAGGTTAGAACAGATAAAAGGAAGTACTTCTTCTCCCAAAGAGTGATTAACACATGGAAATCACTGCTACAGGAGGTGGTGGCAGCCACAAGTGTGGATGGCTTCAAGAGGGAATTGGATAAGCATATGGAGCAGAAGTCCATCAGTGGCTATTAGGCACAATGTATAGATAGGAACTCTCAGTCTGGGGCAAGTGATGCTCTGTATTCTTGGTGCGGGGGGGGGGGCAACAGTGGGAGGGCTTCTAGTGTCCTGGCGCCACTGCTGGACCTCCTGATGGCACCTGACATTTTTGGCCACTGTGTGACAGAGTGTTGGACTGGATGGGCCTTTGGCCTGATCCAACATTAGCTTCTCTTATGTTCTTATCTATCAACCACACAACTCAAATATCTATCTGTCCAGTACAATTTTCTCTCAACCTTCCTCTTTAAACACTATTAAAAACTTCTCTTTTTGTATTCTTTGGTTCTTTTTTCCTTGTTGTTTTTCTTAAGCCTCCTGCATTAGCGAACAATCCTGTAAAAAAAATGGCACATTGTATATGGGATATATTTCTATCGCAAGTTAATTTCTAATGTACCTACGTGTAGAAACATTCCCATGAAACAAAAATGTATTTTTGGTAGATGGTAGATATAATTGTTTTTCACAGTACTAAAACATCCAGAGCTTGAAAACACACTTTGACACAAGGCACAGTTCAACCCCTTCACTTTAGCATATTGAATAACTCATGCCAGTATGGTTCCTTTTTTAAAATCTGAAACTCCAAAAACTATGTTTTGAACCTATGACATTATACAACTAATAAACTTCCACAAATTTTAAAGGTAATATCTAAAATTATTAATTGCTAACATAATTATTGTGGGGAAATGGCAGTTGGGCTGGTGGCATGACATTACTTCTGGGTTTTTCCCTGGAAGTGACATCACACCTCTCTAGGAATTGCTGGAAACTGCAAAGTAATAACCATACAGTCTCCTGCAATTTATAGCAGCATGGTATCACTTCCAGTGAAACCCCAGAAGTGATGTCACACAGTCACCAACAGCTGCCCTCATGTCGTCCCCCCCCCCCCCCCAATGTCTCCCACTAGTTGCAAGGCTAGGACTAGAAAGTCTACAGTTTTTCCAGAATCATAGGATTAGGAAAGTGAATAAGTGTGTGAATGTGCCTGTTTCCATTTCTTTCCTTATGGCATTTCTACAGCTTCACTATATTAAGAACCCCTCATTACTAGCTTTCTCTGTTTCCCGAAGCACCCTCCCTCATTTCATTCTGAGGTTCTTGTCCTAGAATTCTCCCTTTCATAACCAGTTGTACTACACCCAACTTCCCCTTGTTCCCTTTGCTGACTTCTCTTAAGACATAACACAACCTTGTTTTTACTTTTTATTATTGCTCAGGGCTATATTCCTTGCTGTCTCTCTGGCCTAATATCTGCATTCCTTCTCATAATGTTCCTTCTGTGTTCTCTCCCACGACACCTTCTGGCATAATTTAAAGACATACCAACTCCAGAGGGCCTTTGAAATCAATTGATCAGTCAGTTTTATTGCCCTGAGGTCCTTTACGATGCTACTGCTGTCTTCAGCTATTTTTATGAATGGAGTTGATAGGCTAGCTGATTGAGATGTTGTATTTATTAGGGTGCTTTACAGTGACATATGGAGATGTTTTTACTTGATACTATTGTAAGCCTTGAGTGGTTGTTTTTTTTTTTTAAAAAAAAAATAGAAACCAGGATATCAGTTCCCTGAATAAATAAATTAGTTCTCTTTGAAATATATATTGCTTTTCTTTTAACTCAATTCTAAGAGTCCCTCCTAAGGAATTCTACAGGAAAATCTTTTATGAAATCATTGGTAACAGCATCAGCTTACACAACCACTTTTTCTCAGATACACGCCAACAAATGAGCAAAATTGAAAAGTTAGCATAGGACGGCAGCACATGCATTGGAAGCAAACTATAGACTGGAATGCTTCATTGTGATATGTTGTTGGGAGAAGAAAGTTAAGCTTACAGCTGTTAAGGGTGGGGTTGAATTTCTGAGTGGAAAACAAGGAAACCATCTGCAACCGCTACTACCAGAATTGACAAATTGGTCTTCTTATAGTTGTTTCACCCTATGCATTGGGATGTTCATACTTGAGTCTTCGCAGGCTAAAGATCCTTCCATGGCCAGTCATGGTTCAGTCGCTTGGCTCTTCTACATGGCCATAGACAGATCTCTTGTGTGACGGATCTTAATATTACAGCTAATCAAGATAGCACCAACTGTTCTGTGTAGAATACGTATATAGACTTTGTTTCTTCTAATTGAATGTTTCAAGCTAGCTGAATTGAGTTGTATTTAATATGTGTTATAAATATTTATTTTTTCTTTATTCTTGAGCTGTCTTGATCCTTGGTTCCACCAAGTCACCAGATCTGGCTGTGCTTCTCACCTAGACTTGGCTCTGTTCCTTTCCCCTCATTCACTGTACTACTAGTGACAACCTATCCCTTTTTTCATTCACTCTTACCCCAAGGAACCCAGAGCAACATAGTTCTCTTTCCTCTGTTTTCTCCTCACATCAACCTGATGAGGAAGGTAAGACTGAGAGAATGTGACTGGCCCAAAGTCAGCCAGTGAGCTTCATGGCATGGTGAGGATCTGAGTCCAGGTTTGCTCACTCCTGGGCCGAGGACAGACTGGCAATGTAAAGCGGGGCAGGCACGCTTCGGAAACGGAAGAAAGGAGCACGTTCAGACATGCGCATCTGTCCGTCGGCTCCGTTTCGTACTTACCCGTCTTCCAGTTGCTTTCCATCCGCTTTACCAGGACACCGGGTAAAACCGGTGTTCAGGGGCCGTCCTCCGCATGCCTCCCGCTTCCAAACAGTGTGAACCGGAAGAAGCGGGAGGCATCCGGAGGCGGCAGTGTGAACACGCCGCACAAAGTTATGTGCACATGCGAAACACATCAAAGGAAAACAAAAAAAAAGCGCAGCGGCAGTCTGAACGCTCCGTGGCAGTCTGAACGCTCCGTATCGCCGCTGGTCCGCATTGCTCTGGCCAGTATGAATGGCCAGCTCCGTGGAGTTTTCCCCCCGCACCAGTTCCCTCCGCTTTGCCTCCGCTTTAGATTGCCAGTCTGTCCTCGGCCCTAGTCTGCCATGGCTATCAATATACTACCCAGGCTCTGTAGTACAGGCTCCGATCAATGTTAGTATATGACTCTCTTAAAAATATTCACAGTTTACTGTCATCTAAAAAGTTTGTATAGAGTGTTTCCAGTTACTTTAAGCAGGAAAACGTGTGTGACCAAAAGCTGGAGGAAACAGAATATCCATATTTGAATATACAGGGAGAACTTAACGTTGAGATCAAGTTGCACCTAAGCAGAAGCTATGAAGAAGTGACACATTTTTGCAAAGTTGGTTGTGTTGTTGTCATGCTAGCCAATCAACCAAAGGGGGAAAAATGAGTTTTTCTTATGCTTTCAGGCCCAGTTTTAGGGCAAGCCAAGGAAAGTATATTTCCAGATTCAAAAATTCATGATGTCAAGTACTTTTCCTTCTGTGGTAATGCATTGTAGAGGCATGCTTAATACATTATCCAGATAAGCATAACGAATTTTGTACTAAAAGCTCAGGAGGGAGAACCCTGTATTAGAGTGACCCTCTAGTAACATTTTAATGCCAGATAATCTTTATCTGCATTACTCCTTCAGGGAAAATACATACCTGTGGAGAGAACTTCCTTAGTTATTACAGTGCCTTCTCTGAACATTACAGTCACTAAATAAAACAGATGGAAGAGTCTTGAGGAAAAACAGCACTCCATAATAATGCTGAACTAAGCTATATAGAAAAATTAAAGATTTAAATTGTGAAACTGGAAATGGGTTACAGAAGGGCAATTAAGAAATAAAAGAGGATAAGTACGAATCCCTGGCCACAGAAAATGGGGGCAACGGAATTGCTAGAGCAGATTCAAATAACTTTCCCTCTGGCTATACTATTGGATTAGCTGGTAAACATCTTGTTGAATGTTCATTCCTCAGATTGATTTTCTGATATCAAAATTAGGGTTTCTAAAGACATCATGCAAGAATGGTTTATCCAAGATGCTCACACTGCATTAACAGCATAGTTTAGGATGGACAGGGCTATGAAATGGAAATGTCTAACTATCCCATTAGTGTCCTCCTTGGGTCCTTACTTTACCATTATCCCTTTTCTCCAATACCTTTATTGGCAATCAATAGAGAGGCTTAATTTGCTATTTACCAATGGTGGGAAAAAGGATGCTGCTGCAGCATCACAGAAATAGAGAGGTCCCATCCAGTCATGCCACCAGGCTAACTACACTTAGATATGGACTTTTCACACATTGGTGGTGATGGAAAGAGCCATCAAGTTGCAGCCAACTTATGGCAGCCTGTAGGGTTTTCAAGGCAAGAGGCTTTCAGAGGAAGTTCACCATTGCCTGGCTGTGCACAGTAACCCTGGACTTCTTTGGTGGTTTCCCAACCAGATTTCCCGGGGCCGACTCTGATTTGGTTCTGAGATGTGATGAGATCAGCCTGGCCTGGACCATCCAGATCAGGGCTTTTTACATATTACATGATAGCAGATTCCAGGCTGTTAAAAAAAAAGCCCAACAACTACTCATGATCACAGTACCCTCTAAGCTGCACTAAGGGACGTTGGTGCACAACATTTCAGAGGGCTGCTCAGAGCATTTTCACTTCAACTCACAACATTTTTTCCCTTCCACAGGAAACAATTAAGGATGTGGGGCACCTCCTTCTGGGGCCCATAGAATTGGACCCCCTGGTCCAAACTTTTTGAAACTTGGGTTTTTTTTTGAGGAGAGCTGCTGGCAGCTATGCTGCAAATTTAGTGCATCTACCTAAAAAAAACAGCCCCCCAGAGGCCCAGATCAATTCTCCATTATAGCCTATGGGGCTTATTGACTATAATGGTCTCATAGGCTATAATTGAACCAGAATCACCAATATTTTTTTTTGCACACCCCTATTATGCTTTTCAGTACGATTTGTAAACTGCCTTGAGTCACAGGAGAAAGTGGGATATAAATATTTCAATAAATAAGTAGTTTGGGCAGGTTGATAACTTTTAAACAATTTCCTGTTTGTTAGGTTAGGCAGGGTTCTGACAGTGATTGTTCCACCTCTGTTATACTTGACCTGTAATGCTGGTTGTCATATTTCACAGGACTAGGAATACAAATTAAATAATGTGAGCAACAATGTGAACATATAAGATAGGGGTCCCCAACCTTTCTAAGCCTGTGGAATCCTTCAGAATTCCAACACAGGGTGGTGGGTACAAGTACACAATGGCTACCACAAGAGGCAGAACCAAGCATAAAATAAGGTTATGCATAACTCTGACAGTAGCTCCTCAATATTTCAGGCAGAAGCTGTCTTTTAAAATGAAGATATTGTTTAAAAATATTTTTATGCATAACCTTCAGTCATGCAGGAAAGAACCTTGTGCTGTGGTGGCAGCTGATGCTGAAGCAACTTTTAGAAAATCTACACAGCCATTGAGATCTCCAATGGCCTTTCAGAAGCCCTGCTGTCAAAAGCCCCACCTCGCCCCCCCCCCCCTTTCTAAAAACATTTGGTAAGCACCAGGAAAGGTATCAGGAAGCACCATGTTAAGGACCCTGGTATAGATATACATCGACAATGAAATAGAACTAAGAATACTAAATTAAATGCCAATGCCCAGCCTTTTCATTTGTACTTTTAAACTTCTCTTTGGCAGCAACCAGATGGCCAGCTTGGTGCAGTCTGGCCATGCCTCTAATTTCTCTGGAGCTATTTATTCCAGAGGGGGTGTGGCCAGACACACCACCCTTTCTACTTTGAGCATGCACAAAACTCCTTATTTGCCAGGATTGAATATGCAGTTATGCACATATCACTAACTGTGAAAAATATGGCAGACAGGGAGTGGAAGTTGCAGACCTCACAAACGGCTTGAGTATGCAACAGAATGATCAAATGGCAGGAAATGTGCAGTAGAACAATTTGACCTGTAAATACTGGACTTTCTCTGGTGTTGGCAAAGTCAGGGGTGAGGACAGGGAGCCAATGACTGGCAAACAGAAAACAGATGTCGCTGTCTGGACGTACACATTAAATCCATTAGGGAGAAGGGAAGGACCAAACAGCCCATCTGACTGCACCCTACAATTCTGATGTCTATATTTCTTCAATGAATTACTTCTGTTGAGGGCTACTCAACACCCCAGGTTTGGCTCCTAATTTGTCCTCTAGTCAATCAGCAGCCATTTTTTGAAGGATTGTTTTTTAAAAATGACCCATTTTCAGGGGCACCACAGTCTGCTCAACACCCTAGCCAAGAGAAGCTACCTGTAGGGTGGAAGAAGGGTGAGGAGATCATCCAGCTATCTGCTGTTCTGTCTAGGACTTTACCAGTGGAAGTCCTGCTTGAAGTCTCTGTCTCTTTGCTGGAGAAAGTCCCTGAATCCCAGTTCCTGCCCATGCTTGCATCATTATCTCTTCATGGCCTTCTGGGATAAAGCCTCAACTGCTGTGGGGGCAGAACCTCCACTGGTGGAGTTGTCCTGAAGGGGCAACACCAAAGTGGATTATCACTTTGAGAGGACACAAATATATGTTACTCTATTAGTAGAAATTGTTGGTGGGAGGACCAAAGGGGCTTGTGAGGTGGTTGGGGGAATGGGATTGCTAGTGTCCAGCTGTCCCATTACTTGGTAGATAGCCAGTGCGTATGTGTCCTGGGAGCGGGGAACATCCATTCCCTTGGTCCTGGGCAGGGGGGATATGATGGTGGAATGCAAACTGGCTGTTTCAGGAGAAGGAGGCATGCCCCCTGGCTGGTCACTCTTCCTTCAAATCTGCCTCCCACTCAACAAAGACCTGGTTGCCCTGAGGCTGGGCCTCTTGGTCTTGAGATTGTGCTGCTGAATGCCAGATCAGTAAGTGGAAATACTATGGCCATTCAGGATTTAATCATAGGCTGATGTGGCATCTATGATGGAGACCTGGTTGGAGGAGGATGGGGGTGTAAATTTGACCCAGTTGTGTTCTCCATGTTTCTCTGTACAGTAACAGGCTAGGCTAGGGGGACAGGGAGGTGGAGTTGCAGCATTCTATTGTGATTCCATCCATCTATCAAGGAGCCTCATCCAACCGTCTGCCAGTACTGAATGTGTGGCCCTGAAGGTGGGTGACTGGGACATGGCAGTGTAGGGATTTCTGCTGGTCCACCCCACTGCCCAGCTGTCTCTTCCTCAGGTAGCTGAGCTGGTCTCAGGTGTGTTGGTGGAGACTCTGAGATTGGTGATCCTGGGTGACTTTAACATCCATACCAAGGCCAATCTGTCATGAGTGCTTCATGACTTCTTGGCCTCCATAATGATCATGAGCCTGTCCCAAGTAATTCCTGGCTCCACACATTTTACCGGATTCACACTGGATATGGGCCCTTTCTGCCCTTGTCTTTTCCTTCAGTTTCTGAGCACATCTCAATTTTCCATTCGGCATTCCCTCCTGCTTTCATTGCTGCTTTGTGTCAGGGCTTCTTCTTGGTTCTGTTTCCAGCACACTGTTGCCTCATACTTCCCAAAAGTGCTTTTGCTGTGAGCCTTTGTTCTGCTCCATTTTGAAATTGATATTTGATATTTAAAGTAGAATTGTTTCTGCTAATATTTAAGCACTGCCCTTCCCTGTTTCAGCCTCTTTTTTTTTTGGTCTGTTGGGTGGCCAATTTACATGATAACAGGTTTCCTCATGGGCAATTGCTGAATATTTACATTTGTTCAGCTGCCGGGCCCATCGATCCCCCCCCCCGCCATGGACACTGGCAGCAAGGCCTGAGTGCCTCTCAGCCACTGGGCCCACCAATTCCCCCCCACAGGCACTGGCGGTGAGGCCTGAGCAGCTCTCAGCCTCTGGGACCACTGATTCCCCCCCATGGGGACTGGCGGCGAGGCCTGAGCAGCTCTCAGTCACCGGGCCCGCCAATTCCCCCCCCCCACAGGCACCGGTGGTGAGGCTTGAGTGACTCTCAGCCACTGGGCCCACCGATTCCCCCCATGGGCACTGGTGGTGCGGCCTCAGCAGCTCCCAACCGCTGGCCCACTGCAGTTCACAGGGTGTTCTCTGCACATGTGCAGGGAATGCTGTTTTATTTGGGGGGGGGGATTTAAATATCCCCTGTGTAGTTTTTTTAAAAGTTTTCAGATTTTCTGCACACCTGGGGAGTTTCCCAATTGTGCAGGAAAATCTCTCTGTCCCCTAGGTGCCCCCGATGTGTGGATTTAGATATATATATAGATACATGTATAATGAAGAAAAAACAGACACTCAATGCTGCCTCAGAAAATCCTCAGCTCATTTACTAAGCCACACTCCTTAGAATTCTTTGAGAGAAGCCCTGACAGTAACAATGATATAAAGCCAGTATTTGTTCAAAAGCATAGATTGCCCCCCCCCCATTTTTTTTGGGAGCCTCTAGGTAGCTTTGGAGTTTTAAGAGGGGTGGTGAGTGCCACCTCAAAGTGGCTGCCACAGGAGATGAAACGAAATCCAATATATCCCTTCCCACTTTCCAAAAAAATTGCAGAAGGAAAATAAAAAGAAATTCTGGAAAACCTTTGGAAAGGCAGGGAAGAAGAGACTGGGAAACAAAAAGAAAAGTGAGGGGAGGAGGAAGAAAGGGAAAGAGAAGGAGAAATTAAAAGAAGAAAATCCTGAAGGAGGAATGAAATCGCAAGCCTGGGTGCTTACTAGTACTTCTGGTCCTCCAGCGGCAGCTATAAAAAAAAACCAAAACTCTTTCATTTGAATGAGGGCAGCCAACAACAAGCCCTGACTTACAATGGCCCTGCCCATTTTCTGAAAAACTTGGTGGGTGCCAAGGGAAGTACTGGTGAGTGCCATGGCACTCATGGACACCATATTGGGTATGAACTTTTGTACTGCTTCTCTATCTCTTTTATCTCAGCTTCCAATTCTTCACTCTGTATGGTGTATTTCTTTATTCCTGTTCTTGCATTTCCTGTTCCTTGTACGCTCCATTGTCACTTCTCCTGCTACCTGTTCTATATTCTGCTTTGTTGCTCTCCAGGCCTCAAAAAAACCCCTATCTTCTACCCATCAAGTTAATGCTTCCTTTTTAACAGTGGAATCCCTATCAGAGTTACATCCTTCCAAACCCACTGGCTTCAACGGACTGAGAAGAGTATAACTCTGCTTGGGATTGCACTATCAATCTCTTCTTTGGCAGTGACTTTTTCTGAACTTCCAGGTGCTTGCTTTCAAATGTTGTATGCTGCTGATTTGTGTCCAGACCCACCTCATCCTTCCACTTCCATCACTTTATTCTACACACACACATTGTACCTGGGGCTGCCTCAGTTCTATGTGCTTAACAAAATTGACATCAATTTCCCACTATTTGCCCAGTGCCGGATTTTCACCCACGGCATCGCCCATTTCCCCCCATGGCTTTGCGATCCTGTTTTTTGAGGATCACGAAACCATGGGTCAAAATGCAGTGCAGGACAAATAGTGGGAAATTGACGCACACAATAGGGGGAAATGGAAGAGCGGCAGCAGAGCAGCGCCTTGTGGGAAATCGGACTCTCTGTGTTGTTACTATTAAACATCTGTGAATGTAATAATAAGAGACATAACATATTCCAAAAGGGAGTGAAGCCACTAGGTTATTCCCTAATGCATGGTACAATCCCATCCCTTTGCTAAACTAATCTGAATTCCTGTATGTTGGAATAGTGATACTGGAAAATGGGCCACAATAGTTATGTTGTCTCAGGGCTCTACTGCTTTTCTGATTACTCTGCCATTCTCACTGTCATGTGTTCATCTGGTGTAATCAGTCACTGTGCAACACAAGATCTAATTAAAGTATGTAGGAAGTTGGGGAAATAATTGACAAAATCTTTGCAGCTCTCAAATGCGTGTCTGGTTAATTTCCTTTTAATCTCATTTTCACAAAATGATTCTACCTCATCATCTAATCTTCACATCTGCACAACAAGTGTAATCAAGAAGACCAAAATTAAAACATCCCCACAGCTACTCTTCCAATCATTCACAAATTAGAATTGAAAAGACCCTCTTTGTACATGTGTATGTATGTGTGAGAGAAATGGGACCAACCCCTGCATTAGAAACTTAAGTGCATCTGTCCCAACTATTAATCTTCCATTATTACAGCTAAATGTGAACCTGCCAATTAGAGCAGAAACAAATATTGTAATTAAATGGCCAGCTTTGTCAGCATTAGATAAATAATCTTGAGCAGAATTAAACAATGTTTTTTAATTAAGAAGCTCCTTCTAAGCTTACTGTACTTCCCTCCTCCTAACCTAGCACTGACCATACATATCACAGGTCAGCATGCAGAGATTCTTGACTACAGCTTTTTGCAGATGTTCTACTACTACATGCTGGATCTATGAACTGGATCTAACTAATCCCAACACGGGCATAAAGAGAGTGCCGCTTCACTCCTCTTAACTCATGTGCAGGGAATTATCATAAGAACAAAGCACCAGCATTGATTAGTACAATGCCCCCTACAAGAGGCTGCCCTTGAAGACTGTTTGGTAGCTACAGTTGGTTCAGAAAGTTGCAGCCATAATGTTGACTGAAGTGAGTCAAAGGGACCATATCACTCCAGTCTTGTTCCATCCAGTGGTCTCTCTAAGTTGTGGAGTCTTGTGAGCAAAAATTCTAATTTGTGAGCTACTGGCATTGAAGTTGTGAGTGAGCAATCTGGCTACTGCATAAACTAGTTTGCTCTGGAGCCATCCTTCCTGTGCTAAAACAAAAACGTGTGAGCCGGAGGCTAAAAAACTGTGAGCTAGCTCACTCTAACTCAGCTTAGAGGGAACACTGGTTCCATCTACACCAGCTCCTATTTTACTTCTGGGCCCAATTCAAGGTGCTGCTATTGTCCTTTAAAGTCCTATATTGCTTGGAACCAGCATACCTTAAGGATAGGTTTCTACCCCATGAACCTACCTGTCCATGCTGGTCATCTTTGGAGGCCCAGTGCTTCTGTCGGATGAGGCTAGATGGATGGCAACCAGAGAAATGGCCTTTTTGGTCATGGCACCAAAACTTTGAAACTCCCTTCCCAGGGAGATTCCTCAGTCTCACTCCATTGTTATCTTCTGCCATCAAGTGAAGACATTTTTATTTTGTTTGGTATGCCTCAATAATTGTTATTGGCCCTCTTCCCAGGTTTTGGTGTTATGTATGTTTTCACTGAATTATTTTATATATACTTTATTTTAAATGTTATTTCAATGTTGAAATGTAATGTTTTAGCGTTTGCTGCCTTGGGGGCCCGGTTTTGGGTTTAGAGATGGCATAGAAATGTTTTAAGTATATAAATGAATAAAATAAATAACACAACTACAGTTCTGAGGCTTGTTTGAGGAGAGCAATGACAGATAAGTTGGTCAAAAACTGATGGGAATTCAATTCATACTATAAAACAGATATACCTGTAAAGATGCAGGGTCTTTCGTTATGTCTGGTCATGGAACTCCTGCATGTTACAATGGATTCTAGGATGAAAGTTTGTTTAGCCTCAACCAGGGGTCCCCAACCTTTTTGAGATTGCAGGAACATTTGGAATTCTGACCCAGATTGGTGGGTGCAGCAACAAAATGGCTGCCACAAAATGGCTGCTGCAGAAGGTGGAGCCTGTCACAAAATGATTGCCACAACTTAACTTCAGTCACACAGTGCAGATCCTTGTGCAGTGGTGGCAGCTGCTGCCAAAGCAACATTTTAAAAAAATCTGCACAGCCAATCAAGAACTTGCTGGGCAAAAGCTCTACCTGCCCCCCCCCCCAAATATTTGGTAGGTTCCAGGGAAGGTGTCAGCGGGTGCCATGGCACCCACCACATTGGGGATCCCTGGTCTAGACATTACTGGCCCTATTTCTAAGCACAACTCATTCATTCGTTTCTAGGATTTCTTGAATCCTTCTAAGCCAGAGTCTCAAAACAGTTGATAAGAAAAATAGGGTCATCAAACTTGGATTTAGGAACCTGGGCAAGGGAAAGAGATGGTTGGGAGCGTTGGCCATCCAGCCAAAATAGTGTTTGCTGTGTGTGGCTGGGTGCCAGCCAGAGACTCAGGAAGGAAAGAATGCTCCAAGGAGTGTTATGTTGACCATTTCCCACATCTGCTATTGTGTCTACAAATCGTACTGTGGTCATATTTCATATATGTGAGACTGACAACATCACATCATGAATATGCTATGTGGCAGGCTCTGAACACTGGCTGTCCAATATACTGGTCAGCCCATTTTCCCCATCTAGAATGCTAATAGTTTACCAGCTGAGAAGAAGATAAGAGACTTTGTGTGTTAGTTTAGGAGCAAATTGGCCTTAATGAGCATTGTAGAAATCAGACAGTTCTACAAATAAGGGTATTGACTCATATATATCACCTGGCCTGTGCCTCCTGTTTGGAACATGGAGTTTGAAAAGATGCCAAATTTCTGAATAAATTGAATTTGGTTTGGTTTTAAAAGGAAGTGTTTTGGTTTTGTTGAGTATTATTCAACAACTGGCAGCATATTATTGGTCATTTTTATGTCCACTTATACTCATGTGTTATCTCTCTGTACAGATTGCACATGAAGGGTGCAAAGACTTCTTCCAGGGCAGAAATACTTCCTCAGATGGAATGGAAAAAAAGTTTCTGTCAAAAGAAGCCATTTTGTCAAAGGATAACTTAGCAGAAAAGTATCATAGCAGAAAAGAATCCAGCTCATACAGCCTATGCCCAGACAACAGAGATGTACTTATGCTTTCTACACACACACAAAAATGGTCAGCATTTGGAGGTCTGAGGTGAGCCTCAGCACCGCAGTCCTTCACATACTGATAATACACAGTTTTAGAACATCTGAAAAACATCTATGTCAGCATTCTCACCACGGTTTACACCCAAATTTTGAACTGACATGAAATCTTGAAACATTTCAGAATTCAGACTTGAGTTCTGTGAAATGAATTTGTGAATGTTATGATTGTTTTTTTCCTAAATATATTCAGCATAAACACTATGTACTTAGAAATAAGCCCATGCTTATAGAATATGGCTGCAGCTCATGTAATTCCACTTGCTGTTATCTTGCACTTGAACCCATCTGTTATGTAGATAATATTTGGCTCCCCACATGCTGGCCATTGCATTTCATTTTAGCTGAGAATAAAGCCATGACTCCCTCTGGCTTCTGAAAAGAGAAACATTTACCACTTTAGAGCTTCTTGGGATATTTCAAAGGCGCACAGCATAAAGAGCAGAATGGACATTTGCTCTCATTGGAAACTCCCTTCTAATTATATCCCAGAGGGCTGTTTCTGGTGCTAACTGTTCTGAAACAGAAATTTTTATATGAGACCTGTTTAGATTCAATGAATATTTTGTGTGTTCATAGAATCTAGTCTCTGACCCTATATTCTTAGATTTTTAATTCTCATTATAAAATAAAAAAGAACCATAAAAAGGAAATGTCAAGATTGGGGGAATAAGGGAAAGCATGCATGCAGGGTCTAGATGCTTGTATAATAAGTGTCTTGAGTAGATACCTCTTTTTTCACTGCTTCCATGCATCTTATTAGCCACATAAAATAAGTCAAAAGGAGAATCAAGGGATATTCCCCAACACTTATGAAAGCTTCTGGGTCAAAGCTTCTGATATCAGCCAACAGAAGATCTGCTCTTTCAGGCTACCTTCAATAACACCTTAGATACCAACAAGATTTTTGGAGTACAGACTTTCAAGAATCAAAGCTCCCTTCGTTAGATATATGCTTATATCCCCCAAAATCTTATTGGTCTCAACGGTGCTACTGGAATGTAGCTATTCTACTGCAAACTAACACGGCTACCCTCCTGAAACTGTAGTCTTCACCAGGTTGTACAGATGGCAAATATTTTCATTGCTGCTGTGAATGCAGACGCAGGTTCCTTAGCAATGGAGTTTCCACATGTGGTAGTTTTCTGTATACTTGTCTCTGTATTTTCCCAAATTGTCTGTTTGAGACATTTTCTGCAGTTACTCCACGTTGATTGCTGGGGCATAGTCATCACAACTCGGGAGAGCTCTCTCAGCCCCACCTACCTCACAGGGTGTCTGTTGTGGGGAGGGGGAGGGAAAGGCGTTTGTAAGCCACTCTGAGACTCCAAGTGAAGGGCGGGGTATAAATCCAATCTCTTCTTCTTTTTCTTCTTCTAGTGTGCTATGCTGCTGTAGTGCTATAGCGGTTACTGTTAGTTTTTTTAAGGCCTTCAAGAAGCTCTCCAGTGGTGCAGCAGCAAAAACATGTTGGGAAAATGTCACCCTTGAGATGCTGACAGTGGAAAAATGGCGCCAGTGTGAGCAGGACCTTTGCACATCCTTTGGAAGCCAAGGGGGAAGAAAACCTCTGTGTGCAATCAGCCTGGAGGTCTCGTTACGCATGACAGTGTACACATGAAAGTGATACTGATAAAGGAAATTACCCTTCAGTCTGAGATTTCAAGTCTCAGTCTGTTTTCCTATCCAGGTTCTGCCCACACCCATACTGAATAATAATACTTAGCATATAACATGTTTAGTGTTCAAAACACTTTACCCAAACCGTCATAGTAGCTCTTACAAATGCTCAGTGAAGTTGCTCAGTATTATTATCCCCATTTTGCATGGGCTGAGAGAAAGTAGCTTATCCCTAAGCATGACACCAAGAGAGTTTGGGGCTGAGGTAAGATTTGATCCAGTGAGTTTTTGGAACATCTCAGAACACAATTATCCTCTTAAAACCATATTGCTTTCTGGCAAATCATGCAGTTATTGGGTCGGATCCAAAGGTTCCAGCCCACGAATGGTGCAGGGAACCTTCCATTGGGAAAACATGCCTCTTCTACCACAGCAAGGCTCCTTACACTGGCAAAATATTCCTTTTTTTTTTAATTGATTTTTCTCTATAACTACAACTATAACGCTACAATCTAAGCTACATATACCTTATACAGAGAGTACTTTATCATTTGCTTAATACTACCTTGTTACATAAAATAATTATGAAGCATTTAAAACCTTGGATAAATTTCAATTACTTGTTACTGCTACTATAAAAGTTATCAAAAACTATTTGGCAGGCACGCCCACCTAGAGAAATACGGTTAATTAAACCATTTATAATACATAAGTGCAATGCTTAATAAAACAGTTTAATCACTATTTCTTCTTTCGTCCTCTTCTTGTCTTAACAGTCTCAACTATTTTTGGAGCTGCAGCTCCCTTTTCTGAGTCAGACACTTCTTCTTCACTCTTTGAGCTATCAAATCCATACATGCTTTCTTGCGAGGCCAGTGAACCATCTGAGTCTCTCCCAGTTTTCTGCTCTTTGCTTTTTTCCAGAAATTTTTTCGCTTGTTGAACAGAGTCAATCTTATACTTCTTATCTTTGATGCTGAAGCATAGTCCTTCTGGAGTATTCCAACGATAGATGATAGACTCAGACTGGAGCCAAGATGTCAATTTTCCATAGGCTTTCCTTCTTTTCCTTATTTCAAATGGGATATCCTTCATCACTTTTACTTCTTCTCCCAGGATCTTCAGAGCTGCTTTGTTTGTGGTCCTAAGCACCACGTCTCTTGTAGATTTTTTGGAGAACCTTATCATAATTTCACCAGGCAGGCTTTTCTTTTTAGTTTAATCTGGATAGGTTCTGTAAACCATATCCATATCGCTTTTTATATCCGCTGCTTTCATGCCTGTCACTGGTTCAAGTGCTTCACTTAGCAAATTTTTAAGGTCTTCTCCTGTGTTTTCTGGCACATTCTGAAGTCTTAGGAAAAAATTCGATCTATCCATTTGTAATTTCAAAAGCTGATCGTGGTAGAAGGCCTTTTCCTTCTCTGCCTTTTGTAGTCTTGCGTCTTGGTTTTTTACTGAAGTTTTTACTTCCAGAAGTTCTCGCTGCAGCTTCTCTGTGGATTTATTCAACTCTTTTAGTTCTAGCTGCATTTTGTCCATTTTAACGTTGAGAGCTGTCATTTGGTCCACTAGAGGTCGCAATAACGAGGAGAACACCGCACTCATCTCCGTGGTATCAACCTTTGAACTCGGAGCTGTACTTCCTAGTTTGGGGGAAGGTTTCGGTTTCCCCGTCATTGTTGAGACTACGCTCTTTGTTTATAGATAGATAAGATGAACGAAAGGAGCAAATTTTCAAACAGCACTTATGTCCTTCTAAAGTTTATATCTCCAAGTGAGCGATGCTGCCATCTAGCAAGGCGGATGGGCTTTTATTCCTGCAGTAACGCCACGTAAAGAGTCTCGTAAGTACGCTAGTCCCGGAGAGGGGGTGGGTGGGTTTCACTCCTCCCGCCGTCTTCCCGTTGTGTTCTGCTTTTCTTACTTCAGACTCACGTTTTCTCCATGCGTAA
Organism: Lepidodactylus listeri; assembly: GCA_029233225.1. Taxonomy (NCBI): domain Eukaryota; kingdom Metazoa; phylum Chordata; class Lepidosauria; order Squamata; family Gekkonidae; genus Lepidodactylus; species Lepidodactylus listeri. Next base: position 49,398,112 of record JARCFY010000005.1, on the reverse strand, counting down.
CTGTCAGTTCCAGCCTCATTGCTTCGCACTCTCTGCTGCTTCTCGGATTTGCGCTTTCAGCCATACGGCTCCCACGGCGGGGGAACCTATGGGGGTGATGAAAAGGGATCTCTATCCCTCGGTCGCCACCATAGGGAGAGATCCCCTTCGGGCCACCCCAGGCAGAGCCCCCTCACTGGGGTCTCTGGGGACTCGGCACCAGTCCAGAGCCCCTTCTTCCCGCCGGGTACGGATCGCGCTCCCCGCAGATGCGGAGGAGCACGTCCGCCATGCTCGCAAGTCTTGCCGGAAGTCACTGGCAGAATATTCCTGGTGCCATACTCTACCACTAGTTAAATGGAACCACAGTGTTTAAAATTGAGGTTTAGGCTCGACAGAGGGCATAGGACAATAAAAGCCTCCATGCAGTGAACGAGGGGAAATGATGAATCAGTACCAACTGCAACATTCAGCTCTTGGTAAGCACTATTAAAGAGGCAGGCTCTTTCTCTGAGAAGTGAAATAGGGTCTTGTTTCCCTATTCCATCAAGCAGCCCTGATTGCTAAAGACTTTATTTGTCAATTTTGTTTCGATAGACCTGTCTCACCTCCCATGGTGGGTGTTACCAGATCTCATCTGCTACATACAGAGTTGTTTTATATAGCAACAAATCCAGGGTATATAACACTTAAACAGGGAGCTGAGCCAGTAATGGCTCTCTGATGGCTTGCATGGTACATATTTTCAAATTCCTTGCCATCATACTTCAAGTTTCAAGGGGCATATGTAAAAATATCTTGGGTGCATACCTTTAAAATGTAAAGTGTTAAGAAGGCCATGGTCACACATCTATGGAGACTTGGTTACACGTGTTTGAGATGCATGGTTTAACCCTCCCAATACAAGTTTTCTGTTTTAGGCAACTCTGCAAAGCCTAAAATAAAAACATGTCACATTTGTTCAGATGGCAAGAAGCTTAAGTTTCTGGGCCAAAATTTAAGTCACCAGCCTAGCTGTCCTATTAGTACCCTTTCAAGCCATTCTGTTGCCTAAAATGAAGAGCTCAGTGACCCAGACCTAAATTAGCTAGAAAGAGTACAAAGAATACTGGTTTTGACCTTAGTCATCATCCAAATGTATTATGACATTATGACATTAAAACATCATGGAGTGAAGTGCGATTTTCAAGATGATTGTGTTTCTTTCTTGAATTGTTGCTATAGGACTTTCATTTTGTGGTGCTGGAAAAATTTACCAGGGTTTGAAAAAGAATGGGAATGCTTAACTAGATTAACTTAATTTAAGTCCTATCTGAAAAGCAGCAGAGCTCTTTTCTAAAAAGCGCAAGTTTGAATGCTTGTCTGATTTTTTGAAAATAAGTTTTCCCTTCATTTAAGAAACAACAGCAGATCTCCAGTAGTGTCTGGTGTTTTTTAAAAAATTTAACACAGCAAACAACATAATTACACAGTGTGCAGCTGGACAGGGTTCTGATCAATTTATTTCTTCTTCTTAAATACTTGATGACACACCTGGTCTTCGCACGTCAGCTCCTATAACAATAAAACAATTGATAAGCTCATACCATTCCCATTTGTGTTTCTTACAGTCAGCATCTCAGAAACTCCAAAACTCACAGATAAACAGCTGAGCCAACGCATTAACAATGGGCCTGGGCTATTAAAAGGAAACGAGCAGTGTATTTTACGTAGCCAATCAGCCAGCAAGCACTACAGGTTGCAGTAATTAGATTTTGACACTCAAATTGAGTTTTAAAACGGATAAAAATGAAAAATGCATGGAAATTGCTCTGTAACGGCGGGATGTTGCATAGTCTATTATTAACCAACATACTGTAATTTATTAAACTCACTGAAGCAACAAGGAAATTGCAAAAGGCGAGGAAGGAAAAGCTTTAAAGATAACAGAAGGTAACTGTAACACTTTGTCAATAGGTTTCTCTACCAGTATCTGCACGATGTGGATCTTAACTCAGAATGTTCTACCAACCATTACAAATCTGGCCAATGAGATTATTGGCAAATTTTGAATTTGTTTTGCAATAAAAGAAAGTAAGCTTGCCTTGGAGCAGGGTAAGATGCTAGTTTCTTCTGGGGTGAAAGCAACTGAGTCGTATTTTTATTCATCTTATTGACTGCTAAAAGTTGAAAGCGCAATTTAAGATCAAGAAAACCTTTAAGACTAGAGTATAGATGGGCACTTTCCAACTTATTGTTGAAATTAATCCCCTGCCCTGTTCTGTTGGTCCCTTTGTGGCTGCAAATAAGTCAGTTCTGTTTTGAACTCAGTGGTGCTGTCTCGATTTGCAACAATGAAAACAGAAAGAGGATATTGCAAAGCAATAGTGGCATGTTCTAAGAAGAACATTCTTTAAATATCAGTATATATGATTTTGGAGTCTATGCACTATTATCCAATTCCTTATTTTCATAACTGAGTCAGGTAACTCACTGACCCATATTTCCTGATCTGAAAAATGGGCACAAAAGAGATAATGGACATAATCCAGAGAATCACACAACAAACTCTGAATATCTAGCAGGGAGACTGAGTTTTTAAAAAAGAAGACACCTTTGAAGTTTGGAGAGTATTAGGCATGAGTCACTGCTGTGCAAAAAAAGAGGTGCATATAACTTAATTCTGTATTTATATGACAGTGCAGGAGATTTGCCAGTCCACTTAGGGATGAATGAATACTTACCATTTATTTTTTTAAATATTTATATTTCAGTTGTTTTAGTTCTCAGCATTTTGTAGATTTGTTTGTAGTATGTATTATTATTATTATTATTATTATCTTCATATGGCATTGTGTGTAGAATAGCTAGGAGATCCTAAGATTGTCTAGCAGCCAGAAGTTCTAAGAAGTTCTCTTTTAGCATTATGCACCACTAGGTGGTGAGCTAGATTTGTTTTTTTAAAGGCAAGAGATGTTTCAGAGGTGATTTGCCATTGTCTGTCTCTGTGTCATCACCCTGGTATTCCTTGGAGGTCGCCCTTCCAAATACTAGCCAAGGCCAATCTTGCTTAGCTTCTGAGATCTGACGAAATTGGTCTGGCCTGGGCTATCCAAGTCAGGGCATTTGTATTATGTATCTACATAGTGCAGATTGTTATGTAATTTATAGAGTATTGATCCATACAATGAACATGAAAAGGCAGACATTTTGTGGGGGAAAATGGTGCAAGAAAACAGAACATAACAATAAAAATGCATATACTTTAGTTATGAAAATGGCGCAAGAATTCAGCCCTTTCTGGCTGCTCAACCCTCATGGCTGTTGAGGCCGGGGGCCACCTTTGCCACCTCCAGAAGGAGGAAGAGGCATTTGGGTGGTTACATGATCATTTGGAACTGTTGGGAGGTGGAACCTATGCTATTGTAAAGGTGGCCTTGCCCCAATCTCCTTAATGCTTTGCCATGTGCTTGGATGGGAAGGAGCTATTTTCCTTAGCTCTTTGGTCAGGCCACAGCCTCCTGAAAGTGTCGGCAGCAGAAACAGTCTTTGCGGGGAGTGGTGGTGGCAATTCTTCCAGCATGGTGGTGGATACTTCTCTGCAGCAGTCTCTCATGCCCTTAAGGCCAGCAACTTCCTTCCCTTCCCACTCCAGTTCTGCATGGGATGGAGGTTTGGCTCTTCCTGGAAGTGGCCCTGGTGGTGCAAATTGCAAGTGGCTGGTGGGGCCCTGCTAGGGAGTGGCTCCTTATAATTGGCAAGGCATTGTTGCTAAGGAAACTTTGCAGGCCATTTTAACCCTTTGGGTAGGCAGGGGCAGCCATTTTGAGAGTTGAGGTGGGCACAGTCCCCTTTCAGTTATAGTGGACATGGCCCCCACAAAAGGCGCTCCAAGGGCAAGCAGCCCACACCGAAATTACCCCTCAAGAGGGCGCTGCTAGCCCTGTCCTCCTCGCCTGAGGAGGAGGAAGATCAAGACAGGCACATCATTCTGAATCACTTATTGGCTTTAAAACAGGCTAGAGGAGTCCCTGCTGCATAGGCATCAACTACGGGGGGGGGCTTAAGGGTGTGAGCCACCGCTGAAATTTCCCAGGGGGGACTGAGCTCTCCCGGCGAAACAAAGCACCTGCCTGCCGTTGTGTCTCCCTGCCTTCCAGGTCCCCTTCCTAGGCCCGCCTACCACTGCTGCAAGAGCCTCTCCCCCCATTCGGCTCCCCTGCACCCACTCCTCCCTCAGGGGGCCATCTGGATGCCCTGGAAGTGATGTCATCATGCTGGGCATGTTGCTGGGGCAATGCTCTAGCTATTGCCCCAAAACTCTATGGCACCATAGAGTTTCAGGGCAATTGCCAGAGCGTCACCCTGGCAATGTGCCCAGTGTGATGACATCACTTCCGGGTGACATCATCATGTTGGGTATTTGCCCAGATGGCCCCCAGAGGGAGGGAGGAAGGGAGAGAGAGGGAGGGAAAGAGGAGTGGGTGGGGAGAGGCTCTTGCGGTGGTGGTGGTGGCAGGGGGGACATTGTCTCGGCGTGCACGCACACAAAGTGCACGCGCATGCAAGAGCCCCCCCCCCCCCCGGGAAATTGAAAAGTCTACTTCCCTGCTGTGCATGCCCAATCAACTGGTAAGAAGCAGCAGACTAGGATGGCCACCAATAAAAGTTTTCAAAAAGATGTCTGAGTGTGCTTTTCTGTTTGGAGGGTAGGTCCAATGTTCTGGCCAGTGGAGGGATCGGAGGTGAGGCAGGCTGCAAGATGGAGGTAGCTCAACAAGATCAACAGGTAGAAGTTGGATCAGTGGCTGAGACTGCAGGTTCTGAGGACCATGGTGGTAAGTTGGGCTACACTAAGCATGGGTTCTCTTGGCCTTGGGGAGCCTGGGGTCAGTATTCTGCTTCTAGGTCACCAGCCATGACCCAGACAGTATCTATGCCTCTGGCTCCAGTCCTGGCACAGCCATGAGGTTGGGGTGCTGGGCAGCCCCCTTTTCAAAGGCTGTGGTGTGGTGCTCCACTTCAGTCAACACCCTTTCAGGGAGCCCTTGTAGGGGATGAGGTTATCCTTCTACATGGGGGGTGTCATATGATGCGGTCCCATTTAAGACCATGCCCTTGGGGACCTGGCAGTGCCCTTGGGTGATCATCTATCTGCAGCCACTAGGGAGAAAATAATTAAAGGAGAATTTGTGGATTTTTTATCTTTCTCTTCAGGGAACTGGAGAAGAAGGATAAAGTAGACTTGGAGGAAAGAGATAAGGAAAAGTTAAAGCATAGGACCTGGACCAACTGACTACTGGGTTTTCTGATTTATGCAGATGTGCTGGCGAGCACACAGACATTGCGAGCAGCCCCTCTGTTCCAGTATTTGGATATAATATATAAGGGATACATGGAGTTCATGGGTCCCATGTGGCTGCAATATGACGAGGAATTTCATCTGAGGGAGAAGTGGGCAACCCATTTCTCCTGTGGTCCTTAGGGCCTGCGAGCAGCTTGGGAGGACATTTGTGCTTCTTGCCCTCTTTCATGCAGCTGCCTTGATGGCATTCTTTGGGTCCCTTTGAATCAGCAAGCTAGTTGTCTGATTTGGTAGTGATAGCCCTCCTGGATAGGGATGTTCATTTTGTCAAGGAGCTGGTCGTCATTAAGGTGCGGCACTCCAAGACAGATCAGCACCAGAGGGGGATGGAAATCATGCTTAACCCTTGTTCTGAGCATGAGTTATTCCCAGTTCATGCCCTTAGAGAGTATTTGAGATAATAACATACTAGAAGTTTGACATTTATCAAGCAATTCAATTTAGACAGGCTGGATGGACACAACCATCAGGAATGACAAACTAGATCTAAATCTGAGGAAGTAAACATGGAATCCTTCCCATAAACTGTGTGTTTTGGACTGCTGAGAATTAAAGACTTCATATCATCTAGAGATTGTGTGACAGCACAAGCTTCATTCAGTGCACCTTCATTTACTGAGTTAGATGCATGAACTCAGATCCCCCCCCCCCCGGCATCTTAGCAACTCAATATTAGATGCCTACTGGTTATCAGGGAAGCTTTTCTCCAAGCTGGTTTTTGTTATTCTTCCTCTCAGAAACCTCTTTCCCTATCCCTAAGAAATGCTCTTTGGTAACTCCCATCACTATATAAATAATATTCCTGATTACCTAAAATAAACATAAAATAAATAAGTACCATTGTTAATGAGTGTGCCATCATAGTATTTGGTGAAGTGTCCTCTCTGTCTTTATATTTTCACACTGCACTTCCTGTTTCCGGTTATTAGTTGACAAAGTAGGTGGTGCTTAAGGTGATTCAGTTTCATGATTTCAGGGGGTAGCTGTTTTGGTATGCAGTAGGAGAGTTAGATTTGAGTCCAGTAGAACCTTAGAGACCAACAAGAGTTTTGGGGTATATTCTTTTGAGCGTCAAGGCTCCCTTCATTAGATATTTAGTACCTGACTAAGGGAGCTTTATCTCTTGAAAGTTTATATCCTGAAAATCTTGTTTATCTTGTAGGTGGACTTGAATCTAGCTCTTCAATTTAATTAGTTATTGTTTGCATGTGTCATGCACAGGTTAATTAAGTTAAGACAATAGGTTCCTTATCTTCACCTGTGTGGGATATCAAAATGCTGGTATGACTGAGGAGGGCAGAAGGATCTCAGTTTTAGAATTTTCATGGAATTTAGGAGACAACAGAAAGGTATGATGTCTCCAAGGCAAGGACAGATCAGGTTCTCCAGAGGAAGCAAAAAGTTAACAAACTTTGGAATTCAGAAACTTTGTGGGCACCATTGTTGTGATCAAAATCCCACAGAATCTTAATACTGCAAGGGAAGAAGATGAATTGTGATGTGTAGATTATGGTTACACATAGGTTTCAATGAAATAGTTTTAATTTTTATTTTCTATTCAGTTCTTACTATTTTAAATTTGAAAAAAAAAACCCAGCACCTCATACTTACCCCATTAAACACCGCAATATCTAGTAACTGTGGCCTGTTCCTCAGGCAGATAACAAAATCAGGACAATGCGAACAGCAGTGGCTACCGTTTAGGGCCCAGCAAATTAAGGGGACTGGAGGTTCAGTTTAGGGCCTCAGAGGTAGCCAGAACAGAAGGAGGATGAGGAGGATACAGCAGTTTCAAGTGGGCTAGGAATGGTGACTGCATGGGGGGGGGGGTGAGCAATAGAGAGAAGGGGTGGGGAGGAAATGGATATCAAGAGTACAGGAGAAGTAAGTGGGAAAATCAGATTTCTCCCTACGATTCCTTGCAGGTCCCTTTCTTTTCTTCCTGTAATTTTGATTTCTGACAAGTAGTTGTTTTCTGGATTGCTGAATTGAGGCTACCCACTTACTCCCTTAAGCTACTAATTAATCAATAAAGGATTTCTTAAAGATTCCAAAGACCCAGGGAAGGGAAAGAAGAACTGGTGAAAAGGCTTCTGCTAAGAATCTTTTGTTGCAGGGCTATCTTAATGGGAGCCTCCATGTTCTTGTATTGGATTGTTTATTTTTTTTTATCCTTCTCCCTCTGCAAAAATGCAGGGCAACATACATGGAGCTGTTTCACAGTATCCAGTCAGCAACTTTGTGAGATAAGTTGACCTGAGACAAAGTCCAACAAACCAAACCAGAGAACTACAATATGAATTTAGGACTTGTCTAGACAGGGATCTGAACTTGGGCTGCCCAAATCCAAACGACGTACAGAAGTATATTGGCTGACATGTGGCAGATTCGAATCTGTGTAAGTGGGGAAGACAGAGAGAATTGCAGAGCAGGGGCAGTTTCAAAATAAGCAGCAGGCACGTAAAGGCATCACAGGCAAATGAGCAAAGCCTATGAGACATCCTTCAAAAAGTTATAGGACTCTGCGGCAGAGCAGGCTTCGCAATATCCCGCCTCAGTGATTCCAGTGCTTACCAGATGCAGTTTGTCTCCTTCAATCCAATGTTTCCAGCCTCTATTTTTCTTTTCACCTTTCTGGATACAGACCAGTTTATCACCATCCCAGCTCACTAGTGTCTGCAAGGATCAAATGATAACATTCAGTAAGATCCAAGAAAATGTGAAAGTCTCCCAACAAACTGCGACCAAGGTGACACAGCCATAGTGTATTGCCAGAAGGGAAAGCAATAGCAGAGAACAACACTCTCTCCCCCTCCCTCCCCCAGCCCTTCAAATTCAAGTTGGAAACTAGCCGTGTCAGTTAAAGTGGTTTATGTTTCCAATTCGCAGCTATTTCGCCTGACACAATGATCCATAATGTACACACAAAAGAAGAGAATTAGATAGAGTGAATTTATGATGGAATTTGCCAACAAAGAGAGAAGTTGAGATCTGAAATCTGCATTATTCCGTTCACTTTAAAAAGAAAGTATCAAAAACATTATAAAGCACAGCAGTAGGGAAGTCATGCATCGTTTTAACTATTTCAAACACACACACTTCTGCTTCAGAAGGGTAGATGTTATTAAGGCTAGAGGCCTAGGAAAGTTTTCCACGGACTAAGCTCCACTGAAGTGAACTGACTTCTGACTGTAAGCAGCTGGGATTTGGGGATTGTTCACTCCTTTCACAATCCAGTGTATCTCCTAAAACTTGGACAGCCTTTGGGAATATCATTTGCATGTTACACTGGAAGATCCATGGTTGTTACATGACACTTGGGGGCATAGGCGTAGAGTACAGGGGGGCTCGAGTCACCCCCGAAATTTCCCAGGGGGGCTCAGCCACCCCCAGCAAAACAGAGCACCTGCTGCTGCGCCTCCCTGGGTCCTTCTGAGGCCCGGCCGCTGCTGCTGGAGAGGGAGAGGGAAGGGGTGGCTGGGGGGGGGGAGAGGCACCGGCAGCAGCGGCTGGTGGGCCTCGGAAGGGCCTGGGGAGGCGCGGCGGTTTCCCAGGGGGGAGAACATCGCCCCAGCGAGCGAGCGCACTTTGCACGCATGCTAAGGAGCCCCCCCCCCGGAATTTCCAAAAGTCTACGCCCCTGCTTGGGGGGAGACAAAATACAACATGTTGAATTCCTCATGCACCCAGACCTTTCACTGGATTCAAACAAGGTCTCTTTGGGTGTGTTCAGATGGATCTTTTGAGCCGTGCCAGGCACGAGTGCCTGGTGGATTTAAAGTGCACATCCAGACCTCAACATCTGGGAATTTTGCCGCTTTCATTAGTAGCCCGTCTATCCCCATCGGGGATCTGTACTTAAAAGATAGTGCTTAAAGTCCAGTCTAAAGCTGGCTGATGGGCCAATGCTAGACTTTCCACCACCAGGTCATTCCACCAGGGTGCAATCAGCTTGTAGGGATGGTCTCCAGACAGCCGCCATTTAAAAAAACTCTTAGTGATGTGTGCATAACTGCTTAAACATGCAACTTCCGCAGAGGGTGAGGCACATATGCACATAAGCAGATAAGCACGTATGCAGATATGCACATATGCACATGCGTAAACAGGATGTTTTTTTTAAAAAGCTGACTGCACAGCTCCTTAAGGTGGATGCCATCTAAACAATCCACTGTGGAGTCACAAGCGGTAAAGCGATTCACAGGGGAGCTGTCTGGTCGTGCAATGCTGGATTTAAAAGATCTAGATCAAATTACAGCCAGGCCAATGGTGGGATTAGCTGCCCGTCTGAACGCACCCTTTCACAGGGGAGCTGTGTAGGTCTACATTAGAACAGCTAGATTCAGCAACTTAGAGACTAAAAGTTTTTTGGGGTATAAGCTTTTGGCAGGCAAAGCTCCTTTCATCAGATACTTTCATATCTGGAGAAGGGAGCTTTGACTCTCAAAAGTTTATATCCCCAAAATCTTGTTGGTCTCGAAGGTGCCACTGGACAAAAATCAAACAGGATCTGGGGAGTGTCTTTCTCCTACATGAATGTCATTGCATCCCTCAAGATCTATGGGGGGATGCATATCAGACTTGTAATTTCTGCCCAGAGGAGCAAATATCATCTTGGGAGGGGTGGGTGTTGACTGGGAAAAGGGCAGAGAGGAAAGGGCTACACACCTTCACTTGCTTCCCTAGTCAAAGTAGCAGGCTTCTGCCCACCCCATTCTTTGGGTGCAATATGGAGTGGGGGTGTGGGAGGAGAGATCAGTCAGTGATTTCTTTTCATAATTTGTACCTTGTGCTTCAGCAACAAGCATATGCCATCAGAAATAAAAAAGGTGAGGACTGCAAGCGTGGAAGTGCAGATGTGTACCCTGAAGACTTCAGTGAATCCTAACCAGTGGGCAGTATCCTACCACCCTCCGTGCAGAAAGTATACTTCTCCTGCATTCCTCTCAATTGCTGCAGCTCTTTCTGACCCCTGGAGGAATCAGTCCCTGTTCAGTGAGTGGACTTGCATGAAGGAAAAGCCACAGGGCTTATGGCTGGAATAAGGAGGGACAAGGAGTTGAAATCGCTTCTCCCTCTTCAGCAAGTGCAGCTCAACTGTGCGTATGTGAGGAGGAGGAGGCAATTTCATCCCCTTATCCCTCCTCACTTCAACCTGCTGACACTCACTGCTGTTTGTCTGCATGAGTCTGGTGATCCCAGAAGTCATTTTTCTGGAGGTCAAAGGGAGCTGCAGCAATGGAGAGGTCCTTGGGAAAACTCTGTGTAACTTCCACACATGAATGGTACAATGTTGCCCAGTCTTTTCCCTTCCCTTCCCTTCCCTTCCCTTCCCTCCCTCCCTCCCTCCCTCCCTCCCTCCCTTCCTTCCTTCCTTCCTTCCTTCCTTCCTTCCTTCCTTCCTTCCTTCCTTCCTTCCTTCCTTCCTTCCTTCCTTCCTTCCTTCCTTCCTTCCGCAGTCTTCACTACAGCCCCTGTGAATGTCTGGAAACATCCTACATCTCTGGATTGAAAGCCAGAGAGGTACACAGTGGCTTCCTTGAAATAATTAATTCCTGCTTCTTTTGCAAAAATAGCATGTGGTGGTGAGGCATATTGGGCAGAAATCATCTTGATAAGAGATCAGATAGGATTATAAGAGAAATGAGCTGCTTTTTCTTCTTTCAGGCAGATAACAGTAGAGAGATAGGAGGAGAAAATTGAGGTTGCAGAAAGTTCAGTGAGGAGGCACTTTTGTTTCTCGATAGGCCAGTAAAGGATGGCTTTGACAGAGGTGTAAGGAACATCCTATGATTTCAGGGCACAGAAAGGTCACAAATGACAAGAAAGATGTTGGATATGTGTAGCAAATTTCTCTCTGCACTCTTTGGAGAAAAAAAGTAATTAGAGACAGCAATGTTTTCCATTTGGTTCTAGAGATGTGATACAGTCACAGTTTGCATTAGACCATTTTTAACTCTGATTGGAACCAGGAATAAAAATTCGCCATAGGCAACAGGCTATACATTGCACAGCTGGCCACTGCAAAATGAGATCTTAGTCCCAGATTGAGGAGCCTTCTCCAATCTCTTTTCACTTTGCTCCATAGGTGGAAATGAGGGTAAAGGCTATGAATCAGTAGCAGAGTATACACTTGGCAAGCAGGTGGTCCCAGGTTCAGTCCCTGGCATCTCCAGTTAAACAGGTTGCAGGTGCTGGCAAAGGCTGAAGGTCAAAACTAGGGAACTTAGGCAGGGTGTGACATGTAATGGGAAGCAAGAAAGAACCTGTTATTCCAGTACCAGAATACTTTATCTGGACCCAGAGACATGAATTGAGACATTACTTTGTGCATTCCTGGCTCTCATTATCTCTAATGGGCCTTCAAGCCTCTCAGATTGTTTCCAATGGGCAATCCTGTCACTGCTTTTAGTACATCCCTCTGCTGGGCACTAGTATACACTGCACTGGTTCTACTAGGCTTGCAAAAGTACCTCCCCTTCCCCCCCACCTTCAGTTTCTACTGCAGATCTTCTGGCTTGACCTTAGTCCTGTTGGGTTTACACTGCCATAGTGAGACTGGTTTTGCTGGGCTTGGGGTCAGTTCTGTTGGGTTTATAGTGCCACAGTGGCACTGGTTTTGTTGGGCTTGCAAAAATGCCCTCCACCTTTAGTTTCTACTGAGAGATTCTCTGGTTTGACCTTAGTCCACTGGAAACAATGAAGGATGGGAGTACCTTCTTTGGGGGGCTGTAACTTGGACCCTGTAAATTCAATCCTCAAAAAACTTGGTGGACAAATAGAAGAGAGTCATCCAGAGATCCCCTGTGAGCTTGGTGTCTCTAATCATGAACCTCACAAACTAAACTCGTTAGTTTGGCCCGTAAAAGTTTGTGATGGTTCATAGTTCACAAACTGAACATGCCATGAACCACAAACCAAACCACATTTTCCCAGTTCATGTCCATCCCTAGTCAAAATACACAATATTGAGCTAGGTGGACCAATGGTCTGTCTTGGTAAACAGCAACTTTATATCTATGATGAAGATTAAAAACCAATTCTGTATTTGACAAGTAACTTTTACAGGACTCACCTTTGACAGAAATCCTAATAGCTCCCATATGTAGCCAATTCACAATGTCAGCTATGTAAGGCAAAGGCAAAACCACAGGAAAAAGCTTTTCCATAACAGGTTGCACTTACAATATGCATAAAAGCTCTTTCTAACACCTCTATTTGTGGCTGATTGCAGAGGTGTAGATGTATAGTGCGAACATAAGCAGTTCAAGGCTGCCAAAATATGAACTAGTCAAAACACAAGAAAATGGCCAGATGGTTATTTATCAGTAGCAAAACAAACTGTGAGGCAGGAGAACTGTGCGAGAGTAGAGAAACAAACTGTGACCTGGGCCAGAAAATTCAAAGAAGTGTATTATAAATACACAATAAATACACTAGGAATAAGGCCCGTTGTGGAAATAAATATAACGGGCTCTAGAAAGAGGCTCTTGGAGAGTGTCAAGGCCTTGGGCACTCAGCATTAATTTGCTGTGGCAACCTCAGCAGGGTATAATGACACAGAGTCCACCATTTTCTCTAGGGGAACTGATCTCTACTACCTGAAGAGCAGTTGTAATTCTGAGTGATCTCATGCCCTCACCTGGAGATTGGCAGCAGTGGTTCCCCAAGAGGGAATAGCTGGTTTGGAGTGCAGAGTCTATGGCATTGTACCTGTCTGAGGCCCCACCTTTTCTCCAACCTCACCCTCTCCAGGCTCCACTCCTCAAATCTCCAGGAATTCCCCACCTGGAGTTGGCAAACCCATCTCTTTCCCAGCTAAGCATCAACCTACCTTAATTTCCCCCTCACTGTTTGGCTTTCCATCCCCCCCCCCCACCTGCAGCCTTTGCCATGCTCTGAAGCCCCTGTTATAAACACAGGTAACTGCCATTTCGTTTCACCTACTAACAGCCACTGAGGTAACAGTTGAACTTTATGGGGATCATTTTAAACAAGCCACAGGCAGCAGCCATCTTATAAACACAGGTAACTGCCATTTCATTTCACCTACCAACAGCCACTGAGGTAACAGTTAATACCCCCACAGTTAATACCCCCACAGGAAGGAAGCTGGAGAAGTGTCTTCATCAAGAGCAAAAAACCATCTCTCAGAAACTCTGACAGGGCACAGAAGCTGAAGGAGTGGGCGGGGAAGAGGAGCAGACCCAGCCAATGGCATGTGAGTATTCACAGCCAGTGGATAGGGACAGCTTCTGATTGACAGGCCAGGGACCAAAGGCTGGAGTGGCGTGTGGAATCTTCAGGAGCGTGCCACCACCATGCAGAGAATTATTATATAGAGAGATAACATATTAAACATCTGTACCTTAAATGCAGGTACTTTTGGTCCTCAACAGCTTTTCTACCCTGTAGATAGTCTCTTTCCTGACAATTATCTGCTGCTGGCTGGCTCCAAGTTTGGGAGGGGGTCCTTGGCATATGAATGTGTGCCTATGGGCCAATGCCTGTGGTTGTAGCCACTGCATAACTTTTCCTCTTGCTGCTCTGGGAGGGGAGGGAAGAAGAAGCAACATCTGTGTGATGTCAGTGGAGCTGGGCGTTGATGCTGTCTGTGTTTTGCCCTGAGGAAGTTGAGTGAATGAGCAATAGGTCAAGAGCAAGTGGTGGATGCAGCTTAGTCATTGGTGCACCCACCCATGGCCTCAGCAGCTCTATAGCAGTGCCAAACCCTGATTCCAGCTATGATCTATCGCTAACTTGATTAATAACTATCATACTTCAAAGACTGGACACCAAAGGGGCAATATCTTCTTATCTGCTCAGTTAGATAATTCAATGTTTCATTTTCCTGATCTCTTAACTCTTCGTATATATAATCTTGAAGCATTGTTATGCTTTATTGAAGTTGTTTTGCCTCTTTTATAATTGCTTTTATATTCATCCATATTTCTCAGTTACAATAACACAAAATGGTAATCTTTTAATAGAGACTATTAAATCTTTCCTTGTCTGTGTGAATGAGAATCTAACTGAAGAGGGGGAAGGCTAACTTTGGGTCCTTTCATAATGTATCCTTCTGGATTTTATTCCCTGTAGAGGTCACCTCATCCTTGAGAAATGGGCTCAGCAGCTGCAATTTACAGTAAATTGACTGGACCAAGTATAACCGTCAAGTGGTGATTATTCAAGGGCTGTGCAAGAACAGAGATCACCCTGAAACCGTTCTGGGTAGAAATGATATGTAGCAAATGCAATTTTCCAAGGTCATAGCAGTCGCAGAAGTTGTTGCTCATTAAGGAAGTGGGGTGCTGAAAATTAGACTCCCAGCTGAGCACCAGATATGTTTGAGAAGGTGAGCTTCAGGGATGGTGGGCCACAGGAATTATTTTGGAGGTCTGCAATTAAATTGGCAGTGCACACATTTTTAGAGCATTTTGTGTGATTGCCTTTTGATATGGCATAATAACCAGGAAAAAGCATAGAGGGGGCTATCTCTCCCAACTTTCCTAAGTAGCAGTTAACTGTCAGATTTACATAAGGAGAGGAGCAGAAGGCTTCTACTAAATTACATTCAGCTAATATAAATAAGAAATAAAGTATCCAAAGGTATGAAGGAAGGGAACTCTGAAGCTAGAATCTGCCCTGGAAACTACAGAAAGCTGACCCCAGAAGGACTGCTTCACATGTGAACAATATTTCTCAACATGGGAGGCATTTTTGAGCAGGAATTTGCAGGAGGCTTGTATGTAGTTGTAAATACCACATATGTATTTCATTTGTCTGTCTTTCTCTGTGCAACCTATGCTAGGAAGTTTTGGTTCCACTTCAAATGTTACAAAACTTGCACAGTAAAGGCAAAAAGGTAAAGGTTTCCCTTGCTCGAAAGCCAGTCGAATCCGACTCTAGGGGGCAGTGCTCATCTTTGTTTCCAAGCTGAAGAGCCAGTGCTGTCCAAAGATGTTTCCGTGGTCATGTGGCCAGCATGGAACACTGTTACCTTCCCACCAAAGTGGTACCTATTTATCTACTTGCAATTTCTTGCTTTCAAACTGCTAGGTTGGCAGGAGCTGGAACCAGGGACGGGAGCTCATGTCATGTGGCACTCGAGTCTCGAACTGCCAGACTACTGATCTTCCGGTCTGCAGTTCAGCATCTTAACTACTGAGCCCCCATGGCCCCCACAATTAAGATACCTATTGGCAGAAATTTTCTGGAAATTCACTTGTAGTTCATGATGTGGTATTTTATTCTGTGTAAAAATGGATTCACATACTGGAGAGACATGGATAGGGCAACTGAAGACAGAACTTTTAAGTGTAGTTTCATGACTCAAATTTTTCTTTTTGACCAGCTGAACTCATGCTGGGGGAAAGTGCGTTATTCATAAATGTTTCTCAAGAGACCCCAAAGCAGCTAGGAGATTGCAGTTTTCAGAAGTAAAATGGAACAATGGCAAAAATAAAATGCCTCTCCAACCGATCTCCACCTTCAAACGGCAGCCCCAGTGGCAGGATATTGTTTAAAAAAGGGGAAATGATTAAAAGGATAATGATACAACATGTCCTGGCCTTAGTTGTACATGGCAGTCAGTAATGAAGCCATGTATTCACAGAGTGTACATGACGAACACATGAAACTGCATTATACTGAATCAGAATAAGGCTGTGGACACACACACTAAAGCCAGTTTGGTGTAGTGGTTAAGTGCGCGGACTCTAATCTGGGAGAACTGGGTTTGATTTCCCACTCCTCCACTTGCACCTGGCTGGATGACCTTGGGCAAGCCGTAGCTCTGTACCAGCTGTTCTCTCAAGGACAGCTTGGGAAAGAGCTCTCTCAGCCCCACCTACCTCACAGGGTGTCTGTTGTGGGGAGGGGAAGGGAAAAGGAGTGTGTAAACCGCTCTGAGACTCCAAGTGAGTGAAGGGTGAGGTATAAATCCAATCTCTTCTTCTTCTAAATAATCCCCTTCCAATCCACTTTCAGTGTACTTTCCAACTGGATTTTACTGTGTGATCTGGCAAAATCCAGTTGGAAAATGCATTGAAAGTGGATTGAGAGTGGATTATTTAGTGTGTGTAACCACAGCCTAAAAGTCAGCATTGTCTGCTGAGACTGGCAGTGGCTGTCCAGGGACTCAGGCAGAGGGCTTTCACATCACATAGCACTAGATCATTTAATGGGGGATGTTGGGGAGTGAACCTGGGACCTTCTACTACTGAGTCATGGCCCCTTCCCAAGTATGATGATGATGATGATTTCAATTTATGAATTGCCCCATCCCTGTAAAAACGTATGCATGTGATATACATATGATGATGTAAAATCTAACATTATGCTGTACAGGTGAGTTCCCAGAAAATTTTTACAATGAAACCCATTTTTGCATATAGTTTTGTACCATGTGAAGTCTTGCACATCTGACTAATGAATGTAAATGTCGTTTTCTCCTGAGTGACTCCACTCCAGAGGTTACTGAAATTGTGTATTTAGCGGAAGTATTTAGCTGAAGTTCTAAAATTAAAGACAATTCTGAATGGTAAGACCTACTGATTTTCAGTTCTGTACTATGTGCCCTGGCTGTAAAGTGGTTCTGTAGTTCTGTTATGCCAATAAAGGTATGTGAAGTGAAGTGAAATGTGAAGTCTTGCCACCTGAAGTAAAGGAACTGCTCTCCCAGGGAATGAACATGACTGACAGCTAGTGCCCACAGGTTGTCCTAATAGCAACTGTAAACAAAAATTACTTTCGCCTGGGCCATCAGACTTATTGAATATGCAAAATTCAGAGTACACTTCTGGTGTAGAAGGCAGAACACCAGTTCACCACCAGCAGGGAACTGTAGGGAGTAAATCCTAGGCAGAAATGAAAAACTTGTTCTCACAGATTCAGAAGTTTTTTAATAGCAGCCCAGAAGGGTGAATCACTCAGCAATTTCTTCCCCCACACAGAGGAACATGCTTTAGCCTTTGGTGACCTGCGGGAGAGAGCCTCCAGCTATCAACGAGGGGTGCATGAGCCTCTGAAGATGAAAGCTGATGAAAAAGTAATACGGTCTTGCTGTCACAAGCCTGAGAAATTGTCATCATTTACATATAAAATAAATACTTGCAATAGAAGAACATCCTGTTTCTGAAATGCAAATCACTGCCTCTTTATAAATAAACATTTCTTTAACATTTATAATTTGCTTTCAGCCTGGTTTTTTTTTTTTTTGGAACATCAGGTGCTGGTGTTGACTGCTGTGTAAATGGAAAACAAATCATAGGTTTCTACCTTCACCACTCGGTTGTCAAGCCCCTTGGTGCGCTCTTCAAATTCTTCGCCTATGGTGTAATTCACTTCATAGTTCCTGAAAGTACTCAGTGTTTTTGTCTTGAAATTGTCTCCTTCTTGGATAATTACTTTCGTTTGTTTCAGGTGGTTTGCAATCTTACGTGTAGCAAAGTCAATGTCTGTAAACACCCCAAGAAACATTCCTGTTAATAACTTACCCACGGCATTCAGACTTAAAATTCGAACAGTAAGGTTACAGTCCAAAGAGATATGTGGGCCCAGAGGGGCTGCAACTTTTTTTTGGTTGAACAGCAACACCCTCTGCTACACTGTGTTTGACACATCGTTTGTTTTAGATGTAGTTTGCTGAACCAGTGGAAGGATGGCCTTCCAGAGTAGTTTCAGCCAAAGGCTGTTATCTTATTATAAGAAGGTACCCAGTTCTCATTCATCCCAACCTACTAGTTTTTACAATATCAAAAATGTGACTAAAGAGAGATGTGGTGATCAAACCTGGACCCCACAGATTATGCACTTTCTCTAGCCCCAACTCCAAAAACGTTGTACGTCAGAGAAAGATTCTGCAACCACTTTAGGCCATACTAGGGTTCCCATCCTCCAGGTGGGGCCTGGAGATCGCCTGCTTTTACAACTGATCTCCAGCTGACAGAGATCAGCTCCCATGGAGAAAATGGCTGCTTTGAAGGGTGGACTCTATGGCATTGTATAATGCTGAGGCCCCTCCCCTCCCCAAACCCCACCTTCTCCTGGCTCCACCCCCAAAGTCCCCAGGTATTTTCCAACCCGGACTTGGCAACCCTAGGCCATACAAAAGACACCATTTGCCAAAGCTGTCCTGCACTTGGAAGGCATGTTCTCATGAAAAGCTAATCCCCACAGTTCCCTGCATGATTAACTCCTTGCATTGTTGCTTCAAGGCCTTTTACACTCCCTTATTCTGGGCAATGTTACTGAGGAAAGCTACTAAACTGTCCTTTTGTGCTTACTGGGCCCATTCCTGGACTAGTTGCCAACCCCCCTGCTGTCCATGTACCCCCAATATCTACATCTTGACCTGATCTCTGAACGTAAGAAGAGTCCTTCTGCAGCAAAACAATAGTTTATCTAGTTTAGCATTCTGTTCCCCACAGTGCCCAACCAGAGTCTCCATAAGGCCCACAATTTGGGAGGTAGCTTTCCCTTGCTGTATCCCTCACAGTACGTGGCGTTTAGAAGTACACAGAACTTCCCTTTAGTCCTGTGACCATGAGACCCCTCCCAAGTTATGAGTGTTGTGAAAAAGTACTCTTACATTCTGATTTGTCCCGCACAATTATATCCTGGCTTTGCTTCAGTGTTATGGAATAAGAACTTGGATTTGGCTTTTTGCCTGTGCTACGAACTTCACACCTGTTTGTCTCCTATGCTCAGTTTTCCTAGCAGCTAGAACCTGACCTTACAAACAGGGTAGATATCAAATGCCTGACACAATTTGCACATAACACTGGTGATTTAGGAGCTTCTGAGATCTCATACAGTTGTGGTATATGCTTGATTATCGCATTGGTGGATGGGTGGGAGGGCTGTGACCAATGCTCCCTCTAAGCTATGGAGTCTTGTGAGAAAAAATTCTACTTTGTGAGCTACTGGCATTAAAGTTGTGAGTGAGCAATTTGGCTGCTGCAGAAATTAGTTTGCTCTGGAGCCCTCCTTCCTGAGCTACGACAAAAATGTGTGAGCTGGAGGCTAAAAAACTGTGAGCTAGCTCACACAAATTCAGCTTAGAGGGAACAATGGCTGTGACTGAATGGGAAAGATCTATATAACTGCACAGGCCTTGTATTGAGATGGATATCATCAAATCACAGCTAGTGACATATGCAAATCGGCCTTGTTGGAGGACAGATGTCAGTGTTTCAAAATAATACAATGCAAGCTTCCCCGGGCCATTTCAGTGGCCTCTTTATTTCCACATCTAGACCCCAGACAAGATAAGTATCAACTGCCAGAGAGGAAGTGGACAGGACCGTGTGGCTTCTGGCTATAATCCAGCACTTCTTTCTTAAATTTCTGGTTTACAGACGTTTTAAGATATCATAAATTTGATAGTATGTTCAAGAGAATCATGTCTAATGTCTGTTACTGTTGATGAATTTGTCTAGACAAAATCTAATACCTTCTAATGAAATCTAAGGAAGGAAACCAGACTAAGATGATCTCTTCTCCTTTTGTAATTTTGCACATCATAAATCTCATCATTTTAAAAATTCTGTTCATGATGCAAATACATAAATATCACCAACTGCACTAAAAGATGATATCAAAAGGAGCACATGTGTTATTCAAAGAGTCTGTGAGAAAAATACAACACATGCCTGCCATACTATGAAGTGCAATTAACATTTCTGCTTGGATGGCAAAGAATCCTATTAGATGCTGATGAAATACTAAACATATTCCTTCAGTAGACTAAACAAAGTTGGGCTTGTTTTCCCCTGTAAATATATTTTCATTATCATTTGAGTTAACCATAGTGAAATGGAACCCATTTTCTTTCAATAAATGCATTACAGCTTGATGTAGTGGTAAAAGCATTAGACAAGGGTCAGATCCCATCGTGCCATGAACCTTGCTGGGTGACTTTGAGCCATCATTCTCTTCCAGCCTAATCTACCTCATAAGGCTGTCGTGAAGGTAAAATGGAGGAGGAGAGGTTAATGTATGTCCCCCTCAGCTCCTTGAAGGAAGGCAGAACAACAATAAACTAACTAAATAATGGAACAAAGTTTGGGTCCAGTGGCACCTTTTAGGCCAATAAAGTTTAATTCTGAGTAGAAGCTTTCATGTGCAGGCACGCCTCTTAAACGGTGCCACTGGACTCTGGACTCTGTTGCTTCAGACCAAACATAGATACCCACCTGAATCTAACTAAATAATGGTAATCCTGAGTTGTTATTCAAAATGACCAATGGCTACCGATAATAATGTTTTTAATTTAATGCAAGGATTTTTAATAGCCCCAAAGCAACTGTTCAGTGTGTCAAAAGCTTTCAACAAACAAACCACCGACATGGTTTAAGAATTTATGTAGTCATTTGTCAACAGAGAAAAAATGTGTTATATATCATTCATTGTATACAACAAAATATTCTCACATGTATGAAACTTAAAACATATTGACATTTAAAGACATATTCACACACATTTAAAAAAAAAAAAAAAAAAACCTTTCCCAGTATCATGGACCTAATGGATATCAGTTCTCTAACCAGGGTTATTTTTTTAAAAAGAAGAAGAAGGAGAAGAATTTATATATTGGGTATCTGACCACAGATTTCCATCTTCATGTGCCATCTAGGACTGCTGACTTCAGTTCACTAAATGAGCAAATAACAGCTTAGGTGTACTCTCTGATGGTGTGTTGCAGGGACATTATGACAGAACTGCAGGACACAGCACAAACAAGTAGAATTCTGTAGCCAACATGTTGTTTGAGCCATTTTGGCATGAATTAGGGCTGGGTGTGTATGCATGCGTGTGCACGCAGGGTCTTTTATTCAGGAAAATTTTTCTTTTCGATAATATATGCTGTAAGTATGGCTGCTCAGTCATTCATACTGTTACAAACATCTTCCTCTAATAACTGGTATGTCTCAGTTCATTGCTTGTTTGGCGGTTCAAAGGGACTCATGGCACATGCAAGGGCAATGGTGGGATATGAGCTGCACATAGTCCTTAGGGCTAGCTTGCTGCTGTCAGTGCAGAGGCAATTAAAATGGGGGTGATGCAGAAAGATCTACAGTTCCAAGAGAGCTTGCCGGTGCCCCCAGCTGCGTGCCCCAGTGCTAACAAACCCGAGAGCACAGGGAATGACTCATAGACTTAGATCCACAAGGTTCAGTCAGTTTTTCTGATCCATTTGTGGTTTCTACCATTATTACTCCCCTTTGCCTCTCTGCTAAGGAATGCCTGCTTACTTGTTCAATAGTTTTCAAGTCTTTGCAGATAAAATCTATAACATAGCAAAAAAAAAAATTCTTATGCATGAAATACAAAACAAAGAGAAAGTCCAGAGCTGCAATCCAAAACAAATTACTAGGAACTATGTCAGACTGCTGGAGTTAAATCTGGAGAAACCTGGTTAGAATAGGACTGCAAGTCTGTAGCACTTTAAAAGCATAATTTACTGAACCAAATCTACTTTTTATATTTACCTAATGCAATCATGTAACCTTCAAAGTTTTCATTTGTTTCCATTTCCCATGTTCCATTGTAATCAGCCGGCATCGCAGCTGGGAGTTCAAATCCAAGGACGGATCAGATATAGAGCTTGGAAGGAAGATCTGCAAAAAGAATGTACTGTAATTCTGTCCTTTTTATATTTTTTTGAGTAGAGTTTATAGCTCCCAAGATAACAAAGTCTAAGGATCAGCGAGATAACCTAAACGGAACTTTATGTTCATTATCAAGAGGAAAACACACAGACAGCAAATAGATTTCCGAGGCTGGGAATCAGAAAGAAAGTGATTTTGCAATGACCTTTGTAAAATGTAAGGTTTTATGAGTATACCTCTGAAACATGAACTACATAATGGCAAGTTAAACATGACACTTAAAAGCAGAATTCCCTTCAGTTAGCAAAACTCCCATTTGAATCCTACCCAAGTTCCGAGTGCAGGAAGAATGAAACATTTATTTTCTAGTTCAAATGTGTGTTACATGTGGTTCCCCAAACAGACCATCAGAGATTCAGTGCCAAAGTGTCCTGAACATTTAGATACTAATCGTAATGAAGAAGCAGTCAAAGTATTGCCTGGCTGTCTCAGGCATCAGTTTACACTATCAGAGCAAATATTTTGTGCAGGGGGTGTTCTGAGCTGTGCTTCTGATACTGCAGCTGGTGCACGTGGCTTTCATTTCTGCTCATGACCTTAACCAACATGCTTCTCAGCTTGGGAAAAGTTAGAGAAAGAAAGGATAGGGCCTAGAGAGGCAAATAAGGTATGGACAGCAGACAAATAACTTTAGGGTTGATTCAAATAAGGGAAAAATTAGCATGTTCTACTATGGAAGGACATGTTCAGGTTCTGATTAGGGATGCTGTGAACTTTGCAGCGAACGTGTTCAACAAGAAAACATAACATGTTCAACAGCCACAATCACCATAAGTTGAACCTCTGATAGGTTCACTTCTCCACCATCTGTCCTGAAGGACAGCTTTGCAGCTCTGCAGTAGCTGGTGGCAGTGGCCTTTTCCTTGCCATGAAGGGGCTTTTCCATCTGTAGAGCAAAACCAGGCAGAGGACCAGGGTCAAAGATCAGACCATTATGTGACATGGGGGAGCTAGACACCACATAATGATGCCCCCCAAGGCCCTCACCCCTGGAGACCCTCCCCCCCATTTTTATCATGGCTTGTTCCCTCTTTTCCTTTACATGTGTACACCTCAGTATGGGCCTAGAAATGATAGAGCATAAATTAAGGTGCTAAGGGTGCTAAGGAATAAAGAACTTGCCAAGCCATTCTCTCAACTGTGCTGCACTGGCCAAGGTCTACTGATTTGGTCAGGGTCATACGCCCAGGCCACAGGCCCCCCAGGACTTTTAATGGCCAATCCACCCCTAACATTCAGGTTCTACAACAATGTACATGTGTGAAACACTGCTGATTGCATTGTATAGTAGTGTACTGTAATGTTTGGATATGTGAAAAGTAACTTGACAAACTGGCTTGAACTGACTAATGAGAAACTGAGCCAACGAGTTGTTCACACATCCCTGTTTCTAGTTTGGCTCATTTTGTTTATATCTTTTAATATTGTTACTTCACATATTTGAGACTGTTATTTGGGGACAGTTTTGTTTTTGCTTCAGTGGGAAACACAACTCCGTTACTTTTCTCTTCTAGAATTCTTAGAGATTATAGCCATTACACAATGGTGCTTCCTTGTCAAATTGCAGGAGGACACTCTTCACCATGTGCCTACTCTGCCTGGGAGAATGATAATAGTTTGTAAAAAGGGGGTCATTTCTCCTTTCCACCTGCAAGTTGAGTCCCTTGGGTAAGGACTATAATCTCCAAAAATCTCATAACCACTGTGCAGTGGGGGAAAACAACCTGGGGGGTCTTTGAGGAATTTTGTGAGGAAGATAAGTTTTTAGAAATGCTGCCTCACCTATCAACATCTCTTCCTCTAAATTCTCAGGAATTTGAACAGGCTAATTTCCATCTCTTTCCCTTATGCATTTCTCCCCTTTCACTGATGCTTAACAACTATCAATATTCCATGCTTCCTAAGACATACTGAATCATTATCAGTCAATGTCAAGAAGTTGTACTATTTTTCCCTTTTGGTTTGATTAAACAAAGTTATATTTTTTCTGCATATTTGGTGAGTTCCCCAAGTATATAGAAACTGCTACTTTGTATTTATACATCTGATGGCCAAACTATGCATTACAATATATATGAGTCTGATGTGAGTTTGGAGTTCCTGGTGGGAGTTTCATTTAAAGCTGCTGTTAAATACTGGGTTCAAGTCGCATTGCAGTAAACAGCTCTACTTTATTTAGTGATTTCAGGAACACAACAAGGGCAAACTCCAGGGCCTCAGCCTTGTTAATCTAGCATGCAAACTCCACACCCAAACACCCCCCCACCCCCAAGGATAGGCTATTTACATAACACTACTTTTCTATAGGACCACTCCAGGATCCTGGTAAGCTATTGTTCAGGAGCAACAAGCTCAGCCAGCCTCAGGTACTAGCTCAGGGATGACTCAGGCTCAGTACACAACAGCTGCTGCAGGGACAGATTTACTTTGGGACGAGATATGGTGCACTTCCTCCCCCATGCCATGGTTCTGATCTGAATCTGGCTTCCTCACCACTTTTACATGGAGTTCCCACTGGGAACTTTTAGCTGCAATATTGGTGCATATCTTCATGACAGATGCATGTATATTGCAATGTATAGTTTGGCCCTTGTTATTTTCTGCTTTAGTGATCATAAAGGAGGCCAGATTTTACTATCAGAAGGACATATTTTTACATCAAGTATTTTACGCATAGTTCCATGTGCAGGGCATCGGGACAAATGGCATGATATTGTATGTTCAGGTGCTTTCCAGCCCCATAGACTTTCTTATTACTATAATCCTGCACAATTTTGGAAGTATCTGCCTTGTCAGTAACAGGATGGCTTTTTGCATCCTTGAAGAAGGAGATAATGCTGAGGTCAGCTTCCGATTTTGTTAGAGAAGGGATGTCTTGCTATCACAGGTCTCCAAATGTAATGTTATTTTCTTCCTGCCTGCAGCTGAAAACATACCGAAGAAAAAAAGCTTTATCATAAGATGTAGACACTTGTCAGAAGGTCTCTGGAGACAAACTGTAAAATACTAAAAGCAATATGGGTATCTTCATTCAGGGAATTTTGAAATAAGATGAGAGGCAGAAAAACCTATTAAGCCTCTAGGTAACTTTTGACTTCATTTACACTAAGTGAGCTTTTAGAATGACTCCTTCAACATAAAATTGAATAGCAGTTGCTTACACCGGTCAAAGTCTGAAGGAAAAGCTTAGCTATACTTTTAAAAACTGATTGGGAAGTATAAGGGAAACATACAAATGTAGGTTCCATTCAAATATTATGATTCTGTGTAGCTATCTGATAGCATCAGAGGCAGGACAAGCAAATCAGATGGACAGGAATGGAGAGCCACTGTAGTGTTGTGGTTAAGAGTGTCGGGCTAATATCCGGAAGACTCGGGTTCAAATCCCCACTCAGCCACGGAAGCTCTCTGGGTAGCCTTGGGCCAGTCATATTCTCGCAGCCTAGCCTACCTCACAGGGTTGTTGTGAGGATAAATGGAGGAGAGGGGAATGATATCCGATACTTTGGGTCTCCACTGGAGACAAAGGCAGGGTACAAATGAATTAAATAAAAATTAAAAAATGCACTTGTTCTCATTTCTGTGCCAAGCAAGCATAGGGAACTATTGGAGACAGCATTGTCAAATGTGGCATTGTCAAGATACAGAAAGTCATAGTGCCCTTCTGCTAGGTACACGTTCGCTTGCTTCTCTAAAATGCAGAACTTGTAGTAAGAGTAACACAAGAAAAGGACGGAGGAAATGAATACACTTAAAGGAAAGAAGATTAATGAGGTACATAGCTATTTACTTTTGTATGAACAGGCAAGGAATTGTAGTTCATGTTATTTAGTAAAATAATATCAACAGTCAAGATCAGCTGGGAAATGGGATGCTGCTAGTGGAAATGGAGAGATTTTTAAAGAACAGGCTGGATGAAGTTCAAAAATTTCTGGCAAGGATGCTTTAGGGATGGCACATTCTGTTTTAGTAAAAAGGTTTGGACTCAGACACTCCCCTAGAGTCCCCTTCCTGCTCTGTGTTTGTGATTATTTCCCTCAAAAGTACAATACATATCTTCAAGCAGGGATTTTCTTCATTCATATCAAATATGTAATTTTGCTTAATTGTTAGTTTTGTAGCTAGTTTGCTTGGAGGTGAGGGTTCTCCCCCCTGCCCAGCTCATTTTCAGAAATTCCCTGTACGTGTATTGAATCAACTACTAACATTGGCTCTTTTGTGCCTCCTCAGGCACAGGTATAATTAGGAATGGTACAATTATAGCATATTCCACCAATTATAAACAACAACAAAAATGGTGTATTGACTTTAACAGATAGCCATGGCTGCTGCATTTGATCATAGTGCGTGTCAAGCTCTACAAAGAAATACTCAAGCTTAGTGGGCAGTAACAGGATGAGCAATAATGCCTCCAAAATTTCACAGACGTATTACATCCACAAACTTTGTCAGTGAAGGTCCTGTTAACACAATATTAAGGATATCTTACTTTGCAGGTCATAAGTCAATGGAGTCGTAGTGGCCCGCTGGATCAATGAACCAATAACTAAAATGATATGTTGGAAACATTTTGAGGTTGCAAATATTAATGTGCATCAGTCATCCCAAACACTCACAAGGGATCCTGGCCAAAGGTATCAGTCATCAAGGAGTCTGGCACCTCATAGTCACAATCATCTGAAATGAGCTTCTCTAGCTCTGCATTTTGAATTAGCTTTCATCTGCAGATATTCTTTCTGTTGGAATATGCAAGGTCTATCATGCATAGATAAAGAAAATAACAAGAACATCCTGCAGGGGGCAGCAAAGGGGACAACTAGTTAGCATACTGAGATTAGGGATTTCCTACTGTTTTCAAATAATCTCTTTTCTGTCTCCTGATTGGCTTGGTTAGGGTTTTTTCCTGCTCCTGTTGACAACTGTTCATTACTGACTCCTGCCTAGCTAGTTAGACAGTTAGACTTCTCTTTCTCTCTCCTCTTTCTTACAAAGTTTATTCTCTTCTTAATAAACCAACTTAATTCTTTAAACAGTGTGCTCCCTTGTGTGTGAATGCTTGTGCATGCATACTCTAACATTGGTTTCCTTTTGGAAACACTTCATATTTCTAGGCCTCTTTCTAAGGTTCTCTATTTGTTGATATCTGCAGGGCTATTTTTGGGCAGGAACTCACAGGAAAGGAGTTCTGGCGAGCTTCCAAGTTGGCCATGCCTACAGCCTCCCCCCCGGGTTCCCCAGGCACCTCGCAAGCCTCGGGGTGCCTGGGTAAGCCAAGCTGATCTAGGGAGGGAAGGCAGTTTAAACTGCCTCCACTCCTCCAATTCCCCGCAGGGCACATGGGGAAGTCAATCCAGAAACTGCTCCCCTTCCCTCGGGTTCCCCATGCGGGTTCTCCATCTGGGGAAAATGATCCTGGGAGGGAGCTGTGCTGTCAGGGGTGTGGCCTAATATGTTAATGAGTTTCTGCTGTTGGGTGTGGCCTATCATGCTAATGAGTTCCTGCTGGGCTTTTTTCTACAAAAAAGCCCTAGATATCTGAATATGAAATTCAGTGGAAGCCTCAAATTGTTTCCTATAAAATGCTAGAAATGCGTTATAGGAATGTCTTTCTCTGCAAGGCCATTCCATGGAGCAAAGGACTCCAACCTTTTTGAACTTGTGAGCAGTTTTGGAATTTTGAGAGTAGGTCATGGGTATCATTGTGAACTGGCTGCTATGAAAGGGTGTGGCCATCCAAGAAATGGCTGCCATGGGAGCTGAGACCAATTACAAAATACTGGTAGCCAAGCACCCTCCTACAGAAAAAGCAGCTGTTTCTGAGTAGGTGCTCACTGTGAACACAAAAGTGATGATTCCTGGGCTCTTCTGAAGTACCTCCTGCTCCAATGAGGGGCAGGAAAGCAAGGACTAGTATTTTTCTTTAGGGAAGAAGAAAATGGGTACCAGGAAACACATCAGCAGGAAGAGGCCTACAATGATTCCTCATTTCCCAGGTGCTTGGTTCAACATTACATTCAAACTTGAAATTTCAGAACATTCTTTGCATACCCTTATCTAATTGGATAGTTGTGCAGCCTTTAATTCATTAATGTAGCCTTTAATTCATTACTGTAGTGAGTAAAGAGTCTATTTACTTTACTCAAAAGGGATTCAAAGGTATTTTTCCCGTGGGATTTCAACTCTGCATGGATTGCTTACTAAAAATAGATTGAAGGCTTGGGGGAGTGTCTTTGTTCTCAGAGAATGCTGGGCTGTCTGAAACTCTTCTAGGTATGCTGCCTGGCCTAACACACTAGCTAGATAGTAAGTCTGTGGTTTTGTAGTTTCTATTTTTATAACTTTTTACTACTTTTTTGTGCTTTTTATCTTTTTATGCCATGTATGTTCCCCTTTTCTTTTCTTTTAATTTTATCTTGGCCGGCAGGTTTGCAGCACGTCCAATCAGCCCTGGGCAGCAACTGAATGGTGAGTGGCAGCAAGAAATCGGTGGGGGAAGGAGAGCCATGAGGGGCTGCTGCAGAGTGGCGATAGGTCTGTAGGGATGGAGAAGAGTCAAATGCTCATCCTGCGCTGTTATGTCAAGAATGGCCAGACAAGCAAGGATGGGCCTCTCACAGACAGCAGAATAGTCAGATGAGGGGTTGGGTCCCTGCTTGTGGCTGGTGGGCAAGATGCGAGCTGAGCCAGTGGGTGTATGAACGTCTGCTTTTTAACTTTTAAGTGCAACACTGTGCCTTTGAGATCTTTCACACTCCACCAACTCATGGCCTCTTTGATCCTGAACTGATGTTCAGATGTTACTTGATTTATACTCCAGATTATATTGGGATCATTTGGTATAAGAAGAACTGAGATGGTGGAATTTTTACAGGAGACTTTATCAATCTTAAACCCTTTGTTAGGTCAGGGAAATGCACTGAGGGATTGGGGAAAGAAAATAGGCTGGAGGTAGGAGCTGGAGGGAAATAGTCCTGGAAAAGGGCCCCATCCCCACGAAGGAAGGAGAGACTCTCCCTAACCAGCCTCAAGCAGGAGGTGTCACGCCAAATTGTACAGCTGGGCAGAGGTGAGGCTAAGGTTGCCAGCCTCCTGGAGATCTCTTGGAGTTATAACTGATCTGCAGACTACAGCAATAAATTCCCCTGGAGAAAATGGAAGCTTTGGACTCTACTGCTTGACATCCCCAGCAAAGTTCCCTCCCCTCTCCAAATCCCACTATCTCCAGGCTTCACCCCCAGAAATTTCCCAGACTGGGGTTGGCAATCCTAGGTGAGGCTGGGCTGGGCTCATCCACCACCAGGCAGGGTGAGGCTGGGCCCCTCCTCTCTGGGCTGGGTGCAGTGAGGCCAGGCCACCCATGTCCTTCACTGCTCAAGGCCAGGCTGGGCAGGCATGTCCCTTACCATGCTGGGTGAGCCCAGGCCAGATATTGTGATGAATGGGCTGGGTGCATCCTTCACTATGCTGGGCTGGTTGAGGCCAGGTGCCTCCTTCCCTGTACCTCCAGCGTATGACAACAGATCACACCTGCCCTTATCCTTGGGCCAGGGTGGCCTTGGTGGGCGGGGGCAGCCCTGGGGCTGAGTTGACTCCTATGGAGGCTGCCATTGGCCCTTCAGGACTTTTCCCAGTGGCCTTAATGATTAATCTGCCTGTGGCTATAGACTATTCTTCATGACCCCAGTTTTCACTACAGTGCTAGGAATCAGCACATTTCAGTCTCTCTCTACCCTAAATCCACAGGTGCCTTTTGTTTGCTTCTTTAATGACTAGTCTCAGCATCAAAAACTTGCACTTCAGTTTAGCTGTCAAAAGGAAAAAACCCATTAAATATATAAAGGGGGAAAGAAAATATGGAGCTAAGTGCCATCATTTTGAAGGTAAAGCTCTGCTACCTCCCCATGTTGGCTACGGGTGCAGCATCCATGTGGATGCTCCACCCACCTCCCCTCTTTACTTCCTCCATTAAGCTGAAATCTCTGAGGGGCCCACAAATGGCCAAACCTCACAAAATGAAAACACTGACAGAACTGAAGCAAACATAGCTACCTGGTGATGAAGCAAACAGGAAGTGGGATAGGGTTCCCACTTCCAGGTTGAGAAATGCTTGGTGATTTTGGGGTGGAGTCTGGGGAAGGCAGGGACTGGGGAGGGGAGGTGTCTCAGCCAAATTTATTGTCCATTCTCCAAAGCAATGATTTCCTCCAGGGGGACAGATTTCTGTCATCTGGAGATCAGTTGTAATTCCAGGAGCTCTCCAGGTCCCGCCTGGAGGTTGGCAGCCCTACGTGGGAACATGCTACAATAACCAGCATACCTGAATAACAAACAGCAGAATCCCATGCAAAGCTACTCCAGCCTAATGGTATTGCTTTCTGTCTGCAAAGAGTTGTACTGTAAGAGACTTAAAAGAACACCACAGAGCAAAGGTGGATATACCTTGAATAGATCAAGCAAAGAGAAATCCCGCTAATAACCTGAACCTTTTCACTGGGAGGAAAAGTAGAACGATTGTAAATTGAAGCTGGAAGTAGTTACTGCTGAACCCAAGTGTATGTGTAACCCCAAGCTGTGCAGAAGCAGCTGCAAAGTGTTTGTTCATGGTGATAATGTCTTCATTGGAGTGGAAGCAACACCAAAATGCCTCTCCATGATAACAAAAGTTGGTTAACTTTAAGAAGCTGCAGCACTTGTGTGGAGATACTCCGTGATTCAAAGGAACAGTCTATTGTTTTTATGTGTGACAACCCAGTGATGCTCCATCACCATGGGGAACCTTTCCTGGTAGTTCCTTCCTGCTGGAACTATGTGTAAACTGGCTCCAAGGAACCTGGTAACCTGTGGAAAGAATACTGGCAGAAAACAAACAACATTAGCCCCTGGCAGCTGATAAAACCAAGTATACAAAGAAGGTGACTGCTCCCTGGACAGAACTCAGCTTTAAGTTCTGCCGGACTGGCATATTTTTCTGAGCACTTGAGCTCCTTTTAAGATAAAAACCATAAAAATCCATTTTGAAATCAGTCTTTCAAAAATAAAATGGCTGGCTTCCTGCCACCAGAGGCTGCTAACTCATCTGATCAATGGCTCTGTGTCTCCAGTCAATTTCTTGCCATCTTTTCCCCATTGCCATTAATCCCTCTCTTGCTGACTTCAAACATAATTGTCATGTATTACTTCTGGGATGAAGCAGATACAAAACTCAAATGAAACGGTGCGTCATTGGAGAGAAAGAAGGGTCATTAGAATGCCGCTTCTAGGGACAGCTGGCAGGGAGAAGCAGGAAATGAGATTTGTCAGTCAGGTTTGGTTAAGGTAAGAGGATGGTCCTGACAGCAGCCCAGTGATGGGCCCAGGTATCACATGTCCACGCGGCCATTCAGCTTGGAGAGCAGCAGGGCAAACTGCATCACTCCCGTGAAACTCCAGCTTTTTATTAGCTGAAGCGGAGACATTTGATCCAGTTAGCCTGCTTTGCTCTGTCTCAGTCCAAAGACTCTTTGCTCACCTCATTTCTGGTCTATTGAAATTAATTAGGAATTTCCTTTCTGTCAGGCACCCCTAGCAGCAACCTTGAATTCCTTTTTGTTTATTAGATTGTTTGGTTCATTTATGACCCACCTTTCCCCCAAAGTGGCTGACATAGTTTTCCTCTGTGGTTTACATTGGTCTCCTGTCCTCCATGTTATCCTCAAGACAACCCTGTGAGGTATGTTAGATGAGCGTGTGTGACTGTCCCAAGAAGATCACTCAGCAAGCTTCCATGGCAGGATGGGGATTTGAACCTTGTTCTCCCAGATGCTTTTCTGGCACTCAAATCACTACACTGAACTGGCTTTAACCATACTTATTTTAAATTAGTCAACTGAGTGCTGCTAAGGCTTTCAGAAAGTCTTTACTCTTTGGCCAGGTCACATGTATATTCATAGAAGCCTGGTTCTCCTTACTGCCATTATGGTACTGACAGATGTTTCCTAGGTTGTTACTTATAAACCTAGGTAAGATCCACCATGCTTTTTTTCATGGACTCCTTCAAATATCCCTTTACTGAACTATAGCTTTGAATTCTTAAATATATATCAGAGGGGGGGAAACAAGATATTAATTGCATAATGTGAGTTGCCTTGAAACAACACATTGTAGAGTGAAATTATCAAAGAGTTCATTGCAAAACCTTCATTTTTATTTCTGTTTATTCCTTTGCTAGAGTTCAGTGTCAGTTTTCAAAGTGATATATAACTTTAAAAGACTACAGATGCAGAGTTCCTACTCTAGCATCTAATTCCTCAATTAATCTGCCCCCAGATTGATATCTGGTACCATCATTTAGCAGCCCAAATAAATACATCAAGCTTTGAAGTACTGCTTGCACTCTTTATATAAATCAGGGCTTTGTATCTATAATCTATGGTTCTAATTGTATTTATTCTGCAGCAAAGTTTCCTAATTGCTGCTGCCAGTTTCTGTCTTCATCAGCTAAAGGTTACATTATTCAAAGATTGAACTGCAGGACTGAGGAATGGCTTTTGAGTGGAAAGATTCCATAAAAGGCAATATGGGGTTTTCCCCTCCTCCTGGTACTCCTATGACAAGCATAATGTAACTAAAAGGAGATATATGCTGTTAAGCTTTCTCATGCCTGACCAATAGAAAGGCCATAATGCCATTTATTACCAGCTCTCATCTGTTCTAGGAGCTTTTTAGTGAAAGGATTTTGCTGAATATTTAACAGAAAAAGTTTTCTAAAAATCTCAGTGGGACATTATTGTAAAAGTATACTACTACTTTGGGCATTTGTAGGTATCTTATTATACTCAAATATTATAGACTCCTCACAATATTTGCTTATGTGTTACTGAAGTAGTTTATAAACTTAGTGCCCAGTTACCACCATCTCCCTGGCAGCTTAAAGTATTTTCATGATGTGGCCTCTATGGCATCTAA
The DNA here is from genome assembly GCA_029233225.1 of Lepidodactylus listeri. Taxonomy (NCBI): domain Eukaryota; kingdom Metazoa; phylum Chordata; class Lepidosauria; order Squamata; family Gekkonidae; genus Lepidodactylus; species Lepidodactylus listeri. The sequence continues at coordinate 49,365,172 of JARCFY010000005.1, read as the reverse complement.
AGAAGCTAAGCAGAGACATTGTTTCCCAAACTCCAGAAACAAGAATACTTACTACCTCGTAATGGGCAGGCATTGAGGAGAGGGGGCAGGCATCCTTGGGAAGCTGCCAAGACCCCATGGCCTTGGGAGGCAACAGGACTGTGCAGCAGTGCAGATCACAGCTTGATCTTGCAGGGCTGGATCCAGCAAGGCACAGGTGGAAAAAGAACTCTACTTAGCATAGTTCTGCTTGCATGCAGGACTGTGTAAAATCTTGTGCGACATCTCCCGTTCCAGTCCTAATTTGCTCATATACACAATGACACAACCATGCAAGACATTGTCCAACAATCTCTTTCTTCTCCCATACTGTACCTTGAGGAGCCATTCTGAGAATTAAGAAGCCATTAGGTTCACTTCCTGAAAGCCCGAGACTGGTTGCACAATATCTTGTGCAAGTGGAAATGCAAGAGAGGATATGATGAGGATGCCAGCCTTCAAGTGGGACCTTGGGATTGCTTGGCATTACAGCTCATCTCCAGGTGACAGAGATCACTTCCCCTGGAGAAAATTGATGTTTTGGAAGGTGGGGTCTATGGCTTCATACCCCACTAAGCTCCCTGTCCTCCCCAGGCTCCATCCCCAAATCTCCTGGAGTTTGCCAACCCAGATCTGGCAACCCTAACTCTGATCACCTGCTAGTGGCCAGGAGGGACCTGGAAATCTGATGAATATGACTAAGTGCAAGAGGTGACTATGGTATTTTCCTTGTGTTTCTCCTTATGCAAGAGCTCTAACATAAGTGGGTCCAGCACTCCCCCCCCCCTCTTGATCATGACAGTTATGACTGGGCTTGCCCATCCCTGACATGTAGGCCGCTATTGTAGGTGACAACAGTTGCTCATCCTCTTCCTCTCCTCTTTTGCCATATAGTCAGAGGACAGTCAGGAACAGCTGTTCACTGTCTTACCTTAACGGTGATGGTTGCTAGCTGCTGTGATGATAGCTGCAGCCACCAACCAGGAAAAGAGCAGGGAAATAAGTGGCAGTTGCCCCTCTCAGTGGCCACTGTTTGTTTGCCTGGACAAGCGAGTGAGTCATGAGTGACGGTGGCAGCTGTTTCCATTTGTAGACAATAATTTTAAAATACCGAATTAATGCATGTTGATTCTGATTGCTAAAATGTGTGGCTTATACAGTAGAGCTGAACTGAGAGGTAATCTGTCACAGCACAGGGAGCGCACTGAATTTCATATACCAGCTGAGAAGAGATCCACCACAAGGACTTTTCTACTTCATAGCTCACATTAGGACATGATGAAAAGGGCACTAGCGATTACAGGTGATGGCTGGCGCAGGCAGCCCAATCATTTGGATCGCGAATTAGTTCCCAAGGCTGATTTTTCCCTAGAATCAGGCACAGTTAGAGCTGATTTTGTTGACTCTAAGAAGCCCCTGAAAAAAGGAATAGAAAGGAGCTCCCTGCTAGCCATAATCCAAACAATAGTTTTGGCCAAGATAAGTTGACTGCACAATACAAGACCCTCTATCATCTGCTCCCTGCCTGGAGTTTTATTGGTTTTATTTTTGCTTAGCCTGCCCTCCACATGAATCTTTTCCGTAAGCCTGCCACCTCTCTTGAATTCTTTATCAGTTCTGTTTATTTGCTTGGTTTTCCTGGTCATTGTCCTCTCTTATCTGTACCCAGGATCTGCTTTCAGCACAGACTAGCTGCCACGATTTAGCTCCCCATCACCAAGCCTTGAAATGCCTGTCAGACTCTTGTTCCACGATTCCACACAATATAATTGCCCCGATTTATCAAGGACAATCCCTATTTCCTGATTCCTGATCCTAAATTACTCTCTAACCTGCCCCAGTTTTTGCCTTTTTTTGAACATTTTGTCAGTCTTCACTTCTCTCCTTCTAAGGACTCTGAAAGTTAATTCTCAGCATAGGGAGCCTTCCACATACACCCATGAGGCCCAGCTGGCATGCAGCCAGCAGCAGCAGCAGCAGCAGCTGGCTATCCAGTATTGCTAATATATTAGAAGAAGTTATGTGTCCCCCCCGAATATATTTCACTTAAAGAACAAACCCTTCCTCAACTTTTTAACAAGGCTATTTCAGCGTACCTAAATGCAACCTTTGATGGATGGAGTAAAGCTTTTAGTAATGTGTAATAGTGGAGGGTGGGACTCACAAGCATCCTTTGCAATTGCAAATCGGGCTATTACAAGCAGGATCTAGTTTCACCAGTGAAATGTTGGAGGGGGATGTTATTTTCTTGGTGTTGCTGCCAACCCACAGCTAGTTTTTCGGACATGCTAACATCATGCAACCGCTTTATTGGAATAAAGGTCAAAACTACAAGGCAAGTGGCCACAGGCTTCACCTTGAATATCATAAATACTGCAATCAATGTTCACAGTATCAAGGTGCAAAATTTGCAGAGGGCAGCAAAGAAGTGCTCTAAATGATCTTGGGTCCCTTTTATGTCTCTAATCAGATTGGAAGGTGCTCTGTTCCTTTGTAGGTTTAAAGCGCTATCTTCTTTGGAACCCAGCCTCACCTTTGCCATGCCTCGAGAGTAAAGGTTAAGTTACTATGTGGCAGTTTAGACATTTCTTAAGTTTCAGATGCTCTACTATTATTTCAGCCTTCTGTGGCAGCTCTTCACCAAAGTGTCAGCTCTCAAAGACTGGAGGACTAGTATAGAGTACCATACAAAGAAAGCTATCCCATGCAGTGATTTAAGGGAAGGCCACCACATATTATGTTTCCAAGCTGTATTTGAAAAAAAAAATATTGGAGTCCTGTGATTAACCATCTGAAGCCTTCATTTCTTTAGTCTGTGCCTCATGTCCTCCTGAGCCAGCACACAGAAGTATTCATGCAGTCAGTCCCATTAATGACAATGTGTTATGGATGGACTGGACATCTTTTCCCTATGTTAGGGAAGCAATTTTTTTTAAAGAACATCTAACATTGAGCTCTTCAGAATGTGTTATCCCCCCTCTTGTGTGACCATATTGCATCAGTTTCCCCCCTTTCTGTATGTGTTTTGCTCCCTCTAGTGGTTGCTTTAATATTTCATTGCTGTATCTCTGACTTATTTATGAGCACAATTAAAGTGCTTATAAATAAGCTGGAGTTATACTGATGAAATACTGAAGCCACCACTAGATGGAGCAAAACACATATGGCGAAGGAAAATAGATGCAGTATGAGCACACAAGTGACAAAAATAAAATGCGCTGAAAAGTCCATTGTCATTGCTCTGCTGATGAAGGAACATTCATCATATTCTGAGAGCCCAGGACAGACTTCTGTTTTCATATAGCTAGTGAAGTGAGGTCCAGTTTGCTAAAACTTATGCTACAGTAACTTGGTTGGCCTTCAACAGGCCTTAGGGAAGTTTCCCCCCCTCCTCTACCCAGAAACACACTCAGATTATTATACCACAGCAGGCTCCCTAATACTTTTGGGAATGAACCTTAGGAATTCTCAGGGGTCCGTTGGAGCAGGAGCGCACAGGAGCGCAGCTCCGGGAGTGAGGAGCCTAGGGGGCGGGCACATGACCAAGCCCCGCCCCCTCCTCAGCTTCCCCGAGCAGTGCAGAGGTGCAGCGCCCTGGGGAAAGCCCTGCTAGGGACTTTATTGTTTTTAATGTTTTGTTTTAATATTGATAATTTTATCATTGTTCCTTTTATGACTGTGTGCTGCTTTTCCAGAGACTTGCTCAAGGTGGCATCTAAATTTTCTAAGTATACAACTTTTTATCTAGGCACATGGCACATAAGTACTGGAGAAATTTCACCAACCCTTCAGCAGCTTCCACCTTATCAGCTTGGTGTAGTGGTCAGGAGTTGGACTCTAATCTGGGAGAACCGGGTTTGATTCCCCACTCCTCCACATGCAGCTGCTGGTGTGACCTTGGGCCAGTCACAAGTTCTCTTGGAGCTGTTCTCACATGAGCAGTTCTCAAAAGACCTCTCTCAGCCCCACCTACCTCACAGGGTGTCTTGTTGTGGGGAGGGGAAGGGGAAGGGATGGGTGGTGCACATGTCCTGGGTATCTCAAGTCTACTTGAAACCTGGTGGTTTCAAGGGAGCAGAATGGGGGGGGGTGTTCTTTACGCTTATTTTTATTGCACAAAGTATTGGATGGGAAGGGAATGGAGGAAGGAGCAGGTCAGTTTCATTCACCTGTGGAGTGGAGCCTGAGGGGTGGGTGTTGCCTTCTGACACACTTCCGGTATGTTAGGGGGTGTGGCATATGCAAATGAGTTATGCAAATGAGCCCCTGCACCTCTTTTTCTATGAAATGACCCCTGGGAATTCTCAATCTCTATGGTTGATGCAAATATAGGACTAGACTAAACTTTTTTGACTGTGGGGACTGTATACACTTAAACCCATTATGCTGCCATTGGTGCTGCCAACACAATAACCACAGAAGGCCAAGTAACACATCAAATATAGGAAAACACTGTTATCTTGAAGAAGCCCTGCTCTTTTACCACTTTGAAATGAAAGGTGTTTTTTCTTTGGCTTTAAAGGTGGGTTTGGGATCATCAGCACAGTGGCATTTTAGGCCCTATTTCTCAAAGCACATGATCAATAAATACAATCACTAAGAAGAAGTGGGGCAATAAGCACTGAAATAGAAAACATTATTTTTAAAGAAAAGGACAACAAAACAGGGAAGCTCAAATCTGTTATGCCAACCAATATGTTTCACAAAAGCAAATACAAATCCTCCACAATCAACCAGAGATGCAGATATTACCAAAAAGGGGATTCCCTTCTGCTTCATGTTACCTAAATATCCTCTTTCCAGAAAAGAAAGATGTTTTGATTAATGTTAAACGACGTGTTTCCCATACTGGGAATTATTCACTGCTATTTATCTCTTTCTTTAAAATTCCTTGTGATGTCTGGTTATATGGTTGGAAACTCTGTGTTAGGATATTCCTGAAAATTTAGAGGTGGAGACTGGAGAAGAACCTCAGCAGCATATAATGCTATAGAATCCACCCTCTGAAACAGCTATTTTATCCAGGGGAACTGATGTCTGGACATTTATTCTAATTTTGGGAGATCTCCAGGCCCCACCTGGAGATTGGCAACTCTATTTGGTTCCAAGCAAGTAACATTTAGAATATCACAAGAAGGGGGACCCACGATACTTGTGGGGGGGGGAGTATTCCTCACAGCTCCCAGCCTGCAGAAGCAAGAGGAGCTCCACAGGAGGAGGAAGTGGCACCAGGTAAGCCTTCTCCCTCCTCCCTCCCCCCTGGCACCAGTGAGGCTGAGCAGCTCACAGCCACAGGCCCATGGAGACTTCCCCCCTCCCCGACAGCAGCAGCAGCAGCGAGGCCCATGGAGCCTTTCCCCCCCAGCAGCAGCAGTGGTGGTGAGGCCCGCCGGGCCTCTTTCCCCTCCCCCTGACAGTGGTGGTGGCAAGGCCCGCTGCCCACTGAGTCCTCCCCCCCTCTCTGACAGCAGCAGCAGTGAGGCCTGCCACCTGCTGAGACTTTCCCCCCTCCCTGACAGCAGCGGTGGTGGCGAGGCCTGCTGCCCACTGAGATTTCTCCCCCCTCCCGTCCCCGACAGCAGAGGCGGCAGTGACAAGACCCGCCACCCACTGAGACTTCTTCCCCTCCCCTCCCTGACAGCAGTGGCAGTGGTGAGGTCTGCCGCCCACTGAGCCTTCTCCCCTTCCCCTCCCCTCCCTGACAGCAGCCATGGCGCATGCGCAGGGAACATTTTTACTTTTGGGGGGATTTAAATAGCCCCCCAAAGTTTTTTTTTTACTTTTAGGATTTTTCTGCACACATGGGGAGTCCCCCATGTGTGCAGAACAATCTCCCTGCCCCCCAAGTGCCCCCCCATGTGGATTTGGATATCTGCACACAGGGGGCGCCTTGGGAATTGGATATATAGATTGAATCTGATTAGTGGTTTGGATGACAGACAGCCCTCTATGCAGTCAGAATTAAACAAAAGCTGAAGAGTAGGATCTCTCTTTGGTGGGCCCATTTCTGAGCCATATAGTGGCTTATTTATTAGATTTCTTTAGTCACCACTCACCCAAAGGATTTCATGGCGACTTACAACATTAAAACCAATATGATACAACAACATAAAACAAATAACAAATATAAAATATTAACATTAAAATATTGAAACATTACATTATAAAAATATATAGCTATCACCATAACAGTATTAAAACAGCCTATAACATGTGGTTACCCTCCAAAGGGCAACCTAAACAATTCATCCTTGCATACTCTGCAGAAATTACACAAGTCCAGCAGGGCATGGGTGTCATCTGAGAGTGCATTCCACAGGGTAGGGGCCACAACAGAGAAGGCCCTTCCCCCCTAGATGATGACCAAAGGGAGCACAGGGGATTATATCAGTAGAGGTGGTCCCATAGGTATGAGGGTCCTAGACCATTAAGGCTTTAAAGGTTAACACCAACACCTTGAATTGGATCCAGAGACTAATTGGTAGCCAATGCAGCTGCCACAGAATTGGAGTAAAATGAGCTGACCATGATGTTCCAAGTCAGCAACTTAGCAGCTGCCTTCTGGACTACCTGCACTTTCCAAAGCGTTTTCAAGAGTAGCCTTACACAGAGCAAATTGTACTAGTCCAATCTGGAGTGACTGTTGCATGGATCAGTGTGGCAAGATCTGACCCAGACAAATAAGGAGCCAGCTGGTGGACCTGACGTAGGTGAAAAAACGCTGACCGTGCTACCATGAACACTTGTTTATCCAGTGACAGTGCAAAATCCAACCATACCCTGAGGCTCTTCACAGAGTCTACAGCTGTCAACTGGACACTTTCAAGTCTCAGGAGTGACCCTCCAACTAGCATCTCAGTCTTTCCCAGCCACATGACCTCCATTCTCCAACTTCAACCAGCTCCTTAACCATTGGACTGTTGCCAGGGGTCATTTGGGGTTGGAGATAGGTGGAGCAGAGCTCTGCCACCTCAGGAGTGGGCACTAGGGCAGCCATGGGCCAAATCAGATTCTCTGATCTGATTCGGCCCACCGCCGAATTGCTGCCGAAATTTGGCAGCAGCTTAAAAAGCAGCTGGAGGGAAGGGGGTTTGAAGGAGAGGCTCCAAACTTGCAGGGTAGCTGCTGGAGCCTCTTCCCCAAATACCCACCAAGTTTCAAGAAGATTGGACCAGGGGGTCCAATTCTACAGGCCCCCAAACAGGTTGCCCCCATCCCCTCCAGTGTTCTCTATGGTGGAAAAAAGTAATGTTTTTTCCCACCATAGAGAACAATGGAGGGGATGGGGCAACCTGTTTGGGGGCCCAAAGAATTGGACCACGTGGTCCAATCTTCTTGAAACATGGTGGGTATTTCAGGGAGAGGCCCCAGCAGCTACCCTGAAAGTTTGGAGCTTCTCCCTCTAACCCCCTCACCTCCAGCCCCTCATATACCCTATGAGTTCTTACCATTGACTTCAATGGCCCATATAATGGGGTTGAAACTGACATTCGGCCGGCCAGCTGGGGAAGGGGAGAGGAGGCTTTTGAAGATGCCCCCCTTTTGCTTCCCTTTCTGACACACTTCTGGTGATGTCAGGGGGTGTGGCATATGCTAATGAGTTATGCTAATAGGCATGCTAATGAGCTCCTGCACCTCTTTTTCTATGAAATGACCCCTGACTGTTGCATTCAGGCAGTGGGATAGTGCTGAGAGCCCTGCCACCGGCTGCTTATCCAGCAGGAGAAAGAGCCGTGTGTCATCAGCATATTGATGGCACCCAACTCCAAGCCTCCTGATGATCTCGGCAAGAGGGTGCATGTATAACATTACAAATAACATTGGAGAGAAGATTGAACCCTGCGGGACCTCACAATTCAGGTCTTGTTGGGAAGACCTCTCATCCCCAGTAGCCTTCTGACAGTGTCCCTGGAGGAATGAGGAGAACCAACTAAGTGCAATGTTCCTTACTCCCAGGGACGTAAGGCGGTTGATCAGGATCAATTGGTCAACTGTATCGAAGGCTGCTGATAGTACCAGAAAGATCAACAGGGCTGGCATGCCTTTATCCAGATGTAAATGAAGATGGACAATCAAAGTGATCAGTGCTGTCTAGGTCCTAAAGCCAGGCCTGAAGACTAAAAAGGGTCTGGGACATATGTCTCATCCAAATAATGCTCTTTGAAATGACCTCCTGTCTGATTTTCAGTGTTTTGATGTGCTACAGAAAATGTTTGCTTTTCTCTGTGTCTTTGGAGTTCCATCTAAAACATTTACATAGGTAAATACATAAAAATAGAATGTGGTTCTTCATAGAGCTAGTAGATGAATGCCCTTTTATATGACATTTTTTCAGGATGATTTTAGGTTTCTGTAAAAATAATGGCAGTAGATAAGGCATTCAGTTCTGTATCCATATGATGCTTGGGTGGATTCATACTGTACATACTGCATGAACTCCCTCCCCCCCCCCCCAGCAGAGAACTCCTGTGCCTTTAACATTTTGCATGACTAGCAAGCAATCAGCCGGTAAAGTTTGTCTCTGGTTGCTGCATCTCCAAGTTGAGAATTGTTGCACCTTTTGAATGTTTGTATGCCGTGTGGCTGCTACAAGAAACAAGCCCCAACAAACTGAAGATGGCTGCCCTAATTCTGTCTGTAATCTCCCATGCACTATACTGAAACCACTGATGTAATTAAATCCATTGGGCTGGCCCCATTATCTGACTTCATAGACAGTTGTCACAGATAATGTCAGCAACTATATATAGTTACAGTTTACCCTTCCTGTTCAACATTTGGGTGCAGTAATTAGCCACCAGATTACTAATTCCCAAACCAACATTCCTCCACCTCTACTTATTTAATATGTAATTAATATACTTCTACTGTGTATACTAGTATTAATATTTCAGCATAACTTCCTACAAGTACTTGGCTGAGAAATAGTGGCTTGGATACAGTGGAGTAGTAGTGTGACTTTCTCATCTTTCTCCTACTACTACAGCCCCAAATGCCACCTAAAGTGCTGTTACTGAGCAGCATTTTGGAGAACATTATAGGCTGGAGCAGAGTGGGAGACAAGAAAGTCATATATCACAAGTGGAAATCCTTCCATCCATGGAATCTTCATACATTATTCAAGAAGTGTGTCATTGTGTCCAAGTAGTTGCCAGTTACTTTTCCTTCACTGATAGGGGATATGTCAATAGATATGGGATGATGGGGAAGACTGATGTCTATTGGCTATCAAAGACTTTTACTGACAACACACTGACAACAAATCAAGCATCCACCTCTGTGTTTCAGACAGCATGTGATAATTCCTCAAGAACAACTAATTCTCTAATTATGATATAAAAAAATAGCCAAAAGTTTTATAAAGCTTTGAACCTTGTTGTAAATCTTGTCTCAGAAAGAACCAAAGCCTCCTTGCCTTCCTCTCCCTGCAGGGAAATATGAAATGGTGCCATGAACAGAAGACATCTCCAATTCTTTGAAATTAGCTGAAGACCCAATGCTGTGACCATTGCTGGTGGAATTAGAGGAAATATTTTCCTTAATAAAAGGATTAAAGTCCAGTAAGACTCCTGGTCCAGATTGGATGCCCCCAGAACTTTTAAAAACACACTGTGATTGGTGGGCTCCAATTTTACAATGCTTATTTATTGTGATAGATTCAACTGGCAAAATTCTTGGAAAATGTTGAAAAGTGTTTGTTGTTCCCAAATATAAGAAAGGTTCACTTCATACTCCGGCCTATTATTGACTAATCAGTTTGTTATCTATCCAGGAAAGTTGTATGCAGCTCATTTACAATTAAAACTTCATAGCTGGAGTTACAATTTTTCAATACCAGGTCAAATTGGCTTTAAAAAGGGTTCATCTACATCACATTACATTACATCACGCATACCTGCTCCCCTTTCTTGTTGACAAATATTCATTATTACATCTCAAGAGGAATCTGTTTACTGTTTTTATGGACCTCAGAGTAGCTTTTGATAACATCTCACGCACAAAGCTCTGGATCAAATTAAACCAGCGGAGAATTCCTAAACAATTATTACTTCTGATTATTTCTTTACACACTTCAACCTCCATGAGAATAACTGGTTATCTTTCAAACCCAGTCCTGGTTACAAAAGGCATCTGGCAGGGATATATTTTGGCTCCAGATTTATTTAACCTCTACTTACATGATTTACCAAACAAACTGTTAATCATTCTCATGTTCCTAGCTTGGCCGCTCACCCTATACGGCTTCTATTGTACGCTGATTATACAGCTCTTCTTTCTTGCTTAAGGGTAGGATTGAGACATCTTCTCCAAGCTTTTGTTTCATACTATCATGATAATTTGCTTTTTATTAACTATGCTAAATCTAAAATAATATGTTTTTAGAAATATCCATAATGGAAAAAAAGTAAACCTCTGGATCCTGAATGTGCATATGATTAAACAAGTGTTGAATTTCAACTATTTAGGCCTTCATTTTGCCTCTTCCAACTAGTGGAAATTTCATTATTTTCATCTTCTTGAATCTATTAAAGTACATTTAGCTGCAATTGTGAGATTCTTTTAGCACTCTGGAAGGCAATTTGTACTTTTTGCTCTGGAAGTTTATAAAACAAAAATCAGATCTTGTCTGCTGTATGGTTTCCTGTTCCTTCCATAAATCCAATTTTCACAAAACTTGGAGGGCAAATAGAGGAGAGTCAGCCAGAGATTTTAGTGCCTCTAGCTTGCACACGATCTGTTCTATATGCTTCTGAACCTTCTGAACAGGCACACATTCGGGAATTTCAGGAGTGTATAGAACAGATCTTGTGCAAGCTAAAGACACCAAACTTGAAGGGCATATAGAGGAGCATCTGGGGGAAGATCCCCTATGAGTTTGGTGGTTGTCAGTTTGGGTGGTGGTGTCACTTTTGGTATTTTTTATACGTGCATGTGTGTGTGCATGTGAGTGTGTGTGCACCTGGAGGTCACGATGACCTCTGGTGACTGATCCTACTGGGGCCTGGAGGATATTCAGAGAGGTTCCTGAATAAAGCCTGCTTCTGCCTCTCACCTCTGGTATTTCAGGGAGGTCTCCCATCCAAGTACTTGCCAGAGTCGACCTTGCTTAGCTTCCGAGATCTGACAAGATCCAGGTTAGGGTGGTGGTTGTCATTTTGACAGGCACAGGTTCAGGAGATTTAAGGGTGTATGGAACTGATCCTGTGCAAGCTAAAGACATCAAAGTCACAGGGGACCTCCCTGGGATGCTCCTCTACATGTCCTCTTTCTGGGAACTGAGCACCCCATCTTTTCCAGTGCTTCCAGACTATTTGAAAATTTTAACTATTCCAACCTTTCAAAGACTGTTCTTTTTGGTCAGACATAATGCCTTACCCCTTGATAAATTATTTGGCAGATTCTCAGACCAGTTGAACAGAGAGTCTGCCCATGTGGAAATGAAATGACAGAAACACACATTTTTTAATTCAGTAATGAGTCATATTCTTCTATATTTTATTTCTCCATTGATTTCTCACTTTCCAGTATGTTCACATGATTACCTTATCCATAGCACATTATTTAACTGATGCCTTGAAGATTAGTGCAAAGGTATAATTAATTCATGCTTATTTGCATACAGGTGCTCTCTTTGCACTGAAACTGGATCTATGACCATACCTGAACCAGGGCTACAGCAGCCCACCTAGAATACTGTTTTGCCACAACATCTGCAAAGAAAGTGTTTTTTTTTATTTTGGACATATTTTTTCATTTAAAGAATGGGAGTTTATTTTTAGAACAGGAAATTTTCTGGTTAAATGTGTAATAGTTACTAATGACTATGAACACAGTACGGGGCTTTACAGAAGTAACTTAGAGCAGCAATGGCCAAATCCTTTATTGTAGGGGAGCTGAATCATCTGTGGTCAGGGGGGAAATTTAGGTTTAGAACCTTAGCTACTCCCAGGGGGACACAAAATACATGTCACTTGAGAAGGGTGTGGGTTTTGTATCCTCCCCCCACATCTATATGCTGTGAGATTTAAGGCTCTAGCCATAGGCAGAACATGGGCTTTCATTCACAGTGATTCATTTTTTGTTTTAGCCACAAACAGGGTTAAGATTCTCTTCAAGCCAATCAGTCAAATGCTCTCAGGAAATAAACCACATTAGTCTCCTTTGATTTTACAGGCTAAACAAGTTGCTTTCATTATCAAGCTGGCTTCAAAAGAAAAAAATGTGAACATTTACAAAAGTTAAAATATATAACTCAAGATCCTCTCTAGAGAGGCTGGGATGCGAGTTTTGGATGACAGCTTCAGGGGGGAAAAGAGAGAGAAAAAAAGAATTATTGTTAATAATTTAAAAACCTGAGAATTAGCCTTCTAGGAAATGCACTGTATCTCTTCAAGATGCAATCTGTCTATCTGGTCTGACAGCTTAAATGGATCTGACTCTTCCCCAAGGAAATGTTTCTTCCTTTGTCTTGAGCCCTAGGAACATGGGGGAGAAATCCTTCTCTTCCTCTTAGAGACAGGTACAGATCAATGCTTCAAAACATTGATCTTTCATTAGACGGCCTCTTGTCTAGTTAACAGTCATTCCCCACAGAGGTTTCAATAATTCGTCCTATTACTGTGATCTGGCCATTCAGTGGTTTCTCAGCTTTGTCTCCTTTAATGTCAAGAGAAATTACTCTGGCCTATGACTTATATTCCCTAGTATTTCAGGTGTCATTATCTTTTCTGAATAGGAGGAAAAAATGGCTTTGCTAATGATTGTGAATCCAGATCATCTGCATGCATGACGAAGAGTGCTATTGCTCCAGCACAGTGGCACCCAAACCACTTACTTAAATAGGGCATATAATGGTGTTTTTGTGTTGCTGAACCAGACCCCCACCCCCACCCTCCCATTATGCATCCTCAGAACCATATTTTATTTATTTTTAAGGCATTTATTAACTTATTTTCTTTCCATCTGGGAAGACATAGTGGCAAAAATACAACTTGAACAAACAACAACACATTTGGGGCTGCTGTTGGTTTCAGTAGTCTGGCTCATTCAGAACCATATGTGAGAAGCCACAGACAACAAGCCAGTATCTTATTTATTCATCTAAAATATTTCTATGCCATCTTTCTACCTGATCAGTATCTCCAAGGTGGAAAATATGAAAACATGAAAACATTTGAATATTAAATACTGAACGTTTGAATATTAATACTAAAAGTATCATTGAAAATTATAAAATACTTCAATAAAAACACATAAACATACAATAGCAAAACCAGGGTGGAAGGGCAATAACTATTATCGGGGGGTATGTCACATGAAACAAAAAAGTCTTCACTCGCTAACGGAAGACACCAATAGAGAGAGACAGGTGAAACTCCCTGGGAAGGGAGTTCCAAAGTTTTGGTGCCATGACTGAGAGAGCCCTTTCTCTGATCTGGGAGAACTGGGTTTGATTCCCCACTCCTCCACTTGCACCTGCTGGATGACCTTGGGCAAGCTGTAGTTCTGGCACAGCTGTTCTTGAAAAAGAACAGTTTCTGTCAGAGCTCTCTCAGCCCCACCTACCTCACAGGGTGTCTGTTGTGGGGAGGGGAAGGAGTTTGTAAACAACTCTGAGACTCCAAGTGAAGGGTGGGCTATAAATCCAATCTCCTCCTCCTCCTCCTCTTCTTCTTCTGTTCCCATGTGTCGCACCACAGATGGCAAGGACACACAAAGCATGGCCTCTGAGGATGACCAGAGTGAACTGGTAAGTTCATACAGGAGAACATAGTCCTTAAGGTATGTTGGCCCCAAGCTGTATAGGTCTTTAAAGATCAATACCAGCATCTTTGATTGAGCCTGGAAGCAAACTGGGAGCCAGTGTAGATGTTGATATCTACAGCCTTGCAATGTCTGCAGATCACACACACACACACACACACACACACACACACAGAGTATGGACAGCCAGTGTGATATCATGGTTAGATTGTTGGATTAGGACCTGGCAGATGCAGGTTCAAATCCTTGTATGAAGCACAGACAAAAGCCATGAAATTGGTTGGATCCAACCAGCTTTTCAGCTAGTGAAAAAGGATGGAAGGATACCCTTTGACTGCTAAAAAAATGTTATGCTGGGGATTGTGGAAGCAGCATAGATAAAATCCATGTGGAATGGGGACTGTAGTAAGGAGAGAAATGATGTGTTATAAAGTTGGTAAATATCTGGTATCTTATATTAAGACTGACAAAACATTGTGCACACTTCTGAGTTCTTCAGAACCCTTCATCAGGCTGAGTGGTTGGTCTTGATGGCTTTTGTCTTTGTCTTTTGTTTAGACAGTGCAGCTACTCTGAACCTCCATATGGGTCACAATCACTCCTCCTTAGCCTCAGCTACTTCATAATGTTGTTGTGAGAATAAAATGAAGGCAGGGAAGACCATGTAAACTTCCTTGAGCTTCTTTGAAGAAGGGTGGAATTAATAAATATTGATAGATGGTCAAAGTCAAAACACTCAAGCAGTGTGTGTGTGTGTTTGTTTGGCTGTACAATTAGTTGTGATGATCGAAGAAGTGAAGGTCTCATAAGTTACTTTCCCTATATGCAGCATGGTCTTCTGGGTTAATTATTTGGTATTTTTAATTAACTTATTATAATAGAGATTGATGTATTATATGACATCTCATGCATTTAAACACACAGAGATACACATACCTCATATCCGGGACCTAATCTTGCCTCAGCCATTTCCTGTCCCCTCCCACCATATGAACCCGTATCCCCTGCAACAACACAAATGATTTGGCCTGAGTCACGAATGTTTCTGCTTCCCTTGACCATTTTCACATGGCCAGTCATAAATGGTCTGGCAATATGCAAAGAAAGGAGCTGTGACTCATGATAGCTCAGACTGAAATAAACTTTAGGCTTTAAGGTGCCACTGGATTTTGTTTTATTATGACATAGTTCAGAAGGACTTTCAGCCTAATTTCTGTAGGTGTTTTCTAGGTCAATTGTGTAGTGAGAGCCCTAGGCCATTCAGGAGCATGTGAAAAAGGAAGGGGAAACCTATCAAGATTTGCTAGATATTGTCCCAGAGGGATCTATAATCGAGGAATAAGAGTTTTATGGAAAGAATAAATTATGCCAGGAAGTATTAGTAGGAGATTGAAGAGTGAAGGCTGACAAAAGGGAAGGCAAAGCTGAAGGGGAAAATAACATGGCCAGACGAATTGATTTTCTGCCTTGCATAAGGGATAGCACAAGCTTTGAGGAAATTGATTTGTTTTGGAAAATCATCTGTTGTTCACATTAGCCTCATCATTAGGGCCCACTTAAACTGCTTTTGATGCTTGCTTAACCTGACTAACTGCTATGGAATAACTTTTTACTCATGCAGTCAGAAGAAACTGGATTATTGTAGATGGGAACAATTGTAAAGTAAAACCCAGCTCTTTCTTTTCAAATGCACTGAGCTTGTCAATAACAATTATTTGCATAAGCGATGCCACAGTGTCATATGTTTCACACCAGAGATGAAATAGTCCAGTAGCATCTTCAAGATTAACAAAATCTGTAGCAGGGGATGAGCTTTTGTGAGTCATTGCTCACTTCTTCAGAGCAGCGACTCATGAAAGCTCATACCCTACCACAAATTTTGTTAGTCTTTAAGGTGCTACCGGACTCTTACTCTTTTCTACAGCTACACACAGACTAAAATGGCTACACATCTTGATCTATCACCAGATCACATTGATGGCAATGTGGGCAGCAATCAGTAAGTATAAATTCATGGATCACTAAACTGAGTGCTAATGTACACTGTCATTAATAATGAAATAAAAAGCATGGGTATGGATTCTGATTTGCATTCAAATGGAGAATGAAGAAGTTATTCATCAACATAGCAGATTGCTATTCTGTGGAGATTGTTAATTCACCTCATGGAAATGCCACAGAAGAAGGACTACACCTATAAGTAGAGCACAACAAATTTCAGCTAATGCAACTATGACGGCCCCATTCACTTCCCTGCCTCAGAGGCAAGATTTTCCCTCTATTTTTTCCCTTCTGTGCCTGAGCTGCCCTAGTTAGCTGTTTTCTTCTTTCCTGAAGAATTCTGGCTGCTTCACCCTGTCATAGTATAATATTTTGGCTGCTTGCTCAGCCCATGAACCTGAGATAAGGAATGGGAGCCTCCTTCAACTTATATGACTTAAATGGCACTCGAGAAGTTTTTATATTCCAAATTAATACAATATTTTATTCAATATAAAGGGGAAAGGTCAGGTGAAATCAAGGGTAAAATTTCTGAGGTAACTCACTAAGAACTCTGAGGTAACTTAATATTTTCACAGACTACAGTTCATATGTTTCCAGCAACTGAGAGTTTTAAACTTTTCACACTGTCTTAGAATCTTTGAGATTAGAGGCTTTTGTTTCAGTGTTTCCTAAACACTCCTGTATACTTTCTTGAGTTTAATTGACTCTTCAGGTTTCAGAAGGCAGGGATACACAATCAAGCACCCACATTACTTCTCTGAGCACACCAGGGATCACACCACTCTTTAGAGTTATCTCCCTTTCAACTGGGCAGGAAATCTCTTCTCTAAGTAGACCATCTATCCCTTTTCCTGGCCCGAATTGGAGTCTACATCTAACTACCCCCTCATCCTTGCCAACTTTCCCCAGCTCTCTTATCTGTGTAAAACTGCTCTCAGTCAAGGCTGAGTTCCAAAACTGTCCGTACTTGACTTTTCTCAGCTAGGGCTGAGATCAGACTGAATTTTCCTCAGCATCCAGTCCTGAATTCTTTCTCTGTTCAGCTGATGCTACCCAAGCAGATTCCTTGGAGCACCCTGTCACTCAAGGCTCTCTGTTACTGTGAAGAATTAACACTTCACAGTCCTTCACCTGTTTGTACAGCCCTTCTAAGCTTTTAAAAAGTGCAATCTGTCACAGCAACTAATGCAACTGAATGAAACAGAAAGACTGGTAGGAAGGGAGATTTTAAAAATTGAAAATGCTATAAACCATTTCAGCACTATATCTAATGCTCAAGTCTCTTAACTATTATTAGCTCTTTGTGTAAGATGAAACCATTTGTTTCCATATCACAGCTAGGAAATTTGCCGTGCAGTTCTAAATAGAGTCACACTATCCTAAGCCCATTTACTTCTAGTCTGTTTAGGATGGCACTGTGTGAAATACTCAAGACCATCCAACATGATCATGAAAAGATCCCATGGCTCCAGGGTCCTCACATGCAACATTTCCCCTAGATTAAATCTTCCTTATAATCAACATGGATTAATCAGATACTGTTCTTATAATAAAGATCTTCAGGCTGTCCTGTGGTCTAAATTCCCAAATGCAGTTTACTGTTCTGATTCAAACTGGGGAAGGTAAAAGGGGGGGGGGACAGTGGGTCCCCCAAATGATGTTGGCTACATACCTGTTGAGTTGGTCTGAAAAATTCAGATAATATAAATAATACTTTATACGGGGGAGAATATAGCAGGGTAAATTAATCGGCTTTAAATGAATAGAATTTCTGCATTAGCTGTCTTCCCCCTCCCCCCTTTTAATAAATGGGCCACAGTATGTCAATCAAAAGATATTTTCTACTTAAGTATGAGTTGATTCCCAGAAGCTTGGTAAAAGTGCTGTACTGCAATTAAAGCATTTTCTTTTTGAAATTCAATGGGCCAGATTTGGCCAAATCCCAGGAAATAGCCTACAGCAAAGTTGAGGAAGATTAAAGGGCTCATTCTCTGTTACATGCCAATTGATTTTATAATCTTCTAAGAGCATAGCAAGAGCTCTATCCTCTGAGCTGCTGAAAGTTTAAACTCTGTGTCTTGATTTGCAGAACTTCAGTTAGACTAATCACTGGAACATGTGCAACCAACATCATTTCATTGACATTTTAAGCCTCCCTTTTCTTTTTCAGGCTTAGCTTCCCGCATGAACAGCTACTTTCTCCTGTTTTGTTTATTGAATGTCCCATTCATTTTCTGCTGTCCTTGGCCTGTGAAGGCCTTGGTAGATGAATGATATCTTGTGCACTGTGCATAGAGCAAAGAAGGAGAGAGCGCTGGTCAACGTAAATGGTGAGAAGCCACAACCATTTAATGACTTTGTTTTTGGTATTCTGTAGAAGTTTTCATCAAACTACTGAGAAGGTATGATTTAGGTTATTCAATCCCTGTCATAAAGAGAAGGATTTCCACTGTCAGTGAATAGGAAAGTTTCTTGGGTCTAAATTGACTTTGAATTGGCTCTGATAAGGTTATAAGAAATTATTAATTGGTCTTTAACAAAAGTGCTTTTTCTCTGTCATCATTATTTTATGGCTACATCCTTGTGTCATCTCCTTATTATTTAGTCAGCTGTACAAAGATGTGTTTAAAGAGTCATCTTTCTTTGTTCTCTCTCTCTTTTCTAGGGTAAGCAAGATGTTGGGGGTGTTTCATTATTTATTCTTATTCTTTATTCTGTGTTATTCTGTTTGTTTTTAGGTTTTAAATTGCCTCATGCTTTGATAAGATCACTTAATCAATTTCTTTATTTAGGCTGTCCACTGTTGTGTTAGAAAAGCTTCTTAGTGGCAGAGCTAATAATGTTGACAGTGTCATCTAAGCAGACTTACACTCTTCTAGGCCTATTGAATTCAATATATGTGGAAGGATGTAACTCTACTTTGGATGGCACTGCTTAGTCACCATTTGTAGGGAACAATAGCATGGCCTACTTCTGGACCGTTATAAAGATGAAAAAGTGAGTAAGGGAGATTTCAAGTATAAAATGTTTGTCTCTGTGTGTGTATGTGTGCTCGTGTGTAGGCATAATATCCTTAAAGATAAGAAGCAATGATCATGAAAGGCTCGAGCATTCTAGTGAATATTTCTTAGAAACTTTTTCATGGAGCTGTCTTTCTCCAGAGACTGAGGCTCTGACTACACATATAGCAGAGTGAGGTGGTAGTATTCAGAGGTGGAAAAGAGGACTGTACCATGTCAGATTGCAAGTGGTGGGTCACATTTATGAATGCTATTCATACTCCCCCCAAATAGAAAACTAGCACTTGAACCTCTACCCCACCAGCTTTGTTCCCAGTGCTATCTGTTAGGACAATCACATCTGAAGATAAAAGTGAGCTAGTACGGGTTGGTGTAATGCCTCACAGCTACCACCATTCACTTGATGCAGTGGCATTTCAAAGGTGAACAGTGGTGAGGGCACTTCCCATTTGTGACAGTAGCCTGTTGCCACAACTGAGAAGATCTCTATGGCCCTCATCTTTGAAATGAATGAGGCATGAGCCTTGCCTGTCCCCAGCAGCCTCTGCCCACGTGGTGCAGTGTCTCACCTGTCCCCTGGCTGGGTGTTGTAGCTCTGCTGATGGCAGGCAGCAGCCAAAGATAGGAGCCCACAGGGTGGTTTTTTCCAGACACTTGCGAGAGCCAGCCATCTTGTGAGAGGCCAAAGGGAGCAGGAGCATGTGCAGCTTGCTAGGTGCCCTTGCTTTAACTTCCTGGATGGTTGCTGAGGAGGCAGAGGAAACCATCAGTGCTCAGAAAAGAGGATAGCAATATTTAACTCTTTCAAAGCGAGCATCAGAGAAGCAGAATAACTTATGCTGCAGCAGTGCTCCCTCTAAGCTGTGAAGTCTTGTGAGCAAGAATTGTACTTTCTGAGCTACTGGCATTAAAGTTGTGAGCGAGCAATTTGGCTACTGCATAAATTAGTTTGCTCTGGAGCCCTCCTTCCTGAGCGAAGACAAAAATGTGTGATCTAGAGCAGGGGTGGCCAACCTGTGGCTCGGGAGCCACATGCGGCTCTTTCACACACATTGTGCGGCTCCTGGCAGGGCGGCTGGGGAAGCAAAGGGGAGGCATGCTTTTTCTCTCTTTCTCTCTTCCTTCCTTCCCTCCTCCCTCCCATCTATTTGCTTTCCTAGTTTCTCTCTCTCTCTTTCTTTCCACTTCTTTAATTCTTTCTTTCCATCTCTCTCTCTCTCTCTCTCTCTCTCAATATCATTAGCAAACAAGTAATATCATTATCAATAACCGGTTTTCCTCGTTTGTTTTTATTTTTGGCAGTCCCATTTAACGTTAATAAAAAGCAAATTTGCATATTTAAAAAAATAAAAACGTGTGTGTGATATTTGTTCCTGTCTTGCGGCTCTCAGACATCTCTATGTGGCTCTTACGTTTATTCTATGTGGCTCTTACGTTAAGCAAGGTTGGCCACCCCTGATCTAGAGGCTAAAAAACTGTGAACCAGCTTACACTAACTCAGCTTAGTGTTCAGCTTAGAGGGAACACTGGCTGCACTATCAAGTTATGGAAAGCTTTTAAAAACAAAAATGAAATGCAAGCTACCACAGGCAGGGGTTCTGATGCCTTTGCCAAGTGTACCCTCCACCTTTGCTGCTGCACCAAAAGCTGGATTTAAGGAGGAAGCCAGCAGCTCAAGCACTGTCGATCCTTGTCTCCCTCCCTGGTCCCAGCTCAACAAAGCCTGACAAGACAACAGGGTCTGGGCTGCTCACTGAGGGGCTGGAGCAGAACGAGGAAGGGCAACAGCAGCTTGTCAACTCCTTGGCATCTGATGGTGCGGCAGCAACATATTTGAGGCCAGGGAGTTAGATCTGCAGCAGGGCACACCCCGGAGGGTGGAGCCTGAGTGCAGGGGGTGGGGCATGGCTGGTAAGCATACCAATAAGTGATGTTACTGTCATCACCGGTTATTTCCATTTCAGCCCTATTGCAGGCATATCCAGTTATGGCCTCAACCCTTTGGAATAATTGTCAGGAGATGTGGAGGGTACCTTTTCTGCCAGCCTTCAAAAAAGGAAAAGAGGATATTTTTTCTGAAATGATTGCAGCTGATACAGCAGCTGGTATTTTTAAGTGTCAGTGTTTTTGCTTAGATTGTGTCTTGTATTTAGATGGTGTTTTATTTCTCTGATAATATCATATGATTTTATTGTTTATAATTTATGGGATTGCGAGTGGCTTTCAGCACCTTAGAGTGTGAAGGGAAGGTAAGATTTAATTGTTTTAATAAATAAAAATGAACAATAGGACTAGGATTGATTAGGAAACTTTCCCCGCCTGACCAGTTTGTTTCTCAAACAGAGACTTTTATGTAGAGAAACATTTCAAAAGTGGCATCATCTCCTTGTAGTCTGAAGTGTATCATCTGCACTACCACATCAGGATCCTGTCACTTCATGCTGCTGCTTGTGTAGGAACTTTGCTCGGCATTGGGACAGAGAAATCTGCTCTTTTTTATATGGCAGATATCATGCTTTTAATTTTTTTTGAAGTTTTATTAAAGTCTATGTTTAATAAGTGTTTACAAAAATAACCACACATTAAAACGGCTTAGGAAATGATATAGTAAACATCTAAATACATAGAACCAGCAAACCTCTCTTAAATCTCCTTTTCTTCATCACTGATTCAGGACTTATGTTTTAGATAAGCCATTTACTATTATTAACTACAAAGCTAATCTTACCCTTGTGTCAAATGTCCCCAAGGGGAGAATCTGTGTGCCTGATTACAGTAATAATAAGACTCCAACAATTGGATTTACTTGGCTAGTTGCTAATTGAACTACTTATATGCTTCTACAGAAGCATTTGGGAGTGAGGCATAAAAAGGAATTAGAAGTAAAAAATGTGAAATGCCCCCCTTCTGAAACCCCCAAGAAGGCCATTAGTTAAATTATTGGTTTTAATCTTCTGTGATGCTTATGGTTCTAATGAACAAATTTTAAACATCTTAAGACTGTTAAACCAGTGACAATGGCTAGATGGAAAGGAGGACATGATGGACCTTTAATAGGAGTGGAGCAGAAGGAATTTCTGTAGGAGCAATTTATTGTGCAGGAGAGAGAAAAGCTACATCTGTCAGCATTCTGTCTTCTATAGGTTTATTAGACGTACCTGAGATCTATTGTGTCTTTCAGGAGAGGCTATGGGTTAGTGGTAGCACAATTACTTTCTAGTCAGAAGGTCCCAGGTTTGGTCTCAAGCAACTTCCGTATAAAATGGTCCCAGATACTGGGAAAGAACTGTCTAGTTCTAAGATTCTGGAGAGCAGATAGTATTGAGCTAGGTAGACCAGTGCTCTCTCTGTCTTGGAATTCGGTCGTATCACACAGTTACACACTCTAAATCAGCCAAGCTTTGCATATCAAGCCAGTAGGATGCTTAGGATGCTCCCAAACAATGTCATGACTTGTTGATGAGTACCTTGCCAGAGCCACACAGGAGGCCTGGCGCTGCTGAAATTGAAGCTGTTCCTCATCAGGCTAATTAAATATACATCTCCTAGATACTGAGTGAGTAGTGCATTTCAGTTTGTCCTGAGATCACAATGACAAGCAATATGAAGGAGACATTTTATCAGTGAGCGTTACCCTCCCCCACTTTGGAATAAACTCTTGTCTGCCTGATCATAAAAAGTTTTGCGTGAGCCTGATCTGCATGATATGACAGGGTTTTCAATCCTACAAACCCAAATGCCATCATGTTAATTTTTAATTTCATATGTACATAAAAAGTACAACTGAACCATCCTGTATGTTTCATTTCTCAGCTGAAATGGCAGCATCAGTAAAGGTCAACAAACAGGTAATATTAAAGGAGTGAAAGTTAAAAAAAAATCAGTAAAAGTTGTTCTGAATGTGCCTGAGTTCTTTTCTTGGTATCAATAAGAGCAGGTATTCTTCTTCAAGGAATCCTTAAAGAGGTGAGTGAATGATAAGTTCAGCAGCTATAATATGTTTGAAAAGGTGGCTTAACATCCTGCTACAGAAACACTTGTCACTTATCATGCATTGTTGTTCTTTCCTCCTTGAGCTCCTAGTTCCATCTCCCCATCTTCAGGGCCAGCAACCAGCAGAAGTTTGTGGAATTGTACGGTGCATGGGACTAGATTGAACGCCAGATCCCCTCGTGGCCACGCTGAAGACTCAAGGTGCTTTGCCCTCATGCTGCTTTTAGGGTTCCATGGCGGTGTGACAGACATGTACAACCACAGTTCTTTTTATGCCTGGTTTTCTATTTCCTTCTTCCATTATGAGATCAAGTGTTGAGTGGTACATTTTTGTATATCTGGGTCTAGTATATACAGAAATCTCCACATTCAATTGAGGAAGAAGTCCATTTTGATGGCTTAGAGGTTGGGACAAGGACAGCCATTTATTATTAGGACAAAATATATAACTGGGTCAGTGTTGCAGAATTAGGGCCTGGATTGATCCTCAGTCCTCTGTTAAACCTATGTTACTTTAATTTCTATAGTTGAATCCTTGGTTCTGTTTCCCAGGAGGCTTCAGGATGCTGCTGGTGCTGTGGCCTTCTAGTACCGATAACCCTGTACATGACTTTTGCCTTACATGACTTTTGCCTTTTGGAATATTTATACACTATTAAATTCTAAATAGATAGGGTATCTGTAACTAGCTTCCTCAACTCTCTGAGTCATCCTAGCTGTCCCTTGACTTTCCTTGACTATCCTGACCCTAGAGATAGAAAGAATGGGCTGAGCTTTGTTGTGTACGTCAGATATACGTCAGATGCTTAGCAACAGACTTGACTGACTGTTACATTAGCTCCTATGGATAGAAAAAGGTACTTAATGTCTGAATTTATTCTTGCTCATGTTTGTTCTGGCCAACCACTCTTCATTATGGGTCTTGACAGAATAACCAAGGATATCCTTTATACAACTACAAGTGCACTATTTATGTATTTGGGTTATGTTGAAATATTCTATGTTGAATATTGAAATGCTACAAAAGTGTTTTCTGACTTAAGAGTGTATAACGAAATAAACTGAGTTTTGGTTTAGAACAACTCTCTCTCTCTCTCTCTTGATGTAATTGGGATCCCTGCTAGTTTTTCTCCCTCTCCAATGAACACAGTGGGGATGGGAGTCCATGAAAAGTTTCCTGCACTCCTAATTTCCACAGCAGTCAGAACAGAAGGCACTTCTGTCTATGGAACAGAACTTTCCGGCCTCCCACATCAGTCCACGCACCCCCCCCCCCCCTCCAAGCAGGCTGCCTCTGGGAAACAGGGAACCTTCAAGAATGATGGGCAAATCGAAGGTCTGAAGCAGGAAGGGGAAACTGGCACAAAGCACACATCCCCTGTTAGTGGAAAATTTAGTCTTATTTCAATCCTATTTATCTGCTCTCTCTCTCTTTTTTTTAACCAACTATCATCTTGCTTCTTTAGGCTCGGTGCACTCTTCTTTCTTACTAATATCTCACTTGAGGGACTGTATATATTATGAACAGGATTTAATATGTTAATGCAGTGACAATGCATACGCATAAGAATTACATCTGTTTAATTTTTAATTTGATCAGTTGAACAGTGCAGTCTCTTGAGATTTCTTTTCAGAATAAATGTTGCTATAGCTCAATAAGTTGTATAAATAGCAGCCTATATTATACCACTTTGCTCAACAAAGTTTGAAGTCTTCCTCCAACTTGAGTGACTCTTCTGCTGAGCAGAGTAGTAAGATACAGGCCAATGACTTGCACATTATATTTTTAATGGCTTGACATAGTGGTCATAAATTGCCCCTTTAGTTCTTCTTTTATAACCCTTGTAACAACTTCTTAGAAAGAAAATAAGTCCATCTACCCTTAAACAGTTTATATATATACTCCCAGGTAAGTGAAACTTTTTAGGTGGGTAACTATGCCCCAACATATCTGACAGAATGTTTTTCTCAAGTATTTCTCTCAAATGGCCATCTGGCAACTTTAAGTTCTGGGAAGGGAGTTTTGACTACTTGAGATTTGCTGATTCTACAGCCCAGATATTTGTAATCCCCTCTTACAAACCTTTTTCTGGATCTCAGTGTTGTTTTCAAGATTGCATCAGTACATACTGTTACACATGTTAGACCAGTGTTTTTCAACCTTTTTCGAGCTAAGGCACATTTCTTTCATTGAAAAAATCCCGCGGCACACTTGACAATATCTCACGGCACAGTGGTTGAAAAACACTGAAATACAAGATAAATGGGTCATTAGTTGCCTCAGCTCAAGTATTAACTATGACAGTATTACAAATACACGTAATAGCCACTCAACTTGAAATCGTAAGTTACAGATCCAAAGTGTAATGGCTCCTTCCCATAACATTGACCTGAGTTTCAGAAGAAATATAATGTGGATGTATTTTAATACTGCGATTCTGCTAAAGTTTTTTAAATAGAGAGTTTAAACTCTTACTCTTATGTGAATGGCATTCTGCTGACCATAAGTGATTTGAAGAGAAGCACAGTACACCCATTCTTCGCTGAGGGACAGTTACTGATTTGAACCCCACCCTGACAGAAACAGCTAGCTGTTACCATCAAACATATTCATGTTTACTGGAATGTCTTGGTGCAAATCACCCACCCACACACACACACACACAACCCAGGAGCCAGGCACTGGAAGAAACCAGCTTACTCTGCTGAAAGAGTGAATGCCCTTGGTACTGAATGTTCCTGTCCTCTGTATTAACATCCACAGGTCTAGCATGACTCTGATTCAGCACACGAGTCCTCCTCATTCATTTAAAACCATCTGCCATGTGCGAGCCTGCCTCCGGCCCCCACGAACTGGATGCCACTCGAGTCCGCCGCCTCGCCCTGCTCATTCTCCAACACGCAGGCGGGCATCACCCAACTGCCACCACCGACACACGGCTTGGAGGCGGCCAACATCAGCGCCAGGGCCAGAGACGGAAAAAGAGCAGCCGTGAAGCGGGACCTGCGGAGGCCCACCTCCACCTTCCGGGCTGAGAGGCCACGCAGAAGAAGACAGCCCTCACCTGGAAAGGCTCAGCTGCCCCCTCCAAGGCTCGTGGGGGGGGGGGGGCGGCGCAGACGAGCCAGGGCATTGGCTCCATCGCGGCCAAGCGGAGGCTGTGACAGCGGGGCCTGTGGGGGGCACCGTGCATCTCCTGAGGAGGACCCCCCTTCTCCTCCTCCTCCTCCCCCCCAGCCACTCACCGCTTTCATGGCCGTGGCCATGTCGTCGTATCTCTCCGCCTGCTCGGCCAGGCGAGCTCGCTGCAGCAGCTGCTCCCAGTCGCTCATGGCTGCTGCCTCCGTTGTGGCGCTGGCAGGTCGGGTGGGCGAGCAGACAGAGTCCCTCGGCACTCTCCCTCCCTCCCTCGAGTCCTCGCAAGGCCAAGGGGAGCTGCACCTCAATGGCGGCTCCCTCCTACCTCAGGCTGGCCACAGAGCATGCGAGCGGAATCAGCGAGAGCGCGCCACTGTTCTTTCTCGCATGCGCAAATGCGTCCCGGAAGGTCAGCCCGGAAGGCACATTTCTTTCATTGAAAAAATCCCGCGGCATACCTGACACTATCTCACGGCACACCAGTGTGCCGCGGCACAGTGGTTGAAAAACACTGTGTTAGACAGTACTTCTGACAGCCAGTGCAGTGTCATGGTTAAGAGTGGTGGACTCTAATCTGGAGAGTGGGGTTTGATTTCCCCCCTTCTCCCCATGAAGCCTGCTGGGTGGCCTTGGGCCAGTCATAGTTCTCTCAGAAAACTCTCTCAGCCCCACCTACCTTACCAGGTGCCTGTCATGGGGGGAGGAAGGGAAGGTGAATGTAAGCTGCTTTGGGACTCCTTAAGGAAGAGAAAAGCAGGGTATAAAAACATACTCTTCTGCTTCTTAGGGAAAATTAATATAACAGACCTGGATAATTGCTCCTTAATGTTAAGTAATATAATTTCATTTTTAGGCCAAGCAAGCCTAGGTTTTAGCAGTAGTTGTAATTATCTGCAGTGTACAAATGCCTCTTCCACACCCTCACCCAGTTTGACAGATGGCCTCTGACATCATTAGAATTGCTCTTACCTTCCCAAGCCTGAGTTAGAGCCAAAAATTCATGACACAAATGACACATGCCAGGTCATGGGAGGGCAGTCCAACTTGCAGTCAGATGTTCAACTCACCTTAAACAGTGTTTGTTCACTGGGCACAGTAAGGAAGTGTTGTGGGGGGAGGGAGAAGGAGCTTCAGGTTTCCCTCCCACTCAGTTTTCACCAAAGGGTCAAAAGGCTCCCAACAACATTTTCACTGGTGAAAGTGGGTTGGTAGGAAACCTGGAAGCATCCCCCACCCCACAGCTCTCCCTTGCAGCACAGACTAAACAAGAGCTGTTTATGGTGAATTCCCTTATGTATGTCTGACTGTGAGTTGCATAGTGCACCCGTGACCCAGCACGGGTTGGACGTGTTGTGTAATCTGGCCTGAAATCAAATGCCTTATTTCCTGTTATTTCTCTCTCTCTCTTTTTTAAAAAATGTCTATAGTTGCAATAGTTCCCTAACTCAGATGTTCCCAGCTATTGAGATGTTCCTGCTGTGTTGTATACCTGAGTTTGGGCTCCCTTTCTGTGGTCCAGTCTGCATTGGTCGTTCCCACTGTTATGCCAACATTCCCACATCGTCTCACAAATTTTTGTCTGTATCTCATGCTGCATCCACTTTCCTATTGTTTCATCTCAGCATTGGCTGTCTGCATAATTTTATTGCCATTTAGTGATAACTCTGAGGTCACTATGGCATCTCACCGCATTATCTGGATTTGGTTTTAAGGTGGTACACTTAGTCCTCCTCATCCTTGAGCCGCTTTGAGCAAAAAGCAGACAACTAGCACTGAACCCCCCCCCCCCCAAATCTTTTTCTAAGGAGATATGCAAATCACAAAGGAAACAAGTTAGCTGAAAATCCAGTTGTTTGTGTTTAAAAGCAGCCAGGGAACATTTTCCTGCAATCATATATTTTTTTGGGGGGGGGCATTGGAAGAATGTCCACTCCAAACCATTTGTTATTTCCTGGGGCAGTCCCCAGCACCCCCTGCCTGGCAACTGCCGTGTGCTTTGGGTTTTTTACCCAGCTCGTTCCATCTTTCCTGCCCCTGCCTCCCCCTCCTCCAGGTCACCCCCCTTACTTTCTGTAGGGGGGTTGTGGGTGCCATTTCCTTCCCACAGTGCAGCGCACTGCAGTGCCCTGCCAACGCCCCCAGGAGGCTGCTCCTCCCCCCTCTCTTGTGCACTCTCCCTAAACAACTTGCATACTGATGCAGACGGAGGAGAGCTTTATACTGAGCCAAGTGGGAAGCCGGCACCACAGCAGCATGAAACAGCTTTACATAGCAGATGCAGATTGGGCCTGTATTCAGTGCTGTGCCATGTAGTGTAGCAAATTCCATATGCTTTTCCCTGGATACTTCCCTGAATTTTCCTCCACTCCCTGCTCTGCCCCCAACATCTCTCTTGGTACTCCAATCCTCCCAGTTTGTCCAAGTCTAAGGTCTTCTTGGACTAGTGGCTCCACGGATGCTTAGAAACACCATGCCAGAAGACTTCTTCATGCAGAATTATACCAGGATAGGTAATACAATTTTATGCCTTGCTGTTGCTTTTTCTGTATACTCCCCAAGTTTTTCCCTTGAGTATACACATTGCACAAACATTGTGGGCATTTGGAATATTTGCATTTACTGTGGGGATTCTAGTATTTAGTATTGTTTACATTATTCAGATGACATGAGTGCAGTTTATATCCCATTCAATAAAACTATTTCTGCTTCAGTATTCCAGATCCTGGCATTCTATTCCAATTGCATAGGAGCTGCAATCCTTTCTTTAAAAATCCCTTAGAGTTATGGGTATATGACACTCATACCTACACTGGCTGTTAAAACTTAAACCTGTAGCTCCTTTAGGACATGAATGAAGGGTGACTGAACAGAGGTTTTTCTCTTTTGCCTGTAATGGTACAGCTGTGCTAGATGCTTACATTTAGATTTCAACCCACATTTTATACCTTATGACAAGCTTATTCTTAAAGTCTATTGTGCTTATGTATTAACAAAAACTGCATTTGCACTCAGTTCAGGTTTCATCGACTTTATTCTGAGTTCCTATAAACAATTATATTCATTTAGATTTTTTTTCTTTTAAAAATATATTTGCAACAAAAGCCATTATGCAACTCCAATTGCCAGTGGGTAGCTGCTGTCCCCGGCCTCTTTTCTAGTGTTAATGGAAGAGCAGATATTTGGGCACTAACAGCAATTGTAGGTTTGGCAGCAAATCTATCCATCCTAATCCAGTCTTCTTGATCTCAGTGGCAGGAGCAGACAGGACAGGCTCCTCACCGTACCTTCTTAAAGACTTGCTTACACTTGACACCACAAGCTCTTATTTCCTGGAAAAGAAAATTCAGTGCATAAATCCCAAGTTTTCCAATATTATGTATGCAGAAGTTCTGGTGTCTACTGTAAAATCAAATGCAGAGTTAAGTTTAAATGACTAAAATACTATAATGAGAGCATATTCATATGCTTTCTGTAAGCAATAGACTGCGCTTTTTCAGAGAACACAAATTAGATAATGAAGACAGTGGATTACATGCAGGGTCCCCCCCCTTTTAAGCGCATTTTAATTTTAACAGAAGATGCATATATGGATCCCATGGACATGTACTTATGGATCTTTCTCCCATCCTCCTTATTGTCTGAACAGAAAGCTCACTCTGCTAGTGGGAGCTGGGGTGTGATTTTACCCACCCACCCCTTCTTACTGCAGCTCCCATGCCACATTGCATTTTTCTCCACAAGATTTCCCTTGAACACCAGCAGCAGCCTTTCAGAGATCACAGGGGCAGTTGGAGGAAGGAATGGAAGGACAGACTCAAAACTGAGAGTGTCTTCCCCTTGCAATTTGAAGATGCAAGCCATGATGTTATATGATATTTTACCACTGCACTACATGTTAGCCCCAAGTATGTACATCTCACTGGTATTCCTACCCAGGGGCGTAGACTTTTTAAATCCCCGGGGGGGGGGCTCTCTTGTGCGTGCACGCGAAGCATGCGTGCGCGCACGGGACCATGTCCCCGCCGCTCCCCCCCCCCGGGAGGCAGACTCAAGAGGCGCAGTCTTGGGGGCAGCCAGCTGGCTGACTGACTGCCGTGCGAGCGGGACCATGTCCCCGCCACTCCCCCCGCCCCGCCCCAGGGAGGCAGACTCACGGGGCACAGTCTCCTCGGGGCGCAGTCTCGGCGGCGGCAGCCAGCTGGCCGGCTGACTGCCCCCCATGCGAGCGGGACCATGTCCCTGCCTCCTCTCTCCCCCCCCCGCCCCAGGGAGGCAGGAGGGCAGGCCGGGGGTGGGGGGGAAGGAGAGGCGGCGAGGGCCGACTGGCCACCAGCGGGCGCTCCCGCGGGCGCTGCATTTTGCCGGGGGGGGGGGGCTGAGCCCCCCCGGGAAATTTCAGGGGAGGCTCGAGCCCTCGAGCCCCCCCGTAGTTGACGCCCATGTTCCTACCTATTTGGTGCCTGGGGTGGACTT
Source organism: Lepidodactylus listeri (assembly GCA_029233225.1). Lineage (NCBI taxonomy): Eukaryota > Metazoa > Chordata > Lepidosauria > Squamata > Gekkonidae > Lepidodactylus > Lepidodactylus listeri. The sequence continues at coordinate 49,334,761 of JARCFY010000005.1, read as the reverse complement.
ACGACAGCCCCATAGGGACTTAAGGCAGCCCCATAGGGTTTTCAAGGCAAGAAATATTCAGAGGTGGTTTGCCATTGCCTGCCTCCATGTCAGCCCTGCTTAACTTCTGAAATCTGATGAGATCAGGCTAGGCTGCGGCTATCCAGGTCAAGGCCCCTCCTCAATATAACAAAATTATATTCAATAATAATCACGAAATAAAATGCATCATAATAATGGCCAGAAAATAGATTCAGGTGGGTAGCCACATTGGTCTGAAGCAGCAGAACAAAGTTTGGTCTTGAAGGTGCCATTGGACCCAAACTTTCTATTCAAAGAAATGCAGACAGTGAAAAAATTCTTGTATTTAACTTTGTATATATATAAGTATGCTAGTAAAAAAAAAATTCAAATTCAAACACACTATTCCATTATGAGAGCCACTGTGGTGTACTGCTTAAAATGTTGGACTAGGTCAGGGGTGTCAAATATGTGGCCCACAGACTGGATCAGGCCCTCAGAGGGCTGCAATCCAGCCCACAAGGCCCTGGCTGTTTCCTATTTCCTTTTCCAGTTCTGCTGCTGCTGCTGTTACATCACAGCTTGTTTTACCAAACTCTCTCAGTCACACAGGATAGATAGGCAAACCTCTCTTGTGAGACTGAGAGAGCCTGGTAAAGCACTGGCTGAAGTTCCTCCTCCTCTTCTCTCAGGAGGAGGGAGGGAACCAGCCAGAGCTTGCTTCCTGGCCAGGCTACCTCAATCATATACAGGAGACAAAGGGAAGCCTTTCTTTCCTTCCACTGGCTGAGGCTCCTCCCTGAAGGGAGGGGGGAGGGAATGAGGGAGAGCTTGCTTTGCTGGGCTGCCTCGATCACACAGGAGAAATACCAGGCACCTTTAAGACCAACAAAGTTTTGTTCAAGGTATAAGCTTTTGTGTGCCTTGCTACAATGTGTGTACAGAAAGCAATGCAAATTATTTTATTTATTTATTTATTTCAACTTATATCCCGCCTAGCCAGGAAACCGGCTCTAGGTGGCTAACAGCAATTATTTTAGAGCTGGCTCTAGGTGGCTCTAGGCGGCTAACAACAATTATTTTAGAGGAAGAATAACAACAAGCCAGGGAGGTGGATTAGGCTGAGAGTGTGTGTCCAGACCAAGTTCACCCAGCACATTTCCTTTGTAGGACGCTGTAGTTGTTTCTCTGGGGAAGACTATAGTTTTGTAGACAAACAAACAGCCCTCAGTCTGTGTCAGGGTGCCCTCTCATGTTCTTGACCAGCACATGAAGCAGTTTATGTATAAAAGCTCACAATGCCCAGCCATTTCATGGTTTCCCCTGGGTCCTAGGTACAGAACACTGAGCATGAGATTTCTGTAATGAATGTCAATAAATCAAAAGTACATTTGCAGCTTACAGATACACACCTGAACAGCGTACTCAAGATTGCTACAGCACAGATATTTTGATTCAATAATTCAGAGCAAGAGGTGTCAGTTATCAGAGACTGTTAAATAGACAAAATATTGTGAGAGTGCTAATATTTTAGGCATGTTTATTTAAAGTTTTAAAAATATTTAATTGTGTTTGTCTGTGTCCTTATAAAGTTTATATCTTTGCTACCTGGCATTACCTTTTATGACACATATGGCCTGGCCCAACAAGGTCTCAATTATGTCATTTCTGGCCCTCATAACAAATGAGTTCGACACCCCTGGATGAGGATCTAGGAAATCCAAGGTTGAATCTCCACTCATGCCATGGAAGCTTGCTGGGTGACCTTGGGCCAGTCACATTACTCTTAGCCTTGCCCTGACCTTAATAACCCCAAGATAGTCTGATCTCATCAGATCTCAGAAGTTAAGAAGGGCTGATGTGGAGGCAGGCAATGGCAAACCACCTCCAAATGTCTCTTGCCTTGAAAACCCTAGAGGGTCTCCATAATTCAGCTGTGACTTGACAGCAAAAAAGCCAAAAACAAAACCATCATACCACTTGTGTTCTGAGCAGGCACTTGGGAGGGCTTCTGGTCTCCATTTTGAAGCCCAAGAAATTATCATCCCAGGCATCGACAAGGCATTTTTGAGAGCTAGAAGTCTGCCTTTGTACTAACTTTTACTAACACTAGCCAAAGCATCACAAAATAGTGATTGCAAGCTTCAGCAAACTGGATGTTAAGAAACACAATACCCCCCCCCAAAGAAGGTGCCCCCATCCTCCATTGTTTCCAAAGGACTAAAATCAAACCAGGGAATAAGTGTAAACTGATCAATAATTTGGGGACTATTTGTGAGGCTTCTATCTGTATTTCTCTAAATAATGGGTTGATGTTAAGGAGAAGATGTTGTAGCATGTGTGGTACAGAAGTCTGTTGCTTTTAAAAGACAGAAACTTAGCACCTGAGCACATTGCTCTTCAAGTTATGTTCTGCTCTTCATTGGTATAAGGCATGGGTTTGGGCATAGGCGTCAACTACGGGGGGGGGCACCTCCCCCGAAATTTCCTGGGGGGGGGCTCAGCCACCCCCGGCAAAATGGAGCGCCCGCCGGTGGCCAGTCAGCCGGCCAGCTGGCTGCCGTCGCCGCCTCTCCTTCCCCTCCACCCCCGGCCTGCCCTCCTGCCTCCCTGGGGTGGGGGGGGAGAGAGAGGCGGCAGGGACATGGTCCGCTCTCCCCCTCAGGAGTCCCTCGGCAGCAACCCGGATGGAGCGGCGGGGGAGCGGCGGGGGGGGGACGGCGAGGCGCTGCCTCCTGCACGGCCAATCGGCAGCCGTCGTGCTCAGCGCTGGCCAATGGGAACGGGGCTTCTTGGGCCGGCTCGAGGGAGAGGGGGAGGCAGGCCGTCGCCCTCAGGTGCGGGGGATACGCAGGCCAGAGCCATCGAGAGCCTCGTCCGGGAGAAAGGCAGGAAAGCATTGAAATGCAGGAGGACGATGGGGGGAGGATCCTCGAGGGTTCTGGGAATTGTAGTTCCAGGAAAGGAGAGGGCGGGGAAGCCGGGGAGTTGCTGTTTCCCTCGGCGAACTACAGCTCCCAGGATTCTCTGGTGTGAAATGGAAAGGACAGTTGGGCAGCAGCCGGTGAGATGCCCAGTCGGACTGGCAGCCTTCTTTCCAGGATACAAGAAGCGTGGGGAGGGGGACAGATCAACACACACACCCCAGCTCCCAATTCTCCTTTATTTTTTAACATTTAACTGACTCCCAAACAATGTTCCCTCTAAGCTGAGATGATGTGAGCCAGCTCACAGCTTTTTAGCCTCCGGCTCACACATTCTTGTCTCAGCTCCAGAAGGATGGCTCCAGGGCAAACTAATTTATGCAGCAGCCAAATCGCTCACTCACAGCTTTAATGCCAGTAGCTCACAAAGTAGAATTTTTGCTCAGAAGACTCCAAAGCCTATTTTTTAAAAAATACTTTTTTTATTATTTTCAGAAAAAGAGACAAGACAGCTTAGAGGGAACATTGCTCCCAACTGCAGTCATCTCTCGAGTGCAGTAGCAGTAGAGTTGCCAACCCCCCGGTGGTGCCTGGAGATATACCGGAATTTCAATGATCGCCAGACTGTACATACCAGTTCCCCTGGAGAAAATGGCTGCTTTGGAATGTGGAGGCATTCTACACCTCTGAGCTCCCTCTCCGTGCTCCACCCTCAACTCTCCAGGAATTCCCCAACGCGGAGTTGGCAACCCTAGCTGATCATGTTCAGTTTGTAGAAGGGTTTGGTGTCGTGGTTAGGAGCGCTGACTCTAATCTGGGAGAACTGGGTTTGATTCCCCACTCCTCCACAGGCAGCTGCTGGTGTGACCTTGGGTCAGTCACCAGTTCTCTCAAAGCTGTTCTCAAGGGCAGTCCTCGAAAGAGCTCTCTCAGCCCCACCTACCCCACAGGGTGTCTGTTGTGGGGAGAGGGAGGGAAAGGAGACTATAATATGCTCTGAAGCTCCTTTGGGTAGTGAAGGGCGGGGTATAAATCCAATTTCTTTTCTCTTCTCCCCAGTGAGGTCCCAAGGCAGATTATGTCATTTGCCTCTCCTCCATTTTATCCTCACAACAACCTCTCTGTGAGGTAGGTTAGGCTGCGAGTGTGTACCTGGCCCAAGATCACTCAGCAAGTTTCCATGGCAGAGTCGGGATTCTCCCAGATCCTAGGCTGACACTAACTTCTGCACCATGTGCTAATTTTATGATGAGTGATGTTCTGGAAAGGACTCAACTCTTCTTGTCTGGGTGGCCTGGTTTCTACAGCATTTGGGATCAGCACGGGCTGCCCGGATTTTCCTTACATATAGCAGTGACAACTATCAAGCAGTATAAAATGAACATCTGGCCCTTTCTTTTATGGAGTCGGACCCTTTGTCCATATCGATCAGCAGTGTCTTCCTTGACTGTCAGCAACTCTCCAGGGTCTCCGGCAAAGGGGAGAACTTTTATTAATGGTTGCCAGCTCTGGGTTGGGAAATTCCTGGTATGTTTTCTTTTTTCTTTGTATATCTGTGTTGTCTATTTTTCTTACTTGAAAATAATAAAATCTTTATTTAAAAAAAATTAAGCAAGCAGGATTTTCTGCCCTTCTGAGCTGCCTGGGGGTGAGCTGCCCTCCACCCCCGGCCTGCCCTCCTGCCTCCCTGGGGTGGGGGGGGGGGGAGAGAGAGGCGGCGGGGACATGGTCCCGCGCTTTGCGCATGCGGCAGTCAGCCGGCCAGCTGGCTGCCGCCGCCGCCGAGACTGGGCTCATCTGCGCCCCCCCCCCGCACGCCCCAAGGCAAGGACATGGTCCCGTGCGCGCGCTTTGCGTGCGCGCACAAAAGAGCCCCTGCCCCCCCTGGGATTTACAAAGTCTACGCCCCTGGGTTTGGGTATAATGAAGAAGAGAGAAGAGACTACTCTTCAGCCTGACTCACAGTGGACTATATAAAAGAGCAGAAACCTTAGCCAAAAGTAAGTGGAATTGGGGATCTGGAGAATGGTAGGTGTTGGAGAAGAACCACTGTATTTGGGAAGCACTACCAAACTGAAGGAAGCCTTTTAAGAACATGGGAATCTGTTAAAAAATCAAAATTAAAGAATAATAGGTACAAAATAGGTCCCCATCTTATGTCAAATTTGTCATGTGTCATTTTAAAATATGCAGAAGGTGGATCCAGAAATTCAAGAACCATGATAAACTGTAGTTTATAATTAAAGGACTGTGCTGATTTTACAGCGGCTCAGAGACCAGCCATTTGGCTCACAGTCTTTTTGGTACTTTGGCTGTTGAACAGTTCAAACCTACTTGAACATGAACAGTTCAAACCTATTGGCCAGGTTATTTTTTACTTATTCAAATAATATTCAGCACGGTTTCAGTAGATTAACAGGAATACATATTGAAATCCTACCCCAATACAAAGTGGAATGTTTGGAACTAGCATTAGGTATCACTCCTAACCCTCTAGATACAATTTATTCTACTGAACAGCTTTATACCCAGCAACTACATTCCAAAACTCTTCAACACACACACACACACAAACACACACACACACACACGCACAAACACACACACCTTGTTTTGAAGACTTAAAAAAATTCTACAGTAACAGGCCTTAAACTACAGTAGTCAATAGACAGAATAATGGATAGAATAGTATTGGGACAAGAAAGGACTTGAGATGTTTGATTTAAAAGAAAAGATCAAGCTTGCATTTCTAAAAGAGAAGCTTTTGGATAAAGTTAACAATATATTTTTAAAGAAATAAATGACCTGGATGCTATGAACATAATTTCTTCAGTCCAAAGGAGAGTGTTTGATATTGCTTCACAGAAAGATTAATCAATGTGAGGAAATAGATTCTGAGGGTGAGTGACCTGAAGGGGGTAAGAGATCTGAATGAAGCTGGAACTAGGGGAAAAGACCACTTTAGATTCAAAAGTTACCATTGTGAAAAAACAGGTCAGACTGAATGGATGTCATTCAACAAATGGAGAAATACTGGGACTCTTTTTTCATGTCAATAGATCTGATTAAGGAGTATGAGCAGAAGGGATGTGAGATCTAAGAATGGGAAAAAACACACAAAAGGCCGCCTGTTGAAGGGAAAAGGGCAACACAATTCAGAATAGGTTGAAGAATGGTCAGGTATGACAACAATGGAGATATCACACCTACAGTGGTGTTCACATAAGACCAGGGAGTTCACATCATAAAAGACAAGAGTGTGTTAATTAACTAGAAAATGCTGACTTGGAAAATGAGCAGCCTGGAAATAATTGTGAATAAGCCTCTAAAGCTTATGGCAGATCACTTCCTAGGCATTGTAAAAAGACTAATTAATTAACATTTGGAATATTGTATTAAGTTCAATAGAATAATAAAATAATTATTGAAGCATCATAAAATAATTTTATGGTAACTAGTTCCCCCTGCACATCAAAAGACTCTCAGAAACATACCAGAATACTAAAAAAATTGTATATTTGATGTTAATAAAATAAAACTTGTAATTTTTTTTCAAAGAGAAAGAAATGAAGATTTCAGAAGCAGATAAGAATAGATTATGTAGCTCATACTAAACATATATGAAATGCAAACAAGGGAAGGCTAAATATGTAAAATAAACTTAGAAATGATCTGATACTCATGATTGGTTGAAGAGACATGTCAGTTTCATGGGCCTTTGGTCAACAATTCATTTTCTTAGAGGTGAAGGAAGAATTCCTGAAGAATTCCTGAAAGGCAGAGGATATATCCCTACTTTTCCCAGTGGCCTGCTGCCAAGTCTTCTTTTGACTGTAGGTTGGCACTTTGATGGTACCCTTTGGGTGACCATATGTGGCTCATATAACCTATCAGTTTCTAGTTCCTAATATATGCTCTCACATTGTGACCCGACACCAAGGAATTGTCTATTGTAGTCAACACAAAATGGGCCTCCATAAGCAAAAATAGCACCATGTTATAACTGGGAAAATTTAAACTATTTGTTTTTCTTTTTGGTTTAGAGGACTATGGTACAATGACTGGTGCCAGACTGTGGAGCAGGCCCTCCCCCACCTCTTTGAAATGAACCATGAGGGTGGGGGAGCTTATGAATGCTCAGTGAGGAGCGCTGGCCAGTTGGGGGCTGGCTCACCAGCCAGGTCGGCTGGCAGCTGCCCTTCACTGGCAGTTCAGCCACAGGTCAAATTAGAAACTTAGCTATGTTTATTAATGACTGCAAGAGGGGTAATGATGTGATTCATATGTACATGATGCAAGCTTAATTTGGTATTTCTGTTTGTACAGTTGAGACCCCTCTTTGAGTCTAAAGCATGTTTCTTTCTGCACTCTGTCCAAGGTTTTTAATGTAAAGATGAGTTAGACTATCTTGCCTTCACCATATTTAGCACTGTTAAGAAATTTTTTATCAATTCCTCCTTCCCATTTTCTCTCTAAAATCTAAAATTCCTCTTTTTCCCTTCTATGAATTTGGAGTCAATTTCTAATCAATTTCATTTTGATGAAAGAGAAATTTAAAGAAAGCAGGGTCAAGAGGTTCAACAAAATTTCATAATTTTACTCTGTAGATGCTCAAAGGCAGGCAGTACCTTCTCAAACCTTTCTATCCTTCTGATAACCCTAATGCTAACCCTAAACTTCTCATCCTACTATAGCACCATCATGTAGTCTGTAAAATAAACCAATTACAAGGACCAAAGTTACAAAGGGGTGCATTGATTCTTTTAAAAGAAAAATCTTTTAGAAGAGAAAAAACAGAAGATGAACTAATAGCTATATCTAAAAAGATGAATGTTTGAAAAAGAAATTCTCCTCCCTGTAACAACATTAACCATATTTTACCAATGAATTAAGCAGAGCCACTAGTACAATATCTGAAGGAATTCCTTTTTGTAAGTAAATGGCTTCCTTGTATTTTAAGAGTGGGCTATAATGGTGCAAAAACCCCAGCAACTATATCAAATTGCAATCACAACACCAAGAGAAATCTTAAGCAGGTTTACTCCAAAGCAAGTTCATTTTATTCAAAGGAGCTTACTTCTAGAAAACTATCCTGTTACTGCCAATGGCCTGCCTCTTTGTTTGGGGAAATTAGCTATGTGGCAGGAGAGGTCAGAAGGGTACAAGGGACCACACACCAGTTTATACCAAGGTCCTGTACAGAAGAAGAAGAGGAGGAGGAGGAGGAGGAGGAGGAGATTGGATTTATACCCCATCCTTCACTACCCAAAGGAGACTTGGAGCAGATTACAAACTCCTTTCCCTTCCCCTCCCCACAACAGACACCCTGTGAGGTAGGTGGGGCTTAGAGAGCTCTGACAGAAACTGCTCTTTTTCAAGAACAGCTGCGCCAGAACTACAGCTTGCCCAAGATCATCCAGCGGGTGCAAGTGGAGGAGTGGGGAATCAAACCTGGTTCTCTCAGATTAGAGTCTGCACACTTAACCACTACACCAAATTGGCAGTAGGAAGACTCCATATTTGAAGAGTAAATTAAATAGTTTTTATTAAAGAATTTCCCTAGTTACAAGCACACTAAGCTTTCAAAAAGAGCAAGCAATTGAGAACTGAGAAAGCAGAGGTGATGATAGAGAATAGAGGGGTCGGTTATGGGGTAATACAACCTGTTCAGAAGTGCAAAGGGCCATGAAGAAGGGATTGTGGCCCAAACAAAAGTTTGGGGGTGGACTGCCAGTTGGCATCAGGGCAGAGGCACCCTCTGAGGCTACATGTGTGGATGGATATAGAAATTAGAGAACAATGTTGACTGATGGGAAGTCTTGAGGGGCTCACCCCAGGTGAAGACAAAAGATTACCTGGGCCAATCAGGTGTCCTAGGGGTTGTGGTTGTCAGGAGGGGCATGGCCTAGGTGTGACCAATGAAGTCCCAGAGGGGCAGAGTCCAGATGAACAATAGCTATAATGGGATTAGTCAGGTGTTGGATGGTTGGGCTGGGAGTGTCCATTGTGGAACAATAAGATGGTCTGGTGTTTCCCTGATGTTAAACGAAAGAGGTGATGTTTCTTAATGTGCGACATGATGAACTTGAATGGGAGACCATTCACTAGACATGGAGAGTTAATGTTTACCTGTCAGGCATAGGTGTAAGAGTGCAGATATTTTAGACAGATATATGGAGACAGGAATGAGAGGATTATTCCAAAGGTATTTCCTAACATACAAGTGAAATAGAAATTGGGGCTGGAAACATGCAACATTCTTCATTCATCACAATAGCACAGACCAGAGGCTCTTTGTCCCTGCCTGCCTGTACATTTGACAGACAAAAGACTAGCCATTTGGTCAGTAGAAGATGCCTGAGATGAGAGCAGAAACTTGCCCATTCTTAGACCATTTGGACTGAACTGACAGGAAGGAAGGGGGGGGGGGGTTTGCTTGCATGGAGGATGTTTGGCAGTGCAGCCAGCCTGGAGAATCTTCACGTGGCCTGAGTTTTCCCAGCCAAGATGTGGTTCTCCTAGCCTCACAGCAAAAGCCATGGTTCAAGCCAAGCCTGGCTTCATGAGGGCACTGCTTTAGGAGGTTCAGAAGTTGTTTTAGGGTGTCTCCCTCAGAAAAGACCACCCCGGGTTCAGGGCCCAGAAGGCTGATTACAATTCTTAGGTCTGCAGCCCCAATTTTGAATCTGTTAACTTGACAACTTTTAATTTTCCAGTGAGACTGTTAATCATGATTTGCTGTGTTGTCACAACACGGCTTGTCACATGTATATATGGACATGATAAGATGACTGTACGTTACTCTGCAGACCTACTCCACTAAAAAAAAAAAGTATTTGCGGTGATCTGAAAGTTCAAATCTTTTTTTATAATAATACATTTTATTAGTTTTCAAAAAGAAAAAGGAAAAAAAAGAAAGAAAAGAGAAAAAAGGGAATGTTACATTGTTACAGTATCTAGTAGCTCACACATAACTTATCAACAAAAGTTATCCAAAGGTTTGCTAATGTTAACAAATATCTTTTTAACAACATTGTATATTTTTAATAATTACTAGTTTTCTTTACACTGCTATGTGTCTATATTTTTTCCTACTATATATGAACTTGAAACAATTTAAACAAATATTATCCATAACAGTATATATATTCAGACTTCTACTGATTTTTTCTGTTATAACTGTCTTATTTAAAAAATAGTAAAGTTGTATGAATCCCAATCAAAACCAAAGCATTAAAATTTCATTGTAATGTTGTTGTTGTTTTGTCTGTTAGTTTGTTTATAGTCTTGTAAGTTATTATATTTTCAATATCAATCAAAGTCTTTAATGAAAACAGCATAAAGATAATAATCTAAAAGAAGAAAAGATTAGTAATTTCTAATTATAGCTCACAGAAAAGTCATCATCAATATGTAAATCTAGATCCAAAATATCTTTTTAGTGGGTTGCAGCTATAAATTACCTTTTTGAATGTTTTCTGTTAGATTACTTTTATTTTCAGCTGTAGTTCAACTTAAGCCCTTAAATATATATATCAACATTCCTTATTCCAGCCTAGTTATAATATTTGTATTTCTCTTTCTTTTTTTGCATTTTATTTTTCATGATGACCTGTGCCTGTGCCTTTTCTCTTTATATGCATTGGAGATGGTCTTTGTTTCTTCTCTTCTGTATTTCATGTTTGCATTGGATGAAGTTTCCTGTCTTATTTTGTTTTGTGCGTTGTTTTTGATTGTAGAAGCCAGACCATATAGTATCTCATCTTGTATTTTTTCTTCTGGCAGATCAAAAATCAAACCAGTTGGTCCTCTTCCCATTGTTTCTTTGACTTGTTTTCTATTGCTCCTTATAACGTCTTTGTCTGGAAGCAGGGTTTCTTGAAGTAATTCATCTTGGTTAAAATCCTGGTCTTTAGCTGGGTGTGTTAAAGTTGAGTAGTCTTCATTTTTGCTTGCAAGTTCCTTTTGTAAATTCAGTTCCTTATTATGCAGATTATGAAAAGCGTTCTGGATCTCTCATCAAATTAGAGTCTGAAGCATCTCTTGAAATTGTTGCAGGGTAGTGTGTCTTGTAACTCCATTTTAATTATAGCACAGTTGCAGTCTGTTACTCAAGGTCAGCTCTCTTTTGTTTACTTTCCCAGAGAGTCTCCGAAAGCTTATCATTAATTCAATATGCCAGATTCAGTAGCTATGTTCAAATCCAAGAATCTTCTCACATAAACCAAGCCACAAGAAATTGCTTTATATTTCTCAAAAGCAGTTACTCTAGAGTATATTTTCGATGTAAAAGCACAGTCTTAGAGGTAATCAAACCTTCAAAAACAGCCAGAGTCCATTTTAAAACAACCATTCTGTTGCAAAGGTTAAGCAAAAGCTCTTTTATTTTTAAATCCCATGTAGTAGAAGGAAAGGGCATTACATTGTAAGTTCAAAAGTAATAATTCCACTTAATAAGCGCAGATAAATCTGTTAGGATGTTCAAATGGCAGTATTTAACTCCTTTGCCCCACTTTGTAGTTTCAGAGAATTTAACTTCCGAGTCTCTTGGCAGCCGCTCAGGCGGGGGAAGGAGAGGGAGGGAGACTCCGCGTCTCATTCCCTTGCTTTTGGAAAGTTTATGGGGGTAAGATCAGAATGTCTTAAAAAATGGGTTGTTGTAGTCAGGGGTCCTTTCGTAGAAAAAGAGGTGCAGGAGCTCATTAGCATAACTCATTAGCATACCTCATTAGCCTATGCCACGTCCCCTGACATCACCAGAAGTGTGTCAGAAAGGGAATGTCAGTTTCAGCCCCATTATACCCTATGGGCCACTGAAATCAATGGCAAAAACTCATAGGGTATATGAGGGACTGGAGGGAAGGGGGTTTGAGGGAGAGGCTCCAAACTTGCAGGGTAGCTGCTGGGGCCTCTCCTTGAAATACCCACCAAGTTTCAAGAAGATTGGACCAGGGGGTCCAATTCTATGGGCCCCCAAACAGGTTGTCTCATCCCCTCCTTTGTTCTCTATGGTGGGAAAAAATGTTCAAGATGTTCAACTGGCCCTGTAGTTGAGTTATTCCACTGAATGGTGGAACACATTTTGTTTTCTGTAGCTTTCTAGGTAAGATTTTAAAACATATTCATGCCCATGTCCATTTTTTATGCTTGGTGGCACTTGGTTTTAAGTACTGAAAATATATTTGAAGGTCAAGTCTCCTATCTGATTGTTTCACTTTTTTTGTTAGATCAGGGTGGGCATGTTGGATGTTTTGTTATGCTGTATGTTAATCTGAAGTCCTTGAGAAGCAGCTCATAAATTTTGTAGATCAACCAGTCAATCAAGTTGGAAGGCCAGAATCGTATAATTTTAGAACTAGAAGGGACTATAACTTACTTAGTCAGTCCCCTGCCTGGATGCAGATGTATGCATTTTTCATCAGCCATAGATCATTGTAGACACTCAAGACCATAGACACACAGCAAACAAGTCATGCCACAAACCTCAAGAGAAAAAGTTCTTGGGGGTTGCCAAATTGTTCAGAAACTCCATGGAAGGATCTAAGACAAGTTTCAAGTAAGCTTTCAAATGAAGAGAAAACATCATTGACTCTTTTCAAATGGCTACCATAAGGATTTATTTGTATTAACTAGCAAAACCCCCCACTAACCCCAGGACCACGACTATTGGCATCACATTTTTTTTAAAAAAAAACTGTTAAATTGCTGCAATAGTACCACCATTAATTTATAGAGTATGGTTGAGATCTTAAGTTCACTTGCTTGGAAACAATTACTACTGAAAACAGTGGGATGTATTTCCTGGTGAATGTCCTTAGGGTTGGTGTCCCTTTTTACAGATTGGAGAAAAAACCAGTTGTTTATTACCCTATAATGGCTGGAGCATAATTCAAACCCAGGTTCAGTCCACTATACTACACTGGTTCACTTTCCAATACTACCATCAGTAATACAGGGATATCAGACTTAATTACTGCATTTGTCTCTTCAACCCCAGTGCCTATAGGCAGTCTTTGGGATGTTTACAAAGTTAGCATCCTAAACAACTGGTAACATGCATTTAGAAGGCAGTAACTTCTCAGAGATGGTTTTGTAGCCTCCTGTGGGGAAAGGGTTTTCATCAGTGCTATAAACTACTTGGAAAAGAAGCAGTCATAAACTTTATTAGGTGCTAGTATCTAGGAAAGTCAGAAATAATGGTTAGAAAGAAAATGACACTTTCAAAACTGAATTGTTCACTTTCATTTCCTAAGCTATAAATAACTCTAGTCTTAAAAGAAGAATAGCGGTTCTTCCCACTTTTGGCCTATAGTTTGGAATGCAAAAATGCCCTCCATTCACACATTGTTGACATCACAGCATGCATCAAGGACACTTTTATTACAGACTTTCTCTTGTGTAAGCAGATCAAATCAATATGCACGGAAATGGACAATTAATATAAATATATACTGAATTTAGACTGCCATTATTTATGAAAGAAGCATGCAAAACTAATGACGCTGCATGAAATGATTGCCTTGGGTCCCAATTATCGGGAGAAAGAGGGGTGTATACTTACTTAAAATAAATAAATGTAAATCAAACACAACACCAAAACTTAATTACTCCAGAGTTAGCCAATGTAATATGCAAGCAAGCTGTGGATTATTGCATTAAGCTGCATGAGCAAATAATAGGAGGAGAGAGACAGATGAGTGTTATATTGAGAATGCTTCACGTCCTTACCAAGTGCATTTCATCTCCTTCAATCCACTGGGTCCATCCACGGCCTTCTTTTTCTCCTTTCTGAACACAAAGAAGTTTATCTCCATCCCACGTCACACAGGTCTAGCAACAGACATAAAATTAATTAGCATGCAATGGTTTTGTCTTCTAAGCTCACATAAATTCAATTTCCTTTCGGAAATAGAACTCAATATTTAATGAAGGAACACAGGCATAACTGCTCTCAGAAGAAGGTGGCAGGTCTCATGAGCTGTCATCTCTTTAAAGGAACAATGGATTGGATCTTGCCAGCTTTTATACTTGATGTGACCTGATTTTTCTTCTCATTGCAGACTCTATCTCCTGAAGATTTTGTCTGCACAAGTCCCATGGTCTTAAATGAATGCATTTATTTATTAAAAGGCTTGTACCCCTTTTGCTCCAGTGAAGGGAGTTTTCTAAAATCCATCAATTTTCTAAAACCCAGCATATTAATTTGTAAAATATAAATTTGCAAAAATAATTACTTTCACCATAAAAAATTACTCCAGCTGTCAACCAATCAACAATGAAAGGCCATCTTGCATTTACTTACACAATTTATACATGCACAGTATTTATTTTATTTTATTTATCAAGTTTCTACTCCGCCCTCCCAGCCAAGGCCAGCTATGACCCCCAGACCTTTTGAAAATAAGTATTTGTTGAAGATCTCTAAACTGATCTAGTTTCCATGCCTTCATTGGGATTAACTTGGTTAAAATCCAAGCACAAAGACTTCAGTTACTTCAGGGGTTAATCTGTCTCAATTGTGCTCTCCAGGGCACTCGATGATATATCAGCATAGATTTGGCAGGCACAGAGGTGGTGTTGCTGTAGTCTACAAGGATTCTATCCCCCTAGCACAGTGTCCCATCCAGAATGCTACTGGTTTTGAGGCTGTGTACCTAATGTTGGGACTGAGGACAGGATTGGGATTCTGCTACTGTACCACCCACCCTGCTGCCTGTCTCCCTACCTGAGCTGACAGAGTTGGTCCCAGCGGTGGTGTTGAGGGCCCCTAGGCTGGTTGTCTTGGGGAATTTCAACATTCATGCCAAGGCATGAATGTCTTGTCAGGAACAGGTCTGAATTTCATGGCCTCCATGACAACCATGGGCCTGTCTCAGGTACTAACCGGTCCTACATATTGTGCAGGTCACATTCTTGATTTGTTTGTTTTTTTGTTCTGGGTAGGACGAATGCTATCTGAGGGTGGAGGAATTGATGATGGTTTCTTTGTCATGGGCAAATCACTACCTGCTTGGGTTTAGACTTACAGGGAAACCAAAACTATGCAAGGGTGGAAGATCTATTAAGATGATTCACCCAATGCTCTGGTTGACCTCTGGAATGAGGAAATGATCCAGGCAATTGACATGGTCAACCAGGTAGCCCCTTGGTTTACTAAGGGGCTGCAGACATTGAAAAGACAAGTAAGACAGATAAAGCAACAGTGGAAGATGACTAGGGCCAAATCTGATAGGACATGCGCAAAACTGATTTTAAAGCATATTCCATGATGGTGATGGCAGCAAAGAAAGAACACTTTCCCGCCACCATTACAATCAGCACTACATTTCTAGCAACTGCAGAACATTGTCTTGGCCCATGAAAATCTCAGCTAGCTTCTTCTCTTCCTGGTCCACAGTTCAAGTTATAATTTTTGGCCCATCAAGTCAGGCAATGAATTTAATAATATTTAGATCATGAACTAGAGAAAGTTGTACTTCATTCATTCATTCATTCATTCATTCATTCATTCATTCGTCAAATTTATATCTTGCCCTCCCCGTGGACGGGCTCAGGGTGGCTACAGGTACAGGTCAAACAGGTAAAGAAAGGGAATATGATAACGAGGATGGAGATTATCTATATGCTTTTAATGTTTAATATGATTTCTTGTAAGAGTGGAATTTAAGGAAAATGAAATGGTAAGATATGTATAAAATATCTGGATATATGTACGCTTAATAAAAATATTATTAAAAAAAAGTCAGGCAATGGTGGCATCCAGTCAGAATGGGTCTACAAGAAAAAACCTCTAGAAGATTGCACCACTTCTCCTCGTCCCCCTCCCATCACAAATCTCAGGTTCCCATGAGAAATTAATTAACTGGCTTCCATCTTTGGCCTTGAAGATGGTAAGAAGCTTGCAGGCCAAAAAAACTTCCATTAGCAACACCTGCAGATCAGTACGGGCCCATCACCATTCACGTTAACCCTTGAGGGGATGGTGGGGAAGGTGCTTTGATTCACAGTATCCTTCTGAATCACCCATATGGACTGGGATTAGGAGGCAGCATTCTGCAGTGGTTCAGGGTAGGTTTTAGGAGGTGGTGCTGGGGGACTGTTGTTCAGCCTGTGGGATCCCACAAGGTTCCATCTTATCCCCTATGCTCTTTATCATCTACGTGAAACCGCTGGGTCATCTGGAGATTTGGGCTGGGTTTTCACCAATATGCAGATAACCCTCAGCCCTGTGTCATGCTTCCAGAAGTTCCCAAGGAGGCTGTAGAAACCCTGAACCAGTGCCTGGAGGCAGTTTTGGAGTAAATGTGGGCTAAAAAACTGAAGTTTAATCCTGACAAGTCAGAAGTACAACTGGTTGGTGGGAAGCCTGACCCAGGATTTAAGGTGTCACCCATTCTGGATGGGGTTGCACTCAGATTGAAGGAACAGGCCTGTAGCGGGCGGTGCTCTTGGACCCAGGCCTACTGCTGGTTAAGCAGGAAATATTACCAACATTAACTGGTTAGCCAGCTGTGGCCTTTCCTGGATAGAAAAGATCTGACCACTCTGGTGCATGCCCTGGTTCCCTCTAGATTAGATTACTGAAATACACTCTGTGTGGGGCTGCCCTTAAAAAGTGTTCAGAAACATCAACTGATACAGAATGTTAAAGTCAGGACTGATGACTGGAGTGGATCATAGGGACCATCATTCCAGTCTCGGCCCACCTTCACTGGCTGCCAATTTGTTTCTGAGCACAATTCCAGGTGCTGGTCTTGACCTTCAAAGCTGTATATGGTTTGGGGCTAAAATACCTGAAAGATCACCTGATCACTTATGAACCTTTTTGACTGTTGATGGTCATCCTTGGAGTCCCTGCTTCATGTGCCCCCATTTTCTGAGAATGGGTGGGTGGCAACCCAGGAGATGGCCCTCTCAGTCATGGTACTAAAGCTGTAGAACTCCCAGGGAGGTTTGTCCGTCCCCGTCCCAGCGGGTGAAGAGTTTTTTTGTTTCATTTGGCATTTCCTAAAAGATCCTTCTTTCCTAACAATATTTTATGTTTTGTATGTATTTTAACTGTTTTCTATGTATTTTAACTCTTTTAAAAGATGTTTTATTTATTTATTTATTTATTTAACTTCTACCCCGCCCTCCCCACTGAAGCAGGCTCAGGATGGCTCACATAAAACCAATAAAAATGTATGGTGTTTAAAGAGAATATTTATAATATGTTTTATAGATGGTATATGACACCCGAGAACTTAGCAAGGTGGTATCTAAATATGTCGAATGCGTGTTGGAAGTGTAAACAAACTGTTGGTTCCTTTTTTCACATGTGGTGGACATGTAAATGTGTAAAAAAATATTAGACCTGGATTCATGAATATTGCAAGATTTGTTGCATTTGACTATACCATTTGTGCCAGATTTTTTTTGTTGAATATGATTCCAGAAACTTTTAACAAATTAGATAAATATCTGATTATTCATCTAATAACTGCTGCTAGAATTCTTTATGCAAAGTATTGGAAAAGAGAAGAAGTTCCTTCTAAGGAGGAAATAATCTATAAACTATTGAAGACTGCAGAAATGGAGAAGAAGAAGAAGAAGAAGAAGAGATTGGACTTATATCCCGTCCTTCACTCCCCAAGGGAGTCTCAGAGCGGCTTACAAACTCCTCTCCCTTCCCCTCCCCACAACAGACACCCTGTGAGGTAGGTGGGGCTGAGAAAGCTCTTTCCCAAGCTGTCCTTGAGGGAACAGCTGGTACAGAGCTATGGCTTGCCCAAGGTCATCCAGCCAGGTGCAAGTGGAGGAGTGGGGAATCAAACTCGGTTCTCCCAGATTAGAGTCCGTGCACTTAACCACTACACCAAACTGGCTCTCTCACCAAACTGGACAACTTAACATTGAAATTAGCAGACAAAAGAGAGGAAATCTTTGAAAATAACTGGTCAAAGTTTTATGAATGGTTGGATGAACACTATAAAAATGAATCAACTCTAATTATATGCTCCTCTAAAACGAGGATAAGTTGATTTGGTGAAATAGATACTGATGTTAGTAGAAATGTTAATGTAGATACATATAGTACAGACTCTGTCTCTGTTTGTATGTGTTTTTTATCTTTGTATGTTTTTTTCTTGGTTTTTCTTTTTCTTTTCTTTGCTTTCATAAAAACTTAATAAAACGATTTTAAAAACCCCAATAAAATAGTATATGTTACAATATAAAAGGTATGTTTTAATGAGGTATGTTTAGGCAAGGGGGTTATTTTAATGGTTTTATAATGGATTTTATCATGTAGGTTTTAATTTGTTAGCTGCTTTGGTGGCCCTTGTAAGAGCAGAAAGCTTGGATATAGTTTTTTAAACAAATAGATATATTAACTTGTTTTGAATTCAAACAAGTGTCGAGGAAGGTGAACTGAACAGGGCAACCATTCCTGTTGTCATAGGCTAGCCAGCTGCCACCTCCTCCTCTGAGGAGGCGGAAATGGAAGAGTTGGGCTCTGCATCAATGGAATACCTACCTGAGTAGCTGGATCAAGAAGCAGATGCAGTGAGGGAAGCATCAGGAAGTGAGAATGCTTTATAGCTGCAGCCAGGCTATTCATTATGGCAGGAGAAGAAAGAAATGACACAGAGGTCAGCAGGGCTATTTTTGGGCAGGAATGCACAGGAATGGAGTTCCGGCTGGCTCCTGAGTTGGCCACACCCAGCAGGAACTCATTAGCATAATAGGCCACACCCAACAGCAGAAACTCATTAGGATTGGCTACATTAGGGGTATGTGGCCTTACATGCAAATTAATTCCTGCTACAAAAAAAAGCCCTGGGTTTTGACAACAAACAAGGTGAACAGAATAAGAAGCAAAAGGTGGGTGTGGCTGGATGACCACTCTTCTGGTAACGTGGGGGTGTGGCCTAATATGCTAATAAGCTGTGCTGTCAGTGGTGTGGCTTAATATGCTAATGAGTCTCTGCTGTTGGGTGTGGCCTATTATGCTAATGAGTTCCTGCTGGGCTTTTTCTACAAAAAAAGCCCTGGAGGTCAGAGTGTCAGTCACCACCAGTGTCTCCTGATCCAGCAGAGCACAGAAGAAGGAGAGAGCGCCTAACAGCTCAAGAGAGATGAAGGAGTGCCTGTCTGATTGCCCAGCAGTGATCAGTATTAATTCCTGGAACAGAGTCTTTGCAGGATCAGGAATGAGAAGCTGGTAGTGAAGCAAAGGACTTGGACCTGGAGAACGATGAACAGGCTAAACTAGGCTCAATGTGGGAGGAACTTTGCATGCCACACACCTCTATGAGCTGGTCTGCTCACTTTGTATTCTGTCCTTGCTAACTGTTGTTTGTGTTCACAACTAGAAACCCAGACCTTGCAATGTGCACTGATTTATTATTTATTTATTTGATTTCTAAACTGCCCTCCCTCTTAACTTGGCTCATGGTGGTGCACAACATTCTAATACAGTTCTAAAACATTGCAATTAAATTTGCATAATTTAACTTGTAAATATTTATAAATTGTCAACCAGTCAAGATAAAAATAGTAAAAACAGTGCAATGTAAGCTATAGATGGTGTTAAACAGTATACATTTCTTCCCTCCATGAGGGGGGGAAGATAATGGGGCTGGATAATGGTGGTAACTGTTGCTGTCCTCAGCCATAAACCTGGAGGAACATCTCTGTCTTGCATGCCCTGTGGAACTGTGTTAAATCCTGCAGGGTGTGGATATCTCCAAGCAGAGGGTTCTAAGCCCTGGGCCCTCTTTACCTCTGACCCCTGCATTGAACCTTTGGGTCCCTGACTTTGGACTGGTTTGTAGACCTTGCTCTTGCCTTGTTGATTGTCATTGTATTTGTGTATTCTGGAAACTCTGGGTAGAGTAACAGTGCCAAGCTTTGCCCTGAATGTGACACCTGCAAGCTTAACAATGTAATGTATTACAGAAGGCTTCAGGTTACTTGAGAAACCATCCAGACTCCAGTTCTCTGTTTCAGATTGAATAGAGCAATGGTAAAACAAAATTTGGGCAACAGATTTGGGTTGAACCCAAATATATGTTGGCTTGTTAAGGTAGCAGTATTAATTACAGGTATTACTGTTTGTGTAGTTAATTAGAATTCATACCATAACTTAAGTTATCTTAGTTTTTGATTCTGAATTATTATCAAGTAAAATTCCCCAATCAATATAAATATAAAAGCTTAAATTAAGAGCATCTTTGGCTCAATTTAAATACGATAATATGAAAGTAAAGGGCTTCTCCAAGCAACTCTGAATGGGCTCCTCATCTTGTTATACTGTGATGTGACATATGCAAAGCAGGTGTGTGTGCTTACTTTCCATACCAGAGATTTGCAGTCAGTTCAGATTCCATTCCTGCGTACTAACTAAGCACTTGTCACTGTTTTGTATAGGTATGTCTTTGGATTAAATGAGAAGCTGAGTTGATAGCAAAGCCATACAAGTAAACTCTGTGCCTCATCAGTGTCTTGTTTAAAACATACAAAAATCTGTATTTACTGAAGATATCATTTCCACAGACCTATTAATGCCAGAGACCTATCTTTGCTTCTTTTCATCCTACAACTTGTGTAACCAGGGTCCCACCCAACCTAGTGAAGCCAAATATAGAGCAGGGGTAGCCCATTAGAAGGGCCATGGGGTCAGTGGTAGAGCATCTGCTTTACATTGCCAAAGATCCCAGGTTCAATTGCCAGCATTTCCAGCTAAAAGTATCAAATAGTAGGTGATGTGAAAAAGCTCTCCCTGAGATGCTGGTGGGCCACTGCCAGTCTGAGTAGACAGTACTGATCTTGATTGACCAATGGTCTGTGTAAGGCAGCTTTGTGTGATCTATGACTCAGTAAACCTCCTCATTTTGCTGCTGGACTAAGACAACAACAAGGATATGTGTGTACCAAAAGATATATATGTGTGTGTGTGATACATTTTTCCTGACACGTCAAAAGTTGTACAGGTCAACCTTGCTGGTCAAAACTTCAACTCAGTGCTTCATTAAGCAGTCAGATATGAAGATAAGATATAAGTCACTGGCACGAAATGGTAAATCATTTATATCCCACTCAAAGAAAATATTTTTGTGTCCATTTATCATGCACTGAAAGCAAAATACTGTGCTGGTTTCAAGCATTTCTCATGGCAGTTCTTTTCAGCTTCTGTGTATGTTACAAACAATTAAGGTTTCAAGAAAAACCACAATTCATAATCAGGTAAAGCAGGCAACCTGGGCCCACGGGAGAATTTAGAGGAAACAAGCATATAAAATGAATCACTAAAAGAGTGTCAGGGCGGATGGTAATAAGGAAAGTACTCTTTGCAATCTTCCCAAATTAGCTCTCTCCAGGAATAAGAAACTCAGAGTCAAACTACATATTATGCGTGGGATCCAGGATAAGATCTCATGAAATTTCCTTTAAGGTTAAAAAACAGCTGGCATGGAGGAGAGCAATTTGGATTAGGTGATGGTGCTTGGCAGGGGACGTTAATCCCTTTCTCATTTGTCCCCCCCCCCAATTGAAATTACTTTCTCTTTTTCCTTCCCCCCCCCCCCCACTGTCTGTGTCTTTCACACAATAGACATTCATTTTTTTTCTTATTGAAATATCTCTTTCTCTCTTTCCCTTTTCTTTTCACTTTCTGTGTCCTCCTCATACATTGTTTTTAGACACAGTAGGACAAAAATATAGGCACAATTCAGGTACATGTCTTTTTTTCCTTACTGGTGAAACTAGCAGCGGAGCAGAGGAATTAGTTTTGTGGAAGTGGCACCACAGAAAGGGTTAAACTCCCCTCTCCCCCCTCTCCAGAGCCTTGATCCAAATTATTGCTTTTGGATGTTGTTTATTGTAGACACCAGAAGATTCGTTGAGGGATCTCCCATGAACACAATTTGTGCCTCAGTCTAAAGGTAAAAGAGAGAAGCAACCATTCTTGTTGAAAATTTCAGTTCATATTTTTAAAAGGAACTTTCCTTTCTCATCCTTCAAAAGAAATCTGAAGAAAGCCACCTGATGCTGCTTTGCTGCTGACACAAGTCTTGCTCTGTAACACGTGCAGATGGGAGATGGCCTGGGAACTCTATCAATGCTATTCAGAGCTCTTTGGAAGAGGCATGGGGTATTTGTAAAATAAATGAATACATACCTAAGAGCAGCATGCCATGTTCATAAAGAAGCACCTCATTTTATTATATCTTAATAAATTATGCAGGAAATAACAAAGGTATGAAGTGTTAAGATGTTTATGGTGAAAGCTAGGTACTTTCCTGCTGGTCCAAATCAGAGCAGAATCATACAGTTGGAAGGGTCCTCCAGGGTCATCTAGTTAACCCCCTGCACAATGCAGGAAATTCACAAATACCTCCCCTCCGCACCTCCAGTGACTGCTGTTCCACACCCAGAAGATGGGTTTTGGCTTGCAATGAATTGAGTGTGTGTCCTTTGACAAGCTAGGGGCATTTGGCATCAGCCCTACAACTGCAGTGGGGAACTGGACAATATTAACCTACTTTATATGGCTGTTTTGAGAATTACTGTCAATGTGCCAAAGTGCTTCAGGCACTTCAAGGTGCTTCCTAAATGCTGATCATTTATTTTTAATCAAGATGGGAATTGGACTGCTGGAAACAGATTTAATGGCTTTGGATCCTTGCGGCAGAGCGACTTGCAGCTCCTGCATTCAACATGTTATGGTGAGAGAAGTTGGGGGGGGGGGGGGAGGTGGGCATGCTGGGAAAAGCCCAGGCGGTGTGGGGCTTCCCCTGCTTGCCTGCTAAGCAGAAGAAGCCCGGCAAAGCTCCCCCGCCTTTCCTAGCTTACCCACCAAGGTGGGTGTGCTAGGAAAGGCCTGGGGTGTGTGGGGAGGCATTTAAATGCCCCCCATGGCTTCACCTGCTTGCTTGCTGAAGCAGGTGAGCAGGAGAAGCCTGGCAAAGCCCCCCCTTTCCTAGCTCACCCGCCTTGGTGGGTAAGCTAGGAAAGGGGGGGGGGGAGCTCCTGGGAGTGGGGTGTGGGGAAGCCAGCTGGAACACTGTTCCAGTGCGTTCCTGCCCCAAAATAGTCCTGCTGGAGAGCACCACAGCAACAAATACACTATAAATACATGTAAATAAACACCCTATACATACATGTTGATGGGGTCTGAACTAGCAGAGACTGACCAAGAGAGAGATCTTGGAGTCACAGTAAATAACTCAATGAAAATGTTGACACAGAGTGAGACTGCAATAAAAAAGGCCAACACTATGCTGGAGGTTATTAGGAGGGAAATTGAAAACAAATCAGCCAGTATCATAATGCCCCTGTATAATGCCACACCTCAAAAAAGATATTATAGCATTGGAAAAAGTGCAGAAAAGGGCAACTAGAATAATAAAAGGATCGGAACACTTTCCCTATGAAGAAAGGTTGAAGTGCTTGGGGCTCTTTAGCTTGGAGAAACAATGGCTGAAAAGTGACATGATCGAGGTTCATAAGATTATGCACTCAATGGAATTGCTGAGCAGTCAGGTTAGACCAGATAAAAGGAAGCACTTCTTCACCTAAAGAGTGATTAACAAATGGAATTCACTGCCACAGGAGGTGGCGGCAGCTACAAGCATGGATGGCTTCAAGGGGGAATTAGATAAATACAAGTGGAGACCTGCAAGAAACTTGCAGGATAGTTATCCCATTCCTCACACCTTTGCTTCCTCCCTTCTCCCCCTACCTCTCTCACGTTCTTTCTCCCTTCTGCCCCCCTTTCTTACTCTCTCGCTCTCCTCCATGTATGTTACTTCCTCTCTCTTTCTGACCTGTCATCATTCCCTTTGCTTTTCTGCCTTCCCACCTCATCACTCTTTCTCTCTCTTTCTGCCTCCCACCTCAAATCCCACCCTCCCCAGGCTCCACCTCTCAAATGTCTGGGAATTTCCCAACCTGGAGTTGGCAACACTATTTCCTTCCCACCCAACAGCCAACCTACCTTTATCTGTCTTCAGCTTTCTATCTCCACCCCCCTCCCCTGCAGCCTCTACCTAGGAAAATTACAGTCTTTCTCCACAATGAGGACTAAAGCAGCTTACATTATTATTTCCTCTTTGTTTTCTGCACAACAACCCTGTGAGGTTGGTTAGGCTGAAAGTATGTGACTGGTCCAAAATCTCCCAGTCAGCTTCCACTGCAAGATGGGGATCTGAACCTGGGTCTCGCAGATCCCAGTCTGAAGCTCGAACTGTTGCACCACAGTGGCTTTCATACGGTGGCTGCTGATGAACTGTAGCAAAACAGCTGGGCCTAATTAAGTCATGCAAATCAGGTGGTATCAAGTCACACAGAGGGTGCTGCCTAGGGATGCCAGCCTCCAGATGGGACCTGGGGATCCCCTGGAGTTACTGCTCATCTCCAGACTACAGAGATAACTTTCCATGGAGAAAATGGATGCTTTGGAGGGGGGAGTTTATGGCATTGTACCTCACTGAGGTCCCTGTCCCCCCCAGGCTCCACCCCCAAATCTCCAGGAGTTTCCCAGCCTGGATCTGGATCTGCTGCTGGTGGCTGGGGGGATACTTGGCAACCCTAGACTGCTGCCAGTAAAATCCCTGCCTTTGACTGACAGAAACAGTTGGAACCTCCCCCCCTCCCCCGAACATTCTAATCTCCTCACAGTTGACGCCTGGAGCTGAGGCCATTTCAAAAGGTATTTTGGGGGATTCTATGGTCCCTGAAAGGGTTTTTTAACTTTTCGGATTTTTCTGCACATGGTGGGAGTGCCCCCTGTGTGTAGGAAAACCTCTCCCCCCCAAGGGCCCCCTAGCTCGGATTTAGATATCCACACGGGGGGGGGCCCTTCGCTATTAGATATATAGATATGGAGCAGAGGTATAGATAGGAACTCTCAGTCTGGGGCAAGTGATGCACTGTATTCATGGTGCTTGTGGGAGGCAACAGTGGGAGTGCTTCAAGTGTCCTGGCCCCACTGGTGGACCTCTGGAGAGCACCTGGTATTTTTGGCCACTGTGTGACAGAGTGTTGGACTGGATGGGCCACTGGCCTGATCCAACATTGGTTTCTCTTATGTTCTTACGTTCTTAATCCACAGCAGACTTGCACTCATCCAAACAACAGAAATAGTTGTGGCCTGCTCCAGCAGTTGATGTCAAAACATTGTAACTCTGTTTAACACTGCACAGTTAAGGTGATTAATAACTTGCCTTATACTGCATCACAGTATTGGTCCAACTGACAAACAAATCAGCTAGTATCATAATGGTGTGACCTCATTTGGAATACTGTGTACAGTTCTGGTCACCACACCTCAGAAAGGATATTATAGCATTGGAAAAAATGCAGAAAAGGGCAACTAGAATGATAAAAGGGTTGGAACACTTTCCCTATGAAGAAGGGTTGAAGCGCTTGGGGCTCTTTAGCTTGGAAAAATGACGACTGAGGGGTAACATGATCGAGGTTTACAAGATTATGCTTGGGGTAGAGCAGGTACAGAAAGAAATACTTTTCTTCTTTTCTCACAATACATCTCTTAGCAACTGTGTTTTGTGGACATCTATCAACTGTTACTCCTCTTAGTTTTGTGGACATTTATTAACTAGGAATTTGTCGAACTGTATTTGACTATTTACACCAGTGTCTTTGGAATGGATCAGGAGGTGGTGGTGGCTACAAGCAGGGATGGCTTCAAGAGGGAATTGGATAAACATATGGAGCAAAGGTCCATCAGTGGCTATTAGCCACAAGGTATAGATAGGAGCTCTCAGTCTGGGGCAAGTGATGCTCTATATTCTTGGTGCTTGGGGGGGGGCAACAGTGGGAGAGCTTCTGGTGTCCTGGCCCACTGGTGGACCTCCTGATGGCACCTGGTATTTTTGGCCACTGGTGGACAGTGCTTGACTGGTTGGGCCACTGGCCTGATCCAACACTGGCTTCTCTTATGTTCTTATGTCCCTTACAGTCTACCCAGTGTGGCAGCAGAGCTCCAAGACCTGAAGCAGAAGTCTTTCCCAAACCTGTCACCTAAGTTCCTTTAAATAAGAAAAGCAAGATACTGAATATGGGTATTATGCATGCAAAAAAGATGATACTGAGCTATGAAGCCCTTTCAGTTCAGAGGAGATGTTGAAAGTAGGTCCATAGCTAAGGGGGCCTGGGGATCTCCAGGAATTTTAACTCATCTCCAGACAACAGTTCCCTTGGAGAAAATAGCTGCTTTGGAGAATGAACTCTATAGTATTATGTTCCACTGAGGTCCATGTCTTCCCCAGGTTCTATCTCCAAAATTCCAAGGAAGTCCCAATTTTCCCGAGCTGGTACCCTACCCATAGCAAAGAGGACATTTTCTATTGCATATTTTATGTTGCCTTCTATTGTTATTTTGTCTTCTGATTACTGAGCTGTTGCTTGGTTTCCTTGACTGTTTTGATGCATTTAAAAAAAAATAAAACTGAATTCCATAATTAAAATTTTATTCTGTTGGAATCCATTTTAGTGGGATCTTATATCAAGCAATGGTATAAAAATGACTGGAAGGATGACTAGTAAAATCTTATTTACTTTCCCTCAGTTTATCAGTTTTTCATCCAGTAAACGCAGACTGAGTTAAAATAAGTGGCTCATAAACAACCAGTAGCCAGAGGGGAGAAAAACAGAATCAAAACTACTGAACAATGACCTATACTGTGAATACAGTTTGGGTTTTGTGAGAATGGATAATTTGTTGTCATGCAGAGAAAAGGCTAGCTTTGTGCACAAATTATGGACTATGTATAGTCCACCCAGCCGGAGCTAATTTCACTGAAATCAGAGGCATTAAGTCGTTAAACTGGTATGAGGCCGACCCATAACTTGTGCCTACTTAACATCCGAATGACCAGTAAGAAGGAACTCACCACAAGCCCTTCAATCACTTTTGACTCACGTAGAGTTGGCTCACAGGCCATGAGAAACCTTTTCACCAGAAGGGGGAGCCCCTATTCAGCATTTCTAGTCTGTCTAGAGGCGAAGGCTGACCTTGGGAAAACGCAATGATTTTTACGGCTCTTTTTTCCTACCAATATTTAAGTGATTTAGCATGGCTTTGGAAAGACAGGAGGCAAGGGATTTGTTAACCTAGCATTCTCATAATCTACGATTTCCAGTAATCCATTTTGTCACCTTTCAGAAGCATGAATCCACACTCGTTTGAGTGGAGTTAGCCAATATGTATATATATTACCTCACTCACTTTTCTCGACAGTTTGAACAGGACAAAGCATACCGAATGCAAGTCCTGTGGCTGGGCAATTGCTCTCATTTCAATAGTGTTTGTACAGGATTCCTGAAAAAAATGCCATGGAAATTAAGGAAAAATGGCAGTGTTTGACAAGATACTCCCAAGATAGATTCAGATGGGTAGCTGTAATGGTCTGAAGCAGCAGAACAAAGTTTGAGTCCAGTGACAACTTTAAGACCAACAAATTTTTATTCAAAGTATAAGCTTTCCTGTGCAGGCACACTTCTTCATAGACAATGAAATGGAAGTTCCCAATCCATACATATAGGTAGAGGGTGAGCAGTAAATTAGCATACAGCATAATGAAGAAGTTTAACAGATTCAAGGACCAAACAGGAATAACAAGCTTAGTTTATACGGTTACCACTTGTTAGAGTTTAATTCCAGGGGAAAACATAGTGAAGGAAAAAATTATGTCAATCAATCTCCAATTCTGACATATTTATTTCCTTCACTATGTTCCCCCCATGTATGCTAATTTATTGCTCACCTTCTACCTATATGTATGGACTGGTAACTTCGATTTCATTGTATATGAAGAAGTGTGCACGCACACAAAAGCTTATATCTTGAATAAAACTTTGTCGGTCTTAAATGTGCCACTGGACTCAGACTTTGTTAAGATACTCCTAAGTATACTTTCTTCCAAGCTCAGGGCAATGCTATTTTTCTAAATACAATCAGTTAGAACTAGTGCAGTTTTGTATGATAGCAATCCAGCCTCATGACCAACATATAACCAAAATCAGGATTCCTTATGTGACATCAATGTATAGGAATATCAGTTCCTCTAGCCTGATGGTTCCTGTACTGGAATGGCTCGGAGAACAGGACTCTGGACTTTACCACTGTGTATATAGTCCAGACTAGCCTGAGCTTGTCAGAACTTGGCTGCAAAGCAGAGTCAGTCCTGGCCAAGGGTGTCAAGTTCTTATTTTTCCGGGAGGATGTCCCCCCGCTGCTGCCGCCATGAGCCTCTCTCCCCCCTGCTCCCCTGCACTCCCTCCTGAGGCCATCAGGGCAATGTGTCCAGCGTGATGGCATCACCTGGTGCCATAGAGCTTTGGGGCAATTGCTAGAGCATCGCCCCTTCAACGTGCCCGGCGTGATGACATCACTTCTGGGTGACGCCATTAAGCTGGGCACGTTGCCCTGATGGCCCCCAGGAGGGAGGGAGTCGGGTGGGGGGGAGAGACTCTCGGTGGTGGCGAGGAAGTGCAGGGGAATCGGGTGGGGGGAGAGACTCTTGGTGGTGGCGAGGAAGGCATGGCAGCGGGGAGGCACAGCAGCAGACGAGCACCCCACTTCACTGGGGCTCAGTCCCCCCAGGGAAATTTCAGGGGTGGCCCCAGCCCTCGAGCCCCCCCATAGTTGACGCCTATGGTCCTGGCTAGTATTTGGATGAGAGACAAAGAATGAAGGCTGGGGTTGCTATGCAGAAGAAGGCAATGGCAAAATCCTTTGAGGGGTCACCATAAATTGATTGTGACTTGACGGCACATTTATTATTATAATTATATATTCTCACTGCATTGTTTTCTACTTATGCAATACCATTTTTGCATGGTTTAACATATCATGTCTAATACTCTGTGTTTTGTTTCACATTTTTGTAATTTTAATCTTAATACATCACTTATTAGCTATCTCATCCAATTTTGCATCAATTACACTATGTAATCTGTGGTGAGAAAGGTGAATTATAAACATAATAAATAAATAACACTATGAGATACATATGGCTGAGAGAATGACTAGTCCAAGGTCAAGTGATTTTCATGAAAATCAGGGATTTTAACTGGGACTCCCAGGGCCCAGAAGATTCTAACCACTACACTACACTGACTTAAAATTTGTATGTCATGAAAGACCTACTTATATAAGGTTGCATAGAAAACACTGTTGTGTGCTGGTCACTAGACAACGTTGGCTTGCCAACAGTTGCTACTCTTTGTGACTAAAAGGCTGTGTAATTTAGAGTTCTAATCCTCTTTGTTTCAGACTTCTATTTATCCTGTCATCTTTATCTTGCTCTTTCTCCATGTTGCTCAGGGTGGCATACGTGACCCTTACCCTCACCATCCTGGTGAGAGGTTGGGGGCTGGGGTAGAACGACTGGCCTAACTTCATGGCTATGGATATTTGAATTTGAACTACAACCCTAGCCTGGCTCTCTTAACATATTTTATTGACCATACAAATTCTAACAGCACTAGAAATAAGACCCAATGTGGAAATAAATACAATGGTCTCTAGAAAGAGGCTCTGGGTGGGTGCCCCAGCCTTGGGCACTCAGCATCAATTTGCTGTGGCGACCTGAGCAGGGTATAATGACACAGAGCTTACATTTTTCTCCAGGGGAACTGATCTCTGCCATCTAGAGAGCAGTTGTAATTCTGAGTGATCTCCAGCCCTCACCTGGAGATTGGCAACAATGGTTCCCCCGGAGGAAATGGCTGAGTGGAGTCTATGGCATTGTACCTAAGGTCCCACCCCTCCTCAAACCCCACCCTATCCAGGCTCCACCCCTCAAATATCCATGGTTTTCCCAACTTGGAGTTGGCAATCCTATCTCCTTCCCAGCCAACCATCAACCTACCTTTATCTGCCCCCCTGACTTCAGCTTTTTTAATTCTGAGTGATCTCCAGCCCTCACCTGGAGATTGACAGCAATGGTTCCCCTGGAGAAAATAACTGCTTTGGAGGGTGAACTCTATCACATTCTATTCAGCTGAGGCCTCTGGCTTCCATAGACTCCACCACAAAACCTCCAGGAATTTCCTGAATTGGAGTGGGTAGGCCTGGAATGGGCCTCCTGCCTTTGCCTTTTTACTGACAGAACCAAGCTTGGTTGCCTAGCAGCAGTCACTGGGGGAAAAGTTAGCCCCACAGGAACCAAGCAGGAGAAGTGTCTTCATCAGGAGAGACAGCCATTTTGGCAGTTTATTCTGTCAGGGAACAGTGGCCAGGCTGGCAGTGGGTGGGAGAGAAAAGTGGACCCAGCACCCAGCCAATGGCACACAAGTACTCTCCCACAGCACAGCCAGTGGGAGAGCTGGAAAGTGCCAGCTTTCTGCAGATACAGAAATGAGAGTGAACACTAGTAGTCTGCTTCAGCCTCTCAAGTAGGTTCATGGCTGAGGTGAAAACTGAACCAGAAACTTATTTCCCAGCCCACGCATCCCTGCATTGCTGGATATGGCACTACTGTTTTACTCTGGCAATAATTCAGAACTGGATTTTCCCATTTGAATAAATTTAGGATTGACTACCATAGTGCAATGATAGCACAATACCTGGGAATATGTGGACATAGCTTCATGATGTCAGACATCCTATGGCAGCTATTTTCTATTTGTAGGTGTGGAGCTGAAGAGACTTCAGTTAGTTCATACTCTTAAAAGGTGTGGAGCTGACCATGGCTTACAGATTCATGCATCATGTCCCTCTAGGATTACCTACTTTTTTCTGCATGCCATCATAAAGGATTTCCAAGGCTCTCTGAGATAACATTTGCTTGCACAGCAAATGAAGAGTTTAGCCTCCAGCCCTGCCAGCCAACTCAAATTCCTCTCACATGAATTTATTTTTAAAAGTACCACTGAATCAAAACTTGTAACCTTCTACCCATGACTGACTTTTATAATAAAGTGCCCTATTTCTGATGTTCATTTTTGCACATGGCAAGATCCCTATGAGATTCTAAATTTAAAATCAATTTAAGTAACATATTTATATCCCACTTGTGTATTACAGACAGTTCTAAACTAACAAAAATACTAAATAACATTATCTGTCCCATCAATAGTTATACATTACTCCAAAGACAGCAATAAAAGAGAGGGCTACACTTTGAAACACATCATAATACTGAACAGACAGCAGCACAATAATTTAAAATAATAAGATTTAGGCGTGGTGCCCAAAAGACAATAAGGTAAGAGTCAGGCAAATGTATGGGAAGGTTTTCCACTATGGGAGAACCACCACAGAAAACTCTTGTATGGTGAACTGTGCTTTTTTATGTGATACCATAAAAGAAGTTCTGAGGTTTATTACATTATAGAAAACTTTACCTTTGATTGCTAGCAAATATTTATTTATTAGGTTTTTTTTAGTTGCCACTCACCCAGAGGGTCTTGCAGTGACTCACAAAACTTCAAATCCTATTACAATACATATAAAATCTTACTTTGATACAACAAATAATTAACTATTAGCTAAACAATTCTGCCCAGGCAAAAGGCAGGACCTCTAGGTAGCAGTTTCTGTTAAAGGCCCTAGCAGGCAGGGGGTGGTCTGAGCAGGTGGAAGAACTCAACCTAGATGGCATAAAGCTATAAAATATCAGATTTTGTAGCCTAAATTCACATACAAAAGAAATATTAAAAATGTCTCTTTAGTGGTTTTATGATAATCACACAAATGTGAAAAACATTCAAAAGGAAACCTTATCTTCATTACTGTTATTCAAAACACAGTCCTAAAAACATTTTGGCAGCAACCCAAGCTTGGAAATAATATTTGTTCATTTCATGAGATTTACTTCTGCATAATCAGGCTTAAAAATGAAGTGGGGTTGCCAACAAGACTGGAGAAAAATGTCTGTCCCTTTAACAGAGGTTTAACCTGTGGAAGTAGCCAGCTGAAGCTTTTCATGGCATGGAATATATAATATCTCATCAAGCCTCTGTTAAGTGATAGGCCTTTCTCTCTCTCTCGGCAGTTGGCAACCCTAGTGTTTTAAAAAAATTGTTTACTGTATTTATCCCCCACTTTTCTCTCCAACAGGGACCCAAATTGGCTTACAACTTTCTCCCCTTCTTCATTTTCTCCTCACAACAATCCTGTGAGATAGGTGAGGCTGAGAATGTGTGACTGGCCCAAAGTCACCCCCCCCCCCCAGCTTCTACTGCAGAGTGGGGATTTGATTCTCCCAGATTCTAGTCTGGTACTCTAACCCCTACACCATGCTGGCTCTCACACTGTTAAGCTGATAGATGAAGATGGTATCTGAAGAAGTGAGCAGTGACTCACAAGAGCGAGCTCAGACCCTTCCACAAATTTTGTTAGTCTTTAAGGTGCTACTGGACTCTTATTTTGGTCTACTGCTGTTAAACTGGAACTTCATGCTACAAGGAAACCATGAGGTTCCCGACTCTTTGCTTCATAAGGCAAAAATAGGCATGGGGGGGGGAGTATAAACATGGGGAAATAAGAGGGAAGGAAAATAATTCTTGACCCTTCTATGTCGGCCAATTGTTCCTTGTGAATGCCCCCCATTGTTTATTGTTTTTAACCTAGGTGAAGCTAAATGGTCTTGGGGCACCACTTGCAGGGGAGACTCACCAGCTGCAGGAGGAGTTAGGCTCTCTTACTTCCCATCTATTGTTCCTCCCACTACAAATTCTTCATCCTTGCATTTGTGTTTCCTGGTGGCTGTGGCTGCTGTCTTATAATTCTGACCTAAGTCAGTTTCACAGTGAAAACCCTTTCACCCATCACAGAAAGTGGCAAAAGAAAAAAATGTGAATGATTCATGCTTTCACTTTTCACACTGCAGTCAGTAATGGGGAAACTAATCTACCTCCTCTGCAAGCATGTGATTTATCAGCTCAATCTGCATCTGAAGATCACACTTCCCTCCTTTCCCAATGCAGAACATGCACAATGTCTTTTCCCCCTATATTGGAGTGGAAGATGATTTTGTGTGTGTGTTCTTCTTCATGTACCTCTTCCTGTGATGTGCAAAAGAGTCCTGAATGCAATGCAAATTTGCTGTATTATTCAAATGCATTATACTAATTCAAATAGTTTAAATTCTTGGGTTGGGTATGTTTGGCAATCTTTTCTTGTTTAGTAACTCACATATTAAGAACTATGATCAGAAACAATCCTGCTGGGATTTACGCTGGGAGAATAAACACTTCAGCCACCCCAACCCTAAGAAACTTCATTATTCTTTGAATAACTAGAATGTTTTTGCTTAGTGACTCCTAGCTGGGAGATGCACAGTTTCCTTAAAATGTAATTTAACTTCATAGCTTCTAGTACTAATACCGCTGGTTCCACTTCCAATTGGGCATGAAACATACTAAATCTTCCCTACTGCTCTCCATTCTCTTAAAAAATAAATATGCTTCTTTAAATGATTATAAGTGTATCCTGTGGCAGTCAGCGCCAGCAACAGAAGGGACTAAAAAATGCCCAAGAGAACTGGCAGGAATAGCTGTATCCACAGCAGGCTCACAGAATTCCCTAGAAGGCAACATGTGTTTACCCTGGAGATAACACCTGTCCTGAAAGCTGCACAAGTCTCCTGATTTCCAGACTTTAAGCCTACCTTAGATGATGCCATTTAGAAAATGAAACGATTTGTGAATGTAATACAGCATGGATGTGGAATATCCATCAGCACTTGCTGTTGCTGTCAAGATGCTGGATTATGGTATAGTCTCTGAAGGCTCTCAGAATATTTTTGGCCCTGACATGTTTATGACACTACATGGTACCAGCACTGACCCTGGACAAGGACTGGCTTCTGTAGATCTGACTTTTAATATAGCAGAAGTCAAACTGAAGAACCAAGAGATAAATTTGCACGAGACAGCATCCATTTGTGAGCATCAACTTGCGTTTCTAACATACACACAAGAAATCAATCAGAAACTGGCTATAGACAGTCATAATGCTAGGCAATTAGCATTTATAGATATCTGCACATGGCTATTAGATATACAGATCATATAGCCCCAATATGACAGACCAGCCAGATCTTGTCAGAGCATGAAAGATAAGAAAGGTCAGCAATGGGCAGTAGTTGGATAGGAAACTACCAAGGAAGACAAGTTGCTATGCAGAGGAAGGCAATGACAACTCACCTCTGCTCATATCTTGCCTTGAAGACCTCATGAGGTAGAACTTCATGGGATCCACATGTGCCAGTTGCAGCTTGACAGTGTACACACATACATACAAACAGAACATTGTCTGTGATGTTGTTTTAAGACAGAATGGGAACTGCATCACAACGTTATTGTATAGATTTTTGTCTGCATTGCAATTCCATGGTGTTCCACCTGCACAAATGAACTAGATCCTGTTTACTTAGGATGAAGTGCAAGAGGGAATGAACTTGTTTCCTCCTAAATGCCAGCAGTACTGCAATCAATCTCTCGATTAATCAAGACCCAATTTTTCATTTGTTTAAAATTGGTTGGGCAGGGCTGCTATTATTATACTTCAGCACATCTGTAAACCTGGAAAGAACATAGAGATAAAATGATCCTTTGCTTTCCCCCTTGTTAACTGCAGCTGTGCATGGGTGTAGGAGAGGATGGACTGGGACCACAGCACTGAGAGTAGCTGAGCACTACTTCCCTTTCCATTTCTTCAGTGGAACTAACACCACTTCAGCCCCAAGCCTAACTTCTCCTTCCCACAGCTACTAGTCTGTATTTGACCACATTCTGAAAACTTCAGGACTCTGAAAGTTTCTTAAGAGAGGGCAGCAATTTCTGCTGATTCCCTCATTCCCATGATGCTAGTCCTGAGAGTCTGCTGACACATGAGGCCAATTTTGAGAGGCTCTGTGTGTTGCAGTGCAAAAGGAAAAATCCAGAGATATTAGCACCCCTTTAAAGAAAATTTAAGGACACTTAAGTTTTCTTGACTGCCTGGTTTGTATACTGGTCAGCATTTATTTAAAGAAGCAGGATATCCAATCACAAATCCTCTGTCTTCTCAATTTGAATTTTATGCACTAGAGAGACTGCATTTGAATCTGACAGGCTTGGAATTATATACACATGCCTCCTGCTTCCTTTCAAATGGAAGCAAGGACGAATGTCAAAATGCTATTTTTTCCACCGTTGAATTCAGCAGGCTCAGGAAAGTTAAATCTTATCTTTCTTCTGCCCCCACTCAAAAAAAATGCTTCATACATAAAACTAAGAAACATTTTCTAAATCTGTACAGGATCATTTGGTTCCTTTGTGGTTTTCAGTTCTGCAAGTGCATTACAATCTAACAGCAAAACTGAATAATAAAAACACAAAATGTGAACACCTGGTAAAATGATCCCCAGTCCTTACTGTGGCTTATCCTCAAGTGATCCTGATCTTGTTTCCTTCACACTCTCAATGTTTTAAAATGGCAGTAAGACCAGGAAATGGCAGAATTCTACCAACATCACCAACCCGACTTCTGTTCCTGCAAGGGGTATCAATAACGTGTTGTCTTTCCACACTGGACAGGCTAGTGCTGCAAATCCATTGAAACTTTTTAAAAAGTCACAATCTATCTCAGGCTGGAGGAGGAGAGGAGAATGATGTATGTCACTTTAGGTGGGGAGAAAGCTGAGTATAAATGAAGTAGATAAATAAATAAATGGTTCACCAGTACATAAACTGGAGTCCCCATATCAGCTCTATAACTAAATGATTTATTTATTCATATATTTCTATCCCTATTTTTCTCCCCAATAGGGTCACAAAATGGACTAAGTTACATTATTCTTGCCTCCTCTATTTTATGCTCACAACAATCATGTGAGGTAGGTCAGGCTGAGAGAGGGCAACTGGTTCACTCAGTAAGATTCCATGGCCAAGTGAAGAGTCAAACCTGGATTCCCCAGATCCTAGTCCACTACGCTATACTAACTTCCTCCGGCCATGTGGCAATTGATGGAAATTCTAGACAGAATGGCTAGTCTAGATAAGATATTTGTAAAGTCAGAATGGACAAAAATAAGTATTCACACGTAGTTCTTCTCTGACACAGAAGATTTCCCCTGCAGTTTATGCATCTCACTTTCACATCTGATCATGCCAAAATTGCAAACTTTTGTGCTTGTTTTCTGCATAGCCTCCCAGTAACCTTTTTCAAAACAGAAGCAGGGAAGCATGATGTTCACATGACTGTGTGTTAATCACTGGCTAACTTCCCTCCTTTCTCATGAAATGCATATTGTTATTGTTACTATCAGGGGTCATTTCAAGCGTGAGCTTGGGGGAGCGCAGCTCCGGGAGTTGGTGCCAGCCCCTCCCCCCCACGGGGGAATGCCTGCTTGTGTCATGGCTGCAGCAAAATGACCCCGTCCCCTGGAAAGGTCCTTGCTCCTCCGACCAGCCTTCTGAAGTCTTCAGCCAGCACTGAAGCTATCCTCCCAGAATAGTAGTATTTCTGAGGCTTGGATTAGTAGCTGTCCCCCCTAAAGCCACTTTGGTGTAGTGGTTAAGTGCGCGGACTCTAATCTGGGAGAAACGGGTTTGATTACCCACTCCTCCACTTGCACCTGGCTGGATGACCTTGGGCAAGCCATAGCTCTGTACCAGCTGTTCTCTCGAGGACAGCTTGGGAAAGAGCTCTCTCAGCCCCACCTATCTCACAGGGTGTCTGTTGGGGGAGGGGAATGGAAAGGAGTTTGTAAGCTGCTCTGAGACTCCAAGTGAGTGAAGGGCGGGGTATAAAT
The DNA here is from genome assembly GCA_029233225.1 of Lepidodactylus listeri. Classification (NCBI taxonomy): domain Eukaryota; kingdom Metazoa; phylum Chordata; class Lepidosauria; order Squamata; family Gekkonidae; genus Lepidodactylus; species Lepidodactylus listeri. Next base: position 49,298,088 of record JARCFY010000005.1, on the reverse strand, counting down.
CCAATCTCCTCCTCCTCTTCTTCTCTCTGCCAGCTCTTTCCTTCTTTCCTTCTCTCTTTCTCTCCCTCTCTCTCTTCTTTCTTTCTTGCCTTCTGACATACTTCCAGTGACATCAGGTGGTGTAGCATATGCAAATAAGTTATGCTAATGAGTTATGTTAATGAGAGCTCCTGCACCTCTTTTTCTATGAAAAGCCCCCTGGTTATTATTAAAATTTATAGACCGCTCTTCCCCAAAGAGCTCAGTGCAGTGCAAAACAGGTTAAAATAAACAGAATAATTTAATTAAATTAAGAGAGCCAGTTTGGTGTAGAGGTTAAGTGCGCGGACTCTAATATGGGAGAACCAGGTTTGATTCCCCACTCCTCCACTTGCACCTGCTGGATGACCTTGGGCAAGCCATAGCTCTGTACCAGCTGTTCTCTCAAGGTCAGCTTGGGAAAGAGCTCTCTCAGCCCCACCTACCTCACAGGGTGTCTGTTGTGGGGAGGGGAATGGAAAGGAGTTTGGAAGCCGCTCTAAGACTCCAAGTGAGTAAAGGGTGGGATATAAATCCAATCTCTTCTTCTTCTTCTTTCAGTTTACAATAAAAACAACTGGACTTAACAATGGAATAAGATTGCACTTCGCTCCCTCCCTTGGGCAGATCAGGGACTGGTCATTCAGGAGGTCATGATGAGAGCCACAGCATGGGTTATTGCTGTCTTCAACCACAGGACTGGTGGAACATCTCTGTTTGAATTTGAACACTGTTTAATTTCAACAAAATAAGAACTATTGCAAGTTAAGGCAGGGTCACAATAAATCTTACTGGATGACCTGCAAATTATATTGCATAAGCACTAACAAGGGGAAATATGAAGAAAGTCCATGTGTCTCTCATTATTATGGAGGAACAAAGCAGTACGTCAGTCTGTCTTAACTGCTTGTAGATTATGCAACAAGTCTTTGGAAATATGGGGAATAATTTTAAAACCAGGCAATTGGGTTAGAGCCCTGACCTCAATGCCTCAGGATAGCCCAATCTTGTCAGACCTCAGAAGCTAAGCAGGGTTGGCCCTGCTAATCTCGGAAGCTAACCAGGGTTGGATTACATCTGTATCTGAAAACATGAGAGGATGGATATTTGGAACTATGATTTGGTCCATACGTTTATCCGGACACTACTCCAACAGGCATGGTGAAGGATTTGGTAAGGCCTGTAGAAAATATGGTCATTGCCTCCCAGAAAACGAGGAAAGACTGATTTCTTTCAGTTCAAAGCATGTGTGAGCCTCCCCTTGGAATGCACATGCTGTACATTACCTTAGATGTTTATGGAAGGGGTGTGTATGGAAGGGGTGTTCTGGTGGGTGTCTGATCAAGGTCTAAATGGCAGGGATTGTAAGATTTATAGATGTATGACTCCACCTCCTCCTTCACCCCTCTTCCCAAATAGCAATACAACCAATGCTACCTCTTGTTTAAGCAAGAGATTCATCAACCATTTGACCATTAACCTCACTTCAAGAATAGTAACTTTTCCAATGGTCCCAAGATCCAACTGCTTAATTTCATTGGTTTATTGCCAGCATTATTTTTCAATTTGTAAATTCATCAATGGCTAATAAAATTAGAATTATTTCAATAAATTGTACAGGGCTGAACAGTATAATCAAACTTAAAAGAATCCAAAATAATCAAATTAAGACCTGGCAAGATTCTTACAAGAATCACATCTCAAGACTACCTCTAATCAAATTTTCAAGGCTTCATGGTTTGCTCAGCAATTCCATGCTGCAGGCTGTACAAAATCATATGGAGTTGCAATGGCTGAAGACAGACTGGCAATCTGGAGTGGGAGGAAAGCGGGGCCGAAAGTTGCGGGGGAAAACTGCTCCGGGGCTGGCCGTTCACACTGGCCAGACTCCTGCATTAGCATACTGGTCTGGAGTGTTCAGACTGCTGTGGAGCAGCCCTGGGTGGGCCGGCCTCTGCAGCTTGCGGCAGGGCTGTTTTGGCAATGTGCACATGAGCGCATGTGCACATGAGCGCTCATGCACACATTGGCGAAACAGCATGTTCACACTGCTGCCTCCTCTTGAATCCCGCCTTCTTCTGGTTCACACTGCTGGGAAGCAGGAAACAAGCAGCAGACAGCCCCTGGACACCACTTTCTCCCGGTGTCCTTCTGAAGCGGCAGGGAAGCGGCATGGAAGCAGGTAAGTACAGAAGGGAGCCGGGGAACAGCTGTGGCTGTTTGAACAGGCTCCCTTCCCCCGCTTCACAAGCAGAGCTCTCCCGCTCCAGATTACCAGTCTGTCTTCAGCCAATATTACACTACAGAAATTGTAGATTCTCTCCTAAAGAAACTGAATCAGACCCTCAAGGTTGTTACTTCTTCCTAACAAATTACTCTTGCATCAACATATACCCCAAACTGTAATCAAATTTCTTTCTTAAATGAGACATTTTCAAAATTGATTTCCTTTGGAAAAAGTGATTTTTGGATTTTGGAAAAGGTGGAGACTTCAGTTTCATAACTGACAACTCAATAGACAGATATAGATCAAGGATACACCTAAAAAAATGTAGCTGGCCTATCTGAACTGAAATCTTTGTCTGACAGCTATGGTTTGGGTGATATATGGCATATCTAACATCCGTTGGAGAGCAACTATATGTACTATTTGGCATGATGATATTCATACCAGAACTGACTACATCTTAATATCTACAAATCTAGTCCATTCTACATCTATTGGCCAAAAATTATGGTCAGACCATTCCTGGACCAAATCTCCATTCCTGGACCAAATTTTACCCTTCCATATCCAGTTTTTTAAGAGTCAACTTAGGCCAAGCTGTTCTGTTTCCCAAACCATTTTTGTTTGATCCTTTCTGAAACAATATGTATGTGCTGTCAGCCTCAATGCATCATAATAACTTATAATGTTAGGGACACTTAAACCACTGTTATCTCATGTCTGATGCAGCACACAACTCCAGATTTTAGGTTTTTAAATTTTCCCTTATAAATTTATTAAAGCTTTAATTTATTAAATAATCTTATTAAATAAAGTTATTTAAAAGTCATTGTTGATTGTTAAACATGAAATTATTACAAAAAGGTTCTTTGGTAAGACCTTCATCTTTAGCACCACTATTCATTGGGAGAGCAGAGCAGTGATCTTGCCTCTCGCAACACAGTGATTTACCAAAGGATCTCCTGCCTAAGTATAGGCTAAGGGAGGGGCATCTGCCATGGCAGCAGTCCATGTTTAATAATCTAGCAGTGCAATACTAAACAGTTACAGCTTTCTTAGTCAATTGATTTCAGTGTACTTAGAAGAATGTAGTTCTGTTTAGGATTGCTCTGTTCATTGATTGCAAGTTAAACATGAGCCAGCAGTGCAATGCAGATGCTTCAAAAGCTAACACAATCTTGTTCTGCATTAAGAGAAGCATGGTGTGTGTCATGTGAAGTAATAGTTTCACACTACTCTGCGCTACTCAGTCCTCAACCAGAATAGTATGTCAAGTTCTGGGTAGCATATTTCTAAAAGAACATTGCCAATTCAGACAGCATCCAAAGGAAGATGACCAGGATAGTGAAAGGTCTGGAAACCAAACATTGTAAGGAAATACAGTATTGATTCAACTGCAGGATTAGGTTTTTCCCCAGATATGTCATAAGGGGGGGGGGACCTTTAATTCACATATAAGTTACAGCTTATGTCCAATGTTAAATATCTTTTGGGATATAGAATTGGGGGGGGCTGCCTTACATTCAGGGTACTCTTCCTTTCAGGTAAATATTGTATTGAAAGAACAAGTCATGTTTAGCCTGGAGAAGAGAAGAGAGAAGACTAAAGTGAGACATGTTTGCTGTCTTCAGATATCTTAAGGAGGGTCATTCAGAAAATGGAACAGCTATTCTCTCTTGTTTCAGAGAGCAGGACTAGAACTAGCAGGTGGAAAAAAGCAGATCTTGGCTTAACATTATAAAAAACTTTCTAACAGTAGGAGCTGTTCAATAGTAGAATACACTGCCTTAACAGGGGTCAACATGCTTTCATGGGAGGGCTTTAAGAAGAGACTGGATAACCAATTGTCTGGGATGCTACACCTGCATGTTTCTACACTGAGCAAGGGCTAAATGACACTGAAGGTCCCTTCCAGCTTCAGCATTCTGTGATTCTACTATTATGTATCAACATGGAGAATCACCCATAGTCTTTATTCAATGAAATCTGAGGCAAATGCATGTATAAACATGTGAAAAATACTGAATTAAACCATTTGTTTCTCTAACCCAGTCTAGTGTACTTTGGGAGCTGTACATATTCTAGCAATGAGCTATGCCTGCTTCCCAGTTTCCTGAGTTACCAGTTTCCTAAAAAGGAGAACCAGTGTTTGCAACATAAATGGAATGAAATGTGTTTATAATAGAGGCACAATGTGATATCTCTGAGAATTATGGCCCAACTCTGATGATTAACATTCCATTGATTACAGAGAAAAATAAATCCTTCCCTATTTTTTTTGTTCTGAATGGCAGTAACACATTTTCTCCTTTTATACTGCTCTAACAAGAACAGTAATGTAGTGAAATGTATAAAGCCTTGTATTAAAATCATCCATAGGTTTAGAAAGCTAAATATCATTATTATACTATTAAACCTAATAGTAAATATAAGCATAAATCGCCACCACTTAAGCATAAATCGCCAGCACTTTATCTATGTGTGAAAGCATCAGCTCTGTGAAAACGAGAGCTCAAAATAAGTACAAATTACTATGGTTATGACATTGCCTTCAAAGTAGATTTATTAAATGGCAGCAATTAGTAAAAACAAAGCAAATCTGTTGTCTAAACCATTTGCATTCCCCTCAGTGCAGTTTAGCTAGGACAGGGCGGTAAATCCATATTGACATAAGGTCAGGAATATCGATGCCTGCAACTTATTGAAACATTCATCAAAAGAACTGCTTTATCAGAAAATGTTTCAACAGCTTTTGTAATATTTATTTACAGAGCATTCCACATTTTACTGATACCATATCTACTGGCCTCCTCTCAAGTCTGAATCTCCTCTCAAGTCTGTTTCAATATTTTACTTCTGAATGAAACACAACAATATTGAACAAATGAATATTTCTTCCTGATGAAGAGCTGGCCTCTTTGGCAGCTTTTATCTTGCTCTGTCCTGACTTCATCTGTCTTCTATCAGAAACCTGTTATTGGTTTTCCTCTATCTAGAAAACTTCCATCTGCCCCTTATTTTTTCATTTTACAAACATTTCCCCAAAGCATCTTGATTTCACTGTACTGCCCAGTAAGCATGCTAACCCAATTCTACATTAATGTCCCATTAATGTTGAATGCTGCTTAATTTAGCGTGCATCCAGCTTGGCAATTTCTTATGTGATTTCCTGCAAATGTCCATATCCAAATCCAAGTTTATGTCCTGGAACTGGTCAGTGTTTTCTCTCTCCTAGTGAAATAGTTTACTGGGTTCTCCCTCAAACTACCACTTCTTGACTAAAGCAGTTCTTCAGCAGAACTACTGACCCTTGTTCAGATCCTTCTGGATGTAAGAAGCACCACCATTTTTATACCATTTCCAGATGTGAGGCTCACCATAACTACAGAGGGCATTCACTCTGGTATCGGCTTCTCATGTTGGTAACACATAACACATCTTAGAAGGGTGGCATCTGATTTATTTGTTGGACTGACTAGATTAATTTTACTCTTCCCCAATATTCAGCTCTGCAACTGTACCCTTCCTGGCTAGGCATGCTCTATCCATATAGCTGTGTCCAAACGTCAGTTGCCAGTTTGCAGGATTTTTCCTGTTCCAAAAAAAGAGCTAGTCTCTGGACATCTGTTGTTCCTGCCATTTTTGTTGACATAACAGTAGTTTATCCTGGTGAAATTATAGAGAAACAAGTCTTACCAGCTGGGACACACATTAGAGGGCCTTGATTTCCAACAGTAAATTATAAGTGTCCAACAGTGTAATACTACAAGCACTTTCTTAACAGTAAGCCCCACTGAATAAATCTGAGTAAGATCCTGAGTAGACCTGTTTGGGATTGCTCTCTAAGTTATCTCAGTACTTTGTGTTTAGATTCTTTTATTTCCATTCCCATCTCTACTATGTTCCCTAAATACGTATTGTGAAATCTATAAGTGGATGCATTTAAACACATGCTTTACAGTACTTGAAATCTGTGGGGGATATCTTAATTTAATATCCTGCAAATTCGCCCTCAAACCTTATACCTGCAATTCACAAGTCAAGGAGAATTTACTCCATAATATACCCCAATTTCAGCTCTCAGAATTGATTACTCCATTGTCATAAAGCAGGAGCAGCTTCCCACCCACCAGACTTATTAGTAGGAGGTATCTATTTGTAAACTAGTACCACTTTTGACTGACCGCAGAACTTGCAATTAGTGTAAGATAGTGTATGAAGACTGCTCACAAACTAAAGATGCTACATAATATGGACTCAACAAGAGGGCAATTAACCTACTGTGTAAGAACTGGATGATCTTGGAGGCATCTCTTTTCTTGAAAGTAACTCTTCATTCAACCTAATGAAACTATGGTTGATTCTGCATCCATCTGTTTCCTTGCAGTTCTTCTACAGCCACATCAGGAGGTTACTCTCTCTCTACACTGCATGCCGCTTTCACTTTCTTTGTTCATCGGGTTTTATGGTGCCTTCTTGCATAGATTTATGGATGTTCAGGGGTGACTTCACAGTCAGTATGGCATTGCCCCAGGATATCTGAATGTGGTTTTGAGCAGCACCTTTTCCCTCCTCTGCTTCCAATTTGACGGGAACAATAAGCAGACAACTTGACACAGCTTCACTGATCTTCATCAGTTTCCCCACCCCTATTTCCCCCTGTGTATTTATCACCTTGCCATGAATTACTTGGCTCTGGCAGTTAATGACCACTGAGGCAAATACTGACACAGGAAAATCTGCATACCAATGCAGGAGCAAGCGCTGAAAACAAAATACATGGCAAATTGACACTAGCCAGTGCAGAAACCAGGATCTGAGGCAATGTAATGAAAACAGGATATTCCGAGGCAAGAGGGACCAAGGTTGAGTGCTGATAAAATGTGTAGTGAATGCCAGATGCAGAATGGACATACATAGCATGCCACACTAGATATTACAGAAAGGGGTGGATAGCCAACCTTTAAAGCGACAGTTCTTTTCACACTTTAATTAACAAAGTCTAGAATCAGGTTTCTCTTTTGGTAATTAAGAAGTTTTCCACATGCACAACTTATTCTTATTTTTCTTAGCAGTCACTCCACTAGCACTGGAATGGCACTGAGCCACAGAGGGTTCACATATCTTCCCTCCCTCTGCCTCTTTCCAGTTGCTGTGTTGGTTTATTTTTTTTCACAGATGTGCCATAAAAATCATAATTTTTGAGTGAGGATGCTGCCATCATTGGTGACATCACTGGGCCAACCTCTGCTTTTTCGTGCAGATGTGATAGAATAGGGGATATGCATGCACATATCGTGCCTCCATTGGTGGACCTCCTGATGGCACCTGGTATTTTTGGCCACTGTGTGATAGAGTGTTGGACTGGATGGGCCACTGGCCTGATCCAACATTGGCTTCTCTTATGTTCTTATGTTCACATAAATGAGAATCACCATATTGTCCCTGACCGGAAAGAGCAATGATTGCTCCTGTGCTGCCTTACATGATATAGAGATATATATTGCTATCAGGTGAGTGGTTTGTTTTCTTTTTTAAAAAGCTTGAACATTTGCTGACACAAGGGATAAAATTTTCCCAATACCAAAGCAGGAGAAAGACAACACAGTGTGAGGTTGTCCCACATTCAAGTTTCAATCACCAGAAAGAGTTTGGTATGTGTGAGGAGCCAACTAAAGTGTAGGAGACATTTTACATATGTGCAAAGAAACGGGACTCAAGTTCAATTGCTAGAAAATGATTGGGGTAAAAGTGGTCCCAAAAGACTCAGGAAAAATGCAGAACAAAAACTAATGGCTCCAGAAACATGCAGAACAACTGAAGGATTAAGAGGCCAGAACAGGTGCAATCAGGGCTCTTTTTGTAGAAAAAGCCCAGCAGGAACTCATTAGCATATATGGCCACACCCCTGACAGTACAGCTCATTAACATATTAGGCCACACCCGATGTGGGGTCTGGAGATCTCCTGGAATTACAACTGAGCCCTAAACTACAGAGATCAGGTCAATGGCTGCTTTGGAAAGTGGAGTCCATGGCACTATGCCTTGCTTAGGTCCCTCCTTCCCCTAAACCCCACCCTCCACTCCCAAATTTCCTCAACCTGGAGTTGGCAACCCTAGCTCACTGGCAGAACAATGCTAGGAGCCAGTTTGGTGTAGTGGTTAAGTGCACGGACTCTAATCTGGGAGAACTGGGTTTGATTCCCCACTCCCCCCCTGTACCTGCTGGATAACCTTGGGCAAGCCATGGTTCTGTCAGAGCTGTTCTTGAAAAAGAGTAGTGTCTGTCAGAGCTCTCTCACCCCACCTACCTCACAGGGTGTCTGTTGTGAGGAGGGGAAGGGAAAGGAGTTTGTAAGAACATCAACTTTACTGGCCCATTAAAAGCAGATGTCAGCCCAGTGGCAGGAAAAGAGGGACAATCATCTTCACCAGAAACTCTGCCCACTTTTTAAATTTCACAAAACAGGCAATCTCCAAAGTACTGCTGACCATGCTCATTTTTAGTTACATCTCTGTTTCTCTGCAGATGTCCCCCAAAGTCCCCCATGCAACAGTCAAGTGTTCTGTCAACACACACAACAGTGAAACTACTTTTTCAGATGTTTTCCCTTGCATGGCAGTAAGCACCAAACCACTTTAATACAGACTTTAGACACACATATATTTGCAAGCCATTCCCAACAAGACACAACAATGAACTCAGGGTTCAAATTTACTTTTCTTAAGTAGAAGATGCCATGAGAAAACTAAAGAGATTGTCAAAAATTAAAGATATTGTCAAAACCAGCATTTCCTGGGCTCTCTGCTTTTTTACATCCCCCCCTTTTCAATAATTTTTAAAATAAAAACACAAAGAACAAAATGAAATGAAAGAAAGAAAGGTGGGGGAGAGAAAGAAAGAAGGAAGGAAGGAAAGATAGATAGAGGAGAGAGAGGAAGGAAGGAAGGAAGAAAGAAAGAGAGAGAGAGAGAAGGGAAGGTAGGTAGGTAGGTGGGGAGTGAGAGAAAGAAGGAAGGAAAGAAGGAGAGAAGGAAAGAAAGAAAGATAGAGGAGAGAGGAAGGAAAGAAGGTGGAGGACAGAGAGAGAGGAAGAGGGGAGGGAGAGAGAGAAATAGAGAGAAAGAAAGAAAGAGAAAGAAAGAAAGAAAGAGAAAGAAAGAAAGAAAGAAAGGGACAGAGAGAGTGAGAGAAAGAAAGACAGAAAGAAAGAAAGAAAGGCGGGGGGAAGGGAAGGAAAAGAGATGGGGGAGGCACTTACCGGAGCAGGGAGAGCAAGTGAGGTTGACAAGCCAAATGCAGAGCTAGGCCTTTCAGTGCAAAGGGCCCAGCTCCAGTGCTTAATCTCTGGGCGGGGCTTTCTCCTGCTGGCTCTCTGCACTTAAAGTGAAAGCGCCGGGTGGGTCGTTTTCCTGCCAGCTCTCTGCAGCAACTTTCCCTTTAAGTGTGAACTGCTCAAGTCCAGCAGGGAGGGGGCGGGGCAGGCTCAGACACCAGCCAAAATGGCGTTCCAGTGCGTTCCTGCTGAAAAAGAGCCCTGGGTGCAATAATGCTATGTGGGAAACCCCTAAATATCTCAATGGAGCACATGCATAGCATATGTAAATACATGTTGTTTTTCATTAGTACTTTGGCTTGCTTTCAAAAACACATGGAAACTTTAATTCAGTATCCTATTCAGCAGAAATGTGAAGCTAACTGAAAGATTACATCCAATATTGCTCAAGTGTGACTGCCCTTGTATGTATGCCTGAATGCAGCAACAGAATTGGATGATGACCTGAACTGCTCTATGGCTGAACGAATCAGTAGGAAAATCCATTCCTTCATGTTTTCTATTTCCTAACAGTATGACTCATTTCTTTTTTACTTCCCTGAACCTTAGCATGTGCCTGAGGCAAATCCAGAGGTTCTGAAAACTGACAGCATAGCGCTTAAGGTAAACATGCAAAGAAAGTTTCCAACAACTCCACAGTAATGCCAGCGATATGTACCCAAACAGACAGTTCTTCGGGTCCCTTCTTCATTGATGCCTATGGCAAAAATCCATTTGACAGCACAGCCTGATGGTGCAGAATGCATTTTTCAACATGTTTGTTTCTTTTAATTAGTTGGATGTATCCAGGTCAGGGCCTGACCTGGATAGCCCATGCTAGCCTGATCTTGTGAGATCTCAGAAGCTAAGCAGGGTCAACCTTGGCTAGTATTTGAATGTGTGACCTCCAAGGAATACCAGGGATGTGACTCAGAAACAGTCAATGGCAAACCATCTCTGAAACGTCTCTTGCCTTAAAAAAAAAAACAAGTTTAGCTCACCACCTAATGATGCATAACACTAAAGAGCTAGAACTTTCAGCTGCCAGACAATCTTAGGATCTCCTAGCAATAGTACACACACTGGCATACGATAATTATTAATTATTAGTTGGATGTATAGTCTGTTCCATCCCAAAAGATTAGGGTGGGTAACGGCATAAAAACAAAATACTAAAATGTAATGTGTTTTATCCAAAGTTCCACAACCAAAACGGATTTGGGAAAGTGGATATTCCAGGTGGGCAAGGGGATGCAGGAAGAAAGGGAAACAGCCAAAACTACTTTCCCTGATGCTTATGCCAGTAAAAACATGGTATGTTGTTCTAGAGGACACTTTCTATTGTGGCTTGGGATCAAGGGAATAGGAAGCTATTGGGAGAAGGTTGTGCTGCCATGAACTTCATTTACAACCCAATGTCAAAAATCGAATTGACCTCAACCCCTAACAGAAACAGAAATGTGTTTTACAGTTTCTCAAAAGTGTTATTTGATGACTCTCCCGATGAAAATGAATTACATAGCTGTGGGGCTTCCAGTTCTTCATAATCTGATCATGTGTTCCTAAAACCCAAATGGTATGGTAGGCAATAGGATTTTCTCAGTTGATACACAGGATCTATCTATCTATCTATCTATCTATCTATCTATCTATCTATCTATCTATCTATCCATCCATCCATCCATCCATCCATCCATCCATCTAAATTATAGACTATATTTTCCATGCAAAATATAAACATAATGATGGAAGACAGGGGGAAGTTTAGAAAAGAACTAGAGTCCAGTAGCAGTGTATGAATTTTTGTGACTCACTGCTTACTTCTTCAGATACCTGAAAATACATCTTTAAGATATTAAAGACCATTTTAATGATTGCTTTGTTCTTTCAGTTTGGGCACAGTGCAGAGAAAGATACCGTGGAACAGAATTCATGACAAGAGAGAGAAACCCTATAGACAGGGGTCAATTTTTTTTCCCATTCTAATAAAAAACGGTATGCAAAAATGGTGTTCTTTCAAGTTCAGGCTGGGAAACAGGTGGGTGTTAGGTGTGCCCAGAGGCATAAAGGGCAATGTAATCCAGTGATGGAAGAACAGAACAGGAGCAGTGGAAAAAATGCAGCCATTGCCCTGTTTTCCTGTACCTTGTGGACAAGCTATTCTTATTGGTGGCACTGCTTGTGCGAACATCCTTACCTTAGCTATACAGTTGCAGCAGGCAAAGGAAACACCCTACCTCTTTTTGTTCTGTGATATTATCCAGGATCTGTCTTTATTGTTATGCAACCCACCCTAGTTACACAGCTCTAGAAATCTCTGAATGTAACAAAAAAGACAGCCTAGCTATTGAACTCATTTGTTACAAGGGCCAGATCTGATATAAATGGGACTTTGTGGGACCAGGCCACGTGTGTCATAAAATGTAATACCAGGTAGCAGAGATATAAACTTTATAAAAGATACAAACACAATTAAAGATTGGGTTTTTTTACTTAAAATACAAATATGATTAAAACTCTTGCAATATTTTGTTTATATAACAGTCTTTGATAACTGACACCTCCCAACCCCCCACCCCTTAAAAGATGCCTGCCTAAAATGGAAAGGTGGGGGAATAATGAGATTTGGCAATGCAATTTTTAAAATAAAACATCAAGAAAAAGCAAAAGGATTACAGCAGAAACTAAAATATAATCTAAAAATATAAAATGCTCTGAGCCTTGGAACATAAAATGGCTGGGTATTGCAAGCTTCTCTCCCCCCCCCCCCAGGTATACTCAGAGTGGCAGTTGCTCTCCAGTGTAATGTCCCACTTTGGTGTAGCCAGTTTGGTGTAGTGGTGAAGTCCATGGAGAAGTAGTTAAGTGCATGGACTCTAATCTGGAAGAACTGGGTTTGATTCCCCACTCCTCTACATGCAGCTGCTGGTGTGACCTTGAGTCAGTCACAAGGTCTGTCAGAGCTGTTCTCTCAAGGACAGTTCTGGAAAGAGCTTTCTCAGCCCTACCTACCTCACAGGGTGTCTGTTGTGGGGAGGGGAAGGAAAAGGAACTTGTAAGCCGCTCTGAGACTCCTTCGGGTAGTGAAGGGCGGGGTATAAATCCAATCGCATCTTCTCTTTGGTTGTGGGTTCCTAGGTTAGAATACTTACTCAGGCACCTGTCCATTCAACAGAGACAAGCTGGCTTAAAATATCAAACCTGTATTTGCAATTAGACAACTCCACTAAGCAGCAGCTTCAGCTATACAAACACTGGAAAGTAAAACTACTTGAGCTCCACTCCACTGAAATACATTGTAGCACAGACAAAATATCAAAGAAAATGTGGAATGAATTTCCCATTAAGGTCTCTGGGCCCAGATGCACTATTCTGGGACTGGAATGACAGCCCCCAGAGTGAAATTACAGTCCCTGGAACTAGCAGAAGCATTCTGGGATTGGAATGAGGGCCCTCAGAGTGGAATTCCATTCCCAGAATGCTGCTGCTATGCCCAGGGGCTGCCATTCCACTCTGCACCCTGTCATTCCAATCCCAGAACACAGATTCTATTGCTAGGGACTGTCATTCTACTCTGGGGGCTGTCATTCCAATCCCAGAGCACTGTTTCTATTGCTATAAACAGTCCCAGACTAGTCTATCTGGGTGCAGAGACCTTAATGGAAACATCCATTCTGTATTTTCTTTGTAAGTTTGCAAGCCCAAAAGAGCTTCCAGCCAAAGCAGGCAAAGAGAAGATTGAGGGAGCTGGGAACTTTGGCAGCCTCATTTTGTCATCACACAACCTCTGTGTTCTCCGTACCAAATTGGTGGGGTTGGTGGGGGTTACCCACTTTGGGGGAGGTTCTACCCACCACCTTGCCAGCTGGCCAACAGGGGGAAGCTCTGCCCCCAAGCCCCAACACCCACAGCCACCCCTCTCCCTCCTTTGGGGACTCCTTTAAGTGCACACAGCCGGTGGGATTGTCCCCGTGGGGATGGAGCTTGGACCTGGGGCATCCCCAACATGACATCATCACGTTGGGGATGCCCCGCCCCCTCTGGGAATGCCCCCCCAAGTCCCCTACCAGGGACAAAGATGGACCTAGCAACCCTAGTACCAAACCATTTTTTATGTAACTGTAAGGTACAATAAAACACACCCCTTGAAAAAGCATGGAAACTGCTTCACATAACAAGCTATTCACCTGTTGTGGTTCTCATTCCCTTCCAGTAATTTTTTACCAGATACCATATAACACCAACAAGGCAGGGTTAAGATATAGAAGGTATATAACACGTTGTGCACAGTGGTACTGTCGACTAATAATATATCTGCTTATTAAATTTCCCAGGCTTGGGACATGAGGGCACATTGTTGCCAGGTAGGGTCAGACTTAATTTTAATGATTACTTGTTTTTGAAACTAGTATGAAAAGCAATGGAAAAACAGGGCGGCATTCATTGATAAGGGATCAATTACCATGGTTATGGAAAAGTAAAAAGTGCATTGAATGGAGAATCAAAGAATTAATTACGAGACAAATGCACAATATAAAATGGCAGACAAGGCTGGACAGTTTATGGAACAGTCTCAAATTATGCATTCTATTGAACGTCGTTTTCCTTTATTCTTTATCCTTTGCATGAATTGCTTTGCCTTATAAAACCACAGAGGAACTTTAAAATGTGAAATGCTTACTGTGCAGCCTGGAGAAGAATAAAGTGACTGAATAGCGCTTACTTGGTGTGAGCAAGGCAGGGATCAATGTTTAGCACATTGTTATATAATTTATTTGTAGTGGTCAGTGATTTACCCTGTTTATGCATTAGTGTCTGGATACAAATAGTATTATATCATGTATACATATTAACCCATTTACAATAAAGCCAGGATGAAAGTAACAGCTTTGGTTACCAAATTTTTGAATAATCAATTCTGTTCTGAGTTTGCATAAACCCAGTATTAAAATTATTCAGCCGCACAAACAGAACAATACGAGACAGATAACTTTGGGTCTGTTTCTTTTTAGGTCACCCACAACAGGAGGCATTAATCACAGAAAGCTCGCCAGTTCTAGAGAATAGCTGTTTGTACAACGAAGGCCATATCAGGAGACTAGTTGCCTGAACTGAGAATGTTATAGTCTGAGGCTGAAATCTTGCCCAGCTGTCCCAGACTACGTATGTGCTGAGATCCCAGTACTCTCTTCTGGTATAGAAGGATAATAGGAATATGACCCTGTAACTGATAAGCAGCCCTGAGACTCCAAGTTGTGCAGGTTGTGAAATAACTATGAAACACTTGAACATCTCTGCCAGCCCAGTTAATACTAGTGAACTGGATCACCTATAATTAGGAAACTGTAGTCCAGGTGTGGCCAAACCTGCTTAATGTAAGAGCCACACAGAATAAACGTCTGATGGTTGAGAGCCACAAGACATGAATTAATATCACACACACATTTTTATTGAAAAAAATGCACATTTGCTTTTTATTAACATTAAAAAACAAAAAAACAAAAGGGGAAAACAGATATTGGTAATGATATTTATTCGTCCAATGATATTTATTTGTTTGCTAATGATATTTATGTGTCTGAGAGAGAGAGAGAGGTAGAAAGAAAGAGGTGGAAAGAAAGAGAAAGCATGAGAAAGAAACAGAGAAAGCAAATAGTTGGGGAAGGGATGAAGGAAGAGAGACAGAAAGAGAGAGAGATAGAGAGAGCAAATAGATGGCAAGATTCCCGGGAGCTGCACAATACGTGTGAAAGAGCCGCATGTGGCTCCCAAGCCACTGTTTGGCAACCCCTGCAGTCTAATTGAGGTTCCATAATCTAATAGTTTTGGTCTTATTAGGCATATCCCCAAAAATGGTAAATAGAGAACTGTTGTTTCCACATTTAATCAGTGTTGTCCCTTTGCTACTCAAAATCTGCATGAGTGATATCACCTGGGGATTGGTAGTGATAGATCACTTAAATAAGGATTGTCTCCTTCCGACCAGAATCACAAGAAACACTGGGTGTTCTGAACAGGTGCTTGTACTTAATAATGGTTTGTGAAGGAGACAGTAAACTAAAGCTTGTTCCATACAGGAAAGAGGTACATTTCTTGTCATCAATTAATACAGGATGGTGGGATTTCTTTTTTTCTAGATGGTTAGTTTCCCATAGGCCAGTTTGGGAGAAGGCCTTTTCATGGTACTATCTAAACTGAGGAACTCCCTCTCTACTCAAATTCTCATGTGGAGCAAGCTTAAGCAGGTCTACTCAGAAGTAAGACCCATTTTATTCAATAGGACTTACTCTCAGGAAAGAGTTATGAGGATTGCAGTCTAACTTGGTGCCTGCATAAATTTCTTTCAGGTACCAAGTGAAGTCTGCCATAAGAACATAAGAGAAGCCATGTTGGATCAGGCCAATGGCCCATCCAGTCCACCACTCTTTGTCACACAGTGGGCAAAAACTATTCCCCCATGATTTCAATCACCAAGGGCAACTGCTTTTCTGAAATGCACAATTTATGTTGGCTTTATCACTTCTGATTTGAATGAGATGGTTATTGTTTGTAGTGACTTTTATTGACAGCTACCTTAAATGCTTTTGAAGTAAAAAAAAAGGCATTCTGAAGGCAGAGAAGGTGAGCTTAGGGGTAAGCATGGAGCCAGTCTTGTTTGAACAACAGGTTGACCTAATGGCCAGCAGTGCCTTCTTTCAGCTATGTTTGTCAGCTATCTGGACCCAAACTTATATCTATACTCAACTCCCCCCCACTAAGTCCCCATAGCTGGGATTCTTACCTGGTCTGTGGGCACTGGGGGGGGGGGAAGGGGCCAGAGAACAGTCTGCTTGCCTAAGGCAGACCAGAGAAGCTACAGGAGCCAGGCAGCAGATAACTGAAGCAGGACACCTGGATCAAAGAAAAAGGTAAAGCTGGCCCAGGTGTAGGAGCTATTAAAGAATGGAGAGAGATGGGAGACTGGCTCCTTGAGGCCAGACTAAGACCAGAAAGGGAAATAAAAGTCGGGGCTCACAGGGAGTAAGGAAGCAGCACAATACGAGAGAGAAAGGCAGAGTGATGTTCCAGGGGAAGAAAGGAGGACCCTGCAGTGCTCAGCCAGCGTCCTACCTTCCCCAGTTCTGAGGTCTAAGGAGCTCCAATGAGGAGGGCATAATGGCAGAAAGGGGGAAAGGTGACCTTGTGGCAGGTGGTGATCACATCATCTCTCCCCTTTCTTAGGCTGTGGTGAGATGTGCAGCTCAATCTGCTATTGCCCTGCCTCTAATTGATCCAGATTATTTTGTAACAGAGAATCATGATCAGACTCACCCCTTTTAGCACTCTTCAAAGAGCTTTACCCCATCCTTGAGCAATGAGACCAGCAGCCAGGGAGTGAGGCCATTGGCCATTTTTGTTCTATTGTTTGTCCTTTGAGCATACCCACAAGCACTGATGAGCCTGCTGGGATATGTAGTTCATGGGGCTGTCGGCCATTTTTTTAAAAAAACTTTGTCTTCTGAGCATGTGCACAAGCACTGATGAGCCTGCTGGGATATGTAGTTCACTGTAGTTCACTGCCATTTTCCCGCTCTAAACTTTTCAATTAATCCCTTCCCCAAAGCACAGAAAAAACTGAAGTACAGAGGTGTCTTCCTTTGAAAGCTTTTATAAAGAAAACAAACTCTTGAGCAGCCCCCGTAGGAGAGGGAGAAAGAGAGGTGCGAATACACAGTTTTGCACACATCTCTAACTAGTAAAAGAAAATGGTGGCTGGAAAACAAGAGATCAGTCAGACCTGCCTGATGGATTGGGTGTGCAAGAGAGACCAGACAACAGGAAATTTGTTTTGGAACCAGCTCAGACCAACAGAACCAGACTTTCACAGATATCAAAGAAACATGCAGTAAAGGGGGAGGGATGGGACTCAGATGACTGGGGCATGACAGACAAATGTTGCTGTCTGATTGCACATTTTAAATCCGTAAGGGAACAGCAACGGCAATGGATCAGACTGCATGTCTGATCACAGCCTTATACTCCGCCAATCTGGTCATGCTGATCTGTGCATTTGTAACCTCACAGTTGAATTACAGTAACGGGATCTATTTAAGGCCCTTGAAGACAACCTAGAAAGTGCATCTGATGCAGAATGCAGCAAGCCAATTATTGCCAGGAGCTAGACAATAGGAATATATCTCATTCATCTGAACACAGTTAGCTGCTAGTTTATTTCTGAGTCCAGTTCAAGGTGTTGGTTATGACCCAATGTCTTTTATGCTCTAAAATCCATAGATCTGAAGGACGATCTCCTCTCATATGTCCCTGTGCATCAGCTATTGTCCTCAGGCTGCCACCCACTGGATGTTCAATACCTTTCTCTGAGACAGGAAGGCTTAGTTACACTTTTTGATAGACAATAGATTAGCAAGTCTTGATTCCTCTCACTGAATACAGTTAGCACAATGTACAAGACTACGGCTATGTTAGTTTTTGAAAGAAGACCCTTTTACATTGTTATGTCTATTTATTTGATCTTTATCCTGCCCTGCGCACCACAGAGCTCAGAGTGGTGTTTTATGCCAGATCATAAAAATCTCAGTTCCATGGAAATCACAAACACGTGGATGTACACAAGATGAAAAATTGTTTAGTTGGAAGCTGTTTATGGTGATTGTGCTAGTTATGTATTATGATCTGTTCCAACCTCTCACTCTCTGTAAGCAGCTCAGCCAGCTTTGTTTAGAAAACAGTATGTCTTTTGACTAGCAGTACAGTTTGTGTAACAGGAAGGCTGATTAAATGCCAAGCGTATGAGCCAAGGTTTTAGGTGGCTGCACTGTACCATAGTGCTAATTTACCACGTTCATCAGTGAGCGCTCTCAACCCTTAACAGACTGAAAACACCATTTGAGCAGGCAAAGCAGAGAACAGATTACTCACTCTAGCTGTTATCACTATAGCTATATAGCATATTTTATTGCAACTTAAAAGCTTCAACCTAGTAAAATAATTCCCAAATTAGAATTTTTGAACTAATCTGAAGTAGCCCCTAGTAAATAAAAAATCACCATGCCTTCCATAGTACATATTTGAGGCATTTTTTCAAAGTAATAAATAGATGATCTATGGAATGTGATCAGGAGACAATGGATCAGATCCTACAAATCATGAGCAGTGCCAGGGCTTTTCTTCCTTCCTTCCTTTCTGTCTGTCTGTCTGTCTGTCTTTTTGGGAAAAAGAGGTGCCAGAACCCTCAAGACCGAAATGAAGTTTTCAGTCTGTATACTAAAAATTCATGAACTTCTAAACATTTTTAAAAAAAAAATTGTCAAAGAGGTTCCAGAACTCTGTCCCAGCACGTTCCCCCAGGAAAAAAAAAAGCCCTGAGCAGTACTATGTTTTGACATGGATCTTCTCCCCAGCCCTCTTCTTGCTGCTGCTCACAAGGATTGAGGGACCCTCAGGACAATGTAGATCACACCATGGAGGCTGAAGTTCAGTGAAGTGAAATCTGTAGAAATCACAGGCTATTCCTCGTGCAACAGGAACTGTTTATGATCGTCAAATTGCCAGAACCAATCCTTGTTATCTTCATTAACTATATTAAAACATCACATATATATTGGTGATAATTATTTTAAGTGGTTACTGATTAGTTGATATTAAGAGGGTTAATTGGCTTTTAATTTTAAAAAGTATAAGTAGTTGGCAGCCCCCAGTAATCACATGATCAGAGAACACATCAGGTTAGTTTATCAGCCTAATCATTGATTTGTAAATCATTATCATATTTCTTCCATGTTACTTCAGGGTAGTTCCCTGTCCTCGTCCAACTTTCTCAAATCTTTTTGCCTTTTTTTTTTTTTTAAATAATGTATTTTTTCCAAAAAAACCTTCTAAATAGCTCAAGGCAATCACTTTGTAAAGAAGGCAACTCTTTTACAATATCAGGACAAATGTATGAGCCAGTTACTTCAGCAAATTAAAGAGTCGTATTAATGCTTTCCCATCAGAAAAAAGAGGCCTAAAAACAGACAGAATCAATGCCTTTCAGGTGAACTTATCCGATAGATTAAACACCAGATGCGCATACAAATAAGAAACAGGTCTAATTTGGAGATAGGCTTCTTCATTTGATATGTGACCCAGTACATTTATCAAAGAAATTCCATGGTAACCGCCCTTGTGATGAAGCTGTGTATTTGGCTGTTATTTTGTGAGTCTAGATTATCTGTTAAAAGCTTGAGATGGAAAGGAGTTCAGCATTTTTTCCCAGATGTTCAGAGAGGAAGAAAATTAATTGGTAACCTGTTTTAGAAGTAGCAACAGAACAAAGATGGAGATTAGCAGGTAACAGATTTTCACAGGTTTTCTCCTGATCTTGACACAGTGATCGCAGCCCCACCCCTCCAATTTGCCCAGCTGGAATAAGGGCAAACATCCAAGGGCTCTGGTCACACAGAAAGTCTACGAGGCTGACCAAGTGATGGTCCTATAATGTCTGGGTTGGGTTCCAATATCTCCGGAAGTCGCACCTCCGTGTTGTGAATCAGCTTGTATCCCCTGTAAAGATGGGTGTTAAATCTGACAGAAGCTAAAACTTGATTGCATATTTGTGTTGTATATGTTGAGCAAAAACGTTAATTTCTGTCCTAAATTAATGTGCATATGAAATGTGCATATGAAATCCATATTAAAGAAGGCTTAAGGACTGTTTTGCTTCCCCCTTGCTTTTTTTCATTCAACACAAGCATTCCCACACACTTCAACAAGCTTACTAGCCTGATATGCCCAATGTTTGCAAAAGCCTTCACATGGTTATTATATTAAGTTTATTTAAAACTTAGAATTATTGCCTAACTATACCTAAGCCCCAAGACAGGTAAAATGTAACAATCCTGAAATGTTAGTTGAGGGCATCGATGGACTCCTTGCCGATGGGCTTATTTAGTTTTGACCTCCCCCTCACAACCCCACAATACAATCCAGTACAAACCTCCCCCTCACAACCCCTCCCCCCATTTCCCCTTCTATCAGATGCCACTACATTGCCCTCCATGGGAGTTTTTATGCCATCTTAAAACCATATTTTAGTGATTTTATTGTATTTACTGAATGTAATTGTTTTTTTAATGTTGGAAAGTTTTTAAAATTTATGTTTTATAAATTGTTATTGCCCATTCAGTTTCAGGGAGAGTGGGAAATAAACCAAATAAAAATAAATTATTTTAATTCATTTATGGCTGAGCTGAGATAAAATGTCAGACTTTGGAAGCACTCTGTGTACCTCAGACAAGGAGACCAGGGGAGTCTTTAATTGTCTTTTCATCCTCACAACAACCATCTGAGGTAGGTTATGCTAAGAGACAAGCACCAGCCCCATCTTACTGGGAAGGGGGTGAGTTTGTGGCCTGGGCCAAGAGTGATCTGAGGAAGATGGTTGCCAGCTGCTTGCTTGTCATGTGACTCACATGGAAGGGGTTGTGGGACTTAGCTTGGTGGCAACTGCCAGGACAGCTGCCCATGTCATCCTGGGGCCAGCTCGGGGGGGGGCAGCATGGGGTGGGCTGATGACACAGGATCTGCCAGGTGCTTGCTCAGTTGGTTTTTCTGGCTCTCCCACCTTCTCGCCCTCATTTTAGTTGTCATGAGATGTTGTGTTGTTGTCTTTCTAATAATTGTCACAGTTTTGGTGGTTTGGGCATTGGGAAATATCCTTTTTGGGGAGGCTGTGACCACATGCCCACATCTTCTGTCTGGGGACTCCCTTAAGGAGTCTTGGGAGTGGAGCCATTAAGTGGCATGCCCAGCTTGGGGGCTGTTTTCTGGCTCTCACAGTGGCCGGTGCTTATGTGGTACCCACAAGATTGCCACTCCACAGTTTATCCCCCGGCAGGTGGACTGAGGGGATGGGTTTCATCAGGTGGCAGGCAGGTTGTTCTATGCTGGATCCATCCCTGTGCTGCACTAATATTCCTTCATTTGTACACAATAAAGCTGTTGCCATTTTCTTCCATAAAATTGTTGCTGAGTTTTTCTTCTGCATGCTTACTCTTTAATAGGCTATGGGCTTGCAATAACATAAAGGTAGAGAGCAGATCCCACTAGTCTGTTCTGCTAGCACCAGTGCATTCCTCTGGCACAAGGAGTGTCCCACAAATTCAAGAGCTTCTTCTACTGGCAGAAAGCTCCTTATACCAGGGGAACATGTGGGGGTTAACAGAACAGACCAGTATAATACAATCCAGTACAAACGTTACTGCAGCTGGCTAGCCCACTCTAGATAAATCCTGGCACAAAATAATCCACTCACGTGGGCAGTGTAATTCTGAAGGAATGAAATCATTGACGACTGTGACTCCTGATCTACAATTTGAGATTTTCTTGTTCACTGAGAACAAGTGGTTTTTTTCTTTTTTAAAAAGTTCACTCATTTGTTACACAACACAAGTGAGTAGAGCACAAGCATGAACAATTATGTGTTGGGAGAGTTATTTCACTATACTAATGGTTCTTAGCCTAAGATGGCGAAAATGGATTTGAGTCAGAATGTTCAACATAGTAGCCACTACATCACAATGGCTGTCACTAAGGGCTTCACAGTACAACTTCCTATCCATAACTGACACAATTCTCTCTCTTCTAATAAAGCACAGTTGGACTAGACAGTTGATCATGCCCCCCCAACCAACAACAACATTAGTACCAATTGTGGAGGGGATGTGTGTCAAGAAATGTAAACATCAGACTTGGGCCACTGTGCTGGGGTGGAAGAAGGTGCAGGTTTTTTCCCACATGCCATTTTTAATTGATCACTCCAACATGAGCGGCTGTTTGAAATGGTGGAGGGATTTACAGTTATCCATGTGGTCCCTGTATGTTTCTCACTGTTGGACAAATAGCAGCTTCCAGGCAATCAAAATCAGAAAAAGAAACAGTGTGGGTGAAGAGTTCGAATCACTTTGCAATCCTGTGTGTTTCCCACCCCCCAATCTGGGTCCCCTTGGCTACTATTAGCATTTTTGAAAGCCAATCATGGATTTTCTGCCATCACATCAGCAGAATACTAACAGTACAATCCTAGACAGAGTTACTCCCTTCTAAGTCAATTGAAGTCAATAGGCTTAGAAGGGTGGAACTCTGTTTAAGATTCCACTGCAGGTGAGCCACTAGTTTCAAAGAACACTATAATATATTATGCTCAAACAAGGAATAATCATTTTACACTTGACATTTCTAGCAGTGTTTTATTAAATGAACCAACATAATACATAATGCTAGCTCTTTTCTCTGCATATATTATAAGTCATGTTAGGAGATGCATAGTCTGATCCTTAGGTCTTTGTAATATGAAACTCTCACATAAATAATATATAAAACTATACTATTTCCTACTCCCATTTCTCTATTGTATACTTAATGAACCCCAAAATGGCTGTTTGGATAAATGCCTTCCACTTTAGAGATCACACTTATCTTCTAATAATTGGGGTTGACACTGTCTATGTACTGGAGCTCAGCTGCAACTGTGTAGCTAGCAAAGGTACCAGGGATGAGTGATTACACCCTGAACACAGAATGCCATTGCTTCCAGATGCAAATGGCTCTGGCCTGAATGAGGCAAAAGGTTTATCAAAAACACAGAGACTGAGAAAGCTATAAAACTGGTTGTTGTTTGTTGTACCTCTTGGGTCAGAGGGAATGGACTCCCAAGGACAGATTATAAATTTTCAGGATACGAGGAAAAAGCTCCCTTTTGTGCTCTGATCTTTGGGCTTGTGGCCAAGGAGGTACAAACTGTGATGGATGTCCAGGGAAAATGGGAGGCAGTTCCAGCTCTGAGAACTAAGATAAGAAAGGATTTTTAAATTCTGCAACTTCAAGAATTACTAGGCTATCATAGCAACATCATTAGGACAAGTATAGAGAAGATTGCATGATTTCATTATATCCTTGCTCAGCCTGATGCTTTTACAGACTATATGTACTCTCTTTATTTATTAAACTTCATTATATTTGGAACGCTTAAAGCCTGATCTCTGTAAACATACCATATGCCTATTCAGTCCCACAAAAAGCAGTGAAAAGGAGGAGCAGTCATTGAACCATCCCTTGAGCACAATAGTACAAAAGTGTGAAAGATGGTCTCCAGGCTTGCTAGTATAAGTGAAGGGGGAGATTCAGCAACTAGGTGATGCCCTTAAATACAGATACAGAATGTCTAGCAGACATACTCTTTCATACTTGCTGGTGGCAACAGTTACAGCCCAGAGAGAAGTTGGTATACTTTAGGAGTATGAGAAAGGAGTCCCTGACCCAAGAGATTGGGGCTTGTGTGACCATTCCTCATATGAAGCTTTTACAGCACATGATGCTTTTACAACACATTATGTTACCTTCCGTGTGACATATGCACAATTAACAAGAACTCACAATACAAATAAATGGCAGGCATAATAAGCAGAGGCTAATCATTTCTTTGTGAACAGTTGAGAGTTGAAAGCTGCATGACTGCTGGATCTTTTGCTCCAGTTGCTTATAAATTGTCAGGAAAAGCTGAATCATAAGACAATGTGCAATTGCTCTCTGGCTCTCTGGTCTGGTTTCTAGGACTCTTAACACTCATGTTAGGCTCACTTATTTCTGAGCAGAACTAGCTCTCCAGTTTTTTCCTGCCCACACATGCCCTCATGGTCAACTGGTTTGTACAAAATGTACAAATAAGCTATTTTCTGCATGATCATGGTCTTCTCATTGTCCCAAGACTTTCTGTTACTAGCATCAGAAAGAGATCTCAGGGGCATGAAACACAGCAGCATGAAGAAATGTGTAATACACATCAAAATGCTGCTTGATGTACCAGATGCAAGCAAACTATTGGCAGAATTCACTGGGATATTCTTGTTCAGGTCCCACAGAAATGATTTGATTACCAGTGTCACCCACAATGTCTCTCCCCCAACAAAAACATTTGACACATGTCTTCCATATTAAGACATTTCTGAACTGTTCTCTGCTCAATAGCTTTCCAATGTTGCAATCAGAATTTCATTAATGTATTACTGTTTTCAGTCAGCACATTTATTTTGTCCCTTAAACCTGGGACAAACAACTCGTATTCCCCCCTCCCAAGCTGATTCAGTGGCACCATTAAGAACCATTCAGTTTTGCTTTCTGGAAATTTCAACCATACCCAAGCTGAAAAATGCTGTAACTTGTGCCATTATGCCAATACAATAAAACATATAGATTAGCTTGCTTATCAAACCATGCCTTTTACAAAATAAGCCATGGTTTTAATAAAGCAGGTTTTAATAAATTGACACTAAATTGTCAATAGATTTATTGACAGTAAATCTTATTGACACTAAATTATTTTAAGTAGTAGCTGTACATTGTAATTACTTAATAGCAAAAAGAGCTTTCATGTCACTTCTATAAAAGCTAGTAATTATTTGCACAAGAAGCAAAACCTTGCAATGCCAACCTCTAGGCAATGGCTGGGATCTCTTGGGTTTCTGGCTCATCTCCAGGCTACATAGAGTTCCCTAGGAGAAAATGGCTGTTTTGGAAGGTGGAGTCTATGACATTAAACTCTGCTGAGGTATCTCCCCTCACCAAACCCCACCTTTTCCGAGCTCTGCTCCCCAAAATATCCAGGAATTTCCCAACCTGGAGCTGGCAACCCAACATTAAAGGCCTGGGGAAAAATGTTCAGTGACCGTGAACTGGTTCCATATTTTTAGTTACTGTGATCATATCTGGATAGAAGTTAATAAATATTTTGGTTTCCTGGACATCAACATAAAATGCCTAGGTGTCCAGGATTTTTTCAGCCCTAGTAGTAATTATGATTCAGCTGGCTTAAGGCCAATCGGTATATGACATTTTCCATCCACATGAGCAGTCCTCACCTTCCCTAGATATGTACATCATGGTGAAATCATATAAAGTGTGATAATAGTGGTGATGACTTTGGCCAGGAGAAATGTCCTTAATCAAGGCAATAATTTGCCCAATTACTGCAATCACAGAAAGTACTGCTATTTATACATGTCAACACCTAGCTTATTACTGAAGACAGCAAATTCTTTTCTGAAAAGGAAAGTCTCCTCCAAACATAGGGAGACTGGAGGGACGTGGTCAGCTTGTATCTTTTAAACTGCTTTGAGGACATCATATTTGAAAAGTGGGATATAGAGATAATAAACAACTTCTATAGAGAGGGAAGCCCTATTGAGAACAGACACAATGTAATACTTGCTGGCCATACTTCAGGTAGCAGGGGCTTTTGGGATGATCTTATGGCATGCAAAGACACATGTGGAAGCAGGCATTCCTTCTGATATCTGAGACCTAGATAGGATTGCCAGGTCTGGGTTGGAAAATACCTGGAGACTTTGGGGATGGAGCCAGGAGATGGTGGGGTTTGGGGAGGGGAGGGGCCTCAGCATGGTACAATGCCATAGAGTCCACCCTTCAAAGCAGCCCTTTTCTCCAGGGGAGCTGATCTCTGCCAGCTGGAGATCAGTTGTGAAAGTGGGAGATCCCCAGGCCCCACCTGGAGGCTGGCAACCCTGGACCTAGAATTTTAAGGCCCTGAAGATGAAAGCCAGCAGTCTAAATAATGTCTGTAGCCCAGGGCCCACATACTTGAAGAACCATTTTTCAAAATATGAACCTGTATCCCTCCCCCCATTATTGACCCAGTTTCACTTTCTTTCTGGTCATTCCCTCCTACAAGGCAGGATGGATGATCAGTGCCTGATCTCAGGTATTCTCAGTGGTCTGAAGCAATTTCATTTGTCCTGACTGCCTTGGCATATAGACCGAGTTGTAAGGTGGAGTTGTTCTGATGATACTTTCAAGATGTAAACAGCATTTTTTGTTGACTTGACAAGGATAATACAATCCTATCCAATCTGTTCCAAAATCAGAAGGATTCCCATCCAACATTACTTCCATCTTGGCCAGATTAAGTTTTAGTTTGTTTGCCTGTTCCTCATTGCACCCAAGCACTGATACAGGGCTTCAGCATCTCTCTCAGAATTAGATGGCAAAAAGAAATAAAACTGTATTTCATATACATACTGGAAACACCAGTAATTTTATATAGATGTTTATGAAGGTAAGATGGAATCCCACAATTCAGTGGCCACAGAATCTAGTAGTTGTTCTCTAAGACTATTTTATATATTCTGTATTCCAGGAACACCAAGTTTCCCTTTCTCAGCATTGCTCTCTAACAGAGAAATCTAGTTTTACTGCATTAATCTTTGTATGTAGTATACTGTTTTATGCATTGTCTTTGCAGTCTGTCTTTGATCTGTACTAGAAAGGTGTACAAGAAATGAAGTAAATAATATAACAAATACTAGACACTGCAGAATGATAGAGTTGTCAATGGAACTGAAAGACTCAGAGAGGCCCAACAGAACAAACAGGGATGTACTATCCCAGTTCAGTTCTTGGTATAAATTGTTTACCAAAGCTGTTCCAATCTCTAATCTAGAACAAAGCCAGATGGATAAGGATCTAGATGATCAGGTTCATCTAAGCATCTCTAGGAACCAAATTTCTGTCCTTTATTTTTTAATTGTTTTATGTTCTGTATCAAGGTAGCTAATTCTCAACATGGCCAAATCTGTGGATTCTTAAATCTGGAGACTGGAGCTATGAACAGACAAGGCAGTTCTTTTTACAAAACTGGGGAAAGCCCCAGGTTTGCAGAAACATCTGAACGCATCACACCTCCCAATAGTATAAACAGGAAGTATGTGGCTGCTGTGACCATTGCTGAAGAACCAGAATAGTATCGCCAGCCTTCAAGTCTTGGTTTGTTGTCAGTAAAAGGCAAGAGGAGGGGCAGGCCCTTTTCCAGGGCTGTTTTGGACTTTGAGGTAGGACTCCAGGGACAGACCCGGCAGCAACCACTGGGCAATTTGATACCACGTGACTCACCCAGGACTGTTTACATGCTGCTGTTTAACCATAGACACCCTACAGAAGCTGTGGGTATAGTGATTAAAGTTGCAGTCTAGGATCTGGGATAGCAATACACCACTCTCCCATAGAAGCTCAACTTGGGCCAGTTAGACATTCTTAGCCTAGCATACCTCACAGGATAGTTATGAGGATAAAAGAGAGGAGAGGAGAATGATGTAAGGTGTTTGTGTCCGCATTGTGGATAAAGGCAGGAAATAAATGAAGTAAGTAAATAAATAATAACTACAGCTGAAAATGAACAGCAGGTAAAAGTTGGGTAGGCTAGTGGGTGGGAAGGAAAGAAAGATTCAGGAAAAGGTGAAGATATGGGGGTTGCCAGGAGAAGGCAAAGAGGAAATGGTAAGGGAAAGAGGATACAGGGAAAAGCATGGTGCTCCTCACAAATCCTTGTGGGTTCCTTACAGTACAATTGCACCTGGCCTGGCAGCCAGCACCACATAACTTGGCCATAGTTTTCCCAGGCTAAGTGTGCCAAGGGAGGGAAGGAGGGAAAGCTGAATGTGGGGGGGGGGGGGGGGACAAGGAAGCAGAAAAAGGAGAGATACTATGGGGGCCTTCAGGAAGGGAAAGACGAAATAATGGGGGAGGGAAATGCCCCCGCATGTCCTTATGGGTCCCCTGCTTGTAGTTTAACTAATGTACTTATTGTTACCAAATGCTCTGTCTCTCTGTATTTCAAAATGTCTCAATTTTCTTGTTGTCATAGAATCAAAAGTAATTTTTTTACTGCCTGAGGCTACAGGAGGGCACTTATAATTCCAAAGTGGCCAAACGTTCCTAAGAATGTGAGAGGCTATTGTTTGATTTCTGCTTGCTTTTTTCTTCCCTACCAAAATAATCTTCAGCAAGCTCTTCGCTCAGGGAGTCTTTACTGTCTTGCCCTTAGACTAATGGAAAGGACAAAATTCAGACTGTGACTCAGCTGAGTATCTTGCTATTAGCAAGGCTGTGCTGCTAATTGGTATTATTCCTTATGAACCATATCATATTGTTTCGTTGTCAAAAGCTAAAAGCTCACAAGGGAGAATTCTTGGCTCCATCAGTTTCCTTTAAGGATGATGCTTATGTGTTCTTGTTATAAATAGCTGTTTAACATGTGGGCAGTCTCTACTGGCCTATTCAGAATCAGTAAAAAAAGGTGGACAAGAGAGGCAGCAAATCCTACTCAAGATAGGCCTACTTCTGCTACTTGAATTTGTGCTGAGTGGTACCAAACTCCCTACAAGCTGGCCTATTGAAATGAATAAGTCTACTTGAGGAGTGGAGGACTGCTTTATGTAACAACGATTCATGCGGACAAATAAGGCGAGAAGCCATTTTCAGTGAAAGAAAGGAAGGAAAGGAAGTATTAACTTGTACGAAGATATAAACCAAGCTTCTTGAAAGAAAACAACTTAATATGCAGCAACAGTTTTCATTGCAAGTAAAATTTGTAACGGATTTGTTACCCTTGCTAATAAAGCCGTGAAATGCAAAAGTAGAATTCTGAGAAAAGCCATGTCAAAACAGCTGTGACCTCTGCAACACAAGATTTCCATGCTAATCTTTTTTTGTCCTAGAACAGTAGCTGTTCTAATTCTTACCATGCATTTGCGATCATCCAACCCAGTTAAATCCTCTTCAAATTCTTTCCCTACATCAAAATCCATGATGTAGTTTTTAAAAGTGCTTAGTGTTTTGATGATCATGTGATCCCCATCCTGGATGATCTCTTTGTCAGGTCTGAGCAGGCTAGCTATTTTTCTCACAGCAACATTTACATCTTTAAAAGAAATAAAAAAGAAAAATGATTTTGTAAAGCTGTACATACAAGATCTGCAGTAGCTTTGAAAACTGGAGTTGCAACTTAAAACCCAAACATCCTGATATTCAGCACCAATGACCAAGGCGCAATCATTTGTATCAGTGTATGAAAAGCAAAATTTATGTGCTTCATTTGTACACCCACATTTCTCCCCAACAGGGACCCAACACAGTTTACATCATTCTCCTCTCCTCCATTTTATCTTTAGAACAACCGTGTGAGGCAGAAAGTGTGTGACTGGCCTAAGGCTGCCCAGCAAACTTCCATGATGCAGTGAGGATTTGAACCCAGCTCCTCAGCTCATAGTCCAACACTCTAACTGCTACACCACACTGGTTCACATTTCATACTATGGATGTATATGACTGAAGTTTTCCAATCCAATTAATAAAACATTCCTTGTTATCTTTATTCTGGTCCTTCCTCCTATGAAATTTAGATTGCAGGCTTTGAGGATTTTTCTAACTCTGTAAATTAGCATATATATTAATGGTGCTGTAGCAATAATTCTACATGCTTTATAATTAATAAATACTAATGACATTGACATATTTTATGTATAATACATCTGAATGCTCACAATTTCTTTCTACCTAATATGCATTCACTTGATTGACCAGTCACTTTCTTTTAAAAAGCTAGACCATACACATGACATTGACAAGTTTTTTTCCAGACACAGCCACATAAACTGTAGTTAGTTTGATGGTATAGAATGATCAGATTCATTCATAAAGCTAAAACAGCTAATTAATGCAAAAAAAAAAAAAACCCCTTACCCAATGCTTTCATGTATTCCTCAAAATTGTCATTGCTGAGCATTTTCCAGTAACCATTGAAATCTGCAGGCATTGCTAGTGTTTGTCTCCAAGTCTAGTGTGTTAATTCTGCACCATAAAGCTCAGTGCCTTTTGCTAAGGAGAGCTTGAACTCTGGTTTCTTTTATCTGTTCTTCCAACCATGCAGTTATGCTAGTCCCCCTAAGCCGATTATTGTTGAAGTGTTACCTTTAAATCCTCCCACAAAGCTGAACCTTTTAGTTTGCTAATGACAACAGGACGGCTTGATTTAAATGAAATAGGTCTTTTACCTTCCATTCAATTACTACAAGGCTGCTGATTAGCTGCATATCTGTATTACTTTTCCCATTCCTTATTACTTAAAAATAAGATGGTGTCTTCTGATATGCTGATTCCAAACACTGTTGTTAGTAGACATACTATGTGATGTGGAATGGTGATCATGACAAACACTAGTCTTCTGGGGCATCTGAGAGCTGTTAGTCTTCCAATACTACCCCATACTTTGAGGATTCTGCAAGTTCTTACACTGAAAAGACCTTGGCTGAGTTCAGACTGGCAGTTTGGCCCGATATAGGTATGTTTCTCAAGCAGATTAAGTGGGCTGGTTCACATAGCCACAGCTGTCTGGCATTCCCGTGCTGTACTCACCCCGTCCTGAAGTGTTTTGATCCCACTTTTTAAAAGTACCAGGTGAAAGCCATGCCAAGCCGTTTGGGTGAGCATTCTTGCTTCCTGAAAGTGTGGACACAAATAAGTTGCAATTGAGTGGTGTTGGTAATGTGAACCCACTGATCTGGCATAACCGCCCATGTGTGCTGTGCGCTTGAGCGTACAACCACCCGTGGGGATGCTTTCAGCTTGCAGAGTTAAAGCTCCCAGCCATGGGATCCTGCCCCAATTGCTACTGTGCCTATGCGCCTATACACAGGTTGGCGAAATGGACCAAAGCCACATGCAACCGGGCAGGGCCACCCCGCAGTGTGAACGCTCCATTCCACCTCCTCCCCGATATGGTCCTGCATCAGTCCATGCAGTGTGACCGGAAAGCCCTGCGACAACTTGGCCGGGGTCTTTTTGCCCCGCTTCCCTTGTGCTTCATTCTGCCTCCATCCTTGTGTGTTCTCTTCTGAACAGCTACATTTGTCCTATAAGCAATGCTTATGCAGTTAGCCTGGAGTGATGGGTGTTGGCAAGAGATGTTAACAACTGGGGAAGAGATGGCTAAGAAAGAGCCAGCCATTACTCATCCAACCTTGCATTATTGGCATAACACCCAATTCCAGTTATCTCCCCAACTCTTCATTGTTACTAATCAGAACTCACTTTCAACTAAGAGAATGTGAAGCCCTTTCAGACTGAGAAATAAGCTGTACTTCACTGAAGCCCATTAACTTCGGAGCAGGCAAGCGAGTGAAGAAACTGTGCTTTGCTGCATTATTCAACAACAATGCACTGGTGTTACGTGAGAATGGTCGCACTTACGTGTCAGAGAGACAATTCACACGGAGGTTCAATCAGAATACAGCCTTTATTAACGTGGTTTGCAAAGCACGGAGAACGAAGGGGGAGGCAGTCTCCACCAATGCTCTGCCTTACCTTTAGATTGATCATCTTTTATACCCTTTCTGGCTGAAGGAGTCAGTTGACCCCCTCCCTCACAATCTATCTCTGGAATTTTTCCTACAATTGTTCTATCACCCTGTGATTAATATTCCCCTTATACTATATTGGTATACTACATTGGTTCCATGGTTACATTGGTTACATTGGTTACAACTTAATTACCCTTATACTTAATTACCTTTATCGGTCACACATACTGATTACACAAACATTTCATCTAACCGTTCCCCTTTTGCTTTCTTGTCCAGGCATGTCAGCGTTCAGGCATGTCGGCACCAAGTACATCTTGGCCAGTCCCTCAGGGTTCTGAACATTTCTTTCCCCTTTCACTGGTACTTGAAAGGAATCACTTGAGACTGTAAAAATCTTCCCATCATTTAAGGAACATGGTAGGGAAATTTCAAACAAACATGCTGCAGAACCAAGAGCTGTAGCTTGTATTCAAAGTTAAATTAGTAGAGTGGGTTTGTCCAAGGCATTAACTGTTGTGCTTCTGAATAAAGGTTGCCTCCTCCTCCAGGGGTCAGGGCAGCATGCTATTTTCTTAATCAAGATTCTCATGGGTATTGGAGGATTATGTATTGGAGGATTCCTAGTTTAAAAATCCTAAATAATGGAAGTGCAGCAGTTCTCAAGGAAGAAAAATTTCCAGCAACCTCCTACCACCACAATGTGTCACACCCTGAGAAGTTGTAGGGTGATGGACAACCTGCAACAGCATGGAGGGTGAAATGGAAGTCTGAAGCAGGACAGAGAAAAATATCCATCTCCCTACAAGGATGCAAGTGCTTTCTGCAACTACAAAAAGGAGGTTAGAAAGATCTAAGCCATTATCTTTCCCAAAATGCTGGAAGTACAATACAGTCTCATCATTTTATTTCTATTTGCGAACGGGCTCAGGGTGGCTGGCAATCATGATTTGCAGACTGAAGTTCTGGAAATTTTCAACTTTGTTAAATGATCTATTCTGAATTAAATTGAGGCAACATTTTATTTATCAGTGTTAAAAGGACAGAATATTTAAAATTTGATTAGAATGATATCTTCTTTGATCCCGAGAATTTAAAATGGCATACTACTATATTCTGATTCACCCAATTTGATACTTAAATGAGAGTTCAATGTCAAACTTTTATACATTATCAAATAACATTACATCAGTGCATCCAGTATAAGACCATGCATTTCCCTTCGACTTTTATCCATTACATCTTTGCATCTCATTTTTATCCTGACTTTTCTCTGTTACCCAAACTGGACTCAAAGAATGGGAAATTATTAAATAAATAAATAAATAAATAAATAAATTAGCTTTAAAAGGGTTCCAGAAAGGAATAATGCAGGGCCTTGGCCGAAGTATACCACGGTAGATCTCGGTAGAGGTATCCCACAATAAAACTATGAAGAAAAAGAGTGAAAGAGTGATTGTAAACACACAAAAAATAATGTTATTGTATACAAAATAAAAGGAGTAAACATGTAAAGAATCTAGACTAAGCACCTGAGAACTAACTGCCAAAGTAACCACACACACACCAGCAAGGGGGTGTACTTATAAACAGGTAGGAAAGAGGGAACAGGGGAGTTTTAGGGTAGGGACATACGACCTGAAATCCTAGGCTTTAAGTTTGGAGAGGTCCAGTACAAATGCAGCTGAAATCCATGGAATAGAGTGAGGGATGTGTGTGGAGGAAACTGCAACACAGTTGCAGGGATGTTTAGGTAGTGGGCAAACCTGGCACACTTTTCACTAACCTGGGGTGGTCTTTTTATGGGGAAGAGCCCCATAGTTGGACATGGGAACCCACTTTCCCAGGAACATGATTGGTCCATGATATGAAGCTTGAATTTGACTGGACAGTTTGAAGGTAACTGCTGTCAAACTTTGGCCAGGGGGAAATGGGAAAACTACTTTGATGGGGCTACTGTGAGCCAAAACTGCATGAGGCAACATGATTAACATACATGGGCCAAGGACAGACTGGCAATTTGGCCCGATATACGCCCGCTTTGGAAGCAGATGGAGAGAGCTCATTCAGACAGCCGCAGCTACCTGGCGTTGCTGTGCCGCACTCATCTGGTCCTGAAGTACTGTCATTGCGCTTCAAAAAGATACCTGGTGAAACCGGTGTCAAGCCGTCTGCGTACACGTTCATCCCGCTTCCTGGCAGTGTGGACGCAAATAAGTCACACATCAAGTGGCACCAGTAATGTGAACCTGCTGATCCAGCTGCTGTGCCCATGTGCCTATGCGCTCATGCACCCATGTGCCTATGTGCACCTCAGCAAACCAGACCAAAGCCACACACTGCTGTGCCGCTGCCACCAGGGGTGGCCCCACAGTGTGAACTCTCCGTTCTGCCTCCTCCCCGTCATGGTCCCACACCAGTCTATGCAGTGTGAACGGAAAGCTCCACAACAACTTGGCCCGGGTCTTTTTGTCCTGCTTCCCTTGCTCTTCAATTTGCCAGTCTGTCCTCAGCCTTTAATCAGTAGAATAAAGTTTGAGTCCAGTGGTATAAGCTTTAGTGTGCATGCAAGCTTCATCAGATATGCATACATGCACCCCAAAAGCTTATACCCAGACTTAAACTTTGTAGATCTTAAAGGTGCCCCTGCACTCAAACTTTGGTCTATTGCTTCAGATTAACATGGCTACCCATCTGAATATACTTTAATCAGGCTTAAATGAGCCAAATCTGCACTGTTAAAAAAGTTTGGGTGAGTCAAGAATTTGATCCTGGAACAGGATGGAGCATAAATTAATGACTTGAAAGCCCTTCTTGATTGAGGAGAAAGAGGAAAAAGAGGAACTGGGTATTGGTTAATGTAACAGCAACTTACTTGGGCTGGACAGACAAAGGAAACCAGTGGAATGGCTTACTTGATTGCTGCTGCCTCTAACTCTGGCAATAAAACCAAGAACACAAAACCAGTTATGTTTGTTGAATTGTTCATAGTATTTCTCAGTTTGCCTTTCTCCCAGGAAACTGGGAACCCACTGGGTATCAGACTGAAAATCATATAAATCACAGCAACTGTTGCTACCTGGGATTAGGGCTGCCAGGTCCCCCTTGACTACTGGCAGGGGATGGGGAGAAGGGTTGCCAGATCCAGGATAGAAAACTCCTGGAGTTTTGGGGATGGGGCCTGGGGAGGACAGGCACCTCAGCGGGGTTCTATGCCACAGAGTACACATTCCAAAGCATCCATTTTCTCCAGAGGAACTGATCTCAGTAGTCTGGAGATGAGCTGTAATTCCAGGAGATCCCTAGCTGGCATCTCTACCTGGGCTGCTGCTGCTTGGCAAAGGGGGACAGTCCCATCAGGGGCTGAGTTTCCCAACTGCTCAACCCTTTGACTGCTCAGGCCTCATAAAGGAGGTGTGTCTGGGGCTGTCTGTGCTGCTGCCCACCAGATGGCTCCATCAAAGGGCTGAATCCCTACAGCTGCTCAGTCCCACCTCCTGGCTCCTGTTTCTGTGTTTCACTGTATTGTGATTTTTAGGTGGTTGTTCATTTCTTGTCGCAGCTTGTTCACTAAGCCACTTTTGTTGCTGTTTGTTTGGTTGTGAAAAGTGAAGTAAAAATATCTAAATAAATAAATAAATAAACTTTAAAACATCAAATTATTAAAACTACCATAGAGATTCACACTGCTCAGATTGACCATTCTCAAAATGCATTGAGGCAGGTCAAATGAAAACTGGAAAAAAGCATTATGTATAGAACAGCATACACAAGGTTTCCGATCCAGTTACATAAAACGTTAACCTTTATTTAAACATATCAGTTGTACCAAAAAATATGCCTGTTTTTCAGAATTCTCCTTATAATGGCAGTGATAGCAGCATTTTTATTAAAATGGTCCTGCTTTCAGCTGAAAGGCAGACTGGAAGTTTTAAAAATAAATTAAGACTAAGCATATGCTGCTGTGGCATTTTGAAAACCAGTTACTAAATTAAGCCACAAAAATGTTCTAGCACAGAATGGTTGAGGGAAGGAAATGACATACCTGCGATACTTATCTTCCATGATACCCTAACGGTAATGAAACTTACAATTAGATCTAAGCTGACTGGAGCAACATAAAAAAATATGCATGAACCTCTGCCTCTGTTAAAAGATTAGCAGCAGTGTCCCGTGGCAGGAAAGCTGCAACTTTCTGAAGTTGATTCTTGGGGTCCATGCCTGTATGCCAGGTGGCACACAAAGCTTGGTATACTTCTTTATATGGATTCAGATGGCAGGATTAGAGAAGAAGTTTGTGAAACACCCATATAGACATGAGGAAGTGAACAACAAAAATGGAAAGTATCACCTCTGTTTTTTGTATCTCTGAAAGTATACCTCCTGCAGTGTGATCTTACAACACTGCGGTGTAATCTTACAACAAATGTTATCAAGCCACCTGGGGGAGATGAAAAACATCCCTGCAAACCCATGATGACAAAGTGCATTGTACTTTATATGCCGGCATGACAATGGCTTACAATTTTACATGAAAGCAGACTCATTAAAAGCAGTCTAACATTGCAGTATAGATAAGGCTTGAAACAATTCAAGATGTCTAAAAATCTTTACTGAAACGTTACTAAAATGTTGAGTTTATGCAGACAAAAGAAAGTACCAATAACAACACAACGGTAAACAAATTATTATTATTTCAAAGTAAATCCCAAACCAGTAGGGGTTCTAAATAAATGTTTCTAGGATCAAGGTACATGACAGTTTGTTCTAACTCTTCAACAATATTGATACTTAAACTGATAGAACAAAGTTTGTTGGTCTTAAAGATGCCACTGGACTCAAATGTCATTCTATCAAACTTTGTCCAACAAATAACAAGCTAAGTGTATATGGTCACCATTTGTTTGGATTTAATTATGGGGAAAAACACAGTGACACAAATAAATATGTAAAAATAGGAGGCTAATGTGTAAATATATCCTTCTTAATTGTGGGATGCTAAGAGTAAATAACTGAGATCCTGTTGTCAGGTCTTTTCGAGCAGGAGCGCAGGGGAGTGCAGCTCCGAGAGTCGGTGTCAGCCCCCCCATGGGAGAATGCCTGCTTTTATGAGCCCTCCCCCAATTTGCAAGAATTGGGTGGGTGGGGAATGGCAGTGCCAGGTGCTGCTCTACAAATTTCTCCATAAAGGACGAGGGCTAGAGAGGAAGCTGCTGGAGGACTTGGCACTCATTGGAGGACTCAGAGCTCACCCTTTCTTCTAACCGCCTGTGCTAGCGCACCAATTCTCCCCCTCCCCGCCAGTGAACAGCTCAGCTTTCTCTCTCTCTTCTTTCTTTCTTGCCTTCTGACATACTTCCATGATGTCAGGGGGTTTGGCATATGCAAATAAGTTATGCTAATGAATTATGCTAATGAGCTCCCGCATCTCTTTTTCTATTAAATGACCCCTGCCTGTTGTTATGCTCCATTCGTCTCCTCTCAAGCACGGAGGTAACTAACAGCATACTTTTCTTTGAGGTGGGATGGATGGTTGTGCTGTGTTATGTCTCCTCTGTCACCAGTTCAGAAAAATACATACAAATATTCATTGTATTATATTACAACCACTATTCCAATCTATTATTCTAAATAAGAAATATACTAAAAGGAAGAGGATGTATAGCCCTTCTTGATGAGAATGCATATGCAATGACTGAATGAGTTTAGCAAACCAATATCCCCGTTAAGTCCTGGGGTAAATGGCCACAAATCTGACATCAAGAATCTGGCTCCCTGCTCCCTCTGAGCTGACGATGATGGAGGGAGGGGCTGCTTATGCCACCTTGGAAGGACAGGAGATGGCGCAGATTGGAGTGACACTTGCATTGCCCCGTAGAGCAGGGGGTGGAGCCAGATGGATATAAGGTGGCTCCACCCCTGCTCTCCCTCTTTGCTGTCTTCAATCAGCCCACCCTCCCACCCTGTAGACAGTGCAGGCTTTGGCTGGTCACTTCTTTACTGGGGGGGCAGATAGGAATTTTTTGCTCTTCACATGATTGGCTTGGGGGGGAGTGTTTTTGCCTACCCTGCACTGTGGTCAGTGGATTGGGAGAATTGGTGATGGTGGGCTTGTTAAATACGTTGGTCACTTGGCGGTTTTGGTGAGGGTTACAATGAGGTTCCAGTGAGCACCTCTAGGCACATTCCATTGGGAATAAGAGTTCCTCACAAATAGCCTACGGGTCTTAGGGCCCAGGGTTGGGGTTGAGGATAGCTTTGTTGACAGGTTTCTCTGGCAAGTTTCAGGGCTTCTGGGAAGGTGCCACAGGTTGCCCTTCAACTGGCCAGGTCACTGGTCATGAGCCACGAAGACCCCGGAGGGGGTTCAGGTGTCTCACCCAATGGAGGGCAAGGAGGTGGTCCCAGATGACACCTGACTTGCCTGTTACCACATTTTTGGTTTGCTGGTTTCCCCTCCTTGCCGCACAGATTAATTAAATTAAATAAAGTGGCCCTTTTAAATCTATATCTGTGTTTGTCTCCTTCTTCCAATGGGGGGGGGGCAATCACAAGACTGAGAAACCTGTAGGAGAACACTTCAGTCTTCCACGACATTCAGTGGGTGACCTCAAAGTAGCTGTTTTATTACAAACAAACAAAAAAACACTTCAGGAACAGACTGGAAAGGGAAACTGCTGAATTATTATATATTATAACACTCGAAACACACACACACACCGGACTAGCCAAGAATGAGCCTTAGCATTAGTTGGTACCCCATTCCATTTACTGCATCCATAGCAATGAACATGCTAACTGAGAGAAAAATCACATTTGCAAAGCAACAAACAGCTACAGCTGGAGTGCTGAATAATTGCAATAACAGAAGTGGCACCTTTAGATAAACCATTAGTCTTGCATACACAAAAAGGAACAATTTTCCAGTGAATACATCAAAAAACAATCATACAGAAATGCCCAATGTTTCCTTATACCTTCAGCATCTTCTTTCTATCAACCATTAGTTTCCCAGCATAGACTTTCAACATGTTTCATCTCCTTTGTCTCCTTTCTAAAGTAAACAATTCGAACCTTTTCAATCTTTTTTTTCTTGTGAGTTTCTTTAAGCTCGTAATAATAATAGGTGCTCTTTGCTGAACCTTCCCCACTCCAGCAATATCCTTTTTTGATGCAGGGTCACAAGAATTGTACATAGTAGTCCAGAGAAGGGCAAACTATTATCTTCCTCCCTGCCCTTTACGCATCTTAATGTTCTGTTTGCTTTCAGTGAATAACATGCACCAAGTAAAGGCCATCACCAAACACAAGGAGATGCACAATTTTTAAAAAGTTTATAGTGTGATTGCAGAGATTCAGCACTTGTCAGTCAGCTCTAATCTTTAACTAGCAGATTTGCAGGTTTCATTTGAGCCATAAAGGACTTAAATGTCTATTCATCTGCATCATATAATGTACAAAATGGCAGCATGTCTTCTTCTTCTTCTTTTTTTACTACATATATACTATAGCAAATTCAGAATCAGTCCTGGGATTCTGTATGGCTTTTTATTGTGTGGATGCAGTTGGGGGGGAGATCAAGCATAAGGAATCCTTTCATTTAGAAAATCAAGATTCCAGTTTAAATTATGCACTTGTTTGTTTGTTTAAAATTGTTTGTTCATGGATGCTTCATCACAAATAACATATTTACAGAACTATGAACAACTGGATAAAAAGCTACAAATAGTCTGTCATTCACTTGAAATATGTACACAGGCACATTTTCACACAAATACAACAATAGTCACCACATAGGGTTGGCAGGTCCTTCCTTGTCGCTGGTGGGAGTTCCTGGAAGGGGCAGGGATGACTCCAGCATCATGATGTCACACAGAAGTGATGTAATCATACTGGGAACCAGCGCCCTGCACTCCTGAACTCCAAGCAGTGAACTTGCAAACAGCATTTAAAGGGACCCTTTGAATGCTGTTAGCAAGAGGGGAGGGACATGTGTGCCTGAACTTCAGCGGCAAATTTGATGCTTGGAATTCAGGCATGTGGCTAGTGGCTGCCCCTTTCCCTCCCTCCTGCAAGATTTAAAGGGCCCTCCACCTGATCGGCAGGCCACATGCTCCCATGGATCAGCTGGAGGGCCCTTTGAATCTTGCAGGAGAGGAGGGAGAGGGGCGGCTGCCGGTGGTCACTCTTGGGAACGGGGCTTTTCCCCACTGGCCAGGTGGCTGCTAGTGGGTAGGAGACCACAAAATCAGAGGATCCCTTGCCTCCACCTGGGGACTGGCATCCCTATCATTACATGTTATTTCAGCGGGGAGGGGGGAATACTTATCCCACCCTTTACATATTAAATTTTTATGCACATACTCTGATTTTCTATGTGCATACAAGCATACACGCAGGAGGCTTTCCATATGACTGGGCTTCCTTGTGTTCCAGATTGAAGTGAAAAAGTATACCATTTAAAATGGATGGACTTTATTCTGACTTTCAAATCAATATGGCAGTGAGGACAGTATATTGATCTTGATACCCTTTTCTATACACTGAAATAACAAGTAAAAGAGTAAGTCTTAAGACTCTTTTGTACCTTATACAAACCAGTGAAGTGTATACATGCTAGTGAAATCTTCTGCTTGCTTCTTGAGATAGGTTAATAAGAAATTGCAGAGACATGTAGAATTTCACTTTCTATACATTATGAGAAATGTATGTGGAGAGTGGCAAAAGTCTTCTTTCAGCAACAACAGCATCCAGTTGCAATGCAGAACAAGAAACCTCTTAACTGTATCTTCCCCCAATTAAAACCCTTCACTCAGGTCACTTATTTAAAAATAAATAAATGTCACCTTATTTTTGACCTCCAGACTACTGTGACACACTTTACATGGGACTGCCTTCGAAGACACAAGAGTCTAGAGTGCTAGAACCCCCTGTAGAGGTGAGGCCCCCTGCTACCAGGCCCCACCACCCCACTGCCAATCAGCTGGCCATTTGGGGGGGACTTGCCCCAAAAAAGAGCAAGGCCCAACATTGCAGCAACATGTCTTCATCACTTATGACATGACTGGTGATGTCGGGGCAACACTTTGATATTTGGGCAAAAACTATGGTAGAAGTCAAATTTACAATAAGAGTTTTTGCCCAAATACCAAACTGTAACTCTGACATTGCTGCATGATGACATCACTTCCAGGTCATATCAGAAGTGACCTAGACACATCACTCCAACATCATCTTGGCCTCCCTCCTGCTCCTGGTAAGTCCCCCCATCCTCCACTGGTTGCCCAGAGGGACCTGACAACCTTAGAAGAGTCAGTTGGTACAAGATGTAGTAGTGAGATTCCTTTCTGGGGTCAGCCACCTGCAACACATTACTCCAATGCTACATAATTTCACCTGTCACCTATTTGCTTCCAGGCCCAGTTTCAAAGAGCTGGTTATTACCTTGAAAGCCTTCCAGAGCCTCAGACCTTCATACTTAGTACACACTCATCGACCAGCTGAAGTCTTTAGACAGCATTCTCCTTGTGGTGCAGTTTCTTAAGACTGCCAGTATTGCCACAGTTAGGTCACAGGGTTTTCCTGTGGTATCCCAAGTCCTCTGAAATGGCTTATAAGAGGGAGTGTGGAGATCATTCTCACTTACTGCATTCAGGAAGACTTATAAGACTGGTCTATTTCAAAGAGCATTTGGTGGAGGGTAATTTTTTTGGACAGATGTACTGATAATGTTTATTTGAGTCAAATGTCTATAACAGTGTTCCATTTTTGTTCTGTTCCTTTGTTACTGCCAATAGCCTGCCTTGTTGTTTGGGGAAGTTAGCTATATGGCAGGATAGGCCAGAGGGGTACAGGAATCACACACCATTTGTATACCAAGGTCCAGTACAGTAAGAAAACTCCAGATTTGAAGAGTAAATTAAATCATTTTATTAAAGTATTCCTAATTACACTAAACATTCAAAAAGAGGAAACAATACAGAAATAAAAAAGCAGAGGTTATTGATAGCAAATAGAGGGGTCAGTTATGGGGTGATACAACCTGTCCAGATGTGCAAGGGTCCATGGAGATGAGTTTATGGCACAAGCCAAAGGTTAGGGGTGAACTGCCAGTTGGTATCAGGGGCAGACACACAATCTGAGGCTATGTGCTCTGATGGATATAGACACTGGAAAACAATGCAGACCAGTGGGAGGCCTTGGGGGCTGGTCTCAGGTGAGAACAATAGATTCTATAGACCAATAATGAGCCTGAGGAGGAGTGGCATCTGGAGGGGCAAGTCCTAGGTGGGACCAGTGAGCTTTCAGAGGGGCAGAGTCTAGCTGCACAATAGTTTTGATGGGACTGCCAGTGGCATCTGAATACATATGATGACCCTTAACAGCATTAAGCCAGGTGCTGGATAGTTGGGCTGGGAGTGTCCATTGTGGAACAATAGAGTGGCCTGGCATTTCTCTGGTGCCAGACAAAAGAGGTGATGTTTCTTATTATGTGTCAGGATGAAACTGAGTGGGAGACCATTCACTAGACATGGAGAGTTAATGTTTACCTTGATAGGTCTGGCATACATGTAAGAATGCAGATATCTTACACAAATACATGGAGACAGGAATGAGAGGATTATTCCAAAGGTATTTCCTGACATACAGGTGAAACAGGAGAGGGGGATGGAAACATGCAATGTACCTCATTCATGACAACAGCACAGAGCAAAGGCTCTTTGTCCCTGCCTGCCTGTACATTTGACAGACAAAAGACTAGCCATTTGGTCAATAGAAGATTGACCACTAGAATGGGCAAGGGCAGAGACTTGCCCATTCTAGTCCTTTTTGGACTGAGCTGACAGGAGAGAAAGTGTGTGTGTGTGTGTGTGTGTGTGTGTGTGTGTGTGTGAGGGGGGTGGCAGCCTGAGTTTTCTCAGCTCGGCCTGAGTTTTCTCAGCCAAGATGTGGTTCTCCTAGCCTCCCAGAAAAAGCCACTATTTAAGCCAAGCCTGGCTTCATGGGGGCACTGCTTTTGGAGGTTCAGAGGTTGTTTTGGGGTATCTCTTTCTCAGGAAAGTCCACCCCGGGTTCAGGGCTGAGGAGGCTGGCTACAATTTAGCCTTTATTTTTTTAAAGATCACTACAGGTGGAGAGAAAGTGACTATAATACTCCACAAGACCTTCCAGAATAAACTAATGCATCCTAAGCAAAGTTATTGAAATCCACTGATGTTGATGTACTTAGAAGGGTGTTACTCTGTTTAGGACTGCCCTGTAAGTTACTGAGAATCTACCTTCACCACAAAAGGAAGCAGCTAGATTTAATTCCTAGCAAAACCTCATTAAGAGACAAGGCTGTATCACCAAAACGGGTAAAACCCAGCAAATTTATCTACCCAAGTTGAGTCTGAAATAAAGTAAAGATCTCTTACATTTTTAAACAGGGAAATACTATTGTGTTTGTGATTCTAAACATGGTGACCCTTACCAAAGATGTGAAGAATTTATAGAATGAGTCATAAAGAAAGAATAATAAACCTGTAGAAAACATCTCAGAGGGCCTTTCAAAATATAATAGCAAATAACAGACACTTTAAGAAATGGCAGGTATCAAAGAACAAAACAGAAGGAAACACAGTTTTGAGATGGTAAACATTTAAGCAAAGACAGACAAAGGAGCTGATCTGACAGTCACCTTTGACACATGGAAGATGTCTTCCATTTCAGGAAATCGCTTTTATATTCCATATGCTACAGCATTGTCAAATAAAAACTGAAACTAAATCCAAGGAAGCATGATAGCTCCTTCAGAACCTGTTCAAAACTTTGTGTGAAGTCTTATGCAAGCTTATGAGTAACAGTGCTAGCAACTATTTCTCTTCTGCTTGTATATTTTTGGATCCAACTAGTATATTTCAGTGTAGGGAATAGTTTCAACGCCTGCTTGTTACATTCTGAGGATTTTGGTTTCAGGGCAGATAATGTGCATACTGTCTGTCTTCCCCAACGTTTAGCCTTTCAGAAGTTTATATCTTGATTTTATTACAAGAGTAGGACTTTACATAATCTTCTTCTACATCTGTCATTAAGCCTTACCTTTGCCAGAAGCTTATAAAAATACCACAAATAGAAGCGAGACTTGGGATTCTCTTGGCTATATAAAATATTATTGTTTTACTACTGTATCTTGGTCCACAGCAATAACCAGGCATAACAAGGACTGTGAGATCTTTGTGCAGAGTCTTGGTGTCATGGGAAGGACAACTGGGATGACAATAGCTTTTAATACGGCACACAAGATATGTGGACATTTTTAGCATCAGGAAAACCTGCCATCAGCATGTGAGGGATTAACACTAGCCTGGGAGAGATAAGCTGAAATCACTCACTGCTTGCAGATGGCTGGAAAACATGTGTTGGGGCCTTGCCTATGCATTACTAAATAGGAGCTGAAAGCACATTCAGAACACACAGTGGGAAGATAGAAAAACCCAGTGTGTATAGCTTTGGACAAAGAATATTGGGCTAGAAAAGGGAACTAATCAGGAATTACACAACCAGGAAATTAAAATACCAAGTATAGCCATATTTTTATCTAAACGTAGCAACCACTGTGAACCAAATAACTGCTGCAGATCTAGTGGCATTTTGATGGCCTCACATCTGGCCATTTGCTGTCATGAGTATGAATGCCCAACTTCTAAAATTCAGCCAGCTTGTTTCTCCAATGAAGGCATAAACTTTAGTCTCATCCAGCCAGGAATGCCACTTACAGCCTGAACAAACCTGTAAGTGATGAAGCCAGTGATGCCCCAGCAGCTTTTTCTATGGCTCCATTGTTTTCCCCAGGCAGTTTCCTGATACGGTGTGATTTAAGCAATTCTTTGTAATGGTGCCTGAGTTAACATAAAGAGCTCTGTGTAAGGTAATCCTCTCAAAGATATACAAAGTGATTATCTCGCACTTTCAGTTTCTAAAACTCAATCAGCTTTTGCGCACAAAAGCTTAATTAGGTGGTGGAGAAATTGTTATATTAATTCTGTACATTGCAGGTT
Organism: Lepidodactylus listeri; assembly: GCA_029233225.1. Classification (NCBI taxonomy): domain Eukaryota; kingdom Metazoa; phylum Chordata; class Lepidosauria; order Squamata; family Gekkonidae; genus Lepidodactylus; species Lepidodactylus listeri. The sequence continues at coordinate 49,253,300 of JARCFY010000005.1, read as the reverse complement.
TTGTGTCAATGGTAGCTAGCATTCTTCCCCAACACAAGCATCTTCGACTGACCATTATTTCATTTTTATCATGTTATCTTTTCTGTTCTAGCATATATAGTGTAGGTCAAATAGTATCTTTTGTTGGACTTGAGCTGTACGCAGCACAATGATGTCTTATAAAAACTTCAGGCATTTACATAGTAACCTGCAATGCAACCTAAAAAAAAGAGAGAGAACCAATATTTAAAAGGAAAAGAAAAGAAAACAGAAAGTAGAAGATGAATTGGCTGTGATCCAAAGACCTACAATTGCCCAGAGGAATTTTTGACCTTTTTCTTTTGAATAGTAGACACCCATTGTGTATCATACAGTGCTTTTGAAACTCTCTAGTTTCAAAAGAGGTTTGCCTTGCAACAGGGTAATATGTGTAAAACTCTCTTGAGCATTCAAAGGTAGTTGCACAGTTCTTTGGATCCAAGTCAGAAAAAGGAAACAAACATGTGCCTTTTAAAACTGAGAATAGAGAAACACCGGGGGGGGGGGGGGGCACTTCAAGGCTCAGTCATCTGCCAGCTGAAGACGCCCCACCAGACCTGGCTCCTGTTAGATACAGGAATGGCAAAGCAAAGTCAAGCAGAAGATTGTATCCAGAGTTGTACAGATAAGAAAACAAGACTGATCAAGGTACCGTTAAAGGTATGTCAGGATCCAATCAATTCTATCTTGACCTATTAGTACAAGGCCTCCTTGGTGGTGTTCCTCATCTCTCTGCAGTTCATTCTTTAAACAGCTGTGTGGTAGTGCACTGAATCTTTGCCTCCTTGTTACAGATTGAAGAACCATGGAGAGTTTTAGTCTTAACATACCTGAAACAAGAAGCTGCAGTCATTAATTGGAAAGTCCCCATGACAAGACTGCAGAAGCCAAAAACATAGGATTACATTTAGGGATGGGCACAACCAGCTGATGAACTAAAGTTTGTCAGGAATTTTGGCCTCTTCGGGGTTTGTGAACTGAAGAACTGGGATGGAATCAGTGTTCCCTTAGTGTGAGCTAGCTCACTGTTCTTTTAGGCTTCAGCTCACACACTTTTGTCTCCACTTAGGAAGGATGGCTCCAGAGCAAACTAATGTATGCAGCAGCCAAATCGCTCGCTCACAACTTTAATGCCAGCAGCTCACAAAGTAGAATTTGTGCCAGCTCACAAGGCTCCAAAGCTTAGAGGGAGCATTGGATGGAATACCACAAATTTTGGGTACAGTTAGCGGTGGCTCGTGATGGTTAATAAAGCAGAAGCAGCTCATGAAGGAGCTTGTGAAACAGCTGACGAAGCAGAAATAGCTGATCAGCTGGAAGCTCCCTGCTGCTCAGCTGTTTCGTTTAAATGATTCAGAGCCATTTAAACCACTATTACCTTGTGTTCCCTGCAGCTTTCCAAGGGGAGCAGAAAACAGGGGTTTAAATTATTCTGCTTTCTGCAAAAAGCCATGGGGAACAGAACACAGGGTTTAAATGGAAGGGGTGAAGTCCCTTCCCGGGAGATTTTTCCCTCCCTCCTTTCTGCTGGTGGCAGCTCCACACAGCCAGCAGAAAGGAAGGGGGAAAAGATCTGTGATCTTCCCTCCCTCCTTTTAGCTGGTGGCAGCTCCCTGTTGCCAGCAGAAAGGAAGGGGGGAAGATCTCAGACCTTTCCCCCTTCCTTTCTGCTGGCTGTGTGGAGCTCCCCAGAGCCAGCAGAATGGAAGGAGAAAATCTCCCTTCCCAGGAGATCTTTCCAGAAGACACTGCCCATTCTGTGGGCTGGGGCTAGCTGCAGCCAGCAGAAGGTGGGAGGGAAGTCTCTTTCCAGGAGATCCCCACCCCCCATCTGCTGGCCACTGTTTTTTGGGCTGTCATATGCAGTCCTTTTAAAGTTTAAAGGGACTGCAGAAGACAGCATGAAAGAGCTGTGTGGCAGGGAGCATCTTCCTGCCCCACAGCTGTTTTTTGGGCTGCCTCAATGCCTGAAATAGCTAAGCAGTGGGAAGCAGGCTGTTCCACACTACTTAGCTGTTTTCCCAGCTTTCTGCAAACCCTGTTTAAAGGGACTGAGGCCCCTTTCAGTGGGGTTTGCAGGGCCACAAACTGAACTAACTGGTTTAGTTCATTAAGGAGCCTCCTGGCTCCTGGACATAACTTGGACATGCTTGCCATGTTTGTATCTCCCAGTGTTTCAGATATGGAATAGTGACATGCTTGTAACAAAGATCACTCTCTTCCTTCTGAGGATTTTTTTTGTTCCTGCTTTACCCTGTACCTGCATATTCTGCAGCAGCCCATCCTCCATTGGTGTGAAAGCCAGGAGTGTTTTTTCTTTTAAGTTAAAATATAATCCAAAACTGTTCCATGATATCTTATCAACAGTTCAAAACATATCTCAATAACTTTGTAAAATGGCAGATGGTGGACGGCATGGTGCCTCAGCACTCTCATGTCTGTGTACCACAGACAGAGAGGCAGCTACCCACTTGCTTAGATATTTAAATGCCAGAGACCCCACAGAAGAAGCTGAACCCCAAAGAATGATAGCACTAGCCATTCAAGTCAATAGATAATTTTTAAAGCATCCCTCAAATGCAAAAACAGAGATAGAGAGAAGCCGTAGCAGTAGCATATTTTCAGTAAGCTGCAAGCAACATGAAAATTTTGTTGGAAAGTTATTTAAAAGTCAATGGCAGAGTCAAACTGAAATTACATGGATCACTGTGATAATGTCAGCCTGGGGCACACACCTGAATCAAGCATTCTCACACAACAGCAGACAATGAGTTTTCATGGACATGTCATGGCAAAAAGCAAACAAACAAGAAAGGACTAATAGCTGAACTCACACCCATCCAGAAGCCTAACAAAGGGGGAAGGAATCCATATGCTAGCTTCACCTCCTATTACCATTCTCAAGTCTGGCTGTTTAAAATCCTGCAAGATGGGAAGAAGCATTTTCCTTCCTCTCTATCTGGTGGTTTTTTTAATACCACCCTTCCCCCAAGGAGCTCTGAGCATTACACTAGGCTCTCCCTTCTCCTTTTTGTATCCCTGTGCTAGTGAAATTCAAAACCTTTTAAAAATACCTTTAACCAGGCATGATGAGCATGACCAGCACCAGACTAAGGAACAAGGTGAACTGAGGATTAGAGAGTACAAGAAGGGGGGGGGGACCCGCGATACTTGCGTGAGGGGAGAAGCTGATAGCCACTCGGGCCACCTCTTCTCCCTCCTGCCCACCCCTGCTCTTGCGCGGGGCCCAAGTGGCTATCTGGCACTCAGTCCGCGCTTCTTCCGGCCACTCCCCGCTCTTTGTGTGGCCACTTGGGCCGTGCTTTTCCCAGCCACCCCCACCCGCTCTTTGCACAGCCCGAGTGGCTGTTAGCTACTTGGGCCGTGCTTCTCCCGGCCACCCCTACCCCCCACTCTTGGAGTGGCCCGAGTGGCTGACAGCCACTCAGGCTGCGCTTCTCCCGGCCACCCCCCTGCTCTTGGCACGGCCCGAGTGGCTATCAGCCACTCAGGCCACGCTTCTCCTGGCCACCCCCCCTGCTCTTTGCACGGCCTGAGTAGCTGTCAGCCACTCAGGCTGCACTTCTCCCGGCTACCCCCACCCCCACTCTTGGCGTGGCCCAGAGTGTCTGACAGCCACGCAGGCTGCATAAAGAGTGGGGGTGGCCGGGAGAAGCATGGCTGATAGCCACTTGGGCCCCGCACAAGAGCGGGGTGGGCGGGCAGGAGAAGAGGTGGACCGAGTGGCTATCAGCTTCTCTCCCCGCGCAAGTATCATGGGTCCCCCCCTTCTTGTACTCTCTAATTCTCAGTTCATCTTGTTCCTTAGTTTGGTCGAACTGTGCTCATGAACTTAGCACATGCATAACTGAATCAAACTATGAGAGTTTGTTAGGCCACTGGTGCTGGTCATGCTCATCATGTCTGGTTAAAGGTATTTTTAAAAGGTTCTGAACTTCACCAGTACAGAGATACAAAAAGGGGAAGGGAGAACCTAGTGCAACGCTCAGAACTCCTTGGAGGAAGGGTGGTATTAAAAAAACCACCAGATAGAGAGGAAGGAAAATGCTTTTGCTTTTACTGAATATATTTTTTAAACTTTTTGGATTTTTCTGCACACAGGGGGAGTGCCCCCCCTGTGTAGGAAAATCTCCCTGCCCCCCAAGTCCCCCCCCCTCACGGATTTAGATATCCGCACTGAGGGGGCCACTTTGGAATTAGTATATAGATGTACCAATCTATATGAAACTGAGAATTTACAAATGCATTTTGAACACAGATTTCTTATCCCCAGTTATATTTTATGCCGGTATAAAACTTTGAACTTCTCTACTGGCACTATACTTTTTTTCTCTTACTGAGTCTTGGTGGATTTTGCAAATTAAAATCCTGATTGTGGAGTTTTCATATACAGCAGAGCTATCCATTTCATTTATTTATAGAAGTCCTAGAGGATCAAGCAAAACAGCTTGCAACAACTACACAGCAGCATCTGTTAAGCAATATCTGAATATCATAACATTACAGGGCAGACAGAATGCAAACAGGGAGCTGAACAAGAAGTGCACCTCCCAAGCTCGATCATTAAATGGCGCTTCCTGGCTTTATGCCTTTCCTATTGTATCAGTGGTTAGAATTAACAACTGCTTCTCTCTACTCCCACTATCATCCTGTTTTTCGAGACTGAGGAAGCAGCATGAACAAAAGCATGACATAGAATTTTTGAAAAAGTCATAAATAGAGAGTCTCTAAATAATGCAAGTTGCAAATATCTTGAGAGGGCAGATTCAGTAACAGTTTTCAAGTTATGCTTTGGAGAAGAGACAGGGCACAGAAGTTGAGCATAAACAGAGAGAAAGCAAGTGGAAATGCCAGGAACAGATCATCCTTCCCTTATATTGGAATACAACTGTGCCATCTGGAAGCTGGATTACTAGACTAGAACAGTAAACACATAATTCCTTGTTTTCAGCATCTTCTTGAAACTAGATTATATAAGGCTAACGAAAGGACTTTACCTCCTAACTCCGTGGGGTGGGGCTGGGGAGCTTGGTTGGCTTAAGTGTTTGTTAAAATGTGGAAAATGTGATTTTTCCGATTTATTGAAATGCATTTCCAGAGGTTGTACTTGTATTCCAACTGAAGAAGTTCACATTTAAAATAGTACTACTATGTGACTGGTTCTACTGTTTTATTAAACTTTCAATAAAAACAACCAAAAACACACAGAGTCATGATAATCATAATACGATAGAGTGCCATAAAAACATTTTTGGCAAAAACAAGAAAAGAAATTTGGCCTAGCAGGCCATGGATTCCACTCTTAGACAGCAAAATCCCTGCTAAAAACAGCTGTCTTGCAGGCCTGTAGCCAGGATTTTTTAAGTCAGGGGGCATTTAAATTTCTTAAGGAGCCCTGGCTAATTGAATTAAAGGAACACCTGGCTCCTTCCATGCACCTGCCACCACTTGGGAGCCCTGGGCTGGATGGGAAGTTGGGGGGCATTGCCAGTAAGTCAGGGGGCTTAGCCCCAATATGCCCCACTGTAGCTACGGGCCTGCTGTCTTGACTTTCCTCCTAGAAATCAGTTGGCCAGATTAGCAGCCAATGATACAACCCTAGACCTCCTTGAGATACCTCAGATGGTACCCTTAATGGGAACTCCTATTACAGTACAGAAGGGTGGTGAATGTACATGATCAAGTGCCTTTTAAATATATAGCCTAGGGATCATATAGTGGTAACCCTACGTAACAGGTTTACCATTTTCACAGTGATGAAATAGTGTTTTTTTGTATACTGGGGACATGGTTTTCCATAATTTCACTGTGATGGACTCTACATATTCTGATTCCCTCTTGTCCTATGTTCATCCAACCTTATTAGCTACAGTTATACAGTTGAAGACAGCTTATGGGTTTTATTCTTTTAATTAACTCCAAAGCAGTTTTTATTTGTTCGCATTGCTGTTTGATGTGTTTGTTCCTTCTCTCTTTTGACAATGACACTGACATTACACTGTTTTCTTTCATCCCTTAAAAAAAAATCCCAAACTTGAAATCCTGCCATTCTTGCTCAACGTTTCTTTTCTTTTCATATAACCCTTCATGTTTTGCCATCAGCTCCAACAGTTTGCCTTGTCTAACTGCACTTGTGTGCCTTCTGCCTTCAATCACAGGCAGAGCAGAGTCAAAACTGAGAAATGGCAGATCAGATAGAGAGCATTCCATCACCCCAGTATATTAGAGTTTGACCTCCTTGAAGATCAGCTGCTCAGAAAGGCTTGATTTATTCCTACTAGAGGAGACAAAGTCTAAGTATGTATCCATCAAGGCTGGCTTTTGTATGTCTCACTATTAATAGAGAATGTATTCTTGCTTTGGGATACCAATACAATATTTTATTAGGGAGAAAATATTTTTGATGGATTTAAATTGAGCCAGTTTGGTGTAGTGGTTAAGTTCGCAGACTCTAATCTGGGAGAACCAGGTTTGATTCCCCACTCCTCCACTTGCACCTGCTGGATGACCTTGGGCAAGCCATAGTTCTGGCACAGCTGTTCTTGAAAAAGAGCAGTTTCTGTCAGAGCTCTCTCAGCCCCACCTACCCCACAGGGTGTCTGTTGTGGGGAGGGGAGGGGAAGGGAAAAGAGTTTGTAAGCTGTTCTGAGACTCCCTTGGGTAGTGAAGGGCGGGGTATAAATCCAATCTCTTCTTCTTCTTCTTCTATTGTAATGTTTGCTTCCTAACAATTTCACCCAAGCTAGAGAACTAGAATGTTCCTTATGGGACTTCTAATTTTCAATAGTATTAAAAAAATGGATGCCCTGGTATAGGGTTGCCACCCTCCAGGTGGGGCCTGGGGATCTCCTGCTTTTACAACTGATCTCCAGCTGACAGAGATCAGCTCCCCTGGAGAAAATGGCTGCTTTGAAGGGTGGACTCTATGGCATTGTACCATGCTGAGGCCTCTCCCCTCCCCAAACCCTGCCCTCTCCCAGATCCACCCCCAAAGTCTCCAGATATTTTCCAGCCTATACCTGGCACCAATGCTCCCTCTAAGCTGTGGAGTCTTGTGAGCAAAAATTCTACTATGTGAGCTACTGGCATTAAAGTTGTGAGCAAGCGATTGAGCTACTGCATAAATTAGTTGGCTCTGGAGCCATCCTTCCTGAGCTAAGACAAAAATTTGTGAGCTGGAGACTAAAAAACTGTGAGCTAGCTCACACTAACTCAGCTTAGAGGGAACACTGCGTACCCTGGTATCTTGTTCTATCCTGGTTTATCCTGGCCAAGAGCAGGCAAGCTTTCATTTTAAAAGAACTCTCAATCAAGTGACGATTCTAGTCAATCACTTTGAAACTGCTTCTCTCTCTTAAAATAATTAGCATTGAGAGTAGACTTTGGTGTCATCATATGGGTAGATTAAATGTCTCCAGGCTCTCTCACAGCCATAGCTGCTAGCTAAACAAGACTGGAAAGCATAGAGAGACACTGTTATATGCAGTGGCACTCAACTTAGCTGAGGGGGAATGAAGGCTGACTTTGGTCTTTATGCAGTGATGTGTAATTGCTAGCCTCGCAGGTATTAAATAAGCAGATTTCAACTGGTTAGCACAGTGGCTGATCAAATACAGACACACAAAATGCTTCCTACTTGTCAGTCCTAAAATACAGAAAACCAAAATTTGGACTGAAAAATGAATTTGGACCTACTGAGCCAGTTTTACAGTACCACAACTGGGACATAGAGACAGCTTTAGCCAAGGCAGGACTATTCCGTAATGTAGGTTTATATAACCAAATTATCACTGTGCTACAAGCACACAATCACTGTATTAAGCTCTACCAATTGCATTAGAACCAGGGGACTCAAAGAAGCGAGAACAGTCTCAAGAAAGCACATGTAGTAGCAGAAAAAATTGCCAACCCCCTCCCCCCCCAAAAAATCCAACTCTGGTGGGGTGCTATTGATACTGGCACCAACAGTGAGGCATTTAGGAGTGACCCTAGATGCCTCCTTTTCTATGGAAGCCCAGGTGACTAATGTTGCCAGGGCAGCCTTTTACCATTGTTGGCTGGTCAGCCAACTGGTTCCCTACCTCTCCTTCCGTGACTTGGTGACAGTGATCCACACAATGGTCTGTTAGCCCGAGCCCCCACTTACTATGTAAAGATGGTACCCAGGCCAGGTTAGGGCCAAAGTTGGCATAGGGCAAATATAACCCTCTCTTTCTTCAGTGCCAACCAGCCCAGCCATGTGTTCAGTACCGTCTCACTGATGCAATCTATTATCGCTTCAGATACAGCCTCAAAAAGACACATACCTGTCACAGGCAAAGACATCTCATCACCCCAAGGGTGTCGATGGACCTGCATTCCATTTCTATGTCCCATAATCACACCTCCGGACTTTGCATGTTGATACTAGGACCAGCCAGGCCACAGCATATTGTTATTGTTTTCTTGAACATCCAGCTATTAATGGAGCCAAGACTTTGCAAATGCCCTACACTTTATTAATAAAAGCTTTTCTTCCCAACCACAGACTTCTTTTGTCCAACCCCCCTTTTAAAGCCATTACCGGCCATCCCTGTCCATCATGGACCATTTCCCCATTGCACCCACTGCCCCAAAGGCACAATTTGCCTATATCAAGACTCCAAACTCGTCCATTTTTGGTTCAGTCTCCTGGGACACATACTAGCTGGATCCCCCATTCTTTTGGGCCTCCTCAGGCTTGCTTGCTGGCAACTTGCAACTTGCTTGCAAGCAACTTGCGCACCTATTAAGCAAATGGTCTCTTAGCTAATTCCCCCATCATAACTTAGACACAGACCCAGTATTGCATCTAACAGATCACTTCCAGGCTTGCCTACTGCAACTCACTCTACCTGGGCCTACCCTTAAATTTGATCCAGAAGCTTCAGCTAGTACAAAATGCAGTGGCACACCTGCTGACTGGGATGCCTGTGTGGTTGTACATTCAGCCAGTGTGGCGTCAGCTGCATTGGTTGCCGGTTGAGTGCTGAGTCAAGTTTAAGGTTATGATGCTAACCTTTAAGGCCCTATGTGGCCAGGGACCAGCATACCTGTGGGATCATCTCTCCCTGTATGTGTCCCAAAGAGCCTCGCACTCTTTAGACCAGCATCGCCTCCCACTCTGCAGATAAAAACCCACTGGTAGTCCCTGGCTCAAAAGACTTCTGCCTTGCCTCAACCAGGGCCAGGGCCTTTTCAGCCCTGGCTCTGGCCTGGTGGAACATGCCCCTGGTTGAGATCAGGGCCCTGTGAGATTTGTTGCAATTCCTCAGGTTCTGTAAAATGGAGCTGTTCCACCAAATAACGTTGACCTTCCCCTTCTTCAAGTGCTCCATGGTGCTATTTAGATCAGTTGGTGCCAGGAGTGACTGATCACTCCATCAAGCGATCCGCTGCCATTCCCTGGCATGAATGTAGCATCCATTGGAACTGAAATCAATAACCAAGCTGCTAATAGGTATTTAAATGAGTTATTTAACATCAGTTTAATCTAGTTGGAGCCTGGATTTTATGATGTTATATTTTTATTGAACTATTTTACTGTTTTGTGATGGTGTAAGCTGCCCTGAGCCCACATTATGGGGTAGGGTGGGATATGAATCTCTGTCAGCGCTGGCTAATTAAGTTGGAAGATCTCGCACAGGAATTCATCCCGATCTCCTGCAATGAAGCAGCCTGCCAGGCGGTGGCGGTGTGGAGCTGAGAAGGCACGGGACGAACACTGAGCCCGGAACATGACTCGTCACAAAAAAAGCCAACAGAAAGACTCAGTTATATGTGCTGTCTTCCCTTCCCCCACTGAACTGAATTGTTAGTCCCTTGTCTTCAAACAAATTGTAAATCGCTGCGAGCCCGCCTGCGTGTGGGAAGCAGTGATCAATAAATCAAATGTATAAATAAATAAAATAAATAAAATAAATAAATAAAAATAAAATAAAAGTATCTGAAACACAGAGATCAGGAAGCAGATCTGAAGATTATTTTGGATTTAATTACAGTAGCTCTTAGGTACATAGCCTTTTACTGGGCCAAAAGCAGCCTGCCTCCTTCTATGAAATTAGTATAAAAGAATTTGGGACTCTGCACTGCTGCAAACATGGTATACAAGAGAATTAATTTTCAAAATGAAAAAATTATTGAAAAATGACCAATGTTTGCAATGGACAGCAAATACCAAGACAATGTGCACCATATGTCTTTTTTTTAAAAAAAGATGTCATAGTTTTTTAATGGTTCACTTTGAAAAGATAGTTTAAGAATTTGGGGGGGGGGTTATGGTTTGTACTGATTTCTTTGTGGTCCCCCCCACCCCCGTTAACAGACATGCTGTTTAACTGCTGGTATATTATAAGTTTAATTATGTATTATCATACTTTCTCTCTTTTTGATTGAACACATGAAAAAAAATAAAAGTCTCCTTGTCTATAACAACATGGGTCACTCTTTAAAGTTACATAGTTGTTTTGTTGAACTGTAAGATGAAAAACATCCTTGAGGCGTATGCCTGGTCTGTGATCTAATGAGCTTTGACATACCCCTCTGGTTTTTGGCCTGCTGTAACACAGCAATGTGAAATGCATTGCTACACCCATCCTGAAGCATTTTTTTAAATGATGACAATGCCAAGGAAATTTTCCTTATGTGACATAAAAAGCCAAGGTGGGTTTTCTAAGGACTCCAGACTGTTTGAGTTACTGCTCCAGAGAGAACCATGGGATTTGGCATAAGAAGCAGAAAATAAATCTAATCACAAGACAGATAACACTATCTGCCAGGAAATGGAAAAAAGGAATGAAAAGGAGACCTTTGCTAAGGTGACTGAAACAACAGAGACAATTAATGAAGAGCCATAGCTCTTAATATGTTGTTATTATGTTGTGAGGTGCTATGGCTAATATTGCATATTGGCTTAGATCCAGGTGGAAGATTTTTATGGTCAGATGCAGGGTTGATTTTTTGCTAACTCCCCTGTCCTGTTGCAGAACTCTAGTTCCCCCCTCATGTTGTTCCTGGAGTCCCTGAGAAGCAGTATTTCAGGGGGCATTTTGGGCTGCAGTAGGAGGGAGATGTTGAGGACATGGTGCTCCACACACAGAAATTTCATCCACCTGTGGAAATTTCCTTTGGATCTAAGCCATTGTATACGATATGACTGTGTAGCTAACATTATTAGGAAAGGGACTGAAAATAAAATGGTCAATATTGTGATGCCCCTGTGTAAATCTCCAGGGTGACCTCATTTAGAATACTGAGAGTACAGTTCTGGCTTCTGCAGTATCTCACAAGCTGGGAGCCGTTTGCGGCACCACAGGGAGGGAGGGGGGCGGTGAGGATGGGGTGGCCATGCTGGCTCTTGCTGGGGGTGGGGCAGCAGTGAACCCAGGAAGCTGGGGCCCACCCTGCCCACCACCAGCCCTATCAGGGAACCCAGGTAGGGCTGGTGAGGCAGGGGCATGCAACATGCTACTTAGGGCGATGCTCCACCCCAGCTTGCCCTCTGTGCAGTTAAGGGGGGGAAAGGATAAAAGGGAACATGATAGAGGTTGTAAAATTATGCTTGGTGGGGGAAAAGTGAAGTTTCCTCCTTCTTCCATGTTAAAACTTGGGAGCCCTCAACAAAGCTGATGAAAGGAAGTACTTCATTACTCAATGAATAATCAAAGAACAGGTGGCTTGAAAAGGATCGGTACATCAACAGCTACTAGCCAGGATGACTAAAGGGAACTGCCACATCCAGAAAAAGGTACCTTCTGAATACCAGTGCTAGGAGGCAACACAGTGTGTGTGTGTGTGTGTGTGTGCCTCTATGCCATATATGCTGACCTTCCAGGGAAGCTACATAGTGGCCACTATGCTAAACAGAATGCTGGATTAGATAGACCAGTGGTTTGGTCTAGCAGGACACTTATAATCCAAAAAATTGGTAACAAAAACCCAGCTCAGAAGGTATCTTTAGACAATATAATAAAGCAGCTGGTATGAGCATGAATGCACTTCCCTGGAGCCTTGGCTTGCAAGGTGGCAGACAACATCACAAGGAGAGATGACTGAACTTACATTTGAAGTTAATCTATTTGGTGGTTAAAAATGTTGTTCATCTGAGTGCTTGGAAATCAACGGATCTTCCCTTTGAAGGTTTACAGTGCTGTGAATCAAAATGACCCCAAGCCTGTGTTGCAGCCTGTTGTGCATGAAAAATTCAATCCATGGAGAGCTGACACAGCGAAGAGTTTAACTGGCCCCCTTGTGGTAGCCCTTGTGGCATGTTAGTCTTCAATATTGTTTTAACAGATATAACACTCCTTATTTCTACAGTCTTAACCAAAAGGATTACAAGGAAGAGTTATCCTCTTTCCTTCACTTTCTACCTTTTTTAAATCAAAGCTTCATTCCTTGTTGGACATCATCTTACTTTTGGCTCAAACTAACCTTAACCTAAAATGGACCATAAATAATAAAAAAAACCCTCTTTTGCCTTCTTAATGTGCTACAATTTGGCTACACAAAGAATATAGCAGCTCAGTCACTGAGAGGTTTCCTATTCCCAACAAACCAAGTTGGTTGTAACATTGAAAACAAACAAGAAAACAAATGATGCTTTGTTCTATGAACACAGATTCCAAACCAGACAAAACCATGGACTGAGATCCTGATTTTGGATGCAAGGGAAGAATACTTGGTTTCATGCAACTCAGATATTATCACAAACTAGTTCTTAAGAATCAGGAAATGTTCAACACCCAAGCTGTATGCAGTGGAAGGAGGAGGAGTTGGCCATTACATATGAGGACAGCCCCCCCCCTCTACATTTTCCAGACTTGGGGAAAAAACTAGAAAAAAAAAACAGATGTTGGGAAATGTAATGTAAAATACAATGTGTGTGTCCATTTCTTGAATGTGTACCATTTATTCTGCATGTCACACAATTTCAGTCATAGTCCCAGGTGAAATATTAAAAATATATAGCCCTATCCCAGTTTGGGTGCTGAGCCTACTTTGGCTCACCTGCGGAGCCAAATGGACCCTGTGCGGCTTCAGATGACCCTGCGGGAACCGATGCCCCCTGGTGGCTTGTTGGATGAGCTCGTAGAGGACTGGCATAGCTGTCTCTTGACAGCCTTCGACAAGATCGCTCCCCGGCGCCCTCTGTGCCCTCAGCTGAAACTCACTCCTTGGTTTACCCAGGAGTTGAGGCTAATGAAGCGAGAGCTAAGATGGTTAGAGAGGCAGTGGTGATGTGCTCGCGGCGAAGCTACAAGAGCATTGTATAAGACGTTAATGAGATCCTATAAGATTGCAGTCAAGGCTGCTAAACGACAGTATTATACAGCTGAGGTTTGCATCTGCAAGCTCACACCCAGCCCAATTGTTTAGAACGACTTGGTCCATTACTGCTTTGACTCAAAATAGACTAATTCACACAGAATTGGATATTAGCTGTGAGGCTTTTGTGAGCTATTTTGTGGATAAAGTCTTGTCGCTCCGCTGCGACCTTCCCACAACAGTTGATACAGTAAATGAACTCGAGGCTCCTAGCACGTCTTCTTGTTCCATTCTGGATTATTTCATCCCACTCAGTCTTGAGGAAGTTGACAAATTACTCCTAACTGTACACCCTACCTCATGCTCCCTTGATCTGTGCCGTTCGTGGCTAGTTAAAGCTGGTCACAAGGGGTTTCAAGGTGCATTGCGGGAGATAATCAACAAATCCTTCTCTGAGGGATTGTTCCCGGATGCACTTAAGGAAGCAGTGGTGCACCCTCTCTTTAAAAAGCCATCATTGGATCCAGCCGAATTGGCAACTATCGGCTGGTCTCCAACTTGCCCTATTTGGGCAAGTTAATAGAGAGGGCAGTGGCAATGCAGTTACAAGGCTTTTTGGATGATGCTTCCATATTAGATCCTTTCCAGTTTGGTTTTTGCCCAGGTCACAGAACAGACACGGTACTGGTCGCCCTCACAGATGACTTCCGAAGGCACCTGGTTCGAGGTGGAATGGTGGTGCTGCTGTTAGATCTGTTGGCCGCATTCAACATGGTCTACCACCAGTTACTGGTCCACCCCCTCGCTGACATCGGAGTTCAGGGGCTGGCTTTTCAGTGGCTTGCTTCCTTTCTCTAAGGTCAAGGACAGAGAATGGTGCTAGGGGACCAGCTATCCTGAAGGCACCCCCTTGAATGTGGTGTGCCCCAAGGGGCAGTACTGTCTCTGATGTTATTTAGCATCTATATATGCCCTCTTGCCCAGGTTGCTCAGAGGCATGGGCTGGGTTGTCACCAGTATGCGGATGACACCCAGCTCTATCTGACTTTGTGCAGCCAGTCTGACTCCAAACTGGAAGATCTTCACTGGGCACTACAAGCTGTGGCTGGTTGGCTTAGGCTGAGCCAGTTGAAGTTGAATCCGACAAAGACGGAGGTCCTGTGCCTGAGTTGGAGTGGACTGGGGATAGGGATCCCACTCCCAGCCTTCAAAGGGGCACCATTGGTGCCAGCACCATGGGTCAGGAGTTTGGGAATGCTCCTGGATGTCTCCTTAACAATGGAGGCCCAGGTAGCAGCCACTGCCAAATCGGCCTTTTATCATCTTAGGCTGATTGGACAGTTGGTTCCCTTCCTCGAACGCAATGACTTGGCAAATGTGACCCATGTGATGAGTCACCTCAAGACTGGATTACTGTAATGCCCTCTACATGGGGCTGCCCCTGTCCCAGATCTGGAAGCTGCAGCTAGTGCAGAATGCAGTGGCGAAGCTGTTGTTGTGTCTTCCTGTGCAGGAACACATCCAGCCCACCTTAAGAACACTGCACTGGCTGCCTATAGTGTACCGGATTTGGTTTCAAGCAGCGGCCACACGGGACTTAAATGCGGGAGGAAGGGCAATTTCCTCCTGCATTTAAAGGGGCCGACCAGATGGCCGGCCCCCTAGTCCCGTGCCGAAGCGGGATCCAATGCGGGTTCCTCCTGCATTTTCAGACCCCGGGAAAATCAAGTTGCGGGAGGAACCCGCATTGGAGGTATCTGGACAGCCCTCTCTTGCATGCATTGCGAGAGCAGGGCTGTCCAGATAGCCCCGCCGGCCATTTTTTCCCCCACTCTTTTACACTTGGGCGCATGGCTATCCATGCGCCCAAGTGTAAAAGAGTGAAAAAAAAAACCCGACTTACCCTGGCGGATGGCGGGTCGGAGGCTGCCACCGCCACTTGCAGTTCAGCTGGGGCTGCCTCCGTCGCCTCCATCGGCTCAGCTGAAGCGTCTTCGGCGGCGGTGGCCGCCGCAACCGCCGCCACCCTTTCCGCCGCCGCGGCCGCTGCGGCCGCGGCTTCCTTAGCTGCCCCCACTTCCACCGCCTCCGCCGCCGCTGCCTCCACCGCAGCCGCGGAGGCTATTCCCGCCACGGCCGCCTCTTCAGCGGCCGCAGCCGCCGATCCCAAGGCAGCAGGGGTTGGGATGTTTAGACATCCCAACCTGCTGTTGAAAAAAGCGGCCCCTTTAAATCCGGGAGCCCTCCCGGATTTAAAGGGGCCATGTGACCGCGGCCTAAGATGCTGGTTCTCACCTTTAAAGCCCTTTATAGCCAGGGACCTGCATACCTGAGGGACCACCTTTCCACATATGTCCCCCAGAGAGCACTGTGATTGGGGACCCAGAATAGGCTGGTCCTCCTGAACATCAAGAAGGCCAGGTTGGTAACAATGAGGGCTAGGGCTTTCTTGGTGGTGGCTTCTCTCTGGTGGAATGAGCTCCCGGAGGAGATCAGGGCCCTGTGGGACCTGTTACAGTTCTACAGGGCCTGTAAAATGGAGCTCTTCCACCGGGGCTTTGGAGCCGCCACCGGTACCACCACCACTGTCACTGTCACCACTGACATTTGATGGTTATGATGAGTGAGCCTGTCTTCACTGGATCCCCCCCCTCTTACTTTCACCCACTCTCATCCAACTACAGCCCAACCCGAGTACTGCATCTATCTGATGCTGACTGCACTGAGGAACTAATTCCAGAACTTTATATATTGTATTTATGGTTTTAAATTTTTATTGCAAATTTTATATTGTCTATAGTATTGTTCTGTTGTATTTTATACTGTTGTGAGCCGCCCTGAGCTGGCTTTGCTAGAAGGGCGGGGTAAAAGTTTAATAAATAATAAATAAATAATAAATCACATAATTCTTTGGGGTCTCAAACATAACAACCAAAGTGCCATATCAATAGCTCATCACCTTTACAGTCTTGCTCCATTGCTCCTGCTCACAGTCTCCCATGGGTCCACTCTGATCCACTTTGATGTCTCTAGTGCAGACCGAGCCATATCTATCTGATGCTTCATTGAGACCAGTCCTTGCTTTCCATAGTTATCTTTAACAGGTGAAATTATACCTTCAGTCACCTGGTACCTTCCTTAGTGTGTGCATGGGAGGAATCAGTGCTTTATATCTCCTTTGATAAATAAGAAACTACAAGCGATGCAAACAATAAAAAGTACTGTTCCCTCTGCTCTGTGATTAAACTGTTCCATAGATTCTGGTGGGTGAATGTGTTGGTCTGAAGCAGCAGAACAAAGTCTAAGTCCAGTCGTCCTTTAAGACCAATAAAATTTTATTCAAGGTATAAGCTTTTGTGTGCAAGCACACTTCTTTGGGTAACAGTGAAACAGGACTACTTCAGTCATTACATATAGGTGGTGGTGATGTCAGTTGCCAGGAAGGGCTAGTTAGAGTCACAATGCATAAGTAACTGGGCAATTATAGCTGAGTGGATTAAAGTAGTTCATAAGGTCTGATAACACAAACACTGGGCCTAGCAACATCTACACCATTTCAGGCTTATTCACTTGCTCATCTTCTGACACTGTATATGCCATTAAATGCCAACAATGTCCCTCAGTTCTCTTCATTGGGCAAACAGATAAAACCCTATGCCAAATGATAAATGGACACAAATCTGATATCAGGAATTACAAAACTGAGATACATGTAGGAGAACATTTCAGTCTTCCAGGGCACTCAGTCGGGGACCTCAAAGTAGCTGTTTTATTGAAAAGGAATTTCAGAAACAGATTGGAATGGGAGATTGCTGAATTACAAGTTATTATAACACTCAGGACAATGGAACCCCCAGGGCTTAACAGAGATATCAGCTTCTTATCTCACTACAGTTCTCACTTATACCCAGAATTAAACTTTGTTGGTCTTGAAGGTGCCACTTGAAGGTGCCACTTAGTTCTCACATCTATTGTTAACTCTTTTATTATCTGTATGCCAGTTTGCTGCTATGCACAGGTCTTACCTAATGTGTCATTCCAATCTTAGCTGTATTTATTGCTCAGTTACTTATGCATTTTGACTCTAATTAGCCCTTCCTGGCAACTAACCCCTCCTTTCCTCCACCTATATGTAACGGTTGAGGAAATCTGTTAATTTTGTTAAACTGCTTTAAGTTCTACTACTGAAGCATTAATTCCATTAGATAGTACTGAAAAGAAAAGTGGATAGGCATAAACCTCCTGCAAATAGAAATATTTTTCATCTATATTGCATAAGATTAGACACACTGAAGTTAAGGTTAATGAACTTTTACTTCAAGTAATTGTAACAGAACCACTTTAAAATAGTTTGTCTGATTAATCTTTTAATTGATCAGCATCTATTTCTAAGCATCTGATGCATACCAGTTAACAAGATTATCCTCTTGCTAAAGCAACAATGCCATGTTTCTGTAGAATTTTTCTTCAACTCTATATAGCAGCATGAGGCACAGAAAATCAGTACAATTTAGGAGTTAGGAAATAAAGGTGCTTTAAACCAAAATCTGACTGTTTTGGCAAGACATCTTTAACTGTATAGTGAAATCTTCAGTGTAATAAGCTCTCCAAGGCAGATTCTGAAGTCCTCAGCTGAATTTTGGGAAAGCTAACAGACTGTTGTCTTAATAAGCATAACGTGTTGAAGTACAAATAGCAAAGTAAGACTGCAGAAAGGCCAACTTTAGCTCCATCTGTTTCACATGACTTATGTTGCTCAACATTTTCAGTCTAGCACAAACAGTGTCAACTATTCTCTTGGACCAACAGCAGCATTGATCAATGTCAATGTCCAAATGATCAGGCTTACAAAACTACTTATGTCGAACACTTGAAGCTGCCATATGTCGACAGGCCAACTGTTGTCCTCACCTGCCCTCAGTTCCTGTCAACCAGACATGCAGTGGGAGTTCCATGCTGGAATTGTAATTTCCAGGAGCACACAGGTCTGATATGGATCAGGATCACAGGGAGAACAGGCAGACAAGAGACAGCATTGAGGGACTGCTGTTTGCCTCACTGGGTAAATTTACATGTAGCCTAGCAGTATGCGTATATTTTGTCCAGTAGGGCAAAGAGCAGCTCCCCAGGACTGTTTCAGGTCAGGAAAATGGAGCAGGAAGGATCCTTAAGCCTCCTCTCCCCATCATCCTGATCCAAATCAGACCAGTGCCTAAGAATTAAACTTCAAGAACCGAACTCCCAGCACGTGTCTAGTCAACATAACATGATGGATATGAGTAGGAATAACAAGAGAAAAATGTAAGGTAAGGTTAGGTACTGAGTCCAACGAGTCATCCATCAAGTCCAACGTTGCCTTCTCTGGTTGGCAGCACGACATCCGGGTCTGGAGCTGAAATCTTTCATTGATCTACTACATCCAATGCTTTTGAAAGGAGATGCCAGGACATAAACTTGAAACTCTAAGCATGCAAAGTATGTGCCGTATGGCCTACTACTAAGTTATGAGTACTTCCACTAATAAACTATTGTTAATAGGTTTCAGTAATGGGGACTCAACAGTTTCTCATGATTAATGGATTTCCCACCTACACTTTAATAGTGAGCTGTAAAGAACCCTATTTCTAGTAAAACAGAAAAGGCAACTTTTCTTCTTCGTTTTGAAGGATATCTGCAAGACTGGCTCTCTTCACACTATCAGAATTTTTTTGCAAGTCTTTGGCTGCGGTCACACACACTAAATAATCCACTTTCAATCCACTTTCAATCCACTTTCCAACTGGATTTTCACTGTATGAACTAGCAAAATCCAATTCGAAAGTGCATTGAAAGTGGATTGAAAGTGGATTATTTAGTGTGTGTGACCGCAGCCTTTGAAATTTCATATTGGCATGTCTGTTTCACTAACATTTTGAAACCATATGGGAAACAAGTTCCTAAGCAGTAAACTGGAGATGATGGTGGTAAATTCATGTATAAACCTACTCTTCTCTCTAATTACACTGAAATGGGAGCAGGAGAATCTCAGCTTGAGAGCAAAAGGGCTGTGCATGGGTGATTCAGTGTGGAACTCTTCAGTTGGTCTATCAGGACAAATTTAGATCTCAGTCAGGCTCCAATATTGAAAGTCAGTTTGGCTTGGAAAACAATTTTCAATGAGAAGGAGATGTAGAAAGCGAAACCACGAGTACAGAGAAGGTTCTGAACTCCTCATCAGCATTGTCTTTTTGTTAAAAACCAGATTACTCACCTGCCTTTGAAATATGTTGGATCCAACCAGTTTTAACATCCTGAGAAAAAGAATAGGGAGTCCCCACTGAGCAACCAAAAAGCCATGCTAAGTATCATGGGACTGGCATGGATTAAAGTCATAAGGGATGGGGGCTGTAGTAAACACAGGAATTAGAATTAGGTGAGATGGAGTTAAAAATCTAGGTGGATTGTGGCAGAGCTGGGTTTAAAAAGACAAATCTGCCACCATTAAATCTAGGTCCCTTCCACATGAGCGAGATAATCCAGAGGGGAAGCGAGGCTTTTTTGCTCCGGAGCAATTTGCCCCGCAGTTGCGTGATCACACAGGTCTGTGGACCTGCTGGGGCAACTTGCCACTGCGTGATCAGATGCAACCGCGGGCAAGGTTTTTTTGTGTGTGTATGATTGGTTTCCGAGGTGGTTAAACAGGGGATTGATGAATCACCTCCCCACCCTAAGGGCTTTCAATGATGCACACATGGAGAAGGGGGGGAAACAACAGTGTGACATTGGGATAGCGTGTGATCATGCTATCCGCAATGCCACACTTCGGAGCTGGAGTGATCACACAGGGAAACTCTGGCTGTGAACCGCAGCAAACCATTTGATAATGGAGTTTCACTAGTAGCTTTTTACTATGATTCCCCACCGGTTCAAAATGGTTTGCGACGGTTTGACGAGGGTTGCAGGACACTTCCCAGATGCGCTGGTGTGATCCACTTTGATCCAGTGGTGAGCCGTCTCTCTTCTGTGGCAAATGGGTGCATATGATTGTGCCCCTAGTTTGTTTTTTATCTCACTTGCAAAAGTTTATCAGTGATCAGTATTAAATATATGAGAACTGAGCTAGGCCCACAGAATCAGAATGGAATGCAGTTTAGTGACAGGTCCCTACATGCAAAAGCTGGAGTGCAGCAGGCTCTGTTGGCTTGGCAAGAGGAGATTATCACATATAGTTTGTTTATTCTATATGGTGCAACCTTATTTATTTCTGGGATAACACATTAGACTATGGCCCAGCCTCTGACCAGGAGGTTCCTGTTCAAGTTGCTGACCAAATACCAGGGCTCATTTTGTAGCAGGAGCTCCTTTGCATATTAGGCCACACACCCCTAATGTAGCCAGTCCTCCAAGAGCTTACAGAGCTCTTCTTACAGGGGCTACTGTAAGCTCCTGGAGGATTGGCTACATCAGGGGTGTGTGGCCTAATATACAAAGGAGCTCCTGCTACGAAATGACCCCTGCCAAATACCAAAATTCTATGAGCAGCTCTGAACTCTGATGATCTGCCAGTTGAGAGCCAGCTTGGTGTATTGGTTAAGAGTGGCAGAACTCTAATCTGGAGAACCATGTTTGATTCCCCACTCCTCCACATGAAGCCAGCTGAGTGACCTTGGGTCAGTCACAGCTCTCTCAGCTGTCTCAGAGGTCTCTCAGCCCCACCTACCTCACAGAGTGTCTGTTGTGGGGAGAGGAAGGGAAGGTGATTATAAGCCACTTTGAGACTCCTTTGGGTAGTGAAGGGTGGGGTATAACCATGAAGACTAGAAGGAACTGATTGATGGTCACTTTAAGGACACTACAGGCCAGCATCTGGTTGGGGATTGAGAGAAGGACGGGACTGCTATTGGCTGGCATCCTCCTATGGGTCCTCAGAGTCAATTTTTCTCTGTAACACTGGAAAAAACCTGAAAAGGATCAAAGGATTTGTAAGACATACAACACATTCATATAGCCTACAAGGAATGTAAGATTGGAGAGAAAATCTGGGGAAAACAGCACAAGGTAAGAAGTTTAAATTTAAAATTTGAATTTTAGGAAATGACCTCACTGGAAGGGGAGGATCTGGAGAAGTGATGTTCGACCTGGATGTGACATCACAGAATATGGTATCTCATCTCCACTGATTTCCTTTCCTTCCCCAAATTCTGTCCTCCCCAGGCGCCATGGCCAAATCACTAGGAATTTTCCATGCTGGAATTGGCAACTCTTATTCTAGCATAGGTTTTCCATAATCTCAGGTAGAGGTCCAATCTGCTATCTCGTGCTCTTCCAACTAATGCTGTAGACTGAACTAATGGCTTTTGACAAATAACACACATTCTGTAATTAAGATATTCTCTCTCCTCTTCTCTGTACTAGCCCTGTGGGATCACAGGATAAAATGTAGCTATATTTTCAGATGTGCATCACGTTGCTAACCTGATAAGCCTGTAATTTTACCCAGACATTCAACCTCTGACTGTTGGTTTTTTTAGCCTTGCATTTTCTTGTACAAATTATATTGTCTTCTTGCTGCCCCCTCAACTAAATATATATATATATATATATATATCAGTTTGGTGTAGTGGTTAAGTGCGCGGACTCTAATCTGGGAGAACCGGGTTTGATTCCCCACTCCTTCACTTGCACCTGCTTGGATAACTTTGGGCAAGCCATAGCTCTGTATCAGCTGTTCTCTCAAGGACAGCTTGGGAAAGAGCTCTCTCATCCCCACCTACCTCACAGGGTGTCTGTTGTGGGGAGGGGAAGGGAAAGGAATTTGTAAGCTGCTCTGAGACTCTGAGTGAGTAAAGGGTGGGATATAAATCCAATATCTTCTCTTCTTCATTTTAGATTTAGATTAGAATAGCCTGTAAAATTTAGCTTTTGCTATAATTTGACAATCTGCCAATTCTGCCAGGACCTAGAAAAACTCTCAAAAAGGAAGTCTATATTTCCTAATGTGATCCTCCCCAAATCCCTTTCATAATAAACTAACACTACCCTTATACATTATCCTGGCCTAAAAGTAGAATGTTTGCATTTAAATTTACTGGAATTTTCAGACTAGAAGGAGCTTTAAAATATTATCTAGTATATTTCATAAGCAGGGACAACCATACATAAACTATCCTTAACATATTATTTCTCTAATCTATTTTTAGTAGGTTCCAGTAATGGGTCCTCTACAGTACTCCAAAGTAATTTATGGCCTCACTTCAGACTTATACTTTACTAGAAAGGTCCACACTTTCTATTAAAGTGCAAACCTGAAGCGAGACCATAAAATAGCATCATGTTTATTGCTGACCAATTACTGCAGGTCATACTGTCTTCAAATTAAAGTTTAAAAAAGTAGTCTTCCTGCCATCAGCCAGGGGTTGAGAAATAGAAGCATACACGAACATTGTATGTTGATTCTGTGTCTGTTTTAAAAATTAAATTAAATATGTTGCATGCAAGAGCTGTGTAAAATCTAAAGGTTGTACCTTCCAAAGTAAGGTGTCCTGCATAATTTACTGCAACAGTGTAACAGCCATTTTCCTGCAGCTTCTTCCCATGCCACTGCAGCAAAAACTGAAAGCTTGGAACAAAATGAGGCGGCCAACAATGCAAGCCCTTGCCTCCTACTAGTTATCTGGCCAGAAGTAGAAAATGCAGTGCAAGAGTTTCACTGCTTGGAAACATTCCCCAGGCCACTATTGACTGACTGACTGGTTTCCCAATGTTATGTGTTATGTTCTCAGCCCAGTTGCCTTTTTCATCTGAAGTAGCCTCCAGTACATCAAAATGAAAGCAACCAAACAACATTAAAATCAACAGACGCCATTAAAACAACAGATTATCTATACCAATGAATACACTGCTGTTTTAAAAAGTAGAACACTGAACTCTCTCACTCTCAAGTGATCAAAAACCTTCACAAACAAGAAGGTTGTATATTAACTATGGCATCCCTTATACTTCTGAAGAAGGAGCACAAAGGCTCTCACACTACATATAAATGCTATCAAGACCTCCCTAAAGAATGTGGACTTATGATTCAACTACCCCACGGATTGTGAGATTTTCCAATCCTTGGCTTCATCATCAGGGGTCATTTCATAGAAAAAGAGGTGCAGGAGCTCATTAGCATAACTCATTAGCATAACTTATTTTCACATGCTAAACCACCTGGCATCACCGGAAGTATGTCAGAAGGCGAGAGAGAGAGAGAGAGAGAGAGAGAGAGAGAGAGAGAGAGAGAAAGAAAGAAAGAAAGAAAGAAAGAAAGAAAGAAAGAAAGAAAGAAAGAAAGAAAGACAGACCACTATTCTGGGAGGATAGCTTCAGTGGTGGCTGAAGCCTTCAGAAGGCTGGTCGGAGAAACAAGGACCTTTCCAGGGGACGGGGTCATTTTGCTGCAGCCATGACACAAGCAGGCATTCCCCCGCGGGGGAAGGGGGGGGCTGGCACCAACTCCTGGAGCTGAGCTCCCCTGAGCTCCTGCTTGAAATGACCCCTGTTTATCATCAACCAGAAGGGAGACTGAACCCAAGAAATCAGAAGGAGATTGAAACTCCATGAAGGAGCCAGAAAAGATCCTTAAGTGTAAGGATGTGTTGCTGGGGATCAAGATCAAGTTAATTCATGCCATAGTATTCCCCATTACTATGTATGGGTATGAAAGATGGACAACGAAGAAAACTGACAGGAAGAATAGATTCCTTTGAAATGTGGTATTGGAGGAGAGTTTTACAGATTCCGTGGACCACCAAAAAGACAAATAAGTAGGTTCATGCCTAAACTCTCCCCAGAAGCTAAAACGACTAAACTGAGACCATTGTACTTTGGTCACATTATGAGAAGACAAGAGTCATTGGAAAAGACAATAATGCTAGGAAAAGTTGAAGACAGCAGGAAAAGAGGAAGATCTAACATGAGATGGATCAACTCCATCAAGGAAGCCATGGCCCTGAGTTTTCAAGACCAGATAATAGCTATTAACGATAAGACATTTTGAACATTTAGGATCACCATAAGTTGGAAATGACTTAATGGCACTTCACACGCACACACTCTCTCTCACACACTGATTGTGAACTCCCTCTATGCTTCAGATGTGTCACAGTATAAGCCACCTTCTGTTGGTGAAGGGAGGGGGGTATTCATATCATTGATGGGGTATCCTATCTAGGCAGGGAATCTGCAGTACTTAAGGGAATCACCAGTCTGCATTGCCAGAGGTTTTGAGAAGGCATATGTAGAGTTTGTTAGAGTCTCTAGAGTTGCACAGCTAGATGCTGGTTCCTGAAGCCAGAGAGGCTAGTATGCAACAGCAAAGGTGATTCTGTCACTTTACAGCCTTTGGGATTCAGTCTAATGGGCAGACACATCCAAACAAGCAGTGATTATTGCACAGAATATAACTGGTACAGATCCAGCATACTGTTATGTCTTGCCCTTCCCAGATCCCTGCCGGATCATGTGCTATGTGCACAATAAATATAAAGTAAAGTAAGGAGACAATTGGGCAGTCCTGAAAGTTGTACATATAGTTCCTGTTTGAAAATAATGGGGATCCTGCGCCCCTGGCGAAGCCGTGGGGCACGGGAGACATTTTGCCGCCCTGGAGGAAGGAGGGGCAGACAACTGTTTGTGGTGCCTTTGTGTCGCAATGTCAGGGGCAGGGCCTGCCTTATAGGCTTGGCCCCGCTCCCGCCTCCTTCAGTTCGTGCCTCGAGCTTGGAGGGGTAGCTCCGAGCATGCAGTAGCCGGGGAGTGAGGGCCTACCTGGGCCTCGGGCCTCGGTGGCAGATGGTGGTGGCAGCAGTGGTGGAGGGCCTCCCAGCGGCTGGCAGTGGCAGCGACCTCCTGAGCAATAGCATCTGCGGGCCTTTTTTTGCCATGCTAGGGGCCTTCTCGGCAGGCGGTGCGGCCTGCTCGGCAGCAGCCCGCTCGGCGGCGGCTCGTGCAGCGGTGATCTCCTTGCGGCGGCTGCTCACATGGAGGCCTGTGTGGCAGCGGCTCACGGAGTGGCAGCCTGCACAATGGCAGCTGTGGCAGCCCATGCAGTAGCAGCCTGCTTGGCGCTGCCTCCGGGGCGGCTGCAACCATTTGGAGTGGCAGTGGGCAGCGGTGGCCTCCTTGGCCCTGGGCGGGCGGGCAGCTCCCCCTTCGTGGGCCAGCCTTCCCAGTGTGGCAGCTGCAACAACCTTCGCAGCCCAGTGGTTTGTCGGCGGGCCCCCTTGTTTTGGTGGCGCAGCAGTGGCAGTGCCCTTGCAGCACAGCCTCTACATTGCGCTGGTAGTGGAGACGGCTTTTTCTGCACGGCTCTGGGTGCAGCTGCCCATGGCCACGTGCCATTGTGGCCTGGGTTTTTCCTTAGGGGGTGGCCGGCTTGAGGGGAGCACTCCTGGGGCTGTGTTGGTTGGGGCTGGTGAGCCAAAGAGGGGTAGGATACGAAGTTTTGTGGCCTCCCCCCATTGCTTTGTTCCTTGGTTAGGACTGGGACAGGGGCCTGCTGGGGAATAGCTGGTGTTGTACGTGGCTACCAGCACGTCATGGGCGCCCCTCCTGAGTCTTAGTGCAACCCCTGACCTGGATGGTCCAGTTTAGACCGATCTTGTCGGCTTTTGGAAGCTAAGCAGGATTGGCCTGGTCAGCATTGGGATGGGAAACCACTAAGGCATGTCAGAGTTATGACGTGGAGGTGGGCACGGGCAAACTACCTTTGGGAGATTGTGGTACCTATGGCACCTAAGAAGGGACAAGGAGCATCTATGGGTAGGGGGCCTGCCAAAAACAGCCCGCCCCTAAGTGGGCCCCGGATAAACAGTGGAGCCAGACTAATCTAGCGGGGAAGGGGACCCAGTCAATGCAGCCATCCTGGCATGTTTGGCTGCGTTGGAGCAGCAGCGGAAAGCCCGCTAACAGAGCATGGTTCCTGAAGGGCCAAGAAAGTTAACCCTAACTACGTCTCATCCTTTCAGGCTAAGGTGCTGGCACGCCTGGCCCTGTTGGAGGACGGTCAGGATTCTGGGGGTTCCATGCCACAGCAAGCAGATGAACAGCTGGGTGACAGCAGTGCCGGGAAGCAGTTGGAGCTGTACAAGGGCCCACCACCTCAGGATACAGCCTACATCACTTGCATATCCAGCACAGGTTGTGTACGACACTGGGATTTCTACCACTGTGATCACCAGGATACATGCCGTTTCCTGGAAACAACTGGAAAAACTGATGAGGATTTTGAGAGGGGTTTTAGGCTGAATGGAACATAAATGGATAGCAACCAAGTGTACCGGTCCGGCACCAATATGCAGGATCAAACAGTTAATATGAAATACCAGATCCGTGCATATTGAAGCCTACAAGCGATCTTAAGCAGGATTTTAAATGGGGGATAGTAATGAAGACAAATATTCATAGGGTTGCCCTGCCCGGGGGGCCACCACCTTGCTGAATGTTTCTGCATAGTTTATTCCCCAATCTCCCCTGGCAGCATGCCTTCCACATGGTGGGCGTGCTCAGCTTTTCAAAGTCCCAGTCCCCCACAATAGCCATTCCCTCTATGCCATTTGGGCCTTTTTTTCAAGGTTTTTTCTCTTTCTATAAAGTCAATTCCTACCACCACAATTCATGACCTCCAAACCATCCTGTCATTAACAGCCTTGCTCACTGAGAGACATGGCTTCCTGGTTTGAGTCAATCCATCTCAGGTTGGGTTTATCTTTTCCTGCCGCCTTCAACTATTCCTAGCATTGTCTTTTCCAGTGGTCTTCTCATGATGTGACCAAAGTTTGATGGTCTCAGTCTAGTCATTTAGCAGTTTAGTCATTTAGAAGCCAGTTTGGTGTAGTTGCTGAGTGCACAGCCTCTACTCTGGGAGAACTGGGTTTGATCCCCCACTCCTCCACTTGCACCTGCTGGATGACCTTGGGCAAGCCATAGCTCTGGCACAGCTGTTCTCGAAAAGGAGCTGTTTCTGGAAAGAGCTCTCTCAGCCCCACGTGCCTCACAGGGTGTCTGTTGTGGGCAGGGGAAGGGAAAGGAGATTGTGAGCTGCTCTGAGACTCCCTCAGATAGTGAAGGGCAGGGTATAAATCCAATCTCTTCTTCTAGTTAGAGTTCAGGTTTGATTCGATCTAGAATCCACGTATTTGTCCTTTTGGCATGGTATGCCAGTTGTGCAGGCTACCGTTGGACAACCTCCAGGATTTGCGACACTTTATAGATCATGCAGTTTTTCTTTGGAAGGTTTCCCTGGTGGAACTCCAACGTAGTGTGGCAGGAATTTTTTTTGGCATCTTACAGTGGTGTTTCATTTTTGGCATGAAGGCCTTCTGGTCGAGGCTGAGCTTCAGGTCGCTTCAGTCACAGCAGGGTCCTCCGGATTTGGTGTCTACTTTAGGGGCCATTGGTGCACTGAGGACTGGCCGGAGAGTTGGCTCCGGGCAGGTTGGGTCAAGGACCTGACCTTCTTTGAATTTTTCCTGCTTGTGGCAGTGGGTCTGTGAACAACCGATTTTGCGGGGTGCACTGTCTATTTCTGGTGCAATACTCTCAGCACAGTACTAGTTATCCATTCATTGACTCCTAACTCGGTGCGGGTTATGGCATTTGTTAGGGCATTCACTTTAATTTGTTTAAAGCATAATATCTTGTTTAGAGCAAGGCACGTTCCTGGTTCAAATATCGGGGTAACGGACGCCCTCTCCTGTAAACAGATAGAGAGGTTCCGCCTGCTGGCCACAGACACAGCTCTGGCCCCGGTAAGGCTGCCTGTGAGTTTCTGGTGATGGGTGGGCTGAAGCAGACAGGGCACTTGGATTAGCACTGGCACCATCAACCTGTAGGGCCTATAAGCGTGCAGGTCAGGGCTTTGTTTCCTTTAGGTGTATGGTTGGTCTGTGACAGGTATGGCCTATACCTGTACCCCAGCTTATCCAGTTTTGTGTTTATTTGAAGATGAAGGGACTATCTGTTAGTTCTATATGTGGCAAACTGTCCTCTTTGGCTTATGCCAGTAAGGCAGTGGGGTCATGAAGATCATTCAGGAGACTTTTGGATCAGGAAGATCATCAACGGTTGGTCCCGTGAGGACCCAGCCAGGATGGACAGCAGGGAGCCATTGACTCCAGCGGTACTCAAGAGCCTCAAGGCTCTTTGGCCTAGCCTTTGCGCTGATGTCAATGAGGTTGCCCCCTGTCTTCATGCGGCAGCATTGGTCGCCCTTTTTTCGGAGCACTGCAACTTAGTGAGCTTGTGGCAGCCTCCAAGCAGGACAGTTCGGGCTGTGCTCTCTGTTTGTGGGATCTTACCGTCACAGGGAATAGGGCTACAGTTGGGGGGTAGGAGAGGCATGAGATGGCCTGGTCTCCTCATGCTACTGTTTGGGGTGAGGCACATGCTCCCCCAAGAGAACACCATGGGTTCTCGGTGCTCAGCGAGTGAGCTGAAGCCGGGTAGCTGGGTAGGAGAGGCATGAGATGGCCTGGTCTCTTCACACTACTGTTCTCAGTTGGGGCTCACCGAGTGGGCTTAAGTTGAGTGGCTGGGTTGGAGAGGCATGAGATGGCCTGGTCTCCTCACGCTACTGTTTGGGGGAAGGCATGCGCTCCCCCACATGTTTTAGTTCTCCACTTCGGTGGAAACAACCTTGGCTTGTTGAAATGCATCGCATTGGTGCTGCAAGTCAAAGCTGATTTGGCTCAGATCCAAACACACTGGCCGGATACACAGCTGGTTTGGTCTGCAATGTTGCTATGTTGGGTGTGGCGTGGCTTGGGGTTTGGATCGGGCCCAGCGGAAAGTCAGTTGGCAAATGGAAAAATCCATGGAGGGAGGTTTGGGACAGTATTTGCCTCATCCTGGGATACGGGTCGATTTGGCAGACCTGTACAGGGATGATGGGGTACATCTTTCAAGCAAGGGCAACATTTGTTTTAGAGGATTTAAGGCAAGGGATTAAGGCAGCCTTGGGCTGTTAGATGGCTGCGTCGGCCAAAGCAGAGGCTTGACCTTGCAAGTGGCAGAGTTATAGGGTAAGGGGAGCAGAACCAGTAAGCACTTTCAGCCAATCCCCATTTGGGATAGGGGGTCATCAGGAATGGCCCCCGAGTTTTAGGGCCCGGGGGATGGGAATGTGATCTCCTCTGGGAACCTCTCGGGTAAGCACCTCCCTGCAGGCTTTAGGGCTTCGGGGGTAGGCGCCCCTAAGGGGGGACCTATCCACTGGGCTGCCAGTGGTGGGCCAGAGCAATGGCCACAGACCGGGGTCGGTGACTTGCCGGTATCTAAGGCCCAGGAGGTTTGCTGATTTGACACCTGCCTGGCCTATTCTGCTCCCAGCTAGTTTCCTTGCCATTGTTGTTGACAGTTAAATAGTTAATAAAGTGGCCCTTGCTTGATACCAAACACAGTTGTCTGTCTCGTTATTTCCGGATTGGGGGGGGCAATAATTCTTCTATATTATGTGAATTTGTTTGATTAACAAGTGTACACCAGGAGTAAGAAGACAGCATACTAAGTGTGTATATTTTATGTCTTGCAGCACCCTCTAAGCTCCAGAGGTTTGAAGATGGCACTGTTGCAGGTTTAAACAGAATGATCACAGATTACACTCTAACCTTTCCTCTAGATTACGTGAAAATATCTTATCATGCATTATTTAATTATCACAACTCTCATTCTGTAATGGAAAATCAAAGCTAAACTCAAAGCCAGCAACTGCTGTGACATTAATTAAACCTGACACTAACCTGGCACCTGAGATCAAATATTTTCCTTTTCAGTTGCATAGGTTGGTTTAAATATATTGTAATCCCCAACTATAAACAAAAAAAAATGTATTAAATGGCATGCACTCTTCCCAACTCTACCACATATTGCAGATGTTAACTATACATTCATCATCTGTTAATTAGAATTAGAGAGTAATTTCTCATACCCTTGGTATCAGGATTAAGCCTTGCTGCTGAAAAGGAGCTCTCATTCACAGGAAAGTAGTAGATAGCTGGCTAGTTATCTGTTCCAAGTAGACTGGTCTTTAAAAAGAATACACTACTGGACAAGTGGCTTGGTACTGAATACTTACAATTTATATCACATCATTGGGTGACTAATCCTAAAACTGGGACAGAACCAACAAACAACACTGCCTAGGGCACAAAGAGGATGCCCAGATGGTTTGCTGTGCACTGTGACAGGGCTGGTCCCCTAGGATACATTCAAGAAGAACCAGCCTCCGGTCATTTTTCTCCAGATGGCCATTCACCATTTCTTGCAGATGGCCAGCCCACTGTAATTTACCAAAAAGAAGGATATATGGCTCACATTTTTTCCAGTGATCTGTTACTTACATTAAAGTGAGAGCTAATGGCATCTTTGTTGTGACTTATTGCTTTAGCATTCCATTTCCTGCACTGTTTTCCTAAGAGCTTGTACCTCACAACCAGGGGCGTAGACTTTTGGAAATCCCGGGGGGGCGGGGGCTCCTTAGTGCGCACGCTTAGCGCACACACTCGCTGGAGCGATGTTCTCCCCCCCGGAAACTGCCCTGCCTCCCCGGGCCCTTTTGAGGCCTGCCAGCCACTGCTGCCAGTGCCTCTCCCCCCGCCGCCACCCCTTCCCTCTCCCTCTCCAGCAGCAGCGCCCGGGCCTCGGAAGGACCCAGGGAGGAGCGGCGGCAGGTGCTCCATTTTCCTGGGGGTGGCTCAAGCCCTCGAGCCCCCCCCCCCCGTACTCTACGCCTATGCTCACAATCTTTCTTCAACTGATATGGACAGAGGTCTGGTTCTATCCATTGCCCTGCCCCCTCTCCATTCTTATCAGAACCTTTTGTCTTTCAAAAGCTTTTTGCTGAATTTCTGCCATTGCAATTGTGCTGCACATATTAACCCATTTATTCATTAATTTTTAAAACAGATGCTTAGCTTGACAATTCTATCACCCCTTCATAGATTCCCCCCCCCCCCCAATGGAAAACTAATATACTTAAAGGCTCCTAGAACCTTATTAGTTAGGTGCAGTACTCATTATTCCAACTAATTCTCAGGTGGTATGTAAATGTGCATATGTTAAAGTCGCAGATAAAACATCCTCATTTTAAAGAAATGGGAATGCTTTTACTTAAACTCACAAATTAGCAGTAATATTCCTTTGAGAAACTCACAACAGTGAAACTCAGACAAAACACTTCAACACTTAGCTATACTGAACTACTTGGATGAAGTCCATCCAAGCTATAAATAATTTTTCCAAGCTATGTAAATGGAGCAGGAATTCACTCTTTACCTTGTATACAGGATGCATTTAATTAAGTTAGTATAATGCAGCTGTCATGTAGTTTACTCCTCAATTGGAAAGAACAGAGTATACTTTTAAATTACACAAGATGGATAGCCATGTTAGTCTGTCTGTAGCAGCAGAAGAGAGTAAGAGTCTTTAAGGTGCTACTGTAAGCCTGCACAGCATTCTTATGAACTTTTCTGATGATTTATGAGAGCAGTGAATGGACTATCATGTCAGTTATGTTGGACACGAAAGTGCACTAGGCAACCAGTGGGAAGATGGGAACAGATACCTACACTATAGGGTCAGAGCACCATTTTATACAGAGGTTGCCACCTCCAGGCGGGAGGTTAACACAGAGAACAAAGACACTCTCTCACACACAAAGCCATTGGGTTCAACTCCATGCAGGTATACACTCCAGGCACGTACACAGGCTTATGCCCCCTCCTGCAAGACCACATTACTATTTGCTACATCAAAGGACTTCACACCTGGGTGCGAAGACAGCAGGGTGTTTCCTGAGAATCAGTTCCCATGCCCAGCACTCCCTTCATCCCGAAGACAGATGGCAGATGCAGCTGACGTCAACATCCTGTCCTGACCATCAGGTAGATCTGAATATTGACCACTCCTATAGCACCCCCTTAGTGGCTAGAAGATAGAGAATGGACCATCTATAGGCTCTCTTGAGATGGCATCATATCATGCCATCCTCCCAGAGACCACCTCCCACCCCCTGAATAAAGGAAAGTTCCCAGTACAATATTGCCCCTTCTCTTTTACATTGTTTCCTTCTTCTTGCAATCACCCTTTCTCTTCCCCCCCATCTCTCTCTCCACACTTTAACATGGCTCCTAATCTACAACAACCCCCCCCCCCCCAATTCCCTATAAACTCATCTTATTTCTTCAGCAGGACTACACCAACTCTCTCTGCACAGGTAAATATAAAATGTCAATGATTTCCTAATAATGCAACCATCCCTTTTATTCTATCTGACTTTCTAGAACTGTATGAATGTGTGGATGTTTCTGTAACACTTGAATAAGTTAACTTTTATTCTTTATTAAAAGAAAACCTTGAATATATTGATAACAGTCTCCTTGTCAATTTCTTGATTTGTCTGGAAGAAGCAGCAACCTCTGTATAAAATGGTGCAGATCCCTTAATGCCTACTGCTGATAATTAAGAGCTAATATTCCCCAAATATTAATAACATAAAAGAGCAGTCAGGCTAACACTACTGGACTCTTACTCTTTTAAATTACTGTTATTAAAGGGTGTACATAACATTATCAACATGCTTCCACACACAGCTATAGTTACACAACTACTTCTGTTAGAAATGGAAGTCAAAGGCATGAAGGGTAAGCACGGATGGAATAAACTACAAACTGTTTTGAGTGTGCAGCTATGCATAAAATACTGGGGAGGGGGGGTTAGTACATTGGTTTACATTTGCCCCTTGTCCTTATTTAAAAGACCAAACAGCAGCATATATGGGGTTCCAGGTGCTCTTCCACACAGGTATTGGCCAGCCACACACACATGCCTTTACCTACGTGAGATGCTGTAAAAACATGTTTGTGTCTTTGATGGGACAGAAAGGCACTCATATGAAACTGAAGTGGTTCTAATTTCCAACATGTGTGTATTGAACAGTAATAGGAAATCATTATATTTTGCAATACTCTTGTGTCTCACTCTTGTGTCTCAAAATTGTCAGTTTGCCAAAGAAAGTATAATGACAGCAAATATGCCCAGGTACTCATAATAAACTTCTTTATAAAAATCTGGAAAGAGAAACCTGGATAATTTCTGCCCCCAGAAATTAGAAATAAGTCTACAAATATATTGTCCTATATATCTAGGACAATATAATAAACTGGTTCATGTCATCATGTGAATACTGACAAACTATAAAGCAAAACTGCCATCCCGAGTGATGAGAGAGAAATGCCATGAAACAAATTATCAGAACACATGCAGTTTTGAAACACACATGAATGAGGAATTTTATTGGTATGCCCGCTCAGCCCTTCTGAAACACTGGGATCACAGTTTTAAGGGACTTTTGAAAAATGTAGAATGCTCTTACAATCAAGTCCTGGATTTTTTAAAAATTTAGGCTACTGTCCCTTCAGAGTCTTACAGCTTGACCCATGACTTGTCGTGCAAGCAAAGAGATGCTTAAGATGGGCACAGATGAACAAACTAGGAATATGATTCAGATGTAACTGGTGCTCAAGGACAACCTTTTAAGACTAAGATGTGAATGCATCTTGAGAAAGAATTTTTTAAAAAATCTGATGAGAGACTGAACATGATTACTGACTTGCAGACTTGTCTCTGATACTTCCTTTTCTCCATCCAAAGACAGATGAGGAAATAATGAGTGTATAAGGCACACTCCAATGGATGCTGTGGGGACATCTCAAGACAGAAGAAGAAGAACAGAACATAAGCTTATAGTACTAGTCATTCATATGGCAAGTTCCTGGTCCGAAGGGGAATCTGAAGCAGTTGTGGTTCCTAGATTTATTAGAGAGTGTCTACTAAACTAATCTGAGATCTGTACCCAGGTGACAAAAATATGGGATATGTTGATTTGGGAGCTACACCTATCTTTCTGAAGTTGATTAGGTATATTAGAACAGAGAAAAGTACACATTAATTTTGTTTCCAACAGTCGGCAGCCAGATGTTGCTGATAATATTAGCAAATATAATTCACTTCCCAATACCTCCCTCCTCCAGAAGCTGCCTACTTACCACCCTATGAAGATTATCCAGTGATCCACCAGAGGCCAACTATGTGAAGCTTGTTCTATTTGTCCATTTCCAGGACTACTGGAAACTGAAATAAGTACTGCCAACAAGGGATATAAAAATAGTCGTGTGTTTTATACGTATATAACACTGAACACTAGATGAGTGACTTACTACTTCTTTACCTAAGATCTACGTATTTTACATTCCAATTCATCTTACTGTGAACACTGGAATACTCTATAGGACAACACTGCATTTAGAAAAAATTTATCAGAAGGCTATTGCAAAATTTTAAATCAACAAGAAAAATAGAGAAGATATATCATCTCTGAACACCCATAAATTCCAGGAAGCAGTGGAAAATAACAGCAGCAATCACGAGCATCTCAGAACATTAGCACTAACAGATTGTGAAAAGGTATTTGGCACCATCAGCACAATACTAAAAGGTACTTGTAGAACAAGGAATTGAATCACATTATAGGAGAAAAAATCTAACCATGTATGACAAGGCATAAAAAGTTAAATAAGGTTTCAGATGAGTAATATTAAAATACAAAAGGGTACATTATTCTCATAGCTATTCACTCAGTATAGACACATCCATTGCATTTAGGAAGTGGCTAAGGGACAAATTCACTTAATGTAAGCAGACAAGGATGCTTAGTAAAGATTCAGAGAGTGTGAATAAAATGTTGTGCTTAGGATAGCAAATATGAAAAATGGATTACCATGATTTATGTGCTGAACAAAATTATGCAAGTAACAGGAACAAAAGAAAGTCCTAGAGAGAATGTTGTTCATCCACCTACCCCATGCTCCCTTGCCTATATAACAAGGATTCTGATAGCACTCAACAGAGCCTTGTTCTCTCCTCCCCTTTCCCAAGTGCATCCTGGCAATATAGTAGGACATTAGGAAAATCATCCTGTATCTTATTCATGTACAGGAGCATAAGCACTGCCAGAGTGTGGTATAGGGGTTAGTCACTCTCTCTCAGCCTAACCTAACTCACAGAGGTTGCAAGGATAAAATGGAACAGGGGAGAATGCTATTGTAAGTTGCTTTGGGTATTTGTCCTTATTATATAATTTCATTTTCGTCTGGCAACATTCTATACTTGCCAAAATCAGTTGGCTGCCTGATGTGTCACTCAAGCTGTCCTTATCCACTGGCTGTGTTGCCTGAGTCTCGCCACCAATATTCTAAACAGTTTGCTGTTCCACTCCGCCCAATAGCCAGTTGTAACACAGAGGTCATTTGCATATGCGGCCTGATTGGCCTTTGCCTCAAACATTCTAATCAGTTTGCTGTTGCTGTTGGGTCATGGAATGTGGTCCTGAGGTAAAATAAATCTCCTAGTCTTCCCTTAAATGGTTACTAGAGTTGCTAAAATACATATTCCAATCTTCCCTTAAATGATCACTGGAGTTGCCAGTCTTCCTGTGGGGCCTGGAGATCTCCCAGAAATCACCATGTTCTGCAGCCACAGCACATCCCTGCTGAGGTCCCTCCGCACCCCACACCCTACCCTCACTAGGCTCTGCCCCTCAAATCTACAGGTCTGGCCCTTCCCTTATTATCACCAGCCTCCAGGCAGCACCTGGAGATCTCCAGGTTCAGTTCTCCTGGAGAGAATGGCTGCTTTGGGCAATGGACTCTATGGCATTATATCCCGCTGGGGTCCGTCTGCACCCCAAACCCTGCCCTCCCCAGGCTCTACCCCTCAAATCTACAGGTCTGGCCCTCCCCTTAGTATTGCCAGCCTCCAGGCAGCACCTGGAGATCTCAAAGATCAGTTCTCCTGGAGAGAATGGATGCTTTGGGCAATGGACTCTATGGCATTATACCCTGCTGAGTCCCACCCCACCCCTTCCCTCCCCAGGCTCTACCCCTCAAATCTACAGGTATTTCCCAACCCAGAGTTGGCAACCCTGTAACTGGCTATGGAACCACTTTCCAGACCCCTGGAACCCAGAAGACATCACGTAGGAGGAGGTAGTTTTCTGCCTTAGCTGCCACTGCATAACCCCAAATCAACATAAGTCAGGGGTGGAGGGAACCATACCTGTTACCATGAGGCTGTCCTCCCATACTACCCACTTGGGGCAGCAAACTGACTTGAGACAGCCCTGCCTTATAACTAACCAGGAGGAAATAAACACAGCTTGCCTCCCCCTATTTTCCCCTTCCCTCTGCTGCCCCACTAGCCACAGCCAGGACACTCGCCTGGAGCTTCCTTCTAGAGCCCGTTGTATTTCTTCCCACAACAGGCCTTACTCCTATTAAATTAAATAAGTCTACAAGTCACTGACACTGAAGTGAAAGAAAGAGGTGCAAGGGGATATGGAAGGCACATGGATATCCCTCTCTCTGTATGTGTAGAATGTGCCTATGTGTGTCTGTAGAATGGTGTGGAAGAGAAAATAGGGCTTTAAAAACAGAGGTAGTAAAAAGCCTGTTTCATCAAGTTCAAGTCTGAAACAATTCCACTAAACCGCTGACAAAACTTCACTTCAGTGGTGTGAACATACTATTTTATATCTCCATATTTTGCGCCTTAACTTAACAGGAGGTGATAAAGGTGCAAGATTTCTATTCAGCATGCTGTGAAATATCTAATGTAAGTCTTGAACTTAATTAACAAGAATAAGGAAAGTGTTGTAGTGGAATGAAACAAAACTAAATTTCAAAGTTCCCAACAGTTCCTCATCCCAGCATCACAACGTTGATTTCACTGAGTGATTCATCAGCTGACCTGTTTGATGAAGGTGATCTCTTGCCAGTTCAAATAAATGCATGAGCATGTTTGTGATGAGCTTAAAGGAGCCACATGCAAGGAAACTGAGGGGTGTCAGAGATTCCATCTAGGCAAGCAATTTTCACCAACAACACAACTCACCTTTAAGGGGGGGGGGGGGAATAACAAATAAAATAGCTCACCCGGAAAAGAGCTTTCTCAAAATAATAAATAATGGATCTATATTTTCAGAAGGATCTATCACTGAACTATTATAACATACCAAGAAAATGCCATAAGTAGGAATGGGCATGAACTGAACCACAAAGCAAAATTCATGATGAATTTTGTCCTGTTTGTGATTCATGAACCAAAGTTTGTGACAGGTGTATTGTCACAAACTTGCCCATTTTATGGCCATTCATGGGGTTTGTGCCAGTTTGTGGCCAAAGCAGAAAGCAGGGATTTAAAGGGACTTTGAGTCCCTTTAAACTTCTGATTTCTGCTCGAGCAGAAAGCCGCAAAAACAGCTGAGTGACTAGGGGGATCTCCACGGCTCAGCTTTTTTGGGCTTTCTTGTGTAGTCCCTTTAAAATTTAAACTGATCCATGCATCTCAGCTGTTTAAAGCAGCTTCCTTTGGCAGCCAGCACCTAGGGCGCACTGCCCAAGAAAGCCCCTTTAAACAGATGAGATGCATGGAGCAAACTGCTTCACGCACAGCAAGGTGTTCCGTGCTGCTCAGTTGTTTCAAGGGGCTGTTTAAAGGAACCAGTCTCTGGGGCTCACTGCCCAACAATGCCCCTTTAAACAGCTGAGAGGCATGGAATAAACTGTTTCTGGTGGAGCAAGCTGCTCCATGCTGCTCAGCTGTTTAAATGGGCTTTCTTTGGCAGCCAGTCCCTGGGGCTCACTGCCCCAAAATTCCCCTTTAAATAGCTGTGCCATGGAACAAACTGCTCAGGTTTGCGGGGCTCAGTTGTTT
Organism: Lepidodactylus listeri; assembly: GCA_029233225.1. Classification (NCBI taxonomy): domain Eukaryota; kingdom Metazoa; phylum Chordata; class Lepidosauria; order Squamata; family Gekkonidae; genus Lepidodactylus; species Lepidodactylus listeri. Next base: position 49,215,191 of record JARCFY010000005.1, on the reverse strand, counting down.
AAAGGGGCTTTCTTGGGTTCAGCTCCAAGCCATTTATACCAAACAGCTGAGTGCTGGAGTGCCGCTCAGCTGTTTGGTTTAAATGGCTCAGAGCCATTTAACCCCATGCTTTCTGCTCCCTGTGGAAAGCGGCAGGGAGCAGAAAGCAGGGGTCATGAACACATAAACTGATTTGGTTCACCAACCAGCCTTCTGGTTCACATAGGTTCATGGTTCAGCCATGAACCAAACCACAAAAATGTGGTTTGTGCCCATCCCTAGCTGTAAGCACTAAAGGTGGAGTTTACACCTTTCAAATAACAACAGAGTTTATTTTTTAAAAGAAGCAGATGCAGCAGGCCATTTCATATTTTGAGGTTTATTTAATTTTAAACTGTACACTCCAGCACACAGAGTCTAGAATCCTCCACTGCCTAGGCCTGTGTCAGACATAACATAGTCACACTTGAGTTGCAGGTTCTCCTCAGTTTCCATACATGTGGTGCTTAATCAAGATCAGGACTATAAGCCATGTGCAGAAGTTTCTTCTCCCCTGTACCATTTTTGCAACCTGAAACAGTTCCAAAGGGATGCACTATATGAAAAAAACCATGCATTTTCAGGGACACCTCTTAGTTTTCCCAACAGTACACTTCCAGGACTGTTTCAGGCTGAGAAAATGGCACAGAAGATGATTTAGTTCATTCTTCACATGTGTGTGGTCCTGATCCTGAAATATTAGAAATCAAGTGCATCTAATGAAGCTGATGGGCAGTAGATTCAGGTTAGACAAAAGGAAATACTTCTTTACACAGTGAGTGATTAAAATGTGAAATTCACTGCCAGATGATATAGCGATGGCCACAGACATAGACAGCTTTAAAAGGGGATTAGACAGATTTATGGAGGATAGTTCTATCAGTGCCATTAGCCATGGTGACTATAGGGAATCTGGTGATTAAAGGGAACCTCCATTTTCAAAGACAGTAAAGCTCTAAATACCAGTGCCAGGAAGCAACATCAAGGGAAGTCCTCAGCCTTTATGCCCTGTTGTTGGATCTCCAGAGGAACTGGTTGACCACTGTGTGAGACAGGATGCTAGACTATATGAACCACTGGTCTGATCCCACAGGACTCTTCTTATGTTCACATAGGGGAACTGAGGAGAACCTGAATATCATACGTGCCTGTGTTACATCTGACAAAAGAGGGGACTCCAGACCCAATTGTGTACTCTGTAATATGTGAAGAGGCAGTTTACTATGTGGAATAAAAGCCATAATAAACACATTTATTAAATACTGTATAAAGGGGTTTTAGAAATCATGTTTTGGTGTCAGCATTTTTTTCTTAATCAGTAGCAAATTACAGTTATACTCTGTATTTAGTAGGCATTTACATAGGGTATACTCCCCCATTACCTTTGCAAACTACAGTCCTGGTTGAGGATGAGCACAATAAAAATTTTCAAAAACAGCCAATGATTTATGTTTGCAAAAGCTGTAGCCAGGTGGGGAGGAACCATGGTGAAAGAAGATGGCATTAACTTCCATTTCAGCATTATTTAAATCATGCACTGAAACATTAAAACATTTTTGATGTTATGACTTTTCTATATAACTTCAGCTGAGACTAAAAAGTGGCACACAGAAGGTTCTGGATAAATGATTTAAATTCAGTTTGTGATAACAATCAGTGTCTTTGTAAACACTCCAGATGTTTCATCTATAACTCCTTATCAGTGTCTCTGAAACTCTACTGGGGTGCTGGGGTACAGCAAGCCATAAGCAGTCCTGTTAAAGGTCATGAAATGTCACTATAAAGTACTCAGTCCAGAGACGCCTTCAAGTGAAATCAGCTCATAGTTTATTAGGAGATTCAGGAACACATGTCTGAACTAGGCTCGAGGGTCTGCTTATATGCGCACCTAAACCGTGCCCCTGGCCTCACCCACACGCTCTGATAGGATTACAATTAATACAATTAAGTCTCCCCAGGTCATTGGCCCCTATTTGCATTCTGGCTGAACGATAGGTCTAAATTACAATCGGCCAGTTTATTGTGTTCTGGAGCGAAGCTCTGACTGCACCTGGCCATGTGCTTGCCCTGGACCGCATGGCCTGACCGCATTAGAACACAACAGTCACATTAAAAGTTAACATGCAGTAAAAGTCACTGCGTGGAACTGCCATGATTGGGATATATTTTGCCCCCACTTTACTCTTTTATCATGCTACCAAATAAAAAACGGAAGTGAATTCAAAAGCCAGTGTCCAGGAATCTATCTACACAAGGGTTTCCAATCTTGTTGAGTCTCTGAGTGCTTCTGGAATTTTGTGAATGGGGAGTGAGCATCATTACCATCATTATCATTATCATGACCAGCATAGGGCACTGGAGCTAATCACAAAATGTTAGGAGATTGCAAGCCAAGGATCCTCCTATGAAGGAGGCAGACGTTTTTTGCATGTTTTTGCATGTTTGCTACAGACAGAAATATGGTGCCTGCTAAAGCACCTTCTGCTCCAATGAATACAGAAAAGTTGGGGCTGGCTGTTTACTTTAGCAAAGAGACACTTAGCAAACAGGCACCAGGAAATCTACCAGCAGATGCCATGGCCCTGATAGGTACCGTGCTGTGGATCACTGGCCTATGATAAGGGCTTTCTTATTCATTTGATGGGTGCATGATAAACTGGAACTTTTGACACTGGTACAGTTATGATTTGGGAAGAAATACTCGTACATATAGCATATGAATGAAGCATGTTACTTATGTGGTGGTATATACAAATAAGATCTCCACATAACCTTTTTATGTGAAATGCTATTTTTTAGAAAGATTGAGCAACACAGTAACAAAGAGAAAGAGGGGGGAAACTTACAGCTCTCAAGGGAAATCTAACATAAGGGAAACCTTAACCCATAACAGATTTTTTGAGAGGGTAAAATACAATTTCTATATTTAAGGTCAATGATGGTCAATTTATTTTACCCCCGAGAATGTTTCCCTTAGTTGTATTGAAGAAACCAGAAGAAAAAGTGGGCCATTTTCACTAGATTCCAGCCTGAGAAGAATGGATTGTGCCATTCTGCAGGAGCCTTTCAACGTGCCAGTCAGACAGAAAACATTCTTCTTCAGTGTTAAACGAGGGGGGGGGGGGAACATCCATAAGAACCAAATGTTCAAATGCATGGTAAAGTCATCCTGTAACCAAAAAACTATCTGCCATCAGTGCCTATTGTACCTGAGCAAATAATTCAAGGAACCCAAATGCTTTCTTTTCTGTGTAGCTGCCACTCTAGCTGCAAACTAACAAAAACACTCTATATGTAAGTAAATGTGTGCAGTTTATCGCATCCTGAGAACATTTTGGCAAAAAGTTGTAAACTGATGACTGCCTAATTAAGAGTGCACAATGCAGCACTTGCTGTGACTAACAATAAACAGTGTATATTAAGGGACATTAAGAAAGGTCCTGCCAGAAAATAAAAGCTCAGTACCAGGCTCAAAGGCAAGTGAAACAAAATCAAGTCAGCAACCTTGCCTAGATTTACACCATAGGTATAAAAACTGCATACATTGTTTAGTCCAGAGGTATCAAACTCATTTGTTATGAGGGCCAGATCTGACATAAATGAGACCTTGTCGGGCCAGGCCATGTGTGTCATAAAATGTAATGCCAGGTAGCGGAGATATAAACTTCATAAAGGACACTGACAAACACAAAGTGCAAGAATAGAGGCCGAGTTCAGACTGGCAGTTTGGCCTGATATAGCCATGTTTCGCAAGCGGATTAAGAGGGCGGGGTCACACAGCCACAGCTGTCTGGCATTGCCATGCTGTACTCACCCCGTCCTGAAGTGTTTTCATCCCGCTGTAAAAAGGTACCTGGTGAAACCAGTGTTAAGCTGTTTGGGTTCGCATTGATCCCACTTCCTGGAAGTGTGGATGCAAATAAGCTGCAATCAAGTGATGCCAGTAATGTGAACCCACTAATCCAGCATAACCTCCCATGCTTGCTGTGTGCTTTAGTGCACAACCGCCCACTGGGGTGCTTTCAGCGTGCGGAGTTAAAGCTCCCAGCCATGAGATCCTATCCCAATTGCTGCTGCACCTATGTGCCTATGTGCCCATGCACCTTCGTGGAGGTTGGCGAAAAGGACCAAAGCCATGCACAACTGGGACGGTACCACCGGGGGCTGCCCTGCATGTAAATGCTTTATTCTGCCTCCTCCCCAGTATGGTCTCGCATCACTCCAAGCAGTGGGAAAAGAAAGCCCCATAACAACTTGCCCCGGGCCTTTTTGCCCCACTTCCCTTGCACTTCATTTCGCCAGTCTGTCCTCTGCCAGAGAGACAGCAATATATAGTGGTTAGCAATGTATATCTGGGAAGTCTAAGGCTGCGGTCACACGGCCCCTTTAAATCCCTTTTTCCTCGGGTTGGGCCTGCTGTGGCGGGCTGCGGCGGGAGGAGGATGAGGTGGCGGCAGGTGACAGCAGCGGACGGCGGAGGTGGCAGAGGGAGGCGGCAGCTGGAGGCGGAAGCGGAAGCAGCAGCGGCAGAAGAAGCGGTGGCTGGCCAGCCTCGAAGCGTGCGGCGGCTTTTTCTGTGGCGGTGGGGCTTTTGCAGCGGCAGCAGCGGCCAGGGGAGGCATTCTTCCCCGAGCCCCCCCCCCCCCCCGGCCACCTGGGGTTCCCCCCCTTTACACTTGAGCACTTGAGTGGCCAAGCGCCCAAGTGTAAAAGGGGAAAAAATGGTGGTGGGGGGATCTGGACAGCCCTTCTCTTGCAATGGTTGCGAGAGAGGGCTGGCCAGATGGCTCAAATGTGGGTTCCTCCCGCAACACCCGGGAAAACTGTTGATTTTCCTAGTGTTGGAAAATGCAGAAGCAACCCGCATTTGAGCCCACTTCGGCGTGGGACTTTCTGTGGCTGTTGTGGATGGCCCCTTTAAATGTGGGAGGAAATAGCCCTTCCTCCTGCATTTAAGGGCCGTGTGACCATGGCCTAAGTTCAAAATCCCCAAAGGAAATGTGCCTGGTGAACTTGGTCTGGACACACACTCTCAGTCTAATCCACCTCACTGGCCTGTTGTTATTCCTCATCTAAATAGTTGACAATGCTTTCCTATTGAGAAAGACTGGATCATGAGGGCATGAATACAGTGAGAAAGAGGAGGGGAACCCAGTTGCACCCAGGAGAGCTCTGACATAACAAGCCCAACAAAATACACACACACACTCTCTGTGTAGAAAGGTAAAAAGCTCATACCTTGAATAAAACTTTTTTGATCTTAAAGGTGCTTTGTATCTCTTCCATGCAATTGAGGGAACCAAGCAAAGTAAGCTCTCACTCTTTCCTTCCCTCCCCAGGAAACAAGGAAGGGGAGGAGCCTCAGCCAATGAAGGGAAGAGAGGCTTGGCTCAGTAGCTCTGCTGTGGAATTTAGAGAGCCTGGCAAAGCAAGCTCTTGCTCTTTCCCTCCCTCCCTCTTCCTTCCCAAGGGAGGAGGAGGGAGAGGAGCCTCAGCCAATGGAGGGGAGACAGGTTTTACTCTGTAGTTCCTGTGCAGTTGAGAGAGCCTGGCAAAGAAAGCTGTGACACAGAAGGAAGAAGGAGACAGAGAAGAGAGCCAGTTGCTCACGGACTGGATACAAGCCCCATGGAGGCTGGATCTGGCCAACAAGCCACATGTTTGACAGCCCTGGCTTAGTCTCTGAAAGAAGCTTCACTGAATTTGTTCTCTAACAATTGTCCCTATAAAAGCAGGTAAACCATCAATAATTTTGCTGCACAAAACATGTAGAAAATGGAATGCAATTTAACAAAGTATATCCCCTGCTCTTGTACATATGAACAGGGGTCCTTTCATAAAAAAAGAAGTGCAGGAGCTCATTAGCATACATATTAGCATAACTCATTAGCATAACTGGCCGAATGTCAGTTTCAGCCCTATTATATCCTATGGGCCATTGAAGTCAATGGCAAAAACTCATAGGGTATATGAGGGGCTGGAGGAGAGGGGGTTGAAGGGAGAGGCTCCAAACTTGCAGGGCAGCTGCTGGGGCCTCTCCTTGAAATACCCACCAAGTTTCAAGAAGATTGGACCACAGGGTCCAATTCTATGGGGCCTCAAACAGGTTGCCCCATCCCCTCCATTGTTCTCTATGGTGGGGGAAAACGTTACTTTTTTCCCACCATAGAGAACAATGGAAAGATTGGGGACAACCTGTTTGGAGGCCCGTAGAATTGGACCCCCTGGTCCAATCTTCTTGATACTTGGTGGGTATTTGGGGGAGAGGTCCCAGAAGCTACCCTGCAAGTTTGGAGCCTCTCCCTCAAACCCCCTCCCCTCCAGCCACTTTTAAAGCTGCCACTGAATTTCGGCAGCAATTCGGCGGTGGGCCGAATCAGATCAGAGAATCTGATTTAGCCTGTGGCTGCCCTACTGCCCACTCCTGGGCTGGCGGAGCAGCGTTCCGCCTCGCTCCAGCCCCAAAGGACCCCTGCATATGAACAACAAACAAAAACAAGAACAATAATTGCAGGATTTCAACACTCCTTAATTTCAAACTCATGGCCAAACAATAATAGTACAAATTCCCAACTGGAAACTCATTTATGACAGACGTCATCCTTTGATTTGGATGATAAGACATGATAAGAACAAGAAAACTTACAAATTTTCCACAGCATTATAGACGCACTAGGAATAAGGCCCATTGTGGAAATAAATACAACGGGCTCTAGAAAGAGGCTCTGGGTGGGTGCCCTGGCCTTGGGCACTCAGTGTCAATTTGCTTTGGTGACCTCAGCAGAGTATAATACACAGAGCTTACTGTTTTCTCCAGAGGAACTGATCTCTGCCATCTGAAGAGCAGTTGTAATTCTGAGTGATCTCCAGCCCTCCCCTGGAGATGGGCAAGAATGGTTCCCCAGGAGGAAATGGCTAGTTTGGAGGGTGGAGTCTATGTACCTGCCTGAGGTCCCACCCATCCTCAAACCTCACCCTTTCCAGGCTCCACCCCTCAAATCCCCAGGAATTTCCCAACCTGGATTTGGCACCACTATCTTCTTCCCAGCCAGCCATCAACCTACCTTTATTTGCCGCTGTGACTTCAGCTTTCCATCTCCCCCCTCTGCAGCCTCTACCGAGCTCTAAAGCTTTGAATGTTATGTCACACTGGCTGTCATAGGGCGTGCATCTCAGCAGGGTACAAGGACACAGAGTCCACCATTTTCTCCAGGGGAACTGATCTCTGCCATCTGGAGAGCAGTTGTAATTCCGAGTGATCTCCAGCCCTCACCTGGAGATTGGCAACCATGGTTCCCCAGGAGGAAAAGTACAGTCATTCTCTGCAATGGGGACCAAAGCAGCTTACATCATTCTCCTCTCCCCCTTTTGACTTGCACATCAACCCTGTAAGGTAGGTTAGGCTGAAAATCTCTGACTGATCGAAAATCACCCACTCAGCTTCCACAGCAAGAACCTGGGTCTGGCAGACCCTGCTTTGAGGCACTAATTGCTATGCCACACTGGCTGTAGTATTGCCTGGTATCACAACTGAACTCCAGACAACAGATCTCTCTCTCCCCCAGAGAAAATAACTGCTTTGGAGGGTGAACTGTATGGGATTCTGTTCAGCTGAGGCTGCTCCCCTCCCTAAACTCTGGTTTCCATAGACTCTACCAGAAAATCTCCAGGAATTTCCCAACCTGGAGCTGGCAACCCTAGTCAGGACTGGCCCCAATGAGTTTTCTCCCAAATGCCAAAATAGGTGTGGAAAGGGTCTCCCCCCCCTTTACTGACAGAACCAAGTTTGCTTGCCTAGCAACAGGCATTGAGGGGATTGTAGGGTTGCCAGCTCCAGCTTGGAAATTCCTGGACATTTGGGGGGCGGATCCTGTGGAGGGCAGCATTGGGGGGGGGGGGGGCGGAAGGACTCAGCAGGGTATAATGCCATAGGGTCTACCCTCCAAAGCAGCCATTTTCTCCAGGGGAACTGATCTCTGTCATCTGGAGATCAATTGTAACAGCAGGAGATCTCCAGATCCCACCTGGAGATTGGCAACCATAGGGGAAGTCAGCTGCACGGCAGAGGGTTGAAGAGAATGGTTTGACAGCCACTACCCCACCCCATTAGCCAGCTAGCCATGGCGGACCCAAGCAGGAGAGACAGCCATTTTCATAGTATATTCTGACAGGAACAGTGGCTGAGGAGGCAGTGGGCGGGCAAGAGGAGCGGACCCAACACCCAGCAAATGGCATGTGATTACTAGGGTTGCCAAGTGACTTACCTTCTGCAGCGAGGGAAAGTTGGTCCTGTTTCATAGAGTTTGCAGGCTGGTTGCTAGAGCATCAGCCGGCAATGTGCCCGGCCCAATGACATCACTTCCGGGTGATGTCATCGTTCCAGGCACGTCAGCCCAAACTGGGCACTTTGGTAGCGGGGTTTTCCCCACTGGCCTGATCCAGACCGGCAGATTGGGGGCCGTTTCAGTGGGAAAACCCCTGGCAGCCCTAGAGATTACTCTTGAGTGGCAGTTGATGGGCCAATGGCTGATGGAGTGCACAGCACAGCCAATGGGAGAGCTGGAAATGGCCAACGCATCAAGAGAATTATATATATATAAGATGCCAGGAATACTTTCTAAATCTGAAAGCTTGCAACACCTTTAAACAGCCTTTTATGGAGCCAGAGACACACATTTTAACCCACTCTAAATATCTATATTGTATCTTCTCTCCAATATATTTTTAAAGGTTCTATTAATAAAACTCTTTGGGTATTAATCCTTACTTCAAGACCAGTAGTACCTTAGAGACCAACCAGATTTTGGGTCAAGAGTCAAAGCTTCCTTTGTAAGTGGGTTGTTTTCACTAAATTACAGCCTGAGAAGAATGGATTATGACAAATTTTGAATTCTCATCCCTCTCCGATCTTGTTGATCTCTAAAGTGCTACTGGACTCAAAGCTAGCTGCTCTACTGCAGACCAACACAGATAATAACTTAAACAATATTCCTTACTTGTAGTCTTATGGACCAAAATAAACCAAACTATAGAAGGCTTTTTAAAAATAAAAATGTATGCATTACCTCTTTTTCCCTCTGCTGTTTCCTCAAGAAAATCCCTCAAGATGTAAAATTGCCAGAAATTTTGAAGGTATTGGGCAGGGGGGGATCTTTTCCTGTCATTTTTTTCTGGGAAAACAGAATTTTTGGGTAAAACTGAAATATATATATAATATTTACTTGTCCTATCAAACCTAAACTATTTTTACCATTTTTTAAAAAATCTATCATTTATAACTTTCTTAGCATATAAAATTTCAATATTTGACACATTTATGGAATTTACAAATGCATTAAGTAATGGAGTATAGCAAATTAAGGTGTGGAAGAGGATAGTTTGGTATATTTACGATGTTCATTATAATGGAACTATCTGCTTCCCCACTTATATTTGTGTGAGCTGGTTTAGTTTCATGGGGTGGAGTCCCTGCTCAGTTTTGTTTGTTAGCTTGTTAAGTATAGGCTGCATGAGCTCCCTTGTTCTGAAACTAATTGCTCCCATCCCTGTATCTCTTTGTTAATGAATGTATGCTGTTTTGCCCAGCTGTTAATGAATGTATGCTGTTAATGAATGTATGCTGTCTCTGCTAGTTTGGTGCAGTGGTTAGGAGCCAATTTGGTGTAGTGGTTATGTAAAGTACTGGGTTCAGAGACACGTTGAAGTGAAATCAGCTCATAAGTTTATTAAGAGGTCAGAACTAGACTGGTAAACTGGACTCACAGGGCCACTTATATTCCCATCCTTGACCGCACCCATGCACACACCCAACACCCATGATTGGCTACTTAAGGTGCCCCTATAGGTCACTCTACGGATGCGGGCTTCCCCATTGGTCCCCAGCTAGGATCCTCTGGGTCTATTGTCCCTGGATGCGAAGCTTGACAGCTTCGCCTGGCCATGTGTTTGGTTGACCGCATGTACGGGTCAACGGTCGGAACATAACAGGTTAGGAGCATGGACTCTAATCTTGGAGAACTGGGTTTGATTCCCCACTATTCCACATGCAGCTGCTGGTGTGACCTTGGATCAGTCACAAGTTCTTTCAGAACTGTTCTCTTAAGGACAGTTCTGGAGAGAGCACTCTCAGCCCCACCTACCTCACAGGGTGTGGGGAGGGGAAGGAAAAGGGATTGTAAGCCATTCTGAGACTCCTTCGGGTAGTGAAGGGTGGGGCATAAATCCAATCTCCTCCTCCTCCTCCTAGCAAAACTGCAAATATATACTTCAGAGAAAACTGCAAGCTGATGTACCCTATGCTATTTTAGCACATGTACTTTAATTTTTGCTATCTGGTTAGAGAGTACTCAGTCAGTTTTCAGTGATATTTTCAGAGCTTTCATCTGAGACTTTGGTGCAGTTTCTGTCCCACCTCCTTTTGATCTTTCTTTCCTCCAACAAGTTAGGACAATAACCTATTTTTAACCCAATCTGTGGATATATGTTCAGGTGGATAGCCGTGTTGGTCTGTTACAGTAAAACAAAGTTTGCGTCCAGTGGCACCTTTAAAACTAATGAAGAATTGTGCCTTCACATGAAACTTTGTTCTGTGTGTATATTTATCTCAGTGGTTTGAGAGAGAGGTGAAAAGGTCAACTAAAAATCATGTGGAGTCGGGTGCTTGAATTCATATGCATCTGAATTTTCCTAAAGAGGCCAGCAAGATTATTTTATTCAATAAGGATCAGAATTTTTAATTCACAGAGAAATATTGTACACTGGCTATGCAGGTGGTTACTGTATAACAAGTCTGTTTCAAGTCTACCTTTCTTAATATATTGTGTGTGTGTTATATGGCAATTATTTAAAAGAAAGGTTACACTCTGATGGTTCGTTTGTAAATAACAACGGTGCTTTCAAAATGGTCTTCATATGTTGAAAATGATGTTCTGCTACATTGCTTAGTGATCAAGGGAACAAACCTTCTTAAGTTTCTTTGCAGCAGAGGCATCTTATACAGAAGATATATGTATCTGCCAAATGTATACACTTGAAACCTAAAGTCTGACCTTCCATTACAAAGACTCCTAGTAAAATTCTGGCCTTGAAATGAACTTACCCTCAGAAAAACTATTTTAAATCTGGCTTTGTATTTTAAATAACGATGTGTAGTAAAGCATCAGATCAGAGGAAGATACACAGTGGTAAGGTTTACCACATCAAAGCAAGAAAATCTTCATTATTTTTATTCTTTTATAGTTGAAGAGCTTTGATAATGTACCTACCATGACAAGGCAGTCACATGAAAGGTTTCTGGCTGAACAATATGAACCTCTGCTCTGTAAACATATACATAAAATAATATACATAAATACATGTACCTATAAAGCAATACTCTCACCACAATCTACAGCCCAGCACTTACATACCAGTATGAATCTGAGTGGTGTTTTCAAAGACCATTATCAACACAGTTAAGTAGAAGACTACAAACTGAAGACTGAAGGCCAAACCAGATGTGCTGGCATCCTCATGTCTGCCATGGGGACACTAGTGCCATGTTTAAATGATTAAAAATGCTGTGAAGGCCTGATCCTGATTGGGCCTGCAGCACAATGAGGAGCTCATGCTCCCCTCTAACTGTGCATTTTCAAATGCCAAAACAGCAGCTGCCCCTCCTGTGACTGTTTAAGTACCTCAAAAGGCATTGTGGGGGGGTGGGGGTGATACAGGAGTGCCTCAACAGAATCAGGACCTCACAACATTTTAAAATCACTTTAAAGTGGCAGTGGCATCCCTATGAAAGACCCAAGGGCATTGCCATGTCTAGTTTGGTCCTGAGAGTGAACAGGTAACACCAATGTCATCAAATGAGAAAGTGACAGATTTTATGTCCAGATCCTTCTGAATGATATCAATGGTACCGAGAAAATTAAGTTGTTCTCACTCTTCCAGAAAACACTTATGACTTCATACTTACTCATACTGGCAATTGGCTTTCTTGACAGTGTGCTAAGTAACTAGAATCTTCTAATAACTGTCAAGAAAGTACTTCGTCTGTTCAGCCCTGACTTTCATAGTGGCCAGAAGTTTTATCCATACAATCTTGATAACCAAGACTAGTTCTTCTGTACCAGTCATATGAGGCCTGGGGTTTGGCCATCAACAACACCAAGGCTGACACTGAGAAGAGTAGGGGTAGTATTTGGTATAATTCTACATAATCTCATGATGCTCACTAGAAACAATGGCAACCCCTTTATTTAGTCCTCAGATGATTAATGAGAACTTCTCAGTAATGAAGAGTACAAAGGATCAGGCCATGTCAGTGCTCAACTCTTAGAATAAACTAAAGTTCACATTAGTACTTCCCATCAAAAGATTCATAGTTCAAAATGATTTAATTTGAACCATGGAATTTCCCACTACAAATCCAAGCTCAGAGAGGTAACCAAGAGTGCCTTTTCCCTGCCAAGAGATTTCTCCTCTTTTGTTATTTTGAAATGTTCTTCTTTTACTCTGGTTAATCAGGGCCCGTTCCTGTCTCTCCTCTCACCAAACTCAGAAAGTGTACTCTGTAGTTGTGAGACCCATGTGGAAACAGTCACACAGGTCAGGAGCCTGCAGTGCGGAGGGAGAAGGTGATGAAATTACCCTTCCTGCCTCTTCCATTGCTGGAGATCCTCTGATGGAAGAGGAAGAATTAAGTAATTTCACCCCATTCTCTCTCCTCAATGCAACACACAGACTCACATGGCTATTGCTCCATGTGAGTCCCACAATCCTGGGAATCAACTTTCCTGAGATTGCAAATGGCTGCTGGGGGGACAGGACAACAGGAAGTGATGTTACTGGTTAACATATAAAGTTACGTTGGAACAGTTAGTAACTGGAAATGTTTATGATTAATTTCTAGAATCTACCAACAAAAAAGCTGAGCTTGCTTTTTAATTTGCTATCCCTTGGTTGTGCTGTAAAATTAGCAAAATGAAGGGCAAGAAACATACAGGTTCTCTGGGCAAAGAGGCAGAATAACCCTTGCTAGAATAATTGAATGCAAGTAATAAACTGTATGTGTGTTATTATGTCGATGATATTTCAGAAAGCTTTGGGAATTTCATATTATAAAACTTTTCATAGATTTCTTAATAGCAGCTGGCTTCCATTGACAGAGTGCTGCAAACTGCCCCTTGTGTGATGCTGTAATTGTTAGCCTACAGAAAATTATCTTGAGCTCAAGTCACCTACCTAGAGATTTCACATTTCTGAATCACCAGGTAAGGAGTCAGGTGTGGGTTAGGCATGTTGCTTTTTTATTTATTTAGATTATTTATATCAGTATTTCTATTAAAAATAAGGTTATGGGCCTGCAAGGCATCATGAGGTAGGGAATTTAGAAATCCCATCCCATTTCTCATATCTCCCTCTATGAAAAACTCAGGGGAATGAACAGGTTTATTCCCCCTCCCTCCCCTTTTTCTTTTAGCTGACATTAAGTCATTCTCAACATTTTACTTCTTCTGGGGCATGTTCTGTCCTTATCAGGCCATTTCTGTTAATTCTTTTATTCACAAAGTCATGTTATTGTCCATACCTGGGGAGTCCCTCCTGAGTAGAGACCTCTACCTTGTCTTTGGTGGCCCTGTTTTGCAGCGTTCTTCTTCCACACTGGGACAAGTTACATTACAGAGAGGTACACAAGATGATATTCTGACTCTGATTCAGGTGGGTAGCCATGCTGGTCTGAAGCAGCAGAACAAAGTTTGAGTCTGTTGCTCAAATGGGCTTGTTGCCTGGTGTGCTAAAGCCCAATAATGAACACAGCCAGTTGAGGTTCCAAAAAGCAGACAGAACTTTTATTCCAACAAAAGGAGCCCCTCAGGTAGCATAAAGATTCCCAAGGAGTCTGAAGCAGTTGTCTCTACATTCAGTTTTTATAAAGAGCTCTCTCAGCCCCACCTACCTCACAAGCAGGGCTCCATTGGGGCCGGGGCGCGCCGGAGCGCTGCTCTGGGAGAGACGAGGCGGGGGAGTGGGCACTTAACAAAGCCCCGCCCCCCCGCCGTCGTCCCCTGTCAAAGCTTCCCCCTCCCACAGCTCCCAGGGCCGCGGCAGAGCGCCGCAGGCCCCGGGAAGCCTCTCCCCCCCTTCAATAGTCCCGGGGCCGGCGGCGCTCCGCCGGCCCCAGGAAGGAGAAGCCTCCCCCCTCCCACTGCTCCCTCCCCCCTCTCACTGCTTCTTCCTTTCCTGTCCTTCCCCTCTCCCTTCCTTCCTCCCTCTCTCCCCCCTTCCTTCCTTCCTTCTCTCTCCCCCCCACCTACCTACCTACCTACCTTCCTGTTCCTTCCTTTCCCCCTTCCTTCCCCTCTCCCTTCCTTCCTATCTTCTCTCTCTCCCCCCACCTACCTACCTTCCTGTTCCTTCCTTTCCCCCTTCCTTTCTTCCTTCTCTCTCTCTCCCCCCACCTACCTACCTACCTTCCTGTTCCTTCCTTCCTTCTCTCTCTCTCTCTCCTCCCACCTACCTACCTACCTTCCTGTTCCTTCCTTTCCCCCTTCCTTCCTTCCTTCTCTCTCTCCCCCCCACCTACCTACCTACCTTCCTGTTCCTTCCTTCCCCCCTTCCCCTCTCCTTCCTTCCTTCCTTCCTTCCTTCCTTCCTTCCTTCCTTCCTTCCTTCCTTCCTTCCTTCCTTCTCTCTCTCTCCCCCACCTACCTACCTACCTTCCTTCCTGTTCCTTTCCTTCCTTCCCCCTCCCTCCCTCCCTTCTTGCCTTCTGACACACTGCCGATGACGTCATCGCTTCCGGTGACGTCAGGGGGTGTGGCATATGCAAATTAGTTATGCTAATGAGCTCCTGCACCTCTTTTTTTATGAAAGGACCCCTGCTCACAAGGTATCTGTTGTGGGAGAGGGGAATGGAAAGGGACTGTAAGCCACTCTGAGACTCCTTAGGGTAGTGAAGGGCAGGGTATAAATCCAATCTCCTCCTCTTCTTCCTCTTCTTCTTCTTCTAAGACTGGCTGCTCAGGCCTTTCAGAAAAGGAATTTGAATCAGCCCACTCTTGGCTTTTCACAGTCATAATATTAGAGAACGCTGTCTTTTGCACCAGAGAAGTCAAAAGATATACTTTGAAGATGTTCAAGCACATACCAGTACACAGCTTCAAGTCTCCATACTGTCCCTTTAAATTCATTGTTTCCAAGATTTTTGGCATCATCAGGCTCTGCCTGGGGCTTATTTGGATTACTTACTGCCATCATGGAAGCTCCCCCAGGACCTTCTTTGCTTGGCTTTGATTGGCTGACTGAGGGAGCATATCTTGCTTTCTGATGCCTGGTACCTGCTTCCAGTTTCTGGCTGGTGGATTCTGCAGATGGTTGCCCTCTGCTCCAGGCTGGTTTCCATCAGCCCTTGGCCAGAATCCTGCAGACTCTTAGCCTGATTAGAACAAGACAAAACATTGCATGGTAGTTTAGGGCTAAAGTATAGATACATTCATACAAATATAAATGAATGTTTGGCACTTGTATATGGCTATATGAAATAAGATGTTTCAAACCTCTATACTTTTCTGCATGTTCTAAAAATAGGAGTACAGAACACTTGTTTTGCTTTGTTCTGTCCTGTTCTTGTACCACAGGATATGGGGCAGATCAAATTCTTGGTCTTAGGGGTGAGACAGGTCTAATAAGGCAAGAAGTGGGAGATGCTGAGGGAATGGAAGAGCAACCCAGGAGACTCGGGGCAGGAAGCAGGAGAGTTGACATCTAGCCAGGTAGCTGGGCCTACCCAGAATGGAACAAGATCTTTGGGTATCACCACCAATGTGCAATCATACTTTTAGTGGCTATAAAAAGTAAAACTAATCAGCCCTTAGCAAAAACGGCAACAGCAATCCAAAAATAAATCTCAATACATTTCCAGTAAAAGGTTCTTTTTCAAAGGAATAATAATAACTGTCAACAAGCAAACCATATTCTTCAAGTATGTAGATTCTATAAAGATTACAGGGTACTCAACAGAGCACTAATGAGTGACCTCTCTAGGTAGATGAGTGACACCGCCTTTTTAATTTGCCATGCATACAACCCTATATGCCGTCATATAGAATGTACAACTCAATACTGTCAAAGTCCAGACCTTCCTTTCTTTTACATTTATTTATTTTACATTTATTTCATATTTACTTATTAAATATAAATGTATGGCAGACAACTATAAATATAAAATCAGGAGTTCATGATCCATTATGAGCTGCAGCACAAAGGCACAGTTCAGACATTAAACTCAGCAACATCCAAGTGCTTGCAGGCTCAGACACTCTCCCCTCTTGTGTTCGCATGATCCTCCCTCCTTCCTTTCCTGATTAATAACACCTATGATTTAATGTGACATCTGACCCAGCATAATCATAGTTACTGCTAATCATAGTTTGGTCTCAAACTAGACTTTGAAACTAGACTCTTGTCTGAAAGCAAATGGCAAAATACTAGTCTATTCTGGACATTTTCTCAGCACTTGACCTGATTCCCCCCTTGTCTTGGAATATCTGTTTTCATTCAATCTGATATGCAGATTTTCCTGTGTCAGTACTTGTCTCAGCAGTCATTAGCTGCCTGAGCCAAATAACTCATGGTGACATAATAAATACAGAGTGGGAAATAGGGACGGGGAACTGACGGAGATCAATGAAGCCATGTCAGGTTGTCTGCTTATTGTTCACTTCGAATCCGAAGCAGAGGAAGGAAAAGGTGCTGCTCAAAACCACATTCAGATACTCCGGGGCAATGCTATACTGACTGCGAAGTCACCCCATGAACAGCCATAAATCTATGCAGAAGGTACCAGATGAACAAAGAAATTGAAAGCATCATGCAGTGTAGAAGGAGATTAACCACCTGATGTGGCTGTGGAAAAACTGTGAGGAAACAGATGGGTACAGAATCAGCCGCTGTTAGCTGTGATCGTGGTTACTCTAGTCCAGATTCCATAGTTAAATCATAGTGTCAGGAGGTTTGTCATTACAGGATCAAGCTTTGGAGCACACATTCTCCAGGATTTTGCCATCACTGAATATCTTTTCTAAACCAAGGTGAAATAGAAACTAGCCAGTGTATTTCAAGCTTTCACACAGAGCTCTTTTGTATTTTACTTCAAAGGAACAACTGAATACTTTAAGGATCTGAAGTCCCTGATCGTTTTCAAACAATTACTCATTATAACATGAGTAATTTAGCTTTCTAATTCATTATCACTTATGTACTGGCACCTATATTAAGATGCAAAGAACAGTGATATACAGGCTGACATCCAAATATTTTACACTGCAGATACTCAATAAGATTACTCCATAATAAATTAATTGTGGCTTAATAAGTGGGTTGTGGCTTCTACCATCCACCAGGTAAACAGTTCAGTAAGTGGCATTCCTTGAACTTCAGTCTTTCCTTTAGAGCACTTTCAATTATTTTTGCAGGCTGTTATCATTTTTTCCCAATACATGCACTGATTTATATCAGTAAACGTTCGGTCATGGACACAGCATAACTCAAGCATCACTAAGTCTTCGGAGTTTGAAATGTCTGGGGTACTAGCACAGTTAACTATCTGCAGTGTAACAGCTTGCTTTTAAATAGCAGCTTTTCAGGCTGTCTCTGTCCAGACCTAATGACAAGCCATGGTTTGAAAGCAAACGATGTGAGAGAAAACTACAGTTCAGTCCATCAATGCTTCTGCCAGCTCAGATTACATGGGAAACAGGAGACATTGTGATTACCCTAATGCTACTGTACTGGAATGAAGCAAATGTGAGTGCTGGGAGAATTCTAAGACACCAAAACCCGAAGAAGGGAAAGAGGTGTGATAGCTGAAAAACGGTAGTTGAAAACAGGGAGAGTACAATCAGGAAAAAATAAAGTAGATAGGGGGAAAGCACCAGGGGAAAAGCAACTGCTTTCTTAGTTTATTATGCTTATATAGTTTATTATGCTTGTATAGTAGTGGTAGAGGTAGTACTGGCAGTAAATATGTAAAGTGTTTGTTAACCCATTTACCTTTCAATGTTATGTGAAAATATAAAAATAGCAAAAATACCATCAACAGTTTTTCCATGTATTTATAGTGTTTTAAGACTCTGGACACAACCCTGAACCTTGACAATGTCTCCAGTAAGAAATGGGAGGCTCACAAGCTGTGGAGTCTTGTGTGCAAAAATTCTACTTTGTGGGCTACTGGCATTAAAGCTAGGGTTGCCAAGTCCGCGGTGGAAGGTGGGGTTTGGGGAAGGGAGGGGCCTCAGCAGGGTCCAATGCCATAGAGTCCACCCTGCAAAGCAGCCATTTTCTCCAGGGGAGCTGATCTCTGTCAGCTGGAGATCAGTTGCAGGGCTCCGTTGGGGCCGGGGCGCGCCGATCCGGGAGAGAGGAGGGCGGGGGGCGGGGACTTAACAAAGCCCCGCCCCCCGCTCACTCCTCCCGGCAGCGGCAGGCCACCGCCGGCCCTGCAAAAAGCCCCTCCCCTCCCCCCTTCACTCTTCTGGGGCTGCGGCAAGCGCCGCCGGCCCTGAGACAGCCGCCTCCTTCCCTCCCCACCCTCCCCCCCGCACTCAAATCCCCGGGGCCGCGGCGAGCGCCGCTGGCCCCAGGACAGCTGCCTCCGTCCCTCCTCGCCCTCCCCCCCGCACTCAAATCCCCGGGGCCACGGTGAGCACTGCCGGCCCCGGGACAGCTGCCTCCTTCCCTCCCTGCCCTAATACTCCTGGGGCCGTGGCAAGCGCCGCTGCCCTGGGAGAAACCTCCTCCTTCCCTCCCTCCCCCACTCACTGCTCCCGGGCCCCAGGGGACCGCAAGGGAGGGAGAAGCCGAGCCCCAGAGGCGTGAAGCCCCTGGGGCCCAAGCAAGAGGGGGGAGGATGGGAAATGCTGGCCCCAGTGGGGGGGAGAAGCGCTCCCCCTTCCTTTCTTCCTTCTCTCTCTCTCTCTCTCTCTCTCTCCACACCTACCTACCTACCTTCCTGTTCCTTCCTTCCTTCCTTCCTTCTCTCTCTCCCCCACCTACCTACCTACCTTCCTGTCCCTTCCTTCCTCTCTTCCTTCCTTCCTTCCTGTTCCTTCCTTCCTTTCTTCTCTCTCTCTCTCTCCCCCACCTACCTACCTACCTGTTCCTTCCTTTTCCCCTTCCTTCCTTCTCTCTCTCTCCCCCCACCTACCTACCTCTCTCTTCCTTCTCTCTCTCTCTCCCCCACCTACCTACCTTCCTGTTCCTTCCTTCCTTCTCTCTCTCTCACCCACCTACCTACCTGTTTCTTCCTTCCTTCCTTCTCTCTCTCTCCCCCACCTACCTACCTACCTGTTCCTTACTTCCTTCTCTCTCTCTCCGCCCACCTACTTACCTACCTTACTGTTCCTTTCTTTCTTCCTTCCCCCCTTCCTCCCTCCTTCCTTCCCCCCTTCCTCCCTCCTTCCTTTCTTTCTTCTCTCTCTCTCCCCCTCCTACCTACCTACCTTCCTTCCTGTTCCTTTCCTTCCTTCCCCCTCCCTCCCTCCCTCCCTTCTTGCCTTCTGACACACTGCCGATGACGTCAGGGATGTGTGGCCTTTTGACACTTCCGGTGACGTCAGGGGGTGTGGCATATGCAAATAAGTTATGCTAATGAGCTCCTGCACCTCTTTTTTTACGAAAGGACCCCTGATCAGTTGTAAAAGCGGGAGATCCCCAGGCCCCACCTGGAGGCTGGCAACCCTAATTAAAGCTGTGAGCGAGTAATTTGGCTACTGCATAAATTAGTTTGCTCTGGAGCCATCCTTCTTGAGCTAACACAAGAATGTGTGAGCTGGAGGCTAAAAAACTCACACTAACTCAGTTTGGAGGGAACACTGCTCACAAGCTTTCCCTTCCTTCCTTACCACATAAGGCCCAGGAAGTCAAGATTTCCAAATCCCCAAGGAACCAGGGCTTATTATTTTGGGAACCATGGTAGTGTAATGGCTAAGAGAGTCGGCACTGTTCAAATCTCACTTCTACCACAAAATCACTTGGTGCTTATAGGCAAGCCACCTTTTTTCAGTCTCAGGCCCATATTATAATTCAGATGAAACAAACCCACGGTTTTTCCTTCTTGTCTACAAGCTAGGATACAAAATGTTGATTAAGTCTGATCAAAAACCTGTCAAGAGAGCAAAACATGCGTTGTTGTCATCAAAAATTCCACCTTTAATTAGCTGATTTTAAAAAATAAACTCAGCTAAACTGAACAAATACCATTTTGGGCTACAGTCCCCAAACCTACCTGTCTTTTTTCAAGCTGTTTGCTTGAACATAAAGCTTCCTTTTGTCTACCACCTAGCCAAAGCAGCTAAACCACATAACTATTTAAGTGTAGAAATGCTCCTCTTTCTGGTACAGTGACCTATTAAGTTCCTGTTAGAATATTGGCTCAACAGGTGTTAACATGTTGTTTGCATGACTCCATCTCTAAAATTCATTCCCTATCCTTCTACAGAAATAATTAGGGGAGCTAACATCATAGGGTTTAAAAACAGTAAAAAATAAATACTTAATCATACAACAGCAATAACAAGTTAAAAGAAAAGAAAGAAATACCATTGATATACCACCACCAGAAACTCTGAAAAAACTAAAGAGCAGCAACAAGAAAACCAGCAACCAAAACTCATAAAATTGCTTTAAAAATTCACTTGGGAGAAGAGAGGAAGAGGGGCTGGACCCCTTCAAAGGCCCTCTGTGAAGACTTCAGGAAAATTAACCGTGAGGGAGCCAACTAAGTCTTTAAAGGGAAGGAGTCCCAAATTCTGGAGGCTACAGCAGAGAAGTGAGCACATGGATAAGGCTAACACTGGAAGATATCCAACTGCAGATCAATTAGAGATGCCATGAACTTCATCACAAAAGCTGAACATACCCTGTTCGACACTCATAATTATATTGTGACCAATCATGGATCCATGCAAGAAGTTGCTAAAAGATTTGCAGATGTCTTGGGGTAATTCTGCATCTGGCATTCACCCCACATTTTCTCAACACTGAGGAAAAGGTGCAGATCAAAACCATATTCAAATATCTTGGGGCAATGCCATACTGACTGAAGTCACCCCTGAACAGCCATAAATCTATGCAGAAGGTACCATAAAACCTGATGATCAAAGAAAGTGAAAACAGCATGCAATACAGCGAAGTGAACTCTCTGCTGGTGACTGGGGAAATCATCGAGGAGTCTGCTGTTGATAGATTTATATTGGAAATAAATCAGTACATTACACAGTGAAGATGACAAGTATGGCAGATCAGATCAGTTTCGCTACTACTAGGAGAAGTGGACCAGAAGACAAGTCTCAACTGGAAGTGGGTTTCTGATCTATCCCCCAATTTTTCATCATGTCCTTGCAATGCCAGAAGTTAGCAAGAAGTCTAGGGTGGGGAGATCATTTCAGAAATGATTACATCTGTTCTCCCATCTCAAAGTTGTGCACTGCCTTCAACACTCAAAGGGACACAGTAAGAGGCAGGGAGAGAATAGAAGCCCATTCAACAGAAACCCACTCTCAGCTTCAGATCTGCCTTCACCCTGTGTCCCTATAAAGCTTGGATGTAAGGAGAACTTCAGAAGGAGAGAGAAACAGAATCTTAACATACCTCTCCCCAACAGCCAACGCTCAGGTTCTGTTCTCTCCCACAAGCTTGTCCATCTGTCCTATTCCTGCAGGGACACAGTGAGAGCCTGGGTGGAGGGGGGGAAGTACCTCATTTACTCTGGTCCAAGGCTGCTTACAGCTTTAAAGGCCAATGCCAACATTCTGAGTTAGATCCAGAAACAAACTGGGAGCTGCAGTAGGTGCTATAATGTTGGGAGATCTGACTCCCGCAGCAAGACCTAATTTGGCTTTGGTATTCTACACCACTTTCAATTTCCAAACTGTTTTCAAAGCTACATCATGCTACAGTAGTCTAACCTCAATGTTATCAAGCTATGGTGGCTTTCAGGACTAGTCACAAACAGGTCAAAATTGGAAAAAGGCACATCTAGCTATCTCTACTACTTGTCAAGCAGCAAGGCAGAATCCCAGAGCACTCACAAGCTAGACAGCTATATATCTTTCTACTCAGTACATTCTCATCTGATCTTTCTCAAGAAGCTCAGGATGGCCTGTCTGGTTCTCCCTTCTACACTGATTTTAATATGGCTACTTCACCACATTTTGAAGTTAGCATCTATAGATTTGTAACAGAGGAGAGGAAAAAGAAGAGGAAACCGCTGCAAAGAAAGTGCTATCCACCCAGAATAAATTGTTGTAATCCTAGTCCTGGTCAGGTTTTACCCCCAACCAATGTCCTTTTGTCCTCTCTTGATTATGCCTCAGTTTACTCTTTACTGCCTCAGACACCAGTTCAGATTGCTGTCTTAACCCATTATCTCACTGGCTAAAAGGGCAAACTTGTCAATCAATCCTAACTGATGCCAGTGATTGCATCTGAAGGTGGCCACTGACAATTTGGTCTTTAGTTTTGTTTAGTGGAATGAGCTGGCCATGTTCCCTTCCCTCTTACAAATGCAATCCCTAGGTACAGAATTGTTATTTTATTTTTTTTAAAAACCCTCAGAGGTGTGGAACTCCAAGCCAATGTAGGAACATAGAAAACAAAAGTTACTCTCCAAATGTGAATCTTTGGGGCACAATCCACTAAAATCAACAGTATGTAAGTGCATAGGTATGGTTTGATCATGTTGACAACTTTTCACCTGGGGTGACAAAGAGAACATCAACAATTCAACCTAAGCATGATTCAGGAAATTGAAAAGGCCACACATCAACAATATGTGTTTCTATGCCCCTAATTTGGGACAAAGTTGTACAATTACCCAAGCTTTTGCAGAATTACTTATTGTTTAGAAGATTTGTACTCTGCCTCTCCAGACCTCAAGGTTTCTCATGATAAAACAAACTATAAAAACAAATCAGAATACTGGCCCATAGTTACAATTGGGATATAAGTTATATCCATTTAAACCCAGCTGCTCTTGATAGGAATATGTAGTAGTAAGACAATGCATCTGTTTTAAATACAAGCTGTTTTAAATACAGCAAGAGACTGGGGAGGGGCAGGGGCATGGGGGGAAGCTGGTGGAAATGGAATAATATCACTTCTGGGAACAACTCAGAGGTGATGTCATGCCTCTTTGGGAATCATCAGAAACTAGGGTTGCCAGCCCCCAGTCCACGCAGGGGTTCCCCTGCTTCTGGGGCTTCAATCTGCCCCTGGCCAGCTGGCAGGTGAGGGAAGACTTGCCCCCAAGCCTCTCCCTCAAGAGTGACCACGCACCCAGCCACCCCTTCTTCCTCCCCTTCTGCCCAATGTAAAGAGCTTCAGCTGATTGGTGGGGACCATGTGGCCCACATACCAGCTGGAGGGTTTTTTAAATCTAGCAGGAGGGAGGGAAAGGGGTGGTCGTGGGCTGCACACTCAGCCCCGTGCACCGTGGCCCCCTTAAAGGGTTTTTTTCCAGCTGAGTGTGTGGCCTGTGACCACCCCTCTCCTCCCTTCTACTAGATTTAAAAGGCCCTCCAGCTGGTCAGTGGACCACATGGTCCCTGCCAATCAGCTGAAACCCTTTAAATCAGGCAGGAGTGAAGGGAGGGGTGGTCGGGTGGGTGGTCACTCTTGGGGGTGGGACTTGGGGGGCATACCCATCCACCTCTGGAACACCCCCAGCGGCCTTATTTTAAAAAAATTCTTCCCACCACTGCTCTGAGCAATCGGGGGAAACAAGAGGCAAGGGTGGGGGTCCTCCACATCCACTAGGGGGACTGGCAACTGTCTGTACAAGTGGATAAAAACATAGTTGTTTATTTTTAAAAGGTGCATGTTTAAACTAACACTTTTCAACAGAAATATTTTCAATGTCAGCAAATTTAAAAGTTACTGTTAGTTATAAAAGCAAATTCATTAATTTTACCAGACTATTCAACTGTTTTCATGTTTATGTCAAGTACATCAAGACAAAATTAGAAGCAAAAGAAACTTAATTATGCAGTTTGCTGCAATTTTAAAAATATGCCTCACACCATACTAATTTAATTGTCTGTTATGACATAATTCAGACTCTTGGTTGTGTATATTTAATCTTCTAACCAAAAAGTCCTCAGTTCTCCATCCACCATAAGAAAAAGCAGGGGTGAATTAATCTCTATGCCAAGAACTCAACAGACTAGGACCAATCCAAGTTGATGGCTAGCTCTGATGGGCTCACTTGGCCACAGGGTACAATCCATTGTCCAGCATTGGGCACTTCTCTTAGGACCACAGTACTGTCCCTTGCCCTGGCACATGCTCTTCACAGTTCAGCAACACAGTGATATTAAAGAGACTTTTATAATGCCATCTGACGTGGCCTCATGACAACATATGGCACTCTTCTGCTCTTCATATGCACAGTAGAAACAGGTCATTAAAAAAAAACAACAGCAAAAAATGGCAGCTCTGTCAAAGTTTGCAACCTAGCAGGTAGGACTCCACAATCTGTGAGCTGAAGACCACTGCTGTCAAAGCTAGAGGACCCTGAAGCAGAAAAAGGCTCAAAGAGTTGTACCGTACAGTATACTGGAACTGCAAATACTGAGGAATCCTACTTATCTATTAGAAAACATTTTGAGGGAGTAAAGGACTGTTAAAACAATACTTCAAAGCTTTGCCTTAAAAGGTATTTATCTTATTATTCTTAGAGAATATATCATTAAAAGTATGTTTCCATCCCCATCCTCAAATTTCCCATCAGTAAAAATGAAAAGAAAAAAAAGGACCTCAGGGAAAAAAAGCCCTGTCATTTTCCCTTATTTTTTCTGGGCATGTTTACATTTTTCGGCACGCAGTACATGTGGGAGATAAAGCAGATGTGCCATAGGACAGATAGGTGAGAGATGCCAAAAGTACCATCTCCTCTGTGGGAGGAATCTCTGGAGTAAGACCTGGCAAACCTAGGCAACCATAAGGAAGAATTTTAAAAATCCACAAAGCACTGTAGCTTGCTGGAACACAATGTTAATTCAGAAACTAAACAAAGAGTCAAAACAGCTTTCATTTTTTGTTAAATTTTCCTGAGGAAACTATCTGGCTGATCAGCATTCAAAACATAAGGCTTTATTTGAAGTGTCTTGAGCCGATCCTGAACAAAACAACAAATAAAAAGGAACAAATCAAACACAAAAATTTATCAAATTTCTAACATCTTTTAATTGGTCACAGTCATTTTCAAAACTGGGGGGGGGGGGGGGAGGAGACACAAGGCTCCAGTTTTCAAAAAAGCGCTTGCACACGTTTTACATTGGCACATTTTTAATTAGCATTCTATACCATAACCGCAAATTGCTTGTTTCCTATTATAATTTTTTGTAATTTCTTCCTCATGAAAAGCATTAATT
Source organism: Lepidodactylus listeri (assembly GCA_029233225.1). NCBI lineage: Eukaryota > Metazoa > Chordata > Lepidosauria > Squamata > Gekkonidae > Lepidodactylus > Lepidodactylus listeri. The sequence continues at coordinate 49,189,758 of JARCFY010000005.1, read as the reverse complement.
AGCTTGCTCTGAACTGTGAACTGCAAGTACTAACTGAACACCTGCAGAGGGAGGAAATGATTGTATGTGACACATTAATATATACAATCTAAAGCAATGCTAGGGACAAAATACGTAGTGTTACATTAGACTGTATATTAATGTGTCACAGACAATGCCTTACATATTGGTGTAACAGAATACTATTCTGAAGCAAAATGCTAGCTGCACACAAGTGCATGCAACAAAAAGCATGTGGTGGTTTTATAGGGCTGTAATTTTGATTAGAAAACTAACAGGGAGTAAGAGAATCCTTTCCGCACCCAGCACCCTTAAGCAAAAAAAAAAAAAATCCCCTCCCCCAGTGGTGTTCCACATGTGCTTACCCACAAACATCTAAAAGAGAAGAAGGGAAAAGCCTTGGGGGGAATATGGGTGGGATGTAAAGAATTAAGCACTCTGTGTCATGGGGGAGGGGCAAAGTGTCAACTTGCAGCTGACTTATAGCAACACTGGTCCAATCTGCATTGGTTTTTCCCACCGCTGTGCCTTTGATTTCATATCGTCTCACAAATTCCTGTCTCTATTGCGTGCCGCCGTCACCTTCCTATTGTATCAACTCAGCACTGGCTGTCTGCATCATTTTATTGCCCTGTAGTGGTGACTCCAAGGTCACTATGGCATCTCACTGTGTTATCTGGATCTCATTTAAAGCAGTTCCAATTGCTCCTCCCCATCCTCGAGACACTGTGAGCAAAAAGCAGACAACTGGAACCAAATTCTCTCCCCCACCCAAGTCACCTGTATGTTTAAAAGCAGCCAGGGAACATTTTTCTGTGATCATTTTTTTTTTGCTGGTGGGTTAGAAGCATGCCTACCCAGCTTGTTCACTTTCCAGCCTCCCTCTGCCTCCCCTCCACCAGGTCACCCCCCTTTACTTTCTGCAGGGGAGTCATGGGTGCTGTTTCCTCCGCGCAGCGTAGTGCCCTGCTGGCATCCCAGAGGCCTCCCCCCCTCTCTCATGCTCTCCCTCCTGCACCCCCGCAGTTTCCATCGTAAGGACTGATGCAGACAGCTAGCCTTTATTCCGAGCCAGAATGGGAGGGAAAGGGGAACAGAGTACAATGGCACCACAGCAGACACAGACTGGTCACACGGTTGTTTAGATTGGGATTCACTGCAGTTCCCTCTCATATTTAAATTAGCTGATCAGACAGGCCAATCTGCCTTCTGCCCCGAAGCAGGCTCACTCACACATTCCTCCCAGTTCTCTTCTGTGTTTTCCTGCACTGGCAAAAACGAGTATTTTCCGTGTCTTCCTGCTGCGATTCCGTGATTCCCTCTATCTGGACTGTATATTGCCACAACCATGATTCCTTTCCCCCCAACTACCATTATGTGCATGCGCACCCAAGCACTAAGGAATTAAATTTCCTGAACGCCAAAGCACACATGTGTAAAACCGCACTCAATCGTTTCTTGGAAGTACAGTTCCGTTCACCATTGGGGAAGGGGAGGCTGATAAAACCAACCCTCTCCCTAATTTCTACCCACTCTCTACTTAAAATAGTCCCTAGGCCGAAGGATTCCCAAAAGGGGCAGTGATTTGCCCATGCGCATACATGCATGCCCAATTGAGGCTTTTAAAAAAAATTCCTGCGCCGCCGCAGGGAGCGGCGCAGCTGTCTGATCAGTGGATTGTGCAATCACAGCGGTTGAGGAAGGGACCGTGTGATCATCTTCACCCGATACAAAATGTTGCGGATAAGACAACAGTGGGAATGACAACACAGCAAGAGGTCAGTGTGACCGCACCCTAAAACTGCTTTACACAGCAGATGCAGATTCAGCCACTGTAGGGTTTTCAAGGCAACAGACTAATTACAGAATTACAATCCACAAGGACTGGACCGTAAAAATACTTTTTAAAGAATAGTTTAAGGCCATTTCTAGAAGTAAACAGTAAAAAAAACTTGACTTGAAACACTGTCATTATTAAGCTAAAAGGACAAACAACATCAACCGTTCGAACACTTGAGTCCACTTGATTATTAAATGCCAGTAAATTCAGTGATGTGAACATTTGTTTGTACTGGTACAAAAGGGAATAGAGGCAAAGACAGCCACATATTGAAGACTTCAAACCAACCAAGAGAGCTGTAATTTCTGTGCTCAGTACACTATTGGCCATCCCTTTATTGACACATTCAGTAATCATCCTCAAACAAGGCAAGCTGTGCTATGTTAAAATACTGTGTGGTGAGCCAGTTTGGTGTAGAGGTTAGGAGTGCAAACTCCAATCTGGGAGAACCAGGTTTGATTCCCCACTCCTCCACATATAGCTGCTGGGTGACCTTGGGCAAACCACAGTTCTCTCAGAGCTGTTCTCTCTCAAGAGCAGTTCTCTTGAAGCTCTCTCAGCCCCACCTACCTCACAGGGTGTCTGTTGTGGGGAGAGGAAGGGAAGAAGATTGTAAGCTGCTCTGAGACTCCCAGTGAAGGGTAGGGTATAAATAAAATATCTTCTTATTCTTATTCTTCCTCCTCCTCCTCCTCTTTGTAAAGAAATCTAACATACTATAGATTTGTAATGCATTTGTATGCAAAGTCTAATTGTTCGTGCCCTAGAAATTATAGCTAACATTGCTTACTTAATGGGGGAAACCAAAATCTTTCAGTTAGATTCAAGGCCAGTAGCACCTTAGGGATTAACATTCAGGGTATACGCTTTCGAGAGACGAAGTTCCCTTTGTCAGATACAACCCACCTCTGATGATCTTGTTGGTCTATAAGGTGCTACTGGACTCAAATCTTAATGTTCTACTGCAAATAACACGACTACTCTCTGATACAAAATCTTTCTGTAGATTACAATTGAAAAACACCCTGGTAGGCAACACAGTCTAAAATAGGCCATAGAATCAGCATGTTTGGTTTGGGGGAGCAAAATAAAATGGAAAATCTCAGTCATTATCTGCTTCACTGCTCACTATATATAGAACTGGGATATTAATATATGAACTTATTAATACATTACTGAACTTGGCAGAAGTCCAAGAAATTTGTTACCTTCTATAGATACAGATATGTATAACAAACAGAACCATATTAATCACAGAGACTTCTGGGAACCTTGGAACTAAGCTCATTCGTGGGATGTCTGTTTTTTTGTGTGTGAAGATCTACAGGTACAAAGCTGAATATCATAATGTATTTTATTTTCTGTATATAAAGTATTTGTCTCTAGAGAGAACTGTGATTTTTGGTTGATGTAATAAGATGTGTGATGTCTGTCCCCAGCCCACAGTTCTGTTCTCACTATGGATACACACACACATTTTGAGCTCTTTTGGAACCATCTGGTAAGATTTCAAAAAGTACAGACACCTTTCATTTCTGCAATATCTAACCAGGTCTCTTCTGCATATTTTATTCTTGCTCAAACATACAGCAGGTGATCATATTAGAACGCAAAATCCTTGTTTGGCTTTCCTGGCAAAGGCATGAAATTGGCAACGATATTTGTAGAGTTCACACACATTTGTATCAAAGATGCTATGCTTTATCCCTGCCACTGTATTAAAAAACCCAAAGCATCAGTGCAGGAACAGCAAAAACACTGATCCAGTTGACTGCATTCCACTGCCTGTAATCAACAACATCCCTAATATCCATCTGCAGTACTGAGCTAATATTACAGATGGACTCAAGCATTAACAAACCAAACAGTGCATGACACATAACTATATTCCTTTTGGCTTCTGTTTTGAACTGAAGATTAGTACTGATCAGTACAGTACATCCCCATTTTGATTATCAAAATAGGCCCAGACATCTATAAGGGGCATTGTAATAATGAGCATAATACATACATCCCACAAACATATAACCAGTTTGCACCTGAAATAAGAGGTGCTGGTGCTCAACTCTATGGATGGCACATCCTTCAATTGGACTCATGCCCTGTAAACTCAAATGTGAAGCTATAATTACTCTACAATGGGGAAAAGATACAAATACAGAGATACCTGTAGCAGTAAAGATTCAGTCCTGTACCCACTGGATTATTTGACCTATTTGACCTGGGCATTTTTGTTTCTGTGCCCAGTTTAAAGCCTGGGACCTGGATATTTGAAAGACTGCCTCCTCTCATACCTGCCTGTGATTTATTCAGAACAGGCCTTACTATTTCTAGGCTCACCTTTCTCCCAGCACAGTTGGGACTCAAGGCAATAACATGAACTATTCAACAATAATTAGTAGAAAATTTAAAACAGGATCCCTTCAGGACTGTAGTCCTAGGTTGTGAAAGGTTGTAAAGGTATGTTCTGACACCTAGAATTGGGTCCAGAAACAGATAAGCAACCATTGTAAGAACCTCAAAATAGATTTCATACAAGCAGGAGGAGCCGCGATACTCACGGGGGGGGGGGGAGAGAGAAGGAGCTCCATGTCAAGGAAGAAGCACCCACAGGTGAGCCTCTCTCCCCTCCCTCCTTCACCACATGCCAAGCCTCTTCCCCTCCCTCCCCCTGCCCTCCCCAACAACAGCATCTAGACAAGTGGTGGCTATGCTAGGAAGGAAGAAATTGTACTAAACCTATGCCCAAATGCAGTTTTTCTTAAGTCACCAGGGTGTTAAGATGACGTTAGGAACACCAACACCTAATCTAAGGGACAGGCACAAGCAGAAGCCACAACAGAGTCACAAAGAGAACACAAAGCCCCTGTGTGTCCCTAGGTTTGTAATTGGTCTTGTGCATGCTCCAGAACACACATGCTCCCCCCATGGCTTTCCTGCCCCTACCCTTTCTGTCATAAACTGTGGCTTCCTGCTCTGTAGCGGAGGGGGTATGAGAATCAGGGTGGTATAGTGGTTTAGAGTGGAGGACTCTAATCTGGAGAATCGGGTTTGACTTCCCACTCCTCCCTCACATGAGGCCTGCTGGGTGACCTTGGGCCAATCATAGTTCTCTCAGAACTCTCTCAGCCTCACCTACCGCATAAGGTGCTTGTTGGGAGAGGAAGTGAAGGTGAATGTAAGCTTGCTTTGAGACTCCTTGGGGTAGAGAAAAGCGGTATATATAAAAAAACAACTCTTCTCCTCTTCCTCCCTTATTTAACAAGTCTAGAAACCAGCAACTGCCACCGCCAGCTAATTTGGTGTAGTGGTTAAGTGCGCAGTTTCTAATCTTGGAGAACTGGGTTTGATTCCCCACTCCTCTACTTGCACCTGCAGGATGACCTTGGGCAAGCCATAGTTCTGGCACAGCTGCTCTTGAAAAAGAGTAGTTTCTGTCAGAGCTCTTTCAGCCCCACCTACCTCACAGGGTGTCTGTTGAGGAGAGGGGAAGGGAAAGGAGTTTGTAAGCTGCTCTGAGACTCCAAGTGAAGGGCGGGGCATGAATCCAATCTCTTCTTCTTCTTGATCTCCTTGCAGTCCAAGGGATTCTCAAGAATCTTCTCCAGCACCATAATTTAAATGCATCTATTCTTCGGCACTCAGCCTTCCTTACAGTCCAACTCTCACAGCCATACATTACCACTGGGAATACCATTGCTTTGACCATACAAACTTTTGGTGGCAGGGTGATGTCTCAATTTTTTATTATGCTGACTAGGTTTGCCATAGCTTTCCTCTCAAGGAGCAGGCATCTTTTAATTTCATGGCTGCAGTCACCGTCTGCAGTGATCTTGGATCCCAGGAACGTGCATTCTGTCACTGCTCACATGATTTCCCCTTCTATTTGCCAATGAGTGATGGAGCCAGATGCCATGATCTTAGATTTTTTGATGTTGAGTTTCAAGCCAACTTTTGTGCTCTCCTCTTTCATCCTCACCAAGAGATTCTTTAGGTCCTCTTCACTTTCTGCCAGTGGTATCATCTGCATATCTGAGGTTTGTTGTCTAGCAAGGCACATCACGTGCTCTTATGGACTCATAATGTTCATAAGTCTGAACTTTGGGCTGTTATGCTTTGAAGGACTACATGCCCTCTTCACTGCTGTAAGAGGTTCCAGTCTATTCTAAGAAGCACACACCCACCATGGCTTAACAAGGATCCCATTGCAAAAGGATTCCCCTGTCAACTCGCGCTAGGCAACTCCATCCCCCCCAACATACCTGTGGGATTCCACACATTCCAGAGAGATGCTGAACTTTGGACTGTGAATGAGGTTGCTTGGCAACTAATCCTCAACCCATCAACTGGCCAAGCTAGGGCCATCAAGAGACAATAGGATGGCTCGGTGACTCATTGCAAGCTTGCCCAGGTGTCAGTTCCTGTCTAGCTCCTAGTGTCACAATATTGACCACTCCCCAGCATCCCCTCCTCTTTCTCCTTTAACCAATGGTAGGGTTTGTAGGGATGGACTACCTGGTAGGTGTGTTAGGGGGATGTGGCCAGCACTGCCCGCCCCCAAATCACCTAATAAAAGAAGTCGCCTACCATGCAGCCGGGCTCTTGAGCTTCCACGACCCCTATCTGCTTTCATCCCACTTGAGTCCAGCTTGCTATCCCAATACCCTTCCTCCATCTTTGATCTCTGGTCTGCGCAGACAGAGAAAAGCATGTTTCTGCCAGTTCAGAACACGTTCCCTATTTTCTTTTCAATCTCTCAATTCTTCTTTTGGAACGGACAACCCATTTCCAGGACAGGTAAAGTATTTCCACACCAGTCTCCTGCTCATGCGAAAGTGCTATCTCTCTATCTAAGCTTCTTAGGAACTGTGTGTTAGTGTGTGTGTATCTGTTTTTGTGTGCCTGAGAATATTATTCAGTAAAAAACATTTAAACTGACCTCTGCCTCAGTGCCTATTTACTGGGAACTCCTGGAAGGGGCGGGACCTTGGTATAGTTGGCTGTAACCCGGTTATTTGCCAGTTGCTAATTTTAATACCAGAGCAATTCGTCTAACAGGTTGTTGTTGTTGTTTTTCCCAGCAGTCTTAATTCCAGCTTGTGATTTATCCAGGCTAGCATTTTGCATGATGTACTCTGCATATAAATTAAAAAAGCAGGGTGACAATATACATCCTTGTCATATTCCTTTTCCTATGCTAAACCAGTCAGTTGTTCCATATCCAGTTCTAACAGTTGCTTTTTAACCTTATACAGGTTTCTCAGGAGACATGTGTGGTGGTCTGGTACTCCCATCTGTTTAAGGACTTGCCACAGTTTGTTGTGGTCCACACAATCAAAAACTTTCGTGTAGTCAATGAAGCAGAAGTAGATGTTTTTCTGGTACTCTCTTGCTTTTTCCATAATCCAGTGAATGTTGGCAATTTGATCTCTAGTTCCTCTACCTCATCAAAACCCACCTTGTACTTCTGGTAGTTCTCTGTCCATGTACTGCTGAAGCCTAGCTTGTAGGATCTTGAGCATGACCTTGCTAGCATGTAAAATGAGTGCAAATCTAATCCCTTCCAAAATTTATCTGGATTAGGAGCATTTCATTACCTTTTCCTGAAGAAAAGGAAAGTGTCAGGAGGCTAACCACAAATGGAGTTGCCAAATTCTAGTTGGGAAAATTCTTGGGGCTTGGGGGGTTGGAGCCTGTGGAGGGTGGGGTTTGGTGAGGGAAGGGGCTTCAATGGGGTACAATGCCATAGAGTCCAGGCTCCAAAACAGCCATTTTCTCCAGGGAAACTAATCTCTGTCATCTGAAGCTCAGTTGTAGTTCCAGAAGATATTCAAGCTCCACTTGGAGGCTAAAAACCTTCTGGACATGCAAGATACCATGAAGTTGCTGGATTATTTTATGCACATTGATGGAGGGGTAGGGGGGTTAACTGGGCTACATTTTATAGGGCAGGGCTCATGGCTGGCTTTGGAAAGAGGTGCATGAGGTGGAGAGAGTTGACAAAGAGAAAGTTTTCTCCCTCTCCCAAAACGCTAGAACTCAGAGGCATCCAATGAAACTGGGCAGTAGGTTCAGGACAGACAAAAGGAAATTCTACTTTATACAGCGAGTTATTAAAATGTAGAATTTGCTGCCAGAGGATGTAGTGATGGCCCCAGAAATAAACAGCATAAAAAGAGATTAGATAGATTCATGGAGGATAAATCTTAGATGGATAGATAGATTCATGGAGGATAAGTCTACTAGCCATGGTGACTGAGGGGAACCTCCACATTCAGAGGCACTGACTCTCTGAATCTCAGAGCCAGGAGGCAACATGAGGGGAAAACCTTGAACTCTATGCCCTGTTGTTGGCCCTCCAGAGGAAATGGTTGGCCACTGCTTGAGACAGGATGCTGGACTAGATGGACCATTGGTCTGATCCAGCAGAGCTCTTCTTATGTTCTTAGGTTCCAGTCCTGTGTGTTTCTCTCACATTGAACTCTGATCAGAGTGAAGGTTGCATGGTGAAAGAAAGGCACTTTGTAGATGTCCTAGGAAATGCGCTTTCCTGCTTTGGAGTGTTTAAAATAGGAAACAGGCTCTGGGGGTAATCCCTGGTGTGCCTTTGTTTACCACCCCACATGGAAACAGATTAGCCACTTCTGCATTTTGCCCCTGACTCCAGGCAGAGTCTCTGCTCAGGCAAAAGTAAATTATCCCCCAAAGTAAACAGGATTGTGTCTTCTGTACAAAACAGCATGACACAGTGAAAAGAAAAAAACCCATTTCTTGGTGTGCTAAGAATGACAGCTAATTGTGTTATAGAGGAAGACCACAAAAGATTGTTTGGCAGGTGCTTTATCTCTTATTCAGTAACCATAGAAGTGAATACAGCCTCCCCCCTCTCTTTGCTATTGCTGGGCAAAGCTTTTTATCTACTCAGGGAGTAGAAAGGTAAGCTGGAGCAACAATCTTGCAACCTATGACCATTTGAACCAACGTGATTTGACTCAGCTATTATTTGAAATTGGATGTGTGCTGTGCCATGTGCCTTTTGCTCTTGATCTTTTCCTCCCTGCTTCCCTGGTGAACCATAAGAGACAGACCATCAATTTTAAATTCATTAATCCACAATTAAACCAGGGCAAAGGGGTGGTCTAATGTCATCTTGAAAAAATATTACCTTCCCAGTTGGCATCTAAACTAACCTCCCTGTTTGTATATGGTCCATTTCCATTTATAGGACCTCTCATACCAGGACTGCTTTTGATTTTTCCAGCTGAACTGGTCATTTTTTACAATACCTTTTTACAGTTCCTACCATATTTTGGTTACAGACACAATTTATCATGGGCAGTAATTCAAACTATCATCATGCTTTCATAGAACATATAAACAGAAAATTTAGAAGTAGAAAAAGTGTTTCTGTAAATACTTAACCAGTTGCCAACATTTTTAGGATAATTATCTGTTCATGTGTACTGCACTGCACATATTTGCTTTTACTGATTTTTGATTTTTAGCATTAGTCAATTGTAAATAATACCTTTTTGTTGCAAAAATTGACTAATGCTAAAGATCAAAACTCAATGAAAGCAAATGTGTGCAATGCAGTACACATGGACGCGCGATTTCCATTCTGAAATATTATACCATTGACTAGGGAAAATTTGCCCAACTGTAGATAAGAAAAAAACAACACTCACATAAAGATGGGTTGAAAAGAAGTTAGCCCAGCTTAATTTTCTTGAGCCTGTTAAGAAGGTATAATTTGCTCTGTTTCTGTTAGATAAAATTGATGTCATTTTCTGCACATACAAAAGCTTCTACCCAAAATAAAACTTAGCTGATCTTAAAGGTGCAACTGGACTCAAACTTTGTTCTGCTGTTGCAGACCAACACAGCTATGCAACTGAATCCAGTTGTATTGTTCTATATTTCTTCCTTTTCCTGTAAACATCTAAAATACTAAAAAAGAGGCTACAAAATATGAACAAGCTCCAGTCTTCTTAAAATTGGAAAATTAACAGCACAATCATAAGAAAAGTTACACCTTCCTAAGCCCCTTGAATTATAATGGGTGTAACATGTTTTCCTTACATGTTTTCTGCTTAGATTCCTTGTACTTTGCCACCATTAATTGCCTCTTTTATTTACAGCCCAATGTGCTGCTTTTGCCAACTTTTCATTATAGAAATACAAAGTTTGTGGTTTACTACAGGCCTTATTCTAAAAAAATAATGATATTATTGGTGCTGCTTGCTCAAACAACAATAGTCTGTTGGACATCACAGAATATTTGTTACCATAAGCGTAATCATTATTTCTGAGTCATCTCTTCCTATGGTCCAGATTACTTAGGGGCAAGTTTAAGGTACAGCATCTTATTCAGAAATATCAGATATGGGAATAATGATAGAGTTGCTGTATGGATATTTTTTGCACTTGAATATTCTTACTTTGCCTCTGCTGAAGGCAGTATGTTGCTCAGGCCATCTTGCAACTCTCTCTTTTCTTTTTATGTTCTGTATCTCAAGACTGGTTGCTTGTATGTACTCCCTTTTCAACAACATGAATCCCTTCATGCAGGAAGAAGTCACATTTACATAAAGAGAAAGAAAAGTAGGTTTTTATGCCCTGCTTCTCTCTACCTTAAGGAGTCTCAAAGCAGCTTACAGTCACCTTTCCCTTCCTCTTCCCACAACAGGCACCTTGTGAAGTAGGTGGAGCTGAGAGAGTTCTGAGAGAACTGTGATTGGCCCAGGGTCACCCAGCAGGCCTCATGTAGAGGAGGGGGTATCAAACCTAGCTCTCCAGATTAGAATCCTCTGCTCTTAACTACTACATCGTGCTGGCTCTCAGTGATTGCTTGGGATACAGCCAGGGCCGGTGCTACAATAAGGTGAGGTTAGATGACCGCCTAGGGGCGCAGAACCCTGATGGGCACAGAGGCCAGCAAGCAGGGTGAGGACGATGGGGAGAGCAGCCCTGACTACAATCAGGAATCCTTGTCTTTGTGTTTTTCATTCTTCCTAAAATGTATTTATGTTTGAAAATTGGTGAGCACACCGGGGGGGGGGGGGGGGGGCAGAAGGTAGCCTCGCCTAGTGTGCAAAAAAGCCTGGCACCGAGCCTGGATACAGCTTGTGACTGTATATTACATTGTTCTGTAAATTATATTCTCATGTATAGGGATGGGCATGAACCAGCTCACAAACTAAAGTTTGTCATTAATTTTGGCCAGTTGTAGTTTGCAAAGTGATGCTCAAAAACTGAACAACTGCCACAAATTTCCACAAATGTTGATGCAGTTCATAAAGAGCAGAAAGCAGGGGTTTAAATGGCTCTGAACCATTTTTATGTTGAACTCCTAAATCTTCCAAGATAACCTCTGAAGTTTGATGTTTGAGTTTTTCATAGTTTTTAGCCATTGTAGGGATGAGTGGTCTGTTAAAAGGATGAATTCATGCCCCCACAAATAAGGGCTACGTTTCTCCAGTGCCCTGCCCACACAATTGCCAAACCTAGAAAAGTCTCAACCTGATGAAGGTTTTACTCAGTTCAGACCTCCACCCCAAAATGCATTTCTTCACACTCCCCAGCACCAATCAACTGGAGTTTTATTATCTCACCATATATATAGTTTTAACTTTGCTTCCTTCCATCTTACTGTATTCTCTCTCTCCCCCCTCTCTCCATGCACATACAACACACACACACACACACACACATAGTTCTTTATAAAGCTCTGTCCTAGATGGGTTGGGGAAGAATATAAGTGAGAGGCATGGGACTCCAAAGCCAAGGACAGACTTGAGTTGTGGCCCAGCACAGCCACGAGGCCGAAAGCCCCGTGGAAAAAGCAGCCTGGGGCACCCTGTTCGCACTGGCTGCGAGGGGCGGAGATGCGTGGCTGCCGGCTGCCTCGGTGAGCCGCAGCTATGTGCATAGCTGTGGCAGCTGGAACAGCCCCATCCACACTTCCGGCAGCTTGTGTGATGTGCCTTTGGTGCATCCACACCCGCAGGAAGCACCGGGGATGCGCACGGAGACGCCTGGAGACCAGTTTCAGGGGTCTCTGCCTGAAGCGTGAGGACAGTGCTTCAGGCACGGGTGAGTGCGCACCAGCGACAGAGGACAGCTGTGGCTGTCTGGATGGCCTCTCTGCCTCCACTTCTAAAGCGGAGGCAAAGCAGGCCACAACTCCAGTCTGTCCTCAGCCCCATTTAGCAGACTATAATTCACTGTTTAGGGATCTGCTGTGAAGACATCGTGCTGACTTAGAAAAAAGAAGCCTTTCCTAATTCCTTTCCCTTGAGCGGGGAGAAATGTACCTTCCCCGCTAAACCAGTGACAAAGGGGTTACATTCATTTCTGTTGAAAGAGGGGAAATGGAGAAGCCCATTAGACAGACATTAGCTTGATTTTCAGCATCATTAAGTCCAAAAGAGAAAATACACTGGAGTCAGAGTAATAAAATTATATTTACAAGATGAAGTACGTACACACTGTTTAAATGTAATAAAATTAAACATCAGTTTGCACATTTTTAAGTTCTTGAAACAAGGCTGGACCATTAGTGAAACTGGCCAAAGGGAGATGGATTTGGACCCTTGCAAGCTGCCTAGAGTTGTCAGGTGGCCCCAGCTGGCCTGCCCTGCCCTGGCAACTTCACCTTACTGACGGTTAGGCTATCAGCGCATGTGTCTTTTATTATCTCTGTGATGTGGACACTTCTGGGCCTTGCTGTCCATCAAGCTTTTATGGCAGGGTCAGGATTCAGAACTGGGTCTCCCAAATCCTAGTCTTACCCTCTGACCATTGCCCCGCACTGACTCTGTCATATAGCAGATAAGTAGCATAGTGGCTAAGAGAACTGACTGATTTGGGTGGTTCCCAGTTCAAATTGTGCCTCTGCTAAGAACTTGCAAGGTAGCCTTAGGCATGGGAATAACTACTTCACAGGAATATTGTAAGAATTATCAAAAAGGTAAGTGCCCTATATCTTTGACATAAACATTGGAAAATGGGGAAAATGTGTGATAATTTTCCTCTAGAAGAAAGATCTCTGATTAGGGCAGGGACTGCAAAAATGAGATTCTTCAGAAATGAGTATACTGAGTAGCAGTTGCAGAAACACATTTGCATACATAGCCTGCAATAATTCCACCGTATTTCTATTACCCACAGGAAAATCTTGTTTCTTCCAAAAAGATCCAAAGAAGGGCATTTAGAGCACCAGGTTCCTAATCTTCCAGGCAAAACTAGTTCTTGTCAGGGAAATGCAACTTGCATGCCAGGCGCTGGAAAAGCCAAATGACCTGCATAGCCATATTGTCCAGTTTCAACAACCAGGCCATATCAAGCCCTAAATGGAAGGTAGTTTTGTATAACAGGTCATGGCTCAAAAAAATTGAAAGACATTTTAAAAATATTGAAAGAAATATCTGTTGATATTTGTCTTTGAATTAGCAATCTTTTATCTTAGTTTCTATGTCCAGACCATAGACTATCCTCACTAGTTTTCAGATGTAAGAAGTCACTACTATAAACTCTTCACTATCCTTACCAATGATGTCAGTTTCACATGTACCACACACTCCATTATCTTATAAACCACACTTTCAACAACTCCCATTGTATTAAAAATGAAATACATCTGATTTGATATTTAAAAAGGGAAATGGTTAATATGAGAGGGCTTCTAGTGTCCTGGCCCCACTGCTGGACCTCCTGATGGCACCTGGTATTTTTGGCCACTGTGTGACAGCGTTGGACTGAATGGGCCATTGGCCTGATCCAACATTGGCTTCTCTTATGTACTTATGTTTAGAGGAGGTTCAGAACAGGATGGACATTTTGTATCTCTCATTTTCCAATGCACTAACATGACAACCATTTTAACTAAAAACAAGGTTATATCATCGAGTAAGCATGTAAATATTAATTCCCCATTAATGGGAATTGTTCAGCTGCCTGGCTGATATTAGGATTAAATCAATACATTAACACACTCAGTGTTAATGAAACAGGCACATCAAAGTGAGAGGGCTGTGCTGCTTCACTGCAGCATAATCATCTGAAGTTGCTGAGGGGAAAAAACAGATGACTGAGCAGAGGCAGAGATGCAGCCCACTACCGAGCTCTATCTCATACACCTGAAGGAAAATGTGACTCAGGGAAATATTCTCCAAACTCGATTTTTAAAAAAAAGAAAAAAAAGCTTTGCAATACACAAAATGTATTGTGGACATTAGTAGCCAGTATTTTGGTAAATTTAAAGTCTGCAGAATGAGATAGCGCTCTCTACAACAAAGTTTGAGTCCAGTGACACCGTTAAGGCCAACAAAGGTTAAATCTACATCTGACTTTCCCAGTGGAATAATTCTAGTTTTTTAAAAAAACGTCTATACCTGTTTCTAATTTCAAACCTTACTTGTTCTAGTTTAAAAATCACTGTCTACATGTGTTAATTGCCCTTTTGTGGTCAAGCTAGCATTATACTGCTTTAAACAGATCCTGTTGCTTACTGCTCTTCAGACCCAAATTTGAAACCAGTGTGAAATGAGTGTAGGAAAACAACAGCAGTCAAACTACTTCAGAGGGGAGGTGTAGATAGGGCCAAAGTTTTATACAAGGCTTTTGTGTACTTCCAAAAAGGTGTGTTGTAGATCCCACAGGTGAGAATTTCATCTGTAGGATTGGAGCAGATGTGGCTGTAGCATATAGCCTGGCTGTATACAGTGGATTGTTTGGATGGTAGCTGGAGGCATGTAGGTCTGTAGGTCAGCAGGTTTCTAGTATAAGGTGCTGTCTATACGTCCACTGTTTTTACAGCAGTTTATAGAAATGTATTTCTTGCATAGATTGGACACATAGACACCACCTTATACTGGAGTCTAGCTGTGGTAGCCAAGCCAGCCATCTCTTCCACCCTACACTGCCACCCACTCCTGTATCAACAGGCCAAAGACAAAGCCAGAGCAAGGTGTGTTGAGCACTCTAGGGAGCACTATAGATTCAGATGAGCATCCTGTGTTTTCCACCTCTGCCAAGAGAAGTGCCTCAAATATCTGTTGCTTCTGCCGCTTGTGTGCTTGCTTTAGTACCTCCTGCTCTAGCTAATCTCTGTCTGTTTCAAAGGATCTCATAATGCAATTTAAATAATATTAAAGTATCCTCTTTCTTTCTTTCTTTCTTTCTTTCTTTCTTTCTTTCTTTCTTTCTTTCTCTCTCTCTCTCTCTCTCTCTCTCTCTCTCTCTCTCTCTCTCTCTCTTTTCACGCAGGCAAGGGGACAAATCTATGTTTTCTGATACTGCTTCTACATAGAGATCCCCCCCCCCCCCACACACACACATGGACAACAGGAAGCCCCTGCAGTAGAGCATCCAGATGACATCATGCCCAATCAGGGCACAACTCATCTGGCTCCTCTTTTTTCGTTTTTTCTTAGAAGAAAATATAAGCCCAGCTTTCTCAGGCATAAAGAGGAAACTGCAGGGTGTTTCCCCTTGTATTCAGCAACTAAAATGGCTAGAGGCTTACTTTTTAAAAATGAAAGCTGTGAATATTGTTTCAGTAGACCGCTATAATGTTGTAACACTACAGTGATCTAGCCTATTTTTTCCATAGCCCTCCAATGACGGGGGAAATGGCAATGGGAAGCTGGGGCAAGGGAAATGGCATCGATGTTGGCAGGACTGTGAAAGAGCCTTACGGTCCCATATACATGGCAGCCACCCCTGATTTTCTACGATCTTTCTACAATAGATAGGAGTACAGCGGATTTTTTTATTAAATGCAAAAAGCTGAGAAAGTCCAGAAAATGCATGAAAGGACCTTGAAACCGATTGTGCTGCAGCAGTTTAAAAAAAAAAGAGGCAAACTCCGTGTTAGGGATTATTAGGAAAGGGCTTGAGAATAAAACAGCTGCCCTGACCTGGATAGCCCAGGCAAGCCAGATCTCATCAGATCTTGGAAGCTAAGCAGGGTTGACCCTGGCAGGTATTTGGATGGGAGACCTCCAAAGAATACCAGGGCTGGGAGGCAGAGGCAGGCAATTAAGCCATTTCTCTGAAACTCCATGCCCCAGTAGGAGTTGCCAGAAGTTGCCATGACTTCCAGGCACAGGCACACAGGCACACATGCGCACGCACAAACACATGCACAGACAAATGCAAGAGCGAGCAAGAGAGAATAAAACAGCTGTTATTGTAATGCCCCTGCATGGATCTATGGTATGGCCTCATTTGGAATACTGTGTACAGTTCTGGTCCCCGTATCTCAAAAAGGACATTGCAGAGCTGGAAAAAGTGCAAAGGGAGGCAACCAAGATGATTATTGGAGCACCTTCCCTATGATGAAAGGCTGAAGAGTCTGGGGCTTTTCATTTTAAAAAAGAGATGAATAAGGGGGAGACATGAAAGAGGTTTATAGAATTATGAATGGGATGGAGAGAGTTGACAAAGATAACTTTTTCTCCCTCTCCCAAAATAGTGGAACTCAAGGGCATCCAATGAAACTGATGGGCAGTATGTTCAGGACAGACAAAAGGAAATACTACTTTACACAGGCGGTGAGTAAAATGTGGAATTCGCTACATAACGATATAGTGATGGTCATGGTCACTTTATTCACATATGCATAGGTTCCTATGGGAAGAAAATACTGAACAAGTGTGTAAAGCAGAGTGTGCTCTGAAAAAAAAACTGAAGAAGCACTCAAAGCAAGATTAGAATAGCATCATACCCCAACTGCCAGAGGCTTCAGGGGAAGTTCACTTGAGTAAGTGGGGTGGAACCTTGCTGCCATCTATAGGAGGAAAAGGAGAGTGCAATTACCAGCTCCTGGTGGGGTACATTGTTCCATGGTTGCTGAGAATATCATGTACTATGATGGACTGAAAAATGCTGACACATTGGTCTTCCTGGAAGAGGACAATTTGGTCTGCTCAACCTACCTGCTGAGAATATTGTTGCAGGATTGGACTTAATGTCCCAGAATTCTTCTGGGCACTCATTAATTCTTGCCAATAACACAGCCTCTCCTGCTGTTACACTGTGATTGCTTCATCCATCAAGAGAGGTCACAGTACTTTGTAGAGGTGTTCCAGCATGAGTATACTGGACATAGTTACTTCTAAGGCCATGTTTATTATATACATGCAAAGATGTAGTTTGGAAATTAGTGTTGCTCAAGGCTTCCAGTCTTGCCCTCCATCCTTCCCTCTACTCTGTCTTTGGTATTCAGGCTGAGTCCTAGTGTATTGCACATGAGGGGGAATTGCCTTCCAAGGCATCTTACTTATGTTTCCTGTAACCCCAAATTTCTGGATAGGGGCTGATATGGGCAGAAGGATTATGCTCATGTCCCAGCCTTCCTTCAAGTGTACATGGGCCTATCTAATATTATCCTCACAGCAACATTGTAAGTTAGTCTGAAAAATGGTGGCAAGCCCAGGGCTAGCCAATGAGTTTTATGTCTGGACAGAATTTAATTGTTATTTATGCATTGTGTAATATGTTTTAAGGAATGTGAGCCGCCCTGAGCCTGCTTTGCGGGGAGGGTGGGCTACAAGTCAAACAAACAAACAAACAAATAAATAAAACTATCTCCTTAATAGTACCAGGACTGACTTGTTGCTATGGAGACTACTGGCTGGCCTACTTATTTCCACTGACCACCCCACATTCTCAAATGAACAAGTCCTCCCTGTGTCTCCCAGTCATCAGCTGAGGATGGTAGTGGCCCTCCCTCTATACCAAACAGAATCATGCCTATGGTAATCTCTGCAATATGTTGCCCTGTTTTGTTTCATTGTCTTAATCTGTAGAATACTCTAAAAACAGTTTTAAAACATAAATTTCTGAGGAAGTATAAATCCGGCCTCTCTGTTTAAGAAATTGAACCTATCAAGTAAACAATGTTATTTGTGTGATTAAGGTGGGCACTCCCCATCTGGCTGTAAAAGGTTTCATACTAGATGACAGTTTGATGGATGATGTGATAAAGCACACCCGGAGTAACCTTGAAATATTGTTTTACATCATTTAATATACAAGATCCTACACAGAGTGGCAATTGGCTGAACAAAGCATCACATCTCCCATCCATCTTTATTGTTTTGCATTTAGGCCCAGATCCCTGCTCACATGCCAGATGGCAACTACAACAGAGCTTGAAGTTTTAGCTGCAGTAGATGAGACAATAACTGCCTCCCGAGGAAATGGAGAGCCAGATTGTAAATTCCTTTCAGTTGGTGACTTATTGCCAGTCACTAAATGGCTTATCTGTATGTAGCTAATTCAAAATCTGACAGTGGTGGCTAACTTATGTTCAGCCTAATTATTTCTGTAGAGATCACCAGTGAAATGAACCCTTGAAGGGAACCATCCTGTACAAAAGAGATGCAGAAAAACAGTGAGGGAGTTGCTTCCTTTTACCTTATTGCTGTGCTGAGATGCAATGTTAAAGAAAAGCCATAGGATGTTCTTATCTTTCTCAGGACCCATAACTGAGGTCGCGGTCAGACATGCGGAGGGGAAGCAAGCCTATTTTCCCCAGTGGAAATTGACATGGCATTGCGTGGATCCTTTGTAGCTGTGGGCTCAGCCTATCACTGCCCAATCAGACGGCACATTTAGGTGAGTGAGGGGGGGCTGCCTTTTTTTTTGCCATGCACATAAACGAGGAATCACACCTCCACACTGAGGGTTCCCCATGGAGTATGCAGTTATGTGCATACTGCTAAGGAAGGGGGGAAAATGACACCAAGTTGGGATTCAATGAGCAGACCATTCCAATGGCATGAGAGCATGCTTGAGCGATCAGGCAGGGGAAAGTTCAACCGTAGCCCATCAGCAAGTATTAGACTGGACTTTCCCTGGTGTCTTTTAACTCTGCTTCCATGGCAGGGCAGCATGGGGTGCCGATGGATGTGGGACCTTTCCCAGACGTTGCTGTCTGATCTTGCCCTTTAGATCCATCAGGCACCCACAGCTGAGCTGGATATAAAGGCACGTCTGACTGCGGCCTAAGATGCATGTCCATGGTGCTTTTGGATGGATTAGACACGTTAAAATGGGGAGGGGACATGATTTATTAATTATATCTCACCATTCTTTTTCAACTGAAAACCCCAAAGCAAAATAAGTATGAAGTATATATGAATCAAATCAAGTCACCAAAACAGGTCTTGCTATTTCTCTCTCTCACTGAGACTCACAAAGGGTCACAGAAGAAGATTGTGTTCAGACCCGTTCACATCACTGACAGCCAACATAACATCATATAAAAGCATATTACATGATTTGGCCAGCTCCACTTGCCCTCAAGCTGACCACAGCCTCTGAAATCTTGTTCTCCTAGTTCTTCTCCCTTTAATGGCCCCATTAGGGATAGGCACAAACCAGCTCACAAACCTTTGTTTGTGACGAATTTTGGCCAGTTTGCAAACTGCAGCCCAGCCATGAACCTCCACAAACTTTTAGAGCAGTTTGTGGAGGTTCGTGGGTTCATGGGGAGCAAAAAGCAGAGGTTTAAACCCCTGCTTTCTCTTCCCTGTGAAAGCCACCAAGACAACAACTCCCAGCTGCTTGGCTTTTTAGATTGGAAACTCCTCATGGCTCAGCTGTTTAAAAGGGCTTTCTTGGCCGGCCAGCCCCTGCGACTCACTGCCCAAGAACGTCCCTTTAAACAGCTGAGCCGTGCGGAGCAAACTGCTCCTGCATTCAGCTATTTTAAGGGGCTTTCTTGGGTTCAGCTCTGTGTCATTTAAAGCACTGCTTTCTGCTCGATTTCAGTTTAAATGGTTTGGATCTATTTAAACAACATGTCTCCTAAACTGTACAATGCCTGACCTCTGATGGTAGGGGTATGGCTGCCTGCCAGCCTTTTCAGCCAACAAAAATGGGGGGTGAGGAGTGATGTCATGTAACTTTGCAATATCACTTCATATTTTACCTTGAAGTAATGTCATGACATCTAGGAATTTCCTAATCTCTATGGTAAAAACCATGGAATTCTGGGGAATTTCTAGAGTGTCATGTCATCACTTCTGAGTACAACCAGAAGTGACATTGTGATGTGGTGCAATGCTACAGGCTGGCAGTCTTCACCTGGTACCAAAAGGTTAACAAACTTGTCACCAGGAAATAGATAAGGGGGAGACATTCTATAACTAGGATGTCATAATTTTAAAAAAGAGCCAGTATGGTATAGTTGATGGAGTGTAGGACTAAGGTGTGGGAAACCCAGTCTGAAATCTCTACTGTGCCATGAAGCACAGTAGGCCAGTCACTCTTTTTCAGTCTAACCTACCTCATGGGGTTGTTTTGAAGGTAAAATAGAGGAATACAAAACAATGTGCACCACCCTGATCTCCTTGGAGAAAGTGAGATAAAATGTACTGAATAAAAAAAAGATCCTTTCTCTTGTTATTGTTTCTCTAACCTCTGATAGTGGAGGGACACAAACAACACTGGTTTCTCAGATAACAGTCTGGGTCAATGTGGATGGAAGTTGGTGTGGACCTTCAGATAGCCTAGTCCTAAACCACTGAAGGTTATAACAACTCATTGAATTGGGCATGGAAAAGAATAGGCAGCCAGTAGAGGTACACCACAAAGATGTTTTGTAATGTCACATGACTGGGAGGCAACTTTAAGGTTGTATGGAGATGTTCCAAGTCTTGTATTAATCTGCAATATTACAAGGGTTGATGTACTACATTTTGAGATAATGTTGTTACAAGCTCTCTTTGAAGAGCTCAGGATGTGGTAAGCTAATGGTTAATTTCCTGCTCTGCAGGAGATATACCAGACCACTGGGGGAGGTGAGGTTAAAACATTATTATACTTGGTTCCTACCAGAAAGCTGGGTCTGGTCTCTGTTCTGAGTACTTGTTGTAAGCTAGGCCCAGCTTACAGAACAGGTTCTTTTGAGTCCAGCTGGAAGAGAATAAAACCATGGCTGCTGGTAATTTATTCCTTAGTGATGGAACTTCCTCTGAAAATGCCCAAGTTTGACCAGTGGCCATCTATACATATCTGCATCATTTTGCCAGGGTCTTCTCACAGATGTATTTTGTATCTTACAATTGTCCTGATGTCACCTTTCACTATTTTGTAAGCCCTACCATGAGCTGAGGAGAGTTGTACCTCTCCCCCTTTCCAGCAGCAATTTATCACATGCTACATCCCTTCATCTAGGGTTGCCAGTCCCCCAGTTCAGGTGGGTTTCCCCCACTTTTACAGGTTCCTCTTCGCCACCAGCTGGCTGGCTGGCAGGGGAAACCCTGCCTGCAAATGCCCTGAAATGCAGCATGATGACATCACCCAGAAGTGATGTCATCAATCATCATGCCACTGACATCACATGGTGACACTCTAGTTTTTGGGCAATACTCTATGGTAAAATCAGGTTCAAACCATAAAGTATTGCGTAAAACTAGAGTGCCACCATGTGATGTCAGCAGCATGATGATGTCACATTCCAGAAGCTCCAGGAAAAGCCTGCTGATTCCCCCTCCAGTAGAAAGGTAGGACCTGGCAACCCTACCTTCATTATTCCCAGGGGTCCGTTGGAGCGGGAGCGCACAGGAGCACAGCTCTGGGAGTGAGGAGCCCAGGAGGTGGGCACATGACCAAGCCCCGCCCCCTCCTCGGCTTCCCCGAGCAGTGCAGAGGCGCAGCGCCCCGGGGAAAGCCCTGCTAGGGTCTTTATTGTTTTTAATGTTTTGCTTTAATATTGATAATTTTATCATTGTTCCTTTTATGACTGTGTGCTGCTTTTCCAGAGACTTGCTCAAGGTGGCATATACATTTTCTAAGTATACCATTTTTTATCTGGGCACATGGCACATAAGTACTGGAGAAATTTCACCAACCCTTCAGCAGCTTCCACCCCGTCAGTTTGGTGTAGTGGTCAGGAGTTGGACTCTAATCTGGGAGAACCGGGTTTGATTCCTCACTCCTCCACATGCAGCTGCTGGTGTGACCTTGGGCCAGTCACAAGTTCTCTCAGAGCTGTTCTCTCATGAGCAGTTCTCAAAAGACCTCTCTCAGCCCCACCTAGCTCACAGGGTGTCTTGTGGTGGGGAGGGGAAGGGAAAGGGATGGGTGGTGCACATGTCCTGGGTATCTCAAGTCTACTTGAAACCTGGTGGTTTCAAGGGAGCAGGAAGAGAATGAGGGTGTGTTCTTTACACGTATTTTTATTGCACAAAGTATTGGATGGGGAAGGGAATGGAGGAAGAGCAGGTCAGTTTCACTCACCTATGGAGTGGAGCCTGAGGGGTGGGGGTTGCCTTCTGACACACTTCCGGTATGTTAGGGGGTGTGGCATATGCAAATGAGTTATGCTAATGAGCTCCTGCACCTCTTTTTCTACGAAATGACCCCTGATTATTCCTGTGCCTTTGAAGTATTGTTCTGCCAATAGAGCAGACACTGAAGAAGTCTGAAAAGCCAGAGGCTAAATTAGGTTAGAGGTATTAACCACAACATCTCTCATTTCTTCCAACTGTCATATATACACATCTCTCTCTTTGGAGTTTACACATGCCAGAAACAAGTGTCAGGTCTCTTTCACAATACAGTTGCTTTGGATGCAAAAATGTCCTGGGCTAGTTCTGCTTGGGTGTACTCCTTCAGTGCATCTGATCCCTAAATATCACATGGCATCCATACTCTCATTCAGTTCATCTCTTTTCCATATGAATGGCTATCACATTCCATACTGGAACAATGTGAGAATAGGACATTCTTCTGTAATACTGTACCCAAAGCACTGAATTGGATGCACAGAAAAGAATTCTGTTGACAGACCAGAAAACTTGTTTTAGTAACAAATGCCAAAACTTGTTCTAGTAACAAATGCCAACAAGTACATAACTTAGTGCTGCCCCTTCCATTTTCCTGGCAAGCTCCCATGCCTTTAATACATGTGTAACAGGCAGTAATTCAACAGGTGTCTTTCCCCGTATAAAAATGTGGTGATAGGGGGAGGTGGGAAGCATTTAGAATTTCCGCCTGCTAAAGATGTGGGAGCCCATTATGAAAAAATGGTGGCAACTTGGACATAATATCACAGCCTATGACATATACCTGCAAGGCGGCAACTCAGGAACATTAATACACATTAGCAGGCAGATGAATTGGCACAAAGGTTTGCAGTGAACATAAGAACACAAAAAGAGCCCTGCTGCATCAAACTAGTAATCCATCTAGTCCAGCATTCTGTTTCACACTGTGGCCAACCAATGAAATGCTTTGTTTCTTAAGAGACAAAAAAGTATACAGATACAACAGTACGATAATATAAAAACAAATGCACAAATATCAAAGCCTTTTAGCCAGTAGAACCACTGGATAAAAATAATTTAACTTAAACCAAAGGCACACCCCAGACCAGAATTATTTAAAGTATTTTTCTGAAAAGTAAATGGAATTATGACAAAAATGCCTCATGGGGAAGATGCCACAGCCTTGGTGCCACCACTGAGAAGGCTCTCTTTTGCATCATCACCTAGCTGCAGGGGGAATATAGAGGAGGACCTCTCCAGCATACCTCAATATGTGGGTGAGCTTGTACTGGAGAAGACAGCTCTTTAGGTACCCTAGTCCCAAGCCATTTAGCACTGTAACAGTGCCTTCCTAAGCAGTTACGTCTTTCTAACTTCATTGGAGTTAGAAGGTTATAACTCTGCTTAGAACAGCACTGTAAATGTTAAAAACTGAAATCCTAAACAGAGTTACCTTCTTCTAAGCTACGTGAAGTCAATGAACTTATAAGAGTGTAACTGTGATTAGAACTGTACTGAAAACCAGCACTTTGAATGGAAGGCAAATAGGGAGCCAGAACACTAAGGAAGCATCAGCTGTTTATATTGTTTATATCTCAAGTGGCTTTTTAAAAAGGTTTGCCATTGTTACTATTGACTAATTTGATCACATAAATAGAACATGCCATCGGAATTGCAATGATACCTTTGAACACTGCATTTCTGAGTTTACAAAATCCTTTTCATGGAATAAAATTTTAGTCGATTCCATTGCATTACAGTATTTATATCATTATATCTAACTATTCCACCGAAAACACTTTCTCTTGTTTTTCTTCCATGTCCCTCTGGAGTCCTTAGGGCAATAGACAGTTATTTGCAAATGGATGAAAAATGCATCACTCTGTTAAATATAAATACAATTTACAAAAAAAACATAGAACAATCTGCATAATTAAGGCATTAACATATACTCTCTTTGTCATCCAGCATAATAGAAGCAGAGTCAAACTGAAAACACAATCTGCCCTGGTGTTAAAGTGTGGCAGAGAAAAGGCTGTGAAGCAAGACAAATAAATATCAGGTGTTTTTAATCAATAGACCTGAGTACTCAAAGAGTGAGAAGAACAGCATGCAGGAAAAAACCATACTAATAAGAAGATAGAAGGGGGTGCTGGCAAGTTTCACTAACACAGTGGAATAATAGTAGGGTGTCATAAGCCCTAAAGGTCGACACATTCAGCACATGCTGGTAGTCACTAGACTGTGTGATATAGTGGCTAGAGAGTTGGAATGGGATCTTGGGCCAGTCACATGCTGTCAGCCCTAACCTATCTCATCATGGTGAAGATAAAATGGAGTAGTTGAAAATGATGTTGTAAGTTAGGGAGTAAAGCAGAATATAAATATTGAAATAAGTAACTTAATAGAATATTGTGCGACCAACCAATGGGTCAATCCTAACTTGGTTTACTTCACCATACCTGAAGAGCTACCTCTCTCTTTCTGTGAACCCCCCTGCCTACTGTGAACCAGTCAACAAAGGCAAGTGATGGTTCCCATCAAATTAGATATATGATAAACAGAACATCTGTATTTGTTGGAAACATACATAAAGTAGGTGCATGAATGAGCCCACATGTACTGAGTTTGTATGTTCTTAGAAATACCACCTAGTCTTTAGAATGAACTTCTTACAAAGTTAAGGAAGGCAATTTCTCTTTTTTGTTTTCAGACAGGCTATCTAGTTGTCTTTTTTAACAACCTTTTTGACATAGGTGGAGCGCTGAGCCATTTTATTGTGGGTACTGCTGATTATGTATAATGATTACTATTTGATTGGTTTTATTGCAGATTTTGCTTCATTGGGTTGTATTTATTTGATATACTATATGAGATGCCTTGAACAGAGGATAAGGCAGAGACTCCCTCCCTCCCTTCCTTCCTTTTCTTTTCTTTTCTTTTCTTTCTTTCTTTCTTTCTTTCTTTTTTTCTTTCTTTCATTGTGGTTCAAGAATTCAAATACCTTTGTAAACAAAAAGAAAGGTTTGGGCATGGGGACAGAGTGAGGTTAATGGAATTTTTTCATTAAAAACATTCAACACATGCAGTTTTTCTCAGCCTTAGAATAGTTAAAGATTCAGGGGCCCAAATTTCCTTTGTAGTTCTTCACCCTTGAGAGCAAAAAATCCCAGAAACAAATTATTTTTGAAAGGTGAAGGATATTGCTATAGTCTATGCATTCAGTCTCATTCAGGTCTCTATTCCTGTGAGAAGATTTTCCTTGCTTCACTAGTTTCACAAGCACTGTGCTCCCTTCTTGAATGAACCACAGTCTTTGACACATGATACTTCTTGAAACAGAACATGCAAAGTGGACCAAAGCTGCTTTTCTACTCCAAGTCCATGGGTCAGAAGGAGCAGTGATAGATCATACAATCATCCAGATCTCCCAGGTTTCCATAAGTTTCAACCTTTCATAAGTTTGAACCTTGCTAATGATGCCTAAGGAAGGGAAAGCGACATGATGTAGTCTGATCTCATTAGATCTCGGAATCTAAGCAGGGGGTGGTACTTGGAAGGGAGACCACCAAAGAATACTCTGCAGAGGAAGGCAATGGCAAACCACCTCTGCTTCTCACTTGTTTGAAAGCTGTGGTTGCCATAAGTCGGCTATGACTTGGCAACACTTTACACACACAATGATGCCTGGTTAGCCGGACATAATGGATAGACAGATTTGCAACTGCTGCATTCTCAGTGTGCTAAGTAATTTCCCCCTTTCTTTGTAAAAGGTAAAGAATGTATGAGAAAGTGTGGATGGGAAGAGGGGGTGATTCTGTTCCACGACCTGCTTTATCACAGAAGTCAATGGAGAAAAAGACTGACAGTCTCAGAGTGCATCCTAGTTATGAAAAGGAAGATTAGTCATGAAAGACATTATCCATTGTATATTCTTGATCTATGCATTCAAAATTTCAAGAGTTAATTAAGCAAGCAAAAATACTATGTGCAAATTGTTTAAAAGGGCTGAATGCTTTTATGTTCTTTTATTGCCACATTTATGGCCTTGCAAGTGATGATAAAGGTAATCACATCTCATGCTTCAGAGCATCTATGCAAGAGTCATTTTCTTCCCCAAATGCAAAATTTGGCATTACACAATGAGCCTGAATGTATATTGAGTAATTGCTTTCCTCTGAAGCATCCATTACTGGCCACAGGTGAATATAGCACGGTGCTGTGCCTGATCTCTTTTAATAACCTTGAAATCAGTGTTCTAGTGCTTCTTGTGAAAAGTGGAGTGCCAGTGGAATATCTTGCTTAAACCCTTTCCCCCCCTCCAATTGTTATGCAGATTATAGACACATCTCTCAAGTTTTGGGATCAGGCAATGAAAGTGAAAGAATTTGGTCTTCGCCCTGCTTAAACCAACCCTTCACATCTGCTGCTGTTTAAGGTGATAATTTGTCTTATGTGTGACATCCACTCCATTGAGACCCGAATTTACATGAGCAGGTTCAGTATCCAAAGGTTGTCCATTTATAAGGTACCAAGTAAATAATTTTGATAAAGGTCTAGGTAGTACAGAATTATGGTTTCAAGTTTCAGAAGATTAATGTACATAAGAAGCTCACTAGAGGTATCCTTTATCTTTCTCTAAGCACTCACCAGTGAGACAGGTTGTAATTTATTTCCTTCTACTGAAATTCAGTGGAGTCATTCGGAACTATGAGAAAGAATAAAGGGGCTGCAGTTGGAGACCTGGTGGGCTATTTTCTTTCCAGAATGTTTGGGGAGGGCCCAGATTTTATTCCTATATGTTCCAGTATATCACAATCACAGAGTTTTTAAAAGAGAATGGCTCTTATAGACTTTTAGGAAGGACATCAAGGGGCTGCAATCAGGATGCAGATGAACCTGCCCCTGCTGCTCATACTGGTGATCCAAGTATTTGTAGAAGGACGTAAATTTTGGTTCGCCTCAGCCTTAATAGTCTTCCTGATGGCAGCTCTGTGCACAGTCAAAGAGACACACTCCCTGATTTGGGAGGAGATGCTGCATCAAAAAGTAGGTAATATGGCATCCCTGAAGCCAGCACAGCTGTCTGCTCCCTTCTTGGATGATGTGGTGGTATCAGTGATGGAAGGCAATGGATATCTGTATGCTTTGCTCTAGAAGCTGCTTTGCTAGACTCTTGTCATCAGTGTACGAATAGCAAGAGGAGGAAAGGGAAGGACTCTGCACTAGATCATGGCCCCAGAGTCCAGTTCTAAGCAGCATTAGATCTTCTTAGTCCATTAAATCCACGGGACTTGGAAGGAGGTAATTGTACTTAGGGTTTCACTGCAAATAACTTAAAGACATATAGTTGCCCCACCCAACCCAGATTGCCCCTCTCTGATGGATGGGATTCCCTATTATACATGAAGCAACACTACAGTCAGTTTGGTTCTTTGATGAAATCAGATATAGTTTGGATTGGAAGCAACATCTAATGTTATATGAATAGCATCCTAGTCATTAACATTAATTTGGGTTTGGGAAAACAAAGGAAATTAGCATACTGCATCATTTTAAGCCAAATATCGCATAGCTGTAATGGCCACTGCATTTGCTGATTCTGCAGCATCTCCAAATATTAATAAATTGTGATCTATAAACTTGAGACAACAGATCTATAGGAGGCAACAGGGACTTTCCTTTTAAAATACAGGGAGATTTATATGTATGGCCAGCATTCTGTTGCAGGCTTTGCTTTTGGTGGATAACACCATGGCACGTAGCTCCACTGCAACAAATTGGTAGATACTCTGTTTGGGGGCCAATAATATACTAACTCACTGGCTGATGGTCCAAAAGTATACACCAGTGAATCATATACATTAATATAACATTGTTTTACATATACTGTTTTTTAACGTTTTATTTTCCAAGCCACACGTTGGTATAAATGCAGCTTGAACAAACTTGAATTGAATACAGCTCACAGTCTTGCGGCATTTAGAAGATCATGCCCATAATTCATTGCATGAACATGCTGATGCATAGACAAAGGTGAATTAGTTCCAGACAAAAAATGCTTCAATGCTCTATTGAATACTCAATTATTAAACACATAATGGGATCTGTGGTTAGCAGGGCACGGTGAAGATGTGCACAGTCTGCAAATTTTGTTTCTGAAAAGGAATTGTATTGGGCAATATTAGAAAGGCAGACAATGAATATCGTATTTGCTACAGACTCAAAATCATTCATTGGGGCTTCTTTTTGCCCTTACCCTGGATTTTACTCTTTGAGTTTGCTATGCTGTGGTCCATAAACTAGACATTTATTGCATGCATAAACTTTGAATGGGTAGATATTGGAGAGACAAGTATTCTTGAATTAATATGTTCTATATGGGAAAACAAGGTGTTGAATAAAACTGAATAGTGAATAAATTATGTGTTCGGTGAACACATAATTGTGAGATGTTTGCAGGTAACTTATACGCTAACTGATGAGTGCTGGCTATGGGTAACTTATTTGACAACACAAAAGGATTTTTTTTCATGGACTGCATACAAAACATACACCCCCTTTCCAATCATGAATGCTGTCTTTGTGTCATATTAAAGGGGGAAGAAAGATAAATGGCTAGATCCTAATTCCAGATAGGCAGTTTTATTAATCTGTAGCAGCAAAATGAAACAGAAGTCCAGTGGCACCTTAAAGACTAATAACTTTTATTCCAGAATAAGCTTTAATGAGCCAGAGTTCATATCATGAGATGCACTGACGTATACATACATTAGGTCAGTCCATTTATATATATCCAACATGAAGACAGGGCTGGAGACATTACAAAGAGAGGCCAGTTTAAAACAAGATCCAATAAAAAGAGTACTGAATCTTGTTTTAAACCAGTCTCCATGTGTAACATCTCTCCCCATCCCTATCTTAGAGTAGCTCATGACAGTGTACATGGTTTACTCCTCCTCCATTTTATTTTCACAACAACCCTGTGAAGTAGACTGATCTGAGAAAGAGCAAGAGCCACAGTTTAGTATTAGAGCATCTGCTTTGTACGGACATAATCCCAGGTACAATTCCCAGCATCTCCAGTTGGTATTGGAATTGGAATGGTATGTAAAGAGCAACTGACCTAAGGCAGTGAACTTTATCACAGAAGACCCAGACCCCTCCCCACAATTCCTAGTTCAATGTTTGAAAATTACTTACAGTAGTCAAATCCAGCCCAATAACTACTTGCCTGGGGGGGGGGGGGGGGGGGATCAACAAAGACCTAAGAGAATAAAGGCATCTTCACCTGGCACTTAAAATTTTAAAAGGACTTGGTAGGCTCAGAGGTTAAGACGCTGAGCTGCAGACTGGAAAGTTGGTAGCTCAGCAGTTTGAGACCCGTGTGCAGCATGACGGAGTGAGCTTCCATCTCTGGCCCTAGCTCCTGCCAACCTAGCAGTTTGAAAGCAAGAAACTGCAAGTGGATAAATAGGTACTGCTTCGGTGGGAAGGTTACAGCGTTCCATGCACCTCTGTGTCTAGTCATGCCAGTCACATGACCATGGAAAAAGTCTTGGACAGTGCTGGCTCTTCAGCTTGGAAATAGAGTCGGATTTGACTGGCTTTTGAGCAAGGGAAGCCTTTACCTAATAGGAGAATAGCTGGTGGCTGAGTGAAGGATATTACTCATTATTTTTATTTATTATTTGCTTTAATTATATTTATATACCCTCCTTTCTCCCATGCATCCCAAGAGCCAAGATGGGTGCTGCTACTGAGAAGGTCCTGCTTCTTGCAGCAACCTGTCTTAGCTCTGGCAGTGCAGGGAGGAAGGGAAGGTCTGTGAAAAAGATATTGGGAATGTACAGGGTGTTCTAGGAGCCTGATCTCAAATGGCTTGAGATTTTGAAGGTAAGCAGCACTCGAACGCAATGACCTGGTGACAGTGATCCATGCTTTGGTCACCTTGAGGTTGGACTACTGCAATGCTCTCTACATGGGGCTGCCCTTGTCTCAGCTCTGGAGGCTGCAGCTAGTGCAGAATGCAGCGGCCATGTTGCTGATGGGTTTCTCGGCGCGAGACCATATCCAGCCTGTGCTAAGGACATTGCACTGGCTGCCTATAGCATACTGGATCCGGTTCAAGGTGCTGGTTTTAACCTTTAAAGCCCTGTATGGTCAGGGGCCTGCCTACCTAAGGGACCGCCTTTCCCCGTATATTCCCCAGAGAGCACTGTGTTCAGGCACACAACACCGCCTGACCCTCCCCGGCCCTAGAGAGGCCAGGTTGATGACTACCAGGACCAGGGTCTTCTCAGTGGCGGCTCCTCACTGGTGGAATGAGCTCCCAGATGACATCAGGGCCCTGCAGGACCTTTTGCAGTCCCACAGGGCCTGCAAAGTGGAGCTCTTCTGCCAGGCCTTTAACTAGGAGCTGCCACTGGGGGTAGAGGGCCTTGGGAAAGTACTGCGATCAATCAACTGGTGTAAGCTCCTGGCCGTGGGTTTGGAAATTGCTGTATTTTGTTCTGGAAGCAATGATGGTCGCCAAATTTCTGGTGAAATTGTGGAATTTCTGTGAAATTCTGTGAGTCATGTTGGAGGTATATTTTTTAAGTTGTAATTTTATAACCATATTGTTGTGTTTTAACTACTGTGAGCCACCTTGAGCCGGCTAACACTGACTAGGCGGGATATAAATCCCAATAATAAATAAATAATAAATAAATGAATTGGCCCCAGAGGCTATTAGTTATCCAGTGCTGTTTTCTCAAAACTAATGAGATATGTTTCTAAAAGTAGTGCTGTTCAGAAATCTTTATGCCTTTTTTGCACTAGCTGAATCTTCCAGGCTGTCTTTAGAGGCAGCCCCATGTAGTGTGCATTACAACCTGAGCTGGCCCACCTATCCAAGTTGGCAAAACATGCTACATACTACAGAGAAGTAGTACCTCTGTGTGCTGATCCAGAACTTCAGAGTTGCCTTTTCAGAGGGAGCACACCCCATCAAGGACATGCTGACTCCTCAGTTCCTGACTAGCTACACTTTTCTAGGGATGCCAGCCTCCAGGTGGGACAAGGCAATCCCCTGGAATTACAGCTTATCTTCAGCCGACAGAACTGTACAGATATCTCCAGACTACTAAATTCCTCTGGAGAAAATAGATGCTTTGAAGGGTGGACTCTATGGCATTGTACCCCACGGAGGTCCATGTCCTCTCCAGGGCTGATTCCGCACCAATGGTTTGCCCTCTGTTCCCCCCGAGTCTAATTGGCCTGATTCTGTTGAGGGAGTTCCGCATCTGTCGCCTTGCACCGAATATAGCATCCACCCATTTTGGGAAACAGGCATGCTTTTTCCTCCCTTTTCCGCCCTGGAGTGAGTGGGTTTTTTTGCCCCCCCCCCATCGTTGTGTTATGACATCATGACACAACACTGATCCATCGTTGTTGTGTCATGGTGTAGTAATGCAATGATGGGGGGGGGACAAAATCCGCTCGCACCAGGGCAGGAAAGGGAGGGGAAAGGGAGAGGAGAGGCAGGGAAAGGGAGGGAAAGAAGCAGAGGGGCATTAAAGGGGTGGAGCAAGAAACCCCAATTTGCGACTTCCCCACTAGAATGCCCCGACTTCAACCCCGTGGCAACCCCCTCTGAAAATCCCTGAAATTGAAGATCTGGGGGGAACGAGGATTAGATTCGGGCCAACTGCTGAGCCGGGGCAACAAGTGAGGAACTGTTGCTCTGCCGGGGATTTTATTGGGGGATGACACCGGGGCAACCACTGGTGCGGAATCGGCTCAGGCTCCATCCCCAAATCTCCAGGAGTTTCCTCTCCTGGATCAGGCAACCCTACCCTCCCATTCCCCACCAGGGCCCATACCTGGCAACCCGACTTTTGACCAACAGCTCTTCTTTCATATTTCAGTTGAATTTCAGTTTATTTACCCATTCCTAGCCTATTACCACCTCCAATATTCAGAAAATCCACCGTTGTGGACATCGGGGCACCATTGTCAATGGAACTCATAACTGTCAAGAGGCCAAGGAAGAATCAACACAACTGTTGCTCTCCTGGAGAAATCTGTCCATCAGGATATTCAAGGCAGCTTCATTTCCAAAACCAAGCCTGGAAATGGATTGAAATATACCTAGAAATATGAATCAATCAAGGATGCCTGGATGACGCCTGGAGGTGTTTTCCACTAGTCTCTGCCTTAAAAGGAGTTATTCACAGGGGTCATTTTGAGCAGGAACGTGCAGGAACACCATTCTGGGAGTAACAAGCCCAGGAGTGGGCACATATGGTGATGGGCTGTGGAAAAAAGCAAAAGCATACTAACTTGATCTGAATTTCATGCTTGTTGTAGAGTAGCTTCCCTGCAAGAGCAAAGGAAACCTAAAGTGTCTTTAGTCAAAGTGCAAAGCTGGCTTGCCAGTTCTGAGTTGGGAAATACCTGGAGATTTTTGGGGTGGAGCCTGAGCGGTGGATGTTGCCTTCTGACACCCTTCCAGTGATGTCAGGAAGTTTGGCATAATGAGCTCCTACACCTCTTTTTCACCCTAGATATTCCCTTTCTGTTCCAATGTTCAACTTTACATCCCATGTCAGTTACTGATATTTGATCTCCTCAGGGGTTATTTTACCAGCATGTAAAAGACTTATCAGTGGTGGAGCCTACATTCTTCAGCTTGGACCTTTGAGATGATAAAAAGACATTTAAGGGTAGGTACATAATGTGGAGTAACTTCTAGCCTAGAAGTTCTAGGATAATAAAAATGTTTGAGATTTAAGTAGCAGTTTTCTTTTCCCAGAAGTGAGCTTAACTTGTTAGCAAGAAACACTTCAGACTATATTGTCATGGATTATGTTTACAAATGGGTTTTGCTGTTACAGAAATCGATGACTTCGAGATTTGAAGACCTTTTCTGTTGCATTAAAAAAAACTCAAGAGAGCTGGCCACTAATTTTTTTTATGATGTCATCAACTATATGAGATGTAACAAACTTCCTTGTACCCTGGAAATGTGTTGTGGAATGTCATTATCTTGTCTGATGTGATATAAAGCAAAACTACACAGTTAACTCAGGCTTTCCTGTTTGGAGAGAGGGAAAACAAACGTCTAAGAATGAATGCAGCAAGAAATATTCAGTTCCACATACAATTGAAGCCATAGTATATATTACCAATAATATATCTGAAAGCACTGAAAGAAATTGTTGATTCATTCCATCTGGGGATACTGTTGTCAAGTAGGACTGCAGTGTCTCTGTACTGCAGACCTTGAAAAGCACAGTGAATTTCTGTAAATGATGATTGCCATTGTGGCACCATGCAGGCCTTTTCCTTAATAGGTCTCCTGTTAATACCCAGCAGTGTGCTTTTATTTATTAAAGTATATAACTTACCCAGCTTGACACCATCCAACTTGTGTCCAAATAAAGAGGCGTCAAAAACTGGTGCCCCCACTGAGGCTTTGGCAAGCACATTTCCAGAACTGGAAAAATTCTGCACTTTCTGCTTTTCAAAGTTGGTACTTGGTGCACGGAAGCACATAAAGAAGCCATTCTCAGTCACTCTTGAAGAATCTATGATAGCGTTGACATGGTTTCAAACATTCTCTGTGAAAACAGAACTTTATCAGACTTCCCAGGTTATAGTTAAGGATGTTGTATGTTTGTGTTAAGGAAGGAGGTGAAAAAAATGCCAATATTTTTAAGAGTTTGACTTATAACATGCCTCTTAAAAAGATCAACTGCCAGCATGCAGTAGACTTTGTATTTATTATCATAATAACATACAGTATCACACTTATATTGCATAAGCATACATAACTCAGTATTTCTGGTCATATATAGTATTTATGCTATTCACAACAGACTTATTTTAAACCTTTTCCTAACTTATTACATTTTTATATGAATAAATATGTGAATTTGAACATTTCTGCAATATCCCAGATACTGGGTTGAGAGTGTTTCTGCTGACAGAAGGGTTTCTGCCTCCTCTTCTGCTGCAGCCCCAAATGCCCCAGATCCAAATGCTCCCATGTCCACCATGATAGCATATTGGGGTGCAGTGGGAGGTAATTTATTTTTATTTATTTTTCGGATTTATATCCCGCCCTCCCCGCAAGCGGGCTCAGGGCGGCTCACATGGGCCCAAGGCCTAATCAGTACATTAAAACCTATAAAACCAATTAAAACACATGCACAATAAATACAGTTAATACATATTAAACACTTCCACAAGTATAACATCTGATGGCAACCCAAAAGCAAGTCCGACCCCCCCCCCCCCCGCCACCATTGCCAGGACCGTGCCAGACCAGGGATACATCATAGATGGTTAGAATGATGGGTGATATCACCAGTATCACCGATGTCACCGGTGGCAGCTCCTATTCAAAAGCCTGGCAGAAGAGCTCCGTCTTGCAGGCCCTGCGGAACTGCATTAAATCTCGCAGGGCCCTGATCTGCTCCGGGAGCTCATTCCACCAGATAGGAGCCACCACCGAGAAAGCCCTGGTCCTTGTTCTGGCAAGTTTAGCGTCCTTGGGGCCAGGGACGCACAGTCGATGTTCTGATCCCAACCATAGTGCTCCCTAAGGTATGTTGGACCCTGGCCATATAGGGCTTTATAGGTAAGAACCAGCACTTTGAAGCGAACTTGGTATGCTATAGGCAGCCAGGTAAGGCAGTTACATTCCACTGCCAGAAGTTCTTGTGTCTGTGTAAATGTTCCATGGGATCCCAGCCCTTA
This sequence comes from Lepidodactylus listeri, assembly GCA_029233225.1. Classification (NCBI taxonomy): domain Eukaryota; kingdom Metazoa; phylum Chordata; class Lepidosauria; order Squamata; family Gekkonidae; genus Lepidodactylus; species Lepidodactylus listeri. Next base: position 49,154,886 of record JARCFY010000005.1, on the reverse strand, counting down.
TTTAACTACATATCACTTGGACTAGTGTTGTGTTTCCTCTCCAGGATTCTCCTTTAGACTCTTTGCAGTGGCTAGTCTTTACCTTATCTGTATCTCATAAATATTTTCTGGAAATTAAAAATGCAAAATAGGGTAGCTGGATACATTTATGCTGGACTGAAGCCGGATAACATGGGATTTCAGCTGTGATTTTTGCATGTGTGGATACTGTGAGCTGGTTTTTCTAATTTTGATTTGCCGGTATGAAGTGATCTTTGACTTGTGTAGCTCACTAGTTTATGGCTCAATCTTTATCAATATTCTTCCCTGTCTCAGTTACCCACATTTTGCATTGAAATGTTCATCTCACCTTGCTGAAACTGAAAATTGGCCCCAGGGGTGGGGGACTCATTGTAGGTCCAATCAAAAATAATCCAAGAGATTTTTGACTGAGACAGAAAATTTAAATGGTAACCCTCATGTAAAATAAGTATTTCAATAGCCAACAACTTGCTGTCCTATAATGGAAGAACCTATAGAACTGTCAGTGGAAGAGCCAGTCTTGAAACCAAAGGTTCTATTTAGATTTCACACTCTCATTGGCTGATACTAACAGTAACTTTTGTCTTGTATCACTGTGCAACAGTAGGGTATTGGATAATCTGCCTCAGCTGTGCAATTAGGTGATTTAGATGCAGTCTCCATCAGTACAGGATAAGCAGCTCCCAGTTGTCAGAAAAAATGTTAACAAGGCAGTACATTTTTGCTTAAAAATATATGATCATGTTTGCTAATTCAGTCAAAAACATCCTTCTAGTCATCTCTCCGTTGCTGGAAGTCCCTTCTGCCTGACCTGTTTGATCTGCTAGCACCAAATGGCCCATCATTTTCTCTACATTAAAGGACAATCAAAATGTGCTGCAGGTTCTGTGAACATTTATTCACATGTATACCCATTATATAAAGAGTGGGAGTGGGAGGTCTGTTTTTTTCAAAAGCTTTCCCTTCCCTTGAAGTATCTCACTGCACCCCATCGTTTGAAGCATTGTTCCTATGGATTCAGCCACTTCTGGTACTGAAGTTGGGTTAGGGAGCCAGTGTGGTGTAATGGTTAAAGTGTTGGACTAGGATCTGGGAAATCAAGGTTCAAATTCCCGCTTGTATCATGGAAGCTTGCAGGGTGACCTTGGGCCAATCTCAGCCTAATCTACCGCACAGGCAGGGCTCTGTTGGGGCCGGGGCGCCCCCCACTCACTCTTCCCGGCAGCGGCAGGCCGCCGCCGGCCCAGGGAGAACCTCCTTCCCTCCCCCCCCCACTCAAACTCCCAGGGCCGCGGCAAGCGCTGCTGCCCTGGGAGAAGCCCCAGGAATGTGAAGCTCCGGAGAGAAGCTCCGGGGAGTCTGTGGGGTGCCCTTTGGGAAGCCCCTGGTCTCTCCCCAGCCGCTCTCCCCAGCCGCCTTCTCCCCACTCGGGCAGCTTTCCTGCTGGCGGAGTGAGGGGTTCCTGAGGTGGCTCGCCGCAGGAGAATCCCTCGGTGAGGGTCCTCTGCTTCCCGGCTGTGGCGCTTCCTGCCTCGGACTCTCCCTCGGCTGCCTCTCACCGTGACTCGGAGCGCGCCCCCCTTTTTGGCGGGAAAGGCGCCCCCTCCCCTCAGGGCTGGCCAAAGGGCATGGCAGATGATGACGACGGGGTGACCCCTTCGGGGACCGACCCTCCGACAGTGGGCGACCTCTCCCTTACCCTGGGCAACCAAAACCCAAGGAAAGACGTGCCCTTTGGCGCTGAGTCGTGGAGGCTGCTCGTGCCGCCGCCGCTCTGCTCGCGGTGGCTACTTCGCACTTGCACGACTCCCTTTCGGCTGTCTGTGGCCGCCAACCACACCAAGGATTTTTACAGGCTCCAACTACGCGCCACAACCCAGGTATTACTCTGCGAGCGCTAACATCACGCACGAGCGCAGCTCTTAGTAGTCAATGGCCGTGGCCGGGGGATTTATTATGCTAATGAGCAGGGGCAGTCTGGGGAGGGAGGTGGTTCCTGGGGAAGAGCCGGCCATTGAGAAAACCAGCGCTGTCCACTCCCTTCTTCTGTTCTCTCTCTCTTGCTTTCTACTCCGTTTCCCTCAGGGCAGAATGAATAAGACTGACTGTTTTAGACAAATGGGAGCGCCCTTGAAGGAGAATTTGCAGTCCTGCACTTTTTTCTCTAATTATGCAATGAAAGATTAAGCAGACCCGCAAAAGAAGAGAAGGGAAGCCCCTGTGAAATGATGTGAACAGGAAGCCTTTAGTTCATTCATCACCTCCATAAGGGCTGTAACAAGAGCTAAATCACCATCTAGGAGAAAGAAGTTGGGTTATATACCCACAGCTGAAGAGCAAGGAAGCCTCTGAGGCCTAGACGGTAGGCAGAGCAAAAGAGGACTGAATAGCTGCCCTTTAGTGCCACTCCTTCCTTCTTCCCCCGGGGTTTTTAACTGAGGGATTCTGTCTTTTTAATGGTCTGTTTTGAGCCCCAGGGCTTTTGGATCCATATCCTTGTAGGCTGTTGAATGTTGTTTTAGGCAGATTTTTTGTCCCTGGCTTATTGCTTCTTTACTGAAATAGCTTATGCTGTTCTTTTCATTGTATGGGTTAGTTTTTGGTTTTTTTTACTTTATGAGTCTCCTTGAGCAGATCTTGGCCTCTCTTATTTATGGGACCACCTCTGTTCCTGTGCTCCACCACTACTACTGCCCTCAGATCAGTAGAGGGCTGCTATAGGTGCCCACCTGCAAATGGGCAAAATCAACCACTGCCCACACAATATGTGCTTTCTCCATGGGGCTCCTGCCTTGTGGAATGGCTGGCCTGAAGAGGTCAAGAAAGCTCCCCCTCTCCTAGTTTTCTGCAAACTATGCAGTGAACTATTCAGGAGGGCTTTTCTGTGCAGGTAATAAGGCTGCACAGTACAAAATGCTCTACAAACGTTCCTGGATAAATGACTGGGACTTGTGGTCTTTACTGCTGTATATAGAACATTTTAAGTTGGATCCTATTATGTAATTTCTGTATCTCTTAGTGTGTCATGTTAATATTTATGCTATGCTTCAGTTTCTTTCTGGTGGTTCCAGACTTCTGATATCCTAATGCCCAAGCAAGAGGGGGGAGGAAGGGAAACGCTGGCCCCAGTGAGGGGGAGAAGCGCCCCCCCTCCTTCCTTCCTTCCTTCCTTCCTTCCTTCCTTCTCTCTCTCTCTCTCTCTCCCCACCTACCTACCTGTTCCTCCCTCCCTCTCTCCCTTCCTTCCTTCCTTCTCTCTCCCCCACCTACCTACCTACCTTCCTGTTCCTTCCTTTCCCCCTTCCTTCCTTTCTCCCTTCCTTTCTTCTCTCTCCCCCACCTACCTACCTTCCTATTCCTTCCTTTCCCCCTTCCTTCCTCTCTCTCTTCCTTTCTTCTCTCTCCCCCACCTACCTACCTACCTGTTCTTTCCTTTCCCCCTTCCTTCCTTCCTTCCTTCCTTCCTTCCTTCCTTCCTTCCTTCCTGTTCCTTCCTTCCTTCCTCCCTCCCTCCCTCCCTCCCTTCCTTCCTTCCTTCCTTCTCTCTCTCTCCCCCCCACCTACCTACCTTCCTGTTCCTTCCTTCCTTCCTTCTCTCTCTCTCCCCCCACCTACCTACCTACCTTACTGTTCCTTTCTTCCCCCTTCCTCCCTTCTCTCTCTCTCCCCCCCACCTACCTACCTACCTTACTGTTCCTTTCCTTCCTTCCCCCTCCCTCCCTCCCTCCCTTCTTGCCTTCTGACATACTGCCGATGACATCAGGGATGTGTGGCCTTTTGACACTTCCGGTGACGTCAGGGGGTGTGGCATATGCAAATAAGTTATGCTAATGAGCTCCTGCACCTCTTTTTTTACGAAAGGACCCCTGCGCACAGGGTTGTTGTGAGGATAAAATAGAGGAGAGCAGAATGGTGTAAGCCATTTTGGGTTCCCATTACGGCAAATTGTTGGATGCAAAGTAAAAATTTTAAAAAAGATTTTATAGTTTGGGTAACAGGGAGGCAGACATGGATACTATTTAAGTCATCTCAGCCTCAGACACTAAATAAAATAGACTTCCAACCTCTGTTTTACATGTGATTAAATGTGTGTGTGTATATCTCCAGGGGTCTGGCCCTACAATTTTATATTTTGTATGAATAAATTAAAAATTATATATATTTATCCACCTGAATAATTGTTACAAATCTGGAATGTTTAGTACAAAAATATCCCACATGTTTCTCAGAAACAGATCTTCTCTTAGAAGGGAATTTGTGAGGTGAACAGAACTTAATTGGCCGAATCTCTGGCCAGAAGCCTAAAGCATTTGTCTTCTCTGTTTGCAGCCATTTCTGACAAGAAAAGATCTTCTGAATAGTCCAGACTAATTTAGGAAAGAAAAAGAAACAGTGAACGAGACAGCAATAATTGAGAAAGTGATGTGCCCCTTGATGTGTTGCATTGCAGGCCTGACTTGTAATGAGGGAAACTGAATGAATACCATCATATTTAGAATAAAGTCATTTTGCAACAATGTTCAAGAAAGGGCTAAACAAATGAAGGGAAAATTAACAGTATTCATAAAATTAATCTATTTAGAATAGAGGAGTAAAATAAGAGAAAGGAATATGAACTTTTCAAGAGAAAACGGAGGCATGCAGCCAAGGAATACCAGTTCACCCTCATCAACACGACGGGTAATGCCCTGTTTCTGTCACCCATACTTCTTCCTTTCTTGCTGTCTTTTGGAGAGGTCTTGATACTCTCATATGCATGATCATACATTCCACCCCCCTCATTTCCCTCACCCCTACCCAAGATCCTCCTCACCCCAAAATTGTAGACCCTAACTTCAGTCTGTGTTCTTCATCCTTCAATTTTTTCCCCATATCCCTGCTCTCTCTTTCTTCTCCTCTTCCTTCCTTCTTGATTCGTCTAATTTGTGGCATGGCTTCATGGCAATATAATACAGGATTATCATGGTGTCAGTGTGGTCACTAATATATAAGCATGTAGAAAAAGCCCAGCAGGAACTCATTAGTATAATAGGCCACACCCAAAAGCAGAAACTCATTAGTATATTAGGCCACACCCCTGACAGTGCAGCTCCCTCCCAGGATCAGTTTCTACTGGTGCCCTGCAGTTTGTGGGCCGCCTGGGGAACCCGAGGAGGAGAGGCAATTTAAACTGCCTTCCCTCCCTGGATCGGCTTGGCTTCCCCAGGTGCCCCACAGCTTGTGAGGCGCCTGTGGAACCCAAGGGGGGGGGCTGTAGGTATGGCCAACTCAGAAGCCAGCCGGAATTCCATTCCTGTGTATTCCTGCCCAAAAATAGCCCTGAGCATGACACCATATGCCTTGAACTGTTGACCCCTGTGAGTAGGCAAACAGTCTAATCCCTGCAATAGCTGATAGGCCTTTGTAGTCTTTGAGTGGTAAAGTGCTTGTGGTTGTACTCTCTTGTTCTCCATGTATTATCTCCAGAGCTTCCAGCCATATGGCCTAGTACTGAAGGACCAATTATGGAGCTGTAACATACATAGATTCGGGGATCAAAAGCAATGTTCTCTCTAAATTCCACAGTGTTGTGAGCAAAAATTCTACCTCATGAGCAACAAATGCTGGTATCATTAAAGTTGTGAGCAAGTCTACATTTGACTATTGCATACTTTAGTCTTTTAGATTATTTCCATCACCTTGTAAAAATCTCAGAATGAATTCTTTTAAACTGAATTTAAACTATATTTGGGCTGCGGTCACATGGCCCCTTTAAATCCGGGAGCACTCCCAGATTTCAAGGGGCCGCATTTTTCTACTGCGGGTTGGGATGTGTCTACACATCCCAACCCCTGTGGCGGCAGAAGCAGCGGCGGTGGCTGCGGAAGAGGCAGCTGCAGAAGAGGCGGTGAAGGAGGCGGCCGCGCCGGCGGCAGAAGCAGCGGAAGCGGCGGCTGCCACAGAAGAAGCGGTGGCTGCAGAAGAGGCGGCGGAAGAGGCGGCCGCGCCGGTGGCAGAAGCAGTGGCGGTGGCCGTGGAAGAGGTGGCTGCAGCGGCGGCAGAAGCGGCGGCAAAGGACCTGCCAACCACCTGGTAAGTTTGCCCCCCCCCCCCTTTACACTTGAGCGCTTAACTGCCCAAGTGTAAAGGGGGGGGAAATGGCCAACAGGACAATCTGGACAGCCCTGCTCTCACAATGATTGCGAGAGAGGGCTGTCCAGATACCTCAAATGCGGGTTCCTCCCACGACTCCCAGGAAAACTGTCGATTTTCCCGGGGTCGGAAAATGCGGGAGGAACCCACATTTGAGCCCGCTTCGGTGCGGGACTTTTTGTGGCCGTTGTAGACGCCCCTTTAAATGCGGGAGGAAATAGCCCTTCCTCCCGCATTTAAGGGCCGTGTGACTGCAGCCTTGGTGTAGTGGTTAAGAGTGGTGGAGTCTTATCTGGAGAACTGGGTTTGATTCCACACTGCTCCACTGGGTGACCTTTCATCAGTCACAGTTCTCTCAGAGCTGTTCTCCCAAGAGTAGTTCTTTCAGAGCTCTCTCGGCCCCACATACCTCACAGGGCGTCTGTTAGGGGGAGAGGAAGGGAAGGCAATTGTAAGCCGCTTTGAGACTCTTCGGGTAGTGAAAGTTGGGGTATAAAAACCAACTCTTCTTCTTTTTTCTATATTTTAAGAACACTTTAAACATTATAAGAGAAAACAGAATCAAGTCCAATTTCATTATAGAAAATATTGTCCTCTATGGGGGTAGATCAGGCCTCCAGAGAACAGGTTTACCCTCCTCTTTCCACTACATTGGTAGACCTGGCCTCCAGAGAACAGGTCTACCCTCCCCTTTCCACTATATTGGTAGACCTGTTCTACCACTATATTGGTAGACATGTTCTATATTGGTAAACCTGTCCAGAGAACAGGTCTACCCTTCCCTTTCCACTATATTGGTAGACCTGTTCTCTGGAGAACATGCCCCAGTCCACCCTATTTGTGGACCTGGCTTCTGGAGAACAGGTCTACTTGCCCCAGTCCACTATATTTGTAGATCTAGCCTTGGACTGTCACCCTGCGCTGAGTCTTAGAAAACATACCAGCAGTTTGGGGGGGGGGGGTCTTGGAGTCTTTTTTTTTTTTTTTAGTGAAATTACAATTTACAGGTCAAGTATAACAGATGTGGAATGATCACTGTCAGAATCCTGCCTAACCAAACAAACAGCAATTTGCTTAAATGTTATCAACCTGCCCATACTACTTATTTATTCAAATATTTATATCCCACTTTTCCTGTGACTCAAGGCAGCTTTCAAATCATAGTGAAAAACATAACGGGTGTGCAAAAAAATACCTATTTTTTTCTGGATCCATTATAGCCTATGGGGACCATTATAGTCAATGGGGACAAATGATCTGGGGGGATCTGGGACTCAAGGGGGCTGTTTTTTGAGGTAAAGGCACCAAATTTGCAGCATAGCTGCTGGTGCCTCTCATCACCCCTCATTTCAAAAAAGATTGAACCAGGGGGTCCAATTCTATGGGCCCCAGAAGGAAGTGCCCCCATCCTCCATTGTTTCCAAAGGAGGAAAAAAATCCTTAGTGTGAGCAGAAGCTTAAAATCCCTGAGGTGGAAATAAAATTTTGTGTGCCAGCTCCCCCAGCACAGCTTAGAGTGAACTCTGATCACAAGGCATGTGTGGGGGATGTTGAGAAGAGCTAGTCACATATATGTGCACCTGAGACAAAACAGTGAGATGACCAAGCTCAAGGACCAATAGCCTGGGCCAAGAAGCTATTTCATGAAGTGAGTCTCTAGTTTACAGAGTCCTCTTGACCCATTCATTACAGTGTATTTTTGTATCTATCTGAAGCCCAGCTGCAAGATTAGTTGTGACTAATCAGTATTGCTTCAGCTAATAAACAAGATACTTTGTTCATTAAAAAAATATTCTAGAATATTTTTAGAATGTTATAAATATTTGTCATGTGTTCTGGCTGAGAAACCTTTCCCTGGCAACATTTTTTTCAATATAAATATTCTTTCTCAATCTGTTCTTTGCAACACCTGTATTGTACGTTTCCCTACATACAGCAAACAGCAGCTGGGGACTGGGCAAGCAATGCAAGAAAGGTTTAAGAAATTCCCAATTAAGAAAGACTGCTTTCCCAATCAAAATTCCATGCATCTTCTCCAGATGTGGGATTGGACAACTATTTCTTTTCAGATGGGCTGTTACCTGCCCCTGACTCCCATTCTGATATGAATCCCCTTATACCTACATCAAAATATATATTTATAAAACCCCCACTTCTAGAGTTTAGTCCAACCTAGGGGACCAGAGTTCTGGGATAGCAATATGATGACCAAGGAAACATCTGCTTCCTGAGATTTTTATCTCATTCATCACACATAGGGCTGGGAATTGATAAAGTAATGAACCAGGACATCAGGGGCCAATCCTATTTCTATCTTGGTTTGAATTTTGTTCACACTTCTTGTGATGAGCCAGTAATACTAGATTCCTGCCAGTCTTCGACTGAGGTAACTGTTCAGTAACTGAAAAGTTAGACTCACTGAACTTATATCTGATGAACAATAAGGCCTGTTGTGGGAATAAATACAACTTGGTTTACATGCCCCCCCTTGCTATCTTCCCACCCCTACCCCTTGGCATTCAATCGTTCCCCTTTGATGTATTCCCACCCACCCCCAGCCATTTTGGGGGAAAGTGCATCTCTATTTTATTTTACTTGGGTCTATATATCCTTGATTGAGAACAGGGTTTTTTTTTCATGGTAGTGGAAGGGGGGGCTGCTTCAACCACTCCTAAGCTCTTTCCATTTCCATTTCATTTTTAAGCATGAACAAGATTGGGGGAGGGGGATGCAGATCAGAGGCCTTTTAAAATTTCCCTTTGCCCTGTGTGCAGCCCAGAGAGAACATTGGCAAGAAATGTGCACTCTGTACATGTTCATGCTCTTCATTTTGCTGTTACTTAAAATAGTGTGGTACAGTTTCAAAGGGGCAACCAACTGGGATGTATAAAAGGAAGGACAGGATTGCCCATTGGAAACAATGGGAGAGGCTTGAAGGAGCACTGGGGATGATGGGGGCCAGGAATGCCAAATGTCTTGCATGGGCTCCACTAAAATGCATTGCAGCACAAAAAAAAGCTGCAAAGAAAATGTGGAATGGTTTTTCCATTGAGGTTTTTGGGCCCAGGTAGACTACTCTGGGACTGGAATGACAGCCCCCAGACTGGAAAGACAATCCCTAGGAATAGAATCTGTGCTCTGGGTCTAGAATGACAGCCCCCAGAGTGGAATTACAGTCCCTAAGAAGACAATCTGTGCTCTGGGACTGGAATGAAAGCCCCCAAAGTGGGCTTTCCTTAGCAATAGAATCCTTAGCAATAGAATCTGTGCTGTGGGACTGGAATGACAGGTCACAGAGTGGAATAACTGGACAGCCCCTGGGAATAAACTCAGTGCTTTGGGACTGGAATTACAGGTTGCAAAGTGGAATGACACCCCCTGGGAATAGGCTCAGTGCTCTGGGACTGGAATGACAGCCCCCAGAGTGGAATGACGGCCCCTAGAAGTAGCAGAGGTATTCTGGGACTGGAATGACAGCCTCAGAGTTGAATGATAGTCCCAGAATACTTTTGCTAATCCCAGACACTGTCATTCCACTCTGGGGACTGTCATTCTAGTTCCAAAGCACTAAACCTATCCCCAATGGCTGTCATTCCACTCTGCAACTTTAGAAGCTGCAGGGATTACATGATTAACATGGCTACTCCTCCTATTTTTTATATGTACTTTCTCTTCCTTCAGAATCCTGATATTTTCCTTTGAATTGTTTTCAGTCCCACCATTCCATTCAATTTGCCATGGATAGATTTGTAATTAGAAAGAGCACAGTCCTTTCTAGTGCAGTTAAAGTTGTATTTCAGCAGTCTGAAGATCATTTGTTGAAGCCAAATGTGCTTTGCAAGATGAACCTGAAAAACAGAAATTAACCATGCACAGGAATGCAGTCATTTCCCATTAACTTAATTATATGATATATTTTATTAATAATTTGTTCTGAATGCCTGTGGTTTTAAGGTGGAGTTTCTAAGAAGTGTGCTAAGTTGGCAAGGTATATAAAATCCTAGGTGGTATAACTGAGTTTTCTTTTAGATAGTGACAATGGCCTGTGATGTTACTGGATCCCCCCTATGATGTCACTGGGTCCCAGTTCTTTTTTATTATTTTAATAGAATTTTTTAAAATTTTCAGACAAACATAACAAATAACACATACATACAAATATGAGAGTTATACTGGTAATATATCCTTTAAACTACCTCAGACATATCTAACTGCCATTTTTGCTGGTATATTTACTACCTAAGCACCCTTTAAGCAATACTCTGCTGTTTTTCTATAGATCTGTCTTTGACTTTTGCAACTCCATAGATTAACATATTTTCTAGTAATTACTTTCTCATCTAAGCATTCTTCAATAATTTGAATATCATTCTCCTGCTTCTAAAATCTTTACATCAAATTAAAATTTCCATGATCGGTCTAAGTATAATGCAAAAATACAGAAAGCTTATTTCATTTTGAATTTATACCATTTGTTATATAATTTTCAATATCATCTTCACCAATCGCTATCAAAGTGTTTGTAAATTATTGTCTCTTATATGTCTAGTTACCACTCAATTTATAAGCATCAGATGTCATTTTCAATATTACATAGCCAACCTTAACAAATACATAATTTTAACCAATCCCTCAGTATAGCCTTAGGTTTGTAAATTATAATCCCTTCTACAGGTCTAATTACCACTCAATTTATAGCATCCAATAACAGAGCTTTAACCAATCCAAGCCAGTAATACAAATCAAAGGGTTCCTAAACTCATTTTTATTTATAAAGCTTGAATCTCTTCCTTTTTTTCTGAATCTTTCACTTTAGTATAATCTTAAATCTATGTTGTTCATCCATGTAAATAAAGAGGTTTTCCCTTAATTCTCATCTTCCATATTTCACTGTTGAAATGTTTGTAAGTTCCATGTTGCATTTCTTTTAGAGCTATTTTTCCCTTAAAAACATTAAAAGCTCCAGTTTTTTAATAGTTTGCAGTTGCTTTGTTGTAGTTCTCGAAATCCCTGTGTTTTCTCTGTTTTGATGAGTTTTTTCTTCCACAAGGTCCATCCAATTGCGTGAAGCCTTGCACCAATTCCTGAACAGTTTCAGGTTGTGCTGGTAGAGTCCGCCAATGATCCTGAATGGAGATAAAGATCTTCTCTAATGCCAAGCTGACATCTTGTGTGATTCTAGAACTCAGTTCGTCGCAAAGTGTCTGTATCCAGTAGGTGTCACCAGGGCTATCTCTAGACATGTCAGCTGGCATTTTTTCCACTGCAGCTTGCATTGTTTTTTAAATAGTATCAGCATTTTCCTGATAACAGTTTCTCCGGACAGGTTCTCATGCAAGAATCTCTCAACACAAATCAGGCGGCCAATTGTTGTTATAATGGCATTTAGTCAGGGTAGTTTTTGGAAATTTCAGTGTGAAACTTGGTGGTTAGAGTACTATTTTAGTATGTAGTTCAGATTTAAATGTCTCTCTTTCTTTTTCTCAAAGGCGATCTGTATTCCTTTACTGAAAAGTAACCTCTATCAAAATTGTTTGCCTTACCATTAACATCAAAGAGAGGCACCTCTACAAATCATTAATCTCTTTGGCCATTGCCAAATAATAGACTCCCCAACAGATGATTTATGGCAAAGGCTAATCAGCTTGCGCCTCTATTCAGCTCTTAACAGTACAGCATGATGTCATGATTAGTTGTTGCAAGGCAGTAAGTTTCAATCTATATAACTTTCTTCCATTCTATTTAAGGGTGGGAAAAAATTATAGTTTTCTTGTATAAGCTTAAACAAACACCTCCCTTTGCCCCAGAGATTAATTATCTCAACATACTTATCACGAGTCTTATCTTGTTTTGATGGGTTCACGTAGAGAAAGGGGGAGAATTCCATCTCTTCTTTCTGTTTTAAAAATTTTAAGGGGCTTATTCAAAGAAATCCTCAGGTTCTTTGATGTTGCTATCACAAGTACTTATGGCACGTGTCTTCATTGGTATGGGTGAGGCTCTAAAACTCTCTTGTTTGGAGTGTTCATATCTGGTTGCTGTTATGCTGCCATAACTGCATCTTCTCCATTCTCTGCTTCTGGAATGATTCAGAGCTTCCAACCACTTGTTGCCTCAAGTGGAGGGGGGACAAATCAATTCTCTTGCTCCAGACCTCCTAGTGGGGTTCGAGGGTCCCCAAAACTCCCCTAAAAAGAATGAAGAATCAGTCGTAGCCAGGAGCAATTCCTGGTAGTGACTGTATCGATGCTCCAAAGCTCCTCCCCTTCCTGGGTCCCAGTTCTTTTAAGGACCTAACATAGCAACACCTCTGGCTCAGCCCCAGCCCCCCCCCCGAAATTGAAAGTCTATGCCCCAGTATCTATCTATCTATCTATCTATCTATCTATCTATCTATCTATCTATCTATCTATCTATCATAGACAGCAAAGAGGTTGGAATAAAGGGAAGGAACCCTAATACTAATGCCTGTCAACATTATAACTTTTGTCTAAAACTGCTATCCCATGTATTTATTGGGGCATAAGCCCCGCAAGTAGTGTAGAACTTACTTTGGAGTAAACACGCATATGATATGATGTAGTGATGAACCCATATGGTAGATAAATAAAATAAATTAAGCAATCATTCCTGATAGGAGAATTGCTCTTAAAATAGATTATACAAAACATACAATAAATAGCTGAAATATACTGAAATTTCTCTCATGCAAATTTCCTACAATGTGAAACTCCTTTAAAAAGTCTATGAGGCTTAGAACTGACTGCAGATGGAACAATAAACCTGTATGTGAACTGCAGCCTTCAGCATGCAGGTGGGAGTTTACATGCTCATAGGCACCCTCTCTCTCTCTCTGTATGTGTGGGGGTGTTTTATAGCCCTACATATAGGAAACTTGAGGTCCAGGCAAAGGGATCTATCTAATTTAGCCTTAGCCAAGTATACTAGCTTTCTATGTGGAGGGAATTCTTTTGTATGAAGGACCACCATGTCACACCCATCTGCTGACTGAAGTGGTGCAGTCCAGATAAAGTTTACAGCCCTGTCTCCTGTTGTGAGAACTGGGCCTTCGTAATAGGTTTCATTGTGGACGCAGTTTATTTGAGCTTTTATATCAGAATAGAGGAGGAATCCAGGAGTACTAAGTGGTGCAATAAATCTTGCTGATGTTGCCAAGTTAATAGGAAGACTGCAGACTCGAATCTGTAACGAGATAAGTTCAGATAGTGATTTGCCATCAGTTCTTCCAAGTCTGGCTCACACAAGAAGTTCTATTATAGTGAATGTCAAAATCAGGGCTATTGAGTATTTCTCATAACATAATAGCAGTGCAGGAAGTTGATCTGGATGACAAATGAAAATTAGTTTGTAATCTCATACAAGTTCTATACTATTCTCTGTCAACTTCTATTGAAAACCCCACTCACACAACAGAACTGTTGTCTTGGAAGAACAATGTAGGCTGCTAGAAGTCTGCACACACCTGCAACACAGACCCAAGCTAAGTACTCCCACCTCTGCTTATAACTCTCATAGTTACCTTTTAGTGATGGTCCTTTATAAATTCAAGGGCACTTCTTTTCACTGGCTGCAGTTCAGAGCTGTGTAAACGAAAGATGCTAATGAAATTCATGTTCCTTTGTCTTTGAATATGAGTGTCAGGAGCTCAGACAGTTCATCTTCACAGGGAGACAAGCTTCCCAGTTGCCAAGCTTCTATGGCTCCCAAGGTAAATTTTCCATCCCACTCTCCCTAGCTTAGAATCAGGGTTGATGGAAAGCAATATGGTGGCAATGGCAGGCAACCCAGTAGAGGGGGGGGGGGCATTTTGTGTCACATTTCCTTCTATTTCAGTGCATTTTTGGAACTGTATTCCCAAAATTCTGGGCATTGACAGGCATTCTGGGAGCTACATTCCCAGAATATATCTGATGCCTCATTTTTCTTTTCTGAGTGTATTCTAGAAATTGTAATTCACCAGCTGGTTTCAGGAGCCCTGGGCATTACAAAACCCAGAATGCATTTGGGAAAAAGAAAGTGGAGTATGGGGGACAGAGAGATGGAAAGACAGCTGTAAGAACTTTGCTTAATCTATCACTGCCATTACATCATGCCCCAGCAGCTGGACAGGTAAGTTGGAGTCAGGTGGAAGAGGAGATGGGAACCGAGGGCATATGGAATTTGGAGAGGTACCTAGAACTGCCCCGATTAGTTGGAATAATAATTAATAAGTATCATAGAATTGTGTGAAGAATAGCAAGGAGATCCTAAGATTGTCTAGCAGCCAGTCCTAAGCTTGTCTAGCAGAAGTTCTAGTTCTTTAGCGTTATGCACCATTAGGTGGTAAGCTAGACTTGTTTTTAAGGCAAGAGGCATTTCAGAGATGGTTTGCCATTGCCTGCCTCTGCATCAAGACCCTGGTATTCCTTGGAGGTCACCCTTCCAAGTATTAGCCAAGGCCAACTCTGCTTAGCTTCCAAGATTTGACAGGATCAGGCTACCCTGGGGAACCATATGAGCTGGAGCCATAGTTCCATGAATTACCCCCTCCACACTTGAATGAGAACCAGACTATCCAGCATTCTCTCACTGAGAAACTGTTAGCAAACTTAATGAAGGCATCTTTAAAAAGAGGGTAGATCAATATTACTATACACAGAAAACAACTAAGTATAGAAAAATTATACTTGCCAAAATAGATGTACCATTGATACATTTCATCCACTTCTGTTAATATATTCTTCCTATCTTTTATATAGAAGAAAGATTACTATATCTGCTCAACTTAAAAAAATTACTTTCACTTTATTTCCCTCTAAAATATGTTGCTGTGTGGTTTTATATGGAAAAATTCTCTTACATGCTATTGAAACACAGAATATCGAAGCTGTACAAAACTCTGTTTTGAAATTCCACATGGTTCTAAGCCCCAAATATCAGTAATCTTCCATACAACTTTGAGCTTAAAATAAATCCCTCATGTTCTGAGGATGGGGGAGGGGGGGAATGTCACCTGCACAAGGATTTTTTAAAAAATTCTGAAGTCCAAAGTGCTTGAGTAATCTCTGGAGCTGTAGCAACACCAGAAATTGATCAATTTATTTTAAAATACTATAGTTACTCAGACCTCACGTGGTAGATGTTTTCCCTGACCGATGTTAGTTTTTTCCCCCATAGTTCTTTCGTATGCTGTCTGAACTGTCAGAGAATGCTTTAAAAAAACACTTGGTACATAGCATTATAGTTCCATTGCCCTACCATCATCATCAGTTTATTGGTCACAAGTGGAACTAGGAAATAGGGATGGACTGAAAATAAATCTGTTTTCTTTCTTTTTTTGGTTTTTGCTATGTTGTCATTGTCATTGGTTTTGGCCCACCTCATTTTAATTACTGTTGTTGGTGACCTCATTGTGTCATACCAACCTTATGCTACTTTCAGCCTAACCATATGTCATATACCATTTTTGTGTACTGTACATATCTTACTTGCCACTTCCAGGCAATTGATACAAAATAACATTAAAATTATTAATATCAGTAGGAAAAAAACAATGTGAGGGAAAAGAACCAGTGGGTGAATAAAGACTCACAAGTTTCTTTCTTACAGGGAAGAACTAAAACTGAAATTGAGATATTCAATCAAACTATACAGTTTTTTAAACATATGATTGTCCTTACTTAGATATCCTCCTTTGTGTGTATGTGTATATCCTGCCCTCCCCACTTTTATTTCTCGTATTCTTATTGTAGTAAGCTTCTATTAGGGACATGAACAGAGAATTTAGAGGACACAATAAGCTCCAACATTTAAACCATATTATCAAAAGTCCATCTCTAATTATATTATTCCTTTCTTGTATTGTGATCATTTTGGTTGATTTCTTTATCCATAAATAATTATGTAAACTTTCATCTAGGTCTGATGATTCAAGTTTTACTATTCTTTGTCTTGGATTTTTAATTCAATCCACAATTCAGACCAAACTTGTCATTTGATAATATAATTTTATATTTGGAACTGCTAACCCTCCTCTCTTTTTTTCATCTTGGAGTATTTTAGAACTTATTCTTGGTTTTTGCCATTCCAAATAAATTTATTTATCTGTCTTTGCCCCTATGTCAATATTTTTTCTTTTATATGTATAGTTAGAATTTGGAATAATTTTTTTTATTTTGGTAATACATTCATTTTGATTGCTAAAATTCTACCCAGCCACAACATTTTTAATTTTTTCCATCTGGATAAATTTTGTATCAGTTTCCAGGTCTTCTGATAATTTTTTTTAAAGATTACAATTTTGTCCAGTCACATTTATCCCCAGATATTTAATAGAATTGGTGGCTACTGTGCATTCTATACTCTTTATAATATCTTCTTGTTGTTGTTGCGTTAAGAATTTCTTTATCATTTTTGTCTTCTCCCTATCCTGAAAATGATCCAAATTTTTCAATATCTTCCATTACATACTGTGACAATTTTTGTGGATCCAAAACTGTTAGAACCATGTTATATGCCTAACTTTTCATTTTAAATATTATGTCATTCATCTTTATTCCTTTGATCTTTGTTTCTTGTCTAATCTTTATAGCTAAAGTCTCTATTGCTAGAATAAATAATAGAGGTGACAGAGGACAGCCCGGGCATGTTGCTATTTTGATTGAAATTGCTTCTGCTAGTTTTCCATTTATTAAAATATTTGCTTGTTAGTTTGAGTATATACCTTGCATCCAGTTCCAGAATTCTAGGCCACAGCCCATATTCTGAAGTACATTCAGTAGCGACATTATCAAATGCTTTCTCTACAACCAAAAATGAAAATGCTGTTTTCCCCCTTATTCATTAATTCAGTTGCATCTATTAAAAATCATATATTATGTTTCATGTACCTCTTTGGTACAAGGCCTGTTTGATATGTATTAAATTTGGTATGCATTTTCTTAATCTTTCTGCCGTTATTGGGGCAAAATTTTTGTAATCTACATTCAATAAAGAGATAGGTCTATATGACTGTGGTAGCACTGCATCACTATCTTCTTTCTATATTAATGTTATGTAGGACTCTTGCCACGTTGGAGATATTGTCTTTCCTTCTTTTATTTCATTCATAATTTTTTGTAATGGTATTATTAAAACTTCTTCAGAATGTTTATAATACATTGCTGTCAGCCCATCTGGGCCCAGTGCTTTGTCCTTTTTCATATTTTTTTATTGTCTTGGAAATTTCTTGTTTTGTTATTGTTTGATTTACATTTTTTTCTGTGTTTTGGCAAAAACTTTGTAATCAGGATGTTTTTTAAATATTCTCTTATTCCATTTTCAGAAACAGACTGGTTTTTTGTATAGTCCTGAGACAGCATTGATAAATTGTTCTTGTATTTCTTTTTCTGCAGATGTGATTTGATCTCTTTTCTTTATACATGTTATTACTCTTTTTTCTTTCTCCTTCGCAAGACAGTACACCAAATATCTGCCAGATTGTTCACAAGTTCATCAGCTTGAAAGCACTGGCCATGGTTAGTATTTGTATTGGAGACCATCAAGGAAGACAAGAGTTGCTATGCAGAGAAAGGCCACGGCAAACTATATCTGCTATTCTTTTTTCTTCACACCCCTATGATTATTATAATGATTATTAATGATGATTACTAATTACAGCATCTCATGACATCACTTCCATTTTATGCCAGAAGTTTTGTCAAGTTATGTCAATGCGCCAGTACGATGTTGGTGTACCAGTCCTCCCCCCAAAAATGCTCCCATTAACTGAATACCATTTAGGGCACTCATGAGATAATTTATACCTTCCTGCAGTTTTCCATTGAGTTCTAACTTGTTTCCTTTTTGTATATAATATAATTCAGATATAATATAATTCAGATATAATTTTAAATTCCATTTTCCACCCAACCACCACTATTACTGCATTATATTTATTTAGTGGAAATAGTGTATAAGGTTTTGCACAAAATATAGAAAGTGATCCAATCCCTACCAAGAGAGGAAATAAGCTGGTTAGATGAGGTCCAAAACACATAAGGAATAACAAAAATTGAGAATATCAGCTGATAATGGAGGAAGAAATCATGCCAGGGATCTTTAGAGCTGCTGAAGCATTACTTTCTCACAGTCAGTTAAAATCACTGTTAGAACCATAGTTCCACATGTGCTGAATTCTCCATTAAGAACCATAAGCATGTGACCATGAACAAGTAAGTTTATTCAGAGGACAGTCCATTTGGCTGAAGAAAGTGTGCTTAGGATCTGTCAGTAAAGTCTTCGCATCCAATATAGTTTGCAAGGGCTTCTGCTGACATTATTGAAGTGGTCCTAAATTCCTGTTCCCTGCCAGCCATTACGATTACTGAAACCATCCCTTTAATTAATCCTGTTGCCTCCAGGCATATTAGCCCTTTTAATTACTCATTTTTCTCTGTGCAATCGGAGCAATCCCACCATTTGCTCACTTTGTAATTGTATTTTTATTAGCACAATTGCATTGTAGCACAATAAAATAAAAATACTTAATTAGCTCAGTTACACTTTAGTAACTCCCCAAATAAAAATCATGTTATTCTTCTTAGTCCCCTTGCCCTTCAATGGAATGAGGTTAGGAAGGGGGTAAAAAGTCAGGCTATGAGGGAAGGGTGTATGTAGCATAATATATAATAGCAACACAACCAGGAAATGAGGGCCAAACAATGCAGGAAGACAGGTTTTCATCAACCAGGTCACTCCTCTCACCAGGGATATCAAATGTGTTCTGCTGGTCCACATTGGGTAGGCTGCCACTGTTAATGTACATTTTAAAAAGTCAAACTGTGCCTTTTAAAATGTGGGAAGGCTACTGGGAAACACTGGAATGCAAAAAAATTGACATGATAGTGTTTAGATTCTTCATGACAACTAATGGTATTTCCAAGGGGGGAAATGTGGAAGCAGCCTTGGTTCATTAGAAGAGAAATAACCCTTTCAGCTACATAATGACTTGCTTCCTCATCTGAGTGATGCCACCACTCTCCTTTTCTCTGCCTTCAAGTCCCTGTGCAAAACCCAACTCTTCTATAAAACGTCCTACTTCTACTGTCCAACCATTGCCCCCTCCCTTCACTGGTGTCCCTTCTATTTACTTCACTTATACCTCACCTTTCTTCCCAGTAGGGACACAAAGCTGCTCACATCAGTCTCCTGTCCTTTCTTTTATCATCACAGTAACCCTTCGAGGTGAGTTAGGCTGAGAGGATGTGATAGGTCCAAGGTCCCCCAGAAAATTTCTATGGCAAAGTAGAGATCTGAACCTCAGTCTCCCAGGTCCTAGTCCAACACATGAACCATTATACCCACTCTGAGTATATGATGATACTCTGGAATGATGATACTCTGGAAAGGCCAACTTTTATGCTTACCACTTTGTAAAATGTTATACACACTAGTTGTACTGTATAAATAATAATAATAATTACTATAATTAGTAATAACAAGCAGGAACACATGAGGACTTCACAGTTCCCCCTCTTTCCTCCTTCCCTTCCATGACGGCTGCCATAATCTTTCCCCTTTTCTGGCTTCCCTTCTCTCTTTCCTATCCACCAGCAAACCTACTTTCATCTGATCCCCTGAGTTCAGTTTTTCCTCCCCTTGGCAGCTTCTCCTTGGGAAAATCTGCATGGTGCTGGGTGCCAGGCCATACCCAATTGCATGGTGGGGAACCTGCATGAACTTGCAAAGGGAACCTCATTTCCCCCTTATCCCCATCCCCACACTATTTTCTCTTTCTCTCCTCCTGGCAATCCCATATCTCCACCTTTCTTTGTTTTTCCCTTCCTTCCTTCCTTCCCACCCACCAACTCACCTTTCATTTTCCTTCTGATTGTCATATGTATTTATTTACTTAATTGCCTTGCCTTTCTCCACAATGACACCCAAAATAATTTCATCCTCCCCTCCTCCATTTAATCCTCCTTTCAACTAGGGTTGAGAGGGGACTTACCAGGATGCTCTGGGAGGGAAGAAACATACCATGCCTACATAGGCACATCGAGGACATTGGGGGCAATGTGCCTATGTCACCTAGAAGGGATGTAGGTGATGCTGGGGGCAATGCACTGGTTTTTGGGTAAAACTCTATGGTTTGAAGCTAATTCCACCATAGCGTTTTGCCCCAAACCCAGAGTGTCATCCCCCCCGATGTCACCAACATGCCTATGTCACTTCCAAGTGATGTAGGCATTTCATGTTTGGGGTGGTAACTCTCCTGGGAGTGAAAAATCCCAGAAAAGGGCCTCTCCCCAAAGCTACCCTGACCTTGCCCCCAATGGAGGGAGGGAAAGAGGACCCTGCCCTGCCCTACCTGACCCTGCTCTGCCTCTTCTAAGGGTAGAGGAAGTGATGGAAGAAGAGGCAGCCTGCCTAAACAAATGGGTGTGTCATTTTCTTAATTATACAAGGCTCAGGTAAGCTGAGTCAGGCACTGCCTCTTCCACCTTGTTCAAGGTCCAGGAGGGCCAAACCAGACACTGCCTCCCTTGCCTTGTGTGGGGTTTTGGTGAGCCAAGCTAGGCACCATCTCCTTTGTCTTGCATGGGGTTTTGGCAGGCTGAGCCAGGCTCCACCTCCCCTGTCTTACTCATTCAGGGCTCAGATGGGCTGGGCTCAGCCCTTGCATCACAAGGCTGTCCCAGCCCAGGTGGCTGGAGGCGATCATCCCACTGGGAGGCATCCTGGTTTTCTGAATAGCTAAACCTGTGAGGTAAGTGAGGTAACTTGTGTGACAGAGTGTTGAACTGTATGGGCCACTGGCCTGATCCAACATTGGCTTCTCTTATGTTCTCTAGTTAGGCTGAAAATGTATACTTTGCCCAAAGTCAAGGCCGGCCAAGGCCGGAATGGGCAGGGTAGAAATCAATAAAATAAGTAAGTTTCTATGGCAGAATGGAAATTCAAGATCCCAGTCTTAGATCAAATCTACATCTGACTTTCCCGCTGGAATCATTCTAGTTTTCAAAAAAAAAGTCTATCTCTGTTTCTAGTTTCAAACCATACTTGTTCTAGTTTAAAAAATACTGTTTACATTCGTTAATTGCCCTCCTGTGGTCAAGCTAGCATTATACTGCTTTAAACAGATCCTGTTGCTGAGTACTCTTCAGACCCAGGGAGTGAAATTTGAAACCAGCGTGAAATGAGCGTCAGAAAAGACAGCAGTCAAACTACTTCAGAGGGGAGGTGTAAATTGGGCCTTAACCTCTAACCACTATACTACATTGACTTTTGTGGGGTGGCTGCTGTTGAATATTCACAAGCAGCATGCAATTCACATCGTAGCAAATTGCCCAGTGGTTGCAGCTGGGCCTTACAACAGCCACTGAGGGCATCCATATTTACAGGCACTCCTTTTATAATTTGGAGTCTGCCCAACTAATTGTATTTTATTTGTTTTTTAGATTTCAGATTTTATGGACCTGGTACTTTTTCAGGTTTGTGGAAAGATCTGTCTTGTCTGTTCACAGCTTCCAATTTAAGTATCCACAAACCTGGCTGTGATGAGAATTAGATATATTGATAATTTATGGCCACAATTGTTTGAGAAACTCAGTTCCACTGTAACCTAGGATAATTAGCTTTATGTTTCCTATGGGTAAAATGGTAGAAAATGTTATTAGAGACAGTCTTGCTAAACACAGAGAAGAATGTGCCTTCCTGAAGAGTAATCAGCATGACTTCTGTAAAAGGAAGCCCTACCTCACCAAAGATCATTTGATGTTATCCTACAAGAGGGTTCTGAACAAATGTAATAGATATGAGATAAGAAGATGTGTCCCTTCATGGAACAGTAACTGGTTAAAAAAGAGTAGGCAGTGGGTGGGAATAGTTTTCAGAGTGCGGGGAGCAGTGGGGTCCCTAAGGGATCTTTGCAGGGACTAGTACTATTTAATTTATTCATAAATGACCTTTCCAAACTAGGTGAATGGGCAACAAGATGACAGCTGAAATTCAGTATAAATGAAAAGTGATGCATGTCAGAGAAAACATCCTAATTTCCCATATATGCCGATAGGGTCTGGTGACAGATATACATAGGGTTGTGGCGGATAACTCACTGAAAATGTCAACCCAGTGTACAGAAGCAATTAAAAAAGCAAAATTACATGGTTGGAATAATCAGGAAAGGGATTGAGAGATCACTAAAATGACACCTTTCCTTAGAACTACATCATTGCCATGGTACATTTCTGTGGTCTGTACCTTTGGAACAATCAGGAATTTGTTACCTCGCCATCTCAGGCTTAGGCTGTGGCTCAATGATAGTACATATGCTTTTTACACAGAAGGTCCCAGGATCAGTCCCTGGCATCTCCAAGTTGAAAGAATCTAGTAGTAGCAAGTGATGTGAGATATCTCATCCTAAGAGCTTTGAGAGCTGCTGCCAGTCAGAGCAGACAGTATCAACCTTGATCAACCAGTGGTCTGGTTGAGTATAAGGCAGCTTTTTGTGTTCATCTGTCTACCTTCATTTCTTCTTCTTTTGTCCTATTGCACTTAGCTTGAGGGAGGAAGATTGGGGTTGGGGGTAGGGAATTCACTGCTGTTTCTGGGCAATTGTGAACCCTAAAGGGGGGAGCAGTTAAAGCTGACAGGGCGGCTTTTGCTGACAGAAATGCTTTTGCTAGTGGCACAAATGGTAGGTATCTTAAGACAAGTGATGGATAGAGAGGTTTTATGTAGTAATTAATGTTATATTCACATTTTTATCTGTTTTACTCTGCTTCTGAATGGCCTGTGGGCTGTACTGGCACAAACAAAATCACACTTGAGTCAAGGTTCAAATGGGAGTTCCTGATCAGTCTCTTAAACAGTAGGCTGCTCACTACATGCACATTTCCTGTTTTACTTTTGCTCTGGAGCATAATATGAGAAGCTGTCTTGGATTATGGTCTCTGTATGAGGATGAGACTTGTCTTGCTGCGTTAGGATTGTTACATAAAAAGAATTCCCAAGCCTTGGTAATGCTAAATAAAATTGCTCATTAGTGCTGGTCATACATAAATGACAAGCACAGTTTTCATTAGTCCAGGATTTTGCCAGTGTCAGGATCATTTCTCTTTTGAGTAGATTTCCATGGCCTCAGAGCTTTGGACCATCTTTGTCCAATATTTTTTTCTTTTAAAACATTAATCTGTCCAGTGCTCAGAGAAAGCATTTCATAGTTTTGGTTGTTTAAATATGTTTAGTCATCTAATAAATAGTAGTCTTGCTAAAATAATCCAAAAAAGTTTGACCCCCCCCCAAAAAAGCGTGTGACCTTAAAGAAAAAGTAGTGATACTAAAAAAGTAGACTTCAGTCTTAAGAAATGCTTGCTTTTTACCAGCAGAGGGAGCCTAATAAATAGGAGCAGTCAGTAAGCCTGCTTCTTCAGAGGCCTGACTCTGTACTGCAGGCCATTCTGATTTCCATTGGTTTCTATATCAGTCAGTAGGCCATGGAGCAGATAACATATTACTTATTTTAAAGTTTTCAGTATGCAAGAATGCTGACCAGAAAGGATGATTCTGTTCTGCAGACCCCAGATGTTCCTTTTCTAAAGAGATTCAAGTCAGCAACTTATAAACAAAAATCTGTTCATCTCTGTAGTCACCATAGAACCTTAACAAGGGGAAAGCCTCCCTGGACATGGAATTCTGGGACTCCCTCTGACACAGAAATGCTGAGCTGTTTTGATCATCAGCAGTTTACATATACAGCAGGATTTTTATATCTCAGAAGAAGCCAAGCAGTGACTAAAGATCTGTGGATGGTTGAGTCATACCTGTCATATTTTTCTCATTAGAGAAGACACAGCAGTGTGCCAAACCTGTCATTTCCCTCCTCCATGGTAGACAGCTTATTTCATTAGCTGCAGCAATGGACTGAACTTTCAGTGCCTATATCACATTTCTTTTTCCAAACCAGGGGAAAAAAGACAGGGTGCAAGTGAAAGAGTTGAATTCATGCTAAAACGTAATTGAGGTTTGCAATGTGGAAAGAAAAACTAACCCTCTCTGTAGAAAGGTGGAATGCTGAATCCCAACTTAATTACCACGCTCCAAATGCACTCATACCAAAGATCCCCCAAGCAGCATAGTTTTTTTATGGTAGAAAAAGTAACAGACTATGGAGCTCCGACTCAAAGAGTTAATATGTCCTAACAATCTTTAATGAAAATGTTTGGACGTGTAGCCCATGTTAAAGTTAATATATCCATTACCCTTCAACAGGGTCCTCACCAGTCCATTCCCTTGTAGCATATGGAAGGAAAAGAGTAAAACCTTCACCAAGGTGCAGCAAAGCTGATTTAAAAGGAATCCCAGTGCTCACAGAGGCCTGAATCCAGGGTCGGCCCACTCACTAGGCAGATTAGACTTCTGCCTAGGGTGCCCCCTTTTGGTAAGCACCAAACTGGCTGGCCTCCCCCCCCCCCTTTGAGAGAGGTGACTGGCCCACAGAGAAGATCAAAAGCATCAAAGTATGCCCCATGGGCATGTGGACTTGGCAAGAGGAAGCAGTGTGTGTGTTTGTGAGGCGTTTTGGTCCGGTAGGAGGAAACAGTGGCGAAGGAGGCAGAAGTTGGCGGCCACACACACACACCCCCCATGAGGCACAGAAGCTCAGTCCCTCACCTCCTGCAGGCTGCTGCTGTGACACTCTCATCATCCCCACTGTCAGTGAGTCCAGGAGGGGGCAGGCAGGTGTGCGGCCGTTGGGGCTGGGGAAAGATCCAAGATCTAAAACTGTATCCCCCCCCCCCCGAGTTACTTTGAGGGAAACCTTCCTGGGATGCGTTTGCACCACCTTTCCCCCTGGGGGCCACATTTCTGAAGCCACCCTCCTTCTTGCATTCTTTCCCCACTCCGAAGCAAACCCTTCCCGCCCCCCTCCTCCTCCTCGCTCAGCCTCTCTCGAAAACTGCTGTGTGGGTTGAACCCTTCCCAGTGCTGCGGGCAGATGCAAAAAGGTGCTTCCTGTCCTCCCAGGCTGCTGCAACACTCTATTAATGCATCTCAGTGGGGCTGCTCTGGAGTAACTCTGCACAGGGAGCATCCATTCAGCCAGCTC
Source organism: Lepidodactylus listeri (assembly GCA_029233225.1). Taxonomy (NCBI): domain Eukaryota; kingdom Metazoa; phylum Chordata; class Lepidosauria; order Squamata; family Gekkonidae; genus Lepidodactylus; species Lepidodactylus listeri. Next base: position 49,129,643 of record JARCFY010000005.1, on the reverse strand, counting down.
AGGAAAAGGGGGGAACCTGGAGCCAGGGGGGTCCCCATCCCCCACTTCCGTTCCAGCTCCTGTATTCCTCCACCTCGTAAAAGGACCCTCAAACTCAACTGGGGGAGGGGGGGTTTCGTTAGATTCTGAGACAGGAGGTGGATTCGGACATGCACACACACACACACACACACCGATTCAAGGTGTTTGCTCTGCCTGTCCTGGCAATGGACTCTCGGCTTGCAGCCCCATAAGAGAGAGGGAGAAAGGGCGGAATCCCTGCCCGGGAAGGAGAAAAATGGCTGGCAGGGAAAACAGAATGGGGAGGGGAGGGGAAGGAAAGCCTCCCCCCACACCCTCAGGAAACTGGGGGGGCCCTTTGGTATTCTTGCTGGCAGTGGCATCCCCTTAGCGGGATTTAGGAATGCAAGGAAGTCACATAATAGAGTAGGAAGTGAGGAGTGTAGGGGAATCTGCACACACACAAACACACCCCGCTCTCCAGTAATGTGACTGTATTTCTGGCAGCATTACTACTGACCCCCAGACTACAGAGATCAGTGTTGTCCTAGGAGAAATGGCTGCTTTGGAGGATGGACTATATGGCATATATTAGGGAAGCTGTATACTGTTGAAGGGAAAACAGTCTGCACATGCTCAGTGTGACAGTGTCCTTGCCTTTGTTGTATTGTTCTCTGGGTTCCAAAGCTGCCCCACAGCTGTAGACAAATTTCAGAGTTAACCTATTTTAATTGTCCTATTGGTTGCTGCCCGGATACGGCCCCACAAAATCTGGCCGAAGGTCTAGAGGCTGTGGTAGGATGGTGGAAGAAGAGTTGGCTAAGATTAAATCCAATTTAGATGGAGGTTCTATGGCTGGGAGAGGAAATGTTGCGACTGGGGTGCCAACTTCCCACCCTCAATGGTGTGCCACTGCTACTGGCACAGACTGTCAGGAATTTGGGCGTGGTCCTTACCTGTGGAGGCGCAGGTCATGAACATTGCCAAGCTGGCATTTTTTCATCTGTAACAAGTGTGGCAGCTGGCACCTTTCTTGTCTTGCCCAACCTACGCACACTAATCCATGCAATGGTCACCTCCAGTCTGGATTATTGTAACTCATTTTATGCTGGCCTGCCCTTGAGACTGATCCGGAAGCTCCAGCTGATCCAGAGTGCAATGGCAAGAGTCCTGACAGGAATGCCACAGAAAGCATATATTCAACCTGTGCTGCATTAGGTGCACTGGTTTCCAGTGGAGAACTGGGTCAGGTTCAAGGTTTTAGTACTGTTTTTTAAGGCCTTAAGCAGTCTGGAACCAGTGTACCTGTGGGACCGCCTCCTCTGGTATGTCCCCCAAAGAGCATTATGGTCTGCAAAGAACAACTTACTGGTGATTCCTGGCCCAAAAGACATCCGGCTGTTCTCAACCAGGGCCAGGGCTTTTTCTGCCCTGGCCCCAGCCTGGCAGAACTCTGTGCCAAATGACATCTGTGCCCTGCAAGAGTTTACACAGTTCTGCAGAGCTTGCAAGGTAGAGATGTTCCCCCAGGCCTTTGGTTGAGGGCAGCAACATTTACCATCTTGACTGGCACTCCCTCCCTCCTACTCCCCCCACTCCCACTCATCCCATTCGTACGAGATGGGGAGACAGTGGGGATCTGAACCTGAGTATCCCAGATCCTAGTCCAACACTTTAACCACTACACCATGCTGGTACAGGTTCCATCTGGAGTCACTAGTTCAATTTCATACAACAGTAGCTTCTTGAACCTACACCATTCCTACAAGTACTTCCCCTCTGCAGTTGCTGTGCATGTGCATTAAAGCTGCTGTGTGAGTGACCTGGATCATGAGTTCAGCCAACAACTAGCCACTCAATTAGCTTTGTCCTGCAACTTTTAAAGAAATCCCTCTATTCAGTTTTTCTCCTGACTCCTTCTGAGCTGATCTTGCACTGACCCAAACACTAAATCTTACTAAAAAAACTGAACCACATGCATTCCGTCCCTTCTAACTTGTCAGGAATCCACATGCAAAACTTACAATGGGGCAGGGAGAAGTCAGCAGAGGAGAGCAATGTATGCATATAGCTTCCTCCTTTGCACCAAGGATCTAATTGTGAGCTTTACAGAGTTTTGGGGAAAAAATCTTTCTTGACTTCAATTAAAGTGGCCAGGAAAACTTGTACTCCTGTATTAAGTGGAAAGATTGTACCCAAAGGCAGAAATGAGGCTGATTCAGCAGATGCAGGGGAAACCTAATTAGGCAGGGAGACACCACCCCTTGCTGGCACAGTGGCAGATTTCCAAACTAACAGGGCCAGACACAACAAATTTAAAACTGACCCAGGTGCCCTTTCCTTCTCACTTCCTAAATGCCTGGAGCAAAAAAGCTGGATAATGCTGCTATTTTTATCAAAAGAACTGTCTGTTAAGGATCATATTACTAAGCTGGGTTTTTTTGTTCATTTTCTTGTCTGAGCCAACTGATATAAACCCCAACTCTAAGGGGACCAAAATTCCCAAGTGACAACTGAAGACTGTATCCATTAACACAAATACAACACTGGAAATGCTACAAACTCTAGTGGCTTCAAAACAGCAACAAGAAGAAAATAAAGAAAGTATGGGGGAAAATATGATTTTTATCATTTGGATATATTTCTGCTTGTTACTGCCCAGTAATATACTGTGAACAGCATACTATATTGGTCTGATGATTAAGTTCATGCCTGATCCCTACTCATTTAATCTGTAAGTTCCAGTGAGTTTAATAGAATTTATTCCCAAGTGTGAGTGCATAAAATGGTAGCCTTTGATATTTCTAGGCTCCAGAGTGAGAGTGGTAGCACCTTACAACTTGAAATCATCTTGATTTCATTTGCATATCCTAAGTAGTCTCCCACAAGTCCAGTTCATTATACAATTCCATCACTACTTTACTGGAACAAATAAACAAAATGTGAATGTTCCTGGAAGTCTGACTTTAGGTGTGGTTGATGAACTCCCAACAATCCATCTGGGAGTCTATATCAAAATGAAGATGTGACCAAGGCCTGTATGGAGAATCCTTGACTGCTTTTCACTAAATACTTAGAGCTTACAAATCAGTCCAAAGGCCTATGTCAGAACTGTGAACCAAGACAAGGCTTAGGAATACAAAAGCCAATATATATAAAATCCAACCTGTGTGCTAAAAGGACCAATAACAAAACTCAGAAGACTAAAACAGGGTCAGAAGTCAAATGGCTAAGAAAACTGGGTAGTAGTCAGCTAAAGATAGGCAGGGAATAATGCATGCCAGCCTTCTCCCAGGGCAGACAATCCCCAGCTCCCATTGGCTACCACTGCTGCTGAAGCCAATGGAAGGAAATAAACATTTAAAAAATCACCATGGGCAATGGAATCACCAGAAATTCTATGGTTTTACTATAGAGTCTCCCAAGGTTCCTAGAAAGGGGTGATGTCACTTCTGAGGTTTTCCTAGAACTGATGTCACACCATAGGAACTGATGTCACCATAGGAACTGATGTCACCATAGGAAACCCTGTGTCCCTGTCACCCTGATCTCCCACTGGTTGTCAGGCCATGTCTGTCAGCCCTAGCAGGAAAAGGTCAATTGTAGTTATTCCACTATCCTCATTTATATTAAGATGGGTAGCTGTATCATCACTAGAAAAGAACAAGATACCTGTCTGTAGTGGTAGAAATGAAGAGTCCAGTAGCACCTTAAAGACTTAACAAAATTTGTGGCAGGGTATGGGTCACTGAAGAATTGAGCAATGACTCACAAAAGCTCATACCCTGCCACAAATTTTGTTAAGTATTTAAGGTGCTACTGGACTTTTGTTCTTTTCTACTTATTTATATTAATTGCGACTATTTCCTCTAAGCTTTACTTCATTGCTAAATCATATCTCTTTTAGAGTATTCTGGGAACTTTAGTTTAGATGACTGCCGTTAAGATTTTTGCCAGTTAAAATACCTGAATTTCTTTTGCTTTTTTTTTTTTGCATTTTCTTTAAAAAATTAATTTATCCTGAAACAACTACCCTGAGGCATTTTTAAATGTCATGACTGCTTTCAGTAATGTCATCTAATTTAATAAAAAGGGATACAAATCAGACTGTTGCAGAAGGATTAAAGTCTGTTACCTGCCTTCTAAAATAATGATCAAAGCAGCCTTCTTAAGATGCATTTCTGAAGCACTCAGAATTTTTTTAAAGAAACCTGTGCAGGTTGAAATGAATGTTCCTTCTTTTCCTTGCAAGACTTCAGAAACCCAGTTCTTGAGAGACCAACAAGCCCAGTTCTAAGGATTTTTTTTCTAAGGTGGCAGAATGCTAAGAAGGATATTACCTGATTTTGCATTCAATATGGTGATCCATGAATGCAACATAGATCATTGGACCACGAACTCACACAAACAGAATGATTATCCATACTATGCATTTTGGCACACTGTGGCAACCAGTTGAGGCACTATACTTTTAGAAGGGGTTTGGTGACTTTTAAGTAGTGCAGAAAGAGGTCTTTTTTTTCCTACTTGTGGGGAAAAGTGGAACATTCCATTCACAACATTGTATGGCAGAGGTGTATATTGTCCCATTACTACGAAGTAGCTGAGAAGGGGCATCTCCGTCGATACCTGATGTTGCCAGCCAAGCCAAGAAGCCAATGTCACAGCTGTGTCTTCACCATCCACACATCCTATCCTGCTTGATAGTGGATAGATTTTAAAAAGGATAGATTTTAATTGTTTTATATCTGAAAGATTATTTATTAAATATTTGTATTGTTTTTATTGGGTGTTTTTTATATGCTGTTAGCTGCCCCAGGTCCTGTTCGGGAGAGAAGGAGAGGGATATAAATTTGATAAATAAATAAAGGTTGGCAGTGAGTCATGGCACCAAATTATATGAGTATTATATCTGCAGTGCTATGTTCACCAGAGCTGCAACAAATTCTTTGGAATAGCATTATAGGCAACTTTAAGTAGTGCTAAGGAAGGGCCCATAGCCTACTGGTGAAGCACATGCATAAAGTCCCAGATTTAATATTTGACATCTCCAGTTAATGGATCTCAGAAAGCACTGTTTGGGAGAAGCATTATCTGTTACAGCAGGCAGTACTGAGCCTGATGGACCAATGGTTTGATTCAGACTAAGGAGGTAACATAGGTTCATATGTTCATCTTGGACAGAATGATGCCACCACATGGCTGAGAACAATGTAGTTGGCAGCTATACTGTCTGGACAGCCGTTCTGGATTAGTGACCACATAATGGACAATGTGGTTTTCATGATAAGGGTGATCTTGAATACAATATCAGGAAATTTCCTTTGAATCACAAAATGCTTTGCATTGAAGTTTCTTTGCTCAAGAAGGCAACAAAGTCTCTGACACTACACATCTCCTCAGCAATGCACTTTGAGATCCTGTTATATCCAGTATAGCGTGTTGTAACTTTGTTGGGGCTTTTCTGTATCTTGAATCATGAACTAGAGAGAAAATACAGCTACAGGCACAGCAATATCAGTTTGGTCCTGATCCACTTTTTTGTACGTACAAAACCACGTAAAAAGGGACCTCCACAGAGCCTAACAGACACTAGATTCCCTGCTACTGACTCCCTGTAGTCCATGTGCAGGGGCATGCACACAGGCCCTTTGCCAGTAAGGGAGTGAGAGACATGTGTACATTGCTCCTGCACTGTCCTCCACTCTCTGTTTGATCAAGGAATAAAGGGATCACAGTTTCTTTAAACACCTTCTGGGGGAACTTGCCATTTGGAGAAGGTGGGCTGCGAGCCCTTTAAATGACTTTGGAGTTCACTCACAGCTTGGAGAAGGCATTAAAGGGACCAAGATCCCTTTAAATGCCTTTCCCCTTTCCATTGAAACCAAAGGGGAACAGGCACCTTTTTGGGGGGCTCATACAATTGGGCCCCCGATCCAATCTTTTTGAAATTTGCGGGGGGGGGGGGGTAGGAGAAGCACCAGTAGCCCCCCAAGCCCTGGATACCCCCAGATTGATTCCTCATTATACCCTATACGGACCATTGACTATAATGGTCCCCATTGGGTATAATGGAGGCAAAAAAATGGGGATTTCTGAAAAATCCTGAATCCAAATATCATACTGGTATTGGAATTTGGGAATATCAGAAAAAAAATGATTTTTTTGGTTCAGTATACCCAAATCCAAAAAATATCAGGTTGTTTGTTTTTTTGCACTCCCATACATCTGGCACAAATTTGAAGCCTTCTGTTAGAGAAGAGCAATTTTAGTTGGAGGAAGGCACCTTAGGCTGGAGGAAGCCTATTGGGAGGATGGTTGGATACACTCCACTATCTCCCACAGTTCTTTTTCTAGATGTTACAAGTCTGGGGCATTCTGTTTTACCCCTCCTTCCTGTGAAGTTCCAGTACATTGTTTAATCTTCCTCCATTTTATTCTCACTGCAATCCTGTGAGGTAGGTTAGACTGTGAGAGATTGACTGGGCCCAGGTTCTCCTAATAAGCTTCATGGCTAAGTGGGGAGTTGAGTTGATGTCTCCCCAGTCTTGACCTGGCTCTAACCATTGCACCATACCCAGCATTCATGGATAAGATTTTCCATATCATAAGCCAGTGGAAATGTAACATTTTAACCGATATTATTTCATATGTATGTATTTTCTGTGTTGTGTATAGGTTCTGTAAGTATTGCTGCTCTCACTCCAAGCATTTAGGAGAGGTTCAAAATTTAAATAAAAACTAAGCAAAATGATCTTAAAATAGTTTTGATGGTTTTAGAAGCAATGCAGAGGATTGTTTGAAATAAAATATGTATGCATGGCAAATGTGCTGTTAGGATAATGTGCCTATAATAATACCATGTATTTTAATATTACAATGAACATACTGCAAATGGCACAATTGTGGGGAAATGTCAGCTGTGCATGAGAGGTGTGCTTTTGAGAAGTACAGCCAGGGATGAGCAATAAAGAGACTTAAAATAATATAGTTTAATTGAATGGGCAATATATATTGCAGAAAAAAGCCATCTGTAACAAACGAAAGAATTTTGAATCTACATATAAGCTCTATAGCAGCAGGAAGGATCAGTTTTAACTGTTACCACACAGAAAAGTAATGTTTACAACTTCACCGAAGCTGGAAAAATATGGAACACACTTTTATCAAGCCTCCTCATTTTCAACTGGTAGTTAATTTTAATGTAAATGGTGGGGAATGTAGTTTTCAAATCCTGCTCTGTTACATTAGAGAGCTGAGTACATGGGACTTTGCACTGGTTTGTAACTTTCTTTTTGCATTTGAATTAAGACAGCTTTGAAATTTTGAGGTTCAGTTTAGTTCTGGTTTACTAAAATGGGGGGAACCATATTAATTCATTTTGGGGTATGTGTTCTGGTTCTGTTTGATTTCTGGTTTTAAATATTTTAGTTTATGATTGTTAGAGATGGTTCATTTATAATAATTAATATCAGGAACAGTGCAATCCTAAGCAGGTCTACTGAGAATACTTTTGAACTCACCTCAGCAGGGCTTACTCCTGAGAAAGTGTTACTTCACTGATACCGTAAATCACTGAAACACATACAGAAGCCTGACATTTACAGCCCATTCCTATGGGTGCTTACTTGGAAGGCAATAAGCTTACTCTCAGAGAGAACTAGAATTTTACAGTGCAATCCTGTGCTGGGTTTCTCCACTCTAAGCCCACTGAGCTCAATGGCCTTAGAATGAGTAACGCTGAACAGGATTGCACTGTAGGTGTTAAACTGGGGTGATGATTCTTGGGGGCGGAGGAGTTGGTTAATATTTGTATATTTATTTATTTACTTCATATAGTCCCCACATTTCTTTGGGTCCCCACTGGGAAGAAAAGCAGGACACAAATGAAGTTAATTAATTAATACAAACTAATGTTAGCCTTTGTGATCAAAATGTTTCTAAGTTAAAATTATTGGAAACAGCGTCCTTTAAATCAAAATCTCACTCAGTTACCTCCCTGATACTTGAAGACTGCAGTACAATGTGTATTTTCTTTGTAACAAGAATCATTGAACTCTGAGGCATTATTTCTCAGTGAACCTCTGAGTAAAATGAGACTGCCTGTACGATTGATCTGAGTGTCCATCCAGTTCCTTTTGGAAATGATATAAACTGAGCCACATGAATGGTCAGTCTCAAATGCATTGTTTTTCAGATCTTAATTTTGCCACTATTGACTGAATTGTTTAGAAATACCCAGTGCAATACCATTTTATTTGACTGGCATACTGTTAAAATACATTTAGGAAGCTCAGTGTCAGCAGTCTGTTAAAGGTATGCAGCTAATTTCTAATCAGTTGCTTTAATCTTCTCCAAGCATCAATATGATAATTTCCCATTTTATATAACTCCATATATTACTAACTAATGTGCTGACTCAAAGTGCAAAAGCAGTACCCAAAGTGAATAGATTGATGGAAGCAAGGCTGGGGGGTCAGATGCATTGCAAGGACAAAGCATTCAAGTGAAATGTCCCTGTGAAGATTCCTCTTTGTCAGTGCTGTAAATCAAGGACTTCAGATCTTCCATAATCCAGAGCCTGTTGACTTAACCCACATTCATACTGCTTAATGTACACCTGTTTTCTTCTCCAAGTTAAAAAAGTGTGTCCTTTTTCTGAAAGAAAAGTAGGATTTGTACTACTGAACTACTTGTTCTTAAAAATGCTACTTGGCAGTGGCCTTCTCCTTTTTACAAAGTGTGTTGCAGAGCATTCTGGTATATTCATTTTCAAGGGATATGAATATCCTTCTCAAAAGAAAAATGAGAAATATTTTCCTGGACATGAAAGTATGTGAACCAAACTGAAGTAAGATCCCTGAATATGTTCTAGATGAATAGCAAATGCTATTGCCCCTTTTCATCAAGATGCAGCCAGCAAGTTTCTCTTACGAGCAAAGGAGTATTGCAATAGCCAGTGTGATGTTTGGGTTAGACTAGGCCTAGGGAGTCCCTGGTTCAAATCCCTTCTCAGTCATTAAGCTCACTTGATGACCTCAAGTCAGCCAGTCTCACTCTCAGTCTAATCTCTCTCGCAGGCTTGGTGAGATGGTGAACTGGAGGCAGAACAGTGGGATCACAGTGGAATAGATAAATAAAATGTAGGCTGGCATTTGCAAAATCCAGAAACAGCTTCAGCCTCTTTCTTTATCACAAAACACTTTGCTGTGTAAAATAAAAGACAGCTTACTGCTCCAAGGACCTTACAATCTAGACAGTAAAAGGAGCATGCAGAGATGTGTGAAGACAATAGAGGGAAAATAATAATGCAAGGGTAACTAACCATTTCATGAGAGGGGAGCAATGGAGGAGTCAAGGGAAACAAGAAATGAATGCAGGCAAATGGAATTATATGCCCCCTGGGCTTCATTTTCCTTGAGGGGTTCAGCCAAGGTTTCACAGAACAACACCTTTGCCCACCCAGCCGCAAAGAAAAGACAGACAACAGGTTGGAATTAAACAAGGGCCACTTTATTAACTATTTACAGGAAATTGCAGCAACGGGGAACTAAGCAAGCACAGGAACAGGCAAGGCAGGCGTCTTTCCTAGACACAGCCTCCTTGCCTTTAGCATGGGCGGGACACCTAGCTCCGGTCTGAAGCCAGCCAATTCTGGCTCATAACCGGCAACCCAGCATACTGGCATCCCCCCCCCCAGGAGCGCCTACCCCTGAGACCACACGGAACTTCAGGGAGGAGCCTAGCCTGAGAGGATCCCAGAGGAGGCACCATTCACCGCCCCGGACTGCACTGCCCTAGAGCGGTTCCTGATGACCTCCTGTTCCCAATCGGGATATGCCGCGAGGCGCTCACCAGTTCCATTTCTGCTTGCACGAACCTGCCACAGCCAAGGTCAAGCCTCTGCTTTGGCCTTTGCTACCCCACTCAGCAACCGAGTGCCGACCGAATCCCGTGCTGCAAATCCGCTAAAATTTTTCCCGTTGCCCTTGTCAGATAGATGCACCCCATCATCCCTATACAGGTCGGGAAACTCAACCTGTATTTTGGGGTGCGGCAAGAAGATACCCCCACCCGGCCTCTACAGCCTTCCTCATCTGGTTATTAGTTTTACGCCTGGCGCGGTCGATAGTCCTGGGGTCCTCTACACTACGCCACGCCAGGCGGGGAAGGATAGCTGACCAAACCATCTGGACCCTGGGCCACCTTGCCCTTATCCTGGCAAAGTCAGCCCCGGCCTGAAGCACCAGGGCCATGCCCTTGATAAGACCCAAGTCATTATGAGGGGGAGGCCCCCCCTCTCTTCAAAAATTAAGGGGAGGAGAGCAGGCAATCTCATGCCCCTCCTACGCAGCCACTCGTCCGTGGCCACCTCACTGAGGCTGAGCTGGGAGCTGAAGGCTATTTCTTTGCAAGAATCGCTGCCCAGAAGACCATGTGGCCGCAGACAGTGACCCTTCGCCTCGTCCTACGGCCTGCAGCACCTGCAAAAGGGGGGCCATTACAACCATGTTAACCATATAACCGAACAGACTTAATAAAGAAGGGCCTAACATAACTTCTGTAACTATGGGATTTCCAGCGCCCTATACCCCGAACATCCCTGGGGCAGTATCCCATGGCCGCAGCCGTTGATGCTGCCCAACTACTCCAAGGGGGAAACTCTCGAATTCCAAACTGGGGGCACTAAAGGGGGCCCAGAACCCTGCCTTCTTTACACTGCTTAGCTTAATCGGGCTAGGCCCCTTTTTCAAAAACAGGTGCAGAAGGCCCACCTCCCTCTCGCCGACCCTTTTTTCCTCCGCCCCGACCATTAGGTCTAGGGCAATCTGCGAAGGCATGAGGCCCGGAGCATAAAGGGCATTCGTGGCGAAAGGAGCAATTTTTTCTGCTGCAAGTTCCCTTAGAGGAAAACTCCCAGCAGAGCGGACGGCGCTGCACTTCTGGCCCAACTTGATCACGGGGACTACTTTCCAACTGCACCCTCTTCACAGAGTGGCCACTATGCGACCTTTCCCCTCCCAGCACTCTACTAGGCGACATGATCAGAAGCCAGAGATTCAGATTGACTCTATCCCAGCGCATGGCCGGGTTCATAGCCGCCTGCATTCTGAACTCCTCATCATACAGAAGCCATGCCGGACTTGGGAAATCACTCAAGGCTTTGTAGATGATATCCAAATACTGGATCATTGACAAAGCCCTCCCCGGGTGGTGGCGGACTATCACCGCTGCATAAAGAAGGAATCCCGGAAGCCAATTTGCCCAGGTCCTATCCACCACCCGGCGTTTTAACCGCTCCTTCTCGCGGTCGTCCAAATTGTCCCTATCCTTCTTTTCCATCTCCCTGTAAAGAAGGCTGAACAAGTCAACAAATTCTCCCCGAATTATCTTTTCTTTGGTGGCCGTAGACAGATGGTCACCTAGCGGCAGATCCGTATCCCCGCTAGGTACCGCCCCAGGAGGAACAGTCTCATAGGGAGAACAGAATGTTCCCATATTGCCCATGCTGTGAGGGTAAGGCCCCCCTGCTTGCCAAGGAGTAGTGGGCAATGACAGAGGACAGGGAGTCCCATACAGTTGCCCAACCGGTGGTAGGTTGGTCAAGGAGACCATGCCCTGCTGAGAAGGGCCCCATGGCCAATTAACTACCGTGCCTGTCGTGGCTAAATCCTTACCCCCCTGCCCTTGGTGAGGTGAATAGAGCACCACTTGTTGGTTCCCCCTACCCTGCCCAAGCAGCCCCGTGGACGATCCTGCACCAGGATCAGAGGCGCCTGCATCCTTCTTATCCTCCAGGAATGCCAACCGTGCTAACACCTGCGCCTGAAACGAGAAAAGAGACTCTCCCTTCGCATTAGTATTCATAGGCGGCAAACCCAAACCTTTCTCCAGCGCTGCCAGCCGCAGAAGGATGGCAGCATTCACAGGATCTTCATCCTCCTCGTCAGATGGGACGGCTGGAGGAGGTCTCACCGGAGGCCTCTTGGGAACTGGCTGCTTGCCTTTTCCCTTTCACGACCCTTTGCCTGACGCCATAGCCGCTCGGATAAAATCAACAAAATAGTGAATATTAATAACAGACAAGAAGAAACAGCAAGAAGGCAATGACACCAGAAATATCCCAAAGCCAATGACTGCACCCCCAAATTTCAGGCTCCACGGGAGAATGACAAGTGCCCAAAAATGTGTGCCGGGTGGCCGCTAAGGCCAAATCAACAAACCAAAAGTTGGCACCGTATGCTATATGCAATGCCCCGGGACACCTCCCACAAAATGGCCGCCTATAAAGGGTTATGGCACCATGTGCTCAAGATGGCTGCTGAGGCCAAGTAACAAAGAAAGCCCTCTAAAATGGCCGCCATGAAGGCCCTCCAAAAGGGCCGCTGTGTATATTGCAGCAAATGTTGTCCTATCCCAGTTGGCCTGTCAGGCCCAAGTATGATGAGCCCCCTACTGACTACCAATGACACTAGCTCACTGTTAGAAGGAGCAGGGAAGGGGGGGCAGTGACTACAGGAGGCAGCCACCACTGCCCCACACTGCTCCGGGGCAAATGGGGGGGAAGGGGGGGTAAATGCCAACTACGCACCCCGTCCCCCAAGAACGCCGGGTCTCCGCCCCCGCCGCTAGATTCAGTCGCCTCCCTGTGCCATTACCAACAAGGACAGCCTGCGTCGACCCCCCGAGTGACTAGGAGAGGGGGGGGATATAATAAGGGCGGCTGAGGACTATACTATGCCGCCCACCCAGCAGGTAAAACCCCCAAGCCGAACTCCCCCAACAAATGGCAAAAGTGGGGAGGGTAATCCACAGGGCTCCCGGCACCGCGGCTGCCCCGAGAAGGCGCCGCACGATCCCCGAAAGCAATCCTACGATGGGGGGGTAGCAAAGCGCTTCCCGCCGCCGGCGCCACCCACCCCGAGGCCAGCCTCACTAAGCTGCTACCAAACAGCCAGACCCTGCCAGCCGTACGGGACCCAAGGCCACGGGAGCCGTCGACGCCACAAGCTCCAGCCCGCTCCACAAGCCTCCGCCCGTCCCTCGCTCGCAATGCCACAGCAGGGCCAAAAGAAGGCCCGAAGCACTCCGCTCCGCTCCCACGCGTGCTCGACTATTGAGAGCACGCGGAGCAACTGGGAAGTAGGGGGGCGAGGTGCCGGTCTCCAGCCAACAAGCCACACCCCCCCTGCATTCCTGGATGCACACGAACGGCGCACCCCGCTGTTCTCTGCCTTCTCTGGCGCCGCGGAGGCAAAAGAGCCCCCGATCGGGCACAACGGCACAGCCGGCGCCCTGGAGCTCGATTGTCTTTCTAGAAAGAGACTAATACTGTTCTGTGGCTTTTTCTTGACTCTTAAGCTTTGTGACCGTGTTGTCACTTTCTTCTAAGGGCCTGTGAATAATATCATGTGGAAACTGTGCCTCAATTCTTCCAAGGAGAATCTTCCTTGTCTCTTACTTTCGATCTGCATAACTGTATTTTTGTTATTTTAGTCTCAGCTACACTAAGCAACACTCCCTCTCTCAAGCAGAATGTCACCAGTCCTTCCCTGGTTTGAAGACTAAAATCCTAAAATCATAAATTAGGTGATAATTCACATTGAACCCAGTGAGATTTTCTTTTGAGTAGCAAACATGTTTAGGATTGTGCTACAGCAATGCAATCCTAAATTGAATTATTCCCTTATAAGTTTGTTGAAATCAATGGATTTAGAAGGGTACAAGTGTGGGCCTGTGAGACACAGGCCTGGGCCTGGGACAGCTCCTGGGCTCTCTGGCAGCCCCCAAGCTCCACCATGCTAAAGGTAGGAAGGAAAGAGCATTTTACTTGGGGGGAGAGGAGGAATTTAAACCTCCCAGTGCATTTTTTTATGATTCCAGGTTTTTCTGCAAACTACGGGGGGTGGGTTTGTCACCCAGGTTTACAGAAAAATCTGTTTAGTGCAAGCATGGCTCCAGCTCGTGGATTTAGATATCTGCAGATGGGACCACACTTTGGAAATCATATATAGATAACTTTGCCAGCATTGTACTATAGATATCCTGCTTCCCTTTGTCTTATTCCTAATGTTTTCCAACTATATGGTGATAAAATTTATGTGTGTGTTATGAGCAAGTAGCCTCTTTTACTCTTTCCAGTTTCATTGCTTCCAATTTGAGACAGTGCTTCTATGTTTTGTGAAAGTAGTAACTTTAGATCTTTTGGAAAGTAGAATATCCATAAAGACTATTTTTATTTTATTCTTGATCTTGCATCCTCCTTACTGTAAGCTATTTTATTTAAAATCTTGTGAAAGAGTAGAGAACACAGGGATACAGGTCAACATTTCAAGTTTAAATATGAACTTGACATCCCCATCAGAGTGAGGAGAAAAATACAAAAAGGTATTGTAATACATAACTGTCTCAAATGAAAGTTGGTGAACGTGTTCAGAACATAACCGTATATTTGAAATCTGAATCTCAGCACAACTCCTGCACGCATTTTCAGTGCAGTCAAGGAAAATAACATATGCTGTAAAACAATATGTCCCTTGCAATACAGTGGTATTTGGGCCAAAGTTTTAGAACTCTGTGAATTCATGCTATGGTCACCTCGAGGTTGGACTACTATAACACTCTTTACATGGGGCTGCACTTGTCTCAGCTCCGGAGGCTGCAGCTAGTGCAGAATGCTGCGGCTCGGCTGTTGATGGGCCTCTCAGTCCGAGACCACATCTAGCTCGTGCTGAGGTTGCTGCACTGGCTGCCTATAGCATACCGGATCTGGTTCAAGGTGCTGGTATTAACCTTTAAAGCTCTATATGGTCAGGGGCCTGCCTACCTAAGGGACCGACTTTCCTCATATATACCCCAGAGAGCACTGCAGTCAGACACTCAACATCGCCTGACCCTCCCTGGCCATAGGGATGCCAGGTTGGCAGCTACCAGGACCCGGGCCTTCTCAGTGGTGGCTCCGTCCTGGTGGAATGAGCTCCTGGAGAACATCAGGGCCCTGCGGGACTTTTTACAGTTCCACAGGGCCTGCAAAGTGGAGCTCTTCTGCCAGGCTTAAACGTAGGAACCACCACTGGGGGAAAAGGGGTCACTGGAGCCGCTGGTCTGTTGGTGTATGCGTGAGCTGTGCTAAACAGCACTGTAGCAGAGGTTGAAGACTCCAAACACGAGACAAAGCTATGTACAGTTTATGTACATTTATTTACAAATATATTGCGCTCAGGATCAAAGTGCTTCGCCAGCCACCAAATCATAAGAGAAGAAGAGAACTGTACAACATATATCACATATATACATTTCTCTGTACTCAGTGGCTAATCAGGTCCATGCTGAGTCATTCCCCCAAGTCATACCTCTGTACAAGACTGCACCTGTCTTGTCCAGTTCTATCCAGCATAGTCATATGACCTGGTACCAACATGGCTGCAGTGATCTCACTGACAGCTCTCTGACAGTTGACTGTTTACTATGTGTCTCTAATACTGACACTCCTCCTAGACACATTAAACAGTCAGACCCAACATGCCTTTACACTTTTGAAACTTTTCAACAGTTAAACATTTGGTAAAAATGTCTGCAACATTTTTCTCAGAACTGCAGTGTTGTATTTTCACTTTTGCAACCCCTGCCTTTGTCAACGCTGCTCTCACGGTCTCTGCTCTAACTGTGGGAGCGAACACTTGTTCATAATCCTCCCCCCAGATCTGTGAGTATCCTTTTGCCACTAACCTGGCCTTATACTGCACACTACCATCTGTGAGAGTTTTGTGTTTATACAACCAACGGCAACCAATTGGATTTTTGTTACTAGGTAACTCTGCCAAGGTAAAAACCTTATTCGCAGTCAGAGAATCACACTCTTGCTGCATGGCTTCCAGCCAATGCTTTTGCTCACCCTTCTCCAATTTCAACACATCATCATAACACGTAGGCACTTTTACACATACATGGTTTACATTAGTTTGCTCAAAACCATAACGCACGGGTGGCACCCCCTTAGTGGATCTGTCAGACCTCCTAGGTCCCTCTTGCCCACTGTGCTCACTTTGTGCAAAACTTTGTGAACTGTCTGCGGTTACCTCCTCCTGTTTTGGCACAACTTCAGGAGCTTGAGAAACAGGTAACTCGGCTTCAGATAAATTTGCCCCTTGTATTTCTTTCCAGTTTGCATCTTCATTAAAACTTGCCGACCTGCTGAAACTTACAGCCAAATGTTTATCTGCAAACCTATAAGCCTTCATGTTTGGTTGATAACCCAAAAACAACAATTTCCGTGATTTATCACCTCCCTTCCTCCGTTGCCTGAGAGGGATGTTTACCCACGCCTGGGAACCAAAAATGCGTAAAAAACTTAGACTGGGATTCCTATCATAAATCCGTCTATAAGGAATGTCCTCTACTGCTTTCGTCCACACTCTATTCAGAACATAACAAGCCGCAGAAATAGCCTCAGCTATATGTGATAGGCAGCTTAGCATCTGCTAACATAGCATGCATAACATTTTGTATCATCCCAGCATGTCTCTCCGCCACCCCATTCTCTTGAGGAGTAGCCACATTAGCAATTCTATGAGCAATTCCCTGGGACTGCAACCAGTTTTCAAACTCTTGGGAAATAAACTCTCCGCCCATATCAGTCTGCAGTGCACACACTTCTAAGCCTAATTGCTTCTGCACTCTCTGCAGCCAAAACTTAAATGTCTGAAACACCTGGGACTTGTGTCTGAGAGTATATGCCCACATAAATCTTGAGTGGTCATCCACTATCAATAAACAAAAACAGTTCTTTGAATGACTCTTTGGATATGGCCCAATTACATCTGCATGCACCAGTGCTAGCGGCCTGTCTGACACCCGGTCACTTTTCCTAGCCACTGGGTAAGCATGAGATTTCACCCGTTTGCAAACCTGGCAGTCTAAATATTCACGGCAGTCTTTTACAGCTTCTTTGCCAAGTATTGCCAAAGTTTTATTAATGGCATTAAAACCTATATGCCCTAATCTGCGATGTAATCTGTGAACACAGGATTCATGTGGCATTTTATTCAAAACTGATCTTGCCTCACCTGCACCATTGCCCAAAACATAGACATTATTTACCAACTCACCCTTTGTGAGAACTTTACCATTTTTGGCAATTTCACAACCATTATTCGAAAACATTACAGAAAAACCAGCTTTAGCCAAAGCTGAAACACTTAATAAATTGTTCTCCAGAGATGGTACACACAAGACGTCTTCAAAAGAATGTTGTAAAGCAGAAAACGTGACAGTTCCTTCACAAAGCACCGGAGACACACTCCCGTCTGCTAAAGTGACTTGCTTCTGGCTAGAAGAATGTTGGTTACACAACAGCTCTCTGTCCCGACAAAAATTCTGTGACGCTCCAGAATCTAAAATCCACACATCAGCTTGGGGACCAGATGCAGCAATCACCAACTTTGCGTTCTGACTGAACGACAGCCTCGGGAACTGGGCAGCTGTACTTTTCTTCCTCTGCGGGCACGAAGAATGTAGGTGCTCCGTTGAATTACAGATGAAACACTTTTTCCTTCTCTGCACCTCCAAGGCTAACAACCTCTGCTCTCCTTTCTGCTGGCAGTCTGCCCGAGCCTCCCTGAAGCTGGCCTCTCCGCTCCGTCTCTCACTGGAATGCGACCAAGACAGCGAAGAAGCGTCCTTGAGAGTCAGGAACTTCTGCTCCTCTTCAAGAAGCCGACCCAAAATGTAAGCCAGAGACAGCTTATCAGAGTCCATGGATTCCAACGTAGTTACCAAGACACTAAAACGCTCATCAAGGGAACTCAGAAGAATATAAACACGGTCCTCCTCTGGAACTGTTTTCCCTCTCTGCTCAAGTTGCTGACAGCATTCATTTAGTACATTCAAATGCCTTTGAACAGAGTCTCCAGGTTTCATTACAGTCCTGTACAGTTTCCAAGTGAGGGCAATCAACGAGCCTGCAGTTTGCCGTACATAAACAGACCTTAAACTGTCCCACGCAAGCTTCGCGCTGGCCCGTCCAGAGACATGAACTAATTGATCATCTGCCACACTCAGCACGATAGCTGCCAAGGCCTTTTGATCATTTACAATGTCCTGGGCTGTCAAGGGATCAGGAGGGGCATTAACAAACAGCCATAAACCTTCCCTCTTCAAGTAATGCTCCATCCGCAGAGCCCACACACTGTAGTTAGAGGTGTTGAGCTTTTCCACCAACAGTGACATATTCATTGTGCCTCCCTGTGCCATGTTGCCACCGATATCAGATACCTGACGGTCTGAAGCCACGCTCTCGTCCTCGGACTCACTCTCAGAGCTGCTTCCCGACACCAAACTCAGTGCAGCCTCGGTCTCTCCAGCACCTGCAACAGGGGACACCTCCTTCTCTTCGTCTGAGCCACTGTCAGGAACTCCTCCTGGCGAAGCCACGATTCCAGCAGCCTTCCCAGCTCTCCTCCTCTGTCCAGAAGAGTTGTCGTCTCTAGTAGAGCCTCCACAGCACAGCACAGCAAGCTGGGCCCATAACCCTGTTGGTGTATGCGTGAGCTGTGCTAAACAGCACTGTAGCAGAGGTTGAAGACTCCAAACACGAGACAAAGCTATGTACAGTTTATGTACATTTATTTACAAATATATTGCGCTCAGGATCAAAGTGCTTCGCCATGCTGAGTCATGCTGAGTCATTCCCCCAAGTCATACCTCTGTACAAGACTGCACCTGTCTTGTCCAGTTCTATCCAGCATAGTCATATGACTAGGTACCAACATGGCTGCAGTGATCTCACTGACAGCTCTCTGACAGTTGACTGTTTACTATGTGTCTCTAATACTGACATGGTCAAATGATCTCAGCCAGGAAATCAATCAAGGAAATGCCACCTGCCTAGGAATACAGGGACTGCTCCTGCTGTGCAGACTCTGCATTGCTGCTATCTGTTGGATTCTTGTATGTTTTTATGACTTGTGTTTTATGTAGATGAAGTTTAAATTTTTTTTACTGTTTTGTGATGCTGATATTATTGGTTGTTAGCCGCCTAGAGCCGGCCTTGCTGGCTAGGCAGGGTATAAATCCAACTAAATAAATAAATATATATATAAATCTTGATATAAAACTTACCTTATATTTTGGATATGGTTAACATCCCTGACTCCTTAAAAAAAATTCTGTTTTATCCCCCTCTTCCATTGGCCCCACCTCTGTTTAGAGCCAGTGAAGAGAGTGAATTTGTGGGAGGAAAAGGTTGTCTGATAGTCAGTGTTGTATATTATATCTTTAAAACAACAATAAGCTTTCTTTAGTTACGTATACAATTTATACAATTTACATTTGCATTAAATTAAAATAAGACTGCAATATCAGAATGGAAGTTATATGAATTCCAGACCAGATTCAGTGTTGCAGGTTTGGGCACCAGCTTTTCAAGAAGGCCAGAAAAGATGCCAAACATTGCAATGTAGTATCTGAATTCTTTCAAGTATTGTATTTTATTTGTTTTAGCCTTTTTTCTTCAATTATAAGAGAGATTTGCCATACTGTTTCTTTTCTATTCTCTGATCAAGTGAACATCTCCTATTACTTTATTGTATCCTTCAGCTGCCTTCTCTCATTTCACAAAGATAATACCTAGTCCTTGGTATCTGAATATTCACAGGCATTACTCTTTTCATTTACTTCCTTCATTCATATTTTGGAAGCCATATATTCATGGCAGTCTGAAACAACAGAGCATTATATGCAGTATTAATACATGGTAATTTTGCAGTACTTCTGGATTTGTTCCTGTGCCACATACCATAGTGTACAGTTTGATTCCAAAGATATTACTTTGCTGCATACATAAGCACACAATATACTTGTGGCAGGGCCCAATTCAGTTGGTAGAATATCTGGTTCAAACCCAGGCATCTCCATGTAAAAGGATCAGCTGGTAGGTGATATGAGAGAACTCCAATTAAAGAATCATGTAGTAGCTGTTGTGAAACAGAGATACAGGAGAGATGCTGCCAATCAGAGCAGAAAATGCTGATCTTGATAGACAAGTGCTCTGACTCACTATAAGGCAGCTCCAAGTATTCATGTAGGTATCGTTCCAAGATATTCTTTTTTATCCCTACTTCCTGCCCAATATCATACAGGAACCATCTGCAATATCTTGCTAACACAGTTTTATAGAACATGCTGATAAACAGCAGTTATAACAGCATCTTTATAATAATCAGTTACTGCAAGGAAGAGGGTGGCAAATGTTCAATTTCACAAGTTTTAATTCATTATTATTTAATTCATTATTATAATTTTCTAAATTTATAGATTTCAGGATTTATAAAGAGAGAGCTAGATGTATGCACATAAATTCCCAATGGATAAGCAATTATGCACTCTAGCAATTCACCAACTTCACTAAATTTTTTGGTCTATGAATTGGGTCATCAGGCTGCAGGTAAGCTATAGGGTTTTTAGTACTGCTCAGACAGTGATTTGAATTCATTGCCAAATCACTGGGACTATTTATTTATTTATTTAATTTATACCCCACCCTCCCCGCAAACAAATATTACTAAAATTTGGGTCATATAAATTCTATTGGCCTCTTCTGCCTGTTTCATGAAGTTGCCATTGATCAAGGCAAAATATATACATTTTATATACTGGTCTCTTATTTGTTCTTCTCACAACATGACACAATCACTGATATAAAAGGTAACTTTTGAGAGTACAGTCCCCAAATGATAATATTATTTCTGGACTTTGCAATTAAATGCTGGCACAACTAACCCAAGTTACTATTGTTTCCAGAAAGAAGGGAGAACTGATCTCTAAAGGCAAGTATATTGGAGAGAGAGCTTTGGCATCAGAAAAGAGAAGCATACCTTCCTTTGCTGCATTTGAAGTTTACCACTACACAAATCCTTTGCAAGAGTTTCAGGACCTGGGATAGCTCTCCTACTTGGAGCTTGTGCAAAGCTCTCTGGCTGCACAGCAGCCAAGACATTAATCATATAATTTGCCTATACCAGGGGTGGGCAAACTTGCTCAGCGTAAGAGCAACCTAGAACAGGGGTGGCCAAACTTGCTTAACGTAAGAGCCGCATAGAATAAACATCAGATGTTTGAGAGCCACAAGACATGAACAAATATTACCTGCTTTTACTGGAAAATAAGCAAATTTGCTTTTTATTAACATTAAATGAGACTGCCAAAAATAATAACAGAATGGGGTAAAAGCAGATATTGATAATGATATTAATTTGTCCAATGATATTTGTTTGCTAATGATATTTAGCTTCCCCAGCCGCCCTGCCGGGAGCCACATAATATATGTGAAAGAGCCACATGCGGCTCCCGAGCCACAGTTTGGCCACCCCTGGCCTATACCAAGGAAAAAGAAACTGAACAGCCAAGCTTGAAAGGCCAAGTTCAAGGTAGCAGAGAACATCTGAAGCTCTTCTGCTAGCATTATTTTTCCAGCTGTAATTGTTTCAGTCCTAATGGGACCTATTTATTTATTTATTTATTTGACTTATACCCTGCCCTTCCCGCAAGCAGACCTGTGATACAAGACGAACCCTATGGGAAAATGTACACAAGACTGCACTTATTAGTTGTATCAGTATTGGTCCCTAATAAGTTTCATAGATATGCTGATACAAAACAAAATCTTAAACATCTTAAAAACTCTTATCATTTCAGTCATTATGATTGTTCTTAAACAGAATATACACCACTGAATAATATTTGAGGTATGACTCAGTATTCAGATAATCAGCTATCTTTTATCCATTAGTAGGTGAAGCAGTAATACCTGAAAGGGTTAATGAGTTTTGTTGTTAAAGTATTAAAAGCAAGAACTCATATGTAACTTTTCATATAGCAATTTCATACAGAATTGATACTCCATATTATTATCATTACACATTTATTATTAGCATTCTTGTTAATTTATGAATGAAGCACTTAAAATTCTTAGGTGCTATACAGCAGTCAATATTTTTAGAGGCATACATCATTTCATGTTTCTACAGGCATCTTTTAATTTCATCTATAACAAAGAAAGCTTTCTCCTAACTGCCTGAAATCTGGAAGAGAGTCCTTTAGATAAAACCCTTGAGAATTTCAACCCCCTTGCTTGGGGGGACAGACAAATTTATGCAAGAGAATGTGTTCATAAATAATGTAAACATTATCTAAATGCAACCATTCCAGAGACTTTCCATAAAGATATTAGTCAATCCAAGCAAAAGTGTTAACTACTACCAGAATAAGCAGAAACTGAATAAAACCACAGTGCATATCCCTAATACATTTCAAGATTACTACTACTTTGTTACAAGGTGATGTCTGTTAGTCCTTTTCTTTTAAATGAAGATTCAGATAACGAGCAGTGCAATCAAAGAACCAGTACATTTTTAATTCAACAACAAACATTTATTCAAAAGTACTTGTCTGCCACTGTCTGCTTGCAGTCTGGTGGCTGGTTTGTTGATGATAGGCTCACATCAGAGGGCAGGGTCAGAGCAGAACTTTTGGTATAAACCTCATATCATGGATTTGTAGCTGTCTTGGTGCAGTTTAATTTATGTGGCTTGTCCAATGAGAGTTCAAAGGGAATATGGTCTTAGCTGGTTTAAGCCTAAACACCCCATAAGTATTTTAATAATTACTTGAGACCTTCTTTTCACAACATTCAGTATTTCATATGTTAATATAGTTTTATAGTCTCCTTGTGTAATAGAGACTTAATAACCATATTATGGGAGTCATTTTCCTTGAATAAACTGAATTCTTTCATGATGGGGGTCTTCATTGGGGACATCTATTAAAGGACCAACATAAAACAATATAAAACATATTATAAGGGGATAAAAGCAGCAGCAGTAATTAAAAAACAGCAGTAAAACTAAAATGAATAACAATTGCATTCCCAAGAAACACGAACAGAAAGTCCCTTAAGCATCAACAGGTCATAAATAGCATAGACAAAGATGGCACCATTTCACAGCTCCTTAACAGGGTGTTTCATAGATGGGGTGCAACCATGGGGGGGAAAGGCCCTGTCTCTGGTAGGCACCCTTCAAACTTCCGAAAGTGGGAGCACTCACATAGGTCTGATATTTTCCCACATTGCAACAGGGTGCACTGGATGTGGCGTACATGTCTAACTTAGTTGTTCACTTGTTTGGTGTAGTGGTTAGGAGCGTGGACTCTAATCTGGGAGAACCAGGTTTGATTCCCCACTCCTTCACATGCAGCTGCTGGGGTGACCTTTGGTCAGTTACAAGTTTTTTCAGAGCTGTTTTCTCACAAGCAGTTTTCGAAAGAGCTCTCTCAGTCTCACTTACCTCACAGGGTGTCTGTTGTGGGGAGGGGAAGGGAAACAAAGATTGTAAGCTACTCTGAGACTACTATGGGCAGTGAAGGGCAGGGTATAAATCTCTTCTCCTCCCCCTCCCCCCTCCTCCTACAGGCAGGTGAAGGGCAGGGGAGGGGGCAGGCAGAAAAACACATGCACACAGAAATTGAATTGGGATGAAACAAGTTACAGTTTTTATTGACTACAGCCACAAGAGCATCTTCTGAGATATGATGTGATTGTGCAAGTGTGGGTCATCCAGGTCAGGGCTCAGTCACCTTACTAGGTATCTAATCTATTAAATTCAGCCCTGGAAGCCTTCTGACTTCGTTGCAGGGCTCCCTCTTACCCAGGCAAAGGGAATGAGTTCTACAGTGTATTAACAAATGCTGAGACCTCACTAATCAAATTCTTTATTATAGACCTTTTAAATCAAGTTGTTGCCTTTTAAAACCCTAGTGTTGGTGACCTGTTCTTCCACCTGCAATCAAAGGCCTCCTGTCACACTGAACTGCAGCTCAAGTAACCTGTTTCAAATTTATTGTACCTGAAAGCTGGAATTTCAACCATTTCTAAAACATCCATGTACACCCTTGTTTATGAAGCTATAAATAAACTTGCTTGCAAAGTATCAAAATGATGGTACATGCTGGCAGTTTGGAATACCTCATAAATGCTTTTTTATTAAGCGTGCTTAATTTTATATAGAACTCTAAATTGTAGAATGTTTAAATGTCACTGTCTTTGAATATTTATGTACCTTCTGGGCTCTAAATGCTGAAACAAAAGCAGGATCAGGCAAGAATAAAAGAGCAAATTCATGACAAAGGCAAGAGTCTTAAGTTTGCAGAAGAATGCAGGAGGATATTTATTTCACCCAGAAGAGGAAGTTATGCTAAAGACTAGTTCCTGCAAATATAACTTGAGCCATAATGCAATTATTTAAGTTGGTGAATGGCTGTTTTCTCTCTAGACAACTTTCTCTAGTTTGGGGCCAGTCCATTGAAAGAAAGTTGCACTTCTATTGAAATCTGCCCTGGAATAATGGCTGTTTACACGGATCCAACTTTATATTTTGGTGTCAGTTCCTTGCATCAGTGTGTCTTGAGTATATGTAGGTGTAAAAGTTTGGATGAATCACAAGCCAGAATTAAGACTGCCAGGAAAAACATCAACAACCTCAGATATGCAGACGATACCACTCTAATGGCAGAAAGTGAAGAGGACCTAAAGAACTTGCTGAGGGTAAAAGAGGAGAGCGCAAAAGTTGGCTTGAAACTCAGGCCGAGGACAGACTGGCAGGGTAAATGTGAGAATTCTTTCTTATTGGAGGAAATGCTTAAAACATCCCCAGGATATCCTAGGTGTCCGAAGTTTTATATTGCTTTTGAAATCCTCCAAAAGATTGGGTGACCACCTGACCTCTATTTTACTAAAATACTCAATTCCAGACGATATATGGGACAGTGAAAGTCAAAAGTCCAAATTGAAGGAATGGGTATTTAATAAGGACGGGCTTTTGAACCGCCAAGCGGTGGTAAGTTGTCGTACAGCCCCCTTGTATAGGATATTTAAAAGAGATCACTGTAGGACTGATTACCTTGAGAAATTAACCACTCTTGATCTAAGAAGGGCTTTTACCGCCCTAAGGTTTCATGCCATACCTTCAATGGTCTGTATTGGTCGCTTCTTGGGCTCCCCTCCTGTCTCTAGAATATGTCAGTGTGGCGTAGGCGAAGTGGATGACGTCGAGCATTATATTATGAGATGCTCTTGGCATGAATCACTTAGGCAAAGGTTTATTTACCCCATTATACCTTTGCATAATGGAATTTCAGATCTGGACATGACTGTTTTTTTGCTCTCTGATAATGACACATATATTACCAGCAGAATGGCTTTGTTTGCATTGGTGGCAAAAAAGATAAGACTAAGTCTTGGATTTGCAACAAGTTACTGAAGGGCCTATCCCATTTTGGTTTATAATGTCTGTTGTATTTTGTTTTATCTGTTTTATTTTGTTTTGTTTTGTTATGGCCAATGGCCAAGACAATAAACTTGACTGACTGACACTGGAGAAGACCCTGATGCTGAGAATTACTGAAGGGAAAAGAAGGGGACAACAAAGGATGAAACGGTTATACAGTGTTATTGATGCAACAAACATGAGGTTGAGCAAACTCCGGATGATGGCAGACAGGAGGGCCTGACATAATGAGGTCCATGGGATCGTGAAGAGTCAGGCTCGACTGTGTGCTTGAACAACAATTGGTGTAAAAGGCTGACAGTGCAAGCCTACAAGCACTTTCCAAGTAAGCCCCATTGAATACAATTGAACTTACTTCATATCTTTCCTATTATATAAAGCCATTTTAAGATTCCAAGGGGCAAGATTCCATGGGGTGCCAAAATCAGTAGGCTGGACGGACTGCCACTCAAAAGGGGGACC
Source organism: Lepidodactylus listeri (assembly GCA_029233225.1). NCBI lineage: Eukaryota > Metazoa > Chordata > Lepidosauria > Squamata > Gekkonidae > Lepidodactylus > Lepidodactylus listeri. The sequence continues at coordinate 49,103,841 of JARCFY010000005.1, read as the reverse complement.
CTGGCCACTGGCTGCATTCTCTCCCTGCTTTGCCTCAATCCCACCCACAGAGCCACTGGCCAGCATCCTGGTCTCAGTCTGGAGGGAGCCAGCGAAGAGGAAGGACCGACTGAGTGCTGGGTCCACTCTTCTCCTCCGCCCACTGCCAGGTGGGTCTAACTGTCCCCTCAGTGGCCTGCTTCTGTCAGTGAAAAGACAATGGACTAACAGCATAACCCCCTCCCCCGCACACTGCCAGCGTGCCCAGAATAAACTGTCAGAATAAACTGTCAGAAACAGAGGGCATTTCACACAGCACCCTGTAGCGCTTCAGGACCGGTACAAGCACTGAAGAAAGCTTGGGAGGAGGTTTCAAGGTAAACTGGCTCAGGAACACTTCCCCAATGGGAGAGGCACGTTTCTGTGTGAAAGGGCCAATATGTTCCATTAGGGAACCGGTACTAATAAGGTTCGGTGTAAAATGCCTGACAGAAACCGTTACTGAAGAGTTCCTGAAACGGAACATATTGGCTGTGTGAAATTCCTCTGGCCCTCTCTCCTGCTTAGCTCCACCACGGCTGGCTGGCTAATGAGGTGGGCCAGCGACCATCAAACCATTCCCTTCAACCACCTGCAGTGCAGCTGACTTTTCCCCTAGGGTTGCCAATCTCCAGGTGGGACCTGGAGATCTCCTGCTGTTACAATTGATCTCCAGATGACAGAGATCAGTTCCCCAATAGAAAACGGCTGCTTTGGAGGGTACGCCTTATGGCATTATAGCTTGCCAAGTCCTTCTATCCCCCCCAAAAAAATACTGCCCTCCACAGGATCCACCCCCCAAATCTTCAGGTATTTCCATCACAGGGGAAATCCCTGGAAACTTTGGGGATGGATCCAGGAGAGGGTGGGGTTTGGGGAGGGGAGGGGAGGGGCCTCAGCATGGTACAGTGCCATAGAGTCCACCCTCCAAAGCAGCCATTTTCTCCAGGGGAGCTGATATCTGTCAGCTGGAGATCCATTGTAAAAGTGGGAGATCCCCAGGCCCCACCTGGAGGTTGGGAACTCTGTTCCATCATCAGACCGACAACTTTCTCCTCAATGCCCATTGCTAGGCAACCAAGCTTGCTTCTCTGAAAGCCCCTTTCCACTCCTATGATGGCCTTTGTGTTGGCCAGCAAGGCACTTTAAGTGCTCTTATGGATTTTGAGATTCATAAGCCTGAACTTGGGTTGCTAGCATTGGAAGGGCCATGTGCATTCTCCATTGCTGGGGGAAGCTCCAGTCCATGCCAGGAGGCTGGCACCCACCATAGTTCACCAAGACAGAGACAAAGACTCCTTCTGCCATGAGGTTTCTTTCTGTCACCCTACGCTGGTCAACCCCTGCCCCCTCCAACATACCTGAACGGATTATGCAAACGTGGTTATCTGGCAACTGATGGTCAGGCCATCACCCAGTCGGCCAGGGCCATTAATAGACAATAGAAGTGGCCCCAGTGAGTCATCGGACTTTGCCCAGGTGTCTGCTCCTGTTGAAGTCATACTTTTGCAACATTGGCCACCCCTCTGCCACCAGCCCCTTTTTACCTTAACCAATGATAGGGTTTGAAGGGATGGACTACCTGAAAGGTGTGTCAAGGGGATATGGTTTGCACAGACCGCCCCCAAAGACCACCCCATAAAAGACCCTGCACAGAAGCAATCGGTCTCTTGAGCCATCATCCCCTATCTGCTTTGCTACCCCTTATGCCCAGCTTTCTATACCAAATACCCTTGCCTCCATCTTTAAATCTCTGAATTCCGAAACAGAGAACCACGTGGTCTTGCAGGTTCAAGCCTCGTGCCCCATTTTTCTATTTTTCTTCCCCATCCAATTCTTCCTTCGAGCGGACAACTCCTCTTCAGGAAGGTAAAGTATCACCCATCATCGAAATCCTGCTCATGCAAACGTGCTATTTTCTGTCTTTATTTCCTAGGCCTGTGTGAGTGTGTGTGTGATTACGATTTTGTGTGCTTGAAATACATATTTTCAGTAAATACCATTCAAACTGAACTACAGCCTCACTGCCTATTTACTGGGAACTCCCGGAAGGGGTGGGACCTTGGTATAGCTGGCAAGAACCCGGTATTTCGCCAATTGCTAAACGTAAATTAAAGCAATTCAGCTAACATTTGGGAGAAAACTCCTTGGGGCCAGCTGAACAGAATGCCATAGAGGACACCCTCCAAAGCAGACATTTTCTCCAAGGGAGGGGGGAAGAACTGTTGTCTGGAGTTCAATTTTAATACCGGGCAATCTTCAGGCTTCACCTGGAGGTAGGCTACCCTAGGCATAGCAGTCAGCATTTCAGAGCAGGATCTGCTAGACCCAGGTTTTTGCTGAGTAGGTGATTTCGGGCCAGTCACAAACTTTAAGCCTAACCCACCTCACAGAGTTGTTGTGCAAGTCAAAAAGGGGGAGAGAAGAATGATGTCAGCTGCTTCAGTTCCCATTGCAGAGAAAGACTACTTTTCCACCAGGGGAAGTATAGTTGCCAATCTCCAGGCAAGAGCTGGAAACCACTCAGAATTACAAGTGCTCTCCAGATGGCAGAGACCAGTTCCCCTGGAGAAAAAGGTGGACTCTATGTCCTCATACCCTGCTGAGATGGTCCCTTTATGACAGCCAATGTGACATAGCAGTCAGGGCTTCAGAGAACGGTGGAGGCTGCGGGGGGGATGGAAACTTGAAGAGTGAGGTTGATGACTGGCTGGGAAGGAGATAGGGTTGTCAACTCCAGGTGGAAAATTCCTAGAGACTTGAGGGGTGGAGCCTGGAGACAGCGAGGTTTGAGGAGGAGTGGGACCTCAGACAGGTACAATGCCATAGACTCCACCCTCCAAGCCAGCAAGTCCCTCATGGGGAACCATTGTTGCCAATCTCCAGGTGGGGGCTGGAGATCACTCAGAATTACAATTGCTCTCTAGGGGGGAGGGGGAGGAGATAGAAAGCTGAAGCCAGGGGGCAGATAACAATACATTGATGTAACGATACATTGATGGTAGGGTTGCCAACTCCAGGTGGGGACATTCCTGGAAATTTGAGGGGTGGACCCTGGAGAGGGTGAGGTTTCAGCAGGGGTGAGACCTCAGACAGGTTCACTGCCATCGACTCCACCCTTCAAACCATCTGTTCCCTCATGGGGAACCATTGTTGCCAATCTCCAGGAGAGGAATGGAGATCATGCTGTATTATAACGGCTCTTCAGATGGCAGAGATCTTCCCCTGGAGAAAATGGTGTACTCTGTGTCATTATACCCTGCTGAGGTCGCCACAGCAAATTGACACTGAGTGCCCAAGATATATATATCTTTTCTATAAAACTACAACAGAAAAATGGAGGGGGGAACTACAAACTACAGGAAAAAGAAAAGAAGGCCACTAAAAGCCCAAGTGGCAGGGGTCATTTTCAATGTTACATAGCTTGGTTGAGATTTCACTTACAATACATTTTAGTAAGATGAAGCATAAGAGTTATGTTTATATACTATTTAGTAATACAGAAGGATTTTTTAAAGGCTGAAATAGGTACGTCAGGGAATTCATAGTTCCAAACATATAACTGGATTCATGCTTCTTATTTTTTTTGGTTTCTTCCTTGTAGGCTTATTTTTATCAAAGTCCCATCTGACTTCAAGTAATTTAGGGGCAGCAGCTCCTAACTCAGATTCAGAGTCCTCCTCAGAGGAGCTGCTCGATGTGTCTCCAGGTCTTCCCAAATCATAGTCGCTGTGATCTGATGTCTTGTCCTGTGCTGTTCCTTTTGGTTTTTCCGTTATTTGACACTGCTCCAAGAAGGCTATGGCTTTTGTAACAGAGTCCACTCTTTCTTTTTTGTCCTTAAATTTAAAAGTGAGCCCTTCAGGAAAGAGCCATTTGTAGGGCGTGGAATTTTTCTGTAGAAAGGTTGTCAGATTTTTATATTGCTTCCTTTTTTTCCTGATTTCAAATGGAATGTCTTTTAATACTTTTATGTCTGTACATTCGATTTTTAGGGTAGTCCCATTAGTTGCTTTAAGTATTTGATCTCTGCTTGATCTTTTGGAGAATCTCACAAAAACCTCTCCAGGCAGATTATTTTTCTTGATGTAATCTGGATAGGTCCGATAAACCATATCCATATACGATTGTAAAAGTTTTGCTGTAGTATCTGCAACTAGTGCCAAGGTATCACTGAAAAGCTTCTTCGGATCATCTCCATTGCATTCTGGGACTCCCTGGAATCTCAGTACATAATTTGATCTTTCCATTTGCAATTGTAACAATTGATGTTCATCTGAGGTTCTCTTTCTTCCCACTGCCTCCAGTCACTGCTTAAGTTCTTTTAGTCTTGGCATCCACTTTTTAAACTGATTTGGCAGTTTCCTCTGATCTCAGATTGGTTTCTTTAAGCCATTTTTGAAGAGTATCACATTTCATGTTGAGAGTTGTAATCTGGTCCAGCAGAGGGCACAATGCAGCATTTAACATATTTGGAAAGTCTATGGATGCCTCCACTTTAGATGACAACGTATTTGAACTCACAGTTCCAGGAGAAGGTCTGACTTTAGGCACTATGATTTTCATAGTCAGAGACGGGTTGTTTAAGTTTGGGAAAAGTTCTTAAAAAGTCTCTGGAGCCAGCTAGAGAAAATACTTTAGGCTTATCTGGCTCCTATTTCAGCTGAGAATGCCTTGGTTTCACCCCTCCTGCTCTCCAATGAATTTTAAAGAGTTCTTATCTTTGTGGGGTGGAGTTAACTCCCCCACCACCACTTTAAGGTTGAGGATCAGGGGATTAAACACTTATCTGGCCCTCTGGATTAGCATAAGGAAGACTCATGGTTCATCAGACATCTTCTGCCAGGTATGAGAAACACTTTTGACCACCTACTCACTCATCCCGATGTGTATCTGTCACCATTTCTGGTCACACAGTGGCGGGACCTATCAGGGCAAAGAGGAGCCTCAATTCCTCGGCATTCACCTTGGAAGAGGCACCTCTCACACCCCAAGCTGAGAGCCCCCTACAAGGACTCAAGGGGGGGGGGTCCAGTCAGTACCCCTCCCAGCCGCCGTGGGCACAGGCCGATATCATCGGGGCTCTGATGAAAGCGTACTCGTCCAGTGAGTGCCAAAACTGGAAGTCAAAATTGAATTTACTTCTGTGTAGACCATTTTAGGATTGCTCCTTTAAATGATATCCTATAGGATGTCTGGCAGTGTAACTTGACTATAGGATTACACTGTAATCTATTTTGGATCAAAAATCCAAGCTAAGGCTTCCAGACAAGAGAGTGAGGCTGCAGTCCTAAAAATGCTTTCCTGGGATTAAGCCCCATTGAATAATTTCTCAAGAAGAAGAGAAGAAGAGATTGGATTTATACCCCGCCCTCTACTCCCCAAGGGAGTCTCAGAGCGGCTTACAAACTCCTTTCCCTTCCCCTCCCCACAACAGACACCCTGTGAGGTAGGTGGGGCTGAGAGAGCTCTTTCCCAAGCTGTCCTTGAAGGAACAGCTGGTACAGAGCTATGGCTTGCCCAAGGTCATCCAGCCAGGTGCAAGTGGAGGAGTGGGGAATCAAACCCAGTTCTCCCAGATTAGAGTCCGCGCACTTAACCACTACACCAAACTGGCTGTCTGAATACCTTTTTATAAAAGAGGTTTGGGCTTAGAAAAAGTAGCCCACACTTTCCACAAATACTGCTTGATTTTTCATGGCAAGTCCACTTTTTCTGTTCTATGGGTTGTGGCTATAGATTCAAAAACAGAAATATGTGGTGTGTTCTAAATTTATATTAGCCAGCTGCACCTTCTTGAAGTCCCACAGACTTCCATAATACAGTGAATCACATGTATCATACAGTCTGTGATTAGGCTTCTTTCCCCAAATATACCAGAGTTCTCCCGGGCATAAAAAAAAAGAATAGAATATAAACATGCCTTGTGAAATATTACATGTTGCACAGGTGCTAGATCAATGAATTCAGAATTGTATTGTATATAATTTACTACCTAGCGAAGAACAAATTTGGAGACCAGGGTCACCTAGTGAAGATTCTGTCCTATATAGTTGCAAATGGGATAGCACCCACTCATTAATGTGAATCTGCACACACTGGTAAACACCAAGCTGAACATTGTTCATTTATTCTGGCCTGTTGTCTTTGGCAGACAGCAAAATAAATAAATAAATAAAAATTGATCTCCTGTTCACATCTAAAGCAAGCAACAGGATTTTATTTGTAAACAAAGATAAAATGGCCTGTGTGGGCAAGGAAAATAGAAACCAGCCCCTTCCCACCCCTTACCTTCCTGCACTGCATTATCCTGAATATTTTCTCCTAGCTTGGCCCTCTTCCTACACAGAAGCCAGGCTGGAAGAAAAAAATGCATTAAGTAATGGAGTCCAGCAAGTTAAGGTGTGGAAGAGGACAGTCTGGTATATTTACTGTGTACATTATAAAGGAACTATCTGCTTCCCCATTTATATTTGTGTGAGCTGCTTTAGTCTCATGGGGTGGAGTTCCTGCTCAGTTTTGTTTGTTAGCTTGTTAAGTATAGGCTGCATGAGCTCCCTTGTTCTGAAACTGATTGCTCCCATCCCTGTATCTCTTTGTCAATGAATGTATGCTGTTTTGACCACAGATGTCTCTGCCATATGAACCAGAGGGTAGAAACCTGAGTGAGTACACTAATCCTGATTTACAAGGAAAGGGTAATCCTTAAAGACAGGATTCAGCTCCATTCACCTGCATGTTTTTGTTTGATTTGTTTGAAAATAGATCCCAGGTTCAAATCCCTACATGCTATGAAAGCACCCGGGGGCTTTGGCCATACTTTCCGCATAATCTACCCCACAAATTGGTGGTAAAGATTAAATGGAGGAGAGGGGACAGGGGCATAGAGTTTTTAACTTCCTGGGGGGGCTCTTGTGCGTGCACGCGCATTTATTTTATTTATTTATTTTATTTATCTTTATTTTTATACCCCGCCCTCCCCGCAAGCGGGCTCAGGGCGGCTTACAAGGGCACCATGCCAAATAAAACATCATAAAACAAATTTAAAATCAACAATAACAATAAAAACTCCAAGTTACAAGTATGGCACAGTAGATTTCCAATAAAGTGCATACTAATTTCCAATAAAGTGCTTCCATGCTTACAATCAGATGGCTTCCTATCAGGTTAGGGGCCCACCAACCACAATCAGGTCTGGACTGCATTCAGGGCCAGCTCACACTATAGATGTTGCTGCTGTTATTATTGGTGGCGGCTCCTAGTTAAAAGCCTGGTGGAAGAGCTCCATCTTGCAGGCCCTGTGGAACTGCATTAAGTCCCGCAGGGCCCTGATCTCCTCCGGGAGCTCATTCCACCAGGTTGGAGCCGCCACCGAAAAGGCCCTGGCCCTGGTCCCAGTAAGCTTAGCCTTTCTGAGGCCTGGGACACGAAGTCGATGACACGACCCCAACCGAAGTGCTTGCTGGGGTATATGCGGGGAGAGGCGGTCCCTCAGGTATGTTGGACCCTGGCCATATAGGGCTTTAAAGGTAAGAACCAGCACCTTGAAGCGAACTCGGTATGCTATAGGTAGCCAGTGCAGGGCCGCTAGCACAGGCCGGATGTGGTCCCACCTTGAGAGACCCATCATTAGCCTGGCTGCAGCATTCTGCACCAGCTGCAGCCTCCGGGTTTGCACCAAGGGCAGCCCCATGTAGAGGGCGTTACAGTAGTCTAGTCTTGAGGTGACCGTCACATGAATCACTGTAGCTAAGTCATCGCGGTCGAGATAGGGGACTAACTGCTGAGCCAGCCGGAGATGGTAAAAGGCCGACTTAGCAGTGGCTGCTACCTGGGCCTCCATTGACAAAGAGGAATCCAGGAGCACTCCCAAACTCCTTACCTGCGACGCAGGCACCATGAAGCATGCGTGTGCGCTGGGACGATGTCCCTGCTGACGCTGCTGCAAGAGCCTCCCCCACCCCAGCCCACCCACCTGCCCGGCCGGCCAGCTCCCCTGAACCCACTCGCTCTTTCCCTCCCTCCGTCCCGGGGCCATCCAGGGACTGCCCAGCGTGATGATGTCACTTCCGGCAGGCGGGCACCCCATTTCACCAGGGGGGGCTCAGTCCCCCCTGGGAAACTTCAGGGGTGGCCTGAGCCCCTGAGCCCCCCCCCCCCCCCCGTAGATGCCTATGAGAGGGGAATGATGTAAGCTGCTTTGGATCTCCACTGCTTCTAGGTCTCTTTCCATACTTACAGTGACTAAATATTTCCTCCATATATGGATGCTTCATTCAAAGTCTACAAAAATGAAATCTGTGCCAGAGAGGGGAATATTGAGCTGCATCTCTTGCAAACTGGAATGCGAATCTGATATGATGGTTTTCTTAAATAATTCTTTTAACCTTTTCATTTGCCTTTTTCTTGGAAATATTTTGGTACCTGTGACATTACCTGGTTTCAAGGAAATTCTTTCTCTTCCAGTTCTGGACAATATTAAGCATTCTTATGGGGAGCAAATGGTTAAAGAAGAAACTGAGGACTAAAACAAAATACATAGCTTTCAGCCTCCCTTTTTTTTTACCATAATAATGCTTCTGGTTTTTTGTTTTATATCTCTATCTATCTAGTATCAATAGTGCTTTTGTAGAAGTGTAACATCTACCACCAATGTCAATTTTCCACAGCACCCAAGGCATTCTTTAGATTAGTCATCTGAAAGGAGTGTGGGGGGGAACCAATTAAATAAACTTTTTTCACATCTTCCCTCTATAAATCCATTACTGATTAGATTCTGGTCCATTTAAATCCTTTGAAATGCGCCTCTAAATATTTGATTTGCCTTCCTATCAAACGAGAAAAGCCATTATCTTAATCCATGAGCTATATTTAGAGTACACAGATATAAATATATTAATCTGGAAATTAGGGGTTTTCAGTATGGAACTAGAATTGTAGCTGGTGGAAATAAGATGCTCAAATGAGCTTGCCTCCTTGCTAAGGGGGAAATGGTGTGGAAAACCTAGCAAACTACTGGCATTGTAAACAGGAGGGAACATAATCTGATGGATCAGCACTACCTCCTTGTACCATAAATGATACTAGGCTAGCTCTCAGGGCAGATCCAGATGTGATGCTGGGAGTTCCATGAACTAAGCCCTCACTAGTTTTTTTCTATTAAAAAGCATGTGTAGGGGCACAATTCTGATCAGAACTCTGGCATGTCATGGAATGATGTTAAACCTCCCTCTGTGCTGTTTTTTCCTGCCTGAAATGGTCCAAGTAGTTACTATTTGTCCAGACATACAGGAATCGGGCCTCTGCACTATAATTAAGACACACAGAAGGAGCTCTATTCACAGATCTCCCAGCATCCCTAAAGTTTTAAACCTGTCTGGTCTATACTGTGTGAACTAGGGATGTCATCCCCCTTGTGGTGGTGGGGAATCCCCTGCCCCCAGCTCCACTTTCCTGCTGTCTCTCCAAGTGCCAGCAGGAGAAATTTTGTTTTTTAAAGTGGCACTGAGGAAAACATGACTGAACCTGTGGCAAAGTTTTTACTGGTTGCGGCCTCTATACATAGTAAAATTTGTAGGTACTCAGCATAGGGTAATTTTTTAACAGAATTCTATTTTATGCAGAATCTGATTTTTTATTTCTTAGATATTATGTTTTTACTTTTGTGAAATGCCATTAAAGGAATTGTTTATGAGTGAGTAATACCATTTCCAGGTTTCCCTGAAAGTGATGTCATGCCACTGCTGACAACCTCCCCTATGTCCCTGCCCCCTGTGAACCTACAGCTAGAGGCTTGCATGACTGGATATTTCCCCACTAAAAGGAGATCCTTATAGAGAGTAAACTGGAATGTCAAAAGAATGCTACTATAGAGCCTTCCTCTAAGACAGGAGAATTTTATACAGAAGAACATTCAGTCATGTTAGCCTCCATCTACAGCCAGAAGAATTGGAGTAGCAGAGTGGCACATTAACTGTGACAGAGAAGATTCGTGCTCCGGATCTCTCATATTTGGGGTTTTTTTTGTCAAATATTTCAGAACAGCTGTGGGGGCTCTAATTTGATCAGAGAAGAGGCATTGCAGGAAGGCAACCCTGAACTCTTTTGTCTAGCTCAAATTCCCTGAACTAAATAATCTCTCTAGGCTTGTTATTAGCTTCATGGAGGTTAGAAATATGCAGACATGAGCAAGGGACCTGCAAGGACTTCTTGGGGGAGGAAGGTATCTCATTTTCATCTTTCCCTTTCTTGAAATCCTCCACTGCTTCTCTCCTTTTCCTATCTTCTCTTCTCTTGTCCACCCACCAGCCAACCTATCATTCTCTCTCCCCACCCTTCGATTTCCCCTCCTGTCCTTCCCCTGGCAGCCTCTTTCTGGGAAAAGACTTACTGAGTTGTGTGGTGCCAGTCTTGAAGCTGCCATTACCTTTTCTTTGATGCCCCCAACTGAGGATAAAAGAGAACACTGCTTTCTAGGAAAGTTATATGTTTCCTTCAAAGCTACTAAAAAAACTTCCAAGCCTCAGAAGCAATTTATAACAACTCCTAAGGTCTCAGATTCAGTTATTGCCTAAGCCTGGCAATCTGGAACCTGGGAGAAAGATGGCACACTCTGTGCTGGCAAAACAAACAAACAAACAGAAATTTGTCAATTCTTGTCCAACCCCCCCCCCCCCATTATTAATTTAAGATATGATTGTGTTTATTTTAACCAACCACAGTTTGGTGTAGTGGTTAAGTGTGCGGACTCTAATCTGGGAGAACCGGGTTTGATTCCCCACTCCTCCACTTGCACCTGGCTGGATGACCTTGGGCAAGCCATAGCTCTGTACCAGCTGTTCCCTCAAGGACAGCTTGGGAAAGAGCTCTCTCAGCCCCACCTACCTCACAGGGTGTCTGTTGTGGGGAGGGGAAGGGAAAGGAGTTTGTAAGCCACTCTGAGACTCCAAGTGAGTGGAGGGCGGGGTATAAATCCAATCTCCTCTTCTTCTTCTTCTTCGTCTTTACTACTGGTACAAAATCACAGAATCTTAGAGTTGGGTCATCTAGTCCAACCCCCTGCACAATGCAGGAAATACACAAATACCTTCCCCTCCACACCCCCAGTGACCACTGTACCATGCCCAGAAAATGGAATCCTTCATCCTGAGATTCTCAACTTTCATTTGAAGCTCTGTGAATTCAGAGAAGGGTGGTATATAAATCCAAATTATAAAAACAAACAAACAAACAGTGGCAAAATTTAATCAAATTCACTAAAATCCATGGGTCACCGAAGCCATGCTAGGATCACGCTCCTAAATTTCAGTTCCTTAATTCTTTGAAAGTAGGCTGGGAAATGTGAAATCAGTGTTAAAACACTAGAAGCCACAAATGAGTAGGATTTCCAGTAGGATTGAGTAGATGGAGCTACAGTAACCTGAATTGTTCTTGGGACTTCCTATAGAACAACTGCATTAAAAAAAACCCAAAATTTTCAGCAATAGATAAATAAATTCCCTATGCACAACTCCAAACCATTTGTATTCCCTGTTGAATGCTCAGGGATGCTCAATGGACATCTCCAAGTGCAGAATATGTATTTCCCCCCACCAGTTTCTTCCAGACTTCATATTTTACTATTCTGTACTGTCAAATCTGCACCTTTCTGTATCAGCTACTGTGTGGTGGCTTTTAGAACCAGAGGATCAGCTCCAGCAAGGGCTGTCTTTTCTTTAAATTACTTTTTCCAGTCTTCCCCAACATGATTTCTTACTGGGGTTGATGGGAATTGTAGTTTTCACTGTTTTCTGAACTAGAGCAGACATCTGAGAAAATTATACTTCCCATTCCAGAAATCTCCAAAATTTTGAACATGAGCCTACAGCAGGCTGCCCATGTGATGATAAATGCTATGAACAGAGCAGATGCAAATACTTTCTAAATACTGCGTGCTTGTTTAAAATTGTGAACAAACTAGCAATTCAAGAGTTGTGCGTGTCTGACTTAAGAAAAAAATGGGCATCACAAATGGGGTGTTCAGTTTCTGAGAATGTTATCCATGAGGTCTGCAGCATCACTGCAGACAGTACTCTTAAGGTAAAGGTTTGCAGATTTGCCACTGTAGTACTGAGAGCCTGTGATTTCTTATTTTAATCCAGTAAGAACACCAGCTAACTGAAAGGCTCTTTTGGCTCTAACAACATAATAGGAACAAATTGGATCACAATCACATGGATAGGACTAGGGAATCTGATATTTAGCAGACTGAGAAAGGTGATGCTGTTTACTGAGATTTCTAACAAAGTGCCATTTTGGAAATGACAGCTGCAGACTCTGCAGGGGATACTGCTGGCTTCTTTTGTCAAATGCCAGCATTGTGGCTCCCAAAGAGGATTAGGCTGAAACAGGAGTAGTCATGAAAGATACAAGGCCATGTCTTTCAAATGTGCCATGCACAAAAAAGATCAAAGCTCCGATGGTTGTTGGACACCTAATTACTTTAGCATCTCACCTCCCTCAAGCATGCCTAACAGGACGTTTGGGTTTTGAATTCAAATAGGGGATAACACTGTGTATATTGTTACAGAAATGTATGCTTCGCATAGCTTTAGCTTTCAAAAAGCTAGACTGAAACCCCTTGCAGTGCCAGTCTTATCATATCTTACACCGACTGCAAACTCCTTCTACCTACTACACTTAAGACCCAACCAGGGAAAGCAAGGATAGCCAGAAAGAACCTCCATGTTCAGATAGTGTACCTCTCAGTACCAGATTCTGTGGTGTAAAACAGTAAGGGATTGCTATTTCCCTCCTCCATGCTTGGAAACTTCCTACAGGCATTTGCCTAGCTAGTGTTGGAAGGTAAAGGTAAAAGTTTCCCTTGCTCGAAAGCCAGTCGAATCTGACTCTAGGAGGCGGTGCTCATCTCTGGTTCCAAGCCAAAGAGCCAGCGCTGTCTGAAGATGTTTCCGTGGTCATGTGGCCAACATGACTAGATGTCAAGGCGCACAGAACACTGTTACCTTCCCACCAAAGAGGTACCTATTTATCTACTTGCAATTTCTTGCTTTCAAACTGCTGGATGGTAAGAGCTGGGACCCGAGACAGGAGCTCACTCCATCACACCGCACTCGGGTCTCAAACTGCTGAGCTACCAGTCTTCCAGTCTGCAGTTCAGTGTCTTAACCACAGATGGAGACTGGAGATATGGCAAGCTCAGAATCCCAAGACAAGGCAAAGTAGGAGTCCTAAACATTAAACCATTACATTGACTGCCCACATTTGCTGCAGAGACATGGCACACTATGCTCCCTCAGCCCCATTTGCAAAGACAAAATGTAAAAAAGACACCCAGCAAATTCAGGCAATCTCATAAAAGAATGCTGGATATGTTGGGAAGGGGCCATCGCTCAGTGGTAGAGCATCTGCTTGGCATGCAGAAGGTCCCAAGGTTCAGTCCCCAGTATCTCTAGTTAAAACTGCCAGAGACTGATGATGTGAAAATCTTCTACCTGAGACCATGGAAGCTGCTGCCAATATGAGCAGATAATACTGACCTCTGATTCAGTATCTGGCAGCTTCATGTGTTCATGGGTCACACACAATGCATAACTAACATATGTAGTTCATTGCTGTAAAGTGAGTTGATGGTCCATCAGATGGGGTTTTTTTAATAAAAGGAACAGAGAAATCCATGGCAACAAATCAAGTAGAGTTAGCCATGACAGCTTAATAGAACCTCCATGTTCAGAGGCTGTATATCTCTGAATACTGTATTGTTCAGGGAACAGATTGCAAGAGGTCTCCTTATAAGCTTCCAGCCATCTGGATGGCCACTGGAAAAAAATTGTCACCATTTATTTCACTCTGAAACCCTCCTCAATTATATATTTTCCATTTGATTTCCACACACACACACAAAATCATTTCTCTAAATTGCATTAATTTCCATCTCACCCCCTAATTATTTCCACTTCAGTTTATTCTCCCTCACAAGATACTCCCTTTCTAAAATCCATCCTTGGCAAAATTCTTCCAAATTAATTTTACTTCTTACTCTCCCAGATTCCTCCCTCACTGAAGAATAATCCAAATTTTTCTTGTATATCAGTGAAATATGTGAATATTTCATGTGCAGAGCACACACTAGGAAATTGCCTGACTCCCCCCCCCCCCCACAATATTTCTCTTCTGCCTATTTAGAATGACAAAATAGGAGGCTGAAAGTAAAGGCATAGCTGAACTGTCTGGAAAGAAATTAGAGGACAGCTTACCAGGAACATTTTCCTTGGCAAATTAAATTCTTGTTGAGGTTACTTTACTTGCTCTGTTAGAAGAACCTAAAGTGGAGATTTTTTTAAAAAATGAAACCCTAAGGGATGACCTGGTTCATTTGTAAAAGCTCTCCACTTAAAATGATTAAATGCTTAGCAAAGCACTATTGGCTACAATGCTACACTTTCCAGTTGGGATTTAACACTCTATTTCACTTGTCCCTATCTACTTTAATAACTAAAAGTTGTCTGTGTGGAACTGTTAGAATATTGTAATGAGAATGTGGCACTGTGTGAACTAAACAAATGTAGGTTATGTTATGTCTCATCATTTACACATTTGTAGTACAATCCTAAATAAAGTTACAGCCATGGATTAGTAGGGTGTTTAGGATGACAATGTAAATTTCATTCGTCATGTGTACATAAATAGGAATCTATTGCCAAAAGTAGACCTGGATCTGTTGGATGCAGAATGGCTAGATTAACTTCACTATGACCTAGATTAAGGTAAAGGCAAAGGTAAAGGTTTCCCTTGCTCGAAAGCCAGTTGAATATGACTCTAGGGATGCAATGCTCATCTCCGTTTCCAAGCTGAAGAGCCAGAGCTGTCCAAAGAAATTTCCATGGTCATGTGGCCAGCATGACTAGATGCCAAGGCACACAGAATGCTCTTGCAGATCCCTAAAAAATAGAAACCCTTTTCAGACAATATACTCCTGGTGCTGTGACCATGCATATGGAATGAACATGCTATATGCAATACTCTCAATATGTGTGACAGTTGTTTCTTCTGAAAGGGAGAACATATGGATCTTCTACCTCAGTACACACATCCTATCCCCCTGATTAACTGGGGGCTGGGACAGGTGTTCTGAAGCTCTGAAATTGCCCCTTTCAGAAGAAACAGTGGTCATGCATTTGGGAGGATTATATGTAGCACATTTGTCCTATACACATGGTCAAACAATGAATGCACAGGGCTACTGTTTTGCTGTCTTCAGAAGGGGAAACTCCTTAGTGAGTGGACACATTTTTGAGAAACATGATTGCCTTAAGTGTGGGTAGTCAGACCTTTCCAAGTCTTGGCCTTCTGGCAGCTTCTGTGTTAGGTTTCAGAAATCCCATCCTCTGCACTTGCGTTTTATATCAAGTCAGAACCTCAAAGGTAATTGCTTAACCTGCAGATAAACCTCATTTGGTTTATGAATGTTTTAACACATGTGCAATTGCATTCCCATAGCAGAGTATGAGAAAGAAAATATGAGGTAAGATACCGTTTTTGCCAGACCAACAAGCTTCTTTATTATGTGCAATTATCCAGAGCCAAAATAAAATGGACTATTAACATCTGCATGCTTCAGGGCTAGCCACCTGAATGCCATGAGAAGATTAACTTTTATCAGTCTGAGGCCTCATTCTCACAAAGGGAAACCGAAGCCTTGTCTTTACTACTCTAAGTGTTGCCCCAGGAGAAAGGTCACAGAGGCTGCAATCACACACACTAAATAATCCACTTTCAATACACTTTCAGTGCACTTTCTAACTGGATTTTACTGTGTGAACTGGCAAAATCCACTTGGAAAGTGCATTGAAAGTGCATCAAAAGTGGATTATTTAGTATATGGCTGAGGACAGACTGAAAGTCTGCCGCGCCTCCACGGCGTGGCAACCTAAGGCAGGAGGAATTTCCCCCGCAGCGCGGCGTTCGCATGCCACCGGAAGGAAGCTGCCTGCAGCATTCAGACTGTGGGCGGCTTCCTATGGCAGCGTGCAGACGCCGCGTGGCTCCCCCTCCCGGCGCGTGGAATGCGCGCCGCAGCAGCCGAGCACCACTTTGAAGTGGTGCTCGGCTGCTGTGGGAGGAGCGGGCGCTGGACGCAATGCATCCGGGCTGCCTCCTCGGGGCAGATGCGGCCATCTGAACGGCCGCTCTGCCTCTGCTTTTGAAGCGGAGGCAGAGTGGCCGAGACTGCCAGTCTGTCCTCAGCCTATGTGATCGCAGCCAGAGGCTGTATTTCAACATCATGTCAAGCTCACATCAAATCTTAATGTGCATGTACTCAGATGACTGCTATGCCTGTATACATGCCTTGCTTCTCTCTCACTTCTCATGCAGAGTACAGCAAAAGAATCCTGGTTTAAAAACATCTCTAGTTACCTGTGATGTACAAATGCAAGTGTATGGCTAAAATGGAGATCATCTGCTACTCAAAACAAGTGCTCAGTGGACCAATAATCTGACTCAAGGTAAGGCAGCATCCTATCAACTTGCTTCTTGAGGACCAGAAAAGTATCTCCTCATCTCTTTACACACAGCCCCATTCATATGGTTACTTCCTTAACATCAGTTCTATTGTGAGTCCCCTGCCAGAAAGAATGCTTATGTTTCAAGTGGTGTTACTTAATTTGTGGCATTTAAGTGAAAACGTAAGTCTTCTAGGAAACTTTTATGTAGCCCAAGTGAGTTGTTCTGAATAAAGCAATTTTTCTAGCACCCCACAAACAAACAAACCTGTCAGCTTTATCCATTTCCCTTTTGCAGAGTTTATAGTGGGAAAAATGATATTAATGTAGTTCTGGGGGCTTCAAATTCAGGATCAAAGTGAGTGAGTAACTCATCTGTTTTCACCACCCCTATATGTGTGTTTTGTTCTCATCTTCAGTTCTTCTATTTCCTCCTTTCATTGTTCCACTAGGAGTAAGGCCCAGTGTGAGAAGAAATACAGTCGGCTCCAGACAGAGTCTCCAAGTGAGTGTCCCGGCTGTGGCTGGTGGGGTGACAGAGGGAAGGGGGCAGGGCTCATTTTGTAGCAGGAGCTCCTTTGCATATTAGGCCACACACCCCTAATGTAGCCAATCCTGCAAGAGCTTACAGAGCTCTTCTTACAGGGGCTACTGTAAGCTCTTGGAGGACTGGCTGTATCAGGGGTTTGTGGCCTAATATGCAGAGGAGCTCCTGCTATGAAATGAGCCCTGGAAGGGGGAAATAGAGGGAGGCGAGCCATGTTTATTTCCTTCTGCTTAGCTATAAGGCAGGGCTGTCTTAATTCATTTTGCTGCCCCAAGTGGGTAGTATGGGAGGAGAGCTGAATGGTAACAGGTATGGTTCCCTCCACCCCTGATTTATGTTGATTTTGGGCTCTGCAGTGGCAGCTGAGGTAAACAAGCACTTTTTTATGCCATGTTTTCTGGGTTTCAAGGGTCTGGAAAGAGGTTCTGTAGCCAGTTACAGGGTTGCCAACTCTTGGTTGGAAAATACCTGTAGATTTGAGGGGTAGAGCCTGGGCAGGGCAAGGCTTGACAACCATTTTCTCCATAAGAACTGATCTTAGACATCTCCAGGTGTTACCTGGAGGTTGACAATACTAAGGGGAGGGCCAGACCTGTAGATGTGAGGAGCAGAGCCTGGGGAGGGCAGGGTATGAGGTGGGGAGCAAGCTCAGCAGGGTATAATGCCATAGTCAACTGCCCAAAGCAACCATTTTTTCCAAGAGAACTGATCTTGGACATCTCAAGGTGCCACCTGGAGGTTGGCAATACTAAGAGGAGGACCAGATTTGTTGAAGGATTCCAGGGACATATAGTGACATAGAGCTCACTCTCCAAAGCAATGATTTTCAGGTGAGTTGCAAAAAGGCGCAAAAATACTAGCCGTTGTTTTCCCATCAAAAAGGTGCCTAACAGCGTCAGCTCAAACTTGGCAGCCTTTCCCCATCTCCCACTAACTTCCCCGCTGATTCCCACACCCCCACCACCTGGAGTCAGTGCCATCAGAAAAACACTTCAAGGTAGGGCTGCCAAGTCCCCCTGTAGAGCGGGGGAAACACCGATTTTTAAAGCTTTCCCCCGCTTTTCCAAAATTGGCCACCGGGGGGACAAAATGGCTGCCAGCAGGGGAGCCTCGGAGCCTGCCCTGCTGGCCTCTTGAACTTCTTAAAAGGGAAATTTCCCCTTTAAGAGCTGATCGAGCAAGACAGCCCCGCCCAGAGATTAAGGAGGGACTGTGCAAGGTTGCTGCTGGAGTAAGTTGCTTCCGTGCAAGGTTGCTGCTGGAGTAAGCTGCTTAAGGTGCTGGGGTCTGCGAGCTCTTTTCCTTCTCTGTCTCTCCCCCTCCCCCTCTTTCTTTTTGCTGTCTGTCTGTCCACTGTGGTTTTGTCAAAGGAATAAACTGTCACTTCCAAAGAGGTAAACATCACAAGGAGAGGTTGCCTGTAGAAGGTCTGGGAGTGGGATTGTTTAAAATGTCTTGTTGTGGCTGTTTGGGTCCCCCCAATCCTCATTTCCCTTCTGCAAATAAAAGTTGGGATTCCTCATTTTTATGCCAATTTTCTGTTTCTTTCAACCATGTCCCCCCCCCCCCCCCTCCGGCAGTAAAAATCTGCATTTTTAAAAGCATTTGTACATCAAGTAACCGGTATTTTAAGTTAGGGATGGATCCAACTAGCTTTTCTGCTGGCGAAAAGGGGAGGACAAAGGTCCTCTTTAGCCACCAAAAAGCCTATGCTGGGGGGGGGGGGGAGAAGTTATGGGACTTACATGGACAACAGCTGGGTGAAACAAGGGCCAGAAATAAAGCCTGGGAATTGGGCAAGAGTAAGTGAAAAAGCTATCTGTCTGTCTGTCTGTCCGTCTCTCTCTCTCTCTGTCCCCATCCAGCAGAGGTCTATCAGTGGCTATTATAGCCACAAGGTCTAAATGGAGCCCTTTGTCTGGGGCAGTGATGCTCTGCATTCTTGGTGCTTGGGGGGCAACAGTGGGAGGGCTTCTGGAGTTCTGGCCCCGCTGCTGGAACTCCTGAGGGCACCTGGTATTTTTGGCCACTGTTGTGACACAGAGTGTTGTACTGGATGGGCCGATCCACTGTGGCTTCTCTCCTGTTCTTATTATATGAAAATCATATTTAGCACTTGTGTAGCACTTAGGGCTTCATATTCTGCCGAGATGAGGAAGGATTCAGTAGGGCCGTTGCTCAGTGATAGAGCATCTGCTTGACATGCAGGAGGTATCAGCCTCTTCAGCTAAAAAAGGATCAGGTAATAGGTGACATTAAAGATCTCAGCTTGAGACCCTGGAGAGCCACTACCAGTCTGAGTAGTCAATACTGACCTTGATGGACCAATGGCCTGATTCAGTATTAGGAAACTTCATGAGTTCATGTGTCAGCATGTGGAAGCAACATCACAGGATGTGACATCACAAAATGATGTCACTTCCTTTCTCCTGGCTCCACCCCCAAAGTCTCCTGGCTCCACCCCCAAAGTCCCCAGATATTTCCCAAGTTGGACTTGGCAGCCCTACTTCAAGGTTACAAGTGTTGCTCAGAGAAACAGATACAGGCATGAGAACAAACTGGGGGGGGGGATGAGCGAGAGAGCACTCAATGACATGGAGAGCAGCAGGCACCCAACTCCCGCTCGGGAAAAATGTCAGGAACCTGACATACTGTCCTCCCCAAGATGCCCCCCCCTGGCTTCATGGGATAAGTGGAATGGAACTCCTGCACCAGTTTAGGAGCATGAACATGATCAACAGAAACCCATTCATTACATTCAGGACCAAAATGCACCCACTGAACAAGATAGTAAAGGCGACCCCGTTTAAACGTAGAGTCCAAGATCTGGGAGATTTCATAATGAGGCTCTCCCCTCTTCATCAGAGGAGGAGGAGTGGGAGGAGTTGGTCTCCAGTTGTTTGGCCCGGGGTCTTTCTTCAGCAGGCTGTAATGAAACACAGGATGCACAGCTTTCAGAGACTTAGTCAATTCAAGCTCAAATGAGACAGAGGAGATTTTCCTCAGGACTTTGAAAGGACCAACATATTTCCAACCTAGCTTTCGACTAGGTTGCAGTCCATGAATGTTTTTAGTAGACACATACACTGAGTCCCCAGGCTCCAACTCCCAACCCGGAGCCGTCCCCTGATCCGCATATTTTTTATAATCCAATTTGGCATGGTCAATTGTTTTAGCTATGAGAGGCCACGACTCACAGAGGGAGTTCCACCACGAGCTGAAAGAGTCAGAAGAAGGGGTCGCCAGATGCAGCATAGGGAGGGGAACTCCCTCAACCCCCCCCCCCACATTGCCATAAAAGGAGAGACACCAGTAGATGAGTGAAGGGTGTTATTGTAACTGTATTCTGCAAACGGAAGCAGCTCCACCCAATTATCTTGGTGGAAGTTAGTGTAGCAACGCAAAAATTGTTCTAAAGTTTGATTCGTTCATTCCGTTTCTCCATCAGTCTCCAGATGATAAGCGGAACTCAATGCAGGTTCAAGCCCCATGATGTCCAGGAGCTCCCACCAGCACTTGGCAACATATTGTGAGCCCCTATCGGAGATTATCTTCCTTGGAAAACAATGGAGCCTTATCACTTGTGAGAAAAGCATCTTGGACATGGGAAGCCGTTTGAATGGCACAAAGTGAGCCCATTTTGAGAATAAATCCACCACCACCCAAATTACAGTTTTCCCTTTGCTGGGTGGCAGATTGGTGATGAAGTCCATAGAGATCACCTCCCAGGGTCTGGAAGGAGTAGGGAGAGGTTGCAAGAGTCCTGGGGGTTTACCCTTCCCCCCCCGTTTCTTGCACATCAAACATGTTTGGCAGGAAGACACATAGTCTGAGACATCAGTGCACATGTGGGGCCACCAAAACTGTCTTTTAAGCAAGTGCAAAGTTTTTAAATATCCAAAATGGCCAGACAATTTGGATTCATGGCAAGCATGTAAAATGGACAGTCTCGGAGATTTAGGCACCATGAGTTTATCACCCTTGTATCAACATCCATCAGGATCCTCCCGTGCCCCCTTTTCTGCCCCGAATGCATCTTTATCCTGTTGTGAGTATTCAGTAGCACATTTTACAATCCAGTCATTAATGGGAGCTGTTACGTCCCGCTTTGCCTGACTCCTAGTCACTACCATCCCTCCCAGCTGAGAAGGAGAAAACATAGAGTCAAACACTTCCTCCCTCTGAGATTCATGTTGCGGGATACGAGAGAGAGCATCAGCGAGGGAATTAGCTTCTCTTGGGAAATGGTGCAGAGTGAAAATTAAACTTTGTGAAAAAATCAGCCCAACGCAACTGTTTAGCATTCAAAGCACGTCTCGTGCGCAGCACCTCTAGGTTCTTATGATCAGTCCAAACCTCAAAAGGTTTCTGAGCACCTTCCAACCAGTGCCTCCAAGTAGAAAGGGCCAAGCGGATGGCGGCTGCTTCTTTATCCCATACAGACCAATGTCTCTCAATCTCCGTGAATTTCTTGGAAATATAAGCCAGGGGGTGCAACCAACCATCCGCCCCCTGCTGCAGAATCGCTCCCCCCATGGCTACATCAGAGGCGTCCACTCTTTAGTCTCATCGGGGTGAGCCAAAATGGGCTGTGAGGTGAATAGGGATTTTAAAGTCTCAAACGCTCCCTGGCATTCACTGGACCAGGGCAAGCACACACTTGGCTTTTTCGCCTCAGGTCCCCGTCCCTTCGTTTTCAATAAGTCAGTGAGGGGTAGGGTGACTTTCGCAAAATCCTTGATAAAAGAGCGATAAAAGTTGCAAAATCTGAGGAGGGATTGTAACTGTTTGTGTGTGCGAGGAGTCTCCCAGGAGATCACTGCCTCTATTTTTGCCGGGTCCATTTCCAAACCCCTAGGCAAAATACGGTAGCCTAAAAAGTCAATTTCCTGCTTGTGGAACTCACACTTGGAGAGCTTAGCATACAGTTTGTGTGTTTTTAAGGTGGACAGGACTTCTCTCACCAACTTAACATGAGAGGCTAAGTCTTGTGAATAAGTAATGATATCATCAAGATAACAAAGGGCCCCTTTGAATAAATGCTTCTGCAACACTTCGTTGATGAGGCTCATAAATATGCCTGGAGCCCCAGCCAAGCCAAAAGGCATTACAAGATATTCAAACTGTCACAAAGGTGTATTAAAAGCCATTTTGTGTTCATCCTCCTCCTTAATTCGGACCCTGAAGTAGGCATCGCGTAAATCTAATTTGGTGAAAATCTTCCCCTTCGCCAACTCAGCCAACAAGTCTTTGATTAGTGGGAGGGGGTAGGCATTGGAGGTTGACACTGCATTCAGACCCCTATAGTCAGTACACAGCCTTAGACCTCCGTCTTTCTTTTTCTGGAAGAGGACGGGGGCGGCAAAAGGAGAGGTTGCAGGGTGGATAAAGCCTCTAGCCAAATTCTTATCCAAAAAGTTGCAAAGTTCATTCCGCTCAGCCAGCCCCATAGAGTATAGTTTCCCTTTAGGAAGTTTCTCCCCTGGCAACAGTTCAATGGCACAGTCCATAGTTCTATGGGGGGGGCAGTTCATCTGCTTCAGTCTCACTGAACACCTCTGCCAGATCACGATACACATGGGGTATTTTTGCCAATTCATCCTGGACCAGGCACGCCTTAGGAGCTGCTGGGGTCCCGTGCCCCACTGGTCCTCCCACTTATGTTGTGTACATTTGGGGTCAACCCAGGAGATCTTCCCCTCACTCCACTTGATGTATGGGTCATGCACCCCCAGCCAAGGGCTGCCTAGCACCATGGGGAACTGAGTGTGAGGGGTGATTACAAATGCCCGCTTCTCCCAGTGGTCTCCCGACCCCACTATTAGAGGTTCAGTCTTGGCCATACATGGCTCCTTCATTTTGGAGCCATCCATCTGTGTGAAATGCAGAGGCTTCCCCAAGGGAACTACATTTGGTCCCAAACCTTCCACTACTAGTAGGCTAATTAAGTCTCGTGTGCACCCAGAGTCTATTAGAGCTCGCACACGAACATGAGTACCCCTTCCAGGAGCTATTACAGTCACAATCATATAAAGTAGGGCTCACCAATGGTGGCGCGGCCGGCGAGGGGACCTACAGCTGTGTGCCTCCTACTGCAGGTCCTTGAAGTTTCCCAATGGCTGCTTGACCACCGTTTCCAAGGTGTGGGTCTCAGGAGTTGCCCCTTCCAGCTGTAATGCCCGGGATTTGTAGGTGCCTTTTGCGGGTTTTGGAGTCCCTGCAGAAGCAGCCATGGTAGCTCGTAGGGTCTTGGGGGCGGCCACAGGGCAGTTTGAGGCATAGTGCCCCCCTTCTCCACATCTCATGCAGAGCCCTTGCTTCATCCATGCATCCCACAGCTCTTGCATTGCTGACTTCAGTTTAGACTTGGTGGGAGCTTTTGGTGCAGAGTGATAGGCATGGGGACCCAGCTTGATCAACATAAACACTCCTCCACATCAGCTGCTGCCCTCATCCAAGCCGCCAGGGAACCCAGCTGGTCGTTTCATAACACAGTCTCGTACATCTCCTCATTGAGGCCTATCCTGAATTTCTCAACAAATAGATCTTCAGACCACCCATGCACTTTCGCAGCCGCTCTCCGGAATTGGGCAGTATTTTCCCTTACAGAGTTACGACCCTGCACCAACTTGCACAGCTGGTTCCGGGCCTTCTCCTCCTCCAAGGGAACTTCATAATGCTGCCTCAATGCCCACATAAAGTCATTCACCGACCGTAGTTCTGGGCCCGGAGGGTTGTGTAAGAAGAAGAAAAGATTGGATTTATACCCCGCCCTCCACTCCCCAAGGGAGTCTCAGAGTGGCTTACAAACTCCTTTTCCCTTCCCCTCCCCACAACAGACACCCTGTGAGGTAGGTGGGGCTGAGAGAGCGCTTTCCCAAGCTGTCCTTGAGGGAACAGCTGGTCCAGAGCCATGGCTTGCCCAAGGTCATCCAGCCAGGTGCAAGTGGAGGCATGGGGAATCAAACCCGGTTCTCCCAGATTAGAGTCCGCGCACTTAAACACTACATCAAACTGGCTCTCGCGCACTTAACCACTACACCAAGCTTACATAACAGTCACTAGCAGTGTCCTGTAACTTGGAGCCGATGTAGCATACTCTCTCGCTCTCCGTGGGGTAAAAATGTCCCCATGAGTCCAGGAACCGCTCGATCTTGATGAGGAAAAACTGTAGCCAGTCAGGGTTCCCATTGAATGTTGCTGTTAGGGGATCTGCTGGCAATTGCTGGAAAATTCGTTCTCCACCTTGGGGAACCAATAGTCCAGGAACTGCAGCCAGAATTCTGGATGGGATCGCTGGAACAGGCTGACTGCTCATCCTCCTCGAACCGTTCCCTGGAGCCTCACCTGTCATGGGCCCAAGACTCCTCTGTAGTAGTTCCAAATGCCAACCAGGAATACCTCGGTCTCACCAACCACTCGAAGGTGATCCCCCTCATAGCGAAGGGGATCAATAAGTCCAGTTCAGTTGTCGTTGGCACCACCGAGGCTGAAGTAGTCACCGGGACCTCAGGGGTAGAGACTGGAACGAGGGTCCCATCATCCATCATGTTCAGGAAGGGGTGCTCTCCTTCCATTAGTGAAAGATCACTAACACTCTGTGAACCTTGTAAGATCCAATAAGCCAGGCCTTATTTTGAATAAAGTCCTTTTATTTCTTAATGGTCTATTCAGTAAACACTTTCAGTGTTAGTGATGACAGTTACAGGGCAGAGAGTAAGTTATACTATATTCAAACACCAGAACAAGAACCTGGCACCAATCAGGTGAGTTGCAAAAAGGCACAAAAATACTAGCTGTTGTTTTCCCACCAAAAAGGCGCCTAACAGAGTCAGCTCAGACTTGGCAGCCTTTCCCCATCTCCCACTAACTTCCCTGCTGATTCCCACACCCCCACCACCTGGAGTCAGTGCCGTTAGAAAAACACTTCAAGGTTACAAGCGTTGCTCAGAGATACAGATATAAGCATGAGAACAAACTGGGGGGGGGGGGGGAGAAGGAGCGAGAGAGCGCTCAATGACGTGGAGAGCAGCAGGCACTCAACTCCCATCCGGGAAAAATGTCAGGAGCCTGACACCTTTAAGACTGGATTTTCTTCATTGCATGTACACTGCTGAAACCACTGTCCATTCTCTGGCTCTTGCCCAGCTAAGTTAAAGCAGCGCCCTATCTTTTCACCTTCCTTTTAAATCTACAAGCAATTCAGAACATGCTTCTCCAAGCAATTGTTTATACATTTTAACAAAACAGATCCTGCTTTTTAACAGACATTTCCAAAGTGGCTCAACTTTCATTAAAAAAAAATAGCTGCATTTCAAAGAGAAAAAAAGAGAAAAAATAGAACCATAAGGTAAGATAGGAGGTGGGGAGAAGAGGTTAAAACAGAACTTTAAAATATTGAACTCCAAATCAAAACAAAATCCAGGAACAAAATTGACCCAGAGGCAGACTTCCCACACTTGAGAACATTTAGTACCTCTGGACACATGGAAGACAGCTGTAAAGGAGGGAAGCCTGCACAGATTCAGAAAGCAGGTAAAGGATTGATGGTGTCTTTTCTTGCTTGCTTCTCTGGTACATAGTTTAGGCTGCCTTATACCAAGTAAGAACATTGGTCTGTTTAGTTCAATATTGTCTGTTCTGAATGGCTGGAGCTCTCTGGGACTCTCCAAATGCTCTTCTGGCAACAGCCTCTACTGATAAAGCATGTGCATCTGACTAAGGATATGAATCTCAAAATTCCCAAGCCAAAATATTCACAAAAATAGCTGTTTTGGGTTATTACTGTGATTTTCAGGAATAGTAACACAAAGCTAAGATTCTTAGGCATTATGAAAAACATCCCCCCAAAATTTAATGCTGTTTTCCATGCTCAAGTGATTACTGCCACTACTGATTTCCCAGCAGTGGCTTTTCTACCATCCAATCAGATTCTAGCAAGGGATCAGGAGGTGAGTGCTCTCAGCCAATCATCTTTGGAGAAAAGCTCCAGAGAATGAATTTCAAGTTGTGTCACAAGCTGTGTCAAGCTGTGACTGCTGACTGGGATAGTTTTGGATTTCTTCTAATGTGGGCATTATCCTACTTTCTGTTGCTGCTACTGTTAATAAATAAGATCACAGTTTGGAGAGTGGAGGGAGCTCAGTGGAGAAGGAGCTCAGTGGGGGATGTGATGCCATAGACTCCACCCTCCAAAGCTGCCATTTTCTCCACAGGATCTCTTTAGACTGGAGATCAGTTGTAATTCTGAGAGAACTCCAGGTCCCAGTTGGAAGTTGACAACCCTATAATCTGGTTTAACATCTTGCAAACTGAGGAAAAATTTTAAAGTTGTATGATTCCAAACAATACCTGGGATTGTTTTACAAAACATAGGATATCCATCACTCCTGTAAATGCAGTTTATATCATAATACCACGACCTCAGGGAGCATCAGCTCATTATCTGTTATTTTGTCTGTTTTAATAAAAATTTAAACTGACTTTTCTTATTATTCATTTTGGGTTCATTGGAAAGGTGAAATTTGTGCTGGAGAAAACATTTGCAATCAAAAATAACATAACTTTCTATATGGAACTCATAAAATAGTCTCTAGATTTGAAAGTTATGTTTTATAAGATCAAATGTAGCCCACTGGAATAAGGATTTTTTGCAGTTCCTTTTGCATCACCCATTCTGAAAATTATGATAGCTCCTTCAGGAAAAGTAGGAAAGAAAGGCTGGAAAATAAAAGGAAGGTTCTATGAGGAAGAAGACACGGAAATCAGCTACAGCCAGCATTGATTTCTTGCCTAGTGATACTTCCTTGTCAGAAACAAATGATATACATATTTTACTAGTTCCTTCTAAACTAGGAAATTTTGATCAATTTGAACAGCAGATTCCATTTGGCATAGAAATGACTACATGTGATGCAGCCAAACTCCCATACTTTCAAGCTCCATTTAATTAAACAGAAGAGAGTTAAACATTGCATAACTTGCCCCTTAAAAGCTATGGGACATATACATGCTTAACCTTCCTTGCATCAAACCCATTATTTGTCAAATGTTCCAGCAGCAAAAATGTGTTACAACATTCTGTATACATTACAGTTTTCAAGGTATTGGCATAATATTTGCACATGTTATTTTTGCTGTGTGGGTAAAACACTGTAAAATGTATGTTTTCCCAATCAGGTAAATCTTGTTACCTGAAAACCAATTTACATCAGAATGATTAACTTTCCCCTTCACCACTGTCTAGAGGTAAATTGGAGGGCTCTGTAGATGCCCTTTATAAGTTTAGTTCCAGTTACAGAGCTCCAGCATTTCCTTTGGTCTGGCCCCAATAAGTTTACTGAAAGAAAACTAGTTGGAATAATTCTCCCTTACCAGTGAAGTCTAATAATCCCAACAGTTAAGTACCACGTTTCTGCATTTTATCCCACTCTCTAAGCACCTCAGAGTGGCAACCATGGTTCTCCCCATCTGTGTTTTACCCTCACAACAAAGTTGTGAAGTAGGTTACACTGAGAGAAATCACCCAGTGATTTCATGGCTAAGTGGGAATCTGAACCTTCCCAGCCCTTCACCAGTACATAACCCAGAGGTCCCCAATGTGATACCTGTGGGTGCCCAGCAAGTGTTTCAGGTGGGACTTTATCTAGCAAGGCTTCTGAATAGCCATGGGAGATCTGATCGGCTGTGCAGATCTTTAAAAATGTTGCTTTGGCAGCAGCAGTTATCATAGCACAAGGATCTTTACCAGGGATGGACCAGAAAAATACAGCATGATGGTTCATGACTGAATCACGAACAGAACTGGGAGGTTTGTTCATGAACTGAACCGGTTTGTGGTTCATAGCCATGAACCATGAACAGGGCAAAATTTGTGATGAATTTTGCTTTGTGGTTTGGTTCATGCCCATCCCTAATCTTTACTGTACTGCTGAAAGTAAGCTGTGTGTATGCAAGAAAATATTTTAAAACAATATGATAATTTTAAAAGGCAACCTGTTAAGCAGAATGTTGCTGTTAGAGTTATGCATATCTTAGCTCCCTGACCTTTTGTGGTTGGCTCTGCCTCCTATAGCAGCCATTTTGTGGCTGCGCCCACCACCCTGTCTCAAAATTCAAAAGATGCCTGCAGGATCTAACCACTACACAATTTTGCAGCATAAACAATCGTATCTTAGTACTTCCAACAAAATACTCCCCTTTGTAACACTTTGCCTTATGAACATGTGTACCAAACAGTAGTGTATTTCAGGGCTACCCTAATCAAAGGTACATCTTTCTGAGCCTATTGTTCAGTTCCCCAATGGCCTCAGACCAGGGGTTCCCATGTGAACACTGGGAACACTCTCCCTTGGCCACTCATGCACAACTTTCTCAGTTCCCCCAGCTTATCTCCACCACCATCTTAAATCAACATGACTTCCCACTGCCCCGCTCAGTCCATCTTTTCCTGTTGATTTTCAGTTCTTAGAGTCCCCAGAGAGTCCTTTTGTCCCACCTAAATCCTTATCTTCATTAGGCATACTCCCCCTTGTTGCACAGTCCTTGTGCTCACTTTCACTACTTCCCAGCCTCCTGGCTGTATTCACTTGCCAGCTGTAATCCGACCATCCTCCAAGGGATTCCTGAGTTTTAAGTGTTTACCTGGTTCCATCTGGGTCCTGGCCTTACCAGGGAGTTGCTTCTTTGCTGCCCCAGTAGGTAAGGTGCTCCCATCCCAAATAAATAAATCCTCACTGGCCTCCTCCAGGATCCCTGGTTCCCTTGCAACCCTTGCTCGGCCCACTGCACACTCTTCCTCAGCTGCAGGACCTGCTCCTCAGCCACTGTAGGCTCCCACACTGCCACTCTTCTCCTTCCCATGTCAACCACCATCCTCAGAGCACTTGTGGGCTCTGACTCTTGCCTCTTCATTCCCTCATCCCTGTGGGTTGCAGCTGTTCCCTTTAGGGCTGCCAAGTCAGCCCAGGGGGCGGGGGATCCCCCGCTACAGGGGTTCCCGATCCACCGGCCAGCATTCGGCCGTCGGGGGAAACCCCCCCCCAGAAGTTGTCCAGTCAGGACATTCCCCAGCATAATGACGTCACCCGAAAGTGATGTCATCACGTTGGGGATGTTGCCGGGATGACACTCTAGCCATCGCCCCAAAACTTTATGGTACCATAGAGTTTTGGGGCGATTGCCAGTGTTGCCCTGGCAACACCCCCGATGTGATGATGTCACTTCCGGGTGACATTATTGCGGCGCGCGCGCAAGCGTGTGCACCGGGGAAGCTCCCGGCCCCAGGAGGACTCCCCCTTGCTGGTAAGTCAGAAGGACTTGGCAACCCTAGTTCCCTTTAAAAAGACTGACTGTCCAGACAGATCCTGGCTTCCCTTCAGTGATGGACACTCACTCCTGGCCCAAATGTATTTATTTCTGTCCATGCTGTGGGAAAACCCCAATCGCCTGCTGGGCCTGCTGGGATCCACAGAAGGGTATAACTCTCCTTAGGATGGCACTGTTTCTTTAGTAATAGGGTTAACAATGGATGCATTTTTAATTGGTTTTCATATGAATCTTATTGGCTTCTGTTATGACTGAGGCTGGACAGAATACCCTAAAATGTTTAGAAATGGAAGCCTTGGGCTCTTTCACCCAATGCCACTGAGTCAGCCACTCTTGTGAATACTACTATTGTGTCATGGAAAGGTCAAATTTCTTCCTTCGGCATTGATATGGCTTAGTTGTTATGACCATTAATGCAGAGTTAGCTGTTCCAAGCCCTTGGAATGTAACACACCCCTTCCACAGTGGTAGTTAAAACCAGTTAATGCCTAACAATGTAGGTGAGGACTACAGCTGGGGGGGGGGGGGGGGAAACCCTGTTTTGTAGAGCGTGGTTATTTCAAGAGAAGGGACTCTGATATGAATCAGGTAGTGTCCATCTGTCTGCACCCATGTAAAGTTGTGATTTTCAAAACAATCATATACTTGTATTGAAATAAAATTATACATATATACTACCCTTACATGTTTATTTATTTACGTATTTCTTTAAATTTTTATACCCTGCCTTTCTTGCTAACAGACAATGGCTCAGGGCAGCTTACAAATGCAGGTGTGAATCACACTGCACAAACATATAAACTAAAACTAGAAAGAGATAAATGGCCTCCAAACCATTTCTACTGCATATACTCAACTATCTGGATTTATATACATTCAGTATGGTTGGCCACAAATCCCTTTTTGAACACAGGGGTGCCAGGCTCCAGGTGGGGCCTGGAGATCTCCCGCTTTTACAACTGATCTCCAGCTGATAGAGATCAATTCCCCTGGAGAAAATGGCTGCTTTGAAGGGTGGCCTCCAGTGTTCCCTCTAAGCTGAGTTAGTATGAGCTAGCTCAGTTTTTTAGCCTCAAGCTCACACATTTTTGTCTTAGCTCAGGAAGGATGGCTCCAGAGCAAACGAATTTATGCAGTAGCCAAATCACTTGCTCACAACTTTAATGCCAGTAGTTCACAAAGTAGGATTTTTGCTCACAAGACTCCACAGCTTAGAGGGAGCATTGGTGACCTCTATGGCATGAGGTCCCTCCCCTCTCCAAACCCCACCCTCTCCTGGATCCACCCCCAAAGTATCCAGGTATTTTCCAACCCAGAGCTGGCAACCCTGTTTGAACATGAAGGCTTTACAGTGCTTGTGGAATTGTGCCAGACCGAGGATTCTGCTCCCTTCCTTTGGGAGGCTATTTCAAAAAAAGAGATGCAACGGCCAAGAAAGAATGGGCTTGAACCTGACAGATTTGATGAATTTAAGGGATGGGATACTTTTTAAAAAGCTGTCAGAAGATCTAAATTGATGCACTGGGTCACACCTGGAGAAAGCATCGTTCAGATCTGTTGTTTTATAGGTAAGAACCTGCTCCTTGAATTTGGCCCAGAAGTAAATAGATAACCAATGTCGCTGATGTTGAACTGGGCCTTTCCTAGGCAGGAAAGATCTGGGCACTCTGGTGTATGCCCAGGTTACATCTGGACCAGATTACTGTAATACACTATGTAGGACTGCCCTTGAAAAGTGTTCAGAAACTTCAGTTAGTGCAGAATGCCACAGCCAGGATGTTGATTGGTCATAGGGACTACATTACATTAGTCTTGGCCCAGTTACAGATTGTTCCCCAACCTATTTCTAGGCACAATTCAAAGTTCAGGGACCAGCATATCTGAATGACCATCTACTGTTTTATGAAGCTACTCAACTTCTATGGTCATATTCCAAGTTCCTGCTTTTGGATGCTCCCACCTTCTGAGGTCAGGTAAATGGCAACCAAGGAAAGGCACCAACATTCTGGAAGGCCCTCCCCAGAGAGACTCATCTGTTCCATTCTGTTGTTGTCTTCTGACAGCAGAGAAAACTTCCTGCCATATGTTTTAATCATCATTTTTGTGCTTCAGTGTGTATTTTAGCTTTGGTTTTAATTGTTTCAGTGATGGGTTTTTGTCCGATTTTCATGTTTTAAGACATGTTTTTATTATGTATGTTTTTAATCTGTTAGTCATCTTGGGATCCCTGATGAAAGCAGAAAGGCGGGCTATAAATTTTATAAATAAATAATCTAAATTTCTACTGTAGCCCAAAGGACTTGTGGCATATTAAGAGCATTTCCAAAAGAAACACTCTAATTGCCTTAGCCAGATTTAAACCACACTTTAGATGACATTTTCACTTCTGTATAAACATCTTAATCACTCATGTTTGAAAATGTTTGCCAGAAAATGTATAGATATGCCTCAAATGAAAATTAATGCAATAAGTCACTAACTTATACACATTTAGAAGAAAGCTTATTTTTCTTAAGTACTTTTCTCTCACTTTCCCCCTTATAGAACAAACAACAAGAAAAAATCCATCTGCAGACAAATAATGATTTACGTACTCTGTATTTCCTTGTGATATAAGACAGCACATTGTATGCTGAGAAAATTAAAGCTTCTTATCTAGTACACAGAGAACATTCCTGATTATATTCATTGAGTTCTTGAACTAGCAAACACGTCCATTCAGTACGACATGGTCTCTGGTGCCTAGAAGGACAAGTCTATGTCTTGGTGCCATGTCCCTCTCACAATTAATTTTTGAAACTAAGTATGTTTCAAAGAAATAATAGAAAAGACTTGATGGCTTTCAGCACAAAGGAGACTATGCTCATCAACCAAGTCAGCAGGTATTAACCTTTCTGTACTATAATTCAACCCACAAGGAACAGCTTGATCCCAGAAATGGAAGCAAAGAGAATGTAATTTTAAAAGAAAAATTCAACAACACTCCATGTCTTTAATAGAATTTAATTGAAAAAACCCTTCTCTTAGCTCTTTTTTAGAAACACATATGCATCAGTCTAAATCCCTGATAATATATTGACTTTAACATGAATATTTTATAACAAGAACAGATGGTAATGCACCTACAAAGATGGGCATGCAGGAAAGAATCTGTTAATTTTCATTTATAGCTTCTTCTGTGGAGGTGGTATTGCACGCTAATGATTCCCCCTTTGCAGACATATCTATTTCCCAGCTAGAATAGGTTTCAAGGAGCTGAACTCAAGACCCAAGTGAAAATTCACTGGAACTGTAGCTGCGGTCACACACACTAAATAACACAATCAAATCCAGTTGGAAAGTGCACTGAAAGTGGATTGAAAGTGGATTATTCAGTGTGTGTGACCGCAGCCTGTGTGTCATATCCTTGGACTATGAAATACTAAAGCTGTGATCCTAAGCAGAGGTATACCCTTCTAAGTAAACTGACTACAGTGAACTTAGATGGGTGCAAGTCTACTTAGGACTGCACTGTTCAGACTTATGTGTGAGGTCTGACATGAGTTGGGTCCGTATTTCTCTGGGACAGCTCCCTCAAGATAGATGCTAAGATACAGTAAGAATGAAGGTCATTATTCACTTTTCATTTCATTTTAGGGAAGATTTTGCAATTTTGCAAAGTCTTTGCCATCCTGTTGTTCAGCTGTTAATGTTAGGCTGGGTAAATTCTGCAGGCTTTAAGGTGGCTTTGAAAAGCAAAGGTTAGGGGAAAGTCAAAATTTGCTTCTTGGAGAGGGCAAATGTTAACTGCTTATAAGGGGATGAGCAACAGCAGTGGGGATGGTGAAAATGACTACTAATAGTCTACCATCACTTCTTCCCCATCAGTCTCTCCTCTAATGATTTCATTTCCACCTCCATTTCTTGAGTTTGAAGATCCAAACTCTGCCTATTTGTCTCAACAGAATAATAGGATGGAGAAAGGTCTGAAAGACATTCACAGAGTTTTGGACCAGGTATAGTGAATCTCCTGAATTTCCAGCAGTTCATGGGGAAGTTCTAGTCACAGAGAGCCCCAGGCCACAACTGAGGTTTGGTTTCTCATTAAAAACCAGAAAGGTGATTTGGTCAGGTTCTTGAAGATCACAGGGCTTCAAGAAGATGGCAATATGATACCATTACTCATAGCTTGTTCTCAGGCACTTTTCAATCTTGGAAGGGTTAAATGTCCAAGGCGCCACACCTAGATCAATTGCTTTCCTTCAGTGATACTCTGTAGTACTAGAACATGCATGGGAATGACATTACAGTCATATAGTGTTCTTTTGGTAATGGTGACTTGCTATTAAATATGTTATTTTAGGAACCTGTAACAGTCAAAAAGATATAATTTCTGTTTTGATCAGCTGTTTCCATGTTGTTTCAGATTTCAAAAATAACTTTTACTGTTCCTTCCTGTTATTTATTGACTCCAAAAAAGAAGAAGAAGAAATTGGATTTATACCCCACCCTTCACTACCCAAGGGAGTCTCAGAGGGGCTTATAAACTCCTTTCCCTTCCCCTCCCCACAACAGACACCCTGTGAGGTAGGTGGGGCTGAGAGAGCTCTGACAGAAACTGCTCTTTTTCAAGAACAGTTGTGCCACAACTACAGCTTGCCCAAGGTCATCCAGCAGGTGCAAGTGGAGGAGTGGGGAATCAAACCCGGTTCTCCCAGATTAGAGCCCGCACACTTAACCACTACACCAAACTGAAATAATTCCAAATCCTTTTCTTCCTTCTTGATATGTCTTTTTCAATTTTCTCTATTGTTTTGGATAAGAACAAATTGTGGAACACCTCTCACCAGAGGGATGCTCTTGACATGAGCTATTTTCTCCTATCCTTTGAAGTGTGTAGCTATAATGGAAGTATCCAGCAGAGAAACTCTCTAGGCTCCAAGTCCATATATTCCACATATCTACATCCCTTTGATTTAAAGAGTTTCCAACCATATTTCTAAAGGAAGGTAAAGTCTAAGCTGCCTAAAGCTTAGCTGCCTTAATATAGCTAGCTTCTGACTGAATGTTCAGTGCTGTATCATTAGAGCAGTCAGAGATAGAAATTGCTTTCCAAAGCTATAAATGTAAATATTCTGGATTCAGCTCAAGAAAAATGATGAAATGAATGAACCTAATGGAGGATTCATGTGTGGGTTCAAAGTCTTGTTTTAAAATAGGCCTCCACTTTCAGCCTGTACCAGGATCCTAGCAGCTCAGAAGGTTAGAGGAAAACAGCCTTATCACCACCTTACCTGCATGCACCTGCTCTGCAAGGCAGAATTTTAATGGCCTGTCCAATGGAGATGCTTACTCTTCTGCCTGAGGTTTGGCAAGAGTTATTATCACCTCTGATCTTTTTATTCCTTTGTGTGTTTGTGTGTGTACATGCAAATATATGTGTATGGGGGGGCACAAAGTTTCAGGTGGGGATGAGTTTCCCATAGAAAAATGTAAATGCATTCCCTCAAATGCAACAGCAATCCTGACCATAATGATATTAAAGATCACAACCAATGAGCCAAAGTTGAACCCTAGTAAAATCCTTGTTCACATGCTATCATCCTATGACCACTCAGCATCCTGTGGTTTGCTTGTGCTCTGGGTCTTACCATTTCTTTTTTGCATTTGTAAGTTGTGTTTTGAGGTCTCAGCATTGCACTAGTGGCACTCGGTCCTCTTAACATTGTAGGACTGTGTTTAGAGTTACCAGTCCACACAGCAAAATGTCAGCCTTAGCCAGTCAATGGCGCTCACACCAGCAAAATGCTTTTTGGAACATTAATCTTGGATGTAACTACACTAGAGGTTTTGAGCCTTGATTGGAAAAGATAAAACTGGCATATAGTAATTAATACAACAGAGTCTGGACAAATCCCAAGAACAGCAATAAAAATGATTTAAGGCTAAGTAAATCTTACTTACACCTAATACAAGTCTACAAAGACTGACTTGTCATGTCTTCTCACTAACAAAGGCAGTAGTGATGCGCCACACATTTTAAAAATCCCACAGAAGAAAAGCAGTGAGAAAAAAATTGGTAGAAATTCATATACCCAGGCTGGATCTGCATATCATTGGCTATTGCACAACTGTTGCACTATTGTAATCATTCAACCCCATGGATTTTCCTCTGCAGACAAAACAATTAGCAGGTGAATGTTTATGGTGCTGCAACAATAGCACAACAGCCAATGATGTGTGGATTCAGCCACATATTAACTATGGATATGTATGCATACATATTTATAGTGAGTTAAGAAGCTGTGGTACCATTCATTTTTTTTACATTGTCATACATCTTCTCTACAGAATTAGCAATAACATCCTAAACAGAGTTACATCATTCTAATTTCAGTAAGCTTAGAATGGTGTAAATCTGCTTATGATGGCAATGTTAACTGAGTTGAAACTAGTTCTGCTTCTATGGATCCATTTTTCTCTCTCCTCCCCTGAGTAGTTTTTCAAGTTAAAAAAAAAGTGATTAGGTTTTTTTTAAGGTGCCAACAAAAGTCTAATTGAATAATCTTGCAGAATACTTGGGAAAAATAAAAAGGCAGACAGCCTGCCTGAATCATGGGCAAGGTTTGAAAAGGAAGAGGAAATCAGCATTTGATTCAGAGGCAAGAATGTGTGCCATTTGGGGAATTAAGACAGGGAGAAAACTGAGCTCACACCACAGCACAAACTCCAATTTGTATGTACATCTGTAGATATCCTGTGTGGTTTCAAAAACCATTTCCTTTCGAGGCATATAAGTCCACATTCACAAGATTAAATATTGAAAATCAAGGACTCATTTTTCATAACACAAGCAGGTAGTTTCAAGATTAAAGTGAGATTTTAAAAAATGCCTTAGACTAGTGAAATGTGTACCATGAATACAGAGAAGGAATAATTTATCTCTCTTGGGTGCACATATGGGGGTGAAACAAGTTGCCAGAGACAAGAGACTGAAACAGATGCCCCCACAGTTCAGTTGCTTTCACATACTGTCTATTAAGCTCACCCTCCCAGTGACATTGGGCACAAACACAAGTATTTCCATTTAAAATCAGCTTCCTTGTAAATGTATTTAGGATCAGGGTATTAATGGAATTGTTTTTCTAGTAGATCAGTATTCCGGTACAATCCAAAGTTTGGTTCATGACTGTATGCTGATTTCTCAGTTTCTACAAAACCTTTATAACAGTCAGGATTGATCTCAACTGATGGTTATTTATTGATGCCAGCCCAGTAGTGGTATGTATGGAAACAGTGGTCATATGCAGGCCGTTGATACACATTGACTGTATTTTGCATGACTTTAAACATGTTCCCATGAATGGCTTCTTACAGGTGTCAATAATGTGCTAACTGTGGAAAGCACCAGGAATCTGTACATAATCAGCTCCATGTGGACTGACAGTGGAGTTGGAAATCAGCATTTAGCAGAGCAAGTTATGCTGCATATGGCAATGAGAACTAGATCTAAGGAAGTGCTGAAGCAGATTCCAAAGCAGGTGGACAGCCTTGGAGTGTTGGACCTGGACTGGGGAGACCTTGCTTCAGATTTCTACTCATTGCCATGCTCTGTGGGTGACCTTGGCCCTGCCACACTCTTGCAGCCTAATACCTCATAGGGTAAATAGGGTAAACCTTGTATGCAACCTAGAGCTCTTATAGGAAGGATAGGGAAACACTGTAAGAAATTAATATATCTAGTCTGTAAAAATATTTTTTAAAATGTTCTTACTTGAAATAAAAACCTAGGCAAAAATGAATGTTTTAGCTTGACACCTAAAAGATGGGTTGCTGTCTTATTTCATACTTCTGCATGTGGGGACACAGAGAATTGGGATTGCAAGGAGAATCTTAACTGGTGGACTGGATAATATGGGAGGAGGTAGTCCTTCAAGTACTTCAATCCCGTGTTAAGGGCCTTATAGAATTAGTACTTAGGAGGGGTCATTTGGGGCTGGAGCTAGGCAAAGCTGAGCTCCACCAGCTCAAGAGTGGGCACTAGGGCAGCCACAGGCCGAATCAGATTCTCTGATCTGATTTGGCCCACTGCTGAATTACCACCGAAATTCGGCGGCAGTTTAAAAAGAGGCTGGAGGGGAGGGGGTTTGAGGGAGAGGCTCCAAAATTACTGCTGGAGCCTCTTCCTGAAATACCCACCAAGTTTCAAGAAGATTGGACCAGGACGTCCAATTCTATGGGCCCCCAAACAGGTTGCCCCCATTCCTTCCATTGTTCTCTACGGTGGGAAAAAAGTATGTTATTTCCCACCATAGAGAACAATGGAGGGGATGGGGCAATCTGTTTGGGGGCCTGTAGAATTGGATCCCATGGTCCAATCTTCTTGAAACTTGGTGGGTATTTTGGGGAGAGGCCCTAGCAGCTACCCTGCAAGTTTGGAGCCTCTCCCTCAAACCCCCTCTCCTCCAGCCCCTCATATACCATATGAGTTTTTGCCATTGACTTCAATGGCCCATAGGGTATAATGGGGCTGAAATTGACATTTGGCTGGTGATGTCAGGGGGCGTGACATATGCTAATGAGTTATGCTAATGAGATCTTGCACCTCTTTTTCTACTAAATGACCTCTGGTACTTTGAATTGTGCCCAGAAATAAATGGCCAGCCAGTGCAGTGTTTTCAGCAAAGGGGTAATCCAATTGTTGTTTCCTGGCCCTGATAATAGCCTAACTGCTGCATTTTGGTTTTAGGCCTGGTTATGTTAGAAAAAGGGGATGGCAAAGGATGAGATGGTTAGACAGAGTTATCGATGCAACAAACATGAAATTAAGCAAACTCCGGAGCATGATGGAAGACAGGAAGGCCTGGTGTGATGTGGTCCATGGGGTCGCAAAGAGTTGGACATGACTGTGCAACTGAACAACAACAACAACTTGTTAGTGAAACAGCCTTGGTCACACTGGTGGATGACCTGCACTGGGAGATGAACAGAGGGAGTGCAGCTTTATTGATTTTCCTGATCCTCTCAGCAGCTACCAGTACCATTGATCACCATTGATCAATATTTTCCATTAATTTATTGGAAAGGAAGCAGCTTCACCTAGTGAGGGAGGCTGGCTGTTGTGCTAGTTTATCCTGTGCTTCTAATATTTTTGCACTGCCTTGGACAACTGTGTGTGTGTAAAGTGCCATCAAGTAACAGCTGACTTATGGTGACCGCGTAAGGTTTTCAAGGTGAGTGATTAAGCAGAGGTTTTTTGCCATTGCCTTCCTCTGCAGAGTCTTCCTTGGTGATTTGCCATCCATGTACCAACCTTGCTTAGCTTGTGAGTAGAGATGGGCATGAACCTTAAAAAACCCAGTTTGGTTCAGGGTGGCCCCTGGACTGAACCAAGCCAAAAGGCCCCCTCCCAAATTGAACCAGTTTGGTGAGTTTGGTCCTTCCTTTCTTCTGGCCACGGGAAGTAGTGGCTTATAGTAGGACCTAACAGCAGAACAGGTCCACCCATCAGCTGTTAGGTTTAAATGGCTAGCAGCAATTTCACCAATCCATTTTGCTTCCCCAACTTCAAAGTGTGGGGAAGTGAAACTGCCTAGTGAAATGACTTGCAGCCATTGGCGGGCGGGGCGGGGGTGGGCGGGGCGGGGCGGCCACCCCCACCCCCACCCACCCCCACCCATCAGCTGTTAGGCTGAAATGGTTTCAGGCATTTCAACCTAACAGCTCAGCTGCAGACTGTACATCACTCAGCTGTTGTGTTTAAAAGGCACTGAACAGCCTAGCAGAATTGGAGAAAGGTCCAATAAATGCTTGGGGAAGGCACTTTCCCCGAACATTGGTTCAGGGGCTTCAAACTGGCCCAAGTTCATGCTGAATTCTGGCTCATGAACCAGTTTGCACCCATCCCTACTTCTGAGATCTGATTAGACTGAAGAATAAGAACTGGTTTTTATATCCTGTTTCTCTCTACCCTAAGAAATCTCAAAATAGCTTACAATCATCTTCTCTTCTTCTCCCCACAACAGTCACCTTGTGAGGTGGAGCTGAAAGAGTTCTGAGAGACCTGTGACTGACCCAAGGTCACCCAGCAAGCTTCATGTGGAAGAGTGGGGAATCAGGCCCGGCTCTCCAGATTAGAGTCTGCTCTTAACCACGACACCATTCTGGCTCTGTAGAGTATGCAGTACCATTCCATATCTCCCCTGGTACAATTAGAAGAATGCAAATAACTTTACCACCTAGCATTCCTTATGGCTATACAAGAACCTGTCTAGGAAGATGAATGGTATTAAACATGGAGCAGTCAATTTGCAAAAGTAGCAAAAGGGAGGAAGAAAGTAGTGTACAATCATAAGTTAGAACACACACTGGCTTGATATCAATAGTGTCATATTCCTTACAAATATCTGTTTAACCATTATTATCTGAATTCATACATAAAACAAATGAAATATTACCTGTCTCAATGCAAGGTGAGTATCTTGAGAACTCTTTCACATAAAAAGTGCCTGTCTTGAAATTGCACTGCTTGACCCAGAATCTCAGTTCTCTGATCCAAAGTGTGTGTATCTGTGGTAGTGGTAGGGGCAGCCCTGCATCTGTTCTATTGAGTTTTCTCATATTCCAGTGCTGAACCCTGAATCCTGACACTGAACAATTCCATTGGAAACATTCCTGGCTAAAATTAAAATCTTTCAATTTTGTGGAGCACACAAAAAGCTTTTGAATAGTCTGTCAGTTTCATTGTCTCCAGAATTCAATTATTATTACAATTATTAGTCCCAAAGTTCCTGCATCCCAGCCCTTGATTTCAAAGCTGTAACTTTGTTTAGGATTGCATGGTAAAAACTGGTTAAGTAAGAAAGGCAGATAGCAGGGAAATGAGCCTTGGGCTGAACCAGATTGAACCACCAAATATGTGAACTGGTATAATTAATCACTGAGAGAAACCTACGGCATTTTTTCTAAATATCAATTCTAAATCTGCATAATTCCCCTCACCAGAAACCTGGCTAGTATGTAGATTAAAGATCCAAAGGAATATATGCCAAAGAAAGGCTATGGTGATCTAAACTGTGTGTCAGTTCTTTTTCTTAAAGTAAAGGGGGGGTGTAGAATCCTTCACAGAACAATATAGAACCATTTTTATTATTAATACTTCTCCCCATAGTTGCATCTGTGTTTCCATATGCTGATACAGTTTATTAATTCTGCTTTTAGTTTTTATTTGCTATGTGCAGATGGTATGCTTGAAGGTATAGAACACAACACAGGCCTTGCCCTGAGAAACTGAGCAATTTAAACAGCTTACGAAGTTGATGCTGCAGGATTGCACACACTACTATGTTGCCAGGCAGATGGAGCTTATTAGTTTTACAGCGTAAAGTTAAATGAAGAGGACAGTTAGGGAGAGACGGGGCAGTCCATAAATAGCATGGGCTACTATTATATTGAAGAATATTGATCTTCCAAATGATTTTCTTTCTATGCTTCTGTTATTGCCTAGAATCAACACTGGTACATGGTGTTCCCCTTACCTGCCATCATTCTACAGCTGGCACAAACTCTTGCTGACTTCTGGCCTGACCTAGTAGATGATATTTATCATTAATGGCATGTAAGTTTTTCCAGCGTTCAAAATGATCTTTCACTTTAATTGGTTGAACCTGGGTTCACAGCCAGCTGACCTGAGCCAAGTTTTTCCTGTATGTCATTGGGAAGGCTTGAAAAACAAACATTCAAGGCCAGAGCCTTAAAGAAGTTCATCTTTAAATTGCAGTTTACCTTATTTTTGTACATACTTATTTATATTTGTAACTGGGATTTCAGTGGATGAAAATATAGATTGTGCTGCCCAGGGCTCATTTCGTAGCAGGAGCAACTTTGCATATTAGGCCACACACCCCTAATGTAGCCAATCCTCCAAGAGCTTACAGAACTCTTCTTACAGGGGCTACTGTAAGCTCTTGGAGGATTGGCTACTTCAGAGGTGTGTGGCCTAATTTGCAGAGAAGCTCCTGCT
This sequence comes from Lepidodactylus listeri, assembly GCA_029233225.1. Classification (NCBI taxonomy): domain Eukaryota; kingdom Metazoa; phylum Chordata; class Lepidosauria; order Squamata; family Gekkonidae; genus Lepidodactylus; species Lepidodactylus listeri. Next base: position 49,062,446 of record JARCFY010000005.1, on the reverse strand, counting down.
ACGAATTGAGCCCTGGTGCCGCCCCCAGCAGAGATCAGAATAGCAAAGTATACTGAATTGTTTACTGCATCTTTAAATGCATAAGAATTGTGGGTAATGTAATTTAGTCACCTTAAGGTCATCTGGTTAAGGGTAGCCTTCCAGACTGGTTTATACAGCCTCCCCTTGCTTTGATACATTTGCCCGTGGAAAACTGTTCTCCTCAATTTAGTAATCTTAGCTAAGCAGACAGGAGCGATTCAGCTCTTTTTACCTCAGGAATCACTCAAAGGACCTTAAGGCTCCTATGAGCACCAGGAAAGGGAATGTGAGTAAACTGAACCTTTGGATGCAAAAAGAGTTGAATAAAGTCAATTTCAATGAATGAAGAGTGTGTGTTAAATACTTAGTTGTTCTCAGAAGCAGCTCAGGCTGTTAGGAACAGCATATAGATAATTAATTGACTAGACCGAAAACCATTGTGATGGCCAGTGGGATGCACTGGTTGGAGTATCAGAAAAGGACAGAGGATAGCCACATTCAAACCCCGGCTCTGCCATAACATTTCAGTGGAGGAATCTTGGGCCAGGCCTCTTTTTCAATATAATATACCTCAGAAGGTTGTTGTGAGGATAGTGTGGAAGAAGGGGAGAGCCATGAAAATTCCTCTGAGCTCTTTGGAGGAAAAGAGATAAAAATGTGATGAATAGATCAACTACAAAACTACTGAGGATGGATTCTTTTTCAGTACACTACAACCAAACAAAGAGCAATCCAAATCCCAGAGTTACTAGTCATGTGAATAGTATGAAACACACCACCATTCTAACCAGGGAAAGTACATTCAGCATTTATTAATGTATATGGCTATCATTTGTTAAGGGCCCACAATAATTTCCATTCACAATTCATATAATGAGCAGTCTTGTACTGGGCCACACCTGGACCAGATATCTGCTAAAACAAATATCATTCTCAAAAATATTATGTTATTGTATGTCAACATCCTGAGAATGCATTAGGTAGAAGCAGGGCTCTTCTTGTAGAAAAAGCCCAGCAGGAACTCATTAGCATATTAGGCCACACCCCTGACAGCACAACTCATTAACATATTAGGCCACACCCAATGTTCCTAGAAGTGTGGTCATTAAGCCACATCCACCTTTTCCTTCTTATTCTGTTTACCTTGTTGTCAAAACAGTTTTGACAAAACCAATAAAAACATTATTTTCTGTCCCATCTATACAAAACCTTGCCTGAACCAATATCTTATGTCCAACAATTATTCCCACACTGGATTGGAATCAATTCCTAAGGGTTAGGTTCCCATGGAAATCAGATTGCCTTCCTGCAGAACTAGTACGCTGAATATGATTTTTTAGGGTTGCCAACCTACAGGTGGGGTCTGGAGATCTCCTGGAATTACAACTGAGCTCCAAACTACAGAGATCAGGTCAATGACTGCTTTGGAAAGTAGAGTCAATGGCATTATGCCTTGCTTAGGTCCCTCTTTCCCCTAAACTGCACCCTCCACTTCCACATCTCCAGGGATTTCCTCAACCTGGAGTTGGCAACCCTAGTTCACTGGCAGAACAATGCTAGGAGCCAGTTTGGTGTAGTGGTTAAGTGCGCGGACTCTAATCTGGGAGAACCGGGTTTGATTCCCCCCTCCCCCCTTGCACCTGCTGGATGACCTTGGGCAAGCCATAGCTCTGTACCAGCTGTTGTCTCAGAGCTCTCTCAGCCCCACCTACCTGACAGGGTGTCTGTTGTGGGGAGGGGAAGAGAAAGGAGTTTGAAAGACGCTATGAGACTCCCTTGGGTAGTGAAGGGCAGGGTATAAATCCAATCTCTTCTTCTTCTAGGTTTGTGGATGCACTGGGTGGGAGTAGTTTGTGGACTATTTTATTCAAGGTACAAAATTTTATTCAAGGTATAAGATTTCATGTACCACCCACACTTCTTCAGATGGAAGACGTGTGCATGCACACAAAAGCTTATACCTTGGATGAAACTTTGGACTCCAACTTTGTTCTGCTGCTTCAGACCAACACAGCTACCCACCTGAATTATTACACTACAATAGTTTTTACAAGCAATTATGTACCAGTGGAGTGGTTACCATGCAGAGTCTGTCCCACAGGTAAAATTATCCTGTGAACAGGTGGTCTTTACCACATAAAAGTATCACTACCATCACAAGATCACCAATCGTTGGAACTCCTCAGAAGCGGAAATCTCTCTTATTAGGAGGTTTAAGTACATCAACTTTGCTGGCCCATTAAAGGCAGATAACAATCCAGTGGCAGGAGAAGAGGGACAATAATCTTCTTCAGAAACTCTGCCCACGTTTTTACATTTCACAAAACAGGCAATCACCAAAGTGCACCTGACCATGCTCATTTTTAGTTACAACTCTGTTTCTCTGCAGATGTCCCCCAAAGTGCCCCATGCAACAGTCAAGTGTTCTGCCAACACACACAACAATGAAGATACTTTTTCAGATTTTTCTCTTACATGGCAGTAAGCACCAAACCACTTTAATACAGACTTTAGACACACATATATTTGCAAACCATTCCCAACAAGACACAACAATGAACTCAAGCTTCAAACTTACTTTTCTTAAGCAGAAGATGTCATGAGAAAACTAAAGAGATTCTCAAAAGTTAAAGATATTGTCAAAACCTGCATTTCCTGGGCTCTCTGCTTTTTTACACCCCCCCCCCTTTCAATAATTTTTTTTTTATAAAAACAGAAAGAACAGAAGGGAGGGAGGGAGGGAGGGGTAGGTGGGGGGAGAGAGAGAAAGGAAGGAAGGAAGGAAAAGGAAGGAAGGAAGGTAGACAGAGGAAGGAAGGAAGGAAGGTAGGTGGAGGAGAGAGAGAGAGAAAGGAAGGGGGGAGGGAGAGAAAGGAAGAAAGAAAGGTGGGGACAGAGAGAGAGAGAGAGAAAGACAGAAAATAAGGTGGGGAGAGAGAGAGAGAGAGAGAAGGAAAAGATATGGGGAGGCACTTACTGGAGCAGGGAAAGCCACGCAACCTTGGCAAGCCAAATGCAGAAAGCCTAGCCCCTGTGCTTAATCTCTGGGTGGGGCTTTCTTCTGCTGGCTGTTTGCTCTTAAAGGGAAAGCACCCGGTGGAGCTTTCTCCTGCCAGCTCTCTGCAGGAACTTTCCCTTTAAGTGTAAACAGCTCAGGCCGGGCAGGGAGGGAGCGGGGCAGGCTGGGACGCCAGCCGGAAGGGCGTTCCTGTGCGTTCCTGTTGAAATCGAGCCCTGGGTAGAAGAAATTGTAAAACTACTAAAATAGGCTCTTTGAAAAGCTCACATATTATTGCTAAGGTCATGCAAATGTGTGCCCCTCATTTGCCTATCTACTTAACCTATAAGACATATATAGAGAATGTTGGATCACCACATCCCATTGTTATAGAAGGGAATCCTATAGCCCCACTATCTTTGCAGAGGCTAAACCCCACTTACGTCTGGCATAAAGTAGTAAGAATTCTGTACTCCTACACATAATGTAAACAGGATAGGATGGACTGTTAGTTTTCCCATATCAGTGACTATAATCTTAACTCTTTAGAACTTTAGTAAAGAGACAGTGAGTGTTGCCAGGGAAACTTGTGTGTCAAAGGGTAACTCTTCATTCAGATCTTATTTTGGGTAGACTGGCCTTTTTAGAAACCTATTAATTGCTTGGCTAAGCTTTCAAATCTTCACTTGAAAACTCATAAAATTAATGTTAATGCCCATATCTTGCAGTTCTCCAGATGCTGCCCTCTCTGTTATCCTAAATTTTAGTAGTTAAGTATACAGGTATCTATGGTGCCCGCATCCACTTCCCTCCCTCAAAGGTAAGATTTTCCCTCCATTTTTCTTTTCCTGTCTGACTGAGCTGCCCTAGTAATCTGTGTTCTTTCCTGAAGAACTCTGGCTGTCCCACCCTGTCACAATATAATATTTTTGCTGTTTGCTCAGCCCAGGAACCTGAGGGAAGGATTGGGACCCCCTTTAACTTAAATGGCACAAGACATATTTATATTCCAAATTGACAAAGTATTTTATTTAACATAGAGGGGAAAGGTCAGGTGAAATCAGGGGTAAAATTTATGAGGTAATTCAATAGAGATAACTCTGAGGGAAAATCAGTACATGCACATACTTTAGTTCTTATGTTTCAGGCTATTCTTAAGCTATTCAGAGTTACTGAAAATCTTTATGTTAGAGGCTTTTATTCCAGTGTTTTCCAAACACTCCTGTACACCTTTAAGTATTCTCTGAGTCTTTCAGTTTTCAGAAGGCTGGTACACTCTTTCCAGTGCCCAAACCACTTCTCTTAAACACCAGCACTTGTTTTGAGTCTTTAATTGACTTTTAAAATCTTTAAAGGCAGTTTCTAACCACACCAGACCAGGCATCTCTTCAGTCTTCAGAGATAACACCCTGTTTGACTGGGTAGGGAAATTCTCCTCTCACTAGAAGATCTATCCTCTTTCTTTGGCCTGAATGGGAGTCTCCATCTAACTACCCACTTGTCCTTGCCAACTTTCCCCAGTTCTTCTGTCTGAACAGCTCTCAGTCAGTGCTGAATTCCGAATAAATTCTCCTCCTCAGCATTCAGCTCCAAAGTCTCTCTCTGCTCAGCTGATGCTAACCAATCAGATTGCTTGGAGTAGCCTGTCACTCAATGGTCTCTGTTTCTATGAAGAATTAACCCTTCCTAGTCCTTCAGCTGTTTGTGCAGCACTTCTAAGCCTTTAAAAATGCAAACCATCACAGCATCTCTTGAAGATATTATAATTTTGGTCACCAACTAATTTTCTTGGAAGGCCACTTTTGAGATGGGAGTAATATTTATTTATTGGGATTTATATCCTGCCTAGCCAGTGTTAGCCAGCTCTAGGCAGCTCACAACATTAATCATATACATAAAATCACAGCTAAAATATAAAACAGTGCAAATCACAAGATTCACCAAATTTGGCAGCCATCATTACATTCCAAAGCGAAGCACAGCAAATTCCTGGCCCACGACCACAGAGACTTGTGCCAATAGATTTATTCTGGCACTATCCAGGAACCCCCCTTTCCCCCCCAGCGGCAGCTCCTAATTAAAAGCCTGGTGGAAGAGCTCCACTTTGCAGGCCCTGTGGAACTGCATAAGGTCCCACAGGGCCCTGATGTCATACGGGAGCTCATTCCACCAGTGACGAGCCGCCACTGAGAAGGCCCTGGTCCTAGTGGTCATCAGCCTAGGCTCTCTAAGGCCGGGGAGAGTCAGGCGATGTTGGGTGCCTGATCGCAGTGCTCTCTGGGGTGTATACGGGGAAAGGTGGTCCCTTAGGTAGACAGGCCCCTGACCATATAGGGCTTTAAAGGTTAAAACCAGCACCTTGAACTGGATCCGGTATGCTATAGGCAGCCAGTACAGTGTCCTCAGCACAGGCTGGATATGGTCCCACGCCGAGAGACCCATCAACAGCCTGGCCACAGCATTCTGCACTAGCTGCGGCCTCCAGAGCTGAGACAAGGGCAGCCCCATGTAGAGAGTGTTACAGTAGTCCAGCCTCGAGGTGACCATTGCATGGATCACTGTTGCCAGGTCATTGCATTCGAGGAAGGGAACCAACTGCCTAATTAGCCACAGATGGTAAAAGGCTGCCTTGGCAGTGGCTGCTACCTGGGCCTCCGTCATTAACAAGGTGTCCAGGAGTACTCCCAAACTCCGGACCTTCGGCACTGGCACCAATGGTACCCCCCCCCCCGAAGGCTGGCAATGGGATCCCTACCCCTGGTCCACTCTGACCCAGGCACAGGACCTCTGTCTTCGTTGGATTCAATTTCAGTCGACTCAGCCTGAGCCAGCCCACCACGTCCTGAAGCGCCCACTCCAGGTCATGTGGGGTGGCCCCGGACCGGCCACCCAACAACAGATATAGCTGGGTGTCATCAGCATACTGGTGACAACCCAGCCCATGCCTCCAGGCAATCTGGGCAAGAGGGCACATATAGATGTTAAACAACATTGGGGACAGAACAGCCCAGCTGTAAGGAGTGAGGAACTAAGGTACCAACCCCTACTCCCTAAAAAGGCTTTCTGGAAAATCCCTTTGTGACAAACGTCCACCACTCCCTCCGCATCCTTCTTTTGACTCTGTGTTGGCATCTCAAGGACTGGATGGCATTCATTTGTGAGCATATAAAGCCCAGTGGGGATCATTTGCTGATTCCCAAATAGCAATGTCATTAGCAAGACACTAATTGAAAGCTATGATCAAAAGATTAGGATGATTACACTGATGCAGAATTTAAAATATTAAAGGTTTACCCAAAGAAAATTAAAAAATATATGTCTTTAGTGCAGAAGGAAAAAAACTCTAGGCAGAAGTGATTCAAGGGTAGCGATATGAATTTTAGGCCACAAGGAGGCTTCAGTGTTTATTAATCTGTAGCTGCATCTTTTTCATCTTGCTTCAGTTATAGTCCCTAGTGATAGAAACAGCACCCAGTTCCATTGCCTGTCCAGATTCTGTTTAGTTAGCACAGTTGCTGACTTGTTCAGATCTTAATGATGTAAAATGGGCATAATCAAATGAGGCAGTTCATTACAAGCAAAGGTTCCAGATGAGAACTTATTAAATATGCAGTGGCACCCAGCTAAGATAAATGCAGCACAGTTCTTACTGGCTCAGCCACAGGGAGATGCCTCCTCAGCTCCAGACTGAATCAGCATACTCATCAACTGGGAGCCAGCCATGTATCGAAGATATAGTGCAAGTGCAGTGCACAAAGACCACATCTTTTAAAAGAAACATTTGCAATGAATTCATGTAACTTCCCACTCCTTCTATTTTTGGGTGACTAATTATAACAGGGATGCCACAATTATTTAATGATTGTGCAGACAACATTGGATGGCACAGTTTTTCCTCATCCTTGAATTCCATTCAAGACACTTTTGCTTTTATTCTGAAGTCTCAAGAATCAGGCAGTCACATTAGCAGGTGCCATGGTGCCCACAGGAGCCACTTGGCAATCACTGCTTTCCCAATGGAAGTAAACAGTATTAAAAAGTGTTTAGTTTTGGACTGGATTATATTCTGTAATTGCTGTTTTGCTATACTCCAGTGGCTTTCTTTCTTTCTGATATCCTGGCTCTGCCTATTATAGCCCTTTTTATGCCTTTTATGTATTTCACATAGTTGCAAATAGGATGCTTGTCCCCATTCTGTGTAGCTGCAAATAAACACATTGTCAATCCGAACGAGGAAGGCAGAGGTGGTCAGGCATTGGGTCTTGTGACCAGTGAGGGACTTTGATGATTTCTCTAAAACAAATATTAGAGAGAAAATCTAATTCTATAGATGGTGAACTAATCTGAGATTCAGGGGAGTCTTTTGTACTTGCTGCCAAAGGCTTCCTGCTTATGCCTGGATTAGGTTTTTTGGTTTCCCTTGGCCATATGTGGTTTGCAAAGATAAACAGATTAGCAAATTAGGCCTTAGGTGGGTTATTAGGAAAAGTGCTTTACAGATTGTGAGGTCTTCTAATTTTGCAGTAATGTTGAGCAGTGCTATAATATTATAGCAATACTAGAAGCAACATAAACACTTGGTAAGCAGACTTCCAGAAATGCCTGCAATAAGTGACCATGAAGCCAGCCGTTATGCCACGATTTAACAATCATATATTCTACAGTAGTCCCATAATTGCCAATGGAGTTTTTAATAACACTAGAGCAAGAGACTGAACACTGCATTCAATGGCAATTGTATTAATGCAGTCCAGCCTGACTAAAGCACAACTGATTTTAACCAAGGTAAGTCAGCTTTGTCTGGCTAAGGACATCATCCCTATCAAACTTGAATACTAAGAAGCACAACTGAGCAAAACAAGAAAACATAAGAAAATCACATAATGGGAGAAGCTCTTAGATAAAAGCAAGGAACAGAAAAATCAGCAGTGGTTCAGAGATTACAGCTTTGGTTTGATGCTAAAATACTGTCAGGGAGAGACACTTAAGAGATTTTTCTGGGAATGGAGTTCCATAGTTTTGATGGCTCTGTTGAAAAGGGCATGGCCATACAGGAGAATAGAGTCCAGTGGGAAAGGCCGAGGCTCTCAGAGAAGTGTTACAGAGACAAAATACAATGTATGGGTAGATATTTATGTCTATATATGGTACTTTAAGTATTTTTTATTCCAATCATTTACAAGGTTAAAAAGCCAGTACAAGCACTTTAAATTGGCCACAGAAGTAACTTGGAGGCCAATGAAGTTGACAAATAATAGGTATCCAAATTCCTCTGTTTAGTAATTCCCCCCCCCCCCCCCCCTTCAGCAACCATTTGCAGTTTCTGGATATTCTTCAAAGGTTGCTCCACACAGAGTGCATTACATTAGTTTTGTCAGAAATTAACAAAGATATGTGATTGTGATTATGTCATGTCAACCACAGACTGAGTTACAAAATCTTGCTGTTAAATGCAAGGACAGTCACAGAAAAAAACAACACCCACCCAAGATTTAATCCTGGTTGAGAGAGCTCAGCTGGCATGTTTCACTGAAACTTGATTGGGGGAGGAAGTTTCAAGACTTTCCTTCATTTATACCCTGCTAAAATGGGCTGACATCATTCTTCTCTCCTCCACTTTATCCTCAAAATAACCCTGTCAGGTAGATTAGGTTGACCACTGCAATTGGCCCAAGATCACCCAGCAACCTTCCATGACAAAGTGGGGGTTCAAACCTGGTTTTCCCAGATCCTAGTTTCACACTCTAACTACTACACCACATTGGCTCTCACTTGTGTATCTATTATTGAAATTATGTCCAGTGGCACCTTTAAGACCAACAAAGGCCGAGGACAGACTGGCAATCTGAAGCGGGGCAGGCACGCTTCGCAAACGGAGGAAAGGAGCCCGTTCAGACATGTGCATCTGCCCATCGGCTCCGTTGCGTACTTACCCGTCTCCCAGCCGCTTTCCTTCCGCTTTACCCGGACACCGGGTAAAACCGGTGTTCAGGGGCCTTCCTCCGCATGCCTCCCGCTTCCAAACAGTGTGAACTGGAAGAAGCGGGAGGCATCCGGAGGAAGTGTGAACGCACGGCAAAAAGTTTTGCGCATATGCGCATATGCAAATATGCGCATATGCAAATATGCAAATATGCGCATATGCGAAAAACATCAAAGGAAAACAAAAAAAGTGCAGCGGCACGCGCGAGCCCCGCGCGCTGGCTATGCGGCAGTCTGAACTCTCCGTGGCAGTCTGAATGCTCCGTATCGCCGCTGATCCGCATTGCTCTGGCCAGTGTGAACGGCCAGCTCCGTGAGTTTTTTCCCCCGCTCCAGTTCCCTCCGCTTTGCCTCCGCTTCAGATTGCCAGTCTGTCTTCGGCCAAAGTTTTATTCAAAGTGTAAGATTTCATGTGCAAAGCTCACTTCTTCAGACAGATGGACTAAAATCTCCTCAAGGGTTACTTACAGGGAAAAAAGACAGTGGGGCAGCCGTTAGGTCACTCAGAGCCAAGATGCACATGCAGTGCTGAAACTGGATCAGGTAGCCAGTAAAATCAATGGATAGCAGCAAATCAGCACATAAATGAAAGAGTTAACAAAAAGATGTGAGAATGTAGCTAGAGTTCAGCAGTATACCCAAAACAAACCACCTTGTGTTGTTGGTGTACTGGTCACCCTTCCCCTCCCTTCTGTTGGCTGGAAAATATGTTAAGGGGGGGATTAGGATCCCTAAAATATACTTCTGGAAATATATGGGACTTGGATACGGGTATTCCTGAGAATCCTGAATACTGCTCCAAATACCAGAATATACCAGAAAAATACCAATAAGGCATTTTTAAGGGATATATCTAGAGCTGATATATCCTAGTGCACATCCCAAGTTGTAGGGACCATATCACTCTAGTCTTGATCCACCTGCATTGGCTCCCAATCTGTTTGTGGGCCCAATTCAAGGTACTCTTGTTAACAATTAAAGCCCTCTATAGTCTGGGACCAAGCTGTTTTAAGAACCCCCAGTCTCAACCAAATGTATCCAATCCCTATGGTCATCTTCAAAGGCCTCACCGACGTGGGGATTCAGGGACTCGCCTTACAGTGGCTTGTTTCCTTTCTCCAAGGTCGGGGACAAAGGGTGGTGCTAAGGGATGAGCAGTCCTGGAGATACCTGCTTGAGTGCAGAGTGCCTCAAGGGGCTGTTTTGTCCCCAATGCTTTTTAACATCTATATGTGCCTCCTTGCCCAGATTGTCCGGAGGATGGGGCTGGGTTGTCACCAGTATGCTGATGACACCCAGCTCTATCTGATGTTGGACAGCTGGTCTGGCTCGGGACTGGACGATCTTGACCAGGCATTGCACGCTGTAGCTGGATGGCTCAGGCTGAGTAGGCTGAAGCTGAACCCGGCAAAGATGGAGGTCCTGTGCCTGGATCGGGGCAGGCCATGGTCGGGGCTCCCACTCCCGGCCTTCGACGGGGCGCCATTGGTGCCTTTGCCGGTGGTTAGGAGTTTGGGAGTGCTCCTGGATTCCTCCTTATCAATGGAGGCCCAGGTAGTAGCCACTGCCAAATCGGCCTTTTACCACCTGAGGCTGGTGTGGCAGTTGGTCCCCTTCCTGGACCATGTGGACCTGGCTGCAGTGATCTATGCAACGGTCACCTTGAGGTTAGACTATTGTAATGCTCTCTGCATGAGACTGCCCTTGCTGCAAATCCGGAGGCTTCAGCTGGTGCAGAATGCCGCAGCTAGGTTGTTGATGTGCCTTCCTAGATGGGAGCACATACGACCGGTGCTGGAGGCACTGCACTGGCTACCAGTGGCGTACCAGATTCACTTCAAGGTGCTGGTGCTCGCCTTTAAAGCCCTAAATGGCCTGGGTCCCACCTACCTGAGGGTCCGCCTTTCCCCGTATATACCCCAGAAAGCACTACGGTCTGGGGCCCAACATCGCCTGGTCATTCCTGGCCCGAGAGAAGCCAGGCTCACTGCCACTAGGGGGAGGGCTTTTTCGGTGGCAGCCCCTCTCTGGTGGAATGAGCTCCCGGAGGAATGCCCCTGTATAATGCCACATCTCAAAAAAGATATTATAGCATTGGAAAAAGTGCAGAAAAGGGCAAGTAGAATGATAAAAGGGTTGGAACACTTTCCCTATGAAGAAAGGTTGAAGCGCTTGGGGCTCTTTAGCTTGGAGAAACAACAGCTGAGGGATGACATGATTGAGGTTTATAAGATTATGTATGGGATAGAGCAGGTAGAGAAAGAAGTCCTTTTCTCCCTTTCTCACAATACAAGAACTTGTGGGCACTCCATGAAATTGCTGAGCAGTCGGGTTAGAACAGATAAAAGTACTTCTTCACTTAAAGAGTGATTAACACATGGAATTCACTACCACAGGAGGTGGTGGCGGCTACAAGCATTGGCAGCTTCAAGAGGGAATTAGATAAACATATGGAGCAGAGGTTCATTAGTGGCTATTAGCCACAAAGTATAGATAGGAACTCTAAGTCTGGGGCAAGAGATGCTCTGTATTTGTTGTGCTTGATGGGGGGGGCAACAGTAGGAGGGCTTCTGGCAGGGGCATAGACTTTTGGAAATCCCGGGTGGCGGGGGCTCCTTAGCGCGTGTGCTTCATGCGCACGCTCGCTGGAGTGATGGTCTCTCCCCCCCAGAAACCGCCCCACCTCCCTGGGCCCTTCCGAGGCCCACCAACCGCTGCTGCCTCTCTCTCTCCCCCCGCCACCCCTTCCCTCTCCCTCTCCAGCAGCGGCGGCCAGGCCTCGGAAGGACCTGGGGAGGCGCGGCAGCAGGCACTCAATTTTCCCGGGGGGTGGCTGAGCCCCCCCTGGGAAATTTCAGGGGTGGCTCAAGCCCTTGAGCCCCCCCATACTCTACGCCTATGGCTTCTGGTGTCCTACCCCCACTGCTGGACCTTCTGAGGGCACCTGGTGTTTTTGGCCACTGTGTGACAGAGTGTTGGACTGGTTGGGCCACTGGCCTGATTCAACATTGGCTTCTCTTATGTTCTTATGAAAGATCTTTATTAGATATCTGCGCTGCAAAGTTTCACGAATGTGAATTTGTGTAGGTGTTCCTTTAATTGTCAGATAGCTGGAAAAACAAGCCAGTGATTATTTTAAAACAATGATTATTTTAAGTCATCAGTATTGTGATTTTTTTTGACAGCTGTTCTAGTGAGAGTCAAGCAATAAAATTTCTTCCTTTCCAGATAGCCAGTGATACCACAGTGACTGCTGTGCATATGGATTCACATGTTGAATTAAAAAATCAGGTTATTTTTATTTGAAAAAAAAATTTTTTTCATTATTACACAAGTTCATTTTCCCAATCAGATTTGTTATTAATTTCTGTGGTTCTAAAACAGAAATATATATCCAGTTGCAATTTTCCCCCACTGATTTTGGGGGTGAAATTCTTCGGGACTATGTCCTTCAGTCAAGGAATCCCTCCTGCTAAATTTCAGATATGTAGGCATTCTTCCCCTTTTTTTAGCCAATTAAAAATGTGGAAAGCAGGCATGGGGGAACATTTGGCAAGTATCTGGGTTTTGGCCCCTGTGACACAGAGTGTTGGACTGGATGAGCCATTGGCCAGATCCAACATGGCTTCTCTTATGTTCTTAAGTAGAACAAATAATATATGACAGGAAATAGTCCAACTATTCATTTCTGAAGAGGGTATGGGAGACTCTTTTAAAGACAAAATTAAGGGGAGCTAAACCCTGCCTCATTCGCAGTGCAGTGTTTGAGTAAGAAGTTTTCTTCCATCAGAATTTGACACTGAAAGTGAGCCTGGATGTGAGAATAATTATACACATTTCCCCAATTTTAATCTGACTAATAGGGTTACTAATTGGCCTAGAAAAAAATCCCAGCAATTGGAATTAGAATGTTCTTAGTCATGGCTTGATCTTGTACACTATTGCCGTTTACCCTTGGCTCTCCATGTCAAACTTGTGCCATACTGGCCTTCATTCTCTTCAGTGTGCTCTTCTACGTCTGCTATGGAATTCACAAGGGCCAGATTAAGCACAGGGGCTAGGCTTTCTGCATTTGGCTTGCCGAGGTTGCGTGGCTTTCCCTGTTCCAGTAAGTGCCTCGCCTTTCTCTTTTCCCTCTCTCTCTCGCCCCCCCACCTTTCTTTCTATCTTTCTTTCTGTCTTTCTCTCTCTCTGTCCCCACCTTTCTTTCTTCCTTTCTCTTTCTCTCTCTCCCTCCCCCCTTCCTTTCTCTCTCTCTCTCTCCTCCACCTACCTACCTTCCTTCCTCTCTCTCTCCCCCACCTACCTCTTTCTTTCTTTCTTTCTTTCTTCCTTCCTTCCTTTCTCTCTCTCTCTCTCCCCCACCTACCTCTTCCTTCCTTCCTTCCTTCCTTTCGTTCTTTGTTTTTATAAAAAAATATTGAAAAGGGGGGGATGTAAAAAAGCAGAGAGCCCAGGAAATGCTGGTTTTGACAATATCTTTAATTTTTGAGAATCTCTTTAGTTTTCTCGTGGCATCTTCTGCTTAAGATAAGTAAGTCTGAAGCCTGAGTTCATTGTTTTGTCTTGTTGGGAATGGCTTGCAAATATATGTGTGTCTAAAGTCTGTATTAAAGTGGTTTGGTGCTTACTGCCATGTAAGAGAAAACATCTGAAAAAGTAGCTTCATTGTTGTGTGTGTTGGCAGAATACTTGACTGTTGCATGGGACACTTTGGGGAACATCTGCAGAGAAACAGAGTTGTAACTAAAAATGAGCATGGTCAGGTGCACTTTGGCGATTGCCTGTTTTGTGAAATTTAAAAAAGTGGGCAGAGTTTCTGAAGAAGATGATTGTCCCTCTTCTCCTGCCACTGGACTGACATCTGCCTTTAATGGGCCAGCAAAGTTGATGTTCTTAAACCTCCTAATAAGAGAGATTTCCGCTTCTGAGGAGTTCCAACGATTGGTGATCTTGTGATGGCAGTGATACTTTTATGTGGTAAAGACCACCTGTTCACAGGATAATTTTACCTGTGGGACAGATTCTGCATGGTAACCACTCCACTGGTACATAATTGCTTGTAAAAACTATTGTAGTGTAATAATTCAGGTGGGTAGCCATGTTGGTCTGAAGCAGCAGAACAAAGTTGGAGTCCAAAGTTTCATCCAAGGTATAAGCTTTTGTGTGCATGCACACGTCTTCCATCTGAAGAAGTGTGGGTGGCACATGAAATCTTATACCTTGAATAAAATTTTGTACCTTGAATAAAATAGTCCACAAACTACTCCCATCCAGTGCATCCACAAACCTAGAAGAAGAGATTGGATTTATACCCCACCCTTCACTCCCCAAGGGAGTCTCAGAGCGTCTTTCAAACTCCTTTCTCTTCCCCTCCCCACAACAGACACCCTGTCAGGTAGGTGGGGCTGAGAGAGCTCTGAGACAACAGCTGGTACAGAGCTATGGCTTGCCCAAGTTCATCCAGCAGGTGCAAGGGGGGGAGTGGGGAATCAAACCCGGTTCTCCCAGATTAGAGTCCGCACACTTAACCACTACACCAAACTGGCTCCTAGCATTGTTCTGCCAGTGAACTAGGGTTGCCAACTCCAAGTTGAGGAAATCCTTGGAGATTTGGGAGTGGAGGGTGCAGTTTAGGGAAAGGAGGGACCTAAGCAAGGCATAATGCCATGGACTCTACTTTCCAAAGCAGCCATTGACCTGATCTCTGTAGTTTGGAGCTCAGTTGTAATTCCAGGAGATCTCCAGACCCCACCTGTAGGTTGGCAACCCTAAAAAATCATATTCAGCGTACTTGTTCTGCAGGAAGACAACCTGATTTCCATGGGAACCTAACCCTTAGGAATTGATTCCAATCCAGTGTGGGAATAATTGTTGGACATAAGATATTGGTTCAGGCAAGGTTTTGTATAGATGGGATAGAAAATAATGTTTTTATTGGTTTTGTCAAAACTGTTTTGACAACAAGGTAAACAGAATAAGAAGCAAAAGGTGGATGTGGCTGGATGACCACACTTCTGGGAACATTGGGTGTGGCCTAATATGTTAATGAGTTGTGCTGTCAGGGGTGTGGCCTAATATGCTAATGAGTTCCTGCTGGGCTTTTTTTACAAGAAGAGCCCTGAGTGGAAGCTTATGCAAAACTGGGTATACAAGGCTTACTAATGTTTTATATGTAGGGGGGCATTTCACACACTATAGCAGAAGTGTGTAAACACCTCTATTTATAAAATGGAGGACATTTTACTTATTTCAAGCAGATGTACCAGAAAAACACACTCCAGAGAGCCATGAGTGGCTCTGGCTCTCTACAGAGAGCTTTGTTTATTCACCTATGGAAAAAATAGTTGACTGCATCTGGCTCACATATTATATGGCACAAGAAAGCACCTGGTAAAATTTTAGCAACACATTTCTGTCTGTCTGTCTGTTTATAAGGCTCACCAGATAGTATTTCTTTTTTCCCAGCAATTAAGTGATAGGACACTGAAAACACCTAATAGTTGCACACAATAGACAGGGAATCTGGAAGGGTCTATCATAATCAAAGGCATGAACAAAGATTCTTAAAACTGTGGGAGATGAATGAAGATCAAAGCTTGTACAAGAAGTACTTCTGGTTGGCCTCCTCAACTTAGAGCCAACAGATGCTTCAAAACAAATAATTTTCTAGCTACTGGTGTCCTTTCCAAGTCTCCAGACACCACAACAACAATGCTTTTATTGAAGATTGGTTATGATTAATTTCTCTACAGTAAATGGCAAATTAATAATGATAAGCTCACAGATTTTATACTGTTCTCAGTAATGTAATGTTCCAAAAAGTATTCCATTTGAAGCATTAAATGAAGAAATTAGAGATTTGTAATTACATGCCTGAATGATGCATAAACAGATGCTGATAAATGAAAGGATTCAGAAATGGGCTATTTTCTCCATTTTAAAGGGCCTTGTTGGTCCCCCAATGATTTCCCCTTGGATAGCTATATCCAAGCTCATCTTTTTACTGGCAGAGCTGACAAGATAACTATAACTGAAGGTGCCTATTATAAAATTCTTTTCAGGGACAAAATTTAATCACTGGGGCCGAGATTTTCCAAGCCTAGTTTATGCCTCAGGGTGAACATTTTTTTAATTCTCAGCAAAAAAATGGTTGAGCTGTTTTTGAAAGAAAAAAAAACCCAAAGGAAGTAACTCTATTTCACTTGTATATAGTGAAGGACATCTGGTGCTTCTACTCACTGGAGCAGACTTGAAAATGAATAGAGGCTATATGACAACTGTGTCCCCCTTCCCCTCAAATTCAGGTTTATAGTTTAAAAGTGAACAGCCTTGAAGGAATGTACAGCTGCAGCAAGGACATCCATTTATTGTTACCTTTCCATCTGTCCTGAGCTTCGGGATCTTTAAGATTCTCTTTGTGGGCTAAATCAGATGATATATGGAAGATCTGTAAGTGGATCTCTTTGCATCCATCTGTACCTAAAAGGGAATTTGACTGGAGTGATAGTGCTAGGGGAAGTGCCATAGGAAGCCATTTCCATGATTTAAATTCTGCCCTTTCCCAAAGAAGTCATTAGTTCCATGATGAAAACATTCATGTGCCTGTAAGTTTTCCTCTGCAGGGTTTATAGCAGCTGGAGGGGAAGTTCAAATCAGGAAAATGGCATATGCTGCTCCAGTCAAATCTGGGGTGCCCTGTGCTGCTTTCACATTAAAACCAAATCAAACAACAACAAAAATCACCTACATCTTGTCTGGAAGCACAATGACTCAGCATGCCTTCTTGGTGGTTCCTTTTTAGTTTTTACCTGATAAAAGTAACACAAGGAAAGAAAAGTCTGTGCAAGTTCTTTAAAGACTGAAGGGAAAATGGTAGTATGGGAAAGAACATGTACAGTTTATGCTAGGACTAAATATTACAGCCAATATAGTCCTGCATATATATAATATAGTTCCTCAACCTTTTATGCAGAGAGCCAGGCTGGTAATGTTTTTTATTTCCTTCCCAATTAATGTTCTGCAATGACTGGGGTAATTCTGGTGCCAGTTCCAACCAGTTCCATTAGGTTATCAATTGATAGCAATGTGAATCAAGCAACATGTTATGGCACTCCTGTTGTGGATGGAGCTACTAAAAGGGTCTGAATTTGTCACAGTGATGCATGCAGTCAATTACCTAATCAATAAACAGTCAACTGTAAATTTTAATGCTTATTATTCATTTATATAGAGACAGCTTAAAACAATAAATCACTACCAGTGGGTTCCACTGAAAAAACTGCAACAATACCTGTGGCTAATTATCAAGTTGAACTACATCAAAACTAATGCAGGAGGTTCCCTTTCCATTTGGGGCAAAGGAAACCAGGGCACAGACCATAGGCACAACAAGCAAGGCCTATTTTTGTGAGTCAACAGAAGAGCTGCATATGTCCTTTATCATAGGTCCACAATGTGTCCCCATCCAATCAATAGTTAGTCTTGTCTCTTTAAATAAATGCATACGTGCTAAGCTTTGATGTACATAGAGTGAGACTACCAGATCAATGATCAGGGGCAGTATGGATTGTTCAGCCCTAAGGAGGCAGATTTCTGGGTACCATTAAAATACATCAAAATGTCACTTATTTGCTATTTTTTTCAGCCAGAAATCTGTGTGGATTTTCTTCATAACTGGCAGCCAGAAATTCCACAAAACTACAAATGAGTGTTATTATTATCATCATCCTGTATTATGGTCCACACTGCCTAAACGGAGTGCTCCTTCAGGCTACATGAGAACTGGACCACTAAAGAAGAAAGCAGAAAGCAGCTGGCTCTGAAGCCTGGATCTCTTCTCTCAGTATGTTTCAGTATGTATGAGTGTTTCATTTGCATTGTGAAATGCTTGTGCTTTTCTGAAGCCCCCAACAAAAGCTTCATGAGTGAAGCTTTTCCAAGAAAACAATTGTCATAATGTAAGCAATTTCATTTGCAGAAATTTCTTTCCCCCCTCCCCCCGTTTAATATGCACCGAAGCACAGCTGGGAAAAAATTGCCAACCTACTTTCCCCACTATTTAGTATAGGGAAATTATTCTTATTTTTGTTATTGATTGGGAATTCGTTTTTTGACATTTACTTAGCAGTTAGCATAAACAGCTCAGTTGGGAAAAGTCTATCTTATTAATGATCTGTCTTTTAAACTTTATTTTTAAGCTTTATGAACCTAGTAGTTATTTATCAACTGTCTTACTTGGAAATAAATCCCATTATATCAAAAAGACTTACATTCAATTAACATTCTTAGAATTGTCTGCCCAAATCTTAAATCTAATTAATTAATTAATTACTAACTATGATGTGATATTAATGTAGTCATATATGTCTTTTAATTAAGGACCCAAGTATGACAGACCTATTTCCAAATTTAGAGACATGAGGCTTTATTTTTTTTCAGAATTTAATTATTTGGGGAATATATATCAGTATCCCACAGAATTACAACTGTCTGCACCCACAAGATTACCAGTGCTCATAAACCCAGGAATAAGAGGGCATGTGTCAAATGAAGAAAATGACTGTTATTTTCATCTTTCAGAATAAAAACCATACCAACAGTGTGTTTCACTGCCAACTTAGGGCAACTCTATGAATTACTGATTACCATGAATTTATTGAATTAACTACAAATACTTTCTAATTGGATTTCATTGTCTGGGTGGGTCACTTTATTAATTTATATGAACCCCAAAACCACAGAAAATATTGCTGTGCAGTGCTGGTATCCTTAGAACTGATTTTAGAAAGGTTTCGGGCTAGCCTAATGGGATTGATAACATTTTTCCTTTTTATCATTAACCTCTTCACCACATCATAAATTGCTCTTCCATTTCAAAACAGATTTCTATGCAACATGGGTACCATCCAAAGAGGGGGAGGAGTCTCAAGATCTTTTAGTTTATGAAACTAGAGGCAATCCTAAACTGAGTTACACCCTTCTAATCCCAGTGATTTTACTGGATTTAGAAGAGTGTAAATCTGTTTAGTATTACACTACTGCTAGATCCTGGCCCAGGATTCTAAAGTTGTTTTGCATTCTAAAGCCATCTGTGATGAACTACACTTTTAAAAGCTTAGAAGTGCTGTACAAACAGGTAAAGGACTGTGCAGGGTTAGCTCTTCACAGAACCAGAGAACCTTGAGTGACAGACTGCTCCAAGGAATCTGATTGGTTAGCATCAGTTCAGTAGAGAGAGACTTCAGAGTTGAATACTGAGGAAAGGGAGTCTGAATTCAGCCCTGACTAATATTAGTTTAATGCAGACAGAGTACTAGGGAGGTTGGCAAGAAAGAGTGGGTAGTTAGGTGAAGACGCCCATTTGGGTCAATAAAAGGGTATAGATTTTCTAGAGAGAAAGAGAAGAATTTCCCTACCCAATTAAAACAGGAAGATGGCTCTGAAGAGTGGAGAGATCCCTGGTCTACTGTGGTTAGAGGCTGCCTCAAGAATATTACTGGTGTGTTTAGTGAAGGAGTTTGGGTACAAGATAGAGTATCCTAGCCTTCTGGAAACCAAAAGAGTCATAGAATACTCAAAGAAAGTGTACTGGTGTGTTGAAGAAACACTGAAACAAAAACCTCTCATCTTAAAGCCACTGTGAAAGCTTAAGAAACTCTTAACTGCTTAAAACATGAACTGAAGTCTGTGCACGTACTGATTTACCTCAGAGTTCTTTATTGAGTAACCTCAGAAATTTAACCCCTGATTTCACCTGACATTTCCCCCTCTATGTTGAATAAAATATTTGTTATTTTTGAATTTTAAAAAGCCTCAAGGACCATTTAAGTGCTTTAAGTTGAAGGGCGATCTTGACCCTTCTCCTCAGGTTCCTAGGCTGAGCCAGAAGCAAAATATCAGACTGTGACAGGGTGGGACTGTTAACAGTCAGACCACTCTGCCTACAGAGGGGCAATTTAGGGTACAGAGAGAGAAAGGTAGAAACATCCCTCATGAAAATATCACCTCAAGAATCACACACGCACACACACACACACACTGGCTGGCCCAAAATGGCACAAAATGGAGTCCAGCCAGAAACAGGTCTGGGAGAATATTTCTTTATTTTTTAAGTTGATTCATTTTAGCTGGCTAACTAATGACCCTCTCCCTACCCTAAGCATCCCTGTCATAAACATCCTTGTCATACTCCCTTTTCCAAATTAAATGGATTTGTTAAAGTCCCATCATACTGGCATTGTACTTGGACAGTCAAACCCGAATATAATTGCTGAATAAGTCCTAGGAGTCTTTTGACCATAGTAGTTTAAATTTGTTCCACAGTCTGGGGTGATAGAAGCTATAGTCTAATCCCATCAACTCCAGCCTCACTTCCCCCCTGACCTATTTACTCTAAGTTAGCAAGACTTAACCCTGCTCTTCAAACCTGGTAGGTTTCTGTCTGGCAATCATCAGGTCATCTAGGAATATTTACACCTTTAGTTTACCCTCCAAGAAACACATCAAGCCTCTCTCAAAGCTTTGTACATCTCCAAAAAAAAAATCAAATTATTGTTTTGGGATAATCATGGGGTGATCCATGTCAGCATAGCTCCATAAGGGAGGGAAGTAGAAATGGTGCATCATAACACCCTTTCCAGAACAATAAATATATTTTAAATGTATACCATGAGCACCTCCCTCCAATGTCAGACTTCTGCACTTCTCAACTAGAATAAGCAAGTATTCTCTTCTTTGTTCTATCATTCATTTATATTTGCTAATAGTTTCTGTTATCCACTTTTCTCTTTTGTAGATTTGTTTGACTTGTGCTTATATGCTGTACATTTTAAAATGCAATTAAAGTCTCTCTCTCTCTCTCTCTAAATACATATGGTGTGTGTGTATATATATATTCACACATACACATACACACACACACACTAATTTACTGATGCACAAATAAAGATGAAAAATGAGTCTGTATGGGGGAAAACTCACTATAGGGAAGCAAGAAATGATGGGAAAATAAAAACCCGCCAACACAGTTCTGATTTTTGGAGCAAAATCAAAATGAGGACTTTGGGATTGAAAGGGAAGGAATGCAAATTTTGAAATAATTCCTATTCCAAACAAACTGTTCCTAAACTCAAAGAATCTTTGTGGATGACCTCTGATATAGTACCAAAAGCTATCATCAGAGATGGAAATAAGAAATTGTGTAGAGGACATATAAAACAATAACTTAGGCCGAGGACAGATTGAAGTTCTGTCGCGCTATAGGAGCGCGGCAGAACAAGCCAGGGCAAACTGCCTTGCAGCGCGGCATTCAGACGCCGTCGCAAGGAAGCCACCTGCAGCGTCCACACTGTGGGCGGCTTCCGGCCGTGGCACAACGCTGCGTGATTCTGCCCGCCCACGCATGTTCACACCCGCCGGAAGCGGGTGGAACGCACGTTCAGTTGCCGGGACACCACTAGGAAGTGGTGCCCAGCTGCTGCAGGAGGAGCGCGCCGCCAGACCAGGTGAGTCTGGGACACCTCCGGGGGGCAGATGTGGCGGTCTGGATGGCCGCTCTGCCTCCACTTTTAAAGCGGAGGCAGAACGGGCCAGTCTGCCAATCTGTCCTCGGCCTTACTGTGCCTAGAAACCACTTTAGAAATTGTTTTGAAATATTTAAACCATTAACCAGTACCCTGGGATGAAAGTCCTCTCTGCTTGTACTTGTTTCAGTGGAATGCTTTTCCTTAAGGATATTTTCACCTGAACGCTAATGGAATATACCAATCTGCTGTACCTTTATATTTATTTACTACACTCTACAATAGAGTGTGGTAAACAACTATACTCAGGGCTCTCTTTTTTTTTTGGAAAAAGTGATGCAGGAACTCTCAGGAGGGAAATGAAGTTTTCAGTCTGTATACTGAAAACTCATGACCTTTTAAACATTTTTAAAAGAATTTTGTTGAAGAGGTTCCAGAACTCTGTTCCAGTGCATCCCGTCCCCCCACCCCCCCAAAGCCCTAACTATACTTGATTCAGGATCAAGGGGAAATTGTACATTATCTCGGGCTTTGTCAAATACTTTCTTTCACACCCATGTTTGCCAAGAATAATACAAATGTGTGCACAGAAGGCAATCAGTGAACAGGTGGGAGGCTACATAAGTCCTCTTTCACTTGCTGATTGTCCCATGCAAATACCTCCCCTAGTGAATATTTCACTCCCACCCCTAGCTGTGAATACTCAAGGTCACAGAATATTTTCCAAAGAAAAGTTTTTAAATGGTCTGGGAGTAGCATTTGCAAGGAAGAATCAGTGTGCAGGTGGGTGAGGTTTTTAATATCACCTTCACCTGCTAATTCTTCCCTGCAAATACCCCCCACCCCCAGCTGGGTTTTCTTCTGGTTTCAAGTTGAAGAATATTTCCAGAATTGTTTTTTAATCAATGAAGGAACATTTGCAATGGAGAAACAGACAAAAGGGTAAGCTTCCCTCTAGCTTTCTAATTCTCCCCTGTAAATACCTCATCATCCTTGCATCAGTATTATGGGGGAAACACATGGTTGGGAGCCCTGCATCTCCTTTATAAAGTGTAGCCTCAATCCCTTTTAATATGTTGGAGAGTACTCTAGGATATACACAAAAATACGAAGTCCCCACCACAGGGCATAGGATTCTTTGGAATCAGAGGTGCATTGTTCTCACTTTGCTAATTCGTGCATTTAAGCATACCTTTCTGTTCCAGCTTTGAGTTTTCCACACATAAGAATTTTATTTTATTCAGATAACATAGGAGAAACACTACTTGGGTACAGCACTTCACAGATATTTAGTCTCTCTCAGTCTGCACTGGGGCTGTGGCATGCTGGGTATTTTCCAAAGCATTTCATCCGAATCAAATTTGACAAGGCTAACTCACAGGAGCAAGGCATTTATAAATAGGCAAGACCAAGAATATTCTTCCTTGTCCTAATTCATTCATTGGAAAGTCTCAGAATGATATTATTATAACTAAACAGGTGGTGATGTCACTTGGGAAGCTGCACTGTCTAAGTATGTCAATGCTCAGCAATGCAAATTACTAAATATAATTTGATTTGTTAATAAAAAAAGCACTTAGATGGATTCTGCTGGGATATGTTGAGCACCATCAGGACAAAGATCCAAGGCATGTGCCAGGATTAGGTTAGATGTTAGGCTGTAATGTTAAAATAGGGTACATTGCCATCTAGGATAGTCAGTCATAACTGTTTTAAGAGCTGTTAAACTGAGATCCAGTGTGGTGTAGTAGCTAGCAAATTGGACTAAAACTGGGGAAGTCCAGGGTTCAAATTCTCATTCAGCCATTAATCTCATTGGGTGACATTAGGCCATTTACTCTCAGCTTAACCAATTTTACAAGGTTGTTATGAGTCTAAAAATTCAGGGCTCATTTCATAGCAGGAGCTCCTCTGCATATTAGGCCGCACACCCCTGATGTAGCCAATCCTCCAAGAGTTTACAGTAGCCCCTGTAAGAAGAGCTCTGTAAGCTCTTAGAGGATTGGCTACATTAGGGGTGTGTGGCCCAATATGCAAAGGAGCTCCTGCTATGAAATGAGCCCTGTCTAAAATACATGAGGCAGTTGCTCCAAGCCCCTTGGAAGAAAGATGGGATACATTTAAATAAATTACAGTTCATTTCTATGTTTGTGAAAAACATATTCTGCTAATAGCAGAGTTATGAAGCAGGTTTCCTTTTAGACCTAGACTCAGTTCAGATGGAGATGCCCTAGAGATATTCAAGACTAGCTGTCCTTGAGCACCTGATATGTCAGCTCATGCCCTGCTTACCTGTCACAAGCAGGGTGCTGATTGGCCAGCGGACAGTTGAAGTAGCTCGCAAGCAGCTCAGTCCATTCTGATGCTTTCCATGCCTACAGACAGGGCTTTTTTGGTAGAAAAAACCCAGCAGGAACTCATTAGCATAATAGGCAACACCCAACAGCAGTAACTCATTAGCATATTAGGCCACACCCCTAACAGCGCAGCTCCCTCCCAGGATCAGCTTCTCAAGGTGCCCCATGGCTTGTGGGGTGCATGGGGAATCCGAGGGAAGGAAGGCAGTTTCTGGATTGGCTTCCCCAGGTGCCCCAAGGGGAGGCTGTTTAAACTGCCTTCCTTCACTGGATCAACTTGGCTTCTCCAGGCACACCGTGGCTTGTGAGGCACTTGGGGAACCTGGGGTGGGGGGAGAGGCTGTACGTGTGGCCAACTCGGAAGCCAGCTGGAACTCCGTTCCTGTGCATTCCTGCCCAAAAATAGCCCTGCCTACAGATAATACATATAAAATTAAGGTATATAACTCAGCACCACACCAATATCAAATCAGCTGAGAACATCTGGTTAACCTCCAAAGGCCAACCAGAACAATTTGGCCTTGCAAGTCCTGTGGAAACTAAGGAAATCCCACAGGGCATTGGTATCATCAGAGAGTGCATTCCATAACTGAGAAAACCTTTTCCCTAACAGCTAACTGAACCAGTCTGGCACTGCTGAACTATCAGGGTTTGTAGCAGTTCACATGTGTGCATATTCCTATAGCCTGGGCCTTGTAGTCTTCTACCACCATCAGCCTGAGTCATAAACTTAAAAAAATGTGTGCCTTGTATGCAGAGCACACACAGACAAGAGCAAGTACATTTTAAAATCAAGAAGCCTGATCAGGGATATATTCTTCTATGCTATCACTGCTTCACTAAGTTCCATTCAGAGCTCAAGCTGAGTGGATGAATACTGAAGATGAGATGAGCCCATCTGAGGATCAGCTCCAGAGTTTATCACGGCTGTCAAAAATGCTATGTCTCTTCTTCCTCAGAGATATTTTTGTAGTGTTCAAGTGGGTGACTCACCCAAGTACCTTTTGAAAGCACTGCTAAGATTTTTTCCCATCACCGGTGAACGTATAAAGGGACAAGTGGGAGTTTCCGTCCATCAAGGATACGCAAACTTCCACTTTACAGGGTGTTAGTATTTCCAGATAGACATGAGACTTCAGCGTGATATTTCTCTTCCTAGAAATTAAGCACTACATGGCTTTCCTTATCGATGATGAAAAAAGATGCACACAGAATACAGATAAAGAAATCAACCTCTTGTACAGTGGGGCCGTGGGGGTGGGGGTGGGGAGAAAGAGATTTCAGTAGTAGAAGGTAACATTAAGAGTAAATTTCAAAGGTCTGCTTTTTAATTTATTCAAAATTAAATTAAACAAAAGGATTTTATTTTAGGAGAATTGTTATCCCTTCTCATTCTTATATAATATGGTTGTTGTTAACACTGGCCTCCCCCTAGCTGAGTCTAATTATAAAAGCAAATGTTTGTAATGATATCCTCTTACCCTGACCCACAGATCAGACCGGTTTGGTCATTAGGAAAGGAGAGGCTATTTTCTTATATCTCCCACCCCCACATCATTGAGTGCAGTATTTCTCTCCTTTTTTGTTAAAAAAAAAAAGAATTTCACTGGATTTTTATGAGGCACTTTACACACATTTTCCCTTAAGCAACCCCAGATCATAATTTCTTCCTGCAGCTGGGGAACATGACAAGGCTTTCCCCAGAAGCTTGTCAATGCTGATCATTTTCTCAGCCCAGATGGGACTCACTCTAGCAGAAGTGCAAAGCACTTGCTCCCGATGGAACTGCAAATGTTTGCTTTCCAACAAAACTCAGATGCACTCCTTTCATAGCTATACACAGATTGCAGCCACTCTTAACTCCTGCGACTGTTGCACTATGTCTCAAACTTTCATTTCTTTCACTTTTCTAGGAACAAAGGGATTTTTTTCCTTCAGTCATGGGTACCTGTGATACAACAGAATGAGGTGATTCCCAAAAGGGCAGGGCTTCTGTCCATTTAAGAGGGCTTAAGTAAATAGAACTTCCACATGTGCCACTTCACCCTGTACACAGCACTAATGGCTACAAATGTCCACACCTGTTTCAGATGGAAGCCCTTTTGCTTTTGGAAAATGGACAGTCAGACAACAATTGCACCAGCATTGTAGCCAGTCATAAGTTCCACACATCCCACAAAAAAACCCTCTTCTGTACTTTTATAAACTATCTGCTTTATCTGGCTATCATGGCCAGAACTAAGAAGTTCCATGATTATCTGTATGGCCAGCCCTTCACCATCCTGACTGACCACAAGCCGCCCTTGGGCCTCCTGGCCCCAGACTGACAGACCCCCCCCCCCCCCCGATGCTGTCTCCCAGAGTCCTCAACTGGTCCATTTTCTTGGCTTTATGCGCTGGTCCACTGCCCCAGCAAGGCTATGGGCCATGCCGATGCCCTTAGCCATCTTCCACTGCCTGCCTGCAACCCCAATCGCCCTGCTGGAGGGCCTGCCAGACCAGCTGGTCCAGGTGGCAGAGGTGGCCTGCCATACAGCCCATGATTGCCTCCTAGCCCAGGTCCTAGACTGGGTGGGGAGGGGGTGGCCCACAGCAGCAGGACAGACTTTGCAGCTTTCTCGTCTAGGCAAGACAAACTATCAGCCCACAAAGGGTGCCTTCTATGGGGTGGGAGAGTTGTTGGGCCCCCCACTGTGCAACAGGGTCCTTACAGCACTGCACAAAAATAATCTGGGAATAGTATGGATGAAAGCCCTGGCCCGGAGCTATGTCTGGTGGCTGGGACTGGACCAGGAAATAAAAACCATGGTCAAGAGGTGCAGTAAGTGCCAAGAATCCTGGCCGGTACCACCGAGCGCCCCCACGAGACCCTGAAGTCTGCCCACAAGCTATGGGCAAGACTCCATATAAACTTTGCCAGGCCATTCCAGGGCTAAATCTTTTTCATCCTGGTGGACACATACACCAAATGGCTGGAGGTGGTGTGAATGGACTCCACCTCCTCACAATCCACCATCTGGGCCATGTGGTAATGCCCACATGGCACTACCAACTCCCTAGTATCAGACAACAGCACCGCCTTCACATCGGTGGAGTTCCAGGGCTTTGTCAAGTACTATGAAATCCGACACATCCACTCTATGCCCTTCCACCCAGCTACCAACGGTCAGGCAGAATGCATGGTCCACACCACAAAGGAGGCCTTGTGTTGCCAGACAAGGGGGATTAGCACCACAAACTGGCCACATTCTTGTTCAGCCAACGAACAACACCCCACACAATGACCGGTCACAGCCCAGTGGAGCTACTCATGGGCAGGCACCTCACCACCTGGCTGGACCACCTATATCCTGACCAGGCCCCAGAACACAGTGCCGCTCCCAAGACACCACCTGCTCTGTGAGGGTTCTTCCTGGGAGACCCGGTCTTCACCAAGAACTTTGCAAGGGGATCACAGTGGGTCCCGGCAAGGGTAATACGGGTGATGGGCCCCTTGTCATACGAGATCTCTAGGGAGGATGGACAAGTGTGGTGGCGGCACATTGATCACCTCCAGCACCGGGTACTGCCAGAGGACCCAGAAAAGTTGTCAGGGGACTACGAGGATAACTGGAAATTCAGACACTAACAAAGCTCCTGAAGCTGAAGCGCCAGCACGTAACCAACCACCCCCAGCAGAGGTTGCCAGAACTCCTCGGGACATTTCCCCACAACCAGCAGAACAGTGGTACGTTGTATTGGACGCTACCCCGGAACAACCTGAGCAGCCTGATCCAGCACCAGAGCAGAACGCCCCAACCCCAGAACTATGCAGGTCCACCCAAGAGCGGACAAAGCCCACATACTTCAGAGACTACATATGCCAGGGGGGTACTGAACTATGTGGGGAGGGGTGTTATGTTCTGACAGAAGAACTGCACACGTGGTTGGTCACACACGTGGCCAGAAGAGGCCGTCGAGCTTCACATCCAGGGACAATAGACCCAGAGGATCCAAGTTGGGACCAATGGGGAAACCTGCTTCCATAAACAGACCTATAAAATGCAGAGGCACTATAAATAGCGAATCACAGGTGTTGGGGGTGGGATGGTCGAGAATGGGGATTTAAGCGGGCCTGCAAGTCCAGCTAACCAGTCTAGTTCTGACCTCTTAATAAACTTATGAGCTGATTTCACTTCAACGTGTCTCTGGATCCAGTACTTTATAGCCTTTTTCAGCAATATCCTTCATTCAGCTTTATCTTCAAACAAATAGCTCTTTTTACTACTACTTGCGGTGTTATGTTTGACTATTTTGCAGTAACGTTATATAAATAAATAATATAAATATGACCTGGTTCAACTACGCCCATTACAGAGACATGTATCCAAACATGCAGTAGTGAAATTTAAGGGTATTTAAATTTTTGGAAGAAGAGACACCAACTTGTGCTGATTCTCTCCTCTCTGGACAACCCCTCACTTTGCCCTCTATGTTGCTCCTGAACATATACTGGACCCAAAGGGGGAAAAAAACAGTGGTTTAAGTGGGCTGCAGCTGGAGAAAGAAGAGGGACAGTCCCACTCTGCAAAGTGGATGGTTGGAGACACACCAGAGGCTCTGTGGCATTAAATATTTTGTCGGCTCCAGTGTAGCTTCAGTTGGAGGACATGAGACACATTTTCTAATTGTCCTTCCAAGAGCAATCATGTGATGGGCCAACTCTGTGTAATATCCCTATCCATCATTTCTAGTGGATAAATCAGATGCACATTACTGGGAGCCACTTAAAAGTTTACTGTGTGGCACATGCAATGGACTGGCATACATAAACCGGTAATCTAAACTCTAGTCTATATTAATTATGTCCAATATTACGCTTCTCTTAATTTTTTAGCTACTGCAATGCAGTGGTAACAGTGGGATTAGCTATGACATTGGATTTCACAGTCAACTGCTTCCTTACCATAAGCTTATTGCAATTGTTTTGTTTCTTTTATTGTTTATCAGTGCCTATGGCTTGCTGAAGTCCAAATGGTTGAGATATGAATGCAAATGTCAGTTGGAATTCAATCTAGGTCCTGCTAGAAGATCAAGAGGATTTATGCAGTGGTACTTTAAAGCTACCAAAGCCAAAACAAGACAGGCAGATACAAAAAAAGTCATAGCAAGAGTATTGACTAGGAAGTGGTGTATTTCCCAAGGCCGCACAAATCCTAGTACTGGGCTCATAGTCCTTCATTCTTGTTGGATCTTCTGTAGTGAATAAATGCCTGCCTAATCTGGAATGAAACCTCAAGTATTTCACTGCTACATCTTAGCCATTAGTCTATTCAAAGTTCAGCCAATATGAGCTTTATTATGGACATTGTTTAATTCTACACACTCCTATGAAATGCAAACTCTGTTAAAATTCTCATTTATTCTGTGGCTCTCTAGTTTTTAATAATGTTCTTGTTACAGATACTTTATCTACATCAAGGTCAGCTATGCAACTTTTGCTTAAATTGCTTTAATTTGTTAGAATATATTAAATAGCTATAATACAGTGTTTTGTCTGTAATGTCAGACTTGGTCCCTACTTTCATTAAATTGATTAGTTATTTAATATGAAAGTAGAATAATACGATTGCACTGAAAATGCCAAGAGATGGATTTGATCTCTCACTTCACAGGAGAAAAAAATCACCCAGCTTGAATTTTCAAAAATATGTGATGGCCAAAAGTTAGAGAAACTAAGTGTTCATTACATTAAGGAGGAATTGAGGTGGTAATAAGGAGGGGTGTCCTTCAGAGAGTTGAATGAAGTATAGCAGTGGTATTGATGTAGAAGAGTCATTGTGGAACCCACACTTCACATTATCTACCACCTTCACTCATAAACTTAGCAGGTTTTTATAGTGTGTCAAAATCCTGCAAGTTCTGTTTGGCCAGATACGGCAGTAGGACAAAATAAACAAGAGTGTATTCCATGGGAAACTCTGCCTTTCTCATAGCAACTTCAGTTGTCTTAAAACGATTATCTGGCTGTAGTGCATGGAGTGTTGCACTGTGGAATATATTGTGGAAAGACCTGAAATGTGCTCTCCTTGCAATGTCAGTTGGGACAAATAGCTACAAAACAAAGCATTTAAAATTGGACCATCTTTCCACTTGCTGGAACCTGGAGTATCTGCACATCCAGCTTCCAAATCTGCATTTAGCCTTTGTGGTGATCAAACATGTCCCATAAAATCTTCTGATGCCTCTTCATCACTGACAGACATAATGTACCCAACTGAAAAATATTATTAATCATTGAAATATTATGTATAAAGTGTGCTATAAAATGTATTTTTGGGCAGGAACGCACAGGAACAGAGTTCCGGCTAGCTCCTAAATTGGCCACACCCAGCAAGAACCCATTAGCATAATATGCCACAACCAACAGGAGGAACTCATTAGGATTGGCTATATTAGGGGCATGTGGCCTAACATGCAAATTAATTTCAGCTACAAAAAAAGCCCTGGGTTTTGACAACAAATAAAGTAAACAGAATAAGAAGCAACAGGTGGGTGTGGCTGGATGACCACTCTTCTGGAACATGGGGGTGCGGCCTAATATGCTAATAAGCTGTGCGGTCAGTGGTGTGGCCTAATATGCTAATGAGTTTCTGCTGTTGGGTGTGACCTATTATGCTAACGAGTTCCTCCTGGGCTTTTTCTACAAAAAAAAAGCCCTGTTCAACGCTATGTGATAAACCACTAATGTGCCCACTTCAACATTTGGTGATGAGGCAGAGTAATCTTGGGAGAAGGCTGAATTCATTTTCAACACTCCACCTAGTGTTACTACTGAATACTGAAAATACCCCACCTACATCCTAGCATTTGAGGAACAAATCCACCAGTTTCTATGGGTCTGGAAAGCTACCCTCCATACTCGGTTTTTTTTCTTGGTATCTACTGAAGCCCGGCAGTCCACTGTGGGACAGTGGTGTTATATACCTAATAAATGGGCCATCCTGGGCTTAGACCTCTTTTGATGACCTCATAGACCAACAGAGAGTGAATTCTTCCCAGCTCAGTAACCATGGCAAAGGCTAGGCTAAGCCTAGGCTGAGACCTAGTGAATCTACAAGGGATGATGTCACAGATATTCTTACATGCCAGATCTCAGCCCAAATGTAAGAAGACTTGGTGCACTGTTACTGGCTCTCCTGTAAGGTTCATACAAATTAGCTTAAGCAGATAAGATTTGAGGCAAGTGTAGACTAGAATACTAGTATACAAAATTCTAGAGTCTGTCATGGTGAACTTACATGTTCTCACAGTTCAAATGACTTACATGTTACGTGTAGTCTGGAAACAAAACTTGAAATTACTACTCTCACTTGGCTTTGTTATTCCTCTTTTCTTTTTCTTTAAACAAGCCCTTCTCTATGTCTGATCCCTGGCTGGGCACAGGAACCTAAGGGGCAGTGCTCCTGTATTCTTAAAAGCAACCATGATGCAGTGAGGAGAGAAACTTTACCACTTGAACTTTTGTCCATGGAACACAGAAATCCTACCAGGAAAATGAAGGTCAGTAAACTTGCTAGATGATAAAGAATAAAATAGTTTCATCTATTCACTAGAAATAAGAACAGGCGTAAAGCTGTGCCTGTTGATTTTCTGCCTCTGATGCCACTTTTACCCACACTAGTTTTTTACTTGGAAAGCTGGCAGGAAAACAGTAACTTTGTGAGAGAAGAAGTAGAAGAGGAGAAGGAGGAGAAGGAGGAGATTGGATTTATATCCCACCCTTCACTAGGAGTCTCAGAGCGGCTTACAAACTCCTTTCCCTTCCCCTCCCCACAACAGATACCCTGTGAGGTAGGTGAGGCTGAGAGAGCTCTTTCCAGAGCTGTCCTTGAAGGGACAGCTGTGACAGAACTATGGCTTGCCCAAGGTCATCCAGCAGGTGCAAGTGGAGGAGTGGGGAATCAAACCCGGTTCTCCCAGAGTAGAGTCTGCGCACTTAACCACTATACCAAACTGGCTCTCACTATACCAAACTGACTCTCACTACACCAAACTGGCTCTGTAATGGGTTAAATCACTAGAACTCTGAATCCCAAGGAGAAGGAGAAAAGATCAGTTATATTACATCATCACCTCAGGTTCCTATCTGGACACTACATATGCAGGGCAGAAACCTAATACAGAATGGGTGATCTTACCCACTGAATAGATCTGAATAGGATTCTGTGGAGACCTGCTTAGGATTGTGTCTGGAATGGTGTATTGACTGTCAAAATGGAAACCATTTTATATTTAGGACTTATTGAAATACTGCAAAAAAAATGAAATATCAATAGTTCTGCTTTAGTGAGGTTGCAAAATTGCCTCAACATTTCATTGATTTAGGTTTGAAAATAACTGTGTGAATATACAATTTTTTCCCCACTAAATGGAAGAAATATGCACCTGCACAAAATCCATGTGTTTTCTGTCCAGATATCTATGGTCAAGTTCCAGTTTTTGAATTGCTTCTAAAACTAATCCAGCTATCTGCCTGGCAGCAATTAATTTTCTTGTGCAATGTTGCCCTTGTAAAATATGTTTTTAAAATGCTAGAATAAGTCATTCCTCATCCAAGAACTGATCATCTGAGAGAAACAAAGGGAAGACTTCAACAATTTTAATAGTTTTAAGGTGCTAGCTGACCCTAGGTGGGGCACACAGATCTGTTCCCTCCAAATTCTTTTTACTCCATACTTCACTTGCTTCATGTTGTTTCAGACTTGCAACAATGTTTTTAAAAATAGAGAAATTCACAGAAAAGTAATTGGGATCATTCAGACTCCAATTTAAGTGAAGAGTATTATACGTGCAGTCTGAAGATCCGCAATCATGGGCAGAAGTCGTCCTCAACAACATAATAGCTACTTTATGCTGATGCTTTCCATATTTTTTTTAAAAAATCCCATTAAGAAGTTTTCAGCTTTAAAAAATCATGAATTCAGCAACTCTGGTCACACTTCTTTTCACCAACATAATTACAGACCCCAGGTAAGATTCGTTTGTACATGACCCACTGTAGTATAAACAATAATGGTTAATAAAAATTCATATTTTTATATTTAATTGAAATAAGAATCCAAAACATCTCATCTTCTTCTGTTTCTTACTTGCCATCCTTCTGACTCTGATATTGGATTGATAAGGGGCATCCTTCCAAACTTGGGTTCATTACTTTATGTATAAGGAAAATAAAAGTGAGTTCAGAAAGAATGGATGTGAGTGAAAGGCATTTCTTGAACTGAAACTAAGCCCTAATTCACATGTGCAAGAAAATGAAACTGGCACTGTCACCTAAGGATTCTATCACTTCCTTCTCCTGCATGTTAAAAACAGACTAAAAAAAAATGTGACAAACTAAATAAAGTGAAATTTTGAACAGAAGATCAGAAAAGCACCTGCTGTATATGTCTAACCAGCTGGATCTACCTCTATTTAATTTAATTTATTTATTTGTTTAATTTACCCTGCCTTTCTTCCTAATGGGAACCCAAAACAATTTACAGAGCTCTCCCCTCTCAGTTTTATCCTCTTAACAACCCTGTGAATTAGGTTAGGCTGAAAGTGCACAACTAGCCAAAGGTTACCAACATTAGGGTTGCCAGCCCCGCACTGACAACCAATTGGAGTTGCTGGGGATGGAGCATGTAAACAGGCCTCACTCCAGTGCTGCAACATTACTTCTGGTGTGAACCTGGAAGTAATGTCATGGCATTGGGATAACACTCTAAGTTGGGGGACTGTCACCAGAAGTGACATTATGGTATTAGAGTGATGCCAATTTCCCACTCTATACTGTGGTGATGGGGAATGGAGACTACCAGGCAGAAGATCTCTTGCTAGAACAGGAGACTGGGCAGCCCTACCCAACAAGCTTCAATGGCAGAGTGGGGATTCAAACTGGGATCTCCCACAGCAAATCATCATTTTAACCAATATACTTCACTGTCAGTTTTCCCTACAAGGGCGTATGTTTTTCTGCTCTGCAAGCCTCAAGATAGCACAGCACAAGTTAATAAAGCCAACTGCTGTTACTGACTGCTTAAAGGGAGGGAGACCCATGCAGTTGGACTCCTCTCAGGTCAGATAGCTGATGCCCTGCTTCTTGAGCCCACAAATTAATTGACTGCATTATGGCATTATGACACTAAGTATAGGCTAGAGAACATAATAACATAAAAAAGTCATGTTGAATCAGGCCAATGGCCCATCTAGTCCAATGCTCTGTGTCACACAGTGGTCAATTCCCAGGTTTCAAAACCTTTCTATGGTAGCTTCCCATGCAGCCTGTTTCATATGGAAAGCTGTTCATTTCTCTACCAG
The DNA here is from genome assembly GCA_029233225.1 of Lepidodactylus listeri. NCBI lineage: Eukaryota > Metazoa > Chordata > Lepidosauria > Squamata > Gekkonidae > Lepidodactylus > Lepidodactylus listeri. The sequence continues at coordinate 49,028,220 of JARCFY010000005.1, read as the reverse complement.
CTAGAATTCCTTGAGTTTTATTCATCTGCACATTATAAGTCATTAAGACTGGAGATGTCCATTATACTAGGCAAGGATACTGCCTTTCATACCAGGTTCTCAGACCACCACCACTGTCACCTGATGTTATCACCATGGGGCACCTTTGGTGAGTTTTTCCTGACTAATCCACAGACACAACAACTGGTTCCCAATAGAACAAAATTCCTCAGTTATCTAGATGCCATGAGAATGATTTGGATATGAAATAACAATGAAAAATCAGATTCTGGTACAGAAAGGATGTAGTCACATTAAGTTTTTCAAAGATGTTATTGTAATATCTATGTAAAATTTAAATCTGGTGAGCAAAATTCAGTAAGAAAAATAGTGAGGATGGTAAGCATGGCTTTAGGTCGAGACAATGGGCTTTTAGGATATGGAAGGGTACAGAATAGCTGGATCTCATCAGATTTTGGAAGCTAAGCAGGCTCAATACTTGGATGAGAGGCCACCAAGGAAGACATGGCAGAGGAAAGCAATGTCAAACCACCTCTGCTGAATTATTTGCCTTGAAAACCCTATGGGGTCACCATAAGCTGGCTGCCACTTGATGGCACTTTACATATACACAATGGGCTTTTGTCAGAGTTTAATTAATACACTGAAAATGACTGATAGGTAATAATGAACCAGGTAATAATGAAATGATAATAAGAGGGCAACTGAAAGGTTAGTGGGATTAAGACTGCTAATGAAATGGCTGCATGGATAGAAAGAAGTTTCAAATATCAGAGGGATGGTGTGCATAAGAAATCGGAAGGGGAATAAGAAGGTCCCTATCAGAAGCAAAATATCTGCTTAGAGGCAAGGGCTGAAATCAGCAGGCATAGATCACCCAGTGTATACTGTAAGGAAAGCAAGAGATTGGGGCCACATCATGGAGTACATTAATATTAACCATAATACATGAAGTGTGGGGGGATTGTCTATGATCTGTGTTTATACTGGAAGCTGCACTTTCCATAATACAGAAAGATTCAACAGAAAATTTTCAGAGAGTAAGATGGATGGGTCCAGTTATGAAGTTACTGAGATTTCTCTTTACAATTATTCCTATAATGTGGATGGTAGCCAGCAGAAGACATATGTTGTACGAATAGATCTTTGAACATTACACTTCAGCTAAGTCGTTTGTAAACTGCTGTGGCAGTAATCCCTGCTAGAAGTCATTTAAATAAACTTGTATGATTCTTTAATATATTCCAGCCTTATCTCATTTGACCAAATGTTTTGGAAGGCTAAGCTTTCCATATGTAGCCTGTGATGGAAGAAAAAGCAAAATGTTGAATCCGTTTGATATGCCATATCCAAAAAAACAATTTCATCAAAAGGATCTGGCAGAATATCATACCTTAAAGCAGACACTGTTAGGGCTGGCAGTCCCTATATACTTGCATAGTAGGTGGGAATATTTGCCAATACATTCAGGCAATGAATAGATTCCCCCCCCCCCCTTCTGACCAGAAGGGTAATTTGGAATGGCATTCTTATTTGATCTAAGAACAAGAAAATTAATGTGAGATGTCTGTTCATTTTGAGCACGTGTCAGATAATCAGACATGGGCAAACTGTTTTAACTGAACAGACCATGGTTTGAACCTGGAACCCTCTATATGCAAAGCAGGCCAATGCTCACAGTCCCTGTTTAGGCAGCAAGCATATTTATGTTTGCCTGTGGAGCCAAATGGACCCTGGTTGGCTTCAGGACATTCTGTGGGATTGATGCCCCCTGGTGGTTTGTTAGATGTACTGGTGAAGGACGGGCACTGCCAGCTCTCTGAAGCCATCCACAAAATTGCCCCCTGCACCCTCTCCGCCTTTGAGCCAAAGCAGCCCTATAGTATACCCTGGCGCTGTGGAGGATGAGGCGAGAGCGGAGACAGCTAGAGCAAGGGTGGCAACATACTCATGATGAAGTGACAAAAACATCTTATAGGATGTTTATGAAAGTCTATGAGATGGCAGTGAAGTCTGCTAAGAAAGAGTTCTATGTGACCTCCATTGCATCTGTGAGCTCCTGCTTGGCCCAATTGTTTATGATTACTTGGCTGTTAACCACATTGTTGCAAGGCAAACAAAACAGCAGGGAATTGGCTATTGGCTGTGTGGCATTCGAGAGCTATTTTGCAGTTAAAATCATGTCACTCTGCCAGGACCTCCCGACCACAGTTGATACAGTAAAGGAACTGGGAGTCCCTTGTTCGTCTTCAGGTCCAGTGCTGGACCACTTCAGCCGACTCTCCCAGGAGGAGGGCAACAAGATCCTGGCAGCTGTGAGGTCTAACACTTGCCTCCGTGACCTGTGCCCATCCCAGCTGGTTAAAGCCTATGGGGATAGTATTAGGTCCCCCTGGGAGAAATGATCAATTTGACCCTTTCTTCCAGGACATTCCCAGCAGGATTGAAGGAGGTGGTGGTATGTCCTCTTTTAAAGAAACCATCACTGGACCCTGTGGTACTACCCAACTACTGCCCAGTCTCAAATTTACCGTTCCTGGGCAAGGTAGTTGAGAGGGCAGTAGCTGAGCAGTTTAAGGCCTTCTTGGATGATGCATCCATCTTGGACCCATTCCAGTCAAGTTTCCACCCTGGCCATGGGACAGAGATGGTGTTGGTCACCCTGACGGATGACCTCCAAAGACACCTGGATCAGGGCGGGTTGGCACTGCTGTTGCTTTTGGACACAGTTGATTATGATCTTATGACCCACTGCCTCACCAACGCTGGAGTATGATGGACTGTACCTGAGCTGGAGGTGGAGTACATTCGGGAATCAGGCTCCCTGCTGGCCCAGAAGGTGAGGAGCCTAGGAGTGACTCGGGATGCTTCACTTTCTGTGGAAGTCCAGGTCACCACAACTGCCAGGTCAGACTTTTAGCATCTCCAGCAGATCAGGCAACTGGTTCCCTATCTCTCCCCCTGGGACTTGGCAACAGTGACCCATGCAATGGTCACTTCCAGGCTTGATTACTGTAACTTAATTTATGTGGGCTTACCCCTGAAACTGATCTGGAAACTCCAGCTAGTGCAAAATGCAGAAGGGCACCTACTGACTGCACCGTCTGTGTGGATGTGCATTCAGCCGGTGCTGTGCCAACTGCACTGGCTATCAATTGAGTACTGGATCCATTTCAAGCAGGCATGTAGCCACAGTGGGGCATTTGGGGGTGGAGCCCCACCTCTCACAAATCCTGCCCCACCATCTGATGATGCCAGACACCCCCTTCCCTAGTATGTCTAGCCCCATAGCAGCAGCAAGGCTGGGGAAAGAAAGGGAAGCCACCCTGCACCTTCTGGTCAGTTTCACTCTCCCCATCAGCTCTTAGGTTTAACAGCTGAAAGGATGGGAGAGAAACTGACCAGAAGCTGCAGGGCAGCTTTCCTTACCTTCCCCAGCTTCCCCACTGCTGGGGGGTGGGAGCTGGGGAAGGAAAGAGAGAGAAGGCATGGTGTGGTGTGGAAGCCAACCTCTCTCTCTCCTACAACTTTCCACGGCAGTGGGTAGGGGGGTTGGTGATGGTGGGGGAAACCAATTTATCTCTCCTGGGGTTGCCAATCTACAGCTGGTGGGTGGAGATCCCCTGGCATTACACCTGATCTCCAAGTGTTTGGTTTGGTTTGGTTTTTATGTCAGTTTTAATCTGTTTAATCTGTAAAGCACTCTGTTGGTATTTTATGGTTGTGAGCCGCCTTGAGCCAGCTCGCCAGCAAGGCGGGATAAAAATGAAATAAATAAATAAATAAATAAGTGGACTCTATGGCATTGGTTTCAAGGCGTTGGTATTGTCCTTTAAAGCCCTATGTGGCCTGGGACCATCATATCTAAGGGACCACCTCTCCCCATATGTGCCCCAGAGTGCCTTGCACTCAGCAAACCATCATTTATTGGTCCCCAGCCCAAAGGACATCTGCTCAGCCTCAACCAGGGCCAGGGCTTTTTCTGCCCTGGCTCCAGCCTGGTGGAACATGCTCCAAATTTTGTAGGTCCTGCAAAATGGAGCTGTTCCACCAGGCCTTCAGCTGAGGTGGCAGGTGCCCAGTTATCTGGTGCTTCTTGCTAAAACTTTCCAGCTGCCCACATTAATAATTGCTAAAACTTTTCCAGCTGCCCACATTAATAAGAACTTTACTGCATCTTGGGACATAGCCTAGTTGCTTCCAGCTATTTCAGATTGTTGAACCTTATGCATTTATTGTATTACCTGCCTTTTTAATTATTTTAATTTATTATAATTGTTTTTAATGGTTTTGTAACTTTATTGTTCTGACCTACCCTGAGCCTGGTTGTGGAGAGGGTGGGATATAAATTGAGACAAACAAATAAATAAATACTGATAATATCAATCACCTGCTTGGGGTGGGCAGGGAACAAAAATTGAAGTACTGGCATTGCCTGATACATAGTGCAATTCTATGCACAGTTGCTACATTCCCCCAATACATCCAATGAGTCTTTGCCTCAGTTGAAGTGCCAGAGATCTATTGGAATCTACACGAGTGGTTCCAAATCCAGTATTCAAATGCTCAGTAGGGATGGGTATGAACCAAACCACAAAGCAAAATTCATCAAGACTTTTGCCCTGCTCATGGTTCGTGAACTGAAGTTCATGACGGGTCAACCATCGTGAACTTTAAAGTAGTTTATGGCCATTTATAGCAGTTTGTGAACAGAGCAGAAAGCAGGTGTTTAAAGGGACTCCAAGTCCCTTTAAACCTCTTCTTTCTGTTCCCCACAAAAACAGTAAGAAAAACTGAGCTATTTTTCGGGCTTTCTACAAACCCAGTTTAAAGGGACTGTGGTCCCTTTCAATGGAGCTTGCAGGGCCACTAACCATGAACTGGTTCAGTTCATGAACGAACCTCCGCATTTGATTCGGTTCATTGTTCAGTTCATAGTTCAGCCACAAACCAACATGAACCACATTTTTCCAGTTCATTCCCATCCTTAGTGCTCAGTCCCATGTTCTAGAGGGGGTTCCCAATCCAGCACGGAAAAGATGCACGAAAGCTTCTCTCTATGCCCTTTTTATGATCCAATTAGAGTGACTATATAGCATACATGAAATTAAATAGATACCTGCAATGGAGCACAGATGACAGAAAATAGACAGGCTAGATTATTAGTTGCATGTAGCATCTTTTCACGTTTATTTATTTGCTGCTGTTAATATTAATAGCATGATTATTTTAGCCATCCCATGTTTTAGCCATGTTTGCATGTTTCATTAGCTTCTTGCAATGACAGCTCCTTAACTCTTGCAAACCCACCTGTTTCCATGAGTTTAGTTTCCCACCCTCTATTCAGTACTTCTGTCTCAAAAGAATGGGAGAATATTTCATTATTATTATTCCTTACCTTTGACTCCCCTTTGGAAAAACAAGAAAGTTTTTTTTTTTAAATAACAAGAACCTTTCTATTTGTATTTGCGTCTCAGTTTGCATTTGGGGCATACACATTTCTAGAACTTGTTTGTGTTTCCATGCAAATGGGCTGCCTGTAGCTGTCTCACTTGATTTAGAGTAAAGTAAGTGGCCTCAATTCTGTTTCAAAGACTATGGTCATGGTCTCCACCCCAGTTTTCAAGTGGATTTTTAAAAATCACAGACTACTACATTCCACTCACAAACAAGAGGGTGAAGGTCCTTCAAGAAGTGCAGGTAATAGGTTTATTTGTTACTACTTTGATCACTCCCTGTGCCTTTAGGACTTAAATCTCTTGGTGGTGGAATGTCAGATCTCCAGACTGCATGTTACTGGATGCTAAAATTATATTATTATCCATAAGTAGAATGAGAGTGACATACAAGCCCAACACAGATTACTTCTTCACTAAATATAACTTAGAAAATATTGGCTAAAGTATCTCTGGCAAATAGGCTGTAGAAAAAGGGATTTGTCAATTGATCTGCACACTGCCAAACTAGCTTTATCAATGGGGGGAGATTTCTATGGCAAGATAATATTCCTGCATGATAACATGAACCACTTTCCCCTGCCTTTGATTCCAGGGAGGTATATGACTGATTTCAAAAGCTTGGACATGAAATTTACAATGTGAATTAATCAATTTTCTATCTAGGAGGTACTAAATAAGACACACATGAGAGCTCTTTGTTATTCATTGTGGTCACATGCACATGTAGCTAAAAAAAAAACCCTTAAGGAATGTTTGTTTAGACTCTTTTTCATTTGCACTAGTTATATTTATCTGCAAAGCTGTTGATGTTAGTCCAATAATAGAACAGGAGAGAAAACACATATAGGAATACACATATTGCGCATACAGTATTACCCTCCTATGAAATAGTTGTTTGTGAAGTCACGACCAATATAAGTCTCATCTATTAAAACATCCTGATATAATTTTGTCTGTCCAACCCAGACATTTCTACCTGCAAGTTTTAGTAATACATACAGCTTAATACATATAGCTAAGACCATGATACATAGCATAAGGTCAGTTGGACTTAAAAATACTTCTTTCTATGTTTTAATTGGCTATAAAAGTATTTTCATTAGCATGTTACTTTTTTTGTATTGAAGATGAAACCTGGATTACTTATCAGCCTATTGACAAAAGAATTCCATCTATATTCTAATTCCAAGAGTTTTTTCTGTGTGGATGCTTATATCTGCCAAAAGAGAGCTCACTATCCCCCAACAGCTTTTCCTACATAGTCAGGCCCCTTCCTCGGTCTGCAGAAAAATCTGAAAAGTTAAAAAAAAACTTCAGGGACCATTGAATTCCCCCAATACCATTTGAAATGGCATCAGCTCCAGGCATCAACTGTGAGGAATTTAGAATGTTCGGGGTGGGGGGGAGGTTCTAACTGTTTCTGTCAGTAAAAGGTGGGGGGTTTACTGGCAGCTGTCTAGGGTTGCCAAGTACCCATCCAGCAGCAGATCCAGATCCAGGCTGGGAAACTCCTGGAGATTTGGGGGTGGAGCCTGGGGAGGACAGGGACCTCAGTGAGGTATAATGCCATAAACTCCACCCTCCAAAGCATCCATTTTCTCCATAGAAAGTTATCTCTGTAGTTTGGAGATGAGCAGTAACTCCAGGGGATACCCAGGTACCACCTGGAGGCTGGCATCCCTAGGCAGCACCCTCTGTCTGACTTGATACCACCTGATTAGCATGACTAAATTAGGCCGAGCTGCTTTGCTACTGTTAATCAGCAGCCACCCTATGAAAGCCATTGTGATGTAACAGAGCTTCATACTGGTATCTGTGAGACCCAGGTTCAAATCCCCATCTTGCAGTGGAAGCTGACTGGGAGATTTTGGACCAGTCACATACTTTCAGCCTAACCAACCTTCAGGGTTGTTGTGCAGACAACAAGGAGGAAATAATAATGCAAGCTGCTTTAGTCCCCACTGTGGAGAAAGACTGTAATTTTCCTAGGTAGCGGCTGCAGGGGAGGCGGGTAGAGATGGAAAGTTGAAGGCAGATAAAGGTAGGTTGGCTGTTGGGTGGGAAGGAAATAGGGTTGCCAACTCCAGGTTGGGAAATTCCTGGACATTTGAGAGGTGGAGACTGGGGAGGGTGGGATTTGAGGCAGGAGGTAGAAAGAGAGAGAACCCTGGAAAGGGCCCTCCCCCCTGCCTTTTACTGACCAAAACTAACGCTTCCAGTGAGGATTCTGTTGGGGTTGTCTAGCAATGCCCATACAGCACATTTTTTCTTAAAGCTACAGGTGCTGCTTCTATTTTTTTTTAAGATTTCAGATTTTTCTTTAATCCAGGGCTTTGGGGGGCTTGTAGAAAGATATGACTCCAGTCTCCATATTTAAGTATAAATTTATTTGGCTATGCTGAGAATTAGATGTACTGATAATTCTGAAAAGTTCAGGAAAATCTTCCCTTGTACATACATTTCACCCTATAAACCTCATTAGTAATCTGCTTCTCCAGTTTATATTTCCAAATCCCTAGCACTAATTACTTAGCACTGTTAGACTGGTAGTCAAAAATATTCACAAGAAGGCCTTCAGATGAATAATTAGTCTGGATTACTGAGGTTTATATCCTTGATGCTGGACTGTAATATGAAACAAAGGAGCATAGGTCAGCTTAACTTTGATAAGTTACATACCCTGAATGGCGGTTGTAAATCTGGAAGTCTTTCTGCAACTTTTGCTGCTGTGCTGGCAGTTCTAGAATGAACAGAAAGCCCCTTTTAAACTCACCTTCAGATGCCTGAAGGATTCATGAGACTCCAAGGACCAACTGAAAGCTATAGAATGTTTCAGCAAACCCTATAGTCCAGCTGGCACAAAGATTCTGACAACCTTTATAGAATTAAAGATGTTAGGGTTGATGTCTGCAAGGAATAGTAGAACTCCATTATGATTGAATTAAGACAATAAATCCATTCAATAGCATCTGCTTGCTTTCCTAAGGGCTATTTAGGCTGCACTTCTTAAAACATTTTCCTGGGAATAAGCCCCATTGAATAAAATAGGACTCACTTCTGAATGTATCTTACTTAAAAGCTAGATATTGTTCAGTACATTTTTACACACTGGTATGCAGGGGTCATTTTGTAGAAAAAGAGGTGCAGGAGCTCATTAGCATAACTCATTTGCATATGCCACACCCCCTAACATACCAGAAGTGTGTCAGAAGGCAACACCCACCCCTCAGGCTCCACTCCACAGGTGAGTGAAACTGACCTGCTCTTCCTCCATTCCCTTCCCCATCCAATACTTTGTGCAATAAAAATAAGCATAAAGAACACACTCTCATTCTCTCCCTGCTCCCTTGAAACCACCAGGTTTCAAGTAGACTTGAGATACCCAGGACATGTGCACCACCCATCCCTTCCCCTTCCCCTCCCCACAACAAGACACCCTGTGAGATAGTGTCACGACAGGACCTCTCGGTGGAATCAGATTTCATGATAGCCCTGTGTGCAGGCAGTAGTTCTTTGCAAGCAAGGGGTCAGGGACAAGCGTAGTCTAAACAGTCCGAGTCAAGCCACATAAATCACCTTTAGATTAGCCGAAGGGCGAAGCAAAGCCGTAGTCACAAAGAAGAGCTGGGAGTCAGAAGCCGGGAAGTCAAGCGTAGGTCCAAAATGCCAAGTCCAAATCCACAATCCAATCCAAGTCCAGGTACACGGTTCCAAGGTTCAAGATGCCAGATTAGTTCACGAGATCAGGAGGGTACCAAAATTCCTGTCAACAACAGAGAATCTTTGCCAGCACAAAGCATCCGGCGTTCGGCAGCTTCTTATATTTTGAGCTGCCTCGTTATCTCTTTAGGAGCTCATTAACTGTGGCTGAGATTCAGTCAGTACTCTGGGCTCAGGTCTCTGTATCGTAGACGCGCTGAACTCCGTCGTTCCTTTAACAGCTGCCTGCATTTGGCACGCAGTCTGCTGACAGGTGGAGGGGATTCAGCCGGGGATGAGCTCTGTCCGGGCAAAGCCTGATCAGGTGGCTCCTCCTGGAGAACTGACTCTGTGTCACTCTCAGTATTCCCCATTAAAGGAGCCAAGTCTTCCTGAGGCTGCCCGTCTGCCTCCACATCTGGCTCCAGGTCAGGCATGGTGTCTGAATCAGGGGCAGGCATGACAGATAGGTGGGGCTGAGAGAGGTCTTTTGAGAACTGCTCATGAGAGAACAGCTCTGAGAGAACTTGTGACTGGCCCAAGGTCACACCAGCAGCTGCATGTGGAGGAGTGGGGAATTAAACCCAGTTCTCCCAGATTAGAGTCCAACTCCTGACCACTACACCAAACTGATGGGGTGGAAGCTGCTGAAGGGTTAGTGAAATTTCTCCAGTACTTATGTGCCATGTGCCCAGATAAAAAATGGTATGCTTAGAAAATTTATATGCCACCTTGAGCAAGTCTCTGGAAAAGCAGCACACAGTCATAAAAGGAACAATGATAAAATTATCAATATTAAAACAAAACATTAAAAACAATAAAGACCCTAGCAGGGCATTCCCCAGGGTACTGCGCCTCTGCACTGCTCGGGGAAGCCGAGGAGGGGGTGGGGCTTGGTCATGTGCCCGCCCCCTGGGCTCCTCACTCCCAGAGCTGCGCTCCTGTGCGCTCCCACTCTAATGGACCCCTGCTGGTATGTACTTAACAATACAGTCTTAAGAACACTTTCCTGGGGAGTAAGTTTCATTCTATAGACCTGAATAGGATTCTAAGTAGACCTGCTATAGTCAAGCCATTCAAAAGCCACTTACAGATTTAGTCTGTTCTGGCCTTGAAGAACAATAGTTATTTGGATATGATATATGGATATGATATACAACCGACATATTAAAAGTGGCCTCAAATGAACCAAAATCCATACTATTTGACTACTCATTTCCACAAAATGCACTACAAGTTTCAGGATGGCTGAAAATAGCTCAATGCCTATCATCAGTAAAAACAGGCTGCGCATCCAGATTCACTTACAGTACCCATCCATGTTTATATAACTGTTCAAACAGAATCTTGAACAATGTGTGGAAGTGGTCTTGTCTGAGATCTGAAGCCATTATGCTTTGAAGGGAAAGCATAAGTATGCACATGGAAGACTCCAGAGGCAGCATTGTTGGCTATCTCATCTTTGCCAACATATTGCCTTTATTTTCTTTCCGTTATCTTCATTTATCCTTTCATTATCAGTTGAGCTGCAAATGCAGAGCTCTGGCTGGATCATTGCCAGGAGCCCTGAGCACATTCACTAGGAAGTCCTTTTGCCAGGAGGTAACTTTGCTTAAACAGATTATGTTCTTTCTAAGACTAAAATACGAAAAGCACCTTTGTAAATGCTACACAGCTGATAACTAACGTATCAGTGCTGGTCTTTTCTGTATGGTTAAAAAATTAAAGTTACCACATTGGCAGAGATTTTATTGCTCACATTTTAGTGTTTCTAATAAAACACTGAAGTTAAAAGCCACCTTGGGTGTTGCCACATGCAGCTGTGATAGCGCTTGATTGAACACAGAAGCAGCATTTTTCTAAGGACTCTTCTGCCAGCTAGTATTTTCTGTACTCTGTGTGGAGGGGATATAGCTGGGAAGAATAGGCCCAGCAGGAGAAGAGATGGAGCGAGAAGAGCAACAGGAGAGGAAGTGGGAGAAAAATATTTATTATAAAAATATATCTATGCAAAGTGTCCATAGGAATAGGAAAATATTAGGTTGCTCTATTGGATTGCTCAGGCTTTGGCCTGGTTGCTATTAACGCTTGATTGGGTATATCTGTAAAATTGTAGCTTCCAAAATAACTGCTCCATTCAACAGTAATGGCCCTGAACATTAGCCTTTGGAGCACTGATTTTATTCTTCTTCAGGTTTTTTTTAAAAAAAGATATTGGAACCCATTTTAGCAGTGAGTTCAAAGTCCATCCCAATCTGTCAGCTTGCTGATGAATGCATGTATAATATTAATCACCTGTTTAGTGCTGCCTGCACAAATCAGTTTGTCAGAACTAAACGCCTGCTGAGCAGTGATTCAGGAAAGACCAAATGAGCTGGCAAAGAACTGAGTTGTTGTCTACCATCACCTCCCAAATCATTAGACGTGATTTTTTTAAAAAAAAAAGTCTTGGAAAAGTAGGTTTTATTTTTGTTATTTCCTTCGGTAAGCAACATAAAGAAATAAACAAGTCTACAGGTTATTGAGCCTTGATGCTACCAAGATTATCTGGCAAGTTGATCTAGGAGACATAATTCTCATAACTGAAATTAGAACAGGGGTGGGTTTTTGTTTTTGTTTTGGTATTCAACATTATTGCCCTTTTTCAGAAACCAACAACAAAATGAACATTTACTATAATTTCAAATCACATCATAACCTTATCTGCTTATTGCTGCTCAGATTCCAGTTCTGATGTTGGGTGATTAATTTGGGGGGGAAACAGGAGCAGAAGAGAGGGAGGATTCTTTTCGTCTGTATGGATCCAGCTGGGATGATGTGTCATCAGAAAATTCTTAGGCTTCAATATTTTTCAGTATATTCTAAGAACAAGAATCACATTTCATTGTATTTTTTTCTCATGATGCTGAAATAAGATTTTACTGCCTTTTATGAGGTACAAGTGGAGACCCGCAAGAAACTTGCGGGACGGTTATCCCATTCCTCACACCTTTGCTTCCTCCCTTCTCCCTCTACCTTTCTCACACTCTTTCTCCCTTCTGCCCCCCTTCTTACTCTCTCTCTCTCCTCCATGTATGTTACTTCCTCTCTCTTTCTGACCCATCATCATTCTCTTTGTTTTTCTGCTTCCCCACCTCATCACTCTTTCTTTCTGCCTCCCACCTCAAATCCCACCCTCCCCAGGCTCCATCTCCTCTCTTTCTCCACAGTGGGGACTAAAGCAGCTTACATTATTATTTCCTCCTTGTTGTCTGCACAAAAACCCTGTGAGGTTGGTTAGGCTGAAAGTATGTGACTGGTCCAAAATCTCTTAGTCAGCTTCCACCACAAGATCTGAACCTGGGTCTTGCAAGTCCCAATCTGAACCTCTAACTGTTACATCACAATGGCTTTCAGTAGCAAAGCAGCTGGGCCTAATTAAGTCATGCAAATCAGGTGGTATCAAGTCACACAGAGGGTGCTGCCTAGGGATGCCAGCCTCCAGGTGGGACCCGGGGATCCCCTGGAGTTACTGCTCATCTCCAGACTACAGAGATAACTTTCTATGGAGAAAATGGATGCTTTGGAGGGTGGAGTTTATGACATTGTACCTCACTGAGGTCCCTGTCCTCCCCAGGTTCCACCCCCAAATCTCCAGGAGTTTCCCAGCCTGGATCTGGATCTGCTGCTGGTGGCCAGGGGGGGTACTTGGCAACCCTAGACTGCTGCCAGTAACCCCTCCGCCTTTTACTGACAGAAACAGTTAGAACCTCCCCTCCTCCCCTGAACATTCTAACCTCCTCACAGTTGACGCCTGGAGCTGATGCCATTTCAAATGGTATTGGGGGGAATTCAATGGTCCCTGAAGTTTTTTTTTTAACTTTTCAGATTTTTCTGCAGACTGAGAAAGGGGCCTGACTATGTCGGAAAAGCTGTAGGGGGAGAGTGAGCTCTCTTTCGGCAGAAATAAGCATCCACACAGAAGAGAAGAGATTGGATTTATATCCCGCCCTTCACTCACTTGGAGTCTCAGAACGGCTTACAAACTCCTTTCCCTTCCCCTCCCCACAACAGACACCTTGTGAGGTAGGTGGGGGTGAGAGAGCTCTGAGACAACTGTCCTTGAGAGAACAGCTGGTACAGAGCTATGGCTTGCCCAAGGTCATCCAGCAGGTGCAAGTGGAGGAGTGGGGAATCAATCCCGGTTCTCCCAGCTAGAGTCCACGCCCTTAACCACTGCACCAAACTGTCTCTCAAAAAACTCTCAGAATTAGTATATAGATGGTTCATGGATCTCACACAGAGGGTTCCTCCAATGATATTTGATAGCTGTTATGATAGTACCTTACATTTGGGGAAAAGTATGCTCAAAAAGGTAAATTAATCAATGGTCACATATCTGTTATACATTTTCAGTGACATATTTAGATCTACAGCCCAAGACCTGTCAAAAGGTCAAGGTCAGGGTTATAATAAATATACACAGATAAAGCAAGACTGCGTTCCAAAAGCTTGTCATCTGGGCTGAACATTTCACACCCACATAATCCCTTTAAATCTTGTCAGCATGGCTGGGTTGCTAAACTCATTTTTGCAATCTGACTACATAATTTCATATTTTCATATACAGAAAACAGGAAATTTCATCGACTACCCTAGCTCTTCTTTTCTCCCTAACACCAAGAAACTTTCCCTTTTCATCTCTCTTTTGGTGCCAGTTTTTTTTTTAACAAAACCCAAAAGCCTCATATACAATTATATTTAACCTTGCTAGGTATTTCTTTTTTATTTCCCCAGAGCTAAAATTAAGGAAAACAGATTATTCTCATAAATATCTTAAACTTTAAAATATACATATTGAGTCAACTTAGTGAATTAGGTTAGTGCTTTGCTAAACAGATGAGGCATTAATATCTGTAGAGCAAGTTTCTTAACTAACAAATCATGGTGAGACTATGCACATTAAGTCCAAAAGCCCTGGTCTAGAGACTGAATGCACTGAAGACATACAGCAATATATTAAAAGATCCTGTCAATGCTCTGGCTTTGTAATAGGAAGAAAGGCCTTTCTCTCTAGAGAAGCTCATTTTAAAATAGTTTTCTTCTATGCGCAATTTCCATGGAGGAGCCCTATGGCAAAATGCTGAATCAAGGTTAGGGGGCTGGAAACAGAAGTAATATTTTAGAAGCTCTCTGCCAAGATTTTCTGAACAACCCTCCATAATGTTCTTGGGATTTTAGGAAGAGATCAGAGCTAGGGAGAAAGCATCATCTAATGCAATACATTTGGGCCGTGGGATACAAGGAAGAAGCTTATGAAAGAAGATGACAAGGGTATAGTTAGCTACCCTCATCAGAACTGACATAATCTTTATAAAAAAGCAACATATTTTGACAATCAGCCTTGCAGTGCCATCTTGAAGGGAAGATGCTGAAGGGGTCTGAGGGCAAATGAATGTCTTCTACAACAACTCACAGCAGAAGCATTAGTGTGGTGCTCTGCAAAATCATAACAAGCAAACCACCGTGAAGCTTAATGTGCATGCCATAAAGATGAGGGAACAGACTTTCAAATCAAGACTTTTAATTGAAAAGGCACGGAAATGCAATCAAAGGCTGTTTATGTGCTTCAAGATGCCTTCAAGTTGTGTATGTGCACGAGCATGTGTTTAATAAAACATAGATGTCAATGCCTGATATAGATTTCCAGGTTTCCCTAATCAAATTAATCTGAGCTCTTATAGGTTAGGTAGAATTCATTTCACACAGCAGCTGGAATAAAAAGGCCATTTCAGCAAGTTAAGTCTAAAAGAAGTTTATTAGCTTGAAGCTGCTATCAAAAAGGGGGGAGCTACATGCTTTAGAAATGCAGATTTGATACTACACAATAAGGGAAGACTATCAAAAGCAGATTATTGCTTCATATGTGCAAACCATATGTTTAATCTCTCATTGTACCTAGGATCAATGCCTTAAAAGAGGGTGCAAAGAACCCAGTTGGTTGAAATAGCCCACTGAAAATAAAAGATATAAAAGTATAGATCTAGGTTGCTGGTAATGGGTATTGAGAGCAGCAGGAGAAACATGGGGCAATCACAGCCCTATATTTTAAGGAAAATATGATGAAATCTCTTATTCTAGACCAAAGAAGATGGGTAAATTTATATTATTGTATTATATTCCTTATCTCTTAACATTTCAAAATCCTTGCAGCATATTTTTATCCCATACAAAATATCTGAACTATTATTATTATTATTATTATTATTATTATTATTATTATTATTATTATTACTATTATTATTATTTTAAAAATGCAGTTTGCAAATTCTGGTTAGAGTACAGAACAAAAAAACCCGCTACCACCAATGAGTCCTATTAGTTGATCGCTGCTTTTCAATTTTAAAAGGAATTTATGCTAAATAAGCTATATTTGAAGGAACTTAAAAGAGTTTTCACAAGATTAGGTTTGGAAGAAAGAGGGGGGAAGTAAACTACAACTCTAGGCTGTCATCACCTACAGTGAAATCCAGGGTCATTTTGGAGGTTCCCCTCTGACTAATCAGATGATGGATTTTGAGAGGAAACCAGAATGTTGGTGACCTTCAGCCAGTCACAGAGTTCTGTTTCACAGGGTTGCTGTGAGGATAAAATGTAGGAGAGGAGAGTGATGTAAGTTGCTTTGGGTCCCCATTGAGGAGAGATGAGGGGTATAAATGAAGGAAATAGGATTTTTTTTTCAGGGAATGGTATTGAATCATGATGCTGGGAATTCATATAAAATATATGGTGTTGTGCTTCATTCTTTTCTGATTTGTTTCTTTAAAAAAATCACTGATGCTGCCTTTACACATCCAGCTTTTTGAAGGCTCTTGGTAGGATGGCCTCTGGGGGCCCTCCTACTAAGCATGCCATTACTTCATTGTCCACTGTCCCATGTATCTTCTCACTGAGGCAGTGAGGTGCTTGGTACCACTGTTGCCACTGTCTAGGCCAGCAAGCAAGGTTTTGATGGAGCAGCAGACATCATTGTCACTCAGAGAAAATGAGAAAATGAGTACCAGAGGCTGTTGTCCCTCCTCCTAGTTGCCATCATCACATCCCAGCAAACCCAGCAGGCACCCAGTCCTGTCAAAGTGTACAAGAGGTGGTGGCTGCTGTCTCTGTCCCATAATGATTCACAGGTTCCTGGGCCTCAGCAGTTGCCTGATTCATGCCAGCCATGAATCTTCTAGTCCAGCACAAATCGCAAGAGTGCTAGAATATTTAAGCATATGAGCTGTAACTCAAAATCAGTGCAACAAGGCATCTTTTAAAATGAGCCATCTTCTAATGAACAAGACTTCTTGATCATATCACCCATTTTTTAAAAGACATCCATGAGTTACAAACATGATCAGCTATCTGTCTGCACAGCCCTGTTTCTTTTTAATTAGGAATGTTGCTTTTACTTTGCTGTGATGTTTTCCACATGGTGGTTATCAGTTATTCTCAGATGCTGACATGGACTGTTATGCTATTCCTTGTATTAAATTTGTTCTGCCGAATACAGTTGCCTCCTGCATGTGGCATTGTTTCTCTGATTGATTAAAACAACCTTTTTGTTATAAATAGGTAGGCTGTGGTAGTGCTGGCTTCTTTGTTCCTTTAAAGGGATAAAGCATATAATTTCTATTAACCAAACTTGTTTGTAAGAGTGAACAAGCTTGTAAGTTTCATAGACTGCTTGTTCTTAAAATGTGATGTAAAAAACAGAAAACACTAAAAATGATTATTATATAGCCTTTAACATACAGTCATTAGAAAGTTGTCTAAGGTCATGTGTCTACTTAGCAAATATCTGCATAAATTGCTACATAACATGCAGGGTCACAAGCACACAAAGGAGGCTGCAAAGTAGCTTTGTCATGATGCAGGGCAAGAGTCATACAGTGGCCTAGGGAACACTCGGTCTTCTCTCCCCAAATAACTCCCACAATACAGTGCAAGAAGATTTGACAAACAGTCTAAATTAGGGATGCTTGCCTTTTGCTGGCAATCCCTGCAAGCTTGGGGGAGACAAAGTCTTCTTGTAAGTCACTTCCTTTTTTGAAAGAGGCAGTGACATCATGACACTTTAGGAATTTAAAAATCTCTATGCTAAAAACAGAGATTTTTGAAATTCGTAATGTCATCACATCCTATCTCATAAGAGGAATACATTCTAGGAATTACAAAGCTCTCTATGGTTTTACCATAGATACTTTTGAAATCCCTAAAACATCATGGCATCACTTTCTGCTAGGAAACAGGGAGTGGCTTCCATGTGTTGTTTCTCCCCATCAGACTCCCATCAGTCAGGGCCAGAGTTTGGGAGAGGGGATTACTTTCCAACTTCTCCTTTTCCAACACTGACTCTGCAATGGAGACGACAGGAGTATTCTCTCACCCTGGTCCCCACTCATGCTGGCCTCTGTCTTCCCTCTGCCTTTGAAGACAAGAAAGGCCTCCATCCTCCTTGGCTGTCTCCAGGCTGGCCTTATGCAGGAGTACCTAGGGTGGGACCTCCCTGGGCTCCCACCAATGCATTCCAAGCCCCTTCAGTGACTGGCCTCCCAGCCAACTGGCTGTCATCCCTCTGCCCTCTCCAGCCTACCATTTCCCCTACAATTATTTAAAACCTTTCCTAGTCCCTCATCCTCAGAGTTAAGGCCCATCTCATATTTCCTAAGGCTGGTTTTGGCCTTCTGGGCCTCTTGCCTGCTCCAGGGAGTTTCCAGTAGTTACCCTTCCTTCTCCTGGTTTCCTTTAACTGCCCAGCTGTCTCCAGCTGGCATTACCTCACTTTTCCTCCCTTGCTCATCTAATGGCCACCAAGGAAAGTTGTCTGGGGTTCCTGCCAATAGGGCAGAGCCAGCTGGTGGCAGAGGGTGCAGGAGACCACCTAGTTCATTGGGCTCTTGAGAGAGAGGTCAAGTCCCAGACAACCCCATTTCCCCCAATCCACTGAGCAAGGGAGGATAGGGAGCATCACCGGGAGGTCCTCTACTATTACTGTTAAGTGCCAACTAAATGCATTTGATTGTGTGCTTTTCTGCATTTTTGTTGTTGTTGTTGATTCTGAACCCATATTGATTTGTTTTATCCCCTGATTTCCACACACACATTTTTGTCTTTAGTTTTGGCATCATTCCCCCCCCCCCCCTTTTTCTTCCAGGTTATTTCTGATTCTTTTGAGACCATTTTTACCCCATTTTTTTCTTGAAGCCAGTTTTGAGTTGCCTTTTCTCTCATGCACAATGTTACTGTGGTTTTCTTTGTCCTGCCCACTTCCACCCACCTCCATCCCACTTTTTGATGACTGAGCTGTCATCATCATCAAACCACACCCTCTTCTCCCCCCCACCCTGAAGACGAGTGGTTACATTTTCAATTTTTAAGGAATTAAATATTGATATATCAGTATAGCATTGCAATGATCAATTAAGCAGGTTCTCTGAATTCCCAGCTTTAATTTTCTTAAAGTCTCTATCTCCTTTCCTTCTGAAGATATAAGGAAAAAGGCATATATGAGAAAAGGTGATAGAGACGTATGTTTTTTTTTAAAGGAAAGCTGGGAATTCAGAGAACTTGCTGAGCCTATTGTCACAATGCTACAAACCTATATCAATATTTTAGTGCCCTTTTTAAAAAAGGTGGCCATTGTATTGATATAAACAGAATGCAAAATAAAAATAAAATAAAATGGGGATGCTGTGACCCCACCAGTGATGCCATCAAGGATGACAGTACACTCCCTTGAAAATCCTGATTATTTGAGAAATGCAGATAAAAAAAAATTAACAGACTCTTCAAATGTAAAAAGGCAGAGGGAGTGCAGAAATGTGGAAGAACTGTGCCCAGGCTGATTCCAATGTCTGTGGATCAACTGCCAAAAAAATCAGGAATAAGTCAAGTGTGTGGAAAAGCCCTGTATAAACAAAACAGAACAACTACAAAAACTCCTGATCATGGATATTTAATATCACAGTACATTTCTTGATGAAATCCATGGAAACTGGTTGCCAAGGCCCCGCAGGAGTGGGCAGAGGATGCAACAGCCTTGGTGGTCTTCCTGGAAGATATGTCACTTGCCTGCATATGTCACATAACTGGACATACTGGGTGACATCTGCTTAGATCCAGGGATGCCAAAACTCACAGGTTAACAAGAGAAGGGTTTTGTACTACCCCAAATGGCCAGTCAACTGAACATCATAGGCAAGTTGTAAGATTTTCCCCTGCAAGGGTCCTGGGGGTACAGATACCCTGCCCTGCTATGCAAAACCAGGTATCTTCTTGATTAGGTCCCCCAGCACCTGGAATTGTTTTTCCATGAAAGGGTCCCACTGCTGCTGTTCCTCTGAGCATGGAGGGGGATTGGCATGGCAGCAAAGGTCTCCAGTGGGAGGATGGTGGCCAGTGGACACTCCTGGAACAGCATACTCAGGCTTCTGAGAAAGGGCATCTATTTTCTTGTTCTGGGAACTCGGAATGTACCTGATGGTAAAGTTGAAATGGGAAAACAGTGCCCATTTAAACTGTCTCTGGTTCAAATGACACACAGCCTACAGCTGTTCCAGGTTCCAGTGATCTGTATGCACCTGTACTGGATGCTGCGCTCCTTCCAGGTGGTGTCTCCAAACCTCAAATGACGCTTTAATGGCTAGCAGCTCCCTCTCCCAAATGGTGTAATTTTGCTTTGCAGGTGTAGGACTGCCAAGTCCCCCGGTAGGGCAGGGGAAACACCAATTTTAAATACTCACCCCCGCTTTTTCAAAGTTGGCCACCGGGGGGACAAAATGGCTGCCTTAAAAGGGAAATGTCTGCAGAGAGCCTGCCCTGCAGTAAAAAGCCTCACCAGACATTTCCCCTTTAAGAAGTCAGCAAGAGAGCTTCCACAGCAAGAGAGGTCCGCCCAGAGATTAAGGAGGAACTGAAGGAGCTGCTTTTGCATGTGGCTGGCAACGTTGCTGTAGTAAGTTTCTCTTCCAGCTCTTTTCCTTCTCTCCCCCTTTCTTTTTTCTGTCTGTCTGTCTGTCTGTCTGTCTGTCTCTCTCTCTGTCCCCATCCAGCAGAGGTCTATCAGTGGCTATTATAGCCACAAGGTCTAAATGGAACCCTTTGTCTGGGGCAGTGATGCTCTGAATTCTTGGTGCTTGGGGGGCAACAGTGGGAGGGCTTCTGGAGTTCTGGCCCCGCTGCTGGACCTCCTGAGGGCACCTGGTATTTTTGGCCACTGTTGTGACACAGAGTGTTGTACTGGATGGGCTGATCCACTGTGGCTTCTCTCCTGTTCTTATGATATGAAAATCATATTTAGCACTTGTGTAGCACTTAGTGCTTCATATTCTGCCGAGATGAGGAAGGATTCAGTAGGGCTGTTGCTCAGTGATAGAGCATCTGCTTGACATGCAGGAGGTATCAGCTTCTTCAGCTAAAAAAGGATCAGGTAATAGGTGACATTAAAGATCTCAGCCTGAGACCCTGGAGAGCCACTACCAGTCTGAGTAGTCAGTACTGACCTTGATGGACCAATGGCCTGATTCAGTATTAGGAAACTTCATGAGTTCATGTGTCAGCATGTGGAAGCAACATCACAGGATGTGACATCACAAAATGATGTCACTTCCTTTCTCCTGGCTCCACCCCCAAAGTCTCCTGGCTCCACCCCCAAAGTCCCAGATATTTCCCAAGTTGGACTTGGCAGCCCTATGCAGGTGTGAGCTGCTGTGAGTAGTATGCACAGGGTTAAAGTGGCTCCATGGGTGAGTCCTGTTGAAACAGGACAGCCCCAGGAGTAAAGCTGGAGGTGTCAGTCTCCATGATAAACATAAATCAAAGGTCAGCGTACCAGAGCAAGGGCTTGGTGGCAAACTGTGTTTTCAGGGCCTGGAATGCCTGCTGGGCTTCCAGGGTCCATCAGAACAGCTCTTGAGGTCTCACTGGTCTGGTCAACAGCATGGCAAAGACTGCAAAGTCTGCAATGAACTGGTGATAGTAGTTGGCAAAACCTAGGAGACATTGAATGTCTTTTCAGTTCCACAAGGCCTGCCAGGATAGCACTGCTTCCACTTTCTTTGGGTCCACCTGGATATCTTGCAGGAATATTTGGTGGCCCAGGAACTCCACAAATGTTAGATCAAATGCATATTTTTCCAACTTAACATACAGTCCATGCTGCCTGAGGTGGTGCAAGAGAGCACGTACATGTTCAGGATGTTCAGCAAGGTCCTAGGAATACATCAGGATGACATCTAGATAGATGATTATTTATTTATTTGTTTCATTTTATTTATATCCCACCCTCCCCCACAAGCAGGCCCAGGGCAGGTCACAACATTTAATTAAACTTTTCATTAAGTGTTAAAACATTATAAAACATAAAATATAAAACCATATTTAAATCCAGTAAGAAGGATGGAAATTATTCAAGGCAGTACATAGTGCCCCCTGCAAAATGCTAACATGGGTGGTAGTTAATAGCAACCACCATTCTGATGATGCTCTGTTGACATCTAATTCACTCTACGCAGCCTTACCCTTGAAGCTGATCTGGAAATTACAGCTGGTACAAAATGCAGCAGTGCGCCTGCTGATATCAATGCCTGTGCGGGCTCACGTTTGGCACGTGCTGTCAGCTGCATCAGCTGTCAGTTGAGTACCAGATCCACTTCATGGTCTTGCTAATTACCTTCAAAGCCTTATACAGCCTGGGACCAACATACCTTAGGGACTGCCTCTTCTCAAATATGCCTCGGAGAGTGTTACGCTCTGATAATCAACATCTTCTGGTGATCCCTGGCCCAAAGCACATCCACCTAGCCTTGACCAGGGCCAGGGCTTTTTCTGCCCTGGCCCCCACCTGGTGGAATATGCTGTCATGGGTGCTGGGGATGGGCTGTTGCCAGCTCCAGCAGAACCCACAGCTGGCCCCTCTGACGCTGAAGAGATCAGCAATTTGCCAGCACAGCCTGCGCTGACACCTGACTCAGAGATGACTGACAAGGAGCAGACACAGCTGGATAGTCCTCCTGATTCACCCCCAAGAATGGCTTGCATGCAAGATCGACTCCGGCAAGACTTAATTACAAGATGACGCCTAGCTCGGCTACAGAGCAGATGATCTATCAGTCCTGAGTTTTAGCAGACGCCTGGCTGCTGGTGCCGCTGTGCTGACTGAAACCAGCAGCAAAGGGCTATTTAACTCCAGATGCTAAGCTGGCTCCTTGTGGAAGCAAACATGTCAAACCTCCATGACATTTTGCAGCTGCTCCACTCCCTGGTTCCAAGACCTTGCTCTGGCTACCTGCTTTCGGTTTCTGACTCTAGCATGAATAACCCTGCTTTTGGTTTGTGATTTGGACTCTTGCTCTCGGCTTTTGATACCTACCTTCAGCTTCTGACTTCAGCTTGCATGACCTTGCTCCTGGTTAGTGACTCGGACTCTCACTTTTGGCTCCTGCTCCCCTCCTTTGGCTTCTGACCTGGAACTGGACTGGGACTCCCCACTACCTGCGCCCCAGACCTTGACATATGCTTCCTATTGAAATCAGGGCCCTGCAGGATCTTATTCAATTCTGCAGGGCCTGCAAGATGGAGCTGTTCCACCAGGCCTTTGGCTGAGGCAGCGGGAATGCACATATGCCCCCCCCCCCCAGGTTGCAGTCTCTCACCCACTGATAACCGGCCATATCAGTTACCTCAATGGGCCGGATTCTCCCTACAGCAAGCATGTTGATTTGATATGTTTTTAACGTATTTTACATTTTATTGTATTTATTGAAATGTTGTTTATTGAAATGTTTATTTATTGAAATGTTGTGACCCGCCCTGAGCCCGTTTACGGGATGGGTGGGATATAAATGCAAAAATAAATAAATAAATATTGGGCAGGGCAAATTGTAATGGGCACTGCAAGCAGTGCAAGCAGGGAAGGCCAAGATGGTTGGACGTCCACTGCCTCAACCAAAAACCTGGTGGAACAGCTCCATTTTAGATCCTTGGTCCATCAAAGTTAGTACTGTCTACTCAGCAGGTCTCTCAGGTCTCAGGCTGAGGTCTTTCAACATCACCTACTGCCAGTTATTTTAACTAAAGATATTGGGGATTGAATCTGGGACCTTTTGTATGCCAAGCAGAAGCTCTGCCACTGAGCCACAGCCCCTCCCTGGAATCAATGGCCTTAAAAGAGTGTAACTCTTTTTAGGATTGCACTATTAATGTGCCACTTCCCATAAAGTGCCCTCTAAACTACGAAGCACAACTTGTACTTTTGTATCCCACCTTAAGACAGGTGACATAGTTGTAAATCACTTGCCACTGTTTGAAGACACATGCGTTAAACTATGGAAAGTTTTCTATGACATGATGTCTGAGCCAAATGTAGATTGCAGTATTTCCACTGTAGTTGAAGTTTCCATTTTTCTTATGTGTTATGTCAGACAACAAAATAACCTTCAAAGCCTTAATACAAATGCTGTACACATGATTGTGAAGAGCCCACCCTTCACCTTGCCCAGCCATGTTCAACTTTGCCTTTTGTGCTATTTCTGACTGCCTTGTTAGCTCTTGATTTAGTACAACCTTATTGGGTTGTGCATACAAATGAGTTTAAAATATCCATAGCAATATAAAAAGTATTAGGTTCTGTTATTTAACCTTATGTCCTTTTTTTTTTTTTTAGAAAAAGGAGGACTATTCTTTGTTTTATTTAAAGTCCCATTCCAAATTGGAACTGACACATTATTTATCTGTGTTTATTTTAAATGAAAAAACATAAGCTTGTTTGTTGCCAGGCAGTAAGGATCCAGTTTTTATGCAACACTATTTAACTAAGACCTTTTCAAGGAGAAACTCTAACAGATTGCCAGGGGCAGACACTGTTCGCTGGAGATGCTAAGAGAGCCTACCATAAATCTTTTGCCTCTTTACAACTGGCAGCTCTCAAACTTGTTACAAAACCATATAGTCTGCTTAGGTATAAACTAAATATTTTCCTTCACTTTTGATGTTGATGCAATAGTGGCCTAAATCCTAAAGCACACCCAACGACCAGTGACAGGTATCCATTTTTAAACATAGTTGTGATCATCTTGTTCAATAAATTGTTCAAAGTGAAATGCTGGGGAATCATAAGAACATCAGGAGAACCCTGTTGGATCAGACCAATAGTCCATCTACTCCTGCATCGTATCTCACACAGTGACCCCTGGACAGCCAACCAAAGCCTTCTGCTGATGTTCCCTCCTGGCTCTGGTATTCAGAGGTTTAGTACCTTTAAATGTGTAGGTTCCCTTCAGTCACCATGGCTATTAGCCACTGATAAACATATCCTCTATGAATCTATCTAATCCCTTTAAAGCTGTTTATTTCTGTGACTATCACTATGTCCTCTGGAAGTGAATTCCACATTTTAATCGCTCTCTGTGTCAAGTAGTATATCCCTTTTTCTATCCTGAGCCTACTGCCCATCAGCTTCATTGGATGCCCTTGAGTTCTAATGTTTTGGGAGAGGAAGAAAATTTTGTTAACTCTCTCCACTTCATCCATAATTTTATAAATCTCTATCACATACTCCCTTAGTGCAGGGGTGGGCAATTGTTTTGGCTCGGGGGCCGCTTTGTGGGAGCGGAGGTTAGCGGAGGGCCGCACCTTTTAAAATGATTGCATTCATTAGTTAACTTTGCATTTCAGAAAAGGTATAAATTGTATCATAAAAATAAATAAATATAAATTAAATAAAATAGTGGTGGTTTTATTCAATTTATTTATTGTGCTAATTTCATATCATCTATAGCTGCAAGCACATTTAATTTTAGAATCAGTTTAATGAGACAAACGTACCCTATCACACTTTTCTACAATTTTTTTCAAATCAGGAGTGAGATTGCTTGTTGAGATTCTCATCACAGCCTGCAAGTTAATGTCTGTCAAATGTGTGTTAATGTCTATATTTATTCTTGTTGATCTTCATGCAAGAAAAACTTTGCTCACAAATATATGTAGACCCAAATACAGAGAACATTTTCCCAGCAAATTTCTTCATACATGGAAACTTTTAAGCAGACAAAGATTTGTAAAAGTCAACTAATGTCACAGTGTTAAACATTTCTTTCACAGTGTAATCTGACTGCATGTAAATAAGTTCAAGCTGCAGCTCCTCAAGTGCTGACAGTGGCCAACTGTCTTGGCGGGCCACAAAAAACTCTGTGGCGGGCCGCATGTGGCCCCCGAGCCGCCATTTGCCCACCCCTGTCTTAGTGGTCTCTTTTCTAAATTGAAAAGTCCCAGCCTCTTCAGCCTTTTCTCATATGAAAGATGCTCCAATCCCCTCATCATCTTGATTGCCCTCCTCTGCCCTTTTTCCAGCTCTGCAATGTCCTTTCTGAGTTACAGAGACCAAAACTGTGCACAGTATTCCAAATGAGGCCGCACAATATTGTCCATTTTATTCTCAATCCCTTTCCTAATAATCCCTAACACAGAGAGTCTGCCTTTTTCACTATTGCAGCAAACTGGGTTGACACTTTCATTGAGCTACCAAGTGCGACCCCAAGATCTTTTCTCCTCTCAGTCTCAGCAAGTCCAGAACCCATTATCCTATACTTGAAGTTGGGATTTTTTGTCCCAGTGTGCATTGCCTTACACTTACCAACAATGAACTTTGTTTGCCACATTGTTGCCCACTCACCCAGTTTGTGGAGGAGCTCTTCACAGTCAGCCGTGGTTTTCACCATCCTGAATAATTATGTGTCATCTGCAAACTTGGTCACTACACTACTCACCCCTAACTCCAGATCACTGATGAATAAATTAAACCATACCTGCTCCAATACCAATCCTTGTGGGACCCCACTGCTTACTTCCCTCCATTGTGAAAGCTGTTCATTGATTCCTACTCTTTGCTGCCTATCTTTTAGTCAGTTTTTAATCCATAAGAGAGACCCTGTCCTCTTATCCCATGACTGCTAAGTTTACTCAGGAGTCTTTGGTGAGGTACCTTGTCAAAAGCCTTTTGAAAGTCCAGGTATATAATGTCTACCAGGTCATTGTTGTCTATATGCTTGTTCACTTTCTCAAAGTACTCTCAAAGGTTGGTGAGGCAGGACTGACTTCCCTTTGCAGAATCCATGCTGATTTTCCCGCAGCAGGCTTTGTCTCTCTGTGTGCCTAACAATTCTGTCTTTGATTACAGTTTCTACTAATTTGCCTGGGACAGGCATTAGGCTGACTGGCCTGTAATTTCCTGGTTTCCCTCTGGATCCCTTTTTAAAAATTGGTGTCACATTTGCTACTCTCCAGTATTCTGGTACAGTGGCTGAATTTAGTAATAGGTTACATATATGGGTTAGTTACATATACGGGTTATATCAACAATCTCACAGCTGAGTTTCTTAAGAACTTTTGGGTGTATACCATCAGTACCTGGAGACTTTTTTAAAAATTTCCCCAATAGGTCTGGAATTTAATCTCTGGTCAACTCAGTTTGGCTCATTTCTTCAGACTCCCTTCCTGAAAATAAGGGCTGTGGCATGGTCTGTGACCAACTGTTCCAGTGCACATTCATTTATGAGATAGTTCAAGTCTCCCAGGATAATAACACTATCTGCTGTAGTCATTGCCCTTATTTCTTTCTCCATCTCAAGATCAGCCTCAAGTGTTTGATCTGGTGGGCAGGGGTCCGTTGTAGCGGGAGCGCACAGGAGCACAGCTCCAGGAGTGAGAAGCCCAGGGGGCGGGCACATGACCAAGCCCCGCCTCCTCTTCGGCTTCCTCGAGCAGTGCAGAGGCACAGCGCCCCGGGGAAAGCCCTGCTAGGGTCTTTATTGTTTTTAATGTTTTGTTTTAATATCGATAATTTTATCATTGTTCCTTTTATGACTGTGTCCTCTTCCCACAAGTACCTTGTGGGTCCCCACATGTACATATGTAATTTGGTACTGTCTCCCTTGTATGAAATTTGAATGATTTATGTATCACAATAGGGCTGTATATATTCTTTTAAAGATTCTGGCATCTACCATGTATTTAGAAGATTGTCCTCATTGTATTGATAGTAAAGCAAAAATAAGACTATGTGCATTCTCTGTAAAATTTTACTGCTGCACCACATCTTCACAAAACATTGTTTTAATCTAAATTGGATCAACACTGTATAATTTACAGCCCAATCTTATGATTATAGGCTTGGGTGGAAGTATCCCAAAGCCACACACATGAATCTCCTTGCCATAGCTCAGTATGCACAAAACACTAATGGGAGTAGAATATGTGATACCAATTGTGCAGAGTCCTACATACTTATTTACATAGAAAATGTATAGCCACCACTCTCCAGAGACCAGCTTTAGGTGGCTGACAACTATTACAAAAACCAAATAAGTCATTTTTTTTTAAAAAAAGCTAAAGTCATTAAAAGCAAGTCATCAAAACAAGTGAAGGCATAAAATAGCATAAGGAAAACAGTGAGCAGTCTAAAATGATATTAATAAACCAGTCCTCAAGTCAGAAGAAGAACAGAAAACAGCTTAAAAAATTAAATCCCTATTAGACAACTCAGTAGTACATTCAGCAGCAGAGCTTCCCCCATCATTTTATTATAATTATTATTTGCAGTCAGCTGAGGAAGGGATTGAGTGGCAAGGCTGCATTTTCCAAGTTTAGGCTAGTCTTTGAGTTGCCACAGTGCAAACCACTGTTTTCACTGCAGCAGCTAAAGCAACACATCTAGGATTAGGCTGTCAGGCTAATTTTACATGCTCATTAAGTAGTAATAAAGCTTCTGTTACTTAGCAATTTTGACTTTAAATGAAGAGTTTCAAGGGTGATGGGGCCCCGAACACATTTCTGATGAAATTACTAAAAGTCAGGTATTTAAAGCTGAACTGAGAGCCTGGTGAATTATTTAGCAATCCTTGATGCAGAAATAAAGCAGGACTGGTGATTTCCACTGGGGGGGGGGGAAATTGGGAACTCCATATACAAGCAGGAACTTTGTATAGATGCAATACACAGTCTAATGAGACACACACCCCCAACGGTCCCCTCTGCCTGTGGATACTTATTTCTACAAAAAAAAAAAGGGCACCCTGTCACCCAATAGGTTTTTCTATAGATTCAGGGGACTCCGTGGATCTGCAGAAAAATCCAAAAAGTTTTTTAAAAACTTGGGGAGGGTTGGATTCCTCCCAATACCTTTTGAAATGGCCACCACAGGGATCTACTCCAGGCCCCGCCACATCAACAGTGAAAAATTGACTGGCTGATAGGCAGAGGGGAGAGAGAGAGAGAAATAATGAGTGGAGGAACAGGGGAGGAAGCAAAAGCAGAACTAAAGCTGGGTCTGGGGAGGATTCCTCCTGCAGTATGAATGGCTAAATAGCAGGAGGACATTTTAAAAGGACATCTGAGGTTCTCACCCCTGCCTCTTGTTGCAGGTTCCACTGTCCTCTTAAAACCTTTTTTGGGGGGGGGGAGGCTTCTAACTGTTTCTCCCCCTCCACCAGCTCAAGAAAGACTGGCTGGCTGAGAGTGTGAGAGAGACACCGAGAGGGAGACAGAGAGATATAATGGGTGGGGGAAGAGGGGAGGAAGCAACAGCAGAACTGGAGATGGTATTGGGGAGGATTCCTCACTGCCACTTGCCAATCTCCAATGCTGTTTTTCCTGCAGTCTCCTATCAATTGTGGTGGCACTGTTTTTCCCAGAGGTTCTCTCTGGGTATGGAATCAAAGGCAGATTTTAAGTCTATGAAGGCTGCATAAAGGGAGACTGTTTTCTTGGTTGCATATTTGTCAACCAAATGGAATAGTATGAAATTATGTCCCAAGGTGGATCATCCTTCTCTAAAGCCAGCTTGTTCTATCAAACAGGAAATGTTCCTGAACTAACCAAACTCAGTAGTTTTTCTAAGAGGTGACTTGCATATATTTTGCCTAAGATACTCAAAAGGCTGATTGGCCTATAATTAGCTGGATCCTCCCTCCACCCAGTATTGAAGAAGGGGACAATAGTAGCTTATCTCCAGGCCTCAGGAATGTCTCCTGTTGAATCTATGTAGGTAAACAGGCCAGAAGAGGCGCCCACCAATCTAAATTGTCTTTCAGTAACTCCAGGGATATGAGATCCAGGCCAGGCACTTTGCCTAACTTAAGTTTACCAATTAAAGATTCAACCTCATCAACTGACACTGGGGGCCAAACCAGAAAATCTAGTGAAGCCTCACAGATCTGGAAAACTGGTAAATAATGGGTATCACAATAAAGTTTCTGGGGAAAAAATACCACCCAGTTTTCAGGAGAGACAAATGAGTCAATAGGATAAAACTCTTTGAAGGACTGGCTTGTGATCAGTTTCCAGAACTGGGTTGAGATCCTCTCTTTAGATGACTGTACTATCTTGTTCCATGGTATCTTCATATCTTCACATTTCTTCATTGCCACCAGTTTTTTGTATGCCATCTTTAAAAATAGAAGACAATTTTGTGCACACAGGGTATCTAAGCCCACAGAGTTCCTATAATCTTGGTAGGCGACTACTAGCTCTCCTTTTGCTCTCTGACAATCTTTGTTGAACCAGAGCCTGGAATGACATTCAGGTATCTGTCTTTGAGCACAGGCATCTTGACCTAGCAGTGGTCTCAAGAGTAGAAGCAGATGATTGAAGGGGATCAATGGGTTCTGGTTGTAAGAACTGTCCATAATTGTGGTTCTTCTTGTACAAACAACCTTGTCTTCCAAGATCCCCTTCACTCTTCGAGCTAAGTGGACTGACTACTTGGCACGACAACCTACTTGATGAGCTGGTACTAAGTGGGGACCTGATACAGAGCTACAGCTGGCCTGGGGGACCAAGGAAGCCAAGGTAAGTAGACGTGTAAGATGGTCGCTCATGAGATCAGGTAGAACCTGCAGCTGCACAACCCTGGGAAGTAATCTGGAGCTGGTCAAAAAGTAATTGATGGTGCTACATCTAGATCCTACTAAGAAGGTAATTTCCCTGGGGTAGTTGCCTGCTGTAGAGCCATTTAGTATGGAAAAAACAAACTTTCTTGTTATCCTTACTAAGCTGGCACCAGCAAAATTTGCCTTAGGATTCTTCAAGAGGCATTGGTGGTGAATGTAGTTACATTTTACCTTGTTGGCATAAATAACGGATCCAAACTTTTCAATGAGAATCTCGTTGTTTGGACCTACTCTGGCATTGAAATCCCCTCTTAATAGAATCTTGTCAACCGGGATGTCATTTAGGTGATCCTCAGTAAGGGATTCTAATTCATTCCAGGTTGCTAGTATATCAGATTGTTTCTGGTGAGGGCAGGGGCCAGAATTTCTTTGTGTTATAGCACACAGTAGAAACATACCCAAAACTTTGACCACACAAAGAAATTACACTGAATAGCATGTGGGAAAGTACAGTGTATTTATTGCAAATTGTAAAAAAGAGTGTGATGGATGGATGGATGGATGCTGTTTTTGATTATACTGAATGGTACAAAGTAAGGCAAAAGGAAGGACAGTAATGATGATACAGTACATACAGCTTCAGACATCAGAAATGAAAAGTGCACAGTAGCTTAATTCATGATGAGATGGCTGGTTACATCACAATTTCACTTTTAGGCTGAGATATTATTAACTGGTTTCCCTGGAAGCCAGCAGCTGTAAAATACAGTGTCCATTAAAGACATAAGCAAGCTGAGCATGTTGCTTATAAAATATTTATCCACAGTTTAACACATTTTAAAGTATGTTTCTTATCAATGACTTTAAAAGATTGAGTGCAAAGTCAAGAAACCTTGAACATGAAGGGAAAAAGCAGATTCCCATGGGGAGATAATGCAGCATATTTTGGTATGGCATTGGCTACTAAAAGCCAAGAAGATACAGTTCTCTGTATCATTTTTATAATTCTCATAATGTTCCATTTTCTGTACCATCACAAATTTGTGCTTTGATTGTTTAGTGTCTTGTATTGCACCTCGGCGCCTAGTCATGCCAGCCACATGAGCACGGAAACGTTTTTGGACAGCACAGGCTCTTCAGCTTGGAAACGGAGATGAGCACCACATCCCTAGAGCTGTATTCAACTGGCTTTTGAGCAAGGGAAACCTTTACCTTTACCTATTGTTACATTGCAAGGTTTGGCCATGTTTAAACTAAGGAATATCTGTAGTAAAACAGTAATTTAGAAAGGGACAATGATACTACTATAGAAACTGGCTATTTCATACTGAGCACTGTTGTGGAGTTTTGTGCAAAAGGTGGCAAGCAGAATGTGGAAAAAATGCAAACAGTTTTCTCCTTCATATGTACTGTGAAAAGAAAGAGAAAATTTGAGGCCTTTGTTTAAAAATGCCTTCACAGCTTTTAACCACCTTCAGACTCAAACTAAACATGACACAAAGTCATTTGTATCCTTTTTAAAAAAATTGCCCTTCTCTTTGACTAAGTAAAGGTTTCCTTGCTCGAAAGCTAGTCAAATCTGACTTTAGGGGCAGTGCTCATCTCCATTTCCAAGCCGAAGAGCCAGCGCTGTCCAAAGATGTGTCCGTTGACATGTGGCTGGCATGACTAAAAGCTGAGGTGCACGGAATGCTCTTACCCTCCCACCAAAGTGGTACCTGTTTATCTATGTGCAATTTCTTGCTTTCAAGCTGCTAAACTGGCAGGTGCTGGAGCTAGAGACGGGAGCTCACTCCATCACGCCACACTAAGGTCTCAAACTGCCAAGCTACCGACTTTCTGGTCTGCAGCTCAGTATCTTAACCTCTGAGCCACCACAGCCCCTTCTAAAACCTAGTATTAAATGAAGGTTGCCAACCTCTAGGCAGGGCTTGAAGATCTCCCAGAATTACAAGTGATCTCCAGACATTAGCTTCCCTGGACAAAATGCAGGGCTCTCAGGCTGTGATTGGCAACTGGTGGTGTCAGGTTCCCTGTCATTTATATGCTTTCTATTATGTTTGCCTTTCTCCCGCCTGGGGAATGGCGACCCAGTGCCCTCTATGTCACAGTGTTTTCTCTCGCCCCCTCCATCTCCTGTGCTTCTCAGTGCTTATCTAACCCAGTGAAGCGTAACCTTGGAATGTTGATGTGTTCGAGCAAACTCCAGATGGCTGACTGTGTGGGAATCTCAAAGTTGGAGGAGTGGGAGGGAGAGGGGCCTAATCGGGATGGTTTGTGTGCCTTTTCTGCTGGGAACGCAAACGGCTAGTACTTTTTCCCGCTTTCTTGTAGGTGCTCTGATTGGTGCTAATTTCTCTCCTGCTGTTTTGAAGCATGTATAATTACCTGTAACCCTGTGCAAAAGTATCTCTAACACTGAAGGTGTAAACTGCAAGATAATACAGATTAAAAAGGACTGTGTTTCAACACTGAGGCCTGGCTTATTGGATCTAACAGTTCCTCACAGTTGGGAGGGTTGGAAAGGGCAGCATACTGATAGAAAAATTAAAAAGAAAAAAAAGGCCTTGTCTGTTTACAGGAAATTTTTACCATAGAGTTCCTGGCAAATCCTAGAGCTACATGGAAGTGCCAAAGGGTACCTTTAGGAATTGCTGGAAACTGTATTATAAAACCAGATTTTCTTACCATAGAGTTTCCAGCAGTTCCTAGAACTACCCTTTGTTACTTCTGAATTGTTCTACAAATCGCTGGGAACTCTACAGTAAGAGCATTCTGTAAGCAGACAAGGTTTTATTTTTCTTTATAATTTTTCTCCCACCACCACTTCTGGTAGCAGCAAGCAACAGGACTTGGAGGCAGGGGCTCCCTGCCCCACTGGGGACCTGGCAGCCCTAACAAAATGGCTGCTTTGGAGGATAGACTCTCTGGCATTATATTCCTTCCCCAGACACCAGCATCCATGCCCAACATGGAGTTGTCAATGAAAACAGTCTCAAGGGCCTGGTAGTTTAACTGGAATAATGGAGGGAGAACGATGCTTAATTCTTTTCCTTCTGCCATTTCCTCACTGAAAGTTGCCCTTCCTTCCAATTGTTATTTTAGCCATAAAGAGAGAGAAATTGATACTGAATTTTATAGAGAAAAAGTATCCTGAGAAGTGATTTTTGGAGTGGAAAAAAGTAAGAAGGGAAAGGATCAAGCAGCCTTGCCTCCTGACACTTTTCTGCTTAGACTCATATGGTTGGATCCTACACAAAAAGCCCATGAAATCTGGCAAAATCTCTTGCTTCAGTGTTTCCACCGGTAAGAGACTGTCAGTGGTCCACTCTATCAAAGGGATGTAGAATTTACCCAGGTGGCCCTGGCCCCAAGTGACTAGATGTCAATGAGGAGTTCACCTTTCTGGCCTCTTTCTACTACCACCACTACCACAACAAAAATAAGAACAGCTACTAGTAGAGAGAGGAGAAGAGAAGAGATTGGATTTACATCCCGCCCTTCACTCACTTGGAGTCTCAGAGCGGCTTACAAACTCCTTTCCCTTCCCCTCCCCACAACAGACACCCCCGTGAGGTAGGTGGGGCTGAGAGAGCTCTGAGACAACTGTCCTTGAGAGAACAGCTGGTACAGAGCTATGGCTTGCCCAAGGTCATCCAGCAGGTGCAAGTGGAGGAGTGGGGAATCAAACCCAGTTCTCCCAGATTAGAGTCCACACACTTAACCACTGCACCAAACTAGTGTCCTCACCAGATATTATTTTTGAGATATGCCTGTTTAATCCATTTGGAAACAAAACCATCTTAAAGTGTTCTTCAAATTCTTCTTAAGAATTCCACGCATTTCCTGATCCTGTACCACAGGTCAAGGTAGACTTTGAGGTGAGTAGAGAATAACAATACTAATACTAAATCCAAATTTATAAACAGAAGATATGGAATGTATTAGAAATTAAAGCCATTTAAAAAGGTGGGGAAATAGTTGCATAGCTAATGAACAATAGAAACCCCCCTAGGTTTAAACTTAGCTTGAATTGTAGAGGCTGGCAGAATAAAGTCATCATGGCAATTTGTTTTTTTTTTTATATGGGTTCTCTAGGTCATATTCTTGAACCCTTCCACTTTTGGCCTCTTTTCCTCTTCAAGAATGTCTCCTCAGAAACTTGGAGAACATTATTCAGGAATTAAAGGCACTCCAAGTCAACTTCTAATGGATTCCTTCCCTTATACACCTCAGGGGCCCTACTTACCTAGTGGAAAATTCTCATCTCTTCACTCCAGAAGATTCCCAGGAAGTTAACTGATTGGTGGTGGAAAGTACCATCAAGTCACCGCTGACTTATGGTTAACCCTCATGAGATTTTCAAAGCAGGAGACTTCAGAGATGGTTTGCCATTGCCTGTCTCTGTGGAACAACCCTGGACTTCCTTGGGGCTCTCCCATCCAAGTACTTAACAGAGCAGACCCTGTTGAGATTCCAAGATGTGATGAGATCAAGCTAGCCTGGCAAATTAGCTGACTTTATTGATTTACAAAACGTATACCCTGCCTTTCTGTCCTCACAAAGGACACAAAAGTAGCTAATGATTTAAAACATAAATGATGAAATCACATTTTAAAATAATTAAAATTAACCCCCCCAATTAAAGCAAATAAAAACAGAGTTAAAACACATAAAAAGATATAAAGATATCAATTAAAGCATTGCTCAGAAAGGAGGGATCACTGAGGCAAGGCCCAATGAAACAAAAACATCTTCTTCACCCACTGACAGGAAATGGCATCAGAAGGAGACAGATGAATCTCCCTGGGGAAAGGGTTCCTAACTTTGGGTGCCAAGACCGAGAAGGCCATCTCCCAAATACCCACCTGCCTAATCTCAGAAGGTGGGGGCACCCGAAGCAGGGACCCCAAAGAAGACCATAGTTGTTGAACTGGTTTATAAGGGAGTAGGTGGTCCATTTATTTAAAACATTTTTATGCTGCCTTTCCACAAAATCAGGGTCCACAAGGGGTGAACATAAAAAACATTAAAACATATAAATGATTTTAAATACAGTTAAAATTATACATATCAGTTATAAACACATAAGGAAACAACACTATAAGGAGGGCCAATAACTTTTATTGGGGGTATGTCAGATAAAACAAAAAAAGTATTCATCTACTTGTTAGCCGAATTGCTCTAATTTACCTTTAGCAATCAGCAAAATACACGGGTTCTTGCCAACTATACCAGGGTCCCACCCCTCCCGGGAGATCTCAAGGAAAGAGGCACGTGAGGCGAGTTCCAAGTTCAATGTTGTTTACTGGATCATGTAATCAAGCATACAAAAATCGTAATCATACACACACACTCTTACAGGACTAATGAAATAAAGAGAGAAAATAGCACTGTTGCATGAGCAGGTTTCGTTGGTGGGGAAAGCACGTTACCTTAGATGCGTTGTCCGATGTCAAGATGAGTTGGATTTGGGAAGAAAGGTATAAAAGCTATGGGGCCACGAGGCTTGAACCGGCAAGACCACGTGGTTCTCCTGGATCGCGAGTCCAGAGAGAGAAAAAGGGGTTTAAAGATGGAGGCAAGGGTTGGGGACAGAAAGCTGGACTGAAGGGTCAATAGGTAAGATAGAGGGCGATGGCTCAAGAGGCCGAGTGACTCTGGGTTTGGCCTTTTATTGGGGGTCTTGGGGCGGGCTCTGCAGACCACAACCCACTAACACACCTACTAGGCGGTCCGTCCCTGTTGGACCTTGCTATAGGTTAAAGGTGAACAAAGGGAGGAGGTCCAGGGGTTTGGTCAGTGTTGCAAAAGTATGACTTCACCAGGAAACAGACACTGAGTCTGGGGTCCGATGACTCACCTGGCCAACCTATTGTCAGTTGATGGTTTTAGCCAAGTATCTGATGGCTGGCACAGTAGGTGCTAGGCAGTCTTGTTAGAACTTATTCAGATGTATATTGAGGAATGGGGGTTAACCAGCGGATGTCTGACAGAAGGAGGCCTCATGGCAAGAGGAATCCTTTGTCCTTGTCTTGGGTGAACTGCTTGGGGTGTCAGCCTCCTGGCTTGGGCTGGAGCTGGCTCCTATGTGGAGAAGAAAGCGCAAGTCCCTTCCACTGCTGGCGACACAGAGTTCAAACTTATGGATAAAAATCCATAAGAGCACCCAAGGGTGCCTTGCTGGCCAACATTTCCCCCCCTCGGAGACCTGAAGGCGTCAGGTGAAGGTCTCCGAATTTGGGCGATACGATGATGAAAATTGAGACAGACTGCATGATGGTGACCCTGGAAAAAAGAGTTGGCAAGGGACGGACCCAGAAGATGACAAAAATCTATCGCAATAAAAATGCCAAATTGTTGCTGGGGCGGACATAAAAACAAGGCTTTGTGCATTAGACCACCAAGGGAGCCTACGTAGAAATATTTCATTCTTTAATTAGAGAAACATCTTTAACTGAAATATAAAGAGTAATTCTAAAAATTGCTTACTTTAAATTCATTGTGAAAAGCCTTATAGAAGCATTATAAAGTTCTTATAGTATCTATACATAAAGCATTTAATACTTATAGCGGAAGTGCACACATTTGTATCAATAAAAATAATCCACAAGGAATGTACAAGGAAATAAAATGGTTACAAACAATTCTTCGTCCATCTCTCCTGAGCGGCAAGGCTTTTCTGCTGGAACAGGGCAACTGGTGCTGTTTGAACAGGAGAGAGGCGCGCTTTACATTGTATCTAATGGAACACCAGGACTCGTATGTCTTCGGCTCTTCGGAAGCCACTCGGGTCTTAATCAATAGCTCATGAAGCTCTCGGCTACGCCCGTCCTTCCTCGGCACGGACACGAGTCAGTTCGGCCGGGAAGGAGGAGACCGGTTTGCATATTGAGGAGTCGCCCCCCCCTTGCTATCTAAAAGCATCATGGGTACTTACTTACATTAGGAAAAAAGGATATTAAAATAAAACATAGTTTAATGATTTTGCAAGCAGAGTGTCTAAAGGCATTCAAGAAATACGGAAAAGGTCAAAACAGGTCAGACATCTGGAATCATTGTATTATGAAAGACACATCATCTTGGGGTCCTGGCTGGAATAATCACAGGCAAGGTATTCACCCTTCGGGGTTGGCGGAGTCTCCGGGCACGCCTCCCGAACCCTGGGGAGCATTTGTGAGATGTGTGCCTGAGAGAGACACAGACGCACACACGCACAGGCAGGGCATGCAAAAGCTGGGTTCGGGAGTTGCGTCCGGTCGACTCTGACCTTTTTATCTGGAGCCGGGTGGCTCCGCGGGGACGCCATTAGCTGCGTACCCGTTTTAGCTTGGAGGGCTCCCTTCGGGGGGCCCTCCCCTAATACTGTACAAAAATAGAACAATCTTTCCCCCTTAAGCCTGATCCCAGTGGTACCGTCCCATATCCAATGAGGAGCGGACTGGGCAGCTAGTCACTAGGCAGAACCCTTCAAAGGTCGCGTGTTTTGGACTTGGCTGTATATGTTACGGCTGGAGGTCGTTGCGTATGCAAATGAGAGGATTGTTTGGGCATTCTGGGATACACAAACATTTCGAGCAAAATAAATTTATTACAAATCAAAAACAATCGAATTGGACACCAGTGTTGGAGCGAGGATACGTTTTAGCTTGCAGGCACTTCGGGGATAGAGCTGGCGAAAATCTCCCTTTAACTTAGAGAGATGTTAAAAAGAGGGGACAGGGGTCTTGGTCCGAGGTTCTGATCTAACCGGGGAGTCCTTCCCAGGCACTCTCCACTGCTTCGTGCAGGGAGAGCTTGCACGCCTGGTGAAAGAGAGCATGGGCCGGATTTAAATTCCGAACCCAACTTCTGCATGTCCTCCAGATCATTTCGGCTTGGAGGGGCCGCATGGCAGAGGGAGACAAAGGACTCGTTTGTCCTACTTCTTCCTCCTGAGCCGTCTCTCGGGCTTCCATGTCCTCCTTGTGCTTGTTGTCCTGCTCACTAATGACTCCCCACGGTTCGTCTGGGCCTCGGCCCTCCCAACACTGGTAAAGAATAGAAAAGCAAGCGCAGAGCAAAAGTGTTTTGGCAAGCAACCGGTTTTGTTTTGCAAACAGAAGACTTGGTTTGCAAACAAAACGGTTTATTTCTTGCCCGTAGAGTGCACAAAAACAAAGAGGCGGAGACAAAAACAAAACTGTGCACACAGTACAAAGTTTGTGGATGAGGCTACATGCTCATAAAAATAAATAAATAAGGGAAAGTACATATGAAGACTAAATAAGTTAATGATGATTGACGTATTATGCAGATTGGGCGTCAGTAAAGGCATGCTGGGAGAAAAGATATCATGAGCAAAATATATTTTAGAAACTCAAGGGTTGAATAAGAAGCTCACCCCGAGATGGCCGAGTGTTTTGGGGTTGAGGATCGCTTGGGCAGATAGTTAGGGAGGAGGTCACTCTAACATAAAGAGATGCAGAAATATGTGGCCGGGGAGGCTCTGGCTGGAGCGGGCTAACCTTGGGGCCTTTCCCCAGGCACCCGTCGCTGCCTCGAGTGGCGATCGGATTGCACGCCTGGTGGAGATGGGGCGAGAGAGGTGGAGGATCGGAGTAACTTCCGACCCCAACTTCTGTGCGCACCACCGGGAGAAGCCGCCTACTCAGCTTGACATTCGTGCTAGCCACAAATGCAACTACGGAGCTTTTGTCGACGGCATCTTTGAATGCGCCCCCGGCTCTTCTGATCTCCCATGAAGAAATGCTTTCGGTCCTCCCACCCCCTATCTCCCTTTTCTTTCTCTCATTGCTCCCTACGGTTCGTTAGGGCTTCGGCCCGCCCAATACTGGTTAAAGAATAGAAACAACAAAAAAAGGAAAATTCTTGGGAACAAGCAGAGGCTTGTGATAATCCCAAGATGTGGCTGGTTATGAACCGTAAAAAGGGTGTACTGACATTGGTGGGAGACTTTTTGCAAAAGTGAAACCAAAAATAAAGAAGTCCGGGGCACGGATTGGAACGGTCAAAAGATATACAACGTAATAGCACACATTTTGAGAGAACTAATTTTAAGATCCACGTGTCTGGGCGTATGCAAAATAGAGCTGCCGCAAAGCACGCTGGTTCTTAATTTCTGAAGGCCGGATTTTTGTTCAATAAGGTGTTATTTTGAAAACTGCCAATGTCACAATTAAAAACACTTTAGGAGGTTTCAAATTGGGAACCCAGGGGTAAAAGTGATTCAATATTCTTATGTCCTATAATCGAAAAAGTCCTTGCCAGGGGAGGGCTTGCACAAAAAGATCGGGGCTTGCCTTAACCTTTTTGAAAGGATTGCATTTCTCCCACTGGTTTTCCAGTAGGACCTGCACATTTGCACTCCCTTTCTTGGCCTGCTCCGTCGCGCTGGCCTCCAAACGTGACCATATTGCCACAATGGATCTCAGTCATCCTGAGAAAGCTCCACTGGCTTCTTGGCGGCTTGACAATATGGTTTTTTTGGTGCCAGCGATGCTACAGAGGAATCAAAAAGGCAGCAAGATTTAGGTCTTCTGAGTATGTGCAGGAGACTGAACCGCTTTCGGCTGCATTTGTAGTCTCGCTGATGTTCCCTTGGGTTCGATAGACTGCTGCTAAAGGCCAATTTTCCTACCTCATGGGTCTCGTCTAAGAGACCCACCCAATAACGGTTAAAGAATAGAAACACAAACATAAACACACATAAGGGTCTGGAAATGGAGGAAGACAGACAAACATAGGGAAAAGGGCAACAGTAAAGGTATGCCAGAGGCTGGAAAGGAGGGGCTAAGAATTCGAAACCTTAGATGCAACGTGCATCAAGGCTTGGAAGTCCGTGGCTTTAGATTGAGTTTCCAATTTGTGGATTTGTCTTCTCACCCAACAAGTCATTGTAATTAGCGCCACTATCAAAATAATTTGGAAGGCCAAAATGACGACTATGGGGTGGAGCATTAAATTTAAATATCCCGTCGTTGTCGGCGACCAACCAAGAAGAGATTCCCACCAGCTATGTTTGCCAGCCTCTTTTATTTCCACAGCCAGTTCCTTAATTCTGGCACCATTATGGGAAACGTTTAAGGCGGCTTTATCTCCCGCTTTCTTTAGCTGAGCCAGGCGTTCTTGGAGGTCTGGGTGAGAGAGCAATTTCCGTAGGGCTTCCAGTCCTAACCCCAAAGGCACTGGAGCAATAGAGTCATATAATTCTGGGGATAGGGCCATTTCTTGTTGTGTCCAAATGGGGGTTTCAAAATAAAAATCACACCCTCTTATGGAGGTAACATTACAAAAGCATCTGTTTATTCCAGGCAACATTTGTTGGTAGTATAGCGTATTGAGGTGAATGTGTTCGCAGGTAGTTCTGAGACAGACACAAGCTTTGCCTATGTATATAATAGTGGATCCGGTCTCACTGACTGCGTCAAATTGACAGTGAGAGATGGCGTGTTTCTTGGGAACTAGGCATGGGTGATGTTTTTCTAGGGCTTCGTCATCACAGATGAAGCCTAAGTTTTCCTTATGGGTACATCCGTCTAGATTGATCATATGCCAGCTTGATGCGCTTACTTTAGCCCATCTGTCACTGTTCCTGGCATATAATACGGTGTCCGAATCAACTTGAATACCCAGTGGAACTACTGGATAGATGTGGAAGATTTCTTTCGCGGTCACTGTGGTTATAATCAAGTGCAAGGTCTGGGTTATTGCATCAAAAGAGGCGTTTGCCAACGACCACCAATGCTCGAGAGAGATTTCACCGGCAGTTAGATTTCCTTTAATCAATTCCCTTATTTCTAAAGGTATAACTCCAGCCATAGCTTGTTTGATTATAGTCATGGCAGTGACTACATTAAGAGTTTGTGCTTGAGTGCAAGCAAGAGCCAATGAGATATTGTTTTGTAAAGACTGAATGTCATCAAGGAGATTGGTAAAATCTTTTTCCATGATTTGTTCCCAAGTAATCAGCACTGGATTGGTGGAGCGTTCCACGTGGGCAAGGGAATCCAATGATTGCGTGAGAGGGAGGCTCATTTG
Organism: Lepidodactylus listeri; assembly: GCA_029233225.1. Classification (NCBI taxonomy): domain Eukaryota; kingdom Metazoa; phylum Chordata; class Lepidosauria; order Squamata; family Gekkonidae; genus Lepidodactylus; species Lepidodactylus listeri. Next base: position 48,987,119 of record JARCFY010000005.1, on the reverse strand, counting down.
AGAGATGTCGAATGAAACCTTGGAGGCTTTATTCGCTATCACTTCTATGTTTGCAGCATCTATGGCTGCCATGCCCGCTCCTACGGGTGCGACCCAATCAGAAAGATCGCGTTTAGTCCTTCTAGAGAGCTCTCCTTTACGCCACATTAAGATCCAATTGTCCCAACCTTGCTGGGTCGTGTGTAAGTAAGAGTCACAGAGGGCATGGCTGAACGAAGTGCCGAGCCCATTTAAGCTGATATTGACCCTTTTGACTGAAATTTGTGGTTGCATCAAGACTGTTTCTTGATGATTAAATTTTAAAGTGTGTGCCCCCACTACTGGGTAGTCCAATGAGGCTAGTGCATCTACATTTTGGATAAGTGGGTCCAAATTTAGTGTGTGATTTGTATCACCAATTATTAAAGTATAATTCCCTTCCTGATGAGTGAGCTGTAGAATTGTTGTTCCGATAGCTGTAAGATTTACAGTATCGGTGGCATTGAGGCAGACAGACGTGTTTAAAAGTAGGGTCCAGTCTGGGGGACCTTGCTGCTTTAACGCAGAGCAGTTAAAATGCCAATTGAGCTTGCCCCATGCCAATGGCTCTAGGTCTATGTCTTCGCCAAATGGGTCCGTGAGCGTTATTGGGACCTCTGTGTCGTTATGGAAGTGTCGGGAGCCAATGGAAATGATTACTTTTAAAGGATCGCCAATGTCCCATACGGCAGCTGATATTACAGCTATGTCTGTGTATAGGGAGATGGGGGTTGGAGCAGTATATTCAATGGTGGAGGTGTTGGTTTTGGCTTGTGACTGTTTACACAGGACCACTTCCATTTCATCCATAGAATATTTCCCGGAGGTGCATAGAGTCACCTTTTCTCCGGTGCGACTGTGGATGCAATGTGTGAGCTGCTGTGGTGGACATCGATCTATAGGTGTAAGTGTGACTGCTCTGTCATGCCGTCCTGTTACACAGGTAAAAATTCTAAAAGGCATGTTTATTCCCACGCATCTCCATTTGGTCAAGACTACCGTCTGGTTGGCTATTTGTGTTGCTGAGGTATAACAAAACAAGGACAATCCAAATAAGAATACAAGTTTTAATGATCTTACCAATTTGTCTGCTGCTGGGGTGGAAGATCCTGGATGCATTCTGTAATATAATGTTTGAGGGGTGTGTGAGTGAAATTCCTGAACTTCCATACTGTGGTCGACATACCCAAGCAGTCACAGTATGGTTCCCTTTACCTAAGGCTGGGGGTGAGTGTAGTGGTTCCCATGTGTAAGCCCGGTGCGATTTGTACTGCACGCTCCCGCGGCTTCACTTAAAAGGGAACACTGTTTATACACCATGGTCTCCCCCCCTTGCTTCCGAAAAGGCAACTAAAGCCGTGAGGAAGCATTTAAAAGGCAAGGCAGGTCTCTCCAAGGGAGAAAAGTGGCACAAGATCAAAAACATCCGTGGGCAAGTGAGGTCCGAAGGTAACAGCGGCAAGAGGCTGCGAAGTACCCCCGGGATCCGGAGTGAGGTTGGGAGGTTGTGGAACTGGGTTCCCCTTCCACAGCTTGAGCTGAGAGGAGTGGAAGAACTTGTACCACGTTTGACCATGCTTCCTGGGAATGGCAAGCTTGTAGACCGCAGGGCTTATGCGATCCACAATGGGGACCGGGCCAGCCCATTTGGCCATGAGAGCATGCTGATGCCTGCTAAATTTCCGGTATAGAACCTGCTGTCCGGGTTCCCAAAGCTGAGGATTGCGCACCCAGCCGAGCTTTTTATCCACTGCCAGTTGGCTTTGCCCTAATTCGTTAGCCACTTGGAGGTGAATGACCAGTAAGTCTCGGATAAGAGTCTTAACCCAGATATCGTGTGCCACTTGCGTTTCCAGATCGCCTGGCATGTCATGTTGGAGCCAAAAGGCTTCAGGCATGCGCATCTTTCTCCCGGTCATGACCATATGAGGGGAGTAACCATGTCTGGCTGTAGTCCCTCGTATTGCCATGAGAACTATGGGCAGTTTTTCGTCCCAGGTGCGACCTGTAGAAGTGACTATCTTGGCCAGAGCTTCCTTGAGGGTGCGGTTTGTGCGTTCAATTGCCCCTGAAGATTGAGGGTGAGCGGCAACGTGGAACCGCTGCTTAATGCCGAGAGCTTTACAGAGCTCCTGGGTGACCTCACCTAAAAAGTGGGGTCCGCGGTCGGAATCGATGACCTTAGGGATACCCCAACGGGAAAAAAGGTTATTAAAAAGCAGTTGGGCCGTAGTGGAGGCCGTGTTATTATGGCAGGGGAATGCTTCGACCCATTTCGAGAATGGATCAATCACAGTCAAACAATATTTGTTCCCTCTGCGAGTCTTAGGCAGAGGTCCGATAAAATCAATTTGAACCCGAGCCCAGGGTCCTTCTACCCTCTGGTGCTGGATGGGGGCTTTGGGACCTGAAGAGTCCGCGTTAACCATGGCACATGATAGGCAATTATCCACCCATTGTGCCACGTCTTTGCGGATGTTTGGCCACCAGCCCGCGTCTCTGACCCGTTCCAGAGTCGGTTCTTTACCCCGGTGTCCTTGCTCATGGATAAATTGAATTAAATCGGCCCGGACTTCGACAGGGACAACCCAGTGTCGGGTCCCTGTGTTGTCAAAAGCCCATATAACTCCCTCTTCTTCCTTGATGGTGTATCTCCCAGTGGGATCTTTGCCCTTGGAGAGGAGATCCTGAACATCGGCATCATTTGCTTGGAGTTCCCCGAGATCTATAAATACAGGGGGAATGGCAGGACGGTCGTGGAAGGTGTTTGCCTTGCTTCTAGTCACTACTGGGTTTACCGGGCAAGCGGGTTGATCTGAGGATGAGTTAAAACGTGCCGCTTCCTTGGCTAAGAGATCTGCCTGATCATTCCAATAAGCTACTTCGGTGTCTGCCTTTTGATGGCCTTTGACATGGGAAATTTGCGTCTCGGCCGAGCGTTTATGGAGGAGCCGCACGACTTCTCTCCACAATATTAAGTGCGCTACTGGCTTTCCTTCCGCATTGACCCATTGCTGTCTTTCCCAGTGTGGGAGCCAGACGGTGGCGGCCTTGGCCGTCCAGTCCGAGTCCGTGAAGATGGCTACGGGGCAGTCTGAAGGTTCAAACTCAAGGACAGCCTTAAGGGCAGCGACCTCTGCGGCTTGACTAGAGTGGGGACGGACAGCCGCTTGCAGGGTGTAATTGTCGTGGACCCGGACTGCGCCATATCCTGTATGTGGGGTGCCAGCTATATGGAAGGACGAGCCATCACAGAACCAGCAATTAAACCCTTGTTGCTTGGCTTCTTCTAATGGCACTCCCCATATAGCGGGCCAAGGCAGATGTTCCACATCTGGAAGGGGGCATTCATGCTCGTCCCCAGTGATGAGCAGACCGTACGGGGCAGGTTGCTCCTTTTGTTCTTTCTTATATTCAATCCCCTTATTGACCAGGGCAAGCGTCCACTGGGCAATGCGGGCATTGGATACCTGACCGTCCTGGATCTTCCCTGAGAGGATATACTTGAGGGGAGTGTGTGTTGTTTGCACAATGACTTTGGCTCCCCCGATTATAAACTCCCAATGCGTAAGGCTCCAGACTAGGGCTAGACATATCTTTTCACACGGGGTGAACTTTATTTCGACGGACGAAAGATTCCTGGAGGCATAGGCTACAATCCTGGGGGCCCCGGCATGATGCTGGATGAGCGTGGCCCCGATACTTTTCTCCGTGTGGGCTAACTGAATGTAAAAGGGCTTAGTTGGATCCGGGTGAGCTAAGGCAGGAGCTGAGGCAAGCGCTTGTTTCAGGCTGGCAAATGCATATTGTTGGTCAGGTCCCCAGACCCATGGAGCGTCCCTCTTAAGGAGAGCATAGAGTGGGCGGGCTTTGTCAGCGAACCCTTCCATGAAATCCCTGGAAAAATTGAAGGTTCCGAGGAGAGCACGGAGGGAAGGCACATCTGTTGGGGCGGGGAGCTTGGCTATTACGGCCATTCTCTGTGAGTCGGGCGTCCTGCCGTCGGGTCCTAGTGCTAGGCCGAGGTATTTTACGTTGGTTTGAACCAGCTGTGCTTTGTCCCTACTGGCCTTGAAGCCATCAGCTTTTAGAAGGTGGAGGACTTCTCTAGTGACTTCCATGGTTTCTTCTTCAGTGGGGGCGTGGACCAAGATGTCGTCCACATACGACAACACGTGTTCCTTGGAAGAGGGGCCGAGACGATCCCACATACGGACCACATGTGCGTGGCAAATGCTGGGACTAGAATGGAAGCCTTGTGGTGTTCTTTTGAATGCATATTGCTGGCCGCGAAAAGTGAACGCGAATTTATACCAACAAGACTCGTGTAGCTTGATCGAGTGGAACGCGTTAGCCAAATCGATCACACTATAGTAGCGAGATCCGGCAGCAATGGCTGCAAGGATCTCGTGGTATTTGGCTACTACAGGCGCTACTGGTGGGGTTACAGCATTCAGAGCTCGGAAGTCCACTGTCATTCTCCAGGTTACACCGTCAGCCTTTAGGACTGGCCACAGAGGGGCATTGCATATAGACTGCATGGGGAGGATTACGTCCCATTGTAAAAGGCCTTCTATGGTTTTGGCTATTCCATTTTCAGCTTCTGCAGGGTATTTATATTGTTTCTGAGGTGGAGGATCTTGACCTTCGATGAGAACACAGGCATCTCTCACTGTCCCACATTCTGCCTTGTCTTTGATCCAGACCTCAGGAAAATCTCGGATCCAGGGATCACTAGGCTCAATTGGGGCCAGAGGGAGAGGAGCTTTGAGGGCAGCGCATCTATGGATTGCATTGATTTCGCGAGGGCCCTCTGGAATTTGCCAGAGGAAGCCGTTTGCTAGATCAATAGTCAAGCCATGTTCTTGGAAAAAGGGGACCCCTAGGATGCCAGCATCCTCACCTTGATTGTCGCAGGCAGACACGAGGGTAGAAAGAGTTCCTACAGTTAAAGGAACGTCTTTCCAGACCGTGGCTCTGTGTGCGCCTCCAGCAAAACCGGCGAGCATAATGGCCTCCTGAGTGGGTTGGCCGTGGGCAGCTAGATATGGACTTAATACATTAAGAGCGGCTCCGGTGTCGATGAGAAGAGTAGCAGGTTTACTGTTCCCTGGAGTCCCGACCCCTGCTTTCACGGTCGGTCTCCCCCAGGTATCGGGCTTCAAGGGAGCCACAACGCCATTGGGGAGAGCTTGGGACTCCGGGCAGCCCTAGCTGTGCTTCGTGAGTTCCGACAGTTCCTTACTAAGTACTGGGTAGATGGGCTGACCTGGTGCCTGTGCCTTCTCCTCACTCTCCGCCAAGGCACGAAGCAAAACACTATTAGGCTGCTTATGGAATCTTTCCATCTCGTATCCCCGTTCCCTAAGCTGCATCCATACCTGTCTCCTCAAAGTATCGGACGTTTCCGGAGGCTGATAGCTGGGGTTCGGTTCAGGTGCCGACGGCTGATACGCCTGTGGCTGGTTTGCTTGGCCTTGTGGCTGCCCGTATTGGCCTTGAGGGGGGCCCTGATAGTTTTGAGGAGGTGGTGCGGAAGGCTGGAGGTGTGCTTGGGCAGGATTGCTGCGGTAGTCTCGATACTCCCTTTTTCCTCTGAAATTTCCTCCTCCTCTCTGATAATTGTTCTGCCAAGGTTTGCCTCTCTCATACCGGTCCTGTCTAGGGTATCGGTCATTTCTGGGCTCATACTTTCCAGACGGTTGGAACTGCGAGTGGGGCCCATGGTTGGCGTAAGTTATTGCCTGTATGGGTTCGTCATCCTCCCTATCCTTTAATTTCTTGCCTTTGTGGGGTTTTAGTGCTCCAGCACCTCGGAGAAGAGAGGCTATTCTTTTAATCTTCTTCTCCAGATCTGTCCAAGTAGTTGATGCACCATCTGCTATGTTTAAAGACAGTTGGGCTTGGGTTTGGAGGCCACTTACAAGTGCTTCCTTGAAATCGTCCTCCTCATAGTCAGGCGCACCAGTGGTAGGTTTTATAGCAACTTGGTCTGCTAGGACAGCTAATAGTTGTTTCCTAGCCATATATGTCTCTGGATCTTCATTGGGGCTCTGTCTTTCCAACACATAGAGAGCAAGTAGAGTAGTGTTGGGATTTAGATATTTAAGGACGTCCTGCATCCACTTCGTCTTTGAAGCTGCAGTTAAGTTGCCACTCGCAATGGCTGCATTGAGAGTTGGAAGCTGGGGGGCTGCCACGCACTGACGGGCCACCAATGTGAGGTCTTCTCCGCTAGCGGAGTTGTAAATCATATCTACATTAGCCATCCACTGTACGGAATTTTCCCTAGTAAGAGGGCCCAATTGTTCAGCTACTGCTTTAACCTCATCGGGTTTCCAGAGCCTGGTCTCGGTCACAACCTGGGTGGATGTATCATCGCCTTCTGTGATCACCGTATGTTTCGTGCTAATGGGGTGCATAGGGGCGCTGGGTTCAATAGCCGAGATTTCTGAGAGGTTTATCATACTTCCGGGGTGTACAGTGGAGATTACTGCATTCTGTATTCCCACTTGCTTCTTTAGGGTGGCAATTTCCCTTTGACAAGCCTCGTGGTTGGCTTGCTGTATTTTAATTTGGTTCTGTTCCACTAGGAATTTTGCCGCAGCCTTGGAAGTATTTATCTCTTCCCTCGCTTGAGTTAGTGCGCTCTCTGTCAGTTCTACTTTACGGTTTAGGCCCTCTATCTTTTTATTAGCATCTTGGACAGCAATAGTAAGACTCTGGTTTGCCAGAATTACATTTAGTTTCTCGGTCCTCAGCCTATGCTCCTCGTCCTCGTGGGCTACTTTCAGCTGGTTAATTTCTTGTTCTAGCTCATCTTGCTTATTGGCCATAAGTTCCTCATAATTTGTACGCTGGAACGTGAGATCCTGTTCATGTTTACTTTTAATACCACTCAGTTCCTCTTTAGCTTCTAAATATTTGGATTCCAATTTCTCAAACCGGTCTATTTCTCTAGTCAGGTCAGATTCACGTTGCCGGACTAATTCTTCTTGTTTCTCTACGTCCTCCTGAAGGCGTTTGATTACAGCAGCGGCGTCCCGCACAGCTGTATACAAAGCCCAACTGGCGGCTTGATCCTTAGCCGCGGAGCCTGGTTTTTGCTCCTTGCAATAGTCTTGGAAAGCGTTTTGTACCAAATTTAAGGGATCGGGGCCTTTGAAAGATCCTTCCTTCCAAGGCGACGCACCTTTCTTGATCAACCATTTCTCAAGTTTGGGCTCGTCACTCTTAGAGCGAAACATCTTTCAAGGAGTTCTCCTGCTTTCACTTACAACAGGGGCAGAGACTGGGAAGTTGTCTCTTCCGCTTCTCTTAGATCTCAAAGCTGCTTTTGTTAGCACAAGGAGGCTAACGTTACTATTAATTAGCACACTTTCTATGCAGTTTTTAGGGCCGGGGGACTCTCACCCCGCGACACTCAGGGATTACTTTTTAACCCAAAAACCTGGCGTTTGAAGCTGAGGAATATCCGTTCCTTCAGACTCCGGGTGCCTCCAACCCAAAGAGACTCCTTTGTCTCCGAGGTTCCTCTACCTCTTAACTTTGGGGTTTCGAGAACGGGGTGGCCAAGCCTCGCTTCTCTGACGGGATTACCTCCTAACCCGTATTATAAGGTTTCTAGGCTTCTCCTAGCCTTTCTGGATTACCTTTAACCACAGACCTGAGCTATGGCGGACTCAGTCTATAGTGAGCTATGGCGGACTCACTGAGCTATGGCGGGCTCAACACAACAACGAGCTATGGCGGACTCGGAAAATAGTGAGCTATGGCGGACTCACTGAGCTATGGCGGGCTCAACACAACTACGAGCTATGGCGGACTCGGAAAATAGTGAGCTATGGCGGACTCACTGAGCACTGGACTTTCTCTAGCCAGTAGGGTTTCCAGACAATGTGCCTCTCAGGGTAACCCCGAACCTAAATTACTTATTTCCACTTCGCTGAGCGAAGTAAGGCAAGGGAAGAGCAAGGATGTGTTCAAGGGAAAAATTCTTTTTCGGACTCAGCGTGTGTATGTAGTGTATGTAGTGTTGGTGCAACTGGCCTAGCGCCCTACTCTGGTCTTCTTTGGGGTCCCTTCCCACAAAATAGACGCGCGGACGGTCACACAGTTTGACCTGGGGTTCAAAGAGAGAGAGAAAGAGGGGGAAGCCACCCACGATAGGTTGCTCACTAGAGCCAGGCACGCAGACAGAAACCAATCATACAGCCTCTCCAAGAGCTCCGGAAGTGGTTTTTCCCTTACGTCTGTGGGTTAAAGACACGCCTGTCGACTATGGCGCGAAGTTTAACCCTCAGGGCAAATCCCGGACGAGCCCCCAATTCTGTTAGCCGAATTGCTCTAATTTACCTTTAGCAATCAGCAAAATACACGGGTTCTTGCCAACTATACCAGGGTCCCACCCCTCCCGGGAGATCTCAAGGAAAGAGGCACGTGAGGCGAGTTCCAAGTTCAATGTTGTTTACTGGATCATGTAATCAAGCATACAAAAATCGTAATCATACACACACACTCTTACAGGACTAATGAAATAAAGAGAGAAAATAGCACTGTTGCATGAGCAGGTTTCGTTGGTGGGGAAAGCACGTTACCTTAGATGCGTTGTCCGATGTCAAGATGAGTTGGATTTGGGAAGAAAGGTATAAAAGCTATGGGGCCACGAGGCTTGAACCGGCAAGACCACGTGGTTCTCCTGGATCGCGAGTCCAGAGAGAGAAAAAGGGGTTTAAAGATGGAGGCAAGGGTTGGGGACAGAAAGCTGGACTGAAGGGTCAATAGGTAAGATAGAGGGCGATGGCTCAAGAGGCCGAGTGACTCTGGGTTTGGCCTTTTATTGGGGGTCTTGGGGCGGGCTCTGCAGACCACAACCCACTAACACACCTACTAGGCGGTCCGTCCCTGTTGGACCTTGCTATAGGTTAAAGGTGAACAAAGGGAGGAGGTCCAGGGGTTTGGTCAGTGTTGCAAAAGTATGACTTCACCAGGAAACAGACACTGAGTCTGGGGTCCGATGACTCACCTGGCCAACCTATTGTCAGTTGATGGTTTTAGCCAAGTATCTGATGGCTGGCACAGTAGGTGCTAGGCAGTCTTGTTAGAACTTATTCAGATGTATATTGAGGAATGGGGGTTAACCAGCGGATGTCTGACAGAAGGAGGCCTCATGGCAAGAGGAATCCTTTGTCCTTGTCTTGGGTGAACTGCTTGGGGTGTCAGCCTCCTGGCTTGGGCTGGAGCTGGCTCCTATGTGGAGAAGAAAGCGCAAGTCCCTTCCACTGCTGGCGACACAGAGTTCAAACTTATGGATAAAAATCCATAAGAGCACCCAAGGGTGCCTTGCTGGCCAACATACTGGCAAGACACTGATAGAGGGAGACAAAAGAATCTCCCTGAGGAGAGGGTTCCAAAGTTTGATACCACAACAGATAAGGCCCTTTCTTGAGTTACCACCCATCTAGGCTCAGATGGTAGAGGCAACCAAAGCAGGGCCTCCAAGGATGACCACAGTGAGTGGGTAGGTTTGTATGAGAGAAAGCAGTCCTTAAAGCAAGGGTATCAAACATAAGGCCTGGGGGCTCACAAGCAACTAGTGCAAGGGCGGGAACAGGCGACTGTTCAGGGGGTGGGGTAGAGCCACTTTGATTATGGCTTCAGCATGGCAGAACTACCTCGTCTGCAGCAGTCAAGCAGCATGGGAGCATCTGCCCAGGGCTATACCGCTGGCTCTCCAGTCCACCCATATCAGTTTTCCTTTTCACCTCCCTCCCAGCCCATGAGGCCTTCTAGTAAGGATAAAACAACTCAGAGTTTACCAGCTGTTGTCTTTTATACAGTTTATATCTCCAGTGCCTACCATTACATTTAATGGCACACATGGCCTGGCTCAGCAAAGTGATATTTATGTTAGATCTGCCCCTCAGAGAGCCAGTCTGGTGTAGTAGTTAAGTGTGCGGACTCTAATCTGGGAGAACCAGGTTTGATTCCCCACTCCTCCACTTGCACCTGGCTGGATGACCTTGGGCAAGCCATAGCTCTGTACCAGCTGTTCCCTCAAGGACAGCTTGGGAAAGAGTTCTCTCAGCCCCACCTACCTCACAGGGTGTCTGTTGTGGGGAGGGGAAGGGAAAGGAGTTTGTAAGCCGCTCTGAGACTCTTAAGTGAGTGAAGGGCGGGATATAAATCCAATCTCTTCTCTCTCTCTTCTTCTTCTCTCATAACAAATGAGTTTGACACCTTTGCCTTAAGGTATGTTGGTCCCATGCCATACAAGGATTTAAAGTTGAGTGCTAGCACTTTGAATTGAGCCTGGGAACAAATTGAAAATTAGAGTAGGTAGAACAAGACTGGAGCGATATAGTCCCTACAACCACTCCAGTCAACAGTCTGGCTGCAGTATTCTGTATCAACTCTAGCTTCCACACAGTCTTCAGGACTAGTCCTATGTAGAGTTCATTGCAGTTTTCTAGATGTTACCAGGGCATGCACCACAGTAGCAAGATCTTTTCTACCTAGAAAGGGCTTTAGCTGCTGAAAGGCACCCATGGCCACCACTGCCAACAGGATGCCTGGATTCAGGAGCACCCCCAAGCTATGAACCTTCTCCTTTGGGGGGAGTGCAAACTTACTGTCTTTAAAATTACTCCCTATTAATATTAACACAACAAGTTCCAGTTCCCTATTCAGGCAGAGTTGATCTACAATTTTTTGTCTATTAGTGAAAGGCTGTGTTAGGTTAAGTTCTAAACATTAGCAGAATGCACATTTAACATGTATCTTCTAGGGCTGCAATTTTCCAATAAGCTTATTTCACTTCTAAAAGATGAGACCATGGATGGTGATGTCATCCAATTCCTTTCCTCCAATGTAATCTCCTATGCAATTTTTTTGGCTCCCCTAACTAAGTGAAGGATTTGGGGTGTGCAAGTGGCATTTGGCAAAAGGGAAAGGAGGAATGATCTGCCACACCAACCCCTTCTATGAGCTTTTCCACAGCATCCAACTCACTGCATCTTGGCTCTGCCTCTAGTTTAAAAAAAGTTGGATGAAAGGTACTTGTGACTGTATGTAACATCTATATTTGTGGTCACTACAGTGTGGAAAATGACATGTTTTTATATGCTTTGAATTAATGTTTATGGTACAGGCAGATTTTAGTGGTTATCTAAGTACAGAAATAGACACACACACACACACACACACACTACAGCAGTAGGTTTCATCATTTCACATTATGCAGCATGATGCAACTAACCAGAACTGGATTAAGAATAACAAGAATTTCAGAGTTTACAGTAGAACAGCGTTTGAGTCCAGTGGCAACTTTTAAGACCAACAAAGTTTAATTCTGGGTATAAGCTTTCATGTGCATGCACACTTCATCAGATACATGCATGCACAAGAAAGTGTATACCCAGAATTAAACTTTGTTGGTATTAAAGGTGCCACTGGACTCAAACTTTGTTCTATTGCTTCAGACCAACACAGTTGTCCATGTGAACCTATCTTCACGAGAGTTTGCAGTGGCAAGGCACAATTCTGTGGTTGTATTGTTTCTCACTGGGTAGACATTATGATCTTTACACTCAGTTAGTTGTAACATTTTAGCCACCTCAGCTAATAATGGCACTAAGGCAAGAAAAGAGTGGCTGTATTCCAGCTCTAGCAAAATCTTAAAAGCTCATAGCCTGGTCAAGGTTTGTGGAGATTTTATCAAATTTCTGTTCTGTACTGGACTGATACCCTGTTTTGATTTCACTACTCCCTTCTGCAGTTCAAACCTATGAGCCTTTTTGATACAATACACGCTCTTTTGTTTCTTTGATTTAGATACTTCTGGTCTAAAACAACACATTTGTGTTTTCATCCATTCCATATCAAGGACATAAAAGTACCAAACAAATAAAGAACACTAGCAACAAGAATGGGCAGAACGAAAAGGCTCATAAGAACAACATACAGTGACAAAAAAGAAATGAAAAAGAGCATATTTGGAAATTAGAAGTGAAACAAGAAGGGGGAACCCACGATACTCACTCTCCCCCAATGCGCCCCCTACCAGCAACAGCAGGGCCCATGCGGCTCCAATCGCTGGGCCCTCTCCCTCTCCCCACAGTGGAGGCGAGGGATCGTTCTGTGTTCCACTCTTTAACTTTGGGGGGCTTTAAATATTCCCTGTATAGTTTTTTTAAACTTTTAGGATTTTTCTGCACACATGGGGAGTCCCCTAAGTGTGCAGAAAAATCTCTCTGTCCCCCAAGTGCCCTGACATGCGGATTTAGATATCTGCATGCACGGGGGCACTTGGCTATTAGATATATAGATAAAATGGGATTTGAACAGAGACACAAAACTTGTGTTATGAGAGTAGGGAGAGAGCAACAATTTGTGTAGGCCTACCAGTGCATGGGGACACTGGCAATTAAGTATTTATGGATGAGATGAATGCCTGTTAGTACAGCACAAGCTCTTTTTCTATCTCAGTTCTCATGGCTTCTTATGATTTACAGTAGGGTAATTGAATTAACCCTCAGACTAATTTATAAATGTGTGAATTATGTTTTGATTTGGCAAACAATGAACTGTGGCTCAGAACTGATAGTTTGTGGTTTGAAGCTGTGACGGACTATAAGGCTTGACAGTAAGCAGCAGGGAAGCAAGTGAACAGCTAGGTCACATGACTAGGAGTGGTGAGGGCAGGTCATTCTGAATTCTCAAGTTTGGAAAAAAAAAAGAGGGAGAGAGAGTTGACGGTTGGAGAGTTAGCCTGAGAGCTCAGGAGTGAGAAGGAACCTAGGAAGCCAAGTGAAAAAAGCAAGCAACCAGTTTGAGGAAAATTGGGACTAGAGAACGCTCCATACTGGTCCCCTCTAGAGAGAGAGGGTAGTGACATGAAAGGAGAAATGGAAGAACTCTTTAGTATTAACAAAGCTACACACACACTTCTCTAAGGGAACTTGTGAAATGGTTAAGGGAAAGACTAGGTGTCTGGAAAAGACTGAAAATAGCTATAATAGCCTCGCCAGTCAGTTAAGAGAGCCAGACGGAGAAAGTCTTATGTATAACCACAGTTAGTAACAGTGGAGTACCAAATTGTTTCAATGTACCAGAGACAGTATATGTCCCAGTTAGAGTGATATAACACCTGCATAATTAAATCAAAGTGAAGCACTTATACAAAAAGCATCAGTCTATCCTGCATAAATATCCCATCCCTGTTATGCTTATGTGAATAAAGAGTTGTGCAGTTTGCTGTTAAAAAGCAGTGGTACCTGACTACTTGAGTTCATATCTGGCAGAGATACCTCCATCCGCAGATGACATAATCCCAAAGAGACTTGTTAGCCTAAACAGGTTATCCAAGGGGGAAAAAACGGTGATCAATCATAACATTGTCATAGTCTGAGTCCAGTTTTAACCAGCCACCTGGCCACGTTACAGAAGCCTTGAAACAGGAACTCCATCATTTCAAGACCATTTTTTTAAAAAAAAGAAATGAGATCTAAAATGTCTTCTCTATTCACCTTGAGTGTCAGTGAGGAATATAAACAAATAAGATTTCAAATGACAAATTATTTTTTTCTGAATTTTCAAAATTGCCATACAGAAATACATGCAATACACCTTTGAATGTGGATATTGAAGATAAAACTCTAATTCCTGTCATTTTTGAAAAGACAAACCAGAAGCTTGGTTGATCTGAACTACAAATCTTACTTGATCCAATATGATGTATTTCTGATTATGATTAGAAGTGGGAGTAACCTGAGACACCTGATATATAGTGCCTGATGTACATGTGACAATGTTTGGACAGAGTCTTCTACTTAAGATATTTTAACCGCATAGATACCACGTTAATGGATTTGTAAATCCATGCCCATGGTGGGAAATCTCCCAGTCCTGGCTCTTGGCCACCACTGTTTGATCCACCAGGAGCAAAAATTATGGGTGGGAAGTGATGTCACAATAATGTACAAATTCCCCAACCCTTGTTTAGAAGGTTATGTCTAGTTAGGATGGACCTGTCAGTACATATTTGCACCATATCTTGTTTTCCAAGCATGTGAAGCCAAGATTTGAATTGGGACCTAGACATGCAGGGAGAAGAGGCTTCAACATGTACTGATGGACTACATGCCATTTCTCAGGAAAATGGTAAGGGGGTATAGCTGAAGTCACTCCCCCTCCATAGCATGGTCCCAATCCAAATTGGGGCTCTGCACACTTGGAAAACAAATTCCCTCACTTTTGATATTTGACAGAGCCAAAGCCTGGTTGAGGGAACCCAGACCCAACACATTACAAATCTGCTCACCAGCCTTTGCTAACTCCCAGCCTGGCTGACCTGGGCCATTCCTGGATAGTTTGGCTGGTTGCAGCAGCCCCATCCTCTTCCCTAGCACCACCACCATCTCTGGCATGTAGCACAGTAAGTGGGAGAGGGAAAGGAAGAGGAGCAAGGAGGAATAAAAGGAAACTAATAAAGAAAACAAATAGGATTAATAACAAAAATAATGAGAACTTTTAAAAAAATGAAAACAAAACAAACACAAAACGGGGTTAGGGTACATTATAAACCCCTCAAAACAGGTTGGTGCTTATTTGCAATTTAGGGGAGATTGCTGATTGTACTGCTAGCCTATCAATCTGACATTGAGCATCACAGGAACCAAGGTATGAACATGCTTCATACTGTGCAAAAGGGAACTTTGTCAAAATGTCTTTCACATGTAAAAACATTCTCTTTAGTGAAGTAAGCAATGCGATAATGAGTCAGATTATAAAACAGTGTATATGTTGAGGCTGTTAAATTTAGCATTGCTTCATTGATTTCTATCAAGTTAGATTCTTCAGTCAGAAGTTTAAATTGAAATCTGTGGCATGTGAAATGTGAAACATGCCAGAACTGTCACTAGGATCAATAAGGTCAAACTAATCTCTTTAATGTTTATTGTATGTTTAAAATTGCAGAATGGTGTGGCTTCCAGCAGTGATATGGACATTATAACAGTCTCAAGTTCTCTTTTCTTTGAAGAAACATTTCATTTGTGAGAATTTCTGCAGGACATTGGTGATATTATAAATATAACTGGGAAGCATAAGAACATAAGAAGAGCCATGCTGGATCAGATCAAAGTCCCATCTGGTCCAGCATTGTGTTCACACAGTGGCCAATCAGCTACCTCTAGGGAGCCCACAAACAGGAAGATTGCAACAGCATCATCCTACTTGTGCCCCCCAGCAACTGATTTAAAGAGGTATATTCCCTCTAGTGCTGGAGGGAGTAGATATCAATCTGACATTGAGCATCACGGAAGCCAAGCAGCTACCCGTCCCTACTCTGTTCCTTTTACTTAGTTGACCCCTTAACATAATACATTATAGTTTTTATGTACAAACTTAACAGCTAGCAATAGTGGCTGCAGGACATGCTATTGCTTTGAACTTGAAAGAAAGACTATACATTCTCTTCAGTAAGATGGCTTTTATTTATGAAATTTTAACAGAAAGGGGAAATATTACTAAAATACCTTGAAGGGCAGTTCTTTATTCCAGCACAAAAGGAGACCATGATAATGAGGCTGGCATCTGCCATTTGTTACCTTCTATTTTTTGCTCAGAAAGAATTCTAAGTAGCCTGATGGCTCTACTTATGGCTCAGGTCACTCTGTGATATGGTCAACTGCATCATGCTAAAATGGAAACAGTGTTTGTTTTAACAGTTGCTACTCACTCTAGATAGAAAGGAATACGTAGCAATAAAATGTAAAAGGATGAGAATTTGAGATCATCCTAAAGGAATGGTGAATCTCTTTAGAAGAACACTGATGGAGTGGTGAGATACCTCACAATGACTTTGTAAAATATCACTTTTGATCATTTAGTGAAGGTTAGTCTGTACTTCCACTGAATCATAGGCTATGCCATGTAAAAATTAGTACTCAATTAGGCCATGGTCACACTGCCCTTTAAATCCGGGAGCCCTCCCGGGAGCCCTCCCAGATTTAAAGGGACTGGGGTTATTTATTTCGGGTTGGGATTTACACATCCCAACCCTGGCGGCAGTGGCGGCGACTGGTGGAGGAGAAGGCAGCAGCGGGCGGCAGAGGAGGAGGCAGGCAGTGGCAATGGAGGAGGAGGCGGCAGAGTGCAGCAGTGGAAAAGGCGTGAGGTGGTGGCATACGACAGAGGCATGCAGCGGCGGCATGTGGCAGAGGAGGCGGCAGCGGAGGCGGTGGTGACGGCTGGGGGAAGCACCCTTCCCCAAGCCCCGCCAGCTGCCTGGTAAGTTTGGGGTTGGTTTTTTCCCCTTTTGCACCTGGGCGCTTGAGTGCCCAAGCGCCCAAATGCAAAAGGGGGGGGGAACTGGGAGGGACGATCTGGACAGCCCTTTCTCACAATGATTGTGAGAGAGGGCTGTCCAGATAGGCTCAACTGCGGGTTCCTTGCGCGACTACCGGGAAAATACTTGATTTTCCCAGGGTCGGAAAATGCAGGAGGAACCCGCAATTGAGCCCACTTTGGCGTGGGACTAGCTGCGGCCAGTCTGATCGATCCCTTTAAATGCAGGAGGAAACAGCACTTCCTCTCGCATTAAAGGGCCGTGTGACCGCGGCCACAGTCATTTCTTGATTACAGGCCTAAAATACTGAAACCCATTTAAAAAAATTCTCCTAAGCACTGAATCTTTCTTAGCATAGTGAGGTAAGCAGAAATGTCCATAAGAATATTATCATACCATTCATCTCCATTCTTTCAGTTCCTGTTCGCTGTTCACAGCTAGTCACTGATAGCTCTTTGAAAGCATTTTACTTGATAGCTGGTTATGAGGGCTTTCTTAATGTACTCCACAGTCTTAAAAAGCAACATTTCTGACATTAGAATTCATTTGAGAGTATTATGGTTTATAAATACTAGGATGCAGGATGAAAGGCAAAATTATTTCTTTTTAACCTAGGGTTTGTTTGTTTTTTTTAAAAAAAATTAACTGAGAAAAAGAAAGGAAAGAGACATATGTCTTTTGTGGGGGGTGACTTCACAAGTGCCTTGCTTATCTGAATTCTTTCAAGGATAGGGCCAGAAGAAAGCAGATGTCGCAAGTAAACATCTGTAGTCTAAACTACAAACACCAGACTTCCCCCCCCCCAAAAAATATTCCCCATTCTATTTATTTCTTCCTTCTAGAAACAGACCAATAAACCTTCTATTTTTGCTAAATCTTTTATTTCCTTATACTGAATTTTCCCTGTGAACATGAATGCATTTTTAAATTATAGGTTTGCATCAACTGCCTATAGATGGGGCAAAACAGCATTAAATAGCATAAAAGAAATTTTAAAAATCATGAATGATACCAGTGAAAATGAAGTGAACCAAAACTGGTGAAAGCATACAAAATAATTTTTAAAAAGAACTGAGAATGGGCATCTTGGGTTACCCTCACAAGAACAGCTAATGTGTGATGTAATGGTTAGGTTGTTGAACTAGCACTGGGGAGTCCTGGGTTCAAATCCAAACTTAGTCATAAAGATTATCTTGGCCATATAGTTTTTGTGCAGAAGAAATGGAAAAGGGGAAACTGTGTATACCATCCTGAGTTTCTAGGAGGAAATGTGAACTACAAAAGTTGGATCCAAGTAGCAAGGATGCTTCTGCTATAGAGTGCAGGAATAACACCTTTACATTATAAGCTTCCATTCTATGGCAAATTTAGCTATTGTGCAAGATCTTACTAATGTAGAATTGTTTTAAAACAATTCTGGATCAAAATAATTCATTTAAACAATTCATATCCAGCTACTTTCAGCCTACAATGGCTCCTGGGGAGACTTCTAGTTAAAATATTTAAAAAGCACACAAAAAATAAAACCATAACAACAACAAAAACTGTAAACAGTAAAGATGTAAACAGTAAAAAGACATAAACACAGTAGGATAAAAAGTAAATTACAATGCAGTAAATAAGGAGCAAAAAGAAATGCATGGGAGTAGAAAAACATGGACAATGTTAAGTGTTTAAGGTGGTATGTACCATTCAAGAACTAACATAAGTTGTATGCAAGGGTCATTTTGAACAGGAGCTCAGGGGAGCTCAGCTCCGAAAGTTAGTGCCAGCCCCCCCCCCCCAGTGGGGGAATGCCTGCTTGTGTCATGGCTGCAGCAAAATGACTGGTCTGTCTTAGACTGAGCGACCAACTCACTCACCTGAAGAGCCCCAAAGAATGCAAGCAAAGAGGCTGCATGGAACAGGCATGCCTCATAACCGGAAGTGCAAACCGCACCCCAGGTCACTTGCAACCCCTTAAGTATGATGGGCGAGATAGGCTGTTGCACATCTTTAGCAGCACCCCCCTCGCGACTCCAACCCTCGAGCATCTTTCTAATCCTGAAGTCACAAGTGACTTCAGCGAAGCCCAAGGCTTTGCTCGCGAAGGCTAGTGCAGCAAGCTTGCCTCAGATTGAACAGACAACTAAGCCAGCTTCTTTGCTTGATACACAGTAGTGCATCAGCTGATCTAAAGGAATAAGCTAGACCTTGGGATAACGTTCAGCTGCCCTGAAGACCTCGAATTGGTGAACTGCTCGCTCATACCCTTTTCTGGTGCTAGGTGCAATGGCGAGACTTATAGCTCTGCAAGCCTCAGCCCTCCAACCTGCCATAGTTCCTGAGGCATTTGAGCCGGATGAAGATCGGCTTCTGGTGCAAGCTGATGAAACCTCGCCACCTGTTGGTGAGAGAGAGCATCAGCCACACCATTGTCCACACCCGGCACATGCCTGGCAAAAATTAGCAAGTTAAGTCTAAGGCACTGCAAGGTGAAAGCCCGGACAAGCCCCATGACCCGTGGACACCTAGATGTGAGGGAATTGATCACATGAACAACCACCAAATTGTCACACCAAAAGTGGACAGTGTGATCTTTCAATTCTTCACCCTGCAACCAAACCGCCACTAGTATGGGAAAGAACTCTAAAAAGGTGAGATCCCTAACACATCCTGTTGAAACCCATTCCCCAGGCCACTCCTCAGTGCACCACTGTCCACAAAAGTACTCACCAAATCCCAGAGGTCCAGCAGCATCAGATGTCACTTGGAGCTCAGTCTCCAGCTTCAATTCCTCCTCCAAAAGGAAACACCATTAAAAGAACTTTAAAAACTCCTGCCAGATCCCAAGGTCAGCCCACACTTTCGCATTAATGCACACTCTATGATGCGGGTGCTGTAGCCCCCTCATCGCATCGCAGAGCCGTCTAACAAAAGCCCTCCCAGGAGCCACTACTTTGCACACAAAATTGAAGTGCCCAGCAATCTGCTGAAGTTCACGCAAAGTAGCCTTCTTCTTTTTAAGAAATATAGAAAGCTGGACCTGCAAGTCCTGTATCTTGCTCAACAGCAACCGAGATGTCTGCGCAACTGTGTCCAATTCTACCCCTAAAAATACTAACTTCTGAACAGGTCCCTCCGTCTTTTCATGGGCCAAAGGAACCTCCAGCTACTCCGCTAGTTGTGTAAAACCCTGCAACAGCTGGGTGCATCTACCTGTCCCACAAGAACCCACAAAAAGAAAGTCATCTAAATAATGAACCACTTCCAGTAATCCTGTTTTAAAACACGTTGCCCATTCCAGAAATGTGCTGAAGTGCTCAAATGCAGCGCATGACACAGAACATCCCATGGGCAAGGACCTATCCATAAAAAACTGCCCTTTAAAGGAAAATCCCAACAGCTCAAAATCATCTGGGTGCACGAGGAGGAGACGAAATTCGGATTTGATGTCACACTTCACCAACTCCACCCCATGACCACAGCGGCGCACCACATGCACAGCTTGGTCAAATGAGGTGTACCTCACCGTGCACAGATGATCTGGAATAGCATCATTTGCTGATCCACCTCGGAGATAAGAAAGATGTTGAATTAAACGGAACTCACCAGGTGCCTTCTTAGGTACTATACCCAGAGGTGAAACCCACAAATTAGGAAGCGGTGGTGCCGGAAATGGACCTAGAACCCTGCCTTCTTGAACCTCTTTGGCAATCTTTGCAGCAACCACAGCCTCCATGCCATTAACTGATTTTAAATTGCGGGCTAAAAAAGGAGCCCTTAACCCCGAAAACGGAATTCTAAAACCCCCTTGAAAACCCTCTGGCAAATACACGGCATCCTCTTTATTAGGATACTGCTTCAACCAACTCTGCAAAGGACCAAGCTTAATTGGCGTGGGCCTCCTTTCCAGTAGCTGCTGAAGGACCACCACCTCCCCTGGGCCATTGGCTACACCTGGGCCTTCCTTTGGGGCATGCAGTGAATGCATGCGGTCCACTGCACATCAGGCAGTCATGCCTGTAAGTGCACGTCTTCCTATTGCAGGCCCCCTGTGAACCAAACTCCCAACAAAGCAAGCGGGGTTGAACTGCCTGCCCCGTGGGCCCACGGGAAGCAGTATTAGCACCAGCTGGAAGGTTCTGCACCATGTGTCCACTATGTGAGTCCCCAACATTAGGCCATGCCTGTGACATCAGCTGTAACCAAAGATGCGGATGTATCTGGTCTCACGGAAGGTTGGGGTTCACAGCAGCCCTCATCCTAAACTTCTTGTTGTATTTGAGCCAGGCTGAACCCACAAAACCAGTGTATGCTTTATAAATTATATCCAGATACTGGTATAGTGCTGCAGCCTTCCAGCTCTGGGCCTGAGAAATCACCCCTGCATAGACAATGTACCCTGCCAGCCAATTTGCCCATGTCCTATCAACCTTCCTTTTCTTTAAAATTTCCTTGTTCTTGTCATCCATCTCCTCTTTATCCTTCTTCTCCAATTCCCAGTAAAGAAGGCTGAAGAGGTTGATGTACTCACCCTTGCAAATCTTTTCCCTAGTGACTGGCAAAAGGTGGTCACCAAGGGGCAAGGCTGCATCGCCAAAGGGCATGGCCTTTGCAGAAGCTGCCCCATAGGGGTTGTAATAAGTGGGAGAAAAACCCCATGCCCCCCATGGACTAGGAGGCGACATCATGCCCGGAGGCAGCACAGGGCCCCAAGGCGACTGCAAGCCCATAGGCGGAGGACCCCAGACCCACGGCTGAGTAGTCCCAGGTGAATCCTGCATCATATGAAGATGGCCCCAAGCCCACAACTACCCATACCCCGAGGGGTCCTGCATAAAACCAGGCTTATGCACCCAAGGTCCCCAGGGCCAAACCATGGCTGGCTGTGCATCTGCCTCATCCTTACCACTGGGCCCAGGCACTTCCACCTCAGCCACCGCCATCACTACAGATTTCTCAGAAACTGGCGTCACTGTCGCCACCCCGGATGCAACTGTCAGAACCCCTTCATGCTTGTCGTGACCGATGGACTCTACAGCACGAGATTCAAGAAGGTATATTTTCTTAAGCGCCTCCACACAAAACTTCTGCTCCGCTCTACCCCCAGTACTTCCCGAAGCTCTAATGACTGCTTGAAAGGGGGGGGGGGGAGACCCAGTGTCCCTTGCCTGCTGTAAGGCTGCAAGCTTATCTAATATAATCTGCTGCTCCCACACTTCCTCCTCGTTCTCAGAGGATGACAGAGCAACAGGAAGGGGTGCCGCAGTATGCCTAGGTACCTTCGGTGCAGGCCCTTTTCCTTTAGACTGGCCTTGACCCTTTCTAGAAGCCATATCCAAAACACAATGAGCCAGGAGGCCTCCCTCAATTAATAGAATTGTCCTAAAAAGGCTGCCGCCAAATAAAATGGCCACCAACTAAAAGGACCTTCCAAAGATGGCCAATCCTAAGGATACCCCAGAGGAACAATTTAAAGGCAAAATGGCCACTCAGCCCACAGGAGCAGACCTTCCCAAAGTGGCCACTGTCCCTGATGATTTCAGCAAAGTCTACCCCCACCTAATGTAACCGCCTAACAACAGCGAAAAAACTGCCCAGCCACACTGCCAGGAACTGGCTGTAAATCTATAGAACCCAAAAGGAGAAAAAAGGGGGGGGGGGGGAAGAAGTGGGCAAATGACCAACTGGGCCCCAAGCAGCCTCACCAACTGCACCTTAACCCCCAGCCCTGGGCCTAAGAAAACTCCCACTAAGTGTATGTGCATGTAATTCTTGCTTTAACAGCACGCAGGATGCAGCCTAAGAGCCAGCCGAAGCACAGCAACTCTAGTTTACACCACAGACACTGCCCAGCTGCCAATGTGTCTTCCATCCTGCAGGTGCTCCAGACCCAAGTGCTGCCTCCACCGGCAAGGGGATGCCCCCCAAACAGCCCCCAAAATACCCCCCAAAAAACCTTGCCATTCCCAGCCGAGCCACAGCCTCCAAGAAAGGAGGAAAGGGAGGCTGATTTTGGGGTGGGGGGAATACCCTTTGAGTTTCTGCCGGCTCTAGGCCAAAAGCCAGGGAGAAAGCGAAAAAAGCCTCATGCTCCTTCTCTGTGGAGCACAAGGCACGAATGAGGCTGCTGGGGCCGGGGCTGTCCTTTAGCATGCTAACCCCACCCCCCAGCAAAACCAGGCTGCAAATGCAGCCAGTCTGATCAGTCCTCCTTACAAGGAGGCAACTTCGTCCCCCCCCCCCAGCCGGTCTTCGGCGGCTGCGGGGATCCGTCTTTCCAGCAATTGTTCGCATATCTGCCTAGATTGTACTGGTCATTTACTGAAACAAGCCCCCCTCCCATAGTCAGAAGATGCTGAAAATAGACTGCCTGAAGGATAGCACAGACTGATCATTTGTCAGGCCCTTGGAGGAAATGACTGCAAAGTCAAGGGCATGCTGAAGATTACCTCTTTCCTCCATGGTGAAGTGGTTTCACTCAGGGACTGTTAGGACAAGTACCTCTGTATACATGAAGATACAGCATCTCAAGTTTGGGTTCCAAACCAGGTTTGTATTTCCACATTGGTGGCAAACCTCATTCTAAAATCCAGACAAATAGTTTGGATACAGTTGTCTGGATTTGTGCTAAACCTCTGTGGTGAAAACAGCAAGTAATACAATCTCTGTTCTATGTGGGCAGAATCTTTTCGTGGACTGTGAGTTTATGGAATACTTAACAATGAATCAAACAATTCTGTCTAGTCCCAGTGCTTCCTAACATTTAATTTAATATGCACCACCAGTACACAATACAGAGTTTTAGTAATTGGTTGTGTGTGAATAAAATATGATTGGAACTATTTAATTATATATGTGATCATGTGTGGAGAGGGAGAGAGCAAAAGTCATCTAAAAGAAACATGCTACACACAGGGGAAATGAAATACAAAGACATTGCTTAGAGCTAAAACCATAAAGTGTCAGGCCTTTCTGTGATTTGTCACCTCTGCATTAGCCACTGACTGGAAGCATTAATGATAAAAGCAGATAATCGTGACATCTGCTAGCAAAGGAGCCATTACCATTGGGTAAATAATAGACACCATAAAATGGTTTTAAACTTGTGCTTGCTTAACAGAGCTCAGTGATCTTGTGCACATTGGCTTGAGTTGGTCTTCCTTTCTTTTGTATATTTTATGTCACCACATCAAAGATGAAGGGGGAAAATAAACCACCTTGCTTAACACATAGTCATATTTAAAAATCCTGGAATACCTTGACACTGGATGGATGGACCTACCATGACTTGGAAGCAGATATTAACATTTTATTTTCTCCTGAATCTCTGGTTTGATAGTCTTTTGGTAAGGCTATAGCAGATGCTACGATTGTCAGCCACCCTGAGCCTGCCTCGGCGAGGAGGGTAGGATATAAATGAAATGAAATAAATAAATAAACATATTAATTATCTGGCTGTTACAAACTAAGAACTTATAATTATACAAATTACAAATTACCTGTATGTATGTCTCTCCTATGTAGTGGGTACCAAAAGTTTTCAATACCCAATCTTTTAAATAGCAACTTCATTTGAACAAGACCTCTGTCCCTTCCATAGGTGCAGGAAACTATAGGAGTATGCACACAATCCTGAAAAATGCACTTTCCCCCCATTAGTGTGACCCTCCTTGCAATTCAATCATAGTGCTACATTTAGTCCCAATGGGGAAAGCATGTAAGTTTGCAAGGAAAAGAAAGCCTTGCTGTAGTCTAAGAACTCTGCAATTACTCCTTTACTACTAAAAGTGTGGAGATGAAACTCAGGGATCATCCTTAGCTCCCAGAGGAGAGGTGGCTTAACAAGTAAGGCAAGGGAGCACACAGCCTTCAAAAATATGAGCTAAAAATCTCCATAAAACAAGTGGGTCCATGAAATGAACGTGACATAGATATTGGTAAGGAGCCTTGTTCATCACCAGCTTTTATTCAAAGCCTTACATAAGCTATCTCAAACTTGAGTGTTACAGCAGGGCAGTATTCAAATTTGAAAGAATAAAATAGTATTGAAACTGTTTTGAATGTAGTAAAAGTAGTGTGGACACAAGGGAGAGAGCCACCATGGTACAGTGACTAAAGTGTCACACTAGGATCTAGGAGACCCAGGTTCAAATCCTCACCCTGCCATGAAAGCTTGTAGGGTGACCTTGGGCCAGTCACACACTCTCCACCTAATTTCCCTCTCAGGTTTGTTGTGGCTTGCAGAAGGTCCCAGATTTAAATTCCTGGTGTCTCCAGTTAAAATGACAAGGTGATGTAAAAGACCTGAGACTCTGGTGAGCCTGTCCCAGCGTGACTAGAGAGCACTGACTGTGATGGACCAATGGGCTGATTCAGTGTAAGGCAGCTTTATGTCTTCATATGTGTGAGGTGTGTGACACATCACTAGTGTTGTCAGAGCCATCTCATGTTCCAATTTTTTTAGCACAACATTTCTTCATGAGGCTGTTTTTCCAGTGAACATTTGGGTAAACAAAGTTCTAATGTTTCCATTGCTATGTTTGTATCAGTATTTTACAGTTGCCCTTGATAAACATTATATTAAACACATTGGGTTTCCATTTTTTTTTAAAAAGAAGAGTTTTATCCATAACTAGGAATGAGGCCCATTGTGGGGGGAAATTGTTGTGTACTACTGGCGACCATGCATGCAGTCGGAGATCACACATGCAGTCTGAGATCACACACGCGGTCGGGCAAACTACCGAGGCTTTGCATCAGTAGACAATGACTCATGCAAATCCTAACTTGGACCAATCAGCTCCGCAGGATCCGAAAAGGGACCTATGGTCAGGGGTGCCATGTAAATAGTCCTATCACAGGGATCGGGTGTGACTGAGGGTGTGGTTTGTACTTGCATAAAAGCAGACCCCCGGGTCCTGCTCGGCAGCCCGTGTTTCCTGTTAATAAACTATGAGATGATTTCACTCAACATGTCTGGACCCAGTATATTGTTCTGGCAACGAGGATAGGATCCCAATGAGCAACTCTGTGCCTGACTCCAAAGCCAGCACTGCCACGAACACTGGCAGTGGCCTCCAGGGTCAACTGCTTCCACTTCGCATCACTTCAGTGCCTCGAGTCATGGCCGCTGCTCCGGGACAGATTGCTGTCTTCAACACCGCACACTCTGAGGTGTGAGAGGCATGGGTTGAGCAGCTCACATACTTCTTCCAGATCCCGGGAACAGCCGCAGCAGACCTGGAAAAGGTATGGCTCCTCAGCACGTGTGGAGTCTCTACAATCCAGCTCGCTCAGAGTCTCATCACTCCCAGGAAGCTAGAAGCTGCCACCTACGATGAGCTCAGCAAGGCCCTCACGGATCACTTCACACCAAAACCATCCAACATGATGATGTGCATGGACATTTTTGCGTGCAACCAATGATCCAGTGAGTCAGCCGCAAACATTCACAGACTAGATGTCGACTGCGAGTTTCCCGCCATCGAGGATACCCCACTAAAGCAATTCGTTTGGGGCATCCAAGAGCCGAAACTCCACAGAAATCTCATCAGGCTAGATGACATCAAGCTGGAAAAGGCACTCCGTGCAGCCACAGCTTTTGAGAAGGCCCAGAGAGCCCGCCAAGGCATGGCGGCCCACCACATGTCCACCACCCTGTCACCAGCACATTGGATAAGGAGGAAATCCTACAAGTCCACTGGTCTAACCACTAGGGACCTCATCTGTCCACCGCATCCACTCTGCAGACAGTGCACTCAACTGCTCCAACACTGTGCGCCAGCTGCAAGGATCCGCATGAATGCCACTCCTGATGTTTCCAGGATGCAGTCTGCTGGTCCTGTGGCAAGACGGGACACATTGCCAAGGCCTGCCACTCCCAAGGACCCAGACGACATCTGATAATGCACCAGGAGTCACTGGACCTTCACACCACAACCACCACCAGCCATCACCAGGTACTGAATCTACCCCGGGATGCCCCTAACAAAATCCATGTCACAATACAGATAGAGGGGTCCCCTTGCAAGATGGAGCTGGACACAGGGTCCACTTTCTCCATCATTTCAGCTGAGACCCTTAAAAGACTGTTTCCACAGGGGGAATCCTCCTCAAGAAACCTGTTGGCCTCACGCTTCGGGACTTCCAGAAGAACTCAGTGGCCATCAAGGGGTGGGGCAAATTCCGGGTTCAGTACAAGGACTTTAACAGACTATTGGATTTGGTGGTGGTGGAGGGCAAACTAACAAGCCTTCTGGGGCTCTCTTGGTTCATGCCCCTGGGGTTTGGGATGACCGGGGTGCACCACGTATGGGGTGGCAGCTTCTCCGAGGTGTGTGACAAGTTCCTGGCCATCTTTGATAGTTTGCTTGGCCACTGCACCGGACCTCCAGTTGCCCCCAAACTTGACCCCGTGGTGCAGTCAGTCCACCTGAAGGCCAGGCACACCCTGTTCACATTACGGCCAAAAATAGACTTAGAGCTAGACTGCCTGGTGAAACAAGGGGTCCTGGAACCCATGCCACATGCCCAATGGGAGACCCCCATAGTCACCCCGTTGAAGCCTAACGGGGACATCCGGATATGCGCGGGCTACAAATGCACAATCAATAAAGCCCTACAAGATCATGCATATCCCGTCCCCATTGTCAGCCATGTCCTCACTTCGCTAGCAGGAGCCAAGGTCTTTGGGAAGCTGGATCTTGCACAGGCCTACCAGCAACTGTGTAGGCTCCTGGGGGTGCCATCAGTTGAGTTCCTGGGGTTTGTGGTCAATGCTCATGGCATCCACCCGACACCCAAAAAGGTCCACATCATCACCCAAGCGCCCACCCCCTCCTCCAAAGCAGAACTCCAGGCCTTCTTGGGCCTTCTAAATGTTTACCACTCTTTCTTGCCACACAAGGCTACAGTGGCCAAACCCCTCTATCACCTTCTCAATAAACACGTCCCATGGGACTGGGGCCCATGCCATGCCACGGCTTTTCAGGCAGTCAAAGAACTCTTGACCTCAAATGCAGTCCTGGTTCATTTTGATGAGTCCCTCTCTGTGGTCCTGGCGTGTGATGCTTCCCTGTATGGGGTCAGGGTGGTCCTGGGGCATAGGCTGGTGGATGGCCAAGAGGTGCCAGCCGCTTATTATTCCCTCTCGGCGGCAGAGCACAACTATGCTCAAATTGACAAGGAGACCCTGGCAATCATGGTGGGAATAAAAAAATTCCACAATTACCTCTATGGCTGACCTTTTGCCGTCCTCACGGCTCAAAAACAGTTCCTGGGCCTCCTTGCCCCAGACTGCCAGACCCATAAGAACATAAGAACATAAGAGAAGCCAATGTTGGATCAGGGCAGTGGCCCATCCAGTCCAACACTCTGTCACACAGTGGCCAAAAACACCAGGTGCCATCAGAAGGTCCAGCAGTGGGGGCAGGACACCAAAGGCTTTCTCACTGTTGACCCCCCAGATGTTGTCCCCCCCCGTGTCCTGTGCAGGTCCACCTTCCTGGCTGGGTACCAGTATGCACTGGTACACTGCCTCAGGAAGTCAATGGGCCATGCCAATGCTCTCAGCCACCTTCTGCTGCCATTCTGTGGCCCCAATCCAGCCCTGGTGCACTACGTCGCTTTGCTGGCAGACCTGCTGGACCAGCCCATCAGGTGGCAGACATGTCACGCCACACCACCCAGGATCACATCTTGTCCTGGGTCCTGGACTGGGTGGGAAGGGGATGGCCCTCCAGCCCAGGATCAGAATTTGCCGCCTATTCATCCAGGCAGGATGATCTGTCGTCACACAAGGGGTGTGTGCTATGGGGAAACCAAGTGGTAGTGCCCGCTCTGCTGTGCAAGTGGGTGCTCACCGCTCTGCACAAGACACACCCAGGCATCCTGTGCATGAAAGCCCTGGCCAGGAGCTATGTGTGGTGGCCAAACAGGGAGATCGAGGACTAGGTAAAACACTGCCAAAAGTGCCAGGAATCTCACCCAGAACTACCTCGTACACCTGGGAGTCATCCCACAAGCCATGGTCCAGGCTGCACTTGGACTCATTCCAGGGCTAACTTATCTTCATCCTAGTGGACGCCTACATCAAATGGTTGGAAATGGTTCTGGTGCTGTACATGTCCTCGCATTCCGCCATCCGTGCCATGTGGTGGATTTTCAGCTCACATGGCATCCCTGACACCATCGTGATGGACAATGGCTCAGCCTTCACATCAGGGTTGTTCCAAGAGTTTGTGCAGTACTACAGTATTCGGCACATACGCTTCGCCCCATTCCACTGAGCAATGAACAGTCAGGCCGAGTGCATGGTGCACACAGCTAAAGAAGCCCAGCATGGATCATGGAACATGGATGATTGGGACTGCAAGTTAGCAGCATTCCTGTTCGGCCAGAGGACAATGCCTCACACCACCACTGGACGCAGCCTGGCTGAATTGCTCATGGGAAGGTGTCTCACTATCAGATTAGACTGCCTGCACCCAGACTGAGCCCCAGAACATGGCGCGGGCCTGGAGTACCAAGAGGCTCCCCATGGGTTCTTCCCAGGGGACCAGGTCTATGTTAGGAAATTTGCAAGGGGTCCCACATGGCTGCTGGGCCGGGTGGTCTGGGTGACTGGGCCCCTATCCTATGAGGTCTCTAGAGAAGACGGTCAACTGTGGAAATGCCATATCGACCAGCTACGCCACCGTCTCCTTCCCGCAGACACTGATGCACCTGGGGAGAGCGAGGATGAATCACTGGCTCCAGAAATAGATGAAGATGGTGAATGTGATTAATCCGTACAAGCACTGCCCCGGCCAAGCACATCAGCCAACGCAAACATCAACATCCCTCCAGCACCGGTACCGGCTGATAAACCAGAATCTTCCCCCAAACAAGCAGAAGAAGCCCGCCATGGAACTGGTACTACGCCACTCTGCCAGGGAATGGCGGAGGCCCACCTACCTAAGAGACTTTGTGTGCTAGGGAAGGTCCAAACTATGGGGGGAGGGGTGTTGTGTACTAATGGTGACTGTCCACACAGTTGGAGATTGCACACATGGTCAGGCAAACTACTGAAGCTTCGCATCAGTAGACAATAGCCCATGCAGATCCTAACTTGGACCAATCAGCTCCTCAGGATCCTAAAAGGGACCTATGGTCAGTGGTGCCATATAAATAGTCCTATCACAGGGTGTGTCTGGGGGTGTGGTTTGTACCTGCATAAAAGCAGACCCCCGGGTCCTGCTCAGCAGCCCATGTTTTCCTGTTAATAAACTATGAGCTGATTTCACTTAACGTGTCTGGACCCGGAATATTATAAAAATACTATGGGCTCTAGAAAGAGGGTGGGGTCAATGATTTTGTATCTTGCAGGCAGAATAAACACAGAGTAGTGTTTTGCAGTGTAAAGAACTAACGTGGGAGTGAAGAACAGCATACCTTATGGTAGTAGAGAGTAATTGTTGTCTGTGATCATATGATGTAAGGTTGCAGTGCCCATAATCATGGTGAATGGTTTTTGGGATAAGTAGCCATGACAGGGTGCAGCATTTAGAAAGTTCTGCATTTGTGCATTTTACAAAGTCACTTGGTATCTCTTTTGAATGACTGAGCAAGTGGCCGTCGTGTATGCCCTGTGAGAGAAGTGTTGAGGGGGGTGGGGGGCAAGGTCAGAGGTAGTCATAGAGGTCAGGACAGGTAGACGGTAGAAGAGGAATGTGGCAATATGAGTATTTATGCTAAAAACAGTGGGAGTTAACTGGCACCCGACAGAAGGCGTAATGGCAGTGTGTTGTTGGTGTTTGTTGTGGGCCAGGACGTGGAGGCAGTAGAGTTATGCCTAAGCATTGGCTAGTGGCTGGATAGTGTGCATACGTTCAGAACATACTGGCCACAATTAGAAGGACAGTTGTCATTGTGCACAAAGTAGCATGTTTTGGTGAAGAGTTGTTACACAGAAGAGCATTTGTCCCTGTAGCCAGATTTACAGAGAAGCAGTGAAATCACATTAGAAAATATCATGATGACTGAAGAACCTCTTTATCTCCTCCCCTCTCAACAGCCTCTTCCTAGGCAAAGTTCTGTATTTCTCGTTAGTGGGGAGCAAAGCAACTTACTTCATTCTCCACTTCTGCTTTGCGATCTGTACAGCAACTCTGCAAGGTAGGTTAAGCAGAAAGTCTGTGGCTCGTCCAAAATCACCCAGGCAGCTTCCATAGGGAGGTGCCTGCTAAACAGGAGAAAGCAGTCAGGGCTAGTGAAGTAATGCCAGTCAGGAGGCATGAAGTTACCCTGAGAGTGCTGGCAGGCCTAGGGTTGCCAGCAAAGACAGATTGATGCAGAAGAGGATGAAAAAGTCTCCATATCTCTATTTTGCCTTAAATTGGTTTTGATGCCAGCAGAGTGAGAAAATGCCAGAGAGACTGGGTGGGTGCCCCATGGCAAATGCACCAAACAATTCCCAAAGATTTTCCAAAACACTACTCTGTCCACATTCATTTTCTACACTCACAGCATCCCCTGCCAGAATGCAACACATCCCCAGCACTTTGAATTAGCACCAGAGCTTTAAGAGCTCTTCGGCTGTCACCTGGAGATTGGCAACAATGGTTTTCCAGGAAGAAATGGCTTGTTTGGAGGGTGGGGTCTATGGCATTGTATCTGTCTGAGGTCCCCCTTTTCCTCCTCCTCAGGCCCTACCCTCAGAAGGCTTCATCCCTAAAATATCTTGGAAGTTTCCAACCTGGAGTTGGCAACCCTATGTCCTTTCCAGGCAACCATCAGCCTACCTTTATCTGCCTGTCTTCAGGTTTATATCTCCTCCCTGCAGCCTCTATTTAGGGAAAGGGCAGTCGTTCCCTGCAGTGGGAACCAAAACAGCTGACATCATTCTCCTCCCCCCCAGTATGATCTGCACAACAGCCCTGTGAGGTATGTTAGGTTGAAAGTCTGTGAATGGTCCATAATCCCCCAGGCATGAATCTGGGACCTGCACACCATCCTTTGAAGTGCTATCAGGTACATATCAGTGGCAGTAATAGGGTGACTATTGGCACATTTTCCTATCATTTTCTGCCTTGTGGTATTCTGCTTGTGGTGTGATCTGTCTTTTTTTGTGGTATGGCATGGTTGCGTTACTGGGTTTGTTTCTTTTGAAGGGGAAGTAATGTGTTGTGGGTGAGGACATATTTTACCTCAGGAAACACCAGGTCACATATGCAACTGACAGTTTCAACTGTCAGTGGGGGGGGAGTTTGAGGTGTGGAATGGAGTGAGGTCCAATCAGCTTCCATATGCAAATGACCTTGAAATGCTGGCCCAGTCAGAGAAGAGGGGCCTAGGCTGCAGTGGGTGGGAGAGAAGAGTGGATCCAGTACCCATCCAATGCCAACTGATTACTCTTGAGTGGTAGTTCATCTCCAATGGGTGATACGGTACTCTTTAAGGGCCAATGGGAGAGTCTGGAATCATGAATAAATCTTTTATATATATATATATATAAGATACCATTTGAGACTTGATTTTTTATGGGCTTTCTGATACAGGCAGCCACAGTCTCCTCAATGCAGCTGTTCTTGAAATGGAAACACTAGCAGGGACCCAAAAATCACATCCCCCTCCCCCAATAAGCAACAGACAATTGTGGACTGAGTGATGGACTTGTTTGCTGGAGAAACACTGCTGTGAAAGAGACCTGGAGACCCCTTCCCCCATAGATCACCAAGTAATGGCTGCAATATTTCTTTTTTCTTTTTGATAGCAAAAAATCTGAAGACCCATTATAAATTAATCTTTGAGACTGGGTTGCACCATGAGAAGAAGGAATATGTCTAAAACCAAATGACCAAATGGAGATCTTAAAAAACTACTGCAGCTCTAGTTAAGTCAGTGCTTCTGGTGCAGTCAAGTCAAACCTGCCTCAAGATTTGTTCTCAGAACATTCACAGACAATAGGGGACTTCCTTTGTACAAGGCTTGGCACTGTCCAGAAACCCTTCTTCTATATGTGGTAGTCATGTGTCAGTCTTTTGTGTACATAGTTCCATATGAAAAGAGTGTCCCAGGTGTGGCTGGTGGGGCGGCAGAGGGAAGGGGAAAATAGAGGGAGGCAAGCCATGTTTATTTATTTCTGCTTAGCTATAAGGCAGGGCTGTCTCAAGTCATTTTGCTGCCCCAAGTGGGTAGTATGGGACGACAGCCTCATGGTAACAGGTATGGTTTCCTCCACCCCTGACTTATGTTGATTTGGGGCTATGCAGTGGCAGCTAAGGTAGAAAAGCACCTCCTCCTATGCCATGTCTTCTGGGTTCCAAGGGTCTGGAAAGCGGTTCCATAGCCAGTTACAGGATTGCCAACTCTGGGTTGGAAAAGACCTGCAGATTTGAGGGGAAGAGCCTGGGGAGGGCCGGGTTTGGGGTGCAGAGGGACTTCAGCAGGGTATAATGCCATAGAGTCCACTGCCCAAAGCAGCCATTGTCTCCAGGAGAACTGATCTTGGTCATCTGGAGATCAGTTGTAATAGCTGGGAAATTTTCTGTAGGGGAAATGATGTGCTGTGGCTGCAGAACATGGTGACTGGCAACTCCAGTGACCACTGAAGGGAAGATTGGGAGATATATTCTACCTCAGGACACATTCAATGACTCCCAACAGCAACAGCAAACTGTTTAGAATGTTAGAGGCAAAGGCCAATCAGGCCACATATGCAAACAACCTCTGTGTTCTGCAGGGGTCATTTCATAGAAAAAGAGGTGCAGGAGCTCATTAGCATAACTCATTTGCATATGCCACACCCCCTAAAAACCGGAAGTGTGTCAGAAGGCAACACCCACCCCTCAGGCTCCACTTTACAGGTGAGTGAAACTGACCTGCTCTTCCTCCATTCCCTTCCCCATCCAATACTTTGTGCAATAAAAATAAGCGTAAAGAACACACCCTCATTCTCTTCCTGCTCCCTTGAAACCACCAGGTTTCAAGTAGACTTGAGATACCCAGAACATGTGCACCACCCATCCCTTTCCCTTCCCCTCCCCACAACAAGACACCCTGTGAGGTAGGTGGGGCTGAGAGAGGGCTTTTGAGAACTGCTCATGAGAGAACAGCTCTGAGAGAACTTGTGACTGGCCCAAGGTCACACCAGCAGCTGCATGTGGAGGAGTGGGGAATCAAACCCGGTTCTCCCAGATTAGAGTCCAACTCCTGACCACTACACCAAACTGATGGTGTGGAAGCTGCTGAAGGGTTGGTGAAATTTCTCCAGTACTTATGTGCCCAGATAAAAAAATGGTATACTTAGAAAATTTATATGCCACCTTGAGCAAGTCTCTGGAAAAGCAGCACACAGTCATAAAAGGAATAATGATAAAATTATCAATATTAAAACAAAACATTAAAACCAATAAAGACCGTAGTAGGACTTTCCCCAGGGCGCTGCGCCTCTGCACTGCTCGGGGAAGCCAAGGAGGGGGCAGGGCTTGGTCATGTGCCCGCCCCCTGGGCTCCTCACTCCCGGAGCTGCGCTCCTGTGCGCTCCCGCTCCAACGGACCCCTGGTGTTCTGACTGGCTATGGCAGGGGAAGAGAGAGGAACAGCAAACTGTTTAGAATGTTGGAAATGGGACTCAGGCAATGCAGCCAGCTTGAGTGACACATCATGGTGCCAGCTGATTTCAAAGCATGTGGAATGTTCAGAATGCGCCACCCCACTCCTGAATTATATATAAGGAGAGATTATATCTGAAATCCAGTTTTTTGGGTGTTTGTTTTCCTTTCCTTGACTGCAAGGAGGTTCTCCATCATTGTTTGTCCTGAGAACTTCGTATCTTTTCCCCTTAATGCTGTGCTGATTTGGTGTCTTCCTGAATTATATATAAAGAGAGATTATATCTGAAATCCAGTTTTTGGGTGTTTGTTTTCCTTTCCTTGACTGCAAGGGGGTTCTCCATCATCCTTTGTCCTGAGAACTTCATATCTTTCCCCCCACATGCTGTGCTGATTTGGTGTCTTCCTTATAGAGACTAGTTTTCCCTGTGTTAAGTCACAACAAAGGTAGCAAATTTTTGTGGTTGTGGCTGCTGACACATGTGAGATGAGATATGGCAGTATATTATTTCACTGCAAGCTCTCCTTAAGGGATTATCCCTCATGGGTGAAATGATTGTGTTTTGCTCAGTTTTGGTTTACATGCCTTAGAAAGGAAATATTTCATACTTCATTACTGCCATTAATCTTAGAAGGTGCCTGTTGAATGAAAATCCATTGTTATGTTTAAGTAGTAGAGACACTAATACATGTAACTAATCTTATTATGCTTCTCACAGATGTATCTGTTTCATTGCCTAATGTTGGTTTTGCAATAGGATGCCCTTGGATGTTTCATTCTATTGCAAGTTATATTTTCACTACAGTGGGTGGGCATGCTTGTTGTCCTTCTGTTAAGCTGTGCGATGAGGCAATTGTATATGAATTCATCTGCAATGGGGGAAAAACATTTACTTTTTTAAAAGAACATTTCACAGATGGAACTAGAGTAGCTTTTTAAACAAGTATAGGTTCTGAAGGAACAGAGAAGAACAAATAAAGAAGAGAAGAGATTGGATTTATACCCTACCCTTCACTACCTGAAGGAGCCTCCGAGCGGTTTACAATCTCCTTTCCCTCCCCCTCCCCACAACGGAGACCCTGTGAGGTAGGTGGGGCTGAGAGAACTCTCTCGAGAACTGCTGTTTCCAAAACAGCTCCGAGAGAACTGTGACTGACCCAAGGTCATGCCAGCATCTGCACATGGAGGAGCAAGGAATCAAACCCAGTTCTCCCAGATTAGAGTCCACACTCCTAGTCCATGCTTCAATTACAGAGTTCACACTGAATTATCTTCATTGGCCCTTAGTAGTTGTATGAGGTTAACTTTGATCTTCATTGGTTGGTAAGGGACTTTATTTTTAAATGGTGCAATACCTTGCAGTTATTGGAGACTGCAAAGATGCTCACACTAAAGGGTTGTAGCTGCTGCCACTACTCCCACCTCCAACACCGACCTGCATTGCTGTCTGAATTGCAGAAGGAAGCCTGAAGGTCCAGAGAGATAAACATGGCTGCATAGCCACAATACAAACACTGTTACTGTCTCTTTAACATTGGGATTGCCATTTCCAGAGACAGCCAAAAAAAACCTGTCCTACCACAGAGTGTATTTCTTTGTTTATTAAAACATTTTAACCCAACTGGTCCTTTTGGCTCACATTTGAAGCCTTCCTCCAAACTTAGGAGACGTGCTCCAAATTATGTAGCTCTCCCTCCAACAGAAGAGCCAAATTAAGCCACTTAATTTGGAGGAAGGCTGCTTGGAGCATGGTTGGGTCCCGTTCCCCCCCCCCCCCCCCATTGCTATCTGAGGCAGAAAATCCAAATGGCATTTTTCCATGGTTGTAAGTATGGAATAATATGCTAAATAACCGGAAATGTTAAGTGGGGCTGGAGTAGAAAAAAGACATGCCTTGTGGCATGCCTAACCCTCAGCCAGCCACAGGTACACTGCCACCAGGCAGGGCAGGGTGATGGCTTGGCTTGGTGTGGCCATGGCACACAAGAAAAATAAAATTAAATAAACTGGCTGGGAAGTCGGGGAGCCTGGTTGGTAAGTTGGGGGGCCCAGGCCCAAGATGCTCCACTGTAGCTCCGGGTCTGGGAGGCCTCTCTCCACCTACTAGTGAGAGATTAGCTCTGGATATGTCAGGGCACAAAAACCAGGTGATTGTGATGTGGCAGCAATGAAGGCTTTGGGAATTGAAAGCAGAACATTTAAAGGGCTCATGGAAGTAGCAAAATAGTAATCAACTGGGACTAAAGGAGAAACTGGGTTTATGAGTAGATTGGAAGAGAGAATGATAGCCAGTTTTTTGGTGGAACTGTTCAGAAGAAAGAAAGGGAAAGGACAAGGGCCATAGAGATGTAGTTGTTTTGGCCAGGAACATGCAACCAGAGATGAATTGTAGGGTTTCTAATAAATAAAGAGTTTTTAAATTTGTCCAGCTATTCCTGCAAGCCAAGCTATCAGGTGGGTTTCAGCCCTTCATTTTTGGGATCATAACCTCTCTTGATTTGTAGCTTCTTGCATGTTCTAGACTATTGTGCTGTAGTTCCAAAGCCTGTTTGCTCAAGTCCCAGACTTATCCCCTCTTCCTAGAGACTGTTTCTCTGGAACACAAACTAAATGTATTTATTTATTCATTTATTTATACCCCACCTCTCACCCCAATGAAGACTCAAAGTGGCTTACATCATTCTCCCTCCATTTTATCCTCGCAACAACCCTGTGAAGTAATTTAGACTAAGAGGGTATGACTGACCTAAGGTCACCCAACAAGCTCCATGGCAGAGATTCAAACCTAGGTCTCCCAGATCCTAGTTTGACATTCTGCCTACTATACAACACTGGCTGTATACTGTTTATTGTGACCTCTCTTTCTTTCTAATAAGTGATTTTGGAGTGAGAGTTTGGAAGAGGCTCATTCAAGATTTGCTTTTGATAGTATATCCGATCTTGCCAGAACATTCCTGCTGAAAGCTCTAATCAGATCATGGAGACCTGTACACTGACCCCCAGCAGAATGCATAAAGATAAACAGCTGCTTCTAATTTTGATTGTTTTATACTGAATTCTTCATGTTGATTCTCATTGTGGCGATATATGTTCTTCCTTTGTGTCTTCAGTTCTCTAAGTTAGAGACTTTGTAACATACTCACACACATTTAAAACACAGTGTGCAATGTACAGTTCAGTAGCAACTCTCTTTTTTGAATCCTCTGTTCTATGACTTTCTCAGCAGAACTCTCTTGTGATTATGTTCAAAGGATTAGTGGCTTTCTCCACATAAATAAAAGCTCCCGAAGGTAATACCTTTTATATCCAGAGAAGGCTTCCACTCTTCATTATGTAGGTAGGTAACAGTCTCAGCTATTTATAACACCATATTCTAAATAGATAACTTCAAAAACTAGGAAATATGCTGTTAAGGTCTCTTTGCACTGAAGCAGTCTATGATTTCCTGTAGTGATCATCCGTCTGACTTAATATCTTTATTGTGCTACAAAGAAAATTGACTGGCAGATTATAATGTTAATGAAAATTAAAGAGCAGTGAGCA
The DNA here is from genome assembly GCA_029233225.1 of Lepidodactylus listeri. Lineage (NCBI taxonomy): Eukaryota > Metazoa > Chordata > Lepidosauria > Squamata > Gekkonidae > Lepidodactylus > Lepidodactylus listeri. The sequence goes on along the minus strand of JARCFY010000005.1, from coordinate 48,949,633 downwards.
ACAATGAACAAATTACTAAACTAAAACATATTCATGACATCTTGAAATATAAATGTCTGATACCATCACATGTACAAGATAATGTCAAATTGCAATTGCAATTTGAATACAGCATTTCCTCATAGCCTTTCAGGGAGCTATTCCTAATTATGATCACTTCAGCACATCCTGAACAGCAGATTTAGAGAAACAGAAATAGCACAGATGTAGAACTAGTGCATGCTAAATAATCCCAGTGCTATTCTTACCTTATTATACATTTGTTCTTTTATCAACTGAAAGTGTACTTTCTTTCTTTTTAAGGTTATTATAATGTTCTTTCTCTCACATATTCTTCTCCCAATTCTTGTTTGCATTTAAATTTCTAGGTTGCCAGTGTGGTTTTAGTTGCTGATTCTCTCTCCCACTCTCTCTAATACATGCATATATCTTACATGGTCACTTTGCCTATGTTATTGGCACAGTCCATGCTCATTTGTACATCTGACCCTTGTTCATCAATTCTGAAAACATCTGGAAAGCATCTGGGGAGGGAGAAAAGCTCAGTGACAGACCTGTGAATGCAGAAGACCCATGGTTCGATCCCATGCATCAACACTTTGGAACTGAAAGAGCTGCTGCTGTAAATTGGGGACTATAAGTATATGCTTGTGCATAATCTTGAAAGGACGTGATACAGCAATCTTGTTGAAGCTCATCAGGAATTGATCTGATGACTGCTTAGGTGGTCGCAAACCTGTAGTGGCCAGGGGCACCTTTCAGTGGCTTTGGCTTTTCCTGGGCCAAAACCAGGAAACATCTAGTTTAGATAAGATTAGGCTACCGCAATGAGCTCTGAGTGCGGACTGCCCTTGAAGAGTGTCTGGAAGCTACAAATTGGTACAGAGTGCTGCAGCTTGAATGCTATCTGGAGTGGCTCATAGGGACATGACTGCTGACATTTTTCACCTAAACTGACTTCCAGTTTGCTTCTGGACCCAATTCAAGTTGCTGGTATTGACTTTTAAAGCCCTATATGGCTTGCAGCCAGCATACTTAAGGACTGCCTACTCCCATATGAACTTATCCTACCCCCAAAGAATTCTTCTGCAAGTCCTGCTTCAGGTGCCCTCACCCTCTGAGGTTGTATGACTCACATTCACTCTTACCACTGTGAGATTCATCTTAGAAACTTCATTGCTTAGTGAAACTTGGGAACACTATGGGGGGGGGGGGTTCCTGTCTTTCCTCCCATGCCATTTTCCAGAGCAGATATTACCACGGGGGGGTGTCTGTTTGCCCCTGTCTGAGGTGCCATGTGATCCCATTTGTCCTCAGACATGGCATTTTTAGTTAGAAAGAGCTCAGTAGTAGGGGTAGAAAAGGCCACTGTCTTAGACTATGGGTAGCTAGTGCCAGTCAAAGGAGAGAAGACTGGGTATAAAGACTAATGTTATGATTCAAAGTAAAGCAGCTGGAAGATAATGTTGTCAATTATACTGCTAAGAATGGTCCTCAGTTAAGTTGGAGATAAGTTTATTTCTTGTCATCTTTATATTTTCTTATAAATTATATTCTTTTTTGCTTTAAAGTCGGTGCTTGTTTTAACATAAGCTTAATGACAAGAATCAGAAAGAGATGGTGTGAATGCATCTCACTTGCAGTTATGTGCAGTTATGTGCAAGCATGTTGCCTGGTTAATAACCAGATGAAGTTTCCTGGTTTTACAAGCAGGTAGCATAGGGGCTGTGGTGGCTCAGTGGTTAAGACGCTGAACTGCAGACTGGAAGGTTGGTAGTTTGGCAGTTCGAGACCTGAGTGCTGCATGATGGAGTGAGCTTCTGTCTCTAGTCCCAACTCCTGCTGACCTAGCAGTTCGAAAGCATGAAATTGCAAGTAGATAAATAGGTACCACTTTGGTGGGAAGGTAACAGCATTCCGTGTGCCTCGGCATCTAGTCATGTTGGGCACATGATCACGGAGACGTTTTCAGACAGTGCTGGCTCTTCGGCTTGGAAATGGAGATGAGCACCACTCCCTAGAGTTGGATTCAACTGGCTTTTGAACAAGGGAAACCTTTACTTTTACTAGCAATTTTTACCCAAATGTGGGGTAACCAATCACATCCATTATTGCACTTGTAGTAAAGCAGCCAGTGCCTCCAAATTAACCCTACTTTTAACATATAGTTCCTTAAAGAAATTATGGGTTATATTCTATGCTGCCAACAGCCACAGCTTCAGAACTTTTGTCTACTTGCATCTATCCACGGCTTGATGTATAACATTTCTTTGTCCAGTTCCATTGTTCAAGGTTTCAAGTAATTCAGCAGCCTGCATACTCTTAACAGAAGACATTGTTTCACCTGTTCTCTGTTCCTTAATGTCTGAGTCCAGCACAGCAATTACTTTCTGCAGTGATAGGTATGCAAGAGAAGAGAAGAGAATTCTTAATGCCCCCACAGCATCTTTGGACTAATACAGGGCCCGATATTTGACTAATTAGATTTATGACATTCTTAAGAGATGCAGGTGGAAAAGAAAAAGGATCACAACTATTGTCTTTATTACAACTCTTCCATTTTAGAATATATTCTTATTCCTTTCATCTAGTAGTCTACAGGCTGACACATCATTCTCTCTCTCTCTCTCTTCCTTTGCTTTATAGCAGCATAACTTAAAATAATTAACTTGTGAAAATTGTTAAATACATAGTAATTAGCCTTTAAAACCGTTATTTCAAAAATATTAGGAAGCTGTTTTCTTTTTTTTATAGAAATCTCTCTTCCATTTAGAATATAAGCTTTTGAGTGGAGAAAAACTGGGGTGCCAAATAACTGCTAATGTGGACTTTAAGAACTGCTGTTTATTCTCACTATGGCAGACAGTCTGAAAGCCACACACCACATATTTCTTGAAATCTCACACAAGCATCTATAGAGAAAGTATTTCACTCCCCTAGCCTGATATATGGAACCACAGCAAGGAACAGTGAATAATACTATCCCTCGTTATATAAAAGCATCCAACCAAGAAAGGCAATGATGGGAGAAAGACATAATTATCATTGAGCTCCTTGCTGACTCCCTTGGTAATTTTAATCTTTGATCATGGAGCACATATGGCACACCATAATTCAGAATGCCCGGAAGAACAGGTAAGTAGGATTTGTTGTGATAAACTGGGCAAGCTATATTAATAGTCTGGTATAATACAATTCCCGTGAAATGTGTTTATGCATGCATACTTTATACATACATATTCCTCAGATATGTATAAACATATTTCTGATAGATGTATAGTTTCACATAGTGCTATGCACTCAAAAAAGATGTATTTATTGATGGGAAATAAATAACTGAAAATACATTAGAGACGAGCGGAATCTTGAGTTATGCCCCCTTTTTGTGGCACATATTTTTCTCATGAGCAATTCTCTCAGTCCTGTCTTGAAAATATTAAGCAAACCAATCAATTGTTTTATTGCTTCTTAAACTACTCAGCTCTCACTTTCTGTCTGCCAGTTGTTTTCATCTGTTGCAAAGACTCCCCAAACTCAGACAAAGATTTGAAATGAGCTCAGTTTTCACTCAGATTTTCTTTCAGTAGACAAGGAGTCTTGGGGGGGAATAAACTTTGAGAACGATATACACTTTTACAAATGGCAACTCGGGTGGCAAGTTGCTGGGCCACTGGATTAAAAACAAATAAACTGCTGGCATCTTTATTCATTCTCACTCCACCCGTAATTCATCTTGCACTGAAAAGTGACAGATTCTCATATTTACTCTTAATTGGGTAGCTTACAATGCATCATGCACTTTTTTTGGTAAATATTAATATGAATATGTATTGGCACTCAGGCCAAATAATTGACTAAGTCATTATTGCCAATTAATTTTTTTATTTAATTAATTGCAGCTGGATATGTCTTTGATGTCATTTGATGAGAAATTAATCCATTTAGTGTGACTAATTTATTCAGAATTCATTACTGACGAATAATAAGCAACAGCATCTTGAGTGGTTTATGCATACAATGAATGATTCTTTTGTTAGCCTACAGTTACTGCTCATATTTCCTTTTTACTGGGTATGCTGATCATTATACTCATCTACCTCCCTCATCATCTCCACTTTCAAAGAGAACTACCACCTTGACAGATCTAAGCAAGATGCTCATGTTTATCTCTAGGAGGCTCCTCACCTCCAGCTCCTCAAAAGTACAAATGGGGCATAGCTAAATATTTCAGCTGAGGTCTGTGTGACTGATAAACACATTTCAAGAGGATGTTATAAACATATCTCAGGAACATGCATTCTTAAGAGACATGGGGAGAGTTTAGGGGAACCACAGGATGCCCAGATTGAAGGTAATAGGGCAACCTGATTCTGCTGATAATATAGCACACACTATTGCTTGCAACAGTGGCTGGTTCTGCATCTTGCATTCGCTCCACATTTTCTCAACACTGAAGGAAAGGTGCAGATCAAAACCACATTCAAATATTCCAGGCCAACACTGTACTGACTGCAAAATCATCCCTGAATAGCCATAAAATGGCCATAAATCTATGCAGAAGGTACCATAAAACCCAATGATCAAAGAAAGTGAAAGCGATATGCAGTGTGGAGGGTACCATAAAATCTCATGATCAAAGGAAGTGAAAGCAGCATGCAATGCAGAGTGGAATTTCTGCTTCAGTGTTCTGTTCCAATTCTAAAACAATGGAGGGAAAAGCCAATGTAGAATCGCCCAGTGTAAGTGTAGGTGGATTCTTTGTTTCTCAGGTCCTCTTTAGGTTTTCACTCAAAGATTGCCACTCAATATATATTGATATAACTAGCCAAAATGCATTGTATGTAACTTAGTTTAACATTTAACATTGCAATCCTAGGAGTGAATAAACTAAATTGGACTAGATTAGCACAATTTCAGCCAAAAAATTACAAAACGTTTTACTGGGGAAATGACAAACACAAAAGAAACAGAGTTGCTCTAATAGTGAGGTAAGGTGTAGTACAAGCAAGTCTGACAGAATCATATCAATCAGATTTCATGGAAAGCCTACTGACATAATCATCATTCAAGTTTACACCCCAACTACAGATCCTGAGGAAGGAATTGAAAACTTCTATGCAAGTGTCGAGAGAGAAACTGATCACATACCTAAAGAAGACATGCTGTTATAATTTTTACTGTTCATTACTTTTGTCATGAAAGCAGTAATTAAGAAGAACATGTGCTGTTAAAGTCTAAATGCAGTATTCCAGCAACTGGCACAGAGAAAATAATAACCAGTGTAAGAAATAGAAGAGAACAACAAAAAAGGAAGAATAAGAGATCTGCTCCATAAGAGTCTGGAAATCAAAGGGAAATTTAAAGCACGGTTAGGCATGCTGAAATATAAACATGGAGACACATTAATGAAACAGGACAAAATAAAGAAAAAATTGGAACAATACATTTAATACTGTATACAGAAGAGATTAAGGAGTGTCAGATTCATTCTAAGATGAATATTTTGAAGAAAAACCTGCAGTTTTAGAAAGTTATAAAAGCTGCATTCAAAACAATTGGGAGAAACAACATAGGTATTTCAAACCACATGAATGGAGTCCATCAAAGTCTTAACAAGTATATGCCAACACATATGGAAAACAAAACAATGGCCCACAGACTGGAAACAGTCAATCTACATTCCAATTTTGGAAAAAAGGAGATGTCAGAGACTGCAGCAACTATCAAACCATCACATTAATTTCGCACACCAGCAAAGTGATGCTCCAACCTTACAACAAAGACAATTACCATATACGGAATGAGAAATGCCAGATGTTCAAGCTGGATTCAGAAAAGGAAGAGGCACTAGAGATCATGTTGCAAATTTTCATTGGTTACTAGGCCATACGAAAGAACTTCAGAAGACAACCAGCTTCTGTTTCAAAGATTACAGCAAAGCTTTTGACTGTGTGGATCATGAAATGCTATGGTTGGTTTAAATGGGTGTGCCACAGCATCTGATTGTTCTGATGTGCAACCTATGCTTCAGACAAGAGGCCACAGTTAGAACAGATATGGAGGAACAGAATGGTTTCCAATTAGCAAAGGTATCTGACAAGGATGTATTTTATCTCCCTATCTTTTCAATCTATGTACAGAAGATACCATAGAGAAAACTGGATTAGATTCAGATGAAGTTGGAATGAAAATTTGTGGAAGGAACATTAATAATTTGAGATATGCAAATGACACCGCATTACTGGCAGACAATAGTGAAGACTTGAACAATTTCAGCATCAGTGAATTTCAGCTTGTCCTTACTTTCAGCCTCCTCTAAAACTTTTCCTTTTCATTCCCATTTACCCTTGGACTGACTCTGTTCTAGTGCGGCCTTTCAAGAGCATAGAGAATGGCACACTGAACTATTGTTCAACTCCTCAGTACAGTTTCTCCACAGGATTAGCCCTCTGACTCAGTTTGCAGACTTGATTCTGTAGACATTCATCCTGAGTCAAAGTTTGGTTCTATTTCAGCATCAAAGTCTGTACCAATCCCCTATCACCAGGATTTGAATCTGTGGAGCCATGACAACATCTAATCAGAAAGAATGTTAGAATGCTGAATAGGAAGGGGCAAAATGGAGAGTGAATTGACAAGGCCAACAGTTCTTCATGGGTAGGGAAGACCTGACCAATGAGGGGATCAGTGGGTTTTGAAGTCTGGTTCAAATAGAGCAGACTGATTATTTAACTAAGGCTACTAAGGGAAAGTGATTTTAATCAATAGTAAGTTGATCTTCTGAGAGAAGTAGACAGGATGTAGCTGTATTGCTGTGATTGTGGGATCTGGCCAATTTGAAGGACAGATGAATTTGGAGCTGTCATATGTTGGTTGATTAAAACAGTTGTCAGGGTTGAAAATGTATTTAAACTCTGAAGGGATTTGGGTTTTCTTGTATTTAAATCCACTTGTAACTGTAACTATAAAAAAGAAAAGATTTGTCTTAGCTGAAAGCTGTGAAGCTTCATTGCTGCAGTAATATTCAAAAAGCACTTGCTTCTAAACTCAAGCCTTAAATCCATCTAAGAAAGTAAACAAATAAATCCATTTGTTCTTTTATAATCCTGCTTCCAGTGCCTCAGTCATGTTTACAAAAATTTATCATTCCTCACAATAATAAACTCACTTAGTATGGATCAGGCTACATTGATGGGGATTTCTGTCATTAATAACTCCCAAGATAAACAGGTTGTCACATGTTGGTCCTTTATGTTGCTGCACTGCAATGGGTCATAGATCTGGACCCTGAAGGTCAGTTCAAATATGATGGGGGGCTTGGCTTACTGTCCTTGAAAATAAGTCATATATCTCAATTATGCTGCTACCTGATCCCAACCTGTTTCATGCTCATACCTGGGAATTTTGATATTGCAAGAATTCATGTCTTCCATATTGTTTCTGTAAGTTCCTGGCCCACATATTAACAGTGCAACCCTAAGAAGAGTTACTCCTTTCTAATCTGGTCGACTCTAGATTCAAGTACTCTTGAAGTTTGCCTGTAGTTTTTTCTTCTGTTCCTACCATATTAAAAAGGCATAACACAGCCAAAGTATTTCATAATACAGCTACATATCCACAGAGAACTATACATAGCAGAGTGTTCCATTCATATGCACTATCAATCATGTGTATTAAGACATGTTTGCAAGGACTACATATTATATTTTTAGCATGTTCACTTCAGGAACATAATTAAGATGTAAGGTCTAAAGTCTTCCTAAGACTTTAGGACAGGAAAATGATCAATGCCCTTAACAAGGCAACACATTATTGAGTTAACATGGCTGATGAAAACTCTGGACTCTATGAAATGCTGTCTTTGGAAAACATTACATCACCTGCAATAATTATATTAAAAAGTGTCTCATGAGAACAAAGAATAGAATGAACTGGAAGAACCGAGGCACTGGCAAAGTGAAAGCAGAGACAAATATATATGAATGTATAACAAGAGGGGGCTTTGTTGAACAAGCAATAGTGTGCATAATTAAATATTGATTATTTAATGTTACTGAGAGGAAAGTTATGCCAGCATTTTATACTTTTCACCATATAAAAACAGGTTGGTAATGATCTAATTCTGTAGATTACCGATCCCTGTAACAATTCTCTTTTAGTCATCCAGCAATGTAATGAACACAGATATGTGTTTTCCTAGGTGGGTTGTTAATTCAGCTTACAACAGGCCTTGCCAAATCTGCTCTTTCCCTAAGCAAGGCTTTGACTCATCTTTCCCTATTTGAGTTCCGACCTCAGGCTTACTTTTAATTCCAGTATGAATTCAGTCTCTGGACTTGTACCTCCCTGGTTCAAGAAGGCTGTCCTACTCTTCTACTTTTAAAATACTAGATTTCCTTTTCAGCTGAATGATGATTGGCTCCCATTTTTAAAAAAAAAATGTGCTGGGTATGATGATGTTACTGGTTCTGGTTCATCAGTGGGATGTACAGGCTGATTCTTCTTCTGCAGACACACAAATCTAAGAAAGAAGATGGTGTGTCTAGCTAAAACACAGTGATAATGCTATCCTAAGCAGAGTTACACCTTTCTAGTCCCATTGTCTTCATTGGCCTTCAGATATTGTCAGAAAAATTCTAGAGTTCTGTGAATACAACAATTAGAAGGGTGTAACTCTTTTTAGGACTATAGTGTGAGGTTGCAGTTCTGAGCACACTTGTTTGGGAGTAAGCCACACTGAACAAAACAGGACTTACTTCTGAGCAGATCTTAGGACTGCTCCCTCAGTGTATTCCCATGGTGGTCTCTCTAATGCCCACTGGTAGGTCTTTTAAAAACATTTAATCTGAAAAAGTCCTATTTTTATTGGTACGTTGAGATAATGCAGCAGAACCATACTGTGCAAACTCTAATCAAGTACATTGATATAGTGAGTGCCTTTCATATGACTGAATTAAATCAGTTATGATATTATGCCCTCTTGCTCATACACCAGAGGCAATGCACAGGAATCCTAAATTTTGCACTGTAGGGATATACTCAATAACCGACTTCAGTTCTCTTGAATTTAACAACATGGTATTAGCCTTACAACACACATATATTCCTTAAAAAGATTTGTGTTTTCAGGCTTGTATCAGCAAGAATATGGAAGATTCCCAGTGTGAGCACCAACAATCTTTTAAAATGAAGACTTCCAAGATTAGTTAATACTTGGTATAAAATTGAAAGAAGGCCAAGTAAAATCCACAAAACTTACCCTAAAGGTTCTCCATCACAGCATGTCTCTGGCAAGCTGCTTATTCAATTTCTTTAGGGTTGAAAATCCAATTTCAGGCTAAAATATTTTCCCCTAAGTGAGAAGCCTATTCTCAGAATCATTATGGAGATAAATATGGGGGCTCTTCAGTCCTCCTTGAGTCACAGAAAAAGATACAAAAGAGGAAAAGGTAGCTTCAGTAACTGCTTCTCCCCATAAGACCCCCTGAATTTTTTGTTTGAAATTGAAGTTGACATCCATGTCTTGTACATCCTTATTTGAGCTAGAAACAACTGAATTCCTCCCCACCAAGAAAGAAAAAATGGAGTTATCACCCTCATGTGATGGACTTGAAGCAGGCTGGCAGCGTTCTATCTGGATTGAGGCGGGGGAGGAAATGGTTCTCAGAAAACTGACAGTGTTGATTTAAAAACAGGTTAAAGAGAAGATGAGCCAGCAAGCAACCTTGATGTATTCCTCTGATGGCAGGAAAAGATCAATACACACGGTTGTTGTTTTATACCTAACCTTTGCCCTATTAACGATGTAAAGAAATTAAAGTATACAAAAAGTAATGTGCTTCTCTCAAAGCCCATGGCCTTGGATTTGGCTTGAGCTCTTGGAACAGACTGAAAGCTCTACAAATGTCATAAAATGTACCTGCAAATAGCATGAACAAAACCTCATTGGCCACTTCCAGGAAAAGCAACTTGTGAAAAGGTTTATTTGAAGCAGAGAAGGAATCCATCACATTGCCCATGTGCAACTCCTCTCCTTCAGCTGCTTTTCCCTCTGCTGAGTCTCAGATGTGTGTCTGCATGGATAAACAGATTCTGGGAGAAGGAAAAGTATCTTGTGGGGTGCAGGGAAAAGACAGTGCTTGGAAAAATGCCCTCTTACCTATTGTTTCTCTGCTCCAAGCTGCACTTGCTTGTTTTCTAGCTCAAAGATTATGGTGATTTATCTATGATATTCTGGCAGTCTTCAGCAGGGGGAAAGTGTGTCCTGCAGAGGTAACTGGACAGACATTTGCTGCTTTGGTTCTTACTATGTGCAAGGATCCCCCTCCCCATACACCTGTGGATAAATTGACAGGAGGAAGAGTGAAAATGCAATTTGCTTCAAATTTTCCCAGCTCTGGCATGTTGCCACTGAAAACAGCTGAGCTATTCAGTTTTGTTGCACATGCAGTAGACACGATTTGTTCACTTGCATCACAGTTCATTTATTTCAGTACTCAGTACATACATTTATAGTGTACATAGTGTGATATAGTGGTTAGAGTATCTGGGATACCCAAGATCAGATGCCCCAAATGCTCCCAGGACAGCATTTCAGGGTGCAATTTATGCTGTAGTAGGAGGGGAAAGAAAGTTGTATTCCACAGGGTGAAATCCTTATACCTGTAGAAATGTTCTCTTGGATCCAAGCCATGATCTCCAATATATGGCAGTCAGATGGGCTGAAGGGAAGATTGCAGTGAGCATAAGCCCAAATTGCTCCCCACTCATCCAGAGAAACAATGTATCTAGCAGATGTTTTTGTAGATGCCATAATGCCAAAGCCAGCATTAAAGAGGAAAAGGGTTGATTCAGATTATCACAGCGACTGACATTGACAGACGAAATACCAGCATCAATCACAGTCGGGATAAAATGTTTGCTGAGCAGCAGATGCCTCTTGCTTGCTGGGGATGACACACAACAGTGTGGGAGAGGGGACAGGCTGCAAAGTAAAAGGAATTCTGGCTGTGAGAGTATAAAACACATTTTACTGAACAACTGCTCTGCTGCCTTGATATTTCATTTTTGTTGTTGCATTGGCTCCATCGCTTTAGTAACCGATAGGCTAATGTACTTGCTGTGCAGTCAGAACACACCAGGAGTTCAGCAAAAGTTTACATTCCTCACAACAAGAAGTGTTCAGCAGCCCACAAAACCAACCAGTGTTCCATAAACTGTAACAAAACATAATTTTCCAGACCAAAGCACTCTCACAGCTTATTCTCTTCAGGCAAAAGATGTACTTCAGGTTCAAACTCCGACTTATGCTGGAGAACTGTAGGGGTGAGGGCAGGAAAAACATGCTAAGCTACTTTTAAACAGCTGGCTAGTATATTTTCTTGGGGCTTGAAAGTGAACCAAGAAAATAAGGTCAACACATATGGTAAATACCTATACATTCTAGTGATATGGAATGGGAGCCTTCTAGCCAGGGACTATGCAGGAACTCACAATAGGTTTATTTTGTACAATGTTACTATAGAACACCTGTAAGGAAGGATGCTGCCCATTAACTGGGTCTTAAGGTTCTCAGAGATGACAGGCTATTGTAGCCTGTGACTTTCTAGTTATAATAATTAATGGAAATGTGTATTCAGATTGTAACTAATCAAAATCTTATATGAATATTATCATGCTTGTTAATCTTAGAGGGGTAACTAATGTCAGTGAAAATAGTTTCAGAGGGCAGCCATGTCTGTCTGCGGAAGGACCGCTATATTTGAGTCCAGTAGCACCTTAAAGACCCAGAAGACTTTCAGAGTAGATGCTTTTTAGAGTCAAAGCTCCCTTCATCAGACAGTCAAAGGGAACTTTGACTCTTAAAAGCTTATACCCTCAAAAATCTTTTTGGTCTGTAAGGTGCTACTGGATTCAAATCTAGGTAATCGCAATGAATTTCTGTCTGACTTTTGGCAAGAGGCTGAAAAGGCCACATTTAAGCATTATTTTTGGTGTGCCATGATGTCTGAAACTGTACTCTACTTTCGTTTTCCATTTCCTGATCTCATATTTAACAGCCCATTTCCCTGGGGTGGTGAGGAGAGACTGTCTCAGCATATGTGTGTTTGACATGGACTTTTGTCAACTCTTTCCACTTTTGCACCAAACAGAATCATTCCACTGGGCATGAACAGAACCAGTATTTTCCCCAATGATCCTACTTGTGGAAAGGCTTTCTTGAGAGAGAATTTTGCCTGAGCTGCAGTACAGATTCTAAGCAGGAAGAATACCCCCTCATCACCAGTGCTAGGCAGCACACCTAGCATTATAGGCACAGGGTTTCCCCCCACAGTAAAGAATAAGCATACACAAGTGAGACTAGTGAGAAAGAAAGAGCATCTCTCTAAGAGGGGCTACTAATCTAGCTAAGAAGGGCTACTAAGAGATCTCATGGTCGAGATCTCTTCTTCAATTGCAATTATAACAAGCAGTGTGGGAGAACCCAATACACATGAAATTTCCCATTCACATGTAAAGCAGGAGTATATTCTTCTACATAAAAGCAACATGTGCAGATGAAGGGAGGCAGAGCTTGCTAGGAATGGGCATGAACCAGGAAAATGTGGTTCAGGTCATGGTTCATGATGTGCCCCATTTGCAAACCACCGGCCATCAAGAATTTTTAGCCACCTCACAAATTGGTTTGGTTTATGAGGCTCATGAGGCAGTAGACTGTGCCCCTCTTGAGTACTAGAGACACCAGACTCACAGGTTATCTCTGGCTGACTTGTCCTCCAATTTTGGTGAGGATTGGATTTATGGGTTCTGAGTTATGCCCCCCCAAGAAGGTGTCCCCAGGAAAGGGCTTGGGGAATCCAGAAAACACTTTCTTGGGGGTACCTTCTTTGGGGGGCCATAACTTGGACCCCATAAATCCAATCCTCACCAAACTTGGAAGGCAGGTATAGGACAGGTATAGGACAGTCAGCCAGAAATCCCCTGTGAGTTTGATGTCTCTAGCTTGCACAGATTCATTCTATATGTTCCTGAACCTCCTGAACTTGTGCCTGCCAAACTGACCAAGGTCCAGGAGTGTATAGAATGGATCCTGTGCAATCTAGAGACATCAAAGTCACAGGGGATCTCCCCCTGATGCTCTTCTACATGGTCTCCAAGTTGTTGCTTTGAAATTCTGTACTTCATTTTGATTGAACAGAGACAGTTTGTCTGGAAATGTCTCTACTCACGAACTGTAAATATATAACCGATAAACAGCAGTAATAAAGACTATTGGAAAACAAGCACTGCACTCAAACGCAAACAAAACACTTATGTGAATATAACTACTGATATATTATAACATGTCATATCATTATCACTCTTATTTTACAAGAAGCAATGAAACTTGTTAACAGAAGCTAATAAAGCCAAAAGTATAAATAACATAGCTGAATCCAGCTCAATTCCAATCCAACGAAGACTCCGGATTGTATCTTCGTTTCGATTAATCTTTGTCAGAAGACTTGAAAATAGAAAGCACATTAATAAACAATTACACACTTACAAGGGAGACTCCAAGCACTTCAGTCCCTAATGGTCACTTCCCTTGTGGAAGATGGGTTGTTTGCCCATTGGTTTGGAAAACTAAGAGGATTACAATACCCAACAATAACTTTGTATATGATCTGAACTTTGTTTCAACATGTTCAACACGACGTGTAGTGTATTTATTAAGATGTTCTTGTGGTCTTTTGTATGTCGGGAATACTTCTAGAAGTGTTCGCACTCGCATTATTGAACATAGGTGTTGCATCAGAAATGCACGCTTAGAATCACCTTTGGTACAACACTTTCTGAGTCAGCAACATGATCCGAATGATTTTAGGTTTGTCATCCTAGAAGTCCTTAAATGCCGCTCCTATATTGCCATGGACATCCGGAAAAGGCTTTTACAAAGGGAGGCCTTTTGGATTTTTCGTTTAAACACTCTCCAGCCACATGGGCTAAACCAGTCTCTTGACTTAAGCTGCTTTTTATAAAAACATTAGGAAATATATTTACAACTTTGCCTTTTAGGGTTGTCCCCCTCCAATAATTGCCAGGCTCAGTGAGCTGCTATATTAACCACTCCTTTTAGGCTTTCCTTAAGGCATACTGACCATATGAGAGTAGTTCCATGGTAGGAGCAGTAGCCCGTCCTTACTCATTTTGTATTGTCAATGGTAAGCAGTCTTCATCCAGCTTCTGGGCAGAATATGGCAAATTTTGCAATGTATTATGTGTTTTCTGACTCACTGTTTTTTGGTATTTTGTTCTCTTAAAATGATAGGATGAAGCAATTTCTGCTCAGTGAATATGTAATATTTATTCTCATGGAGTTTCTTCACCTTAGTGAATCTGGTGAAATTTACATGTAGTATTCTATGAATCTAATATAAGGTATGCCTGTAAATTCATATAATTTTTGTAATTTTTGTTTCATATTTTTGTAAGTGTGTAATTGTTTATTAATGTGCTTTCTATTTTCAAGTCTTCTGACAAAGATTAATCGAAACGAAGATACAATCCGGAGTCTTCGTTGGATTGGAATTGAGCTGGATTCAGCTATGTTATTTATACTTTTGGCTTTATTATCCTCTACTCACGAACTAGCATGAACTTCCACAAACAGCTTGAAATTTCATGGAAAGTTCATGCTGAGTGATCTGCCAAGAACTTGACTTTGCGAAGCATGAACCGGCCATAATTTGTCATGAACTTTCATTCATAAGCCAGTTTGTGCCCATCCCTAGAGCCTGCTTTCCCCCCTTCTTCTCTTATGTGATGATCATTAGGCTATTTCATATAGTTTGATACAGGCAATGAAACAACCCAAGGCAGGATTCTTAACAGAAAATTTTATTCTTCTGTTCTTACAGCCTCTCCTCTACTTTCTCCTCCATCTTTCTTTTCTTCTTCTACATTTTCCTCACCTCCTCTTTATTAGCCTAGTCTGCCTGGCAACAGGCTACAGTTTCCCTAACAGGACAAACATCTGAACATCTACTATTAAATAAACTACAGCTATTAAAACCCAACACTGTTGTAAACATTTTGATTAGCAGCTGAGAATTTTAATTGTCTAAATAGCAATGACTCCTGACCTTGATAGCCCAGGCTAGCATGATCTCATCAGATCTCAGAGACTTGAAAACCCTATGCGGTTGCCATAAATTGGCTGCAATGGCATTTTCCACCACCGCATAGACCATAGAGCAAGGATGTATTTCCTACAATCAATAGGTATATCAATGTCTATTAGCCACAAAGACTAATGGGAACCTCCACAACCAGAGTTGGTAGACCTCTGAATGTCAGTTCTAAGAGCTGCCCTCTTCTTGGTCCTCTACGATATCAGTTTGGCTACTGTGTAAAACAGGATACTGGACTAATCTGATCCATTAGGAACATTTTTGTTCCTATATTCCCTGATCATTTGGGGAAAAGATCCCTTGGGTGAGGAACAGAATCTCTGAGAATTTCATCTCAGTTGTTTGAGAAACACGTATTTCCCATTGAAACAAATGGGAACATCATCTGGAAAATGTCATATTAAAGTATGTCATAATAATATTAATTTTTAAAAAAGTTTCATAAACAAGACAAACATAATCTGACCCTGAATAATTTTTTTTGTGCACATCTTTAGCATATAATCCACAGGTACATTCTTTCTGCACACTGGTTTACAGGGGTTAAAATAAATAATAAGTCTCCTTCTTTTAAAAACTTTTACTTATTTTCCAAAAGCTCCCATCAATACTAAGCTTGATTTGAACAAAAATAAGGTGGGTATTTACTGGACTTTAATGACATGGGAGAAAGCAAGATAATACTTTTATGGAATTGTGTAGATGATTATGGGAAACATTACTCATACATAGGCAGAAGGCAGCATTTTAGGAGCATAGAATAAAACCACTAAAGTATTATAAATGCAGTTCTACAACACATGATTCTCCTCTAGGCAAACAGTAACATTTTGGCATCAGCCTCAGAACAGTATCAATTATGCACATGTGAATTATGTACGTATAATGCAACCCTAAACAGAATTGCACCATTCTAAACCCAGTGAAGTTACAATGCAATCCTATGCATGTTTACTCAGAAGTGAGTCCCATTTTATTCAGTGGGGCTTACTCCCAGATAATAGAGCTTACTTTTAGGACTACATCCCTGGTTACCAAAGCAACAACCTAAGATACATGCCTTTTGAGCTTAAATTCTGCTGTCTCTGTTGAGTTTTTCTTGTAAGCAGACTACAGATTCTTACTACAACAAACCTATGGAAGTTACTGGGTAGAACAATTTTTACTAGCCATTTGGAACTTCTCTCCAAGGATTCTGAAGAGTACTGGACTCCGGAGACCAGGAATGGTGAAATCATGAAGCCTTTATTGAGTGATTCAGCATGTCCAGTAGATGGTCAGATCAAGCATGCTTCCAGGGCTCCAGGGCCCTCATTATATGATGGCCAGAGCCACACCTCCGGTCGCACCCAAAAGACCTGATAGGGGCTTAACATATGCACATGTTTGTCATAGGTTCCCTGGAGGGGCCTTTGATCGCATTGGCTCCCCAGGGAGAACCTAGGTTCCACATTGGTGGAGGCTTAGAATCTGGATGTCTATTGTTCCTCCAGATTCTAGCTCCCCTCTTTGCCTGACCATGTGCTCTGGCCATGTGGCGGGCACCATTACCAGGGAGCACATGGCAGGCTGGTTGCTACACAGAACATACTACATTACAGATTCCCACCACACACTATTTTGGTTGTAGAAAACAAGAAGCCATTAAAAATCTGTTTTCCCACCCTTGGAATTTGATCTGTCCTTGTTATTTGTGGTGCTTTAGCAGCATGTTATCACCCTCTACTAGGAGAGGAGCTGCAGCTGTCAACCCCATTTCTTTTCAACATTTCAGTGTGCTTGATTTGTGGGATCAGGTTTTACTAGAAGCAGAAAATCATTGTTGAATCCACACAGCTTTCTTCTTCATGTCAGGCCTCTACTCTCATCTAGTGCTACTCTTCCATCATTTTTTTTAGTAAGGGTTGTGTTTAAATATGAGCTTTCCTTGCTAAGCATTGCCACTCATTCTTCTGCAAAACAGCATGCCACAGCTGCAGAACTACTTCTGCAATACATCATGATTATTCTCAGTTTTATTTATACATGGCTGTAATTTTCCACTCATTAATACAACTATTTTATTTATGTACTTGTTGCTTTTTCTGCACAGGTTGGGAATGTAAAAGCAATGCACAGAGCACAAATAAAAAGAAAGCAATAGCATAAAAGCAGACTAAAAGCAAAACAGGAAAGCAGGAAAGAAACACATTACAGCAAATCCAACCAGCACTAGGTAGGAAGTGTTTTCAGAAATCTTAAACTGACAATAGTGAGCAGACAGAAGGGGCAGACGTATTTGGTAGAAGGTTCCAGGTATTTGGTAGAAGATTCCAGAGGCCGCCACTGAAGGCTGTCCACATCTGGCTCTTGCCACACTTAAGCAAATGCAGAACAGATTTTGTAATGAATTTCAGTTATTGAGGAGATAACTGAGGAGTGACAGTTATTTCCTCCCTTTCATTAGAACAAGGTGACTTTAACCTACCCAACTTCATCCATTTCTTGTAGCAATGCTACAAGATTCAATGGATTGTTCAATGGATTGTTCAAATTCTCTAGCCCCATATAGGCATTCAGAATGCTGACAAGAGGAGGTTTATACCTGCTGGTCCTACCCCTGCATGTCCAGATGAATAGCTGTAACAAGGGCAAGGCAAGCTGCCTTGGGTATTACAAAGCTGCGAGATGCAGGGAAAATGTATAAAATGTGTATCTGGTATCCCAAGCCACCATGCCATTAGGAAAAGGGCACATTTCTAGAAATTTAAATTAAATCAACCAAGCAGGGACAACTGATCCATTAGGACAAAGGGAGTGTGCGCCACCATGCTCAGTCCCTTGCTGCTTGCTCTCTTTACAGTATCTGTAGTACAACAAAAGCATTGCTGAATCCAGGGATCACAGGTAGGGGTGTGCATTTGACTCTATCTGAGCTGAAAAAATAGCCAGAAAATACCTTATCTGTATTTATTGGCTATTCTTTTAGCGGGACATAGAGGGGGTTGTATTTTCAGCTATTAAGCATCGCCAATCCTGGGTAATCTTGAAAAAATTCAGGATAGCCACAGTTAAACAGCATTTAACGAGAGTGCACTCCTGTTAAACGCTGTTCTGGGTGAAGCTGCAGCTTTACGGATGCTTTTAAAGGGACCGTGACACCTTTAAATGCCTTTGGCTCCTTTATAGCATATGGGGACCATTATAGCCAGTGATCCTCAAAGGCTATAATGGGGACTCTATCCAGGGGTATGCAGGGGTCTGGGGGCTGTTTTTTGAGGTAGAAGCACCAAATTTTCAGTGTCGTTTCTGGTACCTCTACCTCTACCACTGGTGCCTCAAAGGACCCCTCCAAGTTTCAAAAAGATTGGACCAAGGGGTCCAATTCTATGGGCCCCCAAAGAAGGTGCCCCCATCCTCCATTATTTCTAAAGGAGGGGAAAAACAGCAAAAAAGCATGGTCTGAGATCAAACCAGAGAGTCTCTGCAGTAAAAACTGAAGGAGGGGGGGCATTTTTGCAGAACCAGTGCCACTATGGCAATGCCAGCTCAACAAATCCAAGTAAGGTGGGTTCCAAGCCCAGCATAGCCAGTGCATGTACAGAGTGCCGAGCAGTACCAGGGCATGGTACTAGTGTCCGGCAAAAACCTGGTGCTTTCCCTTCAATGCTTTCTTTTTTTCCTCCATTGAAAACAGTGGAGGATGGAGGTACCTTCTTTGGACACTGTAAATGCACTGGTTCTGCTGGGCTCTCTGTACATGTGCTGACTGTGTTCCTTTGTTGCTTGGAATCTGAATACTTCTCAATGATACTTATCACCCATGTTCTTCTTACACTTATTAGGTGTAGCTTGTGTAGCATTTGGAAGCCATCAGTGGCTCAACTACAATAAATTAACTGTTCATAGCTAAATATTTTTAATATGCCATTAAACAAAAGAGAAAATACAAAAGATAAACATAAAATTTAAAAAATTGTCCCTTTGGCATTTCTACAAAATTGACTTGAAGTATTCCATGAAGAACTAAGAGGAAGGAAATTTGACAGGCTATAGCAAAAGAAAAGCCAACTATTACACCAAGGAATAAGGTGTTAAATAGCTGTTTTTAAAAAATGCAGCAAAATATCAGTAGATTTCTGGGGTTGTTTCTTGTTTACAGAAAAAAAACCCTGTAAGTGGCTGTACTTTGTGACATGGTTTACTAATGTCACAGCAATGTCCTAAAAGAACAATTTTGTACTTCCACTTTTGTATGCATTCTTCCAAAGAAAGTGCAACTGAGGTGAAAATTCAGCCCATATGTCAGTAGCTAGGGAGGGCCATGGCTCATTGATACAACTGTATGCGTTGTATGTTCTGGTTTCCAGCTTCAAGTCTCCAGAAATCTTTAATAGGTATTAGGTGATGTGAAAGACTTCTGTTGAAACTCTGGGAAACCACTACCCTGATAGATCACTTGTTGGACTCACTATAAGGCAGCTTCACATGGTTCCCTTTTCAAGGCATACTACTACAGAAAGGATAAAAGTGGTATCCATCATACATCTTATATAAAATCTCATTTATCAGCATCATGCATCATGGAATCAAAAACAAAACTGTATTCATGAATGTCACAAGATTTTCTAACAGATCTATAGTATGCACATACCTACCTAGAAAGTTTACTGAGAGAAAAGACATTTTCATCAGTATAGTCACTGGATTAACTCTGATTTAGGGCTGCCAAGTCCCCCGGTAGGGCGGGGGAAACACCGATTTTAAATACTCAAAGTTGGCCACCGGGGGGACAAAATGGCTGCCTTAAAAGGGAAATGTCTGCAGAGAGCCTGCCCTGCAGTAAAAAGCCTCACCAGACATTTCCCCTTTAAGAAGTCAGCAAGAGAGCTTCCACAGCAAGAGAGGTCCGCCCAGAGATTAAGGAGGGACTGAAGGAGCTGCTTTTGCATGTGGCTGGCAACGTTGCTGTAGTAAGTTTCTCTTCCAGCTCTTTTCCTTCTCTCTCCCTCTTTCTTTTTTCTGTCTGTCTGTCTGTCTGTCTCTCTCTCTCTGTCCCCATCCAGCAGAGGTCTATCAGTGGCTATTATAGCCACAAGGTCTAAATGGAACCCTTTGTCTGGGGCAGTGAGGCTCTGAATTCTTGGTGCTTGGGGGTAACAGTGGGAGGGCTTCTGGAGTTCTGGCCCCGCTGCTGGACCTCCTGAGGGCACCTGGTATTTTTGGCCACTGTTGTGACACAGAGTGTTGTACTGGATGGGCTGTACTGGATGGGCTGATCCACTGTGGCTTCTCTCCTGTTCTTATGATATGAAAATCATATTTAGCACTTGTGTAGCACTTAGTGCTTCATATTCTGCCGAGATGAGGAAGGATTCAGTAGGGCTGTTGCTCAGTAATAGAGCATCTGCTTGACATGCAGGAGGTATCAGCTTCTTCAGCTAAAAAAGGATCAGGTAATAGGTGACATTAAAGATCTCAGCCTGAGATCCTGGAGAGCCACTACCAGTCTGAGTAGTCAATACTGACCTTGATGGACCAATGGCCTGATTCAGTATTAGGAAACTTCATGAGTTCATGTGTCAGCATGTGGAAGCAACATCACAGGATGTGACATCACAAAATGATGTCACTTCCTTTCTCCTGGCTCCACCCCCAAAGTCCCCAGATATTTCCCAAGTTGGACTTGGCAGCCCTACTCTGATTCATCATTCCCTGCCAGTGCTTGAAACTGGGTGTCTGGCAGATCTCTCTGTCCCACTTCTCCTTCAAGTATGATTACTTTTATCTACACTCTCTGGTTTCCTGCTTCCTCTTCCTATTTCATCTGTTTCAGGCCTCATCTGTACTTGCCCGGCTGGCTCCTGTGAGCAACTTTCCTGCTTTACTTCCAGGCTTAATTAACCCTATGGCCTATTGCTACCCAATTCATGTATTTGTAACAACTTCTCTTGGGATATGAGGATGGGTCCATGAAATTCCCTTGGTGTTTATGTACCAAATGTATATTTGGTTTGGGAGGTGGGGCATTAATGTGATTGAAACATGTTTCCCATAAATAGATGAAAATGAGCTAATATTATATTCATAACAGAAATTCAGTCTTAGAGCACCTTGGTTTTTTATCCTCATTTTAAGTTTATTCGTAAAATGATGTTGTTTAGAAATGCAAGTCATATCCCCCTAGTGTATATTCAATAAGAAGTGTTTGTTACAGAGTTATTTTCTAGAGATAAGAGAGAATGAATTCTGAGGAAAAGTTCTAAATCAGCTTCATGTCTGTAAAAGCAATAAAAATTGTAAGCCCTTTCCTATTCTGCCTTGAATAATTTTTGGCAGATTACATAAGAACAGCCCTGTTGGATCAGACCAGTGGTCCATCTAGTCCAGCATCCTGTCTCACACAGTGGTGCACCTGTTCATCTGGAGAGCCAACAACAGGGAGCAGAGGCCAAGGCCTTCTACCAGTTGTGCCTCCCAACACTGGTATTCAAATGTTTATTTATTTAAAACATTTCTTTGCCTTTCCACCCAGATATGCCCCCAAGGCAGCAATAGGATTGCCAGGTCTTGATTGGAAAATACCTGGAGACTTTGGGGGTGGATCCAGAAGAGGATGGGGTTTGGGGAGAGGAAGGGCCTCAGCATGGTGCAATGCCATAGTCCACCCTTGAAAGCAGCCATTTTCTCCAGGGGAGCTGATCTCTGTCAACTGAAGATCAGTTGTAAAAGTGGGAGATCCCCAGGCCCAACCTGGAGACTGGCAATCCTTGGCAGCAAACATCAAAACATATAAACATTCCAACACTAAAACTGTTAGCTGAATTGCTTTAATTTAGTCTAGCAATTGGCAAATAACTGGGTTCTTAGCCAACTATACCAAGGTCCCGCCCCTTCCAGGAGTTCCCAGAAAATAGGCACTGAGACGGAGTGCTCCATTTAAATGATGTTAACTGCAAAATGTTCTCAAACATACAAAAACAGAATCACACACACAATCACACAAGGTCTAAGACAATCAGACAGAGAAATAGCACTTTTGCATGGGCAGGGAAACGTTAATTGGGAGATACGTTACCTGTCCTGGAGATTGGCTATCCGTTCCAAAAGAAGAATTGAGGGGTAGAAAGGAAAAATGGGGGACGTGTTCTGAACCTGCAGAAGCACGCTTGACTCTGGTTGCGAGTCCAGAGATCAAAGATGGAGGCAGGGTATTGGGATAGCAAGCTGGACGTAAGGGGAGTAAAAGCAGATAGGGGTTGTAGAGGCTCAAAAGACCGATTGCATGTATTGCAAGTTCTTTTATTAGGTGGTATAGGGGCGGGCAGCGCTAACCACATCCCACTAACACACCTACCAGGTAGTCTGTCCCTACAAACCCTACCATTGGTCAAAGTAAAAAGAGGAGGGGATGCAGAGGGGTGGTCAATATTGCAACTCTAGAGGCTAAACCGGAACTGACACCTGGGCAAGTCTGTGATGAGTCACTGAGCCATTCCATCGTTCTTTAATGGCCCTAGCCTGGCCAGTTGATGGGCGGACAATTAGTTGCCAGGCACCTTCACTTAGCATAATCCGTATTGGAATGTTGGAGGGGGATGGAGTTTGCCTAGCGAGAGGTGACAGGAGAACCCTTTTGCAATGGGGTTTTTGACTCTTTGTGTGAACTATGTCGGGTGCCTGCTTCCCGGAATGGACTGGAGCCTCTCACAGCAACGAAGAGTGCATGTAGTCCTTCAAAGCATAACATCCCAAAGTTCAGATTTATGAACATTAAAGTCCATAAGAGCACATGATGTGCCTTGCTAGGCAACAAAACTACATTGAAAATAAAATATATATTAAGTAATCCAGTAAAACATATAAAAACTCAAACCTCTGCCTGTGGAGGTTCTTTTTTGTCACCATGGCTAGTAGCCATTGATAGACCTATCCTCCATGGATATCTAATCTCTTTATGCCTGCATCTAGTCTATCTAATTTATGCCTAATCTATTTATTTAATCTATGCCTGCAGCCATCACTACATCCTCCAGCAGCAAATTCCACATTTTAATCGGTCATTGAGTAAAGAAGTATTTCCTTCTGACCATCAATTTCATTAGATGCCCTCAAATTCTAATATTTTGGGAGAGGGAGAAAAAGTTCTCACTGTCCACTATCCCTGTCCTGTGCATAATTTTATAACCCCCTCTCATATTTCTCTCTTAGTTGCCTCTTTTGTAACTGAAAAGTTCCAGACTCTTCAGCCTTTCCTCATAGGACTGTAGCTCTCTCACCCAAACATCCCTCTAGCCAAGCTGAAGACAAGAGTCCCCACTTATAGACAATTAAACAATCAGGGCCCAGTATCTCTGCCCATAACCCTTCAGTTGGGGAGTTCATTCCCCTAATCTTTTCAAGCTTGTGGGTGCTTTCATGGTGGCTGGTGGATACAGTTACAAAGTGGCTGCCTCTGATGTTGGAGCTAACTACAAGAAGAAGGAGAAGGAGGAGATTGGATTTATACCCCACCCTTCACTTGTAGTCTCAGAGTGGTTTACAAACTCCTTTCTCTTCCCCTCCCCACAACAGACACCCTGTGAGGTAGGTAGGGCTGAGAGAGTTCTGAGACAACTGTCCTTAAGAGAACAGCTGGTACAGAGCTATGGCTTGCTCAAGGTCGTCCAGCAGGTGCAAGTGGAGGATTAGAGAATCAAACCCGGTCTGTGCACTTAACCACTACACCAAACGGGCTATCAGGGAGTGATGTTATGCATAACTCTAAGGGTAACTCCTCAACTTTTCAGGCAGAAGCTTTGCTTAACAGGATACCTTTTAAAATGAACATATTGGTTAAAAATACTTACTGCATACACACACAGTACTGCAGCAAAGATCCTTGTGCTGTGGTGGCAGCTGTTGCTGACGCAACCTTTAAAGAATCTGCACAGCTCATCAAACTTCCAGTGACCAATCACAAGTCTTGCTGGGCAAACTACCTGGCCCCACCCACCTGCCCCCATTCACATTTTAAAAACACTTGGCAGGAGCCAGGAAAGGTGTGGGTAGGTGCCATGGAACCAATGGGCACCATGTTAGGGACTCCTACCCTAATGTTCTCTAGCTTATTTGACTATATGCCCTCTTTGGCTATACAATCCCTCCCTGTCCTGAGCTTCTGTGAATGGATGACCATATCCCATTCCCCATTCTACCATGCTTTTGAAACACCTGCTATATCTAAATTGTCATTTAGCAGCAATTATTCAAGCTGCCTCATTTTGTCTTGGAGGCTTCTAGAATTGGCATGTAGACATCTATAACCCATTTCCCTTTCCCAACAACCTTCACCTGTCCTTGGACCATTTGTCTCCACACATGGCCCTCCTTTGCCATTCTACTCTCACTCCCAATTTCTATTGTGCTCCTACATTACCTTGAATGTTTATGATGCTGT
This sequence comes from Lepidodactylus listeri, assembly GCA_029233225.1. Taxonomy (NCBI): domain Eukaryota; kingdom Metazoa; phylum Chordata; class Lepidosauria; order Squamata; family Gekkonidae; genus Lepidodactylus; species Lepidodactylus listeri. The sequence continues at coordinate 48,925,042 of JARCFY010000005.1, read as the reverse complement.
TCCTTTGGACTGACTTGTCCTGAACCCAAGACTCCCAAGCTCCTCTTCGATTTCCCCCAGAATTAGTTTAAAAGCTGCTTTGCCACTTTTTTGATATTAAGGGCCAGTAGTATGATTCCCTTTTGGAAGCCCATCTTTTTTGAACAGCTGTGGCATGTTCCAGAAAGTTCCCCAGTGCCTAAAAGATCTAAGCCCTTCCTCCTGGCACCACTTTCTCATCTACACATTGAGACTGCTAAGCAGTGCCTGTCTAGTTGCCCTTCACATGGAACTGGTAGCAATTCTGAGAATGCTGCCTTTGAGGTCCTGGCCTTTAACTTTCTCCCTAGTAAGCTATTTTTTCCCTCCAAGACTACATGACTACATTTCCTAAAGTCATTAATGCCAATGTAAACTGGGACTATGGACTCCTCTCCAGCACTACCTATTAACCTATCTAAACAATATGTGATGTCTGCAATCTTCACACCAGGCAGGCATGTCACCATGCAGTCAAAACAGCTGTCACAAACCCCATTCTATATTCCTAACAATCAAATCACCCACCACCAGAAGCACATCTCCCCCTAACTCCAGAGGGGTATCCTTGGTTTAAGAGGATATTGGTCTGTCGACTGAGGAAGGGGTCACATCTAAGGAACCATGTCCCTCCTCCTCAACCTGACACTATCCAACCTTGAAACTCAATCTCCGCAACAGCAGAAGAGCTGACAAAACAGGATGTTATAGCTGGTCCCTGAAGGTCTCATCTACATACCTGTTTCAAACTCAGCTTTGCCAGGTCCGCAGACCTAACCAGAAGGAAACAAACCTGTTCCCTGAGAGCCAAAAGCTCTGTGAATTGAGCACGTAGCTTCATAACTGGTTTGGGAGTGGTTCCAAAGAAAACTGAAGTACCTAACTGAAATACAGTATTAAGGATTATAGGTTGCAAGATGTGATGTTTTGTACTGCTTATTTGTTTTCTGTTTCAATTGTCTTTGTTTGTTATTTTTTGTAGTATGTTTTGTGTTTGTGTATTTGTTGGATGTACTAAATACAACTTGTGTTTTAGAGTTGAAATAGGGTTACACAGATTTTCCTGGCTGGAAGGATAATGTAGTTTGGTGCTGGGCTAGTTTGGTGTAGTAGTTAAGTACATGAACTCTAATCTGGGAGAGCTGGGTTTGATTCCCCACTCCTCCACTTGCAGCTGTTGGATGACCTTGGGCAAGCCATACTTCTGTCACAGCTGGTCACTCAAGGACAGCCCTGGAAAGAGCTCTCTCAGCCCCACCTACCTCACAGGGTGTCTGTTGTACGGAGGGGAAGGGAAAGGAGTTTGTAGGCTGCTCTAAGATGCCAAAGAAGGGCAGGGTATAAATCCAATCTCTTCTTCTAGTATACTTCCCTCTTTGCTGAGGTGTTGAATGTCCTTTTCCAGGAAACTCAGACTACAGGGGTTGTTTCTTGCTCACTCTCAAACTCCCAAATTCAGTTCCCTGTTAGAAAGCACTGGATTCAAGCCCTGAAAGCCCCCAAGAAACCCATGTGCCTTCTTACTGAGTCTGACCTCGAATGAACTCTGAGTTATATCTGTGAACGGTGGTTCCACCTCTGGAGTTAGACAATAGCAGTCAGCTGACTCACCTCACTCTATTTAGGATTGTATTATAAAACTTTCATTTTGCTTATAACTATTGCATTCTGAAATCCTACAATAAATATTCACACATTATTACATATTGTCACCCAAGAAGTATAGAGAACTGATCAATCTTTTTAATGTCCATTTAGACCATTCATGTACGTTAGACAGTATTTGAATTTGACTGACAGATGTTCTCCTTGACCTCAGGCCCTGTTACATAAGAAGTGCTAGAAAAGTACTCACATGCTCTCTCAGAAGACCAGAGAGCCTTGAGCTACTTGGAGCTTTTGAGGCTCCAAGCCATAATAAAATGTATGGCACATGATGCACATAAGTTGCAAAACTAAACAAACATCAAAAAATTAATGTATCTAAATCTAAACTTATGAACTTAAGGTTAAAGTCTGATGGGCCTCCTTAATTCCCATTGGCCCTGAATACTTATTAACTACAGCTGCCAAGACTGACCCTGGGACACATGCAAACTATGATCTCTGCTAGGAATTTTTGGTTTGTCATGCCCCTCAAAATAATTAAAAAATCAAAACGTATATGCCTCCAGAAAAAGCACTTTCCTCTTTTATAGCAGCAGTGCTTTTTTGTAGAAAAAGCCCAGCAGGAACTCATTAGCATAGTAGGCCACACCCAACAGCAGAAACTCATTAGCATATTAGGCCACACACCTGACAGCGCAACTCCCTCCCAGGATTGGCTTCCCCAGGTGCCCCGTGGCTTGCAGGGCACATGGGGAACCCAAGGGAAGGAAGGCAGTTTCTGGATCGGCTTCCCCAGGCTGAGGGAGCCCGCGGAGGGGAGGCAGTTTAAACTGCCTTCCCTCCCTGGATCGGCTTGGCTTCCTCAGGCACCCTGTGGCTTGTGAGGTGCCTGGGGAACTTGGGGGGGGGGGAGACTGTATGTGTGGCCAACTCAGAAGCCAGCTGGAACTCCGTTCCTGTGCGTTCCTGCCCAGAAATAGCCCTGTATAGCAGTATGGTATCCCCTACTAGATTATATCTCACAGAATGTTGATTCATTTAATTTTTTGTCACCTTTTGATATATTAAGAATGTAAATGTAAGAAAACCCTTTTTGAGTCGGATGCAGATTAGTGACTTCAACCCCAATGTAGCTTGTTTTGATCAGTAGACTTGAAAGTTTTGTACTATTCATTTTGTTTAAAATGTAATTTGTTAAAGTTCAATAAAAAGTTTAAAAAAAAAACAACAACGCATATGCCTGAGTCCTGATTTGAGTCCAGTAGCACCTTAATGACCTACAACATTTCCAAGGTATAAACTTGGATCTTTTGCAGTTCTGCAGGGCCTGTAAGATGGAGCTCTTCCACCAGGCTTTCAATTAGGAGCCACCCACCCTAGCACTACAAACTACCACTATTAACATTTGTGGCCATGGGTTGGAGATTGAGCCAAACCATCCAGGGAGGCCGGTGGATCGCTGAGTTGGGAATTTTGGATGCTGCTTCATATACTATGCCATCTTAATTTAATGGACTGATCACCACTGTGAGCGCTTTAACTGTAAATTGTATGACTGCTTTAAATGGTTTTAAATGTTTTATGTGAACTTGGTACATTGTGCCGAGCAATGTGAGCCGCCCTGAGCCTGGTTGCGGGGAGGGCGGGATACAAATGTAACAAATAAATAAATAAACTTTCAAGACTCAAAAACCCCTTCATTGGATACAACAGTCCTGTTATCTCATCAGCTACAACACTGTGATTTAATCTAAGCATACACTTCTACAACTGAGTAGGTGCAATTCTGGAAAAATTCAAAGAGAAAGTTGCAAAGGGGATTCTGGTGTTCAGTTGTCTAAATTGTTCCTATTATCCATAGGCTTTGATAAAAATTGTTTTATAGAAGGTTCTCAAACACTTCTGGTTAATTGGATTATCATTACTACAAATCTATTATTGCTTTTATTTATAGTTAATTATAGCCACTCTATCTGAGACCTACAGTTGTCTAGCAAATTGTACAGTTCACCTTGACCTTGGGAACACCCACATGTGTTCAGCAAGCAGTTGATCTCTAAGGGTAAACCTTTCCTGCAACAGATATCCTGACTCTATTGCAAGAGGAATTATGATAAAAGAAGCTATATACATCTCTTGGGGGGGGGGGGGGAGATTCACCATCACTGATGTCAGACCTATGTCAATAACTCCAAGTAAAGGCAGGAATGTGACCTTTTCCCTCTTGTTTTATAATTTCCATTTCAAAAAAGCAATGAGCCATGTCGGATCAAAGTGAAATTGCATACTACCGTGTACGGAAGCTTTTTTTGCTCTTTTTCGGTGGTCAAAGTCATGTAACCTAATGACCCTTGAATAGGAAATAAATCCTTAAGGTATCCCCAGCCTTGAACCAAACTTTATATTTACATAATAATGACTAAAGGGAAGGAGCGGGATTTGATGTGCAGTCTTATCTCTAAGCTTATTACCCAGTTGATGAAATTGCAGTAAATTAATAATAATTTTAGTTGATTAACAGATGAATTTAAATCTATACCAGCTTAAATTTGAATATACACTAATTCTTCAGGGGGGATGTTCTTTTAAAAAATCATGCCCACGCACTGGAGTTAGCATGTGCCATTTTAAAAGAGGTGTTTTGATTTCTCTTATACATGGCAAAACAACTGGAGGTGATAAATCCCTACAAGCCTGCATCAAATCTCTTTTGTGGTAGAATGCATGCATTTTGGAGACAGCTGAATTTTGCTGTAACATTACACAGAACCCCAGCTCAAGAACACGAGCACAACCAACAGGATCTAAAACCAGTTTGGAAGAGCTTAGGACAGCAATACCTCATACCATTATAAATTAGAGCTACACCAGTGTATCTAGAGCTATGCCAGCACAGTACCAGTATGACACCAGCAGGCATCTGAGTGCGCTGCTCATAGGGTTGCCAGCTGTCTTGTTCTGGCCTGTTTTGTAGCCCCAATGCAAGCTGCTTAACTGACTGTTGTTAGACTAGCTACATGTATCGTAGGCATGCAGTCAGAGAGGCAGCTCTACCCGTGATTCTCCTGTCTGCCACTACAGCTTTCTAAGGCACAGCAGAATTGCTAGACCTTGCCTGACCAAGACAGTTGGCAAGCTCATTCATGTGATACTTTCAGAACTACAGATGGCACAAACTTCACATCAGAAAGTTCCAGCTGGTGACTATATATTACTTAGGTGTAATGTCTAATGTAAACAATACAATTGGCTGCACATAAATGGACTCAGTAAAGGAAACCACAGCCCTCAGTTGGCACACCTGAGCAAGGCTGTTAACAAAAGATTGTTTGGGAGGTGATTAATTTATAGGGTCACCATAAGTCAGAAACAACTTGACGGGACTTAACATAAACACACTTTACCACAGCAATCATAATGAACAGCAAAAGAGAATGCAGCAGGCTGAACAAATGAGGAAAAAGCCAAGAAAACCTTAAAATATAGAGTTTTCTAGAGACATGGCAACCCCCAATTGAAAAAGCCCTCCACCACTTGCTTCACCTCAGATGTCAGGAAATTCAGAGGAGGTCCTCTAAGCCATGGCTCTCTGAATGGGCAGGTTCATATGGGAACAGGTATTCCTCAGAATATGCTAGAGGGACTCTAGGCTTTCATGACTAAAGCCTTATTAAATGATTCTGGAGATGGGAGTACACCAGGCATATCTCTATAGGTAGGACTTATTTGATCTTTTAAACTACAGGCCTATAATTAATGGCTCTATTAGTTCAGCCCCACCCCGCTTTTGATCTGTCCCCATCCTGTTATGCTTAATGCAGGACAGACTTATTCACTCCATTTTGTCAGTGCCTGAAAATTGTGCTTGGGGAGGGACACACACACACACAAAGACACACAGAGTCTTTATGTGAGAGGATCTTGCAGGTCTGTGAATGTATACATGAATTAAATAAAAGGAAGAAGACAGGTGTGTGAGGGTGTTTTACTCAGAGTGTCCACTGCTCACTTTAAAATTGGCAACTGGTGTTATAACATTTTCTAGGATAACAGAGTGTCCATGGCCAGTGCTAAAACAACTTCATCTCCAACTCTGCATAAATAATATGAGAGAGGGTAGGGGCTGGAATGGATTGTAAAATGTACATTCACCTTCTCCTTGTCAACAGTGGAATCTTCAATGGAGAGTTTTCTTGAGCGTATACAATATTATCACTAGTTTTCCTTTGTGTAAAAATGAAATATGAGTGGGAGGAGAATGAAGACATTCTGCCTTTTTGTCATTGTAGATGTATGCCTGTCAAACTGGGATGAGTATCTTCAATGGGTGTTATTATTTACTGTATTTAACATATTTTCATCCTGCTTTTATCCCCAATGGGAATCCAAGGCAGTTTACATAAAAAATCAACAAAAAAAATCAAAAACACAGTATAAAAAAAGAAGCAAAACACCTGGGCTAGGCTGGTATCCATTGGGATGATCTACCAGGCCATGACCTCAGAACCAAGGGCTTCAACCCCAAGGGCTCATGCTCCCAGCCGCACCCAAGCTTTTAGTACCTAGAACAGGACGAACACTCAGCCTAAATCTTACATGCTGGCATCCATCTTGGCACTACTCTTCCTTCTGTTACAGGATTGAGAGTCAGTGTTGTATCATGCTTACAGTATCAGATTAGGATTTGGGAGACCCAGTTTCAAATCCCACTTCTGCCTATGGAAACTTCCTGGGTGACCTTGGGCCAGTTACAAACTCCAGCCTAATCTACCTCACAGAAAAATATATGCATGAAAAAAATAATTGTAACACGTAACCATTCTACAAGATTTATATTAAGTTAACAAATTAACAATATATCTGTTTAAACATTTAACAATACAGGAGTGATATCAGAAACACACATACGTGGAATGCCAAATATATTACAACCATATTAATTAACATTGAATTAACATTAAAGATATAAAACTTATGATGAATTAGCATGAAGCATTAGACATAGCATATTTTTACATTAGGTATAACATAAACAGTTTTTATCATAATTTGTTGATTAGTTTGTATTTATAGGTTATGGTACTGAAGGATTTGTCTCTTCAAAGCAAAACCATCTCTTTATCCTCTGGGCAGCTTTGAGGGGTTTTTTTGTTTTGTTTTTGTTCCATGGCCTCAACTGCCCAAGTCTATTCCAAATAAAATAAATGGAAATTTCTACATGCTTCCTCTTATTAATTTATTTAGTTCTATGGAACATCACACAAGAATGTTTTTTAAAAATTCTTTTGATTGATGAAGCTAACCATTGACCAAGGTACCTTCATTTAAGAGGATGTCCTAAACTGTTGATGAAGCTAACCATTGACCAAGGTACCTTCATTTAAGAGGATGTCCTAAACTGTATTGTCCTCCAATGTGATTTATATTCTTCTACCTGGGAACTTTTGAGTCTTTACCACTCACCTGCCTATTAGCTATCATATTAGTCTGAAATTCTGGAAGTACTTAGTCCGTGATTTTTAGTTTCTTTTTGAGTTACCGTATGCTATCAAGTCTCCAAAGTCGTCCTGGGTTTCCATATCCTGTTGCCAGCTCCAGGCCAGATACTAACCTACCTCATAGGACTGTTGTGAGGATAAAATGAGAAAGAAGGAGAGCCATGTGAGCTGCTTTGAGTCCCCATTGGGGAAAAGGTGGGTATAAATGAAGTAAATGAAGTAAATGACTAGATGGGCCATTGGCCTGATCCAGCATTGGCTTCTCTTATGTTCTTAAATAAATAAATAGGTGAACTACAAGACTAAGACCACTATTACCTGCAAAAGACTTCTCTATTTCCTGTAGCTCTGATACTGAAGCACACTTTCTTTCTACAAATGTTTTTGGTATTTCCTAAATTCCTTCTTTGGAATTAACCAATAGCTATTTGGGATATGAGTAAATAGACACCACAATGGATCTGCATGTCTTATTCTCTGTATTTCTTGGTCTCATCCAAAATTTGACTTGAGCATTTTCCACAGCATAATAAACAATACCTTCTTCCACAGAAACAGAATAAGATCCACAACACTAATATATTATGTGCAACAAGGGACCACAGTTTCTCAGGGGGAGTTTAGGATTGGTTCAGAGAAGGGTCCATGCAAACAGTATAGAAGCCCTGTAGTTTCCATGGATCTTCTCTGAAACAATCCTGAGCTTCCCTGAGTAATTGGGGCTCCTTGTTGCATTTGTTCTCCAAAAAGCTGCAGTGGAATGGAAATCATTCCTTTCTTTACAAGAAGCTGAGCTAAGGAACACACCAACACCATTCATTTCTCTACTTTCCATTTCTCACTGTCTCAAACTGGAGGACCATCAAGGAATGCTTTTTAGACATACATAGATGCCGTGAGAATTTGGATACGCAGGCAGTAACTACAAATGTGTCCTGGCCTTGGAGAAGAGTGTACATGTTAATGGCTTTGGCTTAATGTTGAGCATGGGCTACTTGTGAGCAGGGCCACAGGTGGAAATGTTTCAGTATCAGCTGTTACAGGGAAGCCCCTCCAGCTAATCCTGAGGCAGCCATTGGGGACAAATCATTGGTGACAAATTCCAAGAGCTGAATGAGTTGTTGAGGTGTTTATCAAAGGCCAGGGCTGGGTGAACAAGCTATGCAGTAAAGTAAACTGGATAGTAGTGGGGTGTGTGTGTTTTGTTAGAAAGCAAGAGGGGTAATTAATCATAAAGACACAAGATATAAACCTCATTTGTCCAGGGGATGTTATGTATTTATCTGAGAAAAGATGTTGTTCTGAAAGACATGCTGTCAAACATGAGGACATTTCCTAATCTTTGAAGGGAAATAAAGGGAGCCACTTAAATCATCTTATCCAGAAAAGTGGGGTATAAACATTTAAATAAATGAAAGGATTGTAGCCAGGCAATTCCTTTCCATTGAAGTGGGGCGGCTGCTTTGAGTTGTGTGAGTTTCTACACTTGGGAATAAAACAATTTCTTTACAAGTTAGAAACATGGAGGGAGTGTCTCCTTAGGAGATGGAAGTGGTGGTGTATTCAGAAAGTGATAAGGAGATTCAGAGACAATGACACTGGTGCAACTGACTTTAGCACTATTTCAGGTCTGTATACCTGCTCAGAATTTTATGTACGATGCTGACAAGATCACATTTTAAGCTTACAACCTCTGCTTTGCCCCCCCCCCCCCATGTTTGTATCATCCAGCCTGACAAAGAGTTCTGGTGAACTTTCAGGCTTGTATATGGCTTTGTGTCACTTGGGTTGTGCCCCCCCCCCAAGGTATTTCATTGATTCCCCCCCTTGTTTTTTGGATTTTATGTGAATGTGTTTGCCCACAATGTCTTTCTTCCACAATGTTATCTTACTTTCTCATTGTTCCCTTTCAACCCAACAATTTCAGCTGTTTTATTTGGATGATCCAAGTGTGTCTTGCATTAACTAATTTGTTCAAGATGCATAGCCATCTGTAGCAGTACAAAAGAGTAAGAGTCAAGGAGATCAAATCAGTCAATCCTAAAAGAAATCAAACCTGACTGTTCCCTGGAAGGACAAATACTGAAGCTGAAGCTCAAATATTTTGGCCACCAAATGAGAAGGAAGCACTCACTGGAGAAGACCCTGATGCTGGGATGCTCTTAATATGATGCTTTTAATATGGGCCATGGGCAGTGCAAGACCCTATGTGGCTCCAGATTGCAGCTGAGTGGGGCTTCCTGTGTTAATGAGTGGCCGCTCATGCATACAGCTTAGAGGGAACACTGGCTAAATGACAATGAGTGTGAATCTGATAAAGCTGTCAAGGAAGCACAGCATCATGTTCCTTCCTGCTCTGAGTTTAATTTCTAAAATGAGAGATCACCCTAGATGCCAAATGTTTGACATGTAAGTCCTAAGTACCCCTAAGTTCAAGACCAAACATATGAGGGCTGGCTATATATATTCGTGAAAACTTAAAGTGGGGTGGAGGAGGAGGAAAGTGCCATCAAGTCACAGCCAAGTCATAGTGACCCTGTAGGGTTTTTGAGGCAAGAGATGTTCAGAGGTGGTTTGCCATTGCCTGACTCTGCCTAGCAACCCTGAACTTCCTTGGTGGTCTCCCATCCAAATACTAACCAGGGCTTACCCTGCATAGTTTCCATGATTCAACAAGAGTGGGCTAGCTTGGACTATCCAGGTCAAGGCAAATCTAATGTGTTATGTGTTAAATGCCTTTTCCCTCAATGCAGACTGTAGTCTAAAGTAGAAAAAGACAGATAGGATACTGATCTGTAGGCTTGCTGGAACTCTTGCAAAGAACATTTGTTGGGTCCAGCTAGAGTCCATATTTAGGTCACTTAACACAATTGGATGTGCCTTTATTGTTAAGTGATCCTGAATAATCACTGTTGGGAAATTAAAAACATGAGGCAGGTGAGAAAAATCGGAGGGACCCCCCCACCCCCAGAAAAGCTGAGCATATGAGGCTGAATTAAAAACAAGTTGTGATCAGAGTTCACATTTAATTGCATATGCAAACTCTACACAAACAGTAGCTAAAGCATATTCATATCTCCCCATGTGAGCTTTCACTTATGGAACTCAACTGATGCAATGTTGTTGCTTAGCTGAATCAGTTCACTTATTCCACTGTGAACCATAATGGACTGACTTGACAAATCTCATACAGATGGTGATGCAGTCCCAGGCAGGAAGCTGTGTATGAGCCAGGTGCATGCATATATGTAAGCTATACACACATGATCTGCCCAGTTTTCACAATCCTTCCCCATCAAACCAGGCGAAAGGCAATGGAAATCGGTTATTCACACGTGTACACCTAACTCGAGTGTAACAAATCATGGAGACCATCGTTGTCTGGACCAGTCCAAGTCCGAGTTACCGACATGCCCGTATCCTGCTTCTGCGCTCTCTGGGCATACTGGGAAACTCACTCTTTTCTCTCAGAGCCGGAAGAAAGAGTTCGAAATATTCCCCGAATCCAGTTGCCCGGGTGTCAGATGCTGGGGGGAAGGTCTAGCAACGCGCATCTCCATCCACACCTTCCTGCGGGGGCTGTCCGCGCGGTTCCGAGTGGAGCAGACCGGCGAGCCTCCTTCCAGCGGGCATCCTTCTCCCCCCCCGCCCCCCGCCGCCCCTTTCCTCATGAATATTCCCGTTTCTCCTCCCAGTGACGTCGCAGCAGTCCCGCGGTGAAAGCCGGCGAGCTGCTCTGGTCCTGGCAGTAAAGCCTGTGAGTGACTGAGCGGCAGTAATAATAATAATAGCCGCAGACGCCGCGTCGCGGCTGCTTCTGCTTCTGCTCCTGCCCTCTCTCCTCTCCCCGCGCTGTTGCGAGGCAAAGCGGTCTGAGGGAGCGCAGCCCGACGGGTTGAGGAAGGACTCGGCTGTGGTCGGCGAAAAACAGCCCCCTCCTACTAAAGCACGTCCCGGTGCCCTGCAAGGATGAAACCGTGTCGGGAGTGGGCGCTGCTCCTGCTGGGGGTCGGCAGTCTCCTCGCCGCCAAAGGTAGGGCAAGTCTCTCCCCCCCCCCCCCCCCCCAATCCCTAGCCGGGAAGGGACCCGGGCGTGGGCTGCGCAGGTGTGAGGGACGCCGCCTGCTTCGCTGGGCTCGAGAGCGGAAGGGGCCCTTCTGAGGGCGCCAAAGGGAGAGGAGGCGGTTTTGTTGTGTCTGGCGGGCTTGGGCGTTGTGTGGTGTGTGTGAGGAGGAGACGCCGCGGTGCCCGATACAGAGCTCTGCCAGGAGTGTTTGTTTGGCTTCGCTTTCTGAGGGCATCGGCCCCCTGTGCGCCCAGGGCAGGTGTCCTCCGGGATGCCCCCGCCCAACGGCGGGAGGGGGGAGCGGGAGGAGGAAGGGGGCTCCTTCGCTGGCAGCGAGCCAGAGGGGGAAACAGAGGCACGGAAAGTTTGAGGCGTCTCGAGGGAGGCGGCTGGAGTTCTGAGGCAGGAGACGCGCGCGCGACGCTGCCGGGAGCGGGCTGTTTCGCGTCGGCGAAGGTTAAGCGTCGCGAGCGCAGCTCCCCGCGGAGACAAATGCTCTGGCCCTCGCTTTCGGCGGCTTAACTAGATTACTTTGCCGAGCTCAGGGCAGGCAGCGGCTGCGAATTCGCGCCCGGGGGAGATTGAAGGAAACGATTAGGAAGCGACAGCGGGGCAACATGTGTGCTTGCCTTTTTGAGATCAATCGATACCGGGAGTCTTTTGCAGGGACACCATGGCCAGACCCCAGGCAAGGGGAAACTCTGAGCGCGTGGGGAAGCCGGCCCGCCTACAGACGCATGACACAAGAGTAACTTGTTGCTTCCTTTCTAACTCCGCACAAACACCTTTTAGGGACCCGAGACAAATAAAGGGTAGATTCGCGTTTAACTTTTGCGGGGATCGTCCACACAGTTTGGAAGTTCACATTTTGGGCTTCACAGTGGTACTTCGCTCAAGAAACCTATTGAGGTATTTCGTATAAATCTTATTGGGAGTTGTTTCCAAAGGAACAATAAACAAAGGAGAATAAACTGGGCAGCTAAGGAATAATAGTCTCAGTAGCATTTTAAAAAAAAAGCCCCACTGGTTATCAGTAGTCCCTCTATGATGAAACACACTGTTCATTATTTTGATTATATGCTCTAGCAACTTCTGCTTGAGGCAACCAGTTTTTCTGTAGAGCAGCTGCTGTTTAGACCTGTGTGGTTTGATTTGGCTCTTAACAATTAATTGTTTTCTCTTTCTTAGACCTTTCCGTATTATCTTACACAAGGATACCAAGGGTACAATTCTAAGCAGAAGTTGCAACAGCTTTTACTGTTTGACTACTATGAGAATTGTCCTGAATCCTTGTTTAAAAAATTAATAGTCAGGTTTGGAGATTGAGAGTTGTATTTTATCACTATTTGTATAAATACAAGATGCTAACTTGATCACAGTTTGTTTCATGGGAATTAGAAGTGTTAAGCCTTGAGAACTAGCCACAGTATAAATCATTTGACTGCAAGGCACAAAGGAACAGGAGACAAATAAAAAGGTCATTAGTATGTCAAGTTGTTTCAGACTTTCTGGAAATGTGTGCAGTTTGATTGCAATGTTGATCAGCGTGAGACCAAGGGTATACTGAAGTTTTGATACTGCTAGGTAATTATCCCATTTGCCACCTCTGAAATAATTGTTCTACAGCATACTGTTTTAGCACATACTTGTTTGTTGTTATTCATGGTATTTAGAAAGTGTTGTACCTTAAACAGGGTGGTACATCTGAATTCTTTCAAGAGTTCCACATTCTACTTTACCACTGGAGGGCTGCAAAGTGCATTCTTAGGTTTTAACCGTTTTACATGATGTTTAATGCTTGGTATGAAAAGACATCTTCAACATTATCGGAAGAGGAGAGATTGATGTCAGCAAAAATGTTAAAGCTTCATTCTGATATAAAACATTTAAATATTTCTTTTCAGGTGGTGACCTTTACTTTTTCTTATGCATGACTTTTTGTTTCTGTCAATATGTAAGAAAAAAGCTATGCATAAGAATTTTGCATTTTTTTTCCTGTTCCTTTGTAAGAGGTGGCAGTGCTTTGATTTTTTTAAAAAAAGTTAGCAATAAACAGCTGAAATTCACTATGATTTGTACTTACTAAAGTCCCAGGATTTCATTGGAATTTGCTTCTGTGTGATTTGTTTGGGATTATGTTATAAATCTGTCTGGAGGCTTGAAGCATGATGGTCTGGTTTGACATTTTTGTACATACTTTATGTGGGTCTAACCAAAGACAGTAGCTAAAAAATCTGGTGCTGAGTTTGTTTATATTTCCTGCTCTTGATTCAACTGTGTTCTTGGATCCTGAAGATACTGCTTTTTTCAGTAGGAGATAAGGAGCAACTCCTTTATGGTCTTCCTTCATTGGCTGTTAAAAAGAATTGCCTAGTAGAGCCACAGTAAAGATTCTGTGCAAAGGCAGGCATGGACATAAAGCGTCATAAACCTGCAAGGGAGTATAATTTTGGCATTATGTCTCTGAACTGGGCTTTGTATGTTCTGTCTTTATATAGTGCCAGCAATGTACATGGCATTTCAGAAACTTATTCCTGCCTATCTCAGTTCTACCCTATCCCTCCCATCCCAATAAATCTGTATTTATGATCCTTGACATTGGGATAATTGTGAAAACTTCTGCAGAAGGTCACTAATCTAAAATTGTTATGGTTGACATTCCTAGCTGTTATCAGTGGCAAATGCTTAAGAATGGGCATTGAACGTGTTAAGAAGATCTTGATAGTATCAGACAAAATATAGATGCTATGTTTTATTCATATGATACCCACAAATCACTGGTTAGTTTATGAATGCATGTGTGTTCAGTATAGTAAAATCCATTGAGTGTCTTGTGCATATTCAAAAGCTGCAATGTACAACTGTTAATACTGGAAATTATTTGAGTAAAGGAACTATAGGTTCTTATGCTGCTTCTAATGTGGATTTCCCCCCCAAATCAACTGATATAAATTATTGTAGTGTATTCCTACTCATAAAAGTGTTGACAACGTTGATGTATGTAAATGATGGAGAATTCTGAAAAGTGAAGTTGCTGCATTTGATGGCATGCATTTGAAAACAGAGGGGAACCCAGCGCTGGACAGAATTTTTACATAGGAAATTCTTAGAATACTTTTTTATGTTTTGTAGCAGAGATATGTGACCTTGCACCAGGAGTCTGATTCTCTGCTTTGTACAGTATGCACCTCCCCCCAAAACCCAGAACCTCCTGTTGGGAGCTGAAAAACATTAGAGAACACCTGATACGATGTGTCAGAATCCAAGGCAGTTTACAATATTTTGTACCAGAAGCTGAAGAAAACATTTACCTTAGATCAGTTCTTTTATACCATGCTCTTGTTCTCTCTTAGTGCATAATTCAAGGTTGCTTGGATGGTAACCTCAATTTTGCCTCATTTGCCCAAAAGAGAGTCTTTCTTGTCCTAAGAAGATTATTTTAAGAAAATAGATAAATATAGTTAGCCCTGCATAGAGGTGATCTGAAATGGCTACCCTTAATGACAAAATGCCCTTCATGTTCTGAGTATGATATGTATTGGGAAAGTTACATGTTTTGTGGGAAACTGATTGGAAATTCTGTGTCAAATAGGTGTCTACTAAACTGGAGGTTATGCAATTTATAATGAAGTATAATCCTTGTAATGAGATTTGGCTTAGCTAAAAAGCAGCCACTGACTCCCACCCCTGCTAGATTTTGACTTGTGGGTTTTTTTTGCTAAAGTGATTTTATAATCCCTGTCATGAAAATTGTCAGAATAACAGCACGAACACAAGTTCAACCATGTTTGTTTAGGTGAGATAGCAATGGGACTTTGCTGAAGAATATTAATTCTTGCACTAGTAAAAACCTTTCTTAAACCCTGTTTGGATTTTGCATATAAAAGGTGACTGAAATAGATGTCCAATTTTGACATCTGTTTTGGATCTGTTGTCCAAGAGTAGGTTTAAATAGTGTAATGCTGTTGTGGAGCCCTAAATCAGAAAAAAGTCTTCCCAGGGCAGTAGGAACCAGTAGTTTGGATACCAAGGTGCTTTTTCTTGAGTAGAAGATTTTCTGCTCCTACAAGGAATTATCTGTGATTTCTTTCTACAGATAGTCTATTCAAGCTGTAGCCTTCTTTATGGCACCCTACTCTATTGCCTAAAATACTCCATACCTCAGAAGCAAGGGTCATACAGAGGATGGGGGAGGTGAGAAAGATCTACTTCATGCATAGACTTAGACTCATGGTTCTTTGGCTCCTGCTCCATTCTCTTAAAAATCCCAGGAGCATTACTGGACATGACTCTACAGCTCACCCAACAACAGTAAAGTCATACTGGATATTAGATAAAAGAGGTGATGGTTAGAGAAGGAACTCAGCAGATGAGACAAAACAAGATATGATACAAGGCAAGATAGGATTTTACAAACATGGATGGATGAGTTTGGCAAATGTATGTGCGTATGTTGTATACTATCAAGTCACAACCCACTCCCATCTCAGGAGGGTTGTTGTTGAAGACCTGTTCAAATGTAGAGTGACTGAACATGTGGTCTTAGAGAAACTTGATACACCTGAGAAGTACATAGGACTTTTTTTTTTGGACTACTGTGCTGTTGAGATTCTGCCCTCATTCATTTTCTCTTTTATAGCTTTCCCTATGTATGACATAAATAAGGTGGTTACAGTTGTAACTTAGTTGAGTACAACGTGTATGTAAAGTGCCATCAAGCTGCAGTGATCCCAGCCAAGGGGCTTTCAAGGCGAGTGAGAAGCAGAGGTTGTTTGCCATTGCCTTCCTCTGCAGAGCCTTCCTTGGTGGCCTCTTTCCCAAGTACTGACCCTCCTAAGCTTCCGAGATCTGCTGAGATTGGGCTATACCATGTTGCCTTTCCTCCCCATGTATAATATGCACTTCACAATATATGTAATTGTCTCACAGTGGTCAAATATCAACAATCATATATCTTTTCCAACTTTTCAGGAGGTAAGGGGGGAAAAGCAGAATGAAGAAATAGAATAGTTTCAACTGAAAAATTATCATTCCACTCTGTATTTAGAACAAGCTGTGGTTCTACTGGCTCTGTTTTTGCTTCTCCACAAGCAGAAAGTGTACTGCAGCTCCCATTTACTGTTAGGATTCCCATTCCCCAGGCGGGGGCGGGGGATAGAGGCAGTACCGCGTGATGTCATCGTGTCGGGGAGGTCGCCATGTAACATCACTGTTTGGGGGTGGAAGCCTGCCCCACTCCCTCCCACCCCCCATTGGCGTATTGTGGAGACCTGGCAACCCTGTTTACTGTGCCACTCATAAGCTGTGTCTCCAGTAAGCGCAGATACAGATGAAAGTTGTATTTGTGGTAAAGCAGTCATATAGCCAGTTTCTCAAAGCAATGTCATTGTTTGGTCAGGTAAATAAGATCACACACCTGACACTTGCCTTGATTTTAACTTGATTTGCATGAGTTTGTTCCCAGTTTGGAAAAAAAGATGTAGATTTGTAGAGGAGCTGAAAAAACCAGGACATAAACCAGAACAGCAGGATGGCTCAATCCGTAGGTACTGGTAAGTGTATATAGAATGTAGAGTGATAATTAGTATTTTGGGGGCAGAAGATGGAGCTTCGCTTTCATCAAGAGAGTGGTAATGCACCCTAGTTCTCAAGGGGGATGAGTTAATTTTCCTTGATAAGGCCACAGATTGGGAGACTATATCCCAGTTTGCAGTTTAGACTAAAGGGAAGATGTGTGGGCTGGCCAGGAAATGCTGATGCTTTATGTACCACTTTGGTTTCTTTTCAGTGGCCGATTCCACACCAATGGTTTGCTCTCCATTTCCCCCGGGTCTAATTGGCCTGATTCTGTTGAGTTCTGCATTTGTTGCTTGCCCCGAATCTAGTGTCCCCTTCCCTCTCTTCCCCCTCCTTTTTTTGATGGGGGCGTGGTTGCATTACAGCGAAACCACCCATTTCGGGAAACAGACGTGCTTTGCTTTGTAATGCAATGGTTTGGGGAGGAGGTGAAGTGGAGACCGTTGCTGCCGGTGGTATTCAGCCCGCAACCCACAGCTGAGAGACTGGGAGAAAACATGCATCGCCTGATGGATTTTGTTTGTTTTCCAGTTCAGAGATCCTGGGCTTGAAAAAAAATCCTCTCCAGGCAGGCAGGTAGGCGAGGAAAGGCAGCAAAGCAATACCAAATCATGTCCTCCCCCCTCCCTCCTGGGTGTCTGCCACTAGCACCCACCACCAATTCTCTCCCCCCCCCATTTCTGGGTTAGCCCAGAGACAGCTTCTCATCTTCGTGGCTCCTTTCCATCCCTGGAATGGTGGGAGGGGGGAGAAATACAAAATTAGAACTTTAAACAGTGTGTACATTTGTGCGTTTAGTTCAAATTTGGATGCTTCAGCCGCCTCTCCTTCTCCCCTAACGTGTCACCTTTTGGGGGGTCCCTCAATTAAGACACAGTTAAGTCATTTCCTGAATGACTATTTTTCCTCTGTGTGTCTCCCCGCCTTCCTTTTGTTTCCCCCACAACCCCTTGAACGCTAATGAAATGATCTCACGCTTGCTTTCGGAGTAATGACCCAAATTAACAGAGAAAACACAGACCCTTCAAACCGCAGTACATTAATCATCCAATCATCCCCAGCAGGGCCCAGAACATTCAAAGTACATTTAAAAAGACATTTAAATGCTGGTCAATTATGGATCAGTGTTGTGTCATGGTTTTGTAATGCAATTGGGGGGGGGAACCCCGCTCGTGCCAGGACAGGAAAGGGAGGGGAAAGGGAGAGGAGAGGCGGGAAATGGGTGGGAAAGAAGCAGAGGGGCGTTAAAGGGGTGGAGCAAGAAACTCCAATTTGTGAGTTCCCCACTAGAATGCCCCGACTTCAACCCTGTGGCAAAAAAAGAAACTTGGAAATCCCTGAAATGAAAGATTTAGGGCAGGGGTGGCCAACCTGTGGCTCGGGAGCCACATGCGGCTCTTTCACACATATTTTGCGGCTCCTGGCAGGGCGGCTGGGGAAGCAAAGGGGAGGCATGCTTTTTCTCTCTTTCTCCCTTCCTTCCTTCCTTCCTTCCTTCCTTCCTTCCTTCCTTCCTTCCTTCCTTCCTTCCTCCCTCCCATCTATTTGCTTTCCTAGTTTCTCTCTCTCTCTTTCTTATAACTGGTTTTCCTCGTTTGTTTTTATTTTTGGCAGTCCCATTTAACGTTAATAAAAAGCAAATTTGCATATTTTTAAAAATAAAAACGTGTGTGTGATATTTGTTCCTGTCTTGCGGCTCTCAGACATCTCTATGTGGCTCTTACGTTTATTCTATGTGGCTCTTACGTTAAGCAAGGTTGGCCACCCCTGATCTAGGGGGAACAAGGATTAGATTTCAGCCAACTGCTGACCTGGGGCAACAAGTGGGGAACTGTTACTCTGCTGTGGATTTTATCGGGGGACGACATCAGGGCAACCATTGGTGCGGAATTGGCCAGTGTCACATGTATATACACCAACATTCAACCTTCAACTGAATGTTGAATGGTTGAAAACAAACAGCTGCATGTACTGGCTGCTTGATTGGCATGCTTGTACAACACTTAAAATTACCACACTTGAAAATAAATTATGTAATATGTATCTTTTTTTAAGATGGGAATTGTTTCTTTAAAAATCATAAACCATTTTCACAAAAGGTAGCTAAAAGTTCAACTGAGCATCACTATATTGACCATTACATAAATGGACACTACAAAAAGCACTTTCCAGCAGTTCTAAACAACATCTTATATATGCTTAATCTTCTATGCTGTCCTACAGTGCTTAAAAGTAATTCTTGTTATCTTCTATCAGTCACACCCATGTTGCTTGTTGCAATAATTACAGTACCAAATCTATTTTTCCTTTTTGGTATTTAAATGCTGAGAAGAGCTCCTTCCCAAAGGTAAGAAAATAATCTGTCAAATGCTGGGGTGGGGAGAACAGTGTCAGTTAAGGGAAGTAACTGCAATTGCGAAAGGATCCAATATACACCTTCAGTTCTGTAAAACTTTAGCCAGGCAGCTGACCAGGGATCTTGGATTTTGGGCATGCATTTATGCAGCACTGAAATAATCAGTATGAAGCTTCATTGCTTTCTAATTGCTGTTTAGGGCTCAAAATGTATAAATGTGAAAGTAAAGTTGCCAGGTTGGTGGGGGAGGGGGGATTCACCAGGAGAAAGAGGATTGCCCAGGTCACATTGCCAGCATTGTATGGGAAGTGATGTCATCACGCTTCAACATTGCTGTGATGTTCTGGTATTTGGGCAAAAAATGTATGGTAAACTCTTCAACCAGTTTTTTCCCAAATACCAGAGTGTCACCCAGGTGTCGCTGGTGTGGTGATGTCATTTCCTGTGCAATGCCATACATGTGGCCTGGGCCTTCCTCTTTCTCCTGGTAAGCCCCCTCCGCCGGCCAGCTGATCTGCAGTTGGGGGGCAGAGCTTGGTAGTGGAGGACCCTGCCTCCACTGGGGGATCTGGCAACTCTGTGTAAAAATGTATTTTTATGAAACTATTATATAGAATGAAGATGTATTTTCCTGCTTAGGGCTGGGGGAGGAGGGAAAGGAGAGGAAAGACCTTCTGGATTCTATTCAATGGATTTCTAAGCAGTGGAAATGCTTTCTAATTATTGATGGTCTTTGCATAATCCAAAAGACACACTTATATGCCAATTCAAAACTGCTGGTAATCATAGTGTGTTAATATAAAGGAATTGAGTGTTGTTATATTGAATTGATTTAATTTTAATTAAGTGCTGTTTCATTATCCTGTTACAGTCACTTTAATTCATGTTCTATGGAGTACAGTTACTTTAATATATGCAGTTGATTTTTTTCATAGATTTTTTTCTTTGCTCTTGCGAATTTGCACAGTTTACTACATGCTGAAAATGTGATTATGGGATTTTCCCACCTTCAGCTGACAAATCTATGAAGGCCCTGATTACTGTCTGGAATAGGGAGATGGGCCAGGCTGTTGATACAATGGACCCTAAGCACCCTTCCCCTAGATAGCACCAAGCAATCTCCCTGGTTCACTGGAGAACTGATGGTGATGAAATGGGAGGGACGATAGCTACCACTCTGCTGGTGGAAAATTTGCAGTGAGACTGATCAAATGCAACACAGAACCTATATTACAGCCTATTCTGTGGCAGCAGTGATGGCAAAAAGGCAATATTTCTTTTTCACCATTGTGTCTACATGTCCAGCTGAGCTGTTTTATATGGTTCTGGGACTTTTATATGATAGCCCCAAGGAACTGGACTCTGAGTATGTGATGGCCTGCTGTGATCAATTTATTACTTACTTTGCAGACAAAATTGCTCAGATCTGCTCTGGGTTAGATGCCAGTGTGGATGCATGTTCAGATGATGCTTCTTTGACATCTGCTTGACCAATTTGTATGGATACTTTTCAGCTTGTTGATCCCGAGGATGTAGACAAGATCCTTGGACAGCTGAGGCCCCACCACCTGTGTTCTCAATCCTTGTCCTTCCTGGATGATAAAAACCACAGAGAGGGGGCACTGAATGGGTCTGGGGAGTGGTAAATGCTTCCTTGAGACTGGGAGTTATGTCACCTGTACTCAAGGAGGCAGTGATCAGACCTCTTTTGGAGGGGGGATACCCTCTGTGTTGGAGAACTTCAGGCCAATCTACAGTCTTCCATCTTGGATAAGGTGCTACAGTAGGTGGTTACTTCTCAGCTCCAGGGGTTCTTGGAATTTTCTGGACCCATTTTAATCTGGCTTCAAGACAGGATTTGGAACAGACAGTTTGGATGCCTTGGTTGATGACTTCTATTAAGAACTAGGTAGGAGGAATGTAGCCCTGCTAGCTGTGCTGATTCTCTCAGTGGACTTTGATACTATCGACTATAGCTGCCTCTCAGTGCTAGGACTAAGGGGCACTATGTTACAGTGGTTCAAGTCCTATCTGGGGATTGGTCTCAGAATGTAGTGTTGGGGGATTCCTGATCTTCTCCAAGGCTGTTCTCTTGTGGGGCTCTGCAGGTCCCCATATTATCCCCCATGCTAAATATCTACATGAAGCTACTGGAAGAGGTCATTCGTAGTAGGGATGACCACAAACTGAACCATGGAACAAAATTCATCACAAATTTTGCTGTGTTTGTGGTTCATGAACTGAAGGTTGTGATGGGTCTACTACTATGAACTTCCACAAACTTACAAAGCTGTTCATTTCAGTTTTGTGGATACACAGAAAACTGGTTTAAGGGAACTCCAAGTCTTCAAGTCTTTCTGTTCCCATGAAAGCCACAAAAACAGCTGAGTGGCAGGAAGTCTCTCCTTCCCACACAGCTGTTTCAGGCTGTCTTGTGCAGTCCCTTTAAATGTTAAAGGAACTGCAGAAGACAGTCCAAAAACAGCTGAGCAGTGGGGCTGAGTGCCTCCCTGCCCTTCAGCTGTTTTCTGGGCTGTCCTTTAAAGTTTAAAGGGACTGTGCAAGACAGCCCAAAACAGCTGAGCAGTGAAAAGCAGGCTACTCCTCATCACTCAGCTGTTTTTCAGGCTTTCTGCAAACCTTGTTTAAAGGGACTTCCATGGGGTTTGCAGGGCCATTAACCATAAACCGGTTTGGTTTGCGAACTAACCTCCTTCTGTCTCGGATGGGGTTATACTTCTTTTGAAAAGTCAGGATTGCAGCTTAGGGTGCTGCTTGACACAGCAATTACCTTACAAAACCAGGTGGTTGCTGTCTCTCAGAGTGCATTTGCTCAGTTCAAGCACAATTCGAGGTGTTTGTTTTTCTCCTTAAAGCCCTACATGACTTGAGACCAGGATATCCAAAGGACCATCTTCTCCCATACATTAAATTATATCAGAAGGATAAGGAGAGAATGGTTGGAGGTGGAGTGGCTCTGTATGTCAGAGAGAGTATGTAGTCCAGTCCAGTAAGATTGAGAATGTAAGAGAAATAGATTCACTTGCAGAAATGCTATGGGTAGAAATAATGTGCCCAAAAGGGAGTTTAACTCTGGGAGTTTGTTATTGCCCACCAGACCAAAGGTTAGAGGATTATTTAAAAATAGCAAAAGAATTAAGGAAAGCTGAATGATGAAATAACTGCTAGATGAAATAACTGGGTCATAATAGGTGATTTTAACTACCCACACATTGCTGGGGTCATTGTGTGTTCAAGTCAGGAGAAAGAAACTGGGTTTCTAGATACTCTCAATGACTGTGCCATGAAGCAGATGTTCACAGAACATACCAGGGGAGAGGCTACCCTGGACTTGGTCCTATGTAGTGCCCAAGACCTGGTGAGAGATGTAAATGTGATCGCACCACTTGGGAACAGTGACCATAATGTTATTAAATTCAACATTTATGTAAATAGGGAGTTACCCAAAAAGACCAACACAACCACATTTAACTTTACAAGGGGTAACTTCTCTCAAATGAGGGGGCTTGTGAAGAAGAAACAAAGGAAAAGTAAGGAGGGTCAAATTCCTTCAGGAAGCTTGGAGACTATTTAAAACTACAATCCTAAAAGCTCAGATAAAATGTATACCACAGGTTAGGAAAGGTACAGATGCATATTTTAAAAAGATTTGCATAGTTAATGAGCAAAGTAATGGACGCAGTAAAAGGGTAGAAGGATTCCTTTAAGCAGTTGAAAGCTAGTCTGAATGAGATAAATAAAAGGGAGCATGGGCTGTGGTAAGTAAAATGCAAGCTGGTGATCAGACAGTCAAAAAGGGACTATCAGGAACATACTGCAAATAACATAAAGACCAATAATAAAAAAAATTATTCAAATACATTAGAAGCAGAAAACCAGCCAGGGAGGCAGTGGGGCCCTTGGATGATGAAGGTGTAAAAGGATCACTAAAGGATGCTAGGGAAATGGCAGAGGAGCTGAATGCATTTTTCTCTCCATCTTCACTGTGGGAGATGGGGGGTCCTTGCCCACTCCAGAACCAATTTTATGAGGGGTGTTGAAAGTCCTGAGTCAGGTGGTGAGAGAAGAGGTCCTATGACAGATGGACAGATTAAAAACTGACAAATCACCAGGCCTAGATGCCATACATCCAAGAGTTCTGAAAGAACTGAAATGTGAACTTGGGGATCTCCTGACAGAAATATGCTATCTATCATTAAAATCTGACCCCATTCCTGGGGACTGGAAGGTACCTATTGTAACCCCCATCTTTAAAAAACAGGTTCCAGAGGAGATCCAGGAAAGTACAGGCCAGTCAGTCTCAGCAGGGTATGACACTGAATCCACCATTTTTTAGGGAAACTGATCTCTGTCATCTGGAGAGTAGTTGTAATTCTGAGTGGTCCTTGTGTGCCATTGACTAGGGGCTGGGTCCACTCCTCTCCCCCCCCCCCCGCACTGCTGGCTTGGCCACTCTTCTCTGTCAGAATAAACTGTCAAAACGGCTGTCTCTCCTGATGATGATGCTTCTCCTGCTTGGCTCCTCCATGGCTGGCTGGATACTGAGGTGAGCCACTGGACATCAAACCATCCCCTTCTCCTCCTGCTGTGGGGCTCACTTCCCCCTCAGTGGCAACTTAGTTCTGTCAGTAAAAAGGTGGGGGGAGGCCCTTTCCAGGCCTACTTTGGCCTTTGTGGAGAACTCATTGGGGCCAGTCCAGATAAGGGTTGCTAGCTCTAGGCTGGGAAACTCCTGGAGATTTTGTGGTGGAGTCTATGGAAGCCAGGATTTGGGGAGGGGAGAGGCCTCAGCTGAACAGAATGCCATAAAGTCCACCCTCCAAAGCAGTTATTTTCTTCAGGGGGAGAGAGATCTGTTGTCTGGAGTTCAGTTGTGATACCAGGCAATCTTCAGGCTCCATCTGGAGGCTAGCAACCCTAGACCTGGCAGCACGCTCTGGGTGACTTGATGACACCTGACTGGCATGACTTAACTAGGCCTGGCTGCTTGCTCCTGTTCACCACCAGCAGCCTCCCAGGACAGCCACTGTGGTGTAGCAGTTAGCGCTTCAATGCAGGGTCTGCCAGACCCAGGTTCTTAGTGTGAAAGCTGAGTGGGTGATTTTGGACCAATCACAGACTTTCACCCTAACCTACCTCACACGGTTGTTGTGCAGGTCAAAAGGGAGAGACTGTACCTTTCCTAGGTAGAGACTGCAGGGAGGAAGGAGGAGATGGAAAGTTGAAGTAAGAGTGGCAGATGAAGGCAGGCTGATGGTTGATTGGGAAGGAGGTAGGGTTGCCAACTCCAGGTTGGGAAATTCCTGGAGATCTGAGGAGCAGAGCCTGGAGGGGGGGTTTGAGGAGGGGTGGGACCTCAGACAGGTACAATGTCATAGACCCCACCCTCCAAACCAGCCACTCCCTCCTGGTGAACCATTGTTGCCAATCTCCAGGTGAGGGCTGGAGATTGCTCAAAATTACAACTGCTCTTCAGGTAGCAGAGATCAGTTTCTCTGGAGAAAATGGTGGACTCTGTGTCATTATATCCTGCTGAGGTCGCCACAGCAAATTGATGCTGAGTGCCCAAGGCCAGGGCACTCTCCCAGAGCCTCTTTCTAGAGCCCGTTGTATTTATTTCCACAACAGGCCTTATTAGGGTTGCCAAGTCCAGGTAGGAAAATACCTGGGGATTTTGGGGATGGAGCCAGGAGAAGGCGGGGTTTGGGTAGGGGAGGGACCTCAGCATGGTACAATGCCATAGAGTCCACCCTTGAAAGCAGCCATTTTCTCCAGGGGAGCTGATCTCTGTCAGCTGGAGATCAGTTGTAAAAGTGGGAGATCCCCAGGCCCCACCTGGAGGCTGGCAACCCTAGGCCTTATTCCTAGCAGGGTTATAAAGTAAGACTGAGAATTCATCCACAAAGCCATCTGAGTCTGTGAGGACTACCTGAGATGGTTCTATTCCCTCATTCCTACACATACACACTGTTACAAACTCAGAAGTACAAAGGTGAACACTGAGGTCAGTTCTTCATCTCTTTATACTAGAATAAAATGTGCTGAATTAAATAATAGCACTGAAATGAATTTGGTGACATATTTTTTACCATCTGTATGCTGAGGTAAACAAGTGATCCATCTCACAGGCTTTTGTATAAACAAGTACAGTTTGCTTGTTAAAATGCTATAAAACACTTTTCTCTGTATTGTATTTCTGGTTCTAATAGTGAGATCTTACCAACTTCAGTTTAAGTGCATACTGTAATTTAAGTGCATACTGCCTGTTTTTATCCCAGACCAATGAATATAATTTAAGTGCAAGTACAAGTCTCTATGCAGTTGCAAGTGAACTGAGTAGAAACATGCTACACAACAAAATTAAGTAAACCCAAGTTAACATATATTAATTGAAGATTGTAGGGAGTGTGTCAGGGATTGGCTGTATAAGAGATATATACATGATGGCTAACAATACCAGTCATACATGTTTGAAGCACACTGTATATTTTTTAAGCCTACATGTTGAAAAAGCAATAAGAGAAGTTTTGTTTAAAACAAATATTCCATGTATATATTTCTAATTAAAAAAATGATCTGGGGAAAAATTATTGAGAGAGATACTACCTCTTTTCATTGTGTCAGCAAGACTCTGTGATGCTTTTTTGTTAAATGAAATGGTAGCTTCAAAATATATATAAGCAGAACAACTTAAGATGGCTTACAGAAAAGCTTGATTTAGTGTCCTCTACTGAGCTTTTCAGAAATACCGCCAGAGTTAAATATAGGGCAGAAGGCGGTGTTATTTATGAGGCAGCTGAATAGCAATCTTATTTAGAGTAGGGCTTTTAAAGAAGACAGACTTAACATAACCTAGCAACTGAAATTGAATAGCAACATACCTAACAGTGTTACCAATCTAAGGAAGAACAAATAAATTTTAAAGGTCTTTGTTACCATCCCCTAGTTTTTTCACTCTGTACTAAAATATAAAAGCATCTGTAAAACTAGCCTGACATACACATGGATGTTTATGGAAGTCTGTACTGTTTAAATTGTTTGTTAACGCTAATAGTGGAATACTGCCACATTAGGAATTATTTAGTATAGAAAGGGGTATGTAGTACTAGACTTGACTCTTCCCACTCCCACACTCTCCTTTCTTAAAACTCTAACATACTCCTAATGCAAAGAGAACTTCATGATGTGAATAACAGTTCTTATAATAAACTATGAAAGGGATACCACTGTATGAAATGTGTGTTTAATATAAACCTTCTTGGATTTCTTTACAGTGAGTTTTAAAATTAAGATGTTTTCTCTCTCAATTTAATCAGAACAGGTGTATGGATGTTATTTTTTAAAATGTGAGGATTAGAGTGCAGTTGTTCAGTAGCTCTACTGCTTTTAGAAAACTGACCTTTACCCTGCAAGTTTATTATAGTCTCTGAAAACAACTGATCACAGAATTGGTTCACAGCTTCTAGTGGTCATTACTGATTATCTTATTTTGAATCCAACATTGTTGAATCCTGAGTTAGACTGTCTCAACTAGAGGATTGTAGATAATTGTAATTTGTCAGTTGGACGTGATCTACAGTAAATATAAGATCTCTTGGTTTTCTGTAGAACAAGCTTTGAAATTTTTTTTAAAATACAGCAACTTTGAATAGTATTATTTTGCATCATATTGGCATTCTTCTGTGACGTTTAAAACATGGAAACAATATTTGTGTTTTACTCCTTTGTTATATATTCCTCCCTATATAAAGACATGTATCTCTTATGGAAAAACTTTGCTCCAGATTCAGTTATCCATGCTATGGTGAAGGACATTTTTTTTAGCAGTCCAGTGTTATGGAATACATCATTTATTAACCCATCTTAATTTTTATCTAATACCTTATTTTTCATGTAAGCCAATTAGAGGCTTTATGATGGTGGGATATAAATCTTACAAATATATTAACAATTGTTTTCAGAAAGCACTGGAAGTTCTTTGTTCAAGCACACATTAGTTGATGTGGGGCATAATCAACTCTCTCTCTTTCCCTTCCCTGCAAGTTAGGGTTGCCAGGTCCCTACCTTCTGCTGGCAGGAGGTTGGAGGCTCCTTCCTGGGAACTTCATGGTATCATAGAGTTTTTGGCCAAATGCTAGAGCATCCCCCAGTAACATGGCCAGTGTGATGACATCTCCTTCGGGTAATATCAATGCACCAGGAACGTTGGACGCCGGGGAGCTCTTCGGGGGCAGGGCTCTGCCTGCTGGCAGCTGGCTGGTGGGTGGATTGGGAGACTGGAAATTGGGGAAAAACCCACCCCCAGTGGCAACTCTACTGCAAGTATATCAGCATAGAGCTCAGCAGAATTATCTTCTTGCCTGGCGTGGCCAGCCTTTGGCTATGCTAGCTATTTCTGATGAGAGAAGGCCTGTATACAATTCTGGTAAATCTAACCAGGTATCTTGTCCACTCTAGAAATTGACTTCAACTTAATACTGTTCCAAGCCAAGGTCTTGGGGAGTCAATTGATATCTGGATGGTATATCATAATTAATATTTATTTCCTTATTTGG
Organism: Lepidodactylus listeri; assembly: GCA_029233225.1. NCBI lineage: Eukaryota > Metazoa > Chordata > Lepidosauria > Squamata > Gekkonidae > Lepidodactylus > Lepidodactylus listeri. The sequence goes on along the minus strand of JARCFY010000005.1, from coordinate 48,897,343 downwards.
TCTTGTTTTAATATGTGTTTTTTAAAAAAAAAAAAACATTTGGATTTGTTTCCATTGTTTTGAGAAAGAATGAAATTTTCAGGGCAATATCTCACTCAAGGAAGCAAACGTGTTGCTAATTCCACCCACTATCTTGTACGACAAGTAGAGTATTCTTGGAGTATTGGTATGCTCTCTGTCTCTTGCTTATTGTTGAGTGAATGTGAGTACTTGTTGCAAAAGAAATGCTGGAATGCTTGGTGGAAAATCTCTCTCTGTATGTGTACTATGCTGAGTGGTTAGCAGACTCTCAGTGGTGATATGGGTGCATTCCACTCAGTCCGCGAAAGAAGAAAACAATATTTGAATTGTACCAATTAAATGTTAGGTGCAGACACAAACTACACTAGAATTAACAGAAATGAAGAATTTGGGAAGGAATGGGTATGGAAAAGGGGACCTCACATTCAGGCTTTCTAAATTTTGCACATGGACTACTGGCTAGTCACAAATAGCAGCTCAGTCATGTAGCAGCTGTGCCAAGCAAAGCAAGCTCCAGATTTCAGAACCCTTATTAAATGTGCAGTGAGTCTTAATCACTATCATACTGGAAGCAAAGGGAGATTTCATCACTACTCTGGTTTATGCAGGCAGTTGACTTTCAAGGCTTTTCTAGTGCCACTGAGATGGATCAATGGTTGACGGAAAGTGAAACTCTGAGCACAGAAATGTCAACTGGGATATTCATGTTTGTCAGGAATATTGGCAAGCTCTTCCAGCTGGGTGACATCCCTGTTGCGCACATTGGAAAACTTTTCCAGCTGAATGACATCCTTGTCATGCAAGTATCTACTGATATCTCTCTCCCTACTTTGCTTTTGCCTCTTAGAAAAATTAAACCAAACAGTAACGTGCCAGAATAACTGCAAGGCTGGACTGTTTCTTACCACTCCTGATGGTCATAAATTATTCTGTTCTGAATAGTATTAATAAAGAGCCCATGGTTTGGGTCATATCAAGTTTTGATTGAATATATTCACAGTATATAGGAGGCCCACACTGGTCTACAACATGTTAGCATTGTTGGAGTGAGCAACTCAGCATGCGTGGACATGGGTTTTTTTTGCTACATTACTCTGTGTATAGAGGTGTTATCTCCTTGAATGGGATGCCTCTCCTCCTCTTAACCTGGGAGCTGCCCTTTGGCCCCTCCTCTCTCTCACTTTGTCCTCTCACTCTTCTCTTCAAGTGTCCTTCTGTGGAGATCTCTCTGCAGGTTTCTCCTGTAGAAACAATGCCCTCATTTATACACATGATACTGGATTAGCTGGCCATTTGTGATAGGGAAAGGACTCTTTAGATTAGGCTTGTTTCTCTCCTTTCGACTGCAATCTGAATGTGGACTGGAACTACTTGAATAAATGTAACTACCTTTTTTGCAATATACTTCTTGAGAGATTTATTTAATGCAACTCAGTATCACACTTCAGAGAGTGGGAAAGCTTCAATATTAACCAGATATCCCAAGAAGCATTTCAACGGAGCAATGGCCAAGCTAGATGGTGGGAAGAAGCTCTATACAGAGCTCTCTATGTTGGTACCTTGTCATAGGTATAGCCGTGCCTGTGGGGGGATGGATTATACCTTCAGTTTTATTTAACTGTGACTAAATAGTTCCATTATATGTTAATTAAAAGACATTTGTACAGTGAGCTGGAACTGGCAGTTGGTGTAGATAACAGTGTCAACATCTATAATTATGCAAATAAATACATAAAAGAATGTTTGGGAAATCTTAAAATGGATGCTGCATTGGAACATGGAAATGATGCATTTATCCTGGCATTTTTATCAATCAGTCAATTTCTACAGCCTGAAGTTGCTAAAAGCCATAAGCTAGATATGCCATAAGGGTGACCTTGCTTAACGGTAGATCAATATAATGCCTGTATTCATTTTGATTGTCATTAGAAGAGTACATTGTGACCAGATGGTTTATACAATTTTCACAAGAAGGAAGGCAGACCAAAAAATGGTAAACTTATTTCAGTGAATTTAAACCAGCAGGATTTGATGAAATTCACTCCAGGCAAAGACTCAGAGCAATTAGATATTCTAACTGAGAAATCAGCAAATGAAGTCTTAGATGACAGTAGAAGGAAACTTGATGCTTTGTATTTGGGTAAGGAAAAAATAATCAGGATAACTCATGCTATTTTAATATGTTATGAAGCAGTTGCTGGAGTCAGCTTCTGAGGACACAGAATCCCTTAAAAAGTAAGGCAATTTGTTTAGGAAAAGTCTGTCAAAAAATAACCCCCCAAATTACAAATAAACAGTGCAAATCAAACAAAGCAGTGGTTATCTTCAGTGTCTATCGGATGTAGGGTTGCCAGTCTCTCAAAATTACACCTGATCACAAGATAACAAAAGATAATTTTTCCTGGAAAAAATGGACAGTGGACTCTATGACATTATTTCCTGCTGAGGTCCCACCCCTGTTCACACCCTGCCCTCCCTAGGTTCCAACCCCAAATTCCCGAGAATTTCTCATCTTGGATTTGCCAACCCTAATTGAATCCTTATGTTCAATGAATACTGGAAGCAGGAGATCTAGCATTAGCAGGAGCCAAAGTACTAGGCCTAAAGAGAGCCAGTTTGGTGTAGTTGTTAAGTGTGTGGACTCTAATCTGGGAGAACCAGGTTTGATTCTCCACTCCTCTACTTGACCTGCTGGATGACCTTGGGCAAGGCGTAGATCTGTACCAGCTGTTCTCTCAAGGACAGTTGTCTGAGAGCTCTCTCAGCCCCACCTATCTCACAGGGATCCTGTTGTGGGGAGGGGGAGGGAAAGGAGTTTGCAAGCTGCTCTGAGTCTCCAAGTGAGTGAAGGCGGGATATAAATCCAATCTCTTCTTCTAAAGAAAATCAGAATCAAATTCATTCCCAGTGTGTTTCTAGAGACGTTACATTTCAAGCAGTTTTGAAGCGATGGGCCAAAAAGTGTCAGGGTATTCCATGGTTTTTGGGAAACTTAAACTGAACCTTATAAAATCTAAAATTTCTAACTGCTATAACAACATAAAACTCATTATTTACAATTCAGCATGTCAAGTTTTACTATTTGGCATATTTAATGAATTTAAAAATGTATTTTCTACAAGAAAAATTATGAATATAGCCAATGCTACAGAGAGTTGCAAATTGCTCCACACTATGCTATTGTAGCACACGTACGTGAAGTTTTGATGCGTAAGATAGAAAAAAGTTAAAAAGAGGAGAGAAAATAGTAGTCAAAACGTGTTTCTGTCCAAATAATATTTCATATAGTTGTAACAGGACTACCAGTTTATTTGGTTACAAAGTTACACCCCTGGGAGAGCATTACGCTCTTCACAGAACTTGCTGGTGGGCCCTGGCCCCAGAGAAATCCGGCTGTCCTCGACCAGGGCCTGGGCTTTTTTGGCCCTGGCCCCAACCCGGTGGAACTCTCTGCCAAATAACATCAGGGACCTGTGGGATCTTATGCAGTTCTGGAGGGCCTGTAAGGCAGAGATATTCCGCCAGGCATTTGGTTGAGGACAGCAATGGTTACACATCATGGCTGGCACCCTACTTGGACCCCTACTCCTTAGAGAATTTACTCCCCCCCAAACGTGTGAAGCACCCACAGACCAGACTGGGAGGGAGCTACAAAATTTTGCCACTTCTTTTAATTACTGTATATTGTTGGGCTTGGTTTTATGCTTTATGCTTTTAGAACTATGAACATTGCCTAGAGCTCCACAACTGTGGGGACAGGCGATCAGTAACTGGAAATAAATTATTAAATAAAGTTAAACTGAAAACACTGAACACATGGAACTCTTTAGCAATCATCATACATTTGACCACATTTAATTTTGAACAAAATTAGTCACACACACATGTATGTATGTATGTCTATGGTATATACATCCCATATAAGTAATGCTGTTTTGACAGACTGCACTTTTAGTGTCAGTACTCCACTTCTCAGGTAGGGCTGAAAACATACTGGATTCAGTCAAGGCAGAAATCTGAATTTCTCCTCAGCCTGCAGCTGTTCTTTCTCTGCTCAGCTGATGCTAACCAATCAGATTGCTTGGAGGAACATCAATCAAGGCTCTCTGGCTCTTTGAAGAAATAACCCTTCACAGTCCTTTATCTGTTTACACAGCACTTCTAAGCTTTTAAAACTGCAGCCCATCACAGCTGTACATTGTCATATTTTACACTTTGAGTAAAACATTGTCCTGAAAAGCATTACACTCATTCAAAAAGAAGAAATATTTCATGGGATTCCCCCCTCCCAGTGCTCCCCCAAGTTTCCAGTTTTTTCACTCGCTGTATTCTCAAGGAGTGGGGCATTTCACCTGGGATTTTATGTGTTTTCCTTGGATGATGTTTTTATAGACAAAGAGATCATATCTGCTAAGCTGATCACTGGTGTTTTTACCATTAAAGAGTGAAGAATGAGAGCAGAAAATGGATCAAAGTTATTCTCTGTGGCTCTAGTACACGAAAGGAGCAGTTTCAGAGCCTAGCATTCAGCTGTAATATTGTAACAGTGCTATCCAGAGCAGAATTATATCCAGTACCTCTAGTCAGAGTTGAGGGGGAAACAGGTAGTACAGGGAGATCACTGACAGGCAGGAGACCATCTCTCTTTATGTAATTAGCTGAAGGTGGCAACAGACAGAATGACAACACTTTCTGACAAGCTGGGAACTCCCCAGAGTGGCAACATGAGTCCCGGCAAGCCCTGGTACTAGAACCTCAGGGGCAAATGCTCTCCTTCTCTTTAGAGAAGACATCCCACTGACTGATTTCCCATGAGGTACTGCTCCAGTGTCGTTCTTCCTTTTGCCCCGATTGCGTGCTTGAATCTCCCACTATTTGCCCCATTCCGCATTTTGACCCACAGCTTCCCCCGAATTCCCCCGCGGCTTCAATGATTCTCAAAAAACAGGATCACTGAAGCCACAGGGGAATTTGGGAGAACTGCGGGTCATAATGTGGCATGGGGCAAATAGTGGGAAATTCAAGCACGCAATCGGGGCAAAGGGAAGAATGATGCTGGAGCAGCGCCTCATGGGAAATCAGTCACTGTGAAGGAACACCAGAGTACAGAGACAATGCATATGGGGGCAGACAAGCAAAGCATGAGGTAAGCCTACTCTCCTTACTAAGAATAGACTTGGAGGACATAGGTGTCCAGGAGACTTGGTTTGTTCCCTCTGAGGCCAGGCATCCAGGTAGGGGAGTCAATAATAATATGGACTGCTTTCTTCCAGAACTGATATACAACTGGATAGTTCTACCCCATAGGCATTAGCCTGGCATCTATTGTCATGCAACGCTAGCAACCAACCAGACTAATACAATGTTCCTACACTATTCAGCTTCAGTTTGCAATTAGAGGCTCTTATAGATGAATGTGTCTATTTCTCGCCTGTCTATCTACCTGTTAAAAATCTTGTCCCCCAGACAGCACAAACAAGAAATTACCAGATATGTAGAAAATTACCTTCTTGTCTGACACCCATCCCATATCACATAGAATATGTGATAATGTGGCATGGGGCATAGAATATGTGATATGGGCTTTCTAAATATGATTTCTAAATATCAGGTCTGTGCATGTACATGAGTTGTCAAACTTCCAAATCTAACAAAAGTTTGAGCATTGTTTTGATTGGCTTGGACTCTTGTCAGAGGCCAAATAGTCATCTTTATGTTCTGCATGTATCCTTAGCAATGTGGACCATTCTCTTGCCCTAACATTGGGTGTCTATCATGACTTCAGGTATTATTTATCACCTTAACAACTTTACCCACAGCAAGCACCTTGCATTCTGCCACAGAGATTGGAGGAAATCTCCTCTGATTTCTCTACTGTCAACCACTTCTATATTGACAATTCTTTTTTAAAAGTCCACATAACACTTTCTCAATGGTATGCTGATTTTCTCTGTACGTTTGTGTGGAGAAACACTGAGTCATATGAGCTCCTAACTAGAATCTGAAGGGGTACGGTCCGGGAACATATTATACCCTCAGTGAGACTTAGGTCTTTGAAGGAGCATGTCAGCATTAAAATCAAAACAGTCTGCTGAATTGATTTGTTGACATTTTCAAAACAATTCTAAGATTGAGGAGAGCTTCCTTTTGCAGAAGCCATGTTGACTTTCCTCAGCATGAATTTTGTTTGCTTTCATTCTCTTTCTGTTTGTGCCTAGCAATTCTTTCACTTCATTAAAACAGAGTACATTTTCTGAATATTTTCTCAGCAATCATCTGGACAAGCAGGTTATTTCTGCTGACATGGACTTCATGCTTCCTGCTGCAAACCAAAAACACACACAGCAGGTCATATTTGTGTTCAGCAACAACCATGGTCGTCTTGCTAAAACAACTAGAATAAGAGAGAGAGCTTTTACTTATGGACTTCTCTGGAGGGGGGAATTAGAGAAATCCCCATCTAGATCACTTATTATCGACAATGTTAGTTACTGAGAGTTGGCTTTTTTAAATGAAAAGGGCAGTTTCATTGAACGTCCAACGCCTATTGGTGTTGTGGGGGGGGGGAGTCCAATGTGAAGCAAATTCAGGGCTCCATTGGGGCTGGGGTGTGCCGGAGCGGCGCTCCGGGAGAGAGGAGGCGGGGGGCGGGCACTTAATAAAGCCCTGCCCCCCGGCCTCCCCCCTGTCAATGTTTCCCGGGGCCGGTGGCGCTCTGCCAGCCCCGGGAAGGACAAGCCCGTCCCTCCCCCCTCCCACTGCTCCTGGGGCCGCGGCAGAGCCGCCAGCCCCAGGAAGCCCTTTTCCTCCCCCCCTCCCCGTCAATAGTCCCGGGGCCAGCGGCGCTCCGCCGGCCCCGGGAAGGACAAACCCGTCCCTCCCCCCTCCCACTGCTCCTGGGGCACAGCTGGCACAGCCGCCAGCCCCAGGAAGCCCTTTTCCTCCCCCCCTCAATACTCCCAGGGCCGGCGGTGCTCCGCTGGCCCCGGGAAGGAGAAGCCTCCCCCCTCCCACTGCTCCTTCCCCCCTCCCACTGCTCCTTCCTTTCCCCATCCTTCCCCTCTCCCTTCCTTCCTCCCTCTCTCCCCCTTCCTTCCTTCCTTCTCTCTCTCCCCCCACCTACCTACCTACCTTCCTGTTCCTTCCTTTCCCCCTTCCTTTCCCTCTCCCTTCCTTCCTTCCTTCCTTCTCTCTCTCTCTCCCCACCTACCTACCTACCTTCCTGTTCCTTCCCCTCTCCCTGCCTTCCTTCCTTTCTTCTCTCTCTCCCCCCACCTACCTACCTACCTTCCTGTTCCTTCCTTTCCCCGTCCTTCCCCTCTCCCTTCCTTCCTTCCTTCCTTCTCTCTCCCCCCCATCTACCTACCTACCTTACTGTTTCTTCCTTTCCCCATCCTTCCCCTCTCCCTTCCTTCCTTCTCTCTCCCCCCCACCTACCTACCTACCTTCCTGTTCCTTCGTTTCCCCGTCCTTCCCCTCTCCCTTTCTTCCTTCCTCCCTCTCTCCCCTCTCCCTTCCTTCCTTCCTTCTCTCTCCCCCCACCTACCTACCTACCTTACTGTTCCTTCCTTCCTTCCCCCCTTCCTCCCTTCTTTCTTCCTCCCTCCCTCCTTCCTTCCTTTCTTCCTTCCTTTTTCTTTCTTCTCTCTCTCTCCCCCACCTACCTACCTTCCTTCCTGTTCCTTTCCTTCCTTCCCCCTCCCTCCCTTCTTGCCTTCTGACACACCTGACGTCAGGGATGTGTGGCCTTATGACACTTCCGGTGATGTCAGGGGGTGTGGCATATGCAAATACGTTATGCTAATGAGCTCCTGCACCTCTTTTTTTACAAAAGGACCCCTGAGCAAATTTATTAAGAAAATTAAATTATAGTATTTACATGTTAAGTTATCTGAATTGTTAAAAATAGAGATACATCTTGGATTGATACAGAATGGAAAACTATTATTGATTGGATAGAGCAGTCCTTATAGTGTTTTATAGTTGTCATAACAATAAAAAATAATTTAAAAAAGAATGTTGATTACATGGAAAGACCGCTTGATTCTCTCTCTGAATTTTTTGCTTCAGATCATCCTTTCATGGAAGCTTTTAATTCTTTAATTCATTCCTTGTTTGAGTTTTAGTGTATATTGTAGATGGTTTGAAATGTGATTGGCATGTGTATTTTTATTTTTTAACACTTGTATAGTTCACTGTGGTGTTTCATAAGTGGCATACAAATAAAAAAAGGTATCAGTCCTGACATTTTCCCTGAAAGTGCAAGAGAACAATTTCCAAGGTGGAACAATTACTGTTAATATTTAATCCAGGTCTAACGGTATTAAATTTTCATACCAATTCTAGCTAGGGTTGCCAGCCTCCAGGTGGGGCCTGGGGATCCCCTGCTTTTACAACTGATCTCCAGCTGACAGAGATCAGCTCCCTTGGAGAAAATGGCTGTTTTTAAGGATGGGCTCTATGGCACGGTACCATATTGAGGCCCCTCCCCTCCTCAAACCCCACCCTTCTGTGGCTCCACCCCCAAAGTCTCCAGGTATTTTCCAACCCTGACTTAGCAACCCTAATTCTAGCTTAGCTTTTTGATTAAACTTCACAAACTCAGTGACAATCAAACACAAAGTGCAGGATGTGGTAAACTATCTCTATCCTTTAAAATCTGGTTTCCAGGGAGCAACCAAACAAAAATGAACTACCATGGGTTTGGAAGAGTTGACAAGGGGGCAACGGCAGTTGAAATTCTCAATAAAATATCACAATCCTCTTTCACAGACCACACAGAGAGGAGAGAACCATAAAGACAACAACAACAGTAACAATACTATCAAGTTATAACTTCTAATTTTTCTACTGGCCATTATTTTCCCACTGGCATAGCACCAATTCACTGTCGTATCAAACCTGGCAAATCAATATACTTTTGAAGTTAAAATGTAATGAAACAGCTTTCAAGAAAAACTGTCCTCCCCCATTAAAGATGTTGATTTCAGAGTCATTTACTGGCCAAGGAGGTTCCACAATTTTTATAAATTTCCCAGAAGTCCAATTTAAAGGCATCAGTATCAAACCTTAAAAATTTTCTTTTTTCTATAGACCTACAGGAGTCCATATCTTTATTGTTAGCATCACTGACGGAGGTGCTTTGGTCCTTACTTTGTATAATAAGAGACTGTTGTGAGGAATTGATGGCTTCAGCTTAGCTTCTTCACTCTGGAATTTTCCTTTCAAACATTCCTGCTGCAGTACTACTACAACTGTATTATTGAGTTTCCAGGGAGATTTAAATGTTTCCTTATCAGTTTCTGATTTCATCTGTAATGTATGGTTTATGATTTATTCTCTGTTCAGTTTTGTCAGTGTAAATGCTAGAAGGACGCTGATGGCAAATTATAGCATATGTCATATTGGAGGATGTATAGATGAATGTAGTCCTTGATGGTATGGTTAATACACTGTATCCTGTGACGGTAGATATGAGGACAGAATTGGCATCAGGTATGTGTGAGTGCTTTGCTGGGTAGTTCCTGCATTTGTATTTCCATTAGTCCATTGTTGTTACTGAAGAGTTGTTTCAAGTGAGAAAGGGCTGTCTATGAGGACCAGTCTACCCCGCCCCCATCTGAGAAGGAAGATTCTCTTCCAGGAGAGGTTGTGGACCCCTCATTATATGTTGGAGGGGTTTCACATGTGAACTGTAGGTGATATTTTGTTTCTTCTTCTGGGTCTGTCCTGCAGAAGTTGAGCCCTGCATCTCTGCCTAGCACTGTCAATGGTCCTCTTCACTTTTCCAGGTATTTTATCTTTAGTGTTTGCTCTGTCTGAAGGCCTTGTGCAAATTGTTGTACTTTGGGTTTTGTTTGTAGACACTCGATTGTCTGGTATGTCTTGGATAGTAGTGGGAAGCATGTAGGTAAATGTAGTGATCAGCAGGTTTCCCTTGTAAGACAATGCAGTTGTATGTAGTTGTATAGTGGTTCCAGAAAGTGAAGCTACTGCATTTATTTATTTCATTTCATTTATAATCCACCTTTCTCATTAGAACTCAAAGCAGATTATAGAATGAGAATACAATATAGTAATTGTTGTACTGTATTGACAATACAGATTATAGAATGAGAAGACAGTACAGATAATGCATGAACTCATCCAGGTTGATACTGATGGTGGAATTTTTTGAGGGCCTCATCCCCATGAATCTCAAGTAGAGGAGAGGCATTTAGGAACAAGCATACTGTGGCACATACAGGTATTCATAGTGAAGCCGTTAACTTGAAAATCCAGGATATCTCTTGTCATATCATCTTGGTTAAATGTGTAAATATCATCTCAGTTAAATATTCTTTAAAGAAAAACTATGCAATTGTGAAAAGATCTATGTTGCTTTTGTTCATTGTTTTGCTAAAATCTGTATTTTGAAGGAATGGGGCAGTATTCTGTGTATTCAGTATTCTGTGCCACAGAACTATTTTAATACATGACACATGAGATTCAGTTACAGCAGTTTTTGTAGAGCTAAGGAAGACCTCAGCTGCGTTCTTCAGTTACAAGACTTGCTTGCAGCATTAGTTTGGTTGATTACATCATTAAGGCTGTTCCTTAATTACAGTATCAGTAGCATGAGTCTGGATACTGAAGCTTAGCATAGTCTTTCAGGTTGATGGATGAGAATTGATCCAGTCTTGACAACTTGGTGAGATAATGAGACTTTAGTGACATTCAATATTAACTGATTGCTTAATCAACAAAACTTTACTTATGAGTGCTTTAATGCAAGTGTCAGGAAATGTTAAACATGACTGTATTGCTTTTGTTAAATGCAGATCTTTCAAAATCAGAAAATTTATATTTAAAAAAAAATAATAAAAAATGATGCTTGGGTTTCTGAGACTTAAAGGTTGTGTGTGTGTGTGCACATGTAAAATGCTGTCAAGTCACAGCCAACTTATGGCAACCCTGTTGGGTTTTCAAGACAAAAGACTTTGAGAGAGAGTTTGCCATTGCCTTCCTCTGCATAGCAACCATGGGACTCCTTGGTGGTCTCCCATCGAAATACTAACCAAGCCCAAGCCATCTTAGTTTCTGAGAGCTGATGAGATCAAGCTAGCCTGGGCCATCCCAAGCAAGGGCGTAGACTTTTGGAAATTCCGGGGGGGGGGGCTACTTAGTGCACGTGCTTCGCACGCATGCTCACTGGGGCAATGTTCTCCCCCCCCGGGAAACTGCCGCGCTTCCTCGGGCCCTTCCGAGGCCCGCCAGCCGCTGCTGCTGGTGCCTCTCTCTCCCCCCCGCCACCCCTTCCCTCTCCAGCAGCGACGACTGGGCCTCGGAAGGACCCGGGGAGGCGCGGCGGCAGGCACTCCATTTTGCTGGGGATGGCTGAGCCCCCCCCCCCGTACTCTATGCCTATGATCCCAAGGTTGTCTACATGTTAGTCAGGACAGTCTTCCATACATTAAGCTCATCTGCCTACTTATTTTATGCTTACTGCCACTGAGAGCTCTCTCAGTCTTTCAGTATTAAAAAAATTGTAATGATTCAATGAATTGCCATAGTGAAAATAGAAAACTACACCTTACAGAAGAAATGCAGGTGAGCATGTTACTATCAGTAGGAGTCTGCTTTGGTATTTCATTTTATTTTATATTTTCTTCTTTCACTTTTGCCTCCTTGGCATCCATTGAAAAGCTAATTTAGGGGATAAAGCATGGAATAAGATGCATTCAGTTTTTAAAAAGGCCATCCATCCCACTGTTGCTTTACATGTGAAAAGGCAGATTTCATGCTTACTTAGGTTCCTTCCTCCCCAGAAACTATTGTGTACAGAGGTGCCACATGGAGATGGTGTTATGCAACAGGAGCATCAGGTAAGTCTTTTGGTTGGGTTCTGTGGTGTGTTCATCAGATGTGCTTCTGCTGAGTTGTTCTTTCCCCACTCCATCTGGATGCTGCCTTATCCTGGCTGAATGAAAACAGTGTCAGCAGATCAGCTGCCAGAGAAGAAGAGTGGGCTTTTATATCCTGATTTCTCTACTTCTAAGGAGTCTCAAAGCAGCTTACAATCACCTTTCCCTTCCTCTCTATACAACAGGCACTTTGTAAGATAGGTGAGGCTGGGAGAGCTGTAAGAGAACTGTAACTGGCCCAAGGTCTCCCAGCAGGCTTAATGTGGAGGAGTGGGAATCAAACCCAGTTCTCCATATTAGACTCTGCCACTCTTAACCACTATACTATGCTGGCAGGGCACTGAGAACTTCCATTATAAATCAATTTCCCATCAAATTTAGTGAAAACTATAGAACACTTTTTGAATGTCAGATGTAGTTACATTTAGATTAGTTACCTTCCTGAGGTTAACAAGCAGGGAATATTCATGTCAGACTTTGATACTAGATAACTTGCATCAGAGCTGCTTTTATTAGCTTAGAAGGTGATTAACTGCCATCTATAGTAGTAATGTTGGCTTTCCTTGGGCATGGTACTTGTAAAGAGAGGGCCCTTAATCTAAAGTAAGGAAGGTGGGGAACCTGAGAATTTTGCTTTTGCACTTTCTGTGTTCTCTGGTTTGATACTTATAGTGCTGTTAATGGCAATTGGTCTGTTTTATGGATGCTGTAACCCCATTGAATGCTTGACCTTTCCACTACAGCATTGTATGGTGAATTTTGCATATGCTACAGAACTTTTTATTTTTCCCTTGGCCTCCCAACAAGCAGCAAACTTTATATGAAATGTGAAGGAGGGGAGAGAAAGGCTCTTTGAAAAGTTGAGTTAATACTTGAACAGCACTATGAAACTGAATCTGGTTGTAAGATTATGAAGTAAATTGGATTATGAGTTGGTGAAAATAGACTATACCTTACAGAATCTTGGCTTCAAGGATTCTGAGGCTGCAGATTTTATAGCAGTAGCGCCATCTGTTACAGCACTGAATGAAAATGTGGTACTTGGATCCTCCTTTATGATTCAGCAGTGGCATTTCCTTCCTTGCCAGTTTTCTGTGTCTGAACTTCTAAAGAGCTGAAATTGCCATGTTATTTTGTTAGATTTTATTTTTATGAACATTGCACTTAGTATATAATTCATAGCAGATATTACAACATTCTCCAGGAACTGAGAACAATTCCTTAAATATAGTGATTATTCATATTTAGTTTGGATAGTAGGTATGGGAAATTATTTAAGACGCTCAGAACCACCTTGAAAGTTTGTTGAAAGACTGTATTACAAGAAATAAAAGAATAATATGAAACATAATATAGAGAATTCATATAAACCAACCAATGTGGTTGTAGTAGCAGCATTTGCACAAATGCAAAGGTGTTAACAACTTAGCATCTGAAAGATATTGGCAGCAGGTGAATGTCTCTGGGGAGGTACTTTGTAACTGGGATGCCTCCACAGAAAATGTATTCACTTCCAGTCTGTCCAGATGGCTGTTCCCCAAGAAGTTAAGGCCCTTAGAAGACAAGAAATACCCCTTGCTCCTTCTTATCCTGGCATATTGTACGTTTCATAATTTGGCCAAAAATTAAGGATGCGTGAATTCCTCCTGTTCATTTCCAGTTGTTTTGTTCTATTTTCTTACTACATGTGCATCAAATTGCATAGTTCTTCAAATCAGTAATGTATTGTCCTTGTCTCCAGTCAATGGAGAATGCAAACATTGGTGGAATGGGTGGGGAGTGTCTCTGGGGATCCAGTTCCATAATCTCGTATTTATGGGACCAAGGGAAAAACATGCTTAGAAATGTTCCATTTTGTCTATGGCTTTGCAGTTCCCAGATCACAAAAACACAATAACATTCTCTGTTTCTGTTCTCTGATGTAATTTAAATGTTTATGTCATATTAGAAAATTTAACTAGTGAAGATTAGTCACAAGCTATTTGAAACTTTGTTGTGATCCTTATATTGTGGATCCTCCCCAATTTCCCCCTTGATGTTCCCTTTTGACAGACACTGGGAATCTTTTCTAAGAACTTGAGTGTACTTTTTTCTTGATACTACAATTACAGGGGTTGCAGAATTGTATGCCCACAACCCACCCAACCCCTTTCCCTAGAGTAGCACTTGGTAGATACTGGCAGAGACAGGTTAAAAGAGCTGCAAAATTCTGGTGGAATATTCTGCAGGATTCCAATAGCTTTCTGATCAAGGCTGAATCATTGTTCAAAGGCAAATTGAGCCTTTGAACAATGTTTTTAAAGAACATTTTGGCTTCTGTCAGGTATGTGTGGATCTTTTTGCACCCTATAAGAATAATCTCAAAATGGAAAGATATGTTTGAAAATGCACCTGAAGTATTTCCCAAACTAGTAGCTGCATTACTAGTGATACTTTTGTATTTAAGAGGTACTAAGAGCTGTGGTTTAGAAATTATACTTTGAGGCACCTTGCTATCCAATTTGTCAAACAAAGTTTTGGTGATTAATCTCTCTCCCTTTAGACATAACTCAGTCATGTCCTGGGCTCATATAATCATTATTTATTTATTTATTTGATTTATACCCCACCCTTCCCACCAAAGGGTGGGGTATAAATCACCATCAGTATGCTGTAGAAATACTAAATATCCACATAGGGTTGCCAGGTCTTACCTCCTCACTGGTGGGGAATGGGAGGGAGCTCTTGGTGATGGGGGGCAGGGTGATATGCCTGACATGATGACATCATGCAAAAGTGACATCATCATGCCAGGGATGTCATGCAGTGATGCTCTAGTATTTTGGGCAAAACTCTATGGTTACCATGGACTTTTGCCCCAAACATCGGAGGGTTGCTGTGTGACATCCCCAGCATGATGACATCACTTCCATGTGACATCATCACATTGGGGATGTAGCACTGGGTTGTGGCTGTTGGGGGCAAGCCGGCTAGGAGCCCGTGAAATTGGGGGAATTCCCCGCTCCCACCTGGGAGCTGACAACTCTATATCCACAACAGGAAGAATATCTGTTGTTTTCTCTGTTTGCCACTCCCTAAAGCAGCCCATGCATTAGTAGCAGGTATGAAACTTTGCTATTTACAATACACTGTATATTCAAAGAAGCCTGGAGGGTTTTTAACCAACACATACTCTTATCTGAAGAGCCAGACATTTCTTTCAGGAGTATTTGATATAAGAGCTGTTTTAATTTGTTTCTTCAGATTAAATACAAAATCAATTTTAGCTAAAGTAATGTAATTTGCTATGATTTATGCTATGCAATTGTTTCGTTTTCTCACCATCCACTAGCTTCTATTGGTTGTACATTTGTTCAGTGTACACAAGATACTATGTGATAGTTGCCAGCTAGGGTTAGCCTGAAACCAGGTATGCTCTTAAACAAATATGAAGAGTTATAATTTGTGTATGGGTATTCAAAGTAACAAAGTTCAAACAGTAGTCAGCTTCATATGAATCTGAATTGGCAACATATAAATGGATAGAGCAGGTGTAGTGCCTATAGTGTAGTGCCTATAGATGTACTTCTACCTGCATAGATTCATTTATCCCTGAGCATCTCATAAGGTTAGGAGAATGTTTGAAGTCTTTCTAGTGGTTCCATCAGGGATAGACTTTGGGATGCAAGTCCAGGGTCTTGCTCATGAACCTAACCACAGTGTATATGGCCAAAGCAGGATTCACATTTAAAGAATATATTACACCTAAGCTTCTCACCCATATCATTACATCCAACATCTACACTACATAGTGGATCCACAGGTTCTTTTCTATGGAATTCAAGTGATGTCAGTTCTCTTGAGATACCCAGAGGCTGGGTCATTCTAAATGTTATCCTAGCCATGGGTAAATATACAAATTGGCTTCCCTGTGACTGGAAGAACATAGGGTTTCCAGGTTCCCCCTGACTGCTGGCAGGGGGGTGGGGGGCAGTGTTTCCTCTAAGCTGAATTAGTGTGAGCTAGCTCACAGTTTTTTAGCTTCCAGCTCACACATTTTTGTCTTAGCTCAGGAAGGATGGCTGTGGAGCAAATTAATTTATGCAGTAGCCAGATTGATCATTGACAACTTTAATTCCAGTAGCACACAAAGTAGAATTTTTGCTCACAAGACTCCACAGCTTAGAGGGAGCATTGGTAGGGGGTAGGGTTGCCAGCTCCAGGCTGGGGAGCTTCTGGAGATTTGGTGTTGGAGCCTGGGGGGGACAGGGACCATAGTGTCCACCTTCCAAAGCATTAATTGTCTCTGGGGGAACTGATCTCTGTAGTCTGGAGATGAGCTGTAATTCCAGGGGATCCCCAGATTTCATTTGGAGGCTGGCATCCCTATTTGCATGGCATATTTAAATTGTGTTATATATTTATTATTGTTGTTTTAAGATTGTCTATTGCATTGTATTTTACCCTGATGTAAGCTGTCTTGAGCCTCACTTGTTGAGGGACTGGTGGGATATAAATCTGGTAAATATCTGAAAAGAAAACTAGTCTTGCATTTGTATAAATACAGTATCTGATCATCTGCTGCTTTGTTCAAAGAGTAGGAGAATTTTTGTGACTTATAAACCAAAGTCCTACTTTGTATATGTTGCTAACATTATATAAATGTTATTAGATTATTATTAATAGAATCTTGCTAGAAGAAATATGAAATATCTCTTATTCAGAATAGTTTGTTGTGCTTAGCTTGGTTGCACTTAATTAGTACAGCATTTACCAGTCTGCAAAACAATGCTTTCCAGTATGTTCAGCTCTGCCTCAAGTTGAGTCAGACTGGGCTGTACCCCACTTGCATACTGAAAGGTCTAGTATAGTCTTCATTCTCTTTTCCGAGTGATAAGTATCCACTTCACTGGGAACCTAAATTTCTTGTCTGAACTAGTGTGTATCCCTACAGACCAGAAAATGATGCATAGGGGAAAGGTCTCTGAGGCATGTATGTTAGAAGTATGGGAAGTCAGAACTACATTTGATAAACAGAATCAATGCTACTTCTAGAAAGTTTTTACCATGTTTGATGACATTTTGAACAAATATATGGATTTGAGAATGCTGTGACAGATGTAGAGAGGTTTTTTTGGTTTGTAAATATGAATAGAGTTTATAACATTGTACAGATTGAATGTTGTTTGTATTGTAATTATTATACCAATGAACCACTTTTTGTGTTGACTGAAGAGCCATTGGGAGTCAGTACATGTACTGGATCACTGTTATAATGTAATTTCCAATATGAGTAGGCAACACTGAAATCATTTATAGTAACTATGAAGTTCTCTCATTGTGAAAGGAAATAAAGTGTCTGGATCTCAACAGCTGAGAGAGAGTCTCAACAGGAGATATGAGATTTTTGACCTTTTAAATCCATCTGGAGATACCCCAAAACTGTGACTTTCTATTTGGAGCAGCATGAATCTAACTTCAAATATAAGGGAAGGTGCAACTAGTTCTGTGTTTATCTGATAAAGTACTAAGTTGGGGTAGACAAATTAAATTATGGGTTACAGGTATTTCTCTAACAAGGTAGTAGAATTCAGCTTTCGAACAAGCATGAACTACATTTTTTCTACAGGTTTATAAAGTGTGCCATTGTCATGTCTAAAGCACAGCATGTATATTTCTTTTGCATCTGTACATAGATTCTGCATCAAAACAAACTCTCATGCTACACTTCACATATTTGGGCTCTTTCACACACACTAAGGTCAAATTTACATCTGACTTTCCCGCTAGAATCATTCTAGTTTTAAAAAAACCCTGTCTATACCTGTTTCTAGTTTCAAACCATACTTGTTCTAGTTTACTAATTACTGTTTACATTCATTAATTGCCCTCCTGTGGTCAAGCTAGCATTATACTGCTTTAAACAAATGCTGTTGCTTAGTACTCTTCAGACCCCCTGGAGTGAAATTTGAAACCAGCATTAAATGAGCTTGGGAAAAGACAGCAGTCAAACTACTTCAGAGGGGAGGTGTAAATTGGGCCTAAATAACATACATTCAATGCACTTTGTAACTGAATTTCACTGTGTGAAATGACAAAATCCACTCACAAACAGTCACTGAAGTGGATTAAAACTGCATTATTTAGCAAAGGTCTTTTAAAGGGTCTTTTTGCAAGCCTCATGTGTGGCTTGTGACCACCCCTCTCCCTCCCTCCTGCTAGATTTAAAGGGCTCTCCAGCTGATCAGTAAGCCATGTGGTTTCCATTGAGCAGCTGAAGCCCTTTAAATTGGGCAGGAGGGGAGGGAGAGGGGTGGCTGGGTGAGTGGTCACTCTTGGGGGTGGGGCTTCCCCCACCAGCCAACTGGCCAGGGGCAGATTGGCGCCCCCAACAGCAGGGGAACCCCTGCCCGGACCTGAGGGCTGGCAACTCTATTCATTGCATTACATTACAATCACTATTCCAAATAAGAAATACACTAAAATAAAGAGGATGTATAGATTTTCTTGGTGAGAATACATATGCAAGGACTGAATGAGTTTAGTGTATGTAATGAGATAAGAAACCAGTACCCCTGTTAAGTCCTGGGGAGGGGTTGTTCTGAGTGTTGTAATAACTTGTAATTCAGCAATTTCCCTTTCCATTCTGTTCCTGAAGTTCCTTTGTGATAAAAGATCTACTTTGAGGTCATCCATTGAATGTCCTGGAAGGTTGAAATGTTCTCCAACAGCTTCCTCAGTCTTGTGATTCTTTTTTTTTTTAAAGATTTTTATTGATTTTATCTATATTTATTTCTACACGCTATTCACTATGCTACATATACCTTATACAGAGAATACTTTAAAGAATGCTTAATTATATCCAATTCTATAAAAAAGAAATCTGAAGCATTAATAAAGCCATGGTTAACTACAAATTACCTTGTTACTGTTTCTACTAAAAAAGCTATTTGGTGAGTATGCATACTTTAAAGAAAGCATATAGTAATACATCTTGAACATCCTATCAGTGCATGTGCTTAATATAACAATTTAACAATCATTTCTTCCTTTGTCCTTTTCTTGTCTTTCTGGTCTCCACTTGTACTTTTGGGGCTGCCGCCCCTTTTTCCGAGTCTGAAATTTCTTCATCACTTTTAGAACCATCAAAACCATACATACTTTCTTGCGAAGCCAGTGAATCATCTGAGTCTCTGTCTTTTTTCTTTTCTTTGCCATTTTCCAAAAATTTTTTCGCTTGTTCAACAGAGTCAATCTTATATTTCTTGTCCTTGATGCTGAAGCTTAGTCCCTCTGGAATATTCCAACGATAAACAATCGACTCAGACTGAAGCCACGTTGTTAACTTTCTGTAGGCTTTTCTTCTTTTCCGTATCTCAAACGGTATGTCCTTCAAAACTTTCACCTCTTCTTGGATCTTCAGAACTGCTTTATTCGTGGTTCTTAACACCACGTCCCTTGTAGATTTTTTTGGAGAATCTTATCATTATTTCACCAGGCAGGCTTTTCTTTTTAATATACTCAGGATAGGTCCTATAAACTATATCCATATCGCTTTTTAAGTCCGCTGCTTTTAAGCCTGTTACTGGCTCCAATGCTTCACTTAACAGATTTTTAAGGTCTTCTCCTTTTTTCTCTGGTACATTCTGAAGTCTTAGGAAGAAATTTGATCGTTCCATCTGCAATTTTAGAATCGAATCTTGTTGAAGAGCCTTTTCTTTTTCCGCTTTTTGTAGTCTTGAGTCTTGATTTTTTACTGACGTTTTAACCTCCATGAGGTCCAGCTGAAGCTTCTCTGTAATCTTATTTGACTCCTTCAGTTCCGTCTGCATTTTGTCCATCTTAGTGTTGAGAGACATCATTTGGTCCACTAGAGGTCACAATAATGAGGAGAACACAGCGGTCATCTCTGTGGTATCAACCTTTGAACTCGGAGCTGTACTTCCTAGTTTGGGGGAAGGTTTCGGTTTCCCCGCCATTGTTGAGACTACGCTGTTGTTTACGATTAGATAAGATGGGCAAAAGAAACGATTTTCTTATCTGCACTTATATCGTTTTCGAAAATATGCCTTCCAGTACGCGATACCGCCTGCTAGCAGCACGTAGAAGCTTTCATTTTCTCAGTAATGCCATGAAACGGAGCCTCGTAAGTACGCCGATAAGAAGGAAGGGGGGGGGTTCACTCCACCCGCCGCATTCCCGCTAAGTTTTGCTTGGTTTTACTTCGAGACTCACTTTTTCACCGTGTGTATCAGGAATCTTATGCTTCTCACTTCATATTCTCTGCTGCTTCACGGTTTGCGCTGCTGCCATTGCGGCTCCACGACGGGGGAACCTATGGGGGTGATGGGGGGGACCCCGTTCCCGCGGTCGCCACCGCCGGGAGAGATCCCCACTTGTGCCACCCTCACTGGGGTCTCTGGGGGCTTGGCACCTGTCCAGAGCCCCTTCTTCCCGTCGGGCACGGATCGCTTCCCCCGCTGGTGTGGAGGGAAGCGTCCGCCATTGCTCACAAGTCTTCCGGAAGTTCTCAGTCTTGTGATTCTTGATGTCAGATTTGTGTCTATTTATCCTTTGGCATAGGCAATCAGATCAAATCCTGTTTACCTAAGTTGAACGCAGTTGAATAAATAAACTAGCTGAACCCACATATGGTGTCTTGTGTCTTCATGGGTTTGTGTGTGCCAGGGCAAGTGTGTTCCATCATACTTGTTAACTCATCCTTTCTGCAAAAAGCTCTGGGTAGCATGTGGGGGGTTCTTTCTTAATCCTGTAAAATGGGTTTTAAACAGCAAGCAAATGCAACTGCAAAGAGCAGGGGCAGGCCGCCACCTCTTCAAGCTGCTAGCCCCACCCCCGCCAGCTCCAAGCCACACGCTGGGCGCAGCTGTTGCTGCCCGTCTCCTGGCGCGGTGGCAAAGCAGCCCCTGGGCGCTACCAGCGTTGCCGGGCACCCGGGAGCCCAGATGTCATTGATGAGCAGGAATTTAAATCTTGTTTTCAGTACAGCACTCTATCCATTGCACCATAATGGGTTTATTAATAGGATCTGCCATATTTCCAAAATGTTAGTTTTGTGACAATATAGTAGTATATTTACTTAGTAGTATATATATGTAAGAACATATCAATTTGAACCTTAAGTGATTATTTCACTGTTCCATTAGTACTTCAACTGAAAGGCTTGTCTAATGGATGCTTAATATTTTTTACTGGGAATTTTTCTAAAGGATATCAAGGATTTTAACTTCTAGATCTTATTCTTTATGCTAAATGAAGGACTTAATAGAGGTGGAAAAACTAATGTTCCTGTGAAGATTTTTATTGGCAATCATAAGATAGAAAAAATAACTCAACATAATGAATAAAGATTTGAGTTAATGTTGAATGTTAACTCATTAGGATTTTTAAAGCTCTCAAGAAAATTAAATGATATTGTCTCACATCCCAGTGAAGGTAGGGAGCTATCTTGTGCCATTTACCATTAAATATGTATTAGAAAATATATGCAAAGGGTTTTGCTCAGAAATCACTGTATATATTCTCGGTGTCCTGCAGAAGGTCACTTTGATGCCATATTCAAACTACATAGATTTTGCAACAATGCTTTCACCAACATATGTTAATTTCTAGCCAGCTGTGTAAAGATTGTTAAAATAAGAATCCACACCATTTGTAAAGCCGGAAAAATTGTAAAATAACAGGCCTGAAGGATACTCGAAAATTACTTAGTTCAATTTTCCTTTGTAAGGTAGTATGTACCAGTATGAGAGCCAGTTTGGGGTAATGGTTTGGAGCGTGGACTAATCTGGGAGAACTGGGTTTGATTCTCCACTCCTCCATGTGCAGCTGCTGGTGTGACCTTGGTTCAGTCACAGTTCTCTCAGAGGCGTTCTCTCAAGAGCAGTCCTCGAAAGAGCTCTCTCAGCCCCATCTACCTCACAGGGTATCTATTGTGGGGAGGGGAAGGGAAAGGAAATTGTAAGTTGCTCTGAGACTCCTTTGAGCAGTGAAGGGCAGGGTACAATCCTATCTCCTCTTCTTCATTATTGCTGTTCATTCCCTTCCTTCACCTTCCTGTCTCCTTCCTGAAGATTAACCTGCATATTACATTGACTACAGCATCCTCCTTAACAGAGCAGACTATGTGCCCATTCATGGAGGGTGGTTTTTTTTTTGTCAGAGTGAGTGCTTGTGATGCAGTGAAACTGAATACAACTGTTAACTCTCTTCTGGTGTTTTAAAACAAGAAACCCAGTTATAGACAACTCAAAATATTCTTTCAAATGTCATCTGAAAAAAGAAGGATATGGAGGTTGAAAAGTAGAATATGTTTACTGGTTGGTTTTTTTAACAGGCTGAGGATTGAGCAATTCAACATACAACACACACTTGGTAGATGGAATAAAGTGGGTGACATCTCAAGTGAGCAGTGCAGTACTATTATTAGTATTGCCATCCTCCACGTGGTAGCTGGAGATCTCCTGGGATTACAACTGATCTTCAAGCGACAAGAGTAACTTCGCCTGGAGAAAATGGCTGCTTTGGAAGGTGGACTCGATGACATTATACCCCATTGAAGTTGCTCCCTTCCCCTCCCCAAACCCTGCCCTCCTCAGGGTCCACCCCCAAAGTCTCCAGGTATTTCCCAGCCTGGAGTTGGCAACCCTATATACTTTCCTAGAAATAAGCTCCACTGGGTAGACCTGAGTAGAATTCAGTGTAGACCTGCTTAGGACTGCTGCCTAGATTTCTACTATAGGGTTGACATAGGCATCACCTTTAGGTTCCTCTGCTGTATTTATGGTTCCTGGAAAGGAATGAAGGAAATTTCTTAATCAGGCCCTAAATGATGTTACTACTTATAATATTAATGCTATGTGAATTGTTTCTTTATTGGCATTATATATTGTAAAACCTCTTGTTCTGAAGTGATTTGGGAATTATAGATCAGATAGTATATGGTAAAGGTAAAGGTTTCCCTTTCTTGAAAGCCAGTTGAATCTGACTCTAGGGGGTGGTGCTTGTTTCCATTTCCAAGCTGAAGACCTAGCGCTGTCCGAAGATGTTTCCATGGTCATGTGGCTAGCATGACTAGATGCCAAGGTGCATGGAACACTGTTACCTTCCCACCAAAGTGGTATCTATTTATCTACTTGCAGTTTCTTGCTTTTGAACTGCTAGGTTGGCAGTAGCTGGGTACAGAGATGGGAGCTCACTCCGTCACACATCCCTCAGGTCTTGAACTGCTGAACTATCGATCATCCAGTCTGCAGTTTGGTGGTGGTCAGATTTATCTCAGGTTCAGAAAAATGTTCATGCTTCTTCATTAAACAATGATTCAGAATATGGAGATTTTTCTGCTTTCTCCATAGACTTGGTATTCTTTTTGAAAACTTTTTAAACTGCATTTAATAGCTCATTTAAATGCGCAAGGAAGGTATGGCCTAAGTGCTATTACTCTGTGTTTCTTATACAGTTTAATGGAACACCAGACATTAATGAAATGTCAATGACTCTTCCTGCCAGTTCAATTCTCTGGTTCTAATTAGAATTAAATGCTTTGAGAGGTTAGGCAGACTAAATAAAGGAACAAAGAGTTCATTCTCCCAAACTATGTTCTTGCATTTGCCAAATCAATTTTAATTAGCATTATAAAGATCTCCAGGTTGTTCACTGAAGTACAGTTTTATTTGGCATTTTAAAAAAAGTAGAGTAAGATGTTATGTTGCATTTTTCTTCTGTAATGAACCATCTTCTGGCTAGTATCTGGTATAAAAAACTGCCTTTCTCTGTGACTCATGTCTGAGAACAAATATAAGAAAATATGTTGATTCTGTTCAGTACATCTTTTTAACCAGCTTCAAAGCTTAAACCCATAAGAAATCAAATACTAATTAAAAGTTTTATGTTCATTCTAGAATTGCTCTCCACTCAAAACGGTACAACCCATCATCAGTGACTTACAACTTCTACTGGATAATGACAGTTCTCTTTCACAAGTACTGGGGGACAAGACTTTTCTTCCCACAGACAGCCCCCCAATCTCAAAACAACTTCTCACCCACAAATAACTCCTCACCCAGAATAATAATTTGAACATAGACACTGGTACCAGAACTTGCAATAAACCCAGATGCCAACTTTGCTGCTACAAACACCCAGACAACACAATCACTGGCCCTAACATCAGCTACACTATCTCAGGCTTAAGCACTTGCTCATCTTTTATCATTGTATATGTCATTAAATATTAACAATGCCCTTCGGTTCTCTACATAGGGCAAACAGGTCAAACCCTACACCAAAGGATAAATGGACACAAATCTGACATCAAGAATAACAAGATTGAGAAAGCTGTTGGAGAACACTTCAACCTTCTAGGACATTTAATGAGTGACCTCAGAGTAGCTGTTTTGTTGCAAAGGAACTTCAGGAACAGAATGGAAAGGGAAATTGCTGAATTACAAGTTATTACAACACCCAGAACAATGGAATCCCCAGGATTTAACAGGGATATTGGTCTTATCTCACTACATATGATAACCTCATTCAGTCCTTACATCTGTATTGTCACCAATCCCCCAGAAGGGCCATACATCCTCTTTATTTTATTGTATTTCTTGTTTGGAATAGTAGATTGTAATGTAATGATTAGTAGAATGTAATGTAATTTGGAATGGTAGATTGGAATGTATTTCTCTGGTCTGGGGACAGGAGAGATACTCTACAAAACCAGTCACCCCACTTCAAAGAAGATGCTGTAAGGTCGTCTCTATGCTTGAGATGAGACGGATGGAGCATGATGGCAGGGTCTCAGTTAATTGCTCTCAGCATTCCACAATTAAGGATATGTCTCCCGATTAATCTCCAATTTTGATATACTTATTTCCTTCACTACGTTTGCCCCTGAAGTTAGACTCAGACAAATGGTAACCATATAAACTAAGCTTGGTATTCTTGTTTGGTCCTTGAATCAGTTAAAAAAATTCGTTATGTTTTGTACTAATTTACTGCTCACCTATATTCCATTTCATTGTACCTGAAGAAGTGTGCCTGCACATGAAAGCTTATACATTGAATAAAACTTTGTTGGTCTTAAAAGTGCCACTGGACTGAAACTTTGTTCTGCTGATTCAGACCAAAACAGCTAACCAGGTGAATCTAGAATTGCTATGTTTATTCTAGAATAGAATGTTATCTAGATCATGAGAACTTGTGACAGTGAATTCGAAACGTTAGCAGTGCATATTGTCTTGCTTGTCTCTGATACCATATTTTTTCTCCTTCCATTTCATTTTCTTTCTTTTTTCTGATTTTCCATCTTTTCCTGTATCTTTAAAAATGTTCTTTTTCAGGCAAGAAGTCCAAAATATTTTAAATGTGATTGCAGTACACAGACTAGATAAAAGCACACTAGATTTTAATCACTTTTTGTATGCCATTCTTTGATTTTTGTACCAGTGGTTTACTTAACACAGAGAAATCTGTATATATAAGGGAAATTAGTACAAAATAATATCCTCCCAAACCTTAGGAGGGACTTGCTTATTTTTGCTGCCTACTTTAAACTATAGGGCCAAAATGTTATGAACTGAGGTGGAAACATCTGTAGCATCCATAGCTGTTCCTTTGTACCATAGCAATATTTGTTGATCATTTGTTCCGGAAAAGTAAGGATATGTGTAACATATTAATTACTGAATAAGATTTTATTAAGTGCCTTGTTTCATTTGTTATACAGAAGGAAACTGACAAAAGCACAATTTTTCTTCCCTTTACAATTAAGCATATAGCAAAGAACTATACTCATAATCTTGCTTGCTCCAGAGTAAAAGGTAGCATTTTGGAGTCTGGCAGGGAAGTCATTACCATTCTAAATTCATTGCAAACAGGGAGCTTAAAAGGGTGCAACTGTTTTTAGGATCGCACTGTAATTTACTAAAAAAAAATCTGTTTCATTGTCTTCTGTATTTTAGTAGACTGGCTTGGCCTATATTATCTGGTGAGAGTCAAAACCAATTTGTGTTGGTTGCTATTGATTTTTTTAAAAAATGACATAGACAAGGAGTAATTAATATAGTACATTATAATGCATGCCTTGTCATTTTGTATTTAGCATTTCAGATTTTATGCTGTCTTAATTTCATGAATTTAATTGATGCTACTTTCTTGCTGCTTCAAAACACATACAAATCCATGAACTGGAGCCTTTGTTTAAAGTGACCCATCAGCTTTTCAATTTGATGGTGCTTTCTCATAGAACATTTTCTTGTTTTAGGGAGTGAGGCTTTTCTGTCATTCATTTTTCTTAATGCTTGAAGGCTGAAAGAGATAATTTGCTATTTGTCATAGAGTTGCCTACTATAATTAGTAGATTCTAACTGACAGCATCATAACCATGGTAGAACAGTGTACATGAGAATAGACTGGTAACTAATCTGTAGGCTTTTTCTTTGAAGTGTTTAAAAGTCACAAGTTGAAAATCTCAGACTGCATTTTATTAACTTTTATTTGCCTCTTGGAATACCTGTTTTTCAGATTTCCTCAGAGTTTTGGTGTTCTTAGTCTTACATAGGCTGAGGACAGACTGGCAATCTAAAGCGGGGCAGGCACGCTTCGCAAACGGAGGAAAGGAGCACGTTCAGACATGCGCATCTGTCCGTCGGCTCCGTTGCGTACTTACCCGTCTCCCAGTCGCTTTCCTTCCGCTTTACCCGGACACCGGTTTTTCCCGGTGTTCAGGGGCCTTCCTCCGCATGCCTCCCGCTTCCAAACAGTGTGAACTGGAAGAAGCGGGAGGCATCCGGAGGAAGTGTGAACGCACCGGCAAAAAGTTTTGCGCATGTGCGCATGTGCGCACATGCGAAAAACATCAAAGGAAAACAAAAAAAAAGTGCAGCGGCGCGTGCGAGCCACGCGCGCTGGCTATGCGGCAGTCTGAACGCTCCGTGGCAGTCTGAACGCTCCGTATCACCGCTGATCCGCATTGCTCTGGCCAGTGTGAACGGCCAGCTCTGTGGGTTTTTCCCCCTGCTCCAGTTCCCTCCGCTTTGCCTCCGCTTCAGATTGCCAGTCTGTCCTCAGCCATAGTAACAGAAACCAATTTGCCAAGAAAGCAGCTAAGGGCAAAAGACTATTCATTTCTAAATATGTGTGCAAGTCAATCATATCTGCATATTCTTAACAGACTATGCATGTACATGAACTTTAGGTAAAGTGTACCAATATATGTATCAAAATATTGTGCTAATGTTGCAGGGATATTGCAATGTGGTATGATATGCCAGCAGTTTTAGAGCCTGTTTGAAGAAGAAGAAGAAGAGATTGGATTTATATCCCGCCCTTCACTCACTTGGAGTCTCAGAGCGGCTTACAAACTCCTTTCCCTTCCCCTCCCCACAACAGACACCCTGTGAGGTAGGTGGGGCTGAGAGAGCTCTTTCCCAAGCTGTCCTTGAGGGAACAGCTGGTACAGAGCTATGGCTTGCCCAAGGTCATCCAGCCAGGTGCAAGTGGAGGAGTGGGGAATCAAACCCGGTTCTCCCAGATTAGAGTCCACGCACTTAACCACTACACCAAACTGGCTTTCCAGTTTGGCGTAGTGCTTAAGAGCAGCAGACTCTAATCTGGAGAACTGGGTTTGATTCCCCATTCCTCCACATGAAGCCAGCTGGGTGATCTTAGGTCAGTCATAGCTCTTCCAGAGCTCTTTCAGCCCACTTCTAAGCCTAGCTTGCCACCTAGTGGTGCATAATGCTAAAGAATTAGAGCTTCTGGCAGCCAGACAATCTCCAGATCTCCTGGCTACACTAGACACACAGCCTTATGAAAATTATTAATTTTAGAATTTATTTGCTAATAAGCATCCTGTTTGTATAATGTTTGGATACCTGGGTTGTATTTTGTTAAATAGAAGTTTCATAGTTCAGAGGTGCTGCTGGGTTGTCAGCTCTGAGTTGAAAAAAAAATACCTGGAAATTGGGGGGGGGGGGGGGCTGACCTTGGTGGGGTTTGGAGAGGGGAGGGACTTCAGTGGCATATAATGCCATAGAGTCCACCTTCCAGAGCAGCCTTTTTTTCCAGGTGAACTGATCTCTGTTGCTTGGAGATCAGTTGTAATCCCATGGGATCTTCAGCTACCACCTGGAGGTTGGCAACCTATGTTCTGTCCAGCATGATCTGCCATAGTGATCCATACACTGGTTATATCTGGTTAGATTACTGAACTGTTCTCTATGTCTTTGAAAATGGTCTGGAAATTTCACGTAATCCAAAATGCAGCAGCTAGTCTGCTATCTAGGAATGGGTACAGGGGTCATAATACCCCTGTGTTGAAAGATCTATTTCTGGGCACAATTCATTGTACTGTTTCTTACCTTCAAATCTCTAGTTTTGGAACGTAAGGTTACCAGGTCCTCCCAGTCCCCTGGTAGGGGATGTGGGGTAGTGTTACCAGATCCAGGTAACTCCTGGAGATTTGGGAGTGGAGCCTGTGGAGGACAGGAACCTCAGTGGTGTACAACGCCATACAGTCCACCCTCTGAGGCATCCATTTTTCCCCAAGGGAACTGTTCTTGGAATTCCGAAGATGAACTATAATTCTAAGGGATTTCCCAAGTCCCCCATGGAGGCTGGCATCCCAACCTGGTATTGAAGGAATTCCTCCTCCCATACTGTCCAGACTTCTAGGTAAGATATTCCTCTATGTGCCCCTGCCTTCTGAGGTAAGGTGACCAGAGATGGGACTTTTTCACTTGCAGCACCTTGCCTGAAGAATGCCTTTTCCCTCTAGTTTTTTTTTTCTGTTTGTGTGTGTGCTAGAACAGTTCTGTTCACCAAGGCTTTTAATTAAAGGATTATTTTTTCTTTAAATACCTTCATTTTATAGTCTTTTTTTTTCTTAAGACATGTTTAAGAACAAATTTAAACTACTTCATGTTTTGTACTCAGAGTGTGTTTTTGAATTCTGGGTTTTAATAACTTGTGATGTATTACATTTTATTTTGTTAAGTCACCTCAGGAAAATTCCATGGGAGGTAGCATAGAAACCAGTCACATTTATAGTAAACAAATTAGAAATTTACATTGAATAACACATTACACTGAATAGCATATTAACAGCTAAGTTCTTATTTGCATCTCCAGTAGTACATATTTACAGTGAATAACAGTGCCACAGCTTTCAGAATACAGGCTGGAAATACCCCTGAGGTACTAAAATTTGTATATTTCATCATATGCCAAAGTAAGACAGACATGTAATGAATGGCAAGTACTATGTACTTGCCTGTAATGGTTATTCACTGAAGGACTACAAAATACTGGGTCTTTGAAGAACATTTAATAATATGTTGTAATGTGTCATTCACTGGCTTCATTATCACAGGTAGTAATTGGTGAACACCTATCCTCCCTCTACTGATCAGCATATGTTTTATTCATTCTTTGAAGGGCTAGAGTTTATGCTAATATATACAAATTTTCGTTCAGGTTTAAAATCCTAGTGTTGCATGCCATTCTAAATCCAATCCGTGTAAACTGTTTTGAGCATAGGGACTATAGGAAAAAAAATACCTTGGTGTGGGGGTTTTAAAACTTCTGAAAGTATACAGTTCTGGAAGGAAGATGTACTTTTAGAAGATGTTGGTTTAATCACTGGATAGGAATGAGGCTCTCCAGTGGGATCCAGTCTCCTCTATAAAGTTCACCAGTAGAGGCAAAAAGTCCTTCTCAAAACTAAAGAGAGGCTGTATAATCTTTAAGCACAGTTACTGTTATGTTTTCTTATTGAGTTGTGCATTGCTTTGTCGGGGTTCTGGTATTATAATCCCCTCATTCTTACTGGCTACCGAATAAAGACTTCTCATTGGTCCTGAAGTCAATCCAGGGAACCAATCGCAGAGCCCTGCTTAGGGCCAATGAAATTGAGTCTTCATAGTGACATTGTATATAGTTATTTGTTGGAACACTATAAGTTGAGTGCTTCTCTTGCCAGAGCTGTCCCTGAGCTGAACGATGTTTTGAATAAAAGCCTGCATTTGATTTATCATCTCCTGACTCAATACTTAATAGTTACAAAAGAAGGAGGAATGCACACTAGTTCTGTATTTTTTAGTATTGTTCAAAGCCATTGGGGTTTTGCAGTAGAGGTGGCAGTGGCTTTGGAAATATCCTGATGATGATGTTCTCATAAACCATATCACTGCATCACCAAAAGGGGTGTTTTATATGTCAGCAGCATTCAAATTGTGTTCCTGGGATTCTGGAATTATATACCATGTTCCTCAATGGTAGATGAGTTTGTTCCAAAATACATTTAGTAATTAGATTACAATGTGTTGGGTGTGATCTAGAGCATTTTGTGCAAAATCATCACAACTGTAAGCCAAGTCACTCATTATTTGGGACTCCAAATATTTGGAGTCTTAAGAGACTTGCTCACCCTAAACTATTTTGCTGGAACTAGTTTGTTTGCAAAATGGTAGCAGTGAGCTAAACCTTTTCCCATTGTTACCAGCTGAATGGCCTTTCAAATGGGCTCTATAGAAATGCTTCCCCAATTTGTCCTGAGAACAATGCCACCATTAGATGCTCTCGGTTATGCACTGAGCCAAAGGGCTGGGTTCCTGACAGAAAAAGACAGTGAGCATCAATGGAACACCTCTGATGATTGTATCATGGAACCTGGTATTCTGGGATTCCATAAAGGTTCATTAAATGCCCTGGAGCATTCTGGAAACCAGTGGGATCTGTCAGTTCCCAGGGTAGACCAAATTAATTGGTCCCCCCCCCCCCCATTTCAGGAAGTTCACAGCAAAGTCTTCCTGCATCTCTCCCTTTCCTCTAAACTGCTCTGTCTTCACACACACACACACCACACTTCCCATCAAATAGGAAGGCAGATTGCCTCCTCCAAGACCTGATGGGTCTTTTTTTTTTTGCTTAGAGTTTTCAAGACAAGAGACATTCAGAGGTGGTCTGCCATTGCCTGTTTCTGCATAACAACCCTAGAGACCTTGGTGGTCTCTCATCCAAGTGCTAACCCGAGCTGATCCTGCTTAATTTTTCAGATCTGACAAAATCAGGCCAGTTCAGGGCCATGGGTCATTAGCCAGGGCCATGTCTCGACAATTAATCTCCATTGAGAGAAATTGGTCCAAACTGGCCTCTACTGCAACTTCTGCAAGGAAGCTAGAGAACTTATATAAGGTCAGAGAAGATGGCTGTGTGCACCTTTTCCAAAACCCACAAGGTGCTAATTTTGTGCCAAAATAATTGACATGGAAAACAATATAATGCTTGTTTCTGTTGACTCCAGACAAGTCAGTCTCTTACTTCAAAATTTCAGTATGCTTTGTGGAGAATTTTGATTGTTGGTGTCTTTTGGGAATGCTTTAGAAAATGGAATGTGACTACTGGTAACATACTTTTAAAATTTCTTAATGAGAAGGAAACTAAGTTCTGATGCAACCAGTGTCAGATCCTACAGTATTCTTCTCATTTTCCAAACTCAATTCCATCTGAGCCTGTATTTCTGTTTATTTCAGTTTCTTTTTGTCATTTTTTGCATGTGCTCTTTGATCAAAATCCTGTATATTATTACTCAAATCAACTGATCCTTGCTTGGGGATGAGGTTTTCAAGAGGTTTTTCTTGTTCTAATTCTGTAGTTGGGTTGAATAAGAATTTTTTTCGAAGGCACCCTTAATCCAGCTTGAAAGAGGTTTTTTGTCCCCTTTTTTCATATTCCTCTCATTCTTTCTTTTCATTTCATTTCTGGGCTCCTGATCTGTGAGAATACATTTTTGATGGATAATTTATAATTCCTTCTTTTTTATGTGAAGAGGGAAAATTTAATTTCTGATCAGCTCTGATCATCACCATGTTGCTTCAAAATTAACCTGAGCCCAAACGTACAAACTGTTAAAAAGGATAAATCAGTGAAAATGTAGCCTAATGTCACTAAGGTAATCAAGGAAAAGGATTAGAACATATCGTCAACTTATCTGTCTGAAGTTGCTCTTTAAAGATGGATTTAGAATGCACTAATACACCAACCCTTCAACTATAACAGTGGCCAGCACCCTAAACATTCTGTCTGTCTGGTTGGAGAGTGGAGAGTCACATGATCTTCTAACTAGTACATGCTGCCCTTAGTGGAAGATCTTGAGAATGCAATGTAACAACAATGTAAAAGATAAAACTATGCTATGTAGGCCAACATAAGATATAAACACTAGTGTACATGGGTGAACTTTTTATGGAACTTCAGGAAACTCTTGGGCCCCCTTTGGGCCTCTTTGGGCCCCCTCTGGGCTCAGGGACCCTGGTGTGCTGCACCTGCTGATGCCCCTCTCATAGGGCCTGGTAGGCTTTGTGTTTTTAGAAGGAACTGTTTTATAGCGCTTCATGAAGGACAGCCAACAGGCCTGGAGAAAAATGTCCTGTCCCTTTAATAGAGGCTTAATGTGTGGAAATAGGCAGTTGATGCTTTTCCTGGCATGCAGGTAAATAACATCACCTATTAAATAGCATTCTGCAAAGCCTCTATTAAAGGGACAGGACATTTTTTGTAGCCTGACTATCGGCAGCCCCAGCTTCATTCAATAACAAGAATTTTTCCTTATAATAAAAAGATTAAAGCACGTATTAAATATTATCGTAAGTGACATTAAGATTATTATTATCAGTTGTAGTACTAGCCTTTTGATAATTAAATTCAGTTATAATTATAAGAGTGCAGTTTTTTTGCAGGTAATGATAGCTTGTCTGAAATAAGGCTGCCAAGTCCCCCGGGGGGGGGGGGGGAATTCCCTGGCTAAATGGGTCCCCAATCCAGCAGTCTGGATCTGGCCAGCAGGGGGAACCCCACCCCCAAAGTGGCCAGATTGGGTCAATGTGCCCAGCACAATGAAGTCACCCGGAAGTGATGTCATCACACTGCGCACATCACCGGGTGACGCTCTAGCAATCGCCCTGAAAACTCTAGGGTACCATAGAGTTTTAGGGCAATTACCAAAGTGTCGCCCAGCAATGTGCACAGCATGATGATGTCTCTTCCAGGTGATGTCATCGCAGCATGCGTGCATTTTGCACACACAAAGGGACTCCTGGAGAGGGCCCAGGACACTCCCTCTATTACTATGGTAAGACTTGGCAACCCTAGTCTGAAATCATTCCTCTTTTGTCAGGAATGCAGCTGTTTTATTAAATGATGAATGAATGAGAGTGTGAATGGTATGATTCACACGTCCAATCCTTCTAGTAGTTGCCAAAAAACATTTTAAACTGGGGTGGATTTATGTGAAGGAAAAAGAAAAGCAACTTTGTCTTTGTCTAAGATTCCTCCCCCATTGACCTTCTTTTGTGGTGCTGTGTATTGTAAATTAGAGAAATAAATACTTTCGCCCAGTCCTTTGTACCAAATCTCATTTATGTTGTATAAAGCTGATGCACCTTAATTTCTTAAATGTTTTGTGAAATAAGTTCTGAAACATCTGGGCGGGGGATCTGTTTTATGGCAATGGGTACTTGGATGTCAATGTTTGGTACACTTAATCATGAACAAGCCTTTTTGGAATCTTTGGGCCTTCTGATGCTCACAGCTGAATATCTGACAGCCTTTTTTATTTGAATGATTTGTATTTAATGTACCATTGTTTCTGGCTGAAATACTAGAGAAGTCATATATTGATTCTTATTTTACATAAAACAGCAAGGCTACGAAGTGCCTGTGTTGTTCAGACAATGCAGTGCTCTCTTCTATGTCAGTCCAGTCATTCAGAACATTATAGCACACTATCACCAAATCTGGAGGTTAGCAAGGCATTTATAATCTTATATTACAGGATCCAGTCTTGGCAAATTGACTAGTTGCTCATACACCATGCGAAATTTGGGTTACTGTCGATGGTGAAATATAACATGTAATGATAAACTGAATATAGCATTTGTCTATTCCATAAGAGAAACTCTGGTTTCTTGCATATTTCAACATGGCAAATGACATATGTGGATGTGACTTTTATGGTAAATTGACACTTGTACTTTTAAAGGGGTTTGAAATGCTAACAGTGATTGGGGGTACATTTAAATGTGGTCTATATAGCTTTAAACAACTACTTTTTCTTCTCATACACAGATCCTGTAAGCACTGGATAATGATTGGATCCAAACTAAATTTTTGTCAAAAAATCATCACCCCTTTCCACAGGTAGATCTGCCCCAAGCCAGTTGATTAGGAGCATTTTTTGCTGTTTTCCCCACTCCATACTCCCACTTTGGCCCTGTATGCAATGAGGGGTGATGTCCTGTTCCCCAAAGCAATTTGTGGGACTCAGTGAGCTGCTGTGGGAGGAGGGAAGGTGTAAAAATTGTATTTGATTAGCAGAGCTCCACTTCAAATATTTTAAATCTAATCAAATGTTTACATCTTTTCCTCAGACCTATTATAAAATCAGTCCTTGATGATAAATGTCTTGATCCTTCCTCCTATCTGTTTGGAATAATTTTAATTGTACTGTAGTTATTATAGAAATAAATAATTATTCTGAATCTCTTCATTCCTCCAGAGTATCAAAATATTTGGGACTAAATACTGTCCATGTACTGCAGTATTCTTTAGTATTTTGGTATTTCTTTGGTTTCTGGTTTTAATGTTTTTAGAACTGGGAAATGTAGCCCATGGGGAATTTCTAGGACAGAATAAGAAGTAAGAGACTCTGCTCTGTGTGAATTTGTTTGTTTTAACTGTAGCTTAGTTTTATGTTAGGGTTTTTCTTCTTTTTTTCTCGCTCTGTAGTGTGATATCGTTTATTGCAGCCTAGGAGAATTTTTCAAAATTGTATGTATTCTAATGCTCCAAAGAACTTGTATGCTGGGCTGACTTAACAGGCATGCAACTCTAACCCCATTCACTTCAGTTAACTTGAGTGTGTAACTCTGTTTAGATCTGCAGTGCTTGCAGAAATAATTTGATTTGGAGGAGATGTTGTAAGAAACTATAGCCTATACATATGGGAAGTAGCACCTTCTGATGCTAAAGAAGAAATGTTACTCTACATTTGAAGACAAAAGATATTGTATAAAGAACTTTAGTGGCATGCCAGCATTTATTAAAGACATACAAAACTGACACTTCTTATTAGGTAAAGGTTTCCCTTGCTCGAAAGCCAGTTGAATTCAGCTCTAGGGAGTGGTGCTCATCTGTTTCCAAGCTGAAGAGCCAGTGCTGTCTGAAGAAGTTTCAGTGGTCATGTGGCTGGCATGACTAAAAGCCAAGGCACACGGAATGCTGTTACCGTCCCACTGAAGTGGTACCTATTTATCTACTTGCAGTTTCTTGCTTTCAAACTGCTAGGTTGGCAGGAACTGGGGCCAGAGATGGGAGCTCACTATGTCCTGCAGCACTAGGGTCTCGAACTGCTGAACTACAGACCTTCCAGTCTGCAGCTCAGGGTCTTAACCTCTGAGCCATGGTGGCCCTCACTGATTACAAGAATCTTAATATTTCCCTTGAGACCTAAAAAAAAAATGTTTTGTTTATTAATGTTTTGTCTTAGTGTTTTGCCTTTCCACATCCTAAATACAAGGAAAATATTCTCATTCTGGTGTCTACTGAAAGTACTGTTTTAAAGTTGCTGCACTTGGGTGGGCTTAGCTGGTTTGAGAAGGGGTGGAAGTTTATTATGATTAGGTTCATGTGTCACTGGAGTTGCATCAGTGGAGGGTTTAAATAGAGCCTGTTTGCTCACATGTTGTCTCCTTCTTCCAGTTGTACTCAGAGTGCAATTGAAGACTTGTTATCTCGAATCAAGCTCCAAGTCATCATGATGTTTTACTACAGGTGCATGAAGTGAATTATATTTTGTCATCTGCCCCCTCCAACAAACTGGAATTCTAAATTTCTGTTCTATATCTGTTTTTATTATAAACCTGGTTTGTGGGGATGTGGAAGAAACATAATTTGCTTTTGTATCTGCAGCTGTATATCTAGAGTTTGATTCAAGGCTTCCAAAACCTGGACACCTCCTGGAAATGGAAAGGGGTAAGGACTATAGTGAGTGAACAACTACAGCAGCCAAGTATGTGTGTGTCAGTCAGAAAAAAACCTCTGCTTATGCTAGATGGAAAATGAAAAATCAACCAAAACCATGATATAATTATGAAAAGTCAATTCAGTTTTTCAAGTGTTTGATAAATATCAATACATTTCTGTGAAATATTTTACAATAAGAATAATCCAGGGTCATAATTTTCTTTTTTGCAGGAGACTGACTAATCCTCTTTCACCTCAAACGTCATCCAATGCAAATAAAGTACAATAGCCAATAAAATGTTCTTACTGTCTTTCTTATTCTTATAGCTAAAAAGCATGAAAAGTCACAATTCTGCAGACAAGCTTGTTCAAACACTTGCTTCAATAAGCTTCCTCAGAGCAGAATTTGTGTAGACTTTACAAATTCTCTTATTCAGTTTTTTTGGATTTATTCATGCTTAAGAGAGAGAGGAGAGCAAGCCTGTTTGCAGAATCATGACTTTTCATGGCTATAAGAATACAAAAGAGACTAAGAATATTTTATTGGCTATTGCACTTTATTTGAATTGGATGACGCTTGAGGTGAAGAAGACCAGGCAGTCTCCTGCACTAGAAAAGAGGATTATGTCACTGGATTATTCTTATTGTGAAGAATATGTATGTCCGTGTGATTTTACAAAAATGTATTAATATTTATCAAACATTTGAAACACTGAATTGACTTTTCGTAATTATATCACGGTTGTTATTGTTTATTTTTCAGTTACTAATCCTGTGATCTCTCTGGCTACTGTAACATGTTAGATGGAAGGCAGGAATTTAAATTGGCTACAGTTTCACAAAAGGTTTACACAAGCTCTGATCATAAACCGAATTCATGCTTTTCCATTTTCAGTACCGAATATTCAGTACCCCCCGTTTGCGGGGAGGGCGGGGAATAAATTGAAATAAATAAATAAATAAATAAATAAAATAAATATACTTAATGAGAAGAGAAGTATGTCCTAAGCTACTACCATTATCCTTCTGGAGAAATTATTTAGGGGTCTGGGAATAATGACAAAATTACAAGTGTCTGCATTTAGATGTACTGCCCCTATCCAAAATCCAAAGTCATTGCTCATAATCCAGCACAATCCATTGTAATCCTGTGAGGTTTGTTGTGCAAAAGTTGTTTATACCTCTAAGGAATCTCTTGGGATGTTCTCTTTATATCATCTTTGGCTCATACTTCCTGCTGTGTTGCTGTGTAGGGGTCTGTGTTGCTACCTCCCTACCTCTCACCCATAACTTGTATATTTCTTCTCATAATACTTAAATATTGCTCTTTCCTCTTGTCTCCAGAGCACTGCTGTGATTAAATGCAAACCAAGGAAGGGAATTAGAGTCCCCACATGCTGAAGAAGCATTCCTGATACTTCTGTTCTGCCATTCAGCTATACCCTCCGATACCTTAGGACATTCTAGTGAACCTAACAAACCAGATAATAACTATACCCAGAACACTTTCTAAATATTCTGATAGTAGAATATTTATTTATTTATTTTATTCGATTTATACTCCGCCCTCCCTGCCGAGGCAGGCTTAAGGGTAGCTTCCGTCATAAAATCCATAAAAGCAATCAAAACCATGAACAAATCAATTATCCTAAGGCTTTGGATTCTACTGTTTGATGTAAACTAATGCTAGCAGTAACTGCTGGTTGTAATATAGCACAGAGAGAAAAAAATGTCTGGACCATTTAGAGATCCATTCTGATCTAGCTATGATGGATATTGACAAGACCTTGGGATCTGTGAAGGCTGCTACTTCTGCTCTGGATCCTTGACCATTCTGATTGCTGAAATCATATAAGGATATGAGTTCTTGATTTACATCACAAATTAATCACTGGCAGTTGGTGCCTTCCGTTGACTATTCAAAGAGGCAGTTATCCACCCACTACTCAAAAAAATGCTTGCTATAGAACAATGAAGAAGCCAATTATTGTCCAGTCTCCAATCTGCCCTTCCTGGGCAAGGTGACTGAAAGAGCTGTTGTAGACCAGTTTCAGGTATTCCTGGATAGCTCATCTGTTTCGGAGCCCTTTCAGTTTGCTTTCAAGATATGTTATGGGATGGAGATGGTACTGGTGGTTTTAGTTAATGGTCTCCATCTGAACATAGACAAGGAGTGTGCTTGTTGTGTTTATCCAAAGGTTACCTACTACATTTGATACAGTGGACCGTACCATCTTGTTGATACATTGGAGTCAGACGTATGGATGTGCACCTCAGGAAAAAAAATGTATTTTTCAGATCTGGATATCAGATCTGAATATGAAAGAGATATGAATATTTCTTTCATATTCAGGTCTCCCCCCACCCCCGATTCTGATAATATTTGGCTCCTTTATTCCCTGTAAGGAATATTTCTGGAGGTCTGGAGGACTGTTTTTTGACCAAATGGCACCAATATTTCAGCAGAGCTGCTGGTGCCTGTCCACTAAATAACTTCCAAGTTTCAAGTGAATTGGATCTCTTGGGAACAAGGTGCTGGCAGCCATCTGCCATTGTTTCCTATGGGCGGGTGTCCAAGCTTTCTCCTGGATAGACAGTAACCAAATATTCAAGAGCAGTCAAAGCAACCACTGGTCACAAGCCTCTGAAAGCAGCCAGAACCAACAAGCCCAAAGAACCAGTGCAGAACTTGGGAATCCCAGCAGATTTGTGGGCAATATGGCAAGCATAATGCAACAAATATACAGCCTGAGAATCCAAGCCATTGTCAAACCAGAGAAGCCTCCAAGCCAAGTTGAATGCTGTTGCAAGTCTGACAAATGTAAGATCAGAGAATCAGTGTATGACAGCCCCATCCACTTCCCTCCCTCAGAGGCAAGATTTTCCCTCTGTTTTCCTTTTCCTTTACTGACTGAGCCCCTGGTGATGTGTTTTCTTCTTTGCTCAAGAACTCTGGCTACCCCACCCTGTCACAGTATGATATTTTGCCTGTGGGCTCAACTCAGGAACCTGAGGGAAGGATCCGGAGCCTGCTTTAATTTAAACAACTTAAATTGCACTCAAAGCATTTTGAAATTCAAAAATAACAAAATATTTTATTTAACATAGAGGGGAAAGGTCAGGTGAAAACAGGGATTAAAATTTCTGAAGTAAAACCAGTACATGCACAGACTTTAGTTCTTATGTTTCAGACTAATTAGAGTTTCTTAAGCTGTTCAAAATTACTTAAATCTTTATGTTGAGAGGCTTTTGTTCCAGTGTTTCCCCAAAGGCTCCAGTCACTTTCTTAGAGTATTCTTTGATTCTTTTGGTTTCCAGACAGCTGGTACACTCTTTCCAGTACTCAAACCTCTTCTCTTGAAACACCAATACTCATCTTGAGTTTTAAATGACTCTTAAGGTCTCTAAAGGCAATTTCTAACCACACCAGACCATCGATCCTGTCTGTGTTAAACTGCTCTCAAGTCAGGGCTGAATTCTGAAACTGTCAGTACACGAGTCTTCTCAGCTAGGGCTGAAATCAGGCTGAATTCTCCTCAGCATCCATTTCCAAAGTCTCTCACTGCTCAGCTGATGTATCCCATACAAAGACCTTTATGGCCTTGGACAGACTATCATCTTATGCTCCCCCCCAATGTCAGTTTCACTGCAAATAGGTATGCTCCCCCCATGTCAGCTACACTGCCCGTACATGTGCATTCTCTGCTGTAACCCCACCTTATGCAACGGGGTGTCTGAGGAGGTCAGAAATTCTGCCATACTTCTATCATTCCTCAAACTATATAAAACTGAATTGCTTTGGGGGACATTTTTATAAAGATTATAGGGTTATGTTGCAATTGAATGGTTAAAGAAACAGGACTGAAGACTATGCCACTGGGTGTGGTATGTATAACCTGTTTTATTATTATTACTAGGAATAAGGCCCATTGTGGAAATAAATGCAGTGTGCTCTAGAAAGAAGCTCTTGGCGGGTGCTCCAACCTTGTATACTCAGCGTCGATTTTCTGTGGCGACCTCAGCAGGGTATAATGACACTGAGTCCACCATTTTCTCTAAGGGAACTGCCATCTGAAGAGCACTTGTAATTCTGAGTGATCTCCAGCCCTCCCGTGGAGATTGTGCAAACAAATAACCAGAATAATCTGCCACGCTGTACAAATCACACTTGAGACTTCTGTCTTCTAATACAGTTCTACTTACAATCAGAAATATTCCATATAACAAAAGGTTTTGCCACTATGCACAAGTGTCATCTGCACCAGTTGAATAGTGACCTGATAGTCCTTGAAAGTACAAGTCTCTCTTAGAATGATGCAGTCACCTTCATGATGCAGAGAAGAGTCTTGAAAAGAGAAGAGTTTCCAAAAGAAACATGCAGTAGATGACATAGACACAAGACTAGCTGTAGCATGAACTAAAGAAGCAGCGACAACATGCCTAGGTTGCTTTGCCATTTCTTAGGGCTTCATCAGCCGCTTTTCTTAGTAATGGAGCCAACCCAGCTCTGGGTTGTCATGCCAGTCAGGTGTCATCAAGTCACCCAGAGGGCGCTGCTAGGCCTCAGGTAGCCAACCTCCAGGTGGAGCCTGAGGATTGCCTGGTATCACAACTGAACTCCAGACAACAGCTCTCTCTCCCGCTGGAGAAAATAACTGCTTTGGAGGGTGGACTCTATGGGATTCTATTCAGCTTTGGCCTCTCCCCTCCCCAAATTCTGCTTTCTGTAGACTCCATCACAAAATCTTCAGGAATTTTCCAACCTGGAGCTGTCAACCCTAGTCAGGACAGGCCCAATGAGTTTTCTCACAAAGTTTCCCCCCTTACACCTTTTACTGGCAGAACCAAGCTTGGTTGCTT
Source organism: Lepidodactylus listeri (assembly GCA_029233225.1). NCBI lineage: Eukaryota > Metazoa > Chordata > Lepidosauria > Squamata > Gekkonidae > Lepidodactylus > Lepidodactylus listeri. The sequence goes on along the minus strand of JARCFY010000005.1, from coordinate 48,856,541 downwards.
AGCAACAGCCACTGAAGCAAAAGTGAGCCTAGCAGCAGGAGGAGATGAAGCATTTTCGTCAGGAGAGACAGCTATTTTGGCAGTTATTCTGCCAGGGAATAGTGGCCAGGCTGGCAGTGAGCTGGAGAGAGGAATGGACCTAGCACCCAGCCAAGCACCCAGCCTAGGAATGGACCTAGCACCCAGCACATGAGTACTCGTGAGTGGTGGTTGATGGCCCAATGGGTGATGGAACGCATAGCCAATGGGAGAACTGGAAAGTGGCAGTACGTAAGGCTTATATATATCAGATTATCATGCTCTTACTGCACTGTTTCCTGTTTTTGTAATACCCCTTACTGTATTGTGTGACATATCAAATATACTACTTTGCTTCATATTTGTAATCCTAATCCTATTGTATTGCCTATTAGATGTGTTGTCCTATTGATTGCATTGACATACACTACATAATCTGATTTAAGCTCCAGTGAGTAGAACAATGAATTATAAATAAAGTTTTAAAAAATGATCAATAAATATACTGCTGTCAATCTTGAGTCCATTTTGTGGAGATCAGTAGTCTAAAAGTATTATGTAAATAGCGTCTATGAAACAGATGGCACAAGTGAGCTGGTCAAGGATAGAAGACTTCTGATAATTATGCAGTTTTCTTGTACCTGAACTGCTTGAAGACAGTAAGACAGTAATAAACTCATGCCCCTAAAAAAGTGACATAACCCTTTTTAATTTTTTGTGTTATTGGCAAAAGTCTTGAGTACAATGGGATGGCTTGAGAATAATTAAAGAAGGCTGTGGACTAATACAACCAAACACAAGCTTTTTTTGTGCTTACTCTGTAGTGGTGTGGTGCCTCCAAACAGAAGTCATATAACTCCTAAATTTGTAAGATCATTTTGTCTGTGAGCATCATTTCCCCATGCTCTTGCAAAATATCTCTGGATCAATGGAAGCCCTTTAAATACCTACGGTGCTATCATCTGTATTTTCATTCTGAAGGTGGGCAGAATAAGTTCTTCACAGGGCTCTGGTGAGTCTAGAATCTCTACCTTGTGGTTTCCTTATATACAGTGACCAGAATCTTTGAATTTTAAGAAAGCGCCACAATTGGTAGATTAAAAAAAAAAATTCTGCCACATTTTCTACCTCAAACATTAAACCATGTTTTCAGAATATGCTTGATTTTTACCAGGCTAAAGTGCTTATAAGATTGTTGAATATTAATAATATATAAAGATTTCAAACATTCAGTTTTTCTGTTGAGGTGTGTTTTCCATGCATTCATATATGTGAGCACATTATTCCAATTCAGAGATCATAGTAATTTATATATATGTAGATGTCTCCTCTACATCAATGACCTCTATTCCAGAATGTATTTTCCAGAACATGAATGGTCTAGTAAATTGTTTTAAATAGCATATAAAATGCTGTAGTTGGACATTTTCAGAACTTTGAATCAGTTATTCTGGTCTTTTGATTGTATTATATTATTGTTAAACAGTCTAATTCTGAATTTACAGTATAGAAATTTAAAAAGTCAGTTTCAGAATACTCTTAATTCAGAACTCTTACTTAATAAGGCTTCTGCTAACCAGCCTTTTAGAAATGGCCAGCTCCATTTCTAAAGTGAATAAATATTTAGATAAAGTGAATAAATATTTAGATTTATATCCCACCCTTCACTACCCAAAGGAGTCTAAGAGCAGCTTACAAACTCCTTTCCCTTCCCCTCCCCACAACAGATACCCTGTGAGGTAGGTGGGGCTGAGAGAGCTCTGACAGAAACTTCCAGATTAGAGACCGCGCACTTAACCACTACACCAAACTGGCTCATAATGGTAAATGGTAGACATTATATACTTGAACTTTCAAAAGGTTCTTGAAAAGGTGCCTCACCTGACGGCATACACCTGAGAGTTCTTAGGGAACTCAGTCTTAAGGAACTTCAGTCTTAAGGAACTCAAATGTGAGATAGTTGATCTGCTAACCTACATACCCCAACTTCCTGCCAAGGCCCCATGACTTCCTTTCAGCCCAGCCCCCCTGACTCTCTGGCAAGATTCAGCAGTGGCAGCAAACTCCCCCTGTACTGCCACGACTGCTGCTTCTCCTTACCTCCTCCCTGCACCACACCTCTCTCTGGGAACAAAAATGGGGCCAGCTGGAGCGCTGCCATTGTGCAAGCTGCCTCACTTGTCATTCTCATTCTCTGTGCTGTCACTCAGTGACCCTTCCCCACCATCCCGCTCCAGCTCCTTTGGCTGGGAGGAAAGGGAGCCTGGCCTCAGTCTGCTTTTTCTCATCTCCCTATTTGCTCACTGGAGAAGAGAAAGGAGGGGGCCACGCATGCCAAGGGCAGGGAGGCAAGCCAGAAGCCCCCCTCATCTTGGCCATCCAGGCCACTGGCCCCAACCCCAGAACATGTCTCTTGGGCCCAGCATGTGGGGACGGATGGGCTGCCGAAGGATGAGTGGGGAGCCCAGGAAGGGGGGAATCCTACCTGTGTGGAATGGAAAGCAGCAGGCCTGAGAGGAGGAGGAGGAGGAGGAGCAGGCTGGCCATTCTCCCCGGGCATCCAGCTGCAGCGTCCTCCCTCACCCTAAGGCTGAGCAGTCCCCTTTTTGGTGCAGGAAACCCCTATGGCCCTCATCATGCCTGATGCTCTCTGCCTGGACACCCACCAGCAGCAAGGAGTGCCTCTCTGGCTGGCCTGGCAGAAGCTGGTCCCTGCCTCACCCAGGGGCCAGGATGGAGAGGGGCCAGCTCCTGTTAGTCTCCATTGCTCTCACTCCTCCAAAGGAAACCAACCCAAGAAAGTGCACTGCTCCAGGGAGCTTGGCTGCCCACAACCCTGCTGCCCCCTTCAAAGGAGACATGGGTGGCAAGCAAGCCTTCTCCCACAGACTGATCGTGAGTTAATTAAATTACTTTTAATTGATTTAGCCAGTGCCCCCTAAGGAATTAAAATGTCTCCAACTTAGAAATTCCTGGCTACCAGCCTGGTGTAAAATTTCTTCAATCAAAACATTATTGCCTTTTACTGGGACATCCTATGCACACATACTCAAATGTAAGGTCCACTGTATTTGTAGGGTTTATTCCTGCTTACTGCCGGGGGATTTCAATTTCTCTATCAAGTTTCCATGCAATATTCTGGGATTTTTTTCCAGTTTTTTTCTCAGTGTGCTATCAGCCACTCTCAAACATCCTTCCTTTCATTCTCCTCTTTGGTTTTCAGAAGAAAGCAGTGGTTCTGTTTGGATCATTTGGTTTTAAAAATAGAAGTGCTGTGTTGCTGTGATTCTGCACAAACTTTTTCTGAATATATTTCTATCTGAAATTAAATTGTGTGCATTCTTTTCACAGAGATTTTTAAAATCTTGTTACAAGTACTACTTTTATACAGCAGTACCATATTTAAGGAATAGCATACTCTTCTTTTACTAGTCTTTTAAAATTCCTTTGTGTTCTTAATATGCAGGAGACAGTTATTGTAGCAGTCATAAAATGTATTTTACAGAGAGCAACACTTTTAGACACAAGTGTCCTAAAGACAATTTTAATGGGGCATATCAAGGGGGAGTAGGGGCAGTTTCTCAAAATGAAAGCAAGTGTAGAAATTATGGTGAAATGAAATATTGTATGAATGTCTCCTCCTAATCTACAGCTTTGTTAAGATGAAGGGCTAATGCTTAAACTGTGTAATAGCCCAAACAAATGTATGCAAATTTTTTAAAACGTCCAACCTGCTGGGGCTGTAAAGAATTTCATTGCTGTAAAGAAAAGTACTCTGTGCTATAAAGAAAAGAATCCACAGTGTTTTCTATTGTCTTTTGTTAACAAGAAAGTTCCTGTGTTCACAGAACTTTGTATACATGTTGAAGCTACTTGATCAAAGCAAATGCATATTAAAATACAGGTATGCTAAGCATACTTTTCTAATAATATATTCAGTTGATATCAATGGGGTATCCAACAAAAGGTAATTAGATCTGAAATGTAATTGAACTCAAACTGTTTTGCCTTTAGGACAGTAGAAAAGCTGGTAGAAAATCCATTAAATTTGCATGGCAAAGTCAGAATTTTCTGTCAAATTCCAGAATTCCTGTGGCACTTTTCAGATGAATGTGGATAATTTGTTGAATTTATGTTGTTGTTTTTTTATTCCAAAAGAAGTCAGTTCTTGATATATTGTGATGCAGAAGTTGTAGTCCTAAACATATTTGCATGGATGTGAATACCCTATTTGTAGCTGGCTATCAGTTTGGAGAACTACACAGATAGCATGGAGAACTCTGTTCTGATTCTTTCAGGAGCACTGTCACTGCATGGTTTTACTTCACTGTGCCTGTTTTCTTCAGGCAGCAGAAGAGTCCTCTCAAGAACCCTCACTAACGGGTGTAGCCAGAAAATTTTGAGTGTTGGGAAATCCTGTGGGGCAAGAGAACTGGGAGAAAGAGAGAGAGAGAGAGAGGAGGAGTGCAGCAAATGATAAGCCTGCCCACAGCAGAAGAGGAGGACTTGGCTTGGTGGTGGTCACCTCACTGCACCTGTGCCAGCCCAGCTGTGTGACCTGCTGTTATGGGACCCAGGCTGGCTCAGCTGGTGCAGGCACAGTGAGGCCACTGCCACCAAGCTGAGTCCTGGGGAAGCTGAGTCTTCTTCTGTGTTTAAAAGGGGGAGCTGAATCCTCTTCCTCCTCTACTGGCTTCCTCATCTACCTAAACTGGGGAGGAGGAGAATCTCTGACTCTCTTTTGCATTTTGCAATTTTATTTTATTTTATTTTGCATTTTTAAAAACCCATTTATTTTTTGGCCCTAAAAAAAAAAGAAAATAAGACTGAACCTTCCCTGACTGCCCAGAGTAATTTTGGAAAAAACCCTCCCCACATCTTACTCTTTTTTTAAAAAAAAAAAAATTTTTTTTTAATTTTTCCCACAAAGCGGTGCTCATCTGTGGGGTGGCATTGCCCCCAAATGACCCCCATGGCTACAGGCCTGCTCACTAAAGACCCCTAAGGAAACCTAACAATAACAGAATATCAGTGCAGTCCTAAGTAGTGTTATACCCTTCTACATCTATTCAAGTCAGTGGTAGGGGTTCCAGCCTCCAGGTAGGGCTGAAGCTTTCCTGGAATTACAACTAAATGCCAGGCCACAGAGATGAGTTCCCTTGGAGGGGGAGGGGGGAGGGGGAATGGACTCCATGGCATCACATCCTCTCTCCTGAAACTCCACCTTCTCCAGCTCTGCCCAAGTCTCCACAAATTTACCAACCTGGAGTTGGCAGCCCTAGTTAATGGCTTAATGGCTTTTACTCTGCTTTTAATTGCACTGTATTGTACCAGCAGTTTTTATGGGTAGTAAAATTGGTTCAAAAATATACAAAAGTTTCATATGAATTAAATAAAGGATCTATTCTAAACCTATTTAATATAAATAAAATAATATATTTTAAGGATTAGAGTTAGCCATTTAACCGGTAAAAAGCTTCAATCAATTATCTATGTATCGTGAAACAGTGGATTTTTTTTACAGCATTAACTTTATCAAGACAATGAAATTAGACTTCAGTCATCAACACACTTGATATTCATGATTATTTTTACATTGTCATTATGAAAAAAACCATTTAAGAATGTAATTAACAGTTCCTTTAATAGGATGCTATAATTGTGACTGATCCATCAAATAGTTCTTCTGCATAAACTTTATCCTGGAGCGCAAGATTTAGTCTTTTCAAATTTTTTTTAAAAATGTATAAAATCAAAGTCAAAGTAACAGCAGAGACAGTTTATAAAGGTGTTTTTGCTAAGCAGGCAGCAGCAGGCCAGGACTTCCTATTTGGAGATACCTGCGGTTGTAGCACCTGATGTCCCCATTTGCCTCCTTTCTGCATTGATCAGCTCCATGTGAACAAAGTCTATGGATGTACAACCTGCAGGTATGTAGATCTTTTTGTGACTAGTGACCTTGCATTTTGCAATGTTTCTGATTGTGGATAAGGTTCATAGGGATGGTAAGATGCAGGGGAGGGCAGAAAGCATGATCCTGCTCTCCCATCCACATGTTTGCTATCCACAGTCAGAGGAAGCTTGGCAGAAGAAAAACGTAAATTCAGTATTCAAAATACTAGAAAAAGAATGAAAATGAAAATACCTCTTAAAAACACCTCTGTACTGCATATTAGATTCATACTCTGGTAAAATAGCAATAGAAGGGTATAGCCATTTTAATAGCGTTAATATGCAGTAAAGTCTTTTTGTAACTCTGCAGACTGATCCACAAGTTAATCTGTTCTGCAGTGGTTTGGCTGTTTTATAGGCTTATGATGTGCCTATATTTAGAATACTGATCACAATCTGAGCCACCCATCTCCCCAAAGATACAGTAAAATGAAAGAAAATACAGGGAAGAGAAACTAAATGGGGAAAAAAAGAGACAGGAACATCATCTCTGCAAAGACAGGCTAGATGGGGCAGTGTAATAAGAGAGGACTATACAATCATTAAAGGTATGGAGAGGCTGTGAGAAATGTTACACAATGAAATAGACTACCAGTAGCTGCAATAAGACAAAAGAAAAGAATAACTGGCAAATTCACAGACCTATCACAAGATAGTAGCTATGATAATTGAGTGATGTTTTCATGCAGTGTATCTTTTGAATACCTATCAGGTGCTGTGTACAACCAATAGGAGAGGGATGTTATGGTTGTGTCTGATGGTACTGGAGCAAATGATTGGAGGCACAATGCTGTCTGAGATGGGCCTTTGCTCTCATCTAGCAAGGCAGCTCTTGTGATCGTATGCTCTTGAATCTTTGTAATTTATCTCTACAAAAAGACTTACAGCGAATGCTGACAGAAATGATGACAACTTTGAGTGTCAATGCTTCTGATCTGTTGGCACTGATCAGTTATTTTTGGAATGATGCTCGGTGCAGAACAATGCACTCAGCATTTCTGTTACTTCCCCAAACAAATTTATCACCAAATAATGGCTGCACAAGGAATTCTACTTTTGTTCATGTAAGCCTATTGTGTCACTCTATGTAACATCCAAGGCTTTCGTTAAGCAGTTCTCATGCCTCATTGGCAAGATTCTTGGCAGCTGAAACTAAGCTCTCTCTTTCTGTAGAGGTTCACCATGCACAGCATCACGTTCACAGTTTATTATATAAGAAACATCCATATTTTGCTTAAATATCTGATGTAACTGATGAATACAAGGGGATGAAAATATCTTTGGGGCTATCCTTAAGATACTGGTGCTATGAAAGAAAGGAAAAACCTGAAGGCAGGTGCTGGAAAGTTCTTACACTAAAATAATTGAGACTGGAGTTAATAACTGTTCTCCACATCCCAATTGTAAGACAGTCCAAACCAACTATTAAGAGCAATGCATTGCCATTTTCTAGTTTCTACCCCTTACAGGAACAGGCAGTAGAAACAAGGCTCAAAAGCAGAATACAGAAGTGCCAAGAAATGTGAAATCTTCTCTAATGTTATACACTTATATAAAAATTGTACACTAATCAACAAAAAACAATAGCAGGAAAAAAACTTCTTTTTTTGCCATATATTCCCATCGGACTTGCCGCGGCCCCGGGAGTGTGAGCGGGGGGGAGGGAAGGAGGGGGCTTCTCCCGGGGCCGGTGGTGCTTGCCGCGGCCCGGGAGTGTGAGGGGGGGAGAAAAGAAGGGGGCTTCTTCCCAGGGCCGAGGCACTTGCCACGGCCCCGTGAGTGTGAGTGGGGGGGGGAGGAGAAAAGAGGGTTCTCCCCGGGCCGGCGGCGGCCTGCCGTGGCCCGGGAAGAGTGAAGGGGGTAGGGTAGGGGCTTTTTCCCAGGCTGGCGGCGGCCTGCCACTGCCGGGAAGAGTGAGCGGGGGGCGGGGCTTTGTTAAGTCCCCACCCCCCACCCTCCTCTCTCCTGGAGCAGCACCCCGGCGCGCCCCGGCCCCAACGGAGCCCTGGTCTCCCAGCCAAATACTGACCAGGGTCAACCCTGTTTAGCTTCACCAGATCTGACAAGATCCGGCTAGCTTAGGCTATTCAAGGCAGGGCAAGAAAAACAGTAGCAGGAAAGAACATATTACTGCTCAAGTGCCTGAGCAAACAGAAAAGTTGACATCTAAAAGACAAAAAAGCTGCAAGGCGACATAGCTGATTTATTATTTATATATTAAAACATTTATATCCCTCCTTTCCTCGTGGTCCAAGGCTACTTACAATGCCAGACAAATCTATCACAGAAAAGGCCATCTGCCTAATCTCTGAAGATAATGGACCCAAAATAGAGCCTTGGAAGGTGATTATAGGTAAATAGGAGGTTCAAGTGGAAGAATGGCATTATTGGCCTCATGTATAACATAGTTTTTAAAATAATATTTTGTGGCATTAGACTATTTATACATGCCACACACTGAATGTATCTCTTCCATCATGAGGGGACATTGTTGAGAGCCAGTGCGGTACTGGTTAAGAGTGTCAGACTAGTCTAAGAGACCCAGGTTCAAATCCTCACTCGTGCCATGGAAAGTTGCTGGGTAACCTTGGGTCAGTCACATGTTCTCAGCCCAACATATTTCTTAGGGAAGTGAAAATAAAATGGTGGAGAGGGGAATCTTGCAAGTTGCTTTAGGTCCCCCTTGGAAGGAAAAAGGAAGGTATAAATGAATTAATTAATTAAATAATAAATTCTTGTCCCTTGATGTGTAAAATATACTTTGTGTCTTGCTTCAGTATATTGACAATCTATTATATTCATTTGGAGCCTGCCTTCTTGACTAAGAAAAATCCCAGCTGCGTTTTCTTCATGCAGCAACTTAATCATATTTGTGTGCATGCACACACATACACACACAATCATTGTGCTCATTCTGTGCAATATGCTGACCCTTCAAAATGCTTTCAAAAGGTATTGTTAGCATCAGGGCTATTTTTGGGCAGGAACGCACAGGAACGGAGTTCCGGCTGGCTCCTGAGTTGGCCACACCCAGCAGAAACTCATTAGCATAATAGACCACACCCAACAGCAGAAACTTGTTAGGATTGGCTACATTAGGGGTATGTGGCCTAACATGCAAATTAATTCCTGCTACCAAAAAAAGCCCTGGGTTTTGACAACAAACAAGGTAAACAGAATAAGAAGCAAAAGGCGGGTGTGGCTGTTACTCTTCTGGTAACATGGGGGTGTGGCCTAATATGCTAATGAGTTTCTGCTGTTGGGTGTGGCTTATTATACTAATGAGTTCCTGCTGGGCTTTTTCTACAAAAAAAGCGCTAGTTAGCATACAAACATCCCCAGGTTTCTAGTGTTTGTGCCACCCTGAAAATTATAATAAAATAGATAGGTTGCATCTGAATGATTTCCATAGTAAACATTTTTATTTAGATACTACAAATAGGGATGGGCACAGAACCAAAAATTCTGGTTTGAGGTACAGGGCAGTCCTGAACCAAACCCTGAAAAGAACTGAGCCAAAAATGCCTGAACCAAACCGGCCATTTTGGATCCCCCTTTCTCCCAGCTGTGGCTTGCTACAGCCAAGAGAAAGGGAGGGATCACCTGGAAAGGATTTCCAGCCATTTAACCTGTGTGATTCACTTCTCCAAGCTTTGAAGCAGGGGGAAATAAAACAGATGAATTCAATGGCTCACAGCAATTTAAACCAAACAGCTAATGGGCAGACCTACCCTGCTGTTATGTTTAAATGGCTGGCAGCCATTTCAGCCTAAAAGCAGACTGGGTGCATCTGTCCTCTGTTTGGCTGAAATGGCTGCCAGTCATTCAGCAATCTATTTTGCTTCCCCCCCTTCCACTTCCAGCCATTTCAGTGATCATAGGGGAAGCAAAACGTCTGGCGTGCCCATCCTCTGTTATGCTGAAATGGACCAAGCAACTAAACTGAACTAGGCAAAAGTCCAGTAAGTGTTCAGGGAACATGCCATCCTCAAATGTTGGTTCAGGGGCTATGAACCGGGCCAAGTTCGTACCGAAGTTTGGTTCATGCCGATCCCTAACTACAAATACATCTCTCTTCTGTGTGTCAACAGATACGTTCCTCACAGGGCTTTGCAGCATTTATGGCCTAACTGAATGTATTATGCTAGTGCTTTCATAGACAAAGCACAAGACTTGCATTGTCAGTATTTGTTATCTGCAAATGGACAGCATCATCAAGAGGTATTTTTGCTTGAAGGCCTAAACTGATGCCTGGGTTTGTACAAATTTCAAACTGACTTTTACGTTCCAGTGGGTTTCTGTGGATTTTAATGAAGCACATGCATGATAACAAATGTGATTGGAGATAGCTAAAAGATCAGTTTTGGGGGCATGATCATGTCTGTTTTAATGTTTGAACCCTTTTAGTCCTTCTGAGGTACATTTTCTTGTAATTTTTGGGAAGGCAGGTGTGGAGTGCAACAACATTAATTATTTGGTCAGGAACCCTGAGAATATATATCTATCGAATGAAAACACCACAAAAGTACCCCTTTCCATAAGAGTAAAATTCCAACAGCTGCATCAGAACTAACTTCTTGATTTCCCTCAGCTGTGGCTAAATTTGAAAAGTTGCTTAAGCAATATTGAAAATTGGGGGGGTAAGGGGGAAATGGAACACGTTAACATGTAGGTAAAGTACTTAGTACACTTCAGTGGCCTGCTACATAGTAATTATATGGCTGAATACTTTAGATCATTTATAATCAACCAAAGGCTCATAGTTCCATCCAAAAAAACCCTCTCATGTACCATAGAAAATTAAAACCAACTTTGCATGCAAAGCCTTTTCCATTGTCATTTAACTTGGGAAAGAGTAATCTGTAATTTGCAGAAGACAGGACAGGACAGTACACAAAATAGTTTAGTTTCTAAACTTGAAATTGTTCAGAAGAATAACTTCAAAAGTTGTATTTCTTTTCTGCGAGAAAACAGATCTTTTTCTAGGGGAAAAAAATCATTATTTTTTCCCCAAGAGCATGTCAAATGGGGATAACATGAAAACTGATAATTTTCATTGTTTTCAATTGAGACTATGACAACACTTGCAAATTTAGCATTTTGTAACCAAAGGCCTGCTATGAATCTTCAGTAAATTGAACCATACAGAAGTCCTTCACTCAATAAATTTAACTATACAGATATCTATCACCATAAAGTATTCAATAATGTTGGCTTGCTTTATTTATTTGGGTTTGAAGTAAAGATTGCTTCACTGAAACATAATTTCTCTCCATTCATTTTTTTTCTTCTGGCATAATGTAAAACTTCAAAGAAAAGGGAATTATGATATTAGTGGCACTACTTATATCTCCCTGAAAGACTGTATAGTATGAATATGTATCAAGGTGTAAGACAGTCACTCTGTTTTCAGATAATGTTTCCTGAATTATTTGTCTATATTAAACTTGATATGGGGAAAAATTGTTAGCCCTAACAAGGTTTTAGAAAACACAGTACTCTTTAAAAATGGTTTCCAATATTTAGCCTTCAAGAAGGAGTCCTTTTGGGTTTTTTTTTTAATAAGCAGCTTTTTATTGCAATGTGATGACTGCCAGAATGTCAGTGGACAGGAACTGTGCACCCTTGAGCATAGAATATGGATTTATATGGAATTGTTTTAATTTGGATATGATGCATTGAATATCAAAACACCTCCAAGAGACATGTAGTGAATATGTATATTCAATTTTCCATGATGATGATGTAAAACTGTAGCATATAAAACTTTCACTGCTGCTTAGAAAATTTGAAGCAGCACTTCAGAAATTGGAGCAATTAATTACATATCTCAGATACCAAACAGAAAACACAATATGACATTGAAGGATCCTATCTATTCTGTTTCAGGAACTGGTTACTAATGTTTTTTTTCTGTCATTTCAGACAGACCCGATTTAGTAACCAGCTGTTAAGATAATATATTTACCTGTTCATACAATGCCAGTTGTCTCCCATCTGGGAAGTGTGTCTGAGATGTTGTTGATGAAAACTGTTTTCCTCAGGTCTTCAATCTTTTCTTCCGGATCTGAATCGATACAGTGGGCAGTGTTCCCTCTAAGCTGAGTTAGTGTGGGCTAGCTCACAGTTCTTTAGCCTCCAGCTCACACATTTTTTTGTCTCAGTTCAGGAAGGATGGCTCCAGAGCAAACTAATTTATACAGTAGCCAAATTGCTTGCTCACAACTTTAATGCCAGTAGCTCACAAAGTAGAATTTTTGCTCACAAGACTCCACAGCTTAGATGGAGCATTGACAGTGGGCTGTCTAAAATGCCCTGCAGCACTTCCTTCAGTGAGAGGTTTTTCACACCCTTTCCCCCGGCGCGCAGTCTCTCTTTAAAAAAAAAAAAGTTTCATTGGGAGCACTATAACAGGACATCAAATCAGTGTCATAGCGCTCCCAATAAAATCCCCCCCCCAAAAAAAAACCCTCTCAGGGAGATGATGTGCTTGGGGGGAAATGGTGGGGAAAGAAAGCGGCACAGTTTGAAATTGACACAGTGCTTCAGAGATGGATCCTTACCGAAAGGGAAATGCTGTGTGAAACAGCCGTCCCTGTACTGGTTTTCTCCATGACGGGCCAATAATGGAAACCATGCAGTTTAGAAAGGTAATGTGTAGTCAACCATTTTTTGGGGCTAGAAATGTTAACCAGTGGCAGTCATCTAAATCTGCACATGATATGGCCAGTGAAGAAGATGACACATGCTTAAGATTGTAGTTATGATGCATGCTTGTATATAGTTAATCAGCCACACACAGTGTCATTGTGAACAATGAACAGCTTGTTCAAGTTCCACTTGGATCGAGCCCATTTATATATTAATGCTTACTTAAAATACATGTTCCACCTTTCCTCATGGCTCAAGGCAGCTTACAACTCATATGTTAAGTATTATAATTTAGGTAAATATAATTATAAACAGATGGAAGGCAGCAGTTCTATTGGCACCACTGTTTGCACATACATAACAACCTTGTGGTTACCAGCTGTTGTGCAATATAAGAACATTCTGCATCTGCAGAATTTGTCCCATCTTACAGAATGGCTGCCTGAAGATGGCAGAAAGGCTTCCACTTTCCTGACATTCCACAACCTATGCAAAACTGAATTATTCAGGATAATATTATTACACAGATAATAGGGCTATACTATAACGAAATGGTTCAGAAAGAAGCTTTAATAAAGGAATAGGGATTGTGGACTCTACTATGGTTATGTACTATGTCCTGCATTTGGGAGAAGAGACCAGTCAAAGAGACAACAGTGTGGTTTACTGTCCTAAAGAGACTCCTCAGAGTGCTACAGCACTACCCCAAAGGTGTCAAGCAAGATGGCGCTCAGTGCCATTAGAACTAAGGAACTGATTCCAGGCCTTTGCCGTGGAGGCAGAGATGGAAACACTGCCAGTGGAAGTATCACAAACACAAGGAAGACAGAGGGAGGAGGACAGGGAGACAGGGGCAAAGAGTTTTTGACTTCCTGGGGGGGCTTTTGTGCATGTGTGTGCACGCTGTATGCGCATGTGTGTCCCCGCCGCCGCAAGAGCCTCCCCCCCATCCCAGTCCACCCGGCCAGCTGGCCAGCCAGCCGGCTGGCTCCCCTGAACCCACTCGCTCCCTCCCTCCCTCCCGGGGCCATCTGGGGATTGCCCAGCATGATGATGTCACTTCCAGGCTGGGCGGATCCCCGGATGGCCCCGGGAGGGAGGGAGGGAGGGAGTGGGTTCAGGGGAGGGGAGCCAGCCTCTTGCAGCGGCGGCAGTGGGCGGGTGGGCCTAGCAAGGGAGGCACAGCGGCAGCAGTGGGTGGCGGCAGGCAGGTGGGCACCCCGTTTCACTGGGGGGCTCAGTCCCCCCAGGAAACTTCAGGGGTGGCCTGAGCCCCTGAGCCCCCCTGTAGTTTATGCCTATGCAGGGAGATACAAAGAAATGGCATTGGAAAGAAAAAGAAGATGTTGGTCATAGCTGACTTGCTGAGGAGGGGTATGGAATGTCATATGTCCAGGCCTGACTCCCTGCCCTAGGAGGTGTTTGCAGGGGGTGAAAATTAAAGATCCCAAAACTTATCAAACCTACGGAGCATTTCCCATTCATGATGGTCTATGTGGGAACCAACAACACAGCCATGAACAACAGTGAAAGTATTAAGGCTGACTGTGAAACTCTCAGGAGGAAGCTGAAGGGAATGAGGGCACAAGTGGTATTCTCTTCAATCCTTCCTGTCATTGAAAGGGGAATACTACTGGAACACATGATAATGGAGGTGAACCACTGGCTGCATTGGTAGTGCCCACAAGAGTGATTTGGATTCTTGGACCATGGCCTAGGTTTTCTGAATGACAACCTACTAGCACGCAATGGACTTCACTTTTCAAGGTCAGGAAAGAATGTGTTTGGCTGGAGCCTGGGGAGATTCATCAAGACAGCTTTAAACTGACACCACAAGGGGAAGAAGATGACCAACATGGGGATTTAAATGAAGGAGAGCAAACAATAAAGGCCCACCTGGGAGGGCTGCGTCTAATGGACCCAAAGGCATGTGTGTGTGTGTGTGGGGGGGGGGTTAGGTGTCAATGTACCAATGATCCAAGCTTGGGTAATAAGAAGGAAGAGCTTGAGCTTCTAATGCAGACAGAATAATATGATTCAGTAGGCATTACAGAGATTTGGTGGAATGGAACAGTGGATTATTAAAAAAAAATGAAAGGAATGAAGAGGAGATGGAGTGGTGCTGTATGTGAGAAGAGGATATGTTTGTCAAGAAATACTGAAGGGGGAGGGTGACAGCCCAGTGGAAAGTATCTGGGCGAGGATAAGGAAAGGAAGGATAAACAGTATTGTGGTTGGAGTCTGCTACAGACCTCCTGACCATGAAAAGGAGGTGTATGCTGCCCTCCTTGAACAGCTTAACAGGGTACCCAAACAACAGGACCTGGTAGCTATGGGTGACTTCAGCATGCCTGATGTGTGCTGGGAGAAAAACTTTGCAAAGTGTCCACAGTCATGCATGTTCCTGACCTGTCTGGTTGACAACTTCCTTCATCAAATGGTGGAGGAAGCTACGAGGGGCTCAGCCATACTTCACTTAATATTGATCAACAGGCAAGAGATAGTAGATGGGGTAAAGGTGGTGGTGGGGACCTTAGGGGGAAGTGACCATGTCCTACTAGAATTCCTTTTGCTGTGGGGGACCAAGGAAGTTTATAGCCACATAGATTTCAGTAGGACAGATTTAATTCATGGGCATGTTGAGAATCATTCCATGGGCAAGACTGCTGGAAGGAAAGGGAGCAAGTGAAAGGTGGGCTTTTCTAAAACAAGAGCTCTTGCAAGCTCAAGCCATCATTATTCCAACAAGAAAGAAACATGGTAGGGGATCCAAGAAGCCAATGTGAATGAACAGAGAACTGTGTGATGTACTAAGTGAAAAAAGGGAAATATTCAAGAAATGGAGGCAAGGACATACGTCTAAAGAAGAGTATCTATGGGTTGCTAGGCACTGTAGGTAGCCCACAGTGAGCTAAAACTGGCCAGGGAGGCTTGCTACAACAAGAAAATCTTGTTCGGATATGTGAGGAACAAATGTAAGACAAAAGAGGTGTTGGGTTCACTGTTGGGTAAAAATGGAGAAACTCTGACAGAGGAGAGAGAAAAAGCAGTAACACTTAAGGCCTATTTTGCCTTAGTTTTTCCCTGGAGAAGAAAATAGGTTCATCTAGAGATGGTAGTAGGCAAGGCATGGCATCCAGGCTGAAGGTTGCCTCGGACAGAGAGGTAGTTGAGAAGAACCTGGCTGTACTGAATGAGTACAAATGCCCTGGGCCAGATGGTATTCACCCAAGAGTGCACAAAGAACTTTCTAGAGAGCTTGCTCATCATCTTCATCATCTTTCAGACTTCTTGGAGGACAGATAATGTGCCACGAGACTGGAGGAGGACAGATCTTATCCCAATTCTCAAAAAAGGGAGGAGGGATGATTCCAGAAACTACAGGCTGGTCACTCTGACCTCTGTCCCAGGGAAGATACTGGAGCAGATTTTAAAGGGATCACTCAGAAAGTATCTAAAGGACAACTTGATGATCCGGGGAAGACAGCACAGATTTGTCCTCAACAGGTCCTGCTAGACCAACCTAATTTCCTTCTTTGATCGAGTGACGAGTTTACTGGATTAAGAGAATGCTGCTGATGTTGTTTACCTAGATTTTAATAAAGGTTTTGATAAGGTCCCCCATGATGTTCTGATGGGTAAACTAGAGGAATGTAGACTGGACTCTAGGATAGTTAGGTGGATAGGGAACTGGTTGGAGAACTGCACTCAGAGAATAGTTGTTTAATGGCATTTCATCTGAATGCAGGGAGGTGTCCAGTGGGGTGCCACAGGGCTTGGTTCTGGACTCGGTACTTTTCAATATAAATTTTTAAGTTATTTGAATGAGGGTGTGGAGGGGCTACTCATTAAATTTTCAGATTACACTAAATTGGGAAGAACAACAAGCAGAAGACAGAGATAGAACTCAGTGAGATCTGAACACACGGGAAAAGTGGGCAAATGTGAACAAGACACAATTTAATAAAAGTAAGTGCCGAGTTCTACATCTGGGTAACAAAAATTTGTTGCTGTATGTATGTTCTTACTATGTCATCCCTGCATTATTTAATATTAGGGGTGCACATTCGAGTATATCTGAGTTGAGAAAATAGCTGAAAAAAATGCTCTATTGGTATTTTTCAGCAACTACTAGATTGGAGAAGGGATTTAAAGGGACTGCAAGCCCTTTAATCTCCTTCAGAGTGAACATGCAACTTGCAGAAGGTGTTTAAAGGGACTGTGAGCCTTTTAGATGCCCTTTCCCCCTCCATAGAATTGGACCCCCTGTTCTAATCATTTTGAAACTTGGGAGTGCTTCTGAGGAAAGACACCAGCAGCTATGCTGCAGATTTGGTGCCTCTACCTCAAAAGACAGCCCCTCAGATACCCACAGATAGATCCTCCATTATTCCCTGTTTGGACCATTGACCATAATGGTCTCCTAGGCTATAACGGCGCCCAGAAAATTGGAATTTCTGGAAAATCCTGAATCCAAATACCATACCAGTATTGGAATATGTGAATATTGGGAAATACCAATATTTTTTGGCTCCATTACACCCAAATCTGAGAAATACCATTTTTTGTGTACGTGCACACCTCTATTTAACATATCCTTTAAATACATCTGCTGTGTTTCACCTCTTTTTCAGATTTATGCCATCCTAATTCTATTGTATTGGCTACTGGATATCCACTCCTGTTGACTGTATTAATTTATACTATGTAGTCCACTTTAAGGCTTAGTGAAAAAGATAGTTCATAAATAATACAAATAGATTTTAAAAACAAGTCAGTGATGTCTGGAATAAATCTGAGAACACACACGAACTGTTTAGAATTAGTGTTTAGTGCTTTTGAAGTGTTTATGGGGATGGGGTGTTTTGTGATTGACATTAGAAAATGTGGAAGTGAACAAAAATAACAGTATACTAAAACTGGTCATTTTCTGCAGGTCATGCAAAACAAAGAAGAAAGATAGGTCTGAGTTCTTTAGAAGAAGTGAAAAAATACATTTAGAATATGGAAATTGCTTCAGTGCACATGCATACAATGCTCTTTCACTGTACATTTGTTAGTGCCTTTGCGGACAATGATAGAAGCCACAAGCTTCTATAGCTTTTTCAATATGCTGTTTTAGTAACTTGCTCAAGCAAGAAAGGAGTCCATTTATTGAATTTGTAAAGAATAAAGGTCGATGTGACAAATGTAAAGATAAATTTAATCTATACAATGGTTCTAAATCAGAGATATTGATGCCTAATGACAGGATGTGGGCATGGATCTATGGGCTCTTCTGCATTCTTATTTTTGTCACTCGTGTCCCTATTACTTTGCCCCCCCTTTTCCACACGTGTTTTGCTCCTTCTGGGACTACTAGAGAGAGTGAAACACACTGGGGAGGGGGGACCCCTGAAGCAATAGGAACACACAAGGGATGAAAATCACAACTGTGGAAGAGCCATTTGTGTGCATGCTTGCCGAGCAGATAATTGATGCTTTAATCAATGCTTTAATCTCTGCTGGCCAGTTCCCTCCTTCATTGCCCAACACGTGATCAGGAGTGTTAAGAGAGACAGATGTTGCAGAACTATCTCTTCAAGAGTTAAAGTGCATATAGTTCCAGGTGAAGAGGTCTGAGCTGATGGTTACTGACCAGGAGAAAGATCTTGGAGTTGTGGTAGATAACACACTGAAGATGTCGACTCAGTGTGTGACTGCAGTAAAAAAGGCAAATGCTGTGTTGGGGATTATTAGGAAGAGGATTGAAAACAAATCAGCCGGTATCATAATGCCCCTATATGAATCTATGTTGCAGCCTCATTTGGAATATTGTGTACAGTTCTGGTCACCATACCTCAAAAAATATATTATAGGCACTGAAAAAGGGAATAAAAGGGCAGCTAAAATTATTAAGGAGATAAAATACCTTCTCAATGAAGAAAGGTTAAAGAGGTTAAGAAGTGGTGATGGCTACAAGTATAGGCAGCTTCAAGAGGTGATTGGGATAGGTTATGGCTGAGTGGTAGAGCATCTGCTTAGCATGCAGAAGGTCTCAGGTTCAGTCCTTGGTATCTCCAGTTAAAAGACCTGGCAGTAGGTGATGTGAAAGACCTCTGCCTGAGACCTTGGAGAGCCACTGCCAGTCCAAGTAGACAATACTGACTTTGATTGACCAAGCGTCTGATTCTGTATAAGGCAATTTCATATGTTCATGTGATAAACATATGGAGCAGAGGTCCATCAGTGGCTATTAGCCACAAGGTATAGATGGAACACTATGCCTGGGGCAGTGATGCTCTGTATTCTTGGTGCTTGGGGGACAACAGTGGGAACGCTTCTGGAGGCTTTTCTGGTGGACCTCCTGATGGTACCTGGGTTTTGGCCACTGTGTGGCACAGAGTGTGGAACTGGATGGGCCATTGGACTGAGCCAACATGGCTCCTCTTATATTCTTAAGAGACCAGGCAACCCTTTCTGTAGTTTTGTTTTGTGTGCAATGCAGAGAGAGTACAAACTCCTGTACTGGACAGCCAGCAGATCCATCACTAGTCAAATTTCTGTTATTACCAGGAAAGAATCTTAGCAAAATAACTTATCTGCTATCTCTCCCCCCCTTTCTTTTCAGGAAAGACAATGTTATTCAGTAGGGGATTATTTTTCTTGCCTAAGTCTGTTTATGTAATATGTAATTCTGTGCATGCTTTAAAAAGCCAAACACTTCTCTTTGAATCAAGTATGTAGTGCACCTGACACCAATTAGAGTAAACGAACATGTACCTTAATTAACTCATGATCCTCCTGCTTATTCACAGGAAAAGGTAATTAATCAGCAGGAATTTGAATTTCTTAATTTAAACAGATGTCTGGTTAAGACCCCAGTATCAGTGAATGACAACTACAGCCCAAAAAGCCACACTGCTGTTAATGGTATAGATGCTGATTAGAGTGGTCTGTGCTTATTGGGGGTGTAACTGAATCATGACAAATTGGTCCCTTTAAACATCTGGAAACTGACAAAAAGGAGAGAAATTGGAGGCAGGCAGTCCACAGAGATGGCCGTAACAGAATGAAAAATCTTCACAGTCCTCTGATAATTTTCTACAAGAATATTTAACAGAGATCCAAAGGGGGGGAAAGTACTAAGATAGTTTAGCCTGTAGTTCCATCATGTTTTACTTAAAAGATTTTCAGCTGATGCTGCCCAACCATATTTTTCAGTGCTTTAAGAAAAAAGCAATTCCATAAAACTATGTAGAAACAAAACCTTAAGTGCTATTTAATCTGATCTTGGCGGAACTGTACAGTCTTGGGAAGTTGGTGGCAATGGTCTGTGGTGGCTCAAAGCTAGGTCAGACATTTTATTGCTTAGGTTCAATAGAAAGGCATATCTCTGGCTTGGATTGCATATCTCCACGGTACCTGCTGGGATGCAGTTTGCTGCAGAGGGTGATCCTCTTTTTGATGCTGTTTTGATGCTGTATGTGCCCCCTTGCCTAGCTGGTCCAGAGGTTTGGGCTTGGTTGCCATCAGTATGCTGATGACACCTGGCTTTATCTATTGATGGACAGCCAATGGGACTCTGCCCCAGATGTTTTGGACAGGCCATTAGGGGCTGTGGCTTGGATGGTTACAGCAGAGCAGGCTGAAATTAAATCCAATGAATATGGAGGTCCTGTACCTGAGCTGTGGAGACTTGGGATCAGGAATCTGACTCCCAAAGCCATTGACACCAGCACCATGGGTAAGGAGCCTTGGAGTGATCCTGGATGCCTTGCTTCCGATGGAGGCCCAGGTCAACACTCTTGCCAGGTCAGCCTTCTGTCATCTCCAGCTGGTCAGGCAACTGGTTCCCTATCTCACCTCCCAGGACTTAGCTACAGTGATCTATGCAGTGGTCACTTCCAGGCTGAAATACTGTAACTTGCTTTGCATGGGGCTACCTTTTAACCTGACCAGCTAGGGAAGAATGCAGTGGCATGCCTGCTGACGGCAACATCTGTGCAGGTGCTCATTCAGCCAGTGCTACACCAACTGCACTGGCTGTCAATTTAGTACTGGATCTGGTTCAAGGTTATGGTATTGATCTTTAAAGTTCTATGCAGCCAGGGACCAACATACTTACAGGACTGTCTTTCCCTGCATGTGCCCCAGAGAGCTTTCTGCTTTGCAGATCAACATCTCCTGGCCTGTTGATCTCTGCAGATCAACATCTCCTGAAAGACATCTGCTTACCTTAATCAGGGCCAGGGCCTTTTCTGCTATGGACTTGGCCTGGTGGAATGTACTCCCATCTGAGATCAGGGCCCTGTGGGATTGTTACAGTTCTGCAGGGGCCGTAAAACAGAACTGTTTCTCCAAGCCTTTGGTTGAGGCAGCGGACGCTCAACCATCTTGGCCTTCCCTGCTCATAACATCTGCTTCAGTGTCCTCCTGTGCTATTTTGCTCCAAGAATGTCAACAGGGCACAGTTCTAAAATGGGATGCTATTAATTATCATCTGACTAACATCCTGCAAGAGGCATTATGGACTGCCGTGAAGTTGTTTTAGTTGCCATTTTGTTCTGATTGTTCTAAATTTAAAATTTCATTTAAATTTGGTTTTTAGATTATATGTTTTAATGTTATTGCATTTTTTATATGTTGTGACTGCCCTGAGCTTATTTGTGGGGTGTGTTGGGATATAAGTCTAATAAATAAACAAACAAACCAAAGAGCAACTGTTCTCACTCTTTTCCCATGGTAGGTTTGTAGGTGCAACCAACTACAGCAGGTGGTCAGGAAGTAGGCCTGCCAAGTCCCCCGCTTGGGCGGGGGAAACACCGATTTTTAGAGCTTACCTCCCGCTTTTCCAAAGATGGCCACCGGGGGGACTAAATGGCTGCCTTAAAAGGGAAATGTCTGCAGAGAGCCTGCCCTGCAGTAAAAAGCCTCGCCAGACATTTCCCCTTTAAGAAGTCAGCAAGAGAGCTTCTTCCACAGCAAGAGAGCCCCGCCCAGAGATTAAGGAGGGACTGAAGGAGCTGCTTTTGCATGTGGCTGGCAAGGTGAGTGTCTCTTCCAGCTCTTTTCATTCTCTCTCCCTTTCTTTTTTCTGTCTGTCTGTCTGTCTGTCTCTCTCTCTGTCCCCATCCAGCAGAGGTCTATCAGTGGCTATTATAGCCACAAGGTCTAAATGGAAGTAAGTGCCTCTGCCAGTTTTTTCCCCTTCTCTCTCTCTCCCTCTTTCTTTCTTTTGTCTGTCTGTCTGTCTGTCTCTCTCTGTCCCCATCCAGCAGAGGTCTGTCAGTGGCTATTATTAGCCACAAGGTCTAAATGGAACCCTTTGTCTGGGGCAGTGAGGCTCTGCATTTTTGGTGCTTGGGGGGCAACAGTGGGAGGGCTTCTGGAGTTCTGGCCCCGCTGCTGGACCTCCTGAGGGCACCTGGTATTTTTGGCCACTGTGTGACACAGAGTGTTGTACTGGATGGGCTGTACTGGATGGGCCGATCCACTGTGGCTTCTCTCCTGTTCTTATGATATGAAAATCATATTTAGCACTTGTGTAGCACTTAGGGCTTCATATTCTGCCGAGATGAGGAAGGATTCAGTAGGGCCGTTGCTCAGTGATAGAGCATCTGCTTGACATGCAGGAGGTATCAGCCTCTTCAGCTAAAAAAGGATCAGGTAATAGGTGACATTAAAGATCTCAGCCTGAGACCCTGGAGAGCCACTACCAGTCTGAGTAGTCAATACTGACCTTGATGGACCAATGGCCTGATTCAGTATTAGGAAACTTCATGAGTTCATGTGTCAGCATGTGGAAGCAACATCACAGGATGTGACATCACAAAATGATGTCACTTCCTTTCTCCTGGCTCCACCCCCAAAGTCTCCTGGCTCCACCCCCAAAGACTCCAGATATTTCCCAAGTTGGACTTGGCAGCCCTATCAGGAAGAGAGATGTACACTGTCCTTCACAACTGTTCCAAGGGCTGCCAAGAGGGTCATCTTGGAGCCTGTGGATCCTGATAGGTGATGTTATCTGTTTTCATACCAGGTTTAATTTGGTTTAGTATAGCATGAGGTGGGAGCAGGGGAAAGCTGGTTTATGATGGTTCTCAGTAGCGCTGGCCTTCTCTTCATCAGCATGATTAATTGCAGGGCTGTAACATTTAGAAGTTGCCCTGTCTCTTTTAATCTCAAATGATTGGCAACAGTACTTAATATGGATTTAATATTTCCTTAAGGCAGTATTATGTGTTATGATTTAAGTACAAGGTAAGGATTTGTCAAACATGCTTTCTCTTTAAGATTTGTATCATACATTCTTGTATTACTACTGTTTCTAAATATTTCCCTCTACAGAGTAACAGCAGACTAACATGCATATGGTTTTGAAACCTCTCTTGATCTGCATCAGGCACAGATAATGTCCTGGGGGCAGTGGTGGTGAGATACAGAAATATGTACCAATAACCTAAAAACCATCAATTCAGCCCTATTCAGCCAAACCGCAAGAAATGGAAAGGCTCATAAGGATGGTGGTTCCTTTACATTTGCAAACCTTTTCATGACAGTACAGAAAAACTAAAGAACATAACCAAAATATCTGTTGAAAATTCATTGCCTTGTATCTAATACATTATGCCTTGCACAAAGTTAATGGAGTAGGACTTTGCTGTCTCCCTCTCCTATTGAGGCTCAAATTCTGTTCCTGTTACCAGGATGATAACAGAGGAGTAGCCATGTTAGTCTGTAGCAGCAAAAAGAAAACAAATCCAGTGACAAATTTAATTCCAGCATAATTTTTTGTGAGTCAGGATAGTCTGATGAAGTGAGATCGTACTCAGAGAAAAAATAAGGCTGAATAAGTTTTATTAGTCTTTAAGGTATCAATGGATTCTTTTTTTTTATTTTGCAGCTACAGACTAAATTAAAACTCCTGTTTTATTTTGGATGTCAGGGA
The DNA here is from genome assembly GCA_029233225.1 of Lepidodactylus listeri. NCBI lineage: Eukaryota > Metazoa > Chordata > Lepidosauria > Squamata > Gekkonidae > Lepidodactylus > Lepidodactylus listeri. The sequence continues at coordinate 48,832,990 of JARCFY010000005.1, read as the reverse complement.
ACTCTCACAAACTGCATGGGGATCAAAGTAGAGATCTGCAGTGGAAGGGGGGAATTAGCAAAAATCACCCCCCTTCTACCAATAGAATCACACATCCATCAGTAGAAACCAACCATAGGATACAAGCCATAGTTTAATTGTCTTTAAAATGTTTTTGAAAGTGACTGAACTTCATTTCAGTTTATTACAAAAAAGTTAAAGCTCTGCAGTTTTACATTCTTGATTACTGAAACAGCTACAATATCCCTTTTAATCTTTTATACAAACAAGTAAATTGATCTAGAATTCACAGTACGGGGTGGGGGGGACTATGCTTGATAGGCTGCTTGCATTTTGCTTTGTGGTTTTTAAATGCAATTGTCATGACTATTTGGACCAGATTTTACAAAGATTGATTTTTTAAATGATGGGTTGGTCATATAAGTGCAGCATGGTTATTACATTTGATTGCTGGTGATTATGTTAGGCTGTTGTAATGCTTTTTGTTCAAGTATATGGTAGGGAATGAAATAGCTGCTAGCCATTTGGTGCAAAGCTGTTGCTGCTTGTAAGGGATTGCTTATTTGGATGTAAAGTGTGTCCAGACAGAAGGGAATTGTTCTGGTCACTAACAAACCATTGTTGAGGGTGTCAACAATTATTAAAGCAAATGGGAACACTTGTAGAGCACAGTGGGAGTGATTAGTCCTAGTGAATTGCCTGGCAGGTTTTTGTTGACAGCTCTTTGTCAACAGATTGCAAAGAATGCTCATTGAGTTAAGAGCAGCTATTGTTCAAAGGCCCTTCCTCGGAAAGGTTTTAAAGGAGTTCTACATTGAATGAATTTAAGAGCATAAGGCTTTTTGTCTGAGTGAAGTTTTAAACTTTAGATAAATGAAAACACAACCTGACTTCTTGCAAAGAGCTATTACTTTACAACTGAGAGGTGTACTAGCCTTCAAGCAAGGGTTCCAGCTCACTGTGCACTAGGATACACATTTTGGCACTAAACAAATTGCTGCTGTTTTGATGGAACAGCTTGCCAGGAAAGAGCATTTTTCACACATACATACGTATAAGGTAGTTTTGAATGAAATTTTCTAAGGATGGTATTTTTATAAAAGTTTTTAGAAAATCAAATATTTATGCTTCTCTTTGTGAAAGGACACAAGCTCACAACAGCAGCACCTTACATAAATGAACTAACTAGTAAACAAAACTGCAAACTATACATAGGCTGCTTACCACAGTTTTCGTGTAAGAGGCCAATTACATATGCACATCTTACTGCAGATTTTCCAAGCAGTAAGACTTTAAGGTTGACTTTGGATTTTGTGTCCACCTTATGCACCAATCTTTTTCTTCCAGTGTATTTATTCTGTACCTACAATAAAAAATGTACTTTCCTAAATCAGGGTGGGAATGTCACTTGTAACGTGTGTGGGGGGAGGTGGCATCCCAAGTTTTTAAAAAAGATTATGCAGTTGCCCTATTGAAGCTGTGCAGTAGCATCCAGCAAGCGCCTTCCATTTAAATCCTCATGGTTCAGTTTTTGCACATGCATTTTAATGTTAGTTCATTGAATAAAAGGGAACAAAAAAAATGCAGGCAAAGTGGGGGGGGGGAAATGCAGTGTTGAAACTGACAAGACTTTTTTAAAAAAAACTGACAAGCAGCTGTGAAGCCCTGTTTTTTATAGTGCCAAGCACTAGGGGATTCTCTGATGTGTTATTGGCCACTGTAAAAAATGGGAAAGAGTCACATGATCTCATAATATGGAGAAACAGGTTGAATGTACAGAATGTATGGTAGAACCCACTGACACTGGCATTGCAAACTTTGATTATTGGCAAAATGTATGTGTGTGCAAATTCGTAATTTTCATCATTTTTCATGGTGTGTATACTTTGTTTGACAACCTCTAAATGGTAGCTGGAGATCTCTTGGGACTACAAGTGATCTCCAGGCAACAGAAATCAGTTCACCTGGAGAAAATGGCCAGTTTGGAAGGTGGCCTCTATGGCATTATACCCCATTGAAGTCCTTCCCCTCCCCAACCCCTGCCCCCTCAGGCTGCACCCCAAATCTCCAAGTGTTTCCCAACCCAGAACTGGCAATCCTAGCGTTACCATATGAGGGCAGACAAGTGGGATATATATGTATTTGTAAACTAAATAAATGATTTAGCCTATCACATAGGGTTGTTGTACGGATAAAATGGAGAGGAGAATTATGTAAGCTGCACTGGGTCCCCTTTGTGAGAAAAATGGGGCACAAATGTAGAAAAATAAATAGGTGTCGATTTAGCTCATAAGATGTTAACTCTCTCAGGACAAGCTCTAGAACTGTCTGGCAATGCCCCCCTCCCCCATCCCATCCCTTGCAAGCCAATTATTGTAGTAATGGGATACAAGTTGTGAGTGTGTGCCTGACTGAAAAGGAAGAGATACCTTGTGCAGAAGATGGTGCTTTTTTGATTGAGGGCAAGGAAGTACTTCTAAATGTTTGGTAAACTTGGAAGAAGTTGAATGTGTTTGAGAAGCAATTTGGGTGTTTTTTTTTCCCTAGCAGAACTTTTATTTTTGATAGTTTGTTTGTGTGTGGCTTTTCCTGCTCATGACAGCAAAATAGCAAGGATTGGCCATGACATTTGAATTGTATGTGCCACTGTTAAACCACCAGTAGGAATAAGCAGTGTATGTGAGTTCTGAAAATTGCAGCATAAATCTGTTCAGCTGTATTTCAAAAATCGCTGTGATTTATGTGATTTAAAATGTAGGACCTTTGTCCCATAGCTAGGTAGTCTTTCATAATGGCATGTTCATATACTGCTACACAGTTGAAGCATTCTATTGCCCTTGGGGGTACCTTCCTGAGAGAAGCAAGATAGCAAGAGTCCAGACTAGTATTCAAGGAAGCCCATATGTATTTAAGTAAATTTAGGTGTGAATTTTTAAATACATTTTTAGAATATAATTACATTTTTATCATTCATATAAATGAACTAAATAAATACAATTTACTACCAGGTGTTGGCATTCAAGTATCTGCTTATTGGTAGATAGAGGTTTAGGAGTGTTATTGCTGCATCACCTTCCAAATTTGAGATTCAGAATAGGGTGAAATGGGACATTATTAAGTGAGTGTGAATCAGTTTGAATCAATTGGATTTTATATTCTGTGGAGTAATGTTATAGTAATACTATCAACTTCTAGGTTGCTGTCCTAAACTAACTAGATTCCAGATATAAGGTTTTAAACTATTTTTGCTTCAGTTTTTTAAAAAATCCCCTTATTAGGTTTATAAAGAGAAAAACAAACACCAAAGTTGGTGTTATCAGCATACATGTGATATTTCATTCCAAATATCAGGATGGTCACTTTCAGCAATTTTGTGTAGATGGTGAAACAGCATAGGAGAAGAAGCCTGCAGATACCATAGTAAAAGAGCAGTGAAGCTGAGCCATTATCCCAGCCCCACCTTCAGCCAAATAGGCATGGAGCCAAAAGATCTTCTTCGTGGTCTCTGCGCATTACATCTCTGGGATTCAGTGCGCTTGCGCCGACCCTGATCAGAATCTTCTAAAGCTGAAAGGATTTTTGCGCCCTCTCCCCAGTCATGTGCAGGGCTCCAGTGTGCATGACCAAAGGGCACAACAATCCCACCAGTTCTTTTCTGACCGCCGCGCTGGTAGGACCCTCCTCGCTTCGGTCAGTATTTTCTTCTTCTTTTTCTCTTATCTCCTCTTCCTACAGATTGCCTAAAAAGACTTTCTTATTGGGACAGAACTGATTTACAGTACTTTGCTTCAGCAGTTTACTCCCCTCCACCCCCACCCCCGGCCTATGTCCAAATGGTGGGGCTTCTTTAAACAGTGCCTAAAGTGCAGCAGCAACCCCCCCATAGACACTCGCTTTGCCTTTTGTGCCTTGGGGAAGCACACTGATGGGAGTCCCTTTCCACCCACCCACCCCATCCATGACTCTGACCACGAATGCCTCCCTCTGGGGGTGGGGTGCTCACCTCATGGGACTGGGTGTTGGGGCCAAGTGGGAACCCCACGTGATTCACAATCACATCAACTTTCTGGAGATGCTCGCGGTGCACTACGCTCTCTGATCTTCTTAGCACCTGGTGCGCAACAGCACTGTTGCAGTCCTGACAGACAACATGACAACCATATGTTACCTCAACTGCCAAGGTGGGACAGTGTCCAGAGGCCTGTGTTGGCTAGCCCTGGAGATTTGGAACGTGTCATTCCTGGGGCGTATTCCTGGTTGCCGCACACCTCCTGGGCTCCCTGAATGTGCAGGCAGACTTCCTGAGCGGGGGGGGGGGAGCATTGCTGCATGAATGGGAACTCAGTTGGACCTATCTTTGACCAGTATTCGATCATTGGGGTTACCCAGAGATAGATGTGTTTGCATCCCAGCACAATGTGAAATGCTGCCTGTTTTGCTCCAGAGCGGGGAGGGATCCTGCCTCCCTGGGAGACGGACTTCTTTACCCATGGGCACGCAGACATGTATATCTGTTCCCACCAATTCTTATGCTTACCAAGGTGATCAACAAGGTGATGAGGGACCGTCCTTGTTGCATTCTGGTAACCCTGTGGTGGCCCAGACAGCACTGGTTCCCCACTCTCCTACACCTGTCTAAGGGCTCCTTTGTCCACTTCCCAGTGGTGTCCGATCTCCTCCTGGCACAAGGGGGACAAGTGTTGCATCATGATGTACCTCATCTCAGGATGACAGCGTGGTATATCCTGTTTTGAAAGTAAGTGACAGAATAGCACACATGCTTCTTAATTGCCGAAAGCCTTCTACACATCAGTCCTACAACAGGAAATGGAGGAAGTTTGTGGTTTACCTTTGTTCAGAAAGGTTGCCCCCATCTCCTACGGATCTGAATGCTGTTTTCAGCTTTCTTCTCTCCTGTATCGACATAGGCCTCAGTTGTGCCTCTCTACGGGTATTAGCTGCTATTTCCACAAATCATCCTGAAATAGAAGGTCATTCAGTGTTCTCCCACCCAAGGACAAAACAATTCATGAAGGGCCTCAATAGCCTGTTTCTCCTGACCTGAGGCCCAACGCCAGCTTGGGACTTGCCTCTGGTTCTGGCGAGACTGACAGGCAAGCCCTTTGAGCTGATGGCCACCTATAGTCTGCAACTCCTCTCATGGAAAACCACCTTTTTGGTGGCCATCATGTCTGCTAGTGAACTCTGGGCACTCTGTTGTGACCTGCCTTACCTCATCTTCCATCAGAATGGTGTTACTCTGGCTCTGGACATCTCCTTCTTACCCAAGATAGTTTCACATGAGGGCGGATATCACCCTTCCAGTGTTCTTCCTGACCCCTCAGAATGAGGAAGTGCATCATTTTCACACACTGGATGTGAAAAGAGCTCTGCTCTTCTACTTGAATAGGACTCGGTCTTTTTGAAGATCCCCAGCCCGCTTTGTTTTCCATGCCCTGCCAGGGCAAGGTCGGAAGCTATCATCTCAGTGTCTGTCCAAATGGGTTGTGGAGATGATCAAACTGTGCTGCTTACTGGCAAAGAAGCCGTTACTTGGTCCACTTCATGTGCATTCCACCAGGGCAGTAGCTGCTTCCATAGCCTTCTTCAGAGGGATGCCTTTGGGATGCGGCTACTTGGGCCTCCCCTCACTCATTTGTGAAGCACTATGCCCTTGATGTCCATCTTCACCAATGTTCTGCGGTGGGGCAAGCTATGTTGCAGGCGGTGCAAGTTTAAGACCTCCAGTTCCCTCTTCCAGGTCTGTGTGTGGGTTTTTTCCCGCTTGTTAGTCTCCCAGAGGTGTGATGCACAAAGACCATGAAGAAGATATACAGGTTGCTTACCTGTAACTGGGGATCTTCGAGTGGTCATCTGTGCATTCACACCACCCACCCTCCTTCCCCTCTGCTGTCAGTCTTTCCTATCTTGCTTGGAGACTGATGGCAGCAGTCAGAAGGAACTGGCAGGATTGTCATGCCCCTCCCTTGGTCATGTACACTGGAACCCTGCATATGACTGGGGAGAGGGCGCAAAAATCCTTTCTGCTTTAGAAGATACCGATTGGGGTCGGCACAGGCACACTATATCCCAAAAGTGTGAATGCACAGATGACCACTCGAAGATCCCCAGTTACAGGTAAGCAACCTATATTATCTATCCTTTGCAAATTGGTCAAAAAAGGAGTATCAAAGCCACTAAAAAGTTCAGTGAAAACCACTGAAAAGACTATTTTTCTCTGTTGACCAAGGTATTTTCCATTCCCAAATCAGATTAGCACCCATTCCAATCCAAGAAAACCTGGAGCTGCTCTATACATCTGCCACTCAATCAAGTGCCATATCCAAAAAAGACATTTGTTATTATATGATAGTTATTGAAATAATCTGGGTCAAAAGGTGGCTTCTTTGAGGGCCTTTCACTGCCTCTTCAAGGCAGTCAGTACTATACACTCCTTTTAAAAGGCATTCACAGTTTCTTGGATCCAGCCAGGCAATCCTTTCTGACTAGCAGTAATAAACTCTGAATGGTAGTGGGCGAATACTGATAAAGTAATCTTCATTGCTCTAAGCACCACATGTATGTCCTCAGGTGGCACTAACTGATATTCATCCCAGCATCTGCAAGCACACTGCATTTTTTGTATTTGATCTGCAGAAACAGTGGTGTCAAGGTCAAGATGCTGTAGGTGATTTTCTTTATCTGCAAAATGCCTGTTAAAATGTTACAGCAAGCTACCAATTGTTCCAGGTTTACATCAATAGATGGGAAAATTCTCTCACCATCCAGAACAGCTCAGCTGGTCAGTTTTGCACAGATAAATTGAAGGAAGAGTACTTTAATTGCTTTGCTAATATCAAGAGCAGTTATAAAGATATGATTTTGCTATACTATCCTCCTCATACAGTTTAAGTGCACATTTCCTTCATTTCCCTTAGTTGTATGCCAAGGAAGCTGAAAGGGAATGCACAGATAATCCAAAAATTTCAGAGAGAAACCAGGTTTCAAAAGCAGCACCACCTCGTATGATAAATTCAGTCATGCATTCCAGACACCAGAGTTTAAACATCAGCTGGACCAAACTAAAAGACACAGTGAGGGGGGGGAAATCAATAACTGACGTTGAATAATAATTTATCCTTAGTGTGAGATATAAACTTTGCTAACAACTGCAGACAAGCGGGATTTGAAAGGTGAGATGACATTTGGGGCTAATCCAGTTACAGTGTTTATTCATACTTTAGGAAGATGATATTAGACCTGGACATCTGCTAGGATCAATTTTGAATGAACTTGCTTAAAATGCATTGATCGGATACTAATCAGTTTCAAATTTGGTTCCATTCCAGAGTTCATAACTCACTGGGAACATGAAGGACCAAGAGGTCTACTAATCCAAGCTCATTCATCTTCTACTGCATTTACCCTTGCCTGTTCCTTTGTCTTTGATTACATCCTTGAATGCTACAGCACCAATGCCCTGAGTGCCATGTGCCCTGGGAATAGTTTCATATGCCTTGGAATCCTCACTAAACTCCCAGGAGCCCCAGGGAACTACACTAAAACTGTGCTTCTGCCATGAATAGTGTCCAAGCTAATTATAAACTAAGCCAAATTGTTGACATATCTGTATTTTTAAGTAGCCCAAAAGTAATGAAGTAGGGAAGTTTGTACCCAAATTCCAAACTTTGGTTGCATCACTTGCCAAGAAGAGGAAATCCTGTAGCCCGAAGTGACACAATGAACATCATGGATCTCCATGTCCAAATCAGGCACTCTGTATCACACTAGTGATTAGCCCTATTTTCAAAATGTGCTGATGCCTCATGAATGAATTGTAATTTGAACATATAAACAGTGTCTTTTGACTAGAAGTAACTCTCAGAGTCCCCAAATAGGCTTTCGCTGTCCTGCTTCCTGATATTTTGGGGGCTGATATTTTGGGAAGCAGGACCTTTTGCACACTGCCCTTGAGAACCAATTTCACTGAGAATATGTATAGCAAAGCTATAAATAAATAAATGGATGAAGTGTAGAGTATGTGCTTCCAATTACAGGTCTTTCTACACTTAGAGCCTGTGGTGGTAAATGCTGAGACCAGGTATCCTTCAATTCATATTATAAACAAAAGCTGTGTCAAACAGGGTTTACATATTAAGGCAGATAATTTTAGAGCACACATTTTGTTAAGGTATTGCCAAACTGACTCTGTCTCTAGCAAATGCTGCAAGCTACATTACTGTAATTTTATTCCTGTCCCATGACAGCAAAGAATCTGTTTAAAAGCAGCATGCCTTTTCCCCTCTCCTGTACTTTGATTAATAGTCTTGTCAAGTGCATCACTCTAACTATATTGTGCTGAGGTTTGGCAGGAAAAAAAGCATGGGGGCTTACAATGTAACTTGGAGAAGTCCATTTTTCAGCTGCAAAATCATAATGTTAGCAGTAACACTGAAATATTTTAATTATCTATAAAATACTGTTCCTGTGCATTTGACAAAAGTGTAATGAGTTTATCCATCTTGAGTATTTTACTACGAAAAACGATGGCCCTGATATTATTGACTTGGAACAAATACACTATTCAGTGTGGGATTTGAAAATTAAATCCTCTGGTCTCATGCTCCAATTAATGTTTTGCCATATTAAAATACCCTTCTTCTTTTTCAATTGCCTTGAGTCACTGTTGCTTTCATTAAGATTACTGTAGCTGACTTTTCCTTGAGTAGTTGTGGAACTGAAAGCATTCAGTGCAACAGTGCTAAGAAAATGGTCAATAATTCCTTTAGATCCCTTAAAGGATATGGCTATGATTTATCTTTCCCTGTACAGAGTGTGTTCTAAGAATATAAATAATATTGGTCACTTGTTGATGGATCATACACGTGCCTGTACAATTGCATGAAAAAGAACCTTTTTCATTAATTGTTATGCTGTTTACAAGGTGCTCTGCGCCTATCTAATCTTTCCTTGTCTTAAAACAATCAAACTGATTTCATATCCTGTCTCTCAAAATATGCTTGAGATTAGTTAAATTTCACTGGCATTGAATGAAATTGAACTCAGTCTGATAAGATCCTACTTAGCTTGACATTAGTTTATCTGAATTTTTAAAATGGAATTTACTATTGTGTCCACTCTCCAATAATACTCATTTTTATTGAACGTACTATTGTCTGTGTTTTTAAGGGGGTGTTTCTAAGCAATGTGCTAAGAAAGTGCAAGGTGTATAAAATCCTAGGTGGCATAACTATGAGTTTTCTTTGGAGTCATGTCTACGGGCACTGTTCTGAACTGCCTCAAAATGTACTTGTACTTGCTTGGAAAATATCAGTTTGAAGTGAGAAGAAGATTGCTACTACTGTGAACTCTGTACATTGCTCAGAAATTGAGTGCACAGCAACTGTTTGGTATTCTGCCCTGGCTCAGAGACTTCAGCCATGCATTTACCAAATGAAGGCTGCCATAATTTAATAAATTTCAGTACAAAGTCACCATTATGAATAAGGCAGACTCCTGTAAATGAAAGTCTTTGAATGCTTGCATATGCATGGTACCATGTATTTAATTTTAATTACCATTTGGGCAGTTTAAGAATCAAGGTTTATGGGAAGAAGAAAAACATTTTGTTTATGCTGGTGATTTTGATCACCATTAGTTAATGGTAGCAGGGAGAAAGCACGCTTGTGATTGGTTATTATCAGGCCTAGTCCAGCCAAAAAGAAGGTCATAGAAATGTCCAGGAAAACTTTTAAAACGTTCCCCAACAGGCTTTTCTGTGTTGCCTTTTTTATTTTCAGATTTGTGACCGTTAGTTTGTCCTATGTACATGGTATGTATATTTGCAGTGACTAGTCTAAAAGTGAATTTCAAAAACAGGACACAACAGGAAATCACTGAGATACCACTATAACCACTGGCCAACTCCCACCTTTTCTTGAGTTTAAAGATGTCTTATTAAGCAAAGGCCTGTGGAAGAGCATTCAATTTGAAACTTAGGGCACTAAAATTAAACCCAGATTGGACTAGTCAAGCTGGACCAGCACACAAGTGTTTGGGACAGATTACTGGACCATAAACTGTTATGTCTGGGTATCACCCATGACGTGATAAAAGTCACAAGTAGACAAGAACTGTCACAGCTCATTAGAAGACTTTTAAGAGACTTTGACTATGAGACTACATCAATTACAGTCTGCAGAGTGTGCTCAAGCTTTTCAGCCTCCAATAACAATCCCAAACTACTTATCTGAGATAATTCTTCCAATGTATAGAAGAACATTCATGCTAATGCGCCTGAGTGCCCTACCTTCAGCTGTGACGTCAGGAAGATTTAACGGGATTTCATATTCAGATTGACTCAGTAATTGCGGCAGCAGTGAAATTGACTCTCTGGATCATATTTTGCTTGATTGTCCCAAATTTTCAGCTCTAAGAGATGAACTGATCACCCCTTTATTTAATCAGGACTTCCTCTCTCCAGAAGCAAAATCATTCTGGTTACTTGGAGACCAAGACAAACAAACTACCCTGTGTGTGGCAAAATTTCTAACAGCTGTTGTCAAGCCACATGACAACTTTTGCAGTAGTAACTAGGGATGGGCAAAAAATTTTTTGGCCCATTCAGATTCGGCCAAATTAGACCGAATGTGATTCGGCCAGCTGAATGATCCCCAAATGCCACTTTAATGCAAGCTGATTGGGGTGGTATTCGGCCGGCCAAATCACATTCGACTCAATTATACCCTATGGGGAATGTTTGCTGTTTATGACTCCTGTTGCAAAAACTATAAAGACCACAAATAAACAACATACTATTTTGTCCATTGAGCACTAATATACAAGACTCACAGGACACAATGCCCGTAGTTATTCCACTGCAGGAAGAATCTTGAAATCCAACACAGCCCTCCAATGATAGCCAAATAACTATGAACATTAGCTGAGGATGACCCTACCTCAACAGATTGCAGATGTGGTTTAGGTATGTAGGAGAAAGATTTCCAAATGCATCTGCAATGTTACAGATAACTTGAAAATCCCACTCACCTATATACTTAAACAGTAGAGACCAACTTTCCTTTTGAAGTCTTTTGCATGACAATTGGGTTTGTGTTTAATCTGTTGGTCTGTTCGACAATGGCAGCAAGACGGCAGAACCAGTATAACAGCTCAACAATGGTCAAGAGCAATGCTCCCTCTAAGGTGTGGAGTCTTGTGAGCAAAAATTCTACTTTGTGAGCTACTGGCATTAAAGTTGTGAGCAAGCAATTTGGCTGCAGCATAAATTAGTCTGCTCTGGAGCCATCCTTCCTGATCAAAAACAAAAATCTGTGAAAGGAAGGCTAAAACACTGTGAGCTAGCTCACACTAACTCAGCTTAGAGGGAACACTGGTCAAGAGTCTGGACTTCCAAACTGATGTCCTCCCCTGTCATTTTGACAAAACTGCAAACACATTGAATTATCTCACACTGGTGCCTTACACCTGAGCGGCTTTCCAAAGTGACATTCTCACACTCACCCTTGTGCTGGAAAAGGTGTGGTGAAGTAGGAACCTTTGCCCACTAGCTCAAATTAAACTTATTGCTGGATGTGATATCCCACTTGATCAAACCTTGCAATTTCTAGATATATGGAACATAAAAGACATGCCAGCACTCATCACTAGTCTTCTTGTGGCCGCTAAAACATCAATAGCATCCAAATGGAAAGTGAAGAAGGCCCCCATATGTTCTTATTGGATTAGTAAAGTCTGGAATCACATAATCCTGGAAAAAATTATGGATCGCCTTCGTCAATCAGAAATATATCCTAAATCCTCCAATTCTGTAGGAAAGGGGTTTCCTTTTCTGGAATTTCTTCTGCCTCAGATCTACAACTGCACAACCCTACATACCTAGTTTTGCTGTATTACTAACAAACCTCACAACACTTAGATCACAATGCCTAATATGTTAAAGGTAAACTACACTTGAAACAGATAGGAATAATCATCTTCTAGCTCTGGTCCTCTCCTTATCCTCTTAGCCAGTTTGGTGTAGTGGTTAAGTGCGTGGACTCTAATCTGGGAGAACCAGGTTTGATTCCCCACTCCTCCACTTGCACTTGCTGGATGACCTTGGGCAAGCCATAGTTTTGGCACAGCTGTTCTTGAAAAAGAGCAGTTTCTGTCAGAGCTCTTTCAGCTCCACCTACTTCACAGGGTGTCTGTTGTGGGGAGGGGAAGGGAAAGGAGTTTGTAAGTTGCTCTGAGACTCCAAGTGAAGGGCACGGTATAAACCCAATCTCCTCCTCCTCCTCCTTCTTCAATGCAATTGAAATATACATTAAATTGTCTATGGTTAAAACTAAGTTTTGCATGTTATTAGTGTAACGCTACTGTTGATGCATTCTGAATTCTACATGCTACTTTATGTGCACTGTTATTGGTATCTGTTTAGTATCTGAAAACTAATAAAAACATTTAATTTTTAAAAAAGAAATCTGTAGTGGGATCCAACCCATTTATTAGAAGGCCAACAATTTCACATTTGAATTATTCTGAGAACCAGCAGGGGTATGTAAAGAGGAGCCATGGATGTCTGTGAGATAGGCACAAGCAGGGTGTGTGCAGATTTTTGTTCAGTCACAGTTAAACTGGATAACTAAATGCCACCCAAGTAAGGGGGGGAAAGAAAGTGCAGGCTTCCTTGAACAGACAAAAGGTAAATCACAGAAGGATTTGCTAAAGACGTATTCATCCATTTATTTTAGGTCAGAAGCTGGCTTGTTGAAATTTCATTCATTTCCGGCCTCTGGTGCCTGTTGGTTCTTATAGGAATAATTGTGATCAGGCGGCCCACAGATTTAAGAATAAAAATAACTGAAGCTGGAACACCCCAGTTCTATTTATCTACCAGAACAAAATTAAGCACAAAGTATTACTCATATGCGTCATTCTATTTTAGCAGCCATACCACTTCCACCAGTCAAGCTATCTCCTGCATTCCAAATTGGCCTTTTTGTCTCAATGCTGCATAGCCCAAATTTATATACCCACCAGTAGAGCCCCTACCTATGCATTATATATAATTAGACTATTTTGCTAGGTAAGTACTCATGCTATTATAACCTTCTTTTTATATTAGCCAGTGATCCAGCAATTAAAGCTTCACTTTCCTATTAGCAGCATATTCCTGATAAAGAAAATGAAGCATTTTTGTGGTATCGATTTCTTCATTAAAAATAAGTTGTACTAAATTTGCAACCCAGGTTATGTTATAATGTCTGCTAAAATCCATTACACACACACACACACACACACGTCTGTGTGTATGTTTAGTTGTTTTATCAGAATGAAGTCTTATTACGTATGAAAGTATAATAACAGAATCCAAATTTTATATGTTAGTTTTCTATCTAAGACATAGCCATAATTTCTGTACCCCATCATATATATTAATATTTACCAACAGTCCATTTTTAGGTATTTATTAGGTAGTTAGGACCCCTCAAATTTCCAGATATTTGGCTCCATAGGGAGCTCTAAAATTATAGGCCTAGAAGATTAAAAGGTAATTGGGTTGTGAACTTCAGATGCATTGCAGTAGACAACAGAAATTTTCCCAGTAATGTACTGTAGAGAAAAGGTTTGGCCTCTAAATATTTGTGGAACATATTATAATAAAAGACTTGTAGTAATGCTGTTTTATAGGTTAGTAAGTCCTCCTGTATTAAATATTGGAGCCCCCCATTTTGAAAAATAAGCCTCTTGTTGTAGTTACGGTTGCCAAGTCCTACCTTTGGTTGGGTGGGGGGGAGTCCTTGCTGTTCCAGGGTTCTTCTGGCACGTGCACAAAGCGCGCACACCATGATGACGTCACCCGGAAGTGATGTCATTGCATCAGGCACGTGGGGGCGGGACCTCTAATTTGAGGGGAAACCATAGAGTTTTCCCTCGAATTAGAGAGCATCCCCCCCTGAAACGTGCCTGACGCGATGACGTCACCTCCGGGTAACGTCATTGCACTGGGCACGTCTTTGCAGCCCGGCAATTTGGGGGCGGGGTTCCCCCTGGCGGCCCAATCTTGGCCGGCAGGGAATGAGCTGCTGGAATGGGGGTTTCCCCGCCCCCTGGGGGGACTTGGGAATATGGCCACATTAATCATATCAGGTGGGGGGGGAAGCATTGGAGAGGAAACCTTTTTATGCTTCTGATAACAGTCTGAAACATACAAGCTGCAATAGTTTTATCAATTGCTGTAATTCTATTTATCTACCATAACAAAATTAAACTTCCTATATAAGCCTAACCAGTCTTTGCGGTAACTTGATTTAAAAATAAATAAATTCTAATGATGTTGCCAGTTTGGTGGGGCATATGCAAATTTTGCAGTTTGCATATTGGGAGATGGTATTCTGTTTTTGCTTCCCTTCTCATGTCTTTTGAGCAAACTCTTTTTTTGAAGTTCTTCAAGGCATAGTACTCAGATGCAATCAGAGCACTATTCACCTGAGAGTCCTTCTGTGGCCCTGATAGCAATTGTAATTCAGAAAATGCACTCCACTTGGATGCCTGCCACATTTAAACATAGGTGTCTAGCACTCTGGGAAATTGAGTTCCCTTGCATTCTGAAGTCTTATGGACTGGGATCCTCTGGGAGAGCTTCATTGCCTAGGATCCCTGTTACTCTCAAGTGCCAACATTTCAGGTCCCGAGTGCCTTCTTACTGTTGTTTAGGTAAGTGGGGAAAAAATAGAGCAAGATGTGGGGTTTATAGGGTCTGGGGCATTTGGAAGTCTCACCGTACTTTTAACAATAGATCCTTAGAATCACTGTAAAAACAATACAAAAAAGCCCAGTGGTTTTTTTGGGAAGTTAAATGTTGACTAGCCCAAACCTGAATCCAACATGGAGACTCATTAAATTTATCTGTATTATGTGTATCTCCTAACATGCAAACCTTTGAATTCTTGCATATGCATAGCACCATGTATTTAATTTCAATTACTAGTTGGACAGTTTAAGAATTAAGGTTTATGGGAAGAAGAAAAACATTTTGATTATGCTGGTGATTTTGTTCGCCATTAGTTGTTTAGCAGGTAGCAGAGAGAAAACACATGTTTGTGGTTAGTGATTATCAGACCTAGTCCAGCCAAAAAGAGGGTCATAGAAACAGTAGTATCTGTATATACAACTGTACCACTTTTGGGATTACAGCTGGACCACTTTTGGGATAAATGAAGTGCCATCTTTTGGAGGGTGCTAGCAGGCACATCCCAGGTCCATAATTGGGATTTTTAAAATTTACTTTGTAGTCCTCCTCTTTCACTGAGACAAGGTGGATTAGGCAGTGTAAATAGATACAAATTATAGGGAGGAGGAGGAGGAAATTGGATTTATACCCTGCCCTTCACTACCCAAGGAGTCTCAGAATGGCATACAGTCTTCTTTCCCTTCCCCTCCCCACAACAGAGACCCTGTGAGGTAGGTGGGGCTGAGAGAGCTCTAAGAGAACTGCTTGTGAGAGAACAGCTCTGAGAAAACTTGTAACTGACCCAAGGTCACACCAACATGTGGAGGACTGGGGAATCAAAACAAGTTATCGCAGATTTTAGTCTGTGCTCCTAACCACTACACCAAATGGAGACTTCTAATGAGAAATATAATCGAACTAAGAATATGGAACTCTGAAACAAAGCATAAAATATTAAACACGATATGTTAAACAATGCAGAAGATGCCATTAGGTAAAACAAAACAAAAATAGTGCAATGTGAGTAGGATAATATGTACAGTAAACAGATAATACACACTATATACAGTGGTATAGTCCGCAATCCCAGGGCCTTTATAACAGTACCTTCCTGAAGCTTGCCATTATGTTACCCTTTTACATTTATAAAAATCCACTCCTGAACAATTCTGTTTTACATTGTTTGTTAAATGACAGAAAGGTAGGAACCTTCCTGGCCTCCTCAGGTGGGCCATTTTACAAGGTGGGGCCAGAATGCACATGTACAGGCAGTTGTATATTCTGCCCATTTGCAGGATGGCATCACCAGAAGGCCCTGCTCAGATGCACAAAGCTATAATGGTGGAGCAGAGGAGGAGAAGTGATCCTACAGCAGACTTGCTAGACCCCCACCAGGGTTGGGGATTCCCTGACCCCAGCGGGTACTATCCTGCCATCACTCAGCAGGCCAGTGCAAGGGGGAGGGAAATTAGCATCATACAGGGGGGAATGCCAGCAGCATCCCAATGAGTTGATATGATTCCCTGTTTGTCCTGAGTAGTAGTTTGTTAGTATGGTAATTGACCAGATACATAAAAAGAACATCAGCCGGTGAAGCATTGAAAGTCATACAAACACTATCTAGAAGTGATGTCAGTGCATCACTGGGCAATGTCAGGGACACTCTAGCATTTGGGCAAAACTCTATAGTTTAACCATAGAGTTTTGCCCAAATGCCAGAGTGTTTGTGGCAATATGCTGCTGACAACACTTCTGGGTACACAAAGTGATGTCATTGCATTGCCTGAGACATCATTATGTTGTTGGGGAAGTCCCCCTGCCACCAGTAAGTCCCTTGGCTGGTGGCCGGGCCCTCTTTGGCAACTTTATCCTGCAGATTTTGGAGTCCAAGGCCATGAAGTGAATTGTGTGTGATAGTCAATACCTTGAACTGAAACTGGTAACTGATGAGCTGCCAATGGATTGACTGATGAATGGCTTAATATGTATACTCTGCCTAGCTCCTGATAATAATTTATCTGTGGCATTCTGTACCACAGACTCCAAGTTGACTTCAAGGATAGATCTGTATAGAGTGTATTGTATTACTCTAGTGTTGATGCTCCCATGGCATGGACCCAGGTGGACATATTGATGGAGTCAAGGTAAAGGACCATCTTCTGGGATGGAAGGTGAGAGAAAGTGTTTTTGCAACTTCATTAACTTGCTTCTCCAGCAGTTAGGATACCCCCTAGGCTTGTAACCAAGTCAGCAAGGGGTAGCTGAATCCCATCAAAGGTGGGAAGCACAGTGTCCTTCATGATCTCAACCTTCCCAATCAGCATTACCTACATTTTGTCAGGATTCAGTTTCAATTTGTTCATTCTTAGCCATTTAGGCACAGCAGTCAGACAGTAGATGATGCAGTAGATGATGCAGTAGAAGAAATTTGGAAATAGCCAGGGCTCTTTTTCAGCAGGAACGCACCAGAACGCCGTTCCGGCTGGCGTCCGAGCCTGCCCCGCCCCCTCCCTGCCAGGCCTGAGCTGTTTACACTTAAAGGGAAAGTTCCTGCAGAGAGCCAGCAGGAAAAAAACCCACCGGGCGCTTTCCCTTTAAGTGCAGAGAGCCAGCAGGAGGAAGACCTGCCGAGAGATTAAGCACAGGGGCTAGGCTCTTTGCACTCTGCATTTGGCTTGCCAATGTCCCGTCGCTCTCTCTGCTCCGGTAAGTGCCTCCCCCATCTCTTTTCCTTCTGTCTTTCTTTCTGTCTTTCTGTCTTTCTTTCTCTCTCTCTCTCTCTCTGTCCCCACCTTTCCTCCTTCCTTCCTCTCTCTCTCCCTCCCTCCTCCTTCCCCCCGTCTCTCTCCTCCACCTACCTACCTACCTTCCTTCCTTTGGTCTTCCTTCCTTCCTTCCTTCCTTCCTTCCTTCCTTCCTTCCTTCCTTCCTTCCTTCCTCCCTCCCTCCCTCCCTCCCCTCCCTCCCTCGCTCTCCTCCCCCACCTCTCTCTCTCTCTCTCTTTCTTTCTCTCTCTCTCTCTCCCCCCCACCTTTCTTTTCTTTTCTTTTCTTTTCTTTGTGTTTTTATTTAAAAAATATTGAAAAGGGGGGGATGTAAAAAAGCAGAGAGCCCAGGAAATGCTGGTTTTGAAGATATTTTTAATTTTTGAGAATCTCTCTAGTTTTCTCATGGCCTCTTCTGCTTAAGAAAAGTAAGTTTGAAGCCTGAGTTCATTGTTGTGTCTTGTTGGGAATGGTTTGGAAATATATGTGTGTCTAAAGTCTGTATTAAAAGTGGTTTGGTGCTTACTGCCATGCAAGAGAAAACATCTGAAAAAGTAGCTTCATTGTTGTGTGTGTTGGCACAACACTTGACTGTTGCATGGGGGACTTTGGGGGACATCTGCAGAGAAACAGAGTTGTAACTAAAAATGAGCATGATCAGCTGCACTTTGGAGACTGCCTGTTTTGTGAAATTTAAAAAGTGGGCAGAGTTTCTGCTGAAGATGATTGTCCCTCTTCTCCTGCCACTGGGCTGACATCTGCCTTTAATGGGCCAGCAAAGTTGATGTTCTTAAACCTCCTAATAAGAGAGATTTCTGCTTCTGAGGAGTTGACTTCCAATGATTGGTGATCTTGTGATGGTAGTGATACTTTTATGTGGTAAAGACCACCTGTTCACAGGATAATTTTACCTGTGGAACAGACTCTGCATGGTAACCACTCCACTGGTACATAATTGCTTGTAAAAAGTATTACAGTGTAATAATTCAAGTGGGTAGCCGTGTTGGTCTGAAGCAGCAGAACAAAGTTAGAGTCCAAAGTTTCATCCAAGGTATAAGCTTTTGTGTGCATGCACACTTGTTCCATCTGAAGAAGTGTGGGTGGCACATGAAATCTTATACCATGAATAAAATTTTGTACCTTGAATAAAATAGTCCACAAACTACTCCCATCCAGTGCATCCACAAACCTAGAACACGAGATTGGATTTACACCCTGCCCTTCACTACCCAAGGGAGTCTCAGAGCATCTTACAAACTCCTTTCCCTTCCCCTCCCCACAACAGACACCCTGTCAGGTAGGTGGGGCTGAGAGAGCTCTGAGACAACAGCTGGTACAGACCTATGGCTTGCCCAAGGTCATCCAGCAGGTGCAGGGGGGGAGTGGGGAATCAAACCTGGTTCTCCCAGATTAGAGTCTACGCACTTAACCACTACACCAAACTGGCTCCTAGCGTTGTTCTGCCAGTGAACTAGGGTTGCCAACTCCAGGCTGAGGAAATCCCTGAAGATTTGGGAGTGGAGGGTGGGGTTTAGGGGAAGGAGGGACCTAAGCAAGGCATAATGCCATGGACTCCACATTCCAAAGCAGCCATTGACCTGATCTCTGTAGTTTGGAGCTCAGTTGTAATTCCAGGAGATCTCCAGGCCCCACCTGTAGGTTGGCAACTGTAAAAATCATATTCAGCGTACTAGTTCTGCAGGAAGGCAAGCTGATTTCCATGGGAACCTAACCTTTAGGAATTGATTCCAATCCAGTGTGGGAATAATTGTTGGACATAAGATATTGGTTCAGGCAAGATTTTGTATAGATGGGACAGAAAATAATGTTTTTATTGGTTTTGTCAAAACTGTTTTGACAACAAGGTAAACAGAATAAGAAGTAAAAGGTGGATGTGGCTAGATGACAACACTTCTGGTAACATCAGGTGTGGCCTAATATGTTAATGGGCTGTGCTGTCAGGGGTGTGTCCTAATATGCTAATGAGTTCCTGCTGGGCTTTTTCTACAAAAAGAGCCCTGGAAATAGCATATTGATGACATCCAACTCCAGGCCTGTAACTACTGTGGGGCATCTCAGGGCCATGCCCCCAACTTTACAGCCACACCCAAAAGTTTCTATGGCAGAAAGCATATTTTTAAAATATTTATTTGAGTGTTAGTTGTTTCGTGCCATACTGTGCTCTGCCCATGATTAGCCTTCTTGCCTTCTCCTTCACCTCCTCCTGATTTGCCAGTATTGGCACCTCGTGACCTCATCAACTCTGCCTTCCCTATCTGTTCCTATTGCCATGGTGTGATTGTGAATGAACTGCTTACTGCCCCTATCCCTGTCCCCAAAGGTGGGAGCACCAGTAGCACTCAGTTTGCCTTGCTACAGGAGAAGGAGAGCTGGACGGTGCATTCCACCTGGCTCTCCTCCCAGGCCAAGTGTCCTGGGGGAAGGCAGGTGATGAGTGGAGGAGGTGGTTGCCATGGTGGGCATGAGCACGATGCCATTGGTGGGCATCCACTTTGCCTTCAAGTAGGAGGTGCTGCTAGGGCCATCCAAGTGGCTGTGTGTGCCAAAGGGCTGCCACACACACCTCTTCTACAGCCAGCTCTGCCCGAAGAGCTTGCTCAGCGGGCATGCTCACAGTAAGTGACTTCGAGGAGACGGGGGATCAGGGCTGGCCCACCTCCATGCCAAACCCACTCCTTGGCATGCTTCCCGCCCCAGCAACCTGGAGACCGGCCACACCCTTTGAGCTTTTATTATTTATTTATTTATTTATATTTATTTGATTTCTAGGCCACTCTCCCTGCAGTAGAAGGCTCACTCCCCTGCCCCACCAACCAATTTTTTTGGGCTATGGGCCTGTCCAGCTCTGACACTATGAATGGTTTCTCCTAAGGGCTTTACATAGAGATTTAATAGCAATTGGAATAGGGCTGCAGTCTGTGAAACCTCACAGGATAACTCCCACAATGTTGACAACTGGTCTCCAACAGTGGTCTAGTCCGTACGGAACAATTTAAAGCAATCTAGAGCATGACAAGATGGCATGGTTCACTGTATCAGAGGCTGCAGATAAATCCAGTAGGAGCTCAAAGAGCATGGCAAGATCGTCAAAAAAAGCCAGCAGTGCTGCCTCCTTTCCATAGCCCAGCCTGAAATCAGACTGAAAAGGGTCCAGAGCAAATGAGTTATCCAAGAACATGAGGAGTTGCTCTGCCACTGCTCTCTCAATCACTTTGCCTAGAAAGGGCAGGTTAGAGACTAGGCAATAATTGCCTGCATCATATTTTTTTTTTATGGATGGCTATTTAAGCTGGTTCATGGAAGTTTTTGAAACACTGACTTGAGTTTCCCAAAATTCACTGCAGCATTGTCAGCAACATAAGATGACACACTGTCCAAACTGAGACCATTGTCCTGTAGCACATTGCAGAGCTGTGCTGCAATTGCTTCACTGGTCTCCTCATTATCTTTATAGAAGTCAAACAATCCTTCTTTAATTCCCTCTGTTACAGAAAAGCAGGGACATCGAGTTTTAAAATCCGGGGGGGGGGGGGGTGCACGCTGGGACCATGTCCCCGCCACTGCCGCCTCTCCCCCCCCCCAGCCTGGCCACTCCTGCCTCCGTCCCTCCCTCCGCCCGTCCAGGGGCCAGCTGGGCAAATGCCCAGCGTGCTGGCGTCACCCGGAAGTGACGCCAACACGCTGGGCATGTTGCCGGGGCGACACTCTAGCAATAGCCCTGAAACTCTATTTGCCCAGCTGGCCCCTGGACGGGCGGAGGGAGGGACGGAGGCAGGAGTGGCCAGGCTGGGGGGGAAGTGCGGCGATGGGCGCTCCCTTTTGCTGGGGGGAGCTCAGTCCCCCCCCGGGAAAATTTGGGGATGGCTTGAGCCCTTGAGCCGCCCCATAGTTGACGCCTATGCAGAAAAGTAACTAACAGTCACAGGAAAGAATTTTCTGTTTCAGCACATCCCATTGCGAAAAAGTGTGCAATATCCAGGTCCTCCAGCAACAATTCTATGGATTTTGGTGCCAAAATGTTCTACGCAATACTGTTGGCCTTTGGCCATCCACAAGACATCCTTTTTGCTATGCCAGAATTAGGCCACATTCTTTGCAGCAGTTTATTTGTACAGTCATGATTTGCATAACTATGGTGGTACATAACTACCACTTCAGTTGCAGTAACCGGTTTCATTTGTGAGGATTGTCAAAGAAGATGGTCACAAGTGGTGTCTATACTATTTCTCCACCTCTTTGTGCTTCACATCTCTCACATGGTTGATTAGGGCACCTTTCCCCTCATAATGCACAGATATCCTTCAGTAGCAACCAAATGCATTCTGCTGTTTCAAAGTCTTTTTTACACAGCCAGCTTTTGAACTGGCTTTCACTTAGCCATTCATCTTTAAAAACTGCAAGGCATTTTTTCTGTTTTGCTTCACCACTGCCTGAAGGACCTTCTCCACTGTCTCATGGACCTCCTCACTTGTGACTTCTCAAATTTTTGATGGGACCCAACCCTAAGTACCACAACAGGAAAAACCCCCCCCCAGCAATCACATATATGTTTTGAGTCCTTATAGGTAGAGTCCACAAATACAGTCATCAGTCTGGCAGCTATTTGATCACACAAATACAGATGCAGACAATGTTATTTATGTACTTCAAGTATATTTACATTTCTCTCCAATGGGGACCTAAAGAGGCTTACACAGTTTTATTCTCCTCCATTCTATCCTCACAATAACCACCTGAAAGGTGGGTTAGGCTGAGGGTGTTTGACTGACCCAAGGCTGCCCAGAAGCTTTCCATGGCACAGTAAGGATTCAAAACTCCCAGGTGCTAGTCTGGTGCTCTAACATCTTAATATTTTTTTCACATCCCCCTCCCCTATTCTTTTCTCTCTTTTTTTTTTGCATATTTCGGGACAGTGATACATATTATATGACTGTTGAGGCACCATTCTGTTATTTTTTAAAGCTATTTTTTTAATCTTTAGTTATTTTAATTGGATTTAAATTGTACAGTTATGTTGTCAACCACCCTGAACTCTGTGAATGTAGAGGATCTGAATTATAAATAAAAATATTTTCAAGTACTTTGCAATAAATCACAAATGAACAATATTTCCCTCTACCCCACCCTTACCCATACTCACAGACTGCTTTAGCATAGAACCTTGCTAAGATAATATCACAATTTAATTCACAACAAATCTGGGCTTCCCCCTGGAACATTGGAAACCATTTCTAATCTGGTTAGATTTAGTTATTGCATTTTTCTCAGGTCACAGACAGTTGCAAGCCTAAACTGTTCTATCAGGTAACTCTGTAGCCAGTCAGATTACCTTTGCCACAGAATTTGCAACTCTTTATGCTTTAGGAACTTGGCAGTTTGGAAGTTTAAGATAATAATTTACACCCAAGGAAATTCTTATTAGCCCTTGAAGATGTCCTATGAACATTAGAGCTTATTACATTCTCCTCATTTTTGTGCACTTCACTGTTATTCTGTTGGTATCAGGTATTTATTTTGTAGACCTGATCTCCCTCTCATCTTTTCTTATGAGAAAACATGTGTTCTAAATCTTTTGCTTTGTTAATCTAGTCATATAGCCTTCTCATGAAGTCATTTAAGGGCTGCTATAGGAAAGATACATTCTATGCCTTCTTCAGAGGGTAGCACTTTAGAGATCAATGAAGGGAGCATCAATTTTTGAAAGCTCATACCATAAAAATCTTGTTGGTGTCTGTGCCTGCTGGGATTCATTAGTGCTCTTCTGTGTCTGCCAATTGGGAGGGGAGGAGTACATTCTTAGAGGTTTGCATACATCACCCCTATCCCAAACCCTAACAAGCAGCTCTAGTTACTGCCATGTATTAAAATAGCCTTAGCGTTGCCAGGTCCCCCTTGACCAACAATGTGTGTGTGGGGGGGTAGGGTTGCCAGCTCCAGGTTGGGAAATTCCTGGAGGCTTGGGGGTGGAGCCTGGGGAGCACAGGGACCTCAGTGGGGTACAGCACCACAGTGTTCACCCTCCAAAGCATCTGTATTCTCCAGGGGAATTGGCCTCCATAGTTTGGAGATGAGCTGTAATTCCAGGACATCCAGGGGCATAGACTTTTGGAAATCCCGGGGGGTGGGGGGGCTGGAGCAATGGTCTCCCCCCCCTGGAAACCGCCCCGCCTCCCCAGGCCCTTCCAAGGCCCGCCAGTCGCTGCTGCCAGTGCCTCTCTCCCCCCCCGCCACCCCTTCCCTCTCCCTCTCCAGCAGCGGCCGCCGGGCCTCAGAAGGACCCGGGGAGGTGCGGTGGTAGGCGCTCTATTTTCCCCGGGGTGGCTGAGCCCCCCCCCGGGAAATTTCAGGGGTGGCTCAAGCCCTCGAGCCCCCCCATACTTTACTCCTATGAGGACATCCCTAGGTCCCATCTGGAGGCTGGCATGCCTAAGTAAGCATCAGACCAGTAATTACCTCCTTAAAACCATTCCACAGAAATGAACTTTGAAGCCTTAGGCAACTCAAACTTTCAGGTTCAACTCCATATTTAGGTTTTTATATATATTTAACGGTTGTCACTGATGTCAAAGCTGTCAAAATAAATAAAAAAGCTGTTCAACATTTGCTGTCCCATTAGCTTCTTATCATTTTTGCCTCCTTTGTTTGTGTATGTTGGTGGTGTGTTTTTCAAGCAGCCTTCCTGTCAAATTTCTAACTTAAAAAATCCCATCCACTGTTGTACGGAACAGTTCTATCAACACAGCTTCAAGCAATCTTCAGCAGGAAGAATGATGTTTGGATCAAATTTAGTATTTTATTTCTACTCTAGAAACTCATGCTTTCTTCCCTGTGGTACCTCAAAGATTGGTCAGGGCTTGGCCAAACAGCAGCATCCCCCACATACATCAGGACTGTAACTTATAACTGGCAATACAGGAAGTGGTGACTGCGCAAGCATGCTAAGTGGCTTTTTTTACCTCTGTCTTTGAGTGAAGACTGGGTAGATAATTCTTTATTACAGTCACTGGAAAGCAGAGCTCTTAATCCCCCAATGAACATTTGCCATTTTAAACACTCTTCTTGCTTTGTTAAAGCAGGACTTCGCATACAGAGATCATTGTAACATTATTCTCTTTACTGGGACTTGCAGGCGCCCATGCAGAGGAGAAAAGTGGACAGGCACAGAGCATTGGTGTAACTTTCACTGCTAGTATTAGGCTACCAGTGCATGCTTTATCAATGGACAAATTACTTTGACTTACAATCACAGAAGTGTGCCAAGAGAAGTTAGGGAAGAACTTATGTCTAAAAAGAGAGGTCCTGGGACTGTGTTGGAAGGCGGCCCTGGCCCTTAGTGCCAGCTGTGGGGGTGGATGGCATGGTCAGGAAAAATCATTCACTGTGCGCTCAAAGGTACTTGTCTTGGATATAAAATATGACTAGGGATGTCACCCCCTTAAACGTTTCCTAGATCATCAATCGTATCCCATATAGGCCACCTCAGATGAGGGATTCCCTCTTCTTGCATGCATCCAGGTGGGAATACCTCTTCTGATGTGATGCTGTTAACACATGCATACACCACCTTCTGTATACTCCTTGCACTATAAATGTTGTCAATAATAAATAAGCTTCCAGCCCTGATTATAGGCATATACATTCTTTGAATGGACATGGGCATGTATTAGAGAATGGGAAGTATTTTTCCCCTGCACCAGAACTGTGCTCTGGTAAATTCATTCCACAATAGAAGTCTCCACATTCAGGGGTGAGTCTTTTACCACCATACACTGGTATTTCCTCAGAGACAACCAAGTGAGTGTACACAAATCTTGTTGCAATCTGTACTGACAACCCTATCAGGTAGGTATGTAGTATTACTCACATACTACAGAGGGATGAAGGGATGGGGTGGATGCTGAGAGAGAATGGCTTGGTTATGGCTACTAAATTCGTAGCAGAAGTATGAGTTCAGCCAGGGACTTCCAGATTCATTGATCAATCTCTTTGGAGTACTCCTAAACAGGTCTACTCAGAAGTCGATCCCAATTCAGTTAATGGGGCTTATTTCCTGGAAAGTGTTCTTAAGGTTGTAAACTTAAGTGACTTTTGTGAGACTATGGATATTTAAGGAAGCATCTTGAGACTGTGTAACTTGATTAACTCTGAAGTAATTCAATTGCTTTCTAAATGCTGCTTCATAGTGAGTTGAGGATTGCAAACAAACTTTGTTTAAAACAAAGTTTGAGTCCAGTGGCACCTTTAAGAAGTGTGCCTGTGCATGAAAGCTTATACCCAGAATTAAACTTTGTTGGTCGTAAAGGTGCTACTGGACTCAAACTTTGTTCTATTGCTTCAGATCAACACGGCCACTCCTCTGAATCAAATTTTGTTTACTCTAGATGCAGATAAGAGGTACTTCTTTTGCAAATGGATATTAAAGACATGGGAAAAAGTGAAAGCAAATTATTTACAACATGCCAACTGCCTTCTGAGTAGATTTGCTTAGACCATAGTTTCTCTCACCCTTTCTCCTCACTCTCACACACATACATGCATGCACATACACCCCCCCACTCCCTTCTTTGTTATGCATCCTCCCTGCCTCTTCCTAATAATACTGGCTCACACACACCTAGGGTTCCCAAGTCCCCCCCGGGGGGGGGGAATCCCCTGCTCCAGCACCCCGTTTTCCACCGACCCGAATTGGGCCACCGGGGAGAACCCCGCCCCCAAATTGCTGGGCTCCGAGGATGTGCCCGGTGTGATTGTGTCACCCGGAGGTGATGTCATCGCGTCAGGCACGTTTCAGGGGGGCGCTCTGTCACGGGCTGGGTGGTGGTAGGTCAGGAGTCAAGCCGAAGTCCGGGACAGTCCGAGGTCAAGCCAAATCAGGAATGAGTTATCAAGTCCAAAACACCAAGCCAAAAGCAGAGTCAGTCCAAGCCAGGATCAGAGAGGGAAACTCACAAGCAAGCCAGTCCAAGGCGTCAACAAAAGCCGAAGTCAAATAGAGCCGGAGTCACAAGACAGAGGGTCCAGAATCAGTTTAGCTATTGCAAGCCAAGCGGGTGCAGAGCTTAGTTGAAATGACTTGTTGCAAGCATAAGTTGGTAGTCTCTGTGCTGTGCCTAAATACCCAGCCACTTCCTGTGCTTGTTAGCAGCTGGCAGTGAGGTCCCGGCTCCTTCTAAAACTCAGGACTGAGTGATCTGTGACCATGCATGTGTGCCTCTTTTCTCCTAGCAGCTAAGTCTTGCCTGTATTGGGATCGTAAACGTTCCACCTGAGGAGGTGAATCAGGTGGGCTTGAGCTTGGCTGTGGCTCAGCTGGTGCTGGGGTAACACCCTGGGAGGTGCTTGCTTGGTTCAGGTGGAGGTTCAGGTGGAGCTGGGAGCTGATCCTCCACCTCACTTAGGTGCACAGAAGGCAGGTCCTCAGAGATACTCATGACACGCTCTACAATTCAAGGGAAAACTCTATGGTTTTTCCTTGAATTTGGGAAGTCCCACCCCCAGCGTGCCCAACGTGATTATGTCACTTCTGGGTGACACAATTGTGGCGCACGTGCAAAGTGCGCATGCAAGAAGTATCCCAGTGACGGATGGAGTCCCCCCGTTCCCGGCCAAGGTAGGACTTGGCAACCAAACACACACCTGAAGTTCTCTCTCTATCATTCACAACAATTCCTCCTGATTCATGGAACTCCTTCAAGAAAAGAATAGCTGCGTGCAGCACCGAAGCTTGGGCTGCTGTAGCTGTTGCAGTTCTGCCCTGTATTTGATTAACGGGAGGCAGCTGCCTTCCTCAAATGCAGTCCTGAGCTCTTTTTCATATTTCTCAGCATACTGGAGAGAGAGGCAGCCACAGGAATTACAAAGAAGTCAGTGCAGCAGCCCCTGTACTGCAGTTCTGCAGATATAACCAGGCACCTAAGTAAGGCTGTAAGTCAATGCCCCCCCCCCCCGAGCCCAACCCAGCCCCCCCCAATTTGAAAAGCAAAATTGAGTGCCAACCAGTCAGCCTGAATGGAATGGGGTGAGCAGGCTGACATGTTGGCAGGCTTTGGTCTCTATGAGGAGTGCTCTAACCTACCTCCTTTCACTAACAAACAATTCAGTACACTGCACACAGGCTGTGCAGTCCAGCTTTTAAATGTGGGGAACACTGTACCCTTAAATTTATCTCCCTTCCATAGAGACTGGGAGGGAGGAATGATAGAGCATCCCTTTTCAGTGGCCATTTCCCCCCTGCTTCCTGGTAGTCCTAAAGTGGGGGGAGGGGCTCCAAACCAGGAACTGGCAACCCTACACTGTACCCTGCTGAGTGAGGTCCCTATCCTCCCCAGGCTCCATTCCCCAAATCTCTAGGAGCTTCTCAACCTGAAGCTGATAATAATAGTCCCTCTCTAGTGGCCAGGGAGACCTGTCAAGCCTAACATGAAGTTATGCAGGGAAATATTGAAGGAAATTAATTTACAGGAAAAATGATGGTTATAATTGCAAATTGATACAAATAGTCAAAATAACAGAAATGGAAGACAAAGAACAGGTTGGAGAGGTGTTAGTGCACCGAAAACAGTTGTGTGAAACAAAGTTGTATCTCTTCAGATAATATCAGGACTTACTACAACTGTTGTATCCTCAAAAATGTAGACTAAAAACAATGAATATGTCAGATGTTCAGTATCTGCATTGAAGGATGATTCTTATAGTTGAAATGATGATGTAATTGAATTTACATACTTCATAAATTTGATCATTTGGAGTGTTTATTTATTCTTCTCTGGATATTTCTAGTTTAGTACCTTGTAATTCATATTAAAAGAAGCTGGGATAGATGCACCCACAATAAAACTCAGGTTTGCATTTTCTCTCTCTCCTCAGTATCTAGGGCTGCCAAGTCCAACTTGGGAAATATCTGGGGACTTTGGGGGTGGAGCCAGGAGACTTTGGGGGTGGAGCCAGGAGAAAGGAAGTGACATCATTTTGTGATGTCACATCCTGTGATGTTGCTTCCACATGCTGACACATGAACTCATGAAGTTTCCTAATACTGAATCAGGCCATTGGTCCATCAAGGTCAGTATTGACTACTCAGACTGGTAGTGGCTCTCCAGGGTCTCAGGCTGAGATCTTTAATGTCACCTATTACCTGATCCTTTTTTAGCTGAAGAAGCTGATACCTCCTGCATGTCAAGCAGATGCTCTATCACTGAGCAACAGCCCTACTGAATCCTTCCTCATCTCGGCAGAATATGAAGCACTAAGTGCTACACAAGTGCTAAATATGATTTTCATATCATAAGAACAGGAGAGAAGCCACAGTGGATTGGCCCATCCAGTACAGCCCATCCAGTACAACACTCTGTGTCACAACAGTGGCCAAAAATACCAGGTGCCCTCAGGAGGTCCAGCAGTGGGGCCAGAACTCCAGAAGCCCTCCCACTGTTGCCCCCCAAGCACCAAGAATGCAGAGCATCACTGCCCCAGACAAAGTGCTCCATTTAGACCTTGTGGCTAATAATAGCCACTGATAAACCTCTGCTGGATGGGGACAGAGAGAGAGAGACAGACAGACAGACAGAAAAAAGAAAGAGGGAGAGAGAGAAGGAAAAAAAACTGGCAGAGGCACTTACTTCCATTTAGACCTTGTGGCTATAATAGCCACTGATAGACCTCTGCTGGATGGGGACAGAGAGAGAGACAGACAGACAGACAGACAGAAAAAAGAAAGAGGGAGAGAGAAGGAAAAGAGCTGGAAGAGAAACTTACTACAGCAACGTTGCCAGCCACATGCAAAAGCAGCTCCTTCAGTCCCTCCTTAATCTCTGGGCGGACCTCTCTTGCTGTGGAAGCTCTCTTGCTGACTTCTTAAAGGGGAAATGTCTGGTGAGGCTTTTTACTGCAGAGCAGGCTCTCTGCAGTCATTTCCCTTTTAAGGCAGCCATTTTGTCCCCCCGGTGGCCAACTTGGAAAAAGCGGGGGAAAGCACTAAAAATCGGTGTTTCCCCCGCCCTACCGGGGGACTTGGCAGCCCTATCAGTATCATTTTCTGTGGATACTAAAAGGCAATACAGTTAAACAAGCTGTGCCTTTCAAGGGCTGTACTGTGGCAGTTGATGCCTCCGTGCATGAGAATAAGAGGACCATGCAAATACACCAACAGAGCTAGTGTAGAAATAATTACCTTAGTTTGTAGTGAAAATAATTTGTAAAATCTGAGAATTGTAGTTTAAACATAGAAAGTAATTTTAATTGTTATCCGTACTATAGAGAACCTCATCACTTTTATAAAACTTGAAGCATACAACAGTCATGTTTCCATGTATCCCACTATTCTCTCTGAGCAAAAGTACATGGTATAGTTACATGGTAATTCAAGAATGTTTATCTTGTTTTGATAAACACAGTATGAGGCTGTGATGAGGGAAGGGAAAACAGAAGTGATCGGTTAATCTTTTCTGTACTTGTCAGTTGTCCTTGAATAATAGCCTCAAACTCAGTTGCTTTACTACTTAGTGGAGAAATGTATTTTTTCTTTGGCTTTGTGCATGGGAAACCAGCCATGGGTAAATTCCACTCCCTTTTATGCATAATTGGCTCAATTTATAATGAACTTTCTATGCAAACAACTAAAGATGAAATTGATTTGTAATGTCTTAGTGCATAATATTCCCATTCATAAAACAGATTGGCAATAGAAGTTTGTGTGCAAGCAGAAAGCAACATTTTACCAAATCAATTTGGTGATGCTTCCTCCTGTACATTATGTTGTTTTTCACCCTGATTGGCTGATTGAGTATGTTCTCAAACATGAAATTGTCTCATATGGATGATGAATAGCTGTCAAATCTTCTGGTGACAACTGAGACATCAGAGAGCAGGGGATCCTGAAAAAAAGAATGTGTGCAGCTATGTTGAACCCTACTGAACATACATTATGTGGTCTAGAAGTAGACAGGAATGATGTTCAATGAACAAGGCTCACAAAGGATTGGACTTTTAACATTTTTAGTTGCATGAAATTACATTTCTTTTGTTACTCATACAAGGTTGTTGGTTGCCTTATAATGATTTAAATGTATTGGCCAACCTTTAAATTGGTTGCCTAGGTGGTAATGAAATCGTTTGTTTTTTTTTAAAAAAATGGTAATGCAAAGAGCCTTTCTCCCATTCTTCTACATTTGCTTTTGCAAAGGTCACATTTACATAAAGAATATCCTAACTCTGGTGTATAAACAACTTTCCTGGGCTTTCTATTCTGGTCCTCTTGAGTAGCAATTGCTATACTGACAATGAGCAGAGCAAATCCACAACTTCTTGAAACTGACCATTCAGATGCAAAACTAGGATGTCTTCTCAAAAACCACCCAAGTTAGATTACTGCAATGCACTATGCATAGGGTTGCCTTTGACAACTATTAGCTTCAGTTGTGTGAAAACACAGTCAGGCTTTTGGCAGTGATGAGATAACAGATGATATCACCCCTTTGCTGAAAAATTTGCACTAGCTACATTGAAACAGGTACAAAATAGCTAGGGGCTGGGGTAGTTATCGTTTATGTATACCATTGGCAGATTATTAGCTAGTGATTATGTTGTTTTTGTTGTTGTCACACTGATACTTCACATTCTTAAAAAAATGGTCCAAAATTCTCTGGTGGCCTGTTGTCACCAAAGGTTTTGGTCCTGGTGATGGTGACACTATGGCCGTGGTCACACGGCCCCTTTAAATCCGGGAGGGCTCCCGGATTTAAAGGGGCCGCATTTTTAAACAGCGGGTTGGGATGTCTATACATCCCAACCCCTGTGGCCTCGGGATCGTCGGCCGCGGCCGCTGAAGAGGCGGCCGCGGCGGGAAGAGCAGCGGCGGCTGCATCAGCGGCAGAAGTGGGGGCAGCTGAGGCGGAAGCGGCCACGGCGGAGGAAACGGTGGCGGCGGCCGCCGCCGCTGAAGAGCCAGCTTCAGAGGTTGGTGGAGGCGGCGGAGGCGGCCCCAGGAGCACTTAAAGTGGCGGTGGCGGCCTCCGACCCGCCATCCGCCCGGGTAAGTTGGGGTTTGTTTGTTTTTTTCACCCTTTTACACTTGGGTGCATGGATAGCCATGCGCCCAAGTGTAAAAGGGGGGGGGAAATGGCCGGCGGGGCTATGTGGACAGCTCTGCTGAATGGCTTTGGAAATGCAGATACCTACCTGAAGGAACTCATGGTCATTCTGTATGCATACCTTTGTTGGGTAAAGGGGGATATGGAGATTGTTCTTGAGGGTGCCATATGAAATCTTAGACTGAAACCCTTTGCTGAGCTTTGACTCTTAACAGAGGTCTTTGGCCTGGTTCTGTGGGTCTCTGATTCAGATCAAAAATGGGTTGCCTTGCTGTTGGGGCTATCTCATGAGTAAGGCAGCACCTCTGAGCTACAATAAGCAACCCCTTATTTTTATCATGGTGAGATGATTAAGAAATAAGACAAGCAACAGCCAAGTCTTTGTTGCATAATTATTGGTTTAGGCAATATTGGCTTAGAAGGGAGTCACTAGTTTTATTTAGATGGAACTTTTTTTTTTGCTTGCTCTACTTTTCTTTCACCTAAGCTACACATAACTCATGGCTTGTTTGGGGTAGTACTGTCCTTTCTAAGCCTCTGGGGATATAGTTAGAAATCACTGCATTTCCTTCTGAATTTAGCACTTAATCTGTTCTGCAACAGGACAGCTACAGTGTATCATCTATGCTGCAAACCAGTTGCTTAACACATACTCCTGAAGAGCCCAAAGAATGGCCTTCTGACAAATATTCTAACTCTACCAGAATCTATTTTAGTCATAGCACTCTTGAGAGATGAAACATATGACCCCAATGTCATATGTATTTGCGTGGGGATAAATTATGTTGATTTAAGTGGAATTTCTATATGTGGCAGGTTTTATACATATTCCAAACGTTGAGCTCTGCTTCACACATACAGTTGTGCATACAAAGGGCTGGAGCCTGCAATCTACTTGTGCAAGAAATTTTGGGTCTTCTCTGCTCCTCCCCCCAGCAGTCTCTTCCAGCCCCAGGAAGTTTGTTTGTCCTAGTCATGTGACCTGTATGGAATAATAGCTATCTGGGTTGGTGAGGCACAGTGAACAGGGGGAAAGGTAGGCATTATCATAAGAACATAAGAGAAGCCAATGTTGGATCAGGCCAATAGCCCATCCAGTCCAACACACTGTCACACAGTGACCAAAAATACCAGGTGCCAGCAGGAGGTCCACCAGTGGGGCCAGGACACTAGAAGCCTTCCCACTGTTGCCCCCCCCCCAGCACCAAGAATACAGTGCATCACTTGCCCCAGACTGAGAGTTTTTATCTGTACCCTGTGGCTAATAGCCACTGATGGACCTCTGCTCCATATATTTATCCAATTCCCTCTTGAAGCTGTTGATGCTTGTAGCCACCACCACCTCCTGTGGCAATGAATTCCATGTGTTAATCACTCTTTGGGTGAAGAAGTACTTCCGTTTATCCATTCTAACCCAGCTGCTCAGCAATTTTGTTGAGTGCCCATGAGATCTTGTATTGTGAGAAAGGGGAGAAAGTACTTCTTTCTCTACCTGCTGTATCCCATGCATAATCTTGTAATCCTCTATCATGTCACCCCTCAGTCGTCGTTTCTCCAAGCTAAAGAGCCCCAAGTGCTTCAACCTTTCTTCATAGGGAAATTGTTCCAACCCTTTGCTATAATATCCTTTCTGAGGTGTGGTGACCAGAATTCTACACAGTATTCCAAATGAGGTTGCACCATTGATTTATACAGGGGCATTATAATACTGGCTGATTTGTTTTTAGTTCCCTTGCGAATAATCCCCACATAGTGTTGGCCTTTTTTATTGCAGTCACATACTGTCTCAACATTTTAATTGAGTTATCTACTGTGACTCCAAGATCTCCCTCCTGGTCAGTCTCTGCCAGTTCGGACTCCATCAACATGTATTTATAGTTAAGATTTTTGACCCCAGTGTGCATCACTTTGCACTTGGCCACACTGAACCCCATTTGCCATGCTGATGCCTACTTGCCCATCCTTGACAGATCCCTTTGGAGTGCCTCACAATCCTCCCTGGTTCTCACCACCCTGAACAATTTAGTTCCATCTGCAAAACCACTTCACTGCTTACTCCCAATTCCAAGTCATTAATGAATAAGTTAAAAAGCATTGGCCCAGTATTGAACTCCTTTCTTCCTCTTCCTTTAGCACAGCTATAATATTACTTCCCAAAAATGGAATTCCTAGAGTCAGAGAGACTGCTGGAGGGAGAGGAATGCAGGAAAAATCTATGATTGTTGGTACCTTCTGCTGACACTTCGGTGGACCCAATCCTATATGATGGCGCACTTTAAAAATACAATAGTAATGAAAACCAATGATATTTTTCAGGTTCATAGGCATCAGGCTAAAACACCTCATTTCCCCAGGCTTTTAACCAAGGTATTTTTATCTTTTAAAATATGTTTTATGGTCTGCTTTTTGATCAAGGACTGTTTTTAGGATGCTCATTGCTTATTTTATGTACTGCCTTTTTTAGTGGCTAGGCTTGTTTTTAATTGCCTTATGTTATTGTTTTAGTTGTAAGTTTTCATGAGCAGGTATCTGGAGACAAGGACATAGACTTTCCAATTTTTTTTTTGGGGGGGGGGGGCTGGGCCAGAGGCATTGCTATGCTAGATCCTTAAAAGAACCAAGGGCCAGTGACATCATAGGGAGAAGCCAGTGAGATCACAGGTCATTGTCACTATCTATGGAGGCAGAGCCATATGGGATTTAGGAAGGGGCTCCCCAGAAATTTAGGGGGGCCTGGGAACCCTTGGGAACCCCCCTAGCCATGCCCCTGGGCTGGGCTAAATCCAGGAAAAGGTGGGACCTGGCCAATGGTTATAGTGGTATCTCAGCAGTCTCCTGCTATGTCCTTTATTTAAATTCACTTTTAGGATAGTCACTTTAAGATCTGCAAATATACACACCATGTGCATAAGACAAACAAATGGTCACAAATTTGAAAGTAAGGAGGGCAACACAGGAAAGCCTGTAGAGGAATATTTTAAAAGTTTTCCAGGACATTCATTTACAGGAGTCTTCTTTCTGCCTTATGCATATGAGTGACTTTGTACTGAAATTTAGTAAATTATGGCATCACAGTGCCTTCATTTGGTAAATGTATGCCTGAAGTCTCTGAGCCAGAATATCAAACAGTTGCTGTGCACTCAATTTCTAAGCAATGTACAGAGTAGCAGCAATCTTCTTCTAGCTTCAAACTCATATCCTTCAAGTGAGTACAAGTCCCAGAGCACTGAGCCTATTCCCAGGGGCTGTCCTGTCATTCCATTCTGTTACCTGTCATTCCAGTCCCACAGCACAGTTTCTATTGATAGGGATCATCATTCCACTCTGGGGACTGTCATTCCAGTACAGAGCACAGATTCTCTCCCTAGAGACAGTAATTCCACTCTGGGGGCTGTCAGTCTAGTCCAAGAGCACAGATTTTATTCCTAGGGACTGTCTTTCTACTCTGGGGGCTGTCATTCCAGTCCCAGAGTAGCCTGTTAGGGCCCAAAGACCTTAATGGAATAACCATTCCACATTTTCTTTGCAACTTTTTTTGTGCTGCAATGTATTTTAGTGGAGCTCATGCAAGTCAATTGGCATTCCTGGCTCCCATTATCTCCAATAGGCCTTCAAGCCTCTCCCATTGTTTCCAATGGACAATCCTGTCATTCCTTTGAAACTGTACCACACCATTTTAAGTAACAGCAAAATGAAGAGCACGAACATGTACAGAGTGCACATTTCTTGCCAATGTTCTTGCTGGGCTGCCCACAGGGCAAAGGAAAATTTTAAAAGGCCTCTGATCTGCATGCCCCCCCCCCAATCTTGTTCATGCAGATGGGCTTACCATTAAAAAATGAAATGGAAATGGAAAGAAGAGTTTAGGAGTGGTTGAAGCCGCTCCCCCCACCCCATGAAAAGAAACAGCTGTTCTCAATCAAGGATATGTAGACCCAAGTAAAATAAAATAGAGACACACTTTCCTCCAAAATGTAAATTGGAGCCCAGCAAGTATGTTGGGCCCAACAGAGTCTTTGCAGTCTGACTGTTGCTACGTTGAATATGGGTGGGGACAGCTAGGATTAAGGACTATACTTTCTTAGTTATTAACCTTAGTTATTAACTTAGAATGTAGAATGTGAAAAGATACAACCAAAAACCTGATGGATCCAGTCACAAGAGACCTTCCTTTCCTGTTGCGAGGAATGTTATCAAATCTCTTTCCCCACTCAGCTTTTCCTGCCTCCAGAGATCTGTCTCTAGTACAGAGGTGTCAAACTCTTTTGTTTTGAGGGGTGGATATGGCATAAATGTCACTTTGTCAGGCTGAGACATGTGTGCCATAAAATGTAACACTGGAGATATAAACTTTATAAAGATAATTTCAGATGCTGAATGCAAATAGCCAGCTTGATCAGATGGGTGTGATATGCAGAGGGGTAGTAGGAGTAGAGATATTAGCACTGGTAATGAGACAGGAAATCTAGGTCTCGATTTGGTATAGATTCAGTCCAAAGAATAAATGGAAAAAAGTCTGAAGAAGTGAGCAGTGACTCAGAAACACACATACCGTACCACAACTTTGTTAGTCTTTAAAGGTCCTTCTGGACTCTTACTTTTTCTACTGCTATTACAAACCACAACATTCAAAAACCAGTGGGGAAACATTTTAACCTTCCAGTACATTCAGTTGCTGACCTAAAAGTAGCAGGTCTCTTACAAAGGAATTTCAAACGGAGATTAGAAAGAGAGACTGCTGAATTGCAACTGATAATGAAGCTCAAGACAATGGAAACTCCTGGACTGAATTGAGACGTAGGTTGTTTCTCTGATTAGCAATGCCTGCTATTATCATTTGGCATCTGAAATCACTTTACTCTTCAATATATAAGGACAGATGGAGTCCCATTCTAACTGTATCTGAAGAACTGAGCAGTGACTCATGAAAGCTCCTACCCTGACAGAAACTTTGTTAGTCTTTAAGGTGCTGCTGGACTCTTGCTCTTTTTCACTAATAAGGAATACAAGCAGTACTGTTAAGTTTCTTCCCCTCCCCCATCTGTTAGAAATGGAAGTGGGGATCCATCTCTCTCTCTCTCTGGCATGCTTTCTTTAGCATCCCCCCCTCGAAGAAGTCTTCAGGCAAACAAAAACTTACAGATGGAAGAAAATGTTACTGGCACTCTCTCTCTTGCTTTCTGGCATGCTCTCTTTAGCTTCCCCACTCCCTGCAGGCAAACAAAAGCTAATACCTGGAATAAAATGCTGCTGGTCTTCTTAAAAGAGCTATCAGACTCCATTTCCCCCCTCTCTCTGGCTCTTTCCCTCCCCCTCCCTCCCCAGAGGAGGAGGGGGAGGAGCCCTCAGCCAGTCAAAGAAAGGCTTTCTTTCTCTCCTTTCCCAAGCAGGAAATAGGAGAGGCTGGGGGAAAGGAGCTGTGATGCCAGAAGCAAGAAGGAGGAAGCAGCACAGAGCAAGCTGCTCTCTGGCCAGGCCTGCACAGGCCTGATCCAGCTGTGGGTGGTATGTTTGATATCCCTGTGCTAGTTCAATTAGCATTGTAAGAAGGTGAGTCAGACTTCCTTCTTTCTAGCCCAGAGG
Source organism: Lepidodactylus listeri (assembly GCA_029233225.1). Classification (NCBI taxonomy): domain Eukaryota; kingdom Metazoa; phylum Chordata; class Lepidosauria; order Squamata; family Gekkonidae; genus Lepidodactylus; species Lepidodactylus listeri. The sequence continues at coordinate 48,795,797 of JARCFY010000005.1, read as the reverse complement.
AAAAACCCCACAGTGGAAAAATTTAAACTCAGTATTGCCTGGCACTGGTAGCCTTGGGGGAAGCGCAGTTCCCTCTGGAAAATTTCAGGGGGGGCAGCCCCTGACCCCCCCCCCCCATAGTTTACACTAGGGCTGCCAAGTCAGCCCGGGGGCGGGGGATCCCCCGCTACAGGGGTCCCGATCCGCCGGCCAGCATTCAGCCGGCTGGGGGAACCCCACCCCCGAAGTCGTCCTGTCAGGATGATGTCCCCATTGTAATGACATCACTCAGAAGTGATGTCATCAAGTTGGGGACGTTGCCGGGACGACGCTCTAGCAATCGCCCCAAAACTATATGATACCATAGAGTTTTGGGGTGATTGCCAGAGCGTTGCCCTGGCAATGCCCCCAACGTGATGATGTCACTTCTGGTGACATCATCATGGCGCACACGCAAGTGCGCATGCCGGGGAAGCTCCCGGCGCCAGGAGGACTCCCCCCCCCCCGGTACATTTTTAGGACTTGGCAACCCTAGTTTACACCTATGTCTGGAGAAGGATCATATACATTTTGTAGGTATACATCATTACCTCCTCTCAGTTTATTACCCATGATCCCTCACTTGATTTTATTTTCACCTAGCTCAGCTACAGTCCTATCTGTTAAAGTGGGATAAAAGTACATGGACAGTGTTGCGGGGAAAGGAAAAGAGTTCCATACCCTTAACACACATGCCCTCTTTCATACTAAAATTAGACCCCTATTCCTAAATACAGAAATAGGACAGTTCCAATTATACAAATATCTAATTATGCCTAGTTTCTCCCTTATACAGACCTGAATAATTTTAAGTGGGTTAATATGATCTCCCATGTTTCATCTAATTTTCTGATCTTCGTATTTATGAACTGGGGTATTATAATGCAGTCTAGTTTCTAGCATAAACTAGCAAGCTGAAGTGAGCCCAGACTTTGGCATTTGCCCAACTTTATAGTATCCAATTTTTCCTCTTTCTCATAATAATTTTTAGCAGGGGCCAGTTCAGAATTATATTCCCTTCATGAAGGCCATTGAAAAACATTCAACAAACTATAAGGTAGGGCTGGGGAGCCATGTGGTGTGAAGACCATTACAATGTAAATAGCCTTGAGTTATATGAAGAGTCTCTGTGCCAATGGCTGGCAGGAATGTGTAGAATTGGTATGGAGATTTGGTTCATGTGATATCTTCTATTTTCATTATAAGGATATTTTGAATGTTATAGCTCCTGTGTGGCTCACCACTATACAGAAATGTTTCCCAGCAGCCTACATAGGGGATGCATAATTGCTACTTAATGAGAAGCTGCTTAGTCTATGAGATAACGGGACTGGAACAGAGTGCTTTCAAATTATACACTGTTAAGATTATTTATCTTTGGGTGTGTTTTCTGTGTAATCTGATACTGTAAAGCTGTTATGTTCTTTGATATTAGCGGACAGTAGAGTTTAGTAGTGCAATACTCGGGCTATATATTGGTCACTTTAATAGGCTTTGAATCAGAGCTACGCAAATTCCATTAACATTTCTGGTAACTTTCACCCTTTATTTTTCTTATGCTCTACACCAGTTATGTATTACTACCATCTTATTTATGTTGTCATTTCTTCTTTGACAGCTAATAAACTCGTTATTTCAACCAAGAATCTAGTGGTAACTGAGTAGTATCTTGAATGGCATTAGTGTTAAGTCATCATAATTTCTTGTTATTGCCATCATTAAACCATTGTAAAGTTAGAGGGTTATCTGTTTTATATGAAGAATTGACTCATTCCATTGCACTCAGAGCAGTCTGAAACAATTTAGGATTTATGTAATAACTACTAACTGTAATTAAAGACTTCTGGTGATTAAGCAGATTCTCACATACATTGAGCTTAATTACTCCCCCCCCCCCTAACTGTTAAGGTCCACTTCAGCTGTGGTTTAGTACTCATGGGAGGTAATAAAGAGTGCTCTTTGTTGACATAGTAGCTGAATGACCCGGCATAATTCAAACTAAATCCTTGTGGTGCGAACTGACAAGTACATCAAGGTTGCTGCCCTCTAATTATTCAGTTAAGAGTATGTCCAGTGACTAAGTTTAAATTTTGCATCCCTATTAATGCATTAGTAATTCACAAATGGCTTTTATTGGGGGGGAACAGCAAATTGTTTTTTGCCTTTGTTAACAGAAGCTACATATAACATATACATGGATATATTTAATTCCCCTTTTCTACCACAAAGGTGTAGAAATTCTTATATTTTTACAGTGTGTGTGAGAGAATATATGCCTTAATAATATTTCTGATATATTCTATAAAGTGCATGAGGAACAAACAGATTATAGCAATAAAGCTTGTCTGGATAGCAAGAGATGTATTGATTACTCCACTGATGGAGATAATCAAAAGATATTGTCCCAATACACAATATCTGACACTGGGATGATATTGTGATGACTAAGCATATGCTATCCAGACATGCAATAAAAAACTATTATTTCTTATTTTGCTTGCTCTTATTTCTGAAATATTTGCAAGATAACAATAGGCCTTATCTTTTAGGGACTCTGGTGGTAGGGAGAGAAATGAATGTTGGGAGCACAGAATATTTAGATTCCAGAAAATAATGGTGTTACCATTTTACTTTTAAATCAGGTAAACCCAAGGATAGGTTGCACTTTATGAAATCTCAGCACCCATTTCCAGTGGGGTTGCCACTGGAAACGCCCTCTCTCGTCTGCCCACCAGATGAGCTTCTTAGATTGATGGGGCAGTCAAGATGCCCTCTTTCCCAGGAGGCTGAAGTTGGTTCCTTATTCGCATTTCCTTATTCAATCCTTATTCGTTACTTATTCGCAAATTCATCCAGAAACACCCAGAAACACTGTGGAGATGTGGCAACCTCTGAACCCCCAAATAAGGTCTGGACCATGACATGTTATATACCCCCAGATTCACAGAACTCTCCCCTTCAAGAAGATCTATCCTGTTTCCTGGTCCAAGGTACGGTTCTTGGGCCAGCTGCTCCAAAGCGTGGTGCCCCCAGGACGATCACACAGACAGACGCTGGGGCAGGGCCGAACCCCAAAAATAATCTTTGGACCACCCCAAATGACACATCCCCACGCTCTGGGGACTGTCCCCTGCAAGATGACATACAGCACCGCCCGGTCCACACTCCGGTTCTGAAAAGATAACACTCTACTCGGAGTGCTTCCCAGAGGCCTGTATTTCAAAGGAGATTCGAATAAGGAAGTGCCCTCTGCACCCAAAATAAGTTCTGGACCCCCACACCTCATACACTCCCATCTTCAGCGGACTCTCCCCTTCGAGCAGACATATGTTCTGTCCTGGTCCAAATCACAGTTCTTGCGCCAGCTGCTCCCAAGTGGGGTGCCCCCAGGACAATCACACAGGCAGACACTGGGGCTGGGCTGCACCCCAAAAATAATCTTTGGACCACCCCAAATGACACATCCCCACGCTCTGGGGACTGTCCCCTGCAAGATGACATACAGCACCGCCCGGTCCAAACTCTGGTTCTGAAGACACAACTCCAGAACTTATTTTGGGTGCAGAGGGCACTTCCTTATTCGAATCTCCTTTGAAATACAGGCCTCTGGGAAGCACTCCGAGTAGAGTGTTATCTTTTCAGAACCGGAGTGTGGACCGGGCGGTGCTGTATGTCATCTTGCAGGGGACAGTCCCCAGAGCGTGGGGATGTGTCATTTGGGGTGGTCCAAAGATTATTTTTGGGGTTCGGCCCTGCCCCAGCGTCTGTCTGTGTGATCGTCCTGGGGGCACCACGCTTTGGAGCAGCTGGCCCAAGAACCGTACCTTGGACCAGGAAACAGGATAGATCTTCTTGAAGGGGAGAGTTCTGTGAATCTGGGGGTATATAATATGTCATGGTCCAGACCTTATTTGGGGGTTCAGAGGTTGCCACATCTCCACAGTGTTTCTGGGTGTTTCTGGATGAATTTGCGAATAAGTAACGAATAAGGATTGAATAAGGAAATGCGAATAAGGAACCAACTTCAGCCTCCTCTCTTTCCCTGTGATCTTAGGCCCCGTCCACACTGTCACTTTTGTCGCTCATTTCTCCCTATTGCTTCAGGTTCCCCCACCCCCCATATGTTTTGTTCTCTTTAGTAGTCCCAGAGGGAGCAAAACACATGTGGAAAAGGGGGAGGAACCCAAAGCAATAGGGAGAAATGAGCAGCAAAAGTGACAGTGTGGACGGGGCCTTAGTTTCTGGGCAGGAACATATGAGAAAAGACTTTTGTCAATGTATTTGGTTAGTGTATTTTTTTATCAATTCATCAGATATTATCTATACATAATGAGCCAGAAAAATTCACCCAGATTTTAAGAAAAGACATTTTAAGATATTTCTTTAACAGAGGTTTGTATCTATTAAATCTACATGTGATTTTTTTGTGTGGCTGATTTTTACTGTATGAAATAAACCAGTGGAGATTTGTAGAGCACTGTTTTTGTCTCTTTGATGCTTATATAGTTCAACCTCTGAGCAAAACTGTTTGCCCTACAGCTTCTATTCATTTAAACTGTTCTTTGCATGGAGCCAACAAGATAAACAGTGTGAACTTTCTCTTCAAGGATGATAAAATGTAATGCTCAGCATGACAAAAGCCATTTAGGAAGAAATGAACATGAGCAAAAAGTATTTGCTTACACAAAAACTTCCTTTTGTATGCTTTAGTAGCACAACTTGAAGTGTGTGTTCCACAATGTGGGTTACATTACTTTTCAACACTGAACATTTTATTTTACTATTTATAAAATTGCAGACTTCCCTGCTCTCCAGCACTTCACAGTAGGGTTGCCAACCTCAGGTGAGCCCTGGCAATCTCTCAGAATTACAAGGAAACTCCAGACCACAAAAATCAATTCTGAAGAAAATAGCTGTTTTTGGATAGTAGACTGTATGGTATTATACTACACTGAAATCCCTCCACTCCTCCCAGGCTCCACTCCCAATTTTCCAGGAGTTTCCCAACCCAGAGTTGGCAACCTTACTTCACAGAGGAAAATGAGGACCCTCCTATGCATGAGTGGATAGAATTATAGGTAGCATCTGGGCAGCATGATCTGGTGGTCAGTTGGAGGGACAGTCCATGTTGTTCAAATGTAGCATGTGATGTTCTTGGCAAAAGTGCCCAGGAATTAGGAGCCCTTGAAGTAGAAGCTTGTAACCAAGCTCTGCCCCCTTCTCTCTCTCTCTCTCTCACACACACACACACACATACACATACACACACTACTAACCATCCTCCATTTGGAGCAACATGGAAATTTGGGAGAGCTCCACAAACTGGGGGGATCTTGTTTCACTTTCATGTTGTCCTTGGGGTGCAGTATTAAAAGTAGGCCTGGTATTTTGAGTGATCAAGCCATAACTATGGATAGCAGGACTAGTATGGGTTGCTAGAATACCAGTATAATGGAAAGCCACCCCATTGAAAGGAAGTCTTGTTCCCCACAAAATGATTAAAATATTTGGATTTATTAATTAAATTAAGTAATTAAATTGTGGAATTTGTTGCCAGGGGATATAGTGGTGGTTGTAAGCATAGATGGGTTTAAAAGGGGGTTATACAGATGGATGGAGAATTGGTCCATCCATGGCTGTTAAATATGGTGAATGAAGGAAACTTTCTTAGTCAGAGGCAGTAATCCTCTGAAACCTGGTGTTAGGAGGAAACATCAAAGGAGGACATTGACCTCTATGCCCTGTGTTGGTCCTCCAGGCAACCAGTTTCCCACTGTGTGAAACAGGATGTTGTACTAGATGAACCACTGGTTCTGATCCTGCAGGACTTTTCTTAGGTTCTTATGTTTCTGTATTTATTCATTATTATCTAAAATTAAGGATAGGCATGAACTGGGGAAATGCAATTCTGAGTTCCAGGCCAAACCATGAACCGAACCATGAACCAAACCAGGAGGTTTGTGGTTTGTGGCCCCACAGTCCCTTTCAACAGGGTTTTCATGAAGCCCAAAAAACTGCTGAGCAATGGAAGCTGTCACCTCCCCACTGTTCAGCAGTTTCAGGCGTCTTGTGCAGTCCCTTTAAATTTTAAACTCAGAGTCCCTTTAAATTCCAGCTTTCTGCTCTATCCAGGAACCACCATGAACCACCGCAGACTGCTTTAAAAGTTTATGGAAGTTTGTGATGGTAGATCGGTCATGAACTTCAGTTTGCAAACCATGAAAGGGCAACATTTTTGATGAATTTTGCTTCGTGGTTCGGTTTGTGCCCATCCCTATCTAAAATATTGAGACTTTTTTTCTTTAGTCCTCACATCAAGATTCAACTTCTACATTTAAGAAAAATCATTATTGTTAAAATTCAGAACATTCTTTAAACAGGCAATACCTGGCAATGCAATCATACTTGTCAAGTATGTCTGCTTTTTCTGCAGAAGAAATTTTAAAAATGTGTATGGCAATAGGCAATCATGATGCAATAGATACTGACTCCTACTTGCTGGTTCATCCATCTCCATTGAATTTTCACACCTTGGAAGATCCTGAGATGCTTCCAACAATTGATAATTGTTCAAAAGAACAATAACAAATCCTTGCAATAAAAAAATTGCAATCTATTCAGTTATCATACTATAGATGAAGTTGGAGTTGTTTGTACCAAAAGTGGCTCGGTTTAGCAGTGACACAGGGAAAGTTCAGTATTTCAGGAAGGGAAACATTTCTACCAATAAGAAAAGAGAGCTACTTAGAGGCAGAGAAGTATGAACATGTAAAAGTTCTGGGTTTTGTGATTTACTAATATTTGAGGAGTCTAAATTCATCCTACCTATTTTTTTAAAGAAATTAATAATCCAAATGCTATTGTTTCATTGATGTTTTGCTGACTTACACATTTTATGCTGGTTATTGTCACTAAATTTTAGCTTTTAGTGCTATTTCAATTGGTTGCAGTGCCTCTGGATGTGCAAACCGGTACCTATCATGAACTGTAACAGCTGTTGCATAATTTAAACATGCATGTATGTGCACTGTCGTAAAAGGGAGGGTGTGTTACTGAGGGGTGAGGTCCTAACAAGACCCAAGACCCATCAAACATCCATTCTGAATAATTAATATAACAAAGGGATAGTTAGCCAGCAGAGCTGCAGTTGGGGGGGAGGACCCTACTTTTTAAAACTGCCAAAACTTTGAACAGCGAGCATATTTATTTATATGCTTGCTGATTGACTTGCTGCTTGAATTCTAAAAGGACAGCAAGCTGAATTTTTTTATTATCAAAGGTATCATGGGCATCGTATCCCACGATTGTTAAAATGATCTTTCTCCAGTGGTCCAGGTAGTGGGGCAGTCCTTACTCTTGGGATTAGGCTCCTCCTCTGAAACAGGGTCGGTTTCCTCAAATCAATCCAGGAAGGGGAGGGGCCTGTCCCCTGGGAACATCCCAGTCTTACCGGCCCTGCTGCTTGAGCAGGACGTGTTTCACAGGCGCTCTATAGAGCGCAGCGATCCAGGAATGAGAAGAGAGGGAGAAGGGAGAGATCCTCCCTCTTCCTTATTTCGAGCCGCAGTCGGCGGCAGACCGCAAAGGCAGCCAATGGCGCCGGGAGATGCCCAGCAGCCATGGCTGTGTACGCAGACTCCCATCAGGACCCAGCCTGTGGCTGGAGGTCACCTCCCCAACCAACGCACATCAGGGGAGGCGGCTGAGTCTGCAAGGAGACCGGGATGATGCCGGAAACCTGGCCACTCTCCCCAGGTTTCGGAGGACCCGGCGTGCGGTCGAACAGTCAAGCCGGGAGCCTCTAGCCCTCGCCAGAATCATGGTAAGCCCTTATGGGGCCAAAAAACCTAAACTGGAGGCAAAGGAGGGCCGGGTGGTAGATTGGGGAAAAAACCCAAGCAACCCCCTGAGCTATTCAGGAAGGAAGAAGGGGAAATGGATTCCTGGGGCTTCCAACCTCCCCAATCTGGGACAGGCTGGAGTGGATTAAAGAGCCCTTCCCCCCTTCCTTTTCCCCTTCAGAGGAAAAGTTCCCATGGAACAGACAGGGAGCTAGAAGGCCCAGGGAAGGCCACAGAAAGGCAGGGAAAATGATGGTGGCCATCTTAGTTCCCTGGACCCTCATGGCAGACTTACTTTCACTTTCACTCCCAAGAGAGCAAGTGAATAGAAAATGGCTGCCAGTTCCCTGTTCCCAGACCTGAATAGCCCAAGCTAGTTTGTACTGTTGAGATATCAGAAGCTAGGCAGAGTCAGCCCTGGTTAGTACCTGGATGGGAGACCATCAAGGAAGTCCAGGGTCACTGCGCTGAGGCAGGCAAGGGCGGTTTGATCACATCTTGGAAGTTAAGCAGGGTCATCCCTGGTTGGCTCTACAGCTCTGGCTGTCCTTGCCTTGAAAACCTTACAGGGCTGCTGCTTGATAGCATTTCCACCACCTCCACTGTTTGCCCGAGAGAGGCTATAACAGATTTTGGGGGAGGAGGAACACTTAGCAAGTCAGATCTATTCAGATCACAAGCCTCACAGTCCCTACAAGACTCTATGGAGAACCAGGAAACAGAGGCAGCAAAGATAGTTCAGGATAGCCTGAGCTCATCAAATAAGCAGTCAGCCCTGGTCAGTATTTGGATGGGAGACCACCAAACAATGACACAGAGGCAGGCAAGGTCCAAAACCATTCCTGAACATCTCCTGCTTGAAAACCTCAAGGGGTCACCATAAGTGGGGTGCCATTGATGGCTGTAAAAAGTCCAGGAAGGACTCAGACTCCCCAGTTCCATCCTCAGATAGGGTAGAATGGGAATGGTTGGAGGAAGTAGTACCAACAGTATAGTCCTGGCTATTTCCTCAGGAGCTGTACATGAGATTACTTTCAAAGTACTTAGAATTTCCTCCAGACTTAAGGGAAGTGATAATTTAGACCCAGAACTTCTGGTGGAATCTGGCCAGATGATGTACAAACTGGCAGTACCACAAGCAGGGATGCCAGCCCTGGCCTGGATGGCCCAGGCTCAACCATGCTGGTCAGATCTCAGAGGTTAAGAAGGGTCAGTCCTGGCTAGCATTTGGATGGGAGACAACCAAGGAAATCCAGGGTTGCTACACTAAGGCAGGCAATGGCAAGCCTCTAACTGCCCGCAGCCTTTTATAGTAGGATGAAGGCAGAGTGGGAACACCATTCCAAGCTAAAAACTAACCATCAGATGTTTTCCCCCCAAGCTTTATTCCCTTATAACCAGAGGCTACCAAGAGACTCAAGGTGCCAATGGTGGATGAACCTGGGACTAGCTTTACCTCCAACTCAGTTCTACCTATGGATGCAGATAGGTTGCCCAAGACCCCAGCAACAGGGAATTTGAGCAAACCTTACACAAAGACTTTGAAGTCTCAGCCTGCTCCATCAGGATGTCAACAGCAGGTTCGGTGTTTGCCAGGGCGGCACATTCTTGGGCATCAGGACTAGCCTCAGCTAATAGTGGAGTCCCAAAAGAACTTAAAGACAAACTTAAGAAGATTGCCTTAATGACAGTGATTGTGCAGTCAGCTAGAGCCATGGCATGCAGCGTAGTAGCCAGAAGGAACATGTGGCTCAGAACTGGGATGGGGACTCTGCGGCAGAAGCTAAGGTGATAGCAGTTCCCTTCAAGGAGAGGGACTTGACAGATATTTTATTGAAGATAAAGACATGTTCTATGTTTAAACAAAAACAAAACACACACACACACAAAACAACAACGACAACAAACTTGTCAGTCCTGTCGTGACTCCAAAAGGATAACGAGCCCAGAGCCAAAGTAGAATACGGATGTCAGGAAAATCTTGGACCTGAAATGGCTAAACAACTGCATCAGAACTACAGTGTTCAGGATGAAAACTCTGAATTCCATGCTGGCAGAAGCTCAAGTAAAGGATTTCCTGGCATCCATCGATCTATAAGATGCTCACTGCAGGTTCCTACGCTTTGCGTATAATGGGAAACACTTTCAGTACCAGTGCTGCCTTTCCACCTGAAGTCATTCCCAAGAGCCTCTGTTGATGGTGGCCATTGTAACACATCCTAGGCTTCAGGGAGTGTTCCTGTCACCATCTCTAGATGACATCCTTGTCAAGTCCCCTTCTAACCAGCAAAGCAGGGAAGCATAAGAGATGGTGGTGATTTTTTATTTTTTTGAGGGACCATGCCTTTGTGGTCCGCATGGAGAAGGGCTATCTAAACGCCTCTCAATCATGGGTTCGCTTGGGAGTGCAGGTAGGCACTTGGGAGAGACAACACAACATACAACTTCTGCGTATGGTACTGGCCAAGCTTCTGAGCATCGTGGCATCAAGCCATGAAATGCTTCAATGGTCAAGGTTCCATGCCAGACCTCTACAGACATTTTCCCTTACCTTTCCAGGATGTGGTGGCCAGCTAGGACTACAAGCTGGTACAGTTGCCAAAACAACTTCAGCATCAGCTGCAGTGGTGGCTAGAACCCTTTTGTTCCCAATGGGGATCCCTGATCTGAAATCTAGAGAGGATGGTGATGACCGCAGATGCAAGTCTGCCAAGGTGGGGAACTCACTCTCAAGGGACAATGACACAAGGGGTTTGGTCTCAAGAAGAAACCTCACCGAATATAAAACTTATAGAACTCAGAGCCACCAAGCTGGGGCTCTTAGAATTCTCCAAGATATTTACAGGTCATCATGTTCTAGTCCAGACAGACAATACGACGACAAAGGCATAAGGAACCAGATTTCGGACCTTACATGCAGAAGCGAGTGACCTGTGACAGCATTTGGTCATATTGCTGGCAAGATATTAGTGAGTCATGGACTAATGTGTTAGATCCTGCTGATCTAGTTTGACAGCTGGTGAGGTCAGGTGACCAGAATGGTATCAGATTTTTACACACATTCATCATGACTCAGCTATTGTAGGTGTTGCAACCTGATTGGTTAGTACAAATATATATTGCAGACAGTTCGTTGCTCTTTGCTCTCTTGTAGAGTACAGCTCTCTGCATAGCACTCTGTCCATTTGTATCCAGAAATTGCTACTAAAGTACTGTATATATATCCAGTGTAAATAAATGTAAATATTCTGTATAGAAGAAACGGAATCACTCTGCTAATTTTGTGGTGTCAACATTCCGTCAACCTGATCAGATGGGCAGAGATCCAGCTACAGTCATTGGAGGTGGTCCATGTGGCAGGCCAAGACAGTGCATTGACGGACTGACTGAGTAGATCCAGTCTGTATAGATGCTCTGCAAGTTGGGTTTTCAACAGGTCTGCAGAAGATACAGGATGATGAAGATGGACTTCTTTACTATGGACCAGAATCATCAATTTCCGTGTTTCATATCCAGAATTAAAAACCAGTGGGCAACAGGAACAGACGTTCTGAACTGCGACTGGCCACAGGGATGACTGTGCATGCTCCAACCGACTTAATTGTTTCCTGAGGTGATTCAGAAGCTGTTGGAACATAAGGCAGAACTAGTACTGATAGCACCCTTTTGGACACAAAGAGCTTGGTTCCAGGATCTGAACAGATTGTCGACCATGGAACGATGGGGGCTACCACTGGGAAAGGACTTATTGACACTAGGATCAGCACAACATGCTCGCCCAGCCCTCCTAAACCTCACAGCCTGGAGGTCGAGTGGAAACAGCTAGAAGGGTTGGGTTACCCTGACAGGATGACAGACATCATATTAGTTTTCTAGGAGGAGTTCCACAAATAGGGTGTATAACACTACCTGGCAGGTTCTTCACCCTTGGTGTTCAGAATGTGATTGGGAACCATTCAATGCATCAGAGGCGTTTTAGCTTTCTCTAAGATGGTTTGGATAGGGGGCTAAGCATGAGTACATTAACATGACAGGCAGCAGCCATGTCGACAGTGATGGGGCTAGCGAGGGAAGGCCCTTAAATTGCCATCCACACATTAAGAGATTCCTAAAAGGTTTACTGCGGAGTCAAAACCAACACAAGTACAGAGGTTTCTGACTCAGAACCCGCTTAGGGTCCTGAGAGCTTTGTGTAGAGAACATTTGAACCCATGCAGTCTCAAGGAACTAACATTCAAGACTTTGTTTTTTGTTTTTAGCAGGCATCATGTCAACTAGGCGGGTGTTGGAACTGAGGAACCTGTCAGTTGACAGGGAACTTTCATGTTTTCCACAATGATAGGGTGACGTTATACTTGGATCAAGCCTTCGTTCCCAAGGTTAATCCAGTTTTTTCACAAGTCAGAGATCATTGTCTTACCTTTCTTTGTCCCAATCTTAGGCAGGACAAGGAAAGGGAATGGCATTGCCTAGATGTCCATAGGGTATCCAGTTTTTACATTGGCAGGCTAAGCATTGGCATGATTCAGATACCCTATTTGTTTCCTTCAGGATATTTTCCTTAGGTCAACTGGTATTGCCTTTTACCTTTAGGTGGTTTTAGGGGTGGCATCATTGTTGTACGCAAGGTTCAGGGGCTGGATCCACCCAAAAAGTGTTGCAGCATATTCTCTGCAGGGGGGCAGCTACGTCAGCAGCTTACAGATCACTTCCATCCTTGGAGACAGTAGGTATGATGGCTACCTGGAAGTCTGTGCACTCTATAGAGTAGAGTGCTGTAGAGAAGCTGACCTTGGCTGTGGTGGCTTTTCATCAGAGTGTGCTGCAGTGCACTCTATAAACCAGAAGCTGGATATCCCACCCTGGGGCACATTTGTATGTCCTGCTATTGTATGTCCCAAGAGTAAGGACTGCCCCACTACCCGGACCACTGGAGAATGGAAGATTTGTATTCACTTACCGTGAAGCTTCCTTCTCGGTGGTCCGGGAGTGGGGCAGTCCTACCCACCCAGTTTTGGGGGGCAGCTTCCAGGGGGGATGTAGAAACTGGATGAACATTTATGAAGTTTCTCTGAGATGCTAAAGCAAAAAATAATCGAGAGAGAGAGCGATGGAGGGTTTTAACCTCGGTCTACACCTGTGGGAGGGGCATAAAGTTATAAGTAATAAGGCTGGTTGCCTCGACAATCAAGTTTCACTATGGTGGGGAGAAGTGTTTTTCTTTTCCTCAGTGTGATGTTAGGGGGATGCACGGCTTGGAGACTACTGGGATGTTCCCAGGTGACAGGCCCCTCCCCTTCCTGGATTGATTTGAGGAAACCGACCCTGTTTCAGAGGAGGAGCCTAATCCCAAGAGTAAGGACTGCCCCACTCCCGGACCACCGAGAAGGAAGCTTCACGGTAAGTGAATACAACTCTTCCATTTACAGACTGAAAACTCATTCAAAATAAGGAGTTCATGGGCCCAATAAATGGGTAGTTGTCACAGTGGAGAGAAATAAAAAAAAAGGATGATCAGCCAGCCGAGTTGCAAGTAACAAATAAAAGAACTTGATCCTGAACAATGGCATTTTAATAAAGTCAGGAAGTTCCCCAAAGTATTACCACTCTGCAGAATGTAAGACGGGGATTTTTGTTTAAAGTGAATAAAATGTAATTCATGTATGTAATTTAGAGTAGTCATCATTATGTGTATTATGCTGTTTTTAACACTTTCAACTAATTTTAACACTGTCCTGGCCCCACTGGTGGACCTCCTGATCAATTTCCTCTCTAACTTGTGAAGTCCTGTGAGCAAACATTCTATTTTGTGAGCTACCAGAATTAAAGTTGTGAGCAGGCAATTTGGCTACTGCATAAATTAGTTTGCTCTGGAGCCATCCTTCCTGAGCTAAGACAAAAATGTGTGAGGCCAAAAAAACTGTGAACTAGCTCACACTAACTCAGCTTAAAGGGAACACTGCTCCTGATGTCACCTGCTATTTTTGACTACTGTGTGACAGAGTGTTGGACTGGATGGGCCATTGGCCTGATCCAACATTGGCTTCTCTTATGTTCTTCTGTTCTTAATTTTGTAAATCAGCTTTAACTCAGCTGTATTACTGTTGTATGTGTACTCACCCTGCTTCAGTCAGTTGTACAGTCTTGCCTTAAAGGATGAGACTTGGGGGTTTGTTGGTTTCCAAGAGAGAAAAAGTTGACAGATTGCTGATTGCTTGATATCTCTAAGCTGTCTCCCAGGAGTAGAGTTTTTTTCCCAAATCAAAGAAGGATTAAAATAAAATATGTTATCAAATAAATATTTAAATATATCTTCATCTAGTACATTGTTATTGTGCTTTTTTTATGAAGCCCAGGCTCTTACATAATTCTCTGTTTCTCACCTGTCCTCAAAACGCTCTGTGAGGTAGAGTACGCTGAACAAGAGAGGGTGATTTAAGGTCACCCAGTGAGCTTTATGCCCTGAACTGGATAGCCCAGCCTAGCCTGATCTCATCAGAACTTGGAAGCTAAGTAGGGTCAGAACTAGTTAGTATTTGTATGGCAGACCACCAGGGAAGTCTAGGATTGCTATGCAGAGGCTGGTTATGACAAACCACTTCTGAACATCTCTTGCTTTGGAAACCCTATGAGGTCATCATAGTTCAGCTGCTACTTAATGGCAAAAAAAGAGTGAACTTTATGGCAGAGGAGAAATTCGAACCCAGGTCTCCTAAATACTTATCTGACAATCTAACAGTGACACCCCATACTGAGTTACACTCTTCTAAGCCCAAAGGAACTTTGTAAGAATACTTATCTGGAGCTATTACAGGCAAAACATTATACCACAATATTCATATTACATGAAAAATAATTTGTGAAAGAAAAGCCAAACAACACCTGAAACACTGGAATAGGGGCTTAGAATACATAATTCAGGTACAAATTCATGTGATATTTGAATGGGAGGGGTCACCCAGCAGTAGAAAAAGCACACTGATTCTTGTTTGAATGTATTTCAGTATGCATGCTGTATAGATGTCATCAAGAGATGTCTGCCTTTGGGTTTGAGGCTTACGTTAATATTCATTGCTTTATGCCAACTGGGGGTGGGGGTGGGAATGCAAGGAATTCATTAAATATACACCAGATCAAGAGTGGGTTTATGTGCAGCATTAGAATTTGCCTTTGTACCTGCAACAAAAATAGGGTTGTAATGCTTTTTAAGAATTCAGCTCCTAAGTAGTCATCAAAGCATTTCTCGCTGTCTAGAGTCTGCTTTCCCTAAGGATAAAGCATGATGCAATTTTAAAGAGAAAAATACCTTAGCCTGTTTACATTCTGTTCTAAAATAAGCCTTGTTTATTAAAGTCATGCAAGCAACTCATGAAATTGCAATAATAAATCCCATGTAGCTGAGATCCTTGTCTCTACTTTTATTTTTATGATACTTACAAATGGGAACTGCTTATGAATGTGCATTATTAAAAGCATCATTAGAATAAGTGAAAGAAGTTCAGTTTCAAAATGAAGCAAATTGTTCTCAAATATATGAAATCAGACTCATTCTTTTTGCAAAGAATCAAACTAAAATAATTATGTTAATATTTCTAGCAGTGATTTAAAAATGAAGATCAATATGTCATATATTTGAATTTTAACAATGTTCAGAACTCTGTTTCCCTTAGTGGTCATGGGCAGAAAAAAAAAAGCCTTCCCTTTTTTATTTTTTTTAAAACTAAAAGCAAATGAATACTTCATTCAGAATCTATCTTATAGTCCCTGTGTATTTCCCCTTCTTTTAAAACAAAGTGTGGAGACAAAAATAATTTTTGTGATTGTTTCTTCTGCTCTTGTAAAACATTTGTTAACTTCCGGCATTGTGCAGAGGGTTGGATTACATGACCCTGGAGATCCCTTCCTATTCTATGATTATGTGATTCTATGTGGGCACCTTTATGCCATCAGGGTAGCTACAGTGATAAAATGCCATTTATTGGAATAGCTTAAGGGATAGCCAAAACTCTAGAGGTCAGAAATTAAAAGCTGTGAAAAGGTTTTTCACAGGTTGTATGCCATGAGATTTTATTATGATACCTGTTAAGTTCTGATAAATACTCATTCAGATAATGTAGGTACTACTATATATGCATTAAGTAATCTTCAAGGGGACTGTAAACATTTCATTTTATTATGCTAACTAGATAACACTGTGGCAACAGAAAGTTTTATCAGTAGCTAATGTTCTCAAATGTTTTATATGATATTTTAAACAGTGTGTGATGGCTATTGATAAACTTGTAAGTTTTAGCTGTACCTGCAGGTTACTACGAACTAGTCTTTTGTTTATAAAAGAGTGAGAGGTTTAGGAAAAATGATGCTTTGACTGGAAGTATTCATCTGCTGAAATTTATGAGACACACATTAATAAGATCATTAAAAGCCAATCATGTTCTTGGTGGTCTTTGCAAAGAATTTGACTACTGTTTCTGTCAATGGGTTCTTCTTGTAAAACTAGATATTTTGTTGAATTCAAATGACGGCAGGACTCCGATTGGCTTCATGTTTTTCCCCCCTACATGGAGCTAATCTAAGATTATGAAGAGCTGGTCTACAGAATTAATTTCTGTGGGGGGCATTTACATATATGGAAAAATACATCCACCTGTAGAAACTGAGATATTTGTTAGGAGTGTCTACTCAGATGTACTTGTAATAAACACAATTGGATCTCTCAGAGGATAACTGTAGATGGAATGGGATGATTTATGCAGTTCCTTTTTCCTATAGCAGACATCTGCCTCCTTCCTTATGGTGTTTCTGGGAGTCTGCTGTCCCCTAGGGGGGAGATAAGTAAGGAAGTTGTGCTCTGTAAACGGACATTTCTTCCTTCTGCAGAAATCCTCCCTGGTAATTAGACCCATGGGGGGGGGCGCTGTTAAATACCCATGGCCAGTCATATGAAAGTTAGTGTGAATTAATAAAAACATTCAAGGTAGCATATGTATTCCAGGTGAATATATTCAGGCATTTATCAAATAATAACTTGTATGTACATTGAACATGTACATGTTATAAAAAGAATGTAAATATACCATCATTACATACTTGGATGAGGGGAAGTGAGAGCCAGATAAGCCCCTCAATAACACATGGTGATGTGTGGTAGGCTTCCACTGGAAAAATGATTAGACTTCCTGGGACTTAAAACCTCAATTTTACAAAAGTTAGCAGAACTTTTTTGAAAACAAGAATTCTTTAAAAACTCTTGCATCCAAATATGATGGAAATTAGTTAAAAAGAAAATTAGTCCATAGTTTAAGGGTCAAACCAGACATAACATACATAGCTACATAACTGAAGGCCCCAGCATTATTTTTAATGCAGGGACACATTTTCGATTGAGACCATAGCTTTAAGGTGTTCAAGCATCACCCCAAAGCCATTTTCCAAATGAGAAGTGGCTCTATGGAGCTACTGTTTGTTTTGTTGGAGAAACTATACTGATTCTGAAACAGATAAGAAAATGGAGGAATCTCTGACTTCTTGCAAATTCAGGTTTTTGCTGAACTGGGAATTATATGTCAGAATAAGTGATGATTTAGAAACTGAAATTGGCTGGTTGCTTAAACAATACAACATGTGAGCCAGGAAATGACAGAATACCACATCAGCAACTTCATGGTCTGGAAAGTATATTTTGTATCTTCTGTATATATACAAGTCTCTTAAAGCTTCTATGCCTACAAAAGCTTGTGGCTTGGGATGGGCACAGACCTCATCACAAACCTAATTTCATGATGAACATAGATGGTTCGTGGTTTGCAAACTGGAGGTTCATGCCCATTCCTATCCATGACCTTCCCATGAGTCTTCATGTGATTTCAGAGGTTCGTGGAGCTTGTGGTGGGAAGTGGGGGAGGAGTGAAAGGGATCACTGAAATGGCTTGCATCCATTTAGCTGAAATAGATGCAAGACATTTCAGCAATCCCTTTTGCTTCCCCCCCTTGGAACCTCTAGCATCAGTCTCACATCTCTTCGTTAACCCTTGCATTTACATGCTAATCTGCTGTCATTCATTGATCTTACTGGCCACCTGATCCAATTTCAGCCTTACTTTGAAACGTGGCTTGTGACTGGCCCTTCCTAGTGGCTGCCCCCACCCTCTTTTTCCTGTAAGTGAGGCTTGAGGATATTTCATTTCATTCTGTCTGATGAAGTGTGCTTGCGCAGAAAAGCTTATATTTTGAATAAAACTTTGTTGGTTTTAAAGGTGCCACTGAACTCAAACTTTGTTCTGCTGCTTCAGACCAACATGGCTACCCAACCTGAATCTTTCAAGTGAAGTTACTGCTTGCAGCACAAAATCAGCATTGATGGCATGGGAGAAGGCATATACCTCATGTACCCATGTCTTTGTTTCTTAGTTCAGGTGAAATGCACCAGCTTCTGCATCACACACCTTGCACACAACAGGACAAGTATAGGAAGAGACTCTCACCTTGCCCATCTTTGCTGGCTGGCTTGGATACAAGATACATGAGTCTGCTGCCCTCCTTGCTAGCAGCAGGGCACTACAAGTGGAGGATACCAAGGGTGACAAAAGACCTTGAGTTACCCTTGCCTTTAGAGCCTTGAAAAAAGTAGATACAATAATTCAAATTTTGTAACACATACATTCATGACAAAATACAAAAACTGATGACTTAAATCATGTTTAATAGAAAAAGATAACCCTTTTTTCTCTATCCCACCTTTTAACTATTTGTAGGAGAAATAGTTTCCACAATCAAATAGAACAGGGTTTTGATAGGAAGCCTCTCCCACCTGAAAGGATTCCCAAAGACTTGTCTCCTATCCAAGGTAAACCAACCTGTCCTTCCCACAAAATTCAGCACAAGTTTTGCTGCTAATTAGTACATAAACCTTTAAAAATCCTTATTAGGCTTAGAATAATCCCTTGTTTGGCCTTACCCATTTAATGCAAAAGCTCAACAAAATCTGTTACCTATCTCAAGAATGGAACCACAGGTTCTCATTGCTGCTGATAAATGGAATAAAATATTTCCAAAGTTGCCATTGCCACTGAACTGTTTTTTTAGTCTGAATCCCTCCCCCAGCTGCTATTTTCCAAGCAAGGAGAAAATACATCTACTGGCACAGGGCCAAAGGGTTATAGGGTTGCCAGCTCCCCCAGGGTGGGGGTTTGCCCACTCGATGGGCCCCTTACCCACTGGCCCAGATCCGGCAGCCGGGGGAAACCCCTCCCCTAAAGTGCCAGAATCACAGTGACGTGCCCGGAGGTAACATCATCGCACCAGATATGTTGTGGGGGGGGATGCTCTATGTTTCCCCCTCAAATGATACTGGTCTCGCCCCCAATGTGCCCAATACGATGATGTCACTTCCAGGTGATGTCATCGTGGTGTGCGTGCGCTTTGCACACACACTGAAGAAGTCCCAGAGAGGGGCTGGGACTCCCCTGCTGCAGCAAAGGTAGGACCTGGCAACCCTAAAGGGTTAACCCTTCTCCCCTGTGCTGTGGGTCTGATACAAATTGTGGCCCTGCATGGTTGCACTTTAAAATTAAAAAATAACAGAAGATCCATTCATGGATCTCCCATCATCCTGCCCAGTTTGGCTCTTAGTGTTCATTGTATTTCCAAAATATAATAAAAAAGACTTCCTAAAATTTGGCACATTGAACTATGTATTATTAAGATAATTTAATTGTACCATCACCAATTACAGACATTTGCTGTAAAGAGCAATTGCTGTAAAACACAACTATGTAACAGGATGTTGATTATGCATGTTGCTCAATGTGTACTTTAAAAAAATGTTTTATGTGCATTTGGGGTATTACAAACAATATTCTTTAAAATCTGAAAAACTGTATATGCAGATCATGGTATAAAATGACGTATTGTTGGACTGCATGCTGTGAAGATTGTATTTATTCTGTTTAAATGAATGTGTTACAATTGCAGTTTAGAAGTTTCATATTGAGCACAGCTTTTAGCAAATTGTTAAAATTGCACCAGTGTGCCAATCTATTGAGCAAGTATCTTCTGGAACTTTAACCAAACAGATACATGAAGAGCAGTTCAGATAGTAGGACCCTTCACATAATTGCTACCAAACTGTTATTCACTGCTAGCAGAATTTCTTCAAGATATTGATTTGGTGCTGCTGCTGCATTGTCCCTTATTGTTCCTTAAATACACATTTATTATACCCATCCTTCAAAAAATCCCAGGAAAATCAGTGGAATGGTATACTTCCTTTCTTCTTGCAGACGTTGAATCTGAAACCTCAGATAGAGTTGTTGGATTCTGTGCAGCTCCCAGAGTCTAGTCAGGCAGTGTTGATTCAGTGACACATATTTGTTTAATATATTTTTAATGGAAGACTTATATGTATTCTTATAATCACTCTATTAATGTATGTTTTATTCTGCTAGTTTATGACTGTAATAAATGATTGATTGATACTAGATAAATGATTGATTGATACTAGATACTAGATTGATTGATACTAGATACTGGCCATGAAAGGGGCTGAACTTGCATTGCTTTTGGGAGATGAATTGTGGGCATATTAATTAAAAATTAACATATTCTCTTATTTTTGTACCACCTCTCAACCAGAAAACTGGTTCCCATAGCAGCTAACAACATGTGAGGGCAATTAAATCCTATAAAATCCAGTTCCCATTTAAAACCTTAAAATAGCAGATAATATGTAAAACAGAAGAGTAAAAAGATACACAAATCAAACAACCAGATTAAAATTTTATAAACCAGTAATTAAGCAGCCAGAAAAGACCAAAATTAAAGCAAAACTAATCAATAATGAAGGTCAAAAGTTAACCAGAACACACAACATTCCTTGCTTAATAGTCTGGAAGATTATCCAGGGTAGCCGTAGCCTCACTAGGGGCGGGTGATGGCTCACCTGCTTGTAGTAATGGTGGGAGAAAACTTTTTGGAAAGGGTGTTGGGATGATGGTGCAATATCACTTGGGAGAAAAACTCTGTGTTGTGTTAGTTTGGTGGGTATTAATAAGATGCTTTACACAGCTTTTTTTGGATATACTACTGATTACTGATTATTGTTACTGATCCTCAAGTAATTCAGAAAAATAACTTCTTGAGAGCAAAGTGGTGAACTCAGTTTTACTTTGAGGGAGGAAAAAGGAACTCAACCTGCAGAGAATGCTCAGTAGCCTTTATGATGGTCAATTATATTAAAATTCATTCTGTAATGTAACAAGTACACAGTGCTCAATTTCTTGTTATGTTCTGAATTACCTGCTTTTATGATGTCTGTTTCCAAGGTAACTTTTTGATGTTTTGTATTTGGCAATTGTAGGTCTGAAGTTCTTCAAATGCAGGGGATATATTAAATTCTAATACTCAAGTGTGACCCAATTTCAGAAATATAAATCTGTGGGCTGGGGCCATGCTGACCGAGAACAAATGGATCTGCAAACTTGGAAGACCTCCCAGGTTTGCAGAAAAGTTTTTTTTAAATCAAAAAGTTACATTTGGGGGGTTAACTCCCCCCACTATTCTTCTCTGCACATGGGCAGATTACTTCCCAGAGGACGCTGGCCTCCAGGCAGCCTCTTGGATCTTTGCCATCCTGATGACCATCATAGTTGTGTGGCTCCTAGGGTCCCTATCATGGTAGGTGGGGGGGGAAGGTAAGATTGTTAGAGAAGGGGTCAGAGGGCGAAAGAGGAGGAAGATTTAGAAGAAGAAGAAGAGATTGGATTTATACCCTGCCCTTCACTACCCAAGGGAGTCTCAGAGCAGCTTACAAACTCCTTTCCCTTCCTCTCCCCACAACAGACACCCTATGAAGTAGGTGGGGCTGAGAGAGCTCTGACAGAAACTGCTCTTTTTCAAGAACAGCTGTGCCAGAACTATGGCTTGACAGTGCCGACATGGCTTGCCCAAGGTCATCCAGCAGGTGCAAGTGGAGGAGTGGGGAATCAAACCTGGTTCTCCCAGATTAGAGTCCGTGCACTTAACCACTACACCAAACTGGTATATTTACATAGAAGGGATGAGGGGAGAAAGAGGGGGAAGAGAGAAGATTGACAGATAAGGGATGGGAAGAAAGAGTGGGGGGAGAAAAAATGGAGGAACATTGATGGAGAGAGAGAGAGAGAAGGAAGTAAATACAGGGGTATGGGATGCATCCTCCCCACAAGTTCCTTGGAGTTTCCCACTTCTATTCTCTATTCTAAGTCATTTGAGATGCTCCTAAAAGAGTTTGAAAGTTACTCAAAAATCCTGCCTGCAGTCACTGTTTTCCCCGTATTCTCAGATATGGGGGCAGTCCTCTTTCTTTCTCCTTTCTATAGCATCTTACAGTACTATCCTTGGATAATTAAAAAAAAAACAACAACAACCCAGCAACATCCCAGCAGTACATAAAGGGAACTCTCTCTAATCCCATATGTGTGTGTGTGTAATCATTTCTAGAATGATGATCATTGCAGTTGTAACATATTCTGGCATTTTTAGTTATCTTAAAATGTTAGGTCAGTTAGTTGTACAACTAACTCTGATGTGCAGAAATATATATAACGTGACCATCTGCAAATACTTTAGCTGTATAGATCCATTGCTTTAGTTCCCAGAATACTACGGGATGGAGAAGAGTTTTGTTGGAAAGGTCAAGCTAGCTGACACATCAGCTAAGGCCTGGGCATATCCTGTTATTCTCCTCTTCCCTACACAATGTGCATTGTTCTCTTGGGATTTCACTACTGATAAGGCTGTTTGCCAGGAGAGAGCTCTAGGAGACATCTACCTGTGCTGATGTGATGATGTGTATTGAACGCTGACGTTGCTGACTGTAAGAGGGTTGCGTAAGACTGTCAGCCTGGGCTTAAAATAAACGACCACTGCCGAGTTGAGGCAGACTGGGTTCTACTCCTTCCACCCATGTCTCGTGTGCAAAGTCCTTCAGAGTTTTTATTTAAAATGCCGATTTGCATCCTTCCTTTGATATAACTATTCAGCTGCAGATTTCTGCATTTTGTAAAGCTAATCCCAATTAACTAAAATTTAGACCAAAAGACCTGGAGGAAAACCAATGCAAAATTTTACAAGCAAAGCAGAAACTGAGCATGAACTATCAGCCTGAGATTTAGTTTGTTTTCCCTAGAAACCCTGCAAACATGGCTACTTTTCTGAAGCTCTGGATCTGATCTTTCAAACTGATTTGGAAAGGGCTTTCAAGCATTTGAAGTGGTATGCAATATAATCTTGTTGCAGTCCTTATGACTTATGACATTTAGTCATGCTAGCCGCATGACCACAGAAAAGTCATTGGACAGCGCTGGCTTGGAAACAGAGATGAGCACCGCCCCCTAGAGTCAGATTTTGAGCAAGGGAAACCTTTAACTGATTTCTGAGTACATCTGCTTAGAGCATAGTCTCTCTCGCAAATAGAGATGGGCACAAACCGGGTAAATGCAGCTGGGTTTCATTCATGGTTCATGGCATACCCGGTTTGCAAACCACAAACAGTCATGAACTTTTAGGTGCCAAATAAACTGGTGAGGTGCATAGATTCCCCCACGTTCAGACATCCAGTCATGCACAGTGAATGTGTGAGAAACCGAAAATACCACTTGTGATGTGGTGCCTTTTGAACCCGGCTCCAAGTTGTCATATGGTGGGGTGAGTATGCCTGAGGAACGCCTGACAGACGTGGCTGTGTGACTGCACCCATTTGATCTAGAGGAGAGGGGTGGCTATGTCAGAACTCAGTCTTTTATGCATCTCATGCCCCTAGGATTCAAATCCCTGATCAGCCATATAAAAATCACTAGAAAACATTGGACCAGTTACTGTTTCTCAACCCAGCAGCTGTCTCAGGGTGGCTGTAATGGTAACATGGAGGAGAGAACTGTGTGTATGAAATTGTGAAAGGGTGGGATAAAGATGTAATAGGGGACTTTACTTGTATAGAAATGGGCTAAATAGCACCTTTACAGGGCAGCTTCAGAACTGCATATTTCTGTCAAATAAAGGGTTTGGGCTTCCAAATACTGCTTTTAAAAATGATGTTAACTGAAATAAAAAGAGGGATCAGTGCACAATGAAACAGCTTTAACCTGATTTTTTCCCCTTTTGCCTGCCAGTCAGAATTTTCCTCATCAGTAGCATCAAATTGTATCACACTCTACAAAGCCTGAAAACATCAACCAGATTTTATTAGCTTAAACAGTTTGAGGCAATCCATAACCATTTATGTATGTCAAGAGCATATCTATGAAGTGCAGAGCAATTCTTTGGGGTCTTTGAACTTAAAGGTAGTTGCCTATATATTTTGTGTTGCATGATGGTTCTGTACTAAACTTTTAACCGGGTAGCCTGTAATATTCATTATAAGAGCAACTTTATAGTAGTTTAACAGTTCACTGAACACTTGTAGTTAACATATAAATTAGTATTGCCTATATAGCTGCTATGCAGATCCCTTTTTCTGTTTCTCCCAGGAAATCTTTTAATGAAATTGGTAATATAATGGATAGAAAATGCAATAATACCTGAGACAAAGGGTATGTTTTTGAGCATATATCAGCAGGAGAGCCAGTTTGGTGTAGTGGTTAGGAGCGTGGACTGTAATCTGGAAGAACTGGGTTTGATTTCCCCCACTTCACTTCTCCACATACAGCTGCTGGTGTGACCTTGGGTCAGTCACAAGTTCTTTCAGAGCTGTTCTCTTGAGTTCTTGAAAGAGCTCTCTTAGCCCCACCTACCTCACAGGTTCGGGGAGGGGAAGGGAAAGGAGATTGTAAACTGCTCTGAGACTACAAGTGAAGGTTGGGGAATAAATCCAATCTCCTCTTTTCCTCCTTTATTCTTCTTCCTCCTCATCATCTTCTTCAGCCCTAGGCAAGGGTGATTTTGGAGCTCTGGGCACATCTACAGGGATGTTTTATTAGGATAGGAAATCGGTACCCCCCCCCCCCCAGCACAGTGCTACCTCTCCTTCTGACCCTAACATTGACTTAGTTGCCATGCTAACATCCTCATTCAGCCCTGACATTCACCAAATTGACCCCTTTTATACTATCTTGGAGTGGTATGGCATATGCTGCTCCTTTGAATGATGCAGCTGCTGGTATCATGATGGGGAAAAGTTGCAGGGATCACCTTGGGCTGCCAGCCTCCCAATGGGAATGGGGAAATCCTTGCTTTTGCAGGCTTTTGCCCAGTGCCGGCAAATCCTGCCCCCAACTGACCTTTTTGGGCCTACTTCTGGTTGGGGGGTGACACTCTGGTTTTTGGCCAAAACTCTATAGTTTGAAACAGAATTTACCATAGAGTTTTGCCCCAAAACCAGAGTGTCACACCCCCAACTGAAACTAGGCCCAAACCCTGAAGTAGGCCTGAACTAGGGTTGCCAGCCTCCAGGCGGGGCCTGGGGATCTCCTGCTTTTATAACGGATCTCCAGCTGACAGAAATCAGCTCCCCTGGAGAAAATGGCTGCTTTGAAGGGTGGACTCTATGGCATTGTACCATGCTGAGGCCCCTCCCCTCCCCAAACCCTGAGGAAAGCCTCCGCTCCCCCCCCCCGCTCACTTTTCCCAGCCGGAGCGCTCCCTCTAAGCTGTGGAGTCTTGTGAGCTGCTGGCATTAAAGTTGGGAGTGAAGGAGAGGAGGGTTTGGGGGAGTACCTGGAAAGTGACATCACAGGAAGAGGTGGGGTTTTGGTGCAGTGTACTGGAAGTGACAGAATCTGAAGGGGAAGTGACATCACTTTCCATTTGACCTGGAAGTGACACCACAGGAAGTGACACCACAAAAGTCTCCTGGCTCCACCTCCAAAGTCCTCAGATATTTCCGGAGTTGGACTTGGCAACCCTAGCCTGAACATGCCCAACAGCGGAAACCCCCGCTGGCCAGGTAAGTCAGCCTGGCAACCCTAGGATCACCTGAAAGAGGCATGAAAGAAAATGTGAGCACCTGTTACTCAAGGCAGTGTATAGAATGGACATCTTTTTGAGCTTATCTTGTAGGACTAAAATCCTTTGGGGAAAAACTGACCTTTCAAATTAACACAGTTGAAGGCAATGGCAAACCACCACTTTTCTTCTCTTGTCTTGAAAACCCTACAGGGTCACCATTGGACAGTTGTGATTTAATGGCACTTTTCATCACTGCCCTAGTACTAAGAATATTTATTTTTATTATTTGTATCTCACTTCCCCCCTCCCAAAGGAATCTGTTGTGTACTGCCCCTTTAAGAGACTATCCCAGTAGGCTTCAGAGCAAGCAGGAGAGTAGGAGGGACTCAAGGCTTCTCTTCTCATTCTCCCTGTTAGTAGCATCCTGGAGGAGTGCAGGGCCTACTAGGAATCTGCAGAACCAGGCCAGGACAATCCTGGCCTACAGCTCTAGAAACAGCTCAGTTAAAGTATTGTTATTACTTATTCCAATAGCCAAGTTACCTGCCCTGCAGTTACTGTTAATAAAGAGGTCTTCTTCAGCCAAACGGAACTGGGTGTTAGCTCCTCTACACAATTTTTTTTCCAAAGTGGTGTATCATGTAGTTCTCCCCTCCTCTACCCTATCTTCCCAACAACAGAGGTAGAGCAGGCTGAGGAAGGTATGATGAGCCCAAGGTCACTTTGCAAACTTCCAAGGCAGAACAGGGATTCAGACATGGATGTGTGAGATCCTAATCCAACATCTTAACTATGCCAGCATGCCAGGCTCTCAACATCTAAAAACATATATTTTAATTTACTTGTTTTCCATCCCCTCTTTTGAAATCACAGCACCTACGAAATATGTAATAATAATAATATCAAAATAGTATTGTAGCTTTAAATGAGTTGTGTTTTATAATTTGTTGGCCTGTAATTGTTTGTATAAGGGATATATTTCACATTTTTAAATATATATTAAATAACATTTTCTCCCAAGTTAAGAAACCAGCAGAATGCAGATTGCAGTGGTGAGTTAATTCCTTTTTCAGAAGTACTTTCCTTGGGGAATTTTATTCTCTTTCAAGTAGAAATCTTAACGATATTTTCAGTCTAGGGATTAATACAGGATGCTTTGCATTAATAGACATGCCCCTGCTGCTGTTACATTACATAAAGCTAGCCCATTCAGTGATAAGACTTATGTTAATAGATTGGGTAGGTATTTGTTATTTCAGTCACTGAAATGGAAGACAAAATGTGCTGTGGCAAGAGTCAGAATTAAAGGTGACTTTTAAATCAGTGATTGCATTATAGCCATCATACATATCAGTAACTCAACATAATGAGCCTATCCTTTCAGATAGGAAGCCTTGATGACTGATAGATGGCAAGTCACAACTAACATGTACCCCAAACTACTTTTTTTTTAAAAAAGAGCTGGGTTGATGATCTTAAATAAGGTTAAATAAATGGGAGAACGTAGGTTGGCAGCTGCTTTCACATTGGGCTTTATTTATGTAGATAGATAGTTATATGCCACTTAGATATTTATACCCCACTTTTCACCCAAAGCAGTGTATGTCATTCTTCCCTCCTCCATTTTACCCTTACAGCAGCCCTATTATACAGCCCAAGTCACCCAATGAACTTCCATGGCAGAGTGGGGATTTGAAATGGGCTCTTTCAGATCCTACTAACCACTATATCTTTCTGGCTCTCTATCATTAGATAGGAGGAAAGTCATTGTATGATAAAGTGTTTGAAATACAGAAAGAAGCTCTTTTAGATGTTGCTGAGT
This sequence comes from Lepidodactylus listeri, assembly GCA_029233225.1. NCBI lineage: Eukaryota > Metazoa > Chordata > Lepidosauria > Squamata > Gekkonidae > Lepidodactylus > Lepidodactylus listeri. Next base: position 48,768,194 of record JARCFY010000005.1, on the reverse strand, counting down.
GTCATTGCCCATTTGGGGGTGTGATCATACACATCTGTTTGCCACGCAAGAGGGAAGATTCATTGACAGATCAAACTGGCATGATCACATCAGCACATCTGGGAGGCGTCCCAGAACCGTCAGCAAGCCGGGGCAAACCAATTTGATCTGGCAGAGAATCGGGGTAAAAAGCTACTGGTGAAAGTCCAGTATCAAACAGTTTGCTGCGGCCCACAGTCGGACTTTCCCCGTGTGATTGTGCCAGTGTGGAAGCATGGCATCGCAGATAGTGTGATCACACGCTATCCCAACACCACACTGTTTTTTGTCCCCCTTCCATGTGCACGTCATCAAAAGCCCGTGGGGGGGGGAGAGAAGCGAGTCATCGATCCCCCCTCCTTCCTTCCAGCGAGGCATCGATCCCCCCTCCTTCCTTCCAGCGAGGCATCGGTCCCCCCTCCTTCCTTCCAGTGAGGCATCGGTCCCCCCTCCTTCCTTCCAGCGAGGCATCGATCCCCCCTCCTTCCCCCCTCCTTCCTTCCAGCGAGGCATCGGTCCCCCCTCCTTCCTTCCAGCGAGGCATCGATTCCCCTTTTAAGCACCTCGGAAACCCACTACAAAAAAACCCCCACTCGCCTGCAGTTGTATCTGATCATGCAGTAGCAGTTTGCCCCGGCAGGTCCATGGAGCTGTGTGATCACACAACTGCGGGGTAAATTGCTCTGGGGAAAAAAGCCTCGATTCCCCTCCGGCTTATCTTGCTCGTGTGGAAGGGACTAGAGAGTTTTGACTTTTTTCCCTTCGAACACAGAGTCCTATGCATATCACAAATTGCTTTTCAAGAAGTCCTCTCAATGTCAGAACTAGTTTGCTAAGTTGCATGGAGGGTTTCTGTCAGAGAAGCCTGGCACTGCTAGGACACAGAGAACTATTTACTTGCTTCTTTGGTCTTGGGACTACGACGACGCCACGACCCCAACAAAACCAAGGTAGCTGATGTTGAGATAATTACACTAATCACACTTATTTCTGAAACAGCAGATGAACAAAAAGACACACAGCTGTAGTCCTGGCAGCATGTTCAGGTCTTCTGAAGATTCAGAGTGTGTAACAAACCATTTAAACACCACAGTAAAATTATATTAAAAGATCCCACCTCTCTTCTGACTTAATGTCTCTGAAGGGAGTCGTTACCTGGACTGAAACTTTGGGGCAGGTAGCAAAGTTTATTTGAAAAGTGAGGATATGAAAAAGAGTTTTTTGTTGCTTGAGAGACCTGGAAATGTCCTCTGATAATGTGTAGAATTTGGATCTTGGTTGGCAAGAAATCTTGCTAGCGTGCCAGTAGAGGGGGAAACTTAGCTAACACTGCCTTCTTTCCCCACTTCTAATTACCATCTTTCCCCCTAGTTGTGGCACAGAGTGAGAGACAGAACTCTGGCTAGGGAGCTATATGTGTATGTGTGGACTCAAGCAGTTAATCTCACTGATTAAAACTTTTTCTGTTTTTGTATTTATAATATTAATGTAAATATTGTCTCCTCAATGCCCATCAGTTCCCCTGTTTCCCTACCACCTTCTGCATCTTCTCCTTACCCAAGCCTAGGCCTATAGTGAAAGAGAAGGTGGGGGGGGGAATCAAAACTTTAACACCACTTCAAAGAAAGCAAGTGTAAAATTTAAGTAGACACTGAATTGCAGTGCATACTGTCTGCAAAAAAATCATTATGAAGTTCCTATCAGGTAATCTCTAACAGGAGCCCAAGTGTTCTCTAGTGAGATTGGAGCAATATTTGGATTTACATTAAAAGTGTAAAATGCAGATTTACAAAGATAACAAGAACTTCTCCACAATACCTTGATTTAAAAGTAACTGTCCTCCTGTCTGGAACTTTGGTTCACATGATCAAGAATTTAATTGCAGTTCACTGTGAAGGGTTAAAATCTTACTTTCACTATTCCATCATTTCAGTTTTTAATTCAGTATTTGTCAAATACATGGTTCCCCAAATAGTACATAAATGTGATCCCTGGGTAGAGTATTACAGAATTTTGGAAACTTCTTTCAGATTCAGCCACATTTCCTATTTTTCAGATTCAGCCACATTTCCTATTTGTCAAAACCAAAGAGGGAGTATCACGGACATGCAACACCCAAACCCAATATAACTACTGTGAAACTTAACTAAGAATAAACTGTTAGAAATGTGTTTTATTATTTATGCAAAAATATTAAAATATTATGAATAAATTCAATTACTATAATTTGTAATTATCTGTGTGGTCCTTAATATATCCTAAATTGTGGCCGAGGACAGACTGGCAGTCTGGCCCGCTCTGCCTCCGCTTTAAAAGTGGAGGCAGAGCGGCTGTTCAGACTGCCGCATCTGCCCGGAGGCGGCGGCCCGGATGCATCGTGTCTGTGCCGCGCTCCTCCCGCAGCAGCCGGGCACTACTTCAAAGTGGTGTCCCAGCTGCTGTGGTGCATGTTCCACCCACTTGCGGCGGGTGTGAACGCGCGCCAGGTGGGGGAGCCACGCAGTGTTCAGACACCACCGGTGGAAGCTGCCTGTAGTCTGGACGCTGCAGGCCGCTTCCTTGCGGCGGCGTGCGAATGCCACGCAGCGGGGCAATTCTCCCCACCTTATTCTGCCGCGCTGCAGAGGTGCAGCAGAATACCAATCTGTCCACGGCCTGTATTATCCTATTTGGCCTGAATATAATTTCTCCTTGTGGAGTTTTTATTTTTGCTCTGTCACTGCATATACTCAGGAAGAGTTGGAAAGATGGTAACTTCAATTTTACTTTTGAAATAGTTGACAGATGATGTCCTGAATACTTTGTGTTTTGCAGCTCTTAAGTTTATTTAGTAAGTAGCAGGGCTATTTTTGGGCAGGAACTCACAAGAAAGGAGTTCCAGCTGACTCCTGAGTTGGCCACGCCTACAGCCAAAACCTCTGTGCATGTGTGGCTACATAGCATGCTGCCCTCCCCACGTTACATACAAGAGGGAAAGGTGGCATGTTAAAATGCCATCTTTCCCTCTGGGGAGCATGTTGGGATTTCCTTGTCGGGGGGGGGGGGGATGCAAACTTCCATGCCTGCCCTGTGCTTTCCTGGCCCCCTGCCTAATATGCTAATGAGCTGTGCTGACAGGGGTGTGGTCTAATATGCTAATGAATTTCTGCTGTTGGGTGTGGCCTATTATGCTAATTAGTTCCTGCTGGGCTTTTTCTACAAAAAAAAGCCCTGGTAAGTAGTGATGTCTGCAGGAAAAAAAAGCCAGGTCTTACAGCCATTCATCAATTCAACAGAAATTCCTGTATTTTGACAGCAAGTCCCTGAATCTTTGTTGTTGTTGTTTTAAAAAAACCTTTCCCCTCTTTGTTCAGCCACTTTCCATCTTAGTGGAGCAAGAGCAGTCCATGCTGCAAATCATTCTTCCCTTTGTGACCTAAATAGTTTTCTCTGCAAACTTTTTGCTTTAATGGAACTAAATATTTTATTGTCAGACTTGAACATAACTGTTCACACTGTTGATGATTAGCATTTTAATTTTCAAATCCTGATGATGATTACTTAATGAGAAGGCCCCCCCCCCAACCTTCTAGGCAGTTATCCTCCCCTTGGCAGAGGGCAAGAAACCCATTTTTATGGAGGCTGCTCTTCCTATGGGGATGGAGATGGGTTTGTGAATGAACATCTTTGATCTTCTAATGCCTGCATAAAAGCATGATACATGTCCTCTGCGGAGGGTTTCCCCTTCAGAGGAATATTTTAAAGAAATCTACTTTTACTTTGAAAAGTTTAAAAACAGTTCTGATAAAGATGCATGGCTGAGAGGCAATATTTCATCAAGTTAAAGAGAAGAAGCAGACACTCCTGCACGTCATTTTACAGCTGCTCACTCAGTTCAGAATTCAGTACTGCTTCTTGCTGCATGACAGTCTTCTTTGATATCTGGGGGTCAGTAACAGCTGACACAACTTGAGGTTTGCATTTTGAGTTCTTGGGAAATGACCCAATCACCTCCAAGGAGGCCCCTTTAATTGCAGTTCCATCTTCAACTGGCATTTGATGTTTAGCTGGAGGTGACAGACCTGAAACAAAACCTGTGTTGCAACCTTTGATTCTCTCTTCAAATCTACATCTGATTTTCTTGTTGAAATCATTCTAGTTTAAAAAAAAACCCCGTCTATACTTGTTTCTAGTTTCAAACCATACTTCTAGTTTAAAAATTACTGTTTACATTCGTTAATTGCCCTCCTGTGGTCAAGCTAGCATTATGCTGCTTTAAACAAATCCTGTTGCTTAGTACTCTTCAGACCCAGGGAGTGAAATTTGAAACCAGCGTGAAATAAGCGTAGGAAAAGACAGCAGTCAAACTACTTCAGAGGGGAGGTGTAAATTGGGCCTTAAGTACCAGGAAAACTGATTGCTCATCTGCCAGTTTAGACCTCACCTCTATTATTTTGTCTGGAGTTTACTTTCTTCTTTATAATAATCAGTTTTCTGATTTTGAAATATTTCTCAGGGTTTCCTCCGCCCCAGTTTTGGGGAAACTATGCTGAAATAGTCAGTCATATGCACAGTGCTGTTTCACTACTGTAGAAAAAAATGTTTCTTTTTAAAATAATGATAATGCAGACTTTCTGTTTTGCACAGTATATTGGGCTACTAGTTGGCTGCCTACCTTCTCTCAGCTGCTTTCAGGCAACTGAGAGGTGGAGAAAATCTAATGGAGTGGGAGAGGAACATTGTTTTGGATGCTGCATCCACAATGTTCTAGGAATTTCCCCAGCATTTCAATTCTAATATTTTGAGGGGCATTTTTTAAAAAAGTTTGTTATTATTTTAAAATATGTACCTTACCTTTCTCCCCAGTGGGGACCTAAAGTGTTACATCATTCTCCTCTCTTCCATGTCATCCTCACAACAGGATAATCTGACTGCAAGGTAGATTAGGCTAAGAACATGTGACTGGCCCAAGATCACCCAGCAAGCTTCCATAGCAGAGTGGAGGGGATTCGAATCAGGGTTTCCCAGATTCTAGTCCAGCAAAAACCACTACACCACCCTGGCTATCCTAAGTTATCCAGGATACAGGTAAATAAACTAGGAAGAAGAAACAATGGGAGGGAAGTGAACCTTTTCCATGCAGATATATTTTAGTATAACATTAGTTGGATGTTATAACTTGAGTTTTCCAGCTGCTAGGCATACTCAAATTCAGTTGATTAGCAAAATCAGTTCAGATCAATTAGCCTTACAAACCTTTTCTTAGTTGAGCCTCTTCGTTTAACTTAATGTATGATCTGAGTTCAGCCTGTAGTAGGGTGATTAGTGCAAAATGGCTTCATTTTCTCTCTGTGGACACGGGACTGCATGCTGGGTGGCATCAGTACAATTAATACTTATTACACAAACTTTCCCTGTTGGTTTCAGTGTTTTGTTCCTTTTTCTCATAAGAAAATGTGATACCAATATAACTGCTTTTTTTAAAATAGGAAGAGTTTTGTCACTAAGAAATTATGTTATCTTAAAACGTTGCCTCTTCTAAGTCACAATCTCATTTACTAATGAAGATATAAAAATTGTCTGTTATCTTCTTTTCATCTGTGCTTTGCAGTCTTGTATTTTATTTATTTATTTATTATCCATTCATTCAATTTGTACCCTCCCCTCCCCACCAAAGCAGGCTCAGGGCGGCTTCCATGGCAGGTTATAACACAGCCCCTATGATCCAGAAAACTAGACTGCCTGGCCTTTCTTTGCAATAATTCCCTTCCTACCTGTGCCCACTCGTTTCTTTGTAGTATTGTGCACATTTTCTTGTTTCCCCCTCTGCCAACTGAATGTATCTGAAGATGGATTCTATTTCATGAAACGTTAATGCTACGGTAAATTCATTAGTTATAGAAGTGCAACAAGAGTGTTGTTCTGGATACAAAAGCATAAGACACAATTATTTTAAGCACTATTCACAATCAATTCTGGGTTGTTGGTTTTTTGCTTTAATGGTATGTGAAAAAGCATATGGTGTGGTCATCACTTGGACAAGTTAAAGAGGGTCCTTAATAACTATAATTTAGTTATTATAGTCTGTGACAGACTAGAAGTGAACTTTACAGGAAATTGTTTGACCCTTACTTTTGTTGGCCAAAACTGATGGTTGTTTAAGCAATGCATTGGTCTCTAGATATAAGGTCAAATAATTGACTCTTTATGCAAGCAGATCCTGTGCCTAGATTGTAAGATACCAACCCACAATCTTCCCTGTCATGTAAGAAGTAGTACTGGTCTTTCATAACATAGACTGCACTACTTGGCTTCCACAGAGAGGTTGCAGGCAGGGTTGCCAACTGCCTAGAGAAAATACAGGCTTTGGTAGAAAGTGCTGCTAAGTTACATCTGATTTCTGGTGACCCCATAAGGTCGGCAAAGCAAGAGATAAACAGATGGTTTACTAATGCCTGCCTCTGGGTAACAACCCTGGATTTCCTTGGTGGTCTCCCATCCAAATACGAACCAGGCCAATCCTGCTTAACAGCCAAGAACTGATGAGTGGGGGAGCCTGGGCCATCCAGGTCATGATAATGGAAGCTTTAACAGAGGCTGAATTGGATGTTATTTACTAAGTGAAGTTATTACCTCTGTGTTATGCAAAACTTCAGCTGTCCATTTCCAAACCTTAAGCTTTTACTAAGTCAGAACCTTTTTCTCTAGGCCTGTTGGCAACCCTTAGTAAGTCACATGCTCCAGGACCACTGTCCTCCACAGCTGTGGTCCTTCAAGCTGTGTGTATGTGGGGTGTGTGTTTGTGCACTGTCCTTCACATATTAAAGGATCCTTGAAACTGGACATTACACTTGCATTAATCCTATTAAATGGATCAGTTCCAGTTCCATGCACTAAAGAAAAGCAGACTACTTTGACAATTCTCTTATTTCAGAAGCACAAGGGGAAAAAGTACTAGTTCAGTTTTCACTTAGAATGGGAAATTTGGAGAGGAGAGGTGAAATTCACGACAGTTTCCGAAAGATCTGCTTTGTATATGTGCAAGATTATATTGCAGATAAAAAGAACAAGGGCAAAAAGGCCAAAGTTAGTAGAATTCTTACTTCATTTTGGAGGTTTAGCATGGTATTTTGTTTTCCAAGGTCATTTTATAACAGGGTGAAATTTTCCATATGGCAGGTGACAACTGTATTTCAGATTTATCACTTTTAGAAGGCATACAACAAAACCAAATAGAAACTGCCAAATAAAAACTACCTCCTAGAGGCAGTAAACTTGCTAGGAGGCAACAATGGGAAAGGCCTTGGCCTCTATGCCCTGTTGTTGGACCTCCAGAACAACTGGCTGGCCACTGTCGTATGCTTGAACTAGATGGGCCACTGATATTATCCAGGCTCTTCTTACAAGCTCTGATGCGTGATAAATTAAAAGAATAATTTGTTTTATACAGTGGATTATGATGTACTTGAATGTATCTATCACATGGCTGCCAAGAGCCACCATGGGCCCCTGGACAAAGATTCTACCTGCCCCCCATGACCCTGATCCAAACCCAATATCATATGGAACAAATCACTGCTGTATATGAAGTGAACAGTGACTCATGAAAGCTCATACCCTACCACAAATTTTGTTAGTATTTTTTTTTTTGAATTCACAATTTTTTATTTTTGTTTTATCAACACAATACAAACAGTTTTCTTTACTACTACAACAATTGTCATAACTGAACAGTTTCTTATCACTGTGTACTTGTTTTTAAACAAATTTTTGTTAGTATTTAAGGTGTTAATGGACTCTTGCTCTTTTCTACTGCTACGGACAGACTAAAATGGCTACCCATCTTCAATTTGTTTGCTGTTAGGATGCATTTATAGTAATAAAAGATTTGGGCTGTCTGTCCATTTTTCCACTTATGGCAGGTTTAACTCAGATAATAAAGCTGGGAGATTCAAAATTGGCCACCAGGGCCAATAATGAAAAGCCCAGGTTATCTTGAGACAACCAACCCCCACCCCACCCCTGCTATTTGCAATGGAAGTGAAGACATAGCAGGCATAACTCATCAGGAAATAATGCTACATGTTTGAAAACTGGCCACCAACCCCAGAATCATGATGGAAGCTCCAGTGCCAGTTCTCGCAGAGGGGCAGTTTATAGCTTAGAGAGGCAGAAACACCCTTAAAATATCTTCTCAAAAATCACAGTACAAGGCACTGCCTGGCCTTGAATGGAACAAAATGGATGCCAGCCAGGTAAGAGCCTGGGAAAGTATTTTGGAAGGTGAGTCAGAGTGGCTCACAGTCTAATGGCCCTCTCCATACCCCAGAGAGATGTATAACTGTAGGATAATGTGTCTCCAAAACCTATTGACTCATCCTTGGACTAATCTTGTCGTCCAACCTTACTTTCTCTGCACCCACTTAGCCTAAGTAAGTGATGCTTAATCAACTCTCAGTTCTATTCACCAAACTTAGCTTCCCATCTAATATTGCAGGGTCATCAAGCTCTTTTCACACTTTCTGCATAATGTAGGAAAACCCATCAAGTTATTGTTTGGGGGGCATCATGCCAGCTTGCCCCTGAGGGCCCATTTTGCCCTATATCAAGAACATTTAGCCACAGTGCAGTGTGTGTGTTCTTGGATCCATTCCCACACCCCTAGTTGGTTGAATCTTCTCTCCTTCTCTGTGTGAAACACTGGTCATTTTGCTGCTGTCTTCATGGACCTCTGAAGAGAGCCAGTCTGGTGTAGTGGTTAAGTGCGCGGACTCTAATCTGGGAGAACCGGGTTTGATTCCCCATTCCTCCACTTGCACCTGGCTGGATGACCTTGGGCAAGCCATAGCTCTGTACCAGCTGTTCCCTCAAGGACAGCTTGGGAAAAAGCTCTCTTAGCCCCACCCACCTCACAGGGTGTCTGTTGTGGGGAGGAGAAGAGAAAGGAGTTTGTAAGCCGCTCTGAGACTCCCTTGGGGAGTGGAGAGCGGGGTATAAATCCAATCTCTTCTTCTTCTCTTCCCTCCAAGACTGGTAATTATAGCCTTCCCCTGAAATTGTTTTTTTCCCCTTTCCACCCTGCTTTTCTTTAGCTAGCTCTATGTGTGTGTTCTTGAACACCCCTTCCCATGGGTTTTCTTCTTGAAATGCTGGCCAATTTGCTGCTGCTTCCTGGACATCTGCAAGATTGGTAAATATTCCCCTTCCCCCCAAAAGCTTTTCCTCTTTCCTCCCTAATTTCCTCTTAGTTAGCTGTTGTGTGTTTATTGTGTGCATTTTTGTTTGATTCTTTCCTTTTAATACAAACCTTTCTGGTTTAATATCTGCCTGGTTTGAGAGTTCTCTTAAAGGGAAAAATCCCCAGTATATATAGGTGAAAATCCCAGTTACTCCCTTTTGCATTGTCTCCTTAAAGCTGATTCTCCCAACTAATTAGGAGATTGCCTATTTGTGTAACACCCCTTCATATATTTACAGTGGTTTGGTACTATGCTGCTGTTAAGTACATTCAGCTGCCAAGCAGAATAGGGATGAGAAGGAGACCAAGACTTGAAAATAAATGGGAGGAAGGGACATGGAAAAATTAGGCGGAAGAAGAGAGAAATGAATGAGAAAACAGTGGAAAAGGGAAACAAATTAAGGAAAAGAGAGGGAAAGATTATTTTCTCTTTCTGCAACAAAGTAACTACTGCTTTGTTTCAGTCTTGCAGAGAGAAGATTGTAGCTGATAGATTGCCTTTTACTGTGCTCAGGTGTCCTTGCACTCGTAGTGGCTGCAGCCAGAAATGTATCAAAAGGAAAATAATTGGAAAGGCATTTGGCAGGACGCAACATGAAGCTAGCTTCAGGGGTCCTCCAGCTGACTTGGACTCCTTAAATTTTGTTCCCCAGCCCCCCTTCAGTGGATCTGGTATACTGTCACTCTTTTAATAAATCCCAATAATAGTGGTTATGTCATAGGATGATGCACCCACATCTCAATTGGCTGCCTCACATGTTTATTCCATGGTGACTGGAAAGGGCCATTATCATATTGGTGGCAGAAGTTCCTTGGATGCGAGTGGGACTGGAACAGTCAAAAGGAGAGAGGGATGGCAGCTGTGTCCCTTTATTCCCCTTGAAGACCTTAGGGCTATTTCACTATGTTCTCACCAGCTCCCATGGCCTCTGACAGAAAGGAGTGGGGGTATATAGCATCCTACTCATACAATTCTCTTCAAGGCTTGCCCCTTGCATCAGAGAGAGGACTCATTAATAGGGTTCTGCACCTCATGCAGGCTCCTCCTGTGGAAGTTGTCAATCCTGCAGGAGCAGGGGATTCAGTTGGCTGACCAGCCCTGGTTAAGGCTTCCAAGCCTGCAGAGTTTAGCCAGTATCATTTGGCATCTGCTGGCTTAAATCCAGGGCTATTTTTCTGCTGGAATGCATCGGAACGGTGTTCCAGCTGCCTTCCAAGCCCGCCCCACCCCTCCCGCCCTCGTTCCAGCCTCCCTCCCTCGCCAAAAGACCTTTGCCATGGTGCAGCGCTCCCGCAGCCCACCCTGAGCCCTTTCCCAGTGCGCCTGGAGCTGCCCAGCTCTGAAATTTCCCCTTTGTGGGTGGGGCCTTGGGGAGTGGCACTCAGGCTGTTGTGTGGTGCTTAGGCTTTCTGGCACCTGCGCAAAACGATGAAGCCAACACTGAGGAGAAGGAGGAGGAAGACGAGGAGGAGGTGAAGTGCCACTGCCGTCGTTTGTCCGATCCTGAAGCAACACCCGCCTCGCCGCAACCACCTCCTGTTGCCTGAGGGGAGCTGTGCCCGGCCTGCTCTGGCCCCTCAGGAGGACCAAGGCTCCAGCTCCTGGCCTGCCCTGCAGTCGCTCCTTCATGGGGAGGGGGGAGCAAAGGGGAGAGCGTGCCTGGCGAGGTGACCTCCCATTTCCTGATTTTCCTTCACAGATGCCAGTTCTTGTAGGAAGTATATGCACTGAAACTAAACTATATGTAGCTGTTTTGCTGCATGTACATATAGTATATACATAATTGGAAATGATGGCTTTTGGACCACATGTATATGAGGTAAAGACATAACATATGTATGCTTGTTGTGTAGGCTTTTATATATGCATGGTATGTACATGTTCTTTACATGTTTAGGCTTGAATTTTGGTCACTATTGTAGTATTTTGAGATGCTAACTGACAAAATGTAACATCAGCATCAAATGGGACATTTTTCAACTTCTGTTGCAAATTTTTAAAATGTTCATATTTAAACCTCTTATTTAAATGACAGTTGGTCCATGTTTGGTTGCTACTAAGTATGCGTGTTTTGCCCAGACTTTAGCTGAGAAGTTAAAATTGACAAAGCTAGAATGGCTTTTCCACATCATTAAATTTTAACATTTCACATTTTTAAGTGTTTGGCTACTAACATAGGATTACTTTTAATGAGAAAACTCCAATGCTGATTCCTTACCAGCTGTCACAGTTAAATAGCTTGATGGTAAAAGGTATTGCAAAGGAAGAAAAAGATATATTACTGACAAAACATGTGTGTGTTTTTAAGTGCAGATAGATATTTATGTTTATTGTCTCCAAGGTAATAACATCACATCAGCTTTAGAGTACTTAACTGTTTTTCATTAGAATATCTCAAATAATCTGTCATGTCAGAAATTAGTTCTCTTTTAGATTGCTTAATTCTAAATTTAACGCCTTGCTGTTTGGATTTCTCATAATACAAAAGCAGAACAAAATATCACACACTTTACAAATTCATGGAAGTACTCTCTGAAAAAGTTGGGAAGAAGTCAGAGCTTCCCCTTAACTGCTAGAGCTGCCTCCAAAAACTCCCTGGATTTCTACAATTCCTACCTGCATCAACTTCAAAAATGCCCTCCATCTCTCACTAACCTCAAGCAGACGGTGAAATGAATCGAAGTGGTACTGGCCTAAAACGTGTATGACTTCAATGTCAGGGTCTGTTGGAAGATCCATCTCTGAGTAGTCAAGTCCCCAATACTGGAGTGATGCTGGTTTTAATATGAAAGGATCAGAAGTGAGGATTCAAGGACAGGCAAGAGTCAAGTTCAGAAAGACCATGTTATGAAAGCAGCAGAAAGCAGAACTGCGGGCAGGTGAGTGAGCTCTGAAAGGAAGAGGTGGGTCCCATAGAAGGTTTCTGCATGTGAAACAGTCCTTTCGCAAGCAAAAGCACTAAATTATGCTTTGCTGTCTGCATGCACTGGATGAAAGGAACTGTATCGGTACTATCTTTTCCATGTATGCAAGACATAGCACAAAGTATATGTTCTGAAACATTTTCAACAATGAATTAAATAGCACCATGTAAACCATCTGCTGTATATTCCATTGTTCCATATGTGAATGGTTTAATTAAATATGATATTGGACTTTTATGTGCTGCTGCAGCCCTTGCAAAGACTTTGGAAAATCAACATCATGATGTCACTTCCAGTTGTGTACCAGGAAATAATGTCATGATGTCAGTGACTCTCTAAGATTCCCCTAAATCTCTGTGGTAAACACCATAGAGATTTGAGCAATTTCTACAGTTGTGTGATGCTGCTCTCCCCCATTTTGGTCTCACTGTTCCATCAAGTGGCAGTCAGATCCCAGAGAGCGGGGTGGGAGCTAGTCTTAGTAGCAACTTTGGCCATTTGCCTCCTTCCCCCTCTTGTACTGGGGGAGCTCTGTGCACTAGTTTGCCCTAGTATTCTTTTTCTTAAGTTGAAAGGAATATAGGGCTGGAGCAGTTTCAAACAGCAGCAACATAGTATTTTTTAAAAAATAAGTTACCCATCCTTTATATCAGAAAGGAACACATTGGCTGGAGTGCAGCAAACCTTACAGTCATTAGTTATCGAGTTCAACATTTGTATAAATAGGGAGTTGCCCAAAAAGACTGACACAATCACTTTTAACTTTAAAAGGGGTAACTTCTCTGATATGAGGGGACATGTGAGGAGAAAACTGAAAGGAAAAGAAGAAAGGGTCAAAACCATTGGGGAAGCTTGGAGATTATTTAAAATTACAATCCTAGAAGCTCAGAAAAAATATATATCGCAGGTTAGGAAAGGCACAAATAGGTATAGAAAAAAGCCTGCATGGTTAACAAACAAAGTAATGGAAGCTGTAAAAGGTAAGGAGGATTCCTTTAAGCAGTGGAAAGCTAGTCTCAGTGAGGCTGAAAAAAGGGAAAACAGGCTGTGGCAAATAAATTGTAAATCTGTGATCAGGCAGGCAAAAGGGGAATATGAGGAGCATATCACAAAAAAAACAAAGATCAACAATAAAACTTTCTTCAAATACATTAGAAGTAGGAAACCAGCCAGGAAGGCAGTGGGGCCCTTGGATGACCAAGGGGTAAAAAGTGTACTGAAGGATGAAATGGCTGAGAAGCTGAATGCTTTTTTCCCCCTGTGTCTTCACTGTGGAAGATGAGAAGTGCTTGCTCACTCCAGAACCACTGATTTCGGGAGGGGTGTTGAAAGACCTGAGTCAGATTGAGGTGACAAGAGAGGAGGTCCTACGACTGATAGACAACTTAAAAACAAAAAAAATCACCAGGCCTGGATGGCATACATTCCGAGAGTTCTGAAAGAACTCAAATGTGAACTTGTGGATTTCCTGACAAAAATATGTAATCTTTCCTTAGAATCTGCCTCCATTCCTGAGGACTGGAAGGTAGCGAATGTCACTCCTATCTTTAAAAAGGGTTCCAGAGAAGATCTGGGAAATTACAGGCCAGTCAGTCTGACGTCAATACCAGGTACGCTGGTGGAAATTGTTATTAAGGAAAAAATTAGTAGGCACATTGATGAACAAAATCTATTGAGGCAGACTCAGCATGGGTTCTGTAAGGGAAGATCTTGTCTCACTAACCTGTTAGTGTTCTTTGAAGAAGTAAACAAACATGTGGACAAGGGGGACCCAATAGATGTTGTTTACCTTGACTTCCAGAAAGCTTTTGATAAAGTTCCTCATCAAAGGTTCCTAAGTAAGCTCAATAGTCATGGGATAAAAGGACAAGTCCTTTTGTGGATCAAAGACTGGCTAATTAAAAGGAAACAGAGAATGAGTATAAATGGGAAATTTTCTCAGTGGAGGGAGGTAAGCAGTGGAGTACCGCAGGGATCAGTACTTGGTCCGATGCTTTTTAACTTGTTTATTAATGATTTGGAGTTGGGAGTAAGCAGTGAAGTGGCTAAATTTGCAGATGACATGAAGTTGTTCAGGGTGGTGAGAACCAGGGAGGATTGTGAGGCACTCCAAAGGGATCTGTTGAGGATGGGTGAGTGAGCGTCAATGTGGCAAATGGGGTTCAATGTGGCCAAGTGCAAAGTGATGCACATTGGGGCCAAAAATCCTAACTATAAATACACGTTGATGGGATCCGAACTGGCAGTGACTGACCAAGAGAGAGATCTTCGAGTCATAGTAGATAACTCAATGAAAATGTCAAGACAGTGTGCGACTGCAATGAAAAAGGCCAACACTATGCTGAGGGTTATTAGTAAGGGAACTGAATACAAATCAGCGAGTATCATAATGCCCTTGTGTAAATCGATGGTGTGACCTCATTTGGAATACTGTGTACAGTTCTGGTCACCACACCTCCAAAAATATATTATAGCTTTGGAAAAAGTGCAGAAAAGGGCACCTAGAATGATAAAAGGGTTGGAACACTTTCCCTATGAAGAAAGGTTGAAGCGCTTGGAGCTCTTTAGCTTGGAGAAACGACAGCTGAGGGGTGGCATGATCAAGGTTTATAAGATTATGCATGGGATAGAGCAGGTAGAGAAATAAGTGCTTTTCTCCCTTTTTCACAATACAAGAACTTGTGGGCACTTCATGAAATTGCTGAGCAGTCAGGTTACAACGGATAAAAGGAAGTACTTCTTCACCCAAAGAGTGATTAATACGTGGAATTCACTGCCACAGGAGGTGGTGGTGGCTACAAGCATCAACAGCTTTAAGAGGCAATTAGATAAACATATGGAACAGAGGTCCATCAGTGGCTATTAGCCACAAGGTATAGATAGGAACTCTCGGTCTGGGGCAAGTAATGCACTGTATTCTTGGTGCTTGGGGGGGAACAGTGGGAGGGCTTCTAGTGTCCTGGCCCCACTGCTGGACCTTTTGAGGGCACCTGGTGTTTTTGGCCACTGTGTGACAAGAGTGTTGGACTGGATGGGCCTCTGGCCTGATCCAACATTGACTTCTCTTATGCTCTTATGTTCCTACAACCTTATTCCATAGTTTAGGAAGATTTGTCTTTCCCCCTCTCTCCAAGCAACTCAAGTGTAATCCTTTCACCTTAGTTATATAAGACCATGATATACTTGATAGAAGTCTAATAAACAGCTTCTCGTGAGATAACAGCTTCATTTTACTTCTCTATATGAAACACAAAGCAATGATTTCCTTTACGAAATTCCAGTGTGATAGCACCTTAGAGATCAACAAGATTTTATGGGGCATGAGATTTCAAGAGTCAAAGCTCCCATTGTCAGAGCATCTGACAAAAGGAGCTTTGACTCTCAAAAGCTAATACCCCATAAAAACTTGTTGATCAATAAGGTGCTACTAGACTGGAATCTAACTGTCCTATTGCAGACCAACACAGCTATGCTCTGAAACTTTCTTTACTTAAGTTTTTCAAGTAGCATTATCTGTCAGTCATTGGTCTTGAATAGTGTTGCAGCAATTTTTCATACCTCAATTATTTATAAAATGAGTTAAATCAATTTTGTACAAGCTTATTTGTGAATTCTCCCTTATACTTACTTTATAATTTTCGGTACTACTTAGTAGAGGATTATTTAGGTTAGTAGATCTTCTATGAAAAGGAAAATATTTGGATTGCTATTCAAATCTCTCCAAAAATATTTGCATGAGACTGTAGAAAGATCATGCATTAATATCCCTCTCCCCCCAAAAAATCTCTGATAAATACAGTATTGATTTGACTTGTCAGGTGACATTTGCTTAAATTTGCATTAAAAAGTCTTGCTATATTCTTCAAATCCTTATGTCAAGTTTTTCTTCGTCTTTCTGACTCCTTGTTGCATTGACGGCTGGATCTGGATTTTTCTGCTTTACTTATTTCTAACAGTATCGCACAGCTGTTGGACTAGATGACCTTGGACATCCCTTCCAACTCTATGATTCTATGATACTTTTCTTGCAGCTTTCATCCCTCTTTCCTTCAGTTCCTGCTTCCTCCATACTTTACTCCCCTCAAGTTCTCTCTCCGTTGTCTACTAAGCTCTACTGCTTCCCATAGCTCCCTTTAGAGATCAATGTGTCATCTCTGTAAGAGTTCTGAAGCTGCACAAACTAGTCAGGTTGGTGATAGTTGATCTCAGAAGACTGTTCTCTCAGAGAGCTTATAAAGTCACACACCACAATGTTAGGGTTGCCAACCTCCAGGTGGGACCTTCTATTACAACTGATATTCAAACAATACAGATGAGTTCCCCTGGATGAAATGGCTGTTTTGGAGGGTGGACTCTATGACAAGGTACCATGAGGCCCTTCCCCACCCCCAACTTTGGCCATTTGCCTCCTTCCCCCTCTTGTACTGGGGGAGCTCTGTGCACTAGTTTGCCCTAGTATTCTTTTTCTTAAGTTGAAAGGAATATAGGGCTGGAGCAGTTTCAAACAGCAGCAACATAGTATTTTTTAAAAAATAAGTTACCCATCCTTTATATCAGAAAGGAACACATTGGCTGGAGTGCAGCAAACCTTACAGTCATTAGCGTCATTCCCATCGTGTCCTAGCCATATGAACAGTCAGCAGGTGGCCTATATATGGCTTCCCTCTAAGCAAAGGAAGAGTGAAGCAAGCAAATACCCAAAGTTCAAATGGCAGAAATACAACCTTATTAACAGGCAGGTTCACGTGGGGGTAACTCTGTTTTCAGACCACTGTCTTATGGGCCATTCAAGTACTTGTAGATGAAAGGTAGCACCTTGAGTTATGTTTGGAAATAAACTGGATTCAGTTCAAAATTTTAACTTTCAATATTTGAGAAATGTATTCCTGATAGGGTTGCCAAGTCATTGAGACTTACCGGCGGGGGGGAGTCCTCCTCAGTCCGGGAGCTTCCCCGGCGCGCACGCTTATGTGCGCGCTGCGATAATGTCACCTGGAAGTGACATCATCACGTTGGGGGCATTGCCAGGGCGACGCTCTGGCAATCGCCCCAAAACTCTATGGTACCATAGAGTTTCGGGGTGATTGCTAGAGCGTCGTCCCGGCAACATCCCCAACGTGATGACGTCACTTCCAGGTGACGTCATTATGCTGGGGAAGTCATCCTGACTGGATGACTTCGGGGATGAGGTTCCCCCCACCAGCCGAATGCTGGCTGGCGGATCGGGAACCCCTGTAGCGGGGGATCCCCCACCCCCCAGGCTGACTTGGCAGCCCTAATTCCTGATATCCAGCCCCAGTTAATCTGGTTGCTGTGTTCTAAAGTTTCCAGGACAAACCAACTTCAAAGGCAATGCTACATGGAACATATTACAGAAATCAGGCCTAGAGGTTACCAGAGTATGAGAAAAGGTAGTTTCCAGAAGGGAGTCTTATGTAAGCTTTAGTTACCTCCAGCAGGACTGTGGAGAATAAAAGATTTGGACTTTTCACAACCCTTGTTTTCTTGTGTCTCTCTTTAAAATATTTGTACTGCAATTCTTCATGTTTTAAAATGCATTCAAAACTTTGTAAGATATGGACAGAAAGGTGCCATAAATATCCAAAATATGTAAATAGGATAATTTTTTTTCATGTGTGTGAAACTTGGAAAAGTTCCATAATTGCAAAAGCAGAGAACTTAACAATGTGTACTATGATTTCAGTGTCATTTAGACTAGTGTAGTGCCAGGGTGATAAAACTGATTTTTAATGAATTGTTATTTATTGCCTCCTGCTTGAGACCACATATTGTCTACTGGCACTTCAGAAATAATTGAAAATATTTCCTGAGTAACTTAGCAACTGTGGGGAGTCACCAGCCACAAATGATAAAGGAAATAAGTCTGATTTTTTTTTTAAATGAATCTTTTAGATATATTTTGACTGATTGGGGATGGTGCTTTTTCAAGTTCGACAGCAATCAGTAGACAGCAGTATTTCTTTGAATCCCTTCTAGTTATGTTTTTTATTGATCAGTTCGTTCAACACAGGGCTAAGTGTAGTTGACGAACTATGAACCTCTGGGAGGTCAGTTGTGTGCTAATGCAAAGCTCTTGGATAATTCTATAACAGTGGATAATACCTTGGAGGTTTTAGAATGTTTGTGATAGAATTAATGTACTTCATGGTGCAAGCTAGTGTCTTCTGAAGGCAAATGTCAGGTTTGCTTTGTGATAAGATTACAGTATGTCAGCTTTTCAAATGAACAACTTTTCTAATGTTAATAATAGTTGTACAGACAACAACTGAGGTCAGCTAGAGTGTTTTCTGATGTTAATATTTTGTTTTGTTTTTCCCTCTAAGGGTTCCAGGCTAACTACAGGTTAGGCTCAAATTATATACTTACTTGGAGATGAGAATTTTTTTTTAAATTTTACATACCAAAACCAACCTGATCAGGTTTCAAGGCACAGCAGAAGAAAGATTAGTGGAGAGAAGCAGATTAATGTTTAACCCTCCCACCCCTCCCTAAAGCATGTTAAAAAACACTATGGGAAAGAAACATTTTCAACTGGAAAAGTCTGGGGGAGGGGTGTAAACATCGGATCCCATGTATTCTCCTCCTCCCCAGGCCATTTTTAGCCATTTTGGATCAGAAGGGAAACAGTTTAATGAAGCATTTTTTCAGTCACCTTCTGCTCCAACTCTCAAACAGCCCTGGCTGATTTTAGTTTTTGGAACCCTAGGTAATATGTAGCATGAGCTTAAGTCAACACCTCAGTGTGGAAAGCAGTGAGTAGTGAAGGGATCAGTTACTCACAGCATCACCAGCTAAAAGGATTTCAGGAACCAGGGCTGGGAAACACTTTTGCCTAAAAGCTTGCAGAGCTGTTACCAATCAACGAGGCAATACTACATTAGAAGGCATGACCTATTACTTGATATAAGGCATTTCCATATGTTCAGGGTCTGTTTCCACTTTTACTGTTGTGTTAGCTCAGAATAGTTTTAGTCAATCCAAGGAATAACAATTAGTGTTGCCACTTGCCAGTCCTTGGCTCGCAACCTTTCGGAAATGGGGGTTGGGGTTGGGGACTCATCAGGACAGTGTTCCATGAAGTCATTTCTGGCCATATAATTGGAAGTGATGTCACCATGTTGTAGAACAGGGGTGGCCAACCTGTGGCTCGGGAGCCACATGCGGCTCTTTCACATATATTGTGCGGCTCCTGGCAGGGCAGCTGGGGAAGCAAAGGGGAGGCATACTTTTTCTCTCTTTCTCCCTTCCTTCCTTCCCTCCTCCCTCCCATCTATTTGCTTTCCTAGTTTCTCTCTCTTTCTTTCCACTTCTTTAATTCTTTCTTTCCATCTCTCTCAATATCATTAGCAAACAAGTAATATCATTATCAATAACTGGTTTTCCTCGTTTGTTTTTATTTTTGGCAGTCCCGTTTAACGTTAATAAAAAGCAAATTTGCATATTTAAAAAAATAAAAACGTGTGTGTGATATTTGTTCCTGTCTTGCGGCTCTCAGACATCTGACGTTTATTCTATGTGGCTCTTACGTTAAGCAAGGTTGGCCACTCCTGTTGTAGAACATTCTAAGATTTCCCAAAGCTCAATTATTTCCACAATAGAGTTTTGGGGAAATTCTAGAACATCGTTTTACAAAGTGATACCACATAGTTGGAAATGAGGTGGTGATGCCATTCCAGGTCCTGCATTTTCCCCCTGCTACTCACTGAGGACAGGCAATGGGGAGTAGGGGTGGAAGTTTTCCTATCAGTTAAGTGGCAACCCTAATAAAAAATGCATTATCTCTTTATTACTGGTGACATGAATACCTTTAATCTTTTCAAGATCTTCTCAACAGACATGTCTGATCCCAGAAAAAAAATGTTTTCCAGGCTCACAGAACTCTCATGGAACAACAGCCATGCAAATCAGTGGGCTGCAGTGATGATAGAGACAGAGCAATATCATTCCTTCCTGACTCTTCCATCAGCAGACCCCCTTCTGAAATCACAGAAAAGAGAATTTGCCTCCTCTTATTGCCGCCCACCTACCCACACGGCTGTTCATTCATGGGGGGTTGGTGACCTCAGGAATCAACTTTTTCAGGGTCAGATATGGCTGGTGAGGGGAGGGGAAAATGAGGGAAGACTCTCAACTGTCCGTGTTACATCCTGCACAGGGAAAAAGGCAGAAAGTGTAGAAAATGTCGATTTGTATTGATTATTTTATCTCTTAAGAAAGTACTAAACATGAACAAAAACACTTCCAGAACCAAAATTACTTCAGCGCTGAAGTCTACTAACTGCCATCTCTAACTGCTATGTTCATTTTCGCAGAGTACCACACAGTTGCCTTAAAGGGTGCAGTGGCGTATCTATATATCTAATTCCCAAGTGCTTCCCTGCATGTGGATACTTAAATCCGCGCGGGGGGGGCACTTGGAGGGCAGAGGGGGGGTTCTGTAGGTGGGGGGTGACCCCCCCCCACCTGCAGAAAAATCCCAAAACTTTAAAAAACTTCTCGGGGGATACTGAAATCCCCCGAAAAGTAAAAGAGCGTCCCCTGCACATGTGCGGGGAACGCTCTCAGAATGGCAGCGGCCCCGGTGAGAGTCGCCGAGGCCAGCAGCCAGCCCACGAAGGAGGGGGAAGGGGGCGAGCGGCGGGCCCGGTGAGAGCCGCAAAGGCCTGCCGGGAGTCTCTGGGGGGGAAGGGGGCAAGTGGCGGGCCCGGCGAGAGCCGCTGAGGCCCGCCGGGAGTCTTTGGGGGGGGGGAAGGCCAGTCTGTCCTCAGCCAGAGAGTAAGAAAAGGGGGGGGGAGAAAAAGAGTATGAAAGAGGTAGAGGGAGAGGTGAGGAAGCAAAGATGTGAGGAATGGGATAACCATCCCACAAGTTTCTTGCTGGTCACCACTTGTAAACAAACATAAAACTTATATCAGCTATTACTCCCTGTCACATTAGCGCCTTATGATGACGAATCCATGGATCCAAAGCTATTATTTGTGCTTTCCTCCAAGGCTAATTTCCAAATTGGGAGCAAACATTTTGAAATGTTGGTGTATAGAGCAAACATCATTTTTGGTGTGTAGAGCAAACAGATGGCAAACATAACTTGCCATCTATGATATACAATCAGGAAATAAAATACACAAAGTCAAGAAGAATCATGTAAGTTCAAGCTCATCCCTTTGCACCAAGGCATGGCTTTGAATTATTTTGCCCCTGGCACATGGTAGTACATTGTCACAAGGTGGGGTGGAGTGTTAAAAGAATAGCACAGCAAAGGCAAGATGAAGGAAAACATTTGTCTCTGATAAAAACGACTGAAGAAATACATGTTTATAATTTTTGGAAGTATAGATATATGCTTAAATCCTTTCCATTGACATTCCACTTGAATTGTTTTTGTGCATACAATACATCTTCTGCTGGATCAGGAAGAGAGTGTGGACCTCAGTGTTCTACTTCCAAGGGTTCTTCATCAGCATTTAGAGATACATGCATGCTTCCAGTGATGTGCTAAATTCAGCACGATTAGTGTGTTCAGATTTGGTCTTAACTATTTGATAGACAGCTGGATGTGCAACATTATGGGTCTGATCTCAAGAGCTTTTTTACTGGTTTCCAGTCACCCATGAACACATGAAACTGCCTTCTACTGAATCAGACTCTTGGTCCATCAAAGTCAGTATTGTCTACTCAGACTTGGAGCAGCTCTCCAGAGTCTCAGACTGAGGTCTTTCACATCACCTCCTACCTGATCCTTTTAACTGGAGATGCTGGGGATTGAACCTAGGAACTTCTGCATGCCAAGCAGATGCTCTGCCAGCAGCCCTCTCACAATTCTTTTTGTTCACTTAAAAAGGCTGTGCTAAGATCATGGGACCTGCATATACAAAAGTCATGTGCAATAAGGACTGTAGTACGAAGGGAAATTGGGTGAGAATGAGTGGAAATGCTGGCTGGATGCAACCCAGTGTGCACACAATAATATATGGGGAGCTCCATATTGTGACTATCTGCTCTGTGTGGTTTAAAAAAAGTCTTAGACAAGTAAGTGATTTTCAGGAGAACTGCTCTCTTCCATAGATGAGGTATACGATATGACCAAAAAGTCAAAATATCTTGGTATGTTTCGGTACATACATAGGTAGGATTGCCAGCTCTGGACTAGGAAATTACTGGAGATTTGGAGGGGGGGGTGGAGGCTGGGGAGGACAGGAATTCTGGAGGGGAGGGACCTCACTGGGGTATAATGCCATGGAGTCTATTTTCCAAAGCAGCCATTGTCTCCAGGGGAACTGATCTCTATAACCTGGAGACCAGTTGTAATTCCAGGATATCTCCATCCACCACCTGGAAACTGACAACCCTGACTATACAATAATTATCTAGGTGCCAAACTTCAGGTGGCAGTTCATAAGCAAAGTCTCAGTAGAACTATGTTCATAGATAGCAGCAAATATACATATATCATAACTTGATTTCATAGTATTATACTGAGTATTTGTTGCAGGTTTTTTTGTGAGTGTCTGTGAAGTGGCATAAGTTAAAGAGAATTAGTTAATTCTTATGTTTATCAGCATTACATTTTGCTGAGGTGTTTTCCTTCTGAGATTCCTGCACTTTTTGATTGTTCATTTGCTTAATTTCATAAAATGTATTTCATAAAACAAATGAAGCAAAAAGTTGAATGACTGTACAGGGCATGAGAAGACAAACATTAGAGTTCTCTTACAGCTATATTGTAATGCATGATCAGACTTTTTGTAAATGTGGACTTTGTGTCACATTTTCCTTCCAAGATATTCTTAGTTTGCCATGACAGTTTTTCCAATAAACTTTCTCATTCTTTAAACTCTGTTGCTTTGTACAAACATCTTGAAATCTTTTTTGTTAAGACATTTTATTTTCCTTTGAGTGGTCACATAAATAAATGGCATCTGTAGGATAGTGACAGATTCAGAGAGAATGCATCAAAGCTTTAAAGCATCGGCTGCTGTAAATCTATTATTTCTGACACTTCATTTTATAAAAGTAGTACTCCTGTGTCCAAGAGAAAAAAAATCATAATGCAGACACATATTCGTATTGCTAGAATTTATGCTAAATTTGTCTTTGTGCTGAGGCTATTCTTATTTTAGAGCTGGAATGACTCTCAAGAATAGTAACATTTACACTACAACAGCATCTGTAACAGATGGTCACTCACTTGTTAGGGAGGAGTTTCCACAACAGCTCCATGTTGTTCAACCAGATTTCTTAATGATCAAAAGTTTTGCACAAGTTATAGAATTACAGAGTTGGAAGTGGACATACAGGCCTTCTAGTCCAACTTCACTCATCTTCACTCAACAGTCATGTTAACAGTACAGTCCTAAGTTGAGAAGATTCCAGTGTTTTGGATTTCACTGTAAATCTGTTCTCACTCAACCATTTATTTTTAGCTAATAATAGCAGTTATTATAATTATTTCGCTAATGATAACAATTATGTTTTATCAGAGCCAGCAAAATCATACAGAATAAACCATAGTTGCTACCTACAGTGGTCAAAGATCCTTGGGCTGGACAAAGATTACCCAAGATAGATAATAACATGACAACAGTACCAATAATCATTATAACATTTACAAGGAAGATCAATATACAGAAAATATTTATCAGTATATTGGCCGCTAAAACAATATTTTAGCCTAAACACTAAACTCAGAGTACCTCAGAAGGTTAATAGGTGGAAGCTTTCTTTACCTCTTCTAGGAGGCTCCGGCTTACTAGGCTATGCTTGGCAACAGTGGGAGTGGGGGGGGGGGCAACATGGGGGTGCTGCTGGCAACAGTGTGATATCACATCCAGAGAAAACCTGAAAGTGACATTAGTCTTCTCAAGGGATCATTGTAAAACTCTGTAGTTTTAACATAGTTTTCAGTGATTCCCCAGTTTTCAGTGATTCCCCATAGTTTTCATTCTTCCCCAGAAGTGTTGTCACACTGTTGCCAATGACAATTTTTTAAAAATGCTCCCACTGGCTCCTGGTGTGTTGATGGTTAATAGCCGCTGGATGCAGGGCAAGTGAAAATGTCTAGGGTGGTAACTGAGTCTTGTTAATTGATGGTATGTCAAGGAGACCCCGAGTTTATTATAACATAGATCAGTATAGGAAGATCTGGAGCTTACAGAAAAAGAACAATATTCTGAGCAATATGCAGCTGGAAAAACTGTTTTTTTCTCTCACTATATTTATATATTTTTCCAGTGGAAACCAGGATACAACAGGACTCCTAAGCTCTTAAATGTTATGGGAAACATTATGATTTTCCCCCCTCTAGGACTTAGAAACTATCACCTCTCCATATAACCAATATTATCCAAAAACAATGCAAAAACCTGCAACACTTACTTCTTTGAACTGCCCATGAAGATGGTGTGTACTACACACTCCAAGCAATAATTCTTCTGTAAAAGAGGTTGTGTGTGTGTGTGTGTGTGAGAGAGAGAGAGAGAGAGAGAGAGAACACCTGGTATCTGGCTCCAATTTAAAAGTTAATCACTTAAAATAACTTGAATATGCTTGAAAAAAACACACAGTAAGGGTAACAGTGTGGATGTAATTATTCACATGAAACTTGTGTCATTTTATTCCAAAATAGAGCAATCAACTTTCTTTCCATAATCAGAATTAATTTCTTTGAGATAGTTTCCAATTGCAGACTTTCAGTTTTATCTCAGTGAACTTCAGAGAACTGAAGATTTAAACAGATTGAAATGAGTTCCTCTATTTTCATGTATTACTGCTTTTCTTTGGTGTATATATTTATATGCTCCGACCAGGATGTTTGGTGTGCTGCAAGAAAAGACATTATCTGAACTAGACGGGAGGATTTGGGAGATATAAATGTCTATGTTAGGTGTAGTGGTTTGGTGCGCCAGTCGTGGTTAAGTGTGCGGACTCTAATCTGGGAGAACTGGATTTGATTCCCCACTCCTCCACTTGTACCTGCTGGATAACCTTGGGCAAGCCATAGCTCTGTACCAGCTGTTCTCTCAAGGACAATTGTCTCAGAGCTCTCTCAGCCCCACCTACCTCACAGGATGTCTGTTGTGGGGAGGGGAAAGGGAAGGAGTTTGTAAGCCACTTTGAGACAAGTGAAGGGTGGGGGTATAAATCCAATCTCTTCTTCTTCTCTTCTTATGGTATATAGGAAGTGAAATTCTTTCATACAATCCCTTGCCTTACAAAGTTGTTCACTAACATTTCCTTCCATTTTCCCAATTTTTCCCTCAGAAATGTTTAAAGTTTTTTGATTTAAAAAATCTGGAAAAAAGTCTGAAAAAATACAACCCTACTTCCTCCACCTTCTCTTGTTTTCCACAGAAATTTCTGACAGACGCAACCTCCCAACAGGGAGATAATAGGTTATTTTCAACATGTTCAGTGTGCCTCAGGTCACTGTAAGTGATCATGCATGATCTAATTGCAAGCTTGTCCATGTCACGTTGTTTCCAAGATACATGCTGTCCCAACAGCTGCACTTTGCTTCCAGTTTTAATCTCTAGTTCCAAGTTTAGTAAAATGGCTGAAGCTCATCTGTGATGTGCTCATAACTGTGCCCACTACTTCTGGCAGTGGTAAGTGCAACACTCGCATACTCCAGCACTGGGCCCCGGGAAGCTAGTGCATGTGTGAAACCTGGCTCCCAACGGGCAGTGATGGCATTTATTGTGATGGGCCAGCTGGAGCTCAGCAGGAGGGACTCCTTGGGAGAAGTAGGTCAGCTGGAACTCAGCAGCAGCAGGGATTTCTCAGGACAAGCAGACTCCTCAGAAGAAGAGGAGTTTGTTGTGGCCAGCTTTGAGCTGGCAGAAGAAAAGTTACAGGCTCACCAAGGCTCACAATCAGCAGCTGAGACAGAGCCACCAGCACTCAGCCCTGATGCAGCAGGTGAACCTCAGTTAAGCATTAGCAGTCCACCAGGCTCCCCTCTACCCTTTGAATGTCAAAGAAGGGAACTAAGAAGGGAGCTGCAAGAAAGACGGCAGAGTGCTCAGCTCCTGGCCCATCACCAGCTACTTGCTGACAATGTCTCAGAGTATTTGCAGAGTTATGCTTCAGCAGCTGGCTGCTAACAAGGTTAATTAGAGGATGCCTATAAAACCAGCTCAGGGAGTCTGCTGCTGTTCACTGTTTGAGCCCTTTATTTTTATATCCAAATATTCCCTTGGTTGGCTGGAATGCAGATGGCCCTGACAAGGTTTCATAGGGCTCTGCCCTCTGAAATTAACCTGATCCACTCTGCAGCACTTTTGGCTATTGGTTGAACTTAACTGTGGTGGTGGGCCTTTACATAGGCATCAACTTCGGGGGGGGCTCAGGGGCTGAAGCTACCCCTG
Source organism: Lepidodactylus listeri (assembly GCA_029233225.1). Taxonomy (NCBI): domain Eukaryota; kingdom Metazoa; phylum Chordata; class Lepidosauria; order Squamata; family Gekkonidae; genus Lepidodactylus; species Lepidodactylus listeri. The sequence goes on along the minus strand of JARCFY010000005.1, from coordinate 48,741,647 downwards.
AAAATTCCCGGAGGGGACTGAGCCCCCCCCCCCCGGAACAAGGCGGGCAAAATTACTACCCTTCATTTTGAAAGCAGGTGGGGGGCTGGCCAAATGCTGAGCTGGCGGGGGGCGATGCTCGCATTGTGAGATCTGGCGCCATGGAGACTGAGAGGCCAGGCCGGGCTGGCTGGATGAGTGGATCCTGTCGCCAGAGTGTGCAGCCCGGCCAGCAGCAGCGGCACCTCCGCAGCGGCAGCGGCGGTAAGCCGCTGCGGCCCTAGCCCTCCTCCCTGGCCTTCCCATGCATCTGCCTTCTCACCCCCTGGGAGGGAGGGAGGGAGGGAGGGAGGGGAGGGGGCCAGACCGATGAATGGCTTCCGCCTCTCTCTGCCCGCCTCTTGCTCTCTCCCTCCAGTGCTCCCCTGACTCCTTCTCTTTCCCAAGGAACTCAGCGGCCAGCTCCATTTGCCTTCCCACCTTAGCCCCTTTCCCATTGGCAGGACTCTCTCAAACAGGAACAAACACTGCAGATGCTCATTCGCCGACACGAATGCCACTCCGGCATCTCTGACTCCGTTGTGTCTCCTGAGTGGCGCTCTTGGGGTCCGAGGCCCACCTCTCGACCCAGGCGCAAAGGTGGGAGCTCGTCTCCGCCAATTAGCATGCCGTGGGATGAATCTGTCCCTCCTATTGGTGGTACGGAGTTCTCTCTGCTCCTTTGCAGTGGTCGGCAGCGAAGTCACTCCCCGGTCTTAGCCAGCCTGTCCCTGGCAGCCCTCGGACGCCCAGCATAAACGTGGACACGAGCCGTGGAGAGGTCTCACCTTGTAAATCGCACCTGGCCAGTAAGGGACCGTGGTTGTGAAAATCACCATGTGGGAAAATGTAACTTTATTCAGATCTAGTCCAGCGGCATCCTTAAGCCCAACACAGTTTTATTCACGGTATGAGCTTTTGTGTGCAAAGCACGCTTCTTCAGAGACATCGAAATGGAAGTTGCCAGTCCATTATGTACAGGTAGAGGAAGAGCAGCAAATTAGCATACAGCTTAATAAAGTTGTTTGACAGATGCAAGCACCAAATGGGAGAAGAAGATGCTGTGATGTTTCCTCCATGCTATGGAGAAAACGGGTAGAGCGTGATAGCAGGGTCTCAGTTAATTACTCTCAGCTTTCCACAGTTAAGAAGAGAACATCTTCCCATCCATCTCTGATATATTTATTTCCTTCACTATGTTTTCCACTCGGAATTAAACCCAAACAAATGGTGACCATATAAACTAAGCTTGCTGTTCCAGTTTGGTCCTTGCATCTGTCAAACAGCTTTATTAAGTTGTATGCAGATTTGCAAACAACTTTATTCAGGCCTTCATGGGACACTACATTGTCCAGTAAATGTTTTAACAGGAGGGAGAACTTTTTAGCCTTTTTGTGCATGGTGCCTCCTGCAGCCACATATGTAAGTAGATTTAAAAAGGAGTTTTCCAGCTGACATACACAAGTCTGATTCTCACCTGAGGCAATATCCATTTGTAAATCATCATTCATTGTTGCAGATATTAACTGATGAGCATGGATGTTAGAATTGGCCCATAATAACAGAAAGGAAGCAGGTATAATATTCATATGCTTGTAGGAAATGATAGGACATTATTAAATGAATTTGTATTCCTGCTTTTCCCCCTGACCACTGGAGGAAAGGTAAGTTTGGCGAACAGCCAAGTCCCTGCCAAAAAAGCCCGAGGCTCTCACGGCCAGTTTTGTGCTCAGATACATCTGAGGGTAACTTGGTTGGTTGCCATTCTGTGCCCTCCTATGGTTTAAAGTGGGCTGCAGGAGACAGCCATCCCCAGGAGCTTTTGTGCCACAGGGAGCGTGTTGTTCCAATGGCACAGAAAATCATGGGGCTCACTTCCTCCTGCAGTCAGCACAGGGAGGGGTGCTTTCTCTCTCTCTCTTTCTCTTTTCATCTCTCTTCCAATCCTTTCTCTTTTTTTCCATTGAGGTTTGTGAGAGCTGGAAGCGAGGAGCTGTTCCCCCCCCCCCCACACACACATGCCAGGCTGCTTCCCTTGCATCCTGACTCTCCTTTCTTTCTTCCCTTCCATTCTGTCTTTCACTTCTCTGTTCCCATCTATTTGCTCTCTTTCCATCTCTCACCTCCCTCCCTTGTTAAAACATTCTTAGTTAGGGTTGCTAGGTTCCCCCTGTCCACTCTGTGGGATGGGGGGGAGGGGTGGCCCAATACTGGTTGGGAAACTCCTGGAGATTTGGGGATGGAGCCTGGGGAGGTCAGGGACCTCAGTGAGCTACAATGCCATAGAGTCCACCCTCCAAAGCATCCATTTTGTTCAGGGAAACTAATTTTTCATCTGAGCTGTAATTCCAGGAAATCTCCAGGTCCCACCTGGAGGCTGGCACCCAGTTTGCATTGTTAATTCAAAGTTAAAGTTGTATTTCAGCTGTCTGAAGATCATTTGTTGAAGCCAAATGTGTTTTGCAAGTTGAACCTGAATAGCAGAAATTAACCATGCACAGAAATGCAGTCATTTCCCATAAATTCAGTTATGTGATTCTTATTAATAATTTATTTGAATGTCTGCATTTTAAAGTGGAGTTTCTAAGTAGTGTGCTAAGAAGGCACCTGTTCCTGGGGTTAGCCCAGCCCAGGGGCATTGCTGGGGGGGGGGGGTTCCCAGGCTCCCCTAAATTTCTGGGAAGCCTGTCCCTGAATCCCACATGGCTCCAACTCCATAGATAGTGACCATGGCCTGTGAGGTCACTAGCTCTTTCCTATGATGTCATTGGGTCCCAGTTCTTTTAATGACTTAACAATGCCTCTGGCCCAGCCCCAGCCCCCTCCCCCCCCCCCAAGGAAATGGGAAAGTCTACACCTATGGGCCTTTATGCCCACAACTTTGTTCTAACATTTTGTCCCAGCATTTTGTGTCTGTATTTTAACCTGCTGTACGCTGCCTTGAGCCTGCTGTGCAGGCAAGGCAGGATATAAATTGAAACAAATAAATAATAAATAAACAGCAATGGGTCCAGTGTTCCTTGTTGGGCCACCCCACCCCACCAGCACCTGCCACCTCCCCCAGGGCTTTTAGTAAAAAGGCAGGGAGAAAATCCTCAAAGAAAGATTTAGCATCATCATCTTGGGTGGTATGACTGGTAGGCACCATCACAAAATGTAGAGTTGAAAACATAATTTAGATGAGAGGCAACTCTACAAATGAAATTTACAAAGGATTAAAGTAGAAAAGGCTTAAAGAAATTGGCTTTTTGTTTTACATCAAAATACAACTTTCTGTCCATCTGCTGTTACTTTACAATCAAAGATCAGTCTGATTTTATGAGGGTGAGAGAGGGTTTAACATGCTGGATAGAAATATTACAAGGTTTTATATTTAAACTGCTAACAATAAGTTCAGTCCCAGAGGGGAATTCATTAAGAAAAGACATAAAGTTGGCTGTTGATTCTGAACTTGATTATACCAGTGAGAACGAATATTGTACTTGTTATACCTGGGTTCTGATAGCAAAATGTTAAGTTTGGAAATCATACTTTCCTTGTGAAGTAATTGTTGAAACTGTATATCCTAAATGAGGATATCCTAAATTTAAACATTTAAGCTGAAAATACATGGTTCATTCTTCATTTTGCTAAGAAGGAAAAGCAGTCTCAGATGATTGTACAGAGAAGAGAAGCAGCAAGAGGGGAAAGGCTGCACCAAAACATCTTGATTTTCTAGAACAGCAAGATGGTTCCGTAATTGAAAGCTTATGGAATAGTGAGACTATCAGTCAAATTATTAAAAATAGTAAATAAAAATGTCCTTGGTTAATTAGACAACTGATAAAATATTTTGCATGGTGCTCTGTCAAGATCAACAAAATATGAAGTCATAACACAGGGCTCTGAATTGAGATGAACTGCAACAAGCTTTCTCTTTTATGGTATCTACAAATGTTTGGAAAAAAAGGTGCTTAAAATGTAGAAAAGTGTTCACAAAAGGGATAGATAGCCAGTCCAGAACAAATACTCTGCATTTCACATGGCAAGAAGATGTATGCAAACCCAGGTTATGTGTCAGATAATACATTAAACCTGAGTTAGTGCAGTCACAGGCAATCTCCTTCACTTCATACAGTTAATTTAGCACTACATCCACAAACAAATGCATAATTGAAGCAAAAGATGTGTCATACATGCAGTGACATAGGTAGAAAACAGCTTTTATTTTAAGGCAATAAAATCTATTAATATTTAAGCATAAAAGCATTATGAACCCGCTTGCGGGGAGGGCGGGGTAAAAGTGTGAAATAAATAAATAAATAATAGAGGGATGAAATGTTGGCTCCCTTGGCACTCCAGCTCAGATCTGAACCAAGTCCCTGGCATTTACTTTGTCCATGTACTGTTAATTTGGCATTCAGGTCTCAGTCTATCTGGATGAAAAGTACATCATGTATCTTACTCATCATCTCTCAAAGATCTGCTGCTGTCAGAACACAATAAAAAGGAACAGGCTAGCAATACTACAGTGAAGGAAAATTGCCTGGTTCTGCTCAGTGGTGTGAAACAAAGCATAACGAGTAAATATTCATCTTAATTTGCAATTTTATGTAGATGTCATTGTATTTTATTAAATTATTTATTAAAACATTTATAACTGACCTTTGCTTATGGTTCAAGGCAGCTTAATTTAAAGGCTTGTTCCCATATCTAAAATGTAAAGTTTTTATTTTGGACAAAGCATTAATATTTGGAAGGTGGAAGGAACTGGGAAAGAACCATCCTCCAAAATAGTCCAGAATGCTTGTGCATGGGGCAAGGAAGGAACAGCAACAGCTGTGGACACTGTTGTAGGCTTCCCAGTGACATCTGACTGGTCAGTGTGAGAAAAACACCACTAGTTTAGACAGATTTTTATCTGATCCAGCAGAGCTCTTTGCATTTCTCAATACTTAAGAGATCAAATCGTCCATGACCTTGATAATGTGGAAGCAGGTCATAAAATGACAAAGCTGAAAACAAACAAACAATATATGGGTGAATAAATCCACCTAGTTATAAATCTACTAGAGCTATTATGTTTACACTTTTTCTAATCTGGAATACCAGATTTCTGTGCCAGTTCCAAGGTTAGCTGGCTCCCGCTGTGATCTAGTTACTTACCTCTCAAATAACATGAAAATAAATTTCACTTCCATTCTCATTTATTTATAAGTTGTATAGTCTTAAAGTTTCAGCAGCCTGATGGCTCAGCCTAGCATTATCTTTTCAGAGCTTCCAAAATAAGCAGGGTCAATGATGGTTAATGTTTGGGTAGGAGACCACAAAGGCAATGCAGGGTTGTTATTCAGGGGAAGGCAATGACAAACTGCCATAGCTCATCTCTTGCCTTGAAAACCCTATGAGTTAGTTGTGACTTGATGGTACACATTATTATTGTTGTTTTATTAAACAGTTATTTTCAAGCATGCCACTTTTGTTAGTTGTCAAACAGTATGAAAGTAAAATGGCTTGGGAAGTAAAGAATGCTAATAGTTTGGAATAAAACTAAACTTGAAGATTGTGTTTATGTAAATAGGTCAAGTGTAATATGGAGGAGGGGAGAATGATGTTGTAAGCCCTTTGGTTCCCCATTGAGGAGAAAGTGGGGTATAAATATCTAAATAAATGAAAACATCCTAGTCCAAATTTCACTTACAGTAAATTCATGAAGAGTATTTGAGATTGCTCCAACATTTCAGAATTTAGAGATTAAGAAGTAGCATAATTATGGTTTCACTTGTGTTTTAATGTATCAGCTTTGCAAGGCAATTGGTAATTGTGTGTGCAGTGACAAGTCAATGGCAAAACTGTGATTACATAGTTTGGGTGGTGGTTCACCTAGAAACATTCTTTTAATTTCACAATAGTGATAGAATGGTATCAAAATTCCCCAGTTCTGATTCTTACATAGGGAAAATGTTAGATTTACTTTGAACATACATTCTACCATATTAGAAGTCTTTAGGTACATCAAATGAGTGTCAACATGATTAATCTACTTGGTGAATTCATGGGGAACTGGGATTTGAATCTTTGTAAAAGACCAGGGATGTACATACCATGGTAGAGGGTGAAGCACTTTTAACTTTCCAAAACTTAATTTTGAGACAGAGTTTATATTTCAGAATTGGCTGATTTGCTGTTGATTTGCTCAGCCCTTGAGCATAGTAATCACTGTATAAACATAACCAGTTCCCACACAACTTAGAAACACAAGGAGTCAGAGGGTGCAGTTTCCTATGAGTTTGAATCCTCTCTTTTAAGTTGTTAAACCATAAGGGCATATGATGATGATGATGATGATGATGATGATGAGCCTATCTCCAATAACTGCAGTGATTTGAAATGAAAAATGTAGATAAATTAAGAATATAGTGATTGTGTTTCCTGTTGATGGGTAAAAAATGCCTTTTTGAGAAATGTAGAAATGCTTTCAAACCCCTGTAAAGAATAGTTTGTAATCCATAATTTCTCTAAAGTCTGTCAAGAGGTTCTTTTCAGAGCTAGGGCTAAAAAGCTGGTGAATCACTTTACTTCAGGGCACAGCTAGAGCTATTGGAGTTCCTTAACAGTCTGCATTTCCATACTTCAATGATATTGATTTCTTTCAAGGATAAGCTTAGTACTGAATGACAATTTGATGAACCAGAAGGTACAGAAGTTCTTTCTGTTCATTCGCTCCTAGTACAATTGCATTAACAGCCTTTAAGAAGAGTCTTTCCTTACTTCCCAATTCATTTACAGAAAGAGGGAATTACCAGGCAGCAAGGCCTACAGGACCTATCTATATATGTTAATTAAATTAATATCTGAAAATATAAGAAAACCTTCACTGTTGATCACAATAGTCCAATCTGCACTGGTCTTTCTCACCATTGTGCCAACAATCTCACATCATCTCATAAATTTCTCATCTCACGCCACATCCATTCTTCAATTGTTTCATCTCAGCATAGGCTGTCTGCATCATTTTATTACCATTTAGTGGTGACTCTGAGGTCACTATGGTGTCTCACCGCCTTATCCAGATTTGGTTTTGAGGTGGTACAATTCCTCTTCCCCACCCTTGAGCCACTGTGAACAAAAAGCAGACAACTGGAGCTGAATTCTCTCCCCCCCCCCATCTTTTCTAAAGAGATACACAAATTGTCACAAAGGAAACAAGTTAGCTGAAAATCCAGTCATCTGCATTTAAAAGAAGCCAGGGAACATTTTTCTGAAATCATATGGGGGGGGGGGGTGGAAGCCCACCCACCCCTGAACCATTTATTATTTCCTGGGGCAGTCCCCAGCACACCCTGCCTGGCAACTGCTGGGTGTTTTGTGTTTTTTACCCAGCTCCTTCTGGCTTTCCTGCCCCCCCTCCGCCAGGTCACCCCCCCCCCCTTTACTTTCTGCAGGGAGGTTGCGGGTACCATTTCCTCCTCACTGCACAGTGCAGTGCCCTGCTGGCACCCCCGGAAAGCAGCTCATCTCCCCTCTCTTGTGCGCTCTCTCTAAACTATTTAAGTCCTGATGCAGATGGAGGAGAGCTTTATACTGAGCCAAATGGGAAGCTGGTGCCATAGCAGCATGGAACAGCTTTACATAGCAAATGCAGATTGGGCCAATGTAGCTGCTGACAGTGACCAGTACCAGACTGAACAATTTGATGAATCAGAAGGTACAGAAGTTCTTTCTGTTCATTCGCTCCTAGTACAATTGCATTAACAGCCTTTAAGAAGAGTCTTTCCTTACTTCCCAATTCATTTACAGAAAGAGGGAATTACCAGGCAGCAAACAAATGTGCAGACAAAAGCACATTTCCCTTGTCCCTTCTCCTTGCTCTTCACCATTATGATATACACAGCTTCATATTTTCAGATCTGCTCCCCACCTCTTGGAATTAGCACTGGAATACTATCATCCATGTTTGGCCACCTTGCCACTGCACCATCTTTTCACTTCAGTGAATTTGAATTAGATTTTATTTGGATTGGTAATTAATTTTAGTTGCCTTATGGGACAGAGCTTCATGTTATCAATGAGAAAAAGTGCACATTTCATACAGGATAAATGTAGCGCAGGATTTGTGTTCTCTGAACCATCCATTTCTTTATCTCCACTTTGGATATATGTGCTCAGTATAAATACAATTGAAATAAGACAAATTAGCAATGGAATATTCAATGCACAGCAGGACTGAAAGGTTTGACTGGTCTCTGGCCTTTCTATTTCTTTTTATCCTTATTTCAGTGTGTATGGATATATGGCCTACACCAGACAGAGTTCACAACCTCCTCCAAGCTTTATTCACAAACAATCTATTCTAGGTAGAACTCTTTCACTGTGGTCATGTCAGAACTGACACCTGCTGTCACAGCATCAGAGCAAATGTTCTTTTCTGGGATTTGAAATATACTGTATTTTTGTCAAATAATGATGACTGATCACTAAGAAGGGGGGAAGACATCTATTTTTTGGTAATATTTCATTATCCCTTCCGTGTTATAATACAGAAAACACAGATGAAAGAATTTCTGAGCCTTCTTGAAATAGAAAAGAAAGAGGACTAGTACAAATAAGTTTACTTTCCTATAAATCTGTGAATGATTTTCCTACTCTTCAAGGAGGTCTGTATGGTAGTATTCTCAGATATTTGCAGCAAAGCTGAAGTTGGCATTTTTTTTCCCAGTGGCATATTAAATGCACTTGTAAAGAAAGAGAAAACAACTACAAGGATGGGATGTTTTCCTTTCTGTTGGTTCAGTGTAAAGGGTTTTCAAATGCTTTTAAGTAAGACACACTAGTGCAGACATGTCAAACATACAGCCTGGAGGTCAGAAACAGCCTGTCCAGGATTCTTATCCAGCCCATGAGCAACTAGGGGGAAACCAGTCTGAATGTGGACCAGAAGGGTTTATATTAGGGTATTATACCCCCTGCTGAGGTCCCCCCTTCCCCATATGTGGGCCATCCCCAGAGTCTTACCCTAGATCTCCAGGGATTGTCCAACCTAGAGTTGATAACAATAAGGGGTGAGGAGGGCTGGTTTGGCTCTGAGCTCTGTACAGCTAGTCCCTTTGGGGCCAGCCTGCTGCCCTTGGCTGAGGTGTTGGGCCGGATCACACTGCCTGCCGCTGCTGCCTTCTCCTCCTGTGACCAGGGTGCATTGGGCTCCTGCCTCTGCTACCTGGGCTGCTGGAAAAATGGCTGGCTGTTCATGTGTGGCAGGCAGAATCTCCCCAAGCCCCACCACTCCAAACCAAGCTGAGTGACTTCCCCCTTGCAGCTCAGAGAAGGCATCCCCAGAGCAACTAGCTGGGCCAGGCAGGCTGTGCACAGCAGCCTGAACAAGAGAGAGAAGCCCAGTATTCATGTAAGGGGCCAATACGTGCAAAAGACCGAGGGTCAGAGGAGACCCACCAAGTCAGGTGAGCCGGAACCTGCTAACCCACTGACCCAAATGTGTATGGCCCAAATGTGTATGACCCAAATGTGTATGGCCCTCTCCTGCATCCCTCCCTTGGCAGCACAAGGAGGATTAAATAAAAGGTGAAGCTGAAACACACACATGCTGCCTGAGCACCCTACATGCATGTGGAATTGAGAGAGGAGGGTGAGGTGAAGGCTGGGGCAGGAGCAGGCATTCAGAAGTCGGGGCATTCTAGTGGGGAACTCGCAAATTGGGGTTTCTTGCTCTACCCCTTTAACACCCCTCTGCTTCTTTCCCTCCCCTTTCCCACCTCTCCTCTCCCTTTCCTCTCCCTTTCCCGCCCTGGCATGAGCGGGGTTTTTTGTCCCCCCATTGTTGTGTTACACCATGACATAACACTGATCCATCGTTGACCAGCATTTAAATGTCTTTTTAAATGTACTTTGAATGTTCTGGGCTCTGCTGGGAATGATTGGATGATTAAAGAGACATGTTAGGGGAGAAGGAGAGGTGGCTGAAGCATCCAATTTCGAGCTAAACACACACACGCACACACTGTTTAAAGGGGGGGGAGTCTAATTTTGTATTTCTCCCCCCCACCCTTCCAGGGATGGAAAGAAGCCACAAAGATGGAAAGCTGTCTCTGTGCTAACCCGAAGATGGGGGTGGGAGAATTGGTGGTGGGTGTTGGCGGCAGATGCCCAGGAGGGAGGGGGGAAGGCACGATTTGGCATTGCTTTGCTGCCTTTCCTTGCCTGTCTGCCTGCCTGCCTGGAGAGGATTTTTTTTTTCAAGCCCAAGATCTCTGAACTCGGAAAACAAACAATCCATTGGGCGATGCGTCTTTTCTCCCAGTCTCTCAGCCATGGGTTGTGGGCTGAATACCTCCGGTGGCGATGGTCTCTGCTCCGCCTCCTCTCCAAACCATTGTGTTACAATGCAAAGCACAGTTGTTTCCTGTTTCCCGAAATGGGTGGTTTTGTTGTAAATCAACCACACCCCTGCAAAAAAAAAAGGGGGAAGAGAGGGAAGGGGCAAGGCAACAAATGCAAAACTCCCTCAACAGAATCAGGTCAATTAGACCTAAAGGAAATGGAAAGCAAACCATTGGTGCAGAATCAGCCTAAGAAGTATTTGAAGTCCCAATATAAAATAAAACATTATATGTTTGCATGAATATGTCAAACAATAAAGATGAATTAAACTATTATCTAGCCTTCAGACCTTGCAAGATGGATAAAGAACATGTAATTCAGAGCATAAAATGGTACCTCTGTAGACCAGTCTTTGATTTCTACCTAGAATGGAATTAGATGACTTTCTTAAAAGGTATTCATATGGTGTTGATCTCATCACAGGGTAGGGTTTTTTTTTTTAGTAATGGTCCTTGTGTTTAAGTGACTGATAGTATATCACAGTAGAAACCATTATGTAATGAAAGTCTCAATTCACCTGTACCATATGAACTTCTGATAGCATATCTTATGTTTCATGCACAGGGCCAGAGAGACAGGCACAGATCAGGTGTCTCAATGCATGGATGAGATGATGGTGTATGGGGGAGGGGTTCAAGTTTGTTAGGCACTGGGATGCTTTTTGGATCAAGAGGGAGCTGTACAAGAGAGATGGTCTCCACTTATCCTGAGAAGGAACCAGGCTACTGGCGCTAAAAACCAAAAAGGTGGCAGAGCAGTTTTTAAACTGAATATTGGTGGAAAGCTGACAGGAGATGAAAAGTCTCTAGTTCGTGATGGTTCGTCTCAAAGAAATGAAGGGGTAGCTGTTACTTACTTTCCTACAAGGAAATGGAGTAGAATTGTCTACTGAGACTGTGGCTAATGATAGGGACTGCCTGGCAAGGTCTCGAGGCAGCAAGAGGAAGGTTGTGGGCTTAACATGTATGGGAAACTATAGATGTTTATATACTAATGCTAGAAGTGTCCAAGGTAAAATCAGGGAGTTGGAATGCTTGGTGTTGGGGGAAAATAAAGACATTGTGGGTATTTCAGAAACTTGGTGGAATGAGGAAGATCAGTGGGAAATGGTGATTCCAGGTTATAAATTATATCAGAAGGATGGGGGCGGGGGGGAGTTGGAGATGGGATGGCTCTGTATGTCAGAGAGGGTATACAGTCCACTAAGATCAAGAGGGTAAGAGAATTGGATTCACTTCTGGAAATGCTGTGGGTTGAATTAGTGGGCCCAAAAGGAAGCTTAACATTGGGAGTTTGTTATCACCCACAAGATCAGAAGATAGAGGTGGATTATAAAGTGATGAATGAATTAAAGATAGTGGCTAGATAAAATAACTGTGTTGTAACACGTGACTTTAACTACCCACACATTGATTGGGTCAATATGTGTTCAAGTTGGGAAAAAGAGATTGAGTTTCTAGACACTCTCAATGACTGTGCTATTTATTTATTTATTTATTTATTTATTTAATTTCATTTATAGGCCGCTCTCCCCGTGCAGCAGGCTATGGAGAGATGGTCACAGTACCTAGAAGAAGAAGAGAAGAGATTGAATTTGTATCCCACCCTTCACTCACTTGGAGTCTCAGAGTGGCTTACAAATTCCTTTCCCTTCCCCTCCCCACAACAGACACCCTGTGAGGTAGGTGGGGCTGAGAGAGCTCTGAGACAACTGTCCTTGAGAGAACAGCTGGCACAGAGCTATGGCTTGCCCAAGGTCATCCAGCAGGTGCAAGTGGAGGAATGGGGAATCAAACCCAGTTCTCCCAGATTAGAGTCCACGCACTTAACCACTACACCAAACCTACCAGGGGAGAGGTGATCCTGGATTTGGTCCTAAGTAATGCCCAAGACCTGGTGAGAGATGTAAAAATGATTGCATCACTTGGGAACACTGACCATAATGTTATCGAGTTCAACATTTGTATAAATAGGGAGTTGCCCAAAAAGACTGACACAATCACTTTTAACTTTAAAAGGGGTAACTTCTCTGATATGAGGGGACATGTGAGGAGAAAACTGAAAGGAAAAGAAGAAAGGGTCAAAACCATTGGGGAAGCTTGGAGATTATTTAAAATTACAATCCTAGAAGCTCAGAAAAAATATATATCGCAGGTTAGGAAAGGCACAAATAGGTATAGAAAAAAGCCTGCATGGTTAACAAACAAAGTAATGGAAGCTGTAAAAGGTAAGGAGGATTCCTTTAAGCAGTGGAAAGCTAGTCTCAGTGAGGCTGAAAAAAGGGAAAACAGGCTGTGGCAAATAAATTGTAAATCTGTGATCAGGCAGGCAAAAGGGGAATATGAGGAGCATATCACAAAAAAACATAAAGATCAACAATAAAACTTTCTTCAAATACATTAGAAGTAGGAAACCAGCCAGGAAGGCAGTGGGGCCCTTGGATGACCAAGGGGTAAAAAGTGTACTGAAGGATGAAATGGCTGAGAAGCTGAATGCTTTTTTCCCCCTGTGTCTTCACTGTGGAAGATGAGAAGTGCTTGCTCACTCCAGAACCACTGATTTCGGGAGGGGTGTTGAAAGACCTGAGTCAGATTGAGGTGACAAGAGAGGAGGTCCTACGACTGATAGACAACTTAAAAACAAAAAAAAATCACCAGGCCTGGATGGCATACATTCCGAGAGTTCTGAAAGAACTCAAATGTGAACTTGTGGATTTCCTGACAAAAATATGTAATCTTTCCTTAGAATCTGCCTCCATTCCTGAGGACTGGAAGGTAGCGAATGTCACTCCTATCTTTAAAAAGGGTTCCAGAGAAGATCTGGGAAATTACAGGCCAGTCAGTCTGACGTCAATACCAGGTACGCTGGTGGAAATTGTTATTAAGGAAAAAATTAGTAGGCACATTGATGAACAAAATCTATTGAGGCAGACTCAGCATGGGTTCTGTAAGGGAAGATCTTGTCTCACTAACCTGTTAGTGTTCTTTGAAGAAGTAAACAAACATGTGGACAAGGGGGACCCAATAGATGTTGTTTACCTTGACTTCCAGAAAGCTTTTGATAAAGTTCCTCATCAAAGGTTCCTAAGTAAGCTCAATAGTCATGGGATAAAAGGACAAGTCCTTTTGTGGATCAAAGACTGGCTAATTAAAAGGAAACAGAGAATGAGTATAAATGGGAAATTTTCTCAGTGGAGGGAGGTAAGCAGTGGAGTACCGCAGGGATCAGTACTTGGTCCGATGCTTTTTAACTTGTTTATTAATGATTTGGAGTTGGGAGTAAGCAGTGAAGTGGCTAAATTTGCAGATGACATGAAGTTGTTCAGGGTGGTGAGAACCAGGGAGGATTGTGAGGCACTCCAAAGGGATCTGTTGAGGATGGGTGAGTGAGCGTCAATGTGGCAAATGGGGTTCAATGTGGCCAAGTGCAAAGTGATGCACATTGGGGCCAAAAATCCTAACTATAAATACACGTTGATGGGATCCGAACTGGCAGTGACTGACCAAGAGAGAGATCTTCGAGTCATAGTAGATAACTCAATGAAAATGTCAAGACAGTGTGCGACTGCAATGAAAAAGGCCAACACTATGCTGAGGGTTATTAGTAAGGGAACTGAATACAAATCAGCGAGTATCATAATGCCCTTGTGTAAATCGATGGTGTGACCTCATTTGGAATACTGTGTACAGTTCTGGTCACCACACCTCCAAAAATATATTATAGCTTTGGAAAAAGTGCAGAAAAGGGCACCTAGAATGATAAAAGGGTTGGAACACTTTCCCTATGAAGAAAGGTTGACGCGCTTGGAGCTCTTTAGCTTGGAGAAACGACAGCTGAGGGGTGACATGATCAAGGTTTATAAGATTATGCATGGGATAGAGCAGGTAGAGAAATAAGTGCTTTTCTCCCTTTTTCACAATACAAGAACTTGTGGGCACTCCATGAAATTGCTGAGCAGTCAGGTTACAACGGATAAAAGGAAGTACTTCTTCACCCAAAGAGTGATTAATACATGGAATTCACTGCCACAGGAGGTGGTGGTGGCTACAAGCATCAACAGCTTTAAGAGGCAATTAGATAAACATATGGAACAGAGGTCCATCAGTGGCTATTAGCCACAAGGTATAGATAGGAACTCTCGGTCTGGGGCAAGTAATGCACTGTATTCTTGGTGCTTGGGGGGGAACAGTGGGAGGGCTTCTAGTGTCCTGGCCCCACTGCTGGACCTTTTGAGGGCACCTGGTGTTTTTGGCCACTGTGTGACAGAGTGTTGGAGTGGATGGGCCTCTGGCCTGATCCAACATTGACTTCTCTTATGCTCTTATGTTCCTACAACCTTATTCCATAGTTTAGGAAGATTTGTCTTTCCCCCTCTCTCCAAGCAACTCAAGTGTAATCCTTTCACCTTAGTTATATAAGACCATGATATACTTGATAGAAGTCTAATAAACAGCTTCTCGTGAGATAACAGCTTCATTTTACTTCTCTATATGAAACACAAAGCAATGATTTCCTTTACGAAATTCCAGTGTGATAGCACCTTAGAGATCAACAAGATTTTATGGGGCATGAGATTTCAAGAGTCAAAGCTCCCATTGTCAGAGCATCTGACAAATGAGCTTTGACTCTCAAAAGCTAATACCCCATAAAAACTTGTTGATCAATAAGGTGCTACTAGACTGGAATCTAACTGTCCTATTGCAGACCAACACAGCTATGCTCTGAAACTTTCTTTACTTAAGTTTTTCAAGTTGCATTATATGTCAGTCATTGGTCTTGAATAGTGTTGCAGCAATTTTTCATACCTCAATTATTTATAAAATGAGTTAAATCAATTTTGTACAAGCTTATTTGTGAATTCTCCCTTATACTTACTTTATAATTTTCGGTACTACTTAGTAGAGGATTATTTAGGTTAGTAGATCTTCTATGAAAAGGAAAATATTTGGATTGCTATTCAAATCTCTCCAAAAATATTTGCATGAGACTGTAGAAAGATCATGCATTAATATCCCTCTCCCCCCAAAAAATCTCTGATAAGTACAGTATTGATTTGACTTGTCAGGTGACATTTGCTTAAATTTGCATTAAAAAGTCTTGCTATATTCTTCAAATCCTTATGTCAAGTTTTTCTTCGTCTTTCTGACTCCTTGTTGCATTGACGGCTGGATCTAGATTTTTCTGCTTTACTTATTTCTAACAGTATCGCACAGCTGTTGGACTAGATGACCTTGGACATCCCTTCCAACTCTATGATACTTTTCTTGCAGCTTTCATCCCTCTTTCCTTCAGTTCCTGCTTCCTCCATACTTTACTCCCCTCAAGTTCTCTCTCCGTTGTCTACTAAGCTCTACTGCTTCCCATAGCTCCCTTTAGAGATCAATGTGTCATCTCTGTAAGAGTTCTGAAGCTGCACAAACTAGTCAGGTTGGTGATAGTTGATCTCAGAAGACTGTTCTCTCAGAGAGCTTATAAAGTCACACACCACAATGTTAGGGTTGCCAACCTCCAGGTGGGATCTTCTATTACAACTGATATTCAAACAATACAGATGAGTTCCCCTGGATGAAATGGCTGTTTTGGAGGGTGGACTCTATGACAAGGTACCATGAGGCCCTTCCCCACCCCCAACTGTGCCCTCCCCAGCCCCCTCCCCCCAAATCTCTAAGTATTTCCCAACCCTGAGCTGGCAACCCTACACAATGTTGACTTTATAACACATCCATTTCTTGCTTGTGATCCTTGGCATTATCACCACCAAGTAGGTAAGTGTTAACTCCAGAGAATTATTGTGTGTACCATTCCTGGTCCTGTCCCAGGACAAATCAGGTAGCTCATCTTTTTCTTAGACATGTCACATTATCCTACAGGTGAATAATGTTAACTTGGGGGTGACAGTTCAGAAGTGCAAACTGGTATCTTGTGTGGGCTGCATAGAGTTGGATTCAGGATGAAGGGAATATAACTTTGCAATGTCCTTGCTGAGCATAGACAGTCTGGGCTGGAGATAGCCATCAGCAATTTTTTTCATCTGGGCACTCAGAATCTTTTTGATTAGTGTTGAGCCAAAAGGGAATGCAATATGGATGTGTATTTTCATTAGAGTATTTTCATTATGTTAAACAATGTATTTTCATTAGAGTATTTTCATTATGTTAAACAATGTAAACATTCAAATGAACAAAATTAACGGAAACTGAATATGAACAAAACTTTTGTGCATTACACTAGTATCTGACATTACAAAGTTCTAGGTCAATTGGTGATTAACCCCTTGGTTCAGATAGGTGACTATAAAAGTTAATTCAGATTATTAATTGTTCTGTAAAGATTCATGCTCATGACCCATTGACCCTATGGTAGTCAATCCAAATTTAATAGTTCACAAATACTGACTATCACCCATGTTCTTGCATTGTGCAGAGGGTTGGACTAGATGACCCTGGAGGTCTTCCAACTCTATGATTATATGTTATCAGGAACTAATATAGCAGTGTGACAGCATATCATCATAAGTGCATGAAAATCTGTAATTCTGGTGATATGAAAAAAGCTAACCAGGTTTACCTCAGCAGTAGGGAAGTGTAATCCCCCCCCCATTTCATTTTGTTAAACATTTTTATTTGTTTCTTTTTCATTATTGCATGCATTCATGATTCATTTTCATTTCCAATTGGTGTAATGAGAAACACATTTCAATGGGGAAAAGGCACAGGCTGCAATTCCTTTGTTTCCCATCTAATTTGTTTGACATTTTCGGGGACTGTATCTCTTACTGAAGAGACCTTCCTGCCAAAACTGAGGCATATAAGAGAACAGTTTTATAGCCAGTTAAAATTGTCAGTGGCAGAGCTGACAAAGACAGATGTTTGGCAACTGCCAAAAGCAGGCATAGTTACAGAGTAAGCACAGAGAGGCATTTTGTATCCCAAGAAAATCCAGCTTGCTATTAAATACAAATGTGATTTTACATTTCTGACTGTAGAAATTTCTAGGTACCATTGCTCTTTATAAATCTGAAAAGGTGAATAGTGTAAAAGAGAAGCATATGTGGGGAGAGAAATGGCACTGGAAAAGGGGCTTGCCCTGTGGCCACCTTGACTTTTCCCAGTAGTTAGTCTGCCCTTATGTAGGATAAAATAAGAGAACACAATGGCACCA
The DNA here is from genome assembly GCA_029233225.1 of Lepidodactylus listeri. NCBI lineage: Eukaryota > Metazoa > Chordata > Lepidosauria > Squamata > Gekkonidae > Lepidodactylus > Lepidodactylus listeri. Next base: position 48,724,094 of record JARCFY010000005.1, on the reverse strand, counting down.
TTGGGAGGTTAGTAAGGCTGCAAGATGTGCTTTAGCTCCCCTCTCTTCAACCTATATCTCAATGACAGAGTGACAAGACTGGCAGGACCAGAGTTTATTCCACCTTCACCTGGCCAACAGAAAATATCTATTCTTCTGTATGCTGACAATATGGTTCTATGGTCTCTCACACAAGTTGGCCTAATGAGGATGCTGCACAGGCTTAGCAACTTCTGCACATAAGAATCTTTGTATATCAGTCATTTTAAGACAAAGATGATGGCTTTTGGAAAGATGCCCCATAAGTCTAACATCCCAATAGAAAAGTGCTGCAATTTTAAATACCTTGGGGTACCATTTTCTGAAAATCTCTCCTGGAAGGCTCATCTGGCAATAACAAAGACCCCAGTTGCAAGATTGACTGGGGTATTCCTTAAGTTCTATCACTCAAAACTGTGGCTTCTTGATGGAACTTGCCTTGAAATTGTTCCAGAATAAAGTTATTACACAACTCCTGTATGAGGTCAATGATTTGGGGTCAGGAAGACAACACAATATCTAGCCTGGAGATAACACAAAACTACTACTCCTTGAAAATTGGTTATTGTGCAGTGCTAGGTCTATAAACAATAAGACCATGATCCTTCATGACTTTGTGTCAGAACAGGATACAGACCTGGCATGTGTGACTAATGCCTGGGTGCGAGATGGGGAGACTGTAGCTCTCTCCCAGTTAGCTCCTCCCGGGTACTCGGTCCTGCACCAATCCTGGACTAAGGGGCGGGGGAGAGTGGCTCTGTTCATTCAGAGCGCTTCCACCATCGAAGCTCACGTACATAGAGTGTGCTGGCTTTGTTTGGGAAGCTGGGGAGAGTTTGGCTATTTGGCTGGTATACCATCCACCAATTCATCGGCAAGTAGTCTGCCATCCCTGCTGGAGGCCGTATCAGGCTAGGCACTGGAGCACCCTCAACTGTTAGTCTTGGGTGACATCAGTGTCCATGCCGATGATGTGACCTCCACACAGGCAATGGACCTGGTGTCATTCATGGTGGCCCTAGGATTCTCCCAAAGTGTTTCGGCCCCTACTCACCAAGCAGGGTACACACTCAATCTGATCTTCGCGGTGGGGGTTACGGTGGACCAGATTAAGACTGCGGCCATACCATGGTCGGACCACCATGTTCTGAAGGCCCACGTGAACTTGCCACTCTGACCCTGTTTGGGCGGCAAGCATATTTTAGCTCGCTCGCAGAGCCAAATGGACCCTATGTGGTTCCCTGGCAGCCCATTACATGAATTTGTCGAGGACTGGCAAATCCAACTCTCGGCAGCCATTGACGAGATCACTCCCCGGCATCCTCTGCGCCCCTGCTCAAAACTCGCTCCATAGTATATGCAGGAGTTGAGGTTAATGAAGCGGGAGCTTAGATGGCTAGAGAGACAGTGGTGTCATGCTCGGGGCAAGGTGGCAAGAACATCCTATAGGACGTGTATGAGATCCTATGAGATGCCAGTCAAGGTTGCAAAAAAAGAATTCTACGCAGCCATGATTGCATCTGCGAACTCTTGCCCAACCCAATTATTTAGAACAATTTGGTCTCTTACTACTCTGCCACAGGGCAGGCCAAATGATAAGGAATTGGAAATTAACTGTGAGGCTTTTGCGAGCTATTTCACAGATGAAGTCTTGTTGCTCCTGCCACAGTTGAGTCAGTAACAGAACTTGAGGCCCCATGCACATCTTCTGGTCAAGTTCTGGATTATTTTGGGCCACTCAGCCTAGAGCAGATTGACAAATTGCTCTCATCGGTTCACCCAAACACCTGTAGTCTCAATCCGTGCCCATCATGGCTAATTAAAGCTGACCATGATGGGTTACAAGGGGCACTAAGGGACTGTTCCCTAGTGCCCTAAAGGAGACAGTAGTCCACCCCTTCTAAAGAAGGCATTATCGGATCCAGTTGTATCAGCCAACTAATTCTTATTAAAACTTATTTAGGTAAATTAATCAAGACGGTGGTGGTGAATCGGCTGCAGGGCTTTTTGGATGATGCCTCCATATTAGGTCCCTTGTAGTCCAGCTTCTGATCAGGCCACGGACAGAGAGAGTCCTGGTCACCCTCACAGATAATCTCCAGAGGTATCTGGATTGAGGTGATATGGCGGTGTTGATGCTGTTGGACCTGTCAGCGGCATTCGACACGGTTGACTATCAACTACTGATCCACCACCTTGCCAACACTGGGATTCAGGGGCTTGCCTTGCTGTGGCTCTCCTCATTTCTTCAAGGTTGGGGACAGATGGTGACAGTTGGGGAACAGCTATCCAGAAGGCACCCACTAATTTGTGGAGTGCCCCAAGGAGCAGTGCTTTCCCCAGTGCTGTTTAACATCTATATGTGCCCCCTCACCCAGATTGCCCGGAGGTATGGGCTGGGTTGTCACCAATATGCTGATGACACCCAGCTCTATCTGTTGTTGGATGGCCAGTCAGACTCTAGTCCAGGAGATCTGGACCTGATGTTGAAAGCCATGGCTGGTTGGCATAGAATGAGTTGACTGAAATTGAATCAGATGAAGACGGAGGTCCTGTGCTTGAGATGGAGTGGTCTGAGGTTAGGGATCCCTCTCCCAACCTTCGATGGGGCATCGTTGATGCTGGCGCCGGAGGTTAGGAATTTGCTCCTGGATCCCTCCTTAACGATGGAGGCCCAGGTAGCAGCCACTGTGAAGTCAGCCTTTTACCATCTATGGCTGATTAGACAGTTGGTTCCCTACCTTGAATGCAAGGACCTAGCAACAGTGATCCATGCTTTGGTCACCATGAGACTGGATTACTGTAATACTCTCTATATGGGGCTGCCCTTGACCTAAATCTGGAAGCTGCAGCTGGTGCAGAATGCAGTGGCAAGGTTCTTGTTGTGTCTTCCCATGTGGGAATGCATCCAGCTTACCCTAAAAGCACTGCACTGGCTGCCTATAGCATACTGGATACGGTTCAAGGTGCTGGTTCTTACCTTTAAAGCCCTATATGGTCAGGGACCTACTTACCTAAGGGACCGTCTTTCCCCATATGTACCCCAGAGAGTTCTAAGATCAGGTTCCCAAAACTGCCTGGCTCTTCCGGGCCCTAAAGAGGCCAGGTTGGCCATGACGAGGGCCAGGGCCTTTTCCTCCCTCTTGCGGTTTTCTCCATTTGCAATGTGTCGGGCCTGCCTGCCAGTAGATAGTACTCCCATGTGCCCATAACCGAAGGGGAAAATATAATGTGATTCCTCTCTCTCTCTCTTACCCTAATGCCTGCCTTCAGGAAAGGGTGAAGGGATAAAGCCTAATTAATGTCTCTACTTTTCTCTTGCCTAGGGTTTCCAGGTGAGGCCAACAAGTGTGCATGGGACTTACCAGGAGGCTCTGGGAGAGGGAATTCTGGGTGAGCTGCCATCACATTTAAAGGAACCATGTTCCTTTAAAATTCTTTTTAAAGAATTTTAAAATTGAGAATAATGGAGGATGGAGGCACCTTCTTTGGGGGCTCATAGAATTGGACCTCCGGGTCCAAACTTTTTTGAACCTTGGGGGTTTTTTTAGGAGAAGTACCAGCAGCTATGCTGAAAATTTGGTGCCTTTACCTAAAAAACAGCCACCCCCCAGAGCCCCAGATACCCATGGATTGATTCTCCATTATACCCTATGGGGACCAGTCTCCATAGGGTATAATGGAGCACCCAGTGGCTATTCCCGCCCTGGTTTCTGATCATCCTGAAGCAGGGGACGGGGCTACAGACTGGGGGATACTCCACACCCAACTGGGGATTGCCCAGTTGGGCAAACAAACTATTAAAAAAAACCCAGGAGCCTGTCCTTTCATTCCTTTACCAAAAGCCAAGTTGATATATATACTGTTCTAGGGGTGGCTCAGAGTTTAGGACAGTTCGAGACCCTAGTGCTGTGTGACAGACTTAGCTCCCATCTCTGGACCCAGCTCCTGTCAGCCGAGCAGTTCAAAAGTAAGAAATTGCAAGTAGATAAATAGGTACTGCTTCAGTGGGAAGGTAACAGTGTTCCGTGCACCTCAGCGTTTAGTCATGCGGGCCACATGCCAGCCGACATACCTGAGGGACCACCTTTCCCCTCATATGCCCCAAAGAGCACTGAGGTTGGGGTCTGAGAACCGAATGACCCTCCTGGGCCCTAAGGTGGCCAGGCTCGCCATCACCAGGACCAGGGCATTCTCAGTGGTGGCTCCATACTGGCGGAACAAGCTCCTGGAAGAGATTAGGGCCCTGCAGGACCTTTACAGTTCTGCAGGGCCTGCAAGACAGAGCTCTTCCACCAGGCTTTTAACTAGGAGCCGCCCTACCACTACCACCAATAAGCCTGGCCCTCAATTTCAACAGCAGAGCTATTCCATTACATGACTCAGGAAGACCACTGAGCTGGTAAACTGTCGGGTAGCATTTTTCAGTATAGCAGCTCAATTAATTTAACGCCATCTTAAGGAATTATCACCAGCACTAGAACCTTATGATTTTATGATTGTTTGATTTTAGTGTATTTGATTGTTGACTGATTTTATGTGTTTTAATGGTATTTATACCAACTATGTGAGCTGCCCTGAGCCTGCTCATGGGGAGGGCAGGGTACAAATTGAATTAATAAAATAAAAATAAAATAAATAAATGGCCATGGAAATGTCTTTGGACAGCACTGGCTCTTCAGCTTTGAAACAGAGATGAGCACCACCCCCTAGATTCGACTAGCTTTTGAGCAAGGGAAACCTTTACTTTTACCTTAAGGTAGAATAAAGTTTGAGGCCAGTGGCACCTTCAAGACCAACAAAGTTTTATTCTGGGTATAAGCTTCTGTGTGCATGCACACTTCATTAGATACCAGGTCAAGGGGGTGTATTCATTTATCTGACAAGTGAAGAGAAAATGGAGAAGTCCAGTCCAAAATTCTGTTAATTTCAGGGGTTTGGGGGAGGGGGATTCCATACAATTGAAACTTTCTTTTGACATGCATATCTGAACTTCTAATGGGATAAGACTACAAGTATTTTACTTGAGAACTCTCAACCTGAAAGCCACTCCTGCAGTAAGTACACGTGGCTTTCATGAGCATGAAGTACCATATGTAAAAAGAAACTCAACAAAAGAAGGTTATGGAGCCCTGACCTGGATAGCCCCGGCAAGCCCAATCTTGTCAGATCTCGGAAGCTAAGCAGGGTCAGCCCTGGCACATATTTGGAAGGGAGAACTCCAAAGAATGCCAGGGCCGGGAGGCAGAGGCAGGCTATCAAGCCACTTCTCTGAACATCCTGCATACCCCAGTAGGAGTCTCAAGAGGTTGCTATGACTTCCAAGCACAGGCGCACGCACACACACACACACACACAAATGCAAAAATGCCAAAAAAAAGAGAGAAAAGGTTATGGAGTTTAATTCATTCAGGTTTAGCTTACTAATGAGGAATAATCAGCTTTCTTTTCTTTTTTGTTAACAATAGTTTTTTAACTTATTACACTAAATACTTGTCGTGTTTATTACTAAGCTCAATTTGGCTACCAAGGTAATTTCCCAACACATTTCTGTTGAAATTGATTTTGTAAGTTTATACCTTGACCTCCTTGGCTATGTGTTCACTTATTTTATAGAGGGTGTGAATTGTTTTAATTACATAATTGCTAGACTAATTGGGGCTAAGGCTCTTATTTTAATGGAAGGCTCCAGTGTAGCATGCATTTAGGGCTTACAGGCTATTGTAGTAAATAACTGAGCAGTGCTGCTGAATATGACAAGCCAATAAAAATAATTTGTGTCTCTTTCCTTTCATAGATCCTAACACTTCTCAGTACGTCCTTCCAAATTGCTCACTCCAGTTATACAAAAGGTCAACTCTATAAACTGAAATTAATGAATTCATTTACCAAATTCCAGTAATGTATGTGGAAACAAATTGGTGTATGAAATTGGAATTTCAGATTTTGTTGAAATGCATTATCTAAAAGACCATTAGTTCCTTGCAACCAAATTTGCAGAGATAGAGGACATACTGGAATCTGATTCATAAAAAGGTCAAATATGGTTGAGAAAACCTACAGGTCACATGCCATTTGTCAGCAGGAAAAAATAGTTTACACAGACATTCAAAACAATTCATGTAAGAAAGCAATCCATTTCAAGTTGAAAATGTACATTAAAAACAACTCCCCCAAATTCTAAACAAAACCAAATTAATATTCAGTTTTAATAATAATGGGATCTTGATTATTTTCCTTCATCACATTCTTATTCTTCAAGGGAAATGATACACATTTCCCATATTTCAGAGAGTCACATATAATTTCTTTCGTCTCATTGTGGATAACATGAAAAATATGTAATTCTTTTAAAGATTTGATTTGTCCTTGGCTTTCAAATCTCTGTAATTGACAGGCTTGGCAACAAGGAACACAATAAATGGGGGGGGGGAAATTAAGAATTAAATGAGAATTAAATTGTTGACAGGATAGTTTATGCTAATAAGAACTACTCCAAAAGATGTACTAAAACCAAGAGCTATTGATCACAACATGAGCCTAATGTATGAATGTTTTGGAAATTAAGCAGGTCTTTACTCTCTGACAGAACATAGCTAAATAAGATTAGCCCCTCTGGGAAGCTGTTCCTCAAGGTATGCAGTACTATCATTAAGGTCTTACCTTAATGATAATGGTTAAGTGCATGAACTCTAATCTGGGAGAACCAGGTTTGATTCCCCATTCCTCCACTTGCACCTGCTGGATGACCTTGGGCAAGCCATAGTTCTGGCACAGTTGTTCTAGAAAAAGAACAGTTTCTGTCAGAGCTCTCTCAGCCCCACCTACCTCACAGGGAGTCTCTTGTGGGGAGGGGAAGGGAAAGGCGATTGTAAGCTGCTCTGAGACTCCCTTGGGTAGTGAAGGGCGGGGTCTAAATCCAATCTCCTCTTCTCCTTCTTCTACTTTATAAATTGATGGAATGCACATTCCTCAACAAAGGCTCACAGAATGGGTTTCATCATTTGACCTGTGAATACAGGTCGAAATATACTGAGGGAAGCAGTTCTTAAGGTATACTAGCTCTGCCAGTATATGGCTTTAATGATGTCAGCTTCTCAAAGAGGGCAAAATTCAACTTGCATGTGGTGAAGAATGTCTAGTGATGTGTAAGGGGTAGTGATAATATCCATTCTTGGTTCTGCTTTGATTTTCTCTTACAAGCAGGATATGAGCAGAACCAGCAGATGATCAAGCATCCTTGTTTTTTTTTACTTTAGTCAAGAATTCATCTTCACAGTTCTAATTCAAACAACCCAGACATTGGTTCATTTGTTATACACTATAACGCAACCCTAGCATAGCAACTGGCAAATAGCAGTGGTAATGGTTAATGGAACTGTTTCAGCTAAATCATGAACTTCTGATTCCTGATACAGCTTTCTATTAGGAAATAAAGATTCTTAATCCTAATAAATGTATAAAAATAACCCACTAATTTAAGCTGCACTCTAAATTCAGCTTGAAAGCTAGGTACTTTTATTATTCTGTAATATCTACAAAGAGTAAGCATTATTAGATTTCTACCAACACTTTGTATATCTGATGGATATTTGCTACTTGCAAAGGTCCTAAAGCAGATTTCAAAGAAGTTAGAGGCTATATTTTGCCTTGTGTTATCTTCTGCTTTGTGTCCCCAACCAAGCAATTACTCTGAAATGATAGATTGTATTAATAAAGTTTTTAAAGTGTGTTCTGTGGCTGTTAGGCTATTCACCCTAGCATAGTGCTTTAAAATGTTTTTGATGCTTAAAAAAAGACAGTAAGCATTTGCATTTACTGGCAATTCATAAAATTCTTAGAAACTTTGTAGGGTTGCCCAGCCCCCAGATGGGAGTGGGGGATCCCTGAACTTCATGGGGTTCCACCTACCATCAGCCAGCTGGCTGGCAAGGGGAAGCCCTGCCCCCAACAGCCACCTCCCAGCATGATGTCCCCAATATGATGATGTCACACAGAAGTGACATTATCATGCTGGGGATGTTGCATGGGGGTGCTCTGATATTTTGGGCAAAATTTTGTGGGAACTATAGAGTTTTGTCCAAAATACCAGAGTGTTACCACACAACATCCCCAGCATGATAACTTCACTTCCATGTGAAGTTATCAAGTTGGGGACATTGCATGCAGAATGTTGCCGCCCACTCCCAAAAATCTCCCTCCCACCCTTCGCCAATAGGACCTGGCAACCCTAAATTTTGTACTTATTTTACTTCCTTTGAATCAAGAATGTGAATTGTACCTTTTGCCACCTGAAAATTAATCCAGGAGGTCAGACTTCAGGGCCACTATTCATATACAAACCATTCTGTGTGAATTGTCCAAATTTGACTGAAAGGACTTGAATTCTTTTAACGTAGTTAAGAGCTCATACTGGACAATCTATAGGTTTCCTTGGTACAATAAGAATTATTAGTGATTATTATACCTTGATGAGATTGCCACATTGTTTTAAAAAATGTGACTGAGCAAGCATTCACTTTCAGTAGAAAGCTTGCCAACATAAGTATCACTATACATAAGACTTTTATTTATTTAAGCTTATATCAAATAATAGGAAATACAACTTTAGCCCTCCAATTTCTGATATATTTTTGATCACCCGTACATTCAAAATTTCAGGCATAAAACCATGCACACTGTCTTTATTTTTTTAACACTATCCGCTCATATCACACTGAGCTTTAATCCTAAAAAAACCCTCTAATTTTCATCTGACTGCAAAGTACCCAAATCTTTTTTTAAAGCCTTAATAGCATTTTAGTGATTTTATTATAACATTGTAATCTACCCAAATCTCCTTGTAAAAGAAGGAGCAATTGACACAGCATACTAATAAGACATCAGGCCTGCTAAAAGAATAGTTTATTGTTATGCAAAAAGACGAAAGCAATCCAGAGGTATCATTGGAAGAGAAATGTTAGTTTTAGGTCATGTCTATAGTGCAGGACTTCCCAGTTGTTGATTGTTTGTGACCTTTATGTGCAGTTTTCAATAGTAATTTCTTGTCATAAACATTTTCCATTGTCTCCTTCCTCTAAGAAGTTTTGAAAAAGAATAAATAAACAAATATATAGCAATTTGTTGGCTCAAGATATATGGGTTCATAACATACCTTATAAGTACAAAAATTACTATTATGGGAATTAACCAATGGTTCACATGCTTGCACTGTTGTTTAATCCTGGTTGGAAGCATGTGGTGGAAGTGTGTGGCTCAGGAATAACAACAAATTATGGTTCTCTGCAAAACAGGACAAGATTAATTTCTGATCTGTGCATCTGAAGGAGCGAGATTTTCAAATCTCATTTGTATGCTGACTGACTATGGTTCTAATGGTAATTAGTTGATACAGGTTCAATACAAATATGTATATTGGCAGGGCTGGCTTTCTCACTAGGCCAACTAGGTGCCGCCTAGAGCCGCTTATGTTGGTCAGGCGGGATATAAATCCAAATAAATAAATAAATAGGTGCCTGCCTAGGGGTGCAGCTGGCAAACGGGGCAGTGGAGTGAGATAGAGAGACTCCAACAAGTCCACCCCTGCTTCCCTACATGCAGCTCAGGTGTCCAGGCAGGCACAGCAGCGCCCCCAGAATGGAAAGTTGCCTGCAGAGCACGGCTGGGCACAGACTTCTCCCCCCAAAACCCCCCCTTCTGCTCGCAGCTGGCTGGCTGGGGTCCTGCCTGAAAATGTCTTTCTGTTTGCCCAACAGACCTTATTTTTTTTCTTGCAAATTATCCATGTGTTAAATGCAATGTGTGTGGCTCCATTCTAATATCATGTGATACCATGGTTTAATGCAGCTAAGCAGGGTTATTTTGGGGCAGGAACGCACAGGCATGGAGTTCCGGCTGGCTTCCGAGTTGGCTGCACCTACAGTCTCCCACGCTTTCAGGTTCCCCAGGCACCTTGCAAGCTGCGGGGTGCCTGGGGAAGCCAAGCCAATTCAGGGAGGGAAGGCAGTTTAAACTGCTTCCCCTCCTTGGGTTCCCCACGTGCCCTGCAGCTGTGGGGTGCCTGGGGAAGCTGATCCAGAAACTGCCTTCCTTGCCTTGGATTCCCCATGTGCTCCACAAGCTGTGGGGCACCTGGAGAAGCTGATCCTGGGAGGGAGCTGCACTGTCAGGGGTGTGGCCTAATATGCTAATGAGTTTCTTCTGTTGGGTGTGGCCAGGGGTCATTTCATAGAAAAAGAGGTGCAGGAGCTCATTAGCATAACTCATTAGCATAAATTATTTGCATATGCTACACCACTTGACATCACTGGAAGTATGTCAGAAGGCAAGAAAGAGAGAGAGAGAGAGAGGAGGAAGGGAAGGGGGGAGGGAGGGAGGGAGGGAGGGAGGAAGGAAGGAAGGAAGGAAGAGCTGGCAGAGAGGGGACAACTACTAATCCAAGCCTCAGAAATACCACTATCCTGGGAGGATAGCTTCAGTGGTGGCTGAAGCCTTCAGAAGGCTGGTCGGAGGAACAAGGACCTTTCCAGGGGATGGGGTAATTTTGCTGCAGCCATGATACAAGCAGGCATTCCCCCGCCAGGGGGGGCAGGCACCAACTCCTGGAGCTCCCCCAAGCTCCTGCTCGAAATGACCCCTGGGTGTGGCTTATTATGCTAATGAGTTCCTTCTGGGCTTTTTCTGCAAAAAAGCCCTGCAGCTAAGAATGGTTAATAGTTCATCAAAACTCTGTGCATCCTATTAACTAAAGTTAATATGAAGCCAGAATCTGAAATTAGTTTACAAACATCCATTTGTCTTAACTATGGTTATGTGTGACATAGGTTGCAGTCACACGCAGAATTAGCCATGCAATAGGCATGAATGTCAGGTGGATTTTAAGGGCACGGCCACACGAGAACATGTGGCAAGCGTCCCGCACCCGTCGGCAACCCGTTGCACTCCGCTGAAGAAGCGGAGTTAGAAAATACCTGAAAAAGTGCAGTATCAAAAGGGTTTGCGATGGGCCGCAGATGGAATTTCCCATGTGATCACTCCAGCGTGCTCCCATTGTGTCCCTCGCACCGGAAACACGTGGCGAAGAACCCCCCCCCCCCATAACCTCTCTGTTGTGTCTGATCATGCAATGGTGGGTCAAATTACTGCAGAGCAAATAGCCTCGCTCCCCCCCCCCCCCGCATTATCTGGCACATGTGACTACACCCTTAGAAACTCAGGCACACTGCCTGCCTACAGTGGAGACTGGCAAGAGATGCACAAAACTGAAGCCTCCCTCACCTTTCACTACCTCTCACTAGTCCACGGGTGGGCAAACTGTGGCTCGGGAGCCGCATGCGGCTCTTTCACATACATTATGTGGCTCCCAGCAGGGCAGCTGGGGAAGCTAAATATCATTAGCAAACAAATATCATTGGACAAATTAATATCATTATCAATATCTGCTTTTACCCCTTTTGTTCTTATTTTTGGCAGTCTCATTTAATGTTAATAAAAAGCAAATTTGCTTATTTTCCAATAAAAGCAGGTCATATTTGTTCATGTCTTGTGGCTCTCAAACATCTGATGTTTATTCTATGTGGCTCTTACGTTAAGCAAGTTTGCCCACCCCTGTTCTAGGTGGCTCTTACGCTGAGCAAGTTTGCCCACCCCTGCACTAGTCATTTCCTGACTATGCTTTTGGTGTTAGTTTTCCTGTGAGAGTCTTCTCTTCTTCTGTTGGATACTTGGATGTTTGAGCAAGCTTGTTTATGTGTGGCACAGGTAATTTGTGATGTTGTTTTCTTTGGGTTTGGTCTAAAAAGGGTTAATGTCATAAACCAGACAGCTTCTGAGTCACAGGCTATGCTGCATGTGATGGTGGATGGCATGTGGCACCCACATGTTGTACATCCCTGTTTTAGGCTGTGATCACACACACTAAATAATCCACTTTCAATCCACTTTCAAATTGGATTTTGCCAGTTCACACAGTAAAATCCAGTTGGAAAGTGCACTGAAAGTGGATTATTTAGTGTGCGTGATCACAGCGTTAGTCAGGTTTATGCACCAAATCTTTGCTTCCTTGGATGTTTGGTCTCGGTATACAAATCTACAGAGGATTGTTGGAAATGGTTCTGTTTTAAAATCTGCCAATGGTGTGAGATGCTCAAGCCTTATGTGGCTTATTTAGATTATGATATGACTCCTCTACCCCCACCCCCATCTTTTGAAAATGCTGATACTAAATTACGGGAAGGTGAACTGAGCTACTCCTTAGGGTATGTGGTATACATCTGTCACTCTGTTTTATCAGCTTAACTTCCTCCCATAAATTCTTGCTGAGACTTGCACAATTGTATTTTTCTAATACTTCCAGTGTAGTCTTGCGGTAGAATTCAAAAGGAGAGCAATTCATGTTTTCCTTTCCATGAGCATGAATTTCCTTTAAAAAACAAACAGGAATAAAATATCAGCTTCTGCTTTTGGTACTAGAAGGACAGAATAGTAGAGTGTGGTCAAGGACAAAGCTGGATGCTCCCACACAACAATATTGACTATGTGAGATGCAGGAGAGGGGTACATCATGAATAGAAATATTATCATTTTCAAAGCACTTTCTTGCAGTTGCACATTAGTTAACACCACAAGAAGAGGAAATCCCAGCAATCCAGTTACGAAAGTAAACAAACCCCATATTGACAATTATAAAATTAATGATATCTGGTGTGTGTGTGTAAATAAAATCAATAGCACCCTGAAATTTTACTGAAACAGAAGTAGCTGTATAGTGTGTGTATATTTATGATTGTATTCAAAAGTTTTGCAAATGGAGCAAGTTTTCAGAAATTGTCCCCCACCCCTCTGTTGCTGAAGCTGGGCATGCTCTATTCATGAAGTTTGCTCTGCTCATACCAGACAGACAGACTTTTGGCCAATTCCTGCTTCTTCCTATAGCTCCCCATGCTATGTGGCATATTGTTCTGGAGGGTCCCTTGACTCAGTGGCTGCTGGGAGAAGGTGATAAAATGCTTTTCATCAACTCGGATCAGTTTGTGAAATCTTGTGTGCAGCCCATTGTGATTGTTTTAGGGATTATTTCCCTTCTGCTTATCATATACAGGGAAACAAAGATCTTAATTCATACATTCAAGAGACTACTAAAGAGATGTAGCTCAGAAATATTTTTACTTAGCTGTTTGTTTGTTTTCACTGAGAGTAATCTGCCTCTTTGAATCTCATCACTTGATATCATGTTGAGCTCATTAAACCAAGTTTCTCTTTGCAACAGATTTTATTTTGTGACAAGCTACTCAGATGAGTCCAAACTCTCCATGCTCTGTCCCATTCTGTTTAAATGTTATTATTTTGTATACAAGACCTACAATATAAAGGCTGTCAGAGAGTGAGTGGTGGAGTTTAGAGGTGCCCTGGAGATAAGCTATCTTGATGCAGAGGCCTGATACAGACCTCTTAATGAATATGAGATTCCTATCTTGATTAGCAGAATGAAAGCCCATGCATTTTGTGTGCTATGTAAATGTTGCTCACCTAACCCCTGACTGTGAACAGTGGGATCTGAACAGTACAATTTATTGTCTGGTTCTCTCTGTGCTGCTGAGTCGAGAAAAATCCATAATGAAGTAACTCAGCAAGCTTCATGTTATCTTTTGGACTGCTGGACACCAACTGATAGTTCGTTCCAAAATATGCTGATCAACGGTTAGTGTTGTCCCATGAATCCCCCCCACCCGAAGGTAAACCACATTGAATAACTGGGATTGTTCCCAGTGAGGCTGTGTTTATTTACAGCATAGTGTAGTAGTTAAAGTATCAGATTAGGATCTGGGAAACCCAAGTTCAAATCCCCACTCCACTCTGGAAGCTTGTTGGGTAACCTTGGGCCAAGCACACACTTTCAGCCTAATCTACCTCACAGGGGTGTTGTGGTGATAAAATGGAGGAGAGAAGAATGATGTAAGGTGCTTTGGGTCCCCACTGGGGAAAAAGGTGAAATAGAAATAAAGTATTTTTTTAAAAAAAATACTTCATTCATACCCCATCCTTCTCTCCAGTGAGGAGCCAAAGCTCTTCCCATTCCCCAAATTTTGTGCAGATACAATCTCTTTGCGTGTAAAATACGAAATAAAGTATATTTCCTGGAATGCTTGAATTATACAATCAGAGGGACTGGATTGCTAAAAATAGCCCTGGAAAAATGAATCACAGTGACCCCTTGCTTTTGAGCTGATGAAGTGGCTTGCCACTCAATCTTATGTGTGTCTGCTCAGAAGTAAGTTCTGTTGTACTCATTGGGGCTTACTCCAAAGTAGGTCTGCACAGGATTGCACTGTAAGCCTGCAATACCTATGCATGCTTATCTTGGAGAAAGCCCCTATGACTACTCCCTTTGAATAAAATGGGAATTGCTTCTCAGTTACGTTGTGCATAGTGTAACAGTAGCAGGCTCAGCAAAGAAGCCTTGTCATTCCCCAGAAGCTCTTCACACATGTAAAAGAAACACAAAGCTCACACAGGCATGTTTTCTCTCAGAGAAGAGAATGGAACCAGCCCCCCCCCCCAAATGCCTCCTCTTCTGACCAGAAAGAAAAGCCCAGAGCAAGCAGAGCTGGCCATGGATAGGCTCTTTTTGTGCACAAGAGAAAACTCCACAGAGGAAGAAGAGAAGGGGGCTGGAGAGACCAGAGCTGCGTTCATATGGGCAGTTTCATCAGTTTCTGTTCCCTTACAGACAAGGGCATAGACTTTCCAATTTCCTGGGGGTGGGCTGGGGCTGGGCCAGAGACATTACAGACCATTGTCCCAATGTCAAAGAAATGGGCATTGTAAAGTGTACCTCCAGTCCAAATGTTGAATAAAAGAGTTTCCCAAGCTGAGAAGTGTATTAGAAATATTTTAAAAATACTGCTCTTAATTCAACATCATTGAAATGTACAAAGTACATTTGCTGATAAGTAATCGCTTAATATTGTTCCATTAAACTAGGGCTGCCAAGTCAGCCCGGGGGGCGGGGGATCCCCCGCTACAGGGGTTACCGATCCGCCGGCCAGCATTTGGCTGGCGGGAGGAACCCCACCCCCCTTCCCCAACGTAATGACGTCGCCCGGCAGTGACGTCAGCACGTTGGGGGTGTTGCCAGGGCGACGCTCTGGCAATCGCCCCAAAACTCTATGATACCATAGAGTTTTGGGGCGATTGCCAGAGCGTCGCCCTGGCAACACTTCCAATGTGCTGATGTCACTGCCAGGCGATGTCGCTGGCCCAGGAAGCTCCCGGACGACGGAGGACTCCCCCCCGCTGGTAAGTAAAGAAGACTTGGAACCCTACATTAAACTGTAATTTTAATATACCTATCCTGATATTTGAAGAATAGTAAATTTAGTTGCCTACCTTAAAGATATTTCATCTGCAAACTTTAAATTTTGATAGCTCTAAGAGTACAGAGGTGGTTTAGTTGCACTATTTCAGTGCTATATGGTTCCCCCCTCCTTATTAATTTCACAAGCCTGGTCTCGAACTTCAGAAGTATATGGAGGAAAATGAGCACTTTACACAAAATCAGGCTTTAATAGTATAACTGATTGATAATGCCGTTGTGATACAGTATAATCATCATAATGTCAGTGATAAACACTTTATCTACAGTGTTATCTAATCTTTAAGAATGCAAAGCTTTGGTTAAAGAGTTGCTTAGAATTCTATGGAGAAAGTGGAAGTTCACTGAACATTAGGTGGTTTAGTTTCGCAGAAGAGAGCTTTGCTGCTGTATGATAAATGAGGCTCAAAATAAATTTACATGAGGGACTGAAATGGTCGTTTTCAAAGTATGATAAAAGAAATAGCAATATATCACTCTGCATGTACCAGTCATGAATGATAGATTTTGCATTCTGTTCTGATCGTCCATAGACCTCTCCACTGTGCAGAAACCTGGAGGCTCAGCTTATCTGTAATTCTTATTATGTGCATAAAAGTAACTGCCAAGTAACAATTCTTAAGAAAGATTGCACAACAAAGTCACAGTATTTCTGGAACAAGTACTCTCTTTTACTGCCATTGCTTGCTTCTAAATGCCTTCTGTCTATGGCTGCTCTTAAGAATGCAAAGAAGATTCTTGTCAGATCATCCGTCTTGTCTAGCTTTCTTTTCACAGTGGTGGGCAACAAATATTTGCAGGGCTGTGCAAGTGGGGGGAGGGGAACTGTCTTTCCCTCTTCTTTGCACAAGTTACTGAGTTTTAGAGCTAAGCTCTCTCCACATAATCTATTTTGGTACCATGGCTAAATAGGAAATTCCATAAACAGATTACACATCCTGAAGAGTAAGATAGAACTGGGATCTCCCTATGAAAGTGACTGGTGGTATTTCTAGGAAAGACAAGAAAACCCCCACAAACCATAATTAGTTTATAGCTGCAAGATGGACTGATTTGATCCAAATGGATTTAAAGGCGGAGTTCTTAAGAGCAGCCATTGAGGCAGAGACAGAACTGGCCACCAAAATGACACTCACATGGACCCTATAAACAGGTTCCATGTGCACTAGATAGTGTGGTTTTTAATTGAATGCTGTATATGGAAAGCTCTGCAACAAGTCGTTCAAAACATGAAAAACTAAATGCTTTTGAAGAGACTAGCTAAAGTTTAATTTAGGGCTGTGAAACTCAAACAATTTAGTCTTGAGTGGTTCTACTAATGTGTGGTGACTGTTTAAAAATGTTGGACATGATTTCAAAGCAAAACTCAGGTAGTCTTAGAGTTAAAAATGAGTTGTAGATACCAACATTAAACACTCAGGCATAAGATGCCTAATTTATAATTTAAATGACAGTGTCATGCTTTTTAGACAATTCTATATAAAAATAAATTGGACAATTCAATGTATTTTATTTAAAGAGCTCTCTGGCACTGCTTTAAATTCTTTTTCTCCTTGAGTTGGTGATGATTAATGCTAGCAACCTGGGAACTGCATAGGGGCAAGAGAGAATTATTTGAAATTCTCACACTTCCCCCACTATGTTTTTATGAGCTCTCAATGACTTAAGCAGACCAATTTCACATTTCCTTCTGATTATTTTTACTGACTTCCAAAACTGTTCTCAAAATTCTGTGCTTTCTAGAGCGTGCTCAGTCCTCACCAGGATTTTGTGTGTGTCTGTTTGAGAGGGGAGCTTTTTATTTTTATGTTATATAGTTTTTTTCTGCATACTTCTGCCTTGTCTGTTGGTGGTCTGATTTTGCAGTTTATATGATTCAAACGAGAAATGACTACTTTACTGTTAAGTACACATGAACACATGAAGCTGCCTTTTACTGAATCAAACCTTTCAGTCCATTGTAATGAGTATTGCCTACTCAGACTGGCAACAGCTCCCCAGGGTCTCAGGCATCTTTCACATCACCAGCTATTTGATCCCTTTAACTGGAGATGGCAGGGATTTAAGTGAAGATTAGGGTAGCCAGCCCCCAGGTGGGAGTGGGGGATCCCCAATTTTAAGGGGCTCCTGCCCATTGCTGGCCAGCAGGCTGGTGGGGAAGACCCACCCCTAACAGCCACAAACATGTGGGATGTCTCTGATGTGATGACATCACATGGAAGTGCCATCATCATGGTGATGATATTGTACATAGAGATATTGCCCTGCCCCCCCCCACTCCCGGTGAGCTTGGCCCAAATACCAGAGCATCACCGCATGACATCCCCAATGTGATGATGTCACTTCTGCATTACATCATCATGTCGGGGACATCGCACACAGTGACGTTAGCCTTCCCTCCCACTCCTGGAGAGCTCCCTCCTACCCCCTACTAGTGCCAGGTTAGGACCTAGCAATCGTAGCTGGGACCTTCTGCATACTAAGCAGACACTTTTACCTCTTTATTTTGGTTACTATACGAAGTCATGTTTGTGTATACCTGAGAAGTATGTAGTACAGAGTATGTGGAGAGCACTGCTTTGCCTTTGGGTGGCCTGGAATCACTGCTTCAGTATTAGATATATTGGTTTCTTAGCTGTATTTTTTTAACATTTGCTGAAATGCTTTCTGATTATAACTGTATAGATTAATCACTTTTATTTGATTGAATTAAGGAACAGTAAAGCCCATGCTCTCTTCAGTAGCACATATACCAAAGCACTGGTTTAAACTACACCTTCATTTTTTTTAAAAAAATGCAATTCAGTAACCAAATAATAAATATGTGTGCAATGGGCATGGGCCAGTATCTGGTTTCAAAGATATATGTAGCGTTGCTGGCACCTTTGGTATCACTGTGTATGTAAAGCATTCTACAATACCATGAGGTGGCATTTAATTCCACAGCAGTCTTCTCAGCAGATAACAGAACCATTTGAGCTAACCCTCAAGTATATGTTACAGTCAGTTCAGATGTACTTACCTGTTTGCAACTGAAGACACTGAGAAACTCAGGTACTTGGTGGGGTCGTGCCTGTACATGATAAATAGAATCTTTGCCATAATATTGGAACACAGAGTCTCTCCATGTAACTATTGGCAATAGGTTGAAGACAGATAAAAAAAAGTAGTAGTTTACTCAATGGCTAGCTGACTTGTGGAATTCATTGCCATGAATTCCATGCTAGAAGAAGAAGGAGAAGAAGAAGAGGAAGAAGAAGAAGAAGAGATTGGATTTATACCTCGCCCTTTACTACCCAAAGGAGTCTCAGAGTGTCTTACAATCTCCTTTCCCTTCCCCTCCCCACAACAGACACCCTGTGAGGTAGATGGGGCTGAGAGAACTCTGACAGAAACTGCTCTTTTTCAAGAACAGCCGTGCCTAAGGTCATCCAGCAGGTGCAAGTGGAGGAGTGGGGAATCAAACCCAGTTCTTCCACATTAGAGTCCATGCGCTTAACCACTACACCAAACTGGCTAAAGAGTTTAACTAACTGTATAAGAGGGGATAGAGGGGAGGGGCTGTGGCTCAGTGGTATAGCATTTGTTTGAAGGTCCCAGGTTCAATTCCCCGGCATCTCCAGTTAAAAGGATGTGGTAATAGGTGATGTGAAAGACCTCTGCTTGTGGTCCTAGAGAGCCACTGTCACTTTGAGTAGACAGTACTGACTTTGATGGACCTGTGGTCTGATCCAGTACAAGGCAGCTTCATGTGTGAGAGGTGGTGATAACCACTGGCTTAGGTGGAAGGAGATGGGACAGAGTTATGGAGGATTTTGTTGTGTGTTAGCCACAATAGCCAAATAGGGCCTCCAAGTTTAGTGGCAGAATACCTCTGACTGTCAGATGCTGGGGAGCAGTAAATACTAAATAGCAGAGAGCAGGTTATCCCCTTCTTGTGTTTTTCCAGTAACATCTGGGTGGCTGCTATTGAAAACAGGATGCTGGACTACATGGTCCATTATCAAGTATGGCTTTACTTATGTTTTTATACAATCTTTACTGTGCAGCTGAGAGGTTCTTGGTACTGAGAGGCAAGGTATGTTAGTGACCTCTTTAATGTTGCTGGATTTTAAGTAATTTTGAGTTGTTTAATATGACTGCAAAAATTATGACAGCCCTGTGGTACAGTTTGTAATGCGCGCATTGCTGCAGCTACATCATTAACCTGCATCTGTAGAAAGACTTATATCATCACACTGTTTCACAGTCCAATCTGTTTTTTTTCTTCCTTGACTTAATTTCTTGAGATAGCAAGTGTAGACATGAAGCTAGCTGTTGTGTCACTAAGGAGTAGTGAATGATTGTATGCAATTAGTGTATCTTGTCCGTGAGATCTGTAGTACTTAGTATCATTTACCATATGCTGTAGTGGAGTCAGAATTGATTTATTTGACAGTTAAGAGCATGAGGGTGTAAGAACAACCTTTGCATACAGTTAGTTAAACCTTTTAGCATGGATAAGCTCAACCTGCTGGCTCTCCTTCTCTTACAAAAAGTATTGAGGATTATATATATACTAGGGGCAAGGCCCGTTGCAGGCAACAATGCAACGGGCGCTAGCAAGAAGAAGAAAAAGAAAGAAGGAAGCAATTCTCTTCATCTCAACTTCTTTCCCTCTTCCTCTCAGTCCCCCCCCCCGCACCCTTACTGTCTCCCCCCCCCCCCCCCAACAGAGCCTCTTTGTAGAGGCCGTTGCATTTATTAACTGAGTGGGTGTTGGAGTGCATCTCTCTTCCTTACTTACTCCTAAGTAAACAGGCTGTGTGCACACACACACACATTATTAGGGCTAAAGCTGGGGCCAGCTCACCTATTTCCATTCTGTAGGCACCACAAAAGGGCTTGCAGAGGGGCTCTCCCCCATCGTCGATTTTGAAAGCAAATAAATGCTTCCTCCTGTGGTGAGCCCCACCGTCCACAGCTCTCCTCTCATCTCCCAAAGCTACAGAAATCCCCAGAGGTTGGTGCAGAGCGGTGGAGCTAGAGACTTGCTGCAAGCCAGCACTTAACTGATTTCCAGAACAAAGTTTGAGTCCAGCTGCACCTTTAAGACCCATGAAGTTTAACTGTAGGTAGCCTTTCATGGGCATGCACAGTGAACTGACCACAAGCCTCTGTGCTGGATGTTTTCCTTTCGTTTTCTCGCAAGACCTTTCAGTTGCAAAGCTGCTTCCCGTTTAACACCAGCTAATTAGTTATCCTGGCCCACCACCTCTTGGAACTCCCAAAGTGCAACGCTCTGTGGGCGGGAGTGAGGCAACGCAGGGAGGGAATGCAGCCAGTGGGCAAGGATGCCGTTTTGAGTGGCAGTTCTTGCAGCGAACTGATTTTGGCGCCCCATGGAATCTTGCCTCTCTGAAAACAGCTTTATATATAAGATACGTATATATGTATATATATATATATAGAGAGAGAGAGAGAGAGAGAGAAATTTATATCCTGATATCCTGCCCTCCCCACCATTTGGCAGGCTCAAGGTGGCCAACAACATGTATAAATGTACATTAAAATTCCAATATTAAAACAAAATCAGTTTTAGTTAAAATATAAAACCACAGTTATAGAATACATAATTAATAATAACCTGTATTAAACAATGATGATTTTCAGTTGTCACTTGAGTGGCACCTCCCGGCTTCTGCCAAGTTGTTAAAACTCTGGTTGGTGGTGTCATTGGTAAGAGGACCAGGGCCATAATATTGAGGCGGCACCCTCCTTAAAAGCCTGGCAGAAGAGCTCTGTCTTACAGGCCCTGTGGAACTGTAAAAGGTCCCGCAGGGCCCTGATGTCATCCAGGAGCTCGTTCCACCACTGAGGGGCCACCACAGAAAAGACCCTGGCCCTCATCACGGCCAACCTGGCCCCTTTAGGGCCTGGAAGAGCCAGGCAATTTTGAGAACCCGATCTTAGAGCTCTCTGGGGTACATATGGGGAAAGGCGGTCCCTTAGGTAAGTAGGTCCCCGACCATATAGGGCTTTAAAGGTAAGAATCAACACCTTGAACCATATCCAGTATGTTATAGGCAACCAGTGCAGTTTAGGGATTTTGTTTAGGAAATGATGGCTGGGGGAGGGGGTAGAATAAAATATGTCCGCTTGTTCAGAGGGTAGCTCTCTTCTTTTAAGGTCTGTTCCATGAAATGCCTAGATTTTTCTTTTGTACAGTAAGAGTGGCTGAAGTATGTGTGATCCTATGACCCTGGGTTCACAAACTTTTGCTTCTCTCACATTTTGAGCTGATTCTTTGGCAACTGTTAGAAAATGCTGAAAGAAAAAGGCAAATGAACTCACAGCTTGACCTTGGCATCTGGAGAGGTTGCATGCTTGGAATGTAAAAGGGCATGTGTGGAACATGATGGGGTCATGGTACTTTGGAAAAGGGCTAATATTCACCAAACTTTATATGACCTTGATAGTAGCCGTAGGATTTCTAGGACACCTCGAAAGAAGATGCAATCAATAGCCCTTGTGCTATGAAAAGATAAGTAAAGTTAAAACAAGATGAAAAGAAATGTGAAATGTGTGTGACAGCACAAAAAACTTGCCTTTAATTAAAAGTTCCATTAAGGAAAGAGAATGCTAGACTGATATTTTTTTAAATATATATATTTGATAAAATAGGGGAATGGTCTGCTTAGAAGCTTAGTGGGATTAATTTCTGGAATTATTTCTGTAACTGAAAGGAGCAGAACTTTATGTTCTTATTGTGAATTAGTAGGTCATAAGATTCTTCAGAATCTCAAGCTGTCTTGGGAAATAAGTTTCCTTTTTTGTGGTATCTCATGTCTGCTAAAAAGCTCTTCATGAACTCACTGGCATAGCAGACAAGTTCACTGAAACTGCATCTCAAAGTTACACATCTCTTTAAAAAAGTCCTTTCAGAATCCACGCTGCAGTAGTTTTATGTAATTTTGGATTTCCAAATGTATGGAAAAGATGAATAGCAACTTCTCTATGAGAATTATTTTCATTGTACCTGTGAAAAAAATTTCCTTGGCTATGTAAATGCAGTCAGTATTTCATTCCCACCAGGGATGTGTGTCCAGATATTTGCTACTCAAAATCTGACCCAAATAATGTCCAATTTGTAAAAATAAAATGCTCTGAATCCAAACAGAATTAATTGTGCCCTTTGGGAGCAGTTGAAAAACATCCACTCTCTCTGACTGTTCTTGTAATTTGCTGACTGGTTTTACTTTTTTACTTAGAGTTATCCACTTCAAAGCCCATTGACTTTAGTGGGCTAAAATGGGTGTAACTCTCTTTAGGATTGCACCAAGAGTCCACAAGTATGTGCACAAGAAAAGTGTAATGGCATCCACCGAAACAGCCTATTCTGTTTCCAAACAGAAGTATCCCAATGGTTTCTTTACGTAGCATTCTCTTTTTCTGCTTATTATTGCGCTATTTCACTGGTTTGGTAGGGCCTTTTGCTTCTACATACTAATGATCACATGAATTATTTTATTCTCTGGAGCTGAAACTCCACCTCTTAGGTTGGGTCAAAAGCTTAGCTCCCATGTTTGGCAGGTAGAAGCAGAGGTTTGGCTTCAGTCTTCCCACCTCCCCAGTTAGAAAGTAAATTTAAAGCATGGTGGACAGGAAAAAGCTTTGCTTCCCAGAATGACTAGCAGACAGGCAGGGCTGCCTAAATTGGGGGTGGAATGCATACTAATATTTAATCTCCCTCCCATAATGGAGGGGAAAAGCACAGATGGCACATATATCTGTGTGTACAAACACCCACACATACACACACGAGATATAAGTTACGTGATAATAGACCAGATAATGTTTCTTTCTATAACGGAAATGCTGATTCAGGATATGAGATCTTTTGCACGCATTCCCTATTCAGATAGAGTTTGCACCTGCACATCCAGTGAGATTGAGATGCTGACACACCTTCTTCTGTTTTGTTCCCTCTGGATAGCTCCTAGGTCTTATTGGATACTACCTATTTTAACAAAATATCATTTTCCAGTTGAGTCATGGGTGATTTCTTATCTGCTGACAGATACTAACTGGGCAATTACTGCTTCAGTAGCAAGGTATTTAGCAGCTATAATAGCACTGAAGCATAAATAGTGAATACCATTGAAAAGCTTACATTTATTTATCTTAAATATTTTAAACAATATGTTTGGAATGTTTTATACTGATTATATCCTACCAATTTGGAGAAGTTCACTGTTTTAACTTTGTTTTGATGTTTAAACATAAACTGTATCTTATACATGTGCTTGAGACCTTTGGTCATGTAAGCCGAAACAAATAAATGAACTATATTTTATTTAAAAGTACTGAAGCTATGAGGAAATCTGGTTTGTACACTAAAAAGAGAGAATGAGGTCTTTTCTACAGACTTGACTTACTACTGATCTTCTTGGAAGTTGATCCACAAGTATTGGAATCAGTTTGGGCAAGGTTCTTCCACACGTTTGCCTTCCTTCTGCATTTTCACAGCTGTGTTTGTTTGCTTCTGCACGTGCCTCAAATAATCAGGACTTTCAAGGGAGGGTGCTGTCATCTTCAGTGGCTCCATCGGTGGTGTCATAGTACCACTTTTAATTTTAATTTTTTTTAAAAAAAAGTATTTAATTTTTTTTACATGTGCTTGTATTGATATCAGGGCTGAATTTTTTTTAAAAAGATCAAAAATGAACACATTGTTGGGGATGAAGAGAAAGAGAAGGTGGCTCCCTTGATACATGCAAGACTGCTGGGGGGGAGGACAGCATTCCTCAGCCGGAGGGGCTGTAGCTGGCTATTGAGGAGGGTCGATGCATATCCCCCAAGCCTGCCTATCTTTGCATGGGGAAGCCTGAAAGGGAGCAGCCCCACAAGACATCTGTTTATGAACTATGTTTGTAGTGCTGTGTCCCTTTCAAAATGTACCACTTTTTTCTGGTACCCTCCCTCAAGGCTTTTGCATTTTTTAAAAAACATGGAACTAAAATATTGTTATATTGATATGTTGTAATTATAGGTTTAGCAGGTTCTCTGAATTCCCAGTTTTCATTTAAAAAAAATTAAGTCCCGAGCCCCATTCTGTCACAGAGATATAAGGAAAAAAGGCATATCTCTGCAAAGAGGCCAGAAGCTTCCTTTTTCAAAAACTGAAAGATGTGAATTCAAAAAACCTGCTAAACCTAGGGTTTTTTTGTGTGCATGCTTATATCAATACAAGGATTGTATCTTTTTTTTAAAAAAATGAAAATGAAACCACATGCCTTCAGGGCAGGTGGAGTAGACAGAGTGGGTTTACAATGACAACAATCCAATCATCAAAAAGTGGGCTGGAGGTGGGTGGGAGTGGGTGGTACAAAGCAAACTGCCAGAAACATTATGCAATTAAAAATCAGATTCCAGAAAAAGGTGGGGTTAAAGAGGTCCCAAACAAACAGGAAAAACAAAACAAAAACAGAAGTTAAAAATAGAGGCACAAAAATCTGTGCAGAAATTGGGATAAACTGAAGCAATATGGGACAAGAACTGAACCCTACCCCCCCCCCCCCCAATGCGGAAAAGCCCTAACTCTGCTTCCATGTTTGAAGCATTTTTTTAAAAATAAAATAAAAATAAAATAAAAATCAGACAGATTCTGATATAGTAAGTTAGCTGGGCTGGAAGAAAAATGCTGGAAAACGGGACTTCCACAAAGTAAGGCATTGTAGGAACCAGGTTTTTTTTTTCTTGCCTGTGTACACTATATTTTCATTTTTAAAAAGCCAAATCAAAACAGACATCCTCATTCCTTATTAGATCATCCCCGGAATATCTACTTATTTATGCTTTACAGGTTAGAATTTTAATGTCTATATAGCTGTTAAATACCTGGAATTTGAGCATGAGATTTCCTTGGGGTGAGTTGCAATACTTTCAAATTGTGGCACAATTGGGTGGTAAATTACACCTGGAAATATGTTTCCATTGAAATAAATGGAAACAACTATTAGACTGATTTCCTAATGCAACTAGCTTTAATTCTGAGTTGAGTTTTTCAAACACCATGAATTTTCTTTCATTCCTTTTTGCTTGCTTGCTTGCTTGCTACAGTTACTCAACCCACAGTGCAAATATTAATTGTTATGGGTACTGGTGAATTATCCTTATCAGAGAGAGCCATACACATTAATTGATCTTCTCTTTCTGGAATTTAAAATATAATTTTGCTCTAGGTTAGCAAATATATCTAAAATTTGAGGTGTTTATTTCTAATTTATTTTTAAAGTTAGTTCTTAGAAGAGCCCTGTTTTCTACGTCCTTCTGGAAAGGAATAAGTTCAGTGTAATTTAAGAGAAAAGGAAGTCAACATTAGCAAAAAAAAAAAAAAAGATGTGAGAGTCATGCTGAAACACATTTAGCCAGTACCTTTTGCACATGTGTATTATTTGTTATTGGGAATGGGGAATGCTATGGTACAGGTCTTGAAAGCTAAGGAAAATTAGTACTTAGATGGGGGACCACCAAGGAAAATTTTGCAGGGGAAAGCAATGGCAAGCCACCTCTGCTTTTCACTTGCCTTGAAATCCCCTTGCATGGGTTACCATACTGGATGTGTCTTGATGGCACATACATTCATATTATTTATTATACATATATTCATTATATTATGCACTATACATTATATTATACACCCAAATTATACATACATTCATATCATTTATATCTCAACTTTCTCCCCAATGGGAACCCAAAGTAGCTTATGTTATTCTCTTCTCTCTCATGTTATTCTTACAACAGTCCTGTGAATTAGGTTAGGCTGAGTGTGTGCAGCTGGTCCAAGGCAACCCAGCAGGCTTCCACAGCAGAGTAGGAATTCACTATTGGGCCTCCCAGACCCAACACTCTATTACACCACATTGGTATGAGGAAGTATCTTTGTAAAGAAGTCATCAATGATGATATTTATAATTGAATTGACTTACCATTATTCTGACCTATGACCTTCTCATTCTGTTTCACAGAAATGAGTTACATCTCAATGCAAGAGGATCAAGTAGGTATTTAATATGCTGCTTCCATATAGAGAAAGTCTTTATGTGGAGCTTTGCTCCATATGGTTAGAAATAATGTGCTTCTTGATGGACTTCAGCATGAAAACAAACTTCAATTTTAATTTAGCCTCCAAGCAATTTAACAAATGAAAGTTTACAAAGTACTATAAGAGAATTAAATTACCTGGTCCCAAACTACTTTATCACCCACTTATTTTTAAAGCATCTTCCTCCATTTTAATACAACTCTTTCTATTACAGCTGAGCTCTTAATCAGAAAGTACAGCTGGGTAGAAAACAGCTCAGTGTTTGTCAGTTACAGAATTTACTGTTTGTGATGCTTAGCTTGACTGGTGGTGGGTTTGCTGGTGTGAGTTGATGCTAAACTGGAGCTCAGTCATCCATCAGCGAACTCTAATTAAGTGCAGGTGCTAAAGTGAGGCTGGGGCAAGTCAAGCTTCATTCCAGGATCTAAGGGGCTGAAAATTTATGCTGTCTATAGCTTACTGATACTATATGTCATTAAAACCAAAATCATTTTGCAAATGCTTGGTCTATTAATAATTATTTATGTCTGCATATATAACATAGTGTTTATCCAAGTCTTTGTACAAAATAGCCTTTATAGAGAACCATAACTAGAATATTGTGCATTGTTTTTTTAAAAAATATATTATTTCTGTGTAGCATTTAAGATACATTTGGTGTTTTTAATGTAATGGGAGAAGATACTGTAACTTAATTCTGTTCTTTGGGATAGGTGGGTGCCATAGAAGCAGACTATCATAACTGCAAATATTCACAATAGGGATGGGCAGAAACTGCAAAATGAACTGAATTTTTACTTGAACCAGGCTGGTTCATTTTACTTGGTTCTTTTGGTCATGTCATGCCCAAACCAACAATGAACCATCATTTTTTCCACGGAGGTTTAGGTGGTTCATTAGAGTAGTTTGTTGGCCAGACAGCCTGGCGCCAATTCAATCAATTCCTAGGCAACGCTGGGGGTGGAGGAGGTGCGCCTTTAAAACACCCATAGTTGTTATCCATAGCTTGATTGGCAGCTCTGACAGCCAACCATGAAGCTCCCATTCTTATTTATTTATTTATTTATTTAATTTATACCCCGCCCTCCTCACCAAGGCAGGCTCAAGATGGCTTCTCTATGGGAACAGATTGTACCACACCCTGACTCAACAGTTTTCACTTTGCAGCAGGAAGAGAGAGGAGAGGAATTAGTCATCAAATGAGAGAGAGTTAGGAGAAGAATTGCTTGCTGCTGGCTGATTCAGGGGGAGGCTTTGAGGGACTCCCCCCTCATACAGTGGGACAGTTTTTTAAACACCTCTCCAGGTTGGGAAAGTGTCCTTGCTGAGGTTTCAAGGACTTGAGCTACACACTTACTAGCCCCTCTCTGCCATTGCCAGGTTGGGGGGGGATTCCTAATTCAGAATGTATAGAATAATATATTTTCAAATCCATAATTGAGTAATCTTGCTCCACTCTATTAAAGACTGTGGCCAAGATTCAGTGAAGCAAACATGGGGGCATTTGCATGCATTACTTGGGTTGCCACCCCTGGGGTTACATTCCCAAAGTGCACTAAGACATAAGTCCTTGGACTCATCAGAAGGATCTTCTAAGAAGCCACAGGAAGCAGAAGTGAAAGAGATTCTGGGCTCATGCTGACCGCCTGCTTTACCCAGCCTGCCTGCAGCAGCTGCTCCAATCATAACTCCCATGCAGCCTACATGGCAGGGGAGTCGGCGGAAAAAGTCTCCTTGTCTACAACCTCCTCACTCTTCTTCCATAGACTACAGATAGCAAGTTGTCATAACAGTGAGGTGTGGAATTCCTGGCATTAATGCTGGGGAGCAGTTTGCTCTGGCCCATTTGAATCAAAGGAACCACAAAGCCTCACTGGGCAGCAGAATATAAGGGCAGCCAACTGGTAGGCGAGGCTGGTGGCTATATATGTGAGCCATGCTTCCTCTAAGCAGCTTTTCCTGCTGCCTGCCGCCTGCCTATCCTCCCTTTTGACATCATGGGACTAGCCAGTCACCTATGGGGCCAAGCATGATTTTTTAAATTCCCCCTAACTGGTGGCTGGGTTTGTTTGGTTTTTTTGCTTGCTTCATGATGCCAAGCTGATGTGGTTTTCTTTAAATAGGACTGTTCAGTGACTGTGTAGAACATAAGTTTTTGCAGGGATTGAGCAGGCTGCTCATGAGAGGTAGGGATTATTAGCAAGCACCCTGAGACACCAGAGGTGGTAGAGGGAGCATCTGGAACTGTCTGTGTAGCAAGGGGCTAGTGGAAAGGACCGCCCCTGGTGGTAAACATCTTTCTGAACCTGATAGTGGCTCTGCAGCACATCAAGTGAGGGGGACGGGGAGGGGCACCTTTCATCACACTGTGCAGGCAATGATAAACAAAATCCAGCAGAGGATGTGGGCTGTGTGTAAAGTCCTGGTGGGTCTGCCAGAAAAGGCAGCCATGGGCAGGCTGTCTTAGCACAGCCTGACCATTTAAATATGTTAGCATATTCTAATATTATGCATATCAGTTTAATTAAATAAACTAGTTAAACCCAAGCTGTTGTTTCATGTTTTCTTTGGTTGGATGACTGAGGCAAATTTATTAATACTAATGCCATATTGTTTAATGAAAGTTGCATTCGTACTTCATTGTTTGATTGCTTTATTTATTAAAAAACCTTGTATCCTGGCTTTCTTTATGGTTTGAGGTGGCTTATATGTTTTATCACAATTTAAAACATACAGAACTTAAAAGCTTGAATAACCTCTCTGCCTAAACAATGCCTGTAGTCTGTACCTCATTAAACCACCGAGCACATCAAATGGCCTTGCAGAACCTTCCTAAAAATGTCTAGAACTGGTTTGTGGTTTGTTTGCCTGGTCCATGCCCTCCCGCTTTCCACAGACCACCCACAGACTGGCCAGGAGTTTCAGGTGGGTCGTTTGGTCCATGAGCAGTCCATGAAAGTGGACTCAGAAGGCATTTAAATGCTTTCTGAGTCCACTTCTGCATTGTGCCGTCACTGCAGTGCAACATGAGGGAGCTCAGAAGGCATTTAAATGTCTTCAGAAGGCATTTAAATGCCATCTTAGTCCACTTCCAGTCTTCTGAGTCCATTTCGGGGAGGATGCTTGGAAGCAGGGGGAACCAATGAAATGGCTCACAACCATTTCTACTTAACAGCGGAGTGCCCATCAGTAGTTAGGTTCAAATGGCTGGCAGAGATCTAACCCATCAGTTTCACTCCCCCTGCTTCAAAGTGGGGGGAAAGCAAAATGGATGGGTGAAGTCCCTGCCAGCTATTTAACCCTTCCCAGGTGATTCCCCCCTCCCTTTCCCCCAGCCATGGCAAGCTGCGGCCAGGAGAAAGGTGGATACGAACTGGCCAGTTCAGTTCAGGGCATTTTTTACTTGGTTTGGCTCAAACTGGAATGTTTAGGTTCATGCCCAGTCCTATGTAGGACTAGCATCTGTGAGACTCAGGTTCGAATCCCACTCTGCAATGGAAGTTTGCTGTGTATCCAGCATTGTCCCTCCCCCCCCCCCCGAAAAAAACAGTCAAAGAGAGATCCAAAGACTATAATCTTTTTTCTGTGCTAGAATGCCTCTGACTTCTAAATAATCAAAGACAGGATTCCAAGTGTCTTCATAGCTACTCCATTGCATGCTGTGAACTACAGAAAAAGGGGTTATGTACAATTTTCTCTAAAACACAGATCTCCCAAAGTTTCTCATGCCATCTATCTAAGGACAGTCCAGCTGTATTTGACCAGGAAGCAGCGATCATCAAATGGTCCACTGCTAATAAATTGGAAATGAATTTCCTTGTCTCTTTGGGGATTGGGATGTCATTCCAAATATCAAATAGAAACAACTTTGGAGAGAAAGGGAGCTTAATCCTAGTAATTTGGAAGATTGCCTTTGAGACAGCCAACCAAAAATGATGGATATTGAGGCATTTCCATCCACAGAGCTTCGAGCAATTAGGACTGGAGCCCTGATTTATTTTATGTAATCTATTGGGACAGAGATACCACTTTGCAATTAAAACTGTATCTTAATCAAATGGATAGTGGATTTATTCAAAGGTGAACTCCAGGGGCGTAGAGTTTTGAAAATCCCAGGGGGGCTGGGGGCTCTTTAGCCCCCTCCCCCCGCTGGGAAACCTCTGTGCCTCCCCGGGCCCTTCCGAGGCCTGCCAGCCGCTGCTGCCAGAGCTTCTTCCTCCCCCCCCCCACTCCTTCCCTCTCCTTTCGCTGGGAAAAGAGGGAGGGAGAGGGAAGGATGGAAGAGTGGCCAGGTGGGGAGGGGGGAGAGGCACTGGCAGCAGCAGCTGCCAGCCTCGGAAGGGCCCCAGGAGGCGGGGCGGCAGGTGCTATGTTTTCCCAGGGGGGGGGCTCAGTCCCCCCGGGAAATTTCGGGGGAGGCTCGAGCCCCCCCCGCATAGTCTATGCCTATGGTGAACTCCAAATAGCATCCCAATCATCTGCTGTAAGTTCTCCAGGCAGTTCTTTCTCCCACATGTCAACATATGTTGGTAGTTTAGGGTATAGGATCTC
The DNA here is from genome assembly GCA_029233225.1 of Lepidodactylus listeri. Taxonomy (NCBI): domain Eukaryota; kingdom Metazoa; phylum Chordata; class Lepidosauria; order Squamata; family Gekkonidae; genus Lepidodactylus; species Lepidodactylus listeri. The sequence goes on along the minus strand of JARCFY010000005.1, from coordinate 48,693,063 downwards.
AATGAGAATTTGGTATATTTTAGACAAGAGAGCTTTCATAACCTTCAAAGATCCAATTAGAAGAGTCTCAAACTTAGTTAGTGGTCTAAGGAAATCAGTTTTGGAAGCACAGGAAAGCATTATTGTTCTCATTTGAAAATATTGGAACCATGGTGCTTGCCCTTGTAGCTTTAAATCTACTTCTTGTTTGGTAAGAATTTTCCCTTGTCTATACCAATTCCTAATATGGTCAAGGCCCGATTCGAACCATAACTGAAACTTATTTATGTCCAAACCTGTGAGGAGACACCCCAAGTTTAAAACACAGGCCATTGGAGAGGGTTCTGGTGCTAATAACCTGTCCCAAATTGATAGAATATTTTCTAAGCGCTTGAAGCTACTGTGTGACAATGTAATTTAGGAGGTGACCAGATTGTGCCTCGAAGAGGTATAGGGTCACAATAAACTTCTTCAATACTAACCCATGGTACAGATGCTTGAGTTTTCAATGTTTGGATTAGTTGTGACAAAAGCAATGCCCAGTAATAAAGCTTCAGATTGGGCAGATGGATACCCCTTTGATGCCTGGGCTTGCACAAAGTTGAAAATGCCATTCTTACTCTGCCCCCCCCCCCCAATAATTTGGTTTAATAATTTTTGCCATTGCTGCAATGTCTTGTCAGGGATGGGAAAAAAGGATAGTCCTAAAAAATATATAGAAAAAATAAATTTTTAACTGTCAATAGCCATTCTTGCCATGATAAATTTTTGTCATTCCAAGTCTCTAGGTGATGTTTAGTTTCTCTAAAAAGATTTCCTAGGTTACTATCTATTATGGATGACAAATCTAATGGGACTTTAATCTCAAGATAATGCCAGTTATCTTTAACACATGCAAATTCATAGCATGTTTATATGTTAAGTTCAATAGATTGATTAGAAATTAGAAATATTGGGTCAGGGTAGAACATTCAGATGGGCCCTCAGGGCATGGTGGTCCGACCATGGTACTGCCAAAGCAGTAATCCAGTCCACTGTTACCCCAGCCATGAAGATCAAATCGAGCATGTGCCCAGCCCGGTGAGTGGGGGTTATTACAAGCCAACGCCACCATGGATGACACTAAGTCCACTGCTTGAGTGGAGGCTGAATCATTGGCATGGACGCTGAAATCACCCAAAACTATTAGCCTAGGCTGCTCCAGTGCCCAGCCTGATTCAGCCTCCATCAGAAATGGCAGGCTACTGGCCAGTGTGTTAGGCGGTTGATGCACCAGCCAAATTGCCATACTCTCCCGGGCCACCCACATTAGTCTGGCACACTCAGTGCCTGCGACCTCCAATGGCAGGAGCACCCTGAAGTAGTAAGCCCCCCACCCCCTAGCCCACAATTGGTGTAAGACTGAGAACCTGGGAGGGGCCAATTGGGAGAGAGCCACAGTCTCCTCGTCCCACACCCAGGTCTCAATCACACATGCCAGGTCTACCTTCTGTTCTAACAGGAAGTCTCAAAGGACTGTGTTTTTATTGTTTATAGACCTGGCATTGCACAACACCAATGTTGGAGGGGGGTTATCCATCCTAGCCCCACTGCCAACCACCTTCGGGATGGGTCGCAGGCTGGAAGGCTGCCGAGCTGTTCTGTTTCTCCATGTCCTTCCCTCAGCTCTCTCCCTGGACCCACCGCTATACTTTCCTCTCCCCAGGAGCACCGGAATCTGTTGCCCAGGTATCACCATCTCCTTGGTCTCTGCATTAGCCTCAGACCGCTGATGGGTTGATAAGATGCTCCCTCTGTATATTAACTAATGGCAGACCGCTGCCTCTGGTGCTGACAAATCCAATTATCCTACCCATCTTACTAGAAAATCCAATATCCTCTACAAATTGCTACAAATTTAATCAAATCCCTGGGTCCATAATTAAATAAGGCCAATAATATATATCCTATGATTAATATCCTTAATACTAATCAATACTAGCAATCAAGACCCCTCAATTTCCCCATAATTGTAATCATCTTGGCAGGACGATATTGTAGCAGAATGAAAACAACCATGTCTTCCACTACCATTAATTACAGCAGCCCTTCCCTACAGCTGCATATCTCATTACATTCCACTATACACATCTGATTAGCACCTATCATAAATTTAATACAATCGTCACTCTAACTCTATTGAACCTACAATATCATTAGGACTATACCTTTCCAGCACCAGACCAGCAGCCCTACACTGTACTGATGGTAAAAGTTCTGCTTGTTGGTAGGTAGCCTAGGATCTTCTCACAACTGCAGGGGAGGGAGAGAACCATCACGCCACACTTCTCTGCTATATGATATTGAGTGCAGGCCACTTGGGGCTCTCTAGTCCCCAATCTCCCACTGGTTCTGTTTCAGTTGAATGTCTTATTCTCTCATCATTAAGGAGGGGCTTCTTAAAGCTCCAGTAACACTCCCTGAGGTCTAAAGGTGTAACGGTTAAAGAACTGTGTACCCATGAATTATCTGAGAACAATTCCGGTCCTATATCTGCAGAGCACAAATTATCTTTCAGAGAAGAAGAGACTTGAACAAAATCAATCCTAGAACTCACTTTGTGTCTATTTGAGTAAAAAGTATAGTCTCTAGCTGATGGATAAAGGGTTCTCCATATATCAAGCAAATCATGGGATTGAAGTATTTTTGCTATTGTGGTTGCCAGCGTTATTCTAAGAGCTGAAGTGGGTGAAATCTTTTATGAAGTTAGCAGGGGCTTAGAGTTTTGGAAATCCCGGGGGGGCAGGGGCTCCTTAGCGCGCGCACAAAGCACGTGCGCTCACTGGAGCAATGTTCTCCCCCCTGGAAACCGCCCCGCCTCCCCAGGCCCTTTTGATGTCCACCAGCCCCTGCTGCCAGTGCCTCTCCCCCCCCCCCGCCACCCCTTCCTTCTCCCTCTCCAGCAGCAGCCGCCGGCTTCGGAAGGACCCGGGGAGGCGCAGCGACAGGTGCTCCGTTTTCCCGGGGGTGGCTGAGCCCCCCCCCCGGAAATTTTGGGGGTGGCTCAAGCCCTTGAGCCCCCCCGTACTCTACGCCTATGGAAGTTAGGGCATGGTGGAGGCTGTTGTTCTAAGAGCTGAGGGCATTGTTCTAAGAGTGTTGTTCTAAGAGCTGAAGTGGGTGAAATCTGTTATGAAGTTAGGGCATGGATGAGGGCATTTAATTTAAATCTAAAGATCCTGCAATCAGATCCAGAGCTGCTTGGTCTTATTAAATTAGACAATCAAAAGAGCAACTGGAATAAATTGGTGAATGATAAGGTAATGCACCTAGAGATTTCAGTGGAATTGACAGGGAGAGTAAATGTTGATGAACATCTGATTGAAATTCGTTTGAACAATCTGGATTATAAAAGTACCGCAATAAATTCAAGAAGAGTTTGCTCAACCTTTATTGTTGGCATTCCCTAACCAATTAGCATCTAACATATCCTAAATTTCACTGTGCCTTTATGTTGGTACATCTTAATGCTCTACCATCTGCAAAGTTGACAAGTAGATACAGTGGTGTTCCATATTTAGAGAGAACATGCAATTGCAAATTGCACTGACCATATACTTTTAAGCTGCCCTGAATTTTTAAAATTTAAGAGCTGATTTCCCTCCTACTTAGTAAGGACTCTGCTTCTCCAGCTGCTGAGACTTCGAGATAACTGAGCAATGTAGATGGATGGGTTATATCCAGGGATGCTAGATCTTTGGCTGCCATTGCAGAAATGCAGAAACATCCTAAAACAATTGCATAGTTGCTTAAACATAAACTCACAGTGGCTGTTCAAGACCACTGGGTTGAATGAACAGTGGCGGAGGACAGACTGGCAGAATGAAGCACAAGGGAAGCGGGGCAACCACAGGCGGTTGTACACTCAAGGCCACAGCACACATGGGCGGTTATGCCGGATCAGTGGGTTCACATTACTGGCACCGCTTGATTGCAGCTTATTTGCATCCACACTCCCAGGAAGTGGGATCAACGCGCACCCAAATGGCTCGCCACAGCTTTCACCTGGTACTTTTAAAAAGTGGGATCAAAACACTTCAGGATGGGGTGAGTACAGCACGGGAACTCCAGACAGCTGTGGCTGTGTGAACCGGCCCACTTTATCCACTTGAGAAACGTGCCTATATCGGGCCAAACTGCCAGTCTGAACTCAGCCAGTAACAGAAAGAAATAATTTAGGTTCGATGATGGGTGGGAAAGAAGAGAAGGAAGCAGGAAAAGAGGAAAGGCTATGGGGGCTTTCAAAGAAGGGGAGATAAAATATTCAACAGGAATTTATTTCTGGAATTCATTGCCATTGAATGTAGTGATGGCTGTAAGCATAAATGGTTTTAAGGCAGAATTAGGCATGGAGAAGAAATGCATCAGATTCATGAAAGAGAGATGCCTCAGTGACTACTAGCTATGGTGAGGAAAGGGAACCTCCATCTATAGAGGCAGCAAGCTTCTGAGTAACTGTGCTAGGTGGCAGCATCAGAGGAAACATCAGGTATAGGTCTTTATGCCCTATTAGCAACTGGTTTGTCCACTGTTTAAAACAGGATTATGGGTGCCAGCCACTGATGGAAGCCTGGGGGACAAGGACATGGGGGAGTTCCCATCACTTTGACAGCATGGCACCATTTCTGAGTTGAACCTGGAAGTGACATCATGTCACTCAGGATTCAGTGAAAACTCTGGTATTGTGACTGCAATCCTCCCCTTTTCCCTGTTGGCCCACTAAGCAGCAAGGAGAGTCAAGGGGCTGTAGTGGGAGACCTGAGAACCTTAAACAGGTTGCTGGCCTGTAGGGACCACTGGTCTAATCCAGCAGGCTCTACTTATGTCATCATGCTTAATATTGCTCATACTGTAGCTTTCATTTTGGAGGGGCACTGGATTTCATTACACTTCTGTTTATGAACCATCAGCAATCAGTTCTATTGTTGTAACAAATCTTTATTTAGCCTTGCTTGGTTCAGAAACTATTATTCAATCTAGCTAATATTAATGTTCAAAGTATTCCAAGTTGGTGGTTTCACTTGGCTGCGCTTTATAAATGCCCATACTGATTAGAATTTTTATTTTTCATAATGATCCAGTAATGTAATGATAATGCAAGTAATAGCCCATACCTAATGATTTCTTGTCCAAGAACTAAAAGAATTAATGTAATATATTAGTGCCAAGCTCTGAGACAATTGTTAAGCTCTAGCATTTACTTGTGCATTTTATTACCCATGTGGTAATAAAAGTGAACAGTTTCTTTCCAGCTGTCAGAGAAAAGCCCTGTAAAAATGTGTGCAAGATTCCTGATTTTAATTCAGCCATTTGGTGGTAATACACCATGCAAAGAAAACTGCTGCAGAAACATGTCCATTAGATTCAGGAGGCAGAGGAAATAATAAATACATATAAAACAGACAGCAAATCTCAGATACAAGAGATAAGGAATCATGCTAATCAAGTCCTTTGCAGATTCAAGAAATTGAATAAAAACTACAGGCAATTTCTCTCTATTGGAATATCAAAGGAATTAGACTTGCAAGTTAATTGGGAAATGCAAAAATGGTAAAATGTCTGGGTTAATGCAACAAAGATCTTTCTAGTGTCATGGCTAAAGGGTAGTACAATTCAAACGTTCAGACAGTACAAGTCACAAGTTCAGACAGACACTATACGTTTTCGTTACATATTTTAAAGCCTGAGATCTGCTAGCAGTTTGTAGAGGTCTCTCATTAGGATGATCAAATGCAGGGGAAGATTATTCTTCATATCCCAGCTGCTGAGAGGAATTTTGGCAGTTTCAGTTTGCTTGAGCTCTGTATGACAAGCTGAACATGTTATAATTCCCTGTTCTACACAACAGTTGAAAACAATTCAGAAGCCTGTTTTTGTTTCAATTTGTGTGCCTCAGTCTTCATTACTTTTTATTCATTTATTTAGCAAGCACATTTTTAGCCTGCACTCCTCCAAGGAGCTTAGGGGGGTGTACATAAGTTCCCCCTTCTCTGTTTTGTCCTTTCAACAAACCTGGGAGTGAGGTTTGACTGAAAGAGAGTGATGGATCAAAAGTCACCCAGCAGGTTTACAGACAGAGTAGGGATTTGAGCACAGGTATCCAGATCCTATTCTAGCTTTCTAACCACTACATGACATTATATGATCCACTCCATGAGGTTGGCAGAAAGTAAAATACTTCCCATACTTCCCTCACATACACTTTTGCCTTCTCTTCCCACCTAAGGTTGCCAGTTCTGATTCCTGAAGATTTTGGAGGTGGTGCCTGGGGAGGCCAGGGCTCAGCAGTATAAGATGGCACTCTGTGATGTCATATATGATGTCACTTCCAGGTCAAAGGTCAATCAATGGCTCATCATGGTGTCACTTTCCTCACACTTAGTGTGAGGTCCCTTCCTCTTTTCAAAATTTCCTGCCTTATATCACTTCTGTCATGGGTCAGCCTGAACTCAGCATGAAGTCCTCAGGGGAGGACTCCTCCTCAGTGGAAGAGGACTCTTCAGGAAAAGGGGAACCACACATGACTGGCTCTTTGCCACCCCAGCCAGAATAACGAGACAGACAACGATTGGAGTTAAAGAAGGGCCACTTTATTAACTATTTAACAGAACATTGCAGCAACAGGCAAACTAAGCAAGCACAGGAACAGGCAAGGCAGGCGTCAATCCACGACACAGTCTCCTTGCCCTCTGATATGGGCGGGACACCTGACTCCAGTATTGAGCCAGCCCATGTCTGGCTCTTAACCGGCAGCCCAGCATACTGGTTGCCCCACAGGAGCGCCTACCCCTGAGACCATATGGACCTTCAGGGAGGAGCCTAGCCAGAGAGGTTCCCAGAGGCGGTCACCATTCTCCACCCTGAACCACATAGCCCCGGGGCAGTATCTTGATGACCTCCTGTTCCCAAACGGGATATGCCGTAAGGCGCTCATCAGTTCCTTTCTAGCTTGCACAAACCTGCCAAGTGACCAACCTATTAAATTCTCGTCCACCACCTAAGCCCTTAACAACTGCCACAGTGTAAGGTAGGCAAAAACACCTCTACCAACGACCAATCCTGGTAGAGGCGAAAAATTCCTACCTGACCCCAATTGCGACCAGTTGAACACCTACACTGCAAACAGGGCGAGCAGGTGGGCGAGCACGCGGAGCCAAAGACAAGGGTGGGAACGGGGCACTGCCCTATATAGGCAGCCCCTCCAGCTCCATATCACGTGACAGTGCGATGAATCGTTGCCATCACCGCACTCTGGCGGGGCGGCAAAGCGGCACCCAGCATGACAAGCGCACCGGGACCCGAGGAATCAGCAGAAGCCAGTAAACAGGCTGATGAGCTGCAGGCTGACCAAGACTCACCACAAACAGCTGATCTAGAGCCACCATCAAGCTCTGATGCAGCAGGTGAGACTCAGGTGATCAAGACCAGTCCACCACACTCACCTCCACCCTTTGAGTGCCAGAGACAGAAGCTTAGAAGAGAGCTGCAAGCAAGGTGGCAGAGTGTGTCACAACATCTGATTGTTCTGATGCTCAACTTGTATTCTACACAAGGCCACTGTTAGGACAGAATATGGAGAAACAGAATGGCTTCCAATTGGCAAAGGTGTCGTACAAGGATGTATTTTATCTCCCTATCTCTTCAATCTGTATGCAGAACAAAACTGGCCTGGAGTAAAATTGCTTCCTGACCCCAAAGTGGCAATCAGCATTTCCCTGGGTGTGTAAGAAAGGGACACAAAACTAAGTACTGATGTAACCCTTCCTGCTCTCCCTCTCATGATCTGCCTAAATTCACAGAATCAGCATTGCTGACAGATGGCCATCTAGCCTCTGTTTGCAAACCTCCAAAGAAGGAGAGCCCACCACCTCCCGAGGAAGCCTGTCACACTGAGGAACTGTTCTGTCAGGAAGTTCTTCCTAATGTTTAGCCGAAAACTCTTCTGATTTAATTTCAACCCATTGGTTCTGGTCCGACCTTCTGGGGCAACAGAAAACTACTCTGTACCATCCTCTAGTTCATGTCCTTGAAGATGGCAATCATATCACCTCTCAGTTGTCTCCTCTCCAGTCTAAACATACCTAGCTCCTTCAACCTTTCCTCATAGGACTTGTTCTCCAGAACCCTCCCTATCTTTGTTGCCCTCCTCTGGACATGTTCTGGCTTGTCTTTATCCTTCTTAAATTGTGGTGCCCAAAACTGAACACAATACTCCAAGTGTGGTCTAATCAGAGCAGTGTAAAGTGATATCATCACTTCACGTAACCTAGACACTATACTTCTGTTGATATGGCCCAAAATCGCATTTGCCTTTTTAGCTACTGCATCACACTGATGACTCATGTTCAGTGTATGGTCTACTAAGACTCTTAGATCCTTTTCGCACATACTACTACCATGACAAGTCTCCCCCATCCTATAATTATGCATTTGATTTTTCCTATCTAAATGCAGAACTTTACATTTATCCCCCATTGAAATTTGTTTTGTTTTAGCCAGTTTTCCAGCCTGTCAAGATCATTCTGTATCCTGATTCTGTATTCTATTTACTACAGAAAGTGTTATAGCAGAATTACAAGAAGACAAAAGTAATGACTATTGGGGAATTACACAACTCTAAGGCTAATGATGAAAAAATTGAAATAGTTCATGATTTTGTATTCCTTAGCTCCATCATCAACCAAATGGGAGACTGCAACCAAGAAGCCAGAAAGCAATTGAGACTGAGAAGGGCAGCCATGAAGAAGCTAGAAAATATTCTTAAGTGTAAGGATGTGTTGCTGGTGACCAAGATCAAGATAATTCATATTATAATATTCCCCATTACTATGTATAGATGTGACAGTGGGGCAATTAGGAAAGCTGACAAAAAGAATGGTGTTTTTTCCCCTTTGAAATGTGGTGTTGAGGGAGAGTGTTATGGATACCAGGGACTACCCAAAAGACAAATGAGTGACTTTTAGATCAAATCAAGCCTGAACTCCCCCTAGAAGCTCAAAAAGATGAAACTATCATACTTTGGTCACATTATGAGAAGACAAGAGTCACTGGAAAAGACAATAACGCTGGGAAAAGTTGAAGTCATCAGGAAAAAGAGGAAGACCTAACACTCAGTCAAGGAATCCATGACCCACAGTTTTCAAGACCTGAGCAAGGCTGTTAACTATAGGACTTTTTGGAGGTTATTAATGTATAGGATTGTCAGAAGTGAGTTGACGGTACTCCAAAGATACAGTTCCTTTTACATTCATTACAGATATTCCTGATACTCTGCTTATCATACTTACCAATTGACATCATAGTATGTCAATTGGTTCAATATGGAAAATCCCCCTATTGGTCCAAGCCTTCCAGAAAAAAAAAGATTTCTTCCCGATTTTCAGATGTGGATTGGCCCATGATGTTAATTTAGCATGTGGAAATTGATCAAATGGTCATGACATTGTGCACCATTGTAATCATTGTGTATCTGTGATTTTTAGTTTTTTTTGCACATGGCTTTGGGTCCCATTTTTGGAAGAAAAGCAGGTTAAAATATTTAAAATATAGCAGTATTTTTTTTAAAAAAAACAAGCCCTTTCATCCATTGTTATCTTTAGTTCTTCCATATTTTCTTTTCCTTTCCCTGTTTCTGTCCATATTTGTTTGTCAGTCCCACAGGCAACAAACTATCTACTATGTTTTAAAAATCTGTTCTCTTAAGCTCTTTTTTAAAAAATTCTGAGATTAATGGTCCTGTGCAGAGCAGAAATGACTCCAGCTTCATGGTCTGGGGTGTGGGAAGCTTATCCAAGTCATAGCAACTTCTCCCATGCCAGGCCATGAAGTCTGCAGAAAGTGTGCTAGGCTCAGCAGCTGAAGGGAGTGCTGCATCGGTGTCCAGAAGCCCCAAAAGTTTCCCCATAAAAGAACCAGCAGCAGCTCTTCAAGCAAAGATTGGTTTTCCACTCCAGCAGCCACACTGAGAGATTTCCCTGTGAATAATGCAAATGTAGGGCAGTGTGGCTCAGGAAGAGTCAATGGTCCTATTGCAAATGGGTGTTGGGAGGGGTGAGCCCTGAGGACATCCAGCTAAGCATGTACAGCACATAGGCTCAGGATCTGTATTTACTGCAACTATGGGAGGAACAATATACCTTTCAAGCTCTACTACCCAGTTATCTTCTCCTATCCATCATCTTTTTCTCAGGGCTTTTCTGTCCTGAGAGAAGAAGGTGAGAAGGAAGTGCTTACCCACAGAGGGAAGGAAAGGGAGACTGAGGGGAGGGCAACTGGCTAAGACACTGCCTGAGGCAGAAGGTGTTGTGATGGCAGCTGAAGAGGTGGAAGCAGACATGAAAAGGAAGGCGAGGGTAGAGGGCAGCCTGGGCATTAGTCACTTCCTGTCCACCTCTTCCCCACTTCTCTGGAAGGTTTTCACCTCATAGTGATGGAGATGCATACTTACCCAGTAACAATAAACTTAATAAGAAAACACTAGACATTTATACATCCCATCTTTTCTCAATCTTTCCCGAGAAAGAAAGTGCAACTACCAGACTATCTGTTCCAAAACCAGATATCTGGCAACCCTATTTTCAAGCAACTTGCCCTTTTGCCCTTATAAGAGCAGTGAAAACTCGTGGTAGGGAGAGCTCCCTGGGGACAAAAAGTTCTTGTAGGCCTCATTCTTAAGTAATGGACACTCCTGGTGCTCAGGAGCAACCTATCCTCTTGGCCAGGGGTCATTTCGAGCAGGAGCTCGTGGGAGTGCACAAGCAGGAGCTCGGGGAAATGCCTGCTTGTGTCATGGCTGCAGCAAAATTACTCTGTCCCCTGGAAAGGTCCTTGTTCCTCCGACCAGCCTTCTGAAGGCTTCCACCACCACTGAAACTATCCTCCCAGAATAGTGGTATTTCTGAGGCTTGGATTAGTGTGTGTCTCTGTCTGTCTGTCTGTCTGTCTCTCGCCTTCTGACATACTTCCGGTGCTGTCAGGTGGTGTAGCATATGCAAATAAGTTATGCTAATGAGTTATGTTAATGAGCTCCTGCACTTCTTTTTCTACAAAATGACCCCTGCTCTTGGCCCAATTTACTGAATGATGTAGTAAAGGAAGCTAATAATTCAATACACCTCAGTAGTAAATAACACTGCATAATATACATAGATATCTTTGACAAAGTAAGTCACAGAACATAAGTAAACCACAGAACAGAACAGAACACAGAAGAGCCAATCAAATGAATAATAGGAAGTTTGCCAACACTGAAGCTTTTGCCCTGGATGTTCCTCAGTAGATCAATTTCAGTGTAGGATGCAAAAGTTTTGATGTGTAGGAGCTTGATCTTCAGTAGGTTCACCAGGTCCAAGGAAGTTCCTGGAAATCTTGAGGTGGAGCATAAAAAAGATGGGGTTTGTGGAGAAAAAGGACCTTAGAGGGGTACAGTGCCATAGAGCCCACCAACAAAAGCAGCCATTTCTCAGTGGGAACTTTATCTCTATGGGGTGCAGATCCATTGTGATTTTGGGAGACCTGCAGGTGCCACCTGGAGGCTGGCAACCTTGGTGTCCAATGATCCCTTTTAACTGTCACAAGGATAAGTTTGCTTGGAGAAGAGAAGCTGGGGAATGGGGGGGGGGCACTGAACACTCTGTTTTTTGGAGGGGGGAAGTTTGCAAAGACCAGAGCTAAACTGTGATTACTACGTGAGTTGTATGGAGGAGGGCTGTTACTGCACTGCATGTATCTCTTTTGGAGGTTTGCTTATATGAAACTGATAGCAAGAATCCAATAGCAAAACCACACAAGTTCTCTGTTTTTGTAGTTAGAAACTTTTTTCTAAGAGCTTAAGTATCCTCTTGATCCATTTAATATCTAAATTTTCCAACAGGCATCTGTAAAGTTGCAGCATGACCTTCTGAAATACCAAAAATAATGATTTCTGTGTTGTGACAAAAGTGCATGGCAACTGTACACTCAGAAATACTGTGAAAAATTGGAGTCAAAGTTTATTTCTCTAAAAATACTTTGAGGTGCTTTTAACCTTTTCTGGCTTTTGTGGGAGTGATTTATATAGTTGATCTCTTTTATGACTGCATTTCTGAGCCAGGTTGTAAGAAAGATGAGAAGTGTGATTTTGGCCAATTATTTTTTTTGACAGCAGCCACTAAAGTTAATATAACAAGATAAACTGTCTTTTTTCACCTTCTGCTGGTTTTCTTTTCAAAAATGAAAGTTAGTTGAAGCCTCCCTTTAAAATGCTGCAACTCATTTCATAAGTAAAATGCTGAATAAATGCAGATAAAACTGTGCATAAATAGAGGGGCAAACCTACCAGACTGTGTTTGCACTAGAGTAATGAAAATTAAATGATCAGTTTGCAGTGAGTGAAGTGTAAAATAGGTAATTATCCTTTGTTCACAGTCTTTTCCAAGGAGACTCATGGAATGAAATTCACTATAATATATATATCCCATCTGAAAGATCAGTGTGTGTGTGTGGGGGGGGGGGTACAGTTAGTTATAATGAAATGTATGCACTAATTGAGCAAGCAGTACTTAATTATTAAGGGTGAACCATACAGCTCACATAAATCTTGAGTGCCCTTATACATAGGCAAGCGCAGTATGTTTATGAAGACGTACTAGATTTTAACTGTGTTGCATACTTTTGCAAGGTACAACTTATCTATGCAGAATGGCAATTTGTACAGAGAATTGCAGTACATGTTTAAGAATCCAGTTACAATAATTAAACCTGCCAAAATACATAACCACCTTTTATTTCTTTTTGTCATACAGCTGAACTTTTCTGTACACCTGCCAAATATGAAATGTTCTTTATGTTTTATCACTGCAATAAATGGCAAGGCAATTCCTGGGGTTCTGGGGAGAACATTGGTAAAATTAGTTTAGTTGAAATGAAGTTAACTAAAAATTGCTTTGAGAATAGAATACCACAGAAAGGAGCTATAAAACATATACAATTTCTGCAGAAGTACTGCTATCAGTCAGCTTTGATCATATTCATAGAAAATGAATTATGTTATTCATAGGAAAATATTGCTTTTCTTGATTGGATGACAATTCTGAATAATACAGTATTTTCTTTAATTTTTCCTATTTTTGAATGAATAATGAATATGAATAATGGATATAGGCCAGTTGCTATTCCTATGACAAGACCCTCAAGAGTGCTTACTCAATTCTCAGAACATGGCTACACATGTACCTTGGGTTTGATGTTCTTAGTTTTGTGCATTCTTTGCTGGGGTTGGAAACTCAGTGGTTCATCTGTGTGAGGATTCTTATACTTGCATGTCTTGTTGCAGGTGCATCATTGAGTTTCCTTACTGACATGTCCTAGACTTAAGGGAACTACGAGTACAACTATAAATGCTCTTGCACTTTTTTCTTATTGTCAGTCTATTGTCTGTCTCAAATGATTTTTGCTTGTACAAGTTCTCTGCTCTCTTTTGTGTTTGGTCATATCAGAAGAATATCAAGAAGCATACATGGCTGGGATACAATGAAATCTGATGGCCTGTGAGCATCCTACTGGTACTTACTTTTGCTTTACCTTTTAGGGGTACTTTTCGTATTCTGCTGTACTATAATCATTCCAAAGGGATGATTTTGGAACCAAATATGCATGCATCATAATGCCCATGCATTGTACCAGCAATAGCATTCCCAGTATGTGAGTGGGTAGTTCATGGAAGCAAACAAACAAACAAGAACAAAAGAAACAACAGCAACAAAAAAAAACCCTGTGTAATAAACAAGAGCATACAAGCAAGTGGTTCCACTTGGGGTGTGTTCTTCTGTTTAAAGTTCATGTGCTATTGGATTTTCAGGATAATTAAGTGCCTAGCTATTCACAGAATCATAGAGTTGGAAGGGACCTTCAAGGTCATCTAGTCCAACCCCTGCAAAATGCAGGAAATTTGCAACCACCCACCCCCACCCCCAGTGACCCCCTTCTCCATGCCCAGAGATGGCAAAAACCCTCCAGGATCCCTGGCCAAATTGGCCTGGAGAAAATTGCTTCCTGACCCCAAAGTGGTGATCAGCATTTCCCTGGGCGTGTAAGAAAGGGCCATGAGAACTAAGCACTGATGCAACCCTCTGCCCTCCCTCTCATGATCTGCCTAAGTTCACAGAATCAGCATTACTTTCAGATAGCCATCTAGCCACTGTTTGAAAACCTCCAAAGAAGAAAAGCCCACCACCTCCTGAGGAAGCCTGTTCCACTGAGGAACCTCAATCAATACTCCTCTGGTATTCTTTGGGAAAGAAGCATGAAATTCCTGCCCTTGGAATATTAAGGAAAAATACCTTTCATTCTCTTTCACATCATGTTTTCTGAATTAAGAAAATATCAACTTTTTAATTGAAACTTTAATTCTGCTTCTCTTGATAGGGATATTTAGCTCGTTAATATTCACAGATGAACATCTAAGCTTATTCATATCTACCTGTAATGCTCAAGGAACTCCAGCTCCCCAAACTTAACTATTAATCTCTCCCTTTTTTGGAGCCCTTATTTTTTTAAAAATGTAAAAACAATAGAATCTCTTCAATGCTTGCCCTCTTTGCTGTCTACCTCATTCAGAGATTCCACAGTTACCTCCTCTTCTTCACTGTTTGTTTGTAATAAGGAAGGATTTTTTTGCCTTCCTTAATAGTTTTAATTATATAGACCTCTGTCTTGTTTCTAACTATTAATTTAAATGGGAAGCCCCATCAGTAATCCAAATTAAACTGGGTTTTTTTTTGTCAGAAATTGAACATTTCTTCTTTCTTGAAGTACATCTGAAAAAAATGTACCTGTTGTCCTTTGGTTACCAACTGGGAATTTTCTCTGAATGCTCCAACATCATGGAATTTAACCAGTATATTTCTAAGTTGGTTCATCCTCTTAAAACCACTCTTATTGATGCAAAAAGCTCAGTCAATTTTAATTTCCTCTTGAAAATACAAGCCTAACCCTAACCCATAAATCTACAAAGTAATTTGTAAATTGCTTCTCTCAGTTCCTTCCTTTAATTAATAACTTTTTAATGTAGGGTTGCCAGTCCCCAGGTGGAAGCAGGGGATCCCCCAGTTTTGTGGGCTTCTGCCTGCCACTGGCCAGAGAAGCCCCATCCCAACAGCTACAACCTCATGTGATGCCCCTGACTCTATGGTTTGAGCCCAATTTTACCATAGAGTTTGCCCAAAAAACAGAGTGTTGCCGTGCGATGTTCCCGGCATGATGACATTGTTTCTGTGGAGGTGGAGGAGATTGGATTTATACCCCGCCCTTCTCTTGGAGTCTCAGAGCAGCTTACAAACACCTTTCCCTTCCCCTCCCCACAACATACTGTCTGTGAGGTAGGTGGGCCTGAGAGAGCTCTTTCCAGAGCTATCCTTGAGATAATAGCTCTGACAGAACTATGGCTTGCCCAAGGTCATCCAGCAGCTGCAAGTGGAGGAGTGGGGAATCAAACGTGGTTCTCCCAGATTAGAGTCCACGCACTTAACCACTACACTAACATGATGTTATCATGTTGGGGATATCACATGTAGTGACATCGCCCCACCTCCCACTCCTGGAAGGCTTCCCTCCAACTCCTGCTGGTGCAAGGTAAGGATCTGGCAACCCTATTTTAATGCTTTGTTTTATTTTGTAAGTTTGCTCAAGAAGGTTCCCTGGAGAGGCGGCATAAAAATTCTAATAAAAAATAAATCAGTGATAGAGCCCCGGGCTGATCCTCAGAGACTCTACTCATAAAGCTGGTGCTGCCATAGAAGAAATACAGAACTGTAACAAGTTCAAGCCCATCACCCTGATGGAGGGATATTCTGACAGTGGCAGATGGTTGTTTAAGAATCTGGGAATTCAGTAAGCTTGCAGAAACAGGATACTATCAAATACAAGGATTGTTTTAATCAAAGCAACCATGCAACTGCCTGTATCTTACATCCCTTCTGTTGCTGGGAGTTCCTAACAGCAATGGCCACACTCCAGGGCCTTGTTCCACAGCACCCTCTGTGTCCTGGCCCACAGTGAAGTTCTCTGAGCCCTCTTCTGCCCACCATCAATATTAACAATCTGTTGAGGCATGCTCGCCAGGCCTAATGATCAGCAACACCGCATGCCCATACTCCCCTCCTCCTGTTGATAGCCTCCCCCTTCTGTTCAGAAAAGGCACCATTTCTTCAGCAACCTGCTCAAGGCAAGTCACAAAGTTTATAAAATACATAAAATCATTAAAAATCACCATAAAATTAAAAATATAAAAACAAACAAAAATGTATACAGAATGGACTTTAAGGGGAAAATTCTTAGTAGGTCTACTTAAAATTAAGTTTTATTCAACAGGTCAAAGTATTTTTAGTTTTTCAGCCTACATTTGTATTTAGCTCATGTCCTTGTTTACACACAGTATGCCACTATCAGAGCTAAACTAGCATCCTCAAAAGGAATAATTGTTTAAGGCTGCACAGAATATTGGGAAAGTCCAGGAATTTTTTTGAGGGGAAGAAGCCTTGAAAACCAGAAGTTTGTCTGTATAAACCCTAGAGAGCTCTCCCACCCCTAAAGCCAAATGCTTCATTTCTCCTCCCCATTACCCTTATTTCTCTTAGCTTTTCTTCTCATACAGAGGAGACTCTTATGGTAATTTAATATTAAGAGTCTTCTGGGAAGTATGTTTTTCACCTTCTTACCTTGAGAAGAAAAGCTAAGGAAAACAAGAGTAACAGGAGCAGTAACTAACCTTTTATATTTCAAATGTACTATGCAGTCTGAGTTGTAGAAAATCTCTTCCTAAAATGATGATTTAACATTATATGCATATAAAATACATAAATAAAATGTACAAAGTATAGGGCTTCCAAGCCCCACTAGGAGTGAGTAATCCCCTCCCCCCAGGTCCCATTCCCTCACTGCCAATCAGCTGGCCAGTGGGGAAACCTTCCAACAGCAAGGTGAGGCCTAGGCCAATGTTGCTGGTGATGCAGCAGCTGCCGGTGTGCACTAGAAGAAGAAGAAGAGATTGGATTTATACCCCGCCCTCCACTCCCCAAGGGAGTCTCAGAGCGGCTTACAAACTCCTTTTCCCTTCCCCTCCCCACAACAGACACCCTGTGAGGTAGGTGGGGCTGAGAGAGCTCTTTCCCAAGCTGTCCTTGAGGGAACAGCTGGTACAGAGCTATGGCTTGCCCAAGGTCATCCAGCCAGGTGCAAGTGGAGGAGTGGGGAATCAAACCCGGTTCTCCCAGATTAGAGTCCGCGCACTTAACCACTACACCAAACTGGCTCTCAGAAGTGATGACATCGTGTCGCCAACAATGTAAGATGTAATAGCTTCTACAATAGAGTTTTTGCCTAAATACCAGAGCCTCTTGTGTCACCAGTGATGTGAAGATGTCACTTTGCGCACTGGAAGTGATGTTGCTGGTGATGCCAGCTTAGGCCCTTCTTTGCTGTCAGCAAGTGCTATTATAGAACCAAAAGTATATATTCGGGTTATCCAGAGCAGAAATGTTTGCAAGGAGATCTGTGTAGTCTGTGTGGCTTTTAATGGACTTTCAAAATCCACATTGCTTCTGGCTCTTGGCTAACAAGAAAATCTTAATACTCTGGAAGAGCTGCAATAAGATTTCTTCTGGGGAACATGCTTAATAGGGCCTCTGTCTTGTTACTGGGGTAATATTTTTAACCTTGCATTAGTTCCCACTGGTGATTTTGATAAGACCAGTGAAGGGGAAATCACTAACATTGGTATTAGTAAGTCATGCCTGCATCACATAACTTGTGCCACTTGAATATTAACTGCATGTTACTGCTTCAGTTTCATGAATAGTAGTATTGCTTAGAAATGACATTCAAGTAATAGAAAGGAACTGAAAAATCCTTGCTCAGCTTTATTCTGCATTACTAAAAAGTATCCAATCCTTATTTCTATGCAAATAGACTACAATGATGTATATTACTCAAAAAGTTAGGGGAACTGAATTTGATGGAGAACAAGGGTGAAGATAAGAAACCATTTTCAGAGTATAATGCTGGGGGAAGAGGTCACAGAATGCTCACTATAGACTAAACTGTTTAAGGTGTATGACAGTTCAGTTTTGAAATTCACTGATGTACTGTAGGAAATAAAATAGCCTTCAAAATTGCTCTTGAAAAATGAAAAGATGCATAAAAGAAAGAAAATTGTATTATACAATCCATTAAAACGTCAGATCTTTTAGTGAGACAGTTCTGAAAAATGTAATTGTGAGTTTGCTGTGTGATTGGCATGGATAGGTCTACCAGTATGGTTTTGCCTCAGGTGACACCTGATGAAATGGGTAACTTTGACAAAAAAAATATGTTTAATGTTTGTTTAATAGCTGTGGATTTTCCTCTGAATGGGCAATTCATCTGCAGAAGTGGAGTCTCAGATGAGTGCTTGTATGTGAGAAAAAACCAGCTGGCACATTTGAAAACATAAAGGCAGTGAGAGTGTGCAATCAGCTGAAAGCAAGGCTCCTAATCATACAGGATATTTTTGTGGTGATCCCATATGAAAAAAAAGCAGATCTACTGCTTTGTAGAAGTGCCTCTTTGCCTCCACTTATGCTCTGCTTATTTACTTTTAAATAAAACAATGTTACCAGACAATGGAAGTGTCCAGTGTATTCTTATTCAAAGGAAGATTAATCTGGTCAAGCTGTTCCCGAAACCTCCTTCTGCTGGAGGAAGTGGGGACTGTGCTTGGTATGTCACACGTGCTCTATGCTTGTATGTGGATAGAAGTTTGGCATGATTGGAACTTGAATATACAGCATTAGTGGCTCAAAGTGGGACCAATTTCTTACAAGGAGCTGTGGCGCCGTCACTCCTGGTTCCATTGGTCAATTTCCCACTAATTGTCCCGCAGCCTCATTTTGTATGTGGTACACATGTTTTTTTCAGTTAGTCAGTAATGACTCTTTCTATAACCAAAAAACAGATACATGTTGAACCCTAGAGTTCTGTAATTAGTGGTAATTCTTAAAATTAATAATTTTTGTTATGAGTTTTTCATTTTATGTTACAAAAGACAAAATGGCTGATCTATAGAATATCCTCTGTAATACCAGATAATGTTTAATGGAAAATACAGAAAGTCTAATAGAATCTATGAAATTTGAATGTTTGAATGACTAATGCTGTATATTAAAAGCCAAGTATTTATTAATACACATATAAACACAGAGACCTGCCCCCATTCCTCAGCTGGGAAGGGTCCCAACTGTCATGGATAATTAAAGTATCATGGGACAGTTATAAACAAGGGTCTTGTGGTGCCTTAAAGATGAACTATGTTTGCCAGTCCCCAGGGTGGGGGGTTCCCACAGTTTTTGGGGCTTCTCCTCAACCCCAAACAGCCATGTCCTGCATGACTTCCCTGATCTGCTGACATCACCTGGAAGTGACATCATCACACAGGAGATGTCATGCAGGGGCACTCTGGTTTAAGAACAAAACTCTATGGTTTTAAGCCAGTTTTAACATAGTTTTGCCTTTAAACCAGAGTATCCCTGGCATGATGACATCACTTTTGGGTGACATCGTTACATTGGGACATCCCAGAATGCCCTTCAAATCCCCCTACTGGAGTGATGAGGGGACCTGGCAACCTTAAGATTAACAGTATTTTAGCACAATCCATGGACTAGATCCCACTGCCTTGGGAACAATAAGTATGCACCAGGAATGACTTCAGAGTGTCACTGGCCATAAATGCATAGAGTTTTTGCCCAAATACCATTTGGCATCGCTAGCAATGGGTTGATGTCAGTTCCATTGTGCACCAGAAGTGTCATTGCCATGTTGCTGGTGATGCCACTGCACTGCTGACCTAGGCCTCCCTCTGCCACTGCTAAGTCCTCCTGCTAGCCAGCAGATCAGCGGGAGGGTGGGGGCCAGGGTGGGAGATCACCCATCCCCAGTGGTGTCTAGCAGCCCTAAATAAGTGGATCCTTAATATATAGATATTTATATAACAGGCATGAAAAACAGACAAATGGCATGGTCAAGGGCATGGTCAAATGACATGGTCAAGGACAAATGGCATGGTCAAGAATGCAGGAAGTACAGAGTAAAGTATAATGGTACACATTTCAAGTTCTGCCAGGCTTTCGGTCCAATCACATCACCTCCACTGCAAAGCGGTCCTACTGAAATTGTCTATGATTACCACCTACCCAGCTGTTGGATCAAGTATAGAAAGCCATGTCACCATCTTTAGTTAAATTTTAATTCAATTTTAAATTTTAATTTGACAACTGATTAGACTGATTAGATTGTACATAGATTTTGATGCTACCTGCCCTGAGGCCGCATGCAGGAAGGACGGGATACAAATGCAATCAATCAATCAATATTTTTGTTTGATTTGATGCAACCAATAATTTCCTTTCTGGAGTTATTATCGGGACAGTCAGAAGCCACTGAGGAAGCATCAGTTCTAAATAATCAGTCTAATGAAGATACAGCATTAACTGCATTAGACCAAAAAGTAAGGTATATAGACAGATATATAGGTGTTGATGTCGCTAGCTACTTACCAGTACAGTGCTTGCTGGATGAGCTTATTTTTCCTCCTGTAAAGATTAGCAAAAACATTTCTAGCCATCTCTGAGTGGGGACGCAACATTTGCTTCTACCCTTTTTGTTATTGTTGTATCCCCAAGCTGCTCAAGCAGATTTCAGTTTATGCAGTTGAGTTTCCTACACTCTGATAGTCTTTCCTCACAGTTTTATGTAGGCTGGTTCTCCCCAAAATAAACTCCTGAGCAGGGGCAGATTTCCCAATAAGGACACCAGGAAAAGTCCCATTGGACCAATGACCTTGGGATGGCACCAGGGCCACACCCAGACAAGGCCACCCTTGCTCCAAGAAATGAAATGCCTATTTGTTGTGCATGGAAATAGCTTTCACAAGTGAAAAATGCACCTTTGATTACAAAGTAAAACTCCTATTTATATTACTTGTTTTATACCAACATTTCCTTGTATGTAATTTCTCTTTGGAACTATACAGAGAAACAATATATGTGTATAAATTACATTTTATTGGGGTTTATTTTAATTTTTAATTTGCTGACTGATTTCTATGCATTTTTAACATTTTTCCTTTATTCTTTTCTTCTATAGTATATGTGATTCTTTTTACAACACTTCCCCACTTCTACTTTCTATTATTAATACATACACTTTTGGAAGTCCTCTCTCTTTCACATTTACAGTTTTGCTTCTTTCCTTATAGAGTGAGGTTCATTTTGCCTACCTGTCTTCAGATCCTTGGTTACATAAAACTTCATATATTACTGCATATCTTTTTTTTTACATTATAGGTTCAAATATTGGTTTAGCCTGCTCCATTATTATTTTGCCTCAGATTTCTTTTTTTCCAGATATGTCTGCTCTAAATGTTTGAAAATGTAACTTGAATAGGACCCTGTTATTTTTCCTTATCAGTTCCTTTCTTTATGATTCTGCCTTTTATGGGAGCAAGCCATGTGAACACCCTTTCATGCTTTTTAATTGCTATTTTACCAGTTTCTTATTTATACAATATTTTATCTTCCTTAGTTTGTGCTGTTAACTTTGTAAAAAGTTTTTTTTTGGCACATAGGCACTGCCATCAACCACCCCAATAGGATTTTTATGTTTCTCAATCTCTCATTTCTTCTTATTTAAACCGTACTTATTTTTAGTTGTTAATTGCTACTCTCAAAATTGTATCATCATTTACTGCCAGTGCCTTGCTGTATTCCCTTTATTTTAACTCACATATAAACTGTTTCTGTAATTTTTTTCACCCACTTGTCTTTCTGTGATTATTTGTGTCACTCTACCTCTCTTTTAATTTGTGTGGTTAGGTATGATGTGGTTTTAAATTTCTTGTTGTTTCTTTCTCTCACTCAAGGTATGTAATGCTGTCTCCAGGAATTTAATTCCAGTCTTATTAAGTAACCTTCCCCACAGTATTGTGCCCAAGTGGACTATGTGGTCCTAAGGATGAGACTCTTGTATTTTAAACTGCATATGACTCTGGGATACAAGATAAAACTTTATTTGCACAAGAAGCATACTGGTTACAAGCAGGACTATTTTTGGGCAGGAACGCACAGGAACGGAGTTCCAGCTGACTCCTGAGTTGGCCACGCCTACAATAAAAACCTCTGGCATGTGTGGCTACAGAGAATGCTGCCCTCCCCAAGTTATACACAAGAGGGAAAGGCGGCATGTTAAAATGCCCTCTTTCCCTCTGGGGAGCCCCTTGGGATTTCCTTGTCAATTTCACTCCCCCCCCCAGTCAGCTGAAAGTGAAATTGACAAGGAAAGCCTCTCTCTGCCTTCCCTTCTCTGGCTGACATGTTGCTGCTGGAAAAGGGCAGGCAGGGAACCCAGGCACATTGAAAATGCCTTTCTTTCCCTCCCCAATGTGGGGGAGGGAGAAGAGGCATTTAACCATGCCCCCCACCCGCACTTCCCCGAGTCTCTCCGCAATAGCGGGATCTGAAAGATCCCAGGCCCTTCAGCAATGCCTTTCCCCGGCAGTCTGGTTTGGGGCAGGGGTAGACTAGAAAGGCGAAGCTGAAGTGGGGCAGAGAAGCTGGGAGGGGGAGAAGAGGCAAGCTTCTATGCCTGCCCTGTGCTTTCCTAGCCCCGCCCAATATGCTAATGAGCTGTGTTGTTGGGGTGTGGCTTAATATGCTAATGAGTTTCTGCTGTTGGGTGTGGCCTATTATGCTAATGAGTTCCTGCTGGGCTTTTTCTACAAAAAGATGTTTTGTAACTTGTCTCTTCAGTGAATAAAACAGTGTATGTTAATAACTTCCGACTGAGGTATCACACTCTCAATCACTCCTCTTTCTCAAACTCTTCCTTCTCTTCAGAATGTGCCTTCTCCAATCTTTATTATATGTTACTGAGTTAAATCTTTCCCTTTTTAACTCAGGTTTCTGTCAGCTTTTTCCTCTTATACTCTTATAATACTCTGAAAATACTAGATTTTGACTCTCTATAGTCACTAACTTCCCCCCTAAAGTATTTTACTTTTCTTTTAGAATTTTAATGCCTTTCACAGGACTAATACAGGATTCTAAGAAAACTGCTTCTCAGACTGACCATAACTGACAGTTAGCTGCTCACTGAACATACTGCCTTCTCTCTCTCCACACACACACGCACGCGCGCGCGCGCACACACACACACACACTTCTTAGCTCCGCCCATACACTCTCACTCACTAACCAATCACCTCACTCATTCATCTCCCTCTTTCACCCTCTTGTTCTTCTGAAACTTGCCAACTGTTTAAAGAAACACACTTATAACTTGAAATCATTACAGTATGCTTTCTATGTAGCCCATCTGATATAACAGTGATGGCGAACCTTTTAGAGACCGAGTGCCCAAACTGCAACCCAAAACCCACTTATTTATTGCAAAGTGCCAACACGGCATATTAACCTGAATACTGAGGTTTTAGTTTAGAAAAAACAACTCATATATTAACATCTTTTGTCTTAAAAGAAAACACAATGACAGAGCTTTCAGTGATACAAACAACTTTTTATTGAAAGGTAAAAGTTTGCATTTGGCATGCTTATGAACAATTAATGGCCCCTAAGCTGCTCCCTGCAAAATACTGCGCCGTTTTTCTTTCTCCCCCCCCCCCAGGTTCTTCTTGCCTTGCCTCCTCGGGAGTCCCACTGTTGCTTCCGCTCCTCCAAAATGACCCATAAGGCTTTCGCGTGGGAGAAGCAGCCGGTCCCTCTCAGAGCCCTCCCAGCGCTCTGCCTATGCTCAGAGGCGCTGCTGGCCAGGCGGCGGTGGCGGTGAGGGGGGGAGTGCTGACGTCAGGGCGAGTCCAGTGAGGAGGAGATGGTGGCCAAGCAGGCCCCTCCCCCACCTGGGTTGTGCTTGGCTCCGGCCATAAGAACATAAGAGAAGTCAATGTTGGATCAGGCCAGTGGCCATCCAGTCCAACACTCTGTCACACAGTGGCAAAAAATACCAGGTGCCCTCAGAAGGTCCACCAGCAGGGCCAGAACTCCAGAAGCCCTCCCACTGTCTCTGTTTCCAAGCCAAAGAGCCAGCGCTGTCTGAACACTTTTCTGTGGTCATGTGGCTGGCATGACTAGATGCCGAGGTACACGGAATGCTATTACCTTCCCACTGAAGTGGTACCTATTTATCTACTTGCAATTACTTGCTTTTGAACTGCTAGGTTGGCAGGAGGTGGGGCTAGAGATGGGAGCTCACTCCATCACGTGGCACTGAGGTCTCAAACTGGGATGTCCATCTGGATCTATCTTAGTTTGAGTCCGGTGGCGCCTTTAAGACTGACCAAGTGTAATTCAAGGTAGAAGCTTTTGTGTGCATGCTCACTTCCCTGTATCTGAAGAAGGGTGATTCCCCCACCCTGTACTTAACCTCCACTATGCCAGACAAGGCTGTCCCTGCAGCCAGGAGAGCATCTCCCTCCCCTCATCGCAGGTTTGACCCAGGGTTGCCTGGGTAGTCATTGGCCCAATGGAGCGGGCGCATTCGGACTCTGGAGCAGTGAGTCGGATGGTTGGCCTCCCGTGCCGCTGGCCCCTGAGCTGCTCCCTGCAAAATACCATGCCCGTTTTTCTTTCTCTTCTCCCCCCGGTTCTTCTTGCCTCGCCTCCTCGGGACTCCTGCTGTTCCAAAATGACCCATGAGTTTTTGCACGGGAGAAGCAGCCAGTCCCTCGCAGAACCCGCCCGGTGCTCTGCCTATGCTCAGAGGCCCTGCTGGCCAAGTGGCGGTGGTGAGGGGGGAGTGCTGATGTCAGGGCGAGTCTGGCGAGGAGGAGGCGGTGACCCAGCAGGCCCCTCCCCTGCTCGGGTTGCACTCGGCTCCAGCCATGAGAACATAAGAAAAGTCAATGTTGGATCAGGCCAGTGGCCATCCAGTCCAACACTCTGTCACACAGTGGCAAAAAATACCAGGTGCCTTCAGAAGGTCCACCAGGAGGGCAAAAACTCCAGAAGCCCTCCCACTGTGCCCCCCCGAGCACCAAGAAGACAGAGCATCACTTGCCCCAGACCTCCAAGCATAAGGCAAAAGGCTGAAAGATTTCTGGGACCTCCAACCCCCCTGGTTTTTTTTTTTAGTTCTCTCCAGAAACAGAAAGGGATTAAAACAAAAACCCTAACTGCAGCAGCTAGCATTTATCCGGATCACAGAAGCCCACCTGGTTTGCACATGAGGGCACAGCCCTTCAAAACAGACTGCACGTGCTCCGTGCTATGAGCCCATTTTGGAGGAAGGGCTTAGAGGTGGACTAGATCTCTTCCCCTCTGCCAGCCCTCCCCTCCCCTCCCGCAGCACTCCCCCCCTGACTTGATTGAACTGGGTGGATGAGGGGAGGGAGGGCAGGCAAGAGGCGCTCCCCATGAGCCCTACTTCACAGGCATGGGGGGGTGGGGAGAGGAGAGGCTCCTGCCCATGCCTGGGATCCCGCCGGGACTCCTGGGGAGTGGGGTGCAGGAAACGGTGGGAGAGAGCGAGAGCTGCGGCTGCCCGAGGGATGTGACAGGAGGAAACTCCACCAGCAGCCTCATCCTAACTCCTCGGCATCCTGCGCAGAGCCGGAGACCCCACCTTTTCCTTCCTTCCTCCCTCTGGGCACCACAGCTGCCTCCCTCTTTCTGTGCGCCCAGCCATGCCCTCACGAAGAGGTGGATATTGCCCACCGGCAACCTCTGGGCCAGCTCCGTTCCCATCATGTCACAGCCAGGCCAGATGCAGGAGGAGGGAGGACTAGATGGAGAGCTAAGGAGGATGGCGGCAGGTCCGGAATGGCAGGCCTTTGTGCACCGCATCAAATGGGGAGGGGCGGCATGTGGGAAGGCTCCTGGTAGGGAGTCACCAGGCCTTGGGGTGATGGTGCGCATGCCCACAGAGAGGGCTCTGAGTGCCCTCTCTGGCATGCATTACATAGGTTCGCCACCAGTGTGATATAGGGTTGCCAGCAACTGGCAGAAGTCTGGATGAAGTGTGGGAGATGGGTGATGGTGTGGCATCACTTCCAGGGGAAAAAAACCATAGAGTTTCTGGCAACTCCTAGAGTTGACTGATGTCTCCTCCAAGTTTTCTCTGGAAGTGATGACACACAGTTGCCCAAAAGTGATTTATTTACATTATTTTTATCCTGCCAGCTACAGGAGTAGGGATGGGGAAAAGGAGCTGGGGCCAGGGAAGTGGCAAGCCTGCTCTGATTCCATTCTGTCAGTTTGTCTCTGCTCCAGTCTATAGCCTAAAATCAGGATAATTTGGATAAGGAGAGTTCTATGTAAATATATGGGGAAGTTTGTTAGCACAAGGCTGGAGGTATCTATTGAATGTAACAGTATAATACATTCTTAAGAGGAAATCTGCAAATGGTATCTTGAAAGTGTACCCAGTAATTAATTTAGAGATTGAATGAGTACCTGTGCTTTTCAATGAAGTGTCTCCTCTTTTTTTGGTTGAGAGGTGCTTTAATTAATTTTATCAGTACCCTTCATTTTAGATAACTGCAGTTTGACATTGATGAAGTTAAGATATTGCTGTCCTTTATTTTTTTGTGTGTAAACATATTTATAATCCTGGTGCATAATGACTATATCACAATCATTATTGTTGTAATTATTGATTAGGTGTGTAATCATTGGTTTAATTATCTGTTGTAAAATAATATGTGTAGTATTTTTATTTCTAAATCAAATTCCAGTGACAATTTTGAAAGTGGGAAACAGGAAAGTTTCATTTTGCCATTAGAAAATGCAATCTGGATCCAACCATTATGGAGAGATAATCCAACCTTGTTAAGGATTTTAGGGTGTAATGTTCGAGAAACATTCTTCAAGATTTAATAATTATACTAGGTAGAACATTTTAATTGGTTTTTAAAAAACAAAGGGAATTTGAAGAAACTTTTTGCTAATTTCTCCCCTTCCCACTGCGATCCCCGTACCCAACCTGAGGGTTTAAGGATCCTCAGGAATTACATGGAATTGGGGAGGGGGAATGAAATTGACAGAAAGCTCCCTACCATCACTTGTGCAAATTCCTCAGTCAGTTTTTGGCAGAACCACAAGGACTGCTGTAGGAAGGGGGAATCAGTGATTTTGTAAAATCACTCCATTCATGACTACGGCTATCATTTCTGTTTTTAGTTTCAGAGATCCCCTTCCCCTTTGGAGAACACTAAAGGAAATGTATGCAAGAATATGGACAATTATAACAAGGACAGTAATTAAAATGGAATATAAATTCTTCTTGTTGTTAAATTTAGGAGAATCTGTTATTCCATAATTACCTAGTGATAAATGAAACTAACTTTCATTAGCAAAAGAAACACACTGTCAACTGGGCAAAATTATTAATAAATTCTGTTTTTGTTTTCCTTAGTGAACAAACACAAGCCATGGATTGAAACCTCTTACCATGGAGTTATTACTGAAAACAACGGTACAGTCATTTTGGATCCCCCACTTGTTGCTTTGGATAAAGATGCCCCTATTCCCTATGCAGGTAGGAAGTTATATAAGATGAATATCTTCATCAATTTTGTGTAAATCTCACTGAGTGAACAGTAGGAAACCTGTTTCCATTATAATGATAACATATCACTAAACAACTATGCTTCAGTGTTACATTTGCAGAACCATCAAGCTTGGCCCACAGGCCTGGAAATTAGGCATGTTTCTGAATTGATGTACATTTACTATGAAGGAAAAAAACAGTAATTTTTGTAGTGATTGCAGTTGTTCAGAGATATTTTATGGTGCATAAATTGGAGTTTGCTTAATGTGAATTATCAGTCATGATTGGTAAACTTAAGTTAATTTGCTGGTAAGCAGTTGGTGAAGTATTTGTCAGGCACTTGCATCCTGTTTAATATGTTAATGCTTTTAGGCATTTTTAAAGAATCAGATCAAGGCATGAAATTTAATGAAGGGTTGCAAGATTTCTGATAAGATTTTTTAAATGAAAAAATATCCACCAACAAAAGTCTTTTACTACATCCAGTCCATTTTTAAAATGCAGTTAATAGTCAACGTTCTGATCCTTGGTCTTGTTACATTAAAGAATATCTTAAAAAGTAGTATAAATACAATAACTGAGATGAGCATCTCAAGAGAATATCATTTCAAGAAATGGTACATATCTGTAAAGTATAAGCACTGTAACTGAAATTGTGTAGTTTAGTTTTATAATTGGTATATCAACAGCTCTTTGTTTTAAGAATCTGCATCCTGTTTGACTGTGACATGTTTCAAACATGTTGTTTTAAAGTTCTAACAGTACTTCCCACTGTGTTTATAAAACTAGATTCTTACTCTATGGAAACTGTCATACTGAGAACTGCCCTTAGCACAAGGGTATGGTGATTGCTGGCAGCCTGCAGAATGGAACCAAATTGTGTTGGTGCATTCAGCAGGCTTATGCATGGTGGAGGAAGAGGGGCACAAAGGAAGGCTCATTTAAGGAACTGTCATCCTAGCCCCTGCCTTTTTGACCCATCTAGCTGGACACAAACTAATTTGTTCTTGAAATAATTCTGTACATGGATAATTTTAAAATATCAATCATTTTGTATTCTAAAGTGAAGACAGAAGTAATATTTTATCTGTGGTTTGAACACAGGCTTTGTGCCCTGAAAACAAATGCTTCAGAATGCAGCAAATGTACATTCAAAACCATTTCCCACCACACTTGAAACACTAACTATGTTGTTACTCCTGAATGTATGTGTTTATACCATGGAGGTCAGAATAAATTTTCATGGTATTCATATATTGTAGATTATTAATGGTATAACTACCATTATCCTTGTCACCCTCCAGCATTCTCTTTTCATTATTGCTGTGGGAAAGTAACAATGTGGAAATTTCATTTGTTTTCAATTGATTGATGAGTCCACTTATTTTCATTAATTAGAACTTAAATATCTTCTGAATTTTACCATCCCCATTATTGATTCTTTGCTGAATCTCATTATATAATATTGGGGGGAAACATAGTGTAAGTATATCTCCAGTATAAACAAATGAAGCATATCTATTTTTCCCCATTGATTTTTGTCATGACCACTTTTCATGTGGTTGCAAAATTTCCTGGTTCCAAAAGCATAGTTTGTAACTTTAATAAATAACTTACAGCTTCTCCCATGGTTACTTATTATAGGAGTTTTGTTTGCAGGTGGTTGTAACAACAACAGCAATACAATTATTTACTGTTGTGAATTCATGCTGTGATCAGTCATGAATCTTTTCAGTTATTACTGCAAAAAGATATCCCAGGGTATTTTCTCATTTGTACTGGACATCTCATCTGTACTGGACATCTGTAATATTCATCAGTGCCTTACTGTTTTCTTAAATGTCAGAGTTATCTTTTAAGGGACCTGATAAGGGCTGAAAGAGACAGGCTTCTGTCTCCAGGTTCATCCCCGGAACATGCTTCTATTTAGTAGAGTCTTGGAACACCTTTTAAGAGCCCTGTGGGGGTTGATTCTAGCCAAGACTACTACAGCATGGAGGGGGGGAGGACCCCTGCATTCCCCTCTGCCCCATTAGTAATGAATGCCAGTGCCATATTGGTTGGAAAAACAGCATGTGGTAAAGGCAGGAGCCCCTCTTCCACCCATGCTGCAATGATCATGACCAGAATTGATACTCAAATACTTAGTGCTGTCCAGTGAAAGCACAACAGTGGCTGACAATAAGGGGTTCAGCCCAAACAGCAAAGCACCTCACCTGGGAAAAGTGGAGGAGGGAGCCAGCTGTGGTAGCACAGATGCACCACCTGTTTGGGAGGGCAGTAGCCATGCAGGCCAGCTAACGCCAGTAAGCCCAAATGATGGTGAGGAACCCAGGGTGTAGTAGTTCCAGGAAGCTGCAGCAGGTAGGCAGGTAGCTCAGAGTCTCCTTGAAGAGGTGGCAGCATCCAGAAACAGAGGGATGGTGCTGGCATCAGCATTGTCCATGCTGACAGCATCACTTTACTTCCCTTCTTTGGGAGCTTTGCCACCAAAAGGCAAGAGAAAGTGGGAAACATGGTATCCCTGGTAGCTAGAGTCTACAAGGATGATGAACCTACCTCCTTTCATTTGTAGTTCTACAGATGTGAATGGATGGGGCCAGAGCACAAAAACCTTTAAGGCAATGGTGATACTCTAGACTAGCCTCCATTCTCTATTATCTTTTTTTTTTTAGTGCTTTGCTTACATGGCAGTCATTTTCTTTCTCTTCTCTGTTTCCCGAAGGTGGTAAGTGGGGGCTTTAAACAGGAGTTTGCCAACTGGAAGCAAGCAAATGGTAACCCCTAGATGTCATAGAGATTAATGTTTGTATTTTGTCTTGGATTTCTTCAGGCAACAACCTGCTTCATGCCTGGGTTATATTATGGTGCTGCTGCCAGTGTTAGTAACACATATTAAGCATGCTAAATTAAAACTTCCTCCAGTTAAAATAATCCAATCCCCTGAGGGCTTGCTAATGAACCTACAGATTTGCTATAGGAAAGTGAAACATTTAGATGGTTTTAAAGGCTTAAGAACTTGGATCAGATGCATTAAGATTTCAGAGATAATACAGCTGTAGTAATATGTGCCTTGATCACTATGCCCTTTCTCAAGGACACTGACTGTGGAGAATTGCCTGGCACAATCTAATTAGTTTATTATAATATCCTCTCTACACTAGAAAAATAATCATCACAAATAAGTACAAGAAAAATGGAACTAAATTTGTATTGAAGATGGTAATTTCATTAATTTACACAAACAGTTTCTATCTTCACTAAATGTTGTCTAACATAAGCTTGGAAAATTCAGGGATCCTCAAAATTTGCCTAGTTTATGTTTGTTTCTTCTTTAGAGATGCAACAAATTTGTTCTGGAAGCTGCAGCTCACTTTCAACATATTTAAAATGGGTATTTTCCTATAGGCAGTCTGTACTGAAATATTTTCTATAGATACTATATTGCAATTATTAATAGTTGACTAAGAGGATTTTAAAAATTTCTGTGGTTCCACTTATCATCATAGCTGTGAGCTAAATTCTTGCCCAAGGACTAATGAATGGATTTTGGCCTCTGGAGCATACCACAGTAATTGCTGCCAGTGTCTAATGAAGGTATTTAAGAGTGGACAATACAATTACAAATGTAGACATTTCAAAGCTTGATCAAAAGCTGACTTAAGGATATTGAGGCACTTCACATGAAGAAAGTCCAACGGTCACTGTAGCTCAACGAAGGTGCCTCACCACGGTTATTCCTGTCTCTGCTATCCATGATACTTGAACTGGATATACTAGAAATTAAAGCCAGGTAGAAATAGTTTATTCAGTCTAAAAACTGGTGTGGTATTTTTCTTTAATTAAAACAAAGTATCTGTCTCTGTCACTCTCTGTGTTAAACAAAAAAACCCCTAATATCTAATGACCAAAGCAATAAATCTTTCAAGGAAATAAAACAGTAAATGCCAACAGTACTTGGCATAATCTATCAGCTTTTTATAATCATCTCTGTAGCTTCCAGTGGATCCCAGGGAAATCAAGGAAACCTTGAACTAGAGCCTGCAAGCAGTTTTGGGATGGATAAGGGCCAATAAACTAAAGTATAATCCCAACAAGATAGAGGTGCTACTGATGACTGGAAGGACACAAGAAATGAGGTGTCTCCTGTTCTGGATGGGGTTGTATTTCCCCTAAAGGAGTAGGTTTGTAGCCTGGGGATGCCACTGGCCCTGGGCCTCCTGTTGGATAAGCAGATGGCAGCAGGGGTGTAGAGTTCGTAAATCCCTGGGGGGGGCTCTCTCATGTGCGCGCGCAAAGCGCACGCACGGGACCATGTCCCCGCCGCTCCTCCCCCCCCCGGCCCCAGGGTTGCCCCCGATTTGGGTGTTCTTCCCCCAGGCAGAAGGCCGCAAGAGCGCCGTCCGCCAGAGACCAGAACAGTCCCCCTCCCTGCCTTCGCCCCTTCGGAACTCCAAACGACCCCTCTTTGGCGGACAGGAGGCTCTTGGTTCTGGCTGCCAGACTCGCTTCCAAGCAGCTGTACTGAAGATTGCAGCCAGAGTCGTAACGAGTCAA
The DNA here is from genome assembly GCA_029233225.1 of Lepidodactylus listeri. NCBI lineage: Eukaryota > Metazoa > Chordata > Lepidosauria > Squamata > Gekkonidae > Lepidodactylus > Lepidodactylus listeri. The sequence continues at coordinate 48,660,918 of JARCFY010000005.1, read as the reverse complement.
AGCACGTTTACTCCAAAGCCAGTCCCGCGGCGGCCAATGTTTGGGATGAACGCCTTTCCTCGGGATGAATGCCTTTCCTGGCTGGCTGGCTGCCGTGCTCGCGCGGGACCATGTCCCTGCCGCCTCTCTCCCCCCCCCACCCCAGGGAGGCAGGAGGACAGGCAGGGGGTGGGAGGGAAGGAGAGGCGGTGACGGCCAGCTGGCCGGTTGACTGGCCACCGGCGGGCGCTCCATTTTGCCAGGGGTGGCTGAGCCCCCCTCCGGGAAATTTCGGGGGAGGCTCGAGTTCTCAAGCCCCCCGTAGTTGACGCCCATGGATGGCAGTGGTTGCTAGGGGTGCCTTCCACCAGCTTTGGCTGGTAACCCAACTATGGGTTAAAAAAAAAGATCTTGCCACTGTGGTGCATGCCCTTGGTAACATTTAGATTGCATTATGGCAGTGCACTCTATATGGGCTGCTTTTGAAGATTGCCCAGAAGCTACAGTTGATATAGAATAATGCAGTCGGTATGGTGACTGGAGTTGGTTGTAGGGACCATATCATTCCTGTGTTGTTCCATCTGCACTGGCTTCCAGTTTGCTTCAATTCAGTGTGCTGGTATTGAACTTTAAAGTTCTTTAAAGCACTATACAACTTTCAACCGGCATACCTTAAGGACCACCTGCTCTCATATGAACCTATGTGACCAGTATGGTGATTTTCAGAGACTCTGCTATGGGTATCGAGGTCAACTGAAGCTAGGTAGGTAGCAACCACAGAGTGATAAAGGGAGACCCAACGTTGCATAGTGGTCAGAGTATTGGACTAGGATCTGGAGACCCAGATTTGAATCTTCACTCTACGGTGGAAAATTGGTGAGTGACCCTGGGCCTGTCACACATTCTCAGCCTAATCTACCTCATATGGTTGTTATAAGGATAAGATGGAAGAGAGTAAAATGATGCAAGCTGTTTTGGAGACCCAATGAGGAGAACAGCAGGGTTTATTTAATAAATAAATTCTATCAGGCTGTGTCAGAGAATGCATATGCACAAAAATCCTAGAAACTATGTACTGTAGCATTAGAGAGGTGTTGGGAAAAAAAGATCAAGGAAGATTGTGCAATGAAAAAGGATGGGGGGAGGGGAGCACAGTGCTGTTTGAAATGTCTATACCGTTTCAGAGACAGCTCGTTAATGGAATGAAATTTGCTGTATAAAACCTCCATCCCTGTATTGCTTTACTCCAAACTGGGCAAACAATGGATAACATCTGCTTTAGAACAGTAATGTGAAAGGGACCATAATGAATCTTGTAGTATGTTGATAAACTGGCTCCCTGGTTGCAAGCTGTGATCAGTCTGAGGGCTGAACTAGTGAATTTCCGGGCATCTCTAAGCATACATGCCTACTTTCCAGTCTTCTGATTTATCCTGGACCTAATTCAAAAATCCAATTATACCCTACCCAATGAGTAACACTTTTATTTTTCATTTCAGAGTCAAAAGTGTCCATGAAATTAATCTGTTGAAACAATTCAGAGGGAGGGGGGACCTGTATTAAATAGTGAGGCAATCCTGCCTTGAGATACTCTAGAGGCACTCTGGAGCTGGCCTGTAATGCACACAACAATTTTATTTTTTCCTGAGGATATGCCATTATCATGCTTATGTCAGAGTGTACAGATATGAATTTGATGTATGCTACAGGCCAAATGTTTGTGCTTATCTGGGTTCATGGAAGAAATCTTTGCTGTATTCTGTTTTTCACTGCATTCACCTACACTTCTTACAAAGTCACACACAACTTGCAAAGTCACTCAAGAGGCTAGCATAAATCCTAGGAATGAGATGGAACCAGTGAACAGTTCATGCAGAAGGTCTGTCCAGTCCCACTTCCCATTGCCACCCCCCTGCCGGTTCATAATGGGACCCGGTTATCATGATCAGTTTCAGTGGGGGGGAGGGCACTGCATTTAAGAGTGTAAAGATACCTTCCATGAATTTGTTCCATTCATGGCTGGTAGCATCTGGTTTCTTGAAATTGGTTCACCTTGTATACTTCAGATACATAACTATTTGAGAGTGTAGAGTCATTTTTGTTCATTTTATTTCCTGCTTCCTAGCGTGCACCATGATAACACAGGGATGATAAAATAATGTTGAAAGCGGCCCTTGGATGTTCTTCTCACATGGTGGTGTATTTTTCTACCTTAAAAAAAAGATTATTTCCATGTAGGAAAGGTGTTCTCTGTGAAACATCTCTTTGTCATATAGAAAAATCAGTTCAGAATGTTAACCATTTTGAGAGAGATTGCTTTTGGTTTGACTGTAAAAAAAATCAATATGGGTGTTCTGTCAAATGTGCTTTTGGCTTTAAGACAAATTTGATGGAAAATGTGTTAAAATGTATTTCACAGATACTGGAAGTGTTTAAGGTCATATGAGTCAGTCAGGATAAATGTATTTTGTCTCAGATTGTTTGTTGCTAAGAAGTAAAACCATTTAAGAAAATATATAGCATCACCAGAGCACCATTGACTTGTGTTTTGTTGATACCCTTTAGCAAAGGGCATATGCTTTAGCTTTCAGTAAGCGAACAGTTTACTGTTTGAGGATCCTCAAGCACTGTAGTTTTTGATCTGCTTTTAGACACAGGAACCAGAATATGTTGCTCAGCTAGCTGGTTAATGTTAGCCTTTCCTTTATCTTGAGGCAGCTTCAAAAACTCATTTGTCTCTGTCACCAATACAGTGGCTTTAAAAACAAAGCAAAGTCATTCAGAGCAAGGAACAGCCCTGGTCAGATATAGGGTACTTAAGTCACAGGAGTACTTCTGACTCCTGCAATATTAAATGCTTAATGCTGTGCTTCCAAATCACTCAGAAGTTTACTTTAAGGTTTCTTGTTCTGTTGCTTTTATACCAACAAACTTTATGGCTAATCCATGAACCAGTTCACAAATCCAGGGCCATGCTAATTACACTGGGTCTCAGGGACATGCATACTAAGCATTGCTCAAGTAGTGTCTTCTGTGAACAAAGATTCAGGTGGGTAGCCATGTTGGTCTGAAGCAGCAGCACAGTCCTATTAAATACCAGGTTCCATGGAAATGCAGAGCCCACAGTTAGTGATCAGCTCTACTTTATTAAGTGATTTCAGCTAGTAGAAGATGAAAACTCCTGGGCAAAGCCCTATTTTTATAGCATGCACACACCACACCCAACTCCCAACGAGCTCCAAGCGCAGCCCATCTCTGATAGACAATCCTGGGTCATTCCAGCCCAATACATAATAAGTCCAGTGGCACTTTTAAGACCAACATAGTTTAATTCAAGGTATAAGCTTTTGTGTGCTAGCACACTTCTTCAGATACCATAAAACAGAATATCTTCAACCATTACAAATAGGGAGGGGGGGTAGTTGCCAGGAAGGGCTAGTTAGAATCAAGATGCGTAAGTAACTGGGTGATTATAGCTGAGATTGGATTAAGGCAGTTGTTAAGAGCTGTGAATGGCAGTAAATTAGCATACAAATACAAATGTTAACAAATTGATGTGAGAACAAAGTTTAGAGGCACATTCAAGACTAACAAAGTTCGATTCTGGGTATAAGGGAGAACTGAGAGACTTAGCATGTGTAGATGCATACTCATTCAGAGACATTGAAACAGATTTCCTCAAATATTACATGTAGCTGGGGTGTTAGTTACCAGGAAGAGCTCATTAGAGTCAACTTTGTGAACAAAGTCCAATTTAAGGTTTTCAGGTCCCAATGGGGGTTCCACCACTTTTGGGGGCTCCAATCTGCCACTGGCCAGCTGGTTGGCAGGGGAAACCCCACCCATAAACAGGGACATTGTCATGTGACATCCCTGATGCAATGATATCACCCAGAAGTGACATCATCATGTCACCAACATCGAGGGTGATGCGCTAGTTTTGGAGCAAACACTGTGGTTTTGAAGGCAAAAAATCCATAGTTTTGCCCAAAAACTAGAGCATCACCCCTGACGTCAACAACATGATAATGTCACTTCTGGGTGATGTCATTGCACCACATGGGTGCTTTGCACGCATTGCAAAAGATCCTGGGAAGGACCCAAGAGCCCCCCACCAGCTGCCAAGTAGGACCTGGCAACCCTAGTCCAATTCTGGACTTAAACACAATGAAGTACATTACCACAGTCCCAAAAGTTTAAACCAGGACAATGATTCGTTAACATGTGTCATTCCTTAGGGTTGCCAACCTCCAGGGGATGGCTGGAGAGCTAGGATTACAATTGATCTCCAGGTGGCAGAGATCAGTTCATCTGGAAGAAATGGCCATTTTAGAAGGTGGACTCTCTGGTATTATACTCCATTGAAGTCCATTCCCTCCTCAAACCCTGCCCTCTTCAGGCTCCACCCACCAAATCTCCTGGTATTTCCCAACCCGGAGTTGGCATCCATAGTCATTCATACAGAAGTTTATAGTGTAATCCTAATTCCTTGGAGTAAATCCCATTAGATGGATTCACATTAACTGTATGTTTTCCATATCAGAACAAAACCAAAGTGGAAAACATTTGCCAAACAATTGATCCCAATTTGCTATCATCTTCTACAAAATACATACTTCTACGACAACTATTGATAATGTCTGCTGAGGATAAACAGTGAGGCATAAATGGGCATGATTATCAGACTGTATATTCGGCCATGTAGTAAAGATTGTGGGTGGGGAATCATTAAAGCTATAGTATTTGGAAAGTCTGTAACCTAACTGAGCATACTTCCATCCAGGAATATATATTTTTTTTCAATCCTACAATTCCAATTTAAATATTGCAAAACTGAATGAAAAAAGACTTACCACAAATAATTATAAATACTAATTTATAAGATCAGTTATTTCCTTTTTAATATGGCAGAAGAGACTTTAAATTAAATTTAATTCAAAGGGAAATGCAGTTAGGACAGCTGAGTGCAAATGGACTGTTTTAGTTAACTCTTCTTGGCAAATGTCTAGACTGAGCTGAGTGAACACTCTGGCACCAGTTCAGAGCCAGATTTTATTATCTTGTATAGTTATTCAGTGCTGACTGTAATCACATGATAGTAATCAAAGGCCAGATGTCTCTGGTGAACCTTGACAATCTATATAAACTAATTACTGTTTTATGTGCCATTATCTTGGATTGTTTGGAGGGCAGTGTATAAAAGTGTATTGGAACATAAATATGGGTGGCTTTTATTTATTTGTGAAACAATCCAGCCATTTACTAAAAGTGATGTTTTAAGTCTTACAGGATTTTAAATGTAGAAAACAGCAAGAGTTCAGTAGCACTAAGGGAATTTGTGGTAGGATATGAGCTTTTGTGAGTCACTGCTCACTTCTTCAGATACCATTTTAAATTTTATTTTAAAATTTATTTTAAAATCTATTTTAAAAATTATTTTAAAATCCATTTAAAAGTCTAAGGATTTGTGACTGTTAAGTTTTTGGACAAATTTAGGGTGTTGCTTTAATGGCACAGCACAATATTTGTTTTGCCAGGGAACCTGTGCAGTACCCTTAACTCACGTACTGGGGCAAAGGGGGTAGCCTTGTGTCATGCTGCTTCAAAATATGTATATGTATTTGGCACTGCATAGTTACAGTGTCTTCAGACCTGAACTAAATATATATTTTAGCTCAACTATGTATGTGTATTAGATTTGTGCATACTGAAAAAAATGAAATTTGTGTCCTTGCATTTATATGGTATAGTGGAGTAGTAATATTACCTATGCTTCACTCTCCCTCTCCTCCACTAGTGATACTAGTGATACAGGCACAATAGTGTATCAGCAGGGGAGACAAGCAGACATGTTACTTACTGTATTGGAAGGCAGGGTCTGGAAGGGACTGAGGCAAAGGCAAGCCGCACAACATACCCCACCCTCCAGTGACAGGCATAGCAGTGTATTTGCAAAGGAGAAACTAATAGGCATTATTGATACTTTTGGGAGATGGGCCAGGTGTGCTACAAAGGGAAGAGTTTGAAGTAAGTGCTTTCCTGTGTAGAGATGGCATATGGTTGTTCAGGCAGATGATCTCGAAGTATGGAAATGGGTCGAGCCTCCCTACTGCTGCTTTTAAATCTTCCAATGGACTTTGATGCATGACCACTCAGTACTGATAAAACACTTGGAACTGGAAATAGAATACACAGGCACTGTATTAGGGTCAGGAAGATGGGATCTTTCCTTTGGGGTTCTGAGCTATAAGCAATACTTTTTTAATACCTATGTGAAACCTTTGGAGAGGGGAGATCATCCATAGCTTTGGTGTAGAATGTCCTCAATATGCTGACAACACCCTAGTGTGTATGACTTTTTCTAAGCCAGCAGAGGAAGCTCTGTTGGTCTTTGGCCAGTGTCTGCCAGCCATGTTCAGCTGGCTGAGGGTAAATAATTTGAAGTCAAATCCAAAGATGGAAGGGAAGCTAGTGGACAAGGCTGAGATCTTGGAGGGTACTGTGGTCCCCACTTGTGATGTGGTGGAATTGACCCCTTTTTACATTTAGTGCGGAAAGTGGTCTCCTATATGGACTTAGCCAACCTGGCTACAGTGCTCTGTGTCATAGTAAACTGAGGATAGACTAAATGGAGTTGCCCATGAAGGCAATCTGGAAAGTTAAGATGGTGCAAAACACTGCTGAATGATTGCTTTTTTGAGACAGTCACAACGCACCAGTAAAGCATACATTAGTGTTCAGTGCCTTTTTCCTGCTCTCTCTGTTTTGGTACAAAAAAGGGGGCAGGGCTTCTTCCCTCCCTGCTTGAGCCTCCTGGGAAAAAAGAAAATTCACATAGTACTGTTGCTGCACATGCTTTGTACCCACTTTGACTCATAAGAACATAAGAGAAACCAATGTTGGATCAGGCCAATGGCCCATCCAGTCCAACACTCTGTCACACAGTAGCCAAAAATACCTGGTGCCAGCAAGAGGTCCACCAGTGAGGCCAGGACACTAGAAGCCCTCCCACTGTTGCCCCCCCCCCAAGCACCAAGAATACAGAGTATCACTTGCCCCAGACCAAGAGTTCCTATGTATACCTTGTGACTAATAGCCACTGATGGACCTCTGCTTCATATGTTTATTTAATTCCCTCTTGAAGCCATCCATGCTTGTAGCTGGTGCCACCTCCTGTGGCAGTGAATTCCATGTGTTAATCACTCTTTGGGTGAAGAAGCACTTCCTTTTATCCATTCTAACCCGATTGCTCAGCAATTTCATTGAGTGCCCACGAGTTCTTGTATTGTGAGAAAGGGAGAAAAGTACTTCTTCCTCTACCTTCTCTATCCCATGCATAATCTTGTAAACCTCGATCATGTCACCCCTCAGTCATCACTTCTCCAAGCAGGGTTGCTAACAAGCCTGGATAAAAAAATACTCTGTAGCTTTAATAGAGGCTTAATAGGAAGTTGATGGTTGTAGCTTTTCATGACATGGACATGAATAACACCAGCTCTTAAAAGGACATGATATTTTTTCTCTCTCCAGGCATTTGGCAACCCAAAATCCAAATCCAGATTGGTTTTGTACACCTCTGACCACAGCCTCATCAGAATAATATTTCCATGTTAGAACATAATCCTGTAGTACCTACCACAAATACTCCCTTCTATTTATTTATTTATTTATTTATTTATTTTTGTATTTATACCCCGCCCTCCCTGCATGCGGGCTCAGAGCGGCTGACAAGGGCTAAAGAGCCAAACATCATAAAACAGTTTAAAACAGTTAAAAACAATAGCAACAATAAAACTCCGTTGTTCAACAGCATATCTAGACTATCATCCCAATTTAAAGTGCTTCTGATCTCCTCAAGATGGCGTCCTATCAAATAGGGGGAACTTCCAACCAGCACTATCGGCCTAGGCTGCCTTCGGGCCAGTTTCCATGCAGGTGTTCTTACAATGTTACAGTGTAAGACTTGAGGAAGCAATTTACACATCAAGAAATCTTACAGTCAATTGGACTACTAATGCCAAAACAGCCACATGGATTTTTTGCAAAAAAAAAAAAAAAAAATTGGGTGGGAAGAATTAGATTATTTGAACATTATTTGAAATAATTTGGGTGGGAAGAATTAGATCATTTGAAGAATTAGATTATTTGAACAATGGATATCCACAATAAACCAAAAATGCACAGGTTCGTTTACTTTTATTGTGCTTCTGCTCTTTGAAGCTTGTATTTTACTACACATCGCTTAGCCTGGAGGTGTGCATAAATTTGTTTTATGTATAGCAATGTATCTTCTGTTATTTTATTTATTAAAATATGTATATCTATTGTTTTCTCTGTCTAACAGTGGCCCAAGGTGTCTTTAAGAAGCCGGTGTGAACTACAGCAAACAAAAATATCAGTGTTGTAAATACAAAGACCAGAGAGGCAGAAAATAGCCCTAAAACATCTCCGCCACATGGAGGCATATAGTTTATATTGATTTCATATCAACCTCTTTCTTTATTAGACTTCGTATTTGTTCCACACAAACCAACACCTTGCAACTATTGGTTGACTAAGAAAGAGTTGCAGAAGGTTTTCCCATCTATCTTCCCATCTCCTCCGTCTTTCCCTCTCCCTCCTCCCTCTTCTCCTCCTCTCTCTCCTCCATCTTCAGTTGAAATTATAAATAATCTTCTGTATCTAGTTAAATTGCTATGGCTACATAAACTTACTTCCAAAGTCTTTTTTGTCCCAGTATGGGGATAGAAGGGAACTCAGATTTTTTTTCCCATAGAAGCATCTCTTCCCTTTATGCATGATTGCACATATTGCATGATTGCACATATTTGCCAGGGGCCAGGAGTATGTTGAAATTAGATACAGTGATAACTAAACATTAATAACTTGTGGTATGTTCTTCAGAGGATCTTGTCTCAGATGCCTACGTGAATTACAGCAGTTAGTGACTGATTCCCTTAAGATATGTGATCATTTGTATTCAGTGCTGGAGCAATCACATTTGTTCTAGTTGAAATGTACAGAGAAGGCATCATGCCCAAAGTGCAAACCAGTCTGATTACAATCTATTATCTCTGTATCAAGTTTGAAGCAGTTTATAAGGATACTTGCCCTTTTGTTATTTCTGGTTGAAAGTGCAGTGCAGGGGTCTTTGATTCTTTAGAGGACTATAATACATTTTTTAATGCACCTGAGACCAACCCTTTGCTGACTGCTAAAGGTTATCGATGTAGTTATCTAAAACCAGTCTTTATTATAGTAATGGCCAGGAATATGAATTCATTACATTTTAGCAGGGCTCTTTTTGTAGAAAAAGCCCAGCAGGAACTCATTAGCATAATAGGCCACACCTAACAGCAGGAAATTCATTAGCATATTAGGCCACACCCCTGATATTGCAGCTCATTAGCATATTATGCTGTGTTTGTGTATTTAATAGGTTCATAATATGTGGAAATGGGCAGCTGAAGGTTTTCATGGCATGGAGGTGAATAATTTCACCTGGTTAAAAAAAATCCTTTTAATTCTTTACTAAAGGGACAGGGCATTTTTTTCTCCAGGCAGTTGGCAACCCCAGTCACAGGAATTATTTTAGGACTGGTGGTTGATCTAATTTTTGTTACTTAGTTTACATTTTTATTGCATCCCAAACTCTGGAAGATAATCTCTTTTGTATTCAAGATACTCTGTACTGTTTTAACTGGGATGAGGAAGTGATGGCTGAAATACTGTTGTATACATACAGAATATTTAAGACAAGTATTGGTTATCTTAAATAAGCATAGTTTCTCGAAGTCATTGTACCATGCTGAGGTCCAGGGCTATTTTTGGGGAGGAACGCACAGGAACGGAGTTCCGGCTGGCTTCTGAGTTGGCCACGCCTACAGCCTCCCCCCCCCCAGGTTCCCCAGGCATCTTGCAAGCCATGGGGCGTCTGGGGAAGCCAATCCAGAAACTGCCTTCCTTCCCTTGGGTTCTGCATGAGCCCTGCAAGCCACAGGGCACCTGGGGAAGCCGATCCTGGAAGGGAGCTGTACTGTCAGGGGTGTGGCCTGATATGCTAATGCATTTCTGCTGTTGGGTGTGGCCTATTATGCTAATGAGTTCCTGCTGGGCTTTTTCTACAAAAAAAGCCCTGCTGAGGTCCCTCCCATCCCCAAACCTTGCCCCCTTCCGGATCCACCCCAAAGTCTCCAAATATTTTCCAACCCAGAGCTGGCAACCCTGTAGCTGAAGATGGGGAGCAGAAAAATAGGTTGGTGGCAGGTGGGAAGGAAAGAAGGAATCAGGAAAAGGAGAGGCTATGGGTTCTTTCAAAGAAGAAAAAATGGTGGGAGGAAAGGAAAATAAGATGCCCCCCTCAAGTCCTTGCAGCCCTGCCACATGTTGTTATGATATGAGGAAACAAAATAACACGTGTAATAGCTGATTTTATTGAAATGTGTTCTAAATGGCTAGGGTATGTAAGGCTTTTTGAACACTTTGTTGTGCCACCATCAAGCCATACCATTTATCTTTCTTGTAATATAAATATAACTGTTTAATATGGCAGATACTGGAGTTTAAAGCAATTGTTCAAGCATGGTACACAGTTTAGGGGAAATCTTGGTGGTTATTTTGAATCTTTATGTTATATAACCTCTAAAAGTAAGTGTATTTGACACAACAGGGAATGTCATAAAAGAAGAATGTCAGTTGCTTTAATTCAGTTGTACTAAATCAAAATAAAAGAACAAAGATGGTATCTGGCTGATATGTAGCATTCTACTGTTTCACATGAAATTCAGAAAGCACTACCAAAAATGTTAAATAAAGTATTGTGTTTTCCAGTTCACTCAGTTTTTTCCTATTAAAAATGGAAATTATCATATTGAAAACTGAGAATTATAAGGCAACATTCTATTCTCTGATTATATTTATTCTACATACCTACATGGTAAGAAATAACCAAGGTTCCATTATTTGGGTGGGGGTTTGTTCTTATTTAAATGTACATAGACTACTACATGGAAAAAATTTCTCTCTCAAAGACTATGCTAAACTATTCACAGTGCCACTTCAGAGTATCCAAGTAAAAAGGTTTTCAGATTAACAGTGTTAAGTGATCGGGTCAACTGTGGCAGCTTTGCTACTGAACTGAGACATATCAAGTTTTTTATGATATACCCTGGATTTAAAAAAAACACAATGCAATGCATTTTGTCATACATTATATTTTCAGCACTCCAGATCAAAGAAAATTATACCTGGTCAGTGATTTAACCTTGTTTTTTAAAAATTTTTATTGATGTGAAAACATAAGATAAACACACAGCAACAAGTTTTATGTGAAAAGCTATAGAAATAAGTGCAAACTTTAAATTTCAACATATCAATTAGAAGCGATTTAACCTTGTGATACAGTAACAGGTCTAATGTTTTACTTGCCTATAAGGGTCAGAGTTAGCCATTAAGCAAGCCAGATCATCTAGCACAAACATGTAATCATCTGCTAGAAACGGGGAAAATGCCGCCTTCTTGGTGGGAATCCCATATAATAACCATACCTAAGGAAAATAAAGATCAAGAATAACTGGAATGCTGTAGACCAGTTGCCTTACTGAACTATGATGCCAAGATATTCACAAAAATACTAGCTACTAGATTGCAAAACATAATCTCAAACTAAATAATCCCTGACCAGACAGGCTTCATTCCGAAGAGAACAATGATGGACAACATTTGTCGCACCTTGGATGTCATCTTGCATTGCATAGAACAACAGGATGAATATTGTTAACAATTGACTTGGAGAAAGCATTTGATAATTTGGAAATCACCTATTTAAAACAACTAAAAAAAATGAAATTTGGAGAGAAATTCCAAACTGCTATCAAGACCTTATATGCCAATCCAACAGCAAAAATTCAAACCAACAACATTCTAGGGAGACCAATTACAATATAAAGGGGCACAAGACAAGGCTGTCCAATGTCACCCTTACTTTTCACATTGGCAATCGAACCTATGGCTAATGCAATCAGAAACAACTCCAAAATCACAGGAATAAAAATGGGTAAATCCTTGCACACCGTTAGCTTGTATGCAGATGACTTAGTTATATTCCTTTCCAATCCGGAATCTTCATTAATGGAGCTCAGGGCTCTTTTTCTAGCAGGAACTCCTTTGCATATTAGGTGACACACCCCTAATGTAGCCAATCCTCCAAGAGCTTACAGAGCTCTTCTTACAGGGGCTACTATAAACTCTTGGAGGATTGGCTACATTAGGGGTGTGTTGCCTAATATGCAAAATTGTTCCTGCTAGCAAAAGAACCCTGATGGAACTGCAAAAACTCTTCCACAATATCCAACCTTTATTTGGGCTGTAGGTTAATCTCAACAAATCAAAACTAATTCCTATCAAGGTCAAGTCAAACACAAAAAATAAAATTCAATCCCAGTTTCCTTAGAAATGGGCATATTCTCCATGGAGATGCCTAGGTCTTCACATCCCACCTGACTTAAAGGACTTAATTAATTGCAAATTCCAAACAATATTTCAAGAGGCTAAAAATCATATGAAACAGTGGAACAGCATGGGTTTTTCCCGGGTGGATAGGATTAGCATCATTAAGAGCTTGATATTTCCAAAAAAATTCTTTGTATTAAGAGCATTACCAGTACCTATTCCAAAAACAGCACTACAAAGATGGCAAAAGGCAACCTTTCAAATTTTTGGAGCTACAAAAAGCCCAGAATTAAATCCTTGACCTTAAGATGCTCTACAAAAGAGGGAGGCCTGGACTTCCCTGATCTTACTCTGTATTATGAAGCCATTCAACTGTCATCAATCGTTCAAATACTCACCACTGAAACTCCATCCTCCTAGCAACAATTAGAAGAACCAAATATGATTCCATACCATATGATTCCATTGCTTCTGTGAGAATAGAAGCAAACCCTTCTTTTAAAACAGCTTTGGGGATCTGGGACAAACATCAGAAATGTTACCAGTGAGATCTCTATTATTGTCCTTCCTTAATCAAGAATGGTTCCCACTGGGAAAAGAAAAGATGGTGTTTCAAAAATGGAAACAAACAGGAGTTACCCGTTTAACAGACCTCATTGAAAAAGGCAAGTCACTTACTAAAGCAACATTAGTAAAGAAAATTGGAGAGGAAATTCCCTGGTTTTGCTATTTCCAGATACAACACTTAATACAAGACTCATCCTGCAAGGAAACAACTTTAAATCCACTCTCTGCTCTTGAACATCTAATAAACCACTGCAATGGAGAAATTAAAGGACTAATTTCAAAGCTTTACAAAATTTTAAACTCAAAGTTGGCATTATCTACTATGAATTTGCAAATTCAATGGCAAATGGACTATAAAAATAGGATACAAACCACACATTGGGAAAAAATCGGGAGATCTCCAAATAACTCTTCAAAAATCTTTTGTATTAAATTTAATACATTCAAAGTTGTGAATTGATGGTGCCTAACGCCAGCACAACTTAACAGGATAGATCCAAAATTCAGTAAACATTGCTGGAAAAATTGCGGGCAGATTGGAAATTTTATACACTGCTGGTGGCAATGGCCTCTGATCCAGAAATTTTGGATTCAAATTTTATCACAAATTCACTTTATTATGGGATATAACTTACCTCTGTTACCTGAGACAGTTTTGCTGGACGTATATCTGGATACCTATATTAATAAAACAACAAACATATTAATATCTACCCTGCATGCCATAGCCAGAATAACCATTGCACAAAAGTAGACGGAGAAATCTTGTCCCACTTTGACTACTTGGCAAAATAAGGACTGAGAGCATTTTGTACATGACAAAGTGGTCAACCATCAAATAAGTATGAATGATAATACTTACCAGAAGTCATTCCAAGTCATATTGTTTCCTGAGGTTACTTACCTTGCAGAAAGGGGAGTGATCCCTGCAAATAAACATTACCACGAGTTGCTATATTTTTGATAGTTTAATTTTATCCACGTATTTAATTGTGAAAGTGAGACAGAGTCCGTGAGAGCTAACTTATATTGTATCTTATTAGACAAAAATATTTCTAGGTTGTTGTTCATTCTTGTAACACTGTTGCATATTTCAGTCGTTATATTGTAATAAAATGATTTTTTTTTAAGCAAGCAGTGGGTGATATAGGATGCTGGTCAAGGAGCACAAACCTGAACCCTGGGGTCACCAGGGCACTTGCACAAGAGTAACCAGTCTGCTGTTTACTTTTAAAAGTATTTATAAAGTTGATTTCAAATTCAATTAATTCAGAAAGTTTATTAATTAGTCAACACGTTACTCTAAAGCCATGCAACAAGAAAATAAAGACACTTGCTCAACTTCCTAACACTTTTAAGATTTGCATTAGATGGCACAAACCTTAAGTTTCAAAGTCAAGACTAAAGCTCACGTGTTTTCTACATTGCTAGCAATTGCGATTCAAGCAGATCATAGTCCTTCAGGATCCTCACTAGTCTCTTTTCTACTAGGCCTCAGCTGAATTATAGTTTTTGGCCCAGCAACATCAGGTGAGGATGACATCCAATCAGAATACTTTCTCTGGAGAGGCCTCTAAAAGATTACCTTATCATCCCCCTGGCTCTCCTTCCCCCATCCTACAGGCAGCAGTTTCTCATGAGAAGTAGGGTTGGCTGGTCCCTTTTGCCGGCCAGCAGAGGGATGGGAGGGACATCCCAGGAGTGGGAAATGATGTTGCCCCCCATTAGTAACACCTGCAGAATGAACAAGGCTCGTTACTATTCACCCTTGAGGAGAGGCCAGGGGAGCTTTGCCTCATAGTTGCACTCCCTAGTCTCATAGAATCATGGAATTGGAAGGAACTGGCCATACTTTGAAATGCCAGTCTTAGGAAAGGGCTGGAAGTACCTCAGTGTAGGGGGAGAAGATGATAGGATAAAGAATGCTGTACTTTTCTTGTCTTTATTTTTGGTAGTTTGTTTCTCTAGCCATTTTCTAAGTAAAACAACTAAAAGAGATAGAATTGTGATGTCTCTTGGCCTGGCTATCTTGCCCAACCCAGTCTGAAACAAATGACAAAGTGTATTCTTTGTCTAAAGAACAATCTGTTTGGTGATAGCTACTCTGCTTCAAAGACAGTGGACTGGCATCTGGAAGTATATCTTGCCACACAATTATTTATTTTATTTTATTTTTTATGTAATTATTTAATTAATTTTCCCTCTGGTTTTTTTTAATGTTTAGTTATAGCTGGGCGTTGTATTTCCTCAGGTTGACATTAAAATGTCAATCTCTTTCTTTCTTCTTTTTCTTCTTCTTTGCCTAAAGAGTAAAACCACCCAGGTTTTTTTTTTTGGGGGGGGTGCATTTGGTTGATTCTGTGGATCCCTTCCACTAATGGCTGAGCTTTTCTCTGTCACAAGGAGCTTGCTGTTGATGTGACAGGTTCTTGTACTGCTGGAAGTGTCAGTATGTAAGACATAAGCTAGATCAGTTCCATCTAATTCTGACAGCTGACAGATCCTGGCTGGCAGTCTCAGCAGGAGCAAACCAGATCTGTCCAGTACTGGAGTCTGGTGTCAGAGTGACTCAGCACTGTAAGCTGATTGGACAATGTTATCTATATATGTATTCAATGTACAGTATGTTCTTCCTCCTCTTGCTATTTGATTGCCTGGCGAAGCATTTTGTTGGAGTGTATACTGGCATCAGTAACTTCTTGTAAATAAACCTTGTATATAGTTCCTACGAAGGACTGTGTGGGACAGTGGACTTCTTGGGTCTGAGCTCTCTGTTATAAGTTCACCAGTGCATGCTACTCTGCTACTACTATCACTGACAGGAAGAACCTCCTGCATGGGTCGGGGAGGGGGCTGACTGGCCATTTAATTTACAGGGAAATTTCCTGGTGGGCTACTACCCTGGGGGGCACCTGGTACCCAGGAGCAAGTAGAGCCAAGCTGCAGCTACTCTGCCTGAGCCTCAGGGCCCCCTTAGCCTGGATCCCCCATCAGCAGTGGCAGTTGCTGGCAGCTCATCAGCTGTCTCCTACACTGGTTCCAGTTTGGAGGAGGATGCAGTAGGTGAGCTAAGGTTTGTTGTCTGCCCTACTGAGCTGAGTGGCCCTGCAGTATTTGTTTGTAGCACAGCAGAAGCCTCTTAGCTTGACTTGCCCCAGGGTAATTTTCATTTTCCAGCTTCCTGAGCTTCACTGGTGGCATTTATGGCACACCTCTAGCACTGAGGGTTTTTTTTGGGGGGGGGGGTATCCTAGTAAGAATGTAATAATCCAGGCATTCCAGTGCAAATGAATACTTAAAGGTAAAGTGAAATAGTAAATGTGAGATAAATGGAAACTAAGTATTTTGAAGGCTTTTTAAAAGGGAGAATTAATTTTAACTTTTAATTATTTTATTTGAATGGGAAGACTTCATGAGATGCAAACAAAAAAGTATTACATCTTTTAAACTGTTAATACAATGAGTGGTATAATGTTTATTCAGATATAGCTTGCTCTTGTAGAAACAAACCGAGAGTTACTGCTGGTTTATGTTTACAGCATGAACAAGCAGCTATGTAATTTAATGTAAACCATATTTCTTTTGTTCTTTATGCTTTTGTTCTTGCATTTCAGTGAGTTCAGAAAACACGGTTTAATTCTGGCACTCCAGTTAAAAAACAGGCCTTTTAAGAGTTTAGCACTGGCCTGGAATAAATCAATTTTTTATCAAGCAAGCCGAAAGAAGTAACTACTTTCAGCTGAGTAAATCTGAGGCACAAGAATTAATATTTCAGTATTCTGCACTTAGGCTTGTTGCTTTGTCAATGACAGTGGAAATTCAGCTCTAAATGGGGGTGGGGAGTGTGAGGGTTCCTTTCAGCTATAAGTGTAAAACTGTGTTTGTTAGTAATTGCATTCTTCTCCTGTAACAAACCTTGTATTTCACACATTTTGTTAAAAGTCTGTGATCCACTCTCCCAAATGAATGTAAATGTTACTTGTTGATACTGAAAAATACAGAATAATATGAATATAATTATCTCTTTTATTTTATTGTGGACATTTAC
The DNA here is from genome assembly GCA_029233225.1 of Lepidodactylus listeri. Classification (NCBI taxonomy): domain Eukaryota; kingdom Metazoa; phylum Chordata; class Lepidosauria; order Squamata; family Gekkonidae; genus Lepidodactylus; species Lepidodactylus listeri. The sequence continues at coordinate 48,643,874 of JARCFY010000005.1, read as the reverse complement.
TGCAAAAAAGGCACATTGGGCCATCTATTTTCAGCTGTCGTAAACCCACATCCATTTGCAATTTGTTGTGTATTCCCAACAGGCTGTGACTTTTGCACATTGGCTTGCATCTTCTAAAGGGAATTCTTCTTTACTACTATGCCTGGAGCCTGGCTGATATGTGGTGGTTGGTTCCTAGGAGAGACTATTGCTTTGGAAGCCTCAACCCTTTTATAGCATCTTTCACAATGAATCTATCAAAGGAATTGCCACCCCAGTGCAAACTATTGTACAGTAGCAGTAGAAAAGAGCAAGAGTCCAATAGCACCTTAAAAAATTAACAAAATTTGTGGCACGGTATGAGTTTTCGTGAGTCACTGCTCACTTCTTCAGTACAGTGTTAATTTCTAGATGTTGCTGGATGAGGCATGTAACGCCTATAAAAATGTTGATAATTTCAGAATTTGGTGGGCATTTATTACTTTATTTCAAGTTTAAGATCTGTAAGAAGGGCAAATCAGTATAATTGCTTTGCTGTCAGCTGAATATACCAGTTGATGCTAGCTATTTTTATTTTGTGAGCACTATTTCCATGTATGACTAGAACTAATTAACATAATTAACTTTAACATGACCTGAAGTTTGGGCTATCTGTTTTTTAAATAAACAGAGCTGGAGACCAAGATGGGTTGTTTTTTAAAAAACTTTTTGTATGTACCACATCTCAGCAACCATAACTGTATCATTAAACTTGGAATCCCAGAATGTCGATGCATTCTGCATTCTGCATGAATAATGATATGAAACAACCTGAGCCTTAAATGCATGTATGTACTCAAAGAAGAGCTGTGAAATCTAGTCATGTTTTCACTTTGAAAGGACATATCAGTTGCAGTGGTCAGGGTGTCAGTCTGTGGTCTCAAAAGTACCCATTCCTTTAACAAGGGACAACAATGGAATATTTGTGGACTTTAACAACAAAGCTTCTGCTGATAGCTTCTCAACTGTTAGCCTCCCAACTACCCCTTCTTTTACAGGGGTAATTGTGGATGAAGGCAAGAGCCATTTGGAAATGGAAAGTTTCCCCTTGGTTCACATTATGAGCCAAAACACTTGGGGGTGATTTAAATAAAATCTCTGGAAAAAAGGTTTACCTATTCAGCCAGTTCTAAACATAAAGCAGGTTGAACTTGCCTGTTGCAAGGACAAGACAATTGCATATTGAAAGAATTCAGGAAGCATATGATTAGTTAAGGCTTATTTTATGGGTCATATTCTCTATTTCTGAGATCTTTCTATCTCAGGACACTGTACACAATTCGCCAGTCTCCAGGTTAGGCTTAGTGAGAGTAGGCATGCTAGAGCACCCATTGGGTTGACCGACATAAGCAGAGAGCTCTCATTGTTCAGTGAGTTGTTCAGGCTTGACTGAACAAATTATGTGTTTTGTTGCTGGATTACAGTGCTTTTTAAGAGGAACTTTCCTTTCCTGACATTTGTCTACTTTGAAGCACCTAGTTAAAGACAACAACAAGCAACAATTTGAAAAGAGACTTGCTATTTAAATGTCTATGTATGCCTTGAGCATTTGTTCATTATGATCATGCATTTGCTTTGTTCTCTATTTACTGGTATAGGTGAAAGTATACCTCTGTAACTTTGTAATTTTTAGAGGAACTGGAATGGTCCTGTAGGATAAGTAGCTATAGTGCACGTAAAAAGTTGCTTAACATAAATGTCAATAATGAAAATCAAGGTGATTTCAACCAGAGGTCACCTTGTGTCTTATGAGGGATCGGAGCACTTTAAGTTTACCTGGGAATCCTGTTCATATCAAAGTTCACAGTCTGCCAAAGTGAAATTGACTGGTCAGAGGTTACCCAGTGAGTTTAATTGAAGGTGGTTAAGCTGAGTAGTACTGATTGGCCCAAGGTCATTCAATGACCTTCATGGCTGATATAGGATTATTACCCATGTCTCCAGATCACAGCCTGACACTTTACCTATCGCCATGCTGGCTTTCTGTTGTCAGAAAAGGAACCGTCATGATCAGAAAATCAAACAGAAATTGATTGGTACCTTAAAGACTAACAGGGCTTCATCAAATGCATGGAGTGTATATCCATAGGAAATACATTTAAAGTCATAAGGAAGAAAGATGGGAGGGAGTGGTAAAATCTTATAATGAAAGGCCAGTTACAAACAATAACCAAACATTCAGAAAAAAGTTTTGAATCCAGTGGCACCTTTAAGACCAGTTCTACAAGGACATTTCTATGAGGAATCAACCTTCTTGGCAAATTTTCCTCAAGAAAAGACAAGCCATCTACTGCTCTCAATTGGAGTTGCTGAAGCAACAACAAGAAGAAAAAACTCTCTAACCTGCAGGCTGCTAATCTTAACAACAATCCATCGATCCTATAAACTATGCAGAAAAATTGTGTTTCACATTCCCCAAGAAAAGACTCAAACATCTGATCAGTGTCCTGTACTACAAACAGAAACTGATCAAGGATAAACTCTCTGAACTGGACATTTCTACAAGGAATCAACCTTCTTGACAAATTTTCCACAAGAAAAGACAAGTCATCTACTGCTCTCAATTGGAGTTGCTAGAGAAACAAAAACATTAAAAACTCTCTAACCTGCATGCTGCTAATCTTAACAACTGGTTTTAGAGGTGCCACTGGACTCAAACGTTGTTCTACTGCTTCAGACCAACACGGCTGCCCACCTCAAACTTACAGAGTGAGTGAGGACCACTCCCAACTGTGGATAGAAAACTGTGGATAGAAAAGCAGAGTAGGATAAACATTTAATCAGATCTAATCAAGAAAGAAGTAGTGTGAGATAAGGTAAGCAAAACTAATTAACACCTGTAAAAAGCAAGTAAAGAGGGCCTGGCGTGATGTGGTCCATGGGGTCGCAAAGAGTTGGACTCGTCTGTGCAACTGAACAACAACAACAAAAGAGCAAGTTGTGCTGAGATATTAGTTCTTACAGTGAGTGGGAAAAAAAGTTCTTATTCCTGGGGCAGAGATGATGCTATTAGTCTTTAATGTGCCCCTGGACGTCTGTTGGATCTTGTTACATACTAATATGTTACAGACTACTATGGCTTCTCCCATGGAATTATCATCATTATTGGAAAAAGTAAGTATTTTCAAAAACAGCATGTAGTCCTGCATCATCATTTCAGCCTTACTTGAAATATTGTACTTAGGAATGGACAGGCTTTCATAGCTTGATTTGGAATTGAGCTGGGAAAACTGTTCACTTTTCCACTTATCTGTCAGTAGCAATAGTGACATGGAGACCTTTCTTTCCCCCTGGTCCTTGAATGCTATTTCAGCAATGTACCAGGTGTTAAAGTCCCCTATGAAATGTAGTTTGCCAGGGTAATTGACATTCATGCAATGTCTGACATCAGAGATGCTGCCATAGTGGTGTTTGAGGTGTCAGAGAAGGGAAAAAAATATCTCTAAGAGAGGAAGGAGAGAAAATGCAAGAGAACCAGCTCAGATCGTGAACTAATCATTAATTACACTGGAGGACTAGAGTAGATTGATACTACCATGGGTATAATAACTAATAGTCTTATGACTAAGAAATATATCTGTTTGTATGGTCCTAAGCAGAGTTTCACCTTTCTAAACCCATCTGCTTAAAATTCCACTATTAGTACAGTGGAAAATTTTGCTTTACAAAAAACCCCCCAAAACCTCTAAACCTTGAGAGTCATTGCAAACTAGGGATCCCCGATTTAGTGGGCACTTTCCTGATGCTGGCCAGCGGGGGAAGCCCCACCCACAAATGCACGCTTCCCCGACCAGCTTCTGGGTAAACTGGAAGTGTATCTCCATTGTGTGATCACTTCTGGGTGATGTCATCACATCAGGAATGCTGGGAATGAGACTTCCGGCAAGACTTGCGACCATGGCGGACGCGCTCCTCCACATCTGCGGGGAGCGCGATCCGTACCCGGCGGGAAGAAGGGGCTTCGGACTGGCGCCAAGCCCCCAGAGACCCTAGTGAAGGGGCTCTGCCTCGGGTGGCATGAAGGGGATCTCTCCCTATGGTGGCGATCGAGGGATCGGGGTCCCCTTTCATCACCCCCATAGGTTCCCCCGTCCGTGGGAGCCGTATGGCTAAAAGCGCAAAACCGAGAAGCAGCAGAGAGTGCGAAGCTTTGAAGCTGGAACTTATAGTTACGCACGGAGAAAACGTGAGTCTGAAGTAAAAATAAACAGAACACAGCGGGAAAGGCGGGTGGAGCAAACCCCCCCCTCTCGAGACTGGCGTACTTACGGGACTCTCTACGTGGCGTTACTGCATGAAAAAACGTACGTTCGGCTTGCTAGATGGCGGCATCGCTCTTTAGAGGATATGAACTTTAAAAAGATATAAGCGCAGTCGTAGAATTTGCTTCTTTCGTCCATCTTATCTAACTATCAACAAAGAAGCACAGCCTCAACAATGGCGGGGAAACCGAAACCTTCCCCCAAACTAGGAAGTACAGCTCCGAGTTCAAAGGTTGATACCACAGAGATGAGCACTGTGTTCTCCTCGTTATTGCGACCTCTAGTGGACCAAATGACAGCTCTCAATGTCAAGATGGACAAGATGCAGCTGGACCTGAAGGAGTCGAATAAAACTACAGAGAAGCTGCAGCAAGAACTTCTGGAAGTTAAGACTTCAGTAAAAAATCATGATTCAAGGCTACAAAAAGCAGAGAAAGAAAATCAGCTTTTGAAACTACAGATGGAAAGATCGAATTTTTTCCTAAGACTTCAGAATGTACCAGAGGATAAAGGAGAAGACCTTAAAAATCTGTTAAGTGAAGCGCTTGAACCAGTGACGGGCTTAAAAGCAGCGGAAATAAAAAGCGATATGGATATGGTTTACAGAACCTATCCAGACTATACTAAAAAGAAAAGCCTGCCTGGTGAGATTCAGATAAGGTTCTCCAAAAAGTCAACAAGAGATGTGGTGCTTAGGACCACAAATAAAGCGGTTCTGAAGATCAAAGGAAAAGAAGTTAAAGTGATGAAAGATATCCCATTTGAAATAAGGAAAAGAAGGAAAGCCTATGGAAAACTGACATCTTGGCTACAGTCTGAATCTATTATCTACAGGTGGAATGTTCCGGAAGGACTGAGCTTCAGCATCAAAGACAAAAAAATACAAGATTGACTCTGTTCAACAGGCAAAAAGTTTTTTGGAAAAAAGCAAAGAAAAGAAAAAAGAGAGAGACTCAGATGGTTCGCTGGCATCGCAAGAAAGTATGTATGGATTTGATAGCTCAAAGAGCGAAGAAGAAATTTCTGACTCGGAAAAAGGAGCAGCAGTTCCAAAGATACAAGAAGAGACTGTTAAGACAAGAAGAGGACGAAAGAAGAAATAAGGGCTGAAATGTTTTTTGAAATCGCACTTATATATTATATATAATTTGTATAATTAAGCATTCCTTCAAAAGAGCATGTCTGTCAAACAGCTTTTTTATTTTTCATATATCATCAGTAACAATCTTAATGGAATATTAACCAAGGTTTAAAATGCTTCATATGTATTAATGGTAAGGTAATATTAAGCAAATGTTAAAGCACACTCTGTATAAGGTAAATATAGCTTAGAAAAGTAGCGATGTAGTAGTAGAAATAGATAAAATCAATAAAAATCTTAAAAAAAAAAAAAAAAAAGGAATGCCGGGAATGACACTCTGCTTTTTGGGCAAACTCTGTGGTTTTGAGGTCAAATTTACCATGGAGTTTTGCCCAAAAATCAGAGTGTCACCCTGACACCTCCAGTGTGATGATGTCATTTCCAGGCGACGTCATCATGTTGGGGGAGGCCCTTTCAGTGTGACCAGAAGTTGCTCTGTGCAACTTCCAGTCTCCCAGAAGTGCCCCTGGAGCCCCCCACTGGCCAGGTGAGTACAACTGGCAACCCTCTTGCAAACACAGTGACTACTTTTCTGATTTGTAGTTAAAATGAAGGAAAATTTGAGTAACCAGTGATTGTTTAATCAACATATTAGTAGCTATGAAAGCTGTTAGTCCAATCCTGAGAGCAACTGTAACAGTGGTGGCTGGCTGCTACCATAACAGTGGCGCTGCTTGTCAGTTCACTCTGGACATTCCTGTGGGAGGGGATAATATGCACCCCTCTGCAAAGTCCAAATTGCATAGTGAGCATGCTAGAGTACCAAGAAACCTTGGCACAACCCCCCAGTCAGAGAGTGGGTCCAGATGATATCCCTGTTAGTGGCAAACAAAACATATTCAACCACTACCTTCCAGATTGGCCATCGCCTGCAGATGTGACGTTGTCCCTCACAGGTATACCACAAGAAGACAGGGAGGAAAGATCTGATGACAGTGCAACCCCAATGTGCTTGTGGCTTCTGGCACAAGCTTGTGGCACAAACAGCAGGAGCCCTAGAGTCCACACAACCCAAGGTACCACATGGCTGTGTGTTCGAGTCTCAGCACATTGCTAGGTCACAATTTGTCATGTAGGAGAACCATAGAAGTCAGGGCAACAAGAGGGGAATGCACCTCAGCCCAACAAAGTGTTTGGCATTCCCCCATAGCTCACTGGGGAGTGGCCACCATGTGTCAAATGGAAGGTACAAGTGGGGACCCACAACAAAATGTTGCATCACGTGTTGTTTGTTTTTTAAAAATGTGATTACAACTTAAAACAAAGGACAACACATTACACAACATTTTGTTTTGGGTTCCCACTCTACCCCTCTCTGATAATCTACCCCCCTATTCCCCCGCTTTATCCCATTTCCTGTATCTGGCAACCTACCCCCATTTCACTCTTTTCTACATTCCCCTTATCTGTCAGTCTACCCCATCTCTTTTGCCCTCCCCACCTTTTCTCCATCTAGCCCTTGCTGCTATCCCTACCCACCACCCACCCCTGGCACTTCACTCACCCCACTTTTGCAATTCTTCCCCCTTGGCATTCCACTCACTCCCACCCTTGCTCTCTTCCCACCTGCTCCCACCCTTGGTGCTACATTATCCCCCCACACATGCACACACCTCTCATTAACCCCCTCACCCTTGCTACTCTCCCCACCTGCCTTCCAGCAGGCTGTCGTTACTCTGCTGGCTTGGGGTGGGGGTGGAGGAGGAAGTGACAGGAGGGGATGCTTGCAGGGGTTCCTTTCCCCATCGCTGCTAATTTCCCACATGGTTCAGTGGGGGGAGAGACTTGCAGGGGGAAATCCTATATCCCCTCCCAAGTGCAAAGCCGGACGCAGCCAGTCTTCCACTTTTGCTGCCAGGCAATGGGTGGCTGCTTGCATTCTATGCCACTCCTGCAGAGCTTGGTGTGGATGCCTTCCACCTCTAACAGCCAAGTGCAGTGTGGGGCGCTGGCTAGGCAGGATCTATGGGCAGGCTGGACTGGCCAGGTAGGTACAGGGAGTCGGGTGGAAGAGGCTGGCAGATGGACATGGAGGGGTTAAGTGTGGGGAGGCAGGGGGTGTCCTGAGGGGATTTCTTCTAGCTGGGGGCAGCTGTCACTCAGCTTCCCTTTGTCCCTTCTTCCCAGCTGGCCTAGGCTCCTCCCCACTGGATCCCTCCCGGCTCACCGTCGTATTCAGCCAGTCCTGTGGCCCTGGTGTTTTCCTAAGATAGCAGAGGAGGAAGTAGAGGCCAGGAGCCAAAGGAGGCCACCACCAAGACCGGTGGAGAGTGAGAGATGGTTACTGGTGTGGCAGCTTCCCTTGTGGCTCCAGTTGCAGTTCCCGCACCTCGGCAACTCCGTTTTCTGAACATGCGTAGAGCAAGCTGTTTTACTTTTGGTGGGGATTTAAGTATCCCACCTATAGTTTTTGAAAGATGTAAGATTTTTCTGCACTCCTGGGGAGTCTCCCAAGTGTGCAGAAAAGTCTATTTACCCTCCATGTGCTCCCAATCTCTGGAAATAAGTATCCGCATCCAGGGGCACAGTTGGGAATTAGATATATAGATGTGTTCAAGCTGTGTGGGAGAGAGGTCAGCCAAAGGCAAAGTCTAAGTTTTGTTCCTAGAAAGGGTCTGACTGGCAGCAAAACCTTGAACCTATGCCTCCTGTATCCCAGACCAGCACCCTAACTACAGGGCCAACCAGGGAGACACAAAGGAGGAATGGTGCAGGTTATTAGGATACTGCAGCCCTGACATCTCTGTGAGTCATAGGGGTAGCAGACATCACCAAGACAGGCAAGGCCAATTGGAAGACATGAGGATAGCATGGCCAGGTTTGATTACCACATGGGGAGAGACTTGTGTTAGTCCAGCCAAGCATAGATGATGTTTTGTTGGAGAAGTGACAGCCTGCCAAGAGTCTAGTTACTGTAAATACTTCTGAAAAAGTAGTTTAATCCATTTGTACCCTAGGGGGAGCTGTGGTACATTCTCTAGTCTAGTGTTTAGGGTTTATTGAATGTTTTTCTCTTGCAGTTCAGCCTACCTCTTTTTTGTCTCTCTCTCTGCTGTGTGTTAGTATGTTAGGGCTTGTGTTCTGAAGGCCTCTCTGTTGTATTAGTGGCCTGTAGTCAGTTGTCTTCTTTGCAAAAATCCTGTGACAGTAAATTCATTGAAAGCAAATTCTTAAGTGCAGATTGGATTATTTCCTGAACTCTGCCAACAGGTTCTGTGTCCAGACCCCAGGATAAATTGCAAGAAAGCTTTGAGTCAGTAAGAGAAAGGAGGGGCACACCCAATCCAGAGGAAGGTGGCAAGCAGTGCAGATATTAAGTTTGCAGTAGCCAAACTAAATAATAGCAATTATCAGTTGTGGAAGTTCAAACTGGAAATGCTGCTGTGCAGAGATGGCCTCTGGGATGTTTTAAGCACTGACAGACCAGTCAATGATCCTGCAGAATGGGACAAGAAAAACAAGCAAGCAAAGGCCACTATAAGCCTGTTAGTGGAAGATGATCAGCTGATCCAAATAAGAAAAGAAGAAACAGCTAAAGGTATGTGGAATACATTCCAGAAAGTACATGACTGTTCAAACTTAAACAACAAGCTATATCTGCTACATAAACTGTATAAAATGAAACTTACAAAGAGCAAGATATGCGTGAACATATAATGCTAGAAATTGTGAAACAGCTGTGTGGGCTTGGAGAAGTATTGTGTACTGGGTTTGATACATGGAAAGCCCGGACTATGACGTAGTTATCAGCATAGATTTATTGAGTACACAAGCATTCCATACTGGCCGAGATGGCCAACTATATACGACTCCTAGGACAGACCCAATAGGACATTGGCGGGTTTGAATTTCCCGCCAGAGTTCTTATTGGAGGGCTAGTGGTAGTCTAGGATCCTTGACCCCTATTGTCTCTTAGAGTCAAGCTCTGACTGTCTGCTGCTGGTGCCCAATGGTGGTCAGCGGACATAACAAGAAGAAATGAAAGACAATCAGATAGTGGCACTATTACTATGCAGTCTTCCAAAGTCCTATGGTCCACTCATCGGTGCCCTTGAGACTAGACCAGAAGCACATCTGGATGAGTATAATCATCAAAAAGAACTACAAGCAGGGGAAGACACTGAAAAACCAGAAACAGCTCTTAAGGTAAATGAGGCGATAAAGCACACGACAGAAACCAGCGTGTTACTGCTGCAAAAAGGCCAGATATCTGAAAAAGAATTGTTGAGACTGGAGAGCAAAACAGAGAAAACAAATCACAGAATTACCCAAAGAAAAGGCTAAGAAAGCTGCAAGTGAATCTTTAGATGAAGAATGGAATGGATGTTTAAAAGCTAGAATAAATGTCTAAAAGCTATACAAAGCAACACATCAAATGGATGGCACATTGACTCACACCACAAGCCAAATGACAAGCAACCAGGAATTCTTCACAACCCACAGAAGTTAAAGAAAACTCATTAACATTGGAGCAAAGTTCTAGCAAAGTTAAACATGTTGGAATAGTACTCATGCTGTAAAGAAGGTGTGCTGGAGAAGCGACAGCCAGCTAAGAGACTAGTTGCTGTAAATACTTTTGAAAGAGTCGTTTATTCCACCTGTACCCTAGGGGGAGCTGTAGAGCATTCTCTAGTGTTTAGAGTTTTTAAAATGTTTTTCTCTTGCAGTTCAGCTTACCTCTCTCAGCTGCAGGGCTATTTTTGGGCAGGAACGCACAAGAACAGAGTTCCGGCTGGCTCCTGAGTTGGCCACACCCAGCAGGAACTCATTAGCATAACAGGCCACACTCAACAGCAGAAACTCATTAGGATTGGCTACATTAAGGGTATGTGGCCTAACATGCAAATTAATTCCTGCTACAAAAAAAGCCCTGGGTTTTGACAACAAACAAGGTAAACAGAATAAGAAGCAAAAGGTGAGTGTAGCTGCATGACCACTCTTCTGGTAACATGGGGGTGTGGCCTAGTATGCTAATAAGTGGTGCTGTCAGTGGTGTGGCCTAATATGCTAATGAGTGTTGGGTGTGGCCTATTATGCTAACAAGTTCCTGCTGGGCTTTTTCTACAATAAAAGCCCTGCTCAGCTGTGTGTTAGTATGTGTTAGTACTTGTACTCTGAAGGCCTCTCTGTTGTATTAGTGGCCTGTGTTCAGTTACTGTCTTCTTTGCAAAAATCCTGTTGCAGTAAATTCATTGAAAACAAACTCCAAAGCATGGATTGGATTATTTCCTGAACTCTGCCAACAGTTGTGCCCTTTGCAACAGAAAATGGGAGAGGGGATCATTTTGGTTGACATGCCACTTTGCAATGTTTCTGTTCTGCCCTCGGATTGCCCATCACCACCACGAGCCATCTTGTGCACCACACCTTCTCTCCAATTATGTATGCCACATATACCCCATCTCCTCCCAATGGGGACCCAGCAGTAATTGCACAGGGACACAGCTCTATAACACTCTGTACTTCATTGAAAGCAGCAGGGGAATAGTGATGACATCCAGGGGCGTCGACTTTCTAAATCCCCGGGGGGGGGCAGTGGCTCTCCTGTGCGCGCGCGCATAGCGCGCGCGCGCGCGCACGGGACCATGTCCCTGGCGCTCTTCCCCCCCCCGCCCAGGGAGGCAGACCTGCGGCGGCAGCAGCCAGCTGGCCAGCTGACTGCCGCCCGAGCGAAGCGCGCCTGTGCGCGCCTTTGTCCCTGCCGCTCCGTCCCCCCCCCCGGCCCGGGGAGGCAGACCCGCGGCGGCGGCGGCAGCCAGCTGGCCGGCTGACTGCCGCCCGCGCGAAGCGCGCAACGATGTCCCCGCCGCCTCTCTCCCCCCCCCCGCCCCAGGGAGGCAGGAGGGCAGGCCGGGGGTGGGGGGGAAGGAGAGGTGGCGACGGTCGGCTGCTGGGCGAGCATTTTGCCGGGGGTGGCTGAGCCCCCCCCGGGAAATTTCGGGGGAGGCTCGAGCCCTCGAGCCCCCCCGTAGTTGACGCCCATGATGACATCTAATGAATGGAGTTGCCAATCCTCTCTGCCCAGTATTCCCCCCTATTCCTTTTCAAGTTCTACAGAGAGGCCATCGGGAGACAAGGGGAACCATCCCCATGACAGCATTCCTGCAAATGTAATGGCCGTGCCAGACAGATGACTGTCTGGAGGGCAGGATGGTGCAGGAGTCATGTTTGAACCAGCAAGATGGCAGTCCCAAGGCAGAGTGATGGGATCCACACTGGCTTTGTCAGCCTGACTATAATTTACCAGGTATTTTGTCCTCCCAGGTCTTTCCCTATTGGACTTCTGCCTGCACAGAACAGTCCTAGGCAGATCTATTCAACCATAGCTCCACTGCAAAGAATGGGACATTATTCCTAGGAAATCGATCCCAGAATTGCAGCCACAGGCAGTGATGGCCAATGCCCCTGATAAATGGCTAATTGGCCATGACTGCTAGAGCTATGCCTGTGGGAATCTCCTCTTTCTGGCCTGCTCCTCCAGGGTGTGTGGAGTGGCTATCCAGCTGACACTTGCCCATCCCTTGTGTGGTAGTGTTGTAGGATTGTGTCCACTCCATCTCCTGAGGCTACTGCAAGGCGAGTTGATCCTGCAAGGGAACAAGTGCTATGTGTGTTCGGCCAACTGTTTCTAAGGGCATGGTTCTGATTGTGCCCTACGCAAAGATACTGAGCTGGCAGCCCAGTATTGAGCTGGCAGCATTCCTGCCAGCCCCCTCCTCTGCACTGTTGGCAGCACTCCTTGGTACACATTCATGTGAGTGTCAGGGATGAAGAAATTTAGGGAGCCAACTTAACTTTCACCATAATCCTTGGAGTGCCCCTGTTTGCACCACTGTGGCAAGGTGTACCAGTCTACCTCTAGTAGTGTAACTCTGGGATATGTCAGTGTATCTCTGAGATACATCAGCAAAATACCTAGTTGTTTCCCTGAGTTGTCCCCCAAGATTGCACTGAGTTTTTTAGAATAAATAAAAGATGACTTTGTTTCCATTTTGATTCTTTTTTAAAAAATTGACAAAAATCTCAGTTGTGCCCATTTGTAGGGGAATGACTTGCAATGCAAAGGAAATAAAGTAATTTATAACTCCTAGCTGTCCCCATTTTACCTTCTACCATGAATAGTTTCATCCTGGAATTGGTGAGGACATTGTTTTATTTTTGCAGGGCACTTATAATGTATTTTTGTCATTTCTACTTGAGGGGAGCACTTGACTTTAGTCTTTTCCCCCTTTTGATTATGTTTTATTAATGATGTTCTTCATTTGAAACAGCCTGGCAATACCATTCTCACACTCTGTCAGGTTTTCCCAGCCCTAATGCATGGAATTATTCTTTAATCACTAGTGTTAGGCTGACCCTTCAGATGAAATATGCTCACTGGCTTGCTGAGGATGAATACTTGATCATATTTTTTGAGGACTGCATTTAAATTACAATGCCCAGTAGAAGTGCCCCTGTAACTATTAGAAAGGGATGGCATCCTATGTTATCAATTCAAAATTCAGGCCACCTCTCATTCCTGAAAAGTTTACAGTAAGTCCCATAGAATATGAGCTAGTTATCCTATCAGCATTGAGTTTAAGACTAGAATGAATGGGGCAGCAAACCATTTTATTGGGTTGTCGCAGTTCCATAAATCTCGATGGATTATTAAAAGCGGGGAAATACATGAGGAAATAAAGTGTAGTCTTCATGGACAAATGTTCAAGGCATGACAAAAAAAATTCCAAACTTAGGTTTTATTTATTTAAATTTATATCCCACCCTCCCCACCAAAGCAGGCTCAGGGCAGCTTACATAAACATTTGGACTGATAAATAAATGGCATGGGATATTCTCAGCACACTATCTTCAGATGAGGTGCCAACAGGATCTTGGGGAGTTTAGTTTCTAAACTAGCTCAACATTTTGCCTCAATAAGTTTCTTTTTCTAAATGGTGGGAGGGCAATCATTACAGGCTGAAGATAAGTAAAAAGAAATGTGGCTGCCTTATATCATTTTCTCTGCCTGGGGTACAGACAAGGTAAAAGTGAGAGAGTGAGGGTTGCTTCAGTTTACATTTCACTGTGCAATGCAGAGACTCTAAGGAAGGCTCCAAGAAAGGCACAAAAGTTAGATAAAAAAAACTGCATCATTAAGGGCTGGTTCTTGCAATGCAATGGTGTAACTGTACTGTCCCTAGATATAGGCAATCTAGGTAGAGATGCCTGCTCCCAGGTGGGATCTGTGGATCCCCCAGAATTACAGTTCATTTCCAGATCACAGATAACAGTTTCCCTGGAGAAAATTGATTTTTGGAAGGTGGATTCTATGGCATTGTACCCTACTGAGGACCCTGTCCTCCCCAGGCTCCATCCCTATATCACCAGGAATTCCCCACCTTGGAGCTGGCAACCCTACCCCTCCATCCTCTCTCTGTGGCCAGGGGGAACCTGGCAACCCTAAATCTAGACAACATTAGCATACTTTTACTTCTAAAAAGCTTTTGACAAAATCACTCACAAAAAGATTTTCTGAGTAACCCTAGTTCTAATATGATAAAAAGACATGCTATCTTTTGGATTAGTATCTAGTTAAACAGGAAGCAGAGTTAGCATTGCCAGGCCCAGCCTGGCAACCAGTGGAAAACTGTGGGACAGGGGCATTGGAGGCTGCTGTTGGTAACTGTGTAACACCACTTTTCTGGAAACCCAGAATTAACATCACACTTCTCTAGGAATCACTGGAAAAATCACTGGCAATTTTTAGAGTCAGGACATCCCTTCTGGGTTTGTTCACGGTCCTTTTACATGGGGTTTGCAGAAAGCCTGGAAAACAACTGAGCGATGGGAAGCAGCCTGCCCCCCACCTGTTATGTCCCAACCATTAAGCCGTGCATGCGGTCGGCCATACATGTGGCCAGATGAAGCTGTCGAGCTTTGCTCCCATGACAGTAGACCCAGAGGATCCTAGTCAGGGACCAATGGGGAAGCCCACATCCTTAGGTAGTCCTGTAGGTGACAAGGGCGTTGTAAATAACCAATCACGGGTGTGTACATGGGTGCGGCCAAGAATGGGAATATAAGCGGACCTACAAGTCCAGCTCAGTAGCCTTGTTCCAGCCTCTAAATAAACTATGAGGTTTAATCACTCAACGTGTCTCCGAAGTCAGTACTTTACACCACCACTCAGCTGTTTCAGACTGTCTTGTGCAGTCCCTTTAAACTTTCAAGACAGCCTGAAACAGCTGAGCAGCTGGAAGCAGGCTTCTCCCCATTGATCAGCTGTTTTTGCAGCTTTCACAGATAACAGAAAGTGGATTTAAAGGGACTTGGAGTCCCTTTAATCTCCTGCTTATTTTTTCTTTTGCTCTACCCATGAACCGCCACAAACTGCTTTAACAGTTTGTGGAAGTTTGTGATGGTAGACTTGTCACAAACTTCAGGTAAAATTTGTGATGAATTTTGCTTTGTGGTTCGATTCATCCCCATCCCTACTTCCTGTCCCTTCAGTGACAATCTGAGCCCAAATGGGATCTCTTTTATTTTTTACCCAGCATACCCTGCAGCTTAGTGAACCCAGACCCAACCCTTCACAACCCTTCATATCTTTGCAGAAAACACCATCTCATTAAGGATAGTGGAAACCCAAGCAGACTATGAAGAACTCTAGAAGGATATATTTATTTAGAAAACGTATTTGTGCCAGATGTGCCTCACAAAGTAAAAACCAGTGCAATAGAATTAGAAAAGCAAGAGTATAAAATTATCACTAATAAACAACCCATAAAACAAGCCAGGCTATAAAACTAAAATTACTTTTAGCAGCTTAAGATGATATTTATAAAATTGCCATCAGGCTAGAAACAGGCCATTTAAAAAGATGGAACTCGTCTTAAAAGTCAAGGTAAACAAACTCATGGAGGATAAGTGTTTCAACAGCTGTTAGCCATGGCAACTAAATGGGACCAATAGATGCAGCCATCAATGTCTCTATGGATAGAAGTTAGATTCAGGTGGGTAGCCATGTTGGTCTGAAGCAATAGAACAAAGTTTAAGTCCAGTGGCAGCTTTAAGACCAACAAAGTTTAATTCTGGATATAAGCTTTCATGATCATGCATTCACATGAAAGCTTATACCCAGAATTAAACTTTGTTGGTCTTAAAGCTGCCACTGGGCTCAGACTTTGTACATGGATAAAAATGTATTAGATCAGCAGACTCATATTCTTTGTGGGCTTTCTTTTTTAAATTTTATTAAAACATTTGTTTCCCACCTTTCATGTAGTTCAAGGTGGTTTAGAGTAATAGTTAAAAATATTTTCCATTAAAAAACAAATTTAAATAACAACCCCCTAAATCTCTCCCTCCCCCCTCTTAAAAATGCCTGCCATTCAAGCCCTCTCAAAAGTCCTGGCAAACTAGTAGGTCTTGCAAAGCCTCCTCAGAATAACCGGGGGGGGGGGGGCACTCACCTCTTCAGGGAGCCCCTTCTGGGAGCATCTGGTTTGCCACTGTGAGAAACAGGTTGCTGGAATAAATGAAGCTTTGCTGTGTTCCAGCAGGATTCTTCTTATGTTCTTGTGTACTATCCCATACCATTGTGATGTAAGAACCATGCATGTGATTTAAAAACCACACATGAGGGGAAGGATCACATAAAAACATCTTGCTTGTATCAGAAGCCACATCAAAATACGTCATTTTTGCCATTTTGGTCATATATGGGATCAAGTTCAATCAGGGATAGGAATGCTGCTTTCACAATATAAAAGTAGCCTTAAGATGCTGTGACATTGGTAACTATTATCAGAATGAAAGCCCTAATAATTCTTATGTATTTACATTTATCTGCATCTGCAAAGCTAGACAGCCAGAAATTCAGTTTGGGATTCAGTGTGTAGTTTGATTGGGAGTCACACTATCATCCTACTAGGTATCTGAAAATGTAGGAAAATGGCCCTCCAAAGGATAGCACACTTCAAGGAACAAGGAATGCTTTCTTGCCCATGCCTGGTCTTATTGATTATCCTCAAGATAAACTACTTAGAGAGGTGACAGAAAAGTAGAGAAGGCTCAAAGGAACTTTCTTAGTGAAACTTAAAATGGAAGTATTACAAATATAGTATGAGCTCACTATACTAAAGCTAGAATCTGCTTCTCAGATCTCCTTTGCACACAACAACTGCAATTACAATTTAACACTTTAGGAAATTTGTAAAGACTGTGGAATGGACAGAGTGATAGACTGTTAATTTTCCTCACTTTATCACCTGTTCCTGTAAATGTGTTAAAAACCTGTAAAACTGTAAAAAGCCCTCAGCACCATTTTTTTGGGTCTTTTTCAGCAATGACAGTTTTCCCTGCCCAGAGCTGCTGCTGAAGTGGTAGGAACCATCAGTTTGTATTGATTTATGCTCTTACTTGTTTTTGCTCCTCACATTTCATGATCATACTCCAAAACTGTCAGCATATGCTGAGTTAATCAATACAAAGTGGTTCAGAAGTGTGTGAGGAGCGACAAAAACATTTCTGCAGTGATAAATATTTAAAGGATTCACGAGGAAACTCTGTACAGTGTATTGAGATTTCATATAATTAGAAATGTATCTTTACTGTAGCTTTCCATTTTCCTTTTGTCACATGGGCTGCAACTGGGGTAGAACCAAGCTTGGCACTTGGTTCTTTCCTGAGGGGACCAAGTTTTAGGTGATCAAGGAAAGCAAGCAGTCATGCTGCTTTCATAACTTATACTGAGTTCAACTTCCTCCCTGCTATATTTTATTTCTCTCTATTCTAAATATGTGTGTTGCTAAGCTAGATGTCGATTTGATCACTTGTGTACTCCTGCTTACCAATGCTCCCTCTAAGCTGTGGAGTCTTGTGAGCAAAAATCCTACTTTGAGAGCTACTGGCATAAAAGTTGTGAGTGAGCGATTTGGCTACTGCATAAATTAGTTTGCTTTGGAGCCACCCTTCCTGAGCTAAGCCAAAAATCTGTGTGAACTGGAGGCTTAAAAAACTGTGAGCTAGCTCACACTAACTCAGCTTAGAGGGAACACTGCTGCTTACATGTATTTTCTACACTGTTATATTTAGAACATTGCACTGTTCTTTTCCATAGTTATTGAGAATATTGTCCTAACTTTCATTATCAGATTAGCCTTTATTTAGCCTCTGCTGACCTAGCCACACTGATTCACACTATCATAACCTACAGGAACAAACTGGATATGAGGCAGCGGCATCATCGTTGCCGTTGTTGTTGTCGTCATCGTCGTCATCATCATCAGCAGCAGCAGCTTCATTGTACCCTGCCTTTCTTCCTAATAAGGACCCAAAGCAGCTTATAACATTCTCCTCTCCTCCATTTTATCTTTACAACAACCGTGTTATGTGGGTTCGGCTGAGAGTGTGTGAGAAAGGTCACCCAGCAAACTTCCATGGAAGAGCCAGGATTCAAACCTGGTTGGTTTAACACCTGCTCTAACTGCTACTCCATACTTACTCCATTTGAAGATACCCTGGAAGCTTCAGTTGGTACAAAATGCAGCTCTTATCTGGGGTCAGCTGAACATGTGACTCCAGTAGAGTATCAATTTTGTTTCCAGATCTACCTTTAAAACTCTTTATGTCATAGAGTCCTCATACATAACATATACCATTCTGGCATATCTTTGTGTTCTGGCTACATTCTTCAGACAGCCTTCTTCTTGTGGTACCCACTCTCAGAATATCTATCTGACAGCAGTCAGGTCATAGTGGGTTTTGCAGAGATAGGAATGGGTGGATAGTAGGGTCAGTCCTTTGGAAGGGCTTATCAAAGTAGCTGCAGAAGATTCTTAATTCAGGAAAGCATGTAAAATGGTTTTCTTTCAGAACACATTTGGTGGGGGATATATCTTTTTGGCAAATCTGGCTGAGTTTTTTTTATCCTAGGTGATTTTTTTTTTCATCTTGTTGATGACTATTACATTGTTTTGATGCATTTAAAAGCTGTTGTTGCCTTCTTAGCCACACTGAATCCAAGAAGATAAGATAGGATATAAATATTTTAAGTTAATAAATAAAAAAATATTAGCATTTATTTTCAGTTTACTTTGTTCTTTAATATTTACAATGTTGTCATCTAAGGGATTCTTCATACCATCTTTCAGACAGATGAGAGACAAAAATCCCTATTTTATAAGCAATTAATTAATACAGCAGACACAGGAAGATATTTGGCAACACCAGAAAGCTTGTAGAAGTGAAAGAGGACACAGGGAAATGTCTACCATTCCACCAAAGGCAAGTTCCATAGTAGGCACAGAGGCTTGGCTTCAGCACTCTGAAAAGGCATGCATTTTTTCACACATGGTGGTGGCAGAAAGCACCATCAAGGCACAGCCGACTTATGGTGATCCCATAGGGTTTTCTAGGCAAGAGATTTTCAGAGGTGGTTTGCCTTTGCTTGACTCTGTGGAGCAATCCTGGACTTCCTTGTTGGTTTCCCATCCAGATACTATAGGGTTGCCACCCATCCTACCAGTCCACTGGAGACTGGCCCTAGTAGGGCATCACCAGTGGTCTTGGAGCCTCCTTCTCTGACTTGTTCCTGGGGCTCTCCACAGAGGCAAAAGAGTTGTTAGCACTACCCAGAGATGCCAGCAGTTGCTAACACTCTTTGGAGAGGAGGACTCTGACAGCAATGATTCAGAGAAGGGAGAAGCCCATAGTATGGAAATGGTTCTGCACCCTTCCCAGTGACCCCTGTGTGGCAGAGTGCCAGATGTGCCACACCCATATCCATAGGGGCACAAACCCCAACACTTGTCCTTCATCCTCTGCAGGCACCTGCGACGGTTGCATCCAATTATATTGCCACTGAAGGAATGAGTGGCAACCAGCATGAGGAGGAAGAGGCCAACTCCCTCTCAGCAGTGAGAAGCAGACAGGAAGCAGGAGGCCACTCCAGGAAAGACTCCCCACACTCTGGCTGCCATGGGTGGGACATCAAGGTGGGCCACCCTCCAAAAGGTCAAAAGGGCTACTTGGAGGACCCAAGAAGCAGTCATACACCTTGTCAGTGAGATGATTGCTGTGGATGGCCAATCCTTCTGCCTTGTGGAGGATGTAGCCTTTCACTGGCTGTTGTGGTGATGGTCAAGGCTCAGCTCTCCAGAGTGCAAGGCAGAACTGTGCTCTTCATGGCAGACCTCTGGAGCAGCCAGCAGGACTGTCAGGGCATGGCCCAGGCCAGGAAGGGACAGTCCTGACACCAGGCTACAAAATGGTTCTGCAGAATGGGCACTGTCAAGGCCACCTGGGATGTTGTCCCCCTCAAGATGCAGTCCTAGTTCAAGACCTGCTGATGCCTGATCTCCCACTTCTCACACAGCATCAAATCTGCCCATATGCTGCATGAGAGGCAAGGGAGGCAGATGAGGAACTCCACCTATGCTATGATTGCATGTTTGGTGGAGCAGAATAGTGCATTGCAGAATATCGTCTCCATAACCATCCTGCATGGGGAAGAGGAGCTCAGCATCAGCTCCAACCACTGACTGACCCTATCTCAAATGGTGCATGCCCTTAAACCCTTCCAAGATACCATCAATGTGCTCTGCACCCATATGGCCAGCCTGGAGCAAGTCATCCCTCTGATTCAAGGGTCGGACCAGGCACTGGCCTCTGCACTGGAGCCAGCTGTTCTCCCTCAGTAAGGGCCTTGGCAGAGAGGTTGCAGGTTGGTATCACCTCCAGCTTGCATCCTCTCTGCATGAAAGGAGAGTACAAACAGGGCTGAATCTTTGACCACTGAATAAAAGCTCTGCAAAGATGTCCAGAATGTACAGGCCAACAGACGTGGCCAGAGAAAACTATGGATGGAGGAGGCTGGGGAGGAGGAGAAGCTGCAGCCCAGCACCTCTGCCTCAAGAGCACAACCAGGAAGGAGCCCCATTACTGGTTGTTAATAGTGAACTGGGAGGACAGCAGCAGCAGTGATGCCAGATGAGCAATGGCAGAGGATTCGGTAGAGGTGATGGTGAGGGTGTGCCTCGCCAAGTCCCTTGAGTCCACTGATGCTGATCCCTTGGAGTACTGGTCATGCAAGGCTGTCATCTGGCCCAGCCTCTTTTGCATGGCCATGAGCCCTGAGTCCACCTAACAGCCAAACCCCAGAGGGGAGAGGGGTTCACAATCAAGGGTGTTTAAAACATGGGTCCTGAGCCAAAGCACCCAGTAGCTAGACCCCTCTGTGAGCAGAGAGACAGGGTGGCTCAGAGCCCTGAGTCCAGCTAACACCCAAATCACAGCAGGGAAGAGAAGTTCACGGTCAGGAGATTATAAAATGTGGATCCTCAGCCAAGGCACCCAGTAGCTAAGCCCCTCTGCTTGGCATGAGCAGAAAGACAGGGTGGCTCAGAGCAGAGCCTGAGCCACCTTATTAATCCTGGATGTGCCACCTTATCAGACCCTGAGTCACCTTATCGATGAAGGCTCAGATCACAAATGTTGCTAGACTGATGTTTCTTCAGCCTGACCTAGCTGCAGTAATCCATGCTATGTTAACCTTCAGGCTAGACTACTGTAATTCATTTTACTCAGGGCTACCTTGAGACTGACCCAGAAATTACAACTGGTCCAGAATGCCACAGCACAGATTCTTACTGGAACTCTGCTGATGGCCGATGTACAACCGGTGCTTCATTGACTATACTGGCTCCAGGTTAAGTACTGAATCAGGTTAAAGGTTTTGGTATTAACCTTTAAGGCCCTAAATGGTCTGGGACCAGCATATCTATGGGACCAGCTATCCTGGTATATCCCCCAAAGAGCATTATGCTCAGGAGAGAAGAACTTAAGGGCTCAAAAAATATCAGGATGTCCTCAGCTGGAGCCAGGGCTTTTTCAGCACTGTCACCAACCTGATGGAACTCTCTGCTGAACAACATTCATGCCCTGGGGGACCTAGTACAGTTTCACAAAGCCTGTAAGACAGATATGTTCCACCAGGCCTATCGTTGAAGACAGCAATGGTCTCCAAGTAGCCTGACTCCTCCCCCCCCCCCCCCCCCGACACTAACAGGTGGATTTAAGCACCATCTGCAAATTGTTGCTGTAATGTTTACTGTGTTTTTAATTGTTTTAATTGGATTGTGAATGTTGTTATTAGAAATGTTATCCACTGCTCTAAGCCCAATGCAGGGCAGGATAGTTTGCAAGCTGAATAAATAAATAAATAACACCCAAACTCCAGCAGGGAAGAGATGTTCACAATCAGGTATAAATGATTGTGCCCCACTTTTAACAAATTCCCTGCCTCTTTTTCTAACTACTGAGGAGAGGCTGCAGAGCTGAGCAGATATATAGCATTGTGATCCCAGAGAGCAGAATTCAAACTCTGTTATTGGCAGCCAGCAATGCCTATTAAGTTTAATTGTGCAGAGACATTCTGTCTGGAAATATATCCATTCATGAACTGCCACAAGAAGTTTGTGAGGTGTTTGTGTCAGTCACCCTTCCACGAACATTGCTTCGTAAACTACGAATCAGCCAAAATTCATGACAAACTTTAGTTCATGAGCAGGTTCATGCCCATTCTTAATATAGAACATAGTTGTGCTCCAAATGTAAATACCTAACTCAATCAAAATTAACTTGTAGTCATTATTATAGGAACCTACATCTAAAAGAGGCAAACTCAATTTTCAAGAGTGGCATTTTCATGATAATGGTCGTCTGCAGACATATTGTCTCTGATTATAGAAGAACATTATTTATATAATGCAGGTTTTGAAATGGAAGTCTTTTTTGGCTTCCTAATTTAATTAGAGGTAATGTGGCCTTTTTATCCCAACAGTTGTTGTGAAATACATATTGGCCTATATGAATGTAATCACTGTGGCCATTTTAATCAGGGCTATATAAATTGTTCATAGAGACATAATTGTGTTCCTCTAGATCTTTCATTTTAGATATTCTGCCTTTTATTAGTGTGCTAAAATTGTCTGAAAAACACAGAATCATGATTTATAACCTTAGAACTGGAATCAGTATGATCTGGTACCATTTGTCTATTGGACTGAATGGGAAGGGGGTTATTTGTCTGCCTCCGTGTTATGACACTGTTATTCCTTGGAGACCTCCCCATCAAAATACTAGCCAGGGCTGACCCTGCTTAGCTTCTGAGATCTGATGAGATTGGACTATCCGGGGCTATCCAGATCAGGGAACAGTTCCATTCTAAGCAATCTAAATAAGATATCATGGTGCAACAGTTCATAGTAGTGAGCATAAAGAAATGGGGTTATCCAGTTTTTGGCAGGGACTTACATCACATTATGCTGGGGCCCTATCAGGAAGCTTCTTTAGTTGTGTTTCTTTCTTTGTATTACTTCTCAGTACAGAATACTCATGGTAAATTATCTGTAACCTCTGAGGAGCCCAGCAATATAGGCCTGGAATTGAGGGGCCTTATATTTTTAAAATAAAAATAAAACTATATTGTATCAAATCACAGTAAAAAGCACAACAAAACAACTGTCTCTGCACAGTAATATGGGCATATGTGTTTGCAGGGGTCCATTGGAGCAGGAGCGCACAGGAGCGCACAGGAGCGCAGCTCCGGGAGTGAGGAGCCCAGGGGGCGGGCACATGACCAAGCCCCGCCCCCTCCTCGGCTTCCCCGAGCAGTGCAGAGGCGCAGCGCCCCGGGGAAAGCCCTGCTAGGGTCTTTATTGTTTTTAATGTTTTGTTTTAATATCGATAATTTTATCATTGTTCCTTTTATGACAGTGTGCTGCTTTTCCAGAGACTTGCTCAAGGTGGCATATAAATTTTCTAAGTATACCATTTTTTATCTGGGCACATGGCGCATAAGTACTGGAGAAATTTCACCAACCCTTCAGCAGCTTCCACCCCATCAGTTTGGTGTAGTGGTCAGGAGTTGTATGCTAATCTGAGAGAACCGGGTTTGATTCCCCACTTCTCCACATGCAGCTGCTGGTGTGACCTTGGGCCAGTCACAAGTTCTCTCAGAGCTGTTCTCTCATGAGCAGTTCTCAAAAGACCTCTCTCAGCCCCACCTACCTCACAGGGTGTCTTGTTGTGGGGAGGGGAAGGGAAAGGGATGGGTGGTGCACATGTCCTGGGTATCTCAAGTCTACTTGAAACCTGGTGGTTTCAAGGGAGCAGGAAGAGAATGAGGGTGTGTTCTTTACGCTTATTTTTATTGCACAAAGTATTGGATGGGGAAGGGAATGGAGGAAGAGCAGGTCAGTTTCACTCACCTGTGGAGTGGAGCCTGAGGGGTGGGTGTTGCCTTCTGACACACTTTCGGTATGTTAGGGGGTGTGACATATGCAAATGAGTTATGCTAATGAGCTCCTGCACCTCTTTTTCTACGAAATGACCCCTGTGTGTTTGTCCAACAGTAGAATAGTCTGTGTGGCATGCTTAGTGTTCACTCACAAAGATGTTCATGCTCCCCATTGCCTTTACTCTGAATGATGGGAGGTTACCTTAGGCCATTACACACAAACATCTTACTGCAGTTTTTCAGAGCAGTAAGCCTTTAATCTTCACTTCAGATTCTGTGCTCACCTTATGCACCATTCTTTTTCCTCCACTGTATTTATTCTGCAACTACAATTAGAAAACCCATACTTTTCTAAATCAGGTTGGAACACCACTCGTGACATGTGGGGGGTGTTGTCCAAAGTTGTTGTTTTTTTAACCGCAATTGCATCTGTTGAGGCTGCATAGTAGCATCCAGGAGGTGCCTTTCATTTAAATACTTGTGCTTCAGATTTTGTGCATGCATTTTAGTGTTAGTTTGGTGAATGAAAGTGAACAAAAAGGAAAGCAGGCAAAAGGGGAAAACCCAATGTTGAAACTGACCAGACTTTTTTAAAAAACTGACAAGCAGCTGCAAAGCCATGTTTTCCACATTGCGAAGCACTAGGAGATTCTCTGCTGTGTTATCAGCCACTGTGAAATTGGGGAAAGAGTCACACAGTCTCATAATGTGGGGGGATATGTTGAGTGTACAAAATGCACAATAGAACCCACTGCCACTGGCATTGCAAGCTGTGATCATTGGCAATGTGTGTGTACGTGCACGTACACAACTGTGCAAAGTCAGCTGCAACTCCACTATGCTTTGCACAGGGCTGCAATTTGTATGGGGGAGAATGGTGGAAAGTGCAGAGTGGACAGAACAACCTCAATGTGGGCAGAGGAGTGACCTTTGAGGGTGACAAAAGGGGGGGGGGATATGAAGCAATCAATGTGCTTTTGAATTATCTTTAGCTTGGAAGTGAAAGAAGGGGGAAATCAGCACAAAAGCACTCTCAGAAAACCCAGGAAAACAGCGACCAGAAAGTGAACTGAGCACTGAAGGGAGGAAAATCAATGCAGAAAGACAAAGAAAACCCAATGGACATGCATAGTGAAAATGATGGAAAACACCCATTCATAATAGGCCTTAATATAGAGATCAGTGGGCAACATGGACTGTTTTAAACTGAGCTCCCTTTATAACATCTCCCCAGTTCCCAGTTACCTTTCTGTTAAAATACACTGGCATAGTGAATGTACACTTCATGTATCTGATGAAGTGAGGTTGTGCTGAAATACTTTTTGTGAGTCACCAAGGTGCCACTACACTCCTGTTTTATTTTGCTGTTACTGTCTAACATGGCTGCCCATCTGGAATGGGCAACAGACTCCCCTTTCTACACCTTTTTGTAAGGTAGTCTGTGGGAATAAAATACTTCAAGTATTGGGGTACTGCAAGGAAAAACATAGGGACGGCAGTGTTAAGCCCTCCCTCACATTGTTTCTATTTACATATACAGACTCCCAGTTTCTTTATATATGAATAGGAGATTACCTGTTCTTTCTTTCTTACTTTGTCTAATAGCAGCTAGCAGGGCAATTTCTCTGGAAGAGGTTGCATGGCAGCTTTTAAATGAAATTAAAGCTAATGAGAAATTTTAGATCCACACTCCTCATATTAGCCTGTCTTGTCTGATTTAGTAGTTGGTATGTGCATGCATTACTGATTGGAGTACATAGGCACTGAGATGGCAGATGCTGCCTACCACTGGGGAAGGGAGGATGGTTGAACTGTTGTTAGGGTTGCCAACCTCTGGTGGAGCCTGGAGATCTCCCAGTATTACAATTGCTCTCCAGATGACAGAGATCAGTTCTCCTAGAGAAAATGGCTGCTTTGGAGAGTCAACTCTATGGCATTCTACCTGACTCCACAAACCCTTCTTATCTAGGCTCCTCCCACAAAATGTCCAGGTATTTCCCAACCCAGATCTCATAACCCTAAAACTCTCACTTGCCTATATACCTTTGTTTAACTAGAGGCCTATTTACAGGGAGTAGGAGTGTGGTTTTTGCCTCCAGCCCCTTAGACTGCAGGACTACCTGCACACATGCAGAGACAGATGGAGAGAGAACTGAACAACAAGCTGTGCTTATATCAGATCTATTCCAAGCTTTCCCCCAAGACAACGGACCAACAATTTGAGAAGTTTAAACATCACTTTGGAAAGACAAAGCTATCTAACAACTATCTTTGACAGCTGGATCTGGATGTAGTTCTAGTGGTTGTTAAATGCTCTTGGTTTCATGCAATAGGGTAAATTCACACTCTGGGCTTAAGACTTTGGACTTAAAAGGATTCCCTGTAGATGTTAATGTATATTTCAAATGCAACTCTAAAGCTTGCTTTTGGAGCCTTTTTGTTGAGCTTGTGAGCTGGGGCCCTGGACTTCATCCCCAGAGTTTAGCTTTGAGGATATACATCTGCTGAGTCATTTTCTCCCTCTCTTGCCCCTCACTCTAATCTCCTTGAAGTGTATGTCAGACACTAGAATACTGGCCACATCCAAATCTATATATCTAATTCTCAGCAGTCTCTTCTATATGTGGATACTTATGTTCACAAACAGAGGGCACACGCTCCCCCAACAGGTTTTTCTGCAGACTGAGGGGATTCCTTGGGGAGTTGAATTCCTCCCATACCTTTTGAAATGGCTGCCACAGGAATATACTCCAGGCCCTGCTGCATCAACAATGGAAGGTAGACTGGCTGATAGCGAGAGAGAGGGAGACAGAGACTGAGAGGGGAGGAAGCAAAAGCAGAAGTGGAGTTGGGACTGGGGAGGGTTCCTCCTGCAGTATGAATGGCTAGATAATCTGAGTTTCTCACCCCTACGTCTTTTGCTGTGGGCGCCACTGCCCTCTTAAAGCTTTCGGGGGGGGGGGGGGGAAGCTTCTAACTGGTTCTGTCAGTAAAAGGAAGGGGGCAGGGCCCTTTCCAGGCCTATTTTGGGCTTTCAGGGAGGGATCCTTAGGGCCAGGCTGGTCTGCAGCTGCTTAGTAGTTGTGTTGCTTGCTAGCTGCACTAGCATGTTTTCTTTTCTTGTTTTGCACTTGCACAGTACAATACTTTTACAATACAATACTTTTACGGTACAGTTCTTTTATGGTACATTACTCTTATACTACTTATGCATGCTGATATTTTGCCTGCTTTTATAGTTGCATAGATATCGATAGTGTATGTGCATTTAACCAATCAGTCATTTCAAGGGTAAATTGAAAGTTATTTTTGCAGCTGTTGGCATGGTGCTGATAAATAGTAGATACTACTCATTATGACTAGATATTTCCTTATTTAGATGGCTGGCTTCAGCCTGCTCCTTCATCTGTGAAAGTTACTTGAAAGCTAATAATATTAATCTAATTAAAATCCATGGTTTGTTCTCTTAGATTTATCTGTCATTGGTACGCCATGTTGAGGTTTGCTTAAACACTTAGGGCACGGTCTCTTTACAGCTTCTTCTCGCTTCTATTTCAGAAGGCAAATTGTCCCTTTTAAATCTGGGGCTTCAGATTTGCAGTGTGATCCTAAATATAGTCTAGTGACTGTAACTTTAGTGGATTTAGAATAGCACAGTTACTGACTGACAGAAACTATTAATCCTAATTCCTGGCCTCTGTGCTTGTATTGACGACATCCTCACTCAGGCCATACAGCAAAGTGTCCTTTCTATGTTTCTTCACCCCCCAAAAAGTTTTTAAAATCTTACTTGCCTGAGCACAGGTTGTTGTTTTTTTTAAAGGTTATCTAGACTTTACAAACATGAACATCTGCTTAACAATTATATGAGCATTAAAACTCAAATAGAATTTTATACTATGTACAGCTTTTAACCTGGCAGTTTTGCATTGTTAATAATAAACAGTCTTCATTTGCAGTAGAATAACCTATACCAGGGGTGACCAAACCACAGAGCCACATAGACTAAATGTCAGATGCTCGAGAACCGCAAGGTGACTGGAAGAAGAGGTGAATGTGTGGGGAGTGGCCTAAAAGTGACATCACAGGAAGGGGTTAAGTTTTGGTACAGCACATGACGTCATCAGATGGGGTGGAGCTTAGGAAGTGACATCACCTGACCTTTGACCTGGAAGTGACATGACATGACATCACAAGTGATGTCACATCCTTGCTAGGTACCACTCCCAGTCTCCTGGCTCCACCCTCAAAGCCCTGAGGTGAGATTCTCAATGCTAAAAATGTGGGCTTCTCAAGGCACTAAGGCACTGCTCAGTGCAATGGTGCCCCAACAATGGAGGGAGGGCATGTGAGGAGGGGGATCCACACTCTCCATTACTTCCTTTGGGAAGTATCATTTGGGCCCCACATACCCTTCAGAAACAGCTCTTGCCAGCAAAAAAGTTTGGTTACCCATGGCTTATGATACCCTCCACTGGCTCCCACTTCTTCCCCTCTTTTGCTTTCACCTTTTCCTCTTCCTTCGTACCATTTTTCTCCCTCCCCAACTCTCTTTCTTCCTTCCCTGCTGTCCCCCTCCTCCCTTTGCCACTACATCATCTTCCTTTTCCAAAGCTTTCTTCTCCTTCACTCTCCCACTCCTGCTTCCTCTCTCTGCCCCATCTTTTCCTGCCTCCTCTTCTTCAGCAGCCACATACTGTAGCATTGTTTTCTGACTTTCTAGGTAACCCTTCAAAGGGCAGATGAAAACTTACAACATAACATCCTGTGATCTCATTTTTTTGCCTTTAATTTTGGGAGAGTTTAAGTCTGCCATCACCCTTTTTAACTCCTCAGATTCTCCTACAAAGCTGGTCATGGGGTGAGGTCTCCCAGGTTCATAGAAATATCTCATCTGTCTGTACATGGCCCACTGTGCAGACTTTTTTGTCCACAATCTGAGGCTATGTTCAGAACTGGATATGAAAATTTTATAGGAATGCTAAGGATGACCTGCTTTTATTTTCCTTAAGTTCGTTATTTTCCTTTTCCTATTTGTGTAGACTAATCAAACAGTAATCGGTTCTTGGACCACACAGTTGCATTGGAATCTCAGAATAAAGAAGATTTTGGAAGTGATGATTTTTTAAACTACAAAACAAAAGAGAGAAGCTCATTGCTTAGCCTTAGTTTTCCTCATTGGTAAAGGCAGAATATTCATTGGCTGCCAGTGACCATGTTTTTGAGTAGTATATGTAACAGTTGATGTTAGAATGCCTGCCGTGAATTTGTATTTGGTTAGTGTCATGGGTCAACCAGGGCTCAGCAATAGCGATGATTCCTCGCGAGAAGAGGAGCCCTGTGTAGCCAGCCCTGAGTCAACAGAAGCTGACCACCAAGAAAATGAGCTGCAGGCTTGTTAAAATTCACAGCCAACAGCTGTTGCAGAGTCAGCACCACCCTCCAGCCCCGGCTCAGCAGGTAAACATCAGTTGGCCATTCCCAGCCCTCCAGTATCACCTACACCCTTAGAGAACAGTAGACGGAGGCTGAGAATAGACCTACAGATGAGACGGCAAAGTGCACATCTTATGGCCCAACTCCAGCTGCTTGCTGATAATGGAGATGAGTTGTTGCAGAACTGACCCTGAGTAGCTGGCTGAAGGCTTGACAATTAGACATGTGGCTATAAAGCTGCCCAAGGAAGGCTGCTGAGCATTGACACAACATGTACACTATACACTGACCTGCTGTCACTGCCTCTCATGGTTAACCCCTGTTACTCTGATTCTGGATTGAATGACTTCGCTCTGTTGAATCTCTGGCCCTCTGACATCAGACTGAACAACTCTGCTTGATCTCTGGAACCCTGACCCTGGACTGAACCACATTGGACTTCTGAACCCATTTCTAGCCATACCTCCTCTGGCCAACAGAGCAGGGCATGGCCACCAGATATACAGAGCTCGCCAGTCAGTACAGCTAGGCAGATACCCTAGTGTAAGTCTTTGGTGTAGCATCTTGAAGAAAAAAATTAGTTATTGGCCATACTCCCTGTAAAGAACCTTTTTACATCAGGCTTCAGCTGTAGGGCTACTAACCTGGAGATGGAACCCAGAGTTCTCCCAGAATTACAACTGCTCTCCAGACTACCCGAGACCAGCTCCTCTAAAGGAAATGGAAGAGGAAAGAGGAGAAGGAAGAAGAAGATACCCCATCCTTCACTTGGAGTGTCAGAGCGACATACAATATCCTTCGCTTCCTTTCCCCACAACAGACACCCTGTGAGGTAGGAGGGTCTGTGAGAGCTCTGAGGGAACTGCTCTTGAGAGAACAGCTCTCAGAGATTTTTGACTGACCCAAGGTCACCTGGCTGGCTACATGTGGAGGAGTGGGGGATCAAATCCAGTTCTCCAGATTAGAGTCTGCCACTATTAACCACTACACTAAACTGGCAGCTTTAGTGGACAGACTGTATGACATCACCCCCAAATCTCCAGGAGTTTTCCAAGCTGGAGCTGTTAACTCTATTCAGTGGGGGGAGGGAGTAGCTCTGGGTAATACACGCACACACACACACCCATATCTCAAGACTGAATGGCCCCTGCTTGTTTTTATCCAGAAAAAAATGTATATATTGTTCATCATATGGAAGAACAGCAAATCCTAATACATTCAAACTCATACATTCAAACTCAAACTCATTCAGACTATTACTGCTGATTGTTAAAAACATCTACTTATATTACTGAACAGACCAAATAAGCTTTCTATATCCTGTGAGGCCACAATTTTTCCAGCCTGTTTTGTTTGTTTGAACTTCAGTTAAACCCACCATAACTACTATTAGAAGGTAATGGGTAAAAAGAAAAAAAAATAAAGCTTTTAGTGGGTCTTTAAATGTATTGAAAGCCATTTGCTTATGAAATGCAACTACATTTGGACAATATCTGAAACTGAAAAGTTGCATTGGTCTTTAAATCTTTAATAGTTTCAATTTAAGACAAACATAGTTATACTGGTGAAATATTTAAAAATTGATATCTGGCACTTAACTTCCTTGGGGCAAGTTGTCTCTTATTAAAGGCTTTTGGGGAAGTTGTAATGATTTATCTTTAACATTGTTGGTAAATGGACAAAACATAGCTTTTAAATTTTTTAAATATAAATGGCAGTTTTACTTTTTGCCTATTAGGTTTTCAGTGAAATTAGTATTTCAACTCTGCTAAGTTTCTTTAAATGAAAAAAAATGGATCTATTTAGTTGGGGGGGTTGTTGTTCATACCTACATAAGTACCATGTACACATCAAATCATAGTAGTCATTTCCTTTCGTGGTGAAAATGTATCTTTTCAAAATCTGCTTGGATGTTTTAACTAACAAAAAAAAATATAAAGTACTGAATAATATACAATTTAATATTAGCTAGGGTTGCCAGGATGGTGCCTCCAACCCTATGGAATTTTTGGGGGTGGGGGTATGTCCAGAGTTCTCTCTAAACTGAGTTAGTGTGAGCTAGCTCATAGGGTTTTTTAGCCTCCAGCTCACACATTTTTGTCTTAGCTCCGGAAGGATGACTCCCGAGCAAACTAATTTATGCAGTAGCCAAATTGCTTGGTCACAACTTTAATGCCAATAGCTCACAAAGTAGAATTTTTGCTCACAAGACTCCACAACGTAGAGGGAGCATTAGTTATAGCTGACCCAGGGAGTAATATCACATCTGGCAAACCTAGTCTTAGCACATATATGATCAGGTATGTTTAGATCTGTGATTACATGCCACATAAATCCAAAGAATTGTGTGTGTGATCCTTTGCACAGAACTCTTCAGCTTCCTCTGCCCCCCCCCCCATCTTCAGCGGGCACAAACATTATGCCATTTGATTCAGTAAAATGAGATGTGCATAGAATAGACAGTCTTCCATACACAAAACTGCCCCTTTCCTTTGGAATAATTACTGAGGATGCTGGAAGGTTGTGTTTCTCAATGAGAACCCTTATACCCACTCAAGATAGTTGGATCATTGAAAATGTTCATTTTGTGTACACATCTACTGAGCAATTAATGCTGTGTCAATGCTTTGGTTTTGATTTTGATGCTCAGGAATAACAGACTACTTGTAACTGTACAGCATAATTGTTACAATTTGAAACATTCTTATGCATCTCAAAAAATCATTATTTAGCATTATGAATTGTTTTATCATTCCTGTTTCATGAAGAAATCTGAATAACTATTTTGGACCCTTTTGACCAGCTTTGTGTGTATTTATTGAAGAGGAAAATTGTGACAGCATTTTTTACATGCAAAGTATCAAATAATGCTATTAGAAAAGTTGTTTTACTATTTCTGCAGTTATTGGGCAACAGTTGATATTATATAATCTGAAGATTTACTGTGTGGTTCATAAAACCTCACCATAACTGTGCAAATTATTACATTTTATATTTTGTAATTACAATTTTTGTAATTGTTTGTTAAATCACTTGGTGGGATATACTTTCTTTCTGGAGTTAACTTGACAGTTCATTTCCTGCAATTTCATGATACAGATTTTTGCTTCTCTAGCTGCTAATTTAAGTTTTAATTGTAAATGAGAGAAGGCTTAAAAAAAATCTGACAAGAATGTTTGGTTGAATGGCCGAACAGCCAAAAACAAGTACACAAAAAGGACAGCCATAGTGTTAATTCAACTCTCCTTTCTTATTTGCCTCCATTCCACTCAGACCGATTTCCCACAAGGTGCTGCTCCGCCGCTGCCCTTCCCTTTCCTTTGATTGTGTGAGTCAATTTCCCACTATTTGCCCCACGCCACATTTTGACTTGCGGCTTTGCCCAGGCTTTGCATTCCTGTTTTTTGAGGATCACAAAGCCGTGGATCAAAATGCAGCACAGAGCAATTAGTGGAAAATTGACGCATGCTATCAGGGAAAAGGAAAGAGCGATGAAGCAGCGCCTCATGGGAAATAGGTCTCAGTCTTCATGTATATAAAGACAGATTGCTTCTCATACCTATATCCAGCATAAGCATAAAGCATCATCACCAATGCGCACGCACAACCATCATGCAATGGCCATGCTGTGTCTAGTGTGGCCAGGAGGTGTTGGATACCGACATATCCTGGCTCCTATGCAGAAGGTCTAGGATACCCTTAATGTTCTGGGGTATGTTGATGCTTACTGGATAATGTTTAAGAAATCACTAATTCTGTATGGATAAGCAAATAATGTGCATATTTCCTAGGGTTGCCAGGTCTCCTACTATGGCAGGAGACCTCCTGTTGGCAAACCATGCTTCTCATTACTGTTCTTTTGAGCAGCAGGACATTTTTTTTCTTAATTGCCAAAGCGAAACTCAATGCAAGGTTATTTCTGGGGAAAAACTAGAAGTGACATTATGTCACTCTAGGAATCTCTGGAAACTATGGTAAAATCATATGGTTTCCAGCAATTCCTAAAGCAACATGATGCCACTTGCAAATTTCCCCAGAAGTGATATTATGTCACATACAACAATTGTGCCCCATCATGTCCGCACCCCCCCCCCCATCTCCTTCCAGAAACCCTAATGTTTCTTGGCCATATGAAATTCTGATAGACATTTTAAAGTGCTTCTAAGCTGAGCAGGTTTACCCAGGCATAGTGGGCTAAATTCCTCAGGCTGTGGCCCTGGGAAATCCAAGAAGATATTGTCTTATTTTTCTTTGTCTATAAATATAGCCCCACCTTTCTGTTTACTTTCAAATTAAAAAATAGCTTCCTGGCAATCCCTTTTGATGTCCACTGGAGCAAAGCCGGAAAAAAGTTAAAACTAGAAGTTACATAGGGGATGTTCTAGCACATGGGTGTTAAACATAAGGCCTGCAGGCTGGAACTGGCCCCTCCAAGGCTCTTATTCAGTTTGTGAGCAATTAGTGCAAGGGAGGGAACAGGAAACTGCTCGGGGGTGGGTGAAAATGAGCTGAGCCACCATGATTGTGGCTTCAGTGAAGCAGAACAACCTCATCTGCAGTTAGAGATGCCAGCTCATCTCCACACTATAGAGATCAGTTCCCCCATGGCTGTTTTGGACGGTGGACTCTATGGCATTATACGCTGCTGAGGTGCCTGTTCATCCTAGGCTTCCCCCCAAAATCTCCAGGTGTTTCCCAATCTGGATCTGGCAACCCTGTGTCCCCCATCCCCTGATAATGGCTAGGGAGAACTTGGCAACCCTGTCTGCAGCAGTCAAGCAGAACCCCTTTGCTTCAGCAGCAGCCTCACTGGTAGGTTGGGAGCTGCCACAGTCTATCTGCTCATCCTGCAGCTTTAGGGATGCTATCCCAGATAGCCATGGGAATTGGTGTTTGCATGGGGGGGCACAGATGAATTGCCAGGGTCTGCTGACAGCCGGCACTGCTGCTATATTGGCAACCCCCATGTGGCAGCTGTGATTCAGCCCGTGGGG
This sequence comes from Lepidodactylus listeri, assembly GCA_029233225.1. Taxonomy (NCBI): domain Eukaryota; kingdom Metazoa; phylum Chordata; class Lepidosauria; order Squamata; family Gekkonidae; genus Lepidodactylus; species Lepidodactylus listeri. The sequence continues at coordinate 48,609,740 of JARCFY010000005.1, read as the reverse complement.
GTGTTCCTCAGCAGTTTCTTCTGCACTTTTGGGACCTAGTCCTGGTGCTGAGCATGCGACTTGCTGACCGAGCTACTTGCCCTATGAACCATGCAGTGGCCTTCAGCTATAGATAGCTGCCACTTTGCTTGTGGGGGTGCTGGTGATCTCCAATTATACTGGTTGCTGAGTGGCCTTGAGCATCTGCCACACAAGGGACCTTGTGTGTGCGGTGCCTGCCCCTATTAGATGATCTGGTGGCTTTCAGCCTGGGGTGGCTGCTACCTCATAGGAACGGCACAGCTTGCTGGCGATCTCTGGTCTGAACCCCTGGCATTTGCCCCCCCTAATGGATCATTGGCTGAAGGCAGCTACTGCAACATGGGCATCTCCAGCTTTTTGAGCTTTGCTTGACCTGGGTGCTGCTATGCATGCGACCTTGCACCTGGATCACCATCTCCCCCCCCCCCCGCATCCACAGAAAGGGGGGTTAGTTTAACTCATCTTCCTGGTCCCCTTCCATAGTGGCTTAGATGTGAGAGGGAGCTTGCAACACCCAGCCGGTTCACATTTCCCCCCTGGGGCCTGCGCTTACAGCATTAGCAGCAGGGGCGGGCTGGGGAAGGGATTTGCCCCCCTCTGGGCAGTGCACAGGAGTCTGTCCGGTGCTGCACTGCTGGCCCGCTATTCTACCCAGGCAGGGTTACCTCTGCACACACACACACACCCAGCCCACAGCCTCGCAGTGAGGACACACCAACTTAAATCTTACTAGCTATTGTCCTTTATAAAGTTCATATCTTTGGTACCTGGCATTACATTTTATGGTACATATGACCTGGCCTGACAAAGTGACATTTATGTCAAATCAAGCCCTCATAACAAAGGAATTTGACACCTGTGCTCTAGCATTTTACTAAAAGTCTTTGGTAAAACTAGGCAGTTCTTGGGAAATACTACAGTATCCCCATGCCAATTCTGGTTTTCTTAATAAGAAAAAAGAAGATTTTTGTTTTTTAAAAAAATCCCCAAAAAGTGTGGATTATTTTCATTTGCCCCTGGACAGGAAAGGAAGACAAGAAGGGCAATACAGATACACCAGAACAGGGAAAATCAGGCTACAGCTTTATTGATTAGATTCCTCAGGTCTTGGTGCAGCATGGGCAGGAAACAACAGGTGCCATCAATAGCCCAACTGCTGGTATTGACCTCCCCCACCTCCCTGTTGGGAATAATCAGGGAGAGGATACAAGTTACTAGGCAATAAATGGCAGAAGCCACTATTGATGCTCATCACCATACCCTAACCCCTTAATGGGACCTCCTTTAAGATCATGCAGGGATCCCACTCCAACATAACCCTGTACTGTTTCCCAGGCCAGTGCCTAGATACCATCTTCTAGCCCATTGTGAGAATAAATACAGATTTAACAGTACAGAGAAAGTGAAAATTCCAGAGTCCTTGGCTAATCACAACCCTGGGTAAAATTCCTTCCCAGCCCGGTTAGCCAGCAACCACCCCAAGGCCACAGCAAAAAAAAAAAAAAACCCACAAAAGAAATACAGGTACCAGACTCTTTAATAGAGAACAGTCAGCAAACAGGCTCAGCTGACTCCAATAATCCTTCTTAAAGGTCCAGCATGGATCAAAGGAACAACTCACCCCAGCCTCCCAGTGCTTTTTCCTGTTTTTGTAGTAAGGCTGCCTACTCTGGTTTGGGAAAATCCTGGAAAGTAGGGGGTGATGACTGGGGATGATGGATGCTAGGAAGGGAGTTTAGAGGAGATGTAATTCAATGAAGTCCACCATCCAAAGCTCCTGTTTTCTTCAGTAAACTGATCTCTGTAGTCTGAAAATCAGTTGTGATTTTGAGATAACTTCAGGCCCTACCTGTAGGTTGTCAACCCTTTTTAGTACACGCAGTCAGAAAGCCAGAGTTGTTTAGGGCAGTGTTTTTCAACCTTTTTCGAGCTAAGGCACATTTCTTTCATTGAAAAAATCCCACGGCACACCTGACAATATCTCACGGCACAGTGGTTGAAAAGCACTGAAATACAAGATAAATGGGTCATTAGTTGCCTCAGCTCAAGTATTAACTATGACAGTATTACAAATACACGTAATAGCCACTCAACTTGAAATCGTAAGTTACAGATCCAAAGTGTAATGGCTCCTTCCCATAACATTGACCTGAGTTTCAGAAGAAATATAATGTGGATGTATTTTAACGCGTCCCGGAAGGTCAGCCCAGAAGGCATATTTCTTTCACTGAAAAAATCCCGCGGCACACCTGACAGTATCTCGCGGCACACCAGTGTGCCCCGGCACAGTGGTTGAAAAACACTGGTTTAGGGCATGTGTTTGCATGTACAGAACCTGTAAAATACTGTTTGTTGACCTGTTTTCATGAAACAAATACCACATTCTTGGGGAGGGGATCACAGTCAGTACAATCTCCCCTTATGTGTGATCTGAGTACAAAAATTGTAATGATTTAAAGAGCTGTTGTCATAGAGGTATTAGGATATAAGTAAAAATAGATGCATTACAGAAGAGTTTCAGTGGCATGTAAATTTTGTGCTTGAGGTACGGTTCCAATGTAGAAATTTTCTTGCCTGTGTTTTCAGCCTAGGGTTGCCAACTCTGGCATGAAAAACTCCTGGAGATATGGGGGTAGAGCCTGGAGGGGGCCAAGATTGGGTGGGAACCTCAGTGAGGTACACCATAGAGTTCACCCTCCAAAAGAGTCATCCCCCCACAATGGAACTGCTGTCTGTAGTCTGGAGATCAGTTGTCAGGATTGGAGATATCCAGGCCCCACATGAAGATTGACACTGCACTCCAACATTTATCAATTTATGGGTGGGTCTGAGAATATTCCCAAGAGCTGGAGTACACAACAAGAGCACACTGGGCAACATAACTTTTTTGCTCTGTACAGGCAGTCATAGGGTGAGTAGCTTACATTCAGCACAGGCGTCAACTTCAGGGGGGCTGGGGAGCTGGAGCCCCCCCCCCCGAACTTTTCCAGGACATGCTGAGCCTGCCCTGGAGACAATGGCCTGTAATGTCTCTGGACCAGCCCCAGCCCTCCCCCCCCTCCCGGGAAATTGGAAAGTCTACACCCTTGATATTCAGCTTTATACCTTAACACGAGTCCTATGGGCCATTCACTCTTACGGACTGAAGAGAACACATATAATATCCTACAGCTTTTGGATAGTTTAGAGACTGGCTTCCTGCAGACTTTTTTGCATCCTGTATTATTTATGTGGCTTTTAAAATGTTTTTTTTCTTCACTTTTTGTTCTGCAGTATATCACCTACCCTTTTTTTTTTGCTGCCATATTTTCTTCTAATCAAATACAGCGGCAATGGAAGCTAAAGGTCATAGCTGAAAAAAACTGAGCTTCTGAGTATTTGCTCAAATGCTAATTATGTAATTAAAGTGTTCTTAAGCTGCCTAATTGTGGAAGAATAAATGTTTTAGTATGGCCATATTATGGCCAGCAATTGTTTACAAGAACTCAGTGTCAGCTCCTTTGCAGTGTTTATTTTGCTGATGTTGGCAGCAGATGAATTTTAGCAGTTTAATTAGAAGTAAAAAGATCACATTTCTATTTATGAGATTAATACAGTAATACAGTTATTGTTTCACTTAATTTTAAATCACAAGCAAAGTAAAATGATAGAGGAAATGTGCTTTCTCTGAATGATCTGGAAGGAAACAGAAAGTGAAATAAAATTCCTTCCATCTACCTTCTGTTTTCAGTGCTGTGTATATCAAAGGAAAAAGCAAATAGATCCAATTCAGGCATAAATCCTATCTGGTAGAGTACCTACATTAGTTGGCCATTATGATTTTAGCTAATCTGATTATGTGAGGAAAGTAATGCAATCTTCAGGGAAATGGGTTTTAGATAGTAGACTAATGATAGAAGGGCTATCAAGAACACAGGTCATAAAACATTTGAATGTATTCCAAAGAAGAATAGAAAACCAAGTATGGGTGATCAGGAATAAGTAAGAAAAAGCACAGTTTTGGAAGCACAAAAAGGAGGTTTTATTACCTAGAAGGATAATTTGAAGGAATCCCTGAGGAAGGCTTTTTTTTTTTTTTTGGGGGGGGGGGGGAGAGTGATTGGCTTATATATCAAGAATCTGCATCAACACCCTAATGCAGTTCATATTCAGATTTGGATTCTTTAGAATGATGTTTGATATCAGTGTCCATTCCTAACATTTAGTTATCTTTCCTCTGAAGAATGAGGACTAAATGTACTAGACAACCAAGTTCAGGTAATTTCCCATTGCATGAAGTTGACTAAGGCTGCAGTCACACACACTAAACAATCCACTTTCAGTCCACTTTCAGTCCACTTTCCAACTGGATTTTACTGTTTGAACTGGCAAAAATCTGGTTGGAAAGTACATTGAAACTGGATTGAAAGTGAATTGTTTAGTGTGTGTGACTGCAGCCTAAGTGTATTTTTTGAAAGAGTAGCATCCCTTAATGATAAAGTATATTTAATATAAGTACTTAGTAATGTAAGAAGAATAACCTCGGGGAAAAAAAGTTTTTTCTCCTGTAGAAGAAGTTGGAAGAACCCTATGATTCTTTGGAATGTGTGTATGTTTCTGAAGATTAGGAATAGCGGAGGAAAAGGAAGGACAGGATACCTGATGCTATGGGGAAGAATCAAGAACAGAAGAAAAGGCATCCCAGATGCAACAGGAATGTAAAGATGATGCACATGATATTAATATTATTGCATGTTCTCCACTTATACAAGCAATGATAAATTCTTCCTATTGGATCATCCTGGGCTATTAAACAGGAGTAAAAAAGAATAGTTGCCCTGGAATCTCTACAGTATCTTGCCTAGGGCATCAAAAATGATAGGCCTGGAGCAGCAGTGCTGTGTCCTTTGGATAAGACAGCACTGGAGACTTAGGCTGATTTTACACGTCCCCTCTAAAGTAGTTTGACTGCTGTCTTTTCCTGTGCTGATTTCACAGTGGTGTGAAATTTCACTCCAGGGGGTTTAAGTGCACTAAGAAACCACAATTGTTTAAAGCAGAATAAAGCAGTATTATACTAGCTTGACTACAGGAGGGCAATTAGTAGATATGGACATTTCAGTGGCAGCACGGTTTCACACCGCACAGAGGTATAGGCAGGTTTTCTTGGAACTAGAATGATTCCAGCGGGAAAGTCAGATGTAAAATCAGCCTTAAAGTGTAGCCCTGGTCTGGTAGAACATGCTCCCACATGAGATCAGTGCCCTGCATAGGGTTGCCAAGTCCCTCAAGCTTACCGGTGGGGGGGAGTCCTCTGCCGGCCGGGAGCTTCATCGGTGAAGTGGTATCATAGAGTTTCGGGGCGATTGCCAGAGCATCGCCCTGGCAACGCCATCAACGTGCTGACGTCACTTCCGGGTGATGTCATTACGTGAGGGAAAGTCGTCCAGGCTGGACGACTTTGGGGGCGGGGTTTCCCCCCGCCGGCCGAATGCTGGCCGGCGGATCGGGAACCCCTGTAGCGGGGGATCCCCTGCCCCCCGGGCTGACTTGGCAGCCCTAGCCCTGCAGGACCTATTATAGTTCCACAGAGCCTGTAAGACAGAGCTGTTCCACCAGGCCTTTGGTTGAGGCGGTGGGCGTTGAACAATCTCAGCCTCCCCTGCCTTTGGTGCTCTTGGTACCTGCCTGGTGTATATCAGGGTACCTATCACCATCTGTTTAAAAACTGCTATAAATCGGGCTTCCTATTACTGTCTGTTTAAAATGCTACAGAAGACATTGGACTGTTACTGTTTTTGTACCATCTTACTTGATTTTTTAAATTAATTGTTTTTATATTACTGGTTTTACTGTTGTTTGATATGTTGTGAGCCGCTCTGAGCCTACTTGTGGGGTAGGGTGAGATATAAGTTTAATTAAAAATAATTAATAGACAAATTGTAATATTACTTACAGCGGAGCATAAAGCAGACATGGACAGGCCTAGGGCATCAAAAATGACAGGTCTGAAGCAGATAGGATGAAGTCTACAAAGAATATATTTGCACTTTAAGAGCCAAAGCTATCAACATTGGAGTAGGTGATAAAAAGGTCTGAGTTTTAATGCATTTTAGCCTCTGTTCCCTTTTTCTAGAGGCTGTGTTAATCTTTATTATTTGTGTAGTTCAGTCTCCACTACGACAACAAGCTGCTGCTTATTACTGATCCCTGTTACTTACAGGAAGGCTATTTTCCCTCTCTGGCAGTTAATAACGAAAATGGTGTGGTACTTGTAGATAGCTCTAGGAAACAATCTAAACACCCTCTATTGCTTCCTGATCAAAGTGGAATTGAGAAGGGATGTTTAGATGGCTGTGTGCCCTTCCCTAGAGCACCTAATGTGAGCGTGGACACATGGCAGCAACACTTTAGCATCCCACATTTTTTATGGCTGTTTATTCTTGGTCTGACAAACATCATGCCAATTTATCTAAGTTTAGCATTGTTTTCACAGTCTTACCTTCCTTCTCATGATAAATGCTACATTTATTGGAGGAACCCTGTGGCAGATGAAGATGGTTCTGCTGCACAAGCACATGGTTGTAAACACTCAATAGAACCCAGATAACTTTAAAAGGAAAGCCAGAGACAGACTGTTAAAAAAATAGCTTTTACTAAAGATTGTTGACAAGAATTAAGGCAGAGGTGTCAAACCTAGGGTTGCCAACCTCCAGGTGGTGGCTGGAAATCCCCTGCTATTATAACTGATCTCCAGGTGACACAGATCAGTTCACCAGGAGAAAATGGCCATTTTGGAAGGTGGACTCTATAGCATTATACCCAATCAAAATCCCTCCCTCCTGCAAACCCTGCCGTCCTCAGGTTCCACCCCCAAAATCTCCAGGTACTTCCCAAACTGGAGCTGGCAACCCTAGTCAAACCCTTTTGTTATGAGGGCCAGATCTGACACTAAAGTCACTTTCTCAGGCCAGGCCTTGTGTTCCATAAAACATAATGCCAGTTACCAGAGATATAAACTTTTTAAAGGACAACAGTTGGTAAGCTCCGCACTGGTGTGTCCTCACTGTGAGGCCCCATGGTCGGGGTGTGTGTGTAGAGAAAAACCTTTACCTGCAGAATGGAGAGCCAGTGGTCCAGTGCTGGGTAGTTGCACCCACCTTCCCCCACCTGCTCCCATTGCTAATGCTGTGATCTCCAGGGGGAAAATATGAAGCAGCTGGGTGTTGCAAATTCTCCTCCAGCCCTGAGCCACCATGGAAGGGGACTGGGAAGATAACTTGAATTAATCCCCTGTCTGTGGAAGTGTGGGGGGAGGTAGTGGCCCAGGTGCAAGGCCGTGTGCATGGCAAGTCCCAGGCCAAGTAAAGCTTAATAAGCTGGAGACTTCTGTTGGCAGCAGCAGCTGCCTCCGGCCAAAGTTGCCAGGTGATCAGAGATCACCAGCAAGCTGTGCCACCTCAATGCAGCAACAGCCAGCCCAGGCTGAAGGCCACTGGACATCAAATGGAGAGCAGGCACCATGAGCACAAGGTCACGTATGTGGCAGAGTCCCCAGGCCACCCAGTGACCAATATAACTGGAAATCACCAGCACACACCACACGAAGTGGCAGCTGTCTATGGCTGAAGAATGCTGCATGGTCCATATGGGGAGACGCCTGGCTGCCAAGTCACATGCTCAGCACCAGGACTAGGTCCTCGATGTATGGGAGAAATTGCCGAAGAATACCTCCCATGGGCCAATGCACAGCTGCTGCATGGGGGGTGCCAATACAGCAAAGGTGCTGGCTGCCAGCAGGCTTTGGCAGAAGATCCCCCCCCCCCCCGTGCAAATACCAATTCCCATGGCCAGTTGGGACAGTATCCTCAAAACTGCAGGCCGAGTGGATAGGCTGTGGCAGCTCCCAACTTGCCAGTGAGGCTGCTGCTGAACCTGCTTGACTGCTGCAGATAGGGTTGTTAGGACCTCCCTAGCCACTGTCAGGGGATGGGGGCACACAGGGCTGCCAGATCCAGATTGGGAAACACCTGGAGATTTGGGGGTGAAGCCTAGGGAGAACAGGAACCTCAGCAGGGTATAATGCCATTAAAGGGGATTGCCAGGAACTGCCCCTGTATAAATTGATGGTGCAACCTCATTTGGAGTACTGTGTACAGTTCTGATTGCCACACCTCAAAAAAGATATTATAGCATTGGGAAAAGTGCAGAAAAGGGTAACTAGAATGATAAAAGGGTTGGAACACTTTCCCTATGAAGAAAGGTTGAAGCGCTTGGGGCTCTTTAGCTTGGAGAAACAACGGCTGAGGGTTGACATGATTAAGGTTTATAAGATTATGCATGGGATAGAGCAGGTAGGGAAAGAAGTACTTTTCTCCCTTTCTCACAATATAAGAACTCGTGGGCAAACCATGAAATTGCTGAACAGTTGGGTTAGAACAGATAAAAGGAAGTACTTCTTCACCCAAAGAGTGATTAACATGTGGAATTCACTGCCACAGGCAGTGGCTACAAGCATGGACGGCTTCAAGAGGGAATTAGATAAGCATATGGAGCAGAGGTCCATCAGTGGCTATTAGCCACAAGGTATAGATAGGATCTCTCAGTCTGGGGCAAGTGATGCTCTGTATTCTTGGTGCTTGGGGGGGGGGGCAACAGTGGGAGAGCTTCTGGTGTCCTGGCCCCACTGGTGGACCTCCTGAGGGCACCTGGTGTTTTTGGCCACCGTGTGACACAGAGTGTTTGACTGGATGGGCCACTGGCCTGATCCAACATTGGCTTCTCTTATGTTCTTATGATCTCTGTAATCTGGAGATGAGCTGGCATCCCTAATTGCAGAGAAGTTTGTCCCACTGCATTGAAGCCACAATCTGCCCACTTACCACCCCCCAGCAGCCTCCTATTTCCTCCCTTGCACCAGTTGCTCGCAGGCTGTATACGAGCCCTGGATGGGCCAGTTTTAGCCCATGCGCCTTATGTCTGATACCCCTGAATTAAGTGATTGGTAGCAGAGCTATTTAATTTAATATAGATGGTTTTGAGCTATATTTAAATTAAAAGTAGGGTTACAGTTCCATGTTGTAATGGGCCTGTTGCTCTGGTGTTCTGTTGGAAATGTGTTGTTTTACTAGCATTTTTTTTTTAAAGTCCAAGTGTAAAGATGTTGTGAGGAGCGGTGGCTCACTGGCAGAGAATCAGCTTGGCATGCAGAAGGTCTCAGGTTCAATCCCTGGCTCTCCAGTTAAAAGGACCAGGTAGGAGGTGATGTGAAAGACCTCAGCTTGAGACTGTGGAGAGCTGCTGCCGGTCTGAGTAGACAATACTGACTTTGACAGGCCAAGGGTCTGACTCAATATAAGGCAGCTTCATGTATGTTCAAGTGATTCCTAAAATGACGCAATTATAATAATGTTTAACTATTGATCCAGTTCCAACCCAACTAAAGATGAGAGAGGCATAAAATTATATTTTTAATTCTAAAGGAAGAGGAGGAGGTTGAGGAGATTGGATTCATACCCCAACCTTCACTCGGAGTCTCAGAGTGGCTTACAATGCCCTTCCCTTTCTCTCCCCACAACAGAGATAGGTGGGGCTGAGGGAGCTCTGAGAGAACAGCTCTTAAAGAACTTTGACTGACCCAAGGTCACCCAGCAGCTGCATGTGGATGAGTGGGGAATCAAACCCAGTACTCTAGATTAGAGTCTGCTGCTCTTAACCACCAAACTGGCTTTCAGGAAGAATATCGATACATTTTCCCTACTACAAGTCTAACTGGATATTGTAATGTTCTATTCGCATTGCTCAAAATGGCATATTCCTAGGGGCAAATTGTTCAAAATAATAGGAAAAAAATGTGTTAGAAACTATAGTATTGAGGTCACCTCACAGACATTTCTTCACTGTGTGACATTTTCATAAGACCATAGAATTGCCTGAAATTAGTAACTTTAGGGACTTCTATTTCCTCTGCATTTCAACACTATATCACATTGTCATACTGTCACCAGCAGATAGTGAACTACATTTTCTTGTGTGTTCACAAAACAGCCTTCCTAGAGACCCTGCTGTTAATCATTTCCTTGAAAGACATTTAGGATATAATTTATTCACCATTTATTAGCAGGTGTTATATACCACTGAGCAAATATTTATGCACTTGTTTTAGTTAGATACCACTAGTCTGAGTCATTCTGCATGAATGAAACTACAAGGCACAGGAATGTACAAAATGCAGGGTTTTTAATAGCATAATGAAACACGTGTTTGCCTTTGCAGGGCTCTTCTGGAACTGGAGATAAGTTTTATATTCAACCATAGCTGGTTATTGAACAGAACAATAGTACCTGGAGTGTGGGACAGCCATTGTGTGTGTGTGGAGGTTGAGATATTTTCCTTTCTCCATCCACACATATAGAAGTGTTTGCACACATCAACATTCAATTTATATCATGTAGAGTAGTACACACAATACATCATCATAATGTTAAGAATATAAATTGACAGTTTGTGGGGGTATTTATTAATTATGACATCACAGGAAGAAGTCATTAAGATGTCAATCACGTCATTAATCAAAGAATAGAGGCACAATCCACAGCACTGTTCTCTCTATAGACCTGTTTATACAGATCACTGTAAATATGTACCCCCCCCCCCCCCATGGTTATACTTGTCTACAAACAGCAGAAAGCAAGAGAGATTTTCTGCTGTCTGGTATAAGAGATTTTTCCTGGCTAAGTAGAAAGCATCCCCTTCAAACTGTTGCAAACACCCATTTTACATGCAGAGTAAATTATTTTGGGTCAAGCCTGGGTTTTTGCATATCACTATCAGGAATCAGTATTCAGCTACCCAATTTGTACCCATGAACGGAAAGATAGATCTTTCTACAAATTTAAGAATGTCTCAGGTTTGCAGGAAAATCTGACATCTTAAAAACAAACAAACATGGGGGGTTTAAACATTCCAAAATGATAAAAGAAGCATTAGTAGCATTAAGAAGTGGATGTCCTCAGTGGCTGTTGCTAGGCAACCCAAACAGGCAAGGCTGTTTTGGACATTGAGGGTGGACTCATTGGGGCTTGCATGACTCACATAGGTCTGGTTGCTTGCTAATGTTCAATAGCAACCACAGCGTGAAAGCCCATGTGGCATAGTGGTTAGAGTTTCATACTAGGACCCTGAATCTCCATTCAGCTGTGGCAACTAGGTGAACTTGGGCCAGTTATACATTCTCATCCTAACTTACCTCACAGGTAGGGTTGCCAGTCCCCAGGTGGGAGCAGGGGATCCCCCAATTTCGTGGGCTCCTACCACCAGTCAGTGGGCCAGCAGGGGGTAACCCCATCCCAATGGCTACTACCCTGTGTGATGTCCCCAACGTGATGACACCATGAGGTAGTGACATCATCTCATTGGACCCATTGCACGGCAATGTTCTGGTTTGGGTGGGACACTGTAGTTTGCACCGTATTTTACCATAGAGTTTGCCCAAAAACCAGAGTGTCACCATGTGATGTCCCTGGTGTGATGACATCACTTCCTTGTGACATTATCACATTGGGGATGTCATGCATGGCAACGTCGCCATGTTCCCCCACTCCCTGCTGCTGCAAGGTAAGGACCAGGCAACTCTGCTCACAGGCAGGGCCAATATTGACCATTAAGAGCACCTGGATGCTGATGGTCTCCCACTCACACTTGGGCCAGCCAGCCCTCTGACAGAAGGACTGTGCCCAGCCCACCCAAGATCTGCACAAGGTGGGAGAAGCAACACCCTGCCAGTCTGAGGAAAGGCAGAGGAGACAGACTCCAACCTGCCAGAGTTACATGTGAGATGGGGGAGCTGGTTGTGCCTGGCCAAGCTGCGCCCAGCCAAGCCACACTCAGTCAAAGCAGACACTGATGCCCAGCCAAGCTGCACACAAGTCAAGGCAGGCACAGGCAGCACCTGGGCCCAGCCCCATGCAAGGTGAGGCAAAGCAAATGATGTCACCCAGCCTGGCTGAGCCCTGCTTAAGGTGAGGCAAGGCAGACAGTGGTGCCTGGCTCAGCTGAGCCCTATGCATGGTGAGCTGAGACAGACAGCGGCACCTGGCCTGGCCTAGCTTTGTGGAAAGTGAGGAAAGACAAATGGTGGTGCCTGATCCAGCCATGTCCCATGAATGGCAAGGCAGATGTAGCACCTGGCCCAGCTGGTTCCCCACTGCACAACTGGGCCTGCTCTGGTATTTGGTATCATACGACTGGGACATATTTAGGCTATTTTTCTTGGATGATTTTGAGTTTTTCATTCCCACTGTTTTTACCAAGCATTTTGATTTTGCTTCTTCCTTGGGCAAGTCTAACCGAAGGAGCAGCATGTTGTGAAGATCAATTGGCTGCAGTTAGAGGGGGAAACAAGAAATTCCAGTTTAACATAGGAAGATGTAGTCTGGATCCAAGCGAAAGATTTTTGATTTTTTTTTGCCACTTTTTATTATTATTATATACATTGACTTACATAATAACCTATTACAAAGAAAAAAGAAGACGGGTGCTTACACCAATTCATAAAAAGCAAAAGGATATGTTTTACCACTAACTTTTTTATTCTAGTAAACGATAAAAAATTTCCACCATTCACAAAACATATCTGTAGGTTATAAATTACTTCTTTACATTCTTTGGTATTAAGTTAATTTAAGTAATGAGGCTAAACCAATCTTTTATAAAAATCTGTTTTGTTATTTTTGCATTATGCGGCAATAAACCTTACCAACTGTAAGGAAGTGAAGAGTATTACAGTGTCTGAAGAAACTACCAATGATTTAAAATATCTTAATAGAATGAAACTATGAGGTCAAACTGATGCTGTTTATGTTATCTCTAATTTCATAGATTCTAAAAACTCATGTAACCCCCCCCCCCAAGTAAACAAATCCACGTTTTTACAAAACAGCATAGGCTAATTTCTTTTTATTATTTAGTGAATTTAATCCTTTCACATTTGATGTCAGTATTTAAAGAGCACTCATCTTTAAAAGGGAACAGGAATTGGGGCTCAATGACTTTCGTTTTCTTCTTCTTGATGAGTAACCAGAGCACTCAAAGTGAGTATTTCTGGAGATTTTTGACATGAGGGAGGTGTACACACTGGGGAACTGTGGAAAGAATCAGCTACTTGTTAAGTTTCCTGTATAGTTTTCACAGCAATCAGATCTGAGAAATACATTCAACCTAATGGAATGTGCCAGTTATATCTAATATTTTGGGCTTATAATTTTTCAGTTAACCTGCCCCAACCTTAGGGTTGCCAGGTCCTACCTGTCTGCTGGTGGGGGGGCTCCTGGTTCCTCCTTGAAAATCTTCCAGACGTGCCATCATCATGTTTCCAATGTTGAGGGCTATGGTCTAAAATGTTGAGGGCTACGGGCAAAACTCTATGGGTTTTTTGGCTTGAAAACCATAGAGTTTTGCTGTTAAACCTAGAGTGTTGCCCCGACATCAAAAATGTGGTGAAGTCATCACACTAGCTAGCTGGGAGTGGGGTTTTCAGGGATAGGGCTTCCCCTGCCAGCCAACTGAGCCATGGCAAATTATAGCCCCCAAAATTGGGGGATTCCCTGGTCCCACCAGGGGGATGGCAACCCTACCCAACCTATGTTTTTGTCAATAAAGACATTTCAATTTTTTTCCATTAAATTTTATAAGCACAGCTGAAACATCCCTTACTTTCTCTAGGCCAGGATGCCAAACGTAAGTCCTGGGGGCTGGATCCGGCCCATCTAGGGCTCTTATCTAGCCCACGAGCAACAGGTATAAGAGAGGGAAGCAGGCACATGTGGTGAGGGGTGTGTATGTGTGTGGGGGGTCAAAGCTGTCCAAAATGGAAAGGAAATGGCTAGGGGGTGGGGCTAAGAGGCTAAGTTAAAATAGTGTGGAGAGAATGGAAGTAAAGGCCGAGAAAGAGGAGTTGTGCTTTTTTCCCTCCTCTTGACTCCTCTGACTGCAGCTCAGAAAGGATTGGATAAGCCACTACATGGGCAGAGGTGGGGGATGGGGTGGTGGAGGGAAGAGTCCAGTGTGCCTCCTCAAGATCCTCAGAGGCAGGATGGGGGAAGAGAGGAACCAAACATCAAGAGACAGATTGTAGTCGGGCTTGGCTGCTAAAGCTGGTCATATGGGTAGGTGCTAGAAAATTACTTTATTTACTTGCAAGAACAATGACTCATCTCCTAAAAGTGCTATATATACAAAAAATAGCTGATTTGTATGGAAGTGTAAGATACCCCCTTTTATGGTATCCATTTAAAAAAACCTCATCTTGCATATAATTAAATATTTATTGGAGCTTTTGTGGGTTCCCCAGTAAATCAGTTGCTTTCACTACTAGAAATCAATTACTTTTGTTTGTATTTGGAATAAAAATAATATTGTTAATTGAGTTTGCTGATGTCCTTTATAAAGCTTGGAATACATGGCCAAGTCCAACAAAGTATCATTTGTGTCAGATACAGCCCTCATAAAAATGAGTTTGGCAATGCTTACACAAAAATAAGTTCTAATTTGTTCACTGAAATCATTAGAACTTGGGTATAATGCCTGCTAATTTTAATGGAACAAAAAGGTATTTCAGTCAAAGAGTAATCAACATGGGATGTACTACAACATGGTGTGTTTGCCACTAATTTAGCTGGTTTTAAAAAGGAGACTAGACAAATTCATGGTGGTTAGGTCTATCAGTGACTGTTATATAGGATAACTAAATAGAACCTTCATGTTTGAGGCAGTAACTCTGAATACCAGTTCTGGGAGGTGATGACAGGGCAACAATACCTCTGTGTCCTGGATTAAGTCTCCTGGGGACATCTGGTTGACCACTGTGTGGAAACAGGATGGTGGACTGGATGGACCACTGGTCTTATCAAGCATGGCTGGTTTTTTGTTCCTATGTTTTCAAACACAAGATTTATCATAATAGGGTTGAGAAGACAGCATTCACAATGCAAGTATATATGAAAACAGTTTGAAATCTTTGCATAATAAGTAACAGTGGTAGTGACAAAATAGATTTTCTTTCTGAAAAATTGAAATATCTATAGTTGAACATGTGCAGCACTAAGGAATTCAATATTTCACAGCTGGTATGTGCATTTTCTAGAATGATTCAAGTCAAAGAAGAAAAGAGGCTGATTGACATTCTGTTGTTTATCACCAGTGATTTGTTACAAATGGATGTAAATTAGTTTAACACTTTATGAACATTAGATATCTAGGGATAATTAGTATCTAAATTAAAACAATTTAGGATTATATCATTAATCTATAGAAGCCTTAAAATACCATATCTTCATATGTCTAGATACTGGAGCTCCAAAACATTGAAAAAAGTACTGAAAGCTTTCTTTCCATCCAGTGACATGAAGATACCAATAAAGCATAATAGAATATGTAAATATGCAGGTTTATTCCCCCCTCCCGAATTGGTTGAAATATCTCAAAATGACATGCATTTAGATTTGAGTCCAGTATCACACTGGACACCAACAAGATTTTCAGGATATAATCTTTCGAGAGACAAAGTTTAACAAATAGTAGTTAATAAACTTTTGTGTCAGATCTGATGAAAAGCCAACCAGAGGTGACGTCATCGTGTCGGGGGTTCTCTAGCATTTGGGCAAAAACTCTATGGTGACCATAAAGTGTTTTGCCCAAATGCTAGAACATCCCACCCAATGTGCCCAGCATGATGACATCACCTCCAGAGACACTCTAGCATTTGGGCAAAAACTCCCTCCCCCCAATGCTACAGCATCCCGCCCGACATGCCTGGCATGATGATGTCACCTCTGGGTGATGTCATTGCAGTATGTGCACTTTACATGCATGACAGAAGACTCCCAGAGCAAGTCTGGTCCCCGCCCCCCTAGCAGCCAGGTAAGACCTAGCAGCCCTATTTGAGGTTTGGCATTGAAGATCACAAAGAAGTCAAACTGCAAAATCTAAATTGCGCAAACTGCACTGCGCTCAACCCACCCCCGGGTGAAAAAAAGGAAAGCAATAAAGTAAATAATAGACAATTATTTGACCATAAACGAGAACATTTGCTAATGTTTTATTTTACCTTTCTAATGGGATTGCCTGTTACTAAGTATATTTGCACAGGTACTCCTTTCACGCAGAAATAAAAAGTTTTGACAAGGGGTCTGTATTTGTTGATGATGTAATGTTTTAAAGATATTAATTCAGTAAATTAAGGAAAATGTATGCATATTCCTGCATAACTAGAAGGAATGAGCTATGAACAGTGGGCTGAAAAATACAGCTAAAATTTATTTATCCATTTATAGCCTGCTTTTCTTATGATTACTTGAGGTGAATTACATTTTAAATTAATATTTAATAAATATATTTGTAATAATATATGTGGAACTGAGTAATTAGGAAAGTAGATAAGTGGACAATTCAGAGACATGGGGAAGAGAGAAAGTGAGGGAACAGCTACAGGAAGTGCCTCAGCAGAAGGAGTAGCAGGAAAGAAGTGAAACTATCAGGGAGAGCTGAGAAGGCAGAAGCCTTTTTGTCAGTAAAGACCTTCACTGTTATTATTGTCTGACTCTCAGCTCTATATTACCTCATATGAAACAACATTCATATATATTCATAACGTCAAAGTTCTGGTAAAAGAGTACTGTCCTGTCTATGATATCAGAAAGTAGATGACAGCTAATAGTTAAGGTGTTTTAGAGCACCACATCTTTCCTATGACCTTCAGACAATATAGGGCTGCCAAGTCAGCCCGGGGGGTGGGGGATCCCCCGCTAAAGGGGTTCCCGATCCGCCGGCCAGCATTTGGCCGGCGGGGGGAACCCCACCCCCGACGTCGTCCAGCAAGGACGACGTAATGACGTCACCGGAACTGACACAGCACGTTGGGGGCGTTGCCAGGGCGACGCTCTGGCAACACCCCCAACGTGCTGCATCACTTCTGGTGACATCGATGGGTGCGCGCGCAAAGCGTGCGAGCCAGAAGAAACTCCCGGCGGGAGGAGGACTCCCCCCACACCGGTGAGTTTTCAAGACTTGGCAGCCCTAAGACAATGCCATTCCTGAGGTAAGACAATAGAGCTTGCTATAAAGGGAGGAGCACTAAAACCATTGCAACTGATTCAGAAATACAAGTGTTCTGCTTAACATGAATGCTGTTTTGCATATCTATTCTGCACTGATTTGATGTAGTGGCATAAAAGTAATAAATGTTTAATTATATTTAGCATAGGTAAGAACTGAGTCTCATATGGGTAAGTAAGTATGAAAAATGACTTTTGGAATGAGAGCCAGTTTGGTGTAGTGGTTAAGAGTGGCAGACTCTGACCTGGAGAACTGGGTTTGATTCCCCACTCCTCCACATGCAGCTACTGGTGTGACCTTCGGTCAGTCATAAGTTCTTTCAGAGCTGTTCTCTCAAGGAAAGTTCTCAAGAGAACTCTCTCAGCCCCATCTCCCTCACAGGGTGTCTGTTGTGGAGAGGGGAAGGGAAAGGAGATTGTAAGCTGCTCTGAGGCTTCTTCGGGTAGTGGAGGGTGGGGTATAAATCCAACTCCCCCTCCTCCTTCTTCTTCAATACCAGTTCCAAGTTCTGGGAGGCCACAGGGAAAATGACTTCCATTGAGTCCCCATGTATGTTCCCTTCGCCTCTAAAACAGGGAGAGGGACTGGCAGTTCCCTCATGTACTGGTGGGGCTTGAAGGTAGGCAAGAGGTCTAAGCAATTCTTAGTTCCTTCTTCAAATATTCTTTCTAGCCAAAATGGGAGAGGAACTTTAACGTAATTTTCAGAAGGGAAGTGCACCAAGATGAAAGGAGCCAATCACAGTGTTCTCATTCTCCCAGCTAACAAAACAGCTCAGTGAGTAGAGTTGCCAGGTCCAGGTTGGGAAACACCTGGAGATTTTGGGAGTAGAGCCTGAGGAGGGTGGGGTTTGGGGAGGGAAGAGACCTCAATGCCAGAGAATACAACTTCCAAAGCAGCAATTTTCTCCAGGTGAACTGATCTCTGTCACCTGGAGATCAGTTGTAATAGCAGGCAATCTCTAGCCACCACCTGAAGGTTGGCAACTCTGCTCAATGAGAGCTAAACAAACACATGCACTCACTCTGTCAGAGGGATAGGTCAGTGGTCCAATCTGCATTGGTATTTCCCACTGTTGTGCCAACAATCTCACATAGTCTCACAAATTTCTGACTACATTTCATGCCACATCTACTCTTCTATTCATCTCAGCATTGGCTGTCTGCATCATTTTATTGCCATTTCGTGGTGACTCCGAGGTCACTACGGTGTCTCATCACCTTATCTGGATTTGGTTTTAAGGTGCTGCAATTGCTTCTCCCCACCTTCAAGCTGCTGTGAGCAAGAAGCAGACAACTCGAGCTGAATCCCCCCCCCCCCTTCTAAGGAGATGTGCAAATTGTTACAAAGGAAACAACTTAGCTGAAAATCCAGGCATCTGTATTTAAAAACAGCCAGGGAATGTTTTTCTGTGATTGTATTGGGGGTGGGTGGGTGGAAGCATGCCCACCCGGAACCATTTGTTATTTCCTGAGGCCGCTCCTCCACCCCCCTTGCATGCTCTCCCTAAACAAATTGTGTCCTGACAGAGGAGAGCTTTATACTAAGCCAAAGGGAAGTGCCACAGCAGCACAGAACAGCTTTACATAGCACATGCAGATTGGGCCAATTAAGGGCCTTCTCACTCTGAGGACTAATGTCTCACTCCAACTCAGGTTCTCAGTATTTCAGTAACAAGAAACAAAGTGGGCATTTTTTAAAAAAGTGGCTCACCTTGAAAAATTGAAAGGTTAGCAGGGAAAGAATGTGCTCTGTTTATTCTGTTTGTAATTAACATTCTTTTTACAAACCAGTGTTAATGGAATATATAATTGAATTACACTGTTGACTAATTTTATTTTAATTATTTTGTTTGCAACATACTGTTTTTCTAAATTATGCACTCTGAGACTTAATAAATTGGGATGGTGATGGCAAGTGACAGTGTAAGAAATATTATTTATCTAGAGCAGCTTCATCATTACTATTGATTTTAATGCCTTAGTATTCACCTCACAGACATTGTAAATAATCACAGTGAAAATTAAGGCAACTGAATGGTTAGTTAGAAAACACATCATTAATGGGAAACAAATGTGTGTGCATGTTATTATTCTGTGTCAAACATCTTTAGGCTTATTTTTCAATGAATGATTAATACAAGTTGCAAGGCAGTGAAGTCATACTAATTTCCCTATGTGCAAGTTGTTAAAAGCAGGAAGTGTATAAGGCAGCAAGCAGTTCAATGGTTTGCCTAGTTTATATTGAAATTAAGCTCAGATATAATTATAGATTAAGGCATGACAATGATGAAAACTGTATAACTTTATGGTCCATTTAGTATTTGAGATTTATTGAAACAAACTGATTTTGTGCAATGCAATTGGTCAAATCCAGCAATTCTTTTTGGGTTTAAGAGTACTAAAAATGTGCATCTTACACCTGTCTAGAAAGGCTTTCTTGTTCAGTTCAGAAGAAAGAACACAAAATAAGGGTTTCTGATATGTGGACAAGATCTACATTCCTGGTGATGTTTTATAAAAAACAACAAACAACAATGGAATTGTTAGTAAATATTACTTTGATAAGCATACTGGAAAATGCACCATATCTAATAAACAATTATAATTAATATCTAAAATTATAATATTTAAATTTAGGGCCTTTATCTTACCCTGCACTTGACCCTGCTTTTGACTTCCTGGTGAGCTTGTCTTTGATGCAAGCAGGATTTATACTATCTCTGCCAGAGGTTTGCACCAGAAAAGTTTTAATTTTGGATCCAAGGAGGCCAGCTTTGCTATTGTTATCACAGGTTTCAGGGAGTCTTGTGACCATTCCACCATTCTGTTCTCCAAAATTTGAAATTCTCCAGAATTCCAAAATTTTGGGACCATTATTTCCTATTAGGGAAAAAAATCTGGGGGTCTGAGGTAGCTAATGTAAGATCTAATGGAAAGGTCTTCTCAAGAGATCTTTAAAGAAAAATAGCAAGGCATGCTGGGTCCTAATTTGGATCAAGGCCATTGTGGGCAGAATCCCTCCATACTTGATTGGTTATACCAATCAAAACTGCTTCCCTTGGTTTCAGTATCTTAAAATTTCACTCTTAATAGAACACCCAGAAGTAAAAAACGGGTTTGACAAGGACATACACTGAATTTGAACAAATATTAAATTCAGGCTCAGAGATCCATAAGGGCTTAATCGCTAAGATTTACAAAATCTTGATCTCAAAAGTGGGAAACACACCTATATCTTATCAAAAGAAATGGGGAAAAGATTGTGCCATCAATTGTATGGCTCCTCAATAGAAAATAATTTGGAACTCAAAAACCCTTTTGACAAAAACGATCAATATTAAAATACTATCATTCAAAGTACTGGTGAGATGGTACATGACTCCACAAAAATCACACTACATAAATTCTAACAATCCCCCTCTATGTTAGAAACACTGTTGGTGGGATTGCCCCAAGGTGAGAAACTTCTGGGGGGGGGGAATCATTTTACACACCAAGAAAATCCCAGGCTATACAATACTCATGTGGCTGGAAGTAATCTTGTTAAATCTGTGGGAAGCTCCTGAAATTCCTAGTTCTAGAAAAGATTTAGTTTTTTATTGTCCTTAGTCCAGCCAAAACTTTGTTAGCTTCTAAGTCAGTGGTTCTCAACCTTTCTAATGCCGCGACCCTTTAATACAGTTCCTCATGTTGTGATGACCCCCAACCATGAAATTCTGCCAACACACACAACAATGAAGCTACTTTTTCAGATGTTTTCTCTTGCATGGCAGTTAGCACCAAACAACTTGAATACAGACTTTAGACACACATATATTTGCAAGCTATTCCCAACAAGACACAACAAACACTCAGGCGTCAGACTTACTTTTCTTCAACAGAAGATGCCATGAGAAAATGAAGGTAGGTGGGGGGAGAGGCTGTTGCAGGTAGGGGGGAGAGAGAGAGAGAGAAAGGGGGAAGAGAGAGAGAGAGCAAGAGAAAGAGAGAGAAAAAGGTGGGGGGAGAGAGAGGGGGGAAGGAAGGTAGGTAGGTGGGGGGGCAGCTTTTGCCACTTTTTCTGGCTCTGTGCCTTGGCATAGAGCCCAGGGAAGGCAGCGGGGGGACTTTTGCCACCTTTCCTGGGCTCTGTGCTTTGGCACGGAGCCTAGGGAAGACAGCGGGGGGGGGCAGCTTTTGCCACCTTTCCTGGGCTCTGTGCTTTGGCGTGGAGCCCAGGGAAGGCGACAGCAGAGCGCCCTAAAGGTGGCGGTGGGGAGGGGGAAGTGACCGTTGACTTACCTGCTGGCTTCTTCCTCCTTGTGGCCCTTGCTGGAAGCAGCGGACGTGGCTCTAGCCCCAACCAACCCCTGCCCTTTGCCCTTAAAGGGAAAGCTCCCTTTGAGGGCAAAGAGCCAGGAGGCCAGACCTTACACTCAATCGAGCGCAGGGCCCTTTCCTGCCAGCGGGGAGGGGCGGGGCAGGCTCAGACGCCAGCCAGTGAGCCCTGTAAAATGGTCGTTCAACCCCAAAAAGGGTCACGACCCACAGGTTGAGAACCGCTGTTCTGAGTAGAAGAATAAAGATTTACCTTCAATTACACAATGGTACAGGAAATTGTGGGATTACTTTGTTATGGATAAGATTTCAGACCAACTTCAGATCATAGAAAATCCTCTCTGTAAGTCTATTTTTGTTGTGCATTGATTCCCTTCGTTAAATTTTACACTCAAAGAAAATGCCTCAGAAACATCTATTTGAATTGCCTATTCTTCCCTTGATTTGTTTTGATGGAATCTTTACAATGCTATAAGTACAATTGATTTTATGTTACTTATCAATGGCAGATATGATTCATTTTGTAGTTAAGCTATACTGACCTTTCTCCTAGTGTATTGTTTATTGTTAATATTCAAGTTCATTGTTAAATTCTTAGAAACGATCCCAACGTTTGTTATCTAACTGTAGCCAATTTTGTTGATTGGTTATATTATACAATTTACTAAAAATTGAAAATAAAACATTTAAAAAACTGCTTCCCTTCTGCTGCTATTAGCCTTGAAAAAGAAACAATGTACCTTTTGTTTATCCAGATTTAATAGTGAAAGACGGTTGGTTTTGCAGCCAAAAACCATGTTAGTATAAAAGACATAAGCTACTTTTAACACATGCTGTGGCCCTGAACTAAATTGAGGGGGTCCACACAACTGCTATTTGATGTTAAATGTACTTAGAAAATTTGATCATGGGTCTCCCCAGTGTTTTACTTTGTTAGTATGACTTCAGTGGATTTAGAAAGGTGTAGCTCTGTTTAGAATGGCACTGTCAGGCTTCAATCCTAAGAAATCCTGGGAGTAATTCCTGTTGAATGAAGTGGGAGTAGACTTGTTTGGGATTGCTTGCTTAGCAACTGAAACCTGCATCAGCTGTTTTCATAAAGAGGTGCATTACAGGCATGTTGTTATGATTTGATCTCTTGCAATAGTGTTTTTTTTTTATTTTATTTTATAGATTGTCCTGAATGCCATCCTAGCAGAAGGCAGGGCAAACATTTCTTATATAAAGAAAACACATAACTATATCTGGGAGCTTAGTACTCTGAAAGAAGGTGGTATTCTTGTCTGTGTTGGTCTTTTTAAAAAATGGTTGCAACCACATGCACCAGAAGAAATAATGGATAGCAAATCCAGAAAAACCAAAACAAACAAACAAACAAACAAAACAAATGAAAACAGAGGATATTATTAGGGAAGACAGCAAAAGAGAAAAAAATGGAATGAAGTTGATAGAGAGGTTCTAAGAATTCTGTAAAGTACTGAGTTCTCGGCAACATTGACAAGGACGAAGTGGTGTAGTGATTAGTTCAAATTTATTTAGAGGGAACAAGCATGCCTTAACCGGCCACAAGGCCAACATGTATACACACCCAGGACGCACCCCAGGTCCCACCTATGATCCTATTGGGGGGTTTGAATTTCCTGCCTAGGTCTTATTGGAGGATTAGCGGGACTCCTGGATCCTTGGCTCCTATTGTCCTATGAGACAAACTCTGGGCTCTTTTGCGCTGGCACGTAGTGGCGGTCACCGGACACAACAAATTCATTTGTTTATTGTAAGATACAGGAATGGAAACAATTGGTTGCAAGTCAAGGGAGCTCATGTAGTTTACTACTGTAACTAACAGAATTAACCAGCAGGGACTTTCACCCTTTGTTGTTCAGTCGCACAGTCAAGTCCGACTCTTTGTGACCCCATGGACCACATCACGCCAGGCCCTCCTGTCTTCCGTCATGCTCCGAAGTTTGTTTAATTTCATGTTCGTTGCATCGATAACGTTGTCCAACCATCTCATCCTTTGCCGTCCCTTTCTTCTGTTGCCTTCAATCTTTCCCAGCATCAGGGTCTTCTCCATTGAGTGCTCCCTTCTCATTTGGTGGCCAAAGTATTTGAGCTTCAGCTTCAGTATCTGGTCTTCCAGGGAACAGTCAGGGTTGATTTCTTTTAGGATTGACTGATTTGATCTCCTTGCAGTCCATGGGACTCTCAAGAGTCTTCTCCAGCACCATAATTCAAAAGCATCTATTCTTTGTCGCTCAGTCTTCTGTATAGTCCAACTCTCGCAGCCATATAATACTACTGGGAATATCATCGCTTTGATCATACGGACTTTTTTTGGCAGGGCAATGTCTCTACTTTTTATTATGCTGTCTAGCTTTGCCATCGCTTTTCTTCCAAGGAGTCTTTTAATTTCATGGCTGCAGTCACCATCGGCAGTGATCTTAGATCCCAGGAAGGTGAAGTCTGTCACTGCTTCCATGACTTCCTGTTCTATTTGCCAAGGAGTGATGGGGCCGGATGCCATGATCTTAGTTTTTTTTGATGTTGAGTTTCAAGCCAACTTTTGCACTCTCCTCTTTCACTTTTAGCAAGAGGCTCTTGAGGTCCTCGTCACTTTCTGCCATTAGAGTGGTATCACCTGCATATCTGAGGTTGTCATGGGGAGGGTGGGGTATAAATTAAATTAAATAAATAAATAAATTGATGTTTTTCCTGGCAATCTTAATTCCGGCTTGTGATTCATCCAGGCCGGCATTTCAGATGATGTACTCTGATTATAAATTAAATAAGCAAGATGACAATATACATCCTTTTTGTACTTCTTTTCCTATGCTAAGCCAATCAGTTGTTCCGTATCCCATTCTGTCACTTGATCCTTATACAGGTTTCCCAAGAGGCATGTGTGGTAGTCTGGTACTCCCATCTCTTTAAGGACTTGCCATAGTTTGTTGTGATCCATACAATCAAAGGCTTTAGCATAGTCAATGAAGCAGAAGTAGATGTTTTTCTGGTACTCCCTTGCTTTCTCCATAATCCAGCGAATGTTGGAAATTTGCACTCTAATTCCTCTACCTCCTTGAAACCCAGCGTGCACTTCTGACAGTTCTCTATCCATGTACTGCTGAAGCCCAGCTTGTAGGATCTTCAGCATGACCCTATCTATATAGTTGGCCATATTTTAGGATACTTAAATCCAGTGACTGGAGCTGTGAACAGGCAAGACAGATATTTCTACAAACCTGAAAATGGGCCAAGGTTTGTAAACTGTTTTGACCCCACTGTAAAGAAAGATGGGATATAAATGAAGTAAATAAATAATAAATACAGCAGATGGGAGGCAGATAAAAGGTAGATTGATGACTGACTGAGAAGGAGACAGTGAGGCAGGAAAAGAGGAGAGGATATGGGGGTCGCCAGCAGGAGGGAAAGAGGAACTAGTGTGGGGAGTGGGAGACAGGGTAAAGTGAGGTGCTCAGTAGAAGGCAGCATGCAAATGGGCCACAGTTTTCCTAGGTCAAGGCTGTCACAGGGAGGAGACAGAAAGCTTAAGACAGAGAGGCAAATAAAGGTAGGTTGGCTGCTGAATAGGAAGGAGATAGGTTTGCCAGTTCCAGTGTAGGAAATTCCTGGAGACTGGGGGAATGTGAAAGGAATGTGAAATGTAAGAAAAGATAGAAATTATTTTGCTGTCATGGGAAGTTTTGTTTTTAAGCAGCATACTGAATCCATGATTCAATAGCACTTTTGCTATATTCCTAATAGAAAAAAATAAAGTTTTCCAGGTTGTGTCAAGATCTATTGTGTTGCTCTTCACTAGCAGCAGCAGTTCCTTCAGCTTCGGGTAATATGATTTCCCTTTACATCTTTTGTTTTCCTTGGACTGAAGCATGGCCCTTGTTTTCTTTTGGATGCTACACAGCCCTCTGTTCTCTTTCTGAAAAGCTGACATCTAGGAAGCACACTATTTCTTTCTTCTGCCTCATGATACCTCAGCTTTTGCTAAACAGATAGCCCATTACAGTAGCAGCAGAGATGAAATCATGTCATCCACATTTTCTGCCAGATAAAGAGCATGTGTCCTTGAGCTGCCACTCTTTTTGTCAGGTTGTCCTAACCATTCCATTCTATTGATTACAGAGTGGCCATACACATACTCTTTTAATAGCCCTCCCTAGAAAGTTAGTTGGGAATACCTGGCGCAAACCACATTGGCAAGGATTCTGCTGTTCCTCCAGCAGCATTGGCTAGTGAGACAATGGCATGCTTTCAGAGTTGCCCATGATTTTTCAGTTCATGCTAGTCTTTTTCACTGCAATAAATCCTCTTTTATTTGTCAGCTTAGTCTTTCCTACCTACAGTGGACCTTTTTATGTGATCACAAACACGACTAATAATTTTTATTCAATGACCTCAATGCATAAAGGACCAACAACAATTCTGGGGTTTAAGCAGGCGAGAAGTAAATCTGAGGTTTCAGACAGTTTAATGTAATGGCATTTCTTAATGCAAATATTTGTTGCTAATAAAGAATACTCCAGCCCTTTTGTCTCCTATAAGAAGGTTGGGAAGCTAAGATTTTTAGTGCTGAATTTCATTAAGCAATAATGAGTATATTTTTATTGCATTATAGCTTCATAATCTCTGAAGAAATACTCCATGCTTTGTAGAGATGTGCCCAGAATTATTCATATTGCATTCTGTAACATTTTGTTCATTTTCTTTATTATTATTGCACCTGCTTTAGTTTTTTACTCTTTTAAAAATTCTATTAGTTAATAGAAAATACATTTCCTCTTGTAACCTTTTATTTTCCACCCACTTCATCTTAAATTTTCTGGATTTATGCTCCTTGCCCAAGGTATCCTTCCCACAAAATTTCACAGAGATAAAAAAAAAGTTCCTGCATTCTAGGGACAAAGTTTCCTTTGCACAACATGATCCAGCAGGTATGTGGAATCACATGGGGAAGATCCCTTTGGTGAGGAGCATAAATCCTGTCCTTCCCCATAATTAACCTCACTTTACTCCACTGCTTGAAACAGTCCAAGTCTGACTGACTTCCATCATCTGAGTTGGCTATGGGCTTTGCTGCCTCGTCCATCCTAATCTGCAAGGCAGGCAAGTTCTT
Organism: Lepidodactylus listeri; assembly: GCA_029233225.1. Lineage (NCBI taxonomy): Eukaryota > Metazoa > Chordata > Lepidosauria > Squamata > Gekkonidae > Lepidodactylus > Lepidodactylus listeri. The sequence continues at coordinate 48,583,181 of JARCFY010000005.1, read as the reverse complement.
TATTAGAACAGATCTAACTCTGTGGAGCCCAGAGTACTTGGAGCAAACAAGCAATGTGTTTTCCCTGTCATCCCTTGCAAGATAGGCACATTGTCCATGTTTGTGGGAAGGGAGGGACCTCTGTTTCCATCACACTACAGAATGCTCAGCCCTATGAGTCTGCAATTTGGTGTAATTAAAACATTGGTCATATCTAATTGTTTGAGCTACAGATGGCAGCTCACATAAATACACGGGGTTACCAATTCTAAGATGGGAAGTTACTAAAGAATTGGAGGTGGATCCTGGGAAGGCAGGGGTTGGATAGAGACCTCAGAACATTATAATGCCATAAAGTTGATCCTACAGAGCAGCCATTTTCTCCAAGGGAACTGATTCCTGTAGTATGAAGATCAGTTGTCATTCTGGGAGAACTACAGGCCTCACCTGGAGGTTGGTAACTTTACAAACTCAGGATTCATGCTTATTTAGTATCTTTATTTATTTATTTATTTTGCGATTTATATCCCGCCCTCCCCGCAAGCAGGCTATCTGTCTTCCCAAAGCTACTGAGGTGGTACAAAGATTGGTATAAAGCAGGAATGTTGTGCATAGACATTCTTCAAAGGTTAGTCAGGATATCGTTTAATCTCCAGCATCTCCAGTTAAAAAGGGCCAGGTAGGAGGTGAGGTATAAGACCTCTACCTGAGACCCTGGAGAGCTGCTGCCACTCTGAGGCCACTCCACACTGTTACTTTTGTCACTTGTTTGTCCCTATTGCTCTGCCCCTCCATCTCCACATGTGTTTTGTTCCCTCTGGGACTATCAAAGAGACCAAACCACATTTTTTTGTGGGGGGGACCCTTAAGCAATAGGGACAAATGAGTAATAAAACAAACATAACAGTGTGGAAGTGGCCAGAGTAGACAGTACTGAGAGTATTTTTATTTCATTTATTCATTTTATTTATGTTATTATTAGTCCACCTTTCTCACGGGGACTCAAGGTGGATTATACATAGTGAGGCAGTACAATCACAAAAATAGGACATTCAGTTACCAATGCATTAGGATTTTAGAAGCCTGGAACCACAAGAAAGAACTGAAGCATAGTATAAGTGTTCACATGCCACATTAAGTGGTGCAGGAATTATATAAATAGGATCTTACTTACAATAAGTTAAACACAGCCTAGATGACCATCCTTAATAATTTATCCAAGCAAGTTTGTAAAACCATTTTGTGCAGTGCAACCCAATTACCTGCACAGTAAAGCCCTCTTGAATTGTTCATTTTTGCATAGCTTGCAGAAGGCCGGGAGAGTAGGAGCTTTCCTGACCTCCTCGGGCAGCTTGTTCCACAAGGCAGAAGCCACAACAGAGAAAGCCACGTGTACAGGCAGTTGTTAATTTTGCCCTTTTGTAGGTTGACACCTGCAGAAGCCCCTGCTGACTTAAACAACATTGTCATGGTGTAGCACAGGGAAAGAGGCAGTCCCACAAATAAGAGGGGCCAAGGCCATGAAGTAGGCTTGCCAAGCCCCCGCTGGGGCCGGGGGAACCCCCGATTTACAACCCCATTACCTGCTTTTAAAAAATTGGGCCCCAGAGGACAAAATGGCGGCTGGAAAAAGTGACGCTCTACCATTTTAGTCCTCCAAGACTCTATGGCTATGAAAGTCATAGAGATGAGGGCGCTCTCTGCTGCTCATGGCTGGCCTCGGAGGAGGAAAGGTAGGAAGGGGGACAAAAAACCTTAAAAATGATTTAAAATTAAAAAACCCTTAAAAGAGCAAAAAAAGAAAAAAAGGAAAAAAATCCTTCCTGATGACTCAGGAAGAGGGTAACAGACAGCACAGCATGGGATGGAAAAGGGAAAGCAGCCAACTGAGGTGCCTTCTTCATCCCCTTTGCCTCGCTCACGCCCGGCCCCGCTCCTCTCCGCGCACACACAAAAGCTTGTCGTTGGTGTCTCCTGCCTCCCCTTTCTTAAGACTAGCTCCTTATTAAACCCCCCAAATCTCTTTTGTTCCACTGCCCCCCCTCGGTCTCCCCTCCATCATCCCTCGTGTGCCATTAGAGGCGCCCCTCATCCTTGGAAGCTTATTTTTTGAGTTGGGGGCAGGTGGGTGGATTTTCAGAACTTCAGCAGACTTTTCCAATACTCAGTGATAGCCCCCCCCTCCCTGTTCATTCCTGCAGTGAGCCTGCCTTCTTCCCCTTGCCGGGCTTTTCCTGCTGCCCCCCCATCTGGATTCTGGAATCTGCCCCCGTCAGAATCCGCTTATCTCGGCTGCCATCCCCCTCCCTTCTCATCAACTCGGATTCTCTGGCTGCCCTTCCCCTCCCCATTCCCTCATTTTTGGGGGCTCTTTTCCACCCCATCCCACTTTTGTGGCTTCTCTGACTGACCCCCCCTCCCCAGAGCTCATTTCCTCGGCCTTTCCACCTCCTTGGTGACCTCACTGTCCATTTTCAATTTTAAGGTATTTAAGCCTCTGCTGAACCCACAAATGAGCCAGAATCTATTTTATGTATGTTGCCTAAATAAATCTTATGGGACAAACAGCCCCCATAAATAAATGTTTTAAGAGATGAGGGCTACAGCGTCAGTTCCCTCTGGTGTGCACCGGGTGCGAGTTTTGATTTTCCTCCCTCCAGCTCCAGTGCCAATGTTCCCTCTGTGCTGTGGAGTCTTGAGCAAAAATTCTACTTTGTTAGCTGCTGGCATTAAAGTTATGAGTGAGCAATTTGACTGCTGCATCAATCAGTTTGCTCTGGAGCAATCCTTCCTGAGCTAAGACAAAAATGTGTGAGCTGGAGGCTAAAAAACTGTGAGCTAGCTCACACTAACTTCTGGGACTTCTGGGAGACTCTTCCCCAGGGAACGAAGGAGAAGCTTGCGGTGGCTGAATGTGCATGCCCTTTAAAGCAAGCACCTCCGCAGGTCTGCCCATCTGCAGCTTGCTTCAAAGGACGCCTCTTCACTCTTCCCCCCCCCAAAAAAAAAATAAAGTGGGAGAGGGAATGAGGGAGAAGCTTGTGGTGGCTGAACGCGCGCGCCCTTTAAAGCAAGCACCTCGGCAGGTCCGCCCATTTGCTGCTTGCTTCAAAGGATGCCTCTTCGCTCTCCCCCCCACCAAAAAAGAAGTGGGAATGAAGGAATGGTGGCTGAGCGCTTTAAAGGGTGCACAGTTATTTCAGTGTGCCCATTTGCTCACCCCCAGAAAACAAGAAGCAGGAGGGAACAAAGGAGAGACTTCTGGCTGCCTTCCTTCCTATCGTCTTTCTTTCTGTCTGTGACAGTCTGTTTTTCTTCTTTCTTTCATTTCACTTTTCTCTTTCACTCCTCTCTCCCCATCTTTTTTCTACCTCTCCCTTCCTTTCTTTATCTCCTTCTGTCTTTCTCTCTGTCTTGGGGGGGGGCAAACAGTGGGAGGGCTTCTAGTGTCCTGGCCCCACTTGTGGACCTCCTGATGGCACCTGGTATTTCTGGCCACTGTGTGACAGAGTGTTGGACTGGATGGGCCACTGGCCTGATCCAACATTGGCTTCTATGATGTTCTTACATTCTGTAATCATATTGCTGGCTTATTGGCTTGGGAAGGATCCTTATACTTCATAAACTGCAGTACTCCCTGCATAAGACAATACAGCTATTTGGAATTTTCAGGGCTTTTGGGGGGGGGGGGGGAGGTGCTGGAACTCTTAAGATGGAAATGAAGTTTTCAATATGTATACTGAAAAATCATGAACTTAATAACATTTTTTTAAAAAATTGACGAAGAAAAAAAGTCCTGGGAATTATCTTGCTCACAACAACAGGCAAAGCTTGGCTTGTACCCACTTGAAGAAGGCAAGGTATATGTACGGAGTACAGGCAGAGTCTTTGCTTTCATGGTTTGCAAAGCAGAAAAGGCTACTTCCATCACTTGGGGAGGCAGCCCAAGAGTTAGAGCCTAATTTTGCTATGCTCCATTCTTTCCCCCTCATATAAGAGGGGGAAGAGGAAAAAAGATTAAATTGTCCTTTCCTCATCTAGAAGCAGCCCCTGGGCAGATGTGATTATGCACCATACATGTATTCAAATATAACTTAGCTCTCTGGATCCTAGTTATGATTTTTTTAAAAAGACGGTTGTGACTCTGCTGCATGAAGGTGTAGTTCTGATTTTTGGCAGAGTGTTCAGCCTTAGGATCTTAGACCTTTCTGTTGTGTATTTTGAAGAGTGTAAAGGAATGTTGTCTGGTGATCTTTTTCTAGGGCCTCACACACATACCTTTTGTCTTCATTATAATGCATATGGTCTCATTTGGTCAAAATTAAGCACACTGAATCTTGTTGATTTCAGTGGAACATTTTGAAAGGGAGAGGTGGGTTTCGGGGAGTGCCTGGAAAGTGACATCACAGGAAGAGGTGAGGTTTTGGTGCAGTGTACTGGAAGTGACATCTTCGGAATGGGAAGTGACATCACTTCCCATTTGACCTGGAAGTGACACCACAGGAAGTGACATCACAGGAAGTGGCATCACAACAGTCTCCTGGCTCCACCCCCAAAGTCCTCAGATATTTCTGAAGTTGGACTTGGCAACCCTACCATAAAGAGTTTTGTAGGTGATATAGTCAACACCTTAAACTAAGCCTAGTAACAGACTTTGACGGCTAATGATCTGATTCAGTATGTGGCAGCTTCATGTGTTCATGTGCAGAATGTTGCAGTACGGACTTATTTTAATCTTGAGTGATAGGATTCTCTGTAGTATTGTATAGTAATCCAGTAAAATCTTCAGTACATAAAATTCAGTATACATAAAATTTAGAAAAGAATCAGAAAAAAATCAATACAAATCTGAAAGAGCTATAAAATGGTAATATAGTTTGGTACACATATGGTAGTCAATTTTGCTATTTCAGTATCCTAGCCTTTTAACTTATTCAGTCAAAAGATGTTTGTCGATGCAAGGATGTTAAACATGTTTTATTTACTGTATTTTATGTATATTTAGCATGCAATATAGACTGCTTCTCACTATATAATATTCCTGATCCCTTTCTTCATTAAAGTTTTTAAATTATAACATGTTTTTGAAGAATACTTGGATGCAAAAAAATTGCAGTACAGTATTTACAGCAATCACAATTACAGTATTAATTTCCAAGTCTCATATTGAAAAATTCTTGCAAGTGTTTTAAGCCTTTTTACAAAATATTATTTAAATAGAACAAAATTTAAAATTGTAAACATCACAGTTTCCAGAAATGTATATAGGAATGTTGTTATTTGAAATATCTGCTATGCTTCCAGCATTTTGCCATTTGAGCAGATGGCATATGGCTAGGGTAAAAATTGGTTCCCTAGTGAAGTGTCTGAGTACTCTATTTCTATTTTCAGGTGAGAAAACCATTATAAGAAATGGCTTTCAGCACTGAAAAAGTCAGTGAACCAGCACAACACTGAAATAAATACTGTACTTTAAAGTTCATGAACTTAAACAGTGGCAATATTCAAAATGACTGTCCCCAAAAAGAACCTATATCTTTGTGATTGTGCTACTGAGATATAATGATTGCTAATGCAAGTCCTGATTCAGACAGAAATGTGTTATTTGAGAAGAGTTCTAGGGTCCATGCTTGCCACTGAACTTGGGGGGGGGGGGGGGGAATTAAGCAGGCACATGAAAATTACTGGAAATTACCTATCACACAGTATCCAGGGACTGTGATGCCATTTCAAGATGTTAGGCAAGTGTACAGGACGGGCTTTTAAACCTGACTTGCATTTCTTTTTTAAAAAATGTAACATTCCAGTTTTATCACTTCATTCAGCCTCTGTTTTCAGGAAGACATTTTAAAACTGACAAGACTGTGTCAACAGAGATCCCTTAAGAGTAGGGGATGTTTCTTATATTTATATAATTGGATGATTTAAGACACAACAGGAAAATGGAGTGCTGCAACAAGATAATAGTCTTCCTTTTCAAATTATATGCAATGAGAAAGTGAAGACAGTTATCAGAAATAACTGCTTAGGTGAAGCTGCTCCATTTATTATCCAAATGGATGTAATTTATTCTATTACAGAGTTGTGTGTCAGAGTCTCTATTTCCATTACACTGATGCTTAATGATAGTGCTGTTGTCACTGTGGTTGATTAATGCTGGCTTATAGGATGGCAACTACTTCTTATGCAACTTCAATGTGAAATGTGTCTATAAACTTCCATCTTCAGATTTCTTATTCCATTGTAGTCTGGCTATTCACTGATTTGAGAATTATAGATACAATTGGCATAAATATCAGTATTTCCTCCTATGAAGATAGCTTCAGAGGGTAGCCAAGCTGGTCTGCAGTAGAATAGCTGGACTCAAGTCCATTAGCACTTTAAAACCCAACAAGTTTTTTGGGTATAAGCTTTCAGAAGTCAAAGTTTCCTTGGTCAGATATTACTTTCTGTTTGGCTAAAGTGTTGGCTAAAGTGCTGGAAAATCTCATCAGTTTATGAATAAATGTTCCTGTCAAGAGAACAGCAGTATATTTTGTTTTGGAAAAATGCTTTATAACATCCAATCTTCTCAATAGGATCTATCAGAAGAATGGACAAAAAGAGTGGGCAAAGTTGAGAAGTGTGTTAACTTGGGATGTTTTCCATTATGTGGGTTTGGATTAATAACAATTTGCTGCAGTTTTATATTATATAAGATTTGGGGTATAAAAGCTGGAAAGACTACTGATCATCCTGATTGCCATCTCTGTTTAGCACATTTTTACTCCTCACTAGTCTTTGAATATCTTCCTGGTTTGGGTCCTACAAACTGAGAATGAAGTGGTGTTCACAAACACTGGTCATTCCTATCTCTCCCACTCACCCCTGAGATTTCTGAGCCAGGGTTTATTTTGTGCTGTAGGAAAATAAAATGTGCAATAGGAAATCATTTTGTGCAGTTGGCAATATGGGCTTTAAAAAGGAACACGATCATTTTTAAGACAGATGGATGAGTAAAAAGATAAAGTAGAAGAAAATTAAGATGATTACTTTTACCTCAGTCTTCATAACCATATATTAATAGTATATTATTGGGGCCAACTACTTGAGATTTATACCAAAAAAAAACATGTTAGGTCGCAATCAGACGGCTCTTTAGAACCAACCCAGGCACAAGTGCCTGGTGGATTTAAAGGGAACATCCAGACAGTGACATCTAGGAAAGGTGCTGCTTCCGTGATCAGCCCGTCGATCCTCGCCAGGGAGTCGTACTTTAAAGATACTGGTGAAAGTCCATTCTAAAGCTTGCTGACAGGCCAATGGTGGACTTTCCTTTTTCTGTTCGTTCCAGTGCACAATCACCCTGTCGGGATGGTCCAACTCCAGACCATCCCGAATGGCCACCATTTAAAAAAATTCTCAGCGATATGTGCATAAATGTGTAAACATGTGACAGCCGCAGAGCTCTGCTCAAACATTCCAGACAATTTCATGTTTCTGAATGGCCCATGAAATTTATGAACCTTGTTAATTGAAATGGTACCTAGAGAAAGGTATCACTGGCGGTGCTTTTACCATTCAAGTCCGTGCATGCATGGGAAAACATATACATGGTGAGGCACATATACACATGCGCAAACAGATTTTTTTTTAAAAAAAACAATGACCATGTGACTTCTTCAGGTGGACGCCATCTAGACAATCCACCACGGAGTCCATGTACGGTAAGGCAATTCATGGGGGAGCTGTCTGGTCACGCAACACTGGATAAAAAAAGATTGGGATCAGATTAGAGCTGGGCCAATGGTGGGATTGGCCGCCCGTCTGAACGCACCCTTAGTCTCTAAAGTGCAATTGGACTCAAATCTAGCTGTTGTACTGCAGACCAACACAGCTACCCTCTGCTCTGCTCCTGTTACTTATATATTTTAATATTCCTTCTGTATAAACTGGAAGTCTATGTGGAATTTAGCAGTCTTTAAATCTGCCTTTAATTTCTGTATTCAAATAGCTCAAAGTCAATAATAGTGCATCCTAAGCATGTCTATTAAGAATCATACTCAAATCTATCCAATGGAGCTTACTCCCAGGAAAATGTTTATAGGGTTGCAATGTAAATCATGCTTTCTGTGTCAGTTGGGTCATCAAACAGCTGTTTCAGTCAACCTTGTACTCCCTTTGTAGTGCTACTATTTCAATTTTTTGTGATGTAACTTGATGCTTGATAGTCTAGTCTGGTCTTGCAGACCCTGTGTGAGACCAGAGCATAACAGGCACCCCCAGCAGCACAACTCAATTAATTGCATACATTAAGAATTAAGTATTCAGAACATTTGTTGTAAATCATTCACCTCTGGGATTTCCCTGTCTGGAAAGGAAATCCAGAAAGTGAATCTTTACAATAGTACAAAGCCAACAATACAAAGTTTGAGTCCAGTGGCACCTTTAGAACCAACAAAAGTTTTATTCACAGTATATGCTTCCGTGTGCAAACACACTTCATCAGATATCCAGCAATGTGTGGATCTGCTCCTGTCTCAATAAAAGTGTGAACAAACAACAGATAGAAACATGATAAAAGGAACATTTTTAAAACTAAGTCCTTAAAGGCAAATGGGTTGGATTATGTTTTATTCTGGTGAAGTAAACTTGTGCAAATTTTCTGTCAATTCTGCTCACCACCTGCATTGTCCCACACTATTCCTGAAAGAATATTGATCCCCAGGGGTAGGATCTCAATAAGTATAGCAGAATATCAGAGCTGTATCAGGCAGGAGAAGGCAAAACAATGCTCTGATGGCACTTGTGCAGTGTAAGTTCCAAACCAATATCTTTTTTCTGAAAACCGGAAGACTTTTCCAACTAAGCAAAATAAAAAGCATTAGTGTAGCCCTGCTGGGCTTTACCTTCTAGTATTAAATACAAAATTCCTGTATGTGTAGCTCCCCACTGGAGAGATATGAAAATGAGGCAAAGTTAAATGTGGAATTTGCTGCTAGAGGACATAATGATGACCACAAGCATAGATAGCTTTGAAAGAAGATTGGACAAACTCATAGGCGAATAGGTCCATCAGTGGCTATTAGCTACGGTAATTAAAGAGAACTTCCACATTCAGAGGCAGAAAACCTCTGAATACTAGTGTAAGGAGGCAACATCAGGGGATGGTCATCCATTGTAACTGGTTGGCCACTGTGTGAGACAGGATGCTGGACCAAATGGACCACTGGCCTGATCCAGGAGGTCTAATTTTATATTCAAATAGGATGTCAGAAGATCTTTGGACTTTTAAGGTGCTTCCTGCTTTCTTGATTCCATACCACAGTATATCAGAAATTAGAGGATGTCTTAATGGCAAGAAATTGTGGTGGAAGGACAGGGTGACCATGATGGTACAGCAAAGAACTAGATACCTAGATGTAATTTTTGAAGAGCTTCAAAAGTATGTCTCCAAAGTTTTTGAATAAGGCTAATATTAGAACATGTTAACAGTTAAAAATGAAATATCCCTTTCCTTTTTTGATTAATAAATTGAATTTCATTTTAATTTGCTTTTTACAGTTATTATGGAAAATTAATAACAATTTTCAGTTCATTCCACTCAAAACTCACTGCTGGTAGCAAAGAGGAAGGGATACAGATAAGTGAGCTTCAATTATTTTCCATATACAACAAGAAAGATGCAAATTGGTTCTGAAGTAGAATGAAAACCTTTCAGATGCATTAGGATGGAACTCATTCTTTGTCAACTGGAATGGAAAGTAGCCTTGTGATATGGTAACAAATAAAGCTCTGGTAGCTATGCAGTTTATTACAAATGTGTACATTTGGGAACTATATTTTGTGCAGGTGACATTAATTTTTACATTTCAGGAAAAGTGAATTTTATAGTACAACTGAACAAATGCAGTTTCTTAGCTTTGATCCCAAAACAGTATACATCTGCACTCAATAAATACCCAGAAATTATATGTTTGCCATGTATCCCTAATTCTTAAAAGCAGTACTAACAATATCATTACTACCTTGCAACCAAGCCTTTCTGTTTTACCAAAGGTTTGTAGAAAACCTTTAACAAATAAGAAGCAATTTCATTCTACTCCATGATATGCACCAAAGGGAAAATATATTTAAGAAACTATTATGCAGTGAAAAACATATGGTGCTTCATGCCTTCTAATGCTATCCCTCTAATTAATGCAACTGTTAAAAAAAGAAAATATTGAACATGTAGATGTAATTGTTAAAATCCTAATTATAGCAGTCTTAACAGCAGCAGTGTGCTAGTACTCTTCTTATTAATTGTTCCACATTTGAGGAACAATTCATTCACTTTCAAGGCATTTGCGCAGTAATTTCTATGCAAAGCATTTCAGAGTGCACATGTCTACTGGATAATGAAATCATTTCAAGCAATTCTACCAAGTCATTGAACTTTCTAAAAAAAGGGATACAGCATTTTTACTTTTAAACAGGGTGTATATGAATCTTTCAAATTACCTAACTTCTATTCTTAAGCATGAGGTGTAGACAATGAGATTACTCTGTGTCTAGGGCCAGCTTAGATCTTAAGGATAATACCTTGTTGTCAGCTATATGTTGAATTTTTCATTTCCCCCTTCATTTTTCCAGTCCTGTTTATGTGTGATCAAATGACAAGGCAATTTAAAAAGCTGATGTGATGTCATGGTAGATGTGGAAAAAATTGTATAACATTTTAAATAAATTGTGTAAGGTTGGTAAAAGTGTCAGCTAAGGGCTGTTCTAAATACCTGAAGGCTGCCTATTCCTTTATGAACTTGCCCAACCAGTATGTTCGTCTTTGGAGGCCATGCTTCGGGTGCCCTCACCTTCTGAAATTAGGTGGGTGGCAACCCAGGAGAGGGCCTTCTTGGTCATGGTGTCAAAGTTCTGGAACTCTCTACTAGGGGTGTGCATTCGGCTTTCCGAAAAACCGAAAAAAACCATTTCAGGTTTTTTTGGGTTTTCGGGATACTGGAAAGGCTCTGATGAGACTCCCCGGTATCCCGAAAATAAAAAACCCGAAAAATCCGGCTTTTTGGCAAACTGAAAGTGGCAGCCGCGGGGGGGGGGGGGGGAGTTAACTGCAAAGGGAAGCCCATCACTTACTCTTTTGTTTTTTGGCATTGTGTACCCTCTTTCCCGCCTTTTGCTCATGGTCCCAGGAGGGGGCCGGGGGGGGAGGGACCATGGATGGCCAATCACTGCAATGCATTTGCAAATGCATTGCATCAGGGCAGCTTGCCTTGCAAAGTTTCCAAGTACTGTGGAACTCCTAGGCACTAGGCAGCTTGCACTGGCAGCCAATAGGATTTTGGTATCCGCTCTCTGGCCAATCACAGAAGGTTGTTTTTGTTTGAAAACCTCTGTGTATGCCCAGAGAGCATAAAAGCAGACCTGCACCCCTGACTCCCTGCTGTTCCTGAACGGTTGGTGCTGCTGCTGGACTGGTCAGAGTTGAGAGAGTTTGGCTTGGAGAGTGTGGCTGGCTTCTGCCCCCGCTCTCTCACCACTGTTAAATAGGCTTTAAAAAAAGGTTGTAGGTTAATTTTCCAATAATATCTTGAAATAAATCTCAGTATAGGGCTTTAGTTTTGGTTTGACCTGAGTGAGTCCTGTTGGGTCAAACTTTGGGCACTGACTGGCATGGTGGCCCTGTTTCTGGGGGGCAGATTGCACAGGTTCTGCTGCTGCTAGCCTGGCAAACATGCCCGTCTCACCACCTCACTTACTTTCTTGGAGAGATTTTTCAGGAGACACTGTCTGCTGCCTGCCTGCCTTTTTTCCCATAGGAAACAATGGAGAATGGGGCAACCTCTTTGGATGCCCCTAGAATTGGACCTCCTGGTCCAATCTTTTCAAAACTTTGGGGCTCCTTTGGGAAGAGGCTTGAGCAGCTACAGTCCAAATTTGGAGCCTCTATCTCAAACCCCCTCCCCCCCAGCCTTCTGGAAACTTTTCAGACTTTTTTGCCATTGATTACAATGGCCCCATAGGGTATAATAAACCCGAATTTTTCGAGAATCCCAAAAATTTTCAGATATCTACCCTATACCGATATAGATATTCGGGTTTTTTCGGGAATCCCGAAAAATTCAGGTTTAATATACCTGAATCCGGAAAAAAAACATATTTTTTTTTTGCACACCCCTACTCCCTACCCAGGGAGCTATGTCTGTCCCCTTGCCATCTTTCACTAGTGGGTGAAGATTTTTTTTTCATTTGGCATTCATTCAATGATCTTTCCTTCTTAATCAACATTTTTATGTTTTGTATGTATTTTAACTCTTTTAAAATAATGTGTTGGGGGGGGGGTTGATGTTAATGGTTTTCAAAAGTAATTCTATCAAGTATGTTTTAAATTGTTAGCCACTGTGGTGGCCCTTGTAAGGGAAGAAAGATGGGATAGAGATTCTGTAAATACATAGAATAAATAAATATAAATGTTTGAATATGTAGCAATCATGCTTACTCCTTGTGTAATGTCCTGGGCAGTATACCAAGAGGCATGTTGTTCTGGTTCTACATATCTGGCTGCATTTCTCTCATATTACTTTTTATTCTAATTTTTAGAGGGAAATCCATTATTTGTGAAAATGGAAGATAAGAGTCATAAAGCTAGAAGGGGCCATACAGGCCATGTAGTCTAACCACCTGCTCAACCCAGGATCAACCTAAAGCACCCCTGACAACTGTTCACTCAGCTGCTGCTTGAAAACTGCCAGTGAGGGGGAGTTCACCACTTCCCTAGCCAGCCGATTCCACTAAACTACTCTTACTGTAAAACAATATCCATCTGGTACCTCTTCACCTGTGATTTAAATGCCTTCAGAGCTCACTTCTGGTTGGGGGCTGTGGCTGCAGAACAACTCAAAAGTGGGCTCCAAAGCTCACTTGAGCTGCGGCTCCACCCGGAAGTGAGCCACAAAGGCATTTAAATGCCTTTGGAGCCCACCTCTGGTTTGGGTTGGACCAACTGAGGTCCCAGAGTAAGCTCCAAAATCCTTTATAGGCTTTCGGAACTGACTCTTGGAGTTCAGTCGAGTCTGATGGCCCAACCCAACTGAGTTCCCAGAGTGAGCTCTGAAGGCTTTTATAGGCCTTCGGAGCTCACTCTTAGAGCTCAGGTGAGTTGGGCAGGGTTGACTCATTGGTCCATGCCTATCCCTAGTTCAGATCCTTTCTGAAGTGAGGCCTCCAGAATGTCACACAGAATTCCTGGTGTGGTCTGACCAGTTGGGTGTACAGTGGTACTATGACATCTTGCGATCTGGATGTTCTGCCTCTGTGGTACACACTAGACTGCATTAGACTTTTTTGCTGCTACATCACAATGACTGCTCATTGTGAATGAATTCACTAGCTGAGTCACATGGCGGCGGCAGGGCTTGGAGGAATAGGCATTTAAAGAGACCACAGTCTCTTTAAATGCTTACTACCTTCTCCATGCATGACGGCATGATTCAGTAAGTGAACTCAGAAGGCATAGCTGAGTTGTGCCACTACTACCACTGCTGTGGTGGGGCTTGGAGGAGAGAGTTTCTCATTATAGTTGGATGTACCTGAATAAAAACTGGGGGGGGGGGGAATCAGCTTTTTTGGGGGTCAGCTATATCGTTAGCTGAATACAGATCTCTGATCTGCATTCAGCTTTAAAATACCTGAAAAATACCAAAAAGGTATCTTCTTGGGTACTTTTTAGATTCAAATAAATCAGATGTACACCCCCTAACTAAGTCCTTTAAACGTTACTATCCATAATACACTGGACACAAGAAGTCAAAAAGTCAAGCTTATCATAATTTTTTTGAGCTTCTCAACATCTCTGACACAATTTTACCCCTCTTATTTTGGGTGGTTATATTAGAATCCTCATTAAGAAACTCAGCTTTGTCTTTCTGAGAACAGAGAGAACATATACTATCTTCCTCTAAATCCTGTAGTAAGTGGAATCTATTAGGTGTTTTTATATTAATTAAGAAATCTTGATTGTGCATACTCATTTTACTAACTACAGGATTACTGTCTTCAAAGGGGCACTCTCTCTTGTGACTCGTATCAACTCTGGCTATATTTAAAATTAAATAATAAAAGCTCAACTAAATAAAACTCAAGCACCCAGTGAACACCCCCTACTTTCTAAGTAGATATTAGATAGACGCCTTCCTCCCCTTCTTCTTTCCACTTTTGATTCTTCTTCCCATTTTTAGTGTAGCCAGACCTAGCAGGTCTATCAGGCCCTCAAAAGAAAACAGAAAATAACAGGAGTAAAACAGGTGAATGGTACAGCTTGTTAATTAACCTGGTGCTCCACTGCATGCTCAAGCAGGGAGGGGGAAGGAGAAAGTGAACCAACTGCCAAGTGTGTTCCAATTGAGGATAAAAACCAATTAAAATAGCAAAATAAGGCTGAATAAGTAAATAAACTCCCCTCAGTCTAAAATCATTGTACCATTTGATCCCTTTGCTGACTACAGAATTACTATCTTCAGAGTGACACCCTCACTTACAATTCAAATCTTACAACTCATATTAGGTCTAGCTTTGATTACAATTAAATAATAAAAGCTCCATAAAATACTTTCTAAACAGGTACTAAATAAACACCTTCCTCTTCTTCCCCCCAAATCTCTAGTTTTGAATGTAACTAGATGTATGAGACAAACAGCAAAGTTTATTAATCAGCCTGCCACTCCCCTGCAGGGAGAGGGGAAAAGAAAGCAAACCATCTGCCATGCATATAATAAGCAAAGATAACAGTCAGTTAAAAAGGAATAAGAGCCAGATAAAATAACGCAATAAACCCAGAAAAAACTTAAATAAAATGACCTTAGAAGTAAGTTAAAATAAAAGATAAAACTTCTGAATGTGGAGCTCAGTCTAAAGTGTCAGACTGTATCGCACCGGAAATCTAAAGAATAACCCCTCCACCCACTTATCCAGATCATTTATAAAAATATTGAAAAGTACCGGGGCCAGACCGAAGTCCTGTGAAACCCCACTGGGTCCCTCCTTTCAATCAAATGAAATGCTCTTGACTACTCTTTGAGTTTGGTTCTCCAACCAGTTCCCTATCCACCTAACTATCTTGTTCTGATGGTTTACCCATCAGAACATAAAGGAGAACCTTGTCAAAGACTTTAGTGAAATCCAAGTAAACAGTGTTGATGGTGTACCCCTGAGCCAGTAAGCTTATCACTCGATCAAAGAAAGAAACAAGGTTGGTCTGGCAGGACCTGTTGGGGACAAATCTGTGCTATATCACCAAATTGTCCTTCAGATGCTCACAGATCAACCCTTTTAAAATCTGCTCCAATACCTTCCCTGGGAGTGACAGACTGGCCTGTAGTTTCCTGAGACATCATTCCTCTCTTTTTAAAAGACTGGGATAACATTCACCCTCCTCCAGTCTTCTGGCACATCTCCTGTCCTCCAAGAGGTATTGAAGATTATGGTCAAAGGCTCTGCAAACTCTCTTGAAAGTTCTTTGAGGGCTCTTGGCACCGTATGGCCTGGGGGATTTATACCCATCCAATACAGCCAGGTGTCTCTCAACAACCTCTCTGCCCAATTCAGCCAGCAGCTAGATGTTGTGCTTTGCCTACTTCCATTCTAGATAAGCCTATTCTCTTCTTCAGGAAAAAAAATGAGGCAAAATAGGCATAGAGACATTCTGCTTTCACTCTGTTCTTTGTCAGTGTTTCTCCATTTTCACCCAGTAGTAGGCCTATCACCTCTTTCATCTTCTGTTTGCTCCTCACATAACTGAAGAAGCTTTTCTTGTTGTAGTGAGCCTCCTTGGCCAACCTCAGCTCACTCTGAGCTTTGGCCTCTCTGATGGCTGATCTACAGTGCCTACAACTCAGAGATGCTCTTCTTTAGAGGTATGTCCTTCCCTCAATTTCTTAAACATTTCCTTTTTGTTCTTTAGCTCATCATGGAGTTCTCTGTTCATCCACACTGGCTTCTTGGCTCCCCTACCATGTTTCCATCTTGTTGGAATAGTGATGGGTTGAGCTTCAAGAGCAACTGATGGATATATAACATGAGAAAGTGATGTATCACAAAGACTGACATAACTGATTTATCACTTTCTTACAGTCTATAAACAAAGCCACCAACAGGGGGAAGACTGGGTGCATAAAAACCCAGTCCTGAATTGCTTTGTATGGCTCAAAAAGCCAGGCAGCCCACCTGACTTATTTTGGCTTCATTACCTCATCATGCAGGACATCTGAAACCTTGGGGTTTAAGCAGCAAACTGTAATTTTCAGTGGTAGCATCTCACCTTTTGGATGCCCTCTCCTTTTATTCACCAGGTCAAAGAATATATTTTTAGGAAAGCTTTTAGTGGAGTTTTCAGTCTTTTTAGTTGTTTTGATTCTGCATCGACTGAGAATTATTTTATGAATTTCATGTTGGGATGGTCAGCATTGGTTCTAAACTGTTTTTTATTATTATTAATATTGTTGTTAATTGTCACAGTCAGATATTTGATTTGTAGATAGTGTTCTGCAGTCTGGGATTTAGCCACATTCTTGAGAATTGCAGATTCCTCTCCGGGGATGACCCAAAAAATCTGTGGTCTTAATATAGAGTTTCTGGCAATTCTTAGACAGGTGTGATGTCATTTCAGTCGTTCCCCCCCCCCCCCAGTCGTCCCCCTCCAGAAGTGACATCACACTATAGGCTCGACAACCAGGTGTTTTTTTCCCTCCTGCTGCCTCTAAGAGTGGTGTCAGGGAATGGCAAATGGAGGCAGGGGATTCCGCCATCCCCACCAGGTCTGGCAAGCCTAAGCAGTTCTCTGGAGAGGCATTTTCTCAATAAATAATTTGCTTGACTTGAAATAATAGCAAGAGCTCTGTAGCAACAAGAGAGTTAAGTGAAGAGTTAAAGGGAGCAATTATGTATTCCTACAAAGGATTTTCATTCCTCTGTTTAGGATTGTGAATTCCTCTGACTCATTCTCTATCATTATATTATCTATCTTTTAAATTATATGACATGAAGCTAAGGAAAATTTTTAGTGGCCCCTGTTGATTTTCAGCAGCCCTTGGTAGCTGCTGCGGTGGGCAGCAGCGGGATTCTGTCATGGCATTGCCAGATTAAATGTATCTTGATAAAAATGCATCTTTGTTATTTTGTAGTATGTTATGATATATAGTATTCTAGTTGAACAAAATCATTTCCTGCAAATTTTGTGCCTTTCCAGAATTAGCATGGAAGTTGGCATTGCATAGGGAAATATTAAACCTTGATTGTTTGCTCTAAAGCCTCTTTGTTTCAGCGTAGACGGAAGTACTTCTTTACTAAATGAATTATCCTACCAGTGGATATAGTGATAACCATGACAGAGACAAATTTATTACTCTCCAAATGGCAAGGTTATAAATGATAAAAAGGATAAAAAGATGATGGGGCATGCTGACCATAGTATGTCTGATCTATGACTACTCCACTCTGGGTCAATTGCTGTCATCTTATCTTTGTCTCTGGATTGTATGGTCTTTCTTACTTTTAGATATACAATTTTAATGAAGATTTTGTTTTTGTATTTTAATACTAATTGGAAAATGTTTAATTTTTAAATTATTTTATTAGGTTTTCCCCTTTTAGAAGAGAAGAAGAAGAGATTGGATTTATACCCCGCCCTTCACGTGTAGTCTCAGAGCAGCTTACAAACTCCTTTCCCTTCCCCTCCCCACAACAGACACCCTGTGAGGTAGGTGGGGCTGAGAGAGCTCTGAGACAACTGTCCATGAGCTTGCCCAAGGTCATCCAGCAGGTGCAAGTGGAGGAGTGGGGAATCAAACCCGGTTCTCCCAGATTAGAGTCCGCACACTTAACCACTACACCAAACTGGCTTTTAGTTTTATTGTGGAATCTCCTCCTTATTCTGTATTGTTATTATGTTTTTTCTTTGCTAATGTAATAAAGACTGATTGATTGGTATAGTTTAATAGAAGGACTCTGCTGCAATGGGGTGTTCTTTGCAAATATTTTGATGGCATCAAAGTAACACTAATTGATCCAGTTGGCTGGAGTCATCCATGATGCAAGTAGAGATTATGTGAACCTCAACACGAATGTGAATGACAGGTGAATTTACCTTGCTTGATTCCCTTGAACTTACATGAGGTGACTTCCTGACACTTTGATAGTTCCTGTCAAACTCTGTGTGAAGCTGCTTTGTCTGCACAGGAGCTGCTTGCTATACAGGGCTAGATCATGCAATATTGGTTCTTGCAGTTCTGGTTCAGTTGTAATATTTTTAAATTGAAATGGCAGCTATCACACATTCATGCTATGTCAACTATTAGGCAGTATTTCTGACAGCATTGTGTAATAGCTTTTGTTTTCTTTGTGTGTGTGTGTGTGTGTGTGTGTGTGTGTGTGTGTGTGTGTGTGTAAATTGGAAGCAGTGCCAGATGGAGGGGTGGGTGGCTGAAAAAAAGTACTGGAATGATTAACCCAATATCACTTTGTTCTCTGTTTATTGATGTTGGTGGAAGCATACCTATGTAATTTTTATCCCTAGTTTGAGCCAATTTGTGCTATTAAACCATGCCACCAGAAATATTGCATAATGGTGCAATAACGGCAATTTTATTATTATTTTTAATGGTAACAGTGGCAGAAAGTTCAGTCAAAGGTTTACAATCAGCATTGTGTTTTCTAACACACAGGAGAAAAGAATTTTATTACATAAAATGGATACACTGAAATTTGTTCAGACGCATCCAGAGAGCTTAAGAAATCAGATCCCCTGATTGTGACTAATGAGCTGAACTGGTGAACATCTCTAGATGTATTTCAATAACAGAAAGCCAAACTGGATTGCTATATAATGTATTGACATCACCACATTATGATGTGTTTCTATAGACTTGATAGGCTGTATCTCATAAGAAAGGAGAAATACTTAGGAAAGAAATTATCTCACATAGCAGCACAGATAGGACACAATCAAGGAACAATAACAAATGAGTTCCAAGAAAGGAATATTTAATAAATTATTAAAGCAAATATTTCAGGTTCTTTAATAAAAACTCTTTTTTTGCCTCAAAATTGGTAGTGAATATTCCATGCACTTATTTAATAGTCCCTTTGGATAATGCCTTCTTTAAATACCTTAGAATTAACCTACAAGTATATACCATACTACATTAACCTCTAAGGAATGAGAGTTTGATCTCAGTAATCTTGCTGTGTTCTGTAATGGACTGCTATTTTCAGGTTATTATTTTAGCAGATCAATAGGTGCATTAATTCTTACAAAAAGCCCAGGCCTTTGTGTGAAGCTAAATTTGCCAAGTATTTTTAATTAGTTAGGTTCTCCCATATGGCTATATTTCTATAAGAGAATCAAAGAATTCACTAGAGCAACAGAGAAATAATTCACTAGAGCAAAGGGCACACTTTGTGGAAAATGTCAATATTCATTTCTTAAAACTAGTCATAAGGTGAATGCCTAATATATATATTTCCCATGGTTTTTCTTGTCCCTTCATTCTTTAGTGCATATCTATGTCCCGTTGGAAGCCTGTGTAAGACCTCCTAAGGCGATTCTGCATCTAGTATTCACTCCACATTTTCTCAACTGGGAGGAAAAAGTGCAGCTCAAAATCACATTAAAATACCTCGGGGCAATGCAGTACTGACTGCAAAGTCACCCTGCCCTGAATGGCCATAAAACAGCCATAAATCTATACAGAAGGTACCATATAATCCTATTATCAAAGAAAGTGACAGCAGCATGCAGTGCAGAGGGGAATGTCTGATCCAATGTGGGTTTCATAAAAGGAGGGAAAAGCCAATTCAGAATCAGCCCTAGACACTACCAGATAAGTTTTAGAAAGGGAAGGCAAGATGCAGAAAAGGCTACATGTGTTGGGAAAGTTGAGGGGGGTTAAGGAGGCATCTAGGTCCTATCATTATTGGTATGATATCATCAGTAATGTTATTCTTAACTTTAAAACAACAATTTAAAAAATATATCAAGTACAATAAGCACTGGGCAATGAATGGGGTATGGAGAAGCTCATCTATCATTACTGATGCAATTAAATTTGTCCTTTTCCTAATTATGCTGCAATATAACTGAAATTTGCTTTCTAATCAGGGACTAAATGATAATAGATTAAGCTCAGAAATAACTCAAAATGGAAAATACTTGAACTGCATGGGCAACCACCCTGATCAAAGTACATTATACTAATTACTTAGAAAAAATATATATATGCTGCCTATTTGGAGACCTGAATGTACTAGTCTGCAAAATAAAAATAAAAATAAAACAGTAAAGTCATAAAATAGTTTAAGCATCATCAGTATTATATAAGCTATAAAAACAAGGTGTAACTGTTTAACAAGAATAAAAATTCTCAGTTGAAACTATGTCATTTATTTCAGGCCAATCAATTTTTAATAAAGTACCAAAATAGCAATACAATCCTAAGGACACTTTTCCCTGGAATAAGTGTACAGAGGCGTCGACTTTTAAAATCCGGGGGGGGGGGCTCTTGTGCGCGCACGCTGGGACCATGTCCCCGCCGCCGCCCCCTGGACTGGCCTAGCCTGGCCACTCCTGCCTCCCCCCGGGCAGCGGCCGCAGGGCTCAGTCCTGAGGGGCAGCAGTGGCAGTGCCGGTCCCTCCTCTTCCTCTCGGCCATTGCTCCGGCTGCTCCGGAGGCCGCTGGCTGGAGGGTCCCGCCAACCGCTCAGTCCGTGGCGCGGCAGGCGCAGGTGGTTGGTTGGTCTGCCCTCGGGGCTGGCTGGCTGGTGGCGGCAGCAAGAACCAGGAGCCTCGGGTGCACCACTTCCAGGGACTTGCGGCGCTCCGGCTCCGCTCCAGACTGGACACCACCGACAACCCCCTACCCTGGACCCCCCCATGCGTGCCGCTGCCGCCGAGAGAGAGAAGAAAAGGGGCCCCGCCAGCCTGGCCCCGCCCAAGCCCCACCCCCTCCTCCTCCCCCTCCTCGGGGAAGCGGCACCTGTCCCAGGCACGTGTGGGGGGGAGGGAGCACGTCCCAGGCACG
Source organism: Lepidodactylus listeri (assembly GCA_029233225.1). Lineage (NCBI taxonomy): Eukaryota > Metazoa > Chordata > Lepidosauria > Squamata > Gekkonidae > Lepidodactylus > Lepidodactylus listeri. The sequence continues at coordinate 48,562,155 of JARCFY010000005.1, read as the reverse complement.
TGCGGGGGGGGAGGGAGCCTGGTGGCCGGAACCCCGCGGGAGGGGCGGGAGGGCAAAGGCGGCCGGGGTGCCTGCAGAGGTGATCAGGGATGAGCCCAACCCCCCCTTCCTGGGGCGCGAGGTGCTCTCGAACCCCGCCGACCCCGCTCCCAGCGGGGGCCCGGCAAAGCCGAAGCCAGGCTCCTGGTTCTTGCCACCTGCCCCGCTGCCTCGCCCCCACCTGCTCCTGCCTCCGTTCCTCCGTCCAGCACACTGGGCATTTGCCCAGCTGGTTCCTGAACGGAGGGAGGGAGGAACGGAGCAGGGGGAGAGGCGGCGGCGGCAGCAGCCGGCCAGCCGGCCTGGGCGCTCCATTTTCCCGGGGGTGGCTGAGTCCCCCCCGGGAAATTTCAGGGGTGGCTTGAACCCTCAAGCCCCGCCGTAGTTTACGCCTATGACTTTGTAGACCTGAGTAGGATTCTGAGTAGACCAGTATAAGATTGCTCTCTCAGTTGCCCAGAGCAGTCTTTGAAAATAACAGCTTATGTTAGATTCGAATGGCTTTCTTCATAGTGCTGTACTGGCATTCGGAGATAAGGTTTTTGTTTGACCTGCAACAATGCATCCTGAAAGCATTGCTTTCAAATCAATTGCCAGAAACGCAAATGTTGATGTTCTTTTTATTCCACCATCCATTTTTCTAGCTATATAAACTGAAGGCTTTTAAATGGTTGGTATTTTTCTTTGGGGCATAATCATGTAACCAAAGTAAGGCTAATTTCTTTTCTGGATTAAAGGGCTTGTCCCATCCCCCTCCCCGGATGATTCTTGACAGTTAAGAGAGATTTACTTACTCATTTGCTATAATTTACCATAGCATGCCATTTGTGTGACAAGCATCTCCTCTGCCTTTGACAAAGCAAGTTTCTGAGTCACTTGTTATATGTAAAGGTTCTCCTTAAGGATAATCTGACAGTGGAGGATGTCATCTTCTCTGATTACAGGCCAAAGACTGAAATAGGAGAAAGATCATTTGTTGGAAGGTATATATTTTAAGGAAATGTGCAAGTGGCAGCACAAAAGAGCTTTAGACAGTAATAAACATAGCAATAACTGTATTGGTGTTTTTTAAAGTAATAAGTGCCTATTAAACAAGTTACAGTGTTAATTTGTGGCATCCGGAGGTGACACTCAGACATAAGAGTAACCATGTGAGATCAGAGTACTGGCCCAGTATTCTGTTTCCAACAGTGGCAAGTCAGATACCACAGAGAAACCAACAAGCAGGATCCACAGACAACAGCCCTTACAGGCTGACTATTCCTTTGACAAAGTTTGAGACCAGTGGCACCGTTAAGACAAAAAGATTTATTCAATCAATAAAACTTTGTTGATCTTAAAGATGCCACTGGACTCAAACTTTGTTATAATGATTCAGACCAACATGGCTACCCACCTGGAACTATATTCCTATGACAGGCATTTTGCCTATGGAGCCAGAAGCCCCATTTGGCCAGCATGATTAGAATCCATCAAAAGACTTTACTTCTTCATAAATCTGTCCAGCCCCATTTTAAATTTAAGGTATGGCCCTCATGATTTCTCGTGGCACTATGTCCCACAATTCAGGTACCCACTGTGTGAATATATAGTCAGAGACTGATTATGGGATGAATTGCAAAGAACTGTTTTGTAATTTATTGTTCTTGATTACAAATTATCACTCATTTGAAAGAAAGGTTGTCTGTTCTAGAAAGTTCCTGCATCTTTTCTGTTCAATGTATATATATTAATCCTGAAATTTTTTTCTCACCTTCATTGGTAAAAGGAAACTATTGGTCTTGCCCCATGGTAATGATATAGTCATATTTTCCCATGTACAAATACTTTTGAAACACCTGTTCATCGCTTTGGGAATCCTCTGTGAATGTGAGCAGCTGTGTATTAATTATGATAAAAATGTATGGTAGGAAAGCATCTTCTTATATTTGGCATATTGTGATCTATAAAACTGAGTAGGTTCAATCCTATGCTGCTAATGAGAGTGATGTTTCCCAGAACATAGCAGATGGAAAGCTTATATTCAGCTAACTAATTTGAAAATCAAACAATCTGTCAATACCAAATTTAACTGCTGGAGATGGCAAGGTTGGTTATGCACCCTAGATTGTTTTTTTGTCCCTAAAATTTTATCATCAAAATGCTATTTTGGGCCATCATGATGCTTCAGATGTGAAATGCTTCCTGGTATCAAGACTTTTCCAGAAGAAGACCTCTACTACAAAAGGGTCTCATTCGAGATCCAAAGGAGTAAGAAAACTGGGAACCATCTGAGTGAACCCAGTAACCTCCAGCCCCCCCAGAGTTTCTCCTCAGAAACATAGAAAGCGGAGAGTCAGATCAGAATGCTGAACCAGGTGAAGGAACACATGTCTGGCAGCTTGAAACATCCTATACTCAAGTCTCAAGCAGAAGTTTACTACTCACTAGATCTTTACAGGACCTAACTTTGGCTACAAGAAGGGTTGGAGTTATCAGCAAGCCTTCTGCTCTCTCACTCCTATTCAAAGAATCTGTTCCATCCTAGCTGCACCTCAGTTGCCCATAAAGACTCTGTGCCTTTTCCATGGTTGTCTAGTTACAGAATGGGATGTCTATATTGAATAGAGTATGCCATCAATTACCAATGGTAGCCTATTTCTATATTTTTCTACTTGGGCCCAAAATTCAATCTATGGAGTACAAGAAATGGTCCACATTTTTACTCCAGGAGTTATCTTTAAATAGTTTGTCAAATGATCATATTTTGGACAAGTCCTTTGGTTTCTCTTCAGAATATATTTCTATTTTTATTATTTCCTCTTCTGAAGCAGACCTCAAAATCACATTTAAATATGCCTCCATTCAACAAGAGCTCTCCCTTTGTTGCCCTGACCTTGACAGCTCAGGCAACCCTGATCTCATCAGATCTTGGAAGCTAAAGCAGGGTTGACTCTGGCAAGTACTTGGATGGGACACCTCCTTGGAATACCAAAAGTTGCGAGGCAAGGGCAGGTTTTATTCAGCCACCTCTCTGAATATCCTCTAGGCCTCTAATAGGGGTCAGTCACCAGAGGTTACCATGACTTCTGGGTGTACACACACAAACACACACACACACACACACACACAGAGAGAGAGAGAGAGAGAGAGAGAGATGCATGTATGAAAAATACCAAAAATACCAAAAAAAGGAGATCTGCCTTTGTTTTAAACACTATGCTTTAATATTTTATGTTTAGCTCTGACCCTAATTTGGAATCCTTCCTTTCAAAAAATTTCTCCCCAGAAGGAGGGCTTTCACCTGTTTAATGTTCCAGCAAGTGCTTCCTGTATTTCTGAGATTCTATGATTGGAACATTTTGTATGACAAAAGTTATCTTACCCCATTGGCTCCTCTTCCCACACAATATCTGCTTATTTTATCTTTTGCCTGTACCCACTTTTCTGATATTTGCCCCCGCTTTCCCTCTATTGTCTGCTTCAAAATTTCTGCATTTGCCCTTCCAGCTAGATTGCTGCTTTGTCCTCTGTTCCATTTATTGTTTGTTTGTGTCCCTGCTATTCATCCCAGTATGCTGGAACCTAAGACCTGCCACCATCCCATACTGAAAGCAATTCTTCTTCTCTCCCCCATTCTCCTGCACTTTGCTGTGTCCAAGGGCCCTCCCCCAATCTTGCTCAACTTCCTTCCCTTTCACTAACTGCCTCTTTCCTTGCTGTTCTTTCCTCCCCCAGTGGTCCCTGCCTACCCACCTTTGTTATTCCAGACTCCTACTTTCTTTCTTTCCATCCCCATGGCAGCTGTGAAACATCTGAAATGTCTTTTGCCCAATGTATGCAAACATTACTTTTAACATTTTGACCCTGTCCTGTTTTCCTAACTGACCAGCTTTCCCCCCCACACACACAACCCACCTTATTGTCTGAATACCAGCTATTCCTATACTTACCCAAAAGCCTGTTCCTACCATACCTTTCACTCATCCTGACACTGTGTTCTGCCCTTGACAATTTTCCTACCTTTCCCCCCAAGTTTATTGTGATTTTTTTTCTCATGACATCTATGCATGCACAGACATCAATTACTATTTGGGAGGGGCATTAACCCTATTTTACACAAAATAAATATTTGTTTTTCAAGGGATGACCTCAAGTAGTTTATATTAAGATATCCTCTGTCTATTGGTGTGCCTTTCTGAATCATCAACACTGTGGGGCCACCCATTGCTATTAGATATACAGCTGATGTTTTACCTGCAGATAGAGAAGAGTTTGTTGTTGAGAAAATGTCATCTTTCATATTTGCAACAGAAAGATATTTGTTTTGATAATATGGGGTAACTAGATATAATAAAATCACTAAAGCGGTAGTCTAACCAAAACATTCTTAACAAACAATGTATAGCCGGGCGGGGGGGATGTCCTAAATTTATAATCCTGCTAGCCCCATGAATTAAGGTACAATCTAGATATCAACTCAGAATTTTCTTATTACACCATCTGAAGCTGTAATGTAATAAAGAAAGTTTATCAGAAATTTAGAAAATTTGTATGCCACCTCTCCAAGCCTGCTTAAAGTGGCTCACCACTACAACACTGAGGAAAACCAAGGAAATAAGACAATAAAACCGTCAATATAACAAATTGTGCCAGTACAAACAAATCAATAAAACAAGTCAGGTCAGTAAAATAAACAATTAAGAACAGGTCTCTGGAACATTGGCATAAAAATCTCCTAAATAAATAATAAGACCAAGTCAATAAAAACAGGCCAATAAAAACAGCCAATAAAAACACATAAATCTGTTTTGTTTTATTTGGGGAAGCATGACAATGGTACTTCTATAGATCTAGGATAACATTGTGTATTCATATTGTAGAGTGTTAGATATTCACTCTTCTAAATTAAAGGAATTAGAATTTCTAGTAATGACTGGAATTAAAGGTGCTTGTTGGTTCCACCTTATGGCAGCAGCCCCCTATACTCTCTCAAGTTTGGGTAGATGCTCTGGAGCTGTGGGATGGGCTGTCACTGGGCATGAAAACTGGCAAACTCCTTAACCAATGTGGTAAGTTGGAACATATAACTTAAAGTCAAAGATGGTGGGAAAAAAATCAGTTTTGTTTAACTTATTTTGGAGCATTTGAAGAAGAGAGAGATTGGATTTATACCCCACCCTTCACTTGGGTCTCAGAGTGGCTTAAAGTCTCCTTTCCCTTCCCATCCCCACAACAGACACCCTTTTATGGTAGGTAGGGCTGAGAGAGCTCTTTTCAGAACTGTCCTTGAGAGAACAGCTGTGACAGAACTATGGCTTGCCCAAGGTCATCCAGCAGCTGCAAGTGCAGGAGTGGGGAATCAAACCCAGTTCTCCCAGATTAGAGTTTGCCAATTTAACCACTACACCAAACTGGCTTTTTCCCCATTAGAGGATTACTGGTTTAGAAAATAAGTATTATAATGATGACATTTTCTACTGGAGTCTTGGATTAATAAATATCTAAATTACATATCTTGCCTGTACAAATAATATTCCTTTTCATTAATATCAAAAATCTCATGTAATTTTAACATCACAATAATTTTCTATTCTTTTCCCTCCTACTAGCCACCTTTCATTCATTCATTCATTTATTTATTTAGATTTCTAGGCCGCTCTCCCCGCTATTGCAGGCCCAGAGTGGCTAACACTGCTTGGCCAAACCAAGATTCATAAATACAATAAAAGTTAAAACAGTTAAAACATTATAAAATTCACAGTTTCTATACAGTACAATGTAATAACATTCAGTGGCGTACCGTCTGTCCCAGCGTTTTTGGCCCCAGTGTCTAATAGCACTGGAGCTAGATGGTATTGTATGAGGCCCCTTGTTGGTAAGCATCATGTGGGGGGGGGGGGAGGAAAAAGGGTAGCGGCCTGTATTCATACACCTGGCGGAAAAGCTCCGTCTTGCAGGCCCTGCAGAACTGCATCAGGTCCCACAGGGCCCTGATCTCTTCCGGGAGCTCATTCCACCAGTAAGGGGCTGCCACCAAGAAGGCCCTCCTCCTAGTTTCAGCAAGCCTGGCTTCTCTGGGGCCAGGTGTGACCAGGCGGTGTTGGGCCCCAGACGATAGTGCTCTCTGGGGTAGGTTGGACCCAGGCCATTTAGGGCTTTAAAGGCAAGCACCAGCACCTTGAAGTGAATTTGGTATGCTATGGGCAGCCAGTGTAGTGCCGTCAGCACTGGTCGGATGTGCTCCCATCTAGGGAGGCACATCAGCAGACTCGCCGTGGCGTTCTGCACCAGCTGCAGCCTCCGGATTTGTGACAAGGGCAGCCCCATGTAGAAAGTGTTACAATAGTCTAGCCTCGAGGTAACCGTTGCATGGATCACTGTAGCCAGGTCAGCACGGCTCAGGAAGGGAACCAACTGCCACCCCAGCCTCAGATGGTAAAAGGCTGACTTGGCAGTGGCTGCTACCCGGGCCTCCATAGACAAGGAGGGATCCAGGAGCACTCCCAAACTCCTAACCTAAATAGTTCATCACAGACATGTACCATGATGCCACCTATTAGGGCTGCCAAGTCCAACTTGGGAAATATCTGGGGACTTTGGGGGTGGAGCCAGGAGACTTTGGGGGTGGAGCCAGGAGAAAGGAAGTGACATCATTTTGTGATGTCACATCCTGTGATGTTGCTTCCACATGCTAACACATGAACTCATGAAGTTTCCTAATACTGAATCAGGCCATTGGTCCATCAAGGTCAGTATTGACTACTCAGACTGGTAGTGGCTCTCCAGGGTCTCAGGCTGAGATCTTTAATGTCACCTATTACCTGATCCTTTTTTAGCTGAAGAGGCTGATACCTCCTGCATGTCAAGCAGATGCTCTATCACTGAGCAACAGCCCTACTGAATCCTTCCTCATCTCGGCAGAATATGAAGCACTAAGTGCTACACAAGTGCTAAATATGATTTTCATATCATAAGAACAGGAGAGAAGCCACAGTGGATCGGCCCATCCAGTACAACACTCTGTGTCACAACTGTGGCCAAAAATACCAGGTGCCCTCAGGAGGTCCAGCAGCGGGGCCAGAACTCCAGAAGCCCTCCCACTGTTGCCCCCCAAGCACCAAGAATGCAGAGCATCACTGCCCCAGACAAAGGGTTCCATTTAGACCTTGTGGCTAATAATAGCCACTGATAGACCTCTGCTGGATGGGGACAGAGAGAGACAGACAGACAGACAGACAGAAAAAAGAAAGAAAGAGGGAGAGAGAGAGAGAAGGAAAAAAACTGGCAGAGGCACTTACTTCCATTTAGACCTTGTGGCTAATAATAGCCACTGATAGACCTCTGCTGGATGGGGACAGAGAGAGACAGACAGACGGACAGAAAACAGAAAAAAAGAGAGAGAGAGAAGGAAAAGAGCTGTAAGAGAAACTTACCACAGCAACCTTTGCAAGCCACATGCAAAAGCAGTCCCTTCAGTCCCTCCTTAATCTCTGGGCGGACCTCTCTTGCTGTGGAAGCTCTCTTGCTGACTTCTTAAAGGGGAAATGTCTGGTGAGGCTTTTTACTGCAGGGCAGGCTCTCTGCAGACATTTCCCTTTTAAGGCAGGGCAGGGCAGACTCCTGGTAGCCATTTTGTCCCCCGGTGGCCAATTTTGAAAAAGCGGGGGTAAGTATCAAAAATCAGTGTTTCCCCCGCCCTACCGAGGGACTTGGCAACCCTACCACCTATTGTGACAACACCTATTGCCAAAATTTTAAAAACTGGCCAATAGATGAAAACGGTTACCATTTATCCATTTTTTCACTTATCATACTGGAGTAAAACCCTATGGAGAATCTGTAGGAAATGTACTTGAAGTATATATGAAACCCATCCTGTCATGTCCATAAATTCAGGAACTGGAATCAGATTGGCTGCATTTGCCAAAATAGCTGTCCCACTGAACACTTTGTTCCTCTTAAAAACAGTGCTGCTTCAGCCCTTTATCTTCAGAAAAAGCACTTTCATTTTTGACATTTTTGGTGATTCAAAGCCCTAGTTGCAGTGACTCATATTTTGTTGAGAAAGTGACAATGTTCTAAAAAGGCAAAGCTGTTTATTAGGAGTGTGTGCAAAGAAAAAAAAAGTTATAATTTCTAGTCTGAGCTGGGGGGCACTGTGATTGTTTATTTTCAGGTAAAATATTACCAGTTCAGGATTTAAATGTGTAGTTCCCTACTTTGGGACCATTATTTTCAATGGGGAATGTATATCAGGATCTGTGGCAGTTGTTTGTAAGGATAATGGCACCAAATTTGAGCAGAACACAGTGTTTTCTGTGATATACTCCCCCCCCCCCCCGATTTTCAAGCAGATTAAACAAAGGGGCTTGTAGGTGATTCTCTGTACACCTACCAAAGTAGGTGATTCTCTGTACAGCCACACTTCTTTCTACTGATTCCTAAAATGGCAGTCAGGTAGCAGTCTAGCAGAAGAGCTTTGACTGGGCATGGCATAGCATTACCGTATTTTTCGGACTATAAGACGCACTTTTTCTCCCCAAAAAAGTGGGGAGAAAAGTGTGTGCGTCTTATGGACCGAATACTACAGGTTGGGGCGGGGGGGGGGGGCTGCCGTGAGGCCCGTGTTGCTGCCGCTGCCAGGCCGCCGCCACCGGCGCGGCACGGACGAGGCCACTGCCACAGCAGGCATAAGGGTCGCGCGAGGCCGCTGCCGCCACCGGCTCGCACGTGGGGAGGGAGAGGGGCGAGCTGGCTCGTGGTGCCCAGCTCGGGGAGAGGGGGCTGGGCTGGGGGTCGCCGCCGACGCTGGAGCCCCCGGAAGAACGTCAGTGTCGGCCACCTCCTGGACCTCGAGGACATCGCCACCGGCATGAACGGCGCCCCGGAGGCCGGTCCGGAGCCGTGGGAGGGCGGCAAGGGTGTGCCAGAGTCCTCCGGCGGCGGCAGCAGCAGCGGCAGCAAGAGAGGCGCCCTGCTTGAAGGTGAGCCCGGCCGGCGGTGGCACGGAGGGGTCGCGCGCGCTCCAAAGGGGCAGGTGACGAGGAGGCTCCGGATCCCTTCAGAAGTAGCGCCTTGCCGAGCCGCGCCCCCGACCGCCTTGCTGAGCCGCGCCTCCTGCTGTTGCTGCCGGCTCGCGCGAGTCCGCTGTTGTGTGGCTCGCGCGAGTCCGCTGTTGTGTGCTGTCATTGTGCGGCTCGCGCGAGGCCGCTGCCGTTGTGCGGCTCGCGCGAGGCCGCTGTCGTTGTGCGTTGCCGTCGTGCAGCTCGCGCGAGGCCGCTGTTGTGTGCTGTCATTGTGCGGCTCGCGCGAGGCCGCTGTTGTGTGCTGTCGTTGTGCGGCTCGCGCGAGGCCGCTGCCATTGTGCGGCTCGCGCGAGGCCGCTGTCGTGCGCTGCCGTGCGGCTTGCGCGAGGCCGCTGCCGCCGCTACCAGCTCGCTGACCAGCAAGGCCTCTCTGACCAGCGCGGAAGGCGCGAGCCTCACCCTGCGTCTTATGGTCAGGTGCGTCCTATAGGCCGAAAAATACGGTAATTTAAAAACAACAACAGTCTGCATTTTTCTATTCTTATAGTGACTGACTGACAATAAACATTTCTTTCCTGTCCACTGAAAACTCTGCATTTGCCATCCTTCCATTTAATGGTATGTTTGTTTCTTTTCACAAACTGAAGGTGGCTTCCTTCACAGAACTCCCCTCCCCTCACAGAACTCCCCTTCCTGTCATTCTGCCATTATTTAGTGAGTGATAGAGTGGCTGTTTTTTCTATCAAATGACACCAAAATCGCAGCTGAGTAAATGCTGCCTGTCCTGTAAAGAACCTCCAAGTTTCAAATAAATTGAGTCAAGATGAAGAATTCTATGAACCCCTGAACAAGATGCCCCAGCCATTGTAATTGCATTTCCATTATTTCCTATGGGTGATTTTTCAGAAGGGCTGGAGTGGCGATCGATTCTGCAAAAGTAGTTGTTTCACCCTCTCTCCTGTTTCTCCGAGTTGTACTATTCAATTTCCCACTATTTGCTGTGTGGCCGTATTTTGAACATATCTCCCCCTGATTTCCCCTGATTTCCTTATTTTTTTCTGCCATCTACGAATTTTAGATTTGTGTTACTGTTCTGGAAATTCATGGTAATGGCCTGAACCAGCAGTTTCCGTCTATATCTTTGGTTCAGGAATTTTGTAATGCACACTCCTATTGCTACAGTGGCTCTAGTGGTTAAGATGCTGAACTGCAGACCAGAAGGTTGGTAGTTCAGCAGTTCGAGACCCAAGTGCTGCATGACAGAGTGAGCTCCATCTCTGGTCACAGCTCCTGCCAACCTAGCAGTTCAAAAGCAAGAAATTGCAAGTAGATAAATAGGTACCACTTCAGTGGGAAGGTAACAGCATTCCGTGTACCTCGGTGTCTAGTCATGGCAGCCACATGACCACAGAAACGTCTTTGGACAATGCTGGCTCTTTGGCTTGAAAACGGAGATGAGCACCGCAAGCCTAGAGTCACATTCGACTGGCTTTCGAGCAAGGGGAACCTTTACCTTTTACCTATTGTTTATGCACTGGGCCAAAAATTGGATTTTTCCTCACATTGTAAATAACATGTATACCTTTGAATGGAATTGCCCTGTAAAGAGTCACTCATGGATTCTGGCCATTGCATAGTTCTCTTATTGCTGTTCTCTTATTGCTGGCAGAAGTGTTCCCTCTTCCCCACAATGAAATTTCATCAACAAAGTGATTTTAGCACTGGAGCACCATCCTTCCTTCTTTCCTTCTTTCCTTCCTTTCTGATGCCAAATTGCCGAAATGTTGTAGCTGAACTTTTTAAATACAAAGGCACACTTCATAATCATCATTTATTATTTAAGTATACTCTAATTCACTCTTATCCTGCCAAGAAAGCAATGTAAAATATTTATCGCAAAATTGTGTGAAAAATAAATTATACAGATATGTATTCTTTCCTCTGTCCTTGTTTTGTATCCCTGATTTGCAATAATATCTGCTTAAAACTCAGATTCATTTGTAAAGCCAGTGTGGTGCAGTGATTAGAGTGTTAGACTAGAATCTAGGAGAACCAGGTTCAAATTCCAATTCCACCATGAGGCTAATGGGTTAAAATGGGCTAATCTCCAGTATTCAGAGCAACTTGCCTCACAAGGTTGCTGTGAGGATAAAATGGAGGAGAACCACATATATTGTCCAGAGCTCCTTGAAGGAAAAACTTGAGAAAATTTTAATAAATAAATACTTTATATAAAACATGTTATGTGAATAGTAATGATGTATCTTTTCATTGTATAAGGTCAGGATCAAGCTTTTGGTGGGAGGTGTTTAATTTCCTTGCTGTGAGTCATGCTTTGGGGGCATTTTCAGAAGCCTGTTCAGTTATGTTACCATTAATATCTTTAATAATATAGCAGTAAAAGCACTGCTTCCCTCTTCTATATATTAGTCAATCCCACTGAAAATTAGTGTTGATGGATTACCAGCCGCACAGCATGACTTTATTGCTTTCCTCCTTCAATGGTAGCCCCAAATCCCCCCAATAGTGCTCCTGGAGGTATAAAGCGGAAGGAAGGAATCAATGAAAGTTATCCCCCTTCCATCAGCAGCAGTGTTCAGTAGGACCAAACCCATTTTAAATGAGGTGAGAATACAATTCTATACAATTTAGAAATACAAATATGTTAGCTAGCTGTGATACAGATAGGGGTTTTTGATGTGATGCAGTGTTTTCCTATAGCAACAGTACTTTAGACCAAATTTTAGGCAATTTAGCTATTCTGTCTTATTTTCTGAGTATGAGCATATACTGCTTTCTAAGAATGATTTGTGGTGTTATCAGACATAGTAAGTTAATTGTGTTACCATAATAGTAGTACCAAGCACTTTTAGACATTTACAAATGAAATCAGTAGTTCTGAGAATTATTCACATAGACACATTTATCTCCTCCTCCAATATTCCTCTGATAATGTGTCTTCTGAAAATGTCTTCAAGTTATTGCTTGAAAATTTGTAGACATATAGCAGTTTTCAGGATGTGTTAATTTGCAATTTAATAATTCACTGCCCTAAGACTGCATGCTTTTTGATCTCATAACTATTATGGACTGATAGGTGAAAGTTCCAAATCAGATTTCACTTTGTGGACTGACCCTGCTAACTGTCATTCTCCTTCTTTGCAAGAAGGAAAACAGAATTACTTACTGTTATCTGTGAACAGTCAGGAGTAGCTGCTTGAGAGTCCATGCACATCTTTTTATCATTACATACAAGTGGCCTTACAATCCATCATGTGTCCCTTCTCTGTATTATATATTCATGTGTCCCTTCTCTGTATTATATACACCATGTGTCCCTTCTCTGTATTATACACACATAGTTCCATTGGATAGAGCTTTCTGATAAGCAAGAGGCAAGCTATGAACAGTTCAGGTGCAAATCAGTTCCTGTTTAAAATAGATTTATTCAGGAAAGCAGGATATAATTTCTGATCTATCAAATGTTTCGGAAAGCATTGCTGTATATGTGCTGCCTCCATATAATTAAAGGAAGAAAACATGAACTCTTTGGGCATGCTGTCCTTATACTTGGTGCAGCAATGCCAATAACTATAGATACTACTATCAAAACTATATACAGCATTAACCTATGCATGTGCTCTAGTACACTTATGGAAATTGGCACACATTCTTACTGAAATGAGACCTTTATGTGAATTTTGTGAGTGTGAGGCAAAGTACCCTAATTTCACCAAGGGTTAACACAAATAATAGTAGGTCTGTTTCAGCTTGCAGGTGTTAGTAATTGGGCTTTCTCTTAGACACTATCTGTATCTCTTTCAAGGCTGAATTTCAGAATGCGATAATTGGCTAAATGTAAAAACCTGTGCTCAGTTCAGTAACTAGATGGGAGGGGGAAGCAAGGAGCAAGTTGCATTATTTTGGAGGGCTTCAGCGAATGAGCTCCCCGATTCTGAAGACCACCTGATGCCTGAGGGCAAGAAACTATAATTGGGCCTTAGGTAAAAATGACAAGATGCTAACTTTTGATCCCATGGGACGGACGCATAAGCTTCTAGCCTGGAATCTGTAATTTTGGATGGTGCACCAGTTAATGCCAGGTACTAAAGTGTTAGAAAGAAAAGTTAGCCTTTGTTGGGTTTCTTTGCTAATTAATTCTAGAGACTGTGTTGCCTAGTAGGATTCCTAATGTTATTGTTCAGGAAGCCTATATGTGTATTTTTTTAAGGTTTTGGTTTTCTTGTGTGCATTTAACTTCAGGTACCCATGAGTTAGAGTACTGCTTGCTAGTTTGTGAGTCAGTGGCTCAAAGGTACAAGGTGGATCTTTTCAACAGACCTGAAAAATGTTGCAGACTTGCAGAAAAAGCTGAAATATAAAAAAAATAAAATTAGGGGGTTTTAAAACCCCAAAATGATTAAAGTGCCTGTAGTTTTAAGAAATGGATCCCTTCAGCACTCCTACTAGGCAACCACAACAGTCTGGCTAGCATTCCGAGCTCGGTTGCTACAGGGGGAGGGGGCAGAGCCTTTCCCAGGGCTGTTTTGGTCTTTGAAAGATGACGGATTGGGGCCAGGCCTGGCAGCAACCAGCAGGCAACTCAATACCACTCTGCCTGCATGACTCACCCATGCATGATGCTTGCTACTGTTCAACAGCAGCCACCCCATGAGAACCAGTGTAGTGATTAGAGTTTCAGACTGGGACCATAAATCCCCATTCTGCTGTGGAAATGCACTGGGTGACCTTGGGCAAGGAACACATTTTACCCTAAGTTATCTCACAGGGTTCGTGTGAAGATAAAATGGATGAGAAGTGAAGGATGTAAGCTGCATTGGGTCCTCATTGTGGACAAAGGAAGATAATAAATGAAGTAAATAAATATGGTGGTGGGTAGGTGTGAATGAGAGTAGGAAGCAAGAAAAGAGGAAAGGCAATGGGGGCTTTCAGGAAAGGGAAAGAGGACATAGGGAGGGAGAAATTAGACGCCCCCCACAAGTCCTTGCACATTCCCCACTTGATCAGGACATCATATTGAGAGTTTGAAAAAATATGTATTTCTTTTTTCCTGCAAGAGGATGAAAATAGTGGAATAAACACTTTATAAAATGGCAGTCTGCTGATACATTCCCCCCCTCAGAATTATGAATGGAAATTAGGTAGTTAAACATAAAAGGAAATGCAAATTGTAAATTGGAATTAGGGGCAGTTGACATTAAAAACTAAATCAATCCATAGCATTTTTTTTAATTGAAAACATTTATGCCCCATATATCTCAGCACAAAGACTGCCAAGTTGGCTTTCAAATTCATAATAAAACACCAACAATCTTATTCAAAACCCCACAACACTAATATTGTAAAACAATGAGCCAGCAATAAAACGATAAATCAGCAGCCAATAAACCAAACATAGCATGGTCAAAATACATCTTTAAAAGCCAATATTGAAATTATTTCTTTAAAAAAGCAGTATATTAAAACTAATAAAAATAATATCAGTCAAGGGGCAGGGAAAAAATAACTGAATGCCTGGGAGAAAAATTAAGTTGCTACTTGTCAACTTACATGATGTTATAAAAGTTAGAACAATATTTCACAATATGCATCAACTTCCTTGTTCTGGCTTGAAAATTTTCTTTTCTATGAACAGATCTATTTATGGCTTGGAATCATTTTGTTAAAAACAAGCAAACAAAAAAACAGTCATGGCAATTAGTTCTTGAGAGTTTCTTTGCCAGTAAATAGTGAGAAGAGAAAACAGAGTAATAGTCTTGGGATGTCTCCCTAAAAGGTAAGAGACAGAAAGGGTCAGAGAAGAAAAGCTAATAGGTAGCAGACAAAGTATATAAGGTCAGCTGTGCAAGGCATGTGGAAATAGATTGGAGGAAGGTAGAGCAGAGACTGAAGGTGTAATACCACACTTTTGCTTTCTCCCATCGGGTTCTTGCAAGCCCTAAATGCCTGTGCTGATGGTTCGGGCGGCCTCTTGAATAATAAGCCATGTGGCATGGGCTGGGTAAAGAAGGGGAATCAGAAGAAGTAACTTCTACTTTTGTATGAGTAGAATAAGCCTAAGAGCTAAGTTTGCTCTAATTGTGCAAGAGGGATGAAAATGTTCTCCATTTCCCCCTTCTTCCTCAGTCCCCGTTGCTGCAGAGCATACTATTCAAGAGTGTTGTATGACATAGCAGATAATTTTTAATTTGCACAAGGGCTGCTGGGAAGATGAGCTCTTGCAGTTCCTTCCATTTGGTAATGTGTGCTGAAGCTATTAGTGTTTTTTGTGTGAATCCACCACACACAGTAATGTGTTAGTTAAACTATAGCATGTAAAAGTGCAATCTAAAGCAGAGTTGTGCCATTCTGATTCTATTAACCACAGTGGACCTTGAACGGTGCAGGTGGGAACCCGCAAGGACTTCCGGAAGGCACCTCATTCCCCTCCTCCATATTTCCTTTTTCCCTTTCCTGAAAGCTCCCATACCCTTTCCTCTTTTCCTGCTTCTCTCCTTCTAAGGTTGCCAACCTCCTGGTGGGCCTGAAGATCTCCTGGAATCACAATGGATCTCCCAACTATGAACATCACTCCCCCCCCCCCCCCAGGGTTGCCAGCTTCAAGTTGGGAAATTCCTCAAGATTTGGGGGTGGAGCCTTGGGAGGGAATCAACCTTAGCAGAGTATAATGCCATAGAATCCACCCTCCAAAGCAGCCATTTTCTCCAGAGGAATTAATCTTTATCATCTGGAGAGCAGCTGTAATTCCAGGTGGCCTCCAGTTCCCACCTGGAGTTTGTCAAACCCAATCTCCTGGAGGAAATGGCTGCTTTGGAGGGTGGGGTCTACAGCATTGTACCGCAAAGTCCACCCTCCCCAGGCTCCACCCTCCAAATTTCTAGGAATTTCCTAACCTGGAGTTGGAAATCCTATCTCCTTCCAACCCAATAGCCAACATATCTTTATCTGGCCCCATCTTAAGCTTTCACACACACCCAGCAGCCTCTACTTACTGTGGCCCAGTTATGTGGTGCTAGCCACTAGCATGGTACGGAACCCTCAAGGACATGTGCGGTGACACCTCACTTTACTCTGTAACGCCCTCCCCACCCTATTTCTTCTTTCCCTCCCCTGGCAACTCCCATGTCCTTTCCCCTTCTCATTGTCTCCTTCTCAACCATTCACCAGCCTACCTTTTATCTGCCTCCTATCTTCTGATATATTTATTACTTACTGACATCAGTTACACCCCACTTTTCTTCACAGTGGGAACCAAAGCAGCTTACACTATTCTCCTCTGCCTTTTTATCCACACAACAACCCTGTGAGGTATATTAGGCTGAAAGTATGTGACTGGTCCAAAATCACCCATTAAGCTTCCACAGCAAGATGGGGATTTGAACTGGGGTCTCTCAGACCCTACTCTGAAGCTCTAACTGCTACAGCACACTGGCTTTTATAGGGCAGCTGCTATCAAACAGTAGCAAGCAGCCAGACCTAGTTCCTGCCAGATAATATATGGTTGCCAACTGCCAGCTGGGACCTGGAGATTTCCCAGAATTACAACTGAACTCCAGACGACACTGATATGTCCCCCTGGAGAAATTGACTGCCTTGGAGGGTGGACTCTATGATGTAATATCTGGCTGAGGTGTCTCCCCTCCACAAACCTTGCCCTTTGCAGACTCTACCTCAACATCTCAGGAATTTTCCAGCCTGTAGCTGGTAACCCTAGCCAGGCTGGGCCCCAAAGAATTCTTTCTCAAAGGTCAAAATAGTCCAGGAAAGGGCCCTGTCCCTCCCATGGCTTTTTACGACAGGACCAAGCCTGGAATGCTGTTATTGTTTAGCAACAGCCACTGATAGAATCTGTGGCTTAAAGCTGCAGGTGCTCTTTCTATCATTTGGTGATTTTTTAAAAAAAACATTTTTTAAAATGTTTTAAAAAATGAAAGTCACATTTTCCTGCAAACCTAGGGTATTTGTTAGGTTTCTAGAAAGATCGGTCTTGCCCATTCACAGCTCCAGTCACTGGATTTATCCAATTTAGTTGTCAGTATCTAGAAAACTCTGTTGGGGTTGGGCTACAAATCAGTCTTTTTTCAGAAACTAACAGATTATCATGTTGTAGTGCTTAGTGTAGAGAGGTGGACGTGTATATCAGGCTCTGATGTATCAGGCCCTCAAGAGAATACAGCATATGTCTATTTCTCTTTTTCTCTAACCTGCTTCTCATATCATTGAACTCTAGGTATGCTATAAAATAAATCCAACATTTATAACATTTTGTTATAAAATAGTTCTTGACAGCTGGCTTTTCAATACTTTGAACAAAGAGCATAATGTTTCACTATGTTTTTGTAAACATCACAATAATTTTCTAGTATGCAGTTTTTCTTGTAAGAACTTGTTTTGTTTTACACGAATTAAACAGCTGACTCATAATTACTCAGTATGTTGACAAGACTTGTTTAATGCTGTGTGTCAACAGTATTCTCTTCCTGCATCACCAGTGTCTGAATCAGGAGTCCTTTCGTATAAAAAGAGCTGCAGGAGCTCATTAGCATAACTCATTAGCATATGCCACACCCCCTGACATCACCGGAAGTGTGTTAGAAGGCCACACCCCCTGACATCACCGGAAGTGTCAGAAGGCCACGCCCACCACTCAGGCTCCACTGAAGCACTGCTTCACTCACATCCGTCTCCTGCCAGCCGCTCCACGTATGGCTGAAGGGGGGGAGAGAGAATATCATGGAAGTAACCTCATCTAGTCCAACCCCTTTCACAGGAAATTCACAAATACCTCCTTCCCCCCCCACACACCCAATGACCCCTGTTCCATGCCCAGAAGATGACAAAAAACCTCCAGGATCTCCAGCCAAACTGATCTGGGAAAAAATTGCTTCCTGACTCCAAAATGGAGATCAGCATTTCCCTAGGTGTGTAAGAAAGGGCCACGAGAACCAAGCACTGAGGCAACCCTTCCTGCCCTCCCTCTCGTGATCTGCCTAAGTTCACAGGATCAGCATTGCTGTCAAACGGCTATCCAGCCTGTTTGAAAACCTCCAAAGGAGGAGAGATATAAACATGGAGATAGATAGATAGATAGAGAGAGAGAGAGAGAGAGGAGCCTTTTCCTCCCAGATTCACAGGGTCATTTTTGTAACTCTGTTTTTTGGCAAAGAGGTGGGGGCAGCAGTAAGGGTAGGCGAGTGGGGTGGGGAGGAGAGTGGGCAGCCGGCTTTGGAACCGGGAAAACAAAAACAAAAAGAGCGTTCCCTCTGCCCCCGCCTGGCCAGAAACGGCAGCGGGGGGGGGACAAAAAAGCCCCCGCCACCCTCCGCCTGCCCAGAAACCGGCGGCCGGGAAGAGGGGAAAAAAGAGGCTCCCACCCAGGGGCGTAGAGTTTTGAGTGTGCGCGCACATGCTCGGGCTATGTCCAGAGAGACTGTCTCCGGGAAGGCTGGGAAATGTGCCAAAGGCCCTCGAACCGACGCTCCTCTGTGGCGTGGCTGGCCAAAGAAGAGGGGAGGGAGAGATTCTTTGCCTGGTATTCCTCCCGGGAGGCGTTTCAAGCGACTTCCTCAGCCTGCCCGCCCGCTGCTCCATGTTGCTTTCGGGCATGCTGGGAAACAGCCTGGAGGGGGGGGTGCATGCCAGCAGAGCTCTTCCCCCCGCCCAGAAACAGGCAGCTGGGAAAAGGAAAGTAAAAGCCCTCCCCAGCCCCGCCGCTCCGGCCACCCCAGAAATGGGCGGCTGGGGAAAGAAAAAGAAAAGCCCTCCCCACCAGTGTTCCCTCCAAGCTGAGTTAGTGTGAGCTAGCTCACAGTTTTTTAGCCTCCGACTCACACATTTTTGTCTTAACTCAGGAAGGATGGCTCCAGAGCAAACTGATTTCTGCAGCAGCCAAATCGCTCGCTCACAACTTTAATACCAGTAGCTCACAAAGTAGAAGTTTTTGCTCACAAGACTCTGCAGTTTAGAGGGAGCATTGCTCCCCACCCCTGCCGCCCCGGCCACCCCAGAAATGGGCAGCTGGGGAAAGAAAAGTAAAAGCCCTCCCCACCCCTGCCGCCCCGGCCACCCCAGAAATGGGTGGCTGGGGAAAGAAAAGTAAAAGCCCTCCCCACCCATGCTGCCCCGGCCACCCCAGAAACGGGCGGCTGGGGAAAGAAAAAGAAAAGCCCTCCCCACCCATGCCGCCCCGGCCACCCCAGAAACGGGCGGCTGGGGAAAGAAAACTAAAAGCCCTCCCCACCCATGCCGCCCCGGCTACCCCAGAAACGGGCGGCTGGGGAAAGAAAAAGAAAAGCCCTCCCCACCCATGCCGCCCCGGCCACCCCAGAAACGGGCGGCTGGGGAAAGAAAAAGAAAAGCCCTCCCCACCCATGCCGCCCCGGCCACCCCAGAAACGGGCGGCTGGGGAAAGAAAAGTAAAAGCCCTCCCCACCCATGCCGCCCCGGCCACCCCAGAAACGGGCGGCTGGGGAAAGAAAACTAAAAGCCCTCCCCACCCATGCCGCCCCGGCCACCCCAGAAACGGGCGGCTGGGGAAAGAAAAAGAAAAGCCCTCCCCACCCATGCCGCCCCGGCCACCCCAGAAACGGGCGGCTGGGGAAAGAAAAAGAAAAGCCCTCCCCACCCATGCCGCCCCGGCCACCCCAGAAATGGGCGGCTGGGGAAAGAAAAAGAAAAGCCCTCCCCACCCATGCCGCCCCGGCCACCCCAGAAACAGGCGGCCGGGAAGGGGAAAAAAACCCCAAAGCCAGCCCTTACTTACCTCCTCTTCACCACACTGACTTTGGGCCGCTGGGTGAAGGGGGCGGGGCTTATGTACCCGCCCCCTGGCCTCTTCACTGGCGGAGCGTCACTCCACCGCGCTCCCCCTCCAACGGAGCCCTGGTCTGAATCATGTACAGTTTTTTCCCCAGGCGATTTATACTATGCTGTGCTGAATTTTATGAAATACTTGTAAGAGAACACCATGTTAACAGAAGTCTTCTATTCACCTATTTCTTTTCTTGTCTTGAAAACAATAGAGAGGCCAGTGTCATGAATCTCTGGATAACTCTATAGAAATCGTTGGTATTGTCTGCACTTGAGTCTACATTCTGCCCTACTCTTTATGAACATGTCCAGTTTTTGTCCAGGTAGCCCCTTCTTTTGCATTTTCAAGTTGTAAGAGAATGAAAGAGAAATAGATTCACTCACAGAAATGCTATGGGTGGAAATAGTGTGCACAAACAGAGGTTTAACTCTGGGAGTTTGTTATCACCCACCAGGTCAAAGGTTAGAGGATGATTTAAAAATAGCAAAAGAAGGAAAGCAGCTAAATGAAGAAGAAGAAGAAGAAGAGATTAGATTTATACCCCGCCCTTCACTCACTTGGAGTCGCAGAGCGGCTTATAAACTCCTTTTCCCTTCCCCTTCCCACAACAGACACCCTGTGAGGTAGGTGGGGCTGAGAGAGCTTTTTCCCAAGCTGTCCTTGAGAGAACAGCTGGTACAGAGCTATGGCTTGCCCAAGGCCATCCAGCCAGGTGCAAGTGGAGGAGTGGGGAATCAAACCAGGTTCTCCCAGATTGGAGTCCGCGCACTTAACCACTACACCAAACTGTGACATAACTGTGTCATAACAGGTGATTTTAACTACCCACACATTTAACTTTAGAAGGGTTAACTTCTCTCAAATTAGGGAGCTTGTAAAGAAGAAACTGAAAAGAAAGGCAAGGAGGATCAAATCCCTTCAGGAAGCTTGGAGACTATTTAAAACTACAATCCTAAAAGCTCAGATAAAATGTATACCACAAGTTAGGAAAGGTACAAATGCATATTTTAAAAAGGCCTGCATGGTTAATGAACAAAGTAATGGATGCACTAAAGGTTAGAAGGATTCCTTTAAGTGGTTGAAGGCTAGTCCGAGTGAGGTGAATAAAAGTGAACACAGGCTGTGGCAAATACAACACAAGTCAGTGATGAGACATGCAAAAAAAAGGACTATGAGAAACATATTGCAAAAAAAAAAAAGATCAACAATAAAAATGTCTTCAAATACATTAGAAGCAGAAAACCAACCAGGGAGGCAGTAGGGCCCTTGGATGACCCAAGAGGTAAAAGGGTTACTAAAAGATTATAGGGGAATGGCAGAGAAGCTGAATGCATTTTTTGCCTCTGTCTTTACTGTGGAAGATGCTTGCCCACTCCACAATCATTGATTTCAGGAAGGGTATTGAAAGACCTAAGTCATATTCAGATGATGAGAGGAAGTTCTATGACTTGCCCACTCCACAATCACTGATTTCAGGAGGGGTGTTGAAAGACCTTAGTCATATTCAGATGAGGAGAGGAAGTCCTACGACTGACAGACAAATTAAAAACTGATAAATCACCAGGTCCAGATGTCATACATCCAAGAATTCTAAAATAACTCAAAGGTGAACTTATGGATCTCCTTACAAAAATACACGATCTGTTATTAAAATCTGCCTCCATTCCTGAGGAGTGGAAGGTACCTAATGTAGCCCCCATTTTTATAAAAGGTTCCAGAGGAGATCTGGGAAACCACAGGCCAGTCAGTCTAACATCAATACCAGGTAAGTTGGTGGAATCTGTTTTTAAAGATAGAATTAGTAGGCACATTGATGAACGAAAGCTGTTGAGGAAAATCAGCATGGTTTCTGTAAGGGAAGATATTGTCCTATTAACCTGTCAGTAGTTCACAAACATGTGAACAAGGGTGACCCAATAGATGTTGTTTACCTAGACTTCCAGAAAACTTTTGATAAAGTTCCTCATCAAAGGCTCCTAAGTAAACTCAGTAGCAATGGGATAAGATGAAAGTCCTTTTGTGGATTAAAAACTGATGAATTAACAGGAATCAGATAGTGAGTATAAATGGGCAGTTTTCACAGTGGAAGCTGGTAAGTAGAGGGGTACTGCAGGGCTCGGTACTAGATCTGGTGCTTTTTAACTTGTTCCCTAATTTTTTTAGAGTTGGGAGTAAGCAGTGGAGTAGCTAAGTCTGTGGATGACAATAAGTTGTTCAGGTTGGGGAGAACCAATGATTGTGAGGTGCTCCAGAAGGAACTGTCAAAGCTGGACGAGTGGGCGTCAGCATGGCAAATGAGGTTCAATGTGGGCAAGTGCAAAATAGTGCACATTGGAGTAAAAAATCCTAACTATAAATACATGTTGATGGGATCTGAACTGGTGGAGACTGACCAGGAGAGAGATCTTGGAGTCATGGTAGATAATTGAGAATAGCAACTCAATGTGTGACAGCAATAAAAAAGGTAAATGCTATGCTGGGGATTATTAGGAAGGGAACTGAAAACAAATCAGCCAGAATCATAATGCCCCTGTATAAATCAATGGTGCAGCCTTATTTGGAATACTGTATATAATTCTAATCACTGCACTTCAAAAAAGATGATATAGTGCCCTGACCTGGATAGCCCAGGCAAGCTTGATATTGTCAGATCTCAGAAGCTAAGCAGAGCCAACACTGGCAGGTAATTGAAAGGGAGACTTCCAAGAAATACCAGGGCTTGGAATGCAGAGGCAGGCTATCAAGCCACCTCTCTGAAACATTCAAACCCCACTAGGGGTCGCCAGAAGTCACCATGACTTCCAGGCATGCAAGCGCACAAACAAACCCACCCCACAAAAAGATACTATAGCACGGGAAAAAGTGCAGAAAAGGGTAACAGTGATTTAAGAGAATGGAACAGTTTCCCTATGAAGAAAGGTTAAAGATGTTAGGGCTCTTTAGCTTGGAGAAACGGCGATTGAGGGATGACATGATAGATTTATGCATCTATCATGCAAAATTATGCAAAATTATGCATAGGATACAGAAGGCAAAGAAATAAGTACTTTTCTCCCTTTCTCACAATACAAGAACTCATGGGCACTCAATGAAATTAATGAGCAATAGGTCTAGAACAGATAAAAGAAAGTACTTCTTTACCCAAAGTGGAATTAACAAGTGGAATTCCCTTCCACAGGAAGTGGTGGCAACTACAAGGAGGGGATTAAATAAACATGGAGCAGAAGACCACCTATGGCTAATAGCCACAAGGTATAGATGGAACACTATGTCTGGGGCAGTGATGCTCTATATTCTTGGTACCTCGGGGGCAACCGTGGGAGAGCTTCTGGGGTTCTGCTGGTGGACCTTCTGATGACACCTGATTTTTGGCCACTGTGTGACACAGAGTATTGGACTGGATGCACCATTTTTATAAAGTAGTGATTTTCTGTATATACTGAATGCACCAATCAAACAGATTTAGAATGGGATATCACTTTACATTATTAAATATTTGTTCTACTAAATGTGCAGTCTCCTAATATAATTATCATTAACTTCATTGCACTACCACATTTTTAATTCATTTTAAGAAAGTCAGAGCTGGAAGAAAAAATAGGTTATAATCAGTTTGCCTAATTAGGGTATAGCTGTTTGACTAGTAAAATAAATGGAAATTTTACTGTGGAGTTAGCATTTTGCTATCTTTACCACTAAAAGAAGGCTTTTTATTTGCTGTTGTAGTCCTGCTTGTTTCACTTTTTGGAATGCCATAGCATTACTATACTATTTAAAAGTGGTCATTAAACTACACTTGAAGTGCTGTCAGTCCAGATGTTGAGCCATATCCAAGGCCTAGTTTGCAAAAATTTCCCTAAGAAAGAGAGAGAGAGAGAGAGAGTGTGTGTGTGTGTTTGATAAAACTTATGTTTGCTATTCCAAAAGGAAAGATCCAGTCCTGGGAAATATGTGCACCTTACCTTCAATGCATGTGTCTTTTCACTTTATTAGATACTTAATGGATAAATCTAATTTTGTGATTGCCTCTTCCGTTCTAGACTGCTGCAAGTATACTGAATTTAGTTAGAAACTATTTTAATCACATTAAAATGTTATAATTGTTCTCCAGTTGATAATTTTATGTATATTGTAAGTGGTCTGTGACTAGCCCCCAAACAGAACAATCTGAGGTTGAGATATACCATTCTAAGCCGATTGACTTCAGTGGACTTAGAAAAGTATAACTCTGCACAGGATGGAACTGTTAGGCTCTTTAATCCAAGGCAAAAAAACTTGAATTCTATTTGAGTTGATAAAGTATCTACTTGCAATTACCACTGAATATTAGTATTAGGTTCTTCTACAGAAATGTTGCAATAATTCTATTTTTAACTGTATTATAATTTATTTTATGGCATTTCTTTTGACTCTTAGTTTAGAGACTAGACCTCTTAAGCAAATTTGCATGACTTGTATTTAATGGTATTCATTCCATTATTAATTGTTGGAATAGTAGTAATAGTTTATTGGATTGTAGACATCTTAAGAGATCATTTTAAAATGAAATTCTGAATAAATGCACCAATATTCCTGCTTGCTTTAGCTATTTTACCTCTCTCCGGGAGTAATCGCTTTAAAAATATGGCACAAGGTTTTAATACACATAGCAGTTGATGTTTTTATAATATGTCTCAAGTGTATGTGAGCAAATAACAGAGTACCTTCACATTGAGACAGCTTTATTCCCTATTTTCTGTTGGAATATCTACAATTAGCCAGCTGTGCTGGCTGAGAAGATGCAGTCCACTACAGGCATATTGCTAGTGAAGAAGACTTGAGTGCCTGGCAGGCGTTTTCCTAAAAGGTTGTGACTGAACACTTTGTGAATATTAGGGATTGACAGGGAACTACCACAACAGTATTGCCAGCTTTGAAAGCCTATTTTCAGAAAAAGGCAGGGTAGGGTTCAGGACCATTTCTCGGACTGTTTTGGATTTGAGAGAGGACTGATTAAGGCCATGCCTGACAGCAACCACTGAGCCCACATGAATCCCATCTCATTTGACTTCCATGTCTCACCCAGGCCTGATGCTTGCTACTGTTCAACCGCAGAAAACCAGTGTGGTGTAGTGGTGATTTCTGACTAGGATCTGAGAAACCCATGTTCAAATCCCTAGTTTGCTGTGCATGCTCTCTGGGTGACCTCAGGGCAATCACACACACTCTCCCTAACCTACTTCACAGGATTGTTGTGAGGAGAGGACAATGATGTAAGCTGCATTGAATCCCCATTGTGGAGACAGGCTAGTAATTAATGAAATACATAAATATCAGTATGGCCAAAGATAGGGGACTGATGAAAAGTGGGCTGGTTGGTGGATGGGGAGAAGAGGAGGAAGCAGGGAGAGGTGAGAACAGGGCTCTTTTTGGGCAGGAACGCACAGAAATGGAGTTCCGGCTGGCTTCTGAATTGGCCACACCTACAGCCTCCCCCCCTCGGGTTCCCCAGGTGCCTCACAAGCTGAGGGGCACCTGGGGAAGCCAAGCTGATCCAGGGAGGGAAGGCGGTTTAAACTGCCTCCCCTCCTTGGGTTCACCAGGTGCCCTGCCCCAACTGTGGGACACCTGGAGAAGTTGATCCAGAAACTGCTTTCCTTCCCTCGGGTTCCCCAAGCGCCCTGCAAGCTGCGGGGCACCTGGGGAAGCCAATCCTGGGAGGGAGCTGAGCTGTCAGAGGTGTGGCCTAATATGCTAATATGTTTCTGCTGTTAGGTGTGGCCTATTATGCTAATGAGCTCCTGCTGGGCTTTTTCTACAAAAAAAGCCCTGGGTGAGAATATGGGAGTTGCCAGGAGAGTAGAAAGAGGAAATAGTGTGAGGAGGAGCATGCAGGGAAAATGAGGTAACTCTGGAATTCCTTGCAGGTTTCTCACTGTGCAGTTGAGATGAGTGGCTGCCAATGAGCCATAGTTTTCCTAGGTAGAGGCTGCAAGAGAGTGGGAAGGAGGAAAAGCTGAAGATGGTGGCAGATGAAGGTAGGTTGGCTGGTGGTTGGAAGGTGAAAAGCAGGAGAAGAGGCTATCGGGGCTTTCAGGGAAGGGAAAGAAGAAATAATGGGGTAGAGAAAAATGAGACACCCCTATTCTTGCAGGTCTTCTGCTTGTAAATGACTGATAGGGAAAAAGTTAGATGTACTTTCATCCATTGCACTTCTTTGTCCTCAATTTTATCTTCCAACATTCTTATTCAATAATAAAGCCATATTGCCTGAGAGGGAGACTACTACGTCAAATAATGAGCTCCATGAAGGAAGGGCTACTACAGGTGAGATGAATGTAATGGAATGTGCAGAGGTGAGATGTATCACTACTGGACTAGGTCTGTGGTTCTATTTGTATTCTAGTGTGCTCTCAATAGATTTACTTGATAACTGAAGTGTATCTAATGCTGCCTGTGTTTTCAGTAATGTACTTCACTCAGTCCACTGGACACAATGAACACCTGCAGATCTTATGCCAACAATTAGACAATGTAAATACAAAAGCAGCTGCCTTAAGTGATGCCTATAAAATTACTTGCAATGAGCCAGAAGCTGTAGTTTGAACTTCCAAGTCCATCTGTATCCCTTCTACTCCCTCCCCCACATATGCTTTGTATTAAGTACTCATGTTAATTGGTAGTCCTGGATGATTCTGTGGCATCAAACTGTAGGCTTACATTACATCCTGATCAGATGTGGTGCTGTAGATGGATTCAAGAGGAGTAAATCTGGTATTTGAGGATTGACATATTCTTAAAACAAAAAATAAATATCTATTTGTAGATCATATTTTAAAAGCAGCTTATGTAGATTCAAGTCACGCTCTGGTGTACTTGATTAACTAATTCTCCTGGCATGGAGTGATGTTTGAGATGGCTCCAGGGTTTTGTGGGTTATACTGTATACCTTCAGTACCCTAAACACAAGTCCCAAAATGAGGTGTTTTAGTCTGATGTGTCCTACAGTGTCCCATCTCAGCCAAGACAGACCTCCTGAGAGCACCTTTCTTCATTACTGCTGAGTTTTTCCACATATCTAGTCCTTCTGACAATAGTCTGAAACAAGTAATACAGCAGAATAGCTAACTTGAACCTATTGATATAAATCACAGACAAAGCTTATTGCAGGGAACTGAGCAACTGAACAAGGGTTAGAAACAGCAAAACAAATAAAGTTAACTTTAAAATCTTTTTACAGACCCCTTACTGAGTGAGCAACCAGATACAGGTGTGATGCTTCACACCTCCACAGTCCTACTGCCACAGCTTATGGTCTATGTAGGAACAGAGCTTATATACACCCCATTCCAACCTGTCCCCTAAAGTCTTGTGAAGTCCACAACTAAACCTTGATCTCCCAAGACTGTTATGCTATATGTTTTGTGGAGCACAATGTAGTAGATGCCTCTCTCTTTCACCCCTTCTAATTAGTGAATGAGGGAGCCCTACTCTTGAATATTGCCTTATAAAACAGAAGTTTGTTTCTGAGTGCATTGTCAAGTTGGCAAAATAGGAGATAGCTGTAGGTTGCAATTAATTAATCACTATTTTACTTTCTTCTAAACTAGATGGTCCAGGCTAGCCTGATGACATCAGATCTTGGAAGCTAAGTTTTGTCAGCTGTGGTTAGTACTGGTTAGTTAGGTTGCAAGACCACCAATGAAGTTCAAGCTTGCCGCACAGAGGCAGGCAATGGCAAACCACCTGTTGATCTCTTTCCTTGAAAACCCTCTGGGGTCACCATAAGTCATCTGCTACTTGACATCACGTTGCACCACCACACTCTGATCTGCTTAGTAGAACTGAGATTATTATACATCTTTTTTCCCCCCTCCTCCAAGTTATTTTGCTTTTGGTCACAATTTATTTGTTTCTAGTGGCTGTGCACCCAGGTTTTCTGTCTTTCCCATTCTGGTTCTTCAGCTGGCTGCAAATATTACTTTGTCATCTCAGCTGTAACACTTGTACAGCTGCCATCATAATTTTGATAAATGCAGCAACATTTCAGTAGGCTGATGTTTCACAAAATGTCAGTTCTTTCCTTACAATGTTCTTGTGACCTTGAACCTTTCTACCCTTGCAAGCTCTGTTTATTTTTGTGTGTCTTGGATGGATATAGTTCTCTTGGGCTACCCTATTACAAAACTATACTGAAAATAAGCAACTGCTTTAAATGGAAGATACCTTTTTTGTAGAAGTGATGCTTTAGTTCTGGATCCTTTGAGATTACTTTGGGAAAAAGTAGGCCAGGCAACCTATTGTTGTTATACAATTGGTTGAAAACAGAAAAAAAAAAGACATATACAGTAAGTGAATGAATGGTTGGAATGTCTATTTATAGGGTGAGATGATATAAGATTTTATGTTAGCCTTAACCTGAAACGCAGCTGTTCAGAGGGCAAATCTTTGATGGATCATACTAACTCTGTTTATGTAGGTCCATTCGGATGGAGTTAGTGATGCCACAGTGATCACCTAGTCTGATTATCTGACACTTCTCCTATCACTGATTTCTCTATGCTTTGCTTTCCATCAAGAATATATGAGATGGATGTGCAAACTCCTGCAAAGATAGACAATATGGTAGGGAGAAACAGGGTAACTGCATATAAAAAGGCAACTCCAAGTACAAATGTTTGTCAGCACTGGATTATTCTTTTTCTTTTTTCTGGGTATTTTTTGTATTCATATGTCCATGTGTGAGTTTGTGTGCACCTAGAAGTCATAGTGACCTCTGGTGACTGGCTGTGTGTACGCCTGGAGGACATGGCAACCTCTGGTGACTGACCCTTACTAGGGGCCTGGAGGATATTCAGAGAGATGGCTGAGTAAAGTCTGCCCCCACTTCCTGACTACTGGTATTCCAAGGAAGTTTCCCATCCAAGTACTTGCTAGGGTCAACCCTGCTTAGCTTCTGAGATCTGATGAGATTGGGCTTGCCTGGGCTATCTGGGTCTTGATAGGATGTTGCATTCAATGTGCATTCTGGAGTACATTTAAATCAGGGGTGCAGCAGCTACAATACAAATGTGATCACCAGCTGATCTTGATTTAAATTCACATTTAATGTGAGTTGAGTGTCCTTCCAATATCACATGAATGTTCAATGTACAACTTGAATACCATGCTGATAACAGCTTTGCATCACTCAGCAGACATTCGTGCTCCCAGATTCTGGCCCAATCAGGGTAATTTTCTGTCTTGGTGAAAGAGGCTATCTATGAAATGATACATCTTCCCGTAGAAAAACAAAACAAACAAAGAAACAAAAACAGCTACATTATTCACAAGTGCAGAAATGCAAATTTGCAAATGCATTCCTTATCAGGACAGTTTGGCTGTGTGTTTTTTTTTAGTTCTGTTGTGGTAATATTTGCCAGGAACAGTGCATTGCAACAAGTCTAGCCCTGAAGACTGGCTATTGTAGCTATTGGGGAGAATTTCCCAATCATTTATTATATTTTTTGCAACTCTTGTGGGTCCCAAACTTGTTTTTCATAACTGAAAAGTGATCAGACATCCCCAGATAAACTTCTGAAAAGTATTTAAATTGCTATCAGTATTTGTGACATAAAATAAAATAGGGAAAGGGTATCAGAGATATGTGGGCTGATATTTCATAGTGTTGTCAACCCTGTGTCAGCAAATGCAGGAGATTTTTGGGGAGAGTGAGGAGGTTGGAGTTTTAGAGTCTATGTTGTGATATGATCTTTAATATTTAAATTAGAGAAACTCCTAGAGAGGCATGGAGGAAGTGATGTCACTTATGGGTGAAGGGCCTATGATATGATTTCACTTCTGGATAACATGCTAGGAACCCCACCAATCTCTGTGGCCTTTATTTGATTTTTCCCTCACTCCTAAAATTATTGAGAGTGGGGAACTGAGACAGGGAACAGTAGACAGGGAACCATTGTGTAAATGTAAATGATAAACCCAATCTTCAGATTATTTTTCTGTATACCTGGCAGTTTCTTTTTCATTATTTAATTATGAAGTGCTTGGGGACATACATTACAGTATATCTGGGGGAGTTAGAGTTCCCACTTGATAACTTGAACTCCATTGAACTGAAGGTCTGTGTTCTTTTACCTCCCAGCTGTCTCATGTTCATTGTGGTAGCTTTTGAAAGTATCAGCAGCTACCCTTCACTAGCTCAGAACTCTCAGGATTCATAACTTTTTTGCAGACTTTAAAAGATTTTCACATGATTCAAAATTCGGGAAGGAGTACCAAAGAAGTTTACAGCTTCTTAAAGCAATGCACATAATTGAATTTTAAAGATGTTCAATATTACCAGCTCTAGTGTGTTGGATGTTTTAGAAACTGAGAAAGACTTGGCTAAGTAGAGTAGACAAGATTTCTATATTGGCTCCTAACTAGAATAAGCCAAAGCTTTCTACAGGTGTTACGACAGTAAGGTAGCACCAGCTTTCTTTTTCTTTTGGCTATGTCTCAAAAACAATGAAATAAGGACTTTACTTTCGTTCTTTCAGAAATGAATTGTGTATATATTATTGTATCCTTATGAATAGCTATTGATATTCATTATAGGGATAGGTAATTAGTAAGACTATGTGCTTTACGTCAAGTAGTTGAGTCTGCTCTTCACAAAATCACTCATTTAAATTTTATGCTATCTTGAATCTAACAAGGCATGCTATTTATGGGGCCCCCTCCCCCAGGTTCTCTTGAAGCAGATGTGCGGGAAGTTCCATAATGGAAATTAATCCCCAGGTACATGCAGGCCAGGTTGAGATGACAAACAGGAAGAGAAAGGCTTAAGCATTCTCCCAACCACTTTACAGTTTTGAAGACTCCAGGAAGCTGCTTTTTGCCCACTGGGGAAAAATTTTATGTTCTTACGAGCTACTTGCAAGTTTCCTTAGCAGGGCAAAAAAATGTCCCTGTTGCCATTTCTATACATGCTGGGACTCTGATCTGAACTGGGTTCCCACACATCTGGGACTTAAGTTTCAACACAGAACTCACAACATGTGTCTGTTGTGACAGGACCTGAGATGGATCCATAAACAGTGTAAGGTATAGATAGGCCCTCAGTTTTAAGGCCAAACATTTTTAAATGAGATGGATCTTGGTTCCCCTTAGGATTGCCAGACCCCAGACTGGGGGGAGGTTCCCCCGATTTTGGGTGCTTCAATCTTCTGCCAGCAGGTTGGCCAGTGGGGAAGGCCCACCCTAAAGAGCCCCCTCCCACCCTGATGTAGTCGGCACAATGACAACACCTGGAAGTGATGTCGTCATGCCTGGCATGCTGATGGGTCAATACTCTAGCATGTTGGTCAAAATGCTAAAACATTGATGTGTTCAATGTGCCCAGCGTGATGATGTCATTTCTGGGTGATGTCATTGCAAGCAAGCATGAAGACTCCAGGTGGACCCAGGAACCCCCCCCACACACACACACTAAAAGGGAGGTAAGACCTGGCAACCCTAGTTCCCCTACCCCATTGGTTTTCCCCACAGCTGCACAGCAGCTCAGGGAAATTAATTTTTAAAGCACTATGGAGCAATGCAGCCCAGGCTGTCTTGGCTAGGGAAACCTGGCAACCTGGTTGTGATTTGTTTAGTTGGTTGATGGATACATGACTTTCAAGAAGGATTTGGAAGGCAAAAAAAAAAACCCTTTAATTTCAGATTCAGGTATTCCGCAGGGCATGCTTTTCAGTAGGCTGGAATTTTGGAGGGGGGTTGTTTTAGTAATTTTGAGTACACAGTATCTAGAATTCTGGTATCGAGGAAGCATGCCCTGTAGAGAAACCTATCCTGAAAATCAAAAAGAAATTCTGTCATTCCCCCCACCATGCCCCTTTAATTTAAGGAGAAAAAAAGTGAAAGAAGTCAAAACTTACTGGCCTAGGTGTCTGGCATCTGCCCACTGGTGATTCTCCAGGGCCACGTTGTAGCCTTCCACTGGCTCTTCCTTCTGTTGGCAGCAATCAGTAGAACCCACCGAGGCCCTAACAACTGGAGAATAGCTACTGGGATTGGATGTTACTCCTAGCTGCAAATTGCAGCTGCCCAGGGTTTTGTGAGGCTTCAGAAGCTTTTGCAAGTCTCTGGAGACTTATGAAGGATTCTGAAGCCTCCTGAAGCTGGCCACAATTTGCAGCCAGAAGCCTGTGTTCTAGCCCAGTGGTACAGCAACTATTCTCAAGCTTTTGGGGCCTGTGTGGGCTTAACTGACTGCTACTGACAGAAGGAAGAGTCAGATGGGTGAATGTGATTCTGCCTTGGAGAGCTACCAGCAGGCTAATTCTGCTTGGCCCTGTAAATCATGCCTTCCTTTATTTTTTCTCATTCAAAAAGTTAAAGGCCAAAGAGGGGGTGAAACCAGAAACATTCCCCCAAACCAGAAACATTCCTAAAATTCCATGAGATAACTTTTTGTTTCACCGAGAATTCTGCGAGTGTTTTTGCTTTTTCATTTTTATTTCAGATATATACAACTGGCTAATTTGAAGTATACTTTCCGCTTGGATATATTTGGATACATCATACTTGCAATGTTCATCTCTGTTATATTGTGGGCAGTTGTGAATTTGTTGATGTTCCTTATTTATTTACTTATTTTTATAACCCACCCTCCCCTTTAAGCAGGGCTCAGGGCAGGGAACAACTAACCATTTCAGATGGCGCAAAAAGACTCATAATTTAGTATCCTTTTCCCAGTGGGGGAGAAGGAAGGAAGGAGACAGGCTAGCTAGAAAACCATTGCTATCCTCAACCATAGACCTGGCGGAACATTAGTTTCTGCAGGGCATAGATGTTGTTCAACAGAAAGTTCCACCAGGTTGGTGCCAGGGATAAGAAAGCACTGGCTCTGGTTGAGGACAGCTGGATACTTTCGGGGGCCAGGGATCACTAGCAGGTTCTTCTCATTTGAGCATAGTGCTCTTTGCAGGATATATCAGGAGACGCAGTCCTGTAGATACACTGGTCCCAGACCATATAGAGTCCTAAAGGTTAATACCAAAACTTTTAACCTGATCCAGTATTCAACCTGGAGCCAGTGCAGCTGGCAAATATGTGTTGTCAATGGAATTCCTGTGGGAACTTGTGCCACCGCATTCTGAACCAGTTGTACTTTCAGTCAGTCTGGCCTCATTTTCAATCTGGTTCTCCATTGATAAGGAGGCATCCATAAGCACACCCAGGCTCCTGATGGTTGGGACTGCTGTTAAAGGTACAACATCAAGAGCAGGGAGTTGGCACCCTAACCCTGAATCCCACTCATCCGGCCTCAGGACCACCGTTTTAGATGGATTCAGTCTCAGCCGGCTCTGTTTCAACCTTCCAACCTGGCCTCCAGACCCTTGGCTGAAATTGCTGGGTGGCATCTGGCAGCATCAACAGATAACAGCTTGGTATCATCTGTGTACTCATGACAACCCAGCCTGAAACTCCATACTAACTGGGCAAGGGGGTGCATATAGATGTTAAATAGCACTGGAGAGAGGATTGCCCCTTGAGGGGCTCCATATACCAAAGGGTATCATGGTAAAAAACCCTCTCCTAGTTCTACCCTCTGTCCCTGTCCTTGGAGAAATGAGGCACTTGTATGGTATACACTTGTATGATATTGTATGGTATAGTTATTTTAACATGATCCCTTAAGGTAAAAAGACTTTTCTTTGGTTTCAGTTTCACAGGTATTGTTAGTTGCTGGCTGTGGCTGGTTATAGCCTTGCAGGGCCCATACAAGGCCTTGCTTATGTCCAAATGAATTTCTGTTATCTTTTGGTATGGGGTGCCATGGAGTAACAGTCTCCCAAAAGGCTTGCTCCATGCTGGTGAACCACATGATAGGGGAAATTGTTTAACTGCCATTTCTGCATGCACTTTATTTCAAACACTTATATCTTACTTTTACCACTAAAGAGAGGTCCAAGGCAGTTTATGTATAAACAGCATAATAATTGTTTTAATAGCTATACCGTACATGGTTGCCAAAGAGAATAATCAACATCAATCCAGCCATAGAGCAATATATCACCACCTCGTCACATTACCAAATAAACAAAAAGCCCTTTGAAAGAGAATTGTTTTATATTACCTTCTAAAAACTAACAAAGAAGGGGACCGTTATAGGGGTACAAGCCAGAACTGGGAGAGCTCATGTCCAGGTTAAGGATTTTCTTACTATTGTATAAGATGGGATAGTAAGTAAAAGCTGCTGAAAGGACTTGTAGTGGTGCAGAGGTTTGTTTGCATACTGTGTAAGCTTCCCAAGCATTATGCAGTGGGTGCGGAAACATTTTGGTGCATATCCTCCTGCCCAGGTCCCAGGCACAAGAAATATATTTTTGGCAGCAGCCTTGCTAATTTGTGTAAATCAGTCCTTAAATGTTTAAGTACATTGTTGGCTAAGGATAGCTCAGCTTAGTTAAAAATATGTATAATTCAGAATGTTCCCTTTGCCTGCATCATGAAATTCTTTATGGAATATAGTTGGATAAGTATAGGTGAGCCATAACAAAGTCCCTCTGAAATCTTCCCATTGCCAGCATAACAAGTCCTCAATGCTTGGACTTTCACAACTATGTGATACTAAAGATATTACCATGTCTGCTTTAGAAATAGAGTTTCTAAATACTAAAGTTTCTAGATACTAAAGATGTACCATGTAAGATATCCATCCTGGTATATGCATATCACTGAGAAACTAGCACTGAAATTTTTTTGTACTTCTATAGCTCCTCTACCACTGAGAATGATGCCATAATTTCCACAGAGGCCAGGTTCTTAATTCTACTGAAATGTGCAGAGTTTATCAGAACAGGAATTATTAGGAGAGAGAAAGAATATAAAAAGGTAGAAGTAGTATTCTCATAAAATCCTTGGTGGTTCTGAATGTTGACCTAGGCACTATCCTTGCCTCATATTCTATGGAGACTCTCACTTAGTCATAGAATAGTCCTTGAAATGTCTTAATTACAAGGTAGGGATTTTGTTTGAGGAATAACTATTTAAAATCCATGGCAACACTGATTTCAAAGAATCAGCCCTATAATTATTGCTTAGAGAGCAGAAATACACATCAAATCTATTTAATTTGTCTCTGGAAATAAACAGGACTCTTGAGATGATGTTGGAGTAGTTAATAATGAAAAACTGCATGGCTCATTTGGCATCTGATGAGGGCTTAATTTGATACCTTTTACCAAAAACAGTACGTACCGGAAGTACGCAACCAAAACATGTCACACAGAATCTTGAACTCTTTACTTAATGTAGTGTAGTGAACCGACCCCCTTTATAGATTTACTACAGACAAATGTATGGGGCCATGGGACAGAGATGGCTTTGGTTGCCCTTGCAGATGGCTCTGGTTGCCCACAGACATCTGGATCGGGGTGGGTCAGTGCTGCTGTTGCTTCTAGATCTAACATCAGCATTCGACACAGTCAACTATGACCTTGCTGACATAGGAGTTCAGGGGATCACCTTGCAATGGCTTTTCTCCTTTCTCCATGGTTGGGGACAGAGGGTGCACTTAGCAAGAGGGTATCCCCTTGATACCAACTGGAATGTGGAGTGCTGCAGGGGTGATCCTCTCACCAATGTTATTTAACACCTATATGCGCCCCCTTGCCCAGTTAGTTCAGGGGTATGTGCTGGGTTGTCATTGATATGCCCAGTACTCTATCTGTTATTGGATGGCCATCCATCC
The DNA here is from genome assembly GCA_029233225.1 of Lepidodactylus listeri. Classification (NCBI taxonomy): domain Eukaryota; kingdom Metazoa; phylum Chordata; class Lepidosauria; order Squamata; family Gekkonidae; genus Lepidodactylus; species Lepidodactylus listeri. Next base: position 48,526,562 of record JARCFY010000005.1, on the reverse strand, counting down.
TCCACCCCTGATATTTGGCTGAGGATTTGGAGGCTGGGTGGTTGTGGAAGAGTTGGTTGAAGCTTAATCCATTGAAGATTGAGGTCCTGTTCCAAAGCCGGGGGGGGAATGGATGTGGGTATTGGGCTCCCCAATCTGGAAGGGGTGCTTTTGGTGCCAGCCCAGAAAGTGAGGTGCCTGGAAGGTAATACTGGATGCCTCTCTCTCTATGGAGGCTCAGGTTACCACAATTGTCAGGTCTGCCTTTTGCCATCTTAGGCAGATTAGGTTACTTAGATCTTATCTCTCCCCCCAGTACTTAGCTACAGTGACCCATGGAATGGTCACTTGCAGGCCTGATTGCTGCAATTCGCTCTATGCAGGCTTGCCCTTGAAGCTAACCCAGACATTACGCCTGGTAAAAAAATGTGGTGATGCTCCTGCTGACGGCAACGCTTTGCGGACTTACATTCAGCAGGTGCTCTGCCAACTGCATTGGCTGCTGGCTGAGTTCCGGATTCACTTCAGGTGTTGGTAATAACCTTTAAAGCTTTATACAGCCTGGGACCAACATATCTGAGGGACCATCTCTTCCCGTATACTCCTCAAAGAGCATTACACTCTATGGACCAAAACCTCCTGATGGTCCCTGGCCTGAAAGACATTAGTCTTGCCTCAACTAGAGCCAGGGCTTTTTCTGCCCTGGCCCCTGTCTGGTGGAACATGCTGCCCATTGAGATCAGGGCCCTGCGGGATCTTCTTCAATTTCGCAGAGCCTGTAAGATGGAGCTGTTCCACCAGGCCTTTGGCTGAGGCAACAGGTGCCCATATATGGCTTTCCTGAGATTCTTGTCACCCATCTATTAACAGCTGACTATTATTCACCTATTACCAAGGGGCCAGGGAATCTCTCACAACCAACTAATTCTATCCTTGGACTATGACTACCATTTTAATATATATATTGTGTTTTAAATCTTTTATTATATTTATAGTATTTGAAATGTTGTTACTCGCCCTGAGCCCACTTGCGGAAAGGGTGGGCTATAAATGTGATAAATAAATAAATATGTAAACATTTGATAAAACTGATCTCCTTATATTTTTAAAATAATGCTAATTAGACTGCTAATTAAATTAGACTGCTAATTAGAAAGCTAATTAAAAACTCACCACAATGCAATCCTCAAGCTGTCCTATCACCATGGTCTCACTTTTATGTCTGCTTCCTTTCCAAGATTACTGTGTTTCAAATCACAGGCATGCATCAACCACACGATATTTTAAAAGTATACAGGCCATTTTCATGATAATCTGGTCCATGTGGGTGATTTTAAGAATGCCCGTGTAAGGACATCTTCAGATATAATTCTAGAAAAGATACAATTAATTTTGAATGCAGATCATGTGACTGCACCTCACCCACAGTATATCACTACATTACCAATTTCACATTCCAGCTTGAACAAGTAGCACCCATGCCCCATGGGTATACATGTGAATTCTTCCACTGTCCCAAGTTTGCCTTAGTTCTTCTCCTTGCATTTTCTCTCTCTCTCACTAGTCCTTTAATATTTTCTCCACTACATAAATATCATATGTTAATTGTCTATAACAATACATTTATATTAAAAACTCTTTAAAACAGGTGGATACATTCAAGGTCTAACATTTATTGGGGTTTTGTAGTTGTTGTTCCCTATTTTGCATGGTGTGCATGCCAAGTCTTTTTATCCTGTTAATGAAGGCACATGTGTACTTGGGTGTGGGGAGAGATTGATGAATGGGCACAAGAATCAACAACATCAGGAGTGCCAGTGCTGGGTCAAGGATCACAGTGATCAGGGGTAGAAGGAGGTATGGCAGTGGGAAAAGATATTGGAAGGGAAGGAGACAGAGATATGGACATGCTCAGTCTCCTTTCAACCTTTGTCCCCTCCCAAGGCATGATGGTAGTGAGGCTAGGAAAGGAAACCCTGCTCCAACACTGATGCTGTGCAATGCCAGGTCCAGGTCTCTGCCTAGTGACATCCATGCCCTGTGGGATTTGGTCCAGTTCCGCAGGGCCTGTAAAACAGACATGCTCCACCAGGCCTATGGTTGAGGACAGCAATTGTTTGTCATCAAGCCTGGCCTCTGTTACTTCCACCTCCCCTCTAGGAAAAGGGTATAAATTGGTAGTCAACACCATCTGAACAAACTTTAACTTATATTATTGTTTTAGCTGTTTTAATTTAAATTGTGTTAATCATATTTCATTAGTATTGATCAATTGATAATATGTATTTACTAAGTGTTGTACACCACCCTGCACCCTTCAGGGGAGGGCGATCTATAAATTTAAATTTAAACAACAGACCTGCACCACACCCAATCATAAATATGTTTAATGTTCTGAATCCTGAAAAGGATTTTTGGCATGCAGGAGCTGTTGGAGGCCTTCAAATCTGACAATTATTCTCTCACCTTGCTGTCTCGTTTCATTTTCAAGGGCAGTAGGAGGAAAGAGAAGGACAAGAGGATAGACTAACTGAACTGGTATGTGGATGAAAGGGTCATTGCTCAACCAGAACAGAGCTGACTTTTCATGTCAAACAGGTGCATCCTGAATGGCATATCTGGGCACAATGTTTCAATTTTCTGTCAATCACTGAATTACCTGGCAGGGTTGGGGTAGGGAGTAGGGCTGCCAAGTCAGCCCGTGGGGCGGGGGATCCCCCGCTACAGGGGTTCTCGATCTGCCGGCCAGCATTCGGCCAGCGGGGGAAACCCCACCCTGGACGACCTCCCTCAGATAATGACGTCACCCGGAAGTGACGCCATCACATTGGGGCCATTGCCAGGGCGATGCTCTGGCAATCGCCCCAAAACTCTTATGATACCATAGAGTTTTGGGGCGATTGCCAGAGCGTTGCCCTGGCAACACCCCCAACGTGCTGACATCACTTCCGGTGACGCCGTTTGCACGCGCGCCGGGGAAGCTCCCGGCCAGCAGAGCTCCCGTCCCCGACGCCGGTAAGTTTGATACACTTGGCAACCCTAGTTGGGAGTAATGTTCTAGATAAACATGTGTTTGTTATTAGCTATTTCATGCTTTGGATTTGTGCCTTTTTTCTTTTGCTAGGCAGGTACAAAGGTTTTCCTTGCACATGCTGTAAATACGAGTAGAAATGGAAGAAGAAATTAACACCTCCCCCAGTGGGAAGAAGCCTGCCTGCAGTACAACAAACTGGTGAAGGCTTTGCTTGTACATTCTGGCAGTCAGGCAGTACTGTAGAGGTAGCAGGAACAGAGGTAAATTTGGCAATGGACAATCTACTTATTGTAAAGCCTTGGGTGCAAGACAAGTCACAGGTCTCCCTATTCTGACTATAGCAAAGAGAATGCATATGAGCATACAGACTTTAGAGAAGCAAGTTAGATCAGTGATGATACGTAAGAGAATGGGTTCTGAGATCTTTGATACCTTCATTACATTAAGAACTGCTGTGGCTGCTATGGGAAAGGGATTATGAATCACTCTATCAGTTGATACTACATGTAAAGTTGGTTGTGTCACTTTTTACAGAAAAAAAGAGTGTAGTTTGAACTCCCTGGAAAAGGATGGAAGCAATGTCATTTGTAGGCCAATATTGCTGTGTCTTCCTGTCCCACACACTGCAAGTGAGAATGTTTATTGCTTATCTGTCTACCTGAAATGAGGATCCTTTGTCTGTGGAATGCAGTCCCTCATAATTTTATCATAGTCGAGTGGATGGGGAGATACACTGAAAAGTGTGTTTCCTATTGACACCAGTGGATGACAATCCACTGTCCTTTTCTGATATGGACTAGCTTTAATTCTTGGATAAGGAGAAATCTCTTGGGGTCATAGTAATTCAGGTTATTAAACTGACTTACTTGTATATAGCACAGAACTGCTTACAATTAATTTCCTCTATGCCTGTGCAGTTGGATGTATCCTTTAAGTGATCAGCATAAGATTAAATGTATTGGCTGCTTTTGTTCATGTGCAGCCAATGTCATCTATCTGAGAAGTTATCATGAGATCCAACTGCAAGGTTAAGTTGGTCTAGTGGCAGACACAACAGGCACAAATTTACGCTAAGTAGTGTTTCAACTGAAAATATCAATCTTATTCATCAGCAGATAAGTGGGGGTGTGCCACTACTGCTAGAAAAATAGTCTGCTCCTGAGATGAAGTATTGTCATCATGCAGACAGACACATCAAAATGCATTTGGATGTACCCAAACTGTTCACGAAATTATTGGCTCCCTGCTTGTAACATTGGTTTTCTTAGGAATTTGGAGCATCTAACCTTTTGGGTTTAAGAGCTGTAAACTGCAGAGTCTTGAGCCTGGGAGATATAGGAATGCTGTAATGTTTTCTGTAAAAGGTGGGATATAAATCTCTGCTGTCTAGGCAGGATATAAATCTCAATAAATAAATAAATAAATAAATATTCCTTATGTGCAAGGATGTTTCTGTTTCAGAATCAAGAACCAGAAACATGAACATGAATTTATGTGCTATATAGTACAGCCATTCCTGCAATCTATATTCAGAAAAGAGTTTCTATGAGTTCTGTCAGTCCCACTGGAAAATAGAAGAAGAATGATGGCAGTTGCCATGTTATAACTACTCAATCACCCCGACTGGATCTCTCAGGGAAAGGGTATCCACTCCTGCTTCATTGCCAATGAATCTAGGTGGTTACACAGTTTGTCCTGGAATAATGGATCAAATTCAAAATTGTCTTTTTTAAAGATTATAAATCTCTAGGCAAAACTTGTCTACATTTAATATTAAGGTAAAAATGAAATTCCTGTCAATTGAATAAATTGCAGGGTTTTTTCCTTGAAAAGGTATTGATAGCTTTTGAACTTTTTCTGAATAATCTAACTGATGTTTCAGAATTAGAAATACACTTGCAAGTTTCCTGAAATTAATATGATATCATGGTGAGAGTTGCCAGGTACAATACAGTACAATGCAGAACATACAGCTTGTTTAATTCTGTAACCAAGACAGTTGTATCAAAAGAGTGGAAAAATTGACCTGTACTTTCATAGATGTTTTTGCCTACCATTATCAGTCTTCTCCTACAGTATGCAACCACAGGGCTGAACTGGTTGTCTCCTACAATGCCACCTCAGTTTGTGTGTGCAGTGACTAAATCCAATAAGTCCTTTTTGAAATCAAGCACATACTATTCCTGGACATGTGACACGTCTGCATACAGGGGTGTGAGAACAATCCCATACATGTTATTTATTATTTATTTATATTTATTTATTTTTCAAATTTATACCCTGCCTTCCCTGCTGCAGCAGGCTCAGGGCAGCTTACAAAAATTAAAACACATAAATAACCATTAAAACAATCATAAAATCTTCTAAAACAATCCAGCTGATATAAAGTAGTAGTAAAATTGGTCTGGCAGTATTAATGATGACAATGTTTGGTGACAACGGCAGCAAGTTGATGTCCTATCCCATTGATCCGCTCCTCGTTCTGTTTTTTCTCATGTGGCTGGCTTAGGCTGTTGATGACTTCGAAGGGCAGGGCTCACAATTAATTACTGGGGGAGGGGCCTAGTTGAAGGCCTGGTGGAAGAACTCTGTCTTGCAGGCCCTGCGGAACTGCATAAGTTACCCATGCAAGGGATCCATCCCTATAATACATTCTCAATGGTAATTAGGGGATGGAGTACCACTAGAACATACACTGAGTAGTTTTAATAAGGATGGATGATTATCTGGTTACAATAAAATGTGATCAATATTGACCGCATATGCAATTTTCAAATGTATTATGTTCTCTGTGTTTCAGACATTATATTTAAAATGTCCCATGTTCTGAATTTCTTTCAACAAATTTGTCTCATTTAAATAGCATGAGTTTAGTGTTGAATGTGAAGCATTAGCACAACTTTTGATGGTAATAGCTGTGGAATCCCAAGGAGAAGTTTTCTTTTTTTGTTTGTTTCAGACTGTTGTTACTTTCCCACCGGCTTCCTTTTTTGTCTCACTTGGAAAAATTTGTTACCACAGCATCCTGGATGTGTGATACTCTCCTCCAATGCCTACTGCTTTTAGTATTGTTGTCCTGCAATTTTCTGTTAATTTTCTGCACACTATTGCTTCTGCCAGGTATTGCAGTCCTGTGCAGTTTCACTGGCATCTTTTTTTCCAATAGGTCAACTCTTTTTTTGTGGGGGGGGGGGGGGGGGAGCCTTAAATATGCATGATTTTAGCAGCATGACACATTTCAATTGTTTTTCCCAGTCTGAGTTCTGTAACCCCCAACTGCATGGCTCTCTTATCTAAGATGAAAAAATCCAGAATTACATATCTGGTAGTATTACAACATTAGAAAGAATCTGTCTTTCTTCATTTGAAAAGTCCTTTGTTCTCAGTTGTTTATGTATTCAAGAGTTCCAGAATGTTAGGTGTTTCTTCTTTCTTAGACATGTATTGAATCTACAGTATGGATACTCAGAAAGAATTGTAGTTATAGAATGGAATGGAGGGTTATGCAAAACAAAAGTGGGTTATGTCTATTTTTTGTCAGAGCAGATGGGAAGGGATGCTAATCTCTGCATACACCTATGTTTTACCTCACTACTCCCTGCTTGAAAATTAGGGGGGGGGGGAGTAGGAACTACTCATAGGTCAGTGTTGTCACCCCCCACCAGTGCCTATTCTGCAAGAAGACATTTTAATTGTGTTTGGTTTCTGAACTTAATTGTGGATTGGCTTGAGATTCCCAGTGAAATTTTGAACCTGGACATACATGTGTTCCAGTCCAGTCTGTTAGTTATTACATCACACATGTTCTTGGGCTGGATTTTTTTCTCTCTGCGTATGTTAAATGCCATCAGGTCACTCTCCGGTCTCATCTTAACCGAGGGCCCCTGGAAACCAGGGAAGGCAGCAGCTGCCTGGAGCACAACAGTTCCTCTGCCAAACCAACCTCTCCCTGGCACCAGGGGCTCCCTCCCTCCCTCCTAACACTGCAGTTATATATGTGTTTGCACATTTAAATGGTTGAATTTGTTCAGTACATGATTGCTCATGCGCTCAAAAGAGGAAGTTTTTAAAAAAATGTGCGAAGAATGATCAGACGACCCTAATTGCAATCCAAGCGAGAGATGTCTGTCCAGATTGGCGAAAATGCAGATTTTACAGCACAAATACCAGGAAAGTTCTGGATTTTCCCGGTGTCGGAAAACATGCTAGGGAACCGGGAGCATTGGGGGAGTGAGCCTGCTTCAGTGTAGGAGGCAGATCAGCCCATCTGATCAGCAAATTTAAATGCGAGAGGGAACAGCAGCAAAACCCGATCAAAACGACCGTGTGACCGCACCCTATTTTGGTGTTCTTCTTCAGCTTCATTCTGATTGTTGATTTTAATAACTCGTGGTCTGCATCACAATTGGCTTCTGGTCTTGTTTTAACAGAGAGTATAGAGCTTCTCTGTATTCTGCTTCTAATTATGTAATCCATAGGTCATTTTGAAAGTGAGGGTTTTTCCTCTTCGCTTTCCGAGACTACATTTGGAGGTTGGGACTGGGAGGGAGGGAAGGAAGAAAGTCACAGCAGGGGCTTGCTTCCTCCTGGAAGCTAAGCTCCACCCCCCCAGCAGCCCCCAGTTCAGCCTAGAGGAGCTGGAGGGCTGCATATGGAGACTGGCTTTGTTGCTTTCCAGTGCTACATGCACACACAAAGCATGGTAAGGAAGCGTGCTTGCCCAGGAAATCTAAGCCTCGATTCCTTCTCACAGTTTCCTGTGGCTCTTCCCTGGTGTGTGTGTGTGTGTGTGTGTGTGTGTGTGTGTGTGTGTGTGTGTGTGAGAGAGAGAGAGAGAGAGAGAGAGAGAGCCAGGGGATGCATGGAGAGGTGGGGGGGGCTGCATGTGTCCTGCTTCTCCCCTTTGGCAGCCGTCGAGGGGGAGTCTCCATTAACACAGCTGTCATGTGTGTTTGTGTGCACGTGTGTGTGTGTGCATGCATGCACGCAAAGAGTGTGTGAGCCCTGGGGGATGCTTAGAGGGGGGTGGAGATGTGTGAGGGAGGCTGCATGTGTCCTTCTCCTCTTCAGCGGCCACAGCCTGGCACTCCTGGGCCTGCCATGGACAGAGCTGTCATCAGTGTGTGTGTGTCTTTGTGTGTGTGTTGAGCGTGGAGCCAGCCAGTGGAAGTGGGGGTGCAAGCTGCATGCGTCCTTCTCCTCTTTCATCAACATTTGCCACAACCATTCCTCTAGGTCAGTCTTCTAGAGAAGAAGTCAGTAGGGCCAATTTTCTCTCTCCCTCCAATGCTGCTTAAATAGCATACCAGACTAAACTCAAATAAGGATATACTTTCCAGTTTTCAAGTTTTGTCACTTTTATGAAACACTGTTTACATATGGTCTGCTGTTTTTAATTTAACAAGCAAAGAGAAAAGTATGCCAGGTCTGGAATTAGAGTTCACAATCTCCAGGTGGGGCCTGGAGGCTTCCTGCTTTTACAACTGATCTCCAGACTACAAAGATCAAAAGATCAGTTCCCCTGGAGAAAATGGCTTATTTGGAGGGTGGGCTCTATGGAATTATACCATGCTGAGGTCCCTCCCCTCTCCAAACCACACTCTTTCCAGGTTCCCCCCCCCCCTAAAATCTCCAGGTATTTCCAATCCAGAGTTGGCAACTGTATCTGGGATAATAAATGCTGTAGATAAACCATCTTTTTCCAATAATGACCACAAGTGAAATGACCTGTCCAGTCTTGGCAGCTTACTAAACTGAAGTGTGTCCCAGTGTTTTTGGTTTATATAAGTGCCTTCTCATTCTCTCCCCCCTCTCCATTACTTAAGCATCATGTTTTGGACTCTGATGGATCTTTAGTTTTCTGGGTTGTCTGTTGCTTGTGAATAAATGTCACTGCCGGGAGACAACAGGATCTCTGAGTATTTATGAGGGAAATACTTTTCAAAACAGTGTATCTTGCTTGCTGCTTAGTTTATGTAATTAGGCTTTGAAGGACTATTTTGGAAATGATCTGCTTAAAGGCTCTGATGTGATGGAGAGGGTGCCCTATGTTTCTTATACTTGCTTCTAAAAGAGAGATGTTTTGAGTTATAGTTTGGTGTAGTGGTTAGGAGCATGGACTCTAATCTGGGAGAACCGAGTTTGATTCCCCATTCCTCCACTTGCACCTGCTGGATGACCTTGGGCAAGCCATAGTTTTGTCAGAGCTGTTCTCTCAAGAGCAGTCCTTGAAAGAGCTCTCTCAGCCCCACCTACCTCACAGGGTGTCAGTTTTTAAATGGTAAGCCCATCTGCATGAACAAGATTTTTTTGTGGGGGACGATATACAGATCAGAGTTTTAAAATTTCCTTTTGCCATGTGCAGCCCAGAGAGAACATTGGCAAGAAATGTGCACTTTTACTGTTAGTTAAAATGGTATGGTACAGTTAAAATGGTGTGGTACAGTTTCAAAGGAACAATTAACTAGGATGTGTAAAAGGAATGACAGGATTGCCAATTGGAAACAACGGGAGAGGCTTGAAGGCCCATTGGAGATAATAGTAGCCAGGAATGCCAATTGACTTGCATGGGCTCAACTGAAATACATTGCAGCACAAAAAAGGTTGCAAAAAAAAATGTGGAGTGGTTTTTCCATTAAGGTCTTTGGGCCCAGTTAGGCTACTCTGGAACTGGAATGACAGCCCCCAGAGTAGAAAGACAGTCCCTAGGAATGGAATCTGTGCTCTGGGACTAGACTGACAGCCCCCAGACTGAAATGACGATCCCTAGCAATAGAATCTGTGCCCTGGGACTGGAATGACAGCCCCTGGGAATAGGCTCAGTGCTCTGGGACTTGTAGTCACTTGTAGGATATGAGTTTGAAGTGAGAAGAAGACTGCTGCTACTCTGAACTCTGTACATTGCTCAGAAATTGAGTGCACAGCAACTGTTTGGTATTCTGGCTCAGGAACATCAGCCATGCATTTACCAAACAAAGGCATCTGTGATGCCATAATTTAATAAATTTCAGTACAAAGTCACCCATATGAATAAGGCAGAAACAAGACTCCTGTAAATGAATGTCCAGGAAAAAATTAAAATGTTCCCCTACAGGCTTTTTCGTGTTGCCCTCCTTACTTTCAAATTTGTGACCATATGTTTGTCTTATGCACAGGGTATGTATATTTGCAGATCTTAAAGTGACTATTCTAAAAGTGAATTTAAATAAAGGATACTGCAGGAGACCGCTGAGATTAGGGCTGCCAAGTCAGCCCGGGGGGCGGGGGATTCCCCGCTACAGAGGTTCCCGATCCGCTGGCCATCATTTGGCCGGCAGGGGGAACCTCACCCCCAAAGTCATCCAGTCAGGATGACTTCCCCAGTGTAATGACGTCACCCGGAAGTGACATCATCACGTTGGGGACATTGCCGGGACAACGCTCTAGCAATCACCCCGAAACTCTATGGTACCATAGAGTTTTGGGGCGATTGCCAGAGAGTCACCCTGGCAATGCCCCCAACATGATGATGTCGCTTCTGAGTGACATCATCATGGTTACGCGCATGTGCCGGGGAAGTTCCCGGATTGAGGAGGACTCCCCCCCCCCGCCGGTAAGTCTCAACGACTTGGCAATCCTAGCTGAGATACCACTATAACCACTGGCCAATTCCCACCTTTTCCTGGGTTTAGCCCAGCCCAGGAGAATGGCTAGGGGGTGTTCCCAAGGGTTCCCAGGCCCCCTTAAATTTCTGGAGAGCCCCTTCCTAAATCCCACATGGCTCCGCCTCCATAGATAGTGACAATGGCATGTAATGTCAATGGCTCCTCCCTATGATGACACTAGGCCTGGGTTCTTTTAAGGACTTAGCATAGCAATGCCTCTGGCCCAGCCCCAGTGCCCCCTGGGAAATTGGAAAGTCTACACCCTTGACTAATCTGTTTGATTTCTATATTGGGCATCCATTGATGTCCACTAATACAATTGTCTATTTGGTTGCCTGAGACATGTGTTTGCGATGAACAAACTGTTGTCTTAATCTATATATCTAATTCCCAAGTGCCCCCCCACGTGCGGATACTTAAATCCACGCGGGGGGGCACTTGGGGGGTGGGGAGGGGGTTCTGCAGATGGGGGGTGATCCCCCCCCACTTGCAGAAAAATAAAAAAAGTTAAAAAAAAAGTTTTCGGGGGATACTGAAATCCCCCGAAAAGTAAAAAAAACAAACTTACCTGTCGTGTGGTTGTTGGTGGCGGCGTTGGTGTGGTGGCATGCGCAGGGAACAGACTTGCGGCAGTGCTGGCGGCAGATGAACGCGGCCGGGGGGGGCGGGAAGGGATGGTGCCGGGGGGGAGGAGGGAGACGCTGGGCATGAGTGGTGTTAAGCCACTCAGGCCCCAGCAAAGAAGAGTGAGCTGGTGGGCAGGCGGACGAGCACGGGGGGGAGGAGGGAGGAGATGGTGCCGGGGGAGGAGGGAAATCCTGGGCCTGAGTGGCATTAAGCCACTAAGCTGCGACAAAGGAGAACGGGTGGGAGGGGAACGCGAGGGCGAGGGGGGAGGGAAGGAATGGTGAGGCTCCTCTGGCACAAAGCCGCGGGCCTCGCTGGGCCAACCGGGGCGGGAGGTGGAGAAGAGATGGCGAGGCCTGCGGCTCTGCGCCGGAGGGGCCTTGCCTCAGGCAGGCTGGAACGCGGGGGGAAGGGGGGGAGGAGGAAGGAGGAGCAGCTGTCAGCTTCTCCCCCCCGCAAATATCACGGCCCCCCCCCTTGTAGAATTCTATGAGACACTCTCCTGCTTCATGTTGTGCTCCTAGCCCAAATCTTCCAACAATATTGGATGCTGCTTTGTTTCCTACTTTTGTGTTCCAGTCACCTATGATTATCAGCATACACCTCCTCTACACACACAACCCTCCTCTACATGTTAAAGTGTGTGTCCAAGAGGGCGTCCTTTTCTAGAAATTCTTAGTGCAGTGCAAACCTCATCATGATCCCTTGCACCATATCTTCCATATTGTTCTTTCTAGCTGGAAGCTATCCCTTCTTGCCTTTGCACACTGAAAGCCTAGCTAGTAATTTATCAGTTCCATTGTATTAAGGCTCCAAGACATCCCTTACGGGTTGACTATCAATACAAATGTATACTTCAGGAAAGTGATGGAATGTAAGCCATGCCATGCAACTGAACCATGCAGTGTAAGGGAGCATGTTTATTTTTTCAAAATCTGTTTTTGTTTTGAGCACCATGGAGTGAAAATGTATTCTCAACAAATTCTTTCCTCATGACAGCCAGATTCCCAAGTGCAGTCCCTGACACACAAAAAGAAAATGGACTCAATATTAAACACTTTGTGCCAAACAAGCTCTTGCAGGCCTTCAGCTGCTTTCCCTGGTAGTAGACAGTTTAGCTGCTGATTAGTTTAACCTAGCAAGTACCTGCTTGTTATATGATATTATTTCAGATTCAGGCTTCCACTGCAGACCAGTGGGAAACTGCTATAGAGCTATATGGCTTTCATACATTCAATAACCTGGTAGAATTTTACGTCTGTTTCATGGGTAACTCATGCAGATAGATTTGCCATTATTGACAAAGAAACAGGCTTCTTTAAAAGGGTTTGTTAGCATCTTTAGAATTTGTGCCAGATATCTGAGTAAGGAAAAATATAATTCACCAGCAATCTGATCCTTTTTGGGAAAAAGCACAACATAAATCAACACAACAAGAATATGACAAACAGCAGTGATTCTGACTGAGATTTTGCCCATATGTTTATACTTATTTTTAGTATGGACTGGTTATTATTATTTTTTTTATAAATTCAGGTACCTTTCTAAGCAAATAGTGATTTTTCTTTTCTTTTCTTGCTGTCCTTAGTTGGAAGACTTGTCAGTTCTTATTCATGCGCATTCTTATCCTAAGATTATTCCCAAAAGTCTGTAAAAATACCAAATTTTATTTGAAATTGGGAGGAGGGAATATTATTTTGCTCTTTCCCCCCTTTTGCAGGTAAGCGTAGGCAGTTACAAGCTTTTAGCACTGAGCGGCTAACTCTGGGCTGGGAAATTCCTGGGTGTTGAGTCTGGGGAGGGTGGAGTTTGGGGCGGGGAGGGACTTCAGCAAGGTGCAATGCCATAGAGTTCACCTTACAAAGCAACCATTTTTCTCCAGGGGAACTGATCCCTGTCATCTGGAGTTCAACTGTAATCCCAGGAGATTGGCAACCCTATGTGGCACACTGTAATATGTTGTCTCCTTACCATCACTCTTGAGACAGTTTGGTGTAGTGGTTAAGTGCGCGGACTCTAATCTGGGAGAACCGGGTTTGATTCCCCACTCCTCCACTTGCAACTGCTGGATGACCTTGGGCAAGCCATAGTCCTGGCACAGCTGTTCTTGAAAAAGAGCAGTTTCTGTCAGAGCTCTCTCAGCCCCACCTACCCCACAGGGTGTCTGTTGTGGGGAAGGGAAAGGAGTTTGTAAGCCACTGACTCCTTCGGGTAGTGAAGGGTGGGGTAGAAATCCAATCTCCTCCTCCTCCTCTTCTTCCTCCTCCTCCACTTGCACAAATATTGGATAGAGATGTGTTGCATATGAGTAGGTAGTATTAGTCATACTTAGGGTTGCCAGACCCCCAGGTTTGTTGGGGGTTGCCTGATTTGGAGGGGCTCCTTCCCGCCTATCAGCCAGCTGGAGGGTGGGGGAAAGCCCTGCCCCCAAGAATGACCATCCAGCCTCCTCCCCACCTCTTCCCTGCTGGAGAGAGGTGGGGGCTGCACACCTGCACTCTAAGCCCCAAATTCAGAGCTTGGAATGCAGGTAAACACAACCTCTCTCCCCCACCTCTCCGCAGCAGTATTTAGAGCTAGGCTTTAAATGCTGCTGGAAAGTGGCGGGGGCCACATGTTTGTACTCTAAACCCCAAATTTGGGGCTTGTAATGCAGGCGCACATAGCCTCTCTCCCCCACCTCTCCCCAGCAGTAATTAAAGCAAGGCTTTAAATGCTGCTGGGAAGTGGTGGGGTCGTGTGCCTGCACTCTAAGCCCCAAATCCAGGGCTTGGAATGCAGGTGTGTGTGGCATCTCCCCCCCACTTCTTCCCAGCAGTATTTAAAGAATTTAAATACTGCTGGGGAGAGGCAGGGGTGCATCACACCTCTGGGGAGAGGCGGGGGTGCATCACACCTCTGTGTGATGTCATCATGTTAGGGGTACCCCACCCACCTCCTGTAATCCCCTCAAAGTCCCCCGCTGGGGACTTTGAGGGGACCTTGGAACCCTAGTCATCTTGTATGTGCCTTGATGTAATAAATGCTATATTGTACAATGGGGTCTTCTTATCTTCTAAGGCCAATTATTACATCCTTGGAATTTTGAACAGATGTAAATTAGCATCATTTTGTTATTTACTACAATTCAAACATGCTTTATTATAATGTATCCTTATGAGTGCTTCTAAAGGCAGGGTTTCTTCCTCTCTTTGGCTAAGGTTGGTCCCTGCATATTGGCAGAATGAACATAGCTGTGATTGCATTTCAGGATGCCTCAACTGAGAAGCATCTAGCTGGAATACTTTCCAGTAGCTACTCAGCTTTGAGTTACTTCAGAATCCAAGGAGCTTTGTGAGCATGGAAAGTGTTTCATCATACACACAGGGTTTGCAGATTATCCTTCCAGTTTCATCCCTTAACAGGGTATTAAGTTTTGTTCAAGATTGTCTGAAGATTCTTAGGAATGTATTTTCAGGGAGCACAAGATGTTACAGTAGGAGGCAGGACAGAAGCTGTTCCACATGCATCCCTTTGGATCCCAGCCATTTGTTGCAGCTATTAACATTTACAATTATATTTTCAAGCATTTTTGCTTCTTTTGAGTCAAATGGATTAAAGGCTATTCCTACAAATGTTGACTGAACATCTTAATTGTTGATGATCTTGATCAAATCTTCAGCTTTCTACACTGGATTATCACTGAAGGCCTAACTACATACATGCATCTCCTGGGAAAATCCTTGGGTTTCCAATTTCAGGTTGAGAAATTCCGGGAAATTTGGTGGTAGAGCACAAAGAATTTGGGGAGGAAGTTCCGCAGAAATGTGATGCCAGAATCCATTCTCTAAAGTTGCCATTTATTCCAAGGAAACTGATCTCTGTGGTATGGAAATCAGTTGTAATTCTGGAAGAACTGCAGCTCCCAACTGGAGGACGGCAACCTTTCATCCCAAGGCCCAGTGAACAGATGTGGCTTGGGAGTTCTCCTACTCCCTAATACACATGGGCTTGATTCATATCAGGACCATAGCAATGGAGTAAGTGGCATAAGTTTATCCCTGCACCATTTTCCCAACCTAAAACAGCCCTTGGGCAGCCATAATTTGCCTCATGGAGGAAACTTAATTTGCCTCATGGAGAAAACATGGAGAGTCAGTTTGGTGTAGTGGTTAAGTGCGTGGACTCTAATCTGGGACAACCGGGTTTGATTCCCCACTCTTCCACTTGCACCTGGCTGGATGACCTTGGGCAAGTCATAGCTCTGTACCAGTTGTTCTCTCAAGGACAGCTTGGGAAAGAGCTCTCTCAGCCCCACCTACCTCACAGGGTGTCTGTTTTGGGGAGGGGAAGGGAAAGGAGTTTGTAAGCCACTCTGAGACTCCACGTGAGTGAAGGGCGGGGTATAAATTCAATCTCTTCTCTTTTCTTCTTCTCTTAATGTGTACTGATTGGTTAAAAATAAGTTTTCCCAACAGAGCAAACAGCAACACATCAGGGACTTTTCATGTCACAAAAATGGCACATAGAGGAAGGTTTAAACCCCTTCCCCCTGCATAATCCAAATTGAGCCTATGTATGCCTGGGAAGCATGAAATTTCCAGGCCACATCTGTAGACCAGACCCAAAGCCTTGCCCTGGACAAGTGTATCATGCAAAAAGGTCCTGAGTGAAAGCACCATCTATGTTTCCTGGTAATCAGCCAAGGGCCAGTAAATGTGACAGAGGATCTATCTGTATTGACAACATACATTTGCAGTTCACCTACAAAGTTAATAAAGGGGGAGAGTCTAGGATAGGGATGGACATGAACCAGCTGACAAACTAATGTTCATTACACATTCTGGGTAGTTCATAGTTCATGAAGCGATGTTTGCAAACTGAAGAACCACCATGAATTTCCATGAATTTTGATGCAGTTTGTCTGCTTTCTGTTCCCTGTTGCTCAGCTGTTTGGTTTAAATGGCTCAGAGCCATTTAAACCCTGCTTTCTGCTCCCACAAAAAGCCATGGGGAGTATAAAGCAAGGGTTTAAACTTTAAATGGCTCACAAACTGATATGAACCAGGTCGATTCCCAAACCAACCTCCCGGTTCATATGGGCTCATGGTTCAGTTCATGATGCAGCCACAAGCAGAACTGCAGAAATGCAGTTTGTGCGCATCCCTAGTCTAGGCAAGGGTTCAGCAACGTATAGTTAGCACAAGGCAGCATTCATAAACATGCATGCTTGCTTAGGACCAGTTGTTCCTTAATTCTGAAAATGTTTACTTCAGATCAGTGGTATTTGTTGCTCTCTAGACATTCTTTATAATTTACTATTGTGCATACAACCCAAATAAAACAGTAAAAATAAAGATTATTCATAAATATGTGAATATATGGGCATGGTGTGTGTAAGCAGAACTGATATTACTACTTTTTTGTGTAAAAAACTAACTATTTTGTGTAAAAAATTAACTTCCTAACTATGTATCTGTAAAACTACCGTATTTTTCGCTCCATAAGACGCACCTGACCATAAGACGCACCTAGCTCTGCTCGGTGCCGTGGCTCGGGAAAGGTGAGGGGAGTTTAAGACGCACACACTTTCCCCCCCCAATTTTTTTGGGAGAAAAAGTGAGTCTTATGGAGCAAAAAATACGGTAAATCCAAGTTTGACTCCCTAAGAAGCTGTAATTTCTGTATAACCTCTCTGTATATTTAACAGTCTCAAATCATTTGTCTTCCCTTCAAATTTTGTATAAATATCTGACAGTTGCCTTTACTTGTATGGAAAGAAATGGCAGAAAATAACACAGTAAATGGGGAATTATCTATCAGATTGTAAAGTGATTAGTGATATTGCATGAGGGATTCTCCGGAGGCTGTATAGAAACACAACTTAAAGTAACAATTCCTCTTTGCTGCTTAGCACTTCTCTCATTTTATACAACAACACTAGCCAGAATGTGATGGAGGAAGCAATGATGGAATGAGTTGCTTGTGAATCTGTACTGAGGCAGGAGTTGTGGAATTTAGAATGCAATTATTTAGTATCTCTTCCAATCCCTTTCATGTTCACGGGACCTTCAGTATTCATAAAGGTTTGCCCAATAGGTAAAGTGAAATAGTAGCAATGAAACCTCACCACCCCACACACACATCATGTTTTAACTCACATAATATAGGAACTAAGGAGTATGATTTCATTTAGATTTATACTGCATTTTATTCCAAAGACTCAGAGGAAGGAAACAGCACCACAGACATTAAAGACAACAAATCTTTGTTCTAAAGACTAACAGTGGGTTTAAGGAGGCAAAAGAAAAACAGCAGAGGGAAAAGCAAAATATGCACATTCCAGAGATGCCTGTATCTACACAATGAAACAGTCAAGAGGAGCACTGGCAAGGGGGTATTATAATGCCCTGTGGTATTAATGCTGCAAACCTGATGCATGGAGTTAATGGAAAAGTAGCAGTGAAAGAGCTCCTGAAGAGTAATGGGAAGTAGCAACTGCACAGAGGTAACAGTGGTTCAGAATGCATTCCAGCTTCATTGCATGGTGCCTCTCTGTCTCCAGCAATTAGTGACAGAGCTTGAGCCCTCCTGAGATTGCTTCAGAGTTTGTTTATGGAAAACTGACCAAATAGTCTACTTTCTCAGAGCCCATTTACAGAATCAGAAAACAGTTGTTTCCAAACACCACCTACCAGTTTCCTCATGTGCCCCTCACCACCCACCATCCCATCTAACTTACCTGACTGTGGGTAGCAGCTGCAGCAGAAGTGGTGCCAGTGGCTTAGCAGATAGCTGATGGACGGGGAAATGATCTTGATCTCCTTCCTGTATGCAGATTAGCATACAGCATAATAAAGATTTTTAACAGATGCCAGGATCAAACAGGAATAACAAACTAAGGGCCCCGTCCACACAAGCAAGATAAGCCAAACGGGAAGTGACACAAATTTGTGCTGGCGCAATTTGCGCCGCTTTTGCAGGATCACACAGGTGCATGGACCTGTGAGGGCGAACCGCCGCTGTGTGATCACACACAGCCGCAGGCGAGTTGAGTTTTTTTTCCCGGCCATTTTCAGTGCGCTTATCTGCTTCTACAAGGGATCGATAACTTGCCTCTCCGCCCTCGGAGTCATCCGATGATGTGCATACCGGGATGGGAGGGAAAAAAAACACAAAAAGCTCGCTCCCCAACGCCACTTGTTTGCGCTGGCGTGATCACACCAGGAAAGGCCAGTTCTGGGCCGTTGCAAACCATTTGAGACTGTCTTTTCACTGGTAGCTAAATAAGCCGATTCCCAACCAGCTCAAAGTGGTTTGCGACACTTTGACAGCGGCTGCAGGACACTTCCCAGATGTGCTTGTGTGATCACGCCACTTTGAGCCGGCGGAGAATCGTCCTTCTTGTGTCGCAAATGGGTGCGTATGATCACACCCTAGGTTACCATTTGTTTGGATTTAATTCTGGAGGGAAACATAGCAAAGGAAATAAATATGTCAAAATTGGAGATTGATGAGCAGATATATCCTTAACTGTGGAATGCCAAGGGTAATCAACTGAGACCCTGCCATTAGGCTCCATCCATCTCTTCTCAAGCATGGAGGTGACCTTACAGCATCATCTTCTTTGAAGTGGGGTGATTGGCTCTGTAGATTTATCTCCCCTTTCCCTAGACCAGAGAAATACATTCCAATCTACCATTTCAAATAATGCTAGAGGTGGCTTCAGACCCTGTTGACTTCTATGTATCAGAGCTTGCCTGCACCTGAAGCCCAGAAGCTGCTCTGTGACCATCTGCAGAGCAAGTCCTGACTCTTGGGAAGTGTTCTGGCACAACTGTCCCTTGCACAAGCTTAACTCTGACTTATGCTGATATAAGTGTCAGTTGGCTCCCTGAGCTAATCCCTCCCCCTTAGGATTGTGCTGTTAATATGTTAGTGAGCAATGTTCAGCAATATTACAATTCCTCTTATTTTTCTTCATACATTTGGCAAATTTAACTTTATGAATAACTTAACATATTAACTCATTTTTGCTTTAAGTAGTTCTCTGTGTACATCCAGGCTATCCAGTCTGGTTGTCTCATGCTGTTAACCATTTTTGTAAAAAAAGATGCTGGTTCTAGAGAGGTTGTAATGGTATGCAAACTACAGTTTAACTGGGACTGCTACATAAATCTTAGCATTATAACATTTGTTCTTTTGCTAAACTGCTTTACAACTTAATAATTACTGTCTACTTCAGTTATAAGACTGCTGTTACTTTAATTGGATAAGTGTATCTTCTCTTTTCTAATGCTTTAGATAGTGTCTTCCAATTTTTGTAGAAATAAACAATGACTAGATTTGGTACAAGGAATGCTCCAGCAATTCTCCTAATCTGAATTTCTCTTACCTGTACCCTTGACAAATGTTAGATTAAATGTAGCCTATTTTCCACCACCTAAAGTACTGATTTAAGTTCTAAACACAATTACACGGTACCTCACTCATTTTTCCCTATTGCTCTGGGTCCCCCCTTCCCTTTCCACATGTGTTTTGCTTCCTCTGGGACTACTAGAAAGAGCAAAACAGGGGGAAAAACCCTGAAGCAACAGAGGCAAAGGAGTGATAAAAATGTCAGTGTGAAATTGGTCACAGTTTAATGGATTATCCCCAGTTTGGGTAGATATCCACCCAAGGTAGGGTTGCCAGCTCTGGGCTGAGCCTGAGGAGGGCAGGGTTTTGGGGGGAAGGGGTATAATGCCATAGAGTCCACCTTCTAAAGCAGCCATTTCCTCCAGGTGAACTGATCTCTGTCGCCTAGATTTTAGTTGTAATCCCAGGAGATCTATAACTCAAAGGATGTAAGGGCTCTATGACATAGGGTGAGGGGCATCTACAAGTTGGGAATGAATATTGAGATCCTGGATAGAGGTAAAACAGAAATAAAGTTTATTCAGAGGAATAATACAAATATCTGGGCTGTAGAACTAGCAAATACAAGCATTCAAAATAATACCAAAGATTAACTGAATGTGCAGTACTAGAAGTCTCATCACAGCCCAGTCACTCCAGTGGATCCAAATGCTTTGTGAGTTGCTTCATGCAAAAGAAAGGTCAAGAGGTTAAACCAAGAGAGGGAAGAAAGAGATAGCTATAGCTGCTATCTGTGCCGGTCTGGATGAAGGTCTGATTCCCAAGGCATCCATGTAGCACCCGTGTAGCAAATAATACAAAATTCATCCATAATAACAGAGAAGCAGAGAAACTTGACATCTATTTATGGACACTCTTCTGCTCTTAAGAGACAATTCATCCTAGCTCAGCAAAAGTTGAGTGCAGATTTTAGCTTCATTCTCATCAAAAAGGGCTATATATCTATACATTTTAGTGTATTTCTTAATTGGAATAGAAGATTGGAATAGTGCTCATAATGTAATGCAATGAATATTGGAATTTATTTCTCTGATCTGGTGATAGAGGAGACATGACACTGCACAACCATTCATCCCACCTCACAGACAAGTATGCTATTAGTTAGCTCCATGCTTGAGAGGAGATGAATGGAGCATAACAAGAGGATCTCAGTTATTTACTCTTAACATTCCACAATTAGGACAAGTGGGGACCTGCAACAAATTTTTAGATTATCTCATTTTGGTGTCCTCTTTTGCGAGATACTTCTGGCATTGTATTGTTCTGTATGGTACTGATGAGAGATTGTTGTTTCTGACAAAAAGGCAGAGATTCTTTTAATTGTTCTGAGTGGTGCCCTATTAGGGGGGGAATCAGCTCTGTCACAGCCTTCTGTGAAGGGAAGGGAATAATTGCTGGAGCCCACTTTTCCCTTGTCCCCTTTCCCTTTTTTCTTTATTGAACACTGAAAAGAGAGCCATCTACCCTTGTTCAGCTCTGTTGTGCATAGACAGACAAGTTTGCCTGGGAATTACAATCACTTTGTTTATGTGAGGTGAGATTTCAAAGATTGCCTTACTGGGTACTGCAGGTCTTGAGGTGCTACAGGTGTCTTTTACCACTCTTCTTCTAAGTGTCCTTGTCAAAAGCAGCTGTTTAAATGGTCATTGGTTTATCAATGGATCAGCCTGAGGCACTTTTGCTTGTTCAGTCTCTCGGGCCTTGCCATGGAGAATTGTGTGGTTGCAGGGCTCCAGTCTTCTTCAACCTGAGATGAGTCCACATTCACCCGCAGCACCACAGCTGTCTTTGGAACTTTATTTTCCAGTTTGGTGTTAAGTGCACAAAGTCTAATCTAGGAGAACCAGGTTTGATTCCCCACTCCTCCACTGGCAGCTGCTGGATGACCTTGGGCAAGCCATAGCTCTGGCACAGCTGTTCTTGAAAAAGAGCAGTTTCTGTCAGAGCTCTCTCAGCCCCACCTATCTCACATGGTGTCTGTTGTGGGGAGGGAAAGGGAAAGGAGTTTGTAAGCCACTCTGAGACTTTGAGTGAAGGACAGGGTATAAATCCAATCTCCTCCTCCTCCTCCTCCTCCTCCTCCTCTTCTTTTTTTCTGTCAGTGTTAGTAAGGAAAGGTGATGTATACAAATTGACACTGGTGGGAGGAAATCCCGCCTCCTCTCCACCTGCCCCCTACCTCTCAGCTGTCCTTTTATAATTTCCCTCTGGCTTCTAGTCAGTCAGAAGAGAGAAGCAGTGGGAAGAAGCAGTGCCCAAGCTGGTGGGGGGAGAAGCAAAAGTCAGATAATGATTTTAAAGGACAGCAGAGCCCACAGCTACACAGACTGGCGTGAGAAAGATTCTTTTCTCCTGCTTGCAAGGCTTCTGCAGCAAAAGAAGTAGGGGTGAGAAGCTCAGATGTCCTTTTAAAATGTCCTCCTGCTATTTAGCCATTCATACTGAAGGAGGAATCTTCCCCAATCCCAGCTCCAGTTCTGATTTTCCTTCCTCCCTTCTACCCCCCCTCATTATCTCTCTCTCTGGCTCTCAGCCAGTCTGTCTCTTACTGTCAGTGTGATGGGGCCTGAAGTAGATCCCTGCGGTTGCCATTTCAAAAGGTATTGGGGGGAATTCAACCCTCCCTGATTTTTTTTTTTAGATATATAGATACATTTACACATTAGTCTCCTATTTTGACATATTTATTTGGTCCACTATGTTTCCCCCCGTAATTAAATCCAAACAAATGGTGACTGTATAAACTTAGCTTGTTATTCCTGTTTGGTCTTTTAATCTGTTAAAACATTTTCATTATGTTGTATGCTAATTTGCTGTTCACCATCTGCCTATGTTAACAGTATTGACTGTTAACTTCCATTTCAGTGTATCTGAGGAAGTGTGTGCACACACAAAAACTCATATCTTGAATAAAACTTTGTTGGTTTTAAAGGTGCTACTGGTCTCAAACTTTGTTTCACTTGTATATTAGTAAGATAGACTGGGGAAAATAAAAAGAAATGGAGGAACAAAACTCTGGTAGACTTTTCATATTCTAATTCTGGAATTAATTTTATAGATTCTCCTAGTTAAAGCTGAATAAACAAGACAGGTGACTGAACTTCTGGAAGCCATATAGCAGGGGTGGCCAAACTTGCTTAATCTAAGAGCCACACTGAATAAACATCAGATGTTTAAGAGCCACAAGCCATGAACACACACATTTTTATTGAAAAATATGCAATTTTGCATATCAAATTAAAGAGACAAATGTCAAGACAGTATTTCTGCTGAAATTAACATTGCATGTTGATAGCTGGAATTGTGTGTTGAAATTACATTTTAAAAGGGCACACTGATGTCTTAAATTCTGTAAAAGCTAGTGTTCAGATTCTCCTTCTCTCCTCCTGCCTCCCATCCAAGCTTTACCAGAGAGGGAGAGAGTTTCTTTCCCTCCTCCCACCTCCCTCCCAGGCGTTTCCTTTGCCCTTTGCTTCCTGCACAAAGTGGTTGCTCCTGTTGTGCTCTGAAGAACATGACACAGTCTTTTCCTGCCTTAGCTCGCTAACTTGTACTAGTCATGGATTCCTCTGATCAGCAGCAGGACTGTTGCACATTAAGGTTGAAGCTTGCGGGGAGCTGTATTTTAGCCCCAGTGGGGACTGATCAAAGGTGGTTGGAATCAAAGAGGGTGGGTAGTGGTAGCAGCAGCCTCTGCATTCTGCAATACATTGTGTACCCATCCATGAAGATCCCCACCCCCATATGTGCCAAATGGAAATCCCCCCACCAATGTATCATGCAGCTGTTTTGGTGCCCATGCAGCTGTTTTGAACTTTGAAAACCCTTGGGGGAGGTGGGGAGAGAGTTCTGCACAACAAGCCTACAGTAGAGTGGGCATCACAGCATTTTTAAATCACTGTAAAATGTTGATAATGAATTGGTGCTGGCAGCAATTTTGCCTTCTTTATTTCAGTGGGAGGAGTGTCAATCTCTGTATCTGTAGAGGGGAGCCTCCCCAGCTTCTCTTCACATTGTGTGAAGCAAAAAAGCCACCCTTCCCCTGCATGCCAGACAGTCTGTAGCTGCAATGGAAAAGTGTGTGTGCACATACTTGCTAGGGTTTCCAACTCCATGGTGGGAAATTCCTGGAGATTTGGGGGATGGAGACTGGGGAAGGTGGGGGAGGGACATTTTTGTTGTTGTTGTTCAGTTGCACAGTCGAGTCCGACTCTTT
This sequence comes from Lepidodactylus listeri, assembly GCA_029233225.1. Taxonomy (NCBI): domain Eukaryota; kingdom Metazoa; phylum Chordata; class Lepidosauria; order Squamata; family Gekkonidae; genus Lepidodactylus; species Lepidodactylus listeri. The sequence goes on along the minus strand of JARCFY010000005.1, from coordinate 48,502,666 downwards.
GCAACCCCATGGACCACATCACACCACATTAATCAGATATAATACCATAGAATCTATCCTTTGGAGTAGCCATTTTCTCCAGAGGGACTGATATCTCTAGTTTGGTGATCACTTGTAATTCTGGGAGATCTCTGGGCCTCACTTGGAGGTTGGCAACCGTATTGCAATCCAGCCTGAGTGCCTATAGCTATCCTTATGTCTTCCTATAGCAATTTATGTGGAGCCAAACTAGACCAGGGCTTTGGGCTGGGGGGGGGGGTGAGTTCAATGGAAGATGGTGTTGTGAATCAAAGGGGTCATCCATCCAAAAAAATGAACCTTCTTCTGTGATCTCTGTTAGCAAAGCCTAATTTCATGCTCAGAAGAAGAAACAGACACTTTTATGGTGATACATTGGTGGGGGGATTTCCATTTGGCACACTGCAACCCAGGAAAGTAGAAGTGGGACAATATGGGGGTGGGGATCTTCATGCATTTACAAGACTCTGTTCATCATGCGTAATTAAAAGAAGGGAATGTTTGGTTTTAAACAAAATGGATTGTCATTTAACCTTCTTTGTAGAATGATCCTTTGTAGAGACTTTGTACCGTGTCATATCTCATTCATGATAAAGTAAATAAATAATGATGTGCTCACCACCACTGTATTCATTTGTCCTCTCCCAATAATTTTTTTCTGGCTACAGGCCTGTTGTGCACTGTCTCAGTAGTGACCAAACACATTAAGTTTGTTGCTCTGTGCTTTGGATACAGAATTTATATTCTCCCTGAAGATTTTTGTAAATTAAATCAGTAGGTTTAGTCTGTTTACTCACTGATAGTGGATTATATTCTGACCTTCATTTCAGCATATCTTTGATGTCATTAATCATGGGAAGTGAAATAGCCCCAAATGAAGGCTAAGAGCAGTGGGACATTAGAAAAATCCTTCATTTTATATGCTTTCATCAGTGGTTGGTTTTAGTTATCACACTCTTCTGGTGTAGTGGTTAAGTGTGCAGACCGGGTTTGATTCCCCACTTCTCCACTTGCACCTGTTGGATGACCTTGGGCAAGCTGTAGTTCTGGCACAGCTGTTCTTGAAAAAGAGCAGTTTCTGTCAGAGCTCTCTCAGCCCCACCTACTTCACAGGGTGTCTGTTGTGGGGAGGGGAGGGGAGGGGAAAGGGGTTTGTAAGCCGCTCTGAGACTCCCTTGGGTAGCAAATGGTGGGGTATAAATCCAGTCTCCTCCTCCTCCTCTTCTTCTTCTTCTTCCATACTAGCTGCACTTTTCCCCCACACGGTGTGTGTGTGTGTGTGTGTATGTGTGTATTCCTATGGGAAGGTGGCATACTACATGAAGCTGGATTTACAAAAGTCCCCCCCCCCCTGCTATTGGATGAGTTTTGCATTTGCCCTTTAAGGGTCCAAGGGGTTATCTGATGTGGCTGTGCTTTGAGTGTTGTCTGCAGTCTGAGATTCGGGGGGGGGGGGGGGGTACATGCAAGTAGACTTGCCAGATGTCAGCACTGATCAGGAGTTTCAGGGAATTAGCCAATTTCCCACAGTACTCAGATGAAGAACTAAATTTCAAGATACCAAATAAATCATCAGGATGGTGAAAATCTGTATGCATCATGAAGAACTCTAAAAGGGTCATTTTAAAGTGGGTGAGTAGGCAACACTGTGGCAGATTAGGTTCAATGTAAGTAAGTTTAAAGTGATGGACATGGGAAGGGGAAAAATCTTAACTTCACATTAATACATTGATTTGGGTTTGTAATGATGGGTAGCCCAGAATCTTAATGCCCTTGAATATATCTATTGTGAAGACACATTTGGAATACTTTCTCTCTACCAAGCATTTTTTTAAACCTCTGTCATTCCTCCCTTAGTCATGAACAGTTACAGCCAGCCCATCTCAAAACAAAAAGTCATTGTAGAGCTGTACAAGGTCAAGAAAATAGGACGCAAAATTAACAAATGAGGTGGAGCATTTTCCCTGTAGGGAAAGATTTTTCCGTTTAGAAAAAAGCCGCTCAGCATAATAGATTTGCAAAATTATGCATGGTGTAGATAAACTGAATAAAAAGAATCACCTCCCCTTCTAGACTATGAGAACATGCCCCTCCCCATGCAAGAAACTGACAGGCAGAAAATTTAAGATTTAGAAAAGGAAGTATATCTCCACACAATGCAAAATTTGCTTGTGGAAACTACTTCTACATGATACAACAATGGCCAGTAGATTGCACGCTTTAAATTTGGACTAAACAAATTCATGGAGCTATCAATAGGACTATCAATCTAGGTTAGATAAAACTGCCTTTGAAAGCAGCTTGGAAACTTCAGTTGATGCAGAATGTGTTTGCCAGGTAATTATCAGGGTCTGAATACAGGGATCATATCACCCCTGTGTTGAATGGTCCACACTGACTACCCATCTGTTCCTCGCACAGTTCAAAATGCTGGTTCTTACCTCTAAGAGCCTTTAACTGTGATGAAGCTAAGGGTCTTGAAGGACTGCCTCCTGTCATATTGTCCAGCCAGTGAAGATCTTCTTCTCTCTGTGCCCTAACCTGCAGAGGCAAGGTGGGTGGCAAGCAGAGACAAGGTTTTTCTCTCTCCCTGTGGTGGTACCTTGGAACACACCATCTGGAGGTTCTCCTGGCACCTACTCAACTTTCCTTAAGGTGCCAGGCCAAAACATTTCTCTTTTCTCATAATTTTAGTTTTTTAACCATAGGATTCTCCCTTTTTAAGATGTTGTATAGAGTTCATCCCGCCTGCCCTGTGGACTGTTTTATTAATACTATTTCAGATTGGTCTATTTGTTTTATATGTTTTCTGCTTTTATATCCTGGCTTTCTTTTATTATCATGTTCTTAATTATTTATTTACTGTCTTGGCTGTTTTATTTTTAATGGCATGTGTGAATCAGAATGTTGGACGGGATCTAAAAAAACTGGTTTTAGAGAAAAAAATAACGAAATTGAGCAAATTTGGGAAGAAGGAGGGGAAAAAATAATCTCCAAAATGTATAAAATTTTGCTAAAATGATTTAATGCAGATGAAATGGTTAAAGAACAAATGGTAAAATGGGCAATAAATTTTAACAAAGATATTGAAATATCATCTTGGGAATTTCTATGGAAAAATGCTATGAGTATTTCTACGTGCTATAACTTAAAAGAAAATTGTTTTAAAATGTTGTATAGATGGTATATGACGCCAAAAAAAATTGCAAATATTAATCAAAATATGTCAAACAAATGTTGGAAATGTAAAAAAAAAGAAGGTTCTTTTTACCATATGTGGTGGACTTGTGATAAAGCAAAGACCTACTGGTCTATGATACATACAGAAATGGAAAATTTTTTGAAATGTACATTTAAGAAATTGCCGGAATTGTTACTGCTTGGACTTAAATTAGAAGAGATAAATGTTAAAAAAAGGACACTAATATGGTATATGATTACAACGGCAAGAATGGTCTATGCGCAGAACTGGAAAGGTGAAAAAATACCGGAGGTGTGGGAGTGGTTGAAAAAATTGTTGTACATGGCTGAAATGGACAAATGGACAAGAAAATTGAATAATCTGCACTCAGAGACTTTCTTAGAAGATTGGAAAGATTTGAAAGAATATGTTGAACAATATTGGGATATGAAAAATTACATTTATACTTGGACATAATATTAAAAAGAGATATTTGAATGTATAAATGGCAGTTAGAAAATAAGGATATTTTTAGAATTGTATAAGAAAATAAGAATTTATATGATGGATAGTTTTATAAGGTTGTATACGTCGTTACCAGGAAAGTAAAAAAAAAAAAATATGCATATAAAGAATGGTTAAAGTTGAAAATGTTAAATGCTTCAGATGTGGTGGGAAACCAGCATTAATCTTGTAATATTGAAAAAGGGTTTGTATAAGAAAAATATGTAATAGTGTTAGAAAATAATAAAATTTATTACAAAAAAAAAAAAAATGTTGGACGGGATCTGATCAAACAGGTCTCTTCCTGTGTTCTCTGTGAGGTCCCAGAATCAAGAGAAAGGCTATTTTCTACTTGTCCCAAGAGGTTTTAACTTCCCTTTGTCAACTGCGACCTCCAAGGCAACAGGCACAGTGAGGCTCTGTCCCATTCTCAGCCTTCAGCAGGGACCACTAGGTTCTTCCTCAATCTTCAGGCTCCCCTTCCTGATCTGCCAGGTATTATCCCTTTGTTTTCAGGCTCAGCCATTTGTTTCTCAGAAACAGAGCCACAGAGTAACTGGCTGGCCATGCTAGCAATATTTAACAGGACTTTCCCACCCATTTTGACTCCTGTTCTCTTGACAGGCAGACAAACAGACAGACAGATAAGGGAATCCCTCCAGACTGAATCACTTTTGACTTTTGGGAGGCTTATCAATGTGTTTCCTGTTTAGTAAGGTAAATGGTTCCCTTGCTCGAAAGCCAGTTGAATACGACTCTAGCCTTGCGGTGCTCATCTCCATTTCCAAGCCAAAAAGCCAGCACTGTCCAAAGATGTTTCTGCAGTCATGTGACCGGCATGACTAGATGCTGAGGTGCAACGAACACTGTTACCTTCCCACCGAAGTGTTACCTATTTATCTACTTGCAATTTCTTGCTTTTGAAATGTTAGGTTGGCAGGAGCTGGGACCAGAGACGGGAGCTCACTGTTCAAGAAGGGAATCAACATTTTCTAGGCCATATTTGCATACATATTTCCACCATTTAGCTGATGTTGTACCTTTTGTGTGTGGGTGTCTAAACTGTAATTTCAAGATTAATATCTTGTGAAAAGCTGAATGTGAATGTTAATGCTAACAAGTGTATATCTGGGTCCTTTATTTGCCCAGTAGGTAAACCTTATCTGATAGGAAGGCTCAGCAGTGTAACTGAAACAAATTGTACCAATTCATTAAAGCACAATATAGATAAGAGATTAATGAAACATCTTAACATACTATGTGTAGAAAGCAAATAGAATAGACAAGTGGGAACCTGCAAGGACTTGTAGGGGGCATCTTGTTTCCCTCTCCCCCATATCCTCTCCTCTCACCTGCCTCATTCTGTCCTCAGCCACTCACCAATTCGTCTTTTTCCTGCCTCCCATCTCCAGCTATATTTGTTATTTATTTACTTCATTTATACCCTGCCTTTCCATGGCAGACCAGTGATTTAAACCAGATCTCCCAGACCCTACCGAAGCTCTAATCACTACACCACACTGGCTTTGACAGGGTGTCTGCTGCTGAACAGTACCAAGCAACCAGGCCTAGGTGAGTTATGCAGCTGGGTGGTATCAAGTAACCCAGTGGATGCTTCCAGGGCTGACCTTGATGAGTCCTCCCTCAAAGTCCAGAACAGCCCTGGAAAAAGCCCTGCCCTCTACCCTGCCTTTTACTGACAAAAACCAAGGCTAGACTGCTATGGTTGCCTAGCAACAACCACTGCCCCCCTGTTTTTAAAAACTACAGGTGTTCCTTTTTTTTGTGTGTATGGGGGGGTCAACCCCCCCATTTTTAAAAAGTTTTCACATTTTTTTTTCCTGCATACCTAAGGCCCTTTTCAGGTTTGCCGAAAGGTCTGTCTTGCTCATTTCTAGCTCTATCCTCACATTAAATATCCTCACATTTGACCAACTTCATTATTAGTATATAGTAGTATATAAATTATAAATGAATGATTAAGCAAATATTTACATAGCACTGAAATTTGGTACTATGAATCTCCAAGCCACCTTCTACATTTTAACTATCTGTTTACAGAACTGTTCACATGCTACAGTGAACATACTTACAAGCTGCCTGTACATGCCCACACCTGTTTGTAAGAAAGAGCCAACATACATTCACTTTACGAATGGCATCAGGGACCATTCCCTAGATAAATGTGTTTGCATCACATGTTCAACTGTATATGTGTTGACCATAGGCGTAGACTACGGGGGGGGGGGCTCGAGGGCTCGAGCCTCCCCCGAAATTTCCCAGGGGGGACTGAGCCCCCCGGGAAAATATAGCGCCTGCCGCCATGCCTCCCGGGGCCCTTCCGAGGCCGGCAGCTGCTGCTGCCGGTGCCTCTCTCTTCCCCCCCCCCACACTTCCATCCTTCCCTCTCCCTCCCTCTTTTCTCAGTGAAGGGAGAGGGAAGGAGTGGGGGGGGGAGAGAGGCCCCAGCAGCAGCGGCTGGCGGGCCTCGGAAGGGCTCGGGGAAGCGCGGAGGTTTCCCAGCGGGGGGGAACATCGCCCCAGCGAGCACGCGCGCTAAAGAGCCCCCCCCCCCCGGATTTTACAAAAGTCTACGCTGCTGGTGTTGACTATAACATGAGAATTACTCAGTGCACGTACAAAGAACAATCAAGTGTACATTATACACAAATTGTATGTGTGTTCACTGTAATTTATGAACTGGGATTCTGAGTTCTGTGGTTTGGGTGTTCAAGTCCCATAGCCAACAAATTCTTATCATGAATGTGTCAGCAGTAACTGCTGAGGAAGATAAAAAAAACTTACTTTTCTTCTACTCTGAACTCTCTTTCCTTTCATTGGAGCTTATCATATCAGATGAGATAACAATTTCACTTTCAGGATGTTCTCATAATCTCACCCAATCATATCCCCTGGGGATATGACTGGTGCTTTTGGGAGGAAAGCTCTTAATTGTTCACATTTTCCTGCACATGTCACATGAACTTTCCGCTCCTTTTATTATGACTAGGTTTCAGGCTATACAGGACATACATATCTTCTTTATCTCCTTTTCCCTTCTCTATCAATGCAGTGTTCTGATAGCATTCACAATATCTCTGAGCTGGTCAAGGTCATGTTGAGTCAGTCACAGTGAGTCAGGCTGCTTTACTGAGAAGGGTCCATTTTGTTCATCATATCTAAACCTTTATTAAGCAAAAATCTGGGCTTTGATTTTAGGGGAGCACAGTGGGACTTCTACAGAATAACTGGATGATATTTTCCAGGATTCAGCAGGCACAAATTAACATACAGAAACAATATTTATTTGATGGGGTGGCCAACTGCCTAAAAACATTCCACAAATACTACATGAAAGCCTTCTTGGCAGGGAGGGTGGGATATAAATTGAAATAAATAAGTAAGTAAGTAAGTATAGTTACATGGAAGGAAATCATGTTTAACCATTGCAATTTCTGAGTAGATGAAATGAGGGGGCTGGTATACAGTTGTGGAAGTTTGCAAGCAGTACAGAATTATTTTCAAAGCAGGCAAATCCTACAGAATTTACTTTTCCTCTTTCCAATTTAGTGCTGGCTATGTCAGTTGGTATTATGCAAAGCATTATAAATTGATATTCTCACATCCCTTTATTTTTACTTATGAGAAACAGCTTGCAGTGTTGTTATTTTCCCAAGATAGCCACCACCTGATGGGAGAGTGTTATCAAAAAGAGAGTGATGGAATGAAGGATTACAGAAGTATTCATGAGAATAGCATGACTCAGGTTTATCAATGCAAATTTCAACCAACAAGCAGATGGTTGCCATAAACTGGACAGTGGTATGCCCATTGGAACCAGGCACTCCTGAGAGAAAAGATGAATGGACAGATTATATGTGCTGCAGCCAAAGGATCTTCTTCTGTCCCAGCTGTTGTGCTGTATGGCTGGCAAACTGACATTTGGGTTTGAGGCATTCCAGGGGGGTCTAAAAAACAAGGGAAGAAGGAATGTATGTGTATGTAAATAAAAGTTGGCTCACTGCAGGATGCTCTGCTTGTCTTTGAGCTGGCAGACATGAATCTTTATCGTGCCACATGCAGAATAGAAATACCTTTGTTTACTGTAGAGGAAAAAAGCCCTTTGTTGCTGTATCTTCTATTAGAAATGTCATCCTTGACAAGTAAATAAAAAGGAGCTACAACCTGCTCTTGTACAATTGCTTCTTGTTTGCTTAGGATAGGATATGTTTTCAGGATTTCTGAGGAGCTTGGTGGGGAGGGTGGGGTATAAATCGAATAAATAAATAAATACTGCAGTACAACACTGAGATATTAAGAATGCTCAAAGATATGAAGCTCTGTAGGTGTGAAAAAGAAAATGTGATTAATATGTGTCATCAAACATTTTTCTTGGATAAGAATAGACTGATGTATGTAAACAAAGGTGGGTGTTTTGATCACCACTTATTGTTGTCACAGCTTCAGATGATATGGTATCTGAGTATGTGTGCATTTTATGATACTGTTATTCAGGCTTGCTTCATACTGTACGTTTTAAAGATCATTAGAATATTTTTATTCTGAATATGAAAATGGTATGTGTATGTCTGTCTATTTACTAAATAGGTTGGATCCCACAGAGAATTTCCACAGATGTTGTGGATTTTGGAGTGCAATGGGAGTGGGGGAATGAGGAAGTTGAGCTCCATGGATGGATGCTCCTTCTTCTGCAGAAATCTTTCATGGGATCGCTGTAATGAATGAATAATGCAATTTTTCATTATTTGTTTATTTGCTTCATTCATAGCCCACCTGTCTTACTGAGACTCAAGGTGGATTACAACATTTTAAAACGTAACAAAATGTAATACATACAATAAGCAGTGCAGTTAAACTGGATTACAATGTTTAAAAAACAATACAATAGAAATATAATACATAACATAATGCAATAAAATAGGCTAATTTTTTCACAGGAATTAAAGCGCTAATCCTATTCCCTTTCTAAAACATGTCCCCCTGAACAACTCCATTCTATACAAGCTATGGAATTTTAAAAGCGTGGGAGCCTTCATGACCTAATCAGCAGACCATTTTATGAGGCTGGAGCCACAGCCAAGAATGCTCAGGGATGGACAGCTGTTGATCTTTCTCATTCTCAGAGTAGCATCTTTTGCATCTTCAGAAGGTTTTTGTCAAATGAGTGAAATAGTCACAGCAGCGCATATCAGGAGACTGAGTCCTTCTGGGTCCCAAGCCATGAAGAACTTAGTAAATAATAACTACCATATTCAGTTGAATCTGGAAATGAGTCAGTAACTAGGGTTCCCAGGTCCCCTCTTACTTCCGGCAGGGGGATTTGGGGGGTGTTTCAAGGGGCAAGGCTGCCTCAAGCCACACCATAAGCCCTGCCTCCAAGCCACAGCTCTCCATGGCCACCCCTCTTGCAGTGATTTTGCAGTGATTTAAAGGGCTTCAGCTGATTGGCAGGGAGAATGTGGCCCGCTGATCAGCTGGAGAGTTTTTTAAATCTTTCAGCAGGGAGGGAGAGGGGCTGTTGCCCATTTGCTGCTTGGAAGTCAGACCCACGCACACCGCGGCTCCCATCCCACTCGCAAAAAGACCCTTTAAAGGATCTTTTTGCAAGTGGAGCTGCGGCTGGCGACAGCCCCTCTCCCTTCTTGCTGAAAGATTTAAACAACCCTCTAGCTGATCGGTGGGCCACATGCTGCTTATTAGCTGATCAGCTGAAGCCATTTGAATCACTGCAGGAGGGAGGGAGAGGGGCAGCCATGGGTGACCGGTTTGGGGCAGTGCTTGGAGCATCCTCACTGGCCAACTGTCTGGGGTGGATTGGAGCCCCCAGAAGCAGGGGAAACCCCACCTGGACCTTGGGGCTGGCAACCCTATCAGTAACCAATGGAGCAACAGCAGAATAGATGTAATGTGGATATTCTGCCTAGACAAACATAGTTTCAAATATGTTGTCACCCACTGGAGAAGTTGTGTATCCTCCTGCAGGGTTCAGAAACCTTAACACAATTTGCAGGAAGTAAGCCCCACTGATCTCAATAAGGTTCATTTCCGAGTATACATGCACTGAGATTCTCCAGGTAAGAGAGCAGGAAGACCTGGATCTTTTCAGGAAAAGGTGACATTTCTGACCAAGGGGATGGAAGAATTTGTGCACTGGAGGAGCAACATGAGATCCATTCCAGAAAGATAAACCAGGCAGGTGAGGGAGGAGGAAGATAGTTGGATTGGTGGAATGAGGAACCCATGAGCGTCTTGCAGGGCCAGGAAGCAAAGAAAGAACAGACAAGGGCAAGGCAAGAGTATACACTGTGAACTGCAGTAAGCTCGGTGGGTTGTTATGCAGGCAACGTCTGCCAACAGGAAAAGAAAAGTATATTGACCAGTAACAGTGTGAAGGGATGGAGCATGGCAAAGAGCCAGTGAAACAGTTTGGACTCAGGAATGGTTTTTGACAGAGATAAATTACTTCAGTTGCACTGAAGTTGAGAGCCAGTTTGGTGTGGTGGTTAAAGAGTGGCGGACTCTAATCTGGAGAACTCTGGCTTGCTGCTTTATAATGTATGAAATGGTTCCTTCTTTTGCTGAGCAGGAGTCAAACAAGGCATTATGACTTCTATGAATCCATACTTTTCAAACACCTTTCACATATTTTAAAGAAATTTTATATCATGATTATGGTCCCTTCAAAATTGCATAATTCAGGACAACTGGCAAGTACAGGGTGAAGCACTCACCTAATTCTCAGTACATTTTTGTAACTGTTGAACTTCAGCATCTTCCATACCCCCTATAATCAGATCTAGAAGCTACTCCTGTGTTTGGAACTTACATATCTGGCCACAGCAGGAGATGCAATTACTAGGCATTACAAAGAAGTGCTGAGAACAGGAAATATGAGTCACTGGGGTTTGCTGTTCAACTCATGCTGTGCTGCTTCTGAACTTCATGAGATGTAGCTATTAGAGATGTATTGGCTTGTTATTACTATGTTGTTTAGATGTACAGCATTTTCTAACCTGAAAATTCAACCATGATCACTACTATTTCCAATTTACAGAAAGAACAGCTTGCCCTGGGTAATCCAGGAGACAAGATGGTTTCCTAGATCCTAGCTGACCATTGCCTTGATATCTCACAGTATCTCTCAATTTATCTTGATATTTGGCCTTCCTTTAATTTGTCCAGAAATGGTCCTTTCTTTATCCCTGGACACTATAGTCCTGGTAGCTGTCAAATGTTGTGATATTAAATTGTTCTTCTAGTCAACAAGAAATTATTTCTGTACCTTGAATGTCACTTGTCTTTTTATTCATCCCATAATCATCTATTTTGCACTTCCTTCTTTCCTGAAGATGAGATGATGAAAGGTCTACCATATTAATGCTACAGAATAAAAGGCTAGCTCTGGCACAACAGCAGTTTGTTGGAGGCCTGTAACAGGTCGAAACCTTATTTTTAATATGAGCTTTATTGATTGGCTTTTACAAAGTAATAAAGTGTTGCAGTTCATTGCACAAGTATTTAATAACTGACAATCATAAACACAATAGCTACAAGGAGGACTTGTAGTTCATCTTTTTGTCAAATTCACTTTTGTGCAAGGAAGTAAACCTTCAGAATTTCCAGATAACAAAAAAGAATGTATTAAGTATAGACAGAATAGGAGCAGATCTCTTATGTAAGAAATCTTCTTGTGTATTGGATTTAACCCAGATTGGTGTTTCCTGCTTAATCACCCTAAGAAAAGGTTTTAACAATATTCTTTAACATGGGATGCTGCTTAAGGCATCTCTTGCAGGGGGGAAAAGGGGGGGTGTCTCCAAGTGGTAACATAATGTAAAGAAGAAGAAGAAATTAGATTTATACCCCACCCTTCACTACCCAAGGGAGTCTCAGAGTGGTTTACAAACTCCTTTCCCTTCCCCTCCCCACAACAGACACCCTGTGAAGTAGGTGGGGCTGAGAGAGCTCTGACGGAAGCTGCTCTTTTTCAAGAACAGCTGTGCTAGAGCTATAGCTTGCCCAAGGTCATCCAGCTGGTGCAAGTGGAGGAGTGGGGAATCAAATCTGGTTCTTCCAGATTAGAGTCTGTGCACTGTTGTTATAACATCAGAAATCCTGGAATGACAGCTGTCTTCAGTCTCTGCTTTAGAAGACCAAGCTCTTAAGAGTAAAATTTACAGAATGCAATATTGTTTTTTTGATTAGGGGCTTTTACCTAATATCTATTACATTATACACAAATGTGCAAATTCATAATTTTCAAAATCTAAGGCACGATGGGAGAGTAGTTTTGAACAGGAATATGCACTGAAATTGTATTCAGGTTCTACTTTGGGTTTCACCTGTTTGTTCAGTTTGTTATACTATATTATTGTTAAATTATGTTCTTAAGATCGCTATTGTACTTGGGCAGCATCGACTGTGGTTTTAATGAGAAACACATTCCACCCTTTAATTTGTGTTGCCTTCAACAAAATAGAAATGAAACTATTAGAGACTGTAGCTCTCACCCAAGGGACCTTCCTGCCAAATGGCAGACATAGGAGAAAGTGGCTTTGATCCTAAACTGCTATTCCACTTGCACATCACACATGGCAGAAGTAGAAGGTTATTTTTGTAACTTGATCTTATATCCTAAAATAAAGTTGCACTTGCCCAACTGTTAGAGCAATAAGAAATGCTGCCTAGCATCAACCATAGGGTTACCAACCTCCAGGTGGGGTTTGGTTATCTACCAGAATTACAATTCATCTCCAGACTACAGAGCTCAGTCCCCCTGGTGAAAATGGCTGTCTTGGAAGATGGACTGTTTGGTGTTATTCCCTGCTGAGGTCCCTCCCCAAAGTTTGCCCTACCCAGGCTCCACCACCAAATTTCCAGGAATTTCCCAACTTGGATTTGGCAATCTTACAAAAGCATAATTATCATTATGCTCTGTTAGCTTTTGCACAAGGAATACTACCTGCAGATAGGGTTGCCAGATCCCTTCCTTGCTCTGGTGGGAGGATTGGGGGGGTGTTCCATGGTTGAGTGGGGACACCTTCAAGCCCTGCCCCTAAGCCCCAACTCCAAGAGTGACCACCCACCTGCCACCACCTCCCTCCCCTCCTGCCCAGTGTAAAGGGCTTCAGCTGCTCAGCGGGGACCACGTGGCCTGCCAACCAGCTGGAGGGCCCTTTAAATCTAGCAGGAGGGAAGGAGAGGAACAGTCATGGGCTGCACGCTCAGCCTGCAACACCCCTTCTCCATCCCTCCTAGATTTAAAGGGCTCTCCAGCTGATCAGTGGGCCACATGGTCCCCACCAAGCAGCTGAAGCCTTTTAAATTGGGCAGGAGGGGAGGAAGACAGTTGATCAGGCAGGTAGTTGATCTTGGTGGCAGGGCTTGGGGTGGAGCTGGCTGGGCAGGATTGGAGCCCCCAAAAGTGAGGGGACTCCCACCCAGGCCTGGGGGCTGGCAACCCATCCTGCAGAATCAATTCCTGTAGAGCAACAGCAGAATGCGAACAGAACTAGTTTAACTAAAGAAATGTTTAGCACGCACTACAGAGGATCCAAGCCAGTGTTCTGTTTATAGGTCATTAAAATTAACCCTTGAAAAATGGGTAAAGAGAGACATGTTTATGTATCCACCCAATGCTGAAGATATTTCTTCCAGTTTAAGGAACCTTCCTCCAATTTAAGAGGCTCTTCCTTTAATTTAAGGTGGAAGAAAAGATGGATGATTTCCTTAAGCTACAGGAAGACTTGAAACTCAGTGGAGGAGCAAGCGAGATAGACTTATGAGAGAAAGTGTTATCTGTGTGCGTGTTTCTTTTGTTTTGAGAGTATGAAAGCAAAAACAAGATGTCTGTTGTGAGGGGGAGAAGCCACCGTAGGCAGCCTAGGTGTGCTCTCTTGTTGGCTGCTTCCCAAGAAGCCATTGCACCTTACAGGTTTTGTTTAGCATTTCTTTACTGACCATACTTTCTGTTTCTAACTTTTGTTTTACATATATGCATAGATATGTTTTATATATGTATGCATTGATTTTAAGTTGATTTTAAATATCTTTTTAATTGTTCACAGCCTTGAGTGCCTTAATTGCATGGAAAGGTGGAATAAAAATGTTTAAAATAAATAAGTACAATGTGATTCATAGAAATGCCCACCAGGAATTATGATGTTCTAATTTAATGGCATTCTGTCCTGTTACAGGGGCTTCCTGAACCCTTGAAAGGGAAACTGAAATGCAGTCCTGCCAAAAGTAATGTTTGTGTTTATCTTTTTTGGACCTTTTCTGAAAATCAGAAGTAATTTCATTCAAGTTAGATATCCTTACAGATCCTATCTTACAGATAGGATACATTTGGATTATATTTTGAGTGATTTTGTTCAAAATACACAACTGTAGTTTTGTAGACTTTCTTGATTCCTTCAAATTTAGGCTTTGATCCCAAAGGCACACCATTTTTTTGACCAAAAGGAGGGATATTACTAACTGCCTTGAAAGAGATGGCTGTGAAATCCCGCTTGGGGGGGGGGGGGGAATCCTAGATACAAAAGAACTAGTGGATGGGCAAGGTGTTCAAGCTAGTGATAACTGGACATCTCCTGTTTCATTAATGAATTATTAAAGGGTCTAGGTAATCTGGCTTCAGGCCTGGGCTTGGATCTGTGTATTCTTGGTTGTCTTGATGGACCATGTTACCATGTGTGGTTAGAATGTGCATGTCACCTCCCAATAACAGGACAACCATAAACCTACAAATAAGAAGAAAATAGATAAAAGGGCTGCTCAATCAGTCTGAAAGGAAAAGAAGAAAAAACAGAGAAAATCCTGCATGTGAGGGAGGGAACAGGGCGAGATCACCATAGTGAGTTAGGTTTCACACTAGCTAAACCAAAATGCACATCAGTTCTACCAGAGTGACTCATGCAGCAGTAATATGTGGCTTATGACTAACTGGAGAAACCACCACCATAAGTTTGGAAATAATACTGAGACAAAAACAGGATAAAATCAGGCAGATAATTCATCAAGCCTATGGAACCTGGGCCATGGGATAGCTTGGGGCTCTTTCTTATCCCTCATACAATTTAACATCTACATGAAACCTCTGGATGACATTCACTGGTAATTTGGAATAAGGTGCCATCAATAAGGCCCACCTCCATTTTTCTCTTCCATCAGGTCAGGTGACATAGTAGATGGTTTGAATCATTGCCTGGCTGCAGAATGGACGAGAACCACTAAACCTCAGTTCAGTCCAGATACAGGTGTTGTACTGTTCATCAACAATTTAGTGAATCCAGGGTTAAAGAGTTTCATAAGTCAGGATGCAGACTCCTCCTCAGATGAAGACTCAGGGGGGGGGGGGGCAGGCACTTAGCGCCACCACAGAGTCAGGCAGTTGGAACAGAAACACATGAAGCCAACACACATGAAACTTCCTTATATTAAATCAGACCATCGGTCCATCAAGGTCAGTATTGTCCATTCAGACTGGCAGCAGGTCTGCAGGATCTCAGGCTGAGGTCTTTCAGATCACCTACAACCTGGTCCTTTTGAGTGGAGATGCCAGTGACTGAACCTGGGACCTTCTGCATGCCAAGCAGAGCCTCTTCCACTGAGCCACAGCCTCTCTCATTACCTTTTGATGTGCAGGGGAATCTGAAGAGTCTGAGGCAGTCTTCTCACCCTAATACAGCGCCTCCTTCAGACTGAGACCCTGAACCACCTTAGCCATGTTGTAGAACTCATCTCTGTAATCAGGTATGGCACCTGTAAGCAGTGTTCCCTCTAAGCTGTGGAGTCTTGTGAGCAAAAATTCTACTTTGTGAGCTCCTGGCATTAAAATTGTGAGGGAGCGATTTGGCTTCTGCATGAATTAGTCTGCTCTGGAGCCATCATTCCTGAGCTAAAACAAAAATGTGTGAGCCAGAGGCTAAAAAACTGTGAGCTAGCTCACACCAGCTCAGTTTAGAGGGAAGTCTGCCTGTAAGTACCAGCAGCTTGCTCCTGGAAGAAAGGGTTTTGTATCTCCACTTTCTTGTGGTAGAATTTAAGGCCTCAATTCACCCACAACTAGGGTTGCCAGCTCTGGATTGAGAAATGTCTGGAGATTTCAGGGGTAGAGCCTGGGAAGGGCAGGGTTTGTGGAGGGGAGGGACCTCAGCACAATATAATACCATAGAATCCATCCTCCAAAGCAGCCATTTTCTCCAGGGGACCTGATCTTGGTCTCCTGGAGATGAATTGTACTAACAAGATATCTTCAGATGCCACCTGGAGGTTGGCAACCCTCCCCAGAGCTTTTGCAGGAACTGCATCTATGCATTACCGCTGGATTCAGCTCCTGCCATGACTCCCAGACCTTGGCCTTGCACAGAACAAAGAGTCAGCCTGTGCTTCAAATACATTCTGACATGTTGGCTAAGTTCAGATGTGAAGCCATGGCTTATTTTAATTAACTGTGTTTCTTTGTGAAAACAGGGTTCATCTCACTGATGATCATTCAATTGTGGTTCATCTTGACAAATCCTGGTGGCACCACCACCATCCTTTCCTACACTTTCCCTGCAAAGACCTGGCTCCTATTCCCACATGCATTGCAGTAGCATTTGAAGGTCATGCTATGTCATGTCATCTATCAAGTGTTTTTATTAATGGCACAGTGAAGGCAGGGAATCATAATTCTGTCTCAGCAGAGAAAACAGCCACTGGCTTATGCTCCCTTAGCTGCATAGTTTTTTTAGATTATATTTTGCTAACACCAGATTATGTATGCACATGTCTGTATTCTTATAAAGGAGCTTCTTAATGTTTAACAGCTCCCCCCCCCCCAACAAGCTTCATCCCACACTTGGCAACTTTATCTGCTACTGGAGCTTGCCTTGCACAATGGCAGCAGTGAGGCAGGTTTGAGGAAACAATGTGCTACCAAGCCCTGCCAAGGGCAGCATAGGTAATGTGGTGAGGCACGTTCCTCCCTGCCCTGCCCCATATCCATCTTTCTTGAAACAGTGAAAGAAGTAAACCTTTGTTTGATTGCTGCATGTATGGATTGAGCTTGGTAGCATTCCTGGCCCATGAAAAGTAAAACAAAAACCCAGCATGAACCAAGGGAACCGCTTGCAAGAAGCAGTAAAAGCAGCACAGTTTTGATTTGAGCTTGAGGATTGTAAGAAGTGGCTACTGACGATTTCTTGAGGATTCCCCATTCACACGACACATAAAACTGTAGTTATGTATATCCATGGTTAATAAATGAATCCTTAGTTTCTGATATTGTTATCAAGTAGCTAACTATAGTTACTGGCAACGAATGAAGTCAGATCATTAACTAATAAATATTACTTTGATTAAACCTTCATGTACTGTCTGATTTGAGACATAAACTCATTGCATTTATCTTACATAATATCTTACATAATTTACATTTATCTTACATTTATCTTACATAATTTACATGACATCGATTGAGATGACTGATGAATATGTTACAATTTCTAATTTCTTTATTTGAGTCTCTGGTTAATTGCTGTTCTTTGGTTGTCTTTTTCACCTTGAATTCAGTAGCTGTCCAAAAAGTGGCATTGGTCAAGGCTGACCCAACTTGATTTGTGAAAACTGTTCTCCTGTGTTGAACCTTAGACCATAGAGCAAGCCTCTCTGTTAATAACATAACTAAGCTTAACCCTGGTTTAGATTTGTAGACTCAGAGGAACACACCATGAAGCAAAATCAGTTTTATGTTAAAGTAAAGAAAAGGATTTTTAAACAATATAGTTCCATTGAATAGTTCAAGCACACAAACTAACAAAGTTTACTGTCTAAAGATTGATTCAGGTGTGGTAGCTGTGTTGGTTTGAAGCAGCAGAACAGTGTTTGAGTCCAGGGGCACCTTTAAGACCAACAAAGTTTTATTCATGGTATAAGCTTGCGCACGAAAGCTTATACCATGAATAAAATTTTGTTTCTCTTAAAGGTGCTAGTGGACTGAAATTCTTACTCTCTAAATACACATACTAGGTAAGGTTCTTGCAGTGCAGGTCTTAACTTCTTAAAGCTTTAGCAAATGCAGTCCAAAAGCAATCAGCATAATCTATCATAGATGTAACACATGGTAAGGGATGAGGGATGGTGGAAGGGAACAGGATGGAGTGGAATGGAAAGGGTAAAGTCTAGCAAAATAGACTACATTTTATAGAAAACTTAGGCCGTGGATCTTCTGACCTCTTTCAACCAATCACCATGCTGTCTCCAAAGAACCTTGTAGAAGATGAACAAATTCTCCCTTTCCATTTGTGTCCACATGAAACCAGTGAGCTAATGAACAAAACTGCTCTGAGCAACCTTGGGATGGTACAAGTCTCCAGGGAGGGGAAGGAGAATCTAACACCTGTTATTGGCTGAATACAGCAGAGAGAGAAAATCCTACAAATGGGATTTTACTCATAAAATGGCTCATCTCTTGACAGCATCATTATTTTGGATGTGCAGAACTTAGTAACAATGAAAACTTGGTGATCTATCAAATCAATACATAAAATAGTAAACATCACAGAATGAGTTTTTTCTAGATTTAGGTTAATGCTGAAGTAATTACGCATGTGTTATTATCATGCAGTGAAGTCCTAACAGCTTTTGCATTCTGTTAAAGTATGCACAATAAGCCAGACAAAGCAGGTGGACTCTTTAAGAAGCTAATAAAAAGCTTTGTTTTAATGTTAGCAGTAGGAATAGTGTCAAATGAGCCATGCACAAACAGTAATAGAATATTGCTACAAGTTTTTGTCTACCGTGCAATACTGAAATGGGGAAATGTTAACTCTTGTTGCTGTTTTGCCACCCTTTCAGTAGTTTTCTTTAGATTTGCAAATATCTAAATAGATTTGCAAATACTGTTGATTTCATCTTTTCTCCCAGTTCTGAGTTCCTCTACACTTGTACCCAAGATCAGGTCTTTCTGTCTCATTGACTCCTATTTGTGCCATGTATTGCTACTGAAATTATGCTTGGCTCTAGCATGTGCTGATTATAACATCAGAGTCTAGAAGCCTCTGCCTACTACCATAGCCCTGCCACTCCTACTCCATGTCTAAACAATGCAGAATATGTGTAACAAAATGGCACCCAAAAGATCTCATTTGGTTTATCTCTCCTTGATTTACATATGGAGCAAAAAACAAACCAAACAAACAAAAAAAACTGGGCAAGAATAATGTCTTTATTTTTTTAATCTACTTTATGCCCAGTTGATCACAGTATGCTTAAATACTACTATTAGTAAGTTCTTCTTTTGCTTTGTAACATGAACTTCATATTGGTTTGTCTTCCTCCAGTTATCAGATGGAATTCCATGTTGTAGTATCATGAACAACAGGACACATAGCTTTGTTTCAACTTAAGAAGGGTTTTTATTTAGCTCTTTTACCCATTCTCTCTCTGGCTGGGCCTTCTCTCAGTCGGCTTCAATCAGCCTGCTCAGCCGCTCTCTGCCATACAGAAGCCCTACAGGGCCAAAACTAAAAGACTTCCAAAGCAGAGATTTGCCCTTAGGGGCTGCTTGTAGACATGACATGACATGACATCGTATACATTACAACATATGTAGGGTTGCCAGGTCTTACCCGGCTTGTGGCCAGGGGGTCCTGGTCCCTCTCCAGCACTTCTTCTCAACCCCCTCCTGTCCCAAGGCCCTTGACCAAGGCAGCTCCCCGCTCCCCAGCCCAAGCTGAAGGCAGGCAGGAAGGGGAGGAAAGGGCACCAGCTGCTTTCTTTGTTGGGGTTGGGGGGCTTGGCCTTCTCCCAGGGTGCCAGGGCTTTGTTGTCCTCAGGCCCCTCCAAGAGGGCCTTGTCGCCAGGCAGGTACTAGGAGGGGAAGTGCTCAGGCATAGGTGAGTCCAGGTCAATGGCGCTCATGAAAGCCTTGCTGCCCTTGCCTGCCACTGCCATGCAGCAGCTGCTCAGCTCGCCACTGTCGCTGTTCTGGATGCCACTATCGGGGGGCTTCTTGGCACTCTCAAGGCCCAGTGGCTGGTCCTTGGAGATGCTGAACTGCTGGCACTGGAGATGGATCTGCACCTGCAGGATCTCCAGCAGGTGGAACTTGTCCTGCCCCAGGCCGCTGCTGACACTGCCACCGCCAGTGCTGGCTGGGGGTCCGCCGCTGTAGCTGTTGGTGCTGGAGGTAATGGTGGGGCAGCAGGCCAGCAAACCACATTTCTAACGGTGGTACTCTAGGCAACTGTCTAACCCTGCCTTACGGACGCGCTGGCCCTGCTCATCAGGCAGACCATTCCATACGGTGGGGGTTCCTTCAAAGTGAATCCTAGTAAGGCAACTAGAGAAGTCTACTCACAGAACAAATTTGTGTAGCCTTAATGAACATTCTATTTGTTATACCAATTTACTGGTGACATTATTTCCTCCCTTTCTTCATACATTCTTTACCTTTCATTTCAAATAAAGGCATTTACTTAAGTTTCCTGAAACAAATCACCAATAGGAAGAAGAAGAAGAGATTGGATTTATATCCTGCCCTTCACTCACTTAAGAGTCCCAGAGCGGCTTACAAACTCCTTTCCCTTCCCCTCCCCACAACAGGCACCCTGTGAGGTGGGTGGGGCTGAGAGAGCTCTTTCCCAAGCTGTCCTTGAAAGAACAGCTGGTACAGAGCCATGGCTTGCCCAAGGTCATCCAGCCAGGTGCAAGTGGAGGAGTGGGGAATCAAACCTGGTTCTTCCAGATTAGAGTCCATGCACTTAACCACTACACCAAACTGGCTCTCACATAATACATTTAGTGTCAAGGTAAGGAGGATTGGAACCACAGTCTTTAATGCAATATCATAAAAAATATGATGTTGTTTCCTTGAAGGCTTACCAAAATCAGAGACTGTCAAAGCAGTATACACATTTTACAAATGTGAATTGTCATTTAGTAGCTGGAGTTAAGAAAGTTAGAAATGAGTTTTAATTTACTATCCCATATATAATTTACTTTTTCATATATAGCTGTGTGCTCTGACCTGGATAGCCCAGGCTAGCCTGATGTCATCAAATCTCAGACACTAAGGAGGGCTGGCCATAGCTAGTATTTGGATGGGATTCCTCCAAGGAGTACCAGGTTTGCCACACAGAGGCAGGCAATGGCAAGCCTATCTCTAAATGTCTCTTGACTTGAAAACCCCATGGGGTTGTCATATGTCAGCTGTGTCTTGATGGGAAAGCAGATACACATTGATATATCTGTCTGTCTTTCTGTGTAATAGCATTGCCTCCTTTTTCTATCATAGTTTTACCATCTCTGGCTAGCTTTCCCAGTCACTGAACCTTCATGCTAGGGAAATCTATATCTATGTAATGTTTAATTGCCATGCAGCTTTGAGGCAGAAAGCCTCTGTTGGGGAGGAAAAGAGATTTTTAGAAAGTCTTACATGTCTTTGGGAATATAAAATGAAATAAACACATAAATCAACAGGGCTACCTTAGCCAGTATTAGATGTAAGCCTCCTAACTACATTGTTGCTTAGCAGAGAATGTGAGACTATTTAATAGTGTTTGAATTCAAACAACCTGTTTGAAGTCACAGAAGATTCAAGGGCCTCGAATAATGCTCATGAGAGTGTATAGTATGTGTTTATTTTTAATCTGTTATTTTAATATACAATTAAAGTAGTTCTTGCTACTTATTGCCTATACTGTTTGTTGTACAGGACCATCTTCCTGTATTGATGGCAGCATGTGTTAGCATATGTTAGATGATGTTGTGGCAAAAGAATACTTATCTGTTTCATTATAAAATGTTGGGTGGGAGAAAGGAAAGTGTTAACTTTGGTGGATTAAGTACAATGATTCATACTAACAAAATTAAAAGTGAAATTAACAATGGAGCTGCAAGTTACATTGTTGGCCTCCTAGGAATAGAGTGTTAGAATGTTTTGCATGCCAAAGAAAAGAATTGCCAGTATTCATCTTTTGAATGCCTGAACCTTTCAGTTTTGCTACATATAAATAAAAAGGTGTGTAGACATACCTGAAAGGAACAACACTGCCTTTTCATCCTTGTATTTCATAAAGAGAAATGTGTGCTAGTTGCAACATGTTGAAGTCTTAATACACTTGGGTAATGAGACAGCCAATGAATAAACTGGGGGTGTGGGATTCCAGAGTATCTGTTATTCAACAATGCATCCAAAGTGGGTGGCTTGAGGACACCCACAAATCCAGTGTTAGCATCCAGAGAGCATAATACCCCTTGCATTACCTGTGGAACTGATAACTATATTTTTCAGCTGTACAAAGCCTGATAACCATGGCAGACTCATCAAGATGATTCCAGAGGGGTAGCCATGTTTGTCTATTGCAGAAAATTAGACTCTCAAAATTTATTCCAGCATAAAGAGGTATACTTTTTCATGATGAGGCAATGTGGTGGGATCTGTACAGTAACCAGCTATACAGGGAGTACCAAGTGCCCCTAACAACAATAACAATACCTGATTGATGAAGTGATGCAGGCATTGAAATGGCTGTGCATGCAATAAGAGAGTTAACTCTGCAATGAGGGACTTGTGAGAACACGCAGGGATCATGCCACAAAACGAAATAGCAACCATACTAATTTAGTAGTACTCTATGGTTCTGCAGGCCTATGGCCTATTGAAGAGTGAGTATGCAGAAGAAAAACACCATAACAACTTGCATGGGGGGGAAATGGCCATAGCTTTTATTGGTAACACATGAAGGAGTACTGGCACAGCACAGGGATGGATCACACATTGGATGACCCACCTGATGAACCCATCCCCCCATCCCACCTCCTGGGGGAGGTAAACCTTGAAATGGTAATCCTGTGGGGATCATATGGCTGCTGGTCACTGCGTGGTTCCCTTGCCACCTGGTAGTGAGAGCCGGACAACAGCCCCAAAGCTGGGCATGTCACTTGATGTGGACAAGTCAGACCTAAATTGTATATGGTGCCCAACTGTTATAAACCAGATTTTATCATTGATGAGGTCCCACCTAGAAACTTGTTACAAGGGGCCCTCTTACAAAAGGCCTCATCATAGTCTATTGCAGCAGATTCACCAGCCAAGGCAGAGGCCTTTAAGACACTGGGCATGTGTTTAGACAGGTGCCAACTGTGCTCAGGGTAGGCAGGCTGTACCACACCATTAAAAACAGCTTATTCAGACAACCTGTTTAAGAATGTGCCCTCAGCTACCGCCTAGTTGCTACCCTTTTTGTCAGTGCAAGGCCCACGTTTTCCCTCATCCCCTCCAGGTTTAAGCAAGGAGAAGATATCAATATAGTAATCATCCAGGATATGCTCCTGGATCTTGCAGGGGAGGTGGGTACCTGGGGGCTCTTTGAAGTTACTATCAGCCACAGAAGCCATGTTAGTGCCTTCAAGTTAGCCTTCATCCCCCTACGCCTTAGCGCCCAGGCTGACAAACTTGTAAAATGAGTGCCCTTAACCCAGTAACTCCCGGACACATGAATGGAACCTGCTAGAACGCTGCTGGAAACGATGTGATCCCTTGTTGTCCTGTGGGACTTATGATGCCTGCTACATTGTCTCTTGCATGATGGGTGGCTCTGTGGGGTGTTGTCCCTGATATCACTGGAAGAGATGGACTCTACCGAGGAACCTGGCCTCTTCCACCTTCCCCTTAGTCTGTAGTGGGGGGGGGGGGGCTTAGAGGGTGCAGGGAGTGGGCCTTTCTGGTCAAAGCATTCAGATAGGTGCTCTAGGGTCTGGGCTATCCCCAGAAGAACCACAGAATTATCCAGCACTGAGACCACAGGGGGAGCTGGAATGCTGGGAGGTACCCTAGAATGCCACTGTTTAGTAGCTGCCATGATAGGGGCCTGCAAGGCTTTTGCCTGCTGTGCATTGGAGGGGGTGCCTCAAGAAAACCTTTTACTGGGCTCAGAAGTAGCAGTCACCCTGCTTCAATTGAGCCTTGCTGCCCCCTTCTTAGCAGACCTTGCCTGAGAGCCTACTTTGCCCCTGCCTACATTTGCAGAGCACTTCGGAGGCATGGTGCAAAAACACTAGAGACCTGCAGTGCCTTAATATAAATCATAATTAAAATACTTTATTATTATTATTATTATTATTATTATTATTATTATTATTATTATTTGTTTATTTACTTTTTACTAAACCTTTTCTATGAAATGTTACAGGAAAAGTGATTAACAATGAGGACATGAATAAAATGGAATACCCAGAATGAAATTCACAAACTGTGTGGAGATGATTGAGGCAAAATTAGAGAACCTTACCACACCAATAGGGCTAAAAAAAGCTGTGCAGAACACATGGGTGGCACACCCACAAAAAATGTCCTCTGAGTCCTGGAAAAAGAGGGCTCAGGCAATAAAGTGGCTGCTGATGCTACCCTTGAAATCCACAGGGAGGGGTTGGTCCTTCAAGTACCATGCCCCAAGCCATTTAGGGCCTTAAAGGAAAGAACCAGCACCTTGAATTGTGTCTGGAAATAGATTCTTTTGGCTAATACACATATTGCCACCACACCCTACCCAGAATGGTGCTGCTCCTTTCCTAGACAAGACCTATTTCACTGTTGTGGCTGAAGATCTGGTCACACCAATTAATGATGTATGTCTGTTGCAAAACCTTGCTAAACCATAGAAATAGCCTGATTAGTGACAGGGATACTGAACTACAAATGCTGCTACAGTCTATTCAATGGTGACAAGGTGACCAATGCCATTATGAGTACTGTTTTGGCATTTGTATGACTTTGGACAGAGACTGTTGGGGCAGGATGAAGCTATATAGCCAGTGTGATTATTTCCTTGATGATGCTTGGTGTATGCTGTATTGCAGTCACCCTGTTTCTCAAAATCTCCTATTCATGCTTAATGTTTTTCTCAGGTTTACAAGTAAAAGAATTAATTGGATGTGCTTGTGCCAGGCTCTCATTGTAAGAATTGCAGCATATGTCTACATAGGAACATGATTGTATATCTAAATGCAGAAAAATGATAGCTATTCTTTTTAAAACAGTCTTCCATTAGTTAAAATTTCCAGCATGCACATTCATTATCCAATCCATGGGTGTATTGAGTGCATTTGTGCCAGTCCTGTGGATTACAAGAACTGAACTGAAGAATACCATAGCACTAAAGACAAAGCCCAGCTGGAATTCTAGCTCATACTGATGTAACACAATAACCAGGGCTATTTTGGGGCAGGAACACACAGGAACAGAGTTCCGGCTGGCTTCTGAGTTGGCCACGCCTATAGCCTCCCCCCCTCGAGTTCCCCAGTGCCTCGCAAGCTGTGGGGTGCCTGGGGAAGCCAAACTGATCCAGGGAGGGAAGGCAGTTTAAACCACCTCCCCTTGTTGTGTTCCAGAAATTGCTTTCCTTTCCTCGGGTTCCCCAGGTGCCCCGCAAGCCACAGGACACCTGGGGAAGCCAATCCTGGGAGGGAGCTGCACTGTCAGGGGTATGGCCTAATATGCTAATGAGTTTCTGCTGTTGGGTGTGGTCTATTATGGTAATGAATTCCTGCTGGGCTTTTTCTACAAAAAAAAAAGCCTTGACAATAACTATTTTACATGTATATTGTGGACAAAAAAAATCTTTGTGACAACAACTGCATATATTTTAGAGAACTTCCTGCTTTGGGAAAACTAAACTTCATTTAAATATTTTAAAAGGACCAACTACATTGAATGCACACAGCAGTATCAGGAGTATTTCCGTCAAGTGTTGGATGCTGGATAATATAGCAATGCTCATCAGCTCAGTACCACTTTCTTTTTTTCTTTCTTTTTTAAGGGACAACATGTTTTGCTGCTGTGTGATAGTAGATGTCAAATCATTCCCTAGGATCTGAGATTAAAGGACCAGAACTAATCTTTAAATCCTTATCTACTGAAACTGGTTTGTTTCTCTTTCACGGGGGGAAACATGCTGTCATGGTGGGTTTGCGTGTGTGTTTTTTTGGTATAGAAAGTAAAGAATGGCTTCATCTGTATCTAGGAATGTACAAAGAACTGACCTCATTTCCTACTGAGCAGCAGAAGATTTTAATAATCTTGTAATTGTTAAAGAAAGCTCACCTAACCTACTCCTCCCCCCTTTCCTCTGGTGTTAGGGCAATTTTGCCTTTAAAAAAAATGGTAGAACTATGTAATTTCAGAGGGAGACAATATCTTAAAGGCCATTGAAGCATTGTTCCAATAATGCGTTTTCCTCACCACAAAGTAACCCTACATATTAAGGATTAGAAGCAAGTGTTTGTGGAATGGAGGCTGTCAGTGAAGTTCTCCATTTCAAATTTTAGAAATTTAATACTGACATAAGATTTCCAATAGCAAGCAAATTAATGTTTTAATAACATTATTTTGCAGCCAAATTGTATGGCAGAGTAAGTCACACATACCACTCAGTTACTCCTTGATCTTGCTTAGGTTACTTGTTCAAGTGTCTCTGATACAATTCTCTAATACAGAGATTGGGGGAGGGTGTTATGTACCTTTATTGCCTGAGAAATAGGGTTGCCAGCCTCCAGGTGGGGCCTGGGGATCTCCCGCTTTTACAACTGATCCCCAGTTGACAGAAATCAGCTCCCCTGGAGAAAATGGCTGCTTTGGAGGGTGGACTCTATAGCATTGTACCATGCTAAGGCCCCTCCCCTCCCCAAACCCCTCCCTCTCCCAGATCCACCCCTAAAGTCTCCAGGTATTTTCCAACCCAGACCTGGCAACCCTACTCAGAAATGATGAAGAGAATGGCTTGAATAAAGGATCTAAATGAACTCAGTTGATCTCAAATGTACATTTCTTCCAATTGCTCCATTCAAGTTACTTAAAATAACCTTAGATTTATTTTATTTATTTATGTCCTGTTCCCCAACAGTTTGAGTGGCAATCTACAACACACACATGTGCACATACAATGTATATACACACAATGTATGATTGAGTATTCCAGAGAGCTTACTATGTGTGCCATACTTCATATTCAACCCTCTGTGCTTGAGCTGAATAGGACCCATGTAAATTTTTACAATGAGTATGGAATCTGATTATGGAAAATTTACTTGACTGCTCTCAAGTGATTTTGTTCCTGTTGGTGTTAATGCAGCAGTTGGGTCTCACCATTATTTTTCAATCTGTCCTGATGGCAGGAGTGATAGGCAGTAATAAAAAAAACATAAATGGGGATATGTGAGAGAGAAAACAACAGAGAGATAAAAACAGCCACATGAATCACTCATTTTCTCCTTCACCAAGCCTTTATCAGAAAAAGAAATGTGCATTAGAGCTCAGCAATTTTAAGAGCAAGTTGTCTATAAGAAATGCTGGAAAATACAACAGCAGGGAGAATTAAAACATGTGTATAGCTTATAAGTAAAGTATGTTTATATGGTTAAGAAAATGCTGTCTCTGACAGTTGATATGAAAATATCTGGTGGTGTGTTTTTGTCTCCTCGATACATCTGCATTGGACTTCTCATAATGTAAAAGTAAAAAGAACAGTTCAGCACTCAGGCACATTTTTAAAATCACGATAGAAAATGCTAGTGAAATGGGACAAAGAGATGCTCTAACATTCCTACATTATTATTTTTAAAATGTTCATTCATCGCTCAGGAAAATTGTTTTAGGGGAGCCACAGTTCTTGCCAAAGAATAGCACTGACAATCAAAAGATAGAGAGAAAGTAAGGAGCCATTTATTGTTCTGTTCTTATTTAAAAACTAGAAGCTACACTGCATAGTTTAAAATGCAGATGGAACTGTGTTCACAAACCTATTTATACAATATTCAGAAACACTGGATCTGTTGCCATCTGAATTCAGACCAACTGGGCATGTCTTTTATCTATCCACAATAATGACTTTACAGTGATTATCAAGATGACGTATGGGCTTATTTTTTTTAAAAAAAAAACAGCCATTTGTGCTGCCTTAGGAGAAACAAACAAACAAAACACATGAATACATGAAGCTGCCTTATACTGAATCAGGCCGTTGGTCCATCTGCATCAGTATTGTCTACTCAGACTGGCAACAGCTTTCCAGGTTCTTAGGCAGAGGTCTTTCATATCACCTACTGCCTGATTTCTTTTAACTTGAGATGCCATGGACCGAACCTGGGATCTTCTGCTTGCAAAGCACAGGCTCTTCCATTAACCCACAGCTCCTCTCAAACGCCCACAAACGTTTGTAAAGTTTTTTAAATTGAAATGGAATTCACAAAAAATCTCCATGTTCCATGGGTGGAAGTGCTGCACTGGATCCAACCCAATATGTTCTGGGCCAGCTTTTTATCTCCCCACACCTGGCAAATGGCATTACTCTAATCAGGGGTCCTTTCGTAAAAAATGAGGTGCAGGAGCTCATTAGCATAACTTATTTGCATATGCCACACCTCCTGACATCACCGGAAGTGTCATAAGGCCACACATCCCTGACGTCAGGTGTGTCAGAAGGCAAGAAGGGAGGGAGGGGGAAGGAAGGAAAGGAACAGGAAGGAAGGTAGGTAGGTGGGGGAGAGAGAGAGAAGAAAGGAAGGAAGAAAGGAAGGAGGGAGGGAGGAAGAAAGAAGGGAGGAAGGGGGGAAGGAAGAAAGAAAGAAAGGAACAGTAAGGTAGGTAGATAGGTGGGGGAGAGAGAGAGAAGGAAGGAAGGAAGGAAGGGGGGAGAGAGGGAGGAAGGAAGGGAGAGGGGAAGGACGGGGAAAGGAAGGAACAGGAAGGTAGGTAGGTAGGTGGGGGAGAGAGAGAGAAGAAAGGAAGAAAGGAAGGAAGGGAGAGGGGAAGGAACAGGAAGGTAGGTAGGTAGGTGGGGAGAGAGAGAGAAGGAAGGAAGGAAGGGAGAGGGGAAGGAACAGGAAGGTAGGTAGGTAGGTGGGGAGAGAGAGAGAGAAGAAAGAAGAAGGAAGGGAGAGGGGAAGGAACAGGAAGGTAGGTAGGTGGGTGGGGAGAGAGCGAGAAGGAAGGAAGGAAGGGAGCAGTGGGAGGGGGGAGGGACAGGCTTCTCCCTGGGACCGGCGGAGCGCCACCGGCCCCAGGACTACTGATGGGGGGGGAGGAAAGGGGCTTCCCGGGGCCGGCGGCGCTCTGCCGCGGCCCTGGGAGCAGTGGGAGGGGGGAGGGACAGGCTTCTCCCTGGGGCCGGCGGAGCGCCACCGGCCCCGGGACTACTGATGGGGGGGAGGAAAGGGGCTTCCTGGGGCCGGCGGCGCTCTGCCGCGGCCCCAGGAGCAGTGGGAGGGGGGAGGGACGGGCTTGTCCTTCCCAGGACTGGTGGAGCGCCGCCGGCCCCGGGGAGCATTGATGGGGGGAGAGGAAAGGGGCTTCCCGGGGCCGGCGGCGCTCTGCCACGGCCCCAGGAGCAGTGGGAGGGGGGAGGGACGGGAAGCATTGACGGGGGGAGGACAGGGGCGGGGCTTTGTTAAGTGCCCGCCCCCCCGCCTCCTCTCTCCCGGAGCGGCGCTCTGGCACACCCCGGCTCCAACGGAGCCCTGACTCTAATGCACATTACATTAATCTAACACCGACAGTAATAAGCTATGGCAAGACCACATTTTCCCAGGAGACATCTCAGCTGGCATACTAACTGGAATTAGGTTTGAGTACCACAAGGATTGCCTAGGAATTTATCAGCAAAGTTTGCTCGAAAACTAAGATATGATCCTTATTCTGAGCACATAAATCCTAACAAAACTGAGCAAATAACATTTCCTCATGCTGTGACATCTTTTATTTTAATAAAATTAGGAATAATTTTGAATTTCTCATCTTGATTTTTCTCTTCCTTTCTATGAAACCCATTTTAAGCAGGAAGAAAAGCAGTTGGCTTCAGTTGATTATAGAGTCTGAAGATCTTCTATTCTCCACAAATACTACAAAAGATCATTACTGAAAGACTAATAGTGCAGACAAGTAAGCTTCTGGCTCTGGGAGCAGATCAAGATATGTTTTTCTCTAAGCGCTCTCTGAGTCAAGTTATTGATAGTGTCTCCAGAATCTCAGTTAAAGACAAAGCCAACTGATCTGAAGCAGTTAGTTGGCTCATTATTGTGTCATCTTAAGCAAAATCACACACTTCTAAGTCCATTGCTTAGGAGGGCACTGTAAATACACTAAACTTAAAGGGCCAACTAAGAAATAATTAACACAAGAGAAATGGGCAACATCTATACATTCACAGAGAGAGGGGGGTGTCTGTCTGTCTGTCTGTCTGTCTATCTATCTGTCTATCTGTCTCTTCATGAAATGGAATTCCCTGTTTCAAAATTTGGGGAATGTAAAGGCAATGTTATGTGCACACCAGCATTTGCAACTAGGGGTGCCTGTTATGGTGATTGAATTGAAAGAGCGGAATCAGATTACCAATACCAGCAGTTTGGGTGATATCTTGGAATGTAGCTGTATTAAAAGGAAAGTGTAGTAAAGATTTTTTTTAATACTTAACCCAGAGAACATATTGCATTGCATTTCAAAATGATCTTATAAATTATGAAATTAAGTACAGTATTTGTTAATGAAATATGGATATCATGAGTTGTGGCTATAATACTTCGTTCTTGCCATTTCTAAAGTGATGCCTGTACAGTGGCATGTATGCTAATACACATCATTTACAGCAGAAAATATCCTGAGATTTCAAAGTATCACTGTCTGCTGAAATGGGCCACAGAAGTGAACTGAATATAGCAGAAAGCATTTCTGGATGAGAAAAAATCAGTTGGTACACATGACTGGGATCACAAGCGAAATTAATGAGTCACATTGTCTGACATGCTTTTAAAGTAAGATTTAATCAATGTCATTATTAATGGAATAATTAATTTTTCCAGTAATTGACAGATGCTGCCTGAACTGTCACTAATTTCTCCGTTTATGTGATAGACTATTCTTCAGTCTGTGGAGAATTATTTTAGTAAATGTTTGCCCATAAAGTGAACAAAATTAAGATAAAGATCTATAAGGTTATTTCAAACTAAATTATGTGCCAGGAAGCTGGTCAATATTTGTCAAACAGAGATTTTTGTTATGTTATGTGACCTCTCTATCTCCTTGTTGGTGGTTATCATAGCCAAGCAGAATCCACAGAATAATGATGCTGACATAAGTTCCATCTAGCAGACAAACAATATCTCTTTGTTATTGGCAGAAGATAAGGAGGCACCTTCCCTCATGTTGATAGATGAAAGACATTCCTGAGGCACTTAGCATATACTGTGTCCCAGTATCTGCTGTACCCTCTTGTGAAAGCTACATACAGTCCAGGCTTATTGCACAATATTTGTTTGTTTGTTTTAAAGATTTATAGCCCCATCTTTCAATATCCAAGGCAATTTATAATAGATTAAAAGCAATAAAAAAGGCTTTGTCTGGAACATGCTTCCTGGTTCATCTCTTTGTGGTAAGTTGGCTAGGAGATATTAAAGCCTCTCACCATTTCCTAGTGCTGCAGATGCTGCAGCAGTTTCTTTTACCTGTGCAAGAGACAGGGACAGCCACTCCAGGAACTGCTACAGAGCTGCCTCCAGTGGGCAAGGTTTCTTACCAAGCTAGGTATTATGTGACTTCCAGTTCATGGGGAGAAACTACATGATGTAGATCAACAGAAGAACTCACACTTTCAAAGCCAGATTTGGAGTTGGCTTTCTTTGATATAGGGTAACCCCTTCTCTTTCAAAAGAATATATTCAAATTTAAAATCCAATCTATACCTGTTGCTCATGGCAACTCCCCAATCCAATGCTGGCCTTTGTTTTGTCACCCCTTTGTCCTTTCTGCATATGCTATTGCTTTGTTTTCAGGCTGACAGCATACTTTTTATCGGATGACAAAGTGAAAGACCCCACATTTCAGGGTGCCATTCCTCTAGCCTGTTCTCTTTCACATTTCCATCTCACAGTATATGTGAATCAGTAGACAAATAAAATAGCAGCAGAACAGACAAGTCAGACTAAACCCCAGATTTAAACAGCTTCTGTAGTAAAGCTAGCCAGAGCTACTTTTAGATGAAGATAGAGACCTGCTTATATGAAAACTTCTGTTTCTCTTCTCATCTCATGCCGCCTCTTCATCCTGCACTCACCAGCAGACTGCCTATTATAATGGGGGGACAGTGGAGTACGCCAGCCTGTGGCTCTTCAGTTGCCCCCTTCCAGTGTATTGGTGTGTTTAAAACAAACCCAAAGTTGCATCCTAAGCAATGTCAAGGAAGATACACTTCAGGAATGGTACTTTGCATCGGTCCCATTGCATCCTGCTGTGCTCTCCAAAATGGGCCTCTTGGGGAAGACAGCACCCTTGTTTTACTAACTGTAGTCAGGGAGCATATCATTGACATGTGTCAATGTAACTCGGCCCACTGGCCAACTCAGCCCAAAGTTATCTAAAATATTCAAAGCAAAAGGTGGTGGTGGTGGTGGTGGTAGTAGTAGTAGTAGTAGCAGCAGCAGCAGCAGCAACAACAACAACATTTATTGTATGCGGCCAGAGGACATTACAACCAGTCACAGAGACATCAATAGAACATAGAACATGGGTCATAAACACTAAAAGTGATTAGCAAGTTAAAAAAAATCTCATCTTACTGGTACAACTTTGGCTCATATTTTCTTGGCTGTCAAGGCTAACAACAACACTACATGAGACAAACAAGACAATATCAGACAGAAGAAAAATCACCCTCTCTGTTTCTGAGGAAAATTTTAAGCCCTTCATATATGCTACAAGAAACTGGGCTCTAGGCTTTATGTAAAAAGAGTAAGACAGAAGGTAATGAGGTAGATTGGGTAGAATCTCCCTCTTCTGCCTTTCACTTATATGCTAATAGAGCTGCTGGGTTAGGTTCTACATGCAGCTTAAATGAATGCTGCATGTGCATGGCAGTAAGGAATCTTCGATGAAGTAATGAAATGCCACCTTGAGTTTGCAAGGAAAATTTATTTAATTAATAATTTAAAATATATCACACCTGATCTCCTTAGACTGAAGGTGGCTACAAAGCAACAACAAATTGCCAACACATGAAAACAATATAGCAGTCCATCATCAAGCTAACAACAAACAGGATAACACAAGGGGGAGGGGAAACAGCCAGATCTGCCAAGACAGTATACCCTCTGCAAAATGGGTTTATGACAGACCCGAACAGAATTTTGGACACATTCTGGCTACAGTTATACCATAAGAAGCTTGGTTTAACAACAGAGGGGTTTCTTTGGGGGGGGGGGGGGTTACAGCCTTGGTAGGGTTGCCAAGTCTGGGTTGGAAAAATACCTGGAGATTTAGGGGATGGCGCCGGGAGAGGGTGGGGTTTGGGGAGGAGAGGGGCCTCAGCATGGTATGATGCCATAGAGGCCACCCTTCAAAGCGGCAATTTTCTCCAGGGGAGCTGATCTCTGTCAGCTGGAGATCAGTTGTAAAAGCAGGAGATCCCCAGGCCCCACCTGGAAGTTGGCAACCCAAGCCTTGGGAAAGGGGGAAGAGAAAAAAGATAAATATTTAGGTATGCCACCTGATTGGTGATTTTGTGTAAATAAGAAAACACAGAGGAGCTGTTTTGGAAGCAGTCTTGGTTGGTTCATTGAAGTGGGGTTTAAATGGTCATTTCCAGTTCCAAGAGTTCAGATTTCATTACCGGATTATTTCTTGGAAATGGCAATGTAGGTGTAGTTTTTTTTTTCTCCCTTCCTTCCTTCCTTCCTTCCTTCCTTCCTTCCTTCCTTCCTTCCTTCCCTCCCTCCCTTATATTCTTCCTTTCCTCTTGGTTCAAGGCAACCTAATGGTGGGGTGAGAAATGCTTTTGTTATGGTCATTGCCCAAAACTTGTTTACTGGCTCATGCAAAGGCCAAGAGAAGTGAAACTGGTTTTGGCCTCAAGATGGAAGTGAAAAAGTCAAAAGGTAGGTTAGATGGAAAGAGCTTGAAAACAGCCTAGGATGCATTATGGGGGACTGCAAGGAGAAGCAAAAGCAGGAGAAATTTTGCATGAATCTTCAGAGGATGAAACCCCAAATATCTCCAAAATCTATATAGAATAGAATTTATAAGCCGCAACAAAGTAATAATGCCTACATTTTAAAAATACACAATCACTTTAAACATAAGAACATAAAATAACCCTTTACCCTTCTTTCTTTCCCCTCTTTCCTTAAAATAAGTATAATTAAATACACAGAGCCTAGAAGAACAGAGCCTAAGAACGTGAGTTGAAGTGTCATAATAAATACTAAAATCTGCTAAAAAGCCTGGCAAAACAGGTATACCATACTTAACATTGCCAAGGAGAAACTCCTCAAAGCAGGCTATTCTACAACACAGGTACTTCTACATGAAACATTCTGTTGTTTGTTACCATCCAGTAAAAAAAAGTGTTACACAAAGCAGGGCTTCACTGGAAGATCTCAGTGAATAGCTAGGATAATAGGCATGTAGAGAAGGGAAGGAGGCGGAGAAATGGTGAAGCTCGGCCGCCTTCCAGCCTATGTCCCATCCCGAGAGTGGCAGGCAGGGGGGCTGGGAAGGACCCTCCTCCGTCATTGGTGCTGTGTAACGCCAGGTCCATTAATAACAAGACTGCAACCTTGCAGGATTTTTTATTAGAGCAGGGTGCGGACCTGGCGTGCGTGACCGAGACCTGGGTGCGAGAGGGGGAAACAGTGGCTTTTTCCCAGTTAGCTCCACCCGGGTTCACGGTCCTCCACCAATCGCGGACTGAGGGCCAGGGAGGAGGAGTGGCACTGTTCATTCGGGAGGCTTACTCCTTCAGGGCACTTCCGCCGCTGAAGCTTGCGGGCATGGAGTGCTTGGGCCTGGTGTGGGAAGCTGGGGAGAGTTTAGCAATTTGGCTGGTGTACCGGCCACCCAACGCACCAGCCAACAGCCTGTCCTCGCTGGTCGAGGCCGTGTCGGGCTGGGCGTTGGAGCACCCAAGGCTGATAGTCTTGGGTGACTTCAATGTCCATGCCGACGATGCGGCCTCTATTCCGGCAAGGGATCTGGTGTCATCCATGGCGGCACTAGGACTCTCCCAACTTGTAATGGCTCCTACGCACCAGGCCGGGCACACGCTCGACTTGATCTTTGCGGCGGGGGTTACGGTGGACCAGATAACTGCTACGGCAGTGCCATGGTCTGACCACTATGCCCTGAAGGCCCGTCTGATGGTGCCTCCCCAACTCCGTTTGGGCGGCGAGCGTATTTTAGCTCGCCCGCGGAGCCTGATGGACCCTCAGCGGTTTCTGAGGGCACTGCGGGATCCCATGCCTCCCGGCGACTCATTAGATGGACTGGTCGAGGACTGGCATGTCTGGCTCTCGGCGGCCATCGATGAGATTGCTCCCCGACGCCCTCTGTGCCCTCGCTCCAAGCTGGCTCCCTGGTTCACCGAGGAGCTGAGGCAGATGAAGCGAGGTCTTAGACGGCTAGAGAGACGGTGGCGGCGAGCCCGCGACGAAGTATCAAGAGCATCCTATAGGATGTTTATGAGATCCTATGAGATGGCAATCAAGGCTGCTAAGAGACAGTTCTACGCAGCCGAGGTCGCATCTGCAAGCTCTCGCCCGGCACAATTTAGAACCATTATTTAGAACCATTAGGTCTTTAACTGAGCTGCCACAGGGCACACCAAATGCTAGGGAATTGGAAATTGGCTGTGAGGTTTTTGCGAGCTATTTTGCAGATAAAATCTTGCTACTCCACCGTGATCTCCCGGCCACAGTTGAGACAGTGTGTGAACTTGAGGCTCCATGCACGTCTTCTGGTTCCATTCTGGATCACTTCAGTCCTCTCAGTCTAGAGGAGGTTGACAGGTTGCTCTTGACTGTACGCCCAACCTCATGCAGCCTTGATCCGTGCCCCTCGTGGCTTATAAAAGCGTGTCACGAGGGGTTGCGTGGTGCTCTTCGGGAGATTATCAACAAGTCTTTTACGGAAGGGCTGTTCTCGGGGGCACTCAAGGTTGCGATGGTCTGCCCCCTCCTGAAAAAACCATCTCTGGACCCGGCCGTATTGGCCAACTACCGGCCGGTGTCCAACCTGCCGTATTTGGGCAAGGTATTGGAGAGGGCGGTGGCGATACAGTTGCAGAGCTTCATGGATGACACCTCCATGCTAGATCCGTTTCAGTCTTGCTTCCGGCCAGGTCATGGGACAGAGACGGCACTGGTCGCCCTCACGGATGACCTCCGGAGACATCTGGATCGAGGCGGTACGGCGGCGCTTGTGTTGTTGGATCTGTCGGCTGCGTTCGACATGGTCGACCACCAGTTGCTGATCCACCGCCTCGCCGACTCGGGGATACAGGGGCTTGCTTTACAGTGGCTTGCCTCTTTTCTCCAGGATTGGGGACAGAGGGTTGCGCTCGGGGAACAGACCTCCCAGAGGCACCCACTGGTGTGTGGTGTTCCTCAAGGGGCAGTTCTGTCCCCGATGTTATTTAACATCTACATGCACTCCCTTGCCCAGATTGTCTGGAGGCATGGGCTTGGGTGTCATCAATATGCCGACAACACCCAGCTCTATCTGCTGTTGGGTGGCCGGTCCGACTCTACCCCAGATGACCTGGAGCGGGCGCTTCAGGACGTTGCGGACTGGCTGAGACAGAGTCGACTGAAACTGAATCCAACGAAGACGGAGGTCCTGTGCTTGAGTCGGACCGGGTCGGGGTTAGGGTTCCCACTTCTGTCCTTCGGTGGGGCGCCATTGGTGCCAGCGCCAAGGGTCAGGAGTCTGGGAGTGCTCCTGGATGCTTCCTTAACAATGGAGGCCCAGGTAGCAGCCACTGCTAAAGCAGCCTTTTACCACCTACGGCTGATTAGGCAGTTGGTCCCCTTCCTCGAACGCGAAGACCTAGCAACAGTGATCCATGCTATGGTCACCTCACAACTTGATCACTGTAATGCTCTCTACATGGGGCTGCCCTTGTCCTGGATCTGGAGGCTGCAGCTGGTGCAGAATGCTGCAGCCACGCTGCTGATGGGTCTCTCTGTAAGGGACCACGTCCAGCCTGTGCTGCGGTCACTGCACTGGCTGCCTATAGCATACCGGATCCGGTTCAAGGTGCTGGTGTTGACCTTTAAAGCCCTATATAGTCAGGGGCCTGCCTACTTGAGGGACCGCCTTTCCCCATATATGCCCCAGAGGGCACTGAGGTCAGGCACACAACACCGCCTGACTCTCCCCGGACTGAAAGATGCTCGGCTGGCCTGCACCAGGGCCAGGGCTTTCTGGGTGGCGGCCCCATACTGGTGGAACGAGCTCCCGGATGACATCAGGGCCCTGCAGGACTTATTACAGTTTCGCAGGGCCTGCAAGACGGAGCTCTTCCGCCAGGCTTTTAATTAGGAGCCGCCACCGGGGGGAATATATAGGATAACATCGCCCTGGCCCCTCAGTCGAATCTTGTATTACTATTCTGTTCACCAGGAGAACTCCGATGCTGCCAGTTATGCTTTGTCTTATATTGTTTGTATCCATTTAATGTTTGGGTTTAATGTTAGTTTTAAACTATTTAAATTGTAAACCACTCTGGTGGTATTTTTAAGGTTGTTAGCCGCCTTGAGCCAGTTCGCTGGCAAGGCGTGATAAAAATGAAATAAATAAATAAAT
Source organism: Lepidodactylus listeri (assembly GCA_029233225.1). Taxonomy (NCBI): domain Eukaryota; kingdom Metazoa; phylum Chordata; class Lepidosauria; order Squamata; family Gekkonidae; genus Lepidodactylus; species Lepidodactylus listeri. The sequence continues at coordinate 48,465,332 of JARCFY010000005.1, read as the reverse complement.
AAATAAATAAATAAATAAATAAATAAATAATGCCTAATAAACAGAATATTTCAGGCAGAAAGAGAGAGAGAGAGAGAGCACATTAGGGTTGCCAGCCTCCAGGTGGGGCCTGGGGATCTCCTGCTTTTACAGCTTATCTCCAGCTGACAGAAATCAGCTCCCCTGGAGAAAATGGCTGCTTTGAAGGGTGAACTCTATGGCATTATACCATGCTGAGGCCCCTACCCTTCCCTCTCCTGGATCCACTCCCAAAGTCTCCAGGTATTTTCCAAACCAGACCTGGCAATGCATGTACTTCCCAAGCCACCAATATGATTATAGAAAATGCTATACCTAGAAATACTGATCACTGCACACACAACCCCTCTGAACATCAGCTGAATTTGTGGAGCCATAGAATGGATGCAAACATGATGACCCAGCCCAATCTGTTTCTGCATGATTGTGGCTCATGAGCATGTCACCTAGCCATTACATACACTCCTCCCCTGTAATCAGCAGTCATCAGAAAGCAATATCCCCAACCACAAGAAGGGAGTGTACACGTGGACTCTTCCTGTACATGTTTGCACTGTACAGATGACCCAGTGTCCTCCTGCCTGCTCTTTCCCCTATTTATTTGGTCAGTGCACAGAGGGGTTATATATATACAAATGGTGATTAAGTACTCCAGGTTAGGTGCATATTTGCTGTATCCACTCATTATCCCCTCTGTCTCCCTTGCCAAATGAGGAAAACAGAAACAAAAATACCGTGCAGGGAAATGAAAACTCGAAGTATATATAGATTCAAATGTTTCAGTGACACCAGAAAAAAACTCTTAGATCTACCCTAGTTATTTGCATATTGGATTATGCCCTAATGGAATCAAAGAATGATAAGAATTTTCTCCCCACCCCTTCATATGGGACTCAGAATGTACAAAAGAAATGGTGTGTTTGAAATTGACACTACATTGACTCTACTTCTCCCAACCTGGTCATAGAGTGCCAAATGCCTAGTGAGAAAGAAAAATGTCCTGCTTCTTTAAGAGAGGCTTAATGGGATGTTACTTAGCAGGTGATAGGGTTGCCAAGTCCAGGTTGTGAAATTTCTGGAGATTTTGGGGGTGGAGCCTGGGAAGGGTAGGGTTTGGGAATAGGAGGGACTTCAGCAGGCTATAGTACCATAAAGTCAACCTTCTGAAGCAGCCATTTTCTCCAGGGGAAACATCTCTTTCATCTGGAGATCAGTTGTAATTCCAGGAGATCTCCAGGAGATCACCCTGAGGTTGGCAACCCTAGCAGATGAAGTTATTTACCTCTACATCATGAAAGTTTTGACTGGCCATTTCCACATATTAAACTTCTATTAAAGGAGCAGGTCCTTTTTCTCCAGTCCTGTAGGCAACCCTACCCTGGTATCATCCTTCATTTACCTTTCCACTGGGAAGAACATTATGAACTTTTGATGTGGAACATTTTCAACCAAGAAAATCCTGTGCATAATCTGTATAAGGTGTACAAAGTGCCCTGTTCAGTGTTTGAATACATTTCGAATTAACCATGATATGCTCTATATTTACAATATTTCCTCTATATTGTGGTTAATATGAAATCAGCATGCTTTCCCCATAGCTGCATACTGATTCACTGCAGGGAATGGTATTGATACGAGCAAATCACTATGCAGGAATTACACAGAAAAATCTTTGAAAAAGGATCTATAAATTGACCTTTTGGGGGGGGATGGGGTCGCTGTGCAACTTCTATTCAATGTTTGGGTATGAAACCAGTCCCATTTCCTCCCAGTAGGCCTTATCCAATGGAGGGATGAAATCATCTTGTAGTTCTGCTTTGTAGATATCACTGAAATAATACAAAACATAAAGAACTTTGTCTAACATACATGAGTTGCTGGGAATTAAGCTTCATATTAATGTTGCAAACTGTTTTTACAGTAATAAATAAATTAAGGGTTAATGATTATTCAGTGCACTGATTATCAAATGACTGTTCAAATAGATATGTAAAAGTAGAGTTCTGCTTTACATCATTTCACATTTAAAATTCATTAGAAACCGATAGGAAATGCCACTGTGATAATTTACATTTCTCTGTACTTACTTATTGTAAGCGTTGAAGAAAACAAGCCATGTATGTTTTCTCTGCTTTTGGTTTGCCAGTTGAAACTGAACATGAAAAATGAATTGAAAATGCCAATTGCTTGCTTGTTTTGGCTCAGCAAAGTGTGTCATCAAATATTCTTTCCAATACGTGTAATGGAAAACAAGTCAGTTCTAAGAAATGAATCACTTGCAGATTGTCCAATCATGTATTAAAATATGCTTCTGTTTTCTGTGCACAGTTGATAGGGTTTTAGTAGAGTGTATGAATTTCTGGATGGTAATTTTCTGATTGTTTTCCACTGTGGGAATGATGCTGAAATTCCTTTTGGGAGACAAGGATCCTATTTTCTTGATCATTGTCATTGTGGGAGTAAAGGATGGCTCTAACCTGTAGCTTAATTTGGCTTATTTGAAAGAGGCATTGATTTTAATGGTTTTAAAATGAATTTTTATCATGGATATTTAAAATTGTTAGCCACCTTGGTGGCCACTGTAAAACTGGAAAGGTGGGATAAAAATGCTGGGGGGGGGGAGGAAGATAGTCCATCATAATATAACAGCTTTTTTAAAGATTAAATGAAAAGCCATCTGAAACAGATAAGTCTTTAAAACAATCTGGAAAGCTGTCAGTGTGTGTATTTTCCCAACTTCTTCAACCGTGCCTTGTATCCCAGCCAATCAAACACTGGTTATAGCATGGTACCCTAAAGAGGTCCTTTGTGTGGGTCTCAAGACCTGTCTCAGGAAATATCAGTGAAACAAATTTCAGTCCTGCTGCCATTACCTGCAGCTGTTTTTTTAGGCTGAATTATGTGTATGGATTTCCAGTCATGGAACTTTAGCACCACATATAGATAGGGTTGACTTACTAGCACCACGTCAGCAAATGCAGGGGGATTTTCAGTGTGATGCATGGGGAGGGTGGAGTTTGGGGAAGATATGTCATCACTTCAGGGTGAGGCTTTAGAAATGAGGAAGTTCCTAGAGTGTCACTATGGAGGCCAGTTTCTGTCCATTTTTTCTCCCTCACTTCAATTTCTCAAGGGCTAGGAATTGGAGCTGATGGTGGGGAAAGGCAAATGGCAAGCCTACCCATAGACTATACAACAGGCTGTCTGAAATACATCTGAATCCTCTTCCCAGTGTTGAAATACATCTGAATCCTCTTCCCAGTGTTCTAAAACAAATTCTGGAATTCAGCCCTGCACACTGAAGTTGTGTTCTGTTATACATACATTTATGCTATGTTTTATGTTGTGAGGATTGGTTGTGGTTTACACTGGGGTGGGAAGGAAACTTTTGTATATCTGTATACAGTGGCATGGCCCTTTCTAGATTTAGTATGCGGAACGACAGTCCCAGATAATTTGTGAGGTGAGATTCTGATTTCAGATCTCAATATTAATACTGAAACTGAGGATCAACATGCTGAATCCTGGTTGAAACTGACAGTCGAGTTGCTTCGTCTTCTTATCTATGAGAGTGACTCATAAATCAAGCTAGAGTCTTCATTGGCTTGGACCCAGATAACAGCAAGTCAAGGAGAACTTATGGAACAGATATTTCCTGCCTTTGCTTTCTGACTCCAGTTTATTGCTTGCACTATCTTTTGGGGGAAAGTTGGCAATGCATATTGGATGTGAAGAGCTACTGAACTGGAAGTTTCATACTGTTCTGTGGGAAACCTCTCAAGGTTCCTGTTGTGTTCAATTAAAACAAACAAAAAGATTAGCTAAAGCAGTGTATGATGTCTGTAAAGTGAATCCATTAAATGACATTTTTTTCTGTGTTAAATCAACCAATATTACCATAGAAGAGCCTAAATACAATTGTGCTATTGATTAAATGACCTGCTTTGATACATTTTTATTGTTTTCCTGAATTTAAATTAATATGTAAATGCTCTCCCTTCTACGTTGGCAGTATTCATACTTGGGTTCATGCAGTTGTATCTAATACAATATAAGGTCAATGCTTCCCCTTTTGTTCTAACCCCTTCATGTTTCACTGAGAAGTTTTATAACAATGTTAAGAGTATGAGATGGATTCATCATAGCTGCTTGAAGGATTTGAAACTGAAGAGCCAAACGTTAGGCGCTATGGATTCCCTTCTGACAATGTCCCTGTTTCTACAATGGTAGGACATCCTGTACATACTTGAATCATTGATGATTTTTATTGGAACTGCTTGATGCCCTGATACTGAGACTGTGAACTGAATTATAATACAAGTTGCCATGATTAGATTGAAATCTACACAACAGTTAATCTGTTATAAACCAGCTGTGCTAAAGTACTTGCATTTGAACAGATTTCAATACAGATGGCAAAATATCTGCTTTGGGTGAGAAAAAAATCTATCAGACAGATCAGGTAACGTAAGTAAAGAGTGGCACAGTCTATTTTATTGGCCATGTTTAATATTGCATGATGCAGATAACATCAATAAGTTTTCCTCTGTTTTCCTACCCATACCCTCCCCATTTATCATCTACTAAATTAATTGCAAAAAGATTTTTAAACCATTAAATACAATATATCATAGCTTTGGAACTGGGTGCCATAAATATGCTAACAACACTCAGCTCCATATTTTTCCAACCAAATCTCCTGGTGCAGTGGTAGAAATCTTGAGCCACTGCCTGACTACTGTGGTTAAATTGCTAATACAGGGGTGTCAAACCTATGGCCTGCAGACCAGAACTGTCCCACCCAGTGCTTTAATCTGGCCCATGAGAGGGGTTCTCTTCTCTCCCCCACCCCCTTCCCTGCCTGTACTCACACTTCTGAGCTCAGGCTGCTGCTGAGTGCAGGGAGCAGAGGGTGGGGCTGCCTCTTAGTCAAGGGAGCAGAGGGTAGGGCTGCTGAACTTCCCAGCTTCCTCAGTCATTCAGTGTGTTCCTCTCTGCCTCCCAGTCACCACTCCCGGCCTCCATCCTCCTCCTCACAGGTTGAGCCGTGGGTCACCTTTCTGCTGTGATCCCATGGGCTTCTACTTGATGTTTTATTTTAAAAATTGTATTGCGAAATTCCACTGTCCCCCCCACCTTTCCATTTTAGGCAGGCATCTTTTAAGGGAGGTTTGGGACCAGTCACAATTAAAATATAGAGTTCTACAAACTCAAGGAACTGAAGTGGGGCTCCAGTGGAGTATCTTGATTACCTGGCATTTCATTTTATGACATACATAGCCCGGCCTGACAAAGTCCCATTTATGTCTGATCCAGCCCTCATAACAAATGAGTTCGACCTCCCTGGGCTAAGATTATTTTTTTTTAAGTGAAACTGAATCCTAATAAGACAGAACTGATACTAGCTGGGGAGGCTGAGACCTTGAAGGACATTGTGCTCCCCCACCTTTGAGAAGGTTCAGCTGACCCTTGTTGACTCAGTTAAGATGTATATCACTACTAGAGAAGCAAGTTAATGCAGGTACTATTAGTTTCTCCCCTCCCCAGGTTCATCAAACCTGGAAGATGGCTTCTTACTTTGTAGGGTTGCCAACTCCCCTCATAGTGCCAGTAGGGGGATTTGGGAGACATTCTGGAATGTCCCCAATGTAATGATGTCACCTGGAAGTGACATCATTGCATCGGCAATGTCGGGGGTGACACTTTTGTTTTGGGGCAAAACTCTATGGTAAAACTGGCTTCATACCATAGAGTTTTGTCCTCAAACCAGAGCGTCACCACATGACATTCCCAATGTGATGATGTCATTTTCAGGTGATGTTATTGCATTGGGGATGTCACACAGCACTGTTGTTGTTTGGTGGTGGGGCTTCCCCCACTGGCCAGCTGGCCGACAGTGGACAGAAGCCCCATAAACCAGGAGAACCCCCGCCAGGATGTGGGACTGGCAACCCTATTACTTTGACTCTGCCTAGTTACCTGGATCCATGCCACAGTAACATCAAAATTAGACTGTTTTTAAAAGGGGGAGGGGGTGGGCATTTGCAGCAGTTGCCACAGTGAGTGAGATGGCCAAAGGAAAGAAGGACTCACAGGTTCCTAAACCTTTGGTCCTGTCTGTAGCCTCAGAATTGGAGGAGAGGGAGGTTTAAGTCACCCCTGTTCTTCCAGTCTCCTGTTGGGCTTCTCCTGTCCAACACCTCCTGGCTTACTCTGAACCTGGTTGGGTAGGAGAGGAGCAGTCTTGGCCACATCCTCTTGGCCTGGGACTGCAAATGCTTATATTCCCCAAGCCACTACCCTTTGACCCCCCCCCCCCCCATTAGCCCATCTCACAAGGACAGGTACTGAGCTTGTCTGGTATCCCCTGTTGGCTAGCAAGTCCATTGCTGCTGTTGGGCCCACTGGGGAAGTTAGCTGCCAGGCCAGGTGGGGCCCCACTTAACAGCTGATTGGCACTGTTAAGTGCATCATACCAGCCTGTGTCTCTATAATCGCTGCAGTCAGCAATGGTGAAAGAGGGCTCTTGGGGATACAGGGAGCCATTGCAGGTGGAGAATCAGTGGGCTGCTGTTTTCTCATGAAAGTGAGTAGGCCTAAGGGGGATGGGGGGGGAGAGTCCTAGCATCCAGACACTGTCCACATGGATCTACCTTTAAAGTCAACCTGGAGACTCCAGTTACTACAGAATGCCACAGTTTGGTTATTCTCAGGAGCTGAGGCAGGTCAGGCACATTACACCCATTTTGCAGTCAATCCATTGGCTGCCCATCAGCTACCAGGTCTCCTTCATGGTACTTACTATCACATACAAAGCCTTGCCCAGCCTTGGACCTTCATATATATATAGGACAGTCTTTCCTCCTATGTTCTACCATGACAACTTGGGACTTCTTCAGGTGCCACCCTGCAAACAGGCAAAATCAGCAATCACCTGCACTATGCTTTCTCTGTTGTGGCCCCCCCTTGTGGAATGGCCTGCCCCAGGAAGACTCCCACACTCTAGTCATGCTGCAAATTATGTAAAATGGAGTTGTTCAGGAGAGCTTTTCTATAAAGATAATAGAACTATACTACAGAATATTTCAGGAAGGCACTTCATAAAGAGAAAGGCACTGTGGGTTATACTACTATGTACTGGACATATTATTAGCTTGCTGCACATATCACCCTGTCGTCATTTCATTGTTTTCTACTAATGTAATACCATTTCTACATTATATCCACTCTCTGTATCACAACTAATATGATATGGTCAGTCAGATTTTGATCATCCTATTCCTAGTATGTTGCTCAGTAGATGTCTTCTCATAACTATGGTATTAATCCTTTTTTCACTGTCCAGCTGACTTAACGGCACTCTATAGGGTTTTCAAGGCAATTGACATTTAGAGGTGGTTTGTCATTGCCTGCCTGCTTCCACGTAGCAACCCTGGTATTCCTTGGTGGTCTCCCATCCAAATACTGATCTGAAGTGGCTATGAATTGAGACAGCTTTGGTTGCTCTGGTAGACAATCTCCACGGGCATAATAAAGGGCATACCTTTCTATTAGTTTTGCTCCATCTCTTGGCAGCCTTTTACATGATCACCCACTGCATTTTTGAAGCACTTGAAAATAAGTAGGGGTTAGAGGAAGGTAGGTGGAATCTCATATATCTTTTATATAAGTATCTTGGAATCTATTCTATACAGTTGTGCTGTGTCCTTTGTTTGAAAGAATCAGTTTTGTGTGGTGGCAAAGTCCTCCCCCCCCCCTTTAATTTAGCGTGGAAATTAGCTTCCTGCCTTGATTTTGCTTTCCACACTGATTTATCATACAGTAACTTCAAGGCTGTGCTATTCTAATGTGCTCTACATGGGGCTGTCTGTAAAGACGATTTGGAAACTATTAGCCCAACTATAATTGGTGCAAAATGCAGGAGCTCCTTTAATATCTGGAGCAAGTTGCTCTGTAAATCATTTGCTAATTCTTAGATGGCTATGCTGGCTGCCTCTTTTTCCTAAGTTCATTAAGGATGCCAGTTCTTAACTTTAAAGCCCTTCATGCCCTAAAATAGATAAACTTGCTGGATTCCCAGTATGAAGCTATGTAACTATTCTGTGCCTCCATCCAATATTTTATTTCTCTCCCCTCCTATAGATGTCTTAGAAAGGTTAGTATTCAGTCCAGGACATTCTCTGTGCTGTTTTCAATGTTGTATATTTGTGGAAGCAACGTTAAGTAGAATTGTTCCAGAAGGCTTTTTCAGTTGGTGGCTAATTTTTTTAAAAAACAGGATATTTGTATCTGATTTGCATCTATTTGATAACTGTCCTATGGTCTTTGGATATTGTCTTGTTTTACTTGGTTTGAGATGTCATGATTTTAAATACTGTAAGCTACCTTGATCTCTTCTTTGGAAAAAGACAGGCTTAGAAGTCTTAAATGAATAAATGAAATAATGTGGCAAAAAAGTGATCATTTTTTGTTGATAATGCCACAGACCAGTGTTTCTTAAACCAATCCATCAGAAGTGGGGTAGATGGGAAATTCTAGCACTCTGAAACACATGTAACCAGTTCAACATCATTTGGTGAAATAGTATTTCTTAAATAGCCAAATAAAATATTTTGGGCATTAAAAGGTATACTATGTCACATCATAGCCTCTTGGGTGCAGCACTTTTGTATGAAAAAGAGCAGATATAGTAATCATGTCTGGGTACTTTGATTTGCTGCCTGAGTCAAACATGAATGGTTAATCAGTTATGCCCCTGGTGTTTTCCTCTGTTCTTATTCATCTCCCAGCTCTTCAGTAAGTTGTTGCATTTGTCTATATATAGTATTTAAAACATTCACACTTCTTTTGATGTGACTTCAAAAGCTGCATACGACATGCTTTCAGTCTTATTCTTTTAATGATAGAACTATACTGTTGTGATTTGATTTAGACTTGTGTTTGTCTAAATAAAAATGAATTTACCCTTCAACGTTTTTCTTTAAAAAAAAAAGCAAATTAATTTTCTTATTGTTTTTAGATGTCTTTCTTTATGCAATAATTCTCTTTTTTGGAACATTTACATTTATTGGCATGTTTCTAGTTCTGCAGATTGTTCAGATGTCAGCCTTGAATAATTTCCTCCATTTGTGCCAAATGCTATTCTGAGTGTTACTTAGTTTAAAAAAAAAAGAATTACATTAGATCAGCATTGCATTAAAGCATTTTTGTAATTTTGTGCTTTTGTTTGGCCTGTAATTTCAGAACTTCTCTTTGGCACTGAACTACCCATTACTTTAATTGTCTTGACTCTTAATCAGTTTGTAATGCCAGTAAATTATGAGGCTACATAACTGGCTGCTAGATCTGGCAAATAGAATAGACTATTCTATTATGCCTACAGTGTCAAGACTCCAAAGGACCATTTAGTGAAAAGTTACTAACTGGTGTAAAAATCCCTAATAGATGATAATGTAGAAACATATTTTCTGATCTAGAGCTCCTATACTTTGGGTAATTTTAAATGCTGTGATGTTATACAAAGTGAAACAGTCTAAGCATGCAATATTACAATAGTGGATATTAACCTTAGAATAAATGCCCCAGCAACAACGTCTTGAATATATCACTGTCTAATTTTTTGTATAGCCTTAAAAAACCCTCTGGCTGGATATCATTGAACAGTATTAGCTAGGGTTATCAGGTCCGCCCCCCCCCCCCCGGCCACCAGTGGGGGATGGGGGATAAGGTTGCCAGATCTAGGTTGGGAAACTCTTAGAAATTTGGGAATGGAGCCTGGGGAGGATTTAGGGACTGCTACAGGAGTCCCCAGTCTGCCGGCCTAGATTCGGCCGGTGGGGGAAATTGTCTGGTCAGGATGTCTGCCCCAGCGTGATGATGTCACCGGAAGTGACATCATCACGTTGGGGACATTGCTGGGGCGATGCTCTAGCAATCGCCCCAAAAACTGTATGGTACCATAGAGTTTTTGGGTGATTGCCAGAGTGTCGCCCTGGCAACGTCCTCAATGCGATGATATCACTTCCGGTGACATCATTGTGGTGTGTGCCCTTGGCGCGCGTACCTGAAAACTCCAGGAATGAAGAGGACCCCCCCCCCCCGCCACTAGACAATGACTTGGCAACCCTAGGAGGACTGGGACTTCAGTGGGGTATAGTGTCATACAGTCCACCCTCCAAAGTATTAGTATGGAGATAAACTGTAATGCCAGTGGATCCCCAGGTCCCACTTGGAGACTGACATCCCTAGCAGCTCAAAACAGTCCTTTAGCAGCAGATCTCTCATATAAGCTCAAAAGACTTTCCTAGTCCTTCTATCCTAAGATCCTTGTTAGCCAGGGATATTGAGCACTGAACTTGGGACTTCTGCATACAAATTTGTATGTTTTACTACTAAGCTCGCTGTTTTGCCCACCATCTTTAATTAAGGGTGCTGACTCTTAGCCCACAGGTAACCTTTGTATCATTCACAGCTTTTATGGGAAGTGGTCAGTTTGCACTTCTGAACTGCCTCTCCAGATAGAAATAGTTGATTAAACTAGTTTTTCCCAGAAGAAAATCTTCTGTTGCTTTCTTCTGTTCCAAAGACCCATTGCTACCAGAAGGTCATTGGCTCTTCCTTTTTGCAGTCTGAAAGTTCCTTGAAACAGAAGAAAGTATTGCCTTTAACAGACAGGCTCCATAAAGTCTTAGCTTTTGTTATGTAGATTTTGATCTGGTTGAGATAAAAGAGACTTCCTGAATCATAGCTGAATGCCATTAGCTGTTGAAAGACTAGAAGTTTCTAGTGACAAAAACTGTTGTAATTTCCTGAAAAATTCCAGTAAGTAATGGGTAGATGTTTGGGGGTAAAAAGCAAGGTATCCCAAATGTATCCCATGCTGCTCTTGGAGGAATATTATAGAAACTCTTAGTAACATCATGAAGAGGAAGTCAGAGTTCTTCAACAGGGGGAGGGAGTCAGCAAAAAAATCCCCCCTTCCATTAGCAGGAATTTTCTATAGGATTCAATCCATGGTCTAATAACCTGTCACTTTCACAAATCTGGGGCTTTCCACATCTGGGTAAAGTGGAAAAGCCTCTGGATTTTGGATAGCCCCAAAATTCCAATGCTGAGATCTCACTTATTAAATGTAGCTTCCCTTTGAATTTTTTTGAGAAGTTTTAGGGATGGGCTAACTTTCCCAGGCTTGATTTACTGTGGTGCTCAAAAAGCCAACCCAGTTTTTACAAAGTCATAGCATACCTTAGTTGTTTTTTAAACTCCATTCTAAAATTCAGATCCTGTAATGTTGCTTTAATCATGACACAGTGAGTCCAACAGGACCTTTCAAATTTTCCTCTGTCATGCTTTCCCACTTATGCAGCTATGGTAGTAAGGACAGAGACAGGAAAGTCTGTCTGAAGTAGGCTTATGTTACCTCATTATCCTAAATCCATGTCATTGGAAAATGTTGATTTTCTGTTGCGTTTGTTTAGAAGCAGTAATAGCTTGAAAATGGCTCTGGTATCCTAAAGCTCCAATTCCTATTGGCTGATTAATAAAGATTCCCATTGGTCCTGAAGCCAATCTATATACCCAATCACTGAGCCCTGCTTGGGTCCAATAGTATTGCTTGTATATAGTTACAATGTTGAAAGTTATGTGTTGGAACAGTAGAAATGAAAGTGCTGCTCTCATAGAGCTGTCTTTTGAGCTGAACAGTGTCACTGAATAAAAGCCTGTTTGTTTGAATTCATCGCCTCCTGCTCAATACTTAAAATTTTCCCATAGTATCTGAATACTTGTTGACTTCAGGCACCCTTAGAAAACTGCACTTTCCATGAACCTTATCATCTGGAAGCTCAGATACCAGAGAAGCATTCAAGGAACCGAGGAGTAGACTAAGCTCCAGAGAAACCTGCCTTATGTCTCTGCTGCTGCTACATCAATGCAAATGGAGAATCCTACAGAGTGAAGTTAGTGAAATATTGGGGCCTTAATGTTCTCCCAAAAATGAAGTCAAGAATTATTAGCTAGCAAGTGAACCTGATAATTATGAACTATGGCAACATCACAAGCAAATTTGGGTGGTTGCATGTGCTGTTGTATTCTGCCAAACTACTAATGATTTTAGACCATTTCTTTTGGATAAGACCTAAAGACATTTCAATGTTTGGGAATGAGACAAGGATTATTTTAATAGTTAATCATTTTTTTACATGTTTTGAACTTTAGGTGGGTTAAAAATAATACCCTCTAAAGTTAAGTTTGTTCCATTTTTCAGACTTGGCTCTGCAGTGCAACTACATCTCAGCCAAATCAATGTAACACTTTTCACTCATTCTGGTATGGCAATTCTAATAAACTCCCTTGTGCTAGTCTTGGACTCTAAAGGCCAAAGAAGTGACCTGGGCTTATCTAGCTTCAGTATGAACATGAACCTGAGGAAGAAGAATCAAGAAACATCTGTATCATCACACTAAATCTCTGCTATGGTAACACTAATAAACTCTGGCCTACAAAAAACATATTCCACAATAAATGTGGTAGCCTTTAAGGCACTGTGGGACTTAACAACATTAGGGAAAAAATACACATATCTGCTGAGCTAAGGGCAGTGCTTTGTGCAAAATTCCTCTGAGCTACACAAAAGTTGTTAAAGTAAATCACAAAATTACATGTCATAAATAAGGGTAACATGATTTAAGTTAATAGCAAATATTTTGGCAGTATACCATACTTTTGCTCAGTGAGATATGTGTGAAAGCAACATACCTATTGCATATATTGCTATAATTCTAAAGTTTGAATATCACCCATATTTTAAATTCATGCTATTCAAGTCAAGCTGTCATTACTTCTGATGTGAAGTACATTGGTGAAATGGATTTTGAAAAAGAAACTTTTAATTTAAAAATTGGAAAGTGGGAGGGGAAACAGTAATAAAATGTGACCTGTAGTCCCAGTGAGTTGCTGACAACATATTTAATTTAAAACCTAATTCTGAACCTATCTGGAAGTTCATTAATATAGTAAGCATATAAACACATTTTTCAAATTGAAAAACAGATCCCTTATTAACTTGAAGAAGGTTTAACATAATGTAATGACTTGGTAAGATAGTATTTTGACATTCTGGGGACATTTTATTATGCTCACCTTGCATTATTAATCTTAATGAACGCTTATCACTACATTTCAGGGAGACATACTGTCCTGTATCTATTTGGTAGCAGAGGAACCTGAGAACTGAAAATGAACAACATTGGAATTAATTGCAGTTATTGTTAATGTCTTTTGTTAAACAAAGCTAATAGGACTGTCTAGCAAAACGATTTTGAGATGTTTGATTACCAGATGCTGTTGAAAAGTGGATAGTTGAAAAGTAACATGTAAGGAATAAATTATGTCTATAGCAATAAAGCAAATGACACCTTACCTCCATAATGGCAAGCCCACGTTGTGATATTATTGTTCCAACACAGATAATCTCAAACTCTACCCATCATATCAATTAAATCAAACAAAGAAACAATGGATTCTTAACATCCTATAGTCAGTGTTTCAAGGGTCTTCTTTCTTAAAAAACAGGATCTCTTCTTAAGAATGTAAATAAGTATGTGAGTATGTGATTTACAGTCACAATGCAGGTCAGCAAGCCTCAGAGCTCAGTACTAGCAATGAGTTGCAGAGGAAGGAGAAACATTGCCAGAGGAGAGGAGAAGCAGCTGTGGCACATATGCTGTATGAAGGAGGAGCCATTCAGCATGGCTTCAAAATGTTCCTTTAGACACTGACCTGCTGCTGTTGTATTGGACTTGCTTTTCTGGAAAACTGACGTTGGCCTGCTTAAACAACTCTTGTACAATTTACGGACTCGGTTTATTAAACTCTGTCATCCTGCTTCTGATAACCAGCTATTGTTATCTGCTTGAGTTAACTCTGTGTATGCCAGCACCTGCCTGAAACAGAACAGGCAGTCTCCTAATTACTTGAGAGAATTAGCTTTAATGGAGACTAAACAAGAGGAGGTAATTGGGATTCTCCACCTATGTATATGAGGATCTTTCCCTTAGAGAACTCTTGAAAGAAACCAGGCAGAAGTTCCGCAGATAAGGTTTTTATTAAAAAGAAATAGAAATGAGCAAAACACACACTCAAACACACTTAAAACACGCAACCTAGCTACGAGGAAATCAGGGAGGAGGGGGAAAAAATCAATTTTTGGGGAAGCCTATAATTATTTATTTGATTGTTTGTTTCATTAGATTTTAGGCTAACCTCTCCCTGCCAAGACAGGGCTCAGGGTGGTGGTGTTGTTCAGTCACACAGTCGAATCTGACTATTTGCGACCCCATTGACCACATCACATCAGGCCCACCTGTCTTCCGTCGTGCTCCGGAGTTTGCTTAATTTCATGTTTGTTGCATCATTAACACTGCCTAACCATCTCATTCTTTGCTGTCCCCTTCTTCTTTCACCTTCAATCTTTCCTAGCATCAGAGTCTTCTCCAGTGAGTGCTCCCTTCTCATTTGGTGGCCAAAGTATTTCAGCTTCAGTATCTGGCCTTCCAGGGAACAGTCAGGGTTGATTTCTTTTAGGATTGACTGATTTGATGTCCTTGCAGTCCAAGGGACTCTCAAGAGTCTCCTCCAGCACCATAATTCAAAAGCATATATTCTTCGGCGCTCAGCCTTCCTTATAGTCCAACTCTCACAGCCATACATTACTACTGGGAATACCATTGCTTTGACCATACGGACTTTTGTTGGCAGGGTGATGTACCTACTTTTTATTTTGCTGTCTAGGTTTGCCACTCCTTTCCTCCCAAGGAGCAAGTGTCCTTTAATTTCATGGCTGCAGTCACCATCTGCAGTGATTTTGGATCCCAGGAACATGAAGTCTGTCACTGTTTCCACAACTTCCCCTTCTGTTTGCCAAGGAGTGATGGGGCTGGATGCCATGATCTTAGGTTTTTTTTGGTGTTGAGTTTCAAGCTAACTTTTGCACTCTCCTCTTTCATCCTTAATAAGAGCCTCTTGAGGTCCTCTTCACTTTCTGCCACTAGAGTGGTATCATCCACATATCTGAGGTTGTTGATGTTTTTCCCAGCAATCTTAATTCCGGCTTGTGATTCATCCAGGCTGGCATTTCGCATGATTTACTCTGCATATAAATTAAATAAGCAAGGTGACAATATACATTCTTGTCGTACTCCTTTTCCTATGCTAAACCAATCAGTTGTTCCATATCCAGTTCTAACTGTTGCTTCTTGACCCTTATACAGGTTTCTCAAGAGACATGTGAGGTGGTCTAGTACTCCCATCTCTTTAAGGACTTGCCATAGTTTGTTGTGATCCACACAATCAAAGAGTTTAGCATATTCAGTGAGGCAGAAGTAGATGTTTTTCTCATATTCTCTTGCTTTCTCCATAATCCAGCAAATGTTGGCAGTTTGATCTCTAATTCCTCTACCTCTTCGAAACCCAGCTTATACTTTTGGCAGTTCTCTATCCACCTACTGCTGAAGCCTAGCTTGTAGGATTTTGAGCATGACCTTGCTAGCATGTAAAATGAGTGCAATTGTGCAATAGTTTGAACATTCCTTGGCATTGCCCTTCTTTGGGATTGGAATGTAAACTGACCTTTCCCAATCCTGTGGCCACTGTTGTGTTTTCCAAATTTGCTGGAAAACTGAGTGCAGCACTTTAACAGCATCATCTTTTAAGACTTTGAATAGCTCAGCTGGGATACCATCACCTCCGCTAGCTTTGTTGTTAGTAATGCTTTCTAAGGTCCATTTGACTTCACATTCCAGGATGTCTGGCTCATGGTCAGTGATTACACTGTTGTGGTTGTCAAGGACATTGAGGTCCTATAGTTCTTCTGTGTATTCTTGCCATTTTTTCCTAATCTCTTCTGCTTCTGTTAGGTCCCTACCATTTTTGTCCTTTATCATGGCCAGCTTTGCATGGAACATTCCCTTGATTTCTCCAATTTTCTTTAAGAGATCTCTAGTCCTTCCCATTCTACTGTCTTCCTCTATTACTTTGCATTGTTCATTCAGGAAAACCTCCTTATCTCTCCTTGCTGTTCTCTGGAAATTGGCATTCAGTTGGGTAAATCTTTCCTTTTCACCTTTGCCTTTTGCTTTCCTTCTTTCCTCTGCTATTTGTAAAGCCTCATCAGACAGCCACTTTGCTTTCATGCATTTCTTTTTCTTTGGGATGGTGGTGATTGCTGCCTTCTGCACAATGTCATGAACCTCCATCCATAGTTCTTCAGGCACTCTATCTATCAGATCTAATCCCTTAAATTTATTCTTCACCTCCACTGTATAGTCACCAGGGATGTGATCTAGGTCAAACCTGAATGGCCTAGTGATTTTCCCAACTTTCTTCAGTTTAAGTCTGAATTTTGCAATGAGTAGCTCATGATCTGAGCCACAGTCAGTTCCAGGTCTTGTTTTTACTGACTGTATAGAGCTTCTCCATCTTTGACTGCAAATGATATAATCAATCTGATTTCAGTGTTGCCCATCTGGTGGTGTCCATGTGCAGAGTCGCCTCTTAGGTTGTTGGAAGAGGGTGTTCGCTATGGCCAGGGTGTTCTCTTGACAAAACTGTTAGCCTTTGTCCTGCTCCATTTTGTTCTCCAAGGTCAAACTTGTCTTTTATTCCAGTTACCTTTTGACTTCCTACTTTAGCATTCCAGTCCCCTATGATGAGGATGTTAGTTCTATGAGGTGTTGTAGGTCTTCATAGAACCGGTCCACTTCAGCCTCTTCTGCATCAATGGATGGGGCATAGACTTGGATTACTGTGATGCTAAATGGTTTGCCTTGGATTCGGACCGAGACCATTCTGTTGTTTTTGAGACTGTATCCCATTACTGCCTTTTGCACTCTCTTGTTAACTATAAAGGCCACACCATTTTTTCTATGGGATTCTTGACCACAGTAGTAGATATAATGGACTTCTGAGTTAAATTCGCCCATTCCCGTCCACTTTAGTTCACTGATTCCCAAGATGTCGAAATTCAGTCTTGTCATCTCACTGTCATGCAGTATTATTCTTTGCAGCATTGGACTTTCCTTTCACTATCAGACACATCCACAACTGAGCATACTTTCAGCTTTGGCCCAGCTTCTTCATTCTTTCTGGGGTTACTTGTACTTGCCCTCTGCTTTTCCCCAGTAGCATATTGGACACCTTCTGACCTGAGGGGCTCATCTTCCAGTTTCATATCTTTTAGCCTTTTGTTCTGTCCATGGGGTTTTCTTGGCTCTCCCTCATCCACACCCATGACACTGCTCTAAGCTCAGCAGTGGCAGACCCTGGGAGCCACTCCAAACCTGGCCACAGTGGCAACAGAGCCCAGCTGCTGCTCCAAGCCTGGCCTCAGCGGAGCCCAGCAGCTCCTTCAGACCTGGCTGCCGCAGCAGCTGAGCCCAGCAGCTAACTCTGAATTGGGAAATTCCTGGAGATGTGGGGGTAAAGGCTAGGGAGGGCTGAGTTTGGAGAGAGGCGGGACCTCAGTGGGGTATAATGTCATACAGTCCACCCTGCAAAGCAGCGATTGTCTCCAACACTGATCTCTGTCATCTGGAGATCAGTTGTAATCAGTTAGAGATCTCCAGCACCCACTTGGAGGCTGGCAACCATACAAATAGCAATACTGTTGTGGTTTTCTAGCAATGGCCACTAATGGCATCCATTTCTTAAAGTTACAGATGCTGCTTCTATCATCTGGGAGAGGTTAACAATCAAATGCATTATTTTACTGATTTTAGATTTTTCTGTAGACCTGGGGCTTTTCTCAGGTTTGTCGAGAGACAGGTCTTCTCCGTGGCTGCGATCAGACGAGCTGTTTGACCAAATGGCATTGCTTCTCCCTTCGGATTAAAAATGCTTCTCCAGACAGTGACATCTGTATCCTATTCCCCAGTTGACGGTGCCCTATTCTCACCCTCGCATCAGAGAAAATCCGATCTTTATGGATTGAACTGGCCTCACTGCACATTTCCTGATGTTGGGACTCTCTCTTGAGAAATCAAGCTGTTTGGGAAATTGCACACTTCCATCTGTGTACCATTTTAAAGAATTCAATTAGCAATGTGCACATAAGTGGATCTCCACCCCAGGGCTTTGAATCACCGCTTGTGTGTTTCTGCACCCAAACATTCTGTCAAGGTTGGGAACCCCTAGGGGAGTTGTTTTTGAGTGACAAATCCCCCCTCCCAAAAAAACCCCTCTCTCCTGTTTCTTGGGGTTGGAAAGCCATGGAATTAGTGCCTAGTTAGGTTCCCGTGGAGAATCTGGTACCTTCGCACACTGCTGGTGGAAATGTAAACACATTGCCTCATTTTGAGAAAACGTCCTGCAACAAATACATCTCATTACAGGCACTCAGATTCCCTTTCCCCCAGAACTTATCTTTCTTGACAAATGGGATGCTGTAGATATCTCAAGTCCTAGCAGAAACTTGATAACAAGTCTCTTAGTGGCAGTGAAAAGTGCTATTGTCTCAACATGGAAGTCACCCTTGGCTCCCACTCGTTCATGCTGGCTAACCAAAACCTGGGAT
Source organism: Lepidodactylus listeri (assembly GCA_029233225.1). Taxonomy (NCBI): domain Eukaryota; kingdom Metazoa; phylum Chordata; class Lepidosauria; order Squamata; family Gekkonidae; genus Lepidodactylus; species Lepidodactylus listeri. The sequence continues at coordinate 48,446,746 of JARCFY010000005.1, read as the reverse complement.
CAATTCATTATGGATAAAATCACCTACCAAGTCCAACAAGCAGAAATGTTTCCCAGAGACACAGGCTTCCAAGAGAAATGGTTCTCTTTTCTAGACTACATAGCCCAAACCAATCTACAACCAAATAACACTACTTATCAACAAATTCTGAATTCCTAACAGATGAAACATAAGCAATATTAACATACAATACTACATCTCTCAAGATTTTAACAGCTATTAACAGGCATAAAACAGACACATATACACAGTACACAACATCAGATCACTTAATCTCAACGACCATGGGCCAGGTATATAGCACTGTTGTTTACTTGTTAAGCTATTCTACATTTATTACTAAAATATTTACTAAATGTTATACTGTAGTTAACAATGTACCAAAATAATATGTTTACGTGCTTTCTTGTTATCTCAGGTTACTTGTTACATCATGCTATAATTGTTTGAATGTTCTTATATATGACTGTTAAAATGAATCTAATAAAAAGTATTTAAAAAAAAAAAAAGACTGGGGAGGCTGGCATCCCTAATTCAAGGAGACTTGGGTAAAGCTGGAAATTTTTTTAAAAATTCCACTTCAGAGTTATTGTTTGAGAACGTCCCATGATTGACACAAGAGTAAATCTACTGAAGTCAATGGGGGTACTCTCATATAAATCTTTGTGATGCTTACACTCCTCCCCCCCATATTCCAAGGAAGAGAGACAAAGTGAAAGAGGCTGAGAAGGGTCAGCTGTCAAAATGGAGTGGTGCTTCAAATGAATGCCTCTGCATATGTGTGAAAGACAATTTTTTAAAAGGTTGCTGCTGGACCCTCCACTGTAGTTACCATGAAGCAATAATCTAAATGGTCAACCATGGAGTGAGCATATGGTAAGGCCGGTTACGGGTGGCATGTTTGGACAAATCTCTCTGGAACAAATAACACTAGATAAAATAGAGGTGCAGCCAGACCACACCAAGCCTGTATTCTGACTGCAGCCTGTCTATGGCACCAGTCTTTGGATTTAAGTATCCAGAGATTGACCGCACTGACAATTGGATATTGGTTTAGGTGCTTTATAGGTGATGATGATATATTTTAGTAATTTTATTATTACTAATGTATGTTCTCATTGACACAGAGAAAAGTAGCATAAAGGCAGGATTATTTCACTTTCAAGGTAGATTGCTTTTTGCCACTTCCAGTTTTGAAATATCTCAAAAGTATTTGTATTTCTGAAGTTTTCTCAAATATATTAGTCAGACAGACATAATTTCAACTAGTGCTGTTCATCCAGTAAGTTGTCACTGAATAAAGCTCTTTGTGCTGAACCTAACATATAATTGTGCCTGAATTAATTGTCTGATGAAATGCTTTGTTTGCATTTCCTACCACAAACACCCATATTGTTGTTAATTTATTTCTGAAACTACAAATGTAATTTGCTGCTTTACATTATTGAGGTTAATTAAAAACTGTAGAGATATTTATTGTCTCTTACTAAATTGCTGGAACAACTTATTATTATGGTGTCTTTTATACTGTTACTTTTTATTGCTCTGTCTTGCATGTGTTGAGTTTTAATCATTGCATTGCACATTCCATTAATTTCAGTATTCATTAACTGAATCTTCATTGCAATTTAACATGTAATCATAACACCTAACACATAAAAAAAAGGTTTAAAAGGCTACAGTCTAATAGAAACAGAGAAAATATGTGTCTTCTTCTTTTGGGATCCTTGATAGCAAGAAAGGGAGGCACATTGTAGGTTTGCCAGCCTTAGCCAGCAGTGTGACAGAAGAATTTGTGCGACGGTGATAAGTTTTGTGACCTTGTACCAACATGTGATATCACTTTCAGATGTGATAATTTATTGTTAATTTATTAACTGAATGTCATCATGTCAGGGTGATCCTCTAGGATTCATCCCAAAATCCTGGTGTGTTACTCAATATTGGATATCTGAAGTTTGTCATAGCTTCCAGTTTGTTCAGTTTATTTCATCTCCCCCCACCCTTCACTTTTCTGATGTGCACTTGCACATTTTGGCTCCTTCCAGCCACAGAGCCTGGTGGCGATCGTGGGCAGGGGCTGCTTTGCCACCCCCAGAAGCAGGGAAAGGCATCATGGTGTCACTGCAGAGGGGAGGAGCCAGTGAGAGTTGAAGTATGGCGCCACCCCTGACCTTCCTTTTTCACCGCATGTTTGCTGTGTGCACATTAAAGAACACTGAAAATGTACCACTAGTAAATATGGTGTAAGTGGCTGAAGGGAGAGTCAAGGTGTGTATCTAAGCATACAAAGAAAGAGCAACATCTGTAACTGCTAATTAAATCATGCCACATTAATCAATTTAAAATGGTGGTGCCTAAAAAGATACAAATTGTCAAGCTCCGCCTCCTGACCCGCGGGTGCGCCCCCTGTGGCCGTGGTTCTCCGATGGCAGCGGAAAGTCCCAGGCTCAGGTCAGGTGAACTGGCAAGAACTCGGCCTCAGAATTGGCACAGGAGCGGGGTTAAGGCACCCTGGTCGCTCTCTGTGCCTCGGGCGTGCCACCAAACAGCTTTCCCTCTCTCTCGCGTCTCTCTCCTTTTGGCTGTGGCAGTCCTGGCACATCCTCCCTGGCCTCATCGTTCAGCCTCCTTTTATTCCCTTCACCTCCTTTTCCCCGGACTTCCTGCTGCCACACCTCCGTCTCGCCATCCCCTGCCCCGCCCCCCTTCATAACTCCAGACGCCGAGCCTGCCCTCCACCCTTGACCCACCCCTTCTTGCTTCCCCTGGTAGCCGCCTCCTGCAGGACTCCTCCCGTCCCGCTCCCAATGAGCCATGGGCGGGGTGGCTGTGCTGCTCTCGCGGTCCCCTGCGCTCTGATGTCGTTTGCTGGCGCCGGCAGCTCCGAGCGGCCGAGGAGCGCGCCGACAGCTCCGGGCCCGGGGGCCGCTCGCCGGCGCTGCTGTGGTGCCACCGCTGCCTCCGGGCTCCGGGGCGGCCGTGCCGTCGTTGCCGTTGTCGTCGGGGGGCGTGGGGCTCTCTGCGGCTCTCGTATTCCGCGGCGGTCGTCGCTCGGGTGAGTCAGCTGTGGGGTCCGGGGGTGGGGTCGAGTAACCCTCTGAAACACAGATCAGCATCACTCTTATATTTTGCCAGAGAGAGGGAAACCAAATGACTAGAGCAGGGGTGGGCAAATTGTGGCCACATGCGGCCCGCCACAGAGTTTTTTACGGCCCGCCAAGACAGTCGGCCATGTGGTTTCAGTCAGGCCTCCGTCTGAGAAGGTCAGGAAGGCTCCCGCTCTCTCCTGGCGTACCACTATTTTACCACTAAACTACCACAATTTTATTTAATTTATATTTATTGATTTTTATGATACAATTTATATCTTTTCTGAAATGCAAAGTTAACTAATGAATTCAATCATTTTAAAAGGTGCGGCCCTCCACTAACCTCCGCATCCCACAAAGTGACCCCCGAGCCAAAACAATTGCCCACCCCTGGACTAGAGCATAATGCCAGCCAGTTTACACCTCTGAGAAGCAGGACAATTTTTTTTCATACATAAAAGAACACACTTTTAATTGATTTAAAAAGATGGCTTAGATGAAACAACTAAAAACACATTTTCAAAATAAGTGTAAAACTTATTTTGCGTAAATGAGTCACTTATATCCAGAGTTTGGGGGAAAACACACAGGGAGGGCAGCAGCAGGGCTCTTAGAACATTGTAGAAGCCTGAAAAAAAACCCAGAGGGACTAAACAGGTTTATGCATCTCTACAAACAAAATGCAAAAATCAAGAATTTTTAAAGGCACCAGAATATTCATTAATGTACAGTATTACAAGTTTCCTGCATCATCAAATAGTCCATCTTCTTGCAGGGCTACACAAAGTCCAGCTTAATATTTCCCCCTCCAACTGCCAAACCTGTCAACCCCCATTATGTTATAATCCAAAACAAGAAATTGCTATTTGCTTTGGTTTTGTAGTGCAACCTCCAGGAGATTTGTTTCACAACTTCACTGAGTAAAATAAATCTTGTTGAAACACTTACCCTTTCATTGTATTTTTTGTTAATTTTAAGTGATTACATGCTAGCAGCAATTTGTGTGATATAAGTGCTTGCTAGCAAGCTGCCTTCCTCCTCGATGTTTGTATCATGGAATATTTTTTCCATGTTATACGATGTTATATTCTTAAAACACACTATTTGTTACTTATTACACAGTGCTAATTTTATTGACATTTGACTTTTAATAGGTGAGCAATACCTAAAGTGTTTGCAAATTGCAGTTCTGCAGCTGTTCCCCAAAGGATGTAGCAGTACCCAGACTGTGATATTTACAGATCAATAACTGGAAGAAGTTGATGTTTCATGAGCAACTTTAAGCATCTAATATCAGAAACACACACACACACACACACACACACACACACACACGTATATAGCAGATGGTTTTAAACCTAGGGGCCCTTTTATATCACTAGGAGAAATGAATGTAATTTAGTACAGCCTGGTGTATATGGGCACCAATATAATGTAGGCCAGGGAAGGTCGCTCATAAAAAAATCAGAAGATAAATCATTTTCAAATTAAATAATTCTCTTCTAATTTGGCTCTTTGAGAAAGATACATGTTCTATTAATCCACCTATTGAAGCATAATATGCTTGATAAGTATTTTATTGACTTCACAATACATACAATTTTGCTATGACATCTCACAGCACAGTGGGTCACATTCGTAAAATCCATTTTCTGTCTTCTTTTTACAAACATTTCCTTTGAAGAATCCTAGACATATTAAGGGTAACATTGACCTGCGTCAATCAACAAGGTTGGATGTGTGACATCATGTCGGGTGGTGGACATAGTGAAATGTAGATGTCAGATTCCAACTCTCAATGGACCCATGTATAAATGACAAAGTGTAAGCAGACAAATATCTATCCATGCATTTCTGTATTTATACTATAGGAATATACTATAAGATTACTATAGCTGAAATAAAGAAAGACATGCTTTTTGTATGGCTGATGTATTATAAGTTAGTGTGCATCAGTTGCTCAGACTTCGTGAATATTTTTGGACACGTAACACAGTGAAGCATATGAGCAGACACCATGAAGAGCTAATACCAATATAACAGCCATGGCCCTGCTCAGAGTCAACAGCACAATATCTACCAAAACAAAAACTAAAGATTATAACACTAACACTTAACAGAGCAATTCTAGTACTACCCATTATTCACATGCATTATTGCACAGTAGTGATGTCAATATGTTAGCCATCCATATTAGTACATCAGTTAATACACAATGATGACACATGAATGCATGAAGCTACCTCATACTGAATCAGGCCATAGGTCTGTCAAGGTCAGTACTCATACTGGCAGCAGCTCTCCAGGGTCTCAGGCAGAGGCATTTCATAAATCCAATCTTCTAATAGTACTCAGCAATTTTGCTTGAGCTATTAATAAGGTAGACAAGGATAAAATCTTTATGTCTTTGCTGATGAATATACCAGAGTCTCTGTCTGTGATTTCAGTGTTGCCTAGTAGGTTTTAAGTAATTTATTAGGCTTTTAAAATGCTGACTTTTTCATTGAACTCAGAAGCCAAATGCATTGTATGTACTACTGTACTCCTTTCTATTGACCATAAATATTTTAATCAGGCTTTAAAATACCGTACTCCTGGGTTTTTCATTTCAGCAAGATATTGTTAGTAATGTTTTAAACCCTGTCACAATTGTGTTAGCCGTAAGAATGGTTGACATGGCAAGGCAATCACCCATCCTAAACAAAGTCTAGAAGCTGAGAAGATGCTTCATGAATGTAAGCTTCTCACACTGGAATGTCTAAGTCTTAATAAAACAAAACAAAACTTCATTTGAATATGCTGCCTTCATGCTAGATGTCAGAATATTAATTTCTGAGGAAAACAAGCAGTATCTTTCTTTTTGGCATACATTATTTTTTTCCTGATATTCAGGTTACTATTTCGCAGTGAAGGAATGAGACCGCTTTGCTGTTCAAAGATCGCCTGTCTTTATTGAAGGGACTTTCCCCAAATTTATAGGGAGGGAAAAACATTGCTTCGGTCTTCTGACCTTTACATAAGAGTTACACATTTATGGTTAAATAATGCTTAGTGCACGCTGGCATTTCTTGGTGGACTTTTGGCAGTCTCCCCACCAACTCCTCATTCATTGAGGCCATGATCAGGATTTTTCCATAGAAGAGTCTGTTCTTCAGTCATAGTGAAACACAGGGTGTGCCCTGCATGACAAGCTGAACACAGAGTTCCCTAATAAACCTTCATCACAGTTACGAGAACTCTGCATCATTGTCTGTAAAGATATGGAATATGTAAATTTTTGTAGCTTCGTTGTAAACTTTATAAGCAGCAATGGATTCTGCATAGCTCAGTGTTACCTACTACCCTCCTTATGATACATCTAACAGGGTTTCTCTGTCCTGGCCCCAGCCTGGTGGAACATGCTCCCTACTGAGACCAGGTCCCTGCGGGATCTTCTTCAATTCCGCAGGGCCTGCAAGACAGAGGGGTTCTGCCAGGCCTTTGGCTGAGGCAACAGGTGCCCATATATGGCCTCCCTGAGATTGCTGTCACCTATTTGTCACCCATCTATTTACTGACCACCGACAACAGGCCTTTAACTCACTTTACCATTGGGCCAGAAGTTTATAGCCAACTGATGCTGTTTTAAGCTGTAACCATTGTTTTAATTGTTATAATGTTTTATCATGTTTTAATGTTTAATGTTTTAAACTGAAATTGTATTTATTATAATGATGTTACCCACTCTGAGCCTGCCCGTGAGATGGGTGGGATATAAATGCAAATAATAAATAAATAATAACATCAGCTGGGAGTTCAGTATATTATTAAGAGTACAAAAATAGCTGTTTTATAAATAGCTGTTTATAAATTGGGGGAGAAAGTTTCCAAGTCCATTCGGGTGCTGTCAGATCCAACCCTTCCTCTGATCCTCTGGGGGATCATATAAAAATGTGCAAAATTCACCCTGTGCCAAAGAAAGGGAATGGAAGCATGTTTCCCATGTTGTCTACGCAACTGTACTATTCATTGCAATAACCTGCCATGCTTTCCATATTCATTCTGCCACTATTGGTACAAACTTATGTTTCCAGGACTGTACTGATGGAATTAAGGTCAGTTCAGTCAGTTTCCAGCCTGCATTTATGCTACTTCATGATGCTATTTCATTTATGCTACTTCATGGGCTACTGAACTCCCAAAACACAGATCAGCTTTGCAGCTCATACATAGTCTGCAGAGCTAGAGCTAGGGTTGCCAAGTTCCCCTGGGGGACAGGTAAACCCCCGCTCCAGCGGCCCATTGCCTGCCAGCCAGGATCGAGCCACCGGGGGGAACCCCAACCCCAAATTGCTGGGTTGAGGAGATGTGCACGGCGCAGTGACAACACCCGGAGGTGACGTCATCATGTCGGGCATGTTTCGGGGGGATGCTCTGTAATTCTAGGGGAAACACTATGGTTTTCCCTCGAATTACTGAGGTCCCACCCCCAACGTACCTGACGTGATGACATCACCTCTGGGTGACATCATCGCGGCACACGTGCTTTGTGTGCATGCCAAGACACCCCCCCCCCCCCCCGCTAAAGGTAAGGTGCCATTTGGCAACCCTAGCTAGAGCTAGACCATCCCCTTTCATTGGTAAAAGTGAATGGACATTTTTTCCTCATTTCTCATATATTATTCACATGCCTCATTAGTAGCAAACTCCTTGGAATTAGGTATCAGCGGTTGTTTACAGTTCCTTTCAGAAAACTGTTCACATTGCTTGTCTCTTTCAGTCAGACTGACTACCATGTAATTTGTGTGCTGTTTATTCCTTACAGGTGAAATCTGTGCTTTTAAAATCCATGGACAGGAAATGCCCTTTGAAGCCATAGTGCTAAATAAGACATCTGGAGAAGGTCGTCTTCGAGCACGAAGTCCAATTGACTGTGAACTGCAGAAGGAGTACACATTCATCATCCAGGCGTACGACTGTGGTGCAGGGCCTAGTGGAACAAACTGGAAGAAATCTCACAAGTGAGTGACATCAGGCATGGACCATGTATTTACAATTCAGGCTGAACTGTTTCCTTTAATATTTCATTTGCCACTGCTAGTGGGAATCAACTGAAAACAAAATACTTCATCACAGGAGCTGATTCATCCATCTGTTATTTTCCATTGCTGATTTTTAATCACCTGAAATTGAACTTTTGAAGAAGTATGGTCAGCTAGAGCTTTGAAGGGTTTAATAGGTCTTTAAATGAAACTCTCTTCTATTTATTCACCATCCTGTACACATCCATTACTAAATATGTTATTCACTTTAAAAAAAATATTAATAGAGTTAATTCATCTTCTATGTCAACCAATACTGAATTTTATTTTTTTTATTTTATTTTTATCCCACCCTTCTCCCCAAAGGGGCCCAAAGCAGCTTGCATTCTTCTCCTCTCCTCCATTTTATCATCCCAGCAACCCTGTGAGGTCGGCTAGGCTGAAAGTCTGTGACTGGTCCAAGGTTACCCAGCTAGTTTCCGTAGCAGAATGGTGATTCAAACCTGGGTTTCACACATCCTAGTCTGACATTTTAACCACCACACCATCCTGGCTCTTATCTTCTCTGCTTCCCTGCATTTTTAATTTTATTCGGCATTTCTGCATAGTATTTTGGGGTGAGTTGCTAATGTGATACATCATAGCTACAGATACAATAGATGTTCATGGAAATCTTTGAATTCAAAGATTGTGAGATTGAGATTCAAACATTCAAATTATAAGTGCATGGAAACTGTTGTTTGGTCCATCTGTACAGCATATCTGAAGGTGGAGGTATGTATTATAAGGATTGCTACTGAAAAAAACAGTGCTGCTCTTTTCCCTTTGTAATGTGTCTGTGTGTATATATATACACACACACACACACGGAGTAAGGCCTGTTGTGGGAAGAAACACAACGGGCTCTAGAAGGAAGCTCCAGGTGAATGTCCCGGCTGTGGCTGGTGGGGCGGCAGAGGGAAGTGGAAAATAGAGGGAGGCAAGCCGTGTTTATTTCCTTCTGGTTAGTTACAAGGCAGGGCTATCTCAAGTCAGTTTGCTGCCCCAAGTGGGTAGTATGGGAGGACAGCCTCATGGTAACAAGTATGGTTCCCTCCACCCCTGATTTTTGTTGATTTGGGGTTATGCAGTGGCAGCTAAGGCAGCTTCCCTCCTCCTACGCAATATCTTCTAGGTTCCAAGGGTCTGGAAAGCGGTTCCATAGCCAGGTACAGGGTTGCCTACTCTGGGTTGGGAAATACCTGTAGATTCGAGGGGTAGAGCCTGGGGAGGGAAGGGGTGGGACCTCAGCAGGGTATAATTCCATAAAGTCTATTGCCCAAAGCAGCCATTTTCTCCAGGAGAACTGATCTTGGAGATCTCCAGGTGCTGCCTGAAGGCTGACAATACTAAGGGGAGGGCCAGACCTGTAGATTTGAGGGGTAGAGCCTGGGGGGAGGGTGTGGGGTGTGGAGAGACCTCAGCAGGGTATAATTCCATAGGGTCCATTGCCCAAAGCAGCCATTCTCTCCAGGAGAACTGACCTTGGAGATCTCCAGGTGCTGCCTGGAGGCTGGCAATACTAAGGGGAGGGCCAGACCTGTAGATTTGAGGGGCAGAGCCTGGGGAGAGCAGGGTGTGGGGTGCAGAGGGACCTCAGCAGGGATGTGCTGTGGCTGCGGAACACGGTGATTTCTGGAAATCTCCAGGCCCCACAGGAAGACTGGCAACTCCAGCGATTGTTTAAGGGAAGATTGGGAGATGTATTTTAGCAACTCAAGTGACAGTTTAAGCGACAACTGGGAGATGTATTTTACCTTGGGATCACATTCAATGACCCAACAGCAACAGCAAACTGATTAGAATGTTAGAGGCAAAAGCCAATTAGGCCGCATATGCAAATGACCTCTGTGTTCCGACTGGATATTGTGGGGTGTGGAACAGCAAACTGTTTAGAATGTTGGTGGCAAGACTCAGGCAACGCAGCCAGTAGATAGGAACAGCTTGAGTGACACATCAGGCATCCAACTGATTTTGGCAAGCACTGAATGTTGCCAGATGAAAATGAAATTATATAATAAGGATAGATAGACAGACAGACAGATAGACAGAGGTGCCCCATCCTGATGTCAACATTACACTATACATTTCTTCATCCTTGCTACTGGAAAGGAAGCACGTAGCACAATGTCAGAACATGATTAAGTTTTACCATCTGATGCTTTGCTTAGATCTTATTGATTAATTGTAATAATTAAAACAATTAATTATATTCTAAAACAGTCTTCTCAATATATTTTAAATAACTGCCTTTTAGTCAGAAGCTGACCTAGTTTATTGGAGGATCAGCTGAGAAAGAGATCATCCTGCCCACCCTCAAGTTGGGTTGCAATGTTGGGTTGCAAACCAAGCCAACTGCCTGAAGAGGAGATAAGAAAAGTGACCTGACTCCCCCCCCCCCCCCCCATTTATCCCAAACTGAGAGCTTGGGCTGCGGAAAACAGGAATGACCACCGGGGAATGACTGGGGCTTATGATCAATACCCACCCACTTTGCTGCATCTCAGCAAGTCGAGGACATAGCAAAGTTTCCATGGTAGGAGGTCAGAAGAACTGACTTCCAGATGATCTCCACAATCAGCTGGGAGTTGGCTGTGATTTCCCCTCCCCTTAAAAAACTTCACTAGGTATAGAGCAAAGTTTCCACAACTGGAAATGAGGATCCGGCTCCCAGGTGATAACTCCAGCTAACACTCAGATTCTGCATGTTGCTTGTTCCTGTGAATATCCCTGACCTGGATAGCCCAGGCTAGATTGATCTTGTCAGATCTCAGAAGCTAAGCAGGGTCAGCCTTGGCTAGGATTTGGATGGGCAATCTCCGAGGAATACCATGGTCATGACACAGAGACAGGCAATGGCAAACCACCTCTGAAACATCTCTTGCCTTTAAAAAAGTTTAGCTCGCCACCTACTGGTACATAACACTAAAAGAGCTGGAACTTCTGGCTGCCAGACAGTCTTAGGATCTCTTGGCCATACTACACACACTGCCAAATCATCATCATCATCATTAACATCCGGTTAGACAAGCATGGACCTGCAAGAACTTGCAGGAAGAGGCTATCTCATTTTTCCCTCTGTCACTATTTCCTTTTTCCCCTTCCTTGATAGTCCACATTTCCTGCTTCCTTCTCTTTTTCCCACCCTCCACCCAACCTACCTGTATCTGCCACTCAGTCTTCAGCTTTCCCTCCTTTCCTCCTTCTGGCAGCCTTTATGTATTCAAAGATTTGGTGTGCTGAGAATTAGATATATTGATGTGAACAAGTTGGAAACATCTGAACAGCCCACTGATTAATTGGCTGCCTAATCTCCTCCGGTGAACAGAATGTAAGCTGACCGTCAGGTGTTCAAGCAAGCAGTAAAAAAATACAATGACTCATCTTGTTAACCTTCCCATATAAAACTAGCTAAGATGTTGTCTCAGCTGTTTAATTTATTTATTTTAAATGTTATGATCTTGCCTATTATTAACTCTGACTACTTTCTAAAATCTAGTGGTATCATGTTTCTAAGTGATAAATAATTGTGAACATATGTGAAGAGCTTTCTTTTTTTGGAAGAAGTCTTAAGTAAAATTGTATATCAGGTTCCCAAAACTCCTGGTTTATGTCTGTTGAATGGTGTGAGACTATATATAGCTAAGAAGCCCCCTCTGCGCAGTTATCTAAATCTGCACATTGGGAGCACCTGGAGGGTAAACAGATTTTCCTGCACACTTGGGGCACTCCCCAGGTGTGCAGAAAAATATGAAATGTAGAAAAAACTATGGGGGAGATACTTAAATCCCAAATATAGTAAAAGAGCGTTCCCTGTGCATGTGCAGAGAATGTTCTTACCACTAGGAACTGTGGCAGAGCCATGCAGGGCTCACTGCCATTGCTGCTGGTGGCAACCGCAGAGGGGAGAAGCTTTGGTGTAGTGGTTAAGTGCGCGGACTCTAATCTGGGAGAACTGGGTTTGATTCCCCACTCCTCCACTTGCACCTGGCTGGATGACCTTGGGCAAGCCATAGCTCTGTACCAGCTGTTCCCTCAAGGACAGCTTGGGAAAAAGCTCTCTCAGCCCCACCTACCTCACAGGGTGTCTGTTGTGGGGAGGGGAAGGGAAAGGAGTTTGTAAGCCGCTCTGAGACTCCAAGTGAGTGAAGGGCGGGATATAAATCCAATCTCTTCTTCTCTCTCTTCTTCTTCTTTGGAGGGCCGGCAGCTGGGAGCTGCGGACATTGCTGCTGTCAACAGGGGGAGAAGCCTGGTGAGCCCAGCAGCTGGGAGCCATGCAGGGCTTACCACTATTGCTACTGTTGGCAGGGGGGATAAGCCTGGTGTGCCTGGCGGTTGGGAGCCACTCAGGGCTCACTGCCATTGCTGCTGTCAATGGGGTGGGGAGCCTGGGGGACCTGGTGACTGGGAACCATACAGGGCTTGCTGCTGTTGCTACTGTCGGGGGGGGGGAAGCCTGGTGGGCCTGGCAGCTGGAAGCCACACAGGGCTCACTGCCATTAATCCTGTCGACGGGGGGGAGAAACCTGGTGGGCCTGGTGGTTGGGAGCCACGGCCATTGCTGCTGTTGGGGGAGTAGAAGCCTGGCGAGCTCACCTGTGGCCGCCTTCTCCTCCTCCATAGGGAGCTCCTGCTGCTTCAGAAGGCCACTCAGGAGCCACAGGAATACAGACAGACACACAGATAGATAGATCAGACCATATGGTATCAAAAATAGGTTGTATGGAATATATATATATTCTCTACAGCCTATTTATGATGCCATATGATCTGAAGACCTGAGACTTTGATCTTTAAACATCCTATGGTTTTCGTTCTAGCTTTGGTGCTTTCTCAAAATTATATGGATGCTCTCATCTTAATCTGTCCTAGACCCAGTAAAAGCACCTAACAATACGTGTATTACTACACTGTGATGTCTCAGACAAGCTAAGTATGTTTTATAGATTTTAGTTCAAAAGTTTTCTACTGGTAAAAAGAGGTTTGGGATTTGGCATTGAAATATATGGATTTCTTTCTTTCTTCCTGCATATATTCCATATCCACTGTCTATCTGAAATGGACACAAATAATGATATTTTAATATATTTTATATAAATTTCCTATATTCATAGTTATGCAGATGCCAGGTTTAAGTAATTTTTTCCATACCTGGTTCAACTGCAGCACTTCACAACATTTTATTTTGCTTATTTTGCAAGATATTTTCTTTTATTACTCTGTGCAGTTCAAAATTTTAGAACTGATCTTGTAATGTTTCTTAGTAGCAACATAATTTTTGTCTTGTCTGACCAGTCTTGTTTGAGGATGACCCAAAATTCACTGATTCATTTTTTTATTTATTTCAAATATGTTAATTGCCAACAACAACACAAGAAACAGGCCATCTTGTCTAACAGTGAAATCCTATGCAGTTTCTCCATTGATTTCAGTAAGATTTTTGGTGGGATGGATCCAGGATAAAATTTCCTTTAATGGAAAGAGAAGTGTAATTTCTGCCAATTTCTCCTTGCTGCTGCCGACCCCCAGGTTGCCCCTCATGCTGTTCTTGAGAGTCCCTTGTTATTCAATGACAACATTTTTGAGAGCTCACTGGATTGCAGGGGGAGGCAGGAAAGTTCTGTTCCGCTGGTTGAAGTGCCTTCATTTAACAGAAAATTTAGTCTAAATCCATCCATACAAATATTAATTCCACATCTTTTTGCTATTATATTTATTAATAACATTCTGGATTTATTCAGTTGCCATTAAATCCTTCTCAGTAGATTTCAGCTGTCAAAAACAATATTTTTCAAAAGTATTGAGGTTTTATTAATAATTTTCAGTGCCAAGAAGCTAACTGCCAAAACTGATTTCAACATTATATTTATTCAACAACTGAGCTGATTACAAAATTACATTATGAGTTTGAAATATTTGTATGGTTTCTGCAGTTTACCACAAAGGAAGGCACATACTTTTGAATGAAGGGAAAGCATTCATCAGTTCTAGATGGGCAGTATGGTGATAGACAAGTAAATCCAGTGGATATGACAGATTGTTATACGGCTAAATGAATTTATCTATAATGCGCTAAATATATTATTGTTTGTCTGACAGATGAATCTGACCTTGATGAAAAAATTAATATTAGCTGTAAGACACTGGTGATTCCTTAATTTCTTTTGGCTTATTGTCAAAGAATGAAACTGACATTGATTGGAATTATTGAGAATAATCTGCATGCAATAAAGTTGGCCTCAGAAGTCTGGAATTCCTAAACTTACTACAAACTGAGCCTATCCTTTCTTCCTAATTCATACTGGCCCTGGTCCCACTGCCATTCCCCCACCTTCAAATCCACAGCAACTGGAACTTTATTTATTCATTAATTTAGACAACATTTATGCTGTCTCTCCAGGTAACCTGCCTAAAGTGGTTTACATAAAGTTTTGAAAGTTGTTAATTAAAACCTAGCATTAAAAATCCAGCTATAACGTATTAAAATGGCCGAGCAACTTAAAATGAATTTAAATTTTCAGGATACATATACATTATAAAAATCATGTTAAAAGATTAACCTCTAATTTAAAACCTGGATGAACAGAAATGTTCTAGCCTGGTGCCTTGTGTAACTGCTGGGTGAGCTTCAAGGGGAACAGCATTCAGGAGAGGACATTCCATATGTGAGGTTTCAGGTCCTTCCTTGTTACCAGCGGGGGGACCTTTGGGGGGTGTTCCAGGAGGGGATATCCCCAATGTGATGACATCACACACAAGTGACGTCATAACATTGGGGATGCAGCCCCTTGGAAGGTGATGATGGTGCCGGCTCGCAAAAAGTTAAACGAACTTTAAATGTTTTTTTCAAGGGAGTGCCATGCAAGCCTGAACTCCAGGCAGCAAACCTTCCGTTTAAATGTCGGGGTTTTGTTTTGTTTTGTTTTGTTTTTGCAATTTGAGCTGGGTGTTGTCTACTTGGAATTCAGGTGCAAGTAGACCCCACTTGCAAAAAAAAATAAAAGGGAAAAGACTGATCTTACCTGGCAGGCTGGAAAAAATGAGAGGAGCAGTCAATGACATACTCATATTTTCCTGGCATTAGCAACAGGAAGGCCTGGCATTAGATAACATCAAGGCCTCCATTATTCTGCAGAAATCTTCTGTTACCTAGAGGAAGTAGAGATTGAATTTATACCCCACCATTCACTACCCAAAGGAGTCTCAGAGTGGTTTACAATCCCTTCCCCTCATGACAACAGACACCCTGTGAGGTAGGTGGGGCTGAGCCAGCTCTTTTGAGGATTGCTCTTGAGATAACAGCTCTGAAATAACTTATGACTGACCCAAGGTCACATCAGCAGCTGCGTGTGGCGAAGTAGAGTCTGTGCTCTTAACCACTACACCAAGGTCTAAGGGCTGAGGACCATAATGTTTCATTAGGCATCAGTCTTCCTCATCAGGTCACTACAACATTGTTATTATTTGGGCATATTTTGTGAAAAAGTAATAGGATGGGGCATGGGGGTATCTCAGGGTCTTGATGATTACTGAAGACTATGATCAAGTCCTTTTGTGCTGTAAGTAATATAATTGGGAGGCCAATAGTGTTTAATTGTCAGAATGAGTTCAGAAATAGTATGGTTCATGTCCTGGTGTTTCTTTGTTTTGTTTTTTTTGGAAGAGGAAATAATTTATTTCAACTGATCCAACTTGAAACCTAAATTGGGAGGAGGCCCTTTCCCATCAACTCATTTTGTAGCCCTGATTTAAGAAGTCTGTATTACTCAATATATGGGTCTTCTATCCATTTTTTGTGAAACACTTGCTTCATTCCATTAGTTCATTCAGCTTTAAATCTATCAAGTTGAGCTTTAAATCTATCAAGTTCATGGTCAAGCTAAGCATTATGCAGAAGGCATATATATCTGTATTTATTTATTTTGCTTAACAAAATATCTGGAGGATCAGAGAAACGGGGTTTTTGTTCAACCAATTCCTCTCTATCTTCCTGTTCAAAATCACTTGCCCTGGCTGCTTTTCCACTTAAGGGAGAAAAGGTGTAAGCACCCAAGCCTTACTATGCTAACTGTGTTTTCAGGGGAGATCTTAGGGATGCCAGCCTCCAGATGGGACCTGGGGATCCCCTGGAATTACAGCTCCTCTCCAGACTACAAAGAGCAGTTCCCCTGGAGAAACTGGATGCTTTGAAGGGTGGACTGTATGGCACTGTAACCCACTGTCTTCCCTAGGACCGACACCCAAATCTCCAGCAGTTACCCAACATAAGAATGTAAGAGAAACCATGCTGGATCAGGCCACACATGACTAGAACCCAGGTGTCATCAAGAGGTCCGCCAGTGGAGCCAGAAGTACAGAAGTCCTCCCACTGTGCCCCCCAAGCACCAAGAATACAGACCATCACTGCCCCAAATATAGCATTCCATATATACTTTGTGGCTTATAGCCACTGATGGACCTCTGCTCCATATGTTTATCGAATCTCTCTTGAAGCTGTCTATGCTTGTAGTGGCCACCACTTCCTGCGGTAGTGAATTCCACATGTTCTTTACTCTTTGGGTGAAGAAGTACTTCCTTTTATCTGTTCTAAACCTACTGCTCATCAATTTCATTGAGTGCCCATGAGTTCTTGTATTGTGAGAAAGGGAGAAGTACTTCTTTCTCTACTTTCTCTATCCCATGTATAATTTTGTAAACCTCTACCCCTCAGTCATCGTTTCGCCAAGCTAAAGAACCTTAATATATTTAACCATTCTTCATAGGGAAATTGTTCCATCCTCTTAATCATTTTAGTTGCCCTTTTTTGCACCTTTTCCAATGCTATAATTTTTTTTTTGAGGTGCAGTGACCAGAACTGTACATAGTATTCCAAATGAGGCTGCACCATCGATTAATACAGGGGCATTATGATACTGGCTGATTTATTTTCAATTCAGTTCCTAATAATCCCCAACATAGCATTTGCCTTTTTTATTACAGTTGTACACTGTCGACATTTTCAGTGAGCTATCTACTACAACTCCAAGAACTTTCTCCTGGTCAGTTACTACCAGTTCGGATCCCATCAACGAGTATTTATATTTGGAATTTTTGGCTCCAGTGTGCATTACTTTGTGACTTTCAGCAGGGATAATTTTCATGTCATATATATTTTATTATAATTAAGCAGATAATGCATGTCAGTTATAAACTATAATACAGTAGGTTTTTGAAAATAAATGCTTATTTGCATTAAATGTTGAAAATCAAACTCATCTGTCTTCATGTTTTAGGGCTGTGGTTCATATCCAGGTAAAGGATGTCAATGAATTTGCACCCACATTTAAAGAAGCATCCTACAAGGCCACTGTGACAGAGGGAAAGATCTATGACAGCATACTGCAGGTGGAAGCTATGGATGAGGATTGTTCTCCTCAGTACAGCCAGATCTGTAATTATGAAATCGTCACAACAAACGTTCCATTTGCCATTGACAGGAATGGTGAGTACTTGCTATTGCACTGTTATAAAACTAAATGTTCACCTGTTGTAAATTAGTGCAAATCCAATGACTTCTAGAAAGATATTTTTACTGCAGTGGAGCAATCAGTTATCTCTAGTCTAAAATTGATTTTTTGTAGCCGAAAAAGAACATGCCTTTTGCTGACCCTATGTAACAGCTGCTGGGCTTTTGCTACGTTGGTTGCCAGTTGAATGCAACCTAAAGTTAGTTTAACCCTGATAGACATCAGTAAAGCATTCCAGAATAGCATGGGCCATGCTGAAAGGCCTTTGATGACGCTTAGTATTCAGTTCAAAAATAGTTCCTCTTTGTACAGTATATTAGGGGACCTCTGGCAGTATCACCTTCAGAGGAAGAGAACTAGCTCACAGAAGACTCTGACCTGAACTGTTGTGATACTTTATAGGAGCAGAGACTTAAGGCCTTTTCAGATAGTTCTGTCTCTGTGTGTGAAAGTGCTAAATAAAAGTTGCCCTTGTTACCAGATAGTTCTAATGACATCATTAATGATTATTTGAAATCTATCTCACCTGCCCATGTGACTGGTTATATGTGACCACTTTTAAAGTGCGCATGTATAATTTTTTTTTGGGAGGGGGGGGATTCAGCGGCTGAATATGTTTCATTGTGGGGCCACTGAAGCATTCAAGCATTCATACATTCCTTTTTAAAAGGTGAACACCTCTAAGGTTTTCCATGTTCCTTTCCTATGGCCAGTTCAATAACTTTAGTTCTATATTATTTTATGGCATGCACTGTATTCACTAGGGTTGCCAACTCTGGGATGGGAAATTTCTGGTAGAGCCCTGGGAGGGCAGGTTTTGGGGAAGGGACAGATTCAGCTGTATATAATGCTATAGAGTCCACCCTCCAAAGTAGGGCTGCCAAGTCCCCCCGGGGGGGCGGGGGATCCCCCGCTATAGGGGTTTCTGACCCGCCGGCCAGCATTCGGCCGGCGGGGGGAACCCCACCCCCGAAGTCGTCCTGCCTGGACGACTGCGACGTCCCCTCCGCCTGGCTCCCGCGCAGGAAAGATGGAGGCAATGCGCCTGGTGGCCGGTTTCCCCTCTGCCTGCTGCCGTTGCCCTTCAGAGCACCCTCATCGCGGAGGAAGCCGGCTGCCGCCAGAGCGAGAAGAAACACGGCCCCCCAACCCTCCCTCTCCCGCCTTCGGAGTCCAGCCCAGCTGCGCCAACGCAGGGCGCGCACGAGGAGCCACCAGCGGCGGCCGGAGAGCAGCCATCTGCGGCGATTCCCACCTGTCTCTCCCTGGGCGGGCTGCCACTTCCCGGTGACGTCACTTCCGGGTGACGTCACCGGCGCGCGCGGGAGGGAGACTCCCGGGCGGCTCCTGGGCAGTGAGGGACTCCCCCCGCCAATTGGTGAGAAGGACTTGGCAGCCCTACTCCAAAGTAGCCATTTGCTCCAGGGAAACTGATCTTTGTAGTCTGGGGTTAAGTTGTAATTCTGGGAGATCTCCAAGTCCCATCTGGAGCTTGACAGCTCTAGCACTCTGCCTTTCAATCATGTATCTCCTCGAATGAAAAGAAAAGAAAGCTGTGAACACAGTAGGTGAACTCAGGTTGGACCGTGACTAAACTAGCGGTTTCTACCAGTTTACCCTTCCCAATGCAGATCACCCCATGATGGTACTTAGGGTTCTTTGCCACCCCAGGACTAGCATTTTGGGTAGTTTGATGGACTGCAGTGGGAGGCAAGGAGGCAGGAAATTTCCATTCTGGTGATGGAAAAATTAGTTTGGATCCAAAATTTGTCTGGGTCCAGTATCTGCAAAATTACTGTTCCTCTGTGATGTACGTACAGGATATAGTGCTGCTGTCTCATGAGAAACTCATGGGAATGCCACAGTAAGACTATAGTTTTTACAGAATTGTACACAATTTTACTGAATTTGATTCTTTGGTAATGTGGAAATGCTTTTAGATATTTAAAAAAATCCAGATATTGCCTTTGACAAAAAACATTTTTCCTTCAAATTTAAATGTCAGTTTGTTTGTTTATGTGAAACGCAGCAAGATAAAAGCCATTTATGTTCCCTGTGACAGAGTAGGCAATAACAGATTTCTTCCACCCGAATAATTTCATATTTGTCTCATCTCTCACGTGAGCATTTTTTTTTCTTGAAGTTCCAACTGCACAGTGCTTTTGCTTTTCTCAGCAGCCATTTCATGCTGCATTGCTTAAAGGAAGGATCCCCCCCATTTGACAGGGTATGTCTTTATTTGAGCTGCTTTCTCATAATGCACAGCTGAGTGTCAGAGGATAATGACCTCTTAGCATCAGTAAAATGCAAATGGTGGAAAAGAGAATCCCTCACCTCATTACAGTGCCATGGCTGGAAGGCAAATGTTTTGAACAGTGTATATAGGGGGGCAATCAAGATGATTGAAATTGCGTTTAAGTGAATGAGTGCTAGTTAATGTAGAAATTCTTTATTGGAGAGAGTGCTTGAACACGGAATTTTCTAATGACAAGTGGGGCTATGTGGCATATATGCATTATCCCCCTCATATTTCTAACTATTTTTTTACTCCAGATTTGTAGGGGGAGAGGAATAACTGGAGTTTTCAATTTCAGAAATACCATTTGAAGCCTTAAAAAAATCATTTGTGACTCGTTCTTTTGCATCGAATAAAGACAAATATCACTCTAAGCATTTAAATATTGCTTTTTAAATGGTCAGAATCCTTTATATCTTATTTATTTACCTTTATATTCTGCATTCTTGCCCAGCCAGATTTGACAATTAGAAAAGGTATGGGAGATCCATGACCAGATCTCACAGTGGATTTTTGTGGGTAAAACAAAACAATACACACACACACCTGCCAGCTTTAAGGGCCCTGGAGTTACCGTATTTTTCGCACTATAACACGCACCTGACCATAAGACGCAGGGGGAGGATCGCACCCTCCGCGCTGGTCAGGAGGCCTCAGCCGGCAGCGGCGGCGCAGTAGCGGCGGCCTCGCGCGAGCCGCCAGTGGTGGCCTGGTGGCGGCGGCCTCCCATCAGCAACATCAGCGCCGGCAAGGGCGGCCTCGCGCGAGCCACCAGCAGCAGCGGCGGCCTCGCACGAGCCGCCCGTGGTGACCTCGCGGCAACGGCGGCCCAGCAGCGGCCTCGTGCGAGCCACCAGCAGCAGCAGCGGCCTCGCGCAAGCCGCCCGTGCGACCTCGCGGCAGCGGCGGCCCAGCAGCGGCCTCGCACGAGCCGCCTGTGGCGACCTCACGGCGGCCCAGCGGCGGCAATGGCGGCCCAGCAGCGGCCTAGCGTGAGCCGCCCATGGCGGCCTCACAACAGTGACAGCGGCGGCCCAGCAGCGGCCTCGCGCGAGCCAGCAATGGCGGCCTCGTGGCAGCAACGACAGCGGCAGCAACGGCAGCGGCCTTGCGAGAGCCGCCAGCGGCGGCAGCAGCTTGGCGGCGGCGGCCTTCCACAAGCAGGCAGCAGCAACCTCGTGGCAGCAAGGTGAGCCTTGTGCCCAGTATTCGCACCATAAGGCGCACATACTTTTCTCCCCACTTTTTTGGTCCGAAAAATACGGTATATCAGAAATGCCATATGAGAAAAGGTGCATTGTTCCCTCATACCTTTTATTAGCTCCTCTACGTGTTAGTAAACTCTGACTTTCTAAGCAGTGTACTCAGCCTGATAATCAAGATTCTGAAACAGCCTTCAGTTTGGCAGGTACCAAGGCTCATAGATCCGACTACAAAAGTATAATCTTCAATTGATGTTTATGACCACAAGTATCAAAAACCAGTTTGTCCTATTGATACATACTGAGAGAGAGAGAGAGAATCAATATGTCATTTCACTTTTAAGCATGTTATTTTTTGGATGGCACCCCCAGTGAACACAAGACGGATGTTATTTTATTTATTTAAATGGCTGATCAACATTACTGCTTATTACCATGATCTAACTATTCCACGGGTGAGCTATGCTAGGTAGACAACTGTGGCTTTCTTTTATGGGCAGGTCCATCCTGGCTCCAAACTTGGCCAGTGTTTACACCAGCCTTGTTTGTCCTCACGTACACATGCACACAGTGTTCCCAGTATCATCCTTTCCCCCTAACATGCTGTAAGGCCCCTATCAGGTTTAGAAAAAGGCTGGTCAGCACCAAGGGCTCTCCTTTCCAGCACATCCAGCAATAAAGCATGTGATGGACTGTTTCGGACACGCCTTCAATCAGGCACGATGCCTCAGAGTTTTTGCCAATTCTCTTTACCTAACTTGAGCAGCCGACCCCTTTTCTGCCAACTAGCTGCGGCCTGACCAATGTACAACCAGGTTTAGTTAACTAAACACTAATCTAGGGTTGCCAGGTCTCACCTTTTATATGGTGGGGGGCTCCTGGCTCCTCTCCTGGAGTAACCATAGAGTTTTCCCCTCAAAAGCTACAGTGTTGCCGCATGACAGTCCCAGCATGATGACATCACTACTGGTGACATCATTGTGTTGGCAGCATCCCCACAAAATGCTACTGTTCATGGGTGGGACTTCCCCACCAGCCAGCTGGTCAGTGGCAGATTGGGCCATGCTGAAACCAGCCCCTCAGAATCAGGGGATCCCCTGGCCCCACTGTGGGGATGGCAACCCTACACTACTTCCTCAGGAACACTGTGAAGCCGGCAAGGAAAAAGGTTTATCTCCAAGCCAATCAGGTGAAACCTCCCTGCAAATTCCTGCTTGGCCCTTAATAGCAACTGGCTAATCCTGCACTATTACATGGGAGGGTGAATGGGGCAACCTGGCAACAAAAGGCTGTGAGGAAGGGGGAGTAGCTCTTTTTAAGCTACTTGGTGCCTTGTGCCTCCTTTGGAAAAAGGGGTAAGAGCAAAATGCTCAACTGTGTTAATGCCATGAATGTCCCTTTTCTTTTGAACAGGGATTGGACCCAGTAAGGTTACAGATAGATTCAGCAGCCAGATACGTGTACACACAGTGGCACTGTGGTAGTTAGTGAGGGCTGTTGCTGTATTTTCTTATGTGCTATGGATTCATAAACATTACCTAACATTTAGGAGAACTGTGCAGCCTTTTTTTCTTTCTAATCTCACATACGCATCTCATCCTTATGGGTCTATGTATCTCAGTGATAGCAGGACAGTGTTTATTTCCTTTTTTCCTAAGCAATTCATGGCTCTAGCAGTCTCCCGCACATGATTAAAGTGTTTCTAGAGCACCATCTTGTACTGCATAGATGTATCAGCTTGCAACTTTTTATTTAGCTGTAGGGGATATTAAGATTTATGTGATCATTGGGACTGTGTTCATTAACAGCACTGTGCAAAGTGAAACTGCGCTTATAATGTAGGCCAACTGTGCAGAGATTTTTTTTTAATGGCTAGAGTGACTGCCAGACCTTGAGAGAGAGGTAAGTTGTTAGCTATTTAGTTGTCACAAGAATGAACTAGTTTCAGATATTGTTCTCCTGGAGGCTGTTTTCAAGCTGGCTGAAGTCAATGGAAAGTTGATGGAATGATTACCATCAACCTAAGAGAGCTTTGAAAAGGGGCCTCACAGACTGAATTTAAAATTCATCTCATAACTAGGGACTGTGTGCTGGGTGAAATAGAAAATGACATAGTTGTGGACTGCATCCAACCTTAGCAGAATATGAGAACTTATGTCATCCTTTTCCCATAAAACCAGTTTTTCTTCACAAAATCCATGTCTGTCCCTGTAGGATAGAAGTCAGCTTTTTAAAAGAAAAAGTTTTCATATAAGTTCTGGAAATACTTTAATATATTTTCTCCATTAAAAGCATGTTTTCCTTCCACATGATTAAAATACTATCATGAAAACGGAGAAATAATCACAAAGTAAAAGTGTGTTCAAAGTACCTATTTATTTATTTATTAGATTTTTAGTCACCACTCACCCCAAGGGTCTCGCAGTTACTTACAACATTAAAACCAATAAGGTAAAAAAACAACAATCTAAAAACAAATAGCAAATATAAAATATTAATATTAAAATATTAAACTATTAAAAATGTGGCTATTATAGGATTGCCAGATCCCCTCATGGCTCCAATGGAGGGGATTTGGGGGGCATTCTGGGGGGTGGGTGAGGATGCCCCCAAGCCTCTTCCCCAAGCAGAACCACCCACCTGGCCACCCCTTCCCTCCCCTCCTGCCCAATTTAAAGGGCTTCAACTAATTTTTGCGAGCTGAGTGTGCGGCCCGCGACCACCCCTCTCCCTCCCCCAAAGGGCTCTCCAGTTGGTTGGAGGGCCACATGGTTCCCTATGATCAGCTGAAGCCCTTTAAATTAGGCAGGGGGGAGGGAGAGGGGTGGCCAAACGGGTGGTCACACTCGTAGGCAGGGCTTCCCCTACCTTCCAGCTGGCTGTAGGCAGATTGGAGCCCCCAAAAGCAGGGGTTCCCTTGCCCTGACCTGGGGGCTGGCAACCCTAGGCTATCACCATACCACTAATAAAAACAGCCCAAACATTGGAGGTTACCCTCCAAAGGCCAACCTAAACAATTCAGCCTTGCATGTCCTGTGGAAGCTCAGCAAGTCCAGCAGGGCCCAGGTGTTATCCGAGAGTGCATTCCGCAAGGTAAGGACCACAACTGAGAAGGTCCTTCCCCTCGTGACAGCTAACCAAGCCACCCTGGGGCCAGGCACCTGCAAGAGGGCCCTAGAGGATGACCGAAAGGAGCTTGGGGGTTGTAATGGGAGATATATCACCAATGTACTATTGTAAACAAATTGATTACAGCTACCATGATACACATTATTAACTATCATTGAGTAAAGGCATTAAAAATGTCTTTGTTCTTGATGCATTCCCTCACTAACTAGAGGGAAAGAAGTTGCAAGGGAGATCTGCCTTCTCTTCTTTCCCCAGATTTGAACCTCCAGCTGAAATTACAGACACATTTAAGACAAATTTCAGTTTTTTCCCCCATTCCTGAAACTGAGGAACCATGGATATATCCCAGACAATTTTATATTTATTGGGGACCCAGAGTGACTTACATTGATCTCCCCTCCTCTACTTTGTTGGATTAAATCTGATTATTTATATGGGGTTTGAGTCTGCTTCAAGCAAACCTAGTTCCACTTCTAGAATTCTGTCTAGTAAAAACTAATAATGATGATGACAGCTGAAGTCTGCACATCAGCAAAATGGGGCTAGCCATAACTATCGCATTAAGGGCTCTCAAAGCCCACAGCTTAGTCACAATTCAGCAAAAATCTTTTTTAAATAAAAAAGTCATGTAATTTGTGGATACAAACTTTTAAAAGGTTAGTTGTGATACTTATACATATGCAAACATAACACAAAATAGTTTGGAAAGCATTTTGGAATTCTGTAGTTATCCAAAGGAGCACATGCAAATGTAATGACCAGGATGATAAGATGATATATAAGTGGCTAGTATTAGCGGAAGGTATGGAGATGGAGAGCCAAAGTAGGCAGAGGTGGTGAAAAGGAAGTTAACCAAAGCTGGGGGACAAGTGTACTTGAATGGTGTGGGCATGGGATTTTTGCTTTCCTCTGATGGGTTCCCCTCTTGTAGTAGTAATTACAGTAATGACTTTGAAATCTCCACTAGTCTCATAAGAACATAAGAGAAGCCAATGTTGGATCAGGCCAATGGCCTATCCAGTCCAACACTCTGTCACACAGTGGTCAAAAATAACAGGTGCCATCAGGACACTAGAAGCCCTCCCACTGTTGCCCCCCCCCCCCCCAAGCACCAAGAATACAGAGCATCATTTGCCCCAGACTGAGAGATCCTATCTGTACCTTGTCACTAATAGCCACTGATGGACCTCTACTCCATATGTTTATAGTCTCCTACTATGTTAAACATTGCACAAGTGCCAACATTTGCTTGTGTTTCTGATATTTATTGTAATATAACATACATAATGTTCTACAGAGAATGATCTTTTAAAACTTTTAACTGCTTTGTTCCAAGTTTTACCCATTTTGTCAGATCATGTGGTATTTAGTCAGTAATTTTCTTGACTCAAATATGTTTAAGTTACAATTTTAAGAATGTTTATGAGAGCCAGTTTCGTGCAGTGTAGTTAAGTGCACAAACTCTAATCTGTGAGAACCAGGCTTGATTCCCCACTCCTCCACTTGCAGCTGCTGGATGACCTTGGGTAAGCCATAGTTCTGTCAGAGCTGGTCTTGAAAGAGCAGTTTCTGTCAGAGCTCTCTCAGCCTCACCTACCTCACAGGGTGTCTGTTGTGGGGAGGGGAAGGGAAAGGAGTTTGTAAGCCGCTCTGAGACTCCTTCAGGTAGTGAAGGGTGAGGTATAAATCCAATCTCTTCTCTTCTCTTCTCTGAAGTAGTTTTGACTTTTCATTCTTTGAGCTTAATTTCTTGGTTTTAAAATTGTCTAGATTGTGTGAGTAGGATAAGGTAGATTTTAAGCCCAAATAGTTTAATTTTGTTCTATATGACTGTGACTGGCTCTGTATGTAGCACAATGCTAGACATTTAAGAATTAACTACATACAGAATAATACTGACATCAAGTAAAAACTGAGATCAATAAGCATTTAGAATAACTCTAAGAACCTTCCAGAAATTTAATAAATACTCTTAAATATTCAGAATTTTTGAGGTGTCCTTGTAAAAAGATTGAATGAAATTTAAATCTTTAATAGCTGTAATGCACAGTTTAATGTTTTCCAAGTCTTAAGGGACAGTTAGTATGCCATGCAAGTTTCAGAAACCTGCTGATGTTGATTAAACTAACTGCAATGCTTGGGGAATTGCCCCCACATATCACAGAGTAAAACAATAGTAAAGAGAACAAAAATAGAAGACACAAGGGAACATGCATAAAAGGAAATGTTAAGAAAACTAAGATACCAAATAAATAAGATGATAATAAATACATGGGGCAGCATAATAATGTTCTCCCAAGTGTACCCTAATCAAAGAAGGGTAACAGAAACTTTATATATACACAATTTATGTAAACTTTGTTTCCTTTTGAGGTTTCATTGCCGTTTGAAAGGAGAATTCAATATCTTCAGAACAAGTGAGATGATACACTTAATTAGTCTTCTTACATTGCCTCTTAACACAATTTCCAAATAATAAGATGGCATCATGGCCATTAGCATACACTTGTTTTTAATATGGGTGTGTGGGTGTGTGTATTAAAATTAATTTGGCTACAAATGTCCCAGGTCTATGAAAGTGTTCAAGTGTTGAAGGTTAGGTCAAAATCAGATTGATATTTCTCTATTGGATATGTCCAATCACAACCACAAAGACGATACGACTGAAACAGAAGATACAAAATCACCAGAAATCTGAGAGAGACAGAGAGACAGATCCACCAACTAAGGAATCAACAGGAGTGCTAAAGGTCTATGTAGAGAGAAGTCCACATCAACCCAAGTGATCTGGCCTCTTATCTGGCCAACAAATGAATGATGGTCTGTAGATACTGCTGAAAACATTAATTTGTATTAGTTTGCCACAGGACTTTTTTTGTAGAAAAAGCCCAGCAGGAACTCATTAGCATAATAGGCCACACCAAACAGCAGAAACACATTAGCATATTAGGCCACACCCCTGACAGCACAGCTCCCTCCCAGGATCGGCTTCTCCTGGTGCCCCGTGGCTTGCAGGGCTCATGGGGAACCTGAGGGAAGAAGAGCAGTTTCTGGATCGGCTTAATTCCCACAGCTGCCGGGCACCTGGGGAACCTTCCTTCCCTCCCTGAATTGGCTTGGCTTTCCCAGGCGCCCCACGGCTTGTGAGGCACCTGGGGAACCTGAGGGGGGGGAGGCTGTAGGCGTGGCCAACTCAGAAGCCAGCTGGAACTCTGTTCCTGTGTGTTCCTGCCCAAAAATAGCCCTGGTCTGCCAGTTTTAAGATAAGAAGTAGGAGTTCTATTAATTAAGGTGTGGGTCTAGGTATAAGGGCTGGTGAAAATAGTAAATTGTGCAATACACATGACTCACTGTTGTGAGAAATATAATCAAATACAGCAAAAGATCCCGAATTCAAGGAAAGGTTTGTTAGGCTATCCAGGTGGTGATCAGTAGCATGTGGCAAGGTCCTAAGTTAGGTTGCAACAGATTTAGCTGAGATTCAGGGGATCAAACCCACTACCTCTGATATACTAAGCAGACTCTCAACCATGCTAACCATGGTTAAGAAATTGGGAACATTATCGCTACACTGAGACTATGACATTTTGCATCCTAAATTTCACCTCAAAGAAGGGAGATTGGATACTATGTGTTCGTTCTTCAGCACCTGTTACTCAAACTGGCCTAATTAATTAATTGGTTGATTGGGGAATTTAGTTTTGAGCAAGAGTCAGGTAACTTGGGACCTTTTTCACCTTGACCAATTTCCCACAAGCTGCTGCTCTGCCCTCGCTCTTCCCTTTCCCCTGATTGTATGCATCAGTTTCCTACTATTTGCTGCACAGCTGCACTTTGACCCACAGCTTCAACCGATTTCCCCCATGTCTTGTCGATCCTCAAAAAAAAACAGGATCGACAAGATGCAGGGAAAATCGGGCAAAGCTGCGGGTAAAAATGTGGCCGCGCAGCAAATAGTAGGATATTGACGCATACAATTGGGGAAAAGGGAAGAGCGAGGGTGGAACAGCAGCTTGTGGGAAATTGGTCTTTGCATACCAAGATCCTTACTCCAGAGAACTCTCAGATGATCCAGGCTGATGTTTAACTAACAGAGTTTAATTGAAAACTACTGTCACCAGCCTCCTGGGCCCTCAACCCAGGATGGTCTTTCCTAAGAGAGAGACACCCCAAAATGAACCTCCCTCCACAAGCAGTGCTCTCATAAAGCCAGGCTTGGCTTCAACAGTGGCTTTTGCTGGGAGGCTACGAGAACCACATATTGGTTGGGAAAACTCAGGCCAAGTGAAGATTCTCCAGGCTGGCTACACTGCCAAACATCCTCCATGCAAGCAACCCCCCCCCCCACACTCTTCTCTCCTGTCAGTTCAGTTCAAAAGAACTAGAATGGGCAAGTCTCTGCTCTTGCCTCAGGCATCTTCTACTGACCAAATGGCTAGTCTTTTGTCTGTCAAATGTACAGGTAGGGAGGGACAAAGAGCCTCTGCTCTGTGCTGTTGTCAAGAATGAAGAATGTTGCATGTTTCCAGCCCCAACTTCTGTTTCACTTGCATGTCAGGAAATACCTTTGGAATAATCCTCTCATTCCTGTCTGTTTGTCTAAGATATCTGCATTCTTACACCTATGCCAGACCTAACAAGGTAAGCATTAACTTTTCATGTCTAGTGAATGGTATCCCATTCAAGTTCATCCTGCCGTACATAAAGAAACATCACCTCTTTTGTCTAGCAACAGGGAAATGCCAGGCCACTCTATTGTTCCACAGTGGACACTCCCAGCCACCCACCCAGCTCCTGACTTATTCCCATTATATTTATTGTTAATCCAGACTCTGCCCCTCTGGAAGCTCATTGGTCACACCTGAATTACACTCTGCTTGGGACCACACCTCCATGGACTCCTTATTGGTCTAGAAAATCTATTGTTCTCACCTGAGACCAGCCCCCAAGGCCTTCCATTGGTCTGCATTGTTTTCCAACATCTATATCCACCAGAGCACATGGCCTCAGATTTTGTGTGTCTGATCCTGATGCCAACTGGCAGTTCACCCCCAAACCTATGTTTGGGCCACAATCACTTCTCCATGGATTCTGCATATCTGGACAGGTTGTATTACCCTGTAACTGAATCCTATATTCACTATCAATCACCTCTACTTTCTTAGTTCTCTTTTGCTTGCTCTTTTTGAATGCTTAATGTGCTTGTAATTAGGGAAATTCTTCAATAAAACCCATTTAATTTACTCTTCAAATTTGGAGCCTTCCTACTGTGCCGGACCTTGGCATACAATCGGTGTGCAGTCCCTGTACCCTACTGATTTCTTCTGCTGGATAGCTAATTTCCCCAAACAAAGAGGCAGGCCATTGGCAGTAACACTACTAGAAGGCAAAACACACATATAAAATACTTCGTAAAAATACACTTGCAAGGGTAGCTAAGAAGAATAGAGTGAGATGCGGGGAAATAGATTTTGTGGAAGAGGTTGTATCTACCAGTCTTGAAGAAATTCAGGTCTGTCCGGAAGGTTAGAGGTCTGTTGAAGAGCAAGGTGACCAGCATCTTGGGTGTAGAGTTTCACACACACACACGAACACATGGACAATGTCTGTAGCTTGGGTATATTTATACTTCAAAATGATACCTGATACTTTCCCCCAGGCTGTGCCTGCTATTCATTGTCCTAGGCCGGGCTTATGAGATAGATTTACTTTATATCTGATTTTTATATGAAGGGTGTATGGCTGGCCCATGTCTGCATCACTAGGAATATCAGCCCTGCAGTGTATGCGGTCAAACTCCCCCCAAAAGGAGGCATTTAGCTTAAGTATTTTCACTGTTCCCAAATCAAGGAATGGAAGGGACGCCCCCCTGATCAATTAAACACTGCTCCTCCAGCCCAGTTGGCAATGGAATGGAGGGGGGGGTGTTAAAAGGCAGGGCGGGGGGGGGGGGGCAAGGCACTTTCCAAGCTATTTTGGAGCCAGGTCTGGGGCTAGGATTGCCCACTCCAGCTTGGGAAATTCCTGAAGATTCTGTGGTAAAGTCTGAAGAGTGCATAGTTTGGGGCGGGGAAAGGCCTCAGCTGGATATAATGCCACAGAGTCCACCCATTTTCTCCAGGGGGACAAATCTCTGTTGTCTGGAGTTCAGTTGTAATTCTGCGGGATCTCCAAGTCCCACCTGGAGGCTGGCAAACCTAGGCCTGACAGCACACTCTGGATGACTTGATACCACCTGACCTACATGATTCAACTAGGCCTGGCTGCTTACTACTGTTCAGCAGCAGCCACCTATGAAAGTCAGTATAGTATAATGGTCAGAGCTTCAGAGTAGGGTTTACGAGACCCAAGTTTAGATCCCCATCATGCTGTGGAAGTTCACTGGGTGATTTTTGGACCAGTCACATACTTTCAGCCTAACCTACCTCATAGGGTTCTTGTGTGGATAAGAAGGAGGAGTGAATAATGTAAACTGCTTTAGTCCCCATTGTGGAGAAATTATGATCATTTTCCTAAGTAAAAGCTGCAGGGGGAAAGGAGATGGAAAGCTGAAGACAGTCAGATAAAGATGGGGAGGTGATAAGGATGCCGACTCCAAGCTGGGAAATTCCTGGATATTTGAAGGATGGAGCCTGGGGATGGTGGGGATTGAGGCACGGAGGAACTTCAGACAGATATATTGCCCTAGAGTCCACCCTTCAAAGCAGTCATTTCTTCCAGGGGAATGAATATTGCCAACCTCCAAGTGAGGGCTATCTCCTGGAATTATAACCTGTCTCCAGATGACAGAGATCAGTTCCCCCAGAGAAAATGGCTGTTTTGAAGGGTGGAGTTTATGGTATTATACCCTGTTGAGGTTAATTCCAAGCTCAAACCTCATACTCCCAAGGCTCCACTCTCAGATCTCCAGGAATTTCCCAAAATGGAGCTGACAACACTAAGAGGAACTGATCTCTGTATTTTGGCAATCCGTTGTGATTCCTGGACAGTGGCTGCTGCCACTGCTGCTGTGGGATGGGGGAGAAGTAGGTGGGAGGCCGGGAGAGTGACAGCAGAAGAAAGAGGGATGGGGTGGGGGCAGAAAGGAAGTGACAGGCATGGAGGGGGGAGAGAGAGAGAGAGAGAGAGAGAGAGAGAGAGAGAGAAAGAAAGAAAGAAAGAAAGAAAGAAAGAAAGAAAGAAAGAAAGAAAGAAAGAAAGAAAGAAAGAAAGAAAGAAAGAAAGAAAGAAAAGGGGTGGCAGGAAGGAGAAAGAGTGTGAGAGAAGTAGGGGGAGAGGGGAAGAAGCAGAGGTGGGGGGAATGGTATAACTGCTTCTGCAAGTTTCTTGCAGATCCCCACTTGTATTCTCTATACTATTTATGGGTTTTTTTTAAAAAAAAGAAGAAGTTGGAAGGGACCCGGTAAGCTTGTCTTCTTGTTATATTTGGTGTGAAGACTCAAACTAATTGTTACAGAGGTTCAGGTAGCAAATGGTTCAATATTCTTAGAGAAATATTTCAGTCATGTAATCCACTTTAGTCAGGCTATAGGATATACAGAATTGAACATGAATACCTATTTAAAATGAGCACAGCTTCAGGACAGGAGAAAGATTAAACTTTCCTTGACTACAGAAAGCTTTAATCTGTTAGTGCAAATAATGTGAAATATGAATTATACTTTCCATGGTTCAGGTAGAGAAGAAACTGTCATTCAGCAAAAATGGCCTGAATTAAAATGCTGAACTCATTAATTACACAGAATGCTTTAGAACGAGGAGGCTTCCTATCCCTCCAGATAGTAGAAGCGAACTGCTTCGCCCCCCCCCCCCCCCCCCGCTTTCTTGTGAATGCTGCTATTTCTTTGTTACCAGGACAGGTGATTTGTCACATTTATGCTCTGTCAGGTTGATTTTGTTGCTGCAGAATTTTATTTTTCAGTGGGTTCCACAATAGTGTCATTTAAAAAGCTGATCAGATTTGCCAAAGGGAACAAAGAGGTCTTGAACTTTCCCAGTTCAACCACACAATGTCACAGGAAAGTCTTTTGAAGTTCTTTAGTCATTTGTACACAGAAGTATCATTTGTACACAGAAGTATCATTTAT
Source organism: Lepidodactylus listeri (assembly GCA_029233225.1). NCBI lineage: Eukaryota > Metazoa > Chordata > Lepidosauria > Squamata > Gekkonidae > Lepidodactylus > Lepidodactylus listeri. Next base: position 48,414,371 of record JARCFY010000005.1, on the reverse strand, counting down.
ACATATATATATATACACACACACACACAAACAAACAAACAAACTGCTATTTTGGGGCAGGAATGCACAGGAACGGAGTTCCGGCTGGCTTCTGAGTTGGCCACGCCTACACCCTCCCCCTCCCTCGGGTTCCCCAGGCACCTCGCAAGCCGCAAAGCACCTGGGGAAGCCAAGCTGATCCAGGGAGGGAAGGCAATTTAAACTGCCTCCCCTCCTCGGGTTCCCCAAGCATCCCGCAGCTGTGGGGCACCTGGGGAAGCTGATCCAGAAACTGCCGTCCTTCTCTCAGGTTCCCAATGTGCCCCGCAAGCCTGGGGAAGCCGATCTTGGGAGGGAGCTGCGCTGTCAGGGGTGTGGCCTAATACGCTAATAAGTCTTTTCTATTGTGTGTGACCTGTTATGCTAATGAGTTCCTGCTGGGCTTTTTCTACAAAAAAAGACCTGCAAACAAAACCTTACAACAGTACCTATAAATAAAGAACATCATCAGTTCTGTATAGTATCCATCTAACTTCACTTTCTTCTAAGGTTTCCCCCCCATTTTATTAACATCTTGAAATATTTATTTAACCAATCCCCTTTCTTTTGAAGACTTGTTTGTTTCCAGACCTTTGCAAACACAAGTCTTGTAGCAGTTATCATGTATAAGGCCATTGTTTGTGAGTTCCTATTTTAAAAAACAACTAGACTGAAATGCACATAAAACTGGAATGGGTTTATCTCAGACAGCATCTTCCTCAGAAACAACTTTTTGACTCTTCCTCATGGGAAATGTATTATTTTTCAGAACAACACTTTTAAGGACTGGCAGTATTTAAGCAGTGGCTGGAGGAACACTTGTCAGGCATGCTCTAGGCCAGGGGTGGCCAAACTTGCTTAATGTAAGAGCCACATAGAATAAACGTCAGATGTTTGAGAGCCGCAAGACATGAACAAATATTACAAACACATTCTTACTGGAAAACATGCAGATTTGCTTTGTATTAACATTAAATGAGACTGCCAAAAATAAAAACAAAAGGGGTACAAACAGCTACTGATAATGATATTTCTTTGTTCAATGATATTTATTTGTTTGCTAATGATATGTATTTGCCTAAGAGACAGAGAGGTGGAAAGAAAGAATGAAAGAGGTGGGAAGAAAGAGAGAAACAAGCTCTCCCCCCACCCCATGCCAGCTGGCTTGGCTTAGAGAAGGGATTCAAAAGGACAAATGCTTTCTCCAAGCTGGCCGGGGGGGGGGGGGGCTTTCAGAACACATTTAAAGTCCCCTTTCTTTCTCTGCCCGCCCACACCTCAAGCCTACCTAGGGAGAGGAACACTGGCTGGGGAAGGAAAGACCGATCAGAAAGGCATGCTTCCCCAGGCACCCTGCTGGGAACTGCACAGTATGTGTGAAAGAGCCACCCCTGCTCTAGGCTGATCCTGCACTGAGCAGGGGGTTGGACTAGATGGCCTGTATGGCCCTTTCCAACTCTGTGATTCTATAAGGAGTAGTTTTCATTTGGACCCCATAAAGTCTGGGAATCAGGCTCGTTTAAAACCTTGTTCTTTGTGTGTTGATAATTGCTCACTTTCCACATTTGGCTGCCATTTTCTTGAGGGGATTGGAGATCAGTTTTAATTTTTGAAAAATTCAAAGCCACATGTGGAGGCTGGCAACCCTAGCACTCATTGATTTTTTACATCTTTCTTTGGACCAATGTGGATACTGGGAGCTTCCATCCCTCCCAACATTAGTATTATATTTAATTTATATATAACATGGGTGTCAGCATATATCTTAAGATGCCCAGGGTAAGTAAAAAAACCAAAACCCTTTAGTCTTGTGCTGAGTGGTCATCAGGCTGGGTACCAGAGGAATGGGAACAGGGAAGGCATCCCATAAAGTCTGTGCCACGAGGTAAAGGCCTAGATTGCAGTGTGGTGTTTGTGACAACTCTGTTCCTTTGATCTGGGTCAATGTTTAGGATGCCCTGCTTTGGCCACATAGTGGTCCAGACTCCACTCTAGGATTTACTGTAGTCAAGATTAAAAAGGAAACTCTTGACTAGAGGTATGTCAACTCTGTGCAGAGAAGAAACCCCATTATTAAACTTTGGTTCTGCTTAAAACTGAGCTACTTGCTAATGTTGATACCTAGCTCAGTATACGGCCCTCAGGATCATGCATACCTCTCATTTTGCATAGAATACCAGTTCTATGCACAAAAGAATAATGTATAAAATCAAGAAACAGAATGAAATTTAAGAGGGAAAAGAGGAACTTATTAACTAAGGGATAGGGTTTCCAGGCCTTGAAAGTTGTCAAGACCTTTTGAGGAACATATCAACATCCATCGCATCACCGGTCTTTTGTGACTATCTTGTGAGAAATTGTTTACCATAAGGCTTAACAAGCATTATAATTCTTTCTCCATAGCACTTTGTACTTTATTGGACTTATAACTTTGATCTGAGCTCATCAATTTTGTGTGGTTTTGGAATGTTTTTTGAAAATTCTGGATATTACATGGCAATGAATGTCATGAAGATATGTCAATTTATATGAATTGCTGTTTATATGAATTTTTGCTTACATGAATTAGCTATTGAAAGTTATTGAATATTTGATTTATTATTTCATAGTTAATGTTTCACAGTTGCTTTTTTGCTTTGCCTGATCTTCTTCCCACCTGGAGGTTGACAACCCTATGTGGAACTGATGTAAGAGCACTGGCACAACACCAGTGTATTTATTTATTTATTTATTTATTTATTATTTCAATGTATATCCCGCCTTGCCGGACAAGCTGGCTCAAGGTGGCTTACAAGCATAAAAGTGATAAAACAATAAATACGATAAAATTAACATGTAGATCATACAGTACTAATAAAAACAATACAAATGATGGCAGCATTCAGCATGCAATGCAACAGTGGAAGGCACTATCCAATGGTGTATCATAGGATCCAAGCAATGTTCTGATGGACAATTCGTCAGTGGCGGCTCCTACTTGAAAGCCTGGTGGAAGAGCTCCATTTAACAGGCCCTGTGGAACTGCAAAAGGTCCCACAGGGCCCTGATGTCTTCTGGGAGCTTATTCCACCAGTATGGAGCTGCCACTGAAAAGTCCCTGGCTCTGGTGATAGCCAACCTGGCATTCTTCAGGCCAAGGAGAGTCAGGTGATTTTTTTGTCCCTGACCTCAGTGCTCTCTGGGGCACATATGGGGAAAGGCGGTCCCTCAAGTAGGCAGGCTTCTGACCATATAGGGCTTTAAAGGTCAAAACCAGCACCTTGAAATGAATCTGGTACACTATTGGCAGCCAGTGCAAGGCCTTTAGCACAGGCTGGATATGGTCCCATATAGAGAGACCCATCAGCAGCCTGGCTGCCACATTTTGCACTAGCTGCAGCTTCTGGATTTGAGACATGGGCAGCCCCATGTAGAGAACGTTGCAGTAGTCTAGTCTCGAGGTGACCATGGCATGGATCACTGTTGCCAGGTCATTGCATTCAAGGAACAGAACCAAATCGACCCTTCAGTTCAGCTGTAGGCAAGGCATTCAGTCTACCCAGCATAAATGCATAATGGCGGTTGCTAGGAACAGCAAAATATTCTAAATATGGTGGGAGACTTGCAGGAGGGGAGATTCCACGCACTAAAATACCAAATAACCCTAGTGAAATTTAGAATGGCTGATGTTATTTGGCTATGTGAACAGACTGTTTTACAGCCACTGATACATTAGTGGTAACAGCTGTTAGCCGAATTGCTTTAATTTAAGCTTAGCAATTGGCAGAATAACGGGTTCTTGCCAGCTATACCGATGTCCCACCCCTTCCAGGAGTTCCCAGAAAATAGGCAATGAGGCTGAGTGGTTTCTTTGAATGATGTTTACTTACAACGTGTTGTTCAAACATACAAGTAATCAAAAACCGCATACACACAAGATCTAAGGAAATCAGACAGAAAATAGCACTGTTGCATTAGCAGGAGTTTCGTTGGGGGGAGATACGTTACCTATCTTGGTGATGGGTGGTCCACGTCCACAAGAAGATCAAGGGAAGGGTGAACAAGAAAAATAGGGGGAGCGAGATCTGAACCTGCAGATACACGCTCCGTCCTGGCTGCGCAAACCAGGGATTAAAGATGGAGGCAAGGTGTTGGGTACAGGAAGCTGGACATAAGAGGTTGGTAAGAAGATAGGGGTCGAAGGTGGCTAGCAATGTGTTTCTGTTGTGCAAGATCTTTTATCAGGTAGCATTGGGGTGGACTGCGCTGACCACATTCCCTTGTCACACCTACTCATTGGTCCGTCCCTACTAGCCTTACTATTGGTCAGTGTCATAGGGAGGAGGAGACAAGAAGGAGTGGGCAATATTGCAAATCTAGGTGCTAAGCAGGATCTAACACCTGGGCCATCTGGTCAGCTTCTTGGCGCCAATCCTTGGTCTCGTGATGGCTTCGGCCAGGTCACTCGATGGTCGATGATTAGTTGCTAAGCAACCTAATCTCTTACAGGAACTTTGGGAGAAGGTGTGAGGAGGCCAGCGTAAAGGAGAAAAGGACCCTTTGAAATGGAGTCCTGGTCTCCCTGTTGGTGTGAACATGTGAAAGAGATGTAAGAACTCTTTGAAATGGAGTTCTGGTTTTCATGTAGGTGTGAACTCTGAAGGAAGTCTCCCGCTGTGGGCTGGAGCCTCTCATAGCAATAGAGAGTGCATTTTGCCCCTAGCAGAAAAACAACCCAAAGCTCAAACTTATGACTTTTAACAGTTCATAAGAGCATATAATATGCCTTGCTGGCTTACAATTACCATCTGAAAACAAGTGTTGACTACACCAACGGCAGCCCTATGTGATGAGTAAAAGTTTGGATCAGAAAGCAAACCTGAAACAATGATATCAGAAATGTCAGGGTAAACCAAATGGTACCATAAATCACAGGGTGTTTTTTCCAGTGGTGGATGCCATCTAAAAAATGGACCAGTGTACTAGGCTTCCCCTGGGTGGGCAACGTGGTGAGAGACCTGGAGGCATCCTGCTATAATTAAAGTCTTAGCATCCCTAACATGAAGTGATTGAGAAGATCATTTCTTTCCCTTTATATTGCTCTCCTTTTCTAGCTTTCTACCACCTCTTTCTTTTTGCAGTGATTTTTTGTGTGCTACAGGCACTTTGTATGCTACACTTACCACAGATCCTTACTATGGCAAGTGCGTGGGCATAGTGTCTTAAACCAATTGTTGCTTATTATCCTGTTTCGTGCCTGCAGGTAACATCAGAAATACTGAAAAACTGAGTTATGACAAACAGCACCAGTATGAGATAATGGTAACTGCTCTTGATTGTGGGCAAAAACGTGCAACTGAAGACGTCTTAGTGCGAGTTGAAGTCAAGCCTGTGTGTAAACCTGGATGGCAAGGTTGGTATAGTGCCATTTCTTCAGATATATTAACTGTTTCTTTGGTGGTAAAAGAAAATATTGCGAGTTCTGCAAAAAAATATTTTTTGAAATTTCTATATTAACTTATAGTCCATATTTCTCTAGTGTGAATAAGAACATTGCATGCTGAGAATACAATTTAAAGCAATTATTACTGTAATAATAAAAAATTAAAAAACAGCTGAGGAAATAAACCAAGTGCACTGTGTGTTTAAGTAAATAAGCATAACACTCATCCCTTGGCCTGGTAGCCTCATAACCAGAGCCTCAGACACAGGCAAGTGAAGGAAAGTATTAGTAAAAACAATGCAGCTTATTGCTTAGAAACAACTAAAGCATCCCCTACTGCTGTTCATCTATCAGGAAGAAAAAATGGCATATAAGTGGTTGCCTGTATCAACTGTTTCCACATCCTCCACTCATCCCCACCATTAAATTGCCTAAATTCTGTTTGTATGGTGCACCTGCCAGTTATGCTTGCAAGAGCAATCTGGAACCCATGGCGATTTTAAAGTTTTAGTCCTTCCTGTGACTGATTAAGGATCCGACTGTGGTCTGCTTAAAAAAACCTACTGGGAGAGATGTATGTGTAGAATGAGAGCACATGAGGAGTATACAAGGTCTATAGTGCACCTACTTGAAGATAAATCAGAAGAACAGTCTGTATGGAACAGCTCAAGGACTGTATAGCTAGATTAGGGACTTCCCACAATTTCAATTTATGTCTTTTTGTCTCCTGATTGGCTTTTTGGAGTCTTCCTGCTCCAACTGAGCTCTCCCCCTTCATTCATGTCCATCACAGCAGGTAGTCAAGCCTCTGTGCCTCTCCTCTGTTCTCTCAGAGTTTATTTCTTTTTAAATAAACCAAGTTATTTGCTTTAAACAGTCGGTGCTCTGTTCCTCTGCATGTTTAAACTTTGCCAGCAGTAACAAATATAGGTTGTGTTGTATTCTGATTTCTTCATGTGCTTAATTTTTTTCCAACAGAGCATAGTACATCCCCATTGCCCTTAATGGACAGATCAATCAATCTGCCGTGAGGCTTCCTTTGCATGTTTCCTTATGGGAATTAGCAAGCATAGGGTTGCCAGGTCTGGTTTAGAAAATACCTGGGGACTTTGGAGGTGGATCCAGGAGAGGGTGGGGTTTGGGGAGGGGAGAGGCCTCAGCATGGTACAATACCATAGAGTCGCCCCTTCAGAGCAGTCATTTTCTCCAGGGGAGCTGATATCTGTCAGCTGGAGATCAGTTGTAAAAGCGGGAGATCCCCTGGCCCCACCTGGAGGCTGACAACCCTAAGCAAGCAGCAACACTGTATAGATACTAATGTTTGATGAAAAATTGTGTGTAGGTGTTATATCGTGGCAAGTTGTGAATTTGGTGATGTTCCCTTACTGAGCTGTTTTATTATTTTCTCCTGGTCCCTTAGAGCTGGAAAACATGTGCTGTAGTTTAGTTTCACTTTCTTCTGCTGGTTGTTGGCTGTTAGTTTTTTGTTCAAGCAGAGGCCAGAAAAAGCCCTACTTTTGTCCCAGTTAAACTTCCAATCCTTCTGGCACTGTGAGCATGTGGAATCATTGCAGTAGCTATGTATGCAGCAAAATTCACCTGTACATGGTTGTCCAAATCCCTTTTGCTATAGTATGAACAACACTATTTTAGCATGTAGAACTAAGACAGACTTTGGTACTTCATGTACACTGCCTTCAATGTATTCCCTAGGTTTTTATGAATTCAGGACAGGTATAAAACTATGAAATTACTAAAAGGCAAATCTTTATCACTTGTTTCTGAGTCATTATAAGCTTTGGAATCTTTTGGAGAGAAATTCATTGAAAGAGAAAAAAGAGATATCAATTGTGTAACCTTCTGATCTACCCAAATGCTGTAGAATGGCGCAAATCGTGCAACAGAGAGGGAGTGTTTTCTTCCCCAATATGTATTGCAATCATTGATCCTTAACTATGTGAGTATTCTTTGTGTGGGTGGTGAGGCAGGAGAGTTAGAGGGGAATTTCACACAACCAATATGTTCTGTTTCAGGAACTCTTCAGTAACAGTTTCTGTCTGGCATTTCACACAGAACCGTATTAGTACCGGTTCCCTAACGGAACATATTGGCCCTTTCACACAAAAATTCTTCAGTACCGTTGGGGAAGCATTCCTGAGCCAGTTTACCTGGAAACCTCCTCCCAAGTGTTCTTCAGTTCTTCTCCTGGTCCTGAAGGCCTACGGGGTGCTGTGTGAAATGCCCCAGAGACTGCTGTCATTAATACAGCTCTTGGCAATATCCCTGTAGATGCTTTACAAAACAAGAACCAAATGCTTAGTCTCAGTTGCAGTACAGCACCATAGATTAGATTATTTGTTGGCTGCCCAAGAAGTTTACATGCTAGTAAATATCACCTGTTGTGTTTTTGTTAATAAAAACAAACACACTGAAACAGATATTCAGAAGATTAGGTAATGTATCTGTAGCAGTTTACCAGGGAGTAGCCAGCAGAAGATTAGCAGGGAAACCCAGGTGGGAGCAATTAGGAACAGGGTGGAGGCAGAAGGGCCAGGAAATCAAGGACACCAGAGTTTGGGGGAAGGAAAAGGATGGAGTGTGACTGCAAGGAGTTAGGACTATGCAAGCGAAAGATGGAACAGCTGATGGTGGTTCAAGAGGCAAAGTCAAACAGGAATATACCAGTCAAAGCAGGGAGCCTGAGAAAGACAGTTGGAAAAGCTCAGAACTGAAAGTTATCAGAGAGAGTGAAGTAAAGTATGCCTCCTTGAGAGAAGTAAGGGAGACTGGCCTTGAGAGAGGGGCTGGAAGAGGGACTTCAAGGACTATGGTATTTGTAAACAGAGAGGCAACTTGAGTGAGAGACTTGAGTGAACAAGCAAGCCAAATAGTTTGCACTAGAGTAGCAGTGGTGGCTTAATTGATCCAGGGGAGACATTTTGTGTTGCTGATACAGTGTGACTGAATGAGCTCCTGAACTGCAGTGTTTGAGAGTTTCTGGCCTTTTAGACTTTCTGAAAAAGGTGAGGTCTGTGTGACCTGTTATAGTATCAATTTTTCATGAAGCTGCAAATACTATCACTTTTTGAGATTTGTGGTTGTTGTGTTCTCTCCTGTTGTTGTTGTTTTACATTGCATCATTAGGGCCTTGGTATTCTAACTTCCTCATTCCGATTGGCTGCCTAATAAACACTCCCATTGTCCTGAAGCCAATCTAGGGAACCAATCACAGAGCCCTGCTTAGGTCCAATGATATCGCTTGTAAATAGTTACAGTGTTTATAGTTATCTGTTTGGAACCATATAAGTTAGAGTGCCGCTCTACCAGAGCTGTCTTTGAGCTGAATGATGTTCAGAATAAAAGCCTGCACTGGATTCATTGCCTCCTGACTCAATACTTAATAGTGGTCCTTGCTAATAGGGGCATTGTAAGATCCTGTCGTTAAGTGTAAATGGATTTGTGTATGTTTTGATTATTATTTTGTAAGTGTACACACACACTTTTTCTGTGCATTAAGTATTCCATAAAATACTGTGTGAGAAAGACAGAGCAAGTAGTGACAAAACAAGAAATAAGGTTAATGATAAGTTTGATGAAAGCAAAAGAGAAAGACGGAATTTTAGCAAGAAGTACTACAGTGTGTGATTATGGAAATACAGGAGAGTGTGTGGCCCCAATAAGGCCCGAGGGAGGAGAGTGTGGAGGCTAAAGAGTAGCTATTAACTGAAAGGGGTGGGTCAGGTAGGCAGAATGGAAAAGAGACCTGATCTAGTGATTTCTGTTGTGGAAAAGGGACAAAAGATCCCTTTTCCCACAACATAGGACTGGGTTTAATTTGTTTGGCCTTGGTACAATGCCTGTATCAGGAAAAGTAACTGCTTGAGCCAATAGAAATCCTTTTATGTGCCTTTGTAACAAAAAAAATCCAATCAGTTTTAATTTCTAACCATTGCCTCTACAGTAGCAATATAAAAACTTGCATTGAGGTATGCAGGATGTCCTATCTGTTGCTTTTCAGGATTCGGCCCACTCAGCTGTGTTCTTTAAAAAATGTCTCTAATTTTTAATAAAGAAACTGACTCATTGCTCCAAATTTGGGTTCCTGTTATTTTTGGCGCAATAGTGGCATATTTTCAACAAGGCAGCAACAACCTTTGATCCAGTTCTGTGACTGTATATTACATGGATACCATAACAGCACAGTGCCTGTCATCTGCATTCTGTGTTGTAACTGCCCAGTATCTTGAGGTCACATTGTATTTATCAAAAAATTCCACTTATTTGCATACCATCATTTTCGTCTTTTTACCAGAGTTTCATAGAATTCATAAATCACCCAACTGTCAAACAGTTTTTTCAAGATGCCTTTTGTAAGCTGGGTTTTAAAAATAAAATTGCTCAAGGTTTCATTGATTTTCAAATAAATGCAAAGGAAGCACTTTTGAAAGACCCGTGAAATTTTGAAAGACCCATGAAAGATCTTGGAGTCATAGTAGATAACTCAATGAAAATGTCAAGACAGTGTGCAACTGCAATAAAAAAAAGGTCAGCAGTATGCTGGAGGTTGTTAGGAAGGGAATTGAAAGCAAATCAGCCAGTATCATAATGCCCCTGTATAAATTGATGGTACGACCACTGTGTACAGTTTTGGTCACCACACCTCAAAAAAGATATTATAGCACTGGAAAAAGTGCAGAAAAGGGCAACTAGAATGATAAAAGGGTTGGAACACTTTCCCTATGAAGAAAGGTTGAAGTGCTTGGGGCTCTTTAACTTGGAGAAACGATGGCTGAGGGGTGACATGATCGAGGTTTACAAGATTATGCATGGGATAGAGCAAGCAGAGAAAGAAGTACTTTTCTTCCTTTCTCACAATACAAGAACTTGTGGGCACTCAATGAAATTGCTGAGCAGTCGGGTTAGAATGGAGAAAAAGAAGTACTTCTTCACCCAAAGAGTGATTAACACATGGAATTCACTGCCACAGGAGGTGGAGGCTACAAGCATGGATGGCTTCAAGAGGGAATTGGATAAACATATGGAGCTATATGTGCTTGTACAAAAAGGCACATGAGTAGTCAACACTGTTTTTAGTTTCTGCTGTGATCCTTGTGTATTTTCTTGATATTTTATTTTTAAAATTGCATTGCCAAATCCCACTGTTTCCCCACCTTTCCATTTTAGGCAGGCATCCTTTTTTGCGGGGGGGAGGTTTGGGAGGTGTCAAAGACTGTTAAATAAACAAGTTTCTAAGTGTGACTGTCTAAGTAAAGATACATTTGCAGTGAGTTAGGATATGGCAATAATTGAAGGAAGTTTTGCAATTTAAACCCCATTTTTTGACCTGAAATAATCTGAATCTCTCTATGCAGATAATTACTAAAAATATATGAACATAAGAGGAGACATGTTGGATCAGGCCAATGGCCCTTCCGGTCCAGCAATCTGCATCACATAGTGGCCAATATCCAGGTGGCATCAGGAGGTCCACTAGCAGGGCCAGAACTCCAGAAACCCTCCCACTGTTGCTCCCCAAGCACCAAGAATATAGAGCATCACTGCCCCAGACATAGTGTTCCATCTATACATTGTGGCTAATAGCCACTGATGGACCTCTGCTCCATATGTTTATCCAAACGTCTCTTGAAGGTGTCTATAGTTATAACTGCCACCACTTCCTGTGGCAGATTATCAGTATGCTTTGTCTAGAAATCCTTTCAGTTATCCAGATGTACAGATGAGTAAAACATCTTAAACAGGATTTTTAATTTAAACAATCAGTTGTAATATCTGAACAACTCTGCACAATATGTAGGAACAACACTCCCTGTGCAAAGTCAAAATCACTGCATTCTTTACCTTTGATAGACAACTGCTTCAAAAGGATTGATATTCCCGATCTGAAAAGGTTGGCAAATTCTGTGTTTATGAAAGTACTTGAAAATATAACTCTGCAAGTTGAAAAGGTCAGTGGTTCCTGGAGTGTGTACCAGTGTTGAAGGAATAAATCTTTTGGGTCATCGGACCCAATGGATTAACCATTTAAAATTGGAAACTGGAAGAAACCTTTTATAATTTGTGTTCCTATTAATTTATGCAGCTTTATGTGACACTTTGGTAGAAAGTAACTTTGTTGTTAAAATCAATAACCTTTTGTAACTTGATCTTGATTTGAAATAATTTAATTACAAATTCATTTATTTTGTCTGGGTTACAGATCTGTTTTTCCTGCTTTATAAAAGCATGGACATAAATTGATTATTTTCCATAGGAAAACACTGCTGCTGTAGATGGAGCTGAAATGCAGATTGGTTGTCAGGTTGCATGTAGTACTCATATTTCTGATTTTATGTGTGTGTGTCAAATTCTGGCTTTTTATCCAGTCTCTGTAATAAACATCATGATTTGTTTCCTTAATTCACACCCAGGAAAATTGTGAATTGCTGTACCACAGGCTTACATGAACTAGAATGTGCCCTTCAACAGTTTTGTTTTTACCATAAGAGCACTGCCTTCTTAGTTCAGCCAAAACAATTCATAACAAGAAATAATCTATGACTTCACCATTCTGGGATTCTGCCAGTGTTTTAATTTTTGCTGGCTTGGCCTTCTTTTGGTGATTGTCAGCCATGGGGGCCACAGATGGATGCAAATTTGAACAGGCTGGTAGCATTTACAGAAATCTGCCCCCAATGCATGCTACTTGTCATTCTAAAGTCCCTGTGTTCAGACCTTGTGGTACATGTGGTACATAGCATACATGCAGTTATTTCTGGCATAAATGTGCACTGGGCCTATGTGTGTTTACATGCATGTTATGTCTCCGTGTGCATGTAAAGTATTGTGCCACCACCCCAAGTTAAAAATCAGTCTTCCACTATATCAGTGACTTGAGGGACACTGGTAAAGGCTGCCTGAGTAAGTTCAAAGGGCAGAGTTTCCCAATTGCTCCAGCTCTCCCCTGTGCATGCGTGTCTCAGCATGAGCATGTGATCTAGGGTATGCAGGGAGGAACTGAATCACAGTCTATTCTCTTAAACAGGAAAAGACTTTATTGTTACAGATTAAACTAGAGCACAGTGCAGGGAAAATATTCTAGCATGCCTACTGGGTTACAGATCTAATGAAAAGAACAGGAGTACAGAACGCTGAACTAAGCTTAACAATACAGAAGATTTACCTCTGACACTTTCCCCCCACACCAAGATGTCTGTGGAACAAATGCACATAGTGACCTCCACTTAGTCCATGCAGGGGAATGCAATCTCCATCTTGTCCTCCCTCAAAGATAGGCAAATGGTTATCTCTGCTGTCTTTGACCTCTTGGTGCATTTTATAGCTCTCTTCCCTGGGAAAATAAATGGCTGTCAGGATCCCAGGAACTCCCTGGTGTACTTCATAACACTTTACACATCCAATTTACAACAATTTCCATTTGTGGCACTAATTACAGTAAGTCAGAGGTGAACAACAGCCGCCATGCTGAAGAAAATCAGCCTTCTCTTCCGTGTACTAACTGGCCTCCATTCCAAGACAAAAATGGTGTTAATTATTATTACTAGTACTGTTATTATTGTCAGTAAAGGAAGAGAAAGGGAATGTGTATGTGGAGCTAATAATAATAACAACAAATATATGGATACAAAGAGCTTCTTTGGGGGAGGGCCTGCTGATTTTTCTTACAGTGGCAGCTTTTTATGTGTCATGAGTTGTTCCAAAGCATCTTCTAACTTCGGGAAGCATGTATTGTATATAATGTGTTTGTGTGTGTGTTTGTGTGTGTGTGTATCTGCTTTATATATAATGTGTTTTCGGGTGGCACATTGCTGTACATTTCCATGCACTCCCAAATCAGTTGGCTCTATGATGTGTCACTTAAGCTGTCCCTATCTACTGGCTGTGTTGCTTGAGTCTCGCCTCCCGCATTCTAAACAGTTTGCTGTTCCTGTCCCCCCCCCCCCATAGCCAGTCGGAACACAGAGGTCATTTGCATATGCGGCCTGATTGGCCTTTGCTTCTAACATTCTAAACAGTTTGCTGTTGCTGTTGGGAGTGATTGAATGAGTCCTGAGGTAAAATACACATCCCAGTCTTCCCTTAAACAGTCACTGGAGTCAGCCCCATAGCTAGGGATATTTTTGGGAGGGGCCAACAGCTAATTAAATCAAAGTTAATTAGTGAAGCTCCTTAGAAGCCAGCCTTTTTCTAAGACAGCCCTGCACCCCCACCAGACTCCAGGGCAAGTGAGGGGGGTAATGCCCAGCAGCTACAGCTTCCTCTCTCCCCCGGAGCACTGCATACTTGCTCAAGTTGTGAAACTAGACAAAAGAAATAGGCAGTGGGCAGCAGCATTCTGGAGGGGGATTGGCAGGGAAGGGGGGAGAAAGCGATCTGACAGTAGGAGTGGGAAGAGGCAGCAGGACACTCTCCCCACCCCACTCACTCTGGCTAGCCCAGCAAGCCCAGCTGCCCACCCACCACATCACCAAGGAAGCCAGGCATTTCCTGGTGCTGGAACTGCCACCACCTCCACCGCTGCTGTTCTGGATGTCACCGGCTGGGAGTGGAGCGAGGCCAGTGGGGAAGTAGCCAAGATGCTCAGTTGTCTGGCAGCCCGGTCAGAGGCAGCATGGCACAGGCAGCAAGTTGAGGTACTTTGGTGCTAGTCTGGGGGGGAGGGGCCAAGAAGAAATTTCTCCAGGGTCGGGGACAAAGGGTGGTGCTAGGGGAGCAGCAGTCCTCGAGGCACCCGCTTGAATGCGGTGTGCCGCAAGGGGCAGTGCTCTCCCCGATGCTCTTTAATATCTATATGCGCCCCCTTGCCCAGATTGTCCGGAGGTTTGGGCTGGGATGTCATCAGTATGCGGATGACACCCAGCTCTATCTGATGTTGGGCGGCCGGTCGGACTCCGGCCCGGACGATCTTGACCGAGCACTGCACGCCGTGGCTGACTGGCTCAGATCTAGCAGGTTGAAATTGAACCCGGCGAAGACAGAGGTCCTGTGCCTGGGTCGCTGCGGTCCGGAGTGGGGGGTCCCGCTCCCGACCTTCGACGGGGCGCCGTTGGTGCCAGCGCCGAGGGCGAGGAGTCTGGGAGTGCTCCTGGAGCCTTCCTTGTCAATGGAGGCCCAGGTAGCAGCCACTGCCAAGTCAGCCTTTTATCATCTACGGCTGGCGAGGCAGCTGGTTCCCTACCTGGACCGCGATGGCCTCGCCACAGTGATCCATGCAACGGTCACCTCGAGGTTAGACTACTGTAACGCTCTCTACATGGGGCTGCCTTTGGTGCAAACCCGGAAGCTGCAGCTGGTGCAGAATGCCGCGGCCAGGCTACTGATGGGTCTCGCAAGGCGGGACCACATCGGGCCTGTGCTGGCGGTGCTGCACTGGCTGCCTATAGCATACCGAGTTCGCTTCAAAGTGCTGGTTCTTACCTATAAAGCCCTATATGGCCAGGGTCCAACATACCTTAGGGACCGCCTTTCTCCATACCAACCCCAGAGAGCACTACGGTCGGGGTCTGAACACAGGCTACGTGTTCCTGGCCCCAGAGACGCCAGGCTGGCCAGAACGAGGACCAGGGCTTTCCCGGTGGCGGCTCCTATCTGGTGGAACGAGCTCCCGGAGGAGATCAGGGCCCTGCGGGACCTGATGCAGTTCCGCAGGGCCTGTAAGACGGAGCTCTTCCGCCAGGCTTTTGAATAGGAGCCGCCACCGATGATACTAGGATACCAGCTGACATCGCAACCATCTCGATGTGCCCTGGTCCAACACGGTCCAACACGGTCTCAGCGGTGGCCGAGGGGGGGAGGTAGATCTGCCACTTGGTCGCCATCGAACGCTGTTTTAAGGAAGCTTTTAGGAGTATTTATTGTTGTATGTTATTTATTGTTTTTATTGTAATGTTTTAATCGATTTTACAGGTCAATGTACCTAACAGGCCTTTGGCCCATGTAAGCCGCCCTGAGCCCGCTTGCGGGGAGGGCGGGATATAAATACGAAAAATAAATAAATAAATAAATAAATAAATAAATGCTAGAGGGACAGGCCCTGTGGGCCCCATGTTAGCTATGGGCCTGACTGGAGTTACCAATCTCCCTGTGGAGCCTGGATGGGGTTGCCAATCTCCCTGTGGGGCCTCCCAGAAATCACTGTGATCTCCAGCCACAGTACATCATTTCCCTTTCAGAAAATTTTCCAGCTATTACAACTGATCTCCAGATGACCAAGTTCTCCTGGAGACAATGGCTGCTTCGGGCAGTAGATTCTATGGCACTATACCCTGCTGAAGTCCCTCCACACCACAAACCCAGCCCTTCCCAGGCTCTCCCCCTCAAATCTACAGGTATTACCCAACCCAGAGTAGGCAACCTTGTAACTGGCTATGGAACTGCTTTCTAGATCCTTGGAATCCAGAAGATATGGCATAGGAGGAGGCACTTTTCTACCACTGCATAACCCCAAATCAACATAAGTTAGGGGTGGAGGGAACCATACCTGTTACCATGAGGCTGTCCTCCCATACTACCCACTTGGGGCAGCAAAAGGACTTGAGACAGCCCTGCCTTACAGCTAAACAGAAGGAAATAAACATGGCTTGCCTCCTTCTATTTTCCCCTTCCCTCTGTCGCCCCACCAGCCACAGCCAGTACACTTACCTGGAGCTTCCTTCTAGAGCCCATTGTATTTCTTCCACAACGGACTTTACTCCTCATGTGCATGTGTGTGTATTGTGTGTGTGCTGTAATTGAATCACAGCAATAGTTCTATCAAGGAAAGTCCTGTCTTTATAATAGTACTCTGTCTCGCGATAGATAGATGGATGATAGATGGTACTATCAAATTATTTTTTATTATTATTTTACAATCTAAATATTAACTACGGAAGAGACAATAGGGGGAACTTGTGGGGGAATAAATCTGTGTAAGCTAAGTACAGTTACATGCACACTTAGACTTCATAGAAGCTGAGCATTATTGGTTAAGCCATTGTCAGATAGAAAAGATGTATTGTGAGAGGGAGGCAAAGGAGAGGAAGTGATATAGGTATATGGAGCTAGTCATCACCCCTGTACCTATGTAAGTACATGATCAGTTCAGTACTAATTCTGTTGGGTACAATAGGAATCAAGGAACTGCCCCAACAATTCTAGCTCATTTTGTTTGATACCTTTTTATTTAGTAAACAATACTGTTCTCCTGGAGCTGCAGGCATTATTTGTTTACCTTTAAAACAAATATTGCTTCTGTTTCTGTATGGCTATTTATTTGCATGCCTTCTGTCCTCCCCCTTTTTTTTTTCTCCTTGCAAAATATGTAAAACAAACAAGGTACCTGCAAAGATTTGTGGGGACATCTCATTTCCCCATCCCCAACTATTCTTTCCTTCTCCGAAAGCCTTCATAGCCTCTCCCACCCACCAGCCAACCTACTTTTAAATGCCCACCTGTCTTCAGCTTTCCCGCTTTCCATGTCCATCAACTGCTCCCTGAGAAAACCCTAGCTGTGTTGCTCAGTTTTGGCTGCTGGGTCAAGTCCAGTTGAATGGTGCTGACTGCTGCCAGGCTGAGTCCAGTTGCATAGTAGGGAACCCTCAAGGACTTGCAGGAAGCATCTCACTTCCCCCCTATATTCCCCTCCCTGCTATTTCCTCTTTCCCTCCTCCTGGCAGCCCCCCCATCATCAGTTTTATCTGCTTCCTTCTCTTGTTCCCACCCACCAACCAATCTACTTTTTATTTGGCCCCCCATCTTCAACTACATTTAGGCCCCATCCACACTCACTTTTGTCACTCATTTCTCCCTATTGCTTTGGGTCCCCCCCCCCTTTTCCATATGTGTTTTGCTCTCTCTGGGACTACTAGAGAGAGCAAAACATATGGGGGGTGGGGGAACCTGAAGCAATAGGGAGAAATGAGCAACAAAAGTGACAGTGTGGATGGGGCCTTAGTATTTCTTTACTTCATTTATACCCTACTTTTTCTTCACTGGGGACCCAAAGCAGCTTACATCATTCTCCTCTCCTCCATTTTATCCTCACAACCTCCTCATTTTATCCTCACAACAGCCCAAGGTTACCCAGCAAGCTTCCATGCACATAGGGAATTTGAACCTGGATCTCCCAGATCCTAGCCTGAAACTTTTAACCACTACACTGCACTGGCTTTTGTGGAGTGGCTGAGGTTGAACAGTTGCAAGCAGCCAGACCTGGGTGAGTCATGCAGGTCACATGGCATCAAGTCACCCAGTTGTTGCTGCCACACCTAGTCCCCTTTGTCTGTAGAAAAAAGTGTCTTATCTGTTCATAGCTTCAGTTTCTGGATTTAGGTATCCACAGATGGGACCATGTGGGAAATTAAATATACTGATGTAACGAACTATTATCTGATGGAAATTACTTTATAGCTTGATAGACTGCATGGTTTTTTCCCCATTTCAGATTGGAATAAGCGTATTGAGTATAAACCTGGCTCTGGGAGTATACCTTTATTTCCCAGCATTCATCTGGAGACTTGTGATGGACCAGTTTCTTCCATTCAGACCACTATTGAACTGCAGACCAACTACATTGGAAAGGGCTGTGATCGTGAGACATACTCTGAAAAATCTCTACAAAAATTATGTGGTATACATTTGTATTTTTCATTTTTTTTCTTTTTCCCCCCAGCTTTTCTTTGAATAGTAATATTCACCAGTAGGTGATTGGAACTGACCATTTGTTGAATGCACCTGGAAAGTCTTGAAGGATGCTAGTCAATAACACAACACAATAAGCTTATTTAAGCTATTTACAGATAGGCCTTGGTGAATGTCGGTGTTTAGCAGTTCCTTATGGAAATGAGGAATGAATTTGGTCATTAGCCAAATTTGTTGAGTAGTTCTTGACATTTAAAAACAAAATGAAAGTCAGGTCTGACATTTCTAGAAAGCTTCCCAAAATATTGACAATGTCCTGAAATTTACCATAATAATTCAAATGTATGGAGTTCAGTTCCTAACCCCTTCAATTCTTCCAAGTATTATGACTAGCTCCACCCAATGTATCTCTTTGAAACAGGATTTCTGGAAGAAATAAAAAATAGAAAAGACTGCCTACTCCCATATGAATATACCCAACCATTATAGCCATCTTCAAGTGAGCTTCTTGGATGGGAGCCCTAAAAAGGACCTTCTTGTTTGTGGCACCCAAACAGTGGAATTCTCTCCCTTGTAGCTTTTCTCAAAATTCACTCATGAAGCATACATGAACATATGAAGTTATGTTGTACTAAGACAGAACACTGATCCATCTAATCAGTATTGCCTTTTGCAGCTGGCAGCTGTCCCTCAACGTCTTTCACAGCATTGCTGCCTAAGATCCTTTTGCTTAAGACATGTGGGATCTTCTATATGCAGACAATGTACTATTACACTGAGTTATGGTTACCCCACAAAAGAATTTATATGAGATCAATCTTCTATGGTTATGTGTACACAGTAATAAACAATTCCTTATTGGTTTTAGGCCATGCATACATTTATATTTGGAATGGTATTATGTTTTCTTCAGTAGTCAGGAACAGAGAACAAAGGTAGCATTAGTAATAAATGAAAGGGATTAGGTATGTCAAAGTAATTTCTTCAGTGAATTCAAGAGAACAGCTTTCTCATTAGCATCTCATTAGTTTGTTCATTATATATCATCTGCAGGAGCATCATCAGGTGCCATTGACTTGTTACCCACTCCCAGTGCAGCAACTAACTGGACAGCTGGTCTTTTGATAGACAGCAATGACATGATTTTTAAATTTGATGGAAAGCAAGGAGCCAAAATCCCAGATGGAATTGTACCAAAGAATTTAACTGATCAGTTCACCATTACTATGTGGATGAAACATGGCCCAAGTCCTGGATTAAGAGCAGAGAAAGAAACCATTCTGTGTAATTCAGATAAGACAGGTAAAATCCACTTTATTTAATAACGTCATTTCTTTTTTTGCAGTCAAAGGGATAAATAAAACTTGGTATTGAAAATGTTATATATTCAGTCATAAGAGCCACCCTAAAGGTGTTTCTGATTTTAAATCACTGCCGTGGATTTGGAGAAAAATAACTTTGGAACTGAGATAAATAAATGGAATACATATTCTGATTTCCAATTTATACAGCCATACTGAGATACTTTTCATCTTTTCTCTCTCTCTCTCTCTATATATATATATTAGAAATGAATCGGCACCATTATGCGCTTTATGTACACAACTGTCGACTTGTCTTTCTGTTGCGTAAAGATTTTGATCAAGCGGATACTTTCCGTCCTGCAGAATTCCATTGGAAGCTTGACCAGGTACTTACTATCCTTTTATCTCTTGTTAAATAAAATTTATTCCAGTCATTACAGCGAATTTAATGAAAAACTGCTAATCCAAATAGAGTTTGAACTGTGATAATGTTGTCCAAGTATCAATAATGTTATATAATTCAGTTAGCTAAAACTATTCCTTGATTCCTCTGGGGTTTCTACAGTTCTTAGCTGTTCCCAGGTTCTAGCCTCATGATAAACAACAACTTAAAAATTACTTTTCTTCTAGAATGATGCTTCACTCATTGACATGCAGTGCAGTGTATGGTATCACACAAGCTCTGAATTCATCACATGAAGGCATGTTCCAAGTGCAAAATCATTTCAGTATAATTTGACTTATTCTTCTAAAAGTATATGGATGGGTAAGGAAAGCTCAAATAGAAAGTGCTGCATATATGAAGTACATGTCTCTTTCACTGGTTCCTTTGCTGCTGGCTCAACCTGTTTAGCCACCACAAGCAGTGTTTTCCGTTGCCACACTGGTGGGGTTCAAAGTAAGGTGCAGAGGAAGTGTCAGGAGCGGCAAATGTCATTAGAAAAATCTAGCACCCCGTTCTGAGCAAAGGGCAGTTTGGAGCATCTTTACTTAAGTTACTCATGTTGGATTATGTGGAAATTGCTGCTGAGTAAACATACTTGGGGGTGGGATGTAAAGTCTACTGAAATATTAGATTTCTGAAGCAGTGGATTTTTGGAGCTCTCATTATCCTCTGTTGAAGAATCCTGAATATTTCCCTCCTGCCTGCATTTCCTAGCCTTTTACAAAATTATGGTCTTGTTTGATGTTATTACCTCTACCTTCCCCCCCCCCCCACTGGTCTTTTAATAGTTGGGGGTGGAATATGAATGAAGATTGGAAGTACATATGCATTTTGAGTGGAAGTTGTGGTGGACATCCTCCATCAGACTCAGGCAATCATTTGCAGATTGTGGATTAGAAAAGTTTGGCAGTTTAACTGCTAGCCAACTGACAGAGTTGAGGGTTATTGGATTTTGGTGGGAGTAGGATTAGGAGGTTTCTTGGTTAGGCAGGAAGTCCATTAGGGACTTTAGCTATTTTGTAGATCGATAGGGTTTGGTTGCTGTTCCAGTCAAAAACAGTTAAAAGATCTAAGCTTTTCTGTTCCATGTTGTGAGTCTGAAGCTGTCAGACAAGAAACCATGCTTTGGAGCTGTTACACTTTCTCAGTCCTCATTTCTTCAGTAACACTGTTACTGCAATATTGAGAGAAAAGGAAAACAAAGAAACAACCAAGCCATACATACCACTGAAATAAACCTGTTCCTTAGTTGTTTTCATCAAGTCTGATGTGTAGTTCCTATAAAAATCTCATCATAACCCAAGTGAATGCCAGGTGGTGCTGTCAGTCCAGACACTGCCCTCATTTAGGACTAGAAGACTAAGTAGTCCCTAAAGACTCACTCATAGACATTTTTAAAAAAAATTAAAAACCCATAAAATGAGTTTGTAGGGTATGAAATTTAAATCCCTAGTTTCTAGGTGGCATGACCTGGATGACCCAGATCTTAGAAGCATAGCAAGGTTGGTCCTGGTTAGTATTTGGAATGGGAAACCACTAAGGAATTCCAGGGCCACTTTGCAGAGAAAGGCAATGGAAACCACCTCTGATTGTCTCTTTCCTTGTAAACCCTATAGGGTCACCATAATTTGGCTGCAACGATGGTGCTTTACAGGCAAACAAATTGTTTGCTTCTGCATTGTAGAGGCAAAATGCCTCTACTTGTAAATGGGGGGAAAGAGGAAAGGTTCACATTTTCATTTCCTACCCTCAGGCACAGACAATAATGAACTATGTGAATTATTATTAAGGAGCATTCACTTGATGTTATTAATTTAGATCATGTAAAACATTTTATTACAATTAATATAGGGCAAAATGTTAGGATAAATTCAAACCGGAAGAGTGACATACAGTTGATGACAACTTTTGTATTTGTCTATGTGGGTGTGTATAAGTACTAGTATACTCAGGTTAGAATGCTACATATAGTTGGGATAATATGTGTTGACTATTAAGATAATATCTTAGGGAAACAGATCTACCTTTTTAAAATATAGGGAACCAACCCACATATAAATATTACCCACCTGTGTGGCAAAATATGTGTCTAATAATAGAATCTGCAGAAAAAAGAAATCATACCAGTCAAAAGACACTTTCTTTGTGAGGTATATGAACTAAAAACCGTACTAGAAACTTTATTTTGCTGTGACTAATATATGAAGTCTTCTCATATTATACCTTTCTATATGCAATAGCTCACTGGAAAATTCATGTAGCTACATGTGTGTATTAGCACAAAGCAAGACTGAGAAGACTGGTCTTATTAGTTATAGAAGAGCTTTCATCTCTAAATTAAATTTTATCCAGTTTTAAGCTAGAAGAAACTTTAATTGTTTAGTGCTTTTGAAGCTCAGACAATTTAACCTGATAACTCTTTTCTTGAGCCAGCATGAAACCAGCCACACACACCATAGTAATAAGACCATGCACACGTGCAAAAAACCAGAAAACACCTTGCTCATATCCTGCACAGCTAGAGCCACTAAGAGATAAATTAACAGATGAATTATGGTAATCCTGCAACCAAGAAGTAAAAAATTATTTCAGATATCAAATAGCTCCTGTAGTATCCACAGACCCTTCATCCTATTATATTCTAACTTTATAATCTTTTCTAACTTAAATTATTTACTATTTTATCTTAGTGCTAAAATCCTTTTCATCTATTTTTGTCACCTTGCTTCAAAGAATCCTTTAGAAACATAAAGAATATAATAGTGATGCTGATAATTTTAGAGATTTCATTTTCACAAAGATGCAAAATAGTAACCTTTTATATTCCAGTGATTTATGCTAAAATATCATTAATTGGGTTGCCAGGTCTGGGTTGGAAAATACCTGGAGACTTTGGGGGTGGATCCAGGAGAGGGCGAGGTTTGGGGAGGGGAGGGGCCTCCACATGGTACAGTGCCATAGAGTCCACCCTTCAAAGCAGCCATTTTCTCCAGGGGAGCTGATCTCTGTCAGCTGGAGATCAGTTATAAAAGGGGGAGATCCCCAGGCCCCACCTGGAGGCTGGCAACCCTAATCATTAAATATATAGAAGTGTTTCTTTTTGCAGTTTAGAAAGAACAAATTTATTTGTTTTGATTTTATTTATATCCCTCCTTATCCTGCAAGTGGGCTCAGGGCGAGTAACAATATATAAGTTAACAATCATAAAAACATTTAACATAAAAACTAAAACAAGTTTAAAATGAACAGATAATAGCAACAATGGCACCAAATGTGCCTGGAAACAGATCAGGAGCCAATGTAGATGGGCCAAGACTGGAGTGATATGACTCCATGACCCACTCCAGTCAACATCCTGGCTGCAGCAATCTGTAACATTTGATATTTCTGAACTCTTTTCAAGGGCAACTCCACATACAGCACATTAAAATAATCTAATGTAGATGTAACCAAACTGGAGTGGGTCATGGAGTCATATCACTCCAGTCTTGGCCCATCTACATTGGCTCCTGATCTGTTTCCAGGCACAATTCAAGCTGTTGGTGTTGACCTTTAAAGTCCTATATGGCTTGAGACCAACATACCTGAAGGACCACTTCATCAATTATGAACCTACCAAACTACTACAATCATCTTCCAAGACTCTGCCTTGGGTGCCCCCGCCTTCTGAAATTAGGTGGGTGGCAACTAGCATTGCCAGAGCCCAGGTCTGGGTGGGGGTTCAAATCTGCCGCAGGCCAGCTGGCTGGTAGGGGAAGCCCTGCCCGCACACTGGTGGCAGCTTTAGATGGGGGCCATGGCTTGCAGAGCTGATTTCTCAGTGGCGATTCTTTGCTTGGGATTCAGGCCCATGTGCTGCCACTCCCTCGCAGTGACAGCCCCTCTCCCTCCCTGCTGAAAGATTTAAAAGGCCCTCCATCTGATCGGGGGGGGGGCATGTGCTCCCTGCCAATCAGCTGAGGCCCTTTAAATCTCAGCACGAGGGAAGGAAGAGGGGTGGCTGTGGGTTGAGGGGGCCTGGGGGCAGGGCTTGGGACATCCCCCCCACCCCAGAACACCTTCCTAATCCCCCCGCTGGAGGAACAAGGGGACTTGGTAACCTAGTGGCAACCCAGGAGTGGGCCTTCTTGGTTGAGTCATCAAAACTGTGGATCTCTCTCCCTGGGGAGACTTGCCTGTTTCCTTCTGTTTCTATCTTCTGCCAGAGGGTGATGACTTTTTTTGTTTTACTTGGCATTCCCTCAGTGTCCCCTCCTTCCAGCCCTATTTTAATTATTGTTTTTATGTTCTGATGGTGTATTTTAGCTTTAGTTGCAATTGTTTTAATGATGTGTGTGTATGTGCACATGTATGTTTCTTGGTTTTAATGGTTATGAAGATGTAATTTACAATGCATGTTTTTAACGGTTAGTTGCCTTGGTGGCCTGATGAAGTGAAAAGGTTGGGGTATAATTTTTGTCAATAAATAAATACTGGCTTGTCCATTGCCGCCTCCTGCAAATTGGTCACAATGCATGGTGAGATAGTGAATTGATGATGGTCAGCATTGCCACTGAAGGATCCAAGCAAGTTGCCCCTGAGGCCTTGGCAGAGTTGCTGGTGCTTGGTTCTGCTTCCTGCTTGCTACTAATGGCAGCACTCCCCTGACAAATTTCCCTGTAAGCTAAATGGCCAGTCTGCCTGTGGTGAAACTTGCATCTAGGTAAGTATGAAAAGAATTGGACTTCCAGGTATGTTTTTCTCAGTGGCCATTGAAGAGTTCAGCAGTTGAATACTGGCTTTGTTGCAGAGTTGAACAGTTTCAGTTCTGTTTCATGCTGGCTTAGATCCCTGTAGGCACAAAGGGGATGTCTCCTGGGCTCTGCTGAGATATGTTCTACACCAGTGAGGTGGCGGAAGGCCAGGACATGGGTATCAAGAAATACATTTGCAGGTGCCATGATTCTCTAGGACACCATGTTGTGATGTAGGCAATGTTTTTGTCTTCCAGCTCAGGAAGTCTACCTCACAGCTCAGGAAATCATGGACAGATACTCTGTCACAGAGATGGGGAGGGGTGGCAGCTTGTAGCATAACATAGCTGGAAGCATCAACATAAATCTTGAAAAGATATAGTCATTGCCTTTTCAGTGTTACTGCTTGCTCAGGACTGATTCACTCAACCCTCTTAGTAGGGCAAGATGAATAACACTTAATCCATAGTAAGGCAGTTGTCTGACAGGTTCGCCATGTGCCCAGACTGTGGCTCATTAGCCACTGAAACGTCTGACAGTGGTTTGAGGTATAGCATGGTAAGTTGCAATTGAGTTGTTCTGTAACACAAGTTACCTTCAGTTTGCTCACTATCTGTACTGACACAGAATCCTTCGTTGGATTTCCTCAGCCAGGATTTTCTTGGCCAGGCCTCCCATCAGTCTTCTTTGTAGTCTGTGCATTTAAATGTATTCCATTTTTCATTGCTGATCTTCTCTTAGTCCTCTTCCTTCCTCCACCCAGAATGGTTGCCCAGTGGGAAAACCCTGCTTGCTTATTTTCCACGCTCTTGGAAACTACAATTTCTTCTCTTCTAACCTAGTGGTACAGTGTTATTCACTGATAACATTGTTATCATCCTACATATGGGACAATTTGTCCTTTATTGTGTTTAGGGTTGCCAGGTACCCCCTGACAACGGGTTGGGGGTGGAGACTTACCAGGAGCAAAGGGGCATGCACCAGAAGTGATGTCATTATGTCATTATGTCAGTGTAATTTTTGCCATAGAGTTTTTGCCCAAATACATCCCTATGCCACCAGCAATGTGATGATGTCACTTCCAGTGTCCGCCAGGAGTCACATTGCTGCATTGCCAGTGAGGCAGGCTTAGGCCAGCTTTTGCTGCTGGTAAGTTCCCTGCTGGCCAGCTAATCGGCACCAGGGGCTCCAGAGGGGCAAGCCTAATTGTGTTTGATAGTATTTATGCTTGAGTCCAAAGCTTGCATAGTAATTACTGAGTTCTTCATCTTTGACTTGCAGTCAATTTCTTTTAATGTTTCCCATTCCTACCCCCAGTTTGACGTCGCTAATTCCGTATAAATATTTTTTTATTTTGTGCATTTCTATTCACTTCTTTAGAGAACCTGCCTGAAGTGGCTTACATAATACATCATAAAAGTTGCTAATTAAAACTAGCATTAAAAAGCCAGTCAAAGCACAAACACACGAAACATTCATCAGTTTAAAATGGATCTTAAACAGTTTTCAAACTAAAAAGCAGACTAAAAAGGCACTAAAAATCAACAATGTACTTCTTTCTTTCCTTATTTTGATTTCTTTCTAACCCTGGCTAACACAGTTGTAGTTGCACTGTATGTTTACTTCATTCTCACCCTTTTCCTAGAGTAGTCAATGAAAATTTTTTAATTGGGAGAGAGAGACATCTTTAATGTCACCAGCAATAGGACTGAGAAAGGATATGAGCGTATGTTACATGTCTAATCTAGTTTTGGTATAGAATAGTGTATGCCATAGCATAGATTAGGTTTGTTCAAAGATACCCTTTTTTGTTCCCAGTACAGTATATCTGATCAGTTTAATTCTCAATTTGTAAAGCCTAATAAAACCTTTATTGTGTTTTATTACTCAAGTTACCTTTTAAAGAACTAAATGTATTTATATATACAGAAATAATGATGATCTGCAGAATGGCCTAACAGCTAATCTTAACCTTATTTTAGTCATTTTATATTCTTAACACAGTCCATTTATTTATCATGAAAATAAAATGAGAATGATTTTTTTCTTTTTTAGAAAGGAATTTGGAATAAGTACTTGGGCTAATTTTTACGACACAATGAAATCACTCTGTCATTTTTACCATTATCTTTAATTTAATATAAATGTATCATACAAAAGTGAACAAACCCTGTGAGTAGGAGATTTGCTCTGCACTTGATACTTCAGGGGATAGTGGAATCCAATTCCATTTGAGGCCATTGTAGAATCACTTTGATAGCTGACTGCCTTAGAGAATTGCCTTTTTCACTGATAATAAATTAAGTAAATTCTCAGATGCGATTTTTGGCATGACAGATGTAGCGTAAATGTAATTTCCCACCCTGAGTGGATCCCATCTTCACACCCTTCAAATACTTTTAGTCATTTTTCAGAAACATGCAGGAGGGAGGTCTAAATGTGTAAAGCCTTTCTGGACCAGTGCCCTCTCTGTCATATTATGAGGAAGAGTCTGGCATGGGGATAAATAATTTCCAATTAAAATTTAAAATACTACTATGGGTTAACATTCAACACACTAGATTATCATACTGAGGTAGTGGAATGCAATAATTCTTGAAATATAAGCCATTTGTTGTAATGTAATCTAGAGAAAGCTTTAGACAGCGCACATCTTTGAAGGATAGTGCCATTATACTTTCAGCAAACATGACTGCAGATTGCTTGGGTATGCTTCCAGATAACATTCTTCTCCTACTGACTGTTCCCCAGCTTCTGAGTGGCATCTGCTACCACAGTGTTGGTTTTATTCTCTTACTTCGCTTTCCCAGTGTATTTTTAAAAATCAAATATGACCTCTGAATGGAGCAGTACCATTCAGCTATCACAGCTAATAGTCACTGATCCTCCATAAATGGGTCCATCTAAGTCAGTGGCAGTGAGTTCTGCAAATCATTGACCTGTTGTGTGAGAGTCCTTCCTTCCTTCCTTCCTT
The DNA here is from genome assembly GCA_029233225.1 of Lepidodactylus listeri. NCBI lineage: Eukaryota > Metazoa > Chordata > Lepidosauria > Squamata > Gekkonidae > Lepidodactylus > Lepidodactylus listeri. The sequence continues at coordinate 48,386,839 of JARCFY010000005.1, read as the reverse complement.
CCTTCCTTCCTTTCCAGTCTTCAGTGTATGGCCAGTCAGTTTTTTAATATTATTTATTTTATTTATTTTATTTTTGCATTTTTACCCCGCCCTCCCCGCAAGCGAGCTTAGGGCGGTTTACAGAGTGGCATAACGCCAGGTTAAAATACAGTTAAAACAGTTTAAAACAATTAAAAATTCCAGTAAAGTGCTCGCAGTAAGATGATATTAGACAACTTATATCCAGATGGCGTCCTGCAATTTCTCCTTGTGACTTAGTGTGGATTCCTTCAGGCCGGCCCTCATCTCCGATGGTAGCGGAGATAGTTGATAGTAGATATTATGGGATTTGTAATATGGAGGAGGGAGAACATTTTTCTCTATCCGCTTTGTGTACACCAGGCATTCCGACCATGGTGCCTGTGGATGCCATGGCACCCACCAACATATTTCCTGGTGCTCACTGATGATTTTAGAAAGGAGGTGTGTCCTCATGCCCAGGTGGCTCTCATGCCCAGCAAGGCTTCTGATTGGGCACTGGAGATCTAATTAGTTGTGCAGATTAAAATAATGTTGTTTCAGTGGCAGCTGCCACCACAGTGCTGGTTTTAAGGTATTTCAACAATTGCTGACTCCTAAATCTGAACTTTTATTGCTGCAGGAACAGACAATTAACTTTGATACTTTTGTGAAGATTTTTGCTGATAAAATACCATGAATTCACTTTGATTTGGAACCTGGTTGCAATATAGGTTAAGTAGAAGAAATGCCTAATATCAGGTCTGCTTATGGACCATTTTGCCTCATTTAACATGGTGGATGTTGACAGGATCCTGGGATTTGTGAAGGCCACTACTTGTGTTCTGAATCCTTGCCCATCCTGGTTACTAAAATCATGTAAGGAACACAAGAATGCGCCCTTGATGTTCATCATACATCAATCACTAATCTTGGCCATGCAAAGATTTCCAGGTCATTTTTGAATAGTTAAACCACTAGTCTGAAAACATTTTTTTTGGGGGGGGGGGGGTTACTGTTAACTTCATTGACTCTACTACCCATTTGTTCCCAGCAAATTATAATTCCAAGAAAGGACATACCCTCTTATTCTATTATTGTTGATTCAGTAGCCTTGGATAAGTCCTGTTGCCAAACACTTCATGGAAGCCCAGATATATATACAGTGTCAAGCAGTTCACACCACCTACCTGCTTGTTGACATTCTGTGAGTTAGGATAGGATGAGATAAAAAGCTCATGGACACAAATGAAATTCATGTCTGATGACGAGGAGGAGGAGAGTTGGATTTATACCCCGTCTTGCACTCAGAGTCTCAGAGTGGCTTACAGTCTCCTTCCCATCCTCTCCCAACAACAGACATCCTGTGAGGTATGTGGGGCTGAGAGAGCTCTGAGAGAACTGCTGTTGAGAGAACAGCTCCGTGAGAATGGTGATTGACCCAAGGTTACCCAGCTGACTGCATGTGGAGGAGTGGGGAATCAAACCTGGTTCTCCAGATTAGAGAATGCCATTCTTAACTACTACACTTCACTGGCTCTTCACTACACCAAACTGGTCTATGTCTTCCTGGTCCATTTTTTTTGGTAAAATTTTTATTTGGTTTTGGTTTATAGGGTAGGAAGGGTACAAAAGATGGGATAAGACATTATAGGGCAGGAAGAGTACAGGGAATGTGATAAGAGATAAAGGGAAATTCTCTTAAGATTTTATAATAGCTGTTACAAATTTTCCATCTTAATTCTCTGTTTCCAGATCTCTTTTTTATATCATTACTAAAGTTAATATCACTTAATCAAATCACTAAAATCTTCTGTTATGATTCCTGAAAGAAGTCAGCTTCTATACAGTTTGAATTTCTCCAAGTTTATAATAATTATATTCATTGTTCTTGGTCTTCAAAGATTCTTTCAACCCTGTCATAAAGTAGTATCCAATCGTGTCTCACATTTTGTTTACTTTGGTCTTTCAACAAGTCCAATAGTATATCCATTTCTGCTGTTTCAAAGATTTTTGTCAAAAGTTCATTTTCTGTTGGTATCTCTGATTTCTTCCAGTAGTTAGCATAGAGAATTCTTGCTGCCGTAACTATATGTATGATTAAGCGTTTAGCATGATATTTAGCAAAAATATTTTGGGTTTAAATGGTAATGGCAACGAACAATTTTTTGTAACATTTCATGAACCCTTCTCCAATATAACATCACTTCTTTACACTTCTACCAAACATGAAAAAAGCTTTCCACCTGTATCTTACATTTCCAGCATTTGTCAGACATTCCAGGATATATTCTGGCTAATTTCTCAGGTGTTATATACCACCTATAAAACATTTTCTACAAATTCTCTTTAAAGGCAGCTGATTTTGTTATTTTAACATTTGTTTCCATATTTGCAACCAATGATCAAGATCTATATTACAACCAAAATTTTGGGCCCATTTTAACATACACTCTTTATCACCTCATCTTCCATTTTTTATCTGTAACAAATACACAAAAAATTCTTAATCAATTTATCATTTGTTTCATTTAGAAGTTTGTCAAATTTTGATTGTTCTACAATGAACCCCTGAGGTTTATATTTAGCATATCTAGATTCCAACTGTACTCTTGTCCACCAATGCAAATATATATCTTGTTCTTCTAGTTCTTTGGACTTCAACCTATCTTCCTTTCCTCATTAATCTTCATATCTAGGTACTTTTTTCTTCTCCAATAATATAAGTTGAGTAAATGCTTCCACTGGAGAGACCGATTTGGGGATCACATGTGTTTTATGCCTGATTCTTTCCCACACTAGCAGCAGTGCTTTCCTCATCAAGTAGTTTTTAAAGAATTTGTGATTTGTCCGCTTTTTGATACCAAAGGATAGGCATGCGATCCTAGCTTTAAATCATGTCCCTCTAATTTTAGCAGTCTAGTATTTTCAGTTCTTATCCATTCTTTAATCCATGTTAATGCACAAGCTTTTTAGTATGTTCCTCAGTCAGGAAGACCAAAGCCTGTGTTCTGTTTAAAGTCCTGTAATGCCTTCAATTTTATTCTAGCTTTTTTCCCTTGCCATATATATTTCATTGTTATTTTGTTCAGTTCCTGGAAGTATGACTTCCACAGATTTTCTAGCAGACCTTTCTCTAAACTGGCATCTTTGTAAATGTGGTTATTTTGTAGAAAACACCATCTGTTGGCAAAGAGCACCCTTTAACTATCACACAGGGGCTTAAAAGGTCCCTAATTATTGTGTCTGTCTCTGGCACCTGGTGTATAATCACACTGTTCCTTTATAATGTTAAGATATATAATTAAATAGCCAGAGGCTACCATTTAAATAAAGTGCCCATGTACAGTGTTTGGGATGGGTAACGTACAAATTGATGCTGTATTATAAACAGATAAAAAGAAGACTCATACTTTTAAGTATACTACTGTGTGTTGTGTTCTGAATGTAAAACAGGAAAAGAGGTATCTAAAATAACTTAAAGTGCCTGTATACACTATTAGGACATAAATCCAAAGGAACAGTTTTTCCATGAAGATCGTCCACTCCAGTAAATTGTCTTCATAAGTCTTACAGAAGGAATTTTCAGTTCATATCTCTCAAAAGCCATGATTCTGCCTGCTTAACAATACCACAAAATTTCTCCTTTGCCAGTTTTTAAAATATTAACCCATCAATATGCAGCTGATGCTCAGCTCTGTCTGTTAATGGACGGCCATCCGTCTTCTGCCTCTTACATTCTGGCTGAGGCTTTGGATGCTGTGGCTGGATGGTTGCAGCAGAGCCGATTGAAGCTTAATCCATTGAAGATCCCGCTTTGTGCTGGCTAGGCGGGATATAAATTCAAATAAATAAATAAATTAAATTAAATAAATAAGATGGAGGTCCTGTACCTGGGTCGGGGGGGGGGGAGTGGATGTAGTTATCAGACTCCCCACACTGGAAAAGGCACCTTTGGTGCCAACCCAGAAAGTGAGGAGCCTGGAAGTAATACTGGGTGCCACTCTCTCTAGGAAGGCCCAGGTGATTCAGTTGCCAGATCTGCATTTTTCCATCTTAGGCAGATAAGGCTGCTGAGACCATATCTCTCCCCCCGGGACTTAGCTACAGTGATCCCTGCAGTGGTCACTTCCAGGCTTGATTACTGCAACTCGCTTTACCCTTACCCTTGAGGCTGACCGAGAAATTACAGCTGGCCTATGCGGGCTCACATTCGACAGGTGCTCCAACAACTGCATCAGTTGCCAATTGACTTCCAGATTTGCTTCAAGGTGTTGGTAATAACCTTTAAAGCCTTATACGGACTGGGACCCACATATCCAAAAGACCACCTCTTGCCATATATGCCCCCAAAAGCATTACACTCTATGGACCAACATCTTCTGGTTGTCCCTAGCCCGAAGGATGTCCATCTTGCCTTGACCTGCTGGGTAGAACATGCTCCCAGTCGAGATTAGGGCCCTGCAGGATCTTCTTCAATTCCACAGGGCCTGCAAGATGGAGCTGTTCTGCCAGGCTTTTGGCTGAGGCAGCAGATGTCCCTATAGGGCCTCCCTGAGGTGGTTGTCACCCACCTAGCAACCCAAATAACATGCCAGCTGACTTGTCAGAATTGTGATTATGTTTTAATGTTTATTATTGTTTTAAATTGTTTAGATTTTTAATTGTATTTATTGTATTGTTTTATGATGTTACCCACCCAGAGCCCACTCATGGGATGGGCGGGCTATAAATACAAATAATTAATTAATAATAAATAAATAAATAAATAAATAATTCATATCAACCCATATCAACCCATCTCCAGCCTTTCCTCTTTCCATGCTAACCCTTTCCCCCACTTCTTTTTTTCTTTTCTTTCTCCTATAATTGGCTCAATTCAATATATTTTAAAGCTATTGGTAGTTTGGGCATTGGACTGTTGTGGGAAGGAGGAGAGATGATGAGGAGTTTAACACTGTTTGTATAGACAGGTAAACAAATTTCAAATGAAGAAAAGCAGATGGTTAAAAAAGAACAGAAAACAAGCACGCAAGAGAAATAGGTTAGACAGGGTACGAGGTGGTTCTCATGTTGCTATTATCACTTGAGGCTATATCAAGTTATTCCATGTCGTTTGTGAAACTCTCTTTACATGTACCCCAACAGAAAGCTACTCAAAGGGCCAGCTGTTAGTGCAAGACGTGGTGTGCACTTAAAAAAAATTATACTAATTTCATTTCTGGATTTGGAGGAAGAGGAAGAAGAAGAGCATATTGCTTGTTATTCTGGGTTTTAGGGAGTATTGTTCTAGTTCAGGATTCTATTTAGGAAACATTTTTTAGATTCCAGAATTTTGAGACCATTATTTTGAGTGCCATTTCCTTTCTTCTCTAGGGCAACAGGGGAAGGGGAGGGAGGAAGAGGGAAGGAGAGGGGGGAGCATGCCCCATTGGTAGACCTACCCTCCAAGGCCAGGTCTAAACATAGAAAAAAATGGTCCCGTTGTTTCCTATGGGCAGTAGTTCTGGCTTCTACTATCAGTGACCCCTGGGGTTGCCAGCCTTCAGGTGGGGCCTGGGATCTCCTGCTTTTACAACTGATCCCCAGCTGACAGAGACCAGCTCCCCTGAAGAAAATGGCAGTCTTGAAGGGTGTACTCTATGGCACTTTACCATGTGGAGTCCTTTCTCCTCCCCAAACCTCGCCCTCTCCTGGATCCACCCCCAAAGTATCCAGGTATTTTCCAACTTGGCAACCCTAGTGACCCCTCACTGTTTAGTAGCACACTGTCCCACTAAGTTTTATAAGGCCATTATTTTATGGGTGGTGGTGGTTAAGCCTGTCTTCTGGAGTTAAGAGAACAGGTCTTATCACAGAAAATACTGGCCTTTTAAAGTTTAAATGGGCCATGTGCTGCAAAATAGGGCAGCTGCTTTCTCTCTCTGTCTCCAGCTTCTGTACCTCCCCCAAACTAAAACATTCCCAAAATGTCAGCAGTATGTGAGGTCATTTCAGATATCCTCAACATGACTCAGATTATTCCAGGTCAGGAATATCTCAGTGCACCTTCGCCCAGCATGTGTACTATGCTAAATGTGCTATTAGAAGAAATATGTTTCTTCACTCCAGTGTAGATATATTATACCTAGACTGCTGTGTGAATAACTATGGAGATGGTGGCAGAGCACCGCCTAAAATGCATGATAAGAGGTTTTTAAGGCAATTCAGTATCCATGGGACAAGCACTACTCTAGGCATCCGGGCTCAGGTTGAGACATGGGCACCAGGTAGCTATAGTCCATTGGTTCAGTCTCTGAATAACTAAATTCACAAAGAAATGACAATCTGCAGTTTACCCCTTCTATTTTGCAAAATGTCTTTCCTTTTGGAGAAAATGCATGTGCTCAGAGGAATTCAGACTAAAAATGCAATATTTTTTATAAATAAAAGTGGTTTCCCACTAGGGCAGATGAATTATGCTTTAATTCACAGTTAAAAGATATTGAGGTAGGATATTTCCTTTGTAAATTTAAATTCCATCAGTGGACCAGGGTATTATAAACAAAAAAGTAGACCAGTCAAGACTGTAGTTAACCCACACTTACTCTGTTCAATAGGTATTTTAAGCACAAGATTTTAGGGAAGAGTTTATATTTTTCCCTTGCTGCAGTGGTTATGCAGAATAGAAGATTACAACTCAGAGTCTTTACAATAGTATATCCAGCATTATAGATTTTATTCTCAAAGCTCTAAATGTGTTTTCTATTTCAGAAAGGGGTGTTAAATCTCAGGATGAAAATGGATGCGGGTGAGGGAAGAAAATGTGGCTAATATCGTAAAAACGAGAAAAAATATGAAGGGCAACTGAATAATAGAAATATGAATTCACCCTGTAGTGCAAGGATTTACATAAGTAATACCTGTAGAGATTATAGCAAGGTTTAAAATTTATTAGTAATATCCCTAAGCACATGTCTCTGCAAATGAAAACATTTAACAAATTCAGAGAAATGAGCTCCACTTTCCACTGGGGCAGAATTTATTATTTGAATTATTCAGGGGAGGGTTATATATAGCCACAAAGATATGTGATATGCCAACTAATTTCTAATTATATTAGTCAGAAGCTTTCCACTGGGAACACTTTGTTTTCTTCAGGCAGACTGAAGCAATTCATATATTATGCTTTCTAAAAATATATTTATGTATTACTAGGTCCATAACGTGGGAGTCCAAAGAGAAAATTAATTTTCTTGGATCACACCTCCGGAATATTTAAGATTATAGCTGAGGAGGACACCATTTATCTGGGAACCAAATAATCTTCAGTTAAATTCAAAATAAAAAATGCTAATCATGACATTACCGTTCTCTCAATAGAAAATGACCAGGCAGCCTAGACAGACATTTGCTTATCTGTGGCACCAGCAATTTAGGGAATCGCTTTGAGGGGGGTAATGAAATATAGTCATATTTTTCTTTCTCTTTTTTCCTGTTATCTCTTAAGCATTAAAATGCATGGCTACAAGTAAAAAAAATGAAATAGGTATGATTTTTAGGATAGCATTTTGTGTGTGTCAGTATGTCTGTAGCAGCTGTTGCATCTTCCTCTCTGGCAATATCTGTTTCAGGGGCTGAAAGGTTTCTGTGTACATCAGCCCTACAAAACAGCAGCAAGCGGCCTGAGCTTTTACCATGTTTTTGGCATTATTCGTTGCTCTTTATTTAGGTAGGTTGTCCCCTGCCTCTGAATATGGAGGTTCTTTTTACTCACCATGACTAGTAGCCATTATTGAAAGGAATCTATCTACATCTACATCAATCATGTGTATCTACAATAATCTATCTAACCCCTTTTAAATCCTTCTGTGCTACTGGCTGTCACTATAAGATTTGTCAACAGTATATGGATTATGCCCAACTCTGTATCTCCTTTTAAGCTTCTTATCCCTTTTCCCCTGATAAGCATGGAACAATGTCTGACCAGAGTTGGGCTGACCATTACATCACAGATTTTTTTTTTCCCCCTGCAAACCTATGGCTTTTCTCAGGTTTGTAGAAAGATTATCTGTTCACAGCTCCAAGTATCCAGATTTGGCCTTGTTGAGAACTAGATTTATTGATAAGAACAGCCCTGCTGAATCAGCCCAGTGGTCCATCTAGTCCAGCATCCTGTTTCACTCAATGATCCATCAGTTGTCCTGAACGGCCAACAACAAGGCTTAGATACAGAAGTATTTTCATTTCTACACATTCATAAACTGAATTGGAAGGCTAAGAAAACTACAGTTCCTCTCAAAAAAGCAATTCAAAAAGTTCTTAACATGCATAAATAATAAATACCAGGTAGCTACCTGTTTAAAGACAAATCTCATCTGTGCTGCAGATGCAAATATACCTGATGTGCAATTACTCTTCTATTCAAATCACAATTCGATCACAAATTCTTAACAATACTCTTGAATTTTTAAAGAAATGCTTTATATAAAGCACTTGAAATTGAAGTAAATTGTATTTTAAAAAGGTATACAAGAACTTTTAAATTTTGGCTGCAACCACTGTCATTGTTTCAACATCAACTTCTACCCACGTTGTAGAAAGGCTTACATACTTATAAGGGTGGATTCCCTATGTAAGCACCGAAACTTTCCCTTGGGTTTGGGGAATCAGGGTGACTGTCCTGGGACTGCACAAAACACTGGTCACTAGGGAACAGAGGTCTGGAGGGAGAGAGAAGAGTCTGTCAGGGGGCCAGAACCCTCCAGAGATAGACTTGTAATTCAATACTCCTAGATTATTATTGAGAACTGAATTTAGTTGCTTTGTGTTATATACAACTGCCTCAATGTTTTCACAGTTCCTTTTCAGTGTGGTTCATCTGCTACAGAAATTACTTACAATATTTGAAGAACTGACTGAGTGCTCTAGGTAAACTTTTAAATAACAATTTGTTTCCAAGGTAGTTACTAAGAATAAGCCTGGGTTGTATATGGTTATTACATTTTAAATAGGCTATATATTTTACATTAGTGTTACATTAGAGGTACAAAGGCCATTGCGGTATCTTTTGCAAAATTTTGGCTGAATAATACATGTTTCAAAGAGCTACTTAAATATGTATTAGCTTAGTTTATCAACAAAAGAAAACATGTGCATACAACCCATATCATTAAAAGAGCAAAACATATTTTATCACAAACTTTATAATGTTGTCAGGAAAAAACAAACAAACCCTGGGGCATCCACTGAGTTAAAATAGCATTTTTAAATAGCAGCTTGTTTAAAAGACTATGGATGAATACAGGGAATTATACATTTGTTCACATGAAAACAAATGGATAAAGACTTATTGCATTTCCATTTTAAATGGTTTAATTTAGCTTACAAGGGCTGATTTCTCAGTGGTGATTTACTGCATGGGATTTGGACGTGTATGCCACCACCCTCCTCACTGTGAATGGGTGGTGGTGCATGGGGCTGGCTGTGAGCAGGGCGATGGCACACACGCCTGAATCCCAAGCAGCAAAATGCCACTGAGGTTCATTTAGTCCATTTAGCTAATAACCATCAAAGAACTTTCCTCCATGAATTTTGGGGGTGGAGCCTGAGGCTGAGAGTGCTAAGACTTGCCTAAGGTCACCCAGCTAGCTTCAAGTGGAGAAGCGGGGAACTGAACCCAGTTCTCCAAATTAGAGTCCCCTGCTCTTAACCGCTACACCAAACTGGCTCTCACAAGAATTAGTGTATGAATGTTAAGGGGCTTTCAGGAACATCCTCTAAAAATGTGCAAAATCCCCTCACCACATCTGAACCTCATTTACTGTATGGATAGAAATAGTTAACAGATGCATAAACATTAGATTACATATGGATAATGCTGAATTCTGTGACACCACATCATGATCAAAGGGGGTATAGTATCCCAAATGCAGGGAGTGGTACACTGCCATGTTCATCAAAGTAAAAGAAAATCAAACAAAAAAATGTTTCTTTAAAAAAAATGACCCAAACAAGCTTTCCACCCTACATCTAGGTTACAAACAAATAACAAATTATTGCAATCAGACTCCCAGTTATGGCTCTTGTTAGACTCATTTTGAGTTCTCAAGATTTCCTATTTTTCCAGTCAAATCAGGGCCTAACAGTGTGTTACAAAGTCATGTTGAGGTCTGCCGTAAGGACTTGCAGTCAACTGTGAGTTGAAAGTTCCTTGCTGCAAACTCAGTTCCCAGGTCCATGCAAGGCCAGAATGCTTACCCTGGGGCCAGGGGCAAGCAAATGTATGTGACCTACACTCATGGAACCCCAGCCCATGGGCCTGAGCCTTTGTATACACAGGTTGCAGATTAACTTTTATTAACTACAAATGGATAAATTAAAGTCAGTTGTTCAAATTATTAATGTCAAAATATAATATGATAAATATATGCTTTACCAAGTCCTAATCAAACAATTCTAAAAGTTTTGATAATCTCACACATGGCTACTCCATGTGAGAATATGAAAGAAGGAAGGCTAGATGAGAGAGTGAAAGAGGCTGAAGGATAATGCAAGGAGGAGGCTTGGTGGTCTGAGAGGCAGAGTTATACTGGAGTCAAAAGGGGGGCTGATGGGAGCCAGGGAGGAATTAGGAGATGCAAGGTGGGGGACTCCATGGCCAGAGCCAAGAGCTATGCCAGAGCAATCCAGACAAAGAGCTGAAGGAACATGGGTCACAGTTAATGTAAAGTGGAGAGATTAAGAAAAAGGGAGAAATTAGATTACAGCTATCAGTCTTGTAGAGCATGTGTTGTCTCCTTAGTGGCAGATGCAGGCTAGGATGGAAAAACCTGACCTGAAGTATATGGCTAAATCCTAAACCTCATATACTTAATTTCCTATTGGAGTGTGTGTATTTTGTGTTAGTGAATCCAAATTAAGTTATTTGCTAGTTTCAGGATTCAAGAAACTTATTTCCTTTGCTAATTCAGGGCAAAAGCTAAATGTTGACAGTAGATTATCTTGATATTGTGATTAACTAAAACATAATGGCCCCGATCACACACAGAATTAGCCATGCGATAGGCACGACTCCCAGCCGAATTTTAAGGGTGCAATCACAAGAGCACATCTGTGAAGCGGCCCACACCCGCTGGCAAGCTGTTTTGCTCTCCCGGAGAAGCGGAATAAAAAAGCACTGGGGAAACTCCAGTATCAAATGTGTTACTGTGGGCCACAGATGGAGTTTCCCCATGTGATCGCTCCAGCTTGGACTTGTGTCATTGGGGATAGTCTGATCAGGCTATCCTGATGTCATGCCGTTTTTTTCCCCCCCTTCTCAATATGTGCATCATCACATACTGCCATTGGAAGCCCTCAGGGTGGAGATGCAATTCATCGATCTCCCGTTGAAGCGAATCAGTAATGAACAACAACAAAAAAAACCCAACTCGCCCGCAGCTTTGCAGAACTGTGTGATCACGCAACTGCGGGTCAAATTGCTTCAGCGCAAATAGCCTCACTCCCTCCACACACTTTATCTCATGCATGTGGCCGGGGCCAGTGACTGAATATATGCTTACAGATGTGTTAGGATTCAGAAGATAAATTTTTACTCTTATAAATAACCAAAAAAGGAGACTAGTTTTCTCTCTTTGAGATGTTAGACATTTTCTTAAGAATACGTTTAAGTCATCTGTAATATTTGTTCTGTTACCACAAACACTGGCCATTGATTGTGTGGCCAGAATCTGGAATGATTTTAGCAAGTTAGGATTTTTCGTGTTCAGGATGGACTTTCTTGCAGAAGTGTACCTCACTTTACCTTTTAACTAATTTTAACTAGCAATGTTTTTTGTGAGACTTGAAGTATCACTGATGCTGTTTCTAATCCTCGGCTTTCAACATCTTGTTCTGAAAGAGAGGTGGGTGCCTTTTTTCTATATAGGCCTGAGGCCCCATATAACTGTAGGGGTACTGGTTATAGCAAGGACAGAAGCACTCAGAGAAAAAAGGCTTATGGATTTTTCTTGTGTCATTTTCCTAGCCTGAAATGGCCATAGATATGCTATCTGACCCTTTGGGGAATCTTTATGTACCCCATCAGTATAGACAGGCTATAAATAAAGTACATAAACAAATACATTTCAGCTTGGGAAAATGGTAGAATAGAACCCTCTTTCTGTGCACCATAGTTTCAATCCAGATTGGACCCCCATGCACCTGGAAACTGAGTTCCCAGTGGGGACTTGAAATTCACATCTGATTGAATGTCCTCATGGCAACCCAGGTAAGACCTGAGAACATGTAGTTAGGCCTGGAGGATCCTTGAATGCTGGCCCAGGCACTCAAATCTAGAATGAAATTCCCCTTCTCCTAGCCCAGCATATGAAGAGTTAAGTTATCATTTTAATAAATGTATATCAGAGGTGAAGGTCTGTGGCGGGGTGGAAGGTAGAAAACAGATGGCACTATGTTTGACAGGTGACAATGGATTCTCACAAATGTAATCTGCATTGTACATTTGCTGTTTTTCTTGCAGTATCTGAATGAAATAAAGCATCATGTTTGCATTATATAATTCCTTCTCCTGTCCCCACAGTGAGACAGTGACAAAGGAAACTGCCAGATTGGCATTTAGCAATTTTTAAAATATAAAATCTTGGCAACTAAGAATGCACATTCATTTCTGTTTTTCTTTCGTATTCCCTGAAACACAAAAAAGCAATAGAAACTATGACATTTATGATTTAGAAAGGGATCTGCAGGTTTTGCTGTGGATTCAGGTTACTACATTTGGCTGCAGCAAGAATGGCACATTTTTAGCAATAAGTCTAGGAAGAGAAGAGGCTGCACCACTTGAGAATTTAGCTTCTCTGCAGTCAGCATTTGGGACAGTATTGGTATTACTGTCTCATAAGCACAGGAGCACTGGCCCAAAGCAAAGCAATCTGCCCATTTCTTTCTCTAACCACCACCAGCTGTCACTATGCACAAACTTGCTCAAAGAGACTATGTGATGAAATACAAACCCTTCTTACAGAAGCTAAGATTCAAATGGATGGTTTGATATAGAGGAAGAGAAAGCAACTGTATCCTTTGTCACGGGGAGAATTCTCAAACTCAAAAAGAATACACTTCCTTCAGTCTATAGGCCTTTAATTTAATTGACGGGTTTACTGAATCTTTTTATTCTCATATATGAGAATATACTTTCTTTAACAAAAAGCTCATTTTAAAAAAATTCACCAACAGTGAATGACTGTCATAGACCCAAATGCAAGAACTCAAAGCAAGTCATTGTGCAGAGATGTACAGGACCAGAACAGGGTAAGAAATAATTAAACTATTTCCTCTTAGTAATTTCAGCAGTTTTGTTATATTATCAGAAGGAAGCAATTGGACTCATTTAAAAACACTCAAATCTACTGGATTATGAATAGTTTGAAAACTTTTTGCTTCAAATACTGGCTCACAGCAGTAACAGCTGGATGTGGGGGAAAACCAACATTTTTTTAAAAAAATGTGTGGAGGAACGAAGAAAGAGAGGACTTCTAATTTTATAAGGCTGTAAACTATTACTAAATGAATCTATTCACCTCTAGCTATGGCCCTGAAGCCATTGTTAAATATCCCCCGTTTACACAAGCATTGAGGAGGCATGCTGAGAACTTTGACACAAGCATGATTATCTGGCATATTTGCCTTGTGTGAACTTCCTTGATTACATACAAGGTTATCTTCTGATTGGATCACTTTGCTGTTCATTGGTGAAGTTTGTCTTGAGCATAGCTCAGTGGTGGGCCTGGACAATAGCTATTTTTGCTTCAGGGCCAGGTTGTTTAACTAAATCTCATTCATTGAAAAAGAAGCATTATGCCCTGTATACTGTTCATGATTTATATTGTAAAGCACAGGATCACATGCAGTTTATCTCCTCTTTGCACCTGTGAAGTCAGGTGTACTGTTTGTGGGGCTCAGGAAAGAGAAGGGACAAAGCAGTAGAAGGAAAACATGCAGAGACTTAGTTCTTTGAGAGCCAGTTTGGTGTAGTAGTTAAGTGCGCGGACTCTAATCTGGGAGAACCAGGTTTGATTCCCCATTCTTCCACTTGCACCTGCTGGATGACCTTGGGCAAGCCATAGTTCTGGCACAGCTGTTCTTGAAAAAGAGCAGTTTCTGTCAGAGCTCTCTCAGCCCCACCTACCTCACAGGGTGTCTTTTGTGGGGAGGGGAAGGGAAAGGAGTTTGCAAGCTGCTCTTAGACTCCTTTGGGTAGTAAAGGGTGGGGTATAAATCCAATCTCCTCCTCCTCCTCTTCCTCTTCCTCCTCCTCCTCTTCTTTGGTGAGACATGGCCACAGCTTTACTGAATACAGCCGAAGGAGCATTGGCATTACATGGGGATGGATTCAATATCAGGCAACCCACCTGCCATCTGATAACTGTACCCTCCACCCACCTGCTGGGGGATAAAACCATGAAGTGGCAAGATCTGGGATCCACGTGGGCACTGGCTGCTGCATGGTCCCCCTGCCACCTGGTGGTGGAAGCCAGCCAGCAGCCACCGCCTGGTCATGCAGCTGAGCGGTTCCACTCTTAAGACCCCTTAAAAGAGTCTCAAAAACCAGGGGAGGTGGGCATACAGGCACAGCCCCCCCCCCCAACAATCTGTCCTAATACCCCAAACTGCCCATGCTGTGACAAGTTGAGCAAGCCAGGGGTGTCAAACATATGGCCCACAGGCAGCCAGTTCAGAGCTTTTATCTGGCCCATGAGGAACTGATTACCTTTGTTGCTGGATGAAAGAGGCTGTGCATTATGTCCCTGTATATTGTTCCAGTGCTAATGTGTAACCGGCAGTGGGAGTGGGAGGGTGGGCATCAGGAGATATTGTAAGGAAATACTGTAAGAGTGTTAATGCATTAAACATGTTTGTATTTTGATTAAAAATAATATTGTTTATTGGGTTTACCTGTGTCCTTTGTAAAGTTTGTATCTCTGGATCTTGGCATTACATTTATGACACACATGGCCCAGCCCAACAAAGTGTGTGCAGGGCTCATTTCATAGCAGGAGCTCCTCTGCATATTAGGCCACACACCATCGATGTAGCCCATCCTCCAAGAGCTTACAGTAGCCCCTGTAAGAAGAGTTCTGTAAGCTCTTGGAGGATTGGCTACATTAGGAATGTGTGGCCTAATATGCAAAGGAGCTCCCGCTACGAAATTAGTCCTGCATGTGTGTCAGATTTGGCCCTCGTAACAGATGAGTTTGACATCTCTGAGCTAGACAATTGTAAATTGTAGAAAAACCTGTAAGATCCGAAACTAAAATTTAGGGAGGGAGGTTAGGCAAGTCGGCAAGGAAAAACTGAGGGTGAGCCACCCCCGGGTAATGCAGCAAGCCAGCTCAAACTGTTGTTGATCCTGCCCCTTCAGAGCCTGCAGGCAGCATGGGGCAGCCAGCCTGCCTTCTTTGTTGCCTTGCCTCCCTCCTGATCTGCAAAACATGGCACAAGGCACTTGCACAATATTCATTTATTCAAAAAGTGATTGCAAGAACTGATTACAAGATTAGCTGGATTCATGGGCAAACACATTCCACTGTAGTAACTCAGAAACCTCAAATTGATCCTTTTTTTTTTTACTGTGTGTTGAAAAAGTAGGAATAACCAACTGTATCTCATTTCTTTTCTAACCACAATACTTCCTTTTTACAAATTTCAAGAAAATTTGTTTTAAGTATATATTGTTAATATAAGATATGTATTTAAAATAGCTAAAAAATAGAAAACTGTGATGAATTCATTTCAGCATAGTGCATTCATTTCATCATTTCATCATTTTACTCCATTTTGTTCATTTTTAATGAACTATATTTAGCACATTAGACTATTCAGATGATTTCCAAATTCAAGTGCATATTAAGCAACATTAATAAAAACAGTATTGAGTAAAAATAACTGAAATCACAGAAAAAATAATCAGCTTGAAATATTGATGCCAAGGTTCTCAAAAATCCTTAAATTTGAACCTCAAAAATGTTTTACATCAAAATCTTGCCCTTAAAGAGAAGATCTTAAGTTTTCAGCATACCATTCATTTCCTCCCTTCCCTGTGGAAGAGAGTCACGTAGAAAACAGTTTGTGTAACCTTGTTAGAAACTGGCATATTACTAAACGCGTCAGAGAAGTATGTGGTCTTTAAGAGAAATAGGCAACAATGTGGAAATGAGACATCAGGGTGGAGGCTCCTAAAGTAACTTCTTACCACACATAGGCCACATCCATACTGTCACTTTTATCACTCATTTCTCCCTATTGCTTTGGGTCCCCCCCCCCCTTTCCACATGTGTTTTGCTCCTTCTAGGACTACTAGAGAAAGCAAAACACATGGGTGGGGGAACCTGAAGCAACAGGGAGAAATGAATGACAAAAGTAGGGCTGCCAAGTCCCCCGGTAGAGCAGGGGAAACACCGATTTTTAAAGCTTTCCCCCGCTTTTCCAAAATTGGCCACCGGGGGGACAAAATGGCTGCCAGCAGGGGAACCTCGGAGCCTGCCCTGCTGGCCTCTTGAACTTCTTAAAAGGGAAATTTCCCCTTTAAGAGCTGATCGAGCAAGACAGCCCCGCCCAGAGATTAAGGAGGGACTAAGCTCTTTCTATTGAAGGGCTTCCGTGCAAGGTTGCTACTGAGTAAACTGCTGGGGTAAGTTGGTGTCTGCGAGCGCTTTTCCTTCTCTGTCTCTCCCCCTCCCCCTCTTTCTTTTTTCTGTCTGTCTGTCCACTGTGGTTTTGTCAAAGGAATAAACTGTCACTTCCAAAGAGGTAAACATCACAAGGAGAGGTTGCCTGTAGAAGGTCTGGGAGTGGGATTGTTTAAAATGTCTTGTCGTGACTGTTTGGGTCCCCCCAATCCTCATTTCCCTTCTGCAAATAAAAGTTGGGATTCCTCATTTTTATGCCAATTTGCTGTTTCTTTCAACCATGTCCCCCCCCACTCCAGCAGTAAAAATCTGCATTTTTAAAAGCATTTGTACATCAAGTAACCGGTATTTTAAGTTAGGGATGGATCCAACTAGCTTTTCTGCTGGCGAAAAGGGGAGGACAAAGGTCCTCTTTAGCCACCAAAAAGCCTATGCTGGGGGGGGGAGAAGTTATGGGACTTACATGGACAACAGCTGGGTGAAACAAGGGCCAGAAATAAAGCCTGGGAATTGGGCAAGAGTAAGTGAAAAAGCTGACTGTCTGTCTGTCTGTCTGTCTGTCTCTCTCTCTCTCTCTGTCCCCATCCAGCAGAGGTCTATCAGTGGCTATTATAGCCACAAGGTCTAAATGGAACCCTTTGTCTGGGGCAGTGATGCTCTGCATTCTTGGTGCTTGGGGGCAACAATGGGAGGGCTTCTGGAGTTCTGGCCCCGCTGCTGGACCTCCTGAGGGCACCTGGTATTTTTGGCCACTGTTGTGACACAGAGTGTTGTACTGGATGGGCTGTACTGGATGGGCTGATCCACTGTGGCTTCTCTCCTGTTCTTATGATATGAAAATCATATTTAGCACTTGTGTAGCACTTAGGGCTTCATATTCTGCCGAGATGAGGAAGGATTCAGTAGGGCCGTTGCTCAGTGATAGAGCATCTGCTTGACATGCAGGAGGTATCAGCCTCTTCAGCTAAAAAAGGATCAGGTAATAGGTGACATTAAAGATCTCAGCCTGAGACCCTGGAGAGCCACTACCAGTCTGAGTAGTCAATACTGACCTTGATGGACCAATGGCCTGATTCAGGATTAGGAAACTTCATGAGTTCATGTGTCAGCATGTGGAAGCAACATCACAGGATGTGACATCACAAAATGATGTCACTTCCTTTCTCCTGGCTCCACCCCCAAAGTCTCCTGGCTCCACCCCCAAAGTCCCCAGATATTTCCCAAGTTGGACTTGGCAGCCCTAGACAAAAGTGACAATGTGGACATGTATTGTTAGACATACAGTTGAATGACAGCGAGATGCAGAAGGAATCAGGCCCATTTTATGTTTAAAATGGCTGGTTTCTCTGTGAAAACAGAGTGCTTCAGATACTTTTGCCCCCACCCCAGATTACAGATGATTCCAGGACACTCTCAGTTGTCATAAGCATATGGCCTTGCTGGAAGCATTACAGTCATGCTAATAACATAGTCTGCCTGTATGGTTCAGAAAGTCTTGTCTCCAGTGGATGATGATGACAAAAAATCATTGGCTGGATTCAGAACATCATTTCTGTGGACTCAAGGATTTCCACATGCTTGAGTGTGAACAGCATTTGGGGGGGGGGTGTCAGGAAATCACAATCCATGGCTGGAAGTCCTTGCACCCATGGAAATACTGCTATGGATCCAAGCCATTGATTAAAGTAATGGTAATGAAAATCCACCCAGCAAGTTGAAGCCTTTATCAAAGTGGGTTAGGCTATGATTAAAGTAATATATACATGAATCAGTCCAAAGCAAATATGCTACTGGAACATAAAACTAATCTTTGGTTATGAAAATATGCACTTCACAAACAAAAGTTACATACTGCAGCAGTCCTTCTTCTCAAGATTTGGAGGAGGGTCATGGATTATTTTGGCAAATGCTATAGAATGAAAGCTAAGGTATTAGCAGCTGATAAACAATATGAAAAGACTTAACTCACAGAATAAAATATTTGGGCATTTTGGCTTGAACCCCAGTGGATGATAGCTAAATAAATACTTTAACACAAAGAAATGGAGAAGTGAAAGCATAGTGAAAGGAATAAGTCCATGAACTGCAGACATCTGAGTGGCACTCATTACTAGGGACCTCCCTGGCACTTATTAGCTAGGGACTTTTAATTTCATATTTGGCAGCTGTTATTTCATTTATATGCTGATTTGGTAATAGTTTTCTTATAGACAAGGATACCCACTAAGAAATGAAAGAAATAAAGAAATTGTATTCCTGAAGTGAAATCTAAAACTCTTGTGATTCTTCCCTAAAACACTCCTTTATTCATGAGGAATGAGGCATTTAATCCACTATAGGAGTGACAGAGTGCCTGTGTGTTCTCACCTTCAGCTCACCTCCATGTAAAACTCATCAATCTCTCACACAATGAATCATTTCACAAACAGAATAGTTAAAATTCTCACTTGACTTCTGGGGCAAGGAAACAAGAAACATAATTTCAGACTTAAAAATTCAATTTAAATCTGGAGCCCAAGGAATTTCTGAAATAAGTCTGCATTGCCTCAGCTGGGTTTCTTTTCAAAGGATATGTCTACTCTTTGTATATAAAACTGTCCAGAGAAGATACCGATGGATCTGTCTTTTAGAATCCTAAGCATCAGTTGCCTTCGGAGTGGTCGTGTGTCTGTAGCACAGCTATGACATGCAGATTGTACAGAATATTCTAATGGAAAAAATTGTCTCTCTTGTTGAAGTCTATTGAATTCATTTAACTTCTTGTCATATGTTATTAGAAGGATAGTGGCAAATCTTGTTCACAAGACTTTTTCAAAAGAATTGTTTAGTAGTTCAAAAAGTTTAGCAATATCCTAAACACTATATAAGCATTTTAGTTGTGGTTTGGCAGTTAAAGCCTCTTAACCCTAAAAAAACAAACAACAATAAAACAACCTAAAACAATTATACATATTGCCTCTGACACATATTTCTACTTCAAGGCCAAATTCCATTGTATTATGGTAGAAGAGGTCCTCCAGAAAAAAAGATGTTTGATGGCAGAAAGTATTGTGTTTGATCAAAATCCAAAACAGTTTGAACATACTTTCATTTGAGGCCGAGGCCCTTTTCACATTACCATTCTAAACTGGATGTTATTTGTCATTGGCCCCATTCCAAGTAAAGCAATACAGGAATGGAGGTTTCACACAACAAATTTCCTTCTGTTAATGAGCTGACTCTGAAGCGCTGTGGCCATTTCAAACAGTGCTGCTCCCCCCACCTTTCAATGCCATGCGAGCTTCCTCTGAGGTTTTTAAAAAATGTTAAAAATGGATCTGGTGTCATCCATGGCGGTGCTAGGACTTTCCCAGTTTGTTATGGCCCCCACACACAGAGCTGGCCACACGCTCAACTTGATTTTTGCGGCGGGGGTCACGGTGGACTGGATTACGGCTACGGCTGTACCATGGTTGGACCACCAGACTCTGAAGGCCTGGGTGAACATGCCACTTCAACCCTGTTTGGATGGCGAGCAGATTTCAGCTTGCCCGCGGAGCCTAATGGATCCTGTCTGATTCCAGGAAGCTCTGTAGGATCCGGGGGGCCCTGGCGGCTCATTGGATGAGCAAGTCGAGGACTGGCAACATCATCTGTCAGCAGTCATCGAGGAGATCACTCCTCGGCGCCCTCTGCGCCCCCACTCTCGACTCGCCCCATGGTATACGGGCGAGTTGAGGGAAATGAAGCGGGAGTTCAGATGACTAGCGAGACAGTGGCGTTGTGCTCCCAATGTGGCAGCAAGAGCATCTTATAGGATGTTTAGGAAAGCCTATGAGATGGCTGTCAAGGCTGCGAAAAAAGTTTTTTACATGGCCGAGATAGCATCTGAGAGTTTCCACCTAGCCCAATTATTTAGGACAATCCGGTCACTAACGACTTTGCTGACCAGCAGACCAAACGATAGAGAATTAGAGATTGGCTGTGAGGCTTTTGGGAACTTTTTTGCAGATAAAGTCTTGTCGCTCCGCTGGGACCTCCCTGCCACGGTTGATACAGTAGCAGAACTTGAGGCTCTGAGCATGTCTTCTGGTCACATTTTGGATTATTTCAATCCACTCTGTCTGGAGGAGGTTGACAATTTGCTCTCACTGGTCCACCCAACCACCTGCAGACTTGATCCGTGCCCATCATGGCTAATTAAAGCGAGCCATGAAAGGACCAAGGGGCACTTATGGAGATCATCAATACATCCTTTGCAAAGGGGGTGTTCCCTAGTGCCCTGAAGGAGGCTGTAGTATGCTCCCTCCTAAAAAAGCCATAATTGGATCTGGCCGAATTGGCCAACTATCGGCCAGTATCTAACTTACCCTATTTGGGTAAGCTAATCGAGAAGGTGGTGGCAGACCAGTTGCAGAGCTTTTTAGATGACATCTCTGTATTAGATCTATTCCAGTCCAGTTTCCGACCAGGCCACGGGACAGAGACAGTGCTGGTCACCCTCACAGATGACCTCCGGGGGCATCTGGATCGAAGTGGTATGGCGGTGCTGATGTTGTTAGACCTTTCAACGGCATTCAACACGGTTGACCATCAGCTACTAGCCCACTGCCTCACCGATATGGGGATCCAGGGGTTGGCTTTACAGTGGCTTTCCTCATTTCTCCAAGATCGGGGACAGAGGGTGGCAGTTGGGGAACAACTCTCCCAAAGGCACACGCTGGTTTGTGGAGTGCCACAGGGAGCAGTACTTTCCCCAGTGTTGTTCAATATCTACATGCACCCCCTCGCCCAGATTGCCCAGAGGTATGGGCTGGGTTGCCATCAGTATGCTGATGATACCCACCTCTGTCTGTTGTTGGACAGCCAGTCAGCCTCTAGTCCGAGTGATCTGGACCTGGCGTTGCATGCTGCGGCTGGTTGGCTCAGGCAGAGCCGATTGAAATTGAATCCGACGAAGACAGAAGTCCTATGCCTGAGTCGGAGTGGACCAAGGGTAGGGATCCCTCTCCTAGCCTTCAATGGGGTGCCGCTGGTACCAGCATCGGAGGTGAGGAGCTTGAGAGTGCTCCTGGACCCCTCATTAACGATGGAGGCCCAGGTAGCAGCCGCTGCAAGGTCAGCCTTTTATCATCTTCAGCTGATCAAGCAGTTGGTTCCCTTCCTTGAATGCAAAGAACTGGCTATGGTGATCCATGCCTTGGTCACCTCAAGATTGGACTACTGTAACGCTCTCTACATGGGGCTGCCCTTGTCTCAAATCCAAAAGCTGCAGCTGGTGCAGAATGCGGCGGTGCGGCTGTTGCTGGGCCTCCCTGTACAGGAGCACATCCAGCCCACCTTAAAAGCACTGCACTGGCTGCCTATAGCATACTGGATAAGGTTCAAGGTGCTGGTGCTTACCTATAAAGCCCTATATGGCCTGGGACCTATCTACCTGAGGGACCGCCTCTCCCCATATGTTCCCCAGTGAGTGCTTTGATCGGGATCCCGAAATTGCCTGGTCCTCTCAGGGCCAAAGGAGGCCCGGTTGGCGGCGACAAGGGCCAGGGCTTTTTTGGTGGTGGCCCCACACTGGTGGAATGAGCTCCCGGATAACATCAGGGCCCTGCAGGACCTATCACAGTTCAGCAGGGCCTGCAAGATGGAGCTCTTCCGCCAGGCTTTTGGGGCCACCCAATAGTTACATCTTTGGCCCTGGCCCGATTGAGAATCTGCCAGCCTGAACATTGCCTTACCGTCTCTATTGCTTAATATCTAAGACGCTACTCCGATAAAGAAGAAACTCCACCTTGCAGTAGGGTATGCTAATTGTTTGCTTTTGTATTTTATATGTTTTAACGATATTGTATTTTAAATGTATGTTGGTAGCCGCCCTGAGCCCTCCGAAAGGAGGGGAGGGCAGGATATAAACTGAAGAAATAAATAAATAAATAAACAAACATCAACTCTGAAGCAGAAAACCCTTTTCCTGCTAACACTGTTTGCATGGGGGGGAAGTTTCAATTGGGTGGGGGAGATGTTATATTTCTCTTTTATGGACAAATAAAACCTTATTTTGCATTTACAACTCAATATTTTCAGATTCTCTTGCATTTGTGTGTGTGCGCGTGTGCTCTCATTGCAACCCAGGGCTGATAACAATCCAGTGTGCTTGGAAGGGTTGCGAGGTCCTTCTTGACTAAAGTGGGGGGTGGGGAGGGGTGTAAGGTTGCCAGCTCTTGAATTGTTGCCTTGAGTTCTTTGCATCTAATAGGCTCTAAGTGAATTATGAAAAATTCTTGTTTTCTCAAGAACATGGAAATCATATAAGTGTGAAATAAATGGAAATAGAATAGAACAGATTAAACATTTTAAATACTTAGGAATTCATTTTCAATAGAATGCCTCTTGGACCACTCATCGTAAGTCAGCAATAAATGTGGCCAACATCCGTGCCCTGGCTATTACTATCATCTTGCTGCCTATTTTCTTCTTTCCTTCAAGCCATGTTGCTTTCCTTCGATCACTGCTTCTCAAGAAGCCTGTCACACATGTACTCACAGAAAAGAAGAAAACCAACCCAAACCTTAGAGAAAACAATGCTGTACCCAATTTGTCCCAGAAGGGTACAAAACCTAGAATCTATTTGCCATTCCCCCAATTCTCTGATTCCCCTCTCCCTCATATGAGGGTGAATTCTGAAAGTCCCTTCTTTTTCTCTACAAAAAGCCCCTTTCAAGCCCTCCCCCACACCTTCTTTTCAGCGGTATGTTTGTCTCTCCCTCCCTCTGTGACATATATGCTGTTTGTGAGGTGTGAGAGCATTAAAATGAAAGATATTTCTCTAAAAGGGTAAAAGGTGACAGATTCTGAAGCAGATTGAGAAGCATGTGGCCTCTTGTGTAGTAGAGCAGAGTGTTTGATCTGGGTGCTGCAGTGGAGAGGATAATGCTAAAGCCCTCCAGCAAAGAATCACAGTGAAATGCTTCTAGCTGTTTTTGTTATTCTCTCTTGCTGTCAAATAAAAATGCATAGCCTGAGCTAACCCCACATGTTTACTAACTTTTCACAATGGTGACATCTAGAAATTCTGCAGGGATGTCCTTACCAATTGGAATTCTATGTCATGGTGGAGGCTTATGTATGAGCCCTGTGAATGTGTTGTACGGCAAAGTCTAGAGGGGATTCAAAGCAAATGGGTTGTTTTGGGATATGGTCTACTGCATAATAAATACTATAAATGCACTGAGTTCAGACAACGAGTTTGTGTCATTAGGTACAATATTTACTCCAGCAGGCAAGCTTGCTATCGTGGTTTCCCATTTAGAACAAAGCCACTTTAGATGCACCCACCTGCCATGCTTTTTACATGATCGTGCAGAATTGTGTCAAACACATTAAAAGAGAAAGAGGGATGAAACAGAATCCAACAGGGTACTTTTTGAAATCGCCTCATTTGTGATCAAGGCTAAAGTCAGGTAGAGATGTCTTTAAAGCAGCCGTTAGTATTCAGACAACTCAAAAGTCATGGCTTGCTATTGATATCACTCTGTTGTAAATGGGCTGTTACAGTTTCCTCCATTATAATTTCAATCATAAATAGTGGCTTAAAGTACCAAAACTATTACTGGTTGAAATGTGGCTGAGCAGTCTGGAAAATGTGAAAATGTGATGTAAAGAATATTAGTAAAAAAAAATCAGGACATAGCCGTCGGAGAGCATGCAGCATCCCAGCCACAGATAGATTAGCAAGAAATGATCTCTGTAGGTTGCCCTGCCACTCATGAGCTTAGTTCAGACATTGCACAAAACCAGGTCTTATTTTTACCATGGATAATTTGTCAAACTAGGGTTTTGCTCACAAATGATCATTCCAATTCTGGTTTGCTGGTTTCATCACAGTTACTCTTTTCCTTCATCTTCTCTGAAGATGCTGGTCAGTTAGGATCCTCCTAAGCCCTGCTGTGGCTGTCCTTGGTTGCACAGGCAAGGTTGCTGGCCACCACAGATATGGCTTTTTCCATGGTGGGAAGAACCTCACTTGTGGAATGTTTTCCCTTTGAGTCACCCCACACCCCCATCCCGTGCCAGGACAAAAACCTTTTTACTCAGGCTTTTGATACAGGGTTGATGTTTTTAAATGGTTTTTTATTGTCTGATCCCAGCCTGAGAACCGTTTTATGAGTCTCATTTCAAGCTGTTTTATACTGTTTTTATCCTCTAGCTAGGTTTTTAATATTAAAACAGTTAGACTCTGCCTTTCCGTGTGGTTCAAGGTGGTTTACAATAATGGTTAAAATATTTCCAGTTAAAACAACAATAAAATAACCCCCAAATTTTATTCATTTATTTGGATTTATATCCCGCCTAGCCAAATTTCTCCCGCTAACCCTTAAATGATGCCTGCCATTTAAACCCCCTGGCAAACAAGCAGGCCTTACAGCACCACCTGAAGATAAGGAGGGGGTGCCCCTCCACCTCTGCAGGGAGTCTGTTCCTCCGAACAGGTTCTGGTCGATGCCAAACAGGCCATCTAAAGTGATGGGATATCCAACAGATGGCTACCTGAAGACTATAGTTGGAATCCAGGGACATATAGAAAGAAATAGTCCTTCAAATATGTGGTCCCAGATTGTGAAGAGCTTTAAAAGTCAAAAGAGGCAAGGGAACTGAGCACAGAAACCAACTGGCAGCCCGTGTGGCTGATTCAAAATGGGCCACATATGTTCAAAGTTTGTTAATTTTTGAGAATTTCTATGCTACTGTATGTTTTCATTTTGTTTTGAGAACTGCTTTGACCAGAGTCTCTGGAGAGGCAGTACAGAAATTTTCTAAATAAATAAATAATACAGAAAGCAACTCTGATCCCAGCCTACATAGCTGTATGGCCAGCACTGGGGTGGGGTCAAAATTGTATGTCTGGATTTGTATGTCATGGAAAAGTATAATTAATTTTAACTAGGTGAATAAACTAACTTCAGATCTTAGTTTGACATAGCCTAACTAACTTAAGTTGCTTGAGTGTATGGTAATTGGAGGATCACATTAACTGCAGTAACTTTAGTTACCCAGTTTTACATCAGAAGTGAGTACAGTGTTTCCAATGTCATACATTTCCTAGAAAGGCAAAGGAGTAGATAGCATCTGATAAATATTCATTGCCCCAGTTTTTGTATATGAAATTCCATGTTGTGGTAAGGTGGCATAGGTGAAAACCTTTGAAAGGTAGGAAAAAGCTATATATTGGTGAAAATATTGTAATAACTGGGTATTACATATATAATAATTTCTGGTCTAATACTCTCCAGTGTAGCTAATAGAGATATTGGCTTTGGGGTAGGGTCAGTGTTGAAACTACTTAAACTTTGAAGGTTTTCTCACACATGTCAAATAAAAATAGGAAAATTCTTTGCCAAATTAGAGCATGACCAGGAGACTATTTTAAACATAGGTTCCCCTCTCTTACAGATAACTGCTGATAGAGTTTCAGAAATTTTTGTTTTCTTGTCTGTATATAACAAGAATAAAAAGTGTAATACAGTATAGTTTTTCAATGTTCAGCACTGGATTTTCTGAATAGAGAACATAAGAATTGTATGTATGGCATTCTATATTTGCTGGTTTTGCAGCATCATGTGGAGACTTGTTTTGCACCTGTGTTATTCAATGAAAGTCATTGTATTGCATCATAATTCATATACAGGGGTTCAAAGGAGATGAATTATCCCCCATGCAAGCCCCTTTATAAAAGTAGCCAACTTGTATAGAAGCTATTTCATTAACATATATTGCAGATTATTTTCTCTGTGTGTTTTTAATGCTAATTGCACACCATAGTGTTTTGCAGAATTAAATGCTGCAGGTGCAAAATTAAAACAAAAGCAAAAAAAATGTTAACAGAGAAAGAGTGACGCAAAGGCAGAGGTAATTGTGAAAAGATATGTTGCCAGATATGAGCTGAAAAACAGATGGGAAGTCAACAAAGCAGAGAAAGAAGGTATGCTGTTCTGCTCAGTAGGAGCTGAATGGAAGTTGTTTTTCATTTCAACAACTGAAGAAGGAAGGGAGAAGAAAGAGGCTGTAAGCAGATACTCAAAGAATTAAACTGGTAAATAACAGCTAAAGCAGGAGCAACATTATATTAATGTCCTTAGTTTCCAGGATTCTTTCAGCAAAGCTGTGGTCTCAACGGATATTTTCAAGTGGCACATCTACAGTCCAGTAGTTCTTCTAGGAAATTCTAGGAAATAGATCAAGAAACCCAAAAAGAAGTTTTTCAAGAATAAATGTACTCTGAAATTAATGCATTGACTATTTGGCCTCTTTAAACCCCAGAGCTTCAAGATCAGAGCACGGTGGCTGAAAAGGAATTAGGGGAATGAATGACAACTTTTTAAATTTTATCCTTTTGCCTGTTGAAGAGCTTTGAGAAGCAACATGGGAACAGAGGTTTCAATCCATTGACTCAGGACTGAAGCCCTGATCTGTATTGCCTCCCCAACGGTTTTGGGAGCTAAACTGTATGTTGGAGGTTCTAGTTATAGAACTTCAGTGCCCCATGTTGTTTGGGACATACACATAAGGTCAAGGAGATAATTAACATTATCACAGTAACACTGGCAACATATTTTTTTATATTGGCTTTTTTTGTAATAGTAATTTTTGCAGTTATTCAGCTAGTTAATTGTGAGAACAGCACAAGAAAAATAAAACACTTCTGTGCTTAAGAACTATTTATTAACCAAACAAAACCAATCTAGAAATTCTAGGGGAAATACAGACTGTGAAAACAAGTAAAACTTCTCTCCCTACCTCCAACTATCTCCCCCTTAGTTTATCCTATTTCCTTTGGAAGACACAGCAACAGATTACTGACTAGGGTAGCCAGCCTCATGTTTTGCTCCTGTTACATAGAAGCAGCCTTTAGAGGTGCTGACTAGAGTTTAGGAGACCTTGCCCAATGTTAAAGAAACAGAATAGCATTATCCTATAAGGAAATAGAATGAGACTCCCAATAGTTGTTCTTTGTTCCTGAGGAAGGACCAGAAATCTGAAACCCTGAAAATTACCTAGGAAAAGTGTTGGATATTTATATTGTATTTTGTATTTTGCATTTTGTATATTTATACTTTGGACTCTGTATTTTCCTATTATGGATCCTGTTGGCTTCTGTATTTTCCTATGATGGATTATGTGAATAGATTCATTCCAGTTCATTCATGCATTTCACTTTGTTGAAGTCTCCTTCTGGATATATATTTTTTGCGGGAACTCAGCTCACAGTTTTCTGTCATTTCTTGTTAACTTCTGATCAGACAACCAAGAGACTGGGGGGATTGCTAGTGCGGTTACACAAGTAAAAGTGACTGGAAGTGACATTATGGCATTGTCACAATGGCAATTCCTACCCCCTCCCATTTTATCCAGGTGTTGCACCAGGCAGCAGTGGACAGCTGGAGTGTGGAGCAGGATGTCTCCAGCTGTAGTAGGAAATCTGGTCCCATTATTACTGACTTAAAAGCAATGTGCTACTTGCTGAATCAAAGAGCTATGGAAGTGCTGGAAGGCTGCATATATCACACTGATGGAAAATGGAGTAAAACTCAGCATAGGACTATTCAGACATTATCAAAGCGTGAGTGATAGAAAAGAAAATATATCACAATGTAGTTCCAAAGGCTACTCCTTACATTGTTCAAGATACAATTGTGTGTGTGTGTGTGTGTGTGTGTGTGTGTGTAGGGGGAAATTAACTTTTGAAGTCTGTAACACATGCAAAGCATTTGAGCATATACATAAGGGATCACTAGTGTTTTATTCTGATGCCAGCTCATTACATCTCTGGGATTCCAGAAACCCCTGGAGGGCTTTTGGGTAGCAGAAAGGGTGGCAGAAAAGGTACTATGTATGGTACTTTGGATCCTGGGCTTTATAATCATATTATATCAATTTCATGTGGACAGGCAAAAAAAACCTAGGTCATTGAGATGCAGAAATGTGTACTAATGAAATATGAGTCACAGACGAGTGCTGGCAACCTGTAGCAGAAGCATTACACTTGCATGCTGGCCTGAATAATGAAAGGGGTAAGGAAATGATCAAAAACTGTTTATCTCACTTTTAACAATTCAGTGGTTACTGCCACTGAATAATCCACATTATTATTGCTGTATAGATCTTACTGACAGTGATCTCAGCATGGATTTCTATTCTCTCTTCTCCATAATTGACTCTTCTGCACAATCATTAGTTCAGTAGCAGTAGCAGTGGGTTCATGGCTCAGTGGCAGAGCACCTGCCTTAAAGACAAAAGGTCCTTGGTTCAATCCCTGATATCTCAGGTTAAAAAGGTCAGGTAGTAGGTGATGTGAAACACCTCAACTTGAAAAGAGCTGCCACCAGTCAGAGTAGACAAGATGAACCATCAAATACTAACTGGATGACTCAGTATGAGGCAGCTTCATGCGTTCATGAGTTGCTGATTCCAGCTCTCCTGAGGGCACAAATAGATGAAACAACAAGCAAAACCCCATTAGGAAGAAAGAGACAGAAACAGATATGGATTTCAACAAGGGCCACTTTATTTTATTTAATTAACCTGTGCAGCAAGGGAACTAACAAATAATGCATGTGGAATAAGCAAGACTGATCCCACCCAGGACCACCTCCTTGCTCTCCAATGGGTGAGACACCTTACCCCCTCCAGGGTCTCATTTCCTGACCATGCCCTGGCTCCACCCCCTGCTGCTACAGAGTGATGTGAGTGTCGCTCCAAGCAGAGTCTGCCTCCCTCCTTCCTGGGCGGCAAAGGTGATCCCTCCCTCCGAGTGCTGTCGGGCTTTGAAGGGAGAAGGGAGCTAGATTGCCACCCCATTCAGAAGAAAGAGACAGACACAGATATGGATTTCAACAAGGGCCACTTTATTTTATTTAATTAACCTGTGTGGCAAGGGAATTAACAAACCACGCATGCGGAATAAGCAAGACTGGTCCCACCCAGGACCACCTCCTTGCTCTCCAATGGGTGAGACACCTTACCCCTCCAGGGTCTCATCTCCTGACCATGCCCTGGCTAGCTGTAGGCTACCCTGTGGCCCCTTCCTGGAAGCCCTAAAACTTGTTGGAGGAACCTGTCCAGGGTCCTTCCAAAGGTCCTCAAACCCAACCCTGGGCCCTAAAACCTGAAGGTTGTTTGTGAGGAACCCTTATCCCCAAAGGAATATCATACAGGTGTTCACCAGATTCGCATCGTAACTCAGCCAAAACCACCATCGCCAGGACCAAGCCTCTGCTTAGATCCTAGCATCCCCTGGACAGCACAGAGCTGCCCAAACCCTTTGCCGCAAATCATACAAAAATAAATCATTGTCCTTGTTAGATAAATGTATGCCATCGTCCCTATACAAGCCAGGCAACTCAACCCATATATTGGGTGTGGCAAAAACTGTCCCAAACCTCCCTCCATGGCAGAACACAATTGCCTATTAACTTTTCTCTGTGCTCTATCTAGCCCCCTGGTATCACCCATACCATGCCACACTCTGCTTGGTAGCAAGACAGACTACACAATGCAAACTCTTGACCATCTACTCTTAATCTTCCCCAAATCTTCTATCGCCTGTATGATAAGAGCTTTTCCTTTCATCCATCCAAGATCATTTACATCAAGGTGGACCACCAGTACCTGAGGAGGTAAATCCTTTCTCCTCTCCATCAACAATGGTATGAGGCTGGGCTATCTCATGCCCTGCCTACCCCACCATTCAATGATGGCCCACTCGTTCAGGCCCAACTGTGACTCAAAATGTGTCCTGCATGCCTGGTGACTGGCCCAAAATACCATACTATGGCCGCAGATGATAACTCAACATCTTGCCAGGCTGACCACAGTACCTGAAACAAAAACTATATTAAGACCAATAGAACTCGTAACCAAGAATGACAATCAACTTGTAAACAGTAGCACTATGAGCTACCTCATACCCCCATTTCCTTCAGACTTTGAGCCCCCCTCAAATAAGATTTATAGCAACGGGATCTCCAGCAACCTAACTTTTTAATGTTGTCTTCCTGGTCCCCCATTGCTGCTGCCATGGAAGCCACCCCAATCCTGAATGAATGGGTTCCAAATTGGTACTGGCCCAAACCCAGCACCTTTAAAGCACGCTTTGTCATGGCCCAAAATCGGTACTTGGTGAGCAGGGAGCTATCCACATGAACAAATAGAGGCCCTTCAATGGAACCTCTAACTCCCAAGTATTGCTGTAAAGCGACTATAGGGCACAACTAGACAACTAGACCTGCTTTGTGCTGGCTAGGCAGGATATAAATTCAAATAAAATGAATGAATGAATAAATAAATAAATAAACAATGTGCCATCCTGACAAGAACCTGTATTAAGAAGAAGAGATTAGATTTGTACCCCGCCCTTCACTCACTTGGAGTCTCAGAGTGGCTTACAAACTCCTTTCCCTTCCCCTCCCCACAACAGACACCCTGTGAGGTAGGTGGGGCTGAGATAGCTTTTTCCCAAGCTGTCCTTGAGAGAACAGCTGGTACAGAGCTATGGCTTGCCCAAGGTCATCCAGCCAGGTGCAAGTGGAGGAGTGGGGACTCAAACCCAGTTCTCCCAGATTAGAGTCCGCACACTTAACCACTACACCAAACGGTACCTTTATGACGCTGGTCAGTTTTGGACCTTCAAATTGTAATTCTAATGTTTAACCCCACTATACTCATGTCCCTTAAACTAAGAGCACACCCAGACTTGTCCTCCCTTGCACTGATGACCAGTTTGCTAATCCTTAGTGCACCAAAAAATGCTATCAGTGCTGCTGAATGAAACAGCAAAACCTTGAAGGAGGAAGAGCACACCCCTGGCCATACTTCTCTCAAACCTTTCAGTATTGTTGGTAAGATAGGCCCCCGCACGTCAGGTGTCTTAAGTGTCTCCCGAGACCAGACTTCCAACATTTTCCAGATACAGAAATCCCCTGTCTTATCAGAATATCCCTTAGACTTGCTCAAGTATGCTATAGTTGCCAGTTTTCCTTTGACCTAACCACCAGATTTTTCCCCTTCAACATCACTGAAAATTGTATCAAATGATCAACCAGAATCAGCCACTCATCCCGTAGTCCTACCTGCTGCCTAAATAGGATAAACTGATGGCCAGCCCTCTTATAAGTCATTCTGGTACTTGGTGCCAGAGATAGGCCAATTGCCCTTTTGGCTTCAGAATTCCAATATGCCACAATTGCTGAGGCATGCGTACCGAGTAAGGATCTGCCTCCAGAGCCAGCTGATGGAACCTCTCCATCTGTTTATGAGATAGAGCATCAGCGACCCTGTTATTGACCCCCAGTACATGCCGAGCTTTGAACAAGATGTTATATTGGAGACAACGCAAAGTGAATGACCTGACTAAAGACATTACCCTAGGGGACCTTGGAGTAAGCAAATTGATAACATGAACTGCTGCTAAATTATCGCACCAGTGTACTGTACAATTCTCCAGGTGTTCCAGCCAAAGCTACACAGCCACCACGATGGAGAAAAACTCTAAAAAGGTCAAGTTCCTCACTCAACCTGTGGCTACCCAATGATCCAGCCAATCCTTAGTGCACCAATGGACCCAGAAGTATACACCGAAGCCTGACGGTCCAGCAGCATCTGACACTATCTGCAACTCGGCTTCGAGCTTAAGATCTTCCCTCCAAAAGGAGATGCCATTAAATGCTGAAAGAAATTCCCTCCATACCTGCAGGTCATCCCTCATACCCCTAGTAACCTGCATTCTGTGATGAGGGTGACAAAGTCCTTTCATTGCATCACACAATCTCCTCAGGAAAGTGCAGCTGGGGGCCACCACCTTGCAAGCAAAGTTAAGGTGGCCCACCAACTGTTGCAATTCCAAAAGTGAAAGCTTACTCTTACTTAAAGCCATCGCAATCATAGCCCTCAACTTCACTAGCTTCTCCCCAGTAGCCTTCAGGCCTGAACAAGCACCAAATGAACAGGCCCGGGTTTCAGAATAGCTCCTGGCTCCACCCTTCTGCTGCTGTCACTCGGAGCAGAGTCTGCCTCCCTCCTTCCAAGCGTCATCAGTGGACATATTTACCCAACCACTACCAAGAGACAAATACCAAGGCTCGTGGGACAACCTGAATGTTGAAAATCATGATCGCGTACAGAATCAAGAGGGAGTGTTGGAGTGTGCGACTCAGCATACCTGGACATGGGGGTGGGGCACTACATCACTCTGGCCCTTTTCAAACTGCCTTTGTATTCCATTTTAGTAACTGGTTTTCAGACAGACCGGCTAGTGGAATTTATTTACCTGTTCGTATAAACCCATTTGCACCGGGCTAGCAAGTGTGGTTAAGCCGCTTTTGAGAGAAACTGCTTTCTTCCATTTTCTACTTTTTTTGTTGCATTTCTCAATCACTGTGGTGTGCTGTTTAAAATGTCCATAGTGCTTCCTACAATGCTGCTTTGCCCCCTGCCCTTTTTTGCCATGCAATCTTCCTTGGAATTTTTTTATAATATTCTAAGTTTAGTGCTATAGTGCTAAACAAATATAGCACTTCAGTGTTGTTGAAGCACCACTGAGATGCCTTGACTTGAGTCAATTCACTTCATTGGGGGCAGGCCAAAAGAGTCCAAAAAACCCCCCAAAACCAGACGATGCAAGCAGAGCCCCCATCCTACTATTATCAAATTCAGCCGCCAACTCCAGGCGGAGCTTAGAGACTTTAGCCACAAAAAGGTTCCCAAATGGGTCATGTTGAGAGCCAAATCAGTTTCGTTTTCACAGCTTCATCAATTCCCCTCTAGCTGTGTGAGCAACCTCTTAAAATCTCTTAGACTCCTTATTATACAAAGGATCCACAGAGACATGAGGCACGGAGGGCATTGGGGAGCGATCCGATCGACAGTTTCCTTAAGACCTCTATTCCAAATCTAAGTCAGGTCATTGTGGGAACTGCTGGCAGGTCCAGATAAATCCCACAGACCATTTTGGAAACCATCAGGATCCATTTGTCTCCACAGGCAAGCATAAATACACTCATTACCCCTGCAGGGGGGAATGGCCACCCCCAAACTGACCCTTACAAGAAAGTGGTCTGACTATGGTACCAGTTCACAAACAATTGCACTATTCAGATCAAATCCTGCACAAAAGATCAAATCTAGTGTGTGGCTAATTCATGCATGGGTGTTGATGCAACCTGGAAGAGTCCCAATGTTGCCATGGCAACCATTAAGTCTTTTCTTCAGATGTAGACAGTGTAACAGGCTACTTACAAAAAGGGCAGTTAATTTGGGGTTAATTTGAGCCCTAGATCTGAGCGGTTTATAGAAAGTATTCTAGCCTAACTCCTGTACCTCCACCTTTGATTCAGCTACAGCATCTTTCACACACATTGCATAATGCACTGTCAGGGCACTTAAGCAATCCTTTGCAAGTGGGTTTTCATATTTGCAAATGATTGCTCAAGTGCATTGAAAGGGCACTAAAACTGTGTTATCCAATGTGTGAGAAAGCAGCCTAAGAGAATCTTCCTCAAGTCTATTCAGTGGGGCTTGGTACCAGGAAAGTATTCTTATGATTGTACTGCAGGAGTCCAATCTCACAAAAATTATAAATTCCCAGCATCAGGGATTTCAGGCAGAAAACCATAATCTAATTTTAAACTGCTAGCAGTGCCATCCTAAGCAGAGTTACATACTTCTAAGTCTGTTCATTTAAATAGTAAATTTAAATAGGGTGTAACTCTGCATACAATGGCATTGCATGACATCTTTTTTATAATATTCCTAAAATAGAAGCCAAAAAACTTCCGGTTTTAATGAGAAAGTAACCTTTTAACTTGACTAAAGTGCAGATGCAGGTAGGCACCGTATAATAATGAAAAGGAAGGTACTGAATTATAATTAATTTTTTTGCTAAGGGTTTAATAGATATATATATAAAAACTTTAAAATGTGGTATTTCTTGATATAATTTTTTAAAAAGAAACAAAAAAGTCTAAAATAGAAAAAGTTATAACTGGTTTTGTTTTTAAGTACATTGTTATGTTGACAGATGCCAGATCTCAGAATTCAGCAAGATTTAAAAAAAAAAAAAAAAACCCTTACAGATACCGTGTTTTGTCTAATACCTTTATTGGATATCTTTATTGGATGTATCCTTGTCAAATGGCTGAAACTTGTGAAAATGGGCCCCCTCTTAGCTAATCTCATACATTTCTGCTCTTCCTCAGTGTGACTAAATAACTAAATAACTGTCCACTGACTTTCTGGAGGGTGGGTGAATAACCGCAGTGGTGAAATGACAGTTGCAAGGAAGCGTGAAGGGCTTTGTATGTGTCCTGACTGGATGAAGACAATGCTCTGTAGTCTTAGTTACTGCTCCTGAAGCCATTCCAAAAGCGGGCAGAGCAAAAGCATCACCCAAACCTATGTGGGGTAGGGTCTGGGTTTAAGTGTTCAGCAACATTAGTATAGGTATCTAAATACAGCATCTACAGTGCAATCTTAAGCAAAGTTACATTCTTCTAAGTCCACTGACTTCAGTGAGTATATAACGGTATACCTGTTAATGATTGTACTATAAATTGGCCTTGAAGCCCACCTTTGCCTACCCGCTCTTTAATCTGGTTGGGTTTAAGATAAATCACAAAGATTCAAAATACAATGGTGGACATGCTTACAATATGTAAAGATGGGAGAGAAGGAAGGAGGTTTACAGTTCTATCTTCAGGCTTTCTCTTCTTGTTGTTGCAGTTGCCATAGACTGCCAGTCTGGGTTATCCCTTCTGTGCATTTTAATTGGCCAGTTTGGTATACTAGTTAAGGGTGACAGACTGTAATCTGGAGAACTGGGTTTAATTTCCCACTCCTCCTCATGAAGCCAGCTGAGTGACCTTGGGTCAGTCACAGTTCTCTCAGAGCTCTCTCAGCCCCACCTACCTCACAGGGTATCTATCTGTTGTGGGGAGAGGAAGGGAAGGCAATTGTAAGCTGCTCTGAGGCTCCTTCGGATACTGAAAAACAGGGAATAAAAACCAACTCTTCTTCAAATAAATTTCTGAACCTACATGAAATACACAATGAGTATTTTGATTATTACTAAGAGATGTAAAGCTCCTTTTCTCTAGATGATGAAAAAAGTTTCACAAAATACTGCAACATCTGTTATGTTTAGCAATATACTGTGAAGTTGGAGCTGACAGTTGCTAAAGATAGTGGGAGAAAGGTCTGTCTTCAAAGTTAGTTCAGTGTTCTCATTCCCACTGTCTGGCTTTTTGAGGCTGCTAACTGCTGGATTCTACGATGTCATTGGAAAGGGCTGTCCTTCTAGATGCATTTCCCAACAAATCAAACCAGGCAGCCCAAATGATCAGAAGGACTCTGATGGCTTGGGGTCTGGTAGAATGCTGAGAAAGTGATATGTATACCATGACAGCATCTGAAATTGGATGACTTCAATGAGTTTCTTTCACTTAAAGTTATTGACATCAGGTTTTGTGGTTTTCAGAATTTAATAATCAATTCAAAGAATGTTGTATATTGATTTATGTGGACAAGAAAGCATTATATTTTTGTTTTAATAAAGTGTGTTTAGCATATTTCCTTCCAAGTTTTTTTTAACATCAGAAAACTTATCTGCTGCCACATTTTTCAAAAGCAAGTCTCCAGGAATATCCAGCTTCCCCTTTTTGTGAATAATAGATATAGCCACCTTCTATTTAAAAAAAATACATTCTAAAAGGCATTCAATCTCATATCCTCATACATCCGTGGCTAAGTGTCATGTTACATTTCCAAAACATAGGGAAATTGGCATTTATCCCTGAAGGAAAGAATATAATTGTTATAAGGATTATGTTCAAGGGGCACCCTTTTTCGTGCCCCTTTAAGCACATGAAAAGATCAATCACAAAATACTCTTTCAGTTGCTTGGAGACGTGTTTAATGTGGCAAAAAACTTTAAGGTAAACCACAAGAACCTGTGTTAAAATGTGCCCATAACACTGTGAAAGATTACCAATAATTTTCTTCAAAGAACAAAAAAAAGAGTATTATCATTCTTTTGATGGAGATGAAAGACTCAGCATCATTTCCTTGGATAAAAGCTCTCACTAAGTATATTTTCTCTCCTTTTCTTTTATTGTTTAGATATGTGATAAAGAATGGCACTACTATGTCGTCAACGTTGAGTTTCCACTAGTTACCTTGTATATGGATGGCACAACATACGAACCTTACCTTGTAACTAATGACTGGCCGATTCATCCATCACATATAGCAATGCAACTAACTGTTGGTGCTTGTTGGCAAGGTAATAACACAGCTTGTAATATTTTAAAAGCTCAATGATATCACAGTAATAGTCTTTTATATAATGTTTGTGAATTGTTTTTCATTATAATAATTCAGGGTAAAGTTTCTATGTCCCCATAACAGCGACAATCTCACACTAGGGAAAAAAAGCAGCTTCTTGAGGTAGTTAGAGATTCATATACAGGATGAAACAGAATTGTGAGGTACTTAATGGGTCTCAGATTGGAAGCCCTGGAAATTAGTCATGACTTCTTTGCTTCCTGACAACTAGGGCAGCTGGCCATGTATTATATTAAGCCAGTTATCCTTTGCTCTTGGATGACACTAAAGCAGCTGGCATGAGTGGGGCACCACAGACAGATTCAGGCCTCAGTCCTGATGATTCCTCAGTCTGTCAGGTGACCCAGAGGTCCAGTGAAATGGCACTTTGTAGTATAAATTGTTTAATGTCATTTTTTGAGAACCAAGCTAAGATTACTTGTCTTTTACCCATATTTCTACTAGTTACCCTCTCTTCCATCTAGATTTGTCCTTCCTCTTCATGAAGCTTGCCAGACTTTGACCTATTGCCTGCCTTCATGGATTATGCTATGATTGTACATTTTGCTATCCCCACTTGAAACTATTGGGTTGGATTCTGCAAACAGCCAGTACAAGAGTCTGCAGTGGCAAATCTTCCCTTCCTTCCCTCAACAACCCATGGTGACCCCTAAAGACAATTTTGGAAGTCCC
Source organism: Lepidodactylus listeri (assembly GCA_029233225.1). Classification (NCBI taxonomy): domain Eukaryota; kingdom Metazoa; phylum Chordata; class Lepidosauria; order Squamata; family Gekkonidae; genus Lepidodactylus; species Lepidodactylus listeri. The sequence continues at coordinate 48,349,133 of JARCFY010000005.1, read as the reverse complement.
TCTGAGGAGAAATTGGGCAAACTTCTCCCTTTCCTATTGCCCTTGCAAGGACCTTGCCCTTCTAAGCTTACTCCACTAGCACAAAGGGGAGCAGGATGTTCTATTCAATTTTCTCTCCTCTCTGCATTCTTCTAAGTCACATAACATTTTGTCCAAGAAAGTCCAACAACCTTCAGCATCAGCTTTAGGGGGACAGTGGTCACAGAGAGCTGTTGGGGGAAAGGGGAAGATCCTCCTGTGCAAACTCAAGTGTTGGCAGTTAGTAGAGTCAAATCTATAGGACTTTCCTCTGCCAACAACCTGATCGGGCTGTAACTCTGAAACCGTGGAACACTAACCATATTCTATTTTTGTGTGTGTGTATTTGGTTATTCTTGCCTCTTTTCTGTCAGCGCAACATTCTCTGAACAATTGTTTTCAGCTGGGTTTTTACCCTTTAATTTGGGTCTGTGATAATTATTGATCAGCTGAGATTTGGAAAATAGTTTTGATTTTGATTTTTTTAAAAAAAAATGTTAACTAGTTTGTGTAGCTCGATGTGGCAGAAAACCAGTGGTCAAATTAAGTCAATATAGTTCTTATTTCTTTTTCAAGCTGTCAATTCAAAGTTGTTTAATATTCTGATTTGTGTTGTTGTTTTATTGCAAATTGTTCCAGGCATAATTTATTTTGAGAGAAAAAATGGGTATACATGTTGCTATGTGCTCTCAAGTTCCCCAAGCAGTGGTCCCCTTTGGAGGAGAGAGCACTGGAGACTCTTTTGTAATATTTTGTAATTTTTGTTTTATTTACAAACATATAGATAGAATGCAAGTGGAGACACAGAGGCATTCCTTCAGGGAAAAGATCCACAGAACAATACTTTTCTGCCATATCGTATCCACACAGCATATGCCTGCAGAACTCTTTTGGGTGGACGAGGGACTATATATGCCTGCATGAGATAGTGGTCTGCTCGGCGGGCTGCTCTGACTAATTTGTCTGACACTTCACAGATAAAATTTCTCAGATCCATAGTAATTTGGACTTTACATTAGCAGTGATGGTGCCAGGATACTGGGTCCTCCAGTTGTGTGGGATACATTTCAGTTTATTAGATTGCTTAAGTCTGCTGGGGGTGGGTCTGGCCAACTGGGTCTGGGAGACTGAAATCTACTCTGGACCTAGGAGATTTAAGTAACTATTATCCAGTTTCAGATTTATCTGCCCTGAACAAGGTAATTGAATTTATGGTGAGTGAACAACTCCAAGCCTTCCTGGTTGAGGCAATTTTTTTAGATCCCATCCATTCTGTTTTCAGACCTGAAAGAGCATTGATTGCTGTAGTGGAAGACCTGCACCAGGTTAAGGACAGAGAGAATGCAATCCTGTTGATTCTCCTGGATATTTTCAGACCATTTTTTTTTTGGGGGGGGGGGGGATTGGACTGAAAGGCACCATTTTATGGTGCTTTTGATCCTACTTGGAAGGTAGGGTTCAGAAGGCGGAGCTGGGGGAGTGAGGCTTGTTCCCTTGGCTTCTGAGGTTCCACAAGGTTCCATTTTGATTCCTCATGCTTTTTAATATCTACATGAAACTGCTTGGACTGAAAGGCACCATTTTATGGTGCTTTTGATCCTACTTGGAAGGTAGGGTTCAGAAGGCGGAGCTGGGGGAGTGAGGCTTGTTCCCTTGGCTTCTGAGGTTCCACAAGGTTCCATTTTGATTCCTCATGCTTTTTAATATCTACATGAAACTGCTTGGTGAGGTCATACAGATATTTGTCTTGGATTGTCACCGATATGCAGATGACTCTCAGCTTTTTCTCATGCTTTTGGCTGATCCTAGGAGGGCTGTTAATCATTTCCTAGAGGTAATTTGGGATGGATGCAGGTTAATAAATTGAAGCTTAATCCTGACAAGACAAAGGAGCTACTAGTGGGTAGAACAACTGTCCTGTGTATTGTTGCTTCCCTTTCTGGATGTGTTTGTACTCCCACTAAAGGAGCAGGTTAGCAACTCAGGGGTTGGCCAGGAGCCTCTTTCACCAGCTTTGGCTGGTGAGCCAGCTGCAGCCTTTAATGTGTAAAAAGGATCTTGCCATTGTGGTGGATGGCCTGGTAACATCTGAATTAGATTACTGCAATGTACTCTAGGGATGTTTACCTCAAAAAAAAATGTAATAATTTTGGATCTGGTTTTTAGGTAGGGTACAGTTTATGTTATCCTGGTTTTTCAGAAGTGTTGTTATTAGTTCAAGATTTTTTCTGTCTCAAAAAAATTGGGACCAGCCTCTCTGAATTCTGAACTTTTTGTTCAGTGATTACCCATTTTAGGTACTGCTTTTCTAACCTTTTCCCACAAAGCAGACTTTTAAAATACATTTTAAAAAATTGTATTCCACATTCAAGTGATTCAAAGGGAGTTCTTCCTCAAATGAAAGTCCAGTGAAGTCAGCAGGTATGTTTGTAGAAAGTATGCTAAAAGAATTACATTGAAACAATACATTAAATTAGATGTTAAATTCTTGAATCCTGAAACTGGAGTACTGTCCTCAAGGCTTCATGCCAATATTTTACAGTACATTAATCAGGGATCTCTACAGAACAGAATTCCCCCTTCCCCCTTTCTTATTTCCATGTCCTAGAAGTGTCCAAACTCCAAGCTTAATCCCATGTTTTAAAAATAGGTCAGCTGTTCATCCTGTTCATCCTTTACTCTTTCTAACTAAGCCCCATGTTAAATCATTTCTAGTTTTTTTCAGATTAACCCATTGTTGTCAGAATCAGAGATGCCATGCAGATAGGTTGATACAGGTTCACATTCAGCTGAAGCAATTTGGTAGTAACTTGTTGATAATCATCACTAAAGTCTATTAATGCATGCCAAAATGTAACCTTAATAAATTTAACAGTAGGAGGAAATAATAACACTGAACACGGTGAAAATCAATTACAAAAAAATCCTTAGTATATTACTGTTGAATTGAGAGAAACATCATTTTTAGTGATAACATTTGATCTGTCGGATAATACAAGATACATTTCTTGTTTGGAAATCCAGAACCATTTTGATATTGATTGGCTTCTGAATGTGTCCTAGATTATAGGAGAAGTAGACACTCTTGTTTGGTACAAGAATTCGCTGAGATCTGAAATAAAGCCAGTTGTGACAAGCTTCAGTATGAGTCTTCCAAACTAAGCCTGCTGGCTTCAGTGGGAATAACTCCCTGGTAAGTGTACATAAGATTGCAACCTAGGTCTGTTTTCCAGTCTCTCTCAAGATTATATTAGGAGACTGAGATGTTCAAATATCAAAACTTTACTGCTCCAAGTCAAGATCACAGGGGTCTTCATTCCACAACAGGAAAGCTGCTGCAGGGAACATGACCATGGAATCACTGTTACCAAACTTATTTTTAGATCACAGTGTCATCTGTGTATATTTGCAGTGAACAAACACCAATGTTTCCCATGTAGTACTTGAATCTAAATCCCTTACTTGCAGTGTGTTGCTAAGAGAAACTTTTACAGTAATAAGGTACAGTGAGGCTGGCCATTATCAAAACACTGTATAAAATAAGCAATTGCATGACTAATCTCTTATTTATGAGAAAGAAGTCTCATTAATGAATACCAGTGAGAGAACAGTATGAGACAGAAACAATATAACCTCTCAAAAACTCTGATAGCAGATCTGTTAAATTGGGGGGGGGGGGTGTTCAGATAGCGATAAGCGATAAGTATTGTCAAAAACAAATTTGCTTTTTCTTTTAATGTTTACAGATCTTTTTTTTCTTCCAGGCAAGACAATTAAATGAAGTTTAACTATAGCCTTTTTGGTTCCTATGTTCTCTCTGTGATATTCTAGTTACAAACAATCATTTATGACCAAGATGGTCACAAGACTAAGCAAGTGAAGCAACTTGGTAATCCACTGAACCATTTTCTATAGACTTCACCAAAGTATCTTTGAAAAGATAATGTCTCCATTTCATAGTTTTCCCCTCAGGAACCAATCTTTTTTATACATATAACTCTTTGCCCTCTGTCACTATAGCAGTGACACAAGTTAATTACTGTCAAAAGGTTACACTTCAATTTACCATAGCTGAAAAGTCATTACTACCAATACAGCAAAGCCATTCTGATATCTTAGAGTATGTGGTGAGGGGATGAAGTAATTAACTTGTGTCAGTTCCACAATGCATTCAGAAGTGAATAGTTCTCTCAAGCAATGCCTTGTTAACAGATTAAGCCCTATGCTCATATAAACAATATGTTGTGGGGGTTTTTCCTGTTTCCCTCCTCATTTCAATCTCTGTACTCTAACCTAAATCGATTGCTACTTATAGATAGTCACACACTATCTACTTTTTCTGAAGAAACAGAAATTCTGAATCTTACAGTAATATTCAGCAGAGAGATTAGCCATGTTGACCCTACTAATCTAATTCTTCAATGTAAGTGGTTGCTTCCAAGGAGTTTCAACTAGCTCCTTAGTAGCTCTCTATTCTTAGGAATAGAGATTCCCTTAGGATCATTTTATAGAGTACAGTTTTAATAAATATATATGAGATACCTCATGATAAAATTGTAAATGGTAAAATGCATACACATCTTTTTTCCCCCTCACCAAAAACATATATTCTAACTCCCCATGATGTGATTCCCTCCCCCCCTTTGGGCTTCAGTCATGGTGGTTTTGGTAGGTAATATCATTTACTCAATATATATCCATTAAAATCATAACATGTGAAGCATCATGAGGTTCTGCTAGCCCCTGTGCTCATTCAATAATACAAGAGACTCTGGGTGTTCTCTGAGAAGTCCAGACTTGACATGGCAAGTCAGAGTAATCATCTAACTAGCTAGAGTTCTATCCCTAACAGAGGCCAGCACCAAGCCTTTAGAAACCAACTCCTGTTTAAATTTGTATTTGTGTGCCCTGTACTTCTTGTACTTCTACACACTGCTTATTTTGCTGAAGTTATTCTATTGTGTAGAGTTACCAAAAGTTCCAGTACACATTTTCTTATAGTTTCTGTATTATTTGATATAGAATAGCAGAGATCAAATTTGAAGATATGCAGGTCATGTAAGATGAGTATTTTGTGTAAGATGAACGAGGATCTCTCTTATACATAATTCTCTCCTGAACATTCCACACGCCACCCCAGCCTTTGGCCTGTCAATCAGAAGCTGTCCCTATCCACTGGCTGTGAATACTCGCATGCCATTGGCTGGGTGCTGGGTCTGTTACTGTCTCCTGCCCACTCCTTCAGCCTCTGTGCCCTGTCAGAATTTCTGGCAGACGGCTTTCTCTCTTGACGAAGATGCTTCTCCTGCTTCCCTCCTGTGGGGGGATTAACTGTTACCTCAGTGGCTGTTGGTAGGTGAAACGAAATGGCAGTTTATAAGATGGCTGCTGTCTGTGGTTTGTTTAAAATGTTCCCCCATAAGGTTCAATTTAGCTCTAGTTCCAGAGAGGGGCCTGCAGGCGTATCACTCACTGGGTTGAATGGGGTTTCCTCATCTGCTGGCCTACAGTTCCCAGCTGCCCCCAGGCCAAAAAGTGTGGGAAAAGAGGGACCGTCCCAAGGGGCGGGGCACCATCAATATAGACTCCAGCCCATCCAGGGAGGATTGTGTTTATTTATTATTCATATTTATATCCCGCCTTGCCAGGCAAGCTGTTGATTTATGCCCTGTTGGTTCATAGTGTGTGCTTACTCCTACAGTTGTGCCTTATTCATTTAGTGTGTGTGTGCTACATAATTGCTTAAATACTAAAATAAATTATTCTATTTGGGCCAATAATCTGTGTTGTGCTCTGACCCCATAGTCTCCCTCGCTCTGCCAATACCAAAGGGAGGGGGTAGCCAGGGAAGCAAGGGAAGGCCAGACCCTTGGGTTACCAACTCTCCAGGGATCCCCCAAAGATTGGGGATTCCATCTCCAAATAGGGAGATTTGGCCACAGGGATCTTACTGTCCCTCTAAAAAGTGGTGGTGGCAAAGAACTTAAGGAGTGAGATATGCCCAGGCAGGGAGATTCCTGGAGATTTTCTGGAAGCCAGGGTTTGGGAAGGAAAGAGGCCTTAGCTGAACATAATGCCATAAAGTCTATCTTCCAAAGCAGTTATTTTCTCTGGGCAGGAGAGATCTGTTGTCTGGAGTTCAGTTGTGATCCCTGGCAATCTTCAGGCTCTACCTGGAGGTTGGGTGCCCTAGGCATGGCAATCAGAGCTTCAGAGCAGGGTCTGCTAGATCCAGGTTCTTGCTGTTGAAGCTGAGTGGGTGATTTTGAACCAGTCACAGACTTTCAGCCTAACCTACCTCACAGGATTGTTGTGCAATTCAAAAGGGGGAGAGGAGAATGATGTAAGTTGCTTTGGTCCCCATTGCAGAGAAAGACCACTTTTCCTCCTGGGAAATTTATTTATTTAAATTTTTATCCCGACCTCCCAGCCAAGGAAACCATTGTTGCCAATCTCCAGGTGAGGGCTGGAGATGCCTCAGAATTACAACTGCTCTCCAGATGGCATTGATCAGTTCCCCTGGAGAAAATGGTAGACTCTGTGCCCTTATACCCTGCTGAGATGCCCCCCTCCATGACAGCCAATGTGATGCAGCAGTCAGGGCTTCAGAGCACAGTAGAGGCTGCAGGCAGGGGGGGGGGGGAGATGGAAAGCTGAAGGGTGAGGGGAAAATTAAGGTAGGTTGATGCTTAGCTGGGAAGGAGATGGGGTTGCCAACTCCAGGTGGGGAATTCCTGGAGATTTGACGGGTGGAGCCTGGAGATGGTGAGGTTTGAGGAGAGGTGGGGCCTTAGACAGGTACAATGCCATAGACTCTGCCCTCCAAACCAGCTATTCCCTCTTGGGGAACCACTGCTGCCAATCTCCAGGTGAGGGCAGGAGATCACTCAGAATTACAATTGCTCTTCAGGTTGTTAGCCAAATTGCTCTGGGTTAGTGATTTTAAGGTCAGCAATAGGCAAATAACCGGGTTACAGCCAACTATACCAAGGTCCTGCCCCTTCCAGGAGTTCCCAGTAAATAGGCACTGAGGCAGAGGTCCATTTAAATGATTTTTACTAAAGAATATTCTCAGGCACACAATACAGATTCACACACACTAACACACAGTTCCTAAGAAACTTTGGATAGATAAATAGCACTTTCACATTAGCAGGAGGTTCGATGGTTGGGCAGTACTTTACCTGTCCTGGAGATGGGTTGTCCGTTCCAAAGGATGAATTGAGGGATTGAAAGGAAAATAGGGAAAGTGTTCTTAACCGGCAGAAGCACGCTTACCTCTGGCTGCAGACCCAGAGATCAAAGATGGAGGGAGGGTATTGGGATAGCAAGCTGGACTTGAGAGGGGTAAAAGCAGACAGGGGTCGTGGAAGCTCAAGAGACTGGCTGCATGGTAGGCAACCTTTTTTATTAGGTGATCTGGGGGTGGGCAGCGCTGACCACATCCCCCTAACACACCTAACAGGTAGTCCATCCCTACAAACCCTACCATTGGTTAAAGGAGAAAGAGGAGGGGATGCTGGGGGGTGGTCAATATTGAGACTCTAGGAGCTAGACAGGAACTGACACCTGGGCAAGCTTGCGATGATGGCCCTAGCTTGGCCAGTTGATGGGTTGAGGATTAGTTGCCAAGCAACCTCATTCAGCATCTCTCTGGAATGTGTGGAATCCCACAGGTATGTTGGGGGGGTTGCCTAGCTTAAGTCGACAGGAACACCCTTGGGCAATGGGGTCCTCAGCTCCTTGTCTCTGTCTTTGTGTGGACAATGACGGGAGTGTTCTTCTTGGCAGTCAGGAATAGACTGGAACCTCTTGCAGTAGGTAAGAGGGCATGTGTGCAGTTTGTGGCTGGCATCACAATACAGTCCTTTAAGCATACACTTAGCATAGTCCAAAGTTCAAACTTATGAACATTAAGAGTCCATAAGAGCATGTAAAGTGCCTTGCTAGGCAACAAGGTAGCAGAGATCAGTTCCCCTGGAGAAAATGGTGGACTCTGTCATTATACCCTGCTGAGGTTGCCACAGCAAATTGACGCTGAGTGCCCAAGGCCTTGGCACTCTCCAAGAGCCTCTTTCTAGAGCCCGTTGTATTTATTTCCACAATGGGCCTTATTCCTAGCTTTACATAAATTCCTGCTTCCGCTAATATGAATTTGCCAGATCTGAATTCTGCTTGACTTTAAGCGTGGTATTGTTTCTCTGAGTTTAGATTATTATTTGATTTGTAAAAGGTACTCTTGTAATCTTCGGATATTTAAAATAAAATACATTAACACTGTATTCAAACAAAGCTTAATCTGCTCATGAGATGAACCCCAAAAGTCTTTGAGCTTGCATGCTCTCTCCCGTCACTCCTACCTCAAGCATGACATGAAAATTGATGCCTTCCTGGTTTGGCACATATTGCCGTTTGTTGTGATTGCCGTATCAGACAATTCAACAAACAAATAAGTTTATAAATGATATCTAGACTATAGAGTTCAGTTTCCCTAGAGAAAATGGCAGCTTCGAAGGGTGGACTCTATGGCGTCACATCCCAGCTGAGCTCCCTCCCCTTCCCAAACTCCAGCCTCTCTAGGCTCTGCCCCCAAATCTCCAGGAATTTCCCAGCTTAGAGTAGGCAGCCCTCATAACAAGCTACAGCAGTTAGGGGGAGGATGGGACGATCCCATCTCTGAGTACCACTGCACTTGCAAAATTTAGGATACAAACCTTGGTTTGAAAACAAAAGAACACATTAGTTCACTATTTCAGCTGATCTGGACACTGCAATAAACTACAGTTTGCTCCAAACCAGGAAGGAAAGGGAAGAGAGCACATTAGCCAGAAAAAAATCCTGTCTTGTTTCTGTCAACTATGATTTATTCATGAAATCTGAACAGAACCTAAAATTTTGTTCAGTGAAGCGGGGCTGTGGCCCAGTGGTAAGGCATCTACTTGGTATGCAGAAGGTCCCAGGTTCAATCCCCGGCATTTCCAGTTTAAAAATCTGGCAGAAGGTGATGTGAAAGGCCCCTGCCTGGGACCCTAGAAAGCTACTTCCAGTCTGGGTAGACAACACTGACTTTGATGGACTAAGGGTCTGATTCAGTATAAGGTGGTGTCTCATGAATAGTGCCATAGTTGTAACCCACTACCTATTTTTCTTTCAGATACAGTATCTATTCTAATGTTCTTTCCCAAGCTGACGTGATACATGATCCTAAATGTTTGTGGTTTTATTATTATTCATAATGAAAATACATATTTTAAAAAGTTTGAATGAGATGTAGATGTGCATAAATTCTGGGTTCAAGAACTGTAGTGCTTCTCTTGTACCATTGGCAAGAGTGGATTATTCTCTCACTTATACAAACTGTTAATTTTTTTATGGCATGTTAAAAAGGACATCTGTTTGTCATCTCAAAGCTGATGAAATGCCACTTTCTTGTTCTTTTTCTCTCTCATTCTAACAAACTCTAAGTGGTTGTGAAGTTTGGCCGCATTTGGCTGGGCTCAGGTGGAACATCAGCCCTACAGTTCATCATTAATTTTTATGATGCAGGTGGCTTTGCCTCCTCTGCTGGACCTATAAATAAGTTTCAGTTGGAGTGTCTCTTTTATTTATACATACTGTCTAGATGAAGTTGCCCAAGTGAACTCAGAAGATACTTGCTGCTTACAGACTTGACCAGCGTCTGTAGTCCCTTGAAAAGAATCATATTTCATCTCAATGCTATCTTAAATCATGATACTTTGAGCATTTGTCAGTGTTTTGTGCTTTCCTTGATTGTATCTCAGGGGGGAAATGGATATTTCCACAAGTGTTGCTATATCCACCTGTTTCGTGAATAACAATTCTTCAGACTTGTGAATGTGGTTCATGAAGCATGTAACATGGGCAACAGCCATGCTAAATTAATTTATTCCCCCAAATAGTAGTCTCTAGAAGTAGTTGGTGCTGGTTAGTAGTTAGTTTTTTTTCCTATTTATGTAAACAGATGGTCTTTAAGATGAGTATTATTGATTGTGAGTAATAATTGTTTCCATGGCATTCAGACCCTTCCTCCTTTCTGGAAGTTGACCTTTTGCAGAAAGACTATAATATTTTGGTGTTAACTTTTCAATATTCATAATGAGGTAGCTTGATATAATAGCACTAAGACAATGTAAGGAATACAAAAAATTGCAAGTGTATCATTCAAAAATACTGATAGTAGCAGATCCAAAGCTTATTTTGGTAAGCATTGTGCTTCTGTTTTACAGAGTGGTATGATAGTACGTATTTAATTTTAATGATGTGTGGCTAGTTTCAACATAACATTTTTTGGATTCTTTTACATGAGTGTTTGACATAATCCTTGCCCATGGATAAGAACAGCTTGGATGGTCTTATCCTGTGTTTCTGTTCATGAGTGCCCACCTGAGACCACTGCCATTGTCTCTCAGAATCTGCTGTATGTGCAATAATAGAGGTAGGTTCAAGTCCAGTAGGATGTCAGAGACCATCAAGATTTTCAGGATATTATTTTTTGAGAATCAGAGCTCCCTTTGTCAGATACAGTATGCCGTCAAAGAGAGCTTTGTCTCTCAAAAGCTTATACCCCCAAAATCTTGTTGGTTTCTTGTTGGTTTCCACTGGACTTGTATCTAGTTCTTCTATTGCAGATCAGCAGGGCTACCCTTCTGGAACATAATAGTACTAAAATGTTTAAAAGCCAACTCATCCTGGATATTATTAATACAACTAAAAATCCCATTTTGGATCTACAAGTGTTCATGCCTTTTCAAACCTAGTCCAGTGAAGGATATAAAACTTTCCCCTCAGAATCGCCATGATCAGAATCTCCTGTAGCAAGTTTCTGCTTCTCTGTCTGTCTTCTCTCTGAACCACCTTTTCCTGTACAGTGTTTAAGGGTGATATTCTTAGATATGAACGAATTCTAGTGGCTACATTCCATCAACATTTTTTCTGATTATCTGCACAGAACATTCTATTTTGGTCATTCATCCTTCTCTTTAGTCCTCCCCCCCCCCCCGTGTTTTGTCCTAAAATTGTATTCGAATAAGTATTACAAAACATGACATATTTTACCTCTGAAACTATTTTTACTGCACTATTCAATATGATATTTCATTATGTGTTCAACTGAATGAGCATTGCAGTCATATAGTGTTCCCCAAGGTATGTGGCTTATTTGGGCAGAGTGAGATGGGAGGCATGAAATACTGCCCCAGAAATAAGCTGCTTCTCCCCCAGTTACATAGCATAACAAGCTTCTATATATTCTGACATTGCATCAAAACATGTACAAATAAATACATAACAAAATATGTATTAAATAATTTTGTAGCCAAGTAAATAAGAGTAGCAGAGGGGAAATATGCAGTCTCTGTTGCATTGGCAGTCAAATCAGTGGAGAAAGTCAGAGGTCAAAAATGTCATGAGCATCCCCTGATATCATTTCCTCCCATCTTCAGTAAAAGTGCTCTGCCCTCCTCCCTATCAAGAGGAATCCACAGCAACCAAACCTCACCCAATTGAGAATGCCATGGTAGCCCCAAGCCTAGCAGGACCCTTATTCTTTTCTCTTGAACAGTCCTATGTAGCAGGCAGATAAGTGGGCCAACTGCCGAGGTGTCCTGCAGAGCTTGCTCCTGAAAGATGAAGGCAGGCTGAGGGGGAAACCAGGCACCCAAGAAAGATGTCTGCTGTCTGCACTAGATATCAAAAGCTTAGATTGACTGGAAGCATCAAGCTGGCTGCCTGAAGAGTCATAATTGGAGTGTGCCCAAAAATGTGGGGGGTATAATGATTGGGGTGGTAGGTGCTTACCTCTGTGTAATGCTGATTAACTAAGAATTCTAGGTAATTAAGTGCTGGATCCCAGGGATTAGAAAAAGTACATAGACAAACACAGATGGTCTATGTAGGCTACTCTGCAAAGTAAATTATATGCTGGTAGCTCTATATAAAGATTAATAACAACAATAGGCCTCAGACTGACCCAACAGTGTCATCTAAGCATAAAAATTTCAAATCAAAGAGTAATATTCACTTGCTTGTTTCATCCCCCAAATCTGATCAAAATAATTCTTACTTGGGATTAATTCCAAATCATTCATTTCCTTGATGTGAAATGGTTTTGTTTTCTTTTTCTTCTAGCAGCCAGTCATTTTCATTCAGGTTTTACTTCAGGCACTCCTTTCTAAGAGGCATATTGCAATGCATATAAAAACTAATCAAATTGGTAGAAAGATAATTTGATATTTTAACAACAACTAATAGTATATTGCTTTATATGAGATTTGCTGTTCCCAGAAACAAATTTAAGATATTTCTATTTAGTTGATTGTTTTTCTAGAACAAGCATGTTACTTTACAGTCCCTTTTATCTATATAATTACTTTATGAATTTGATTGAATGATATGAATTTAAAATCATATAAGAAGTTTTTCATCACATGTTGGGGGAGGCTGAGACTTTGTATGCCATGTTTCCTCTGAGTTTTACAGCTGATTTATATGCCTCTAAAAATAGGAGATTGGAATAATGGAAATTGTGTTGGAACCTTAAGCATAATGGTGAATGTCTGAGAAACTGTGCTTAAGCCATATTTTAGTTGAAATTCTGATCATGATAAAATGGCAGCTGGAATGCTCATTATGTCTGCTTAGTAAGACCATTTTGGAGCACCAGATAGTCATAAATAAATCCCTATGCAGGCAGTATTATCAGTGATGATTTGTGCTTCTTGTTTTGTATTTTTTTTAAACAGGTGGTGAAGTCACTAAACCCAGATTTGCTCAGTATTTCCGTGGCAGCCTTGCCAGCCTCACTATCCGACCAGGCAAAATTGAAAGTCAGAAAGTGATTTCCTGTTTGCAGGCCTGCAAGGAAGGTCTAGATATTAACTCCCTGGACAGTCTTGGCCAAGGAATAAAGGTGAGGGATGAACTGACATTATCTTTGATAACATTTAAAGCTGATTTATAAAGTGGCAGAGTGGTATAAAGTGGTAAAGAGCAGAAGGCAGAGTACAAATGTACTCCCAGAAGCAATCTCATTTGCCATAAAGTCATGCAAGGAAAGCGTGGAACCAAAGGGAAGGTGTAACACTGCAAAGAATAATGCTTCCATTATTTCTACTATAAACATACAGAAACTAGATACCATAGATGTTTTTCCAGGTCATTTTCTCAATATAACTAGTATTCTATATTGAAACAGGTTCTCTTTCCATCAGATCCAGCACAGTTGGTGGAGGGCAGTACTTGTGTCAAGGGGTATGTATGTGGTAGTTAGCAGCTGGCAAATAACTATGATAAATAAACCCAACATTTTTTTAAAAAAGCAATGCTTGGATCCAGAAAGCAGCCTTCCCCCAGCTGTACCATCCTTATGCCACATCCCATGTAATTCTGAATGGTTTCCTGGCCCACAAGAATGGGGGTAGGGTTGGGAGTTGCAAGGGACTCCACTCACATGTGCTTTGATCCAAACCAACAATGGATGTAAACATGTAAAAGATTTTACCACTCTTACCTTCAGTAAGTATTAAAGAAAACTGCAAGATATGGAAGGTGGTCATTTCAATGCACATAGTTAGAAAAAAGTGTGTGTGTATCCTTAACCAAAATTCTGGTTTAAGTTCTTCTAAAATGGCCTGCATTCTTTGTGCTTGGTTCTCTCTGTACACTCAGTCTGTGATAGTGCAGAGAGAATGCATCTGATCATTTAATGGAATGTCTATTGATGCCACTGTAACCACTTATGAGATTCTTATATACATAATGTTGTTGTACATTTTATGCAAAACTGTAAAACTTATAAATTAAGATGGAGCTGGTAACCAGTCAAAGTTGGCTGTAAAATTTCAAAGACCTAATACTGGATTTCTATAAATGTAATAATATCCAAAATTAAACCAGATTTTCAAAGTATCCTCAGCAGTCACCTTTATATTGGAATGGTGGAAGCACTTAACCTCTCTCCACATTTAAGAAAAATGTAACAGCTAAGGCTATACTTATTCAACAAAAATTAGAATAACTTTGTAGAAATGCCTAGCTGGAAGAAAATGTGTACATTTTCTGTTTTATTTATTAAAAAAATTTCATGCTCTCTGCCAGCTCTTGGTTCTTCCATGATCAATTGAAAAACAGTTTCTATGCTACTGTTGTCCTGTTTGAAACCTACTATTCTTTGAAGGCTGCTTAAGGAATGCCAGGGTTGCTTGTCTTCAGTTTTGCCTCCAACAGCCGATCCAGTATGGACAAGAAGCTGTCTGTGTGATCTAGGTGTGGGACGGGAAAAAATGAATGCAAGAGTTTAATTTTTTTCTGCTTCAAAACATTTTCAATCTCAGATCTACAAGCTGGTAGGGTGCAAGTTTCTTCTTTCATTTTTACCTTTTCAGCTGTTTTCAGAGTCAGAGTGACAGCAGGAGGCCAAAATGAAAGAAGCTGTCAGAGAGTGGTCTCATGCAGTGCTTCCTAGTTGGCCTGACAGTGACAGGTCTTGATGAAAGAACCACAGTTGCCCTTAGAGTGGAACAGAACATTAATATAGACAGATTGTTGCTGATTTTCAAAAATAGCTATATATAAATTGTACTTCCACATGAAATTGTACGCTGATCATGAACGCACAATAGAGGTCTCTACAAAAAGACATTAAGAGTGCACTGATAATCACCAGTTTAAATAGTCAATAGTAAATCTGTCTATCTTAATAGAGTGTATCTGATTTGTATCATAATATGCATCAGATATAATTTCAAAAAACTCAACAGCAAACATAAAGAATGATTTTTTACAACTGCTGTTTTGCTATCCTAAAGAGATGACAAATTAAAAAACCCCAAAATACTCACATGGATGCCAAAGCATAAACAGACATACACTATCATACAGTGCCATCCTAAGCAGAGTTACATCCTTCTAAGCCTGCTTGGGATAGCAATGGTGGTTGCCTTGTTTGCTCCCTTCAGGGCAGCCCTTGGAAGCCAACTATGCCACTTTCACAGCTCATGCAGGTTCAAGAGCCTTTGGACCCGTCTGCCCTAGCTGTGGTGAGGTAAACCTATTCAGTCTGAAGCACCAGACATCTGGGCTGCAGAGATTTAGGGCCAAACTACATGGTACGTTTTTTACACGTTGGGTCAGGGTTGCCTGGCTTGGGTTTCCTAGACCCAACTTGCTTTCTTTGCAATCACACAGCAGCTGCAGAGAAAGGCATTTTACAATTCCCTTGCCGACCAACTGGACTTTGGATGATAGTGTGGGGTGAGCAGGGAATCCTGCCTTTTCTGCCTGTGCCACTTTCATGAGAGAAACTTGTCAAAAATGCAATGTATTGAAATAATGAAATGCCTCACCTAGTCCAGTTATAGTTGGTAGATATGCCATACCAACCTGGCTGGTTGTAAAAAATGTGCCATGATGTCAACTGTCTAGCCGCTGGTGTCACGGTGTACTTAGAGTTTATTTATCACTGGTAGCCAAAGGCAGTTACAACTTTAACTCAAGAATGACAGAAATTAAATGGAAAATACAAGAAAATACAAGAACTAAGCAGACCCCAAAACATCATCATCATCACTATTAACAAAACAACAAGAAAAACAACAATAATGCACTTAAAACCTATGTCCAGCTGATATGGGTTGCAAGCTGACATGCTCCCTAGTAATGCAAACAATGCTGTAACAGCATTTCAGGGAAATTAGGCCAAAAATGAAAGATCCATGATTACGATCAGGTTAAAAAAACCCAAACTAACAACAACAACACACCAAGTAGCATCCACAGGGGGTTTTCTTGAAAACTAGGAAAGGGTCTGGAAGAGCAGTATACTTTGATCCCTTGCCTTCTCCGTGATTTAAAAAGCCCTACTGAAGGTACAGTTATCTCTTCATGGGAAAAGACCCCATGCAAGACAGCTGCTTGAACCTATCCCTATCCACACAGCAAATTCTATCTTCAAAGGTGCTACTTAAATACTGGAAGAAACTTTTTTTGGAGGGGAATATCCTGACTTTCTGCCCTCACAAGGGCCACCAAGGCAGCTGTCAAATTAAAACAATAATAATAAAATCATATTTTAAATGATTAAAACTAAAAAGGACATCAACAGATGATTAAAACAAATTAAACTAGAGCTAAAATATAAACAAAAACATAAAAGCAATAGTCAAAACTTTGGGCAGGAAGAAAAGATACTGAGGGAAGGCCAAACAACAACAAAAATTCGCCTGCTGATAGAAGATGGCAACAGAAGGGAACAGACAAATCTCCATGGGGAAGGAGTTCCTTAGTTTTGGTGGCATTACCAAGAAGCCCCACTCCTGGTTTGCCTCCCACCTTAGAAGGTGGGGACACCCAAAGCAGGGCCTCCAAAGATTACCATAGTGGTCAGGTAGATTTATAAGGGAGTAGGTGGCCCTTCAAAAACACCTTCTTGTGAATTAATCATCTTCTTCCCAGCTGATCATCCCAGTTTTTAATAGGGAAGCCAGTCCCCGGGGGGGGGGGGGGAGATTCCCCAATTTTGTGGGCTCCTGCCCACCACTGGTCAGCTGGTTGGTGGGGGAAGCCCTGCTCCAAGCTCCACCCCCAACAGCGAACACACATGATCACCCCTCTCCCTTCCCTCCTGTGAGATTTAAAAGGCTCTCCACTTGATTGGCAGGAGCACATGGGTCCCTTTAAATGCTTTTTGAGAAGTGGGGGCCTCACATGCCTGAATTCCAAGTGGCGAATTTGCCATTTGTAGTTCAGGCACGCAGAGCCCTGCCTTGCTTGGAATTCAAGTGCATGAGGCCCCCACTCCTCAAAAGGCTTTTAAAGAGAAGGTTCTCTTTAAATTGTTCTTTTAAGCCGGTGCAGAGGGTGCCTTCCATGGGGCTGCGTCCCCAATGTGATGATGTCACTTCTGAATGATGTCATCTCACTGGGGACATCCCCACCCCCTCCAGGAATGCCCGCCAATGTCCCCCACCAAGAAGGAGGCAGGACCTGGCAACCCTCATTTTTAAAGCAGCCACATGAGGCTAATTAAAAACTATGGATAATCCCTATAGCAGATCTTTCATATCTCATTCAGTTTGGCCTGTAGATAAAGAAGTTGGCCCTGCCTTACAGCCCATAGCACAAGTTTCAGTCCAGTTCAACTTTCAGCCTTTCTTCCCAGTTGTGCCTTAAGAAAGATGAATAAAATACTTGCAGTCTTCCTCTCACTTCTGGAAATTTGGCCTGGTCTACACATGCAGTAGAATGAAGTGGTGGAATCCTGATGTAGTACTGTGGACTATACTGGTTGAGATTACAACTGAGTTATACTATTTTTAATGGTCTCCTACACTAATTAAGAATTTGCATGTTAAAAAACAAAAAGGTTGTAGCCTACCTTGTTTACTACTGCATAAGTTTTCTCATATCAGTGTTGATTCAAAAACAACATCCCCCAGTTGCAGTCTCATGTGGTACAATCTGTCCTTATCATATCAGAATTTCTATTGCTTTGTTCTGGTATCTATAGTACAAGGTCAGTACCAAGACTGTGATCTGGTTGACCAGGAGCTGATTTGCCTGGTAGTATATGAAATCATGCTTTCAATTAAAATGAGGAACTATAACTAAAGTAACCCTACAGAAAACATTAATGTCCTGCATTAAGCAGGATATTTTTGTGGATCATGCAGAGATATACTAACCCTCATATGTCATCATAATGAGCTGCAGTTACAGCTAAAACAATAGTTAAATATGAACAGTAGGGAAAATCATCTCAATTTGCAGTAGCTGCACTGACTTTTATTTTTTTTCCTGTTAATTATAGCTACAATAACTACTAAAACGTGTGGTAGATTAGTGCCTGGTGGGTGCTTGTTCTTAAAGGGGTTTTATGCACAGACCAAATATTAGCTAATAAAATTATAGTTTTTCTTTATTAGGAATTTAACCAGTTTTTAAGAAGCATTCTTTAGAAATTTGTTATTTTAAGCATTCTGTTCTGTATATCATCCCCAAGTACTAATTTTATAATCCCCCCACCAGTACCACTTCAATCCTTCTCAGTCAGTACTTGTTATGGAAGGAGATGACATTGAGAATATAAATCAAGCTCTCCAAAAAGTCTCCTATATCAACTCAAGACAGTTTCCTACTTCAGGCATTCGCCGTCTTAAAGTCTCGTCTAAAGTCCAGTAAGTTAAATTCATTAAGCTTGATTAATCCAGCAATACTTTGGTAAATTTCATGTTACTTTGAGTTTTTAAAAATGAAATACAATAAGTTCTATCAAAGTTGGGCATTTACTTAAATGGCTAATTTTTTTTAAAGAATTGCATCTAGTTTCACAAAATAGGGTTGCCAGGCCTGGGTTGGAAAATACCTGGGGACTTTGGGGGCAGATCCAGGAGAGGAGGGGTTTGGGAAGTGGAGGGGCCTCAACATGGTACAATGCTATAGAGTCCACTCTCCAAAGCAACCATTTTCTCCAGGGGAACTGATCTCTGTCAGCTGGAGATCAGTTGTAAAAGTGGGAGATCTCCAGGCCCCACCTGGAGATTGGTAGCCCTATCACAAAGAAATAATTTCAGCTATGGAGTAATTTCCTAATTCCTACATGCCCATTGACTTCAGATAGAGTTCTGGGTGTGCATGAAATGGGATCCTGGTGCATTCAGTGTAAAGAGATAATTAGGTTCTTGATGCACTTTTAACAAGATAGCTGTATCAAGCCCACTAAGTATCAGTTTGAGTACCTAATGTAAAATGTATAACGATTAGAAACCATCTAATCACCTTTTAACTACTGACTGTTATATGTTGTTTAAGGGTTTGAATATATGTGCAGTGGCCTTGCCAAAGATCCATGGCTGCCAATGATATGCTTAGCTAGTTGTAATAAATGTCCTCCTCAGGTTCACATGGGCCCCAGTACAGTTCCATAGCTGATCAGTGAGCAGGCACAAAAAGGGAAATATCCTAGGAGAAAAAATGATCCTCTGGATGAACTGTTGTTCTTTAGAGTTGTTATTTCCAGAAAAGGGAAGAATATGTGCTAAAGCCTCTTCCATGAAGTTAATAAATAATATATTTTTCAGATGTTTTGGTGAAGATATCTGCATTAGTATCCCAGATATAGATGCCTATGTAATGGTGTTTCAGGCCAAGGAGCCCAAGATTACAATAAGTGGAATGGATCATTTTGCAAGACCGGCTACACAGTTTGAAAATGAGAGAGGTGTAAATCTCTTACCGGATATCAGAATTGTCAGCACAGTCACCAAAATGGAACATCCTCCTGACTTTAAAGAAACTACAGACAGAGGTTTGTAGGTTTTGTTTTAAGTTTCGTTATAGCTTCTGTGACAGCAGTGACTCAGCCACAGGGAGCAAAGTAAAGAATTACACCCTGCTGAGAAGCGTCTCTATTGTATGTTTAATATTGAGGAGCAAACACAGCTAAGATTGCTCCAGGTGTGATTGGAGTTATGTAGTCTTCTATAATCCAATAAAAGATGCTTCTATGAAAGAAGGTTAGAGATAAGTATACTGAAATGCAATTGGTTCTGCGAGCAAATGTTCTTTACATTTTGTAGACTTACTATACATACAACATATTTTATAGTCTTGGAATATATTGTATATATATACAGTATATACAGTATATTTACTGATGCATTAATATCCCACCCTTCAACAAAGATCAGGCAGGTTCAAAAAGTTAATTACAGAACACACAATATAGTGGATAATAATAATAATAGCCACAGGAGACCTGTTGCAATAATGGCAAACAAATCTTATCTATTTTTCCAGTTTGTCAAATAATACCTTCTGATTGATGAAGAATATTAATGAGAGCATATATAATCACATAGACCCATACAAATTAAAGTGTGCATGTAACAGTCTGTAATCTTTCAGCTGATATAAACTTTCATCTATTAACAAAAGATTGTCATGCATTATTGTTGTCTCATAGTTTATGCAGTTGACTGACTTGGAGGATAAGTGTAGTATCATCCTATATACATAATTCTCTTACGTATTGGCAATTTCCAACTCTCCCATTGGCTGTGCAGTATGCTCCATCAGCCATTGGCCATCAACCACCACTTAAATGTACTCACATGCCATTAGCTGGGTGCTGGGTCCGCTCCTCTCTCCTGCTCACTTCCAGCCTGGACCAAACGACTGTCTCTCCTGACAAAGACACTTCTCCTGCTTGGCTCCTGTGGGACTAACTTTTCCCCTCATTGGCTGTTGCTAGGCAACCAAGCTTGGTTTTGTTGGTAAAAAGGCAAAGGCAGGAGGCACTTTCCAGGCCATTGTGGGGAACTCATTGGGGCCAGTCCTGACTAGGATTGCCAGATTCAGCTTGGGAAATTCCTGGATATTCTGTGGTGGAGTCTATGGAAGCCAGAGTTTGGGGAGCAGAGAGGCATCAGCTGAATAGAATGCCATAGAGCCCACCCTCCAAAGCAGTTATTTTCTCCGGGGCGGGGGGGAGATCTGTTGTCTAGAGTTCAGTTGTGATACCCGGCAATCTTCAGGCTCCACCTGGAGGTTGGCTACCCTACACATAGCAGTTAGCACTTCAGGGCAGTGTCTGCCAGACCCAAGTTCTTGCTGTGGAAGATGAGTGTGTGATTTTGGACCACTCACAGACTTCCAGCCTAACCTACCTCACAGGGTTGTTGTGTAGATCAAAAGGGGGAGAGGAGAATGATGTAAGCTGCTTTGGTCTCCTGGGGAAGCTGTACTTTTCTTCCTGGGGAACCACTGCTGCCAGTCTCCAGGTTAGGGCTGGAGATCACTCAGAATTAAACCTGCTCTCCAAATGGCAGAGATCAGCTCCCCTGGGGAAAAAAACCACTGCTTTGCAGGGTGGACTCTGTGTCATTATACCCTCCTGAGGTCACTTCCCTCCTGCTTGGGTACCCACTATGGAGAAAGACTGTAGTTTTCTTAGGTAGAGGCTACAGGGAGGGGGGAAGAGATGGAAACCTGAAGTCTGAGAGGCAGATAATGGTATGTTGATGGTGGGCTGGGAAGGAAATCACGTTGCCACTTCCGGGTTGGGAAATTCCTGGAGATTTAAGGGGTGAAGCCTGGAGAGAAGGGGGTTTGAGGTGGGGTGGGACCTCAGCCATAGACTCCATCCTCTAAACCAGCTATTTCATCCTGGGGAACCATTGTTGCCAATATCCAGTGGAGGGCTGGAGATCACTCAGAATTACAACTGCTCTTCAGATGGCAGAGATCAGTTTCCTTGGAGAAAATGGTAAGCTCTGTGTCATTATACTCTGTTGAAGTCACCACAGCAAACTGACGCTGAGTGCTCAAGGCCAGGGCACCCACCCAGAGCCTCTTTCTAGAGCCCATTGTATTTATTTCCACAACAGGCCTCATTCCTGGTACTATAATAAACCTATAAAAAAAAGGAAGACACACAAACACAGATAGAAAGTAGCACTTTTGGAGATATATCAAGAGACTCTGTGGGATAATAGACCTTCACTGTGGCTACTATGCAGGACAATAGAGGCTAGCCAGCAGTACCATGTTATTCCTATTCTGAGGTCCCGTAATTGGCTGCCAATCAGTTTCCATATCCATTTCATGGTGTTGGTACTCACCTTCAAATCTCTTCATGACCTGGAGATCACATAGTTGAAGGATTGCCTCTCTCCATGTTGCTGTGTGGCAGCTTTTCTCTTCCCAGCAAGATCTACTGTCAGTAGCTATGTGCCCCTTGTCCAAGGCACCTTAGGCAACAGTCTGGCTCAAGCCTTTTCAGTGGCTGTCCTATATCTCTGGAACAGCATGCCAGAAAAGGTTGGGGGACTCCTACCCTGTCTATCTAGTCAGGCTGAAAAACAGAACAGTTTCAAAGAGCTTTGGGGGCAGCCTAAAGCTGGACAAAGGGGAAATCCCCTGCTGATGTGTTTAGATTGGTTTTTGTATATGTTGTTTTAATGTGTGTTTTATTAAATGGTTTTTATACAGTTTTACCTGCCTTGGCTCCTGAGATCCTCAGGAGAAAGTTGGGCATATAAATATTTTAAATAAATATTTATTGATATAAAACATTGATATACTGCATCTTCAGAGACCTGCTTGATGTCGTTCACAAAATAAGTGGCAAATCATAAAATGTTCATCAACAAAATAATATATTTTTATTTTTCCACAAACACAACTGTTGTTTTTTTTCATTGTCTGTCTGCTTCTTATCTTTCTTTTTGTTTTTTGCTTTTCTTTTCCCATTTCCAGGCCCATTGCTAAGGCCTGATGATGCCCATATTTAATTTGTCATGTTTGCTCTACTTCCATTTCTTTGTCAACAGATAAAATCCTAGTTCATGTCTACTCTAAATTATTGCCGTTTATCTGTTTTGTTATTTTCCACCAGTCTGTTTAGAATGTGTTCAGTGATCTTTCTATAATCAGTAGCTCCTAGAGTGTTATTGAATCTCGACCACTAAAACTTACTAATAGATTGGGCAAACTTTTCTCATGGATGCTGTTATGCTCAGTTCCAGTGTTTCTTTCAGCCGTATATTTTTAAGTTTCAGGGAAGCTGATATCTTAAATAATAAAGAAATTAATTTTCCTGAAATATTGTTTTTAGGATAACTTTTCTTATCAGTTATCTTAAGTGTCTTCTTTCAGTATGCAGAAAGAATTAAACATGTTGTGTACATTTAAAGCCTTTGTTCATTTTTAAATGTTTGGATCTATGAGAGCTAATAATCTGAAGCTTAATTAGGGATCCCGGTCCCCCAGTGGGGGGGATCCCTGATTTGGAGGGGTTCCTTCCCAACACTGGCCGGATGGCTTGTGGGGGAAGCCCTGCTCTCAAGTGCATGTTCTCCTTACCAACTTCCGGGTAAACTGGAATTGTACCCCCATTACAATGGGGGTGCACTTCCAGTTTACCCGGAAGTTTTGTGACATCATGTTGGGGACACCGGGGGGGGGCACACTGCTTTTTGGGCAAAACTCTAGGGGGTTGAGGTCAAATTTACCATAGAGTTTTCTTCCTCTCTCCATGCCTAGTGTCATTCCTCTCTCTTTCTTTCCTTTTCCCTTCCCACTCTGTCAGTCTCTCTTTCCCCTATGCCTACTGTTACTTTTCTCTCTCTCTTCCTCATAGAATCATACAGTCAGAAGGGACCACCAGGGTCATCTAGTCCAACCCTGTGCACAATGCAGGAAATTCACAATTACCTCCCCCACACCCCTAGTGACCCCTGCTCCTCCCTTCTCCCATTCCTACTGTCAGTCTCTTTCTCTTTCCCCCATGCCCACTGTCAATCCTTCTTTCTTTCTCTGTTTGTCTCTTTCCCCTCCTGTGCCTACTGTCACTCCTCCTCTCTCTTGCTGTCTCTTTTCTCCCTCCCCAACTCCATCACTCTCTCTTTTTTCTCTTTTCCTCCCCCACCACATACTTGGATTCTACCCTTTAGATGAGCCACCACTCCCCCCATCAAGTGACTGCAGCAAGGTGGAATAGAGTGGTTTCTGTGGTGGGGTGCAGGGAGAGGTCCCACAGAGGGAGTGGCTCCTCTTCTGGCAGCATGAAAGGTGATGGTTGCAACTGCTAGCTCCTCTTCCCCTGCAAGTAGTGTTGCTGCCTGAAAGGTGGGTGTGGAGAGGCAGAGATGGTAGGACTTATGCCAATGCTGCCAGCAATGGCAGGACTCATGGCGGTTCTTCCTCCCCCACCCACACCACTACTCTCACTCCCCCATTCTCAGCATTGCTGCCTCAACTGCCTCAGAAGCTGCTAAAGTGAGGCAGGGCAGACAGCAGTTGTTTTTTGGGGGGAGATTACCCCCCCCCCCCCAATTTTGGGTAAGTTTTTAGATTTTTCTAGAGACCTGGGAGTCTGCAGGTTTAAACATTATGCGTACTCAGTGGAAAGCCAGCATGGTAGAAGATTTCATTAACCTCATGAAGGGGCATACAGCACCCCTCACTAACTATAAAATGAAGCTTCTGCAACACAGATTCCCTTTTTACAAAATGTATCATGAAACAAACTGTTAAACTCAATTTTCCAGCCACTTGATGGGAAGTGGACCATTGAATTAAATAGAAAATCTACATACTCATTCTTTTGTGACAAGATAGTTGTTATCCTCCATGATGAAGAAGTGAATTTAAACTTCAGATTTTACAACCGAAGAGAATTCAAAGTACTTTGGTGTTGCTATTCATGGTCTTGCAGTTCCACAGACCAATAGTGTAGGATCTATTCTGATTCTTTATGGGCCATAAAATAACGGAACTATTTGTACTGTCATGGAAGGAGGATTAATGTACTGTCCAGCTCAGTTGGTGTCAATGCACATACACAGTGGAACAACAAAATTATCCAACTGTGAATTGGTTTCCAAGGTTAAGTGTCTGTGCTGTATTTCCAAAATAGTTTTGAGGGCCTTTATTGTGATATAATACATCTTACAGTTGCCTCAATATTTTATACCCTTGTCAGCCTTGTGCTAAACTTTTAAACATGTGTTGTTTTAGGCAAGATGTAAATAATTTTTTCAAGAACTGTTCCTTTAGAAAACTGTTCCTTTTAAAGTATATCACATAGCATAAATTGTTTTTCACCTTTGGGTTATCTTTCTTTTTCTTTCCTTAGTCCACAAGCCAGTTACATTAGAGGAAATGCACCACAATTTGGATTTTTGTGACATTTTGGTAATTGGGGCAGAACTGGATCCTAAGCAGGAATGTTTGGAATTGGATCGGAAGGAGCTTGAAGGAAAACACGTAGATGCTACAAACTCTACGGCAGGGTATTCAGTATATGGTATATTCATCTTAATTCTTGATTTTTCTTTTTATGTATGTTCATAAACGTAAAATTAAAGGACTACACTGAGCTTTGAAGCTATTGCCTTTTGGTAAGGAAAGAGGAACAGTCATCACCATTATAGAGCCCAGAAAGGAGTTGGATATGATGAAATTCCAAATTGGATGTGTATAATAGCTCATTTATAATCTCAAGTAATTGAGATTTGCTGTGGAGTAGAGACAATTCAGAATGTAAACTTTGGAATGTAAACATTCTGTCTATGACTGACATACAAGGCAGAAAAGTGGATTTTTTGACATTCTGTCCATGAAACTAGGCCTTGTTTTTAAAACTTCGGTTTAACTAAAACAAAAAACAAAAACAAATTTAGCCATTCTGAACATGGTTAGTGCAACAAGATAACAAGAGAAGTGGCATTTTAAATGTAAGCAATGGCCTCTAAAGACATGGCTATTTGAATCAACATAATATTGTAGATGGTCATTCTTCTGTTCCTATGAACATACACAGACCTACAGGTTTCTTATCAGTCACTAATAGTATTTTTCTCCTCATAAATGTTTTTACTGAGGACATTGATCTTTTTCTACAATAAAAATGTTGACATCACATCATAGGAGGTCAAAAAGTTAATATGCAGAATATGGCTTGTAAGACATTGGAAATACAAAAATTGGTTTAAGTGCCACTTTTCCAAACATTGTTATTGAATCAATGCTTGTGATAAATCCTATTATTATAAAATTTCCAAAAGGAGACAGTTGTCACCAATTTAATACGATGTGAAGTGCAAGCTCTTAATATCATTTTGTTAAGTTAGTGATGTGAAACCTACTTTATTTGACTCAAGCCTATAATCATTTTCCTTTCATAGCTATGGCCTTTCCACTCTGACTCGCTCTTTATTTGTGATGCTGTGTTACTATTTCAGGTGTTGACACCATGAAAAACTATGAGCAGGTATTGCAACAGGTTCGCTATCGTAACTGGCATGCATCTTCCGTCTTTGATAGGAAGTTTAGAATCAAGTGCTCAGAGTTGAATGGGCGTTATACAAGCAATGAATTTAATTTAGAGGTAAGTCATGTGTAAAAAGCATGTCACCTAGTCTTTCCACACTTCTGGGCAATCTTTGATATTATTTTAAGTTACACATATTAGACCAGTAAAGACCTCTCATGGCCTCATGAGCTTGTGCATTCCTCCTCCCATCCACTCCTTTTTTTGGCAGTGTTAGTGTATTAATTAATGCATCAGATATTCTGAGCCATAGGTACTGCTACACATGTAGTGCATTCACACAAAACACCATCCACAGCGAGCCTTTTGCTTCTGTTCTCCCCTTCCCCTCATTTTGTACACACCATGGTTTGCCATTTCATCCAAACCAACAAGATATGTCTTGTGCTTGTCTTCCAAACCAGGATTTCAAATCACAGAAAGATGATTACAAACTATAGATTGTTTGGTAGTAATGGCTGTCACTCTCCGCCCAACTGTTCTGTCTCCCACCATTAACCTCTCTTCATACAGGTTTAGGTATACCAGCAGGTCAAGGCAGTCACAATTTGCCATCTGTCTCATCTCCCTTTAATAGGTAAAGAGTTCCAACCCTTTCCAAACCTGGGGTTCCCTTTCTCCTTTTTCTCAGAGATGTCTCCAGACAGAAAGCCCAGTTCCCTCTTATTATCCATCCCTTACTCAGCTACCGCTCAAGGCTACGAAAAACAGGGAGTATGATACTTCTTACTCTTGTTCACTGCCATGATATAGTTAATTAAATGCACTCACCACAGCCATGAAGGTTGGTATGGATGGGTGGTATTTTCTCTGAAACACTAGCCATCCAGTCAATAGGGTTAAGCAGAGAATACAAAGAATTAATTTTATTTACGTCTTCAACAACATAGAATGACTCAAACACAGCAATGCATTTTTCCTACTATTTGAACTGATGATACCAGATCACTCCAGCAGTCACAGATTACAAAGTATGAGTCAGCTCTGTGTCAGGCTGTTTTCTTAACAGACTCAGAATCTTCCTGGGGGGGGGGGGGGGGACTGACTGACTGTTCTACTCCTCCTCTCTAACCCCCTGTTTTTAACTGCCCTCCTCTTCCAACATTCCAACAGCTCAAGTTGGCTGCTTCTGGGAAAGGCAGAGCTGGATC
The DNA here is from genome assembly GCA_029233225.1 of Lepidodactylus listeri. Lineage (NCBI taxonomy): Eukaryota > Metazoa > Chordata > Lepidosauria > Squamata > Gekkonidae > Lepidodactylus > Lepidodactylus listeri. Next base: position 48,322,115 of record JARCFY010000005.1, on the reverse strand, counting down.
CATCTGTCACAATGCAAACTATGGTTTTGGCTAAAAAAAATAGGAACAAGAAGTGAATTGGTGTGTACAAGGAAGGGCTGTGCACACAAGCTCAAGGCTCAGTCTTAGAGAGCCAAACTGTGGTGTGGTGAGATTTGTGAAAGGACCCATAGTTAACATTAAAACCAGGCTAGTTTTTGCCATACATCTTCCAATATAAAGAGGTTCTTTCTTTCATTGTGATGATCAGCAGCCTCCTCATAAATGCCAAGTAAAGAAGAATAAGGGTGCTAGATACATTTGTGGATTGTGTTACTTGGTAATGAGGCAGAGTTTGACTGTTTCCTCTGCATGATATATAAATGTTGCAGGTAATTCTAGTCACGACCCAGCAAACTTTGCTGGGGAAAAACTTTCTGTCCTTTTGTTCCTGCATACAGTGCTGCTCCAAACACCTTGCTCAGTGCCAGTAACAGCTACAATTCCCCCTGCTCTTGTGAAGTGAATTTCATGCTGACAAAAGTGTGCTTTGGTCAGTGTGAGGGGCTGAAATTTTCTAGCCTTGCAGCAAACAAATGCACCAAGTTAAACCTCCCTTTTGCATTCTGGCCATAAGGCATGAAGCTGACCATTTATGATCACTTGTCACACCAATTTAACCTTTATTGTATTTGAATCCTGAGAGACAGTAGTTCCCCAATGTGCCAAAAGTCAAATCTTGGGCACCATTCTGCATGCAGCTCTTCTGCACTACTTTCCTTTAGTGCTTATGCTGCTGTCCCATGATACAAGAGCCAGGGATGAATTTGAACTTCACATCCTTGCTGTTTTGACCTGACAATCTGCAAATTAGATTTGCTATCCCATTATGCAAAAAAGATATTATAGAGCCAAAACTCTTAACTATAAATATAAGTTGATGGGATCCAAACTGGTGGTTACTGACCAGGGGAGAGATCTTGGAGTTGTGGTAGATAACTTCCTGTGGTAGATAACTCCCTCCAATAAACAGGGCAAATGCTATGCTGAGGATTATTAGGAAGGGAACAGAAAACAAATCAGCCACTATCATAATGCCCCTCTATAAATCAATGGTGCAGCCTCATTGGGAATACTGTGTACAGTTCTGGTCAGAACACCTCAAAAAAGATAGCATTGGAAAAAGTGCAGAGGAGGGCAACTAAAATGATTAAGGGGGTGGAACACTTTCCCTATGAAGAAAGGTTAACGAGGTTAGAGCTCTTTTGCTTGGCGAAATGGCAACTGAGGGGTAACATGATAGAGGTTTACAAAATTATACATGAGATAGAGAAGGTAGAGAAAGAAGTACTTTTCTCCCTTTCTCACAATCCAAGAACTCGTGGGCACTCAATGAAATCAATGAGCAGTAGGTTTAGAACAGATAAAAGGAAGTACTTCTTCACCCAAAGAGTAGTTAACACATGGAATTCACTGCCTCAGGAAGTGGTGGTGGCTACAAGCATAGACAGCTTTAAGAGGGGATTGGATAAACATATGGAGCAGAAGTCCCTCTGTGACTATTAGCCACAAGGTATAGATGGTCTCTGGTCCCAGCTCCTGCCAACCTAGCAGTTCGAAAGCAAGAAATTGCAAGGAGATAAATAGGTACCACTTTGATGGGAAGGTAACAGTGTTCCGTGTGGCTTGGCATCTAGTCATGCTGGCCACATGACCACAGAAATGTCTTTGGACAGTGCTGGCTCTTCAGCTTGGAAACGGAGATGAGCACCGCAACCCTAGAGTTGTATTTGACTGACTTTCGAGCAAGGGAAGCCTTTACCTTTACGTATAGAGGGAACACTATGACTGGGACAGTGATGCTCTGTATTCTTGGTGCTTGGGGGGGGCAACATTGGGAGGGCTCTGGAGTTCTGGCCCCACTGGTGGACCTGCTGATGGCACCTGGGTTTTGGCCACTGTGTGACACAGAGTGTTGGACTAGATAGGCCATTGGCCTGATCCAACATGCCTTCTCTTCTGTTATTATGTCCACCCCAAATCCCAGATTTGAAATGATAACATTTTTTTCTTGGGGCACACCCCTGATGATTAGTGTCTAGTACCCTCTGCCTGGAAGGGACCTTCAAAAGAATCAGCTAGCAGAGCTCTTTGAGGTGGAACAGCTCTCACACAAGTTGATATATGGACAAAATGTATAACACTTTGTGAGCAGGAATGTGGGGATTATGGGTTATCACCTACTGCAGACAACAGGTTGGATAGTGAAAGGGAAGAAAGTTGGAGAAGCAATCAAGTTTCGTTCTGATATGCAAGTGCTGTTACAGCAAAACAGGATAGTTCTCATCACAGATATCAGATATGAATGAGATGTGAATGGCACATGGACTACTGTTCTGAAGCCCATAAATAGGATCTCCAGAGACAGTGACAGAAAATCCCACTACACCTTTTGAATCAAGGAGACGATGTTGTGGAAAGACTGAATAAAATTACCTAGAGAGACAAGAAAACAAAGATTGGAAAAATGGACCAATTATAAGAGGGTACTTGCAATTTTAGACCTGTCTTCTAGTTGCTTTCCATCCTCTCCATCTGCCTGCTTTGATCCCTGCCTATTTTCACTCACATAATGGATAATGTCTCTGACAAGGACTGCCACAGTCAGCAGCTGTCTAGAAAGTGGAAAGTTAAAAGGACAGATATGTGTAACAAACAAGTTTAGGGAGCCATCTAAGCAGATCTGCTTGGAAGTGAGTTTCATTCAATTCAGTGGGGCTAACTCCCAGGAACAGTAATTGAACAGAGTCAATGATGTATAGTGGTTAGAGTGCTGAACTAAGACTAGGGAGAGAACTGAGTTCAAATCCCCAGTGGCCATGCAACATTTTGGGTGGCCTTGGCTGTCACAGGTTGGGTGCCGGTGGGGCGAGAGGGAGTGAGAGTTCAAGTCCAGGCTGAGGTCAGAAATGAGGGTTAGCAAGCAGGAGCCGAAGCAACAGAGTCCAAGTCCAGTCCAAGGTCAGCAATGAGGGTTAGCAAGCAGGGACCCAGGAAACAGAGTCCAAAGTACAAACCAGGGGCGTAGTCGTACAGAGCCGAGGTCAGGGAGCTGAGAGTCAAAGCACATAGCAGGATTCAGGAACACAAGCGAGGTAGGTGCAGAGTGTCATCAAGTTGACTAGTTGCTGTCATGAAGAACCAGCATCAGAGGTGGAAGCTAAATACCCCTCAAGTACCATTGGTCATTAGGACCCAGCGTGAGCATCCCGTCTCCTGTTAGAAATCAGGGCTGAGGGAACGCCGGCTGCACAGGCACGCCTCCCTCCTCTGGGATGCTGTCTTAGCAGAGCTGGTTCCTTAAGCAGACCACCTGTGGAGGCGAATCGGGGACAGTCTGCCAAGCATTGCTCATCTACTGTTGTTCCTGGGATGGGTGGCATGAAGACATTCACGGGCTCTGAGGTGGTTTCATCGGGATCAGATGCGAGCTCTGCTGAAGCCAGGAGGAGCTCATCCTCGGCAGCACTCATTACATTGGCCCTTTCTTTTCCCTCAACTTGATATATCTCACAGGCAGCTTGATATATCTCACAGGGTTGTGAAGCTAAAATGGAGGAGGGGAGAACCATGCATGCTACCCTGAGCTCTTTAGAGGAAGGGCATGATAAAAGTGTAATAAATAATACATTGTAAATTAAGCATTTTCAGTGAGTTATATACCATGGCTCCAAGATCTCTCTCCTGGTTGGTTATCCCCCATTTTGGACCACATCAACATGTATAATTGGGATTTTTGGTTTCAATGTGCATTACTTTGCACTTGTCCATACTGAACTTCATTTGCCACGATGACACCCACTCACCCAGCCTCACAGTCTTCCCTGGTTCTCACTGCCCTGAACAACTTAGCATCACCCGCAAACTTAGCCACTTCACTGCTTACTCTCAACTCCAAATCATTAATGAACAAGTTAAAAAGTACTGGACCTAGTACCAAGCCCTGCAATGCCCCACTGCGTACCACCTTTCATTGTGAAAACTGGCCATTTATACTCATTCTGTTTCCTGTTAATTAACCAGTTTTTAATCCACTAGAGGACATGTCCTCTTATCCCATGACTGCTGAGTTTACTTAGGATCCTTTGATGAGGAATTTTATCAAAAACTTTCTAAAAGTCTAGGTAAACACCATTGTCCACATGTTTGTTTACACCGTCAAAGAACTGTAAAAGGTTGGTGAGACAAGATCTTCCCTTACAGAATCGATGCTGATTCTTCCTCAATAGCTTTTGTTCATCAATATGCCTACTAATTCTATCTTTAATAATGGATTCCACCAACTTACCCAGTATCAACATTAGACCGATCAGCTTGTAATTTCCCAGATCTCCTCTGGAACTTTTTTAAAGATGGGGTTACATTAGCTACCTTACAGTTCTTGGGAATGGAGGAAGATTTTAGTGATAGATTGCATATTTTGTCAGGAGATCCACAAGTTCACATTTGAGTTCCTTCAGAACTCTTGGATAAGGTTGCCAGGTCCTTAGCCCCTGTCAACAGTGGGATCTGGGGGGCATTCCAGGGGTGGGCAGGGACATCGTCAACACAATGACATCACTTCAGTGTGACACTCTACTTTTTGGTCAAAACTCTGGTAAAATGGCTACAAACCATAGAGTTTTGCCCAAAAAGTAGAGTATGCCCCCCCCCAACATCACAAACACAATGACATCACTTCTTGAAGTGATGTCATTGCAGCAACAATGTTGCTGAGGGATGTCTTTTTGGGGGTGGGGTTTCCCCTGATGGCCGGTGATGGGCCTGAGCCTGAAAAAGCAGGGAATCCCCTGCCCCCAATTGGGGGCTGGCAAGCTTACTCTTGGATATATGCCATTTGGACCTGGTGATTTGTCAGTTTTTAATTTGTCCATCAGTTGTAGGACTTCCTCTCTTGTCACTACAATCTGACTCAGGTCTTTCAACACCTCTCCTAAAATTGGTGATTCTGGAGTGGGCAAGCATCTCTTGTCTTCTACAGTGAAGACAGAACCAAAAAATGCATTTAACTTTTCTGCCATTTCCCTATCAGAGAGCTAGTTTGGTGTAGTGGTTAACAGCAGTAGATGCTAATCTAGAGAACTGGGTTTGATTCCTCATTCTTCCACATGCAGCCCGCTGGGTGACCTTGGGTCAGTCACAATTCTCTCAGAGCCATTCTCTCAAGAGCAGTTATTTCAGGAAAGAGATTGTAAGCCACTCTGAGTGAAGGGCGAGGTATAAATCCAACTCTTCTTCTTCATCATCATCTTTTAGTAATTCTTTTACCCTTTGGACATCCAGTGGCCCCACTGCCTCCCTGGCTGCTTTTCTGCTTCTAATGTATTTGAAGAAGTTTTATTGTTGGTCTTTATGTTTTTTGCAATATGTTCCTCATAATTCCTTTTTACTTGTCTGATCACCAACTTGCATGTTATTTGCAAAAGCCTGTGCTTCCTTTCATTTATCTCACTTGGATTAGCCTTCCACTGCTTAAAGAAATCTTTCTTACCTTTCACCACTTCCATTACTTTGTTCATTAACCATGCAGGCCTTTTTTTAAATACCTATTTGTACCTTTCCTAACCTGTGGTATATGTTTTATGTAAGCTTCCAGGATTGTAGCTTTAAATAGTCTCCAAGCTTCCTGAAGGAATTTGACCCTCCTTACCTTTCCTTTCAGTTTCTTCTTCACAAGCCCCCTCATTTGAGAGAAGTAACCTCTTTTAAAGTTAAATGTGGTTATGTTGGTCTTTTTGAGCAACTCCCTGTTTACATAAATGCTAAACTTAATAGCATTATGGTCACTGTTCTCAACAGGTGCTATTTACATCTCTCACCAGGTCCTGAGTATTACTTAGGATCAGGTCCAGGATCACATCCCCCATGATAGGTTCTGTGACCATCTGCTCCATGGCACAGTCATTGGGACTATCTAGAAATTCAATATCTTTCTATTGACTTGAACACATATTGACTCAATCAATGTGTGAGTAGTTAAAATCACGTATTATGAAACAGTTATTTCATTTAGCTTCCTTCCTTAATTCTTTTGCTGTTTTAAAATTATCCTCTAACCTTTGATCTAGTAGGCAATAACAAACTCCCAGAGTTAAGCTTTTTTGGGGGGCACACTATTTCCACCCATAGCATTTCTGTAAGTGAATCTCTCTTGTATTCTCAGTTTTACTGAACTGTATACCCTCTCCAACATACAGAGCCACTCCACCTCCAACCGTTCCCTCTCTATTCTTCCAATATAATTTATTTCCAGAAATCACTGTATCCAGGGCTTTTTTTGTAGTAAAAGCCCAGCAGGAACTCATTAGCACAATAGGCCACACCCAACAGCAGAAACTCATTAGTATATTAGGCCACACCCCTGACTGCACAGCTCTCTCCTAGGATTGGCTTTCCCAGGTGCACCGTGGCTTGTGGGGTGCATGGGGAACCCAAGGGAAGGAAGGCAGTTTAAACTGCTTTCCCTCCCTGGATCAGCTTGGCTTCCCCAGGTGCCCCATGGCTTGCAAGGCACCTGGGGAAACTGGGGGGGTGGGGAGCTGTAGGCATGGCCTACTCGGAAGCCAGCCGGAACTCCATTCCTGTGCGTTCCTGCCCCAAAATAGCCCTGTGTATCTCACAGATTATCCTCATCCTAACAAGTTTCTGAAATGCCCACAATGTCTGTCTGTCGGTCTGTCTGTCTATCTATCTATCTATGTCTGCTGTGCTCTGCTCTGCTCATATCACTGTAACCTTGAGCAGAAAATAAAACAATAAAACAAAATAATGCCTTACTTCATATTCTTCTTCTGCTGTTTAATTATTTCCCCTAAAAATTTTACCACATAGGGAGTAACAGAATCATTTGTATCCAATAATAACCACGTCACCTGTGTCCTTGTACTATTAGGTGCCCTGTTAGACCTTTCCATCATTTGAATGCCCCCAATGTCTATGTTCTCCTCTGACAGTAATTATTCCAGCTCCTCCATTTTACCGTGGACACTTCTAGCAGCTGCAGGCCTTAAAAATCACTTTTCTGGGGCTTGCCTCTAATGATGATTGGCTGGGAGCATTCTTGATCCCTTGCAAGGATCCAGTTAGAAGGGAGAAATGCCAATTGCCCAGAAAATCAGGAAAGAAAAAGAAGGCACCTGCTGCTACTGACATGAAGGACCTGAACATGAAAAAAACAACATAGGGTTTTCTAGGTGGCACTTTTCATAATGCCTTAGAATCCTGGATTTGTGTTTATCATTCTGGAAATCACAGTAACAACCTGAAACAGTGATTTATGTATATATTTTCAGTTCAGAATTTCAGAATGCAAACCCATAGTAATCATAAAGTGAAAAAAGAACCTTTTGCCTTTTTCTATCCATCTCCTCTTGTCTCTTCTTAGCAGATAATTGTTCCATCCATTCTCTTCCAGTTTCAATACAAAAACAGATACTGAAGGAAGGAGAAATAAACAACAGGAAGTGGCTTCTCCACCACTGTGTGCATGTTTGCCATACTCCTTAACTGCTGATGGAGCCTTCAGGATTATCTATTGCTGGGACTATAAATTGTCAGATGTTGCTACTTCCTTTGCAGAATGAAGCCTTGTTGTCCCACTTCCAGTCTCTGTTTCCCATTTCATACATAAGAATATTTCTTTTGGTGAAATATTAGTATAATGGCTGTTTTTCAGTCACATTTTAGTTTGCAGCAAAGTAAATGTGGGATGCAAAACGAAGAAGTAAAAAACAGAAAAATATCAAGTGTTGTAAACCATCCACATACGTTGCTGCATGCTGAAAGAAGGAGCTAATGTTTGTTGTGATCAGATCCAGCGTTAGTTGCTATTATTATCCCACTTAATACATACTGAGTTCTAGTCCTGGTGAAAACCTACCATCAAATTCTTATCATAGCAATAGACCAAAGTAAAACAAGCTGACATTTAGACCACTAATGTGGAACAAGATTTTTTTTGGGGGGGGGGGGGGGTCCCCCCTAGAATCCACACAAAGATCTAAATGTCAATCAGAGAATATCAGCAGCATGTAGTTTCTCTTAGAGGTCATGTAAAAAATAAAAAAGGCAAAACTAGAAAACACAGTGCTGTCTAATATTACTATGTGATGCTATAGTTCAGCATCCTCTAACAGAGGATGGCAGAGCCTTATCTAAAATTCATGTTGTAACATAGGCAAATGTAGAATTGTGCTAAGCTCTGCAGCATAAGTACTCCTGCCTGCCTGATCTCTCCTCCGACAAACAATTTACGGGGCACTATAATGCGCCTAAATGTACAACATATGGCACAGTGGTAGAGAAAATTGCTTTGAATGCAGAAGATCACTGAGATCTTAGGTAGCCGGTGTTAAGCAAGACCCTAAAAGCTGCAGTCAGCCAGAGCAGACTGTACTGAAATAAATGGACCAATAATCTGGCTCCGTATAATAGTTTCAGGTGTGCTACATTTACTTATTTAGGGAAAAAACAGGTTCCAGCCATTCCATTTCAGGATCACTGCTGTTGGAACAACCATTCAGACAAATATTCCCAAGGATCATTGCTTTTGAAGCAAAATTTTGAAGTGATAGTATGCATGGTTTTTCAAAAAAAAAAAAACCTTCCTCATTTTAGGAGATGTGTGTGTGTATTAAATGCCTAGTGCTAGAGCTCTGTATTGTGATGCTGAATCAATTCTATAATTTATATATTCATTTATTTATTTTCAACTATTACATGCTTGTGGACAGGCTGAAATCATAGAAGAGCTGCAAAGAATAAAGAAGCAAATGGATAAAACTTCTGTTTGATGACAACTTTTCAACTGTAATGTTAACCACAGAGCGGGATGGCACTTGAATTTTGATCAACTGGTAACATTAATTCTCTCTGTTCTTCTCCTAGGTTAATATTCTGCACAATTTCAACTCTAATATTATGGAATATGTAAATCATATGGTAATACAGCCACAATTCCTCCAGTCTATACATCACCCAGAGGAAAGCATAAACAGTATTCATAGCTCAGGTATTAACTGTATTAATAAGAATTGAATTGCCAGAAGATACCCCAAAATGATTCAGTTCAGCTTTCAGTTTCTGGCAGTAGCCACCCAAGTGGATGTGAGCTTTTATAATCATAGCAGGAACAAATGAATGGCATTTCCATGTCATTTTCATGGGAAAGAGCCATGGATAGGACCAATCTTTATCAATTTGTCCATTCTCTTAGAGGAGAGAGAATAAACCATGTAGGTGTTCTGGAACGTTGTTCCCTGCACAAAAAGGGTTTCAGAAGAAGAAGGATGGCACTAACCATGGCTCATCGAGCCCAGCACTTTGCTGGTCATCCCACACAAGTTAATATAAAAACTGCTCTGCAACCTTTTTTATGTTAAGCTCCAGCAGTGTGAGTCAATTTTTTTTTTCAAGTCAAGCCTGTCTCCTTTGTATAGGGTTGACTTGTCCCAAAGCCTTCTGCACTGCTTAAGAACTCTAAATATTTCCTCCCTAGACCACCATCTTATTCATTTATTAAGGCACACACATACACCCTACCCCATCTCTCTCTGTTTAGCTGGCTCTGTATGTGGACCAGCTAAGAAATGCTAGTTCTACATCTGGCATTCGCTCCACATTTTCTCAACACGGAGGAAAAGGCAACTCAAAACCACATTAAGGTACCCTGGGCCAATGCCATACTGACTGCAAAGTCACCCCTGAATGGCCATAAAATAGCCGTAAATCTATGCAGAAGTCAATGTAGAATCACCCAAAGTTGCCTCAAAGGTTTTTAATTTCCCACCCAGCAACCTTTTTTTTTTTTCTTCCAGGACTGCACAACTACACTCCCCACTATCACTGATGTTACCAAAATCAAACTGATGCTTCCAAAAGCAAGCTGACAACATCAAAATCACATTGATGCTGTCATTGATGCTACCAAAATCTCATGAAGAGTACTACACTATAAGAATCTCCTGGCCCAAAGGATATCCAGCTGTCCTCAACCAGATCCAGGGCTTTTTTGGCCCTGGCACCAGCCTGGTGGAACTCTCTGCCTAATGACATCCATGCCCTGTGGGACTTAAAACTGTTCAACAGGGCCTGTGAGACAGAGGTGTTCCATCAGGCCTATGGTTGAGGACAGCAACAGTTTACCATCAAGCCTGGCCTCCCTGTCTCCTCCCCCAAGGGAGGATACCTAATGTCTAACATTATCTGATCAGTTTTTATTGTTACTGGTTTATTGTTTTAATTTTTATCTGAATATATAGAATTATTTATTAGAATTGTATTTATAAATTATTGTTAATTGCCCTGAGCCCCATTGAGGACTCCTCTCCTGCCTATTTAGGCAATTCATAATATCAACTTTTGCACCAGATACAAAGGTCAATATGCAGCCAGAACATTGGTCACAGACCCACCTTTATACATCACTAAGGATTGGACCTCCTCCTCCTCCTCCTTTTATCCCTTTTTATCCCTTCAGCTTGAGAGAATATCAGTTTGTCTTAGGAATGGGTCTCTTCTGAGCAGGGGTCATTTTGAGCAGGAGCTTGTGGGAGCGCAGCTCTGGGAGTTGGTGCCCCCCCACAGGAGAATGCCTGCTTGTGTCATGGCTGCAGCAAAATGACCCCATCCCCTGGAAAGGTCCTTGTTCCTCCGACCAGCCTTCTGAAGGCTTCAGCCACCACTGAAGCTATCCTCCCAGAACAGGGGTATTTCTGAGGCTTGGATTCATAGCTGTCCCCTCTCTGCCAGCTTTCTCTCTCTCTCTCTCTCTCTCTCTCTCTCTCTCTCCTTTCTTTCTTGCCTTCTGACATACTTCTAGTGATGTCAGGGGGTGTGGCATATGCAAATAAGTTATGCTCATGAGTTATGCTAATGAGCTTCTGCACCTCTTTTTCTACTAAATAACCCCTGCTTCTGAGAGATCGATCCCTCCTTCTCAGACTGACAGCCTCCCATTCTCCTTGATAACAGTGGAACTGTCAACATGGCATTGGGATGCCTCTAGCATATCTGTGAATTTCTTCTAGCATACCTGGGAATGTCTACATACTTGTCTGCTTCTCTCAGCATCCTTAACCTTAAAGGAGATGGAGTAATTCTGTGAGAGTCAGGAACTCATAGCACCAAGTACACACTCGCAACTCCTGTCTGGCAGTTATATAGTCATGCATGCCACACACTGTGCAATTTCCTTGCAGGCTTTCTACTTCCATTATGCCTGTCTTTTACTGCCCTTTAATTTAAGATAAGGTGTTTATTTGGCACTATGCAATTATCCAATAGCGAGAGCAGAGTCTAATGGCCTAGTCTCCTTGCTCAGTTGCTGAACTCACACAGATGCTAGACACCCTCATCTGTTACCCTTCATTGCTGAGTCTCAGAGTTCTGGCTTACAAGCTAGTCCTAAAGCAACAACTGTGGCAAAAAACCCCTCTACCTTTCTGTTTGGCGAGTCAGAGTACTTGAAACGGGGTTTACCAGCTACTGTGGTGATTGAACAATGGGTGATGATTTAAGGAGGTCAGCAGGGGCTCTACTCTGCCTTGACACCTTTCTGGGCTGGCTTAAAGTGTAATCTATGTCTTTAGAGTCAAACTCTGAAATTTAGCTTAGATCTAGGTATAGCTGCAACTATTACTCTCAGCTGCCACAGCAGAGTTGAGAGGTTGCAAGTTGCCACAGAAATTTCATCCGCAGACTACCTAAATAATCCTGTGACAATGTACAAAATTTGTGAATGAGCTCATATTTACACATTTAGAAGGGCGGCAACCCCAGAAAGGGCCTTCTCAGTCATGGAGCTAAAACTCTACAAGGAGATCCATCTATTTCCCTCTATTGCTGTTTTCTGTCAGTAGGTAAAGACTTTTTTTTTGCTTTGTTTGGTGTTTCCTCATTAACTCTTACTGGCTCGCCTCCCTGTTTTGTGTCTTGGTGTGTGCTTATATGTGTTTTTTAAAATTATTTTAAATATTGTATAGATTTTATTATGTACTTCAAAAATTGTTTGGATTGTTTGCCACCCTGGGGACCCTGTTGGGTGAAAAGGCAGCATGCAAATGTTTTTCATAAGTAAATATTTTCTTTATGTGTTTATCTGTGTGTTTTTATAAACAAAAATAGGATGTATGTCTGCATGGATGGAATGCAGGGAAGATATGTTTACCCCATTTTTTATTTTATTCTAGTACTTCCAAGCGTGGCTACAGTTGTCATAGTAATCTGTGTCAGCATCCTAGTCTTCATTGTTGCTTTGGGAGTATATAGAATTCGGTCAGCTTACCAATTTAGTTCAAAAGAAAATGAAGGCAGTAAAGAAAATGAAATGGATTGGGATGATTCAGCTTTGACCATCACTGTCAACCCTATGGAGGTAAGCAGCAAAACATCTCTAACTATCTTTTTAGATCTGGCATTCTCTGTAGTTACTTTTTCAGTGAGTTCTTTGAAAGAGTTAAGTTCATATTGTGTAAGACTGGAAAGGGTACTTGAAAGATGATCAGTCCAACGTTTTAGCCTTATGCAGGTTTGCTCTCAGAGCCTGTCACCTATATCTCTCCTATATCATAAAGTTGTTTCCAAGTGGCAAGATTCCATGGGGTGCCAAAATCAGTGGGCTGGAAGAACTGCCACTCAAAAGGGGTCCCTGGCCACTGGCTGCATTCCCTCGCTGCGTTGCCTCAGTCCTGCCCACAGAGCCGCCGGCCAGTGTCTCAGCCTCAGTCTGGAGGGAGTCAGCAAAGGGGATGGACTGGGTGCTGGGTCCACTCTTCTCCTCCACCCACTGCCAGGTGGGTCTAACTGTCCCCTCAGTGGCCTGCTTCTGTCAGTGAAAAGAAAATGGACTTTCAGCATAACCCCCTCCCCTGCCAATTGCCAGCTTGGCCATTTTCCTGTCAGAATAAACTGTGAAAAAGGCTCTCTCTCCTGCTTAACTCCACCATGGCTGGCTGGCTAATGAGATGGGCCAGCAACCATCAAACCATTCTCTTCAACCCCCTGTCGTGTAGCTGACTTTCCCCCTAGGGTTGCCAATCTTCAGGTGGGACCTGGAGATCTCCCACTGTTACAATTGATCTCCAGATGACAGAGATCAGTTCCCCTGGAGAAAATGGCTGCTTTGGAGGGTAGACCCTATGGCATTATACCCTACTGAGTCCTTCCATCCCCCCCCCCCCAAAAAATGCTGCCCTCCACAAGATCCACCCCTTAAATCTCCAGGTATTTCCCTAATCAGAGCTGGCAACTTTCTCCTCAGTGCCTGTTGCTAGGCAACCAAGCTTGCTTCGCTGAAAGCCCCTTTCCCTATCTATGTTGGCCTTTGGGAGAAAACTCATTGGGGCCAGCTGAACAGAATGCCATAGAGGCCACCCTCCAAAGCATTCATTTTCTCCTGGGGGGGGGGGAGATCTGTTCAATTGTGATACCTGGTGATCTTCAGGCTCCACCTGGAGGTTAGGTACCCTAGGTATATCAGTCAGCGCTTCATAGCAGGATCTGCTAGACCCAGATTCTTGCTGAGTGGGTGATTTTGGGCCTGCCACAGACTTTAAGCCTAAACTACCTCACAGGGTTGTTGTGCAAGTCAAAAGGGGGAAAGGAGAATGATGTAAGTTGCTTTGGTCCCCAATGCAGAGAAAGACTACTTTTCCTCCAGTGTAACTGTGGTTCCCAATCTCCAGGTGAGGGCTGGAGATCACTCAGAATTACAAGTGCTCTCCAGATGGCAGAGATCAGTTCCCCTGGAGAAAATGGTGGACTCTATGTCCTTATACCCTGCTGAGATGGACCCCCTATGACAGCCAATGTGACATAGCAGTCAGGGCTTCAGAGCACAGTGGAGGCTGCAGGGGGGGGAGATGGAAAGTTGAAGAGTGAGGTTGATAATTGGCTGGGAAGGAGATAGGGTTGCCAATTCCAGTTGAAAAATTCCTGGAGATTTGAGGGATGGAGCCTGGAGACTGTGAGGTTGGAAGAGGGGGTGGGACCTCAGACAGGTACAATGCCATAGACTTCACCCTCCAAGCCAGCCATTCCCTCATGGAGAACCATTGTTGCCAATCTCCAGGTGGGGGCTGGAGATCACTCAGAATTACAATTGCTCTCTAGGAGGAAGGGGGAAGGAGATGGGAAGCTGAAGCCAGGGGGCAGATAACGATACATTGATGGTTGGCTGGGAGGTAGGGTTGCCAATTCCAGGTGGGGACATTCCTGGGGATTTGAGGGGTGGACCCTTGAAAGGGTGAGGTTTCATCAGGGGTGAGACCTCAGACAGGTTCAGTGCCATAGACTCCACCCTCTAAACCACCCGTTCCCTCATGGTGAACCATTGCTGCCAGTCTCCAGGGGAGGGATGGAGATCACACCGAATTACAACTGCTCTTCAGATGGCAGAGATCTTCCCCTGGAGAAAATGATGGACTCTGTGTCATTATACCCTGCTGAGGTCGCCACATCAAAATGACGCTGAGGGCCCAAGGCTGGGGCACTCCCCCAGAGCCTCCTTCTAGAGCCCATTGTGTTTATTTCCACAGCAGGCCTTATTCCTAGTCAGTCATAAAACCAGGCCTATTTATAATACCATACCCAGTGAATAGAATGAAGTGAGTAAAAACAGATCTCTGTAGAGGGTGATCCCAAAGCCTCTTGTTTGGTCCATTACTGTGACTGGCTAATCTAATGTTGCTCCAAAAGGGAGGCTGGGTGGGAAGATGGTGTAATGCTGATAAGCATCTCTTTGAAGTCCCCCTGCCTATAGGCAGCTCCACCTCATGCTATATTTGAATCAAAGTAGGATGGCACATGGTTTGAACAGAGCCCTGAATGCATTTTAGCCTTCAGAAATGAAATTTTGGTTAAGCAGTTTGTACGACAGCCATCGCTAGAAATCTGGCAAAATATTGATGAATTTCAGAACAGGTAAGAACACTGTTTTTCTGAGTGGGATATTCCTCCGTGTGTTTCTGCACAATATAGAAATATGAAGAGCCTCACCATGCAGAAGAAGAAAGTGAGGAGGAGGAAGTAGAAGATGAAGAGGACGATACAACCAGTGCTGAGTCAGATGAAAGTGACGAAGAGGAGGAAGAAGAGGAAGAAGAAGCCATTGGAAACAAACAAAACAAACAGAATACCACCAGGCAAGATCAGCTGGAGTGGGATGATTCAACACTACCTTACTAGAAACCCTTAGTCCTATTGATTGCTCCTTTTGTAAACACCATGTATTTCTGAGTCAATCCTACTGAGTGAACCCCACCTTGGATCTATGAATTAACTGACAGGATTTAACTCCTATTGACTACAGATGATAGAATTGCATTGCCTAAATTTGATGTAGTTGTATCAAACTGCTCCAGATAGTTGTTCCTTCCTAGTGTATGGGTAATGGCACCTGGTAAAGCACAGGGTACAACCATTAGTGTGTCACCACTAATAACAGCACCAGTCTGAAGCTGTCCGTTCCTTACTGTTTTGCCCCTGTGACCTTCTAAATACAAATATGCAAAAGTCCTGTTGTTTGGTCCATAGAGGACACAGCTCAGCTTACATTAAGAGTCATTTCTGTGCAAACAATTTTAAAAAGGCCTGGGTTTTATTTTACTATGTGTCTGGGTAAAGTACCTTCTCTTCAGAGGTGGAGAAAGGTGTCGGTGCTGCTCATTACAGAGGGCAACATTCATTTGCTGTCTTTCAAACATTTCTGCTTTGTGGTTAATTGCCTCATGCAGAAGAGCGCTTCATATTTTAAATGGGGGTGGGATGTGTGCATGCCTGTGTACTGGTATGGATAATCCATTTCACTGCTCACGTTGTTAAAACCTCGCAGTAAGAAATCCTTATCCAGTCCACCTATTGAAGGTAGAGTAATGCCATGCAAAATCCCATAAAATGAAACCTTTGCTTATAATGGTTTTCAGTGCCCTTTGCCACACAGATTAAGGATGTTATCTGATGTGAGATGCAGTTTCAGCTGAAATGTGGCTTTGGCTAAGACCTGTGCTTCTGATGTGCTCAGAAAACCTAATCTGTGTAACCTGCTTTGCAAATCATTACCGTGTTGCAGGATCATATGGCAACACTAATGCTGTTGCTGGATTTGGTTGGGGTTTAGATTAGTACTGTTCAAAAAGATCAAAACAAAATATATAGACATGGGAAAAACATTTCCTTTTTTGACTGTTAAAAGAACTGAATTAATTATTCCAGTTGGAATTGTTGCCTGGTTTATTCTATTCAATACCAGCATTAGAAGCCATGGCTCAAGTGAGTGGGACAAAATAATTTCCCTAGCTATTGTTTGAATCCCAAACTGGTCTGCCATTTTACTTCAACAAAAACCTTTGTTTGGGAAATACAAGAACAAGAGATGATTATGCAGAACTTTAGAACAACAGTAGGTAGTGTTTGAAAACAAATATTGTATTTTATAATGTAGTGTAGCTTTAGTTTTTCTAACCTTTGTGTTCTAAATGTGCAGAACCGGTTGACAAGTCTGCGTGGTTTATTGTGTTATTTCTTTTCTCCTTAATATTCTTTGTGGCTGTATAGTTACCTGAATGCCAAATAGCACAGTATTTGATGCTGTGCATATTTTAAATATATAGCAGCCAAGACTGTTGACATAGCAGTAAAGGATGCTGCTTTACAGCTTCCTCTTTATACTTTCATAATATTTTCCCCCTAAAGATTTGTCTGTGTTTTATCTCATTATCTGAGATTTAAAGGAATGCCACTTTGTCATCCTAGGCCAAGAAAGCCTCTGTGTGTAACCACCAACCCAGAGGTTAGAGCATTTTGTGATTTGGAATAAGAAAGCTTCTTTCCTTTTCTTGTCTTTTCTTGTCTTTACCTTTTTTTTTTAGAAGTAGAGATTTTAGTTCTGCCAAAGGGTATAAATGCTCAGTCATGGGAAGGGAAGTGGCAAAGCCCTTCCTCCTACCTGATCAAAAGATCAAAGCCATGGACATTCTTGGATACCCATGTAGGTGTGCCATATTTGAAACTAAGAGGGGTTAAACAGACTCCATTGGAACAACTGCCTCTTTAAGGTAGTTGCCTCTGCTTTGAGAATGATGGGTATAGAGACTGCTGTGCAGACTGCTAGTGGCACCCAGGAATTACTTACCTACCACTGGGTGACATTCGCAAGTCCAATTATAGTGTAAGGTCTAGGTAAAGCAGTTTCTCCGCCCTTCCTGATAACCCATCAACATGAACTAATTTAAATAATGTATTTATTAAAATATATCCATACTGTTAAATCAAACTAAGCTTCAAGAGGAATCTATATTTTAAGTTAGGGCTTTATTTATTTTACCAACCTAAGCAAACATTCTGTTAAGATATAAAATAACACCATCAAATCCCAAATAGGAATAGAATATCAATTGAAACCTTGTACCAGCTTCTCTTTCCATCATATTTGAGAGGATCTATGACAAATGCAGGTTCCCTTATGATACCAAACCAGCAACAGCATGACTTTAGAGTCACCTGTTTGATAACTACAGAAAATGCCATTGTATGTCTTTAATTAGTTGGTTGTTGAGTTTCACCTCAAGAGTGGCCTTCATTCAACCAGTCTCAGGTTGATCTCTCTGTGTACTGATATCTTTCCTTTCTAGTGTTGTGCTGTACTGCACAACCAGAAGTGTAGAGCCCCAAGCAAGAGAGAGCTGTCTTTTCTCCCAGGGCTGCTCTTACACTTGGGCCTGTTCCTGGTTCACAGCAGCAAATCTCTTCCACTCCTGTATAACAGGAAGCCAATCCTAAGTCTCCGATGAGCATATCTGTATGGTACATGTATTTTCAGACACTTGTTTGGCACATTCAAAGGTTAGACATTTAAACAGACGCAGAAGTCTTAGCCATACACCTGAAAAAAGCTATGTTTGAGCAACTGAACTGTGTGAGGCAAAGAATTTCTGGAAAAGGAAACCTGAACTCCCAGATTCAAACTGCATGGATGCAGTGCAGCAAAACAATCGGAAAGACAATTAAACAATTTCACTGATAGGCTGTTGATTTGTTTACATTCAGAGGTAGTAATCAATTAAAGTCTGATAGGATGGGGGAAAGGCACTGGATTAAATAGTTAAGGCAATTAGCATTCTGGATGCTCATGCTGCACTTACAATGGAATAGTGAATGTCTCCAGGGGACCATACAGGAGGATATTCTAATGTAGAGGTTGAATGAAACAGCTAAGGTAACTGATGCAATTTAAACAGGCAAGAACATAAGAACATAAGAGAAGCCAATGTTGGATCAGGCCAGTGGCCCATCCAGTCCAACACTCTGTCACACAGTGGCCAAAATACCAAGTGCCATCAGGAGGTCCACCAGTGGGGCCAGGACACTAGAAGCCTTCCCACTGTTGCCCCCCCCCCCAGCACCCAAAATAGAGTGCATCACTTGCCCCAGACTGAGAGTTCCTATCTATAGCTTGTGGCTAATAGCCACTGATGGACCTCTGCTCCATATGTTTATCTAATTCCCTCTTGAAGCCATCCATGCTTGTAGCCGCCGCCACCTCCTGTGGCAGTGAATTCCATGTGTTAATCACTCTTTGGGTGAAGAAGTACTTCCTTTTATCTGTTCTAACCTGACTGCTCAGCAATTTCATGGAGTGCCCACGAGTTCTTATATTGTGTGAAAGGGAGAAGAGTACTTCTTTCTCTACCTGCTCTATCCCATGCATAATATTGTAAACCTCCGTCATGTCACCCCTCAGCCGTCATTTCTCCAAGCTAAAAAGCCCCAAGTGCTTCAACCTTTCTTCATAGGGAAAGTGTTCCAACCCTTTTATCATTCTAGTTGCCCTTTTCTGCACTTTTTCCAATACTATAATATCTTTTTTGAGGTGTGGCAACCAGAACTGTACACAGTACTCCAAATGAAGTTGCACCATCGATTTATACAGGGGCATTATGATACTGGCTGATTTGTTTCCAATTCCCTTTCTAATAACTCCCAGCATAGCATTGGCCTTTTTCATTGCAGTTGCACACTGTCTCAACATTTTCATTGAGTTATCTACTATGACTCCAAGATTTCTCTCTTGGTCAGTCTCTGCCAGTTCAGACCCCATCAATGTATATTTATAGTTAGGATTTTTGGCTCCAATGTACATCACTTTGCACTTGGCCACATTGAACCCTATTTGTCACGTTGATGCCCACTCACCCATCCTCGACAGATCCCTTTGGAGTGCCTCACAATCCTCCCTGATTCTCACCACCCTGAACAACTTCGTGTCATCTGCAAATTTAGCCACTTCACTGCTTACTCCCTACTCCAAATCATTAATAAACAAGTTAAAAAGCATTGGAACAAGTACTGATCCCTGCGGTACCCCACTGCTTATCTCCCTCCACTGAGAAAATTGTCCATTTATACTCATTCTCTGTTTCCTTTTAATTAGCCATTCTTTGATCCACAAAAGGACTTGTCCTTTTATCCCATGACTATTGAGCTTACTTAGGAGCCTTTGATGAGGAACTTTATCAAAAGCTAAGGCTTATCCAAGGGCTACAAAAATCCATTGTAAGCTTTCTCACTTGCACTGTGGATTGAAATGGATGTTAATCATTTATATTTATTTACTAGAACCAGATTGGGGCAGGTTAGCCCAGTTCATTACAAAAGGCACAAGGGCAAGGTGAGTTGTACTCTAAACTGTAAATATGTCCAGTTTCTACATGAATGATGTCAAAGCCTCTGTTCTTTCCCAACCATTTCTGGGATGGCATCTACACCCACTGGCAGTGAATTCCACAATCTAGTTAATAATTGAGTAAAGAAGTATTTTGTTTTGTCTGTCCTGAATCAACTGCCTTTTAAAAGCTGTTTAAGACGGTGGATCTGTTGCTAGTCTAGCTTTCCTTTTGTACATTTCCATTGACATTTATGTTTATATTTAAGGCACTGACCTTGTCACACTGCCAGCATCACAGAGATCACTTGGTTGCTTCTTAATGTCACAGTCCAGTCCTCTGCCAATCCATGCACATTTTCACAGACATTTTGTTAATCCAGAAAAAGTTCCACTGCTCATGTTGTATGTACTAGGATCATCTGTGCCACACAGGGGAATATCCACAACATTTTTTAAAGTGAGGTTTCTTTATGCTTCTGCCTTCCTTGAAACTGCTGCAAAATGTGGCTTCAGAGACATGCTTAGCATGTCTACGGTTTCATTTTTTCCTACACAAAACATCCTTTTGGCTTTTCCTTTTGTGAGTGTGCCACATCTCTCAATACACACAAAAAGGTTAGTTTTGTGAATTCATAATACATTCAGGTTTAGATCTTATAGGAGGTCAATTGGCAGATTCATAAAAAGCAAGAGAATCATGTGATGAAATCATGTTGATAGAGAGTAACAGGCTGGAATAATCATTTAAGTGTAATGGTTACAGATTTAAGAGTGATAGAAAGATTAGAAGCTTGACTGGAAAGGAGTAAGGTTTGCAGCAAGTGTTGGTGGCAAATGTGGGGAAAGAGTTCATCTGAGTGCTTAGAACAGAGCTGTGTGAAAAATGTGAAGGTGACACAGACAACAGCCCATTATTCTGAACATGAGAGATCATGAACTAAATGCTCTGCTCCCTCCTCCAGGAGTGTATGTATATGCATGAGTGCATGTATGCATGATGTGGTGGCATCCTTAGTGGGAGGCAACCACTGAAGGGCATCTTGCAGTACTTTGGGCAATTTAGTCTTTCTTAGGTGAGGCTGTATACTGGCATTTGGGTTCCAGAATGAGGTGTGTTAGCTAATGTGGATTTATGGATACTTAAGGACCTCAACTATGAACTGAAAACCATATTTTCAAGACCTGTTGTTTCTATTAGGTCTCAAGTTCTGGAGGGAAAGCATAGGAATATTGTGCCATTAGGTTCAGAAATGTGTCATCGTTGTCAACACGGTTCCTAAGAGCTGTATTAGCCTGTTAGTATCAGTGTTGCTTCTTAATGGCTAAGCAGAACAGAAAGGAGCATGGCAAACAAACAATGTGTTCTTTTATCATATGATATCACATACTCCATGTATTCAAATGCCAAATGGATTTCACCTCCCCTTCCACACCATTCTGCCACAAATGATGTGGTATCTAAGCTTTCTATCAGAAAGTGCTGTAACAAGCAATTACAAGCATTATCCCTGCAGAATTTCATTAAATTGTGATCTTTAACCAAAATGAAATCCTTTTGTTTCAACTGATTAAACAGGTGATGGTTTCTGTAAAGCAGCTATTGTATTGTACGACATTTGCTTCTTTATTTGGTATAGAAATACAGCCTCTGTAATCTGTGGGCTACTAGAAAAGTTCCTCATTCCACAGTATGTACTTCCTGATTAGATTAATTATATATGTGCATGACTTGTTGTCTGTTTATTGAAAATGACAATATAATGCTCATAGCACAATTTAATTTTCATGTAGCCAATTTTCAGCAGTCTAGCTGGAGGGAAAGAAACAGTGTGTTGTAAATCTTGATGTCTGCCTCATGATTAACATCCCCATTTTTGTGATTAATGCTTGCTCTACCTTTGTGAGTTGCTTTTCCTTCCCCTCCGGTGTTCTGAGTGCTGTTTTGCTCCACTTCTCTGCTCAGATTCTTCTGTACTGGCAACAGTTGGCAAATATTCCTTGGACAGGAATAAAGGTGTCACAGTCATTTGAAATGTGTCATATGAAATGTAACTACATATTTTACCCCCTGTCCATAACACAGTAGAAGAAAACTCGTTTTATGAGCCTTAGGCATTTGGCAAACAGAACTTTTCAGGAATCAGTTCTTTTAAGTTACCAAAATGACAATACTGCAGTTTCAGTATAACAAGTTTAACTAGATATAGACTTGCATTTTGATAGAAATCTTAGACCACTTTTGTGATTCTTTCTCCATTGGCAGCTTCTTGACAGTTCTGCTACTTAGTTCATTATGGCCATTTGGTTCTAAAGATGGCTTTGTCTTGCCCAGGGTTTAGTACAGTTCTGGTACATCAGAAATTGATACTAGTACATGTTGAAATTTCTGCTGGATCCAACCCCTTATCTTTACAACAACCTTGTGAGGTAGGCTTGGCTAAGAGAGTCCTGATCTAAGATTACCCAATTACCTTCAGGGCTGAGCAGGAATTTGAACCCAGATCTAACCAGTCCTACTTCAGTGCATATTCTCTCCACTATGTTGGCTGTCACACAGAATTAGCAGACCCATGGGAAGTTCCTGCACCAGTACCTTTACTCTCTCTTCACTACAGGGTATCATCTGACATGGACCTTTCTTCAAAATGTAGTCCTTCCTGTGATTCTGTAGGGAAGCAGTAACCACATCTTTCTGTTAACGTATGTATACAAGAGAGAACTCGCAAGCACTTGCAGGAGGCATCTCATTTTCCCCTCCACCACTCTTTCCACTTCCCTTACCTGAAAGCCCCCATAGCCTCTCCCCTTTTTCTGCTTCCTTCTCTCCTTCCCACCCAACAGCCAATCTAAATTTAGCTCCCCCTCTGTCTTTTGCTTTCCTTTCAGTTTGGTTAAGTGCACAGACTTTAATCTGGGAGAATCGGGTTTGATTCCCCACTCCTCCACATGCACCTGCTGGATGACCTTGGGCAAGCCATAGCTCTGTACCAGCTGTTTTCTCAAGGACAGTTGTCTCAGAGCTCTCTCAGCCCCACCTGCCTCACAGGGTGTCTGTTGTGGGGAGGGGAAGGGAAAGGAGTTTGTAAGCCGTTCTAAGACTCCCTTGGGTAGTGAAGGGTGGGGTATAAATCCAATCTCTTCTTCTTCTTCTCTTCTTTCTCCCCGCATCAGCAGCCTCTGCCTAGGTAAACTGTGGCCCAGTTGTACTATGCCAGCCACTGGGCCAAGCTAAGTTGCATGGTGGAGAACCCTCAAGAACTTGTGGGGTGGCACCGGACTTTCCCCTGTATTCCTCCCCCTGCACTATTTCCTCCTTCCCTCCTCCTGGCAACCCCATATCCTCTCCCCTTTCCTTGTCTCACTGTAAACTTCTCAGCCTTTTATCTGCCTCTCATTTTCAGTTATATTTATTATTGATTCATTTCACTTGTACCCCTCCTTTCTCCACACTGGGGACCAAAGCAGTTTATATCATTCTTCTCTTCTCCTTTTTATCTACACAACAACTCTGTGAGGTAGGTTAGGCTAAAAGTATGTGTCTGGTGCAACATTACTTAGTGAGCTGCCACAGCAGACTGGTGATTTGAACCTGGGTCTCCCAGATCCTATTCAGAAGCTTTAACCACTAAACCACTCTGGCCTTGATAGGATGGCTGCTGTTGAAGAACAGCAAGCAGCCAGGCTTAGTTGAGTCATGAAGTCGGGAGGTATCAAGTCACTTGAGTGGTTTCTGCCAGGCCTAGGGTTGCCCAAACTCCAGGTGGGACCTGGAGATCTCCCAGAATTACATCTCCAGACAACAGAGATCTGTCTCCCTGGAGAAAGTGGTTGCTTTGGAGGGTGGACTCTATGGCATTATATCCAGCTGAGGCCCATCCCCAAACCCTGCCCTCTGCAGACTCCGTCCCAGAATTTCCAGGAGTTTCCCAGCCTGGAGTTGGCATCCCCATCCAGACCAGGTCCTGATGAGTTCCTCTCTCAAAGGTCAAAACAGCCCTGGAAAGGACCCTGCAGCCTCCCCCTGCCTTTTAATGAAACCCAGCCTGGAATGCTGTGATTGCCTAGCAACAGCCATTGAGGAAATCCACTTGTTGAAGCTGCAGACATTTTTATCATTTTGAGGTATGTTTTTTAAAAAAAAACATGTAATTTTTTAAAAAAAGATTTTAGATTTTTCTGCAAATTTGGGGCATTTTTCAGGTTTGTAGATGTCTTGCCTGTTGACAGCTCCAATAACCGGATTTAAGTAGCCTCAAATTTAGCTGACTTCTCTATTAGAATATAAAAAGATAATGATGACTGATGATATTGTAATTGGACAAGGAAGACAGAGGGGCAGTAATTTGTTTACTATGATGGGAAAACACCACCAACCAAATAGCAAGAGAAAACCGAGTGTGGGGCACTATATTAATGAAAGAAAATGATTAGACAGATGGATTCAGTAGCTTTTTTTTTTTCAGTAATGTCTGAATCAAGCACTTTGATTTTGTAAGAAAAAATGCATTGGGTGTGTCCTACAAATCTGCTCCATGAGCTGAGGCACTTTCTTCTGGTGGGTGGAACCTTCCTGATGTAAGTATCTTGCTTCAATGGAAAGGTCCTTCTGATAGTCAAAAGTGTGTGTGCTGGTGGTACAGATATGCAGGATCTAACCCATTGCTTTTATTTATTCAGAAAACATTTTAATTATAGGTGGGATACCACAGAAAAATCAGCTGAAGGAAGGTACCTATCAAAGTACAAAAAATGGTGAAATGCTAATTCTTTTAAAGTCAAGATGCAGAGGTTTCCCCTGCCCCCTTCCAAGATATACTGGCATTAGAAGATGTTTCTTTCATAACAATAGGCACTGCATTAAAATCTCTGATAAATATGAATATTAGCATGTGCAACATTATTTATATTGTGGATTTGCCTGAAGCATTGCAGTCAGAAAGATGTTCACCTTAAACTACATTCTTGATATACACCTAATGAAAGCAATTCCTTTCTTAAAGAGCTTCTGGAAAATTAATAGTGTGTTGGTATAAATGTGTCTGAGAATATGTGGAACACATAATTTTCTGAAAAGATTGTCAGGAAAAACCAAAAAAGGTCATATTCATATGCCAGCTGTTCTAAAAATTCAGAGCAAAGGGTATCTCTTTGTGTTGATAAATAATTGTTTTTAAGGAGGTGGGTGTACGAAAGCAGATGAAAGCGCTTGAAATTATATCTTACTATGAATCAGACTGACTTGTTGGGCTTGTGCTGTGCAAATGACATTCAAATCCCGCTAAAGGCAGTAAAATATAAATATATAGATTATTGACTCAAACCTCAGTGATGTTCTTTTGTCCACTTTAATTGGATTTTCTGCAAAGGTTATTTAAAAAGATGAGGTACTTCAGAATTAATAGAAAAGAAACAAGGTTTGCTAAAAGGTCTTACTGATGAGGCCCACAAAGAAAACATGAAATGTGTTTTTAAAGAAATATTCTTGTGCCATGTTGTTTGTGTCCTCGTTTTTAACCACTCTGATCTACTAGGCTTGGCAACACCATATACCAGAGGTAGAATAGGGAGACCAAGCCCTATGAGGAAAGGATGAGGGACTTGGGAATGTTTAGTCTGGAGAAGAAGAGGTTGAAGGGGGACATGATTGTTCTCTTTAAGTATTTGAAGGGCTGTCACTTAGAGGAGGGTAGGGAGCTGTTCCTGTTGGCAGCAGAGGATAGGACTCACAATAATGGGTTTAAATTAAGGGTGGGAAAGTACTGGCTGGATATTAGGAAAAAACTTTTTTACAGTAAGAGCTGTGTAGCAGTGGAATCAGCTGCCTAGGGAGGTGGTGAGCTCCCCCTCACTGGTAGTCTTTAAGCAGTGTCTGGACAAACACTTGTCAGGGATATTCTAGGCTGATCCTGCACTGAGCAGGGGATTGGACTAGATGGCCTGTATGGCCCCTTCCAACTCTGTGATTCTATGATTCTAGTTGTTTTATGATGAATCAGAACTTTGGTCCCTCTAGTCCACTGCTGTCTACTCTGCTGTCTAATATATCTGGCCATTGAAGATCCATTCAACATAAGATTCTTTCTCTGATAATATCAAGGTTTGAATGTGAGACACTTTGCATGTACAACCTTGCTTTGCTTTGCTTTGTTGAGGCAGTGGTCATACAGATGAACTGGCAGCCAAAGGGTAGGTAAAGAATTCCTGGATCTTCCTGCCTCCTCTCTTTCTCCAGCCTTACAGCCTCAACCAATATTTCAGCATTGTATGAGGCATGCTGCCAAGACGATCCTTGAAGACTGCATTTCTCAAGAGGCATCTCAGCACTTGGGATACTGCCAAAACTGCCTGAGGTAGCAGTCACAGGGAAGGGAAGGAGAGGCAGGGAGCAACAAAGGTGCTTTAATGTTTCATCTGCTTTCTGTTTGGGGGGAGGAAAGGGAAGGATGGGCAGAAAATAGTTCTTCTCTGGCTTGGATCAGAAAAGAACTCAGGGCTGTAATATTCTCCTTTGTATTGAAAGTGAGCCATACAAACTTTTGAAGCTTGTATTCCAAGAATTCCGTGAATATAAGCTCCAACAGTATTTCCAGTAATCAGACACAGCTGTCCAAATGGGTGAAGTACAGGAGTAAATAAGTGTAACAGCCATAGTCTTTCTCACTGCATATGCACTGTGCGTATGCATCATAATTGGACAATGCTCAGAAAAAATTATAAGGAACAGCATTACATGGAATGTCATAGCTGCCCACTAATTTCTGTAACATGTACTACTAGGTCTTTACTTTTCAGCAGTTGATTAGTTCCAAATGCAGTAACATCAAATTAAACACCCCTTCAAAAATTTAGATGAATTAGGCTGGGTTCACAGGATCAATTTCAGAGTGAAGACCAAACAGTATAAAAAATCAGTCAGCAGACTGTATAAAAGGCATGCCACTTTTAGGTGACATTTATCTCCAAGCTGTAATAGCTGTTAATACTGGAATGGTAGTATAGCATGATGGGATGGTTTGGGGTGAGAGGAGTGACTTTTACCTGACATTTTTGCAACACTTGTGTCTATAGTCAACAGTTTTAGGGAAGGTATCAGAAAGAAATACCAGGGGTGTTCTAAGATGGCAATGTAAGCATTCTGCTTGACATTTACAGTGCCATTCTAAACAGAGTCAGTCCCCCGAAGAGAATGGACTTAGAAGGATGTAACTCTGCTTAGTACTGCACTAGTAGTCATTCACAGCACAATAGTTATTGTTTTGGTAAAGAACCAAAATGGGAAATGAATAAGTTAATGATGACAATGCGCTTAAGAGTATTACTGACAGTACTCCAGCAAAGACAGAGAAAGTTGTATGTTGGTACTTTTATGTTTTGTGCAGTAACATCTATGTTCAAGATAAAGCTGTAAGGGATGCTATCAAATTTCTTATGCCTTTGGTTCTGTTCCAGCCCCCTCTCCCAGTTTGATTTTGTTTTTCCCATGCGTGAGTTAAATAAATGAATCCTCTCTTTTTTTGTGCCATTTTTTGTACTGCATGTTATAAACTAATTTTAATACATTTTAGCATTATTTTGCATCTGTTGTACAAAGGTATATAAAAATGTGTAATGTATTAATGACATAAGTAGAACCAGGAATAGATAAACTGGGAACACCAGTTGCAAAAATGGGCTGAATGAAAAAGTTCACAATTGCAACATATGAAAACAGAAATAGTGGAGAGACTGCATATTCATACACCTCTAGCCATATAGGTTATGGATACGCTAATGGAGTAATGTATCATAAATGCTAATTATAAGTAAAACATAGTTACTGAATAGTTTCTAATGAGAGCAGACACAGGGATATGGAATTTCAAAGGACTGTATGAAAATTGCATGGAGCCCTGCTGCATTGGACTGATTGGCATTTGATTGGTTACAATGGGAACAAAGTATTCAAGTGTTCTTCAATTCAAGGTGTTCTGATATCTAATTAGAGCCATCTGGAGATGGAGGTCTAGTTTTTCTGGCTTTTGAAATAGTTTAATTTTTCCCTGATTAGGAATTATGAATCTTCTGTGTTTTTCAAAACAGTCCTTTATGTTTCAGTTTGAACATTTAATTTAGTATTGTTTGAAATCTTGATACCATGACCACAGTACCTAAGAAGATGGAGTCTCAGTAACTAATGGTCAGCTAAACTATGAAAGCAGGTAGATTTTATTTTATGGAGTAACAGCCATTTAGATAAGTATTTTCCAACTATGACACCAATATACTATTCATTTAATGTTCTCTTGATTTTGATAAAAATGTGTGGGAGTAATTCAGTCATAGGTTTGTAGGTCACACTTGTTCTTCCAACAATGATTTATTTTATTTTATTTGCCATCAAGTCACAGCTGACTTATGGTGACCCCATTGGGTTTTCAAGGCAAGAGACAGTCAGAGATGGTTTGCCATTCTCTGCCTTGGTGTCACTACCCTAGTATTCCTTGGTGGTCTCTCGCATCCAAATACTGACCATGGCTGACCCTGCTTTACTTCCAAGATCTGACAAGATTGGGCTAGCCTGGGCTATCCAGGCCAGGGGCCAACAATGACTACTAAAATGAAAATGGATGGTAACAAAGCTTAAATTCCATGCTCAAGATAATTTAGCTCAGATCAACCACTATGTGTCATTTTTTGTGTACCATCAATCAGTATGGTTTAATGGAGTGGTAAGAGGTGGGTTTGTCCATCAAGTAGGGGTACATCAGCTAGTGGTCAGATCTTTCATGTGTACCTGTATGCATGCAAATAGTAATTACTCTGTTTTGGATGGAATCCTAAAGACAGATACTAGAATGTAAGTCCTGTTGAATTCACTGGCACTTGCTTCTGAGTATACATACTGAGGATTGAACTGTTAGTCTATAGCTGTTTCCATAATGAAATTTGTTCATAGTAATATATAATTTGTAGGATTTCTTTCAGTCTTTCTCAGGATTCAGCTTTTACTGCCTCAAATGGAATATTATTCAACTATTAGAGTTTATCATGAAGAAGATATTTTTTGTATTCATCTAAACTTTCAAAAGACTTACTTTCATTCTCATCCTAATAACTACATTCCCTCGTGGTGTAAGATGAATGATATCTCATTCTGGTTTAGTGTTTTTATACAGCTATATTTTACACAGCTCCTTTTTGTTACTGATTAGTCATGTTTTGTATAGTTAGTTCATTTTAAACTTTCTGTTCTTCTCATAATTATTACTTTCCCCTCATCAATTACATTACATTTAACAGAGTAACTTAAAATGTTCATTTGACTTTTTAGGTGTAATCAGCCCATCCCATGGAATTGCTTGTGGTGTTTCACAGCATGCCAGAAAGTTTTAAAATGTACAAGGAGTAGAGATGCTTTAGCCATTTTTCAAAGGGCTTCCCCGGAAGTGTAGTTGCGCTCAAGCCCTATTCCAGCTGTAGCCCAAGGAGGACTTGCAGCCTTTACCAGAAGTTGTAGATTCCCCATGGTGTATCTTTGGATGCCAGCTAAATTTATAATTGTGGCAAAATGGAAATGTAACAAAATACAAAGCTGGTTTGACAGTACTTAACCACAGACAAAGTTTCATCACAACTTGAGGCAATGGACATCATATTCTTCAAATTAAATGGTTTCCATTCTTGATCAGTAAAGACATATATACAAAAGATACACAAGATTAAACTTGATTTTCATACAATGGACTGATTCTGCATTGAAAACTTAGAACTAACGTATACATTTATAGTATGTTGTGTATTGCTTGTTGTGTTATGTTCCACTGAATCTTAACCACTGATACCAAATCTTAAATTTATTGCAACAAAAACTTTTCTAAAGCATTGTATTGTTAGTAGATTTTATTTTTGACTTTGTATATTCAAAACCAGAGTAGGCTGGCCCACCCTAGATTGATAAACCATGTTTCCGAGACTAAAAATACCTGATACAGTCATTTCATTCTTAGCCTCTGGATACCTCTTGGTGTGTATCACCTCAAGTAAGGGCTGCAGTACCCTCCCTAGGTTCTTAGTAAGGGTTCCATGCTTGCTATCATGTACACAAGCTGTTGTCAGACTGCCTGCAGAAGAAGGCCAGTCTTATTTCAACTATCTGGGAAGTACCTAGCATGGGCATGGCATTATGGGAAAGAGACTTCACAGGCTGGGTATCCTGCTGCTTGAATAGGTAGCATTGCATGCCTGAGACTTGGGTTTCTTTTTTCATGTTCAAGACCTTTGCACTGACCTATCCATGCTCTGTTCCAAGAACTAGTTCATGCCACTTAGTAGTAGTCTTATGTTTGTGATTTGCAAATTGTATCATAGGAACTTAAAGTGAAATCTTTGATACAATGTCTTCTTAACTTTTCAGTACTGTTCTTTGGGATTTACTATCATTTAAAAAATACACTATCCAGTTACACTCACAAATCTAATGCTGAGAACAGGACAAAAAGAAAAAAGTAAGAGAAATATAAAAAGGGAGAGAAGAAAGGCATGTATTCTGAATTAAGTGAGTTATAGATTGCAGGAAGATAGTTCAATAATGTACAACCTACCTAAACAGAAGACTGTTGGGTGCTGTCATTATGGTTCTCTTTCTCAGGCTCCAAATTGTCAGACATGGTGAATTCAGCAAAGGAAATATACCAGGGAGTGATATGAAAAGGATATTGGGTAGAGAAGAAATGAATAGCTGTAGAAATATCCTAAAGGTGTGGAAATGGGAACTCAGGTGAGTGGTAGGAGAACCTAAGACTAAGGTGCATTGTTAATTGTTCTGATGTGAAGTAACGATATAATGTTGCAAATGACCAACAAGGTTCAATTCTGGGTATCAGCTTTCAAGCGCATATACCCAGGATTAATCTTTGTTGGTTTTAAAGGTGCCACTGGACTCAAACTTTGTTCTGTTGCTTTCAACCAACATGGCTAGCCACCTGAATGTTGCAGACATTACTGTTGACCATTCAGCAGCAGGGATTTTGCACAAGTCTGGACAATGGACTACAGAGTTCCCCGTGAAGTTTCATTTCACCATATTTCATACTAACTAGACAGTAAAAGTGCTTGTTTGCTTGGCTGGAAAATGCTGTCTGCAGTCATATTTTCCTATTAAAGTTTTAATTTGTAAGATTTGCTTCTGTAGTGGCCCATTACTTCATGTTGATTAGCAATAATTCTACCCTTTGGCGTTCTTTTTTTTAGTTTCTGAAGGTTTCATACTCTGTGCAACTTTAATAACTGAATAGTCCTGGTCACTGTTAGAGATAAAACCAAATGCGACAAAGGAATCTTAGATCTATTTATTTGGCCATTCTGGAAAACCACTCTATTCTGCATTATCTCTCATTCATTACATTTAAATATACTACTGTACATGAAGGGCAATCAAAGTATATCTGGAAGCATCTTGTTGGGAGTGCTAAAAGGGATTTTTAAAAAGTGAATCTATAAAATATATGCAGAATGAGGAATTCAATGAGTATATGCAATTCAGAAGGAATATGAAAGAAATTTTTTTCAATATGACTGTAGAATAGATCTGCT
Source organism: Lepidodactylus listeri (assembly GCA_029233225.1). Taxonomy (NCBI): domain Eukaryota; kingdom Metazoa; phylum Chordata; class Lepidosauria; order Squamata; family Gekkonidae; genus Lepidodactylus; species Lepidodactylus listeri. The sequence goes on along the minus strand of JARCFY010000005.1, from coordinate 48,290,866 downwards.
TATTGTTATTTTTTAAAAAAATGTTTTCTTTAACAAAATGTACAGTTAAATGATTGCATAATAAAAATGCATTGAAAGTTAAATTTGTTACGTAGAGAAAATAAGTTGGTTATTTCCTTGCCCTCCCTGCCCTCAACTTTGTGATGTAATCTTCTGTCACTTCAAACAATAAATATTGAATTTCAGATTGTAAAAGGTTCTGGTTTTTCTCATGTAATTTGTTGAATTCTTATGGGAAACAGACCTGTATTTTAAAAAAGAAAAAAGTGTCCTGTACATGAATAAAAACAGATGACTTTTTGTGATCACTATGGCACTTTCTGTGACTTGGCCAATAAATATGATTTTAGGATTTCACATAAAAGGTGATGTTCAGTCATCTTTGTTTCTCCAAACAGCAATCTCATCAACTGAACAAAAATAGGAGAGAAGAAAAGAAGAGATTGGATTTATACCCCGCCCTTCACTTGTAGTCTCAGAGCGGCTTACAAACTCCTTTCCTTTCCCCTCCCCACAACAAACACCTTGTGAGGTAGGTGGGGCTGAGAGAGCTCTGAGACAACTGTCCTTGAGAGAACAGGTGGTACAGAATTATGGCTTGCCCAAGGTCATCCAGCAAACCTGGTTCTCCCAGATTAGAGTCTGCACACTTAACCACTACACCAAACTGGCTCTCATAAATATTTTAACTTCCAGGATAAAGGAAAAGAAAATTATTTGAAGAAAATGACAATTTTTTAAAGAGTGAAGACATGAAAGGGTATGTGTGTATGTACATATGATTGTATGTAAGAATACTATTTATAACAACCCTTCAATGATTTTCCAGCCTGCCATGGATTCCTCTTAAAATCTCCCCTGCTTGTCTTTGGTTATTCTACTACTAAGACCTTTTTCTTCCTATTATTCTCTAACTGGCAGTCCTTGCTTCTGAACCCAGTGTTATAGTCTTGTAGCTCCCAGACTAGCCACACACAATGAGTGCATCAATTATCTTTAACAGGACAGTGTTTACCCCCCCCCCCCCTCAGTTCTGGGCTAGACAGACTTTGCAAGTCATTTCTCCAAGACTTAGAGTCTAATCCTAACATAGCTAAATCCTTCTAAGCCCACTGATTCCAATCAATTTAGAAGAGTGACTAAGCTTAGGACTGCACTGTTAATGTTTACATGCTCAATTGTTCTAGCCCCAGAGTCTAATTTCAGTGCCAGTTAGGCTCAGCCATAGAGCTTGTGATCAGGTACCAGGAGAACAGTTCAGGGGAGGGAGTTAGCATATGAGATGCTACTAGAGAAAAGGTGGGCAACCACCTCACCTCTGATGGCGGAACATCAGTGAAGGGCTCCTGTCAATGTTTCAAATTTGTGGGCAAATTATGCTGGTCCCAGGCCAATTAAGCCTTTAATGGTCATACCTAGACCTTTGAATTGGGCCTGGAAGCAAGTAGGCAACCACTGTCATATACTGCTCTTTTAAAACTTGCCAGTCCCAAGTATTAACAGTGGTCGGTGGCATTACTGATACATTTTATACTGGTTGAAGATTTTGGACCTTTTTTTCAAAGGCAGTCCCATGGTAAGTGCACTGCTGTAATGCAGTCTACATTTAACCAGAACATGGATAACAGCACCATGTCCTGCTTCTCAAGACGAAGTGGCAACTAGCATGTGATGCTTAGGGAAAGATGCTACATACTACAAAAGCGACCTAAGCCTACATCTGGACATTTTGATCTAATACTACCCCAAATCTGCAAAATTGCTCTCTGAGAGGGAATGCAACCCCACCAGAATAAACTATTTCTTGATTAGCAATATTACTAACAAAACCTCAGTATTGCTTTATTTATTGTCCCTCATCCTGTTTCTTACTCTATCCAAGCACCAATTCAGTACACCTATTGCCTCATCTGATTTTGCTGAAAAACAGAAAGTTGAGTGTCATCAACATAATGAGGAACATCTTACTCCAAGTCTCTGGATAATCTCTCCTAGTGATTTTCATATGGATATTGAATAGTATTGGGAATAAGGTGGAAACACAGCCAAAGTCCCACAGTTTTGAACTGCAGCCATCCAGCAGCACCATCTACAATGGTGCAATCAAATAGTACAAACATGACTGGAATGTGATGGCTTGATCTTCATTTCAGGGAGCCAAGTCAGAAAGATATTAAGTCAACTATATGAAAAGCTGCTCAAAAGTCCAGAAGCAGCAAACGAGTTGTTCTTCCCAGGGGCGTAGGCTTTGTAAAGGGGGGGGGGGGGCGGGAGCTCTTTTGTGCGCGCGCATGGGACCATGTCCCAGCCGCCTCTTCCCCCCCCCCTGCCCCAGGGAGGCAGGAGGACAGGCTGGGGGTGGGGGGGAAGGAGAGACGGTGGCAGCGGGGCAAGCGGGGGTAACCTGAGCAGCATGCTGGACAAGAAGGCAGTGGGGAGCCCAGTGGGCACCTCTCCCAGCTCCAACTTCGGGCCGGGTTTCCTGTGGAGGCACTCGAGGGTTTCCTGCGGAGGCACTCCTGCGGGCCGAGTTTCCTGGGGCCGGGTTTCCTGCGGAGGCACTCCTGCGGAGGCACCCTGTGCCCGCCCATTGCGCCGGCTCTCACCCTTCTTCCACCACCACCCCTCCTCGGCAGCTGCCTTCTGCTGCGCCCGGCACCCCCTGGGCTCCCGGCGGCCCTCCCCGCCTCCCCCACCGGCGGGCGCTCCATTTTGCCGGGGGTGGCTGAGCCCCCCCCCCCCGGGAAATTTCGGGGGAGGCTCGAGCCCCCCCGTAGTTGATGCCTATGGTTCTTCCCCTGTCTTTCTCTTGGCAAACATTGTTCATTGGGGCAGTTTCTGTTTCAAAATCATGTTGGATGCCAGATTGAAATATATCTAGGAAATCAGTTTAATGCAGGATAATCTGGAGTTGCATATCCACCACATATTCAAAAACTTTGCCAGAAAAGGGAATATTTGCCCCCAGCTGATAGTGGTTTCGCTTATTAGGTCCAAGGGAGTTTCTTTAGAGAAAACTGCACAAACATCTCCTTCAAGGTAATCATAACCATTCCCTTGCTTAAGAAAGCATCAACTATCTCCTGTTAGCCATTTAGTTAGCCAAGATGAACAAGCATCAAGAACTGATATAACAGAGACATATTGCCAACCAGCTTTAGAAACTCAGACCATAGCAATTGAAACTCATTCAAGCAAATGTAACTAGCCTGTGCTCTGCTAACATCTTGGTCTTGTCTTGCTAGGAGAGTTAAATCCTGGCTGATATGGCTAATTTGCTCTGTGAATTGCTTGTAAATAAGACACAATAGGCTTTGAAATTACCTGAATGTAAATTTCTAAAATAGTAGAAAAGAGCAAGAGTCCAGTAGCACCTTAAAGACTAACAAAATATGTGGCAGGGTGTTAGTTTCTGTGAGTCACTGCTTACTTCTTCAAACACTTCACTTCTGAAGAAGTGACTCATGAAAGCTCATACCCTGCCACATATTTTGGTAGCCTTTAAGGTGCTACTGGACTCTTACTCTTTTCTACTGCTACAGACAGACTAACACAGCTACCCATCTTGATCTATTTCTAAAATAGAAAGATGGGCACATGATTTACGTTAATTAAAATGTGGACTTTGCTGCCAGAGGATATAATGATGGGCACAAGGACACACAGCTTTAAAAGAGGATTAGATAGATTGATGGAGGATAGGTTTATCATTACCTATTAGTCATGGTGACTAAAAGGAACCGCCGTGTTCAGAGGTAGTAAATAGAGATGGGCACAAACTGCATGTTGTGATTCAGTTCGTGGCTAAATCATGAACCAAACCATGAATTCATACGAACCCAGTTCTTATTGGTTTGTGACCCATGTAAAGTTTAAACTCCTGCTTTCATGAAGAACAGAAAGCAGGGGTAAAACCCCAGGGTACAACCCTGCTTTCTGCTCTTCATGAACCACCATGAACTACACCACAATCATGGGCATCAACTACGGGGGGGCTCGAGGGCTCGAGCCCCCCCCAAAATTTCCCGGGGGGGGCTCAGCCACCCCCGGCAAAATGGAGCGCCCTGCCGGCCTGCCCTCCTGCCTCCCTGGGGCGGGGGGGGGGGGAGAGAGGCGGCGACGGCCGGCTGACTGGCCACCCTCATGCGCTCCATTTTGCCGGGGGAGGCTGAGCCCCCCACCGGGAAACTTAGGCATGAAGCGGAGCGGGAGCCCGGGGCCCGCAAGAGCGACGCGCTGGCCCCGGCTGCAGGCAGCAGCAGCCAGCAGCAATCCCCGAGGTGACCGGGGAGAGGGAGGGAGGGAGGGGGGCAGGGAGCGCGGCGGGCGGGTGGGCACGGCCCGGGGGAGGGAAGCGGCGGCAGCGGCTCCCTGGGGGGGAAGAGCGGCGGGGACATGGTCCCGAGCACACGCGTGCGCTTCGCGCATGCGCACGAGAGAGCCCCCCCCCCCGGGAATTTAAAAAGTCTATGCCCCTGACCACAATTCATGGAAGTTCATGGCATTTCTTTAGTTCACAAACATTGCTTTGCTAACCATGAACTGACCAAAATTTGTGACAAACATTAGTTCATCAGCCAGCTCATGCCCATCCCTCATAGTAAACCTCTGAACACCAAAGGTGCGCATCAAAAAAATTTTTTGTTGTACCTTTGGATCCAGGATCCAGGGAGGGGAGATTTTTTACTGTGCTTACTTATTTTCAAGTAAAACAATACTGTTTCAGGATTCAAATCCATGTGGTTTCGGAGTTTGGGACAGATATATTCAATGGGGAATGTGTATGAAGTCTGGGGCAGCTGTTTGTAAATATTATGCCAACAGATTTGCAGAAAACACACTCTTCCTTCTAATCTAACTGCCTTCCCCTGCAAGTTTCAAGTGAATTGCATGAAGAAGGTGAATTTTACAGACTCCTCAAGTAGATGCGTCTTGGCACAGATTCATTTCTTTCCACTAATTTCTAAAATGGCAGCCAAACAGCAGTTATGCAGAAGAGTTCCAGCCCCAAATCCTATCTGTATTTCCCTACTCTTACAGAGACTGGCTGACAATAAAAATTTCTTACCTTTCCACTGAAAACTCTGTATTTTCCAGCCTTCATTGCTGTGGCATGTTTGTTTCCTTTCAAAAAGTAAAAGTGGCTTGCTTTGAAGACTGCTGCATCTGACAGTTGCAGTTATGAGGTTATACTAAAATGAATGAAAGGAATGCCTGTTGGGTGTCCCCTGAATGCTCATTGGATATAACAGCAGTCAGGAATGCTAATTAACTTGTCCGGGCTCCATTGACATACATTACATTATATATATATTTTTTTTTAAAAAGGTTGCAATGAAAATGTGGAAGGTATTTGAAGAAATCTGTTCTGGGCCTGGAATGACAGCCCCCAGAGTAGAATGACAGACACTGGACCAAATAAACTATTGGAATGACATAAGTGTTTTGGGACTGGAATGACAGCCCCTAAAGTGGAATGTCCGTTCCTGGAAATTAGGTTTGCCCTCTGGTGGTGGTAAAAAAGTCCCTCTAGATCAATTCCTAGTCACGCTATCATATACGCTCGATGCACTGCTAAAATCCTCACTGGACCTGGACCCTGACTCTTCTATATAGTCAATTTTTAAGAATCAAAAGGAATTCTAATGAAAGGGGATATTGCGTAAGTAATTGTGGGATTATGGCAGGAGAATTTAGAACACTTGAACATCCTGCCACAGTCATTCAGCAGTCTAGAGATCAGGTAGATAAGGTGGAACGTTCTGCCTTATTCACAACACGAGAGAAGTTGAAAGATAGGGGAATTACATGTGCCTTTGATTTTACATGCTTTTCAAATTCCATCAGAAAAATAGCACTAAAACATTGGCACTTATTGAATGTGATTTCAGGATGTGATTCCTTGCCTTTTATAGGTTTTAGACAAATAAGGAATATTAAAGATCTTGTAGTGCATTTCAGTATGTGCAAGGAACAAGCAGAAATAGTTCAGACTGTAGGTCATCACTATTGTGAAAGGTGTTTAGTATGCACCATGGCATTAGAAATATGGGAGTCTATCCCACCTGGTGGGGTGTTTTCGATACATTAATTTTTTTTATTAATTGGAACTCCCAAAATGTGGTTTATGTGGTGGTCTGCTCCTGCCAAAAATTTTATGTCGGGAGTACCACCCACCCTGTTCAGGTTTGAATCTTGGAACACCAATCTTAAAAATAGAATTATTAAAAATAGAATAGAAAAATAGAATTATTTTTCTGAACACTATTTAGAACACAATCACACAATGGATGACATAAGATTTTTTGTAATAGATAAATACCCCAGTGTAAATATGGATGTACACAAGACACTTCTCAGAGAAGATACTTTCTGGATATATAAGTAAAATAGTTTGGCCCCCTATGGTCTGAATTCCCATATTGATTATTCTTGTTTTTTATTATTGTATTACTGTCTGTAGGAAAATTTATGTTCTGTTAATTTCTGTTTGGTAACTTTCTTTAAGGAATGTTACAACTGCTGATAATTTACGTTGCCATAGATCATTATGAGTAATGTCGTCATGAAGCCTGTTCAAACTTTTCCTTCTGAAAAATGCCACCCTGAGCCCGCCGTAAATGACGAGGAGGGTGGGATAAAAATCTCAAAAATAAATAAATAAAATTGTGCTTGTAGAATTATTGTCTGTATTTGAATGGTAAGTGCATAAATGTAATTCAGATATATTATTGTTGTGCTTAATATGGTTTATGGCTATAGACATGTTATATGTTATAGATATGTTAGATATATGGATTTCATTCTGTTGCCTCTTTGAAAAACCTGGGAAGAAATGGAATTAAAAGTCAACAGTTCTGTCAGGGCTATACAAGAGTGTCCATAAACCATCTGTAATAATTGGATTTGAAAGAACAGAAGACATAAGACAGTTTACCATAGCACAAGCACTTTAATTTATTGAAGGATATTTACAAGCACTTTCATTCATCATATGAATATCTCAGAAAGACTTATGATATTGTCATGAATTAAGAATGGATTATTAACATTATTGGGGTGATATATTTATGATGAATGAGTGATTGATTAACATTGAAGTTTGTTCTAGTTATAAATTCACGATTGTGGTTTTTTGATTGTATCTTGTTTCCATGGTTTGTAACCTCCAGGTAATAGCTGAAGATATCCTGGGATTACAATTGATCTCCAGGCAAGAGATATCAGTTCACCTGACAACAAAAAGGCTGCTTTGGAAGGTGTATTCTGTGGCATTATATTGCATTGAAGTTCCTCCCCTCCCAAAAACCCACCCTTCTCAGGCTCCACCCATAAAATCTCCAGGTATTTCCCAACCCAGACCTAGCAGCCCTAATCCGTTCCCAGGGAACATCACTAGACTGTGAGGGCTGTCATTCTAATCCACAGAACAACATTCTTGAAATCTGTTCTGCAGTTTCTTTGCAACTTTTGTGTTCTATAATGTAATTCCATCAAGCTAATAGAAGTCAGTTGTCATTCTTGGATCCCATTATATTCTGGGGTGGCCACTTCTACCAATCCTTGATGGGGTGGCCATTTCTACAAACTGTTGATGAGATCCAACATTCTGTGGTTGACTGTATCAGGAGTTTGGGGGTATGGCTCAGTTCTTTGCAATTCATAACAAGCATATATCCTCAGTGACAAAGACTGATTTACCATCTACATTGTGACCAACAACTGGCTCCCTATCTGTATTGGGAGGACCTTGCCACAGAAATCTACGCAATGGTCACCTTGAAACTGGACTAGTATAATGTGCTCTATTCAGGTCAGTCAGTGAAGATGCTTTGGAAACTGCAAGTGGTCCAGAACACAGCTGCCAGACTGATGACAGGAGTGTCCTGGTCAGCATATATAACACCTTTTCTATGGCAGCTGCACTGGCTCCCAATTAGTTTCTGGTGCTATTCAAAGTGGTACTTACCTTTAAAGCCCTAAATGGCCTGGGACCCTCATAGTTTGGGACTGCCTCTCCTGGCATGATCCTGCCCATCTTCTCTGGTCTTCATCTCAGCATTTATTGAAGGTTCTGGGTCCATGAGCTATTTGCCTTATGTCAAAAAGGATGAGGGCCTTCTCAGTAGTTGCCCTGTCTTGTGGAACCAACCTCCCCAAAGAGATGTGTGCCTTGTGTCCCTAGGTTTTGTAGGGCATGTAGGCTTTTGGGTGATTGTGATCCACCAGGCAGCTAGTATATTTCAGCTGTGTCTTCACAGTCTGTGGATCCTACCCTGCTTGATAGCGGATAGATTTTAATTGGGATAATTTTTTAATTTTAAAAAATATTTTAAAAATTTATTTATTGTATTTTTGTATTGTTTTTATCGGGTGTATTTTACATGCTGTTAGCTGCCCCAACTTCCATTCAGGGGAGAGCAAGTGGGATATAAATCTGAAAATTAAATAAAATAAATAACCCCCGTTGTTCTCAATTAGCATTCTTTTTAAAATATATATTATTAAATACTGAGAAAAAAACACAATTTACAAGCTTAACACCTTTATAACCCACTAGTTTATAAACATAACTCAATATAATTAATAATAGAAGTCCGTAAACAATCAAATGGCAAAGAAGAATTACCTTTCTGTAATATAGTAAGCTTCATAATGATATAAAAGTCTTTAACTTTCTCTAGCCATTCCTGAATATCTGGTGCTCGGTTTAGCATCCAGTACTTGGCAAAACCAATACTGGGCAAAAACAAGGTCACAAAAAACAGCCTATTGTATATATTACTACATTGTTAAATTATACATGCAATTGATGGATGTGCAAGTGTAGGAGACTGCTGATACCACCTGATGTTGTTGAGGGTTCTGTAATTCCCTGGAGTCAACTTTTTTGAGTGATTCAACAAGGAACTACACTGGGAAAGAGGTAAACTCCTTTCTGTAGATATCTTCCATTCATTGAAGGATTGGATTCAACCTGTCACCCATGTTTTGGGGGCAACAGACCCAGACAGCAACCCTTCTGGAATTAGAGCTTCTTCATCACACTTGTTTTGCCATACACACTGCTTTTCAAATTTAACAGAATGTGAGAATTTTGAGGAGTTGCTACAGGGAACTTCTTTTATGAAACTATTCTTATTTTCTAAAATAACTTTTCAGCATTGTGCTTGCCTCTGAATTGAGCCCAATGAGGATAACATGGTCATAGTGGCAGGAGCAAATAAAAGGCCATGTTGCAAAATGTCAGTTCTTAACAGCTGCAGCTTGAACTTTGACCATGAACATCTGTGGCCTACAGATAATCTCACAGTCTGTATTTAAAGTTTTGTGGTAAGTGAATTCAATATGTTTTTATCACAGTGCACTATTAAGGTAAATAAGACAAGTACACAATGAAAGTTGTGGCTTATTAAGATGGAAGTATCATCTTTGTACAACAAGTAGCATTTACGTAATACTAAATTTAGCAATATCAGAAGGCAATAATGCTTGTCTGTAAAATATCATTATGTCAGTTGTGAGTCATTTATGTCCTTCATGGCTGACATATACTTCTACTTACCAGAATGCCATCTCCTGCACTTACATTTTGTTATACTTTAGATCATAGGTTCCCAAACTTATTTGGCCTACCGCCCCCTTTTCAGAAAAAAAATTACTCAGTGCCCCTGTGGACATCTACCTTCAAGAAGTTGACAAAAAGATGTAGTTTGTGGAATCTGCACCTGGATCGTTCCAGCTCACCTGGATCTTTCCAATGCCCCCGAGGGGGTATTATTGCCCACTTTGGGAACCAGTGCAAGTTTAGATAATTGTGCAAAATTCCTAATTATTCATATTTTCTTTTGTCACTGAAACATAAATACACAGATTCAGGTGGATAGCTGTATTGGTCTGAAGCAATAGAACAAAGTTTGATGCCAGTGGCACCTTTAAGATCAACAAAGTTTAACTCTGGGGCTGAGGACAGATTGGCCGTCTCGGCCGCTCTGCCTCCACTTCAGAAGCGGAGGCAGAGCGGCTGTTCAGATGGCCGCATCTGCCCCCAGGAGGCGGCCCGGACGCATTGCGTCCGGCGCCGCACTCCTTGCACACCAGCCGAGCACCACTTTAAAGTGGTGCTCGGCTGGTGCGGTGCGCCCTGCGTGCGCGTTCCACCCGCCAAAGCGGGTGTGAATGCGCGCGGGCAGGGGCGGCCGCGCGGTGTTTGCCCGCCGCTCCAGGAAGCCACCCGCAGTCTGAATGCTGCGGGCGGCTTCCTTCCAGCGGCGTCGGAACGCCGCGGGGCGGGGGAAATTCCCCCGGTGCAGCAGAAAACCAATCTGTCTTCGGCCTGGGTATAAGCTCCATGTGCATGAACACTGCAGAAGAATTAAACACTGTTGGTCTTAAAGGTGCCACTGGACTCAAATTTTGTTCAGTTATTTCATGTATGGGTTAAATTGTTCTCTGTACCAAGGTAAAACCATAAATTAACTTTCAAATAAGGTACTTAAATCAAAGGCCACTCAACCTATTGCAGTTAGGGATGCCACAGACTTCACAGTGAACTACTACAGCTCTTATCTAGCTGAGCATAAATACATGAAATGCACTGGACTGGACTGTCTGGATACGCAAAAAGCAACCTGTTGAACAGACTCATGAACAGCTGAACTGCTCAATGAAAAATGAGTTCCCTGCTCACAACCGGCAAACAGAACATGTTGAGGTGTCTAATTGCAATGTTTTATTGTACTTTATAGACCCACAACATCTATGCCTTTTTGGATATCTTAAATACAAGTTTTATTCCAAAGTACAAAGTGTTGGTACCAAGTTCTGATACGGAATGATACATTCTTAATAAATGGATCACCCCACAAAGGTATTCTGCAGCTTTTGACAAAGCCACAAGAAGCAACAGTTCGGGGGATGGCCGTTCAGGATACAACTTTACAGAAGAACTGCATGGCTCAAATCCATGTCACTCCTAGTTTGTGAGTGTCTCTGTCACAGAAGCATAAATAACAGTAAATAGAGGTAACTGATATTAACTTCTTTTGTATGTACAGTTAAGTTCCACTTGAGTTGTTGGGTAAAGCTGTTACTTCATTGAGGCCACTAATTCACTTCACTCACTAACGTTTTTGTGTGCGAACATTTAAAAACTCATTCCACTTTCATCAAATCACCATTCTGATAATTTATTCCAGTATTTTGACTATTGTCTGAACTGACCAAATGAACAATGTTGTATTGATGGCTATTTAGCTCTTTTGAGTTGTGGTATCATAGAGAGTTTGCTATTAAATAAGGGTCTGATCACACGGTCCTTTTGATCGGGATTCGCAGCTGTTCCCTCACGGATTTAAATTTGCTGTTCAGACTGGCCGATCCTTCTCCCGCGCCAAAGCGAGCTCACTCCCGCAATGCTCCCGAGTCCATAGCACATTTTCCTACCCTGGGAAAATCAAGCATTTTCTTGCTTCTTACACTTTAAATCTACAATTTTCCCAATCTGGATAGCCCTCTCTCGCAATGATTGTGATTAGGGCCATCTGATCATTCTTCCATGATTTCCCCCCCTCTTCATTTGAGCGCATGAGCACCCAAGTGCCTGCCAGTCCTGGTTCCTCGCTCCAGGCCCCGAACCCCACTGGCCACCACTTGGCAACCCCCACATGGCATGCCTCTTGGTACTTTCCATCAGGTGGCCGGCAGGACTCAGGGCCCAGAGCAGAGTGCGGGGCAAGCCAGCCAGCAAGCGAGTTCCTCCATGTGGCATTCTGAGGAAGGCAGCCATGTGCGGGCATGTGGGTGGCCCTCACCTTGTTTCCTCCAGCTGATGCAGCCTCTCCCGCCTCTTCCAGAGGAGATCGGAGTGTGGAATCCAGGGGGAAGGGGGGAAGCGGCAGGAGCGAGCAACCCCAAACAAACCCCCCTATAAGCCTCATCCAGAAATGCTGTGGTTTGGGGAGGGATGTGTGATCATCCCAACCTGAGAGAAAAAATTCTGGATTTAAACTACAGTGGGAGCAGATCGCTTTTAGTGTGCCATGTGACCACAGCCTAATTCATCTGTGTAACCTCAGCACTGGAAAATAGTAAGAAATATCAAATTGCTGTTTAGAAAGATAGCTTTAGAGGATAGTCCATGCAACAGAATATGTGTTAAAGTAGCTTGGAGTCTGTGAAATGAAAGCCTCTGACTGATTTGATCTGTACATGTAATGTTACAAGTAGCCAGAGAATAAGCTTCCATCTGCTGTGCTCAGGACGAGACTTCTCCTGAGCTTCCCCTAGGAAGAGAGATTGCTGTGCATTCCCTCAGTTATCTGAAGTAATGTGTCCTCAAGCAGGTGAAAGTCAATACATTGCCTTTATTCATTGTACTGTCTTTTGTGCTGTCTGCACTATTTCATGTAGAATCTTTTGACCTTGTTAAAACACTAATACTATGTTTACCCATGTTTAGAAGTCTTCTCTCTCTGTTCTGGAGGAAATTCCTTGTACAAACACTATTTTCCATTCAGGTTGAAATGCAGGAGCAAATGAATAAGGGGCCTGTATTGAAACCTCTGGAAAGCGTCACAAACTGGACATTTGTCACTCATAGGTCACTGAACCACTGTTTTGCTTTATATGTTGAATCCCAGTTCCTATTAAGTCCTCTAGATTTAACAGCTGCTATTAATACAGCTTATGCTTCATTAAGCATGAATTCAAAGTGAACCATGCTCTACAGACCTGGTTCAATAAAATGATGAAGGACAAACAGAGCAACTATTTTCATTGCAAGAGAAGTTAGTAGAATGGGATGAGATGAATTATAACTTGGCCAAGTGCCAAGTGCCAAAAGAACATCTTTTTGAAAACATTATCATTATATATAGATATGTATGAGCACAGGCCTTTTGGTTTATTAGAGAGAACAGTTAAATGCATTCTCATACTTTTCCTTACAATTTTTTTTTAGGCCCCAGCAAAGATTTTGTTTCAGCTATTAGTCCATCATTCTAGTTCCACTTCGGCATTAGCTGTTGCTAAGTAGTACAGAAAAGTCAGAGTTAGAACAGCCACCTCCTCTAGTTTTTGACAGAGCTGTCTAGAAAATCCCTACCATGTCTTGAATCAAGTGTGTCTTTCAGTACAGTGAATTTTAAAGTGCACTAGGAAAAGAAAAACACAGAGGCTAAACTCTTCAGAAACATATAGCAATCCCAAACATTATTTAAATAATTCCTCACTTATATTATTCTGAATGTCACATTATCTGAATCCACTGTGGTCCTTGTGTAGCTTCATGTACATGACATTCACTTTGTTCTAATATCTGATTACCCATGGGCCACTGGTATTAATGAAATGATGCTGTGTAAAAACATATATGTTTTATAGTACTTGAATGCAATCTACAAGGTGAAAGTGTTTTCCTTTTATTTTTTCTAGCATTCAATTCAAATTACAAAATGATTCCCTGAAGGGTTTATAGGAAACCCCAAGGGTTTAAAAAGGATTGGAGAATAATCCATGTTCTCACTTCACATTTATCGCATTGATGGATTGGTGGTAGGAATGATTTATTGTGGTTCTTAAAAACAAATCTTGATGATTAGGTTAGAGCACACAAATTCTGAAATCAAATCAAAACAGGGAAGTAAGATTGAAAACCCTACTTTGAGCCCAAAGGATGTACTTGTCAAAGACACTTTAATCAATTTTGCCAGAGAAAAGCCCATACATCAAGGTGGCAAATTGTTTGGGGGGCACATGGGACTGTGTATGTAATACACCCTGAAATGAATTAGGTTTCTGGAAGGCACTTTTTGGTCAAAATGCACATTTTTAAAAACTCCAGATTAACCTCAAATAAATTTAATCTGGATTCATCACTTTTAACTTTTGTTTATATAGTGATTGAAGGTAGGTCCAAAGAATAACCCAAAACAGAAGCCATGTAATGCCTGTCATGACAACCTACAAAAATATCGCAAATTACTGTGCAAACTTTCAAGATTTCCAGAACACATCACCAGGCTGGATGTCTTTTTTACAAAAAAGAAAAAAGGAAGGAAGGAGAGGGAAAAATGGAATTTCAGGCCATGATATTCTATCACTATCTATTTTATCCTGCCATTCCCCCAAAGGGCTCAGGCCTGTGTACATGGTTTCCGCCCTCACAACAATCCTGTGAAGAAGGTTATGCCAAGAGACAATGTGTCTGGCCCAAGGTCACCCAGTGGGTTTCATGGCTAAGTGCCAATTTCAACCCAGGGCTAGTCCAACACTTTGAGCACTACATCACACTGGTTCTCTTTATACAATGTTCCCAATCACATTTAAGACTCATGCATACAGCATGTTCAAAGGGATGGAATCAACCTAAATTTACTTTTGAAGTCAACTCATACGTACAGTTTTGTACATAGAAGAAATGAAAACACAATCCAGTTTTCTTCCCTCCCTCATTATGATACCTTGATTTCATTGTTACATAGATACATGTGTAAAAATTCACATAGAAAAGAACTTCCTTTCCAGGGGAGGTTCCAGTTCTATTTTACGTTAAGATGCTTGAGTTGCAGACCAGAAGGTCGGTAGCTCGGCAGCTCGAGACCCGAGTGCCTGCATGACAGAGTGAGCGCCCGTCTCTGGCCCCACCTCCTGCTAACCTAGCAGTTCAAAAGCAAGAAATTGCAAGTAAATAAATAGGGACTGCTTCAGTGGGAAGGTAACAGCATTCTGTGTGCTTTGGCATTTATTCATGCCAGCCACATGAGCACAGAGAAGTCCTTGGACAACGCTGGCTCTTTGGCTAGGAAACGGAGATGAGCACCACCCTCTAGAGTCGGATTCGACTGGCTTTCGAGCAAGGGAAACCTTTACCTATATATCATATATTGAGTGTATGAAAATTTGATCTGTTAGGTTCATAATACTGAAACCATGTTCCATAGATAGCTTTTAGAAGAACCAAAGCAAATAGTGCTATCTCCTGTTTTGTTTTTAGAAGAACCAAAGCAAATAACACTGTCTCCTGCTTTGCTGCTGCACTGTTTTGCTGTTTAAATGCCAACAGCACATCATACTCAACAAAGCCTACTTACCTGGGGAGCTTTTGACACTTCTCTCATCCATGTCTAACACCTTTACATGTCAGCAAAGAGAGAAAGATTTATGATCTGTTTTAGTAGAATACTTAACGCAAATCACTCATATTTTATTGTACCTATAAAGGACTGCTGATCTTTAATGGCCCAAATACCAGTATCTTATGTGCATTTCTTAAGCTAAAATATCTCTCTTTTCCACTGTGTTAATGCCCTCTACCTTTCCATTAAAATGTTGCCTCTCATTTCCTAGAGTTTAATATTATCTCAAATTATAATGTAACCTTCCTGTTGCTCAGTAAATCCTTGGTCTTCAGACCCATTCTGTCTCTCAGTTGCTATTATATTTTTCATTATAGTGTGTATTCTTTCATTCCTATGAGTCATTTGTACTGTTATACAGATGATATTTTATTTCTCTTTCTCAAAGTCTCTTGCCTGTGAAAAAACTCTAATAATGCAGAGTTTACTTCCAAAAGCATCATATACCAGTATTCCCAGTTGTTGCGGAATTATGTCTGGATTGAGTCTCAGTCCTGTACTATAACTCTGCAAAAGCTCTGGTACACCTATAATATCTTAATATCTATAGTAATTAGCCTATATAATTTAAACTTTGGTTCTGTTCTGCTCCCAGGAAGCTTCAGGCCGCTGCTATGTGCTGTGTGTGGCCTGCACTGGACACGACATTGCCTCATATGGCTTTTGCTTACTGGGAATGTTTATACTTTGCAGAAGTCAGACGCCACTATCAAATTCTAAATAGATTAGAAATAAGGCCCATTGTGGAAATAAACACAACAGGCTCTAGAAAGAGGCTCTGGGTGAGTTCCCTGGCCTTGGGCACTTTGCATCAGTTTGCTTTATAAAATCCTTTATGTATTGTGGTTGTTGTTATGTCCACTGACAGCCGTAAGGTGGCAGCGACATATAGCCCACCAATAAGATCTCTGGTGGGAAATTTAGGCCTGCAGATAGGGCCGGGAGAAGTCGAGGCTACTGTATATAGTTGCCCCCCCGCGGCCAGTACGCCATTACTGTTTTGTGTACCAATAAACTAGAGACAGCTATGTCGTTGTCTGTCTCCTCGATGCCATGAACTGAGTACACAAAAGTTGTGTTGAAATATTCTATGTTGAATATTGAAATGCTACAATAGTGTTTTCTGACTTAAGAATGTGTAATGGAATAAACTGAGTCTTGATTTAGAACATCTCTCTCTCTCTCTCTCTCTCTCTCTCTCTCTCTCTGCAATTCAGAACCCAGCTTCTCTCCCTCCCAGAACTGAACAGTGGGAATGAGTGTGCATGTGAAGGTTCCTTCACCCCTCATTTCCCCAACAACTCATATTATCTTTCAGTATCAAGTATTCATCCACTGATGGACATGCATTCTACTGTAATTGCAGCATACAGTAGATCAATCCTTGGAATGCTTTAATAGCCTTAAAAAGTGCTGTAGCAAAAGTTGGGTTCAGATTTTCAAAGAGAAAAAAATAGGAATAAATATTGGTTGATTCAACACATTGAGATTCAGGCATCTAGCTGAAACTACATAGCTGTCATGGTCCTTTCCACATTTGCTTGCCATTTTGAGTTTTCTCAGTGTTTACGTGGAGGCAATTTAAGTCCATGGCAAAACAGCATCCAAATAATGTGGGGCAACAGCAGGCTGAAACTGGGCTGACCACTGAAGGGAGGTAATGTAATGCACAGAGCTCGATTTCAGCAGGAACGCACAGGAACGCTGTTCCGGCTGGCATCTGAGCCTTTTACACTTAAAGGGAAAGTTCCTGCAGAGAGCCAGCAGGAAAAAGCTCCACTGGGTGCTTTCCCTTTAAGAGCAAAAAGCCAGCAGGAGAAAGCCCCGCCCAGAGATTAAGCACAGGGGCTAGGCTTTCTGCATTTGGCTTGCCCACGTCGGGTGGCTTTCCCTGCTCCAGTAAGTTCTCCATTCTCTTTTCCCTCCCTCTCTCTCTCTGCCCTCCCTTTCTTTCTGTCTTTCTTTCTCTGGCCCCACCTTTCTTTATTCCTTTCTCTTTCTCTCTCTCCCTCCCCCCTTCCTTTCTCTCTCTCCTCCACCTACCTTCCTTCCTTCCTTCCTTCCTTCCTTTCTCTGTCTGTCTACCTTCCTTCCTTCTTCCTTCCTTTTCCTTCCTTCCTTTCTCTCTCTCCCCTCACCAACCTCTTTCTTCCTTCCTTCCTTCCTTCCTTCCTCTGTCTGTCTACCTTCCTCCTTCCTTCCTTCCTTTCTCTCTCTCTCCCCCCACCTGCCCCTTCCTTCCTTCCTTCCTTCCTTCCGTTCTTTCTGTTTTTATTAAAAAAAATTGAAAAGGAGGGGGGGATGTAAAAAAACAGAGAGCCCAGGAAATGCTGGTTTTGACAATATCTTTAATTTTTGAGAATCTCTTTAGTTTTCTCATGGCATCTTCTGCTTAAGAAAAGTAACTTTGAAACCTGAGTTCATTGTTGTATCTTGTTGGGAATGGCTTGCAAATATATGTGTGTTTAAAGTCTGTATTAAAGTAGTTTGGTGCTTACTGCCATGTAAGGGAAAACATCTGAAAACGTAGCTTCATTGTTGTGTGTGTTGGCAGAACACTTGACTGTTGCATGGGGCACTTTGGGGGACATCTGCAGAGAAACAGAGTTGTAACTAAAAATGAGCATGGTCAGCTGCACTTTGGAGATTGCCTGTTTTGTGACATTTAAAAAAGTGGGCAGAGTTTCTGAAGAAGATGATTGTCCCTCTTCTCCTGCCAATGGATTGACATCTGCCTTTAATGGGCCAGCAAAGTTGATGTTCTTAAACCTCCTAATAAGAGAGATTTCCGCTTCTGAGGAGTTCCAATGATTGGTGATCTTGTGATGGTAGTGATACTTTTATGTGGTAAAGACCACCTGTTCACAGGATAATTTTACCTGTGGGACAGACTCGGCATGGTAACCACTCCACTGGTACATAATTGCTTGTAAAAAGTTTTATAGTGTAATAATTCAGGTGGGTAGCCGTGTTGGTCTGAAGCAGCAGAACAAAGTTGGAGTCCAAAGTTTCATCCAAGGTATAAGCTTTTGTGTGCATGCACACGTCTTCCATCTGAAGAAGTGTGGGTGGCCAATGAAATCTTATACCTTGAATAAAATTTTGTACCTTGAATAAAATAGTCCACAAACTACTCCCATCCAGTGCATCCACAAACCTAGAAGAAGAAGAGATTGGCTTTATACCCCGCCCTTCACTACCCAAGGGAGTCTCAGAGCGTCTTTCAAACTCCTTTCCCTTCCCCTCCCCACAACAGACACCCTGTGAGGTAGGTGGGGCTGAGAGAGCTCTGAGACAACAGCTGATACAGAGCTATGGCTTGCCCAAGGTCATCCAGCAGGTGCAAGGGGGGGAGTGGGGAATCAAACCCGGTTCTCCCAGATTAGAGTCCACGCACTTAACCACTACACCAAACTGGCTCCTAGCGTTGTTCTGCCAGTGAACTAGGGTTGCCAACTCCAGGTTGAGGAAATCCCTGGAGATTTGGGAGTGGAGGGTGCAGTTTACGGGAAGGAGGGACCTAAGCAAGGCATAATGCCATGGACTCTACTTTCCAAAGCAGCCATTGACCTGATCTCTGTAATTTGGAGCTCAGTTTTAATTCCAGGAGATCTCCAGACCCCACATTTAGGTTGGCAACCCTAAAAAATCATATTCAGCGTACTAGTTCTGCAGGAAGGCAACCTGATTTCCATGGGAACCTAACCCTTAGAAATTGATTCCAATCCAGTGTGGGAATAATTGTTGGACATAAGATATTGGTTCACGCAAGGTTTTGTATAGATGGGACAGAAAATAATGTTTTTATTGGTTTTGTCAAAACTGTTTTGACAAGAAGGTAAACAGAATAAGAAGCAAAAGGTGGATGTGGCTGGATGACCACACTTCTGGGAACATTGGGTGTGGCCTAATATGTTAATGGGCTGTGCTCTCAGGGGTGTGGCCTAATATGCTAATGTGTCCCTGCTGGGCTTTTTCTACAAGAAGAGCCCTGGTAATGCAGAATGGGGGGGAAACTTGGAATAAAAAGAAGGTTGGATTAGATTTTAGTGCAGAATTGGTCGGAGGACACCACGGTGAACATGGATTAAAAGAAGAGTGCAGAAAGGGCCAATTTCTTCTTTCCTTATGCAAATGTTGACTGAACTTGCAATTTCTGCCATGGTATATTTTCCATTTTCCCTTAACCAGTTGTTAGTGGACATGGTCCAAGACATGCTGATAGTGCTGCCTCTGGTTTACTTGCTGCTTCTGCTATTGGGGTTTTCCACAACCATTTCTGAGATGTTGTCTATCAGTTTCATTCTTCCTGCTCCTGCTTTCAAACGTATTCAATTAGCTAATCACACCCAGTATACACAATATATGATATCCAGTATACATAATACTGGAGAAAGATGTTATTCACAACCAATATTAATAAGGTGATATTGGTTTGGAGCCTACAAATTACAAGCAGAATCCAGCAACAGTGTGCCTTCCCCCAACTGCCCTGGAGGCCTCTGAAAAACTGATGCTGGTGCTCACAGAAGCCCCAAGGACAAAAATATCACAGCATGGGGGTGGGGCAGAATCTGAGGGAAGGGACTCAGGTACTTATTTACCTCTTATCCAGTGGAGCATGTGGATCTGTTGGTAAACTCTGCCCACAGATGACTGCACCATTGCACTTGAGACTCACAGGATGAAATCCATTGTCAGATCAAGGTAGCTATGGCACATATTTGTGGGACAAAGCAGAAATCTCAAGGAAAAGGAATCAGAAGGATATCAGAATAATTATTCATGTTTTGGTATTCCCAACAATCTAGGGCTGCAGTCACACACACTAAATAATCCACTTCCAATCCACTTTCCAACTGGATTTTTATTGTGCGAACTGGCAAAATCCAATACAAAAGTGCACTGAAAATGGATTGAATGTGGCTTATCTAGCGTGTGTGAACACAGCCTAGGTATCAGCATTAGAAGAACACATGTCTACTTCAACAATGCCTACCACCACACCCTAATTCTCCATTCCCCTTCATTCATTATTATTTCCCTCAGTCAAGAGCATTTTTGACTAGGAAATTTTGTACCAAGTGCCATGAGATATTGGCATGTCATCATGATTCTCACAGTGCAAGGAATTGAGGCAGATATTTCTGAAGGGTTAAAAATTATGATCAGACCAGGATCAAATGGCAATATTTAAACAGAAAGAGAAAGCAAACTCAAGCATTTAGATTCTTTAGCTCTTCTTAATGTCAGCAACCATGACTCTGAGTGCTGGTATAGCATATTGGTTAAGACTTGAATGTTCACTTTGCCCAGCTGAAATATCACATCTGCGGTAAACATGCTAGAAGGCCTTAGGCAAGGAGCTATTTTGCATACAGAGATTATGACCTCTCTTACCATATCATTGTAATATATGTGAATAATATATGTGATTCATTTGAACCTTCAAAGTCAAGGGATTATTGCAATAATAACATTTTAATATGCCCATACAAGCCAGTCCACCATGTGTATGTATAAGAATTATTTTTATTATATGTAACATTAATTTCAAATGAAATTTCCCTTGAGCAAATATTTGCTTATTTATGTCCCTTATTTAAACTTAAAAATAATAACCTAAACGAGCAAGACTAGTTAATAACAAGGTTCAGTAAAAATATTCAAGTGTTCTAAACGGCTTCATTTCACACCTTTAATATAAATTGCAGAATTGGGGGGGAACCCTCCTACATTAATATGTGAGTACTCTTATGAGTCTGAAATTATTTTGCACTCTGTTAACAGCAGTTAGTGTAGTGTAGAGCAACAATAAGCCAGGAGAAGCTTGGCTGGGAGCAATTTTCATATTTTGGTACATTTGTTTGATGTCTTCTCAGGTAGTTCTTTTAGAAAACCCCCTCCTGGTCATTCACACCCTGAGTCACTCTGGCATAGCCATGATGGCACAGTGTGTACTTTTTACCTTCTACTATCTGATTTGCATGACTCACCTAAGCCTGTCTGCTTGCTTATTTTCAACAGCAGCTACCTAATGAAAGCCATTGTGGTACAGTGGTTGGAACTTCAGAATAGGGTCTGGGAGATCCAGGTTCAAATCACCATCATGGAAGCTCACTAAGTAAAGTACTGCCAGTCATATACTTTCAGCCTAACCTACCTCACAGGGCCGTTGTGAGGATAAAAAGCAGGAGAGGATAATAATGTGAGCTACTTTGGTTCCTACAGTGGAGCAAGGTGAGGTATAAATGAAATAAAGAGCCAGTTTGGTGTAGTGGTTAAGTGTGTGGACTCTAATCTGGGAGAACTGGGTTTGATTCCCCACTCCTCCACTTGCACCTGGCTTGGATGACCTTGGGCAAGCCATAGCTCTGTACCAGCTGTTCTCTCAAGGACAGCTAGGGAAAGAGCTCTCTCAGCCCCACCTACCTCACAGGGTGCCTGTTGTGGGGAGGGGAAAGGAAAGGAGTTTGTAAGCCGCTCTGAGACTCCAAGTGAGTGAAGGGCGGGATATAAATCCAACCTCTTCTTCTTCTTCTAAATAAATAATATATATGGCTGAAAAGGGGAAGCAGTTAAAAAGTAGGTTGGTAAATGGCTGAAAAGGAGAAAATGAGGCATGGAAAGGTGAGAGGATATGGAGGTTGCCAGGAGGAGGAAAAGGGCAAAGGGGGAGGGGAAGACAGAAGAAGATGAAGTGCCCCCCACAGGTCCTTGAGTCTTATGGGGGACACATGATGGGCCTTGCCCAGTAGCCAACACCACATAGCTGTGCCATAGTTTTCTTAGGTAGAGGCTGCTGTGGGGGAGAGGTGAAGACAAAAGGGCAGATAAAGGTAAATTGGCTGTTGGATGACAAGAACAGAAAAAAAGCAGGAAGAGAGGCTATGGGGGCTGTCAGGGAGGGAAAGAGGAAATAGTGTGAAAGGGGGAAATGAGATCTTTCCCCAAGTCCTTGCAGATTCCCACTTGTAGTGATAAAGTCTTTGTATGTTTTCCTCAATGAAAACCATTATGAAGAGATTTTACTGACATTCTCAATCTGCATTTGTTCCACCAGAATGTCATCCATTACTACAAAGTGGGCTGTGTTTCTGCTCCGAAGTATAGCACTTTCCCCCCCTTTTGACACTTGTGCCTTTAAAACTCAAAAGCCAAATGATCACAGCAAGCTTGAAAGAATAGTGGGTACTCCATGTTACAGGGTGCTTGAACTGAAAGTAAAGACTGATTGAATAAACATCCTGAAATTTACAAGAGAGAACAAAACTGGGAGAAAAATGCATTAGCTGGGAAAGAGTTCTTTGCAGTAATTCACTGGACATTTTCACAGCTGTTCACATAAATATATTTTGATTATGTGCTGGTTTTGCAGGAATTTATGCTGAAGAGAAAAATAGTATACCACCATAATTTCATTTCATTGCTGGCAATTGTGGTACCTTTTCTTCACCTTTCTTTGATCTCTCGCTGTCACAATCTCTGCTGCTGTTTTCGCTAGCTGCTGGAATTGTAGAGCATTCATTCTTATGTTACTTAGTTTAGGTCACTTTATTTCATTCTCAAACATCCTGTCACACCAACTGCCTTAAAAAAAGAATTCAGTGAAATTTGTACGAATTGTGGGATAGTGAATAGAAACACGGGGTTTAGCCATGAGAGGCATCGATTCCTAGTCAGTCATTATGCTTACTTAGGAAGCCTGAACAACTTATGATCTCTCTGCTATCTATCTTGTAGAATCATTGTCAAGAGAACTGAGAAAAGATTTCTGAAATGCTTTGTATGCTGAAAATCCTGTGGTGATGATCTGTAAGTTGGGATCCCTGCTGTCATTGCATTCACTGGCAGGGTTGGATTCTGCAGGACACACTGCCTCCTGCAGGCTTGTGATTCTGGAAAATGCATTTAAAGCTCATGCTGTCAACCAACTAACTAATTAGAAGATCAATCAAGCTTTACATATTTCACCAAAAATATTGTTTCATGATGGGAAGTTCATGGCAGCCTTTAGGTGATGAAAGAGAAGAACAGAGAGTGATCAGCAATATGATTAAGCTCAATATATCAGTGGGTTTGATTATGCTAAACCTGAATTCAGATTCATCTCAGTGCCATTTTAGTCCCCAAATCCAAATCAGCCCAAATTCAGATTTGTATTTTCCTGATTTCCTAACATTATCCTTTTAGTAACTTCAACGGACTCTTTTTAACATGTTGCATCATGCCATAATCCTTTACTGATGGCAGTCAATTTTTTCTCATGTTTCTTATTGTCTCTACCTTAAATCATTTGTTATTTATTTTATTACACTTTTATTTATCTTCACTGTATGTGCAAGAAGCCATGCTGACTTCTCCCATCATCCATTAAACTATCCAAATGGTTCAAGTTCCCACATAGAGAACTCACCTGATTTTTTATATATACTAGGTCTCTTGCTGCTCAATTCCTCCCTCTTCCCCTTCTGTAATTTTTTATAAAAATGAGGTAAACAGGTTTCTTTTCTTTCTATTGTATCTGAAGAAGTGAGCTCTGTCTCATGACAGCTTATACTGGAATAAATGTTTTCAGTCTTCAAGGTGCCACTGGACCTGTTTTGTTTTGCTAGCATATTATTGGTCCAGGCTTCGTCTGGGCAAACTTTTGACAGCAACCTACCATACTACAGATAGGTGAAAATCAAGATTCCAACATGGCTTCTGATGATGGACAGCCAGATTGCCCATCTAGTATCCAATAACCCCTCCTATAAATCATCAATCTGATCCTAAGTTAAAAGAAATAAGTAGTTCTCTATTCCACTCAAACAAGACAACATAACTCACAATAATATATTAACTGTGGTTCAAGGACTTATTTATTTATGCTTGTGTATGTGTGTGCCTAGTGGAATTTTTGCACGGCTGCTTTGAGTAACTGACCTGGCATGCCAGGGACATAGGGAGTAGTTTGAGGCCACGTGATACAGCCATCTTGCAGAGGTAAGCAGGTCTGGGTCTGTTCAGTACATGGAGGGCAGACCTCCTGGGAACCCTTTGTACATCATCTTGAGTACCATGATGGAAGAAAAATGAGAGATGAATGTGATATAAGAACAGGTTTTTGACATTTCCCCTTGACATCTTTACTTTTTCTTTATGAAAAATACAATGCTTATCAATTGCTTCACAAATAAATATACAAAATAAATACTATAACAAATCACAAAAATGCGTGGAGTCCCATCTGCTTCAAAAACAGTTTGCTATATAGTGCATGGTGGGGTGCTACTGCTTTAAAAACAACAAGGAAGAAATCGAAATGTCAGTGCCTTTGGAAGCATTGGACTATCTATTTTTATATCTTGCATATCATATCTTACACAGACTTTCCAGATGTTTCCTCCACTTCTTGTTTCAAAATAGAAGGTGGTTTGCTTGAACCAGCATCATGTATTATGCCGCAATCTACCTCTTTAGAGAATTAATCACAATGCTCACAAAGGTTTTTTAGGATCTCAGTTGGACAAACACAAACTGTGGCTGGAGGCCTGGCCACACAGAGCCCGAGCAGCAGGTGGGAGCCTCCAACAACCTAACGGGAATCAGGAAACATGGTTGGACTGGAAGTGGTATTCCAATGCTGCTGGGAGGGCAGGGCCAGAGAGACCAGCCAAGAGATTTAAAGAGTCTGAAGAGAGGGTTAGGGGAGAGCAGCGAGAAGGACACCATAGTGGGGAAGGCTCGGGCAGGGACAGCAGCCAGGAGACCCAGCATGACAGCCAGCAAAGGTCTGGGGGAGGAGCCGACAGTTGGGAGGTTGAGAGCAGTGGAGACAGCAGAAAGCAGCCAGGGACAGGTTGCAGCCGCCTGGAGCCCCCACACAATGTTGAGGCAGCCAAGAACCTTGGCAGTGAGAGCAGTGAACGGTGGAGTAAAGGAGGTCACAGCAGGAAGTAGCTGGGAAGGGGCTGTGTCAGGGTGGTCTGTGGATGTCTCAGCAGAGGGAACAGCAGTCAGCCTGAGAAGGATAGAGCTGCACAGTTCTTCCCTCCCTTCATCACAATGCTGAATGCAGAGACTTGGAGCATGCAGGGAGGCAAGGATCGGGTATGACTGCAAGATGAGAGAAGTGGCTAGCAAATTCTGGGGTCTGCTGTGCT
This sequence comes from Lepidodactylus listeri, assembly GCA_029233225.1. NCBI lineage: Eukaryota > Metazoa > Chordata > Lepidosauria > Squamata > Gekkonidae > Lepidodactylus > Lepidodactylus listeri. The sequence continues at coordinate 48,265,581 of JARCFY010000005.1, read as the reverse complement.
TGGACCCTGTGAGAGACTCTTGCATCCTGAAAGATGCTGGGAAAGATGCACTGCACAGGAGGTTGGGCAGGGGTTCAGGTTGTGGGAGAAGAACAGTAGGAGGTGGATTGTATGGGACTAATACTTGTATAAATATGTTGGAGGCTCAAAGTGGAGTGGTCGAGGAAGAATCAGGGAGGGTGACCCCTGCTGAAGCAAGTGGGAGTTCCCCGGATGTGAGGCTTAAACGTCACACAAACTGTACCAAATACATTTTACATATCAAATCAACTTACCAAACACAAAAGTACAACATATTATCAATAACAAGCCGTTAAGTAAAGGACATACAAGTACATTATATTACCTCACCCATAACAATGCATATGGTATCTCGGAGAGTCTGCTTAGTGGCCAGATATCAATGGCAAAGAACCACATTAGATCTTCTCAGGACTAGCAGGAGGAAGCAGAAACAAGGAATGGCTCTGGAGCGTACTATCAGGTACCCACAATTGTATTGGTCTTGTAGTGACAGATTTTTGCTGAGCTTGTTCTTATTATTGCTCCTGTTGAAACAAGTCTAGGGTCTCATCTTTAGAAGGGAAGAATTTCAACAGGTCATTTGCAACATCTTCCTGAGACACGGTATTTTGCACATGGTCAAGGATCATATTCTTGGAGCTATTAATTTCCAAACAGTCAGCAAGGGCATGAGCAAGTTTCCAGCTGTAATCAGCTTCAACATGACATTCTGGCATACCTCATTACTAGTTTGTGCAAGTTGTTTCAGCTAGCAGGTACTTATATATTAGTTTCTGAGCATGTATATTTTCTAATGTTTGGTCCCCCTTCACTGAATACTGGAACAAAGTTAAACAAAAGATATCAGTAAAAATTGAAATACTGGATTTGGTTTAGATCTTTTTTTTCCTTTCTACATATAAAGTGTTCATAGGTAGTTTATCTCACTGAATTTTGATGAGATATGGTATATATTGTTGCTAATCTGTCCGACTAAGTAATATTTCAGTTTTGTTAATGTATGGTTGTGAGGTATTGGAGTGTTATTATACTATGTCTATGCAAAAACTAACAAAGATTTAAACTAACAAAACTAACAAAGATTGGGATCATGCAGACAGACCACTAAAGGAATGAATTTCTGACCACTGGCCTATTTCAAGTACTACTGGTACTGGCAAAACTTCTCTTGCTTCAGGTTCTCATTTCTACACCTGCATTCAGGCCAGTATTGTCAGAGTGAAGTGGAAACATTCTGCTCCTAGTCTGCCATCATTCAGGAATCTTTTTTTTTGTTCTTATCATCTTTTCAGTTTTGGGAAGATCTGCTTCAGGAGTCCAACTATTATAGATGACAATTATGAAAACTCTCTTGTGTTGTTGTTGTTTACTAGAGAATAGAGCTGGGTTTTGTTTGTTTGTTCTGGATATATTGAACCCAGAAAATATTGATATTTCCCAAATCCTAATACCAGTATGGTATTCAGATTCATTAAATATTCAGGAAACCTGAATTTTTTTCAGCTCCATTGTACCCAGTGGGGACCATTGTAGTCAATGGTCCCCATAGGGTATAATAGAGAATCGATCCAGGGGTATTGGGGCTCTGAGGTAGAGGCACCAAATTTGCAGCTGCTGGTGCCTCTCTTTAAACCCCCCCCCCCCAAGTCTCAATTCTATGGGCCCCCAAAGAAGGTGCCCCCATCCTCAATTGTTTTCAGTGGAGGAAGGAAAGGCATTTAAAAGGATTGTGGTCCCTTTAAATGACTTCTCTGAGCCATGTGACTCCACAGCAAGTGAACTTCAAAGGCTCACAGTTCCTTTAAACATGTCCAAGTGGCAAGTTTACCTGGAAGAAGTTTAAAGAGACTGCAAGCACTTTAAATGCCTTCAGAATTCACTTGCCGTGGAGTCATGCGGCTTGGAGAAGGCATTTAAAGGGACTGCAATCCCTTTAAGTCTGGCTATCTGGTGGTCCCGAATATTTTCAGGATTTGGGGGGCTTGGGCATTTTAGATAGCCGGAATTAAGCCCCAATCAACAACTAGCCTAAAAATCCCCCCAAAATACTGGTAAGGTATTTTTCAGGTATTTTTTTCCTTAGTTTATGCACACCTCTACTAGGGAACTTTGTATCTTCATGAGCTTCCTGCTTTTCAGAGTAAGGCAGATCTGGTTGCTGAAGTAATGGACAATTGTGCCACAATAAGCAGCATTACACAGCCCACAACTGCTTGATTTTGCTTTATTTAGAGGCATGCCTTCCTTAAAGGGCCCATCATTACAGCTTATTTTATTATAAATGTGTGTTTCATTTAATACCTTTCCTAGCATCCTTTTGGCATTTCTGACTTCTTTCCCTCTCTTAACAGACATATAGAAGAATCAAAAAGTAATTCAGAGGTTCCTTCCACTGTCATGTGAATCTTCAATTTCTTCAAGTTATTTCTGGAGCAGATAAATATGTGTATTTCAGAATTCTCTTTCAAGGCTTGCACAGATCCTCTGCCTGAACTAACAGCAGCCCAATATCTGGGGAATTCAGAACTGACATGGTTACCAGGATGACATGGAATAATTGGCTGGCTCAAATGGCTCCACTTGCAGGCAGATTTTAAAATCATGACTGCATCAAGGTAATGTTTTTTATCATGTGTCATGCTGATGTCATCAAGCAGGCTGCAATGGCCTCTAAATGCTGTAAATGAATACTTCTCCTTTGAATAATACAAATTGTATGGATTTGGATCATTACTATTAAATAGTATCTATCTCCAGAGTTTCAAAATGTGTGATGTTTTTTAATCCTCTCCACCTCTGGAATCATCAAAATAAAACTGATAGTATTGTTTTATTAGTAGTTTGCTTGTTGTTGCATCTACCCTTATAGCTTATGTTTTGGCTTATTTGTTTGAGGAATCTGAACACTTTTGTTCATGAGCCCTTTTCTGGAGTGTTTTTATTATGGCCGAGGACAGGCTGGGATTCTGAAGTGGAAGGGAAGCAGGCCCAAAAGCTGCAGGGGGAAACTGGCCTGGGGCTGGCCATTCACACTGGCCAGACTCCTCTGTTAGCATGCGGGAATGGAGCATTCAGACTGCTGCGGAGCGGCCCCAGCAGCAGTCTAAAAATTTTTAAAAACCCACCTCCGTGGCTGCGCGTTCACACCGCCACCTCCGCTTGAATCCCGCCTTCTCCCATCCACACAGCCGGGAAGTGGGATCCAAGAAGGAGATGGCTCCTGGACACTGCTTTCTGCCGGTGTCCCTCCGAGGCAGAAGAGAAGTGGCTCCCAAGCGGGTGAGTACAGAAGGGAGCCGGGGAACAGCTGCCGCTGTTTGAACTGGCTCCCTTCCCCCGCTTCTGAAGCGGAGCTCTCCCACCCCACATTGCCAGTCTGTCCTCAGCCTCTATGTCTGTAACACCCTACACTGGATTGCATTAAAGCTGTATGTAAATGGGGCCAGGGCAGATTTTCTGTCCCTTTATAACATGTTCCTCCTTTTAGCAATTTTTAACCCTGCCCCTAGAAAAGCATGTAAAACCTGTTCACAGACAAGTAGGTGTTGAGGAGAATGAGGTGTTTCCATTGCCAAGGTCCTTGAACCAATGGTCTCTTGCCCTGATCCTGTCAAACACAATGAGAACATGCAACTGAATTCCAAAGGATGGTATTGGTATGGATTTATGTACCATCAATGATATTATCAGGGGTCTGTTGGGGCTGGAGCGAGATGGAGCACAGCTCCGCCAGCTCAGGAGGAGCAGTAGGGCAGCCACGGGCCAAATCAGATTCTCTGATCTGATTCGGCCCGCCGCTGAATTGCTGCCGAAATTTGGTGGCAACTTTAAAAGTGGCTGTAGGGGAGGGGGTTTGAGGCAGAGGCTCCAAACTTGCAGGGTAGCTTCTGGGACCTCTCCCCCAAATGCCTACCAAGTTTCAAGAAGATTGGACCAGGGGGTCCAATTCTACGGGCCTCCAAACAGGTTGCCCCCATTCCCTCCATTGTTCTCTATGGTGGGAAAAAAGTAACATTTTTTCCCACCATAGAGAACAATGGAAGGGATGGGACAACCTGTTTGGGGGCCCATAGAATTGTACCCCGTGGTCCAATCTTTTTGAAACTTGGTGGGTATTTCAAAGAGAGGCCCCAGCAGCTATCCTACAAGTTTGGAGCCTCTCCCTCAAACCCCCTTTCCTCCAGCCCCTCATATACCCGATGAGTTTTTGCCATTGATTTCAATGGCCCATAGGGTATAATGGGGCTGAAACTGACATTCCCTTTCTGACACACTTCCAGTAATGTCAGGGGACATGGCATATGCTAATGAGTTATGCTAATGAGCTCCTGCACCTCTTTTTCTACGAAAGGACCTCTGGATATTATTAAAAAACTGTATTGACCATGTGGTTCATACTGTCATGTTCACTTTATGATTATTAACTGGCTAGGATCATACAGTAAAGAAACCTTTCAAGCAAAATATGAACTGGAACAAAAACATCATGTCTCATCATCCTGTGTTAATCAACTATATGGGAAGATAATGGTTAGATTCTTATTTATTGGGATGAGGTTGCTATTATATAGTGCAGGGACTGCTCACTTGAGGAATCCTGGCAGCTCTGTAACAGACGTAAGAAATGAACCTAAAAAAAGGCTCAGGATACCCCACTGCACTAATGGTTTTACAGATTTATTCTTATGACTGTACTGGAACATCTTGCATGGACCACTAGCATAATGTCTTGCATTGCAAATATTATGTCCTATTTTGTAATACTGCATCAACACAATGGATTATTGTTTATTGTTTATTTAAGACATTTTTTTTCTTAAGGGTGCCATGTGGTTAACATATGCCACCATACAGTACAAACAATTCAAAAATTTTTACAGTATAAAAAGTTTAAAAGAAACTGCAAAATTTAACTAAACAATGCACAAAATTATTTGAAAACCAAAATTAAATGATGAGGTTTAATTACCTTTGTAAAAAATAACTTTATCAATCTAAGCATTCATGCTGTCTAAACATATAATTCTCTTCATGCTAAACACTTAATGGAATGGTTTAGCACATCTAAAAATACAGCCATTCATTTAGGTTTTTACAGAAAAAAGGAATTTGTACTTGAAAGTTCCCCCCTCCCCTTAATATTGGTTGCAAGTGATTGTGTCCACTGCAATGTATATTTTCCATTCTTTCTCTTTCCCACTTTCTTGGGATCCTCACTTAATGTTTAGTTTACATCGTATCAGAATACACTGACACAAGCATTGAACTTGTTGAGTAGTTACAGAGTAACCCATGAAGTTCTGAATGTATAGACTCTAAAAACACCTATGGCATTGTGGCCACAGGTTGGCTGCCAACATTTCAGATCCTTGGATAGCATTATAATTTTAGAAAGCACATATTTTTCCTCTGTTCTAACAGCTCAAAAATAGAATATCCATTTCTTAGGAATAGTATTATTTTGAGTCTATTTTTCCTTTTCCTGATCTAACCTTACATACATTCTATTCCATCTTTTATAATATATTTCTTGATCTTTTCCTTGTAATATGAAGGAAATTTCTGCCACTTCCAACAGTAATGCTTATATGTCATGTGACATCATATATGTGAAAATGTATAAATAAACTGGGAATTTTTTTTTTAGAAAGCATATACTTTTCCTCTGTTCCAACAGCTCAAAAATAGAATATCAATTTATTAAGAATAGTATTGAATTTTATGTTTCAGTTTAAAAAAATGTGGATTCCCCCTGTTTATCATGAAATTGTGGCTTGACTTTGTGGCTTTTCTCCTGACAATATATTTACAAAATCAAGAGACTTATTATCACCATTAGAATGTATGCTTTTTTGTGTGTCAGCACAGATATAAAAGGTACAAATAAATCAGGAACTGCATCAATCAAAATGGGCAAAATGAAAAAGCTCATGGCAATATAACAAAAAGGGGCATATTAGTATGTCGTAATTCTTAGAACATTCAATATCATTCAGCAGTTCTGGTGTCCTTTGTCTCCTCCCCCCCCCCTTTCCCAGACACTTGTAGAATTTTGCACCAACTCTTCTAGTTCTATAACAAAATTTTGCAGGCAAACTAAACAAATTAAACAAGTTTAGAAGTGTTTCCCCAGTATCCCTCCAAACAGATCCTAAATGTATACAATGTTACCATGAATGGCCTGCCTTATTCTTTAGGGAAATTAGCTATGTGGCAGGGGAGACCAGAGAGGTACAGGGATCACAGACCACTTGAATACCAAGGTCTGGCACAGAGTAAATTAAATAGGTTTTATTGAAGAATTTCCCTAATTACGAGCACACTAAACATTCAAAAAGAGCAAACAATACAGAACTAAGAAATCAGAGGTGATTGATAGCAAATAGAAGGATCAGTTATGGGGTGATACAATCTGTCCAGATGTGCAGGGGTCCATGGAGATGAGATTATGGCCTAAATCAAAGGTTTAGGGGTGAACTGCCAGTTGGCATCAGGATCAGACACACAAAATCTGAGGCCATGTGCTCTGGTGGATATAGACATTGGAAAACAATGCAGACCAATGGAAGGCCTTGGGGGCTGGTCTCAGGTGAGAACAATAGATTTTCTAGACCAATAAGGAGTCCATGGAGGTGTGGTCCCAGGCAGAGTGTAATTCAGGTGGGACCAATGAGCTTCCAGAGGGGCAGAGTCTGGATTAACGATAGATATAATGGGAATAAGTCAGGAGCTGGGTGGGTGGCTGGGAGTGTCCACTGTGGAACAATAGAGTGGCCTGGCATTTCCCTGTTGCTAGACAAAAGAGGTGATGTTTCTTTATGTACGGCAGGATGAACTTGAATGGGATACCATTCACTAGACATGAAAAGTTAATGCTTACCTTGTTAGGTCTGGCATAGGTGTAAGAATGCAGATATCTTAGACAAATTGACAGGAATGAGAGGATTATTCCAAAGGTATTTCTTGACATGCAAGTGAAACAGAAGTTGGGTCTGGAAACATGAAACATACTTCATTCATGACAATAGCACAGAGCAGAGGCTCTTTGTCCCTCCCTGCCTGTACATTTGACAGACAAAAGACTAGCCATTTGGTCAATAGAAGATGCCTGAGGCAAGAGCAGTCCTTTTTGGACTGAGGTGACAGGATAGATGGGGGGGGGGGTTGCTTGCATGGAGGATGCTTGGCAGTGCAGCCAGCCTGGAGAATCTTCACCTGGCCTGAGTTTTCCCAGGCAAGATGTAGTTCTCCTGGGGGGGGCGGAGCGACGGCGCGAGATGGCGGACGTCTGAAAAGCGAGCTCCCGATCCCCACTCCCGAAAACCCCTAAAAACGCGATTCCAGAAGCTACATTTCTCTGCAAAGCATGGGAAAATCTTCAAAAACAAAGCCAAGAGCCTCTACGACGACCTCGGGGACGGTTGATTCCTTCTTTCTTACTGAAAGACCAACGGACGCCACGGAGGCCGAATCCCCCGCTCCGCTTAAAATGGCGACCGGAGCGCCGCTAGAGAAAAGGATCAACAAAAACAACAAAACCGACAGTGCTCCGCTCACGAGAGAGGACCTGGCAGAGCTTAGAACTGACCTACACCAACTTATGACAAATTCTATGGCTGAATTGCTTCAACCGGTCCACGTGAAGCTCAACGACCTAACAAAGGAACTGAAAGAAGTCTCCAAAATGGCGGAGAACACCTCGGAGCTAGCACTAACTCTACAAGAAGAAGTCAGGCAGCTACAGTCCTTCGAGGCTGCAACAACAAACAGGTTAGAAAACTTGGAAAACAGGTGGCGAATGCTTAATTTAAAATTTCGCGGGCTGGAGGAGGGCTCAGAGGGAAATATGGACTTGGCGTCCTGGATATCTTCCTGGTTGGCACAGTCTCTTAAAATGGAGGACGGTATTGCCCCGGCCATAATAAGAGCATACAGAGTAGGGCCACTCGCCAGAGCCACCAGAAACCGCCCGAGAGACGTTATAGCTACCTTTTTATATCAAAGATCAAGAGATAGAGTTCTTAAGGAAGCCAGACAAGGTGGATCGCTACAATGTGAAGGGAAAAAAATTATTGTATTATTGGACCTCTCAATGGAGACATTGGAGAAACGAAGATCATTGAAACTAATCACTTCCAAGCTCTTTGAGGCCAAAATCAGATTCAGATGGAGCCCCACTTCTGATGTGATAGTATATAAGAATGGAACTCAACTAACAGCACTTGATAAAGCCTCAGGCATCACACTATTGAAATCTCTAGGTTTACAGCTGACAAAGGAAGAGGAACTATCATTACTCCCAGCCGGGCCGGCTGATGCCAACTGAAAATTGGCAACTGGTTTGTTTTTTTTGAGATGTCTCAGTGTGTAAAATCTTTTGTTTGGTAGCTAAAAACCGACAAAGCCCAAAATAGAATGATGGAACCTATGGGCAGTTCCATAAAATTTAATAGCTTTATATTTCTTAAGAGAACTGTTCAAAATTGTACTGTTGGAAATTTTTAAAAGGGATATATTATAATGCCATGTATTTAAGGATATTGAATAGGTGGTAATATTTCTAATGTTAGAATTTAAACTTGCTTATTAAAAGTAATATTAAGATCTCATTTATTATAGAGTTATTATCTGTAAATATTTTAAAATTAATTAGATGGTACTGAAGGGTAATATTATAATGTACTTAATTAATATCATTAAGTATGAAGTAATACTTCCAGCCCCTGGTGTAGATTATTAAGTACTAATTTTTAGGATAGTTGATTATTTTCATTTGGAAAACTTTTAAAGGGAGATATCATAATGCCTTAAAATTAATGATATTAAGTATGAAGTAATACTTATAGCCCTAAAATCTGTAGTGTGTTTTTTAAAGAAAGAATGAGACTTGACTTAGTGTTGAGATATACTTAAGTTTTGTATTTAAAAAAAAAAAAAAAATATTATGGAATATATAGAAGGGATAAGATATAATATTATTTATTGATTGGATTAAGTATGAAGTAATACCTTTTATGATTGGAGTAATTAATAAGTTATTTAAGCTGGGGCTAAGAGTGGAACAGATATCAAGAAATTTTATATTTTATTTTATAGGATTTTAAGATAAAAGCTATGTCTAAGTATGATGTAATACTGAAATGAGCTTAGAGATGTATTTTATAAGTCTTATTACAGAAATTTGCTTTTTTCATATAGACTGTTTGGAAAGTCTTGTAAAGGGAGTGGGGGGAGGAGTTTAAAAATATATTTTGGGAAATCTTCCCCCTTATAGAGTAGGGAATCTAGTAAGGGAGTGTTTTTGTCTCCCTTCTCTTTGATACTTAAAAGTGAAAAGAGAGTCTAGAGGCAGCTCCTTTGTGGAGCGTAGGGTGGTGGAGGGTATAGTGAAAGTTAGGTTATAAGTTAAGTTTCCTTTATAGTTAATATTTTAATATTTTGGTTATGCCCTTACAGTTTAAATGTTTGACATGGAATTGTAGAGGTTTTAAAAATCCCATCAAATCAAGAAGGATCACAAATGTATTGTACAAGGAAAGGCCAAACTTTGTTTGCCTACAGGAAACTCACTTAAAAACAACGGTTAAAAATGTGGTAAAAACAAGCTGGTTTTCTCAAAATTTTCAGGCACCTGGCTCATCAAAGGCAAGAGGGGTTGCCATTCTTATTTCTAAGACCACTCCTTTTCAGTGCCAACAAGTCCAAAAGGATCCAAAAGGTAGATTTATTTTTGTAAAAGGTTTGTTAGATGGAGACCCCATTACTATTGCCTCAATTTATGCCCCAAATGAGGATCAGATCAGGTTTTTAAAAGATACCCTACAGACATTGTCTGACTTTCAGCAAGGCCCTGTAATCATAGGAGGAGACTTAAATATGTTAGTCAACCCAAACTTAGATAAAACACACAAAGCTAAACGCGGAAAGAACACTAATACTAAACCAACTGAACTGCAAGCCATCTTTGATTTTTTTCAATTGGAAGATATTTGGAGAGTATTACACAAGGCAGACAGACAGTTCACATATTACTCATCTGTCCACGATATTTATACCCGGATAGATTATATATTGGTATCTAAATCATTGGTTAATCAGATTAAAAGCTCCGAAATTGGCATTAGACAGATTTCGGATCATTCATGGGTAGATTGTTGCTTTACTAAAGACGTCTTGGACAGTAGGGGATGGGAATGGAAATTAAACACCTCTTTGCTCCATAGTGAGCTGTTTTGTGAGGAAATACAGAAATCTATTCAAGAATATTTTCATTTTAATACAGATTGTGGTGTCCCAAAGGAAACAGTATGGGAAGCATTTAAGGCAGTTATTAGGGGAAAACTAATTTCACTTTCGTCCTCATTCAAGAAAGACCGTGATAATACAACCTTAGAATTAAAAGAAAACATCAAGAGGTTAGAAGCTCGTCACATTAAATTTGGAGGGAAAAAAACTCTACACAAGTTAACAATGGAGAGAAAAAAATTAGATTTATTAGAAACATCATCTGTACAAAAACAACTCTTATTGCTTAGACAGAAATATATAACGAAAACCCCTAGGTCGTTAACACTATTAAAGTCTAGAGTAAAACGTAGGCAAAATATAAACTTGATACATGCAATAAGAGATTCAAAGGGGAAAATAGGTTACACATCAAAAGAAATCAATACAAATTTTTATGATTTTTTTGGAAAACTATATAGCTCAAGCTACCCTTCTAAAGAAAAAATTCAGCAATATCTGAATTCCATAAAATTTAATGTAAAACTTACAGATGAACACAAAGACCTTCTAGACCAACCTATTACCATTGCAGAGCTGAATGAAATTATAAAATCTACTAAATCTAATAAAGCCCCAGGCCTTGACGGCCTGCCATGTGAATTCTATAAAAAGTTTAAAGAATTAATACTCCCCTTTTACTGTGATCTCACAAATAACATCATGAATACTGGAGCTTTTCCCCCAACATGGTCTGAAGCAAAAATCATTATGATACACAAGCAGGGTAAAGAAAAACTTAACCCGGCCTCATACAGGCCAATAGCAATTCTTAACCATGATTTTAAAATATTCTCCTCGCTATTGGCAACTAGGCTAAATAAAATTATTTCTCAGTACATTCATCCTGACCAATCGGGATTTGTCCCTAATAGGTCAATTACGGACAATATAAGGAAAACTTTGAACTTGATTGATTTCTGTATGGTTAACAAAAAACAGACTGTGTTTTTAGCACTGGACGCCGAAAAGGCATTTGACAAAGTGGAAATCCCCTACCTTGTAGAATTATTACACCATATGAGATTCGGTCCTCGCTTTGTGCAGTCTATTCAAGCTATATATAAAAATCCCTCAGCACAAATTAAAACTAATAATTATAGATCTGAAAAACTAAATTTATTTCGGGGCACAAGACAAGGGTGTCCCCTATCTCCAATTTTATTTGCTCTATCTTTAGAGCCCTTAGCGCACGCAATAAGAATGGATGCCATGATCAAAGGTATTGAGATAGGTGAATGTCAGTGTAAAGCTAGTTATTTTGCAGATGATGCAGTATTTTTTATATCTGATCCAGAGACTTCATTGGGCCACCTGCAAAAACAAATTAATAGTTTTAGCATAATTTCGGGGTTTACTATTAATTATGATAAATCAGAACTCTTTCCCTTAAACATGACTCCTCAAGTCAAGAAAGAGATAACAAAAAAATATCCTTTTCGATGGGTTCAATCTAAATGGAAGTATTTGGGAATTCTTTTTCCAATAGAGACTAAGAAGATTTATGAATGCAATTATACACTGTTAGAGGTAGAAACTAAACAAAAATTAGATGAATGGAGCAAACTTAATTTAACGCTCTTAGAGAAAATAGAAACTATTAAATCATTCATTTTTCCAAAATTTCTCTATCTGTTTCAGAACTTACCAATCCAAATTCCAAAACAAACCTTTAAACGTTGGCAATCAATGTTGACCAAATTTATTTGGGTACAAAAAAAACCAAGGGTTAAATATTCAATACTGATAAAACCAACAAAACTAGGCGGATTAGGGTTACCTAATCTGGAATCTTATTTTTATGCAGCGCAACTTAAGACTATTTTAACCTATGCTCAACCTTCTCTGAATAAAACCTGGGCCTTAATTGAACAGCAAGGCCTAGTTAAGAACTCACTATTTCAAATAATTTGGAATAAGCCTAATGAAAGAATATTAACAAGACCAGTGAATCCCTACTTAGCCTTTACGTTGAAAATCTGGGATAGATTTCGATCACAGCTTGCCCCAGAAGTATCACCTCTTACGGTATTTATTGGCCAACCCTGGTACAAACCTGGTATATGTGATCAAATATATGAAGAATGGAAAGATAAGGGTCTGTTTAGACTAGGCGACCTTTGTAACAAACAAGGAATTATACCTAAACAACAATTGGAAGACAAATACAAGATAAAAATCCCTTGGTTGTATTACCACCAAATTAGTCATTTCCTTAAAAATCCAAACATAATTTCTCTTATAATGAGAGAACAGACATTATTTGAATCTCATATATTAAAAAAACCACAAAATTCTAGAGGATTGATTTCCGTTATTTATCAACTGATAAATAAAAGCAGCTGGAGCCAGATGTCATCGCTTCAAAAAGCCTGGCAACACGACTGCAACATATCCTGGTCTGAATCACAATGGTTAGATATCTGGTCTTCTTCTCTTTTTACAACAAAGGCTTTAAATATAAAATTACAAAATTTTAAATTATACTCTCGATGGTATATGACCCCATTACGTATTTCCCATGTTAATTCCTTGTTTGTTCCATATTGTTGGAAGCAATGCGGAGAAATAGGAACCTTTAAACATTGCTGGTGGTCTTGCCCAGCTATTGCTTTATTTTGGACAAAGGTGGTAAATCGTATAAATAATATTTTGAATTGTACTATTCCTTATTCAATTGAATCTGTACTATTAAATCATTGGCCTGAAATGAAGTCAACAAAGCAAACCAGAGACTTGGCCTCGCTTTTTATACTTGCGGCAAAGACCTTAATTGCTCAAAAATGGAAGACTAAAGACTGTCCAACAATGCGACAATGGTTTTTGAAATTGTGGGACTTCGCAGTTATGGACAAACTGGCTTTACAACTACAAAGAACGGAAAACCCAGCAGCAAAAAATAACTTTACGGAGAAATGGTATCGATTTTTTGAGTATATGTCAAACTCATCTACATCTTGTACAGCGTTACCAAAAAAGTATCTGAACTTTGTATTTCTTTAGTTAAATGTATTAAGTGTGATTCTTCAATGTTTAGACTGTATTAACTCAGGGTTCAGGGGTTTGTTATTTGTATATGTTTAAGTTGAAAATAAAAAATTTATTTAAAAAAAAAAAAAAAAAAAAGATGTAGTTCTCCTAGCCTCCCAGCAAAAGCCACTGTTTAAGCCAAGCCTGGATTCATGAGGGTACTGCTTTAAGAGGTTCAGAGGTTGTTTTGTGGTGTGTCTCTCTCAGGAAAGACCACCCCGGGTTCAGGGCCTAGGAGACTGGTTACAACAAGAACTCCAAGTAATGTCTGAACAATTTTGAGCTTTAGTAATCTGAAAAACAATAGTCTTGAATGGCAGATTATACCATAAAATGGTTCCAGACAAGTATTTATAATGTATATTGCCTGTTGAAGTTGCCATGTGCCAAAAAATCAAAGCCAATAAATTCTTCTGATCTCATACCTAATACACTATACATTTTACAGCATATTGGATTATCTGATAAACTGTTGGGATTTTGGCTGTTGACCTTATTTTGTATTGCATGTTTTTCAGTGAGCACTTGCTCATCAATGATAGAGAGGAGAGGGAAGAAAGATGTAAATGTACTGAAAGAACTGCAGCAAACCCTCAATGTTCCAGAATGCTCTAGAAATTCTTTTAGTTAACAGCAAAAAAAGATGTCAAATGCTGGGAGGAATGAATTTATGGAATGATAGAAGAATGGAACAAAGGACATCATATTACCCTTAGATGTGATGACTGGATAGTTCTTTGACACTTGGCTCTAGACTACTGAATAGCTATCCAGAACTTAGAACATGGCTGAGGCAATGTTATAAGACGTTTCAGAGCTCAGGGACCAGATTGTACTTGACAAATGTTCATCATCTACATTTCAAGAGTCTTTTCTCATTTCTTCCATCTTGCTTTCAAAACTCAAATGAACACATTTAAAAGACAATACATTTATCTTCCCATTGTGTTCAGCAGACAATTGTCAGTGTTCATATTTTGCTGGTTTTAAAATTATCAAATCACAGAAAGGACTGGAGCTTCCTTGAGGTTAAGGGAAAATTCTTTTAGGCTTTATTATCTCATGGATGGTGTATGCAACAATTAACAGTGAATTAGGCAGCAGGAGTAAAATCCATTAAGCCTAAACTATATTTGAATAATTGCCTTTGCAGAAAATAATGTCATATTTAAACCATTCTCTTGATCAGATAGTTTCTTCAAATAAAGCTAGCATTCTGCAGACTACTAATTAACCTGTTCTTTAAACCATCTCTAAAATAGGTTGCTTCCAGCTTAATGCATTTCCCCCCAATTCTTAATCTTTGTGATATTATCTACTCAACAATCTTGGTGTCAGAGCAGTTGGAATCTAATGACAATATAGCAATGTGTGTGACTGAGTTCAAATTCATATTAATAGAATCATGATAGTAGGCACTATAATTCAGTGTCAGGCTGCCTTGGAAACACTGATCATCTGGGATTTTGCTTGTCATGTGCCTCCGTCTTGAGGTTCAGCACTACTGTGGAAATTGTAGGGAAAGACTGGCCAAATCCATTAGACCTCTACCTCCACAGAATCAAACAGAAAAAAGATTGTATGCTTGTAGTGCAGTATGCTTTTACTATTTTTTTCTCTATTTTGGCCCTCACTGCATAGCCACTATGGCCAAAGGAACACAAAGAAGGCAGGAAGGAGGACTGGGACAGCTTTCTAATGTATTTTGTCCATCATGGGTGGTGATGGCTAAGTTCCTATCAGCTTGATTTGGAACTGGGCTCAGCAAACCCAAACTATTTAAAAATAAACAGAACATACTAGTTTTCTGCAGTATTAACTCTGAACATTGGAAACACCATCATGGTCCCAATGAATCACTAGAAGCATGATGGGGGCTCAAAAACAACCCAATCATGTTGAGCCCTCCAAATCCTTTTGCAAGCTTCCAAAGTCCTTCACTCACTCATGAAACCTATCCCAGTGCCCTTGTCCTTTATCTAATCCAATTAACCTGGTGGTAGTGTCAACAGAAATAGTAATCAAGAGGCCTTTGTGTGAATCCTAGAAAACAAAGTTTCCTGGACACCAAATGTCCCTACTGGTTACTCAGGCAGGTACTCTGGAAATCTACATATATGATGATTATTCTTCATTTTCACTTGACAAGATACTTTTCTGAGCCAAAGGAAAACTTATCCAGGTAATGGT
This sequence comes from Lepidodactylus listeri, assembly GCA_029233225.1. NCBI lineage: Eukaryota > Metazoa > Chordata > Lepidosauria > Squamata > Gekkonidae > Lepidodactylus > Lepidodactylus listeri. The sequence continues at coordinate 48,250,053 of JARCFY010000005.1, read as the reverse complement.
GCTCAAGTCATAATACACCCAAGCATTATGAGCCAAAATTAATATTTTGAACTAGATAACTATTAGATACCATGGGGATTTGGACCTAGCACCTAATCCCAGCTGCTCTAGAGCTCTGCTCTGCATGCCATCTGAGCTGCCTGCCACCTAGAGAGCCACTAATCCAATCTTCTCTGCCCTATAGGACCTTCTTGAAGATGGGGGGTGACAACTCAGACCTAGGGATGGGCATGAATACAGTTCATTTCATGGCATGCTATAGACCACCAAGCCAGGCAGAGGACTTGGATGAGACACTCCTAGAACAGATTACAAAGTTCTCAAAGAGACAAAACACAGTGGTCATGGGACATTTCAATTTCTCGGATATCTGTTGGAATTCAAATTCTGTTAAAAATGAAAGGTCCAGTAAATTACTGACTTGTCGCAGACAACTTCATTTTCCAGAAAGTGGAGAAGGAAATAAGGGGATCTGCTATCTTGGACCTGATTCTTACCAACAGGGAAAAACTGGTTGACGAGGTGAAAGTAGTGGGCACCCTGGGTAGTAGTGACCATGTAATTTTGGAATTTACAGTCTTGGGGAAGGTAAAAGCTGTATGCAGTCAGACATATAGGTTGGACTTCAGGAAAGCAAATTTTGACAGACTTAAAGTTATGCTGCGTAGAATTCCATGGTCAGAAACACTTAAGGGAGATCAAGCGAGATGGGAGTTTCTTAAAAGTGAAATACTAAAAGCATGATCTCAAATGATTCCTATGAGAAGGAAAAATGGGAGGAGCCTAAAGAATCCAAGGTGGCTCCATAAACAGCTTTCTAAGGACTTGAGAAATAAAAAAGACTAATTTAGAAAGTGGAAGGAGGGCCTTATAACCAAGGATGAATATAAACAAATAACCAGTGCTTGTAGAGAGAGAGTTAGGAAAGCTAAAGTTCAGTATGAACTTATGCTAGCGAGACATGCTAAAAACAACAAAAAGGGGTTCTTTTCTTATGTTCGAAATAAGAAAAAAAGCAAGGACATGGTAGGCTCACTGCAGGGTCAGGAAAGTGTCATTGTAACAGGTGATGAAGAGGGCAGAACTGCTCAATTCCTACTTTTCCTCAGTCTTCTCTTGCAAGGGAAACAGTGTTCAATATGGCCAAAACAGAACATATGATGAGGGAAGGGAGTTGCAGCCTAGGATCAACATAGGGGTAGTACATAAACAACTAGTTTCTTTAAATGAAACTAAGTCCTTGGGGCCAGATGAAGGACAGATCCCCGCAGCCTCCATAGGCCGGCTTGGGGGGGGGGGGGGATGAAGTTGCCTCCTTGTAAGGAGGACTGATCAGACTGGCTGCATTTGCAGCCTGGTTTTGCTAGGGGGCAGGCCTAGCATGCTGAAGGACAGCCCCAGCAGCTTCATTCATGCCTTGAGCTCGACAGAGAAGGAACATGAGGCTTTTTTCACTTGCTCCCTGGCTTTTGGCCTGGAGCCGGCAGAAACTCAAAGGAGTCCACTGGTCACGACGAGCGTGAAGGGGTTCCGACAGTTGCATTTGGGGGGGGGGGGCGACAGTGATGCCGGTTTCTGAGATATCTGCAGTGATGGCAGTGGCCGAGGTAGTGGTGCCTAGGCCCAGTGGTAAGGATGCACAGCCAATAGATGGTGAGGTTTCGTCAGCTTGCACCAGAAGCTGATCTTCATCTGGCTTGAATGCCTCAGGAACTATGGCAGGTTGGAGGGCTGAGGCTTGCAGGGCTATAAGTCTCGCCATTGCGCCTAGCACCAGAAAAGGGTATGAGCGAGCAGTTCGCCAATTTGAGGTCTTCAGGGCAGCTGAACATTATCCCAAGGTCTGGCCTATTCTTTTAGATCAGCTGATGCACTACTGTGTATCGAGCAAAGAAGTTGGCTTAGCTGTCAGTTCAATCCAAGGCAAGATTGCTGCACTAGCCTTCGCAAGCAAAGCCTTGGGCTTCACTGAAGTCACTTGTGTCTTCAGGATTAGAAAGATGCTCGAGGGTTGGACTCGTGAGGGGGATGCTGCTAAAGATGAGCGACAGCCTATCTCGGCCGTGATACTTAAAGGGTTGTGAGTGACCTGGGGTGCAGTTTGCACTTCCGGTTATGAGGAATGCTTGTTTCATGCAGCCTCTTTGCTTGCATTCTTTGGGGCTCTTCAGGTGAGTGAGTTGGTCACTCAGTCTAAGACAGACCAGTCAAGCAAGGCTTTACATGTGCAGGATGTTGATATTCACGACAGTGGCATGCTGGTCATGATTAGGAGCTCTAAGACACGATCAGATGCAAAAAGGAGCCACAGTAAAATTGGGGAGCTCTGCCCAGTTCTGGCCCTGTCGCAGTATTTGGCCCTGAGGGGTCTGGAAGCCGGTATCCTCTTTATGCATGAGGATGGGAGCCCTCTGACTAAACATCAGTTTGCGGCAGTTACTTCCCTGGCTTTGAGGAAGCTGGGCCTATCAGGTGTAAAGTTTGGGACCCATTCCTTTTGCATTGGAGCGCCTTCCACAGCAGCAGCAATGGGCTATTCAGCTGAGGATGTTCCTTGCGTAGGGCGTTGGAGATCTGACGCTTATAAAGTTTATGTGCGTTCAATGGCCATGTGGTGATCTGTTCTTTTTGCCTGGTGTTTGACTGTCCTTTCCTTTCAGGTGCTGTGTCTTGTGGCAGGTGGAGAACCATTCTCATCTGCGGGCACAGCTTCATTTTTTGGGCTGCTCACTGGGCTAACAGATTGGCCATTGGCTCACAGTTGGGCCTAAGTCGATGGGCCACTGTTGAATGGAGGGGACGCTGCGGCTTGTGCTGGTTGGGCCTACTCCATCTATTATTTGGTTTGAATGCCAGTGGTCCTCCTGACATATTGCTAATTCACCTAGGGGGTAATGATTTAGGAACTTTAAAAGGGAAGGCGTTAGTTCTACAAGCCAGGCAATGGCCTAAGACTACAGTGGTTTGGTCGGCCATTGTTCCGTGAAGGGAATGGCGATGGGCTTTGGACCCTAAGTAGATTGAGTGGGCTAGACGTAAGGTAAACGGGGAATTTAGGAGCATTTTAGTAATGGATGGTGGCCACTTCATACCCCATTCGGCTATTAGGGCTAAGCACACTGAGTTATATAGGGGTGACGGTGTTCATTTGTCGGAGCAGGGTATGGATATCTTCCTTAAGGATTTACGGCAAAGGCTGTTAACAGTGTTAGGGGTTTAGTGGGTGCAGGGGCCTAAGCAGAGGCTTGACCCTTGCTGTGGCAGAAGTTTAGTAAATAGTTGTTGTGGCTTGGTAAGCACCTGTCAGCAACCCTGGTGGGAAAGGGGCCTGTTTGGATCATAACTGCAGCCTTGTGGCCTGGGATGAGGGGAACAGGCTGCCTTTTGGAGTGCCGTTGACGGATACTCAGCACTGATCTTGCGGCTGTGTGTGAGTAATCATCAAGGCATGTTCCAAGGCTGGGCTGCCTGGGGTTTGAGCCACTTATTACGGGCTACGACCCAGGGGCCAGGTGCATTGCCCAGACTATGGCAAAGGTGGGGTTAATGGTAACCCCAGGCCTTGGCCATGCCGCTTGTTAGGTTAAGCCCTTGCCATGTTTTTGTTAATAAATAATGTGGCCATTAATCCCATGTTTGTTGTCTGACTCTTTCTTCCGTCTATGGGGGCAACTGCATCCAAGGGTACTAAAAGAATTTGCAGATGTAATTTCTGAGCCTCTGTCCATTATTTTTGAGAATTCTTGGAGAACAGGTGAGGTGCAGGAGGATTGGAAGCGGGCAAATGTCCTCATCTTCAAGAAGGGGGAAAAGGAGGATCCGGGTAACTACTGACCCATCAGCTTGACATCTATACCTGGGAAAGTTTTAGAACAAATCATCAAACAGACAGTCCTTGAGCATTTAGAAAGGACAGCTGTAATTACTAAGAGCCAGTATGGGTTTCTCAAGAACAAGTCATGTCAGACTAACCTTGGCCCGGATCACACACAAAATTAGCTGCACAATAGGCACAACTCCCAGTCAGATTTTAAGGACGTGATCACAAGAGCACATCTGTCAAGTGTCCCGCACCCATCGGCAAGCCATTTTGCTCCACTGGAGAAGTGGAGTAAAAAAACACTAGGGAAACTTCAGTATCAAATGGGTTGCTGCAGGCCACAGACAGACTTTCCCCATGTGAGCGCTCCAGCATGGACTTGTGGTGATGGGGATAGTCTGATCAGGCTATCCCGACACCATGCCGTTGGTTTTTTCCCCTTCTCAGTATGCACATCATTGCATACTGCCATTGGAAGCCCTCAGGGGGAGATGAAATTCATCGATCCCCTGTTTAAGCAAATCAGTAATGAATTACACAAAAAAAAAACCAACTCGCCCGCGGTTGCATCTGATCATGCAGTGGTGAGTTGCACCCGCAGCTTCACAGAACTGTGTGATCATGCAACTGCAGGACAAATTGCTCCAGCGCAAATAACCTCACTCCCCCCACACACTTTATCTCACATGTGTGGCCGTAGCCCTTATCTATCTTTTTTGAAAAAGTTACTACCTTGCTGGATCAGGGAATGCTGTGGACATAGTTTATATTGATTTCAGTAAGGCTTTTGATAAGGTTCCACATAGTATTCTTGTTGACAATTTGGTAAAATGTAGTTTGGATCCTATGACTGTTAGGTGGATCTATAGCTGGTTGACAGATCACACCCAAAGAGGGCTTATGAATGGTTCCTCATCCTCTTGGAGAGGAGTGACAAGTGGAGTGCCTCAAGGATCTCTCCTGGGACCTGTTTTGTTCAAAATCTTTATAAATGATTTGGATGAAGGAATAGATGGCTTCAAAATGGTAGGGGAAGGACTGTCTGAAACGGCTGTCACTGTACCGGTTTATTCCAAGCTGGTTCAGTAATGTTTTTCAAGGTGTAGTGTGAAATTCCCCAGAGTCGGGATACAGGACAGCCTGGAAAACTGAGGGAACTTATAGCTGAAATGTACACTGAACCAATAAACCATATGAAAAAGCAATGCAAAAATATCAATATAATACAATAGACAATAAACAAAGGTCCAAGAGTAAATCAACAGAGCATCTGGCAAGTATATTCGTTTTGGGCAGTCTGGCAGGCGAGGACCATCATATGACTTCATGTATGACTTAGTAGAACAACATCCAAGGGAACAATCCTTTAAGATCAGACTAATCCATCAATATTAATTTTTCATACTGGCATCATACATAGAGTATTCATATAAAGTTACAAATAGCTGAACAAGCTTCACAGTGTGGATCAACAGAAGTATAGTATCCAGATCACGTGAAGTGATGGTATTACTTTACTCTGCTCTGGTTAGACCTAACCTAGAATATTGTGTTCAATTTGGACACCACAATTTAAGAAGGATATAGACAAGCTGGAATGTGTCCAGAAGAGGGCAACAAATGGTGAGGGGTCTGGAGACCAAGATGGTGAGGGGTCTGGAGACCAAGTCCTATGAGGAAATGTTGAAGGAGCTGGGTATGTTTAGCCTGGAGAGGAGACGACTGAGAGGTGATATGATAATCATCTACAAGTACTTGAAGGGCTGTTATATAGAGGATGGTGTGGAGTTGTTTTCTATTGCCCAGAAGGTCGGACCAGAACCAACGGGTTAAAATTAAATCAGAAGAGTTTCCAGCTAAACATTAGGAAGAACTTCCTGACAGTTAGAGTGATTCCTCAGTGGAACAGGCTTCCTTGGGAGGTGGTGGGATCTTCTTCTTTGGAGGTTATCAAACAGAGGCTAGATGGCCATCTGACAGCAATGCTGATTCTGAGAACTGAGGCAGATCCTGAGAGGGAGGGCAGGAAGGGTTGCACCAGTGCTTAGTTCTCATGGCCCTTTCTTACATGCCCAGGAAAATGCTGGTCACCACTTTGGTGTCAGGAAGCAATTTTAATCCAAGCCAGTTTGGCTGGAGATCCTGAAGGGTTTTTTTTCTCATCTTCTGGGTGTGGAACAGTGGTCACTGGGGGAGTGGAGAGGGAAGTATTTGTGAATTTCCTGCATTGTGCAGGGGAGTTGGACTAGGTGACCCTGGAGATCTCTTCCAACTCTATGCATCTATGATTCTATGAAACTATCATGAACTTTTACCTGACAAACAAGGTTTTGTTCCTGAATGTTGAACATGGTAGAAAGTTCCCCTGGTATGTTAGAGACACCAAAAAAGCAGAGGATTTCCAGCTGACTCCCCTCTACCTGCCCTCCAAGTTTGGTGAGGATTGGATATATGGGGTCTGAGTTACAGCCACCCAAAGAAGGCGCCCCCAAGAAAGTGCTTTCTGGGGAAGTAACAGGCGGCCATTTTGACAGGCTCAGCTTCAGAAGGTTCAAGAGTGTATAGAATGGATCTCGTACAGTTGATCTGCCACAAACTTCACTTTGTAAACCATGAATGGGCCAAAATTCATCACAAACTTTTGTTCATGAGCTGGTTCATGCCCATCCTTACTCAGAGCAACAGTGAAGGATCCAATACATCCTGGCCTGAATGTATAAAGCTCTTTGGTCTGAGGAACTTGTTCATAGCATGACAGACTTGCTCACTCTGTTGATCCTGGTTATTTACTCCTACTGCTTCACTTTACAACAAAGTTGGATGCATTGTTCAACTCTATGCAAATAAGTTAATAAGCTTTTAAAAGAAACTTTTAGAATGGAATTTGACAAGGAGAAAAGATTACTTTTCTTGCACAAGATGCAGCCTTAGCTTCCCAGACATAAGTTTAACTGTCTAAGTCTATAGGACCAGAATGCTAAGCACTTCAGCATCAAAGTATCTCTAACATAACATTCATTGTAGAATGAATTTTTGCAACTTTGTAAATCTGAAGCAATGCCTGACAGTTGCTCATTTCTTCTTCATTTATTATCATCATCTCTACCACAAAATTACTTTAAGGTATCATGGGACAAAAAAGCACTTAGCTAAAGCAATTGAAGCAATTCTGCTGCTATTCATTTTAGCATTCCAGAATATAAAGTTTTACTTAGAAGACTGTTGTTATATGCTGAAATATATTACTTGGATAATTACTCAAAATCAGACAACATGATTAGTCAATAAATCATCATTCAGACATTCTCTGCTCTTTATTAAGGGCGTTTTTCTTACCAGCTCAAATGTCAGAGAATCTTTAACCTATGAAAAACATTCCACATACACCAAAATCTTGGATCTGCTGTATAGTAAAACAATAGGAACCTTTTAGTAACACAAGGGGTGAACTTCCATCTCATTTGCTTAGAAGTGTCATTTTGGTATCTTCAAGAGCTATGTTTGGCAGCCAAATTAATGTTTCTTAAATCTATAGTGATATGCTTGTAGCTACAATAATTTAGGGAAAGCAGCCTAGGATACATATGTTAATGATGACCATCATGACATACATTTATGAACTTTAGAAAATAAAACATACAAGTCTAGATTCTTAATATGATAATAATCTACAATATTCCTACCAATAACAGGAGTCTATGAAAAATACCGTACTGAACTGACAGGTAACATTAACTGGCTATGTTGAAAACAGAGTACTTCATTGCATAGAACATAATTAATTTAACTTGTGGATGAGATATGGTGAAGGTTGCTAGTTTAGATGACTGTAAAGGGGGATTGGACAAATTCTTGGAGGTAGGCTGCATGATGGCTAAATAGGGCTTCCATGTTTGGATATTAGGGAGCAGCAGCCCGCTTCTGTGTGCACCTGCTTTGGGCTTTCCGGGGCATGTCATTGGCCACTGTGGGCAACAGAATGCTGGCACAGATGGACCATGGGTCTCATCCAGCACTGTGGCTCTTACTTTATTATTCCTTCATTAGTTAATGACTGAAAATATTACCTGATGTTTCCTCAGCGGGTGTTAAGGAGATTACCCCCTGTTAACATGCCCTTTCTCTCCTAAAACATGGGTAGCTGATGCAATTTACACATCCAGGGAGCTATTACTATCAGTTGTAAAAACACTTGATAAAAAGGACAAGCATAAAACAAATGTAAAAAGGCATGCAATTGTTAACTAAAAATTGGTATGACAGTTGAATCAAGTGGGAACAATTTAGACTTCACAAATATAGGCAAACCCTAAAAAGAACTAAACATGTATAGGTTCAATCATCCCTGTTAATCATGGGACAACATAAAATTGACAAGATTTTTTGGTAATGAGTCTAAAATAATAACTTTAACTGGTCCTCCCACCCTACTTCCAGAGTCCTGGTTCCATAGAAATTGTAATTCTGTGAAAGGCTATAATGAGCCCTCAGCAAGCAAACCAGTAAACAACCTTAAAGGTAAAGTGTGCCATCAAGTTTCAACTGACTTACCCCAGTACCATAAAGTTCCACCTCATTTAGTTTTCAAGGCAAGAGATGACCAGATGTAGTCTGACATTGCCCTCTTTGGCACAGCAGCCCCAGTCTTCCTTGGTGGGCTCCCATCCAAATACTGACCCTACTTAACAACAACAACCTTACAAAAATGTAGTACACTTGGGAAACAAATGGAATTAAATTCTGTGTGCTCCAGAGGTTTGTAAATGTTGACCAAGAACTTTATATAGGAGGGAATTTGTTTTTCAAAGGTTTTCTGCTAGCAACTAACCACTCTGAAATGTAGCATCATTATTTTTCTGAAGAACAGAAATGCATGTATTGGGGAGGGGAACCATTTGATAATAATCAGCAAGACAGAATTATTTTAAAGAAGTTGACAAGGCAAGTTGATTCAGCTAATGATCTCTGGGGGTAATGATCCTTTCTAGAGACTCCCCATTGTTACTTCCTGAGTGATCAGGAACAATGTAATCAACACTTGAAAACACAGAAAAGACAAGCCAGGTGGGAGGATGTCAAGTTTAGGAACTAACAGGAAACAAACCTAAACTTTTTCAATACCACTTTTCATGTTATGAAATCAACAGAACAAGGATCTGCCAGCATAGGCGTCAACTACGGGGGGGGGGGGGGCTCGAGGGCTTGAGCCACCCCCAAAATTTTCCGGGGGGGCTCAAATGGAGCGCCCTCAGCCGCACCTCCCCGGGCCCTTCCTAGGGCCGCCGCCACCGTCTCTCTCTTTCTCTCCCCCCCCCGGCCTAGCCCCTTCGTCCTCCCTCCCTCCATCCAGGGGCCACCCTGGCAGACGGAAGGAGGGATAGAAGCAGGAGTGGTCAGGCGGAGGGGAGGAGGTGGTGGTGGCAGGGACGTGGTCCCGGCACCCCCCCCCCCCGGATTTTCCAAACTCGATGCCCCTGTCTGCCAGAGGCAATTTAAAAAGGAGGAGAATGTTGTCATTCATTCCAGATTGTTCACAGTACCTCAACGGAAACTTTGTGCTGTTGCCTCGCCAAAGTTTATGGTGACCAGCTCAGAGTATGAACTTGCTCATTTTTAATTTTGCTGAGAAGTGAAAGTAGCATTGCAGCATTAAATTTCAGGCACCTGAAAAAACAATTTTAAGAAGTGAAGAATGATAGAAATCTACATTTCTAAGGGCACCTGGCCCTTGGGACATGACTGCTGCAGCATTCAAGGTGCCAGAGAGGGAGGTCAAATAGAAGCCTGCCAAAAAAAGAGTTCAACCTTTGCTCTGTCATCACTGCTACAAGTGGGAATAGATGGCAGACAGAATCAATAGGCTCTCAGGTGGCTTGAGGGTGGGGAGGTGTTCAGATTCTGCTGTGCTCTCAATGATGTTTATGATTTTAAGCATATGATTGGAATAAAATGAACTATTTCTGTATTATGTGATATGGGCACCTTTAAGCCAATCTGAGCTGCCCAATTAATCAGCTCCTTGCCTGGACCAGAGAGAAACAGGTGAGTCAAACAGGTGAGCATGCTTTTACCAGATCTCCACTGGTCCACTGAATCTGGGTAATACTTAGCTACATTTCATGTAAGTAGCATCACAGTGGAAGCAACTCTGACTTTCAGTATGTGGCTATTGTTGTGCAGAATGGTCTCAGCCCTCTGGATTAGAATAACTGTTCATCCAGTCAAGCACCCTGAACATAAAACACTCTGTTTAGAGGTAGCATATTTCTGAAGATCAATTAGTGGGAATGGCAACAAAATCAGGGTTTGGCTGCTTTGCCCATACTTGTAGGTTTTGGGGCATCTGGTTGTACAAACCCCTGGGCAACTAAAAGCAATGAAAATCTCTTGAAAACCTATTAAGTATGTAGAAATAAGGAGAGAGAAAAATCCTCCCTAGCAATCCTGATGATAATTTGGTTATGAAAGCTAGCCAGTTTTGAATGAGTTGAACTTGTGTCTGTGATCATTTGCCATCTTTTCAGTACAATGGCACAAAAACGTTCTTGGAACAGTAGACAAAACAATCTGAGGCAGATGGGAGTGTGCAAAAACATTTTTGTGGTAGATGGAGAGAAAAACCCATTTGCTAAATACAACCTGGTACTATCATTTATAGACCTATTTTTCATTTATTGAAAAGATTTTTCAACCTTCAGACATCATTAAAAGTCCTTCTTTTAAAAATAGTTCAAAGCACTGTTTTTCCCAACCAATTTACTTTGTATGGCACAACATGGAGCTTGCTTTTCTCTCTAAAGAAAGCGTTGTAAAAAGATAAGTAAAACAATCAATACATTTAACCAAAATAATGCATGAGCAAAGTGCACAAGCAGGAGATTGCTTTGCAAACATCTAGGACTACCTATTTACCCAAATGAAAGCTCTATTTAGCAAAGCTATCTTTGTTTAAATAGGATTTTTGCCTTGCAATGAAAAGCAACTATCAAAGCATAAGATAATAAGAAGGAAAAAAATGTTTTGCAAGCAATGATTCAACAAGAATATTCAGAACAGTTAAGATGCACATATGTATTATGTTTGTTTTCCATTTAATTTATGGATGTTCCAGTTATGTCTTATCTACAGCCTGCCATAAAAGCTCAAAATCTACTGTGTGGGGGCCATGTCAAGTCAATAGATATATCCTGTCTTAAAAAGTTTACAGATTTAAACAAAAAATATGGGAACATAATAATACAAAACCAAGCACTTTGTTTTTGTTGGGTTGTATAGTTTTTTTAATTGTATTTGTATGTGCATTCCTTTCTAAATGAAGAAAAAAAATCAAAAGGGAAATGGCTGCTAAAATTGTAGATCTGATGCTGTCACGTGTACCACGGAATCAATGAATCGTGGAGCTGGAAAGGAGTACAGGCCATCTAGTCCTGCTCCCTGCTCAGTGCAGGATCAACCTAAAGCAGGGGTGGGCAATTGTTTTGGCTCGGGGGCCATTTTGTGGGAGCGGAGGTTAGCGGAGGGCCGTACCTTTTAAAATGATTGCATTCATTAGTTAACTTTGCATTTCAGAAAAGGTATAAATTGTATCATAAAAATTATTAAATATAAATTAAATAAAATAGCGGTAGTTTTATTCAATTTATTTATTGTGCTAATTTCATATCATCTATAGCTGCAAGCACATTTAATTTTAGAATCAGTTTAATGAGAGAAATGTACCTTACCACACTTTTCTACAATTTTTTGAAATCAGGAGATTGCTTGTTGAGAAACCATGTGGCCGATTGTCTTGGCGGGCCGCAAGAAACTCTGTGGCGGGCCGCATGTGGCCCCCGGGCCACAATTTGCCCACCCCTGACCTAAAGGATCCCTGTTCATCCAGCCACTGCTGGCAGATTGCTATTGTTGGGGAGCTCACCACCACTCTAGGCAGCTGTTTCCACTGCTGAACTACTCTTACTGTAAAATATCCCCCCCTAATATCCAGCCTTCCCACCCTTAATTTAAACCCATTATTGAGAGTCCTATCTTCTGCTGCTGACAGGAACAGCTCCCTGTCCTCCTCCAAGTGACAGCCTTTCAAACACTTAAAGAGAGCAATCATGTCCCCTCTCAACCACTTTTTCTCCAGACTGAACATTCCCAAGTTCCTCAACCTTTCCTCATAGGCGTTGGTCTCCAGGACTATAAAATCTTGTGCTTTGGATGTTATGCGTCTCTTGATGCACCCCAAGACTGCAGTAGCCTTTTTTGCTGCTACATCACTCGGGCTGTTCATATTTAGCTTACAGTCCATGTGTACCCCAAGATTTCATTCACACACTGCTTTCCAAAAGTGTGTCACTCATCCAGTATGCATGCTTTTCATTTTTGTTACCCAGATGCAGAACTCTGCATTTACCTTGTTGAACTTTATCTTGTCCACATCTGCCCACTTTCCCACAGTGCTCAAATCTTGCTGAATTCAATCTCTGTCTTCTGGTGTGTTTGCTACTTCACCCAATCTAGTGTCATATGCAGATTTAATGAGTAGTCCCTCCACCCTTCATCCAGATCATTTATCAAAATATTGAAAAGTACTGGGCCCAGAATGAGCTTTGGGGCACCCCCACTGGACACCTCCCTTCAGTTAGATGAAATGCCCTTGACAATTGTTCTTTGGGTGCAGTTCTCCAACCAGTTCCCTGTCCATCTAACTATCCTAGAGTTCAATCTGCAGTCCTCCAGTTTACCCATTAGAACATCATGGAGAAACCTGTCAAAAACATTACTGAAATCCAAGTAAACAGTGCTGACAGTGTTCCTATAATGCAGTATAGAATCATAGAATCATAGAGTTGGAAGGGGTCTCTAGGGTCACGTAGTCCAACCCCCTGCACAATGCAGGAAATTCACAAATACCTCCCCCCACACCCCCAGTGACTCCTGTTTTATGACAAGAAGATGACAAAAAACCTCCAGGATCCCTAGCCAAACCGGCCTGGAGAAAAATTGCTTCCTGATCCCGACCCCAAAGTGGTGATTAGCATTTCCTTGGGTGTGTAAGAACGGGCTGCAAGAACTAAGCACTGATGCAACCCTTCCTGCCCTCCCTCTCTTGATCTGCCTAAATTTACAGAATCAGCATCACTGTCAGATGGCCATCAAGACTTTGTTTTAAAAGAAGAGCCCATCCCCCCCCCCCCCCCGAAGCCTGTTTCACAGAGGAACTGCTCTTACTGTCAGGAAGTTCTTCCTAATGTTTAGCTGAAAACTTTTCTGATTTAATTTCAACCCGTTGGTTCTGGTCCGACCTTCTGGGGCAACAGAAAACAACCCTTCACCATCCTCTATATTACAGCCCTTCAAGTACTTGAACATGGTTATCATATCACCTCTCAGTTATCTCCTCTCCAGGTTAAATATACCCAGCTCCTTCAACCCATCACTCAATCAAAGAACAAAATGAAGTTGGTCTGGCAGGACCTGTTGGGGACAAATCAGTGCTGACTTCCCTGGATCACCAAGTTGTCCTTCAGATGCTTGCAGATTGTCCTCTTTAAAATTTGCTCCCATGTATTCCCTGGAACAGAGGCCAGACTAACTGGCCTGTAGTTTCCTGGTCATCCTTCCTCCATTTTTTGAAGACTAGAATAACATTTGCCTTCCTCCAGTTTTGTGGCACATCTGTCCTCCAGGAGGTCCTGAAGATGATTGACAAAGGCTCTGCAAGCTCTCTAGAAAGTTCTTTGAGCACTCTTGGGTACATATCATCTGGCTGCCAACACAGTCAGGTGTCTCTCAACAACCTCATTGTCCATGTCAACCAGCAGCTCATGCCTTGCTTACTACCATCTCTAGCCTGTTTTCTTCTTTGGGAGAAAAACTGAGGCAAAATAGGCATTGAGCCTTTTTGCTTTCTCTCTGTCCTCTGCCAGAGCTTCTCCACTTTCATTCAACAGTGGGCCTATCACCTCTTTTACCTTGTGTTTGCTCCTCACATGGCCGAATAAGCTTTTCTTGCAATGAGCCTCCCTGGCCAGCTAAAGCTTACAGTGAGCTAAAGCTGATGGCTGACCTGCAGTACTCTCAGATGGCTGGCCTACAGTGCCTAGTAACCCTCAGATATTTTTCTTTAGAGGTATGTCCTTCCCTCCAGTTCTTTTTTTCTTCCTTAGCTCATCACAGAGCTCTTTGTCCATCCACATTGGCTTCTTGGATCTCCTACAATGTTTCCATCTTGTTGTAATAGTGGTGGCTTGAGCTTGCAAAAACTCTTGTTTTAGGAGAGCCTACTCATCACTTGCTCCTTTCCCTTCGAGCAGTCTTGCCCATGGAATGACTCTCATCATGCCTCTGAGTTCATTAAAGTCTACCCTATTAAAATCTAAAATACATGTATGGCTGTGAACTTCCTTGGCCCCCGACAGTGAAAGCAATTCTAGGAGGACATAGTCCCTTTCCAATAAGGTCCCCATCACCTTTACTCCATCTTCCAGATCTTGCCTATTAATATTATTAATATTAAGTCAAGTGTGGCCAAAGCCCTTGTATCTTCTTCCACCACTTGAAAAAAGGGAGTTGTGTGTGAGTCTGGACACTTAGCACAGTTTGTCTTCCAGCACTCATCAAGAAATTGAAGTCACCCATAACTACAAGGTCATGTTGCTTGGCTACACTTTCAAGCTGCTCAAGAGGGCAGCATTCACCTTCTCACCCTGGTCAGTGGGTCTGTAGCAGACTCCAACCACAGCACTGTTTGTCCTTTCTTCCCTTATCCTCACTGTGATACTTTCCAATGGACTGTCACCTGCCTCCTCTAGTATTTCCTCAGACGTAAACATCTCCTTTTTTAAAAATAGCTTTTTAAATAATTTTTTACAAACTATAAAAAACTATCCCTGCACTTACAAAACTATCCCTAATTAAAGCAAAGAATATAAATGAAAGTCCCCATATAGCAAAATACAAAATAGTGAAACATGATAATAAGTTTCAAATGATACTGGCTAGGCATATGTAGATTCAAGCATGTGGCAAAATAATTTTCTTAAACTTTCAAGTTGTATACAAAGTTATTTCCCCCTTCTCCCTCTTCTTTTTGGTTTAGCAGGTTCCTTTTGGACTGTCAGTCACTTAGGGGCAGCTACTTAATGAGCTTTCAGAGCTTTCCAAGTCATGTATGATGCCTTCTCCCTCTTCCTCTGCTGTCTTCTTTTCTTTTGTTAGTCTTTGTTGCAAATCCAGAAAAGTTTCTGCACTTTTGAAAGAGGCGATCTTTTCTTTTTTTCTCCTTATAATTGAATACCAAACCCTCCGGAAAAATCCATCTGTAAGGGGTGGAGTTCTTTTGCAGGAATTTTGTCAAGTTTTTGTATTGCTTCCTTCTTTTTCTTATCTCAAATGGAATGTCTTTCAAGACCCTGATTTCCACATCTTTGATTTTTAGGATTGTCCCATTAGTGGCCTTGAGTACCACATCTCTTGTTGTTCTCTTAGAGAATTTCACCACAATTTCTCCAGGCAGGTTTTTCTTCTTCACAAAATCAGGATATGTCCTGTAGACAATATCCATTTTGCTTTGCAAATAATCTGCTTGTAAACCTGTTTTTGGAGCCAAAGCTTCACTTAAGTTTTCCTTCAAATTCTCCGGCTTTTTGGTCTGGGACACCTTGAAATTGTAGAACATAAGATGCTTTTTCCATTTGCAGTCTCAAAAGTTGATCTCTGTCAGTTGCTCTTTCTTTCTCAACCACTTGTCTTTGATTCAGTATTTTTGTTTTGGTTTCAGCCAGGGCTTTTTTTGTAGAAAAAGCCCAGCAGGAATTTATTAGCATAATAGGCCACACCCAACATCATAAACTCATTAGCATCTTAGGCCACACCCCTGACAGCTCAGCTCCCTCTTAGGATCAACTTCCCCAGGTGCCCCGTGGCTTGTGGTGTGCATGGGGAACCTGAGGGAAGGAAGGCAGTTTCTTCCTTTTACCACAATTGTGGGGCACCTGGGGAACCTGAGGAGGGGAGGCAGTTGCCTTCCCTCCCTGGATTGGCTTCCCCAGGTGCCCCGCGGCTTGCAAGACACCTTGGGAACCGGGGGGGGGGAGGTTGTAGGCATGGCCATCCTGGAAGCCAGCTGGAACTCCGTTCCTGTGAGTTCCTGCCCCAAAATCGCCCTGGTTTCAGCTGATTTTGCTGATTTAACCACCTCTTCTATTTTAGCATTAGATTCTTTAATCCCTTTCTGGAGTGCATCAATACTTTGGTTCATTGTAGTCATCTGATCCAGTAGAGGGTGCAATGCTACCAACAACTTGTTTGGAAAGTCTATGGCAGCTTTCTGTTTAGGAACAGGAAGAGAAGGAGCTGTAGCTTTTGGAAAGGGTTTCCCTCTGGGCACCATTTTTTCTCCTCTGCCAGCCATTGTATACTTCTCAGAGGAGTTAAAATACCACAGAAAGGTTTTTTTAAAAAAGTTTTTTTTAAATCCTTTTAAGAAGGATTGCACACTACTTGAACCCCATACACAGCACCAGTAATCCCAGCCCTCTGCTTTTCAGTCTTTTAAAAAGAAAGAATGGGGGGGGGGGGGCAAAAACTTCCCCTCACCCTTCACCGCTTTGTTTCAGGGCTACAGGACATTTCATTCAAAGCTGCACCATAGGTAGGGATATTTTCATTTCTTTGCTGCATTCTTTGCTCGCCAATCCGGTGTGCCGCTTTAGGTGCCAGAAGCTCCGTGGTGATGGGACCTTATGGGGCAAAGAGGC
Organism: Lepidodactylus listeri; assembly: GCA_029233225.1. Classification (NCBI taxonomy): domain Eukaryota; kingdom Metazoa; phylum Chordata; class Lepidosauria; order Squamata; family Gekkonidae; genus Lepidodactylus; species Lepidodactylus listeri. The sequence continues at coordinate 48,233,484 of JARCFY010000005.1, read as the reverse complement.
ACCTCAATCCTTTGTCCATCGCCTCGGGAGAGGCACCTCTCACACCCCAGGCTGGGAGCCCCCTATAAGGGCTCGGGGGGGGGGGGCATTGGAATCTGGCCAGTACTCTCCCATTTGCCAAGGTTGTGGGCCACTCCATGTGGAGCTCTGCTGGAGCTCCACTGGAGCACGTCCGCCATTAAGCTGCCAAAATGAAGTCAGATGCAAACATCTCCTCATATATAGCACTACTCTGCCTTCTCTGGGCTGTCATACATCCCCTCTAATCACATTTTTTCATTTGTTCTCCTTTTGCCCTCCTCCCATCCCCTCTGACTAGGACTGAAAACAGGCTTCACATTGCATACACCAAAATGCAACTACCAGTTAAAAAGAGGGAGGAGTGGCCATGTTTTGCCTAATCTATGCACATTACCACAACACCTGCTTAACAGCACAGGTGAAAGACTAGAACTGGGCAAGAGAGGTTACCCAAAATAGGCAGCAGATGAAATATACTGAACTGCACTGTTATTCAGGTGGAGAGAACAAACCTGCTGTGCTTCAACAATAATTGGCACAAGGCATGCCTAGAGAATTGAAGCTAACTGTTTAGAGTTTTATTTTCAATCCTTTTCCTAAAAAAAATTCTGCCACAGCATTTGGATTGTTTTCACTGCAGCCACATGCTGACATCAACAAAACGGATGGTGTCACATAAACAACATGGTTTGGCTACCTTCATCTGCCCTCAGTGATGTTAGCAAGCATCCAAATAATGTTCGCTATGTGTCAAGACCAGTTTGTAGTGAAAGAGAATAAAATAACAAACCAGGAAAAAAATAGCACCAGTGCAGCAGTTAATTGGGGATGCAAAGAAGCTGTTATTTGCAGCAGTTTGTAAAAAGCTCTCCAAAAACTTGGAAAGACGAGGCCTGGGAAAATTCCCCAACAGCCCTAGACTTCCCTACTATTGTTCCTCTGCTGCCCCTTGCCAAACTGACCTTTGAAAGGACCGAGGAGGTAAACTGGAGACTGAGTTCACCTTTGGGAAATCATATTTTTCATTCTTCCTGGCTCAAATGAATAGGAACCCAACACTACAGGTCCGCATGTTTGCAGCAGTACAATGGAGGCATCTGAGTATGCTTGGAAACGTTCCTTGTGTCACTGAGAGTAGGTGGGAGCTCCAAGATGGGCTGTCTTCTATTCATAGATTTTCATGCCACAAAATATTCTTCCTCCTCACAAGATTTGTAAAGGAGGAAGTGGGTGGAACTTACCTGACTGTTCCTGAGGCAAACCTATCACAGGCCAAGACAAAATTCAGAAGGGATGTTGGCTCTGCTCATAAATGATATATTTAAACACTTGAGGAGTTCGTTTCTGCCCCCTCCCCATTCCAAAATTTTGCAGCATCCCTTGTAGCATCACTGAATTCCACAGCTGTCAGACTACATATGTTTTTCACAGTGTCTCACTAACAGCCAAATCCTAGTTGTAGTCCCTGAGTCATCTTCAGGATGTTAAGCATGAGAAAGCTGCAAAACGTATGAGGGGCTCCAAAACTGAGCTGACTTTTTTCAGAAGTTTTCTTTCATTTGCCAGACCTCACCACCATGTCGTAAAGTAGGTTACAGTGAGAGATAGTGGTTTGCCCCAAACTACTCAGTAAGCTTCATGGGTGGATAGGGGTTCGAGGGTTTTCTACATCCAAGAGCATCCACAGCAAAGCAGAAATTATTGCAACAAGGAACCACAATATGGCTGGGCAAAGAGCTTTTGTTTTCCCCCAGCACCTTTTAAAGAACTGAAATGGCCATGCCTCCCACCCCACAGCTGGTTTTTTTTTGGGGGGGGGGGGGTGGCAAGAGTGTCATGGGCTGCCATGTTCAAGGCCCAATTATGACTGAGCCTTCAAGGCATTCTTAAATGGTCTGCATTTGGCTTGAAAATGGCATCATTGTCCATAGGAATATCCGTAGGACCCAAGAAGATCATCACATCTAGTTTGTTTGTGATTCACACAGTTAAAAGCATTGGTTTAAATTGGAGTACCCCTATTTTGCCTTTGTGTAGATATTTTAATAGTTCTGTGGATCAGGAGTTCATTTTCAATGCCCTACTTAAAATATGAAACTCCATGATGTCTATTCTATGAAATTTCATGGAAAGAGAATGTTCTGAAATAGAGTACACATTTTATAGTCCATAATATATAAGGTTATGAAATAAGTGATGTTTCCAGACATTTCTTAATACAAAAGGTATTTCAAGGTAGTTAATTTTGCAACTGAAACAGGAACAACAACTGAAGTGACCCTGTAGCCCGCACTTCAGATAAAAAGGAATTACTGGTGCTACTAAAATATAAAATCATGCGTAAAACAGCTTTAAATCTTCAGTCACCAGATATCTGGATATTTTCAGGGTCATCCACTGGAGGTCATAATTCATATCCATATGTCTGGTATCATTGACAGTAGATGGATGAGTCCAAGCTTTTGTTACTATTAAATAAGATTTGTATGGGAAATAGACTCATCTATAATTTTCTAGAGTTGCAAAAAGAAAAAAAATAAAGTCCCAACAACTTGTATTAGTGCAATGATAAATTATGCACTAGTCACTCAGAGGTCAATAGGATATCTGGGTTAACTGATGGAGGATAGGAGTATCAATAATTATCATGGATGATGAAATACATAGTGCTAGAAGGATTCTCTGAACAAATGCACATAGAGGTACTTCCAATACTGTTCTCTCTGTCAGTGCTCTGTGTTCTTGTATAGTGTCACATATGCTATCTATAACTGTCCTTGTCAGGATATTGCTTGATTAAGGCTGTTCATATCCTCTTTGTACAATTTTAAAAATAGCAAGCTCTGAAAACAAAACAGATCAGTCTAATGGCCTACCTGTAACAAAGAACTTAAAAATGCAGTCCTCTTGAATGCATCATCAGTTAAGCCAAAAGCAGAAGGAAATCTGGGGTAGTTCCTAATGATACTTTCAGTTCCTACCACCATAGCCCCTCAAACTCTTTCCCTTTCCTTCCCTTATGCTTACTTTGTGGGAACAGGAAGACCTCTTTTCAAAGCCTTGTTTCCTGGTTTGTCACATAAAGACCCAGTTGCCCATGTCCCAGTTGCTATGGCTCCATGAAAATACAGTTCTCCAGAAATCATAAGTACTTAGGCTGAGGTCAGACTGGCAGTTTGGCCCGATATAAATCTGCTTTGCAAGTGGGTCAAGAGAGCCCGTTCAGACAGCCGCAGCTGCCTGGTGTTGCTATGCCACACTCACCCGATCCTGAAGCACTTTCATCGTGCTTTAAACAGGTACCTGGTAAAACTGGTGTCAAGCTGTCTGGGTGCACGTTCATCCTGCTTCCTGCCAATGTGGATGCAAATAAGTCGCACATCAAGTGGCGCTAGTAATGTGAACCCGCTGATCTGGCTGCTGCACCCATGCGCAAATGGGCAAAATGGACCAAAGCCACGCGCCACCATGGCGCCACTGCCAGGGGCCACCCCACAGTATGAACACTCCATTGCAGCTCCTCCCTGGAATGGTCCCTCATCAGTCTAGGCAGTGCGAATGGGAAGCCCTGGGACAATTTGCCCCAGGGCTTTTTGCCCTGCTTCCCTTGTACTTCAGTTTGCCGTTCTGTCCTTATGAGTATATATAGTATGAGTACAACTGCAATAAAAAGTGCATATCCTAGAAATTGGTCCTTGCACCTGGGATACTTAGATACACTGAAACTTGTTGGAATATGCAAGGTCTGTAGTGCAATCTTATGAAGAAGAACAGAAGATCACCCTACAGGGGGACAGCTGAAAGACTGGCAGACTTCCTACTCCTGCAGAGTTTGGAGACTTCCTACTCCCGCAGAGTTTCCTTCTTGTTGTTTCCTCTCACAGTTAGACTGGTTAGTTTAGGCTTTCTCTCTGTATGTTCTATAACAGTTTGTTCTTCTATAATAAACCTACTTAATTTTCTTTAAACAGTCAGTGCTCCACTTCCTTTGCATATTTAAACTCTGCCAACAAAACCTACATTTTGCAGGATAAGCGGAGATTGGAATTCTGCTGTTTCAGCAGTCAGGATGCCACGGAGAAATGGAGGCCCCTATAGATTCTCTTATGAGACCTCCCTGTTATTGCTGCCATATCCCTAGGCATTCAACTGTTGGAAGCAGGCTACCTGCTAGATTAGATGGCCTTGTGACCTGATCCTGAAGTGATTGACTTTACTTCTCATGATTTCTATTAAAGGTATTTCACTTGACTATCCCATTGGTTCTGTGAAAAACAGAGAGTCATTTGTTATAAACAGTAGGCTCTATTTTCTAAAAGACAGGATGCTATGTCAACAACTCATACACAATGCAAAAAAACCCCTCCAATTGTCCTGTTTGTTCCATGTCTAGCCATTGTCATTTGTGACTGAAATCTTCAGCAAACACAGCATTACTTTTCCTCAGTAAATCATTCCTTTATGACAGTGTTAGTTGCTTTGTTACAAATTAATTTTAAAATGCCAGAAAGTGTCAGTCTCTTTTATTCTACCCAAACCAAAAATTTAATTCAGTTGGGTAGCTGTGTTGGTCTGAAACAGCAGAACAAAGTTTGAGTCCAGTGACACCTTTAAGACCAACAAAGTTTAATTCTGGCTATAAGCTTTCATGTACATGCACACTTCTTCAAATACATTGAAAGAGAGTCACCAACCATTACATATAGGTAGCAGATGTGAAAGCTATTGCCAGGAAGGGTCAATTAGAGCTAAGACTGGATAAAGACAATTGGTAAGACCTGTGAATAGCAGCAGATTAGCATACAGCATAATAAAAAAAATTACAAACAGATGTGAGGACTGAATGACATTAGCATTTGTGGTTAAGCCGTAGGGTTTCTATTGTTCTGAGTGTTGTAATAACTTGTAACTCAGCAATCTCCCATTCTGGTCTGTTTCTGAAATTCTTTTGCAATAAAACAGCTACTTTCAGGTCGCCGTTGAGCGTCCTGGGAGGTTAAAGTGTTCTACAAGTTTCTCAGTTTTATAATTTTTTATGTCAGATTTGTGTCTATTTATCCTTTGGCGTAGGGTTTGACCTGTTTGCCCTATGTAGAGAACTGAAGGGCATTGTTGTCATTTAATGGCATATACAATGTTAGAAGATGAGCAAGTGAGTGAGCCTGATATGGTGTAGTCAACATTGTTAGGTCCAGTGATTGTGTTGTCTGCGGGTATGTGGCAGCAAAGCTGGCATCTGGGTTTATTGCAAGTTCTAGTACCAGTGTCCATGCTCAAATTAGATGTATTATTGTGGGTGAGGAATTGTTTAAGATTGGGGGAGGGTCTCTCTGTAGGCAAGAAAAATTCTGCCTTCCAGTATTTGTGTTATGTCTGGTGCTTGACTCTTTGTCTGCAGCCAGGGAACATGTCTGGGCATGTTTACCTGTAATGGGATGTGATAACAACAGAGCTTCCTTCCCCAGAGAACAATGGACCTAGGGATCCTACCGGTCCCCCTATCAGAGGCTGGGGATATTTGAATGGACCTATGACAGCCTCCGGCAGGAGACTAATCCCTGTTGGACCAATCCCCTTAAGGGGGGACATGGTCAAGGTGTGGTTTACCTGTAAATATAAGTGGTTTCCCCATCGCTTTGTCCCCATGCTCCATCTTGACCCGCAATAAACCACAATGCTGATTTCACCATTACTGGCCTCCTGACTCCAATACTTTTCAATTTGTGAAAGAGAACTGTCGTTATCCAGTAGAGGTTGTAAGTCACTGATAATGCATTGAACTGTTTTGAGCTGAGAGCTGTATGTGACCACTACTGGAGATCTGTTATTATCTCTTTGGGGCCAGGCCTCCAACAGGTTTTCTCTGGGTACCATTCTGGCTTTTTTAAATCTTGACTTCATTGGGTGGGTATTTTAATTCCAAAAAGGGTTGCTGTAGATCCCTTAGGTGAGAATCTTTGTCCGTTGGGCTGGAACACATGCAGCTGTAGGGTAGAGCCTAGCTATATTCAATGGATTGTTTGGTATGTTTAGGATGGTAGCTGGAGGCATGTAGATATGTTTGTTGGTCAGCAGGTTTCAGGTATAAGGCGGTGCCTATATTTATCAAGTATTTTTACAGTAGTATCCAGAAAATGTATTTCTTGCATAGATTGGTTCATGGTGAGGTGGAAGTCACTGAATGCCAGGTAGAATATTTTATGTTACCCGGAGACAGGTCAATACATTTTCTGGGTTTTTGGAATTAATGTTTTAGTGTATTTTTCACCTAACTTGTGCATACCTTGGAATATAACCAGAGTTTATGTGGAGGTTGTGACCCTTCCTTTGGTGATGAATGTTACTGGCAGTGGTGGAAAGTGCTGTCAAGTTGCAGCCCACTTGCAGTGATCCTGTAAGGTTTCCAAGGCAAGAGACTTTTAGAGGTGGCTTGCCATTGCTTTCCTCTGCATAGCAACCCTTGGTGGTCTCCTTGGTGGAGACTGCCTTGGTGGTCTCCTATCCAAGTACTAGCCAGGACCAACCCTGCTTAGTTTCCAAGATCTGACCAGATCAGGCTAGCTTGGGCCATCCAGGTCAGGGCACGAATGTTACTATTACAAGTAATTTTTCTCTTTTTTCCCTCCCTGAAACCAGCAACTATAATGCTGCTTGGAAATGAACATACTCAAAATATAGGCACAGTGGATTTTTATAAATAGTAATGAGATTGAAAAGTGAAAAAAATAAGAATTTTCAGAGGAATAATCTAGTCAAGTGTGCTGCTGTTGCCACCGCCATGAAGGCCGCAATGCGGCTGCCACTAAGCTGCCTCCGCCTTCAACAAGGTCGGGCTGCTGCCTCTAACTCGAAGCTCCTGCTGCCACTGTGGCTGTGAGACCACCGCCGCAAAGCCTTCAGCAACGTGGCTGCTGTTACACCACCCCCGCTTCCACCCAAAGGCTGCCACCGAGCTCCAAGCCGAGGTAGGCCCAGTTAGGCCTTGGCAGTTCCTCCTTCTGCGTGCTCCCACTCATGAGCAAGTGGAGCAAGAGACAAAGGTGGGAGCAGGGCGCTGCCTTTTAAAGGCAAGCCCTGCCCTGCCTGCTCTGAGATCGCGCGAGAGTGCGAATTACATTGCTGCCCGCTCCCTGGCGAGGCGGCAAAGTGGCTTCCTGGAGCCACGGCATTGCCGGGCACCCGGAAGCCCAGATGTTGTGGTTCCTATTTTGTCTACTTTCATTATCTCTTTACTAATCAAATGGTATTGAAAAGCTGAAAAGCTTGAACACGTAATGCAGTACAGTCTGGTTTACATAAGAACATAAGAGAAGGCATGTTGGATCAGTCCAATGGCCCATCCAGTCCAACACTCTACGTCACACAGTGGCCAAACCCAGGTATTCTCAGGAAGTCCACCAGTGGGGCTAGAACTCCAGAAGCCCTCCCACTGTTGCCCCCCAGAGGCCCACAGCTGTGGGGGCATTAGGGGGCAATACCCCCACATATGAGCACTGTCCCCTCAAACAAAAAAAATCAAAAGTTTTTTACAAATAAAAAAATTAAAAATGCAAGATGCACATAGGGTTTCCAAAATGACCCCTGGGACAGTAAGGGAAGCTTCACTCATTTTCTTTTTTCTGGGCCAAAAAATAAATAGGTTTTTAAAAATGCAAATAGAATAAAATTGCAATATAATAAAATAAAATGGCAAAATGTAAAAGAGAGAGAGTCGAATATTCCGCCTCCCCAGCTTACACAGAGAAGCAGCCCAGAATTGCATCTCTCCAATTGAGACGACTAGAGGAGGACTAGTGGTTGCAGCAGAGCTGGAGCTGGTTCTTCAACTGCTCCATGAGCAGCCCTCCCAGATTTCCCCATGCCCCACCAACCAAAATTATCTGGCTATGCCTCTGCCCCCCAAGCATCAAGAATACAGAGCATCACTGCCCCAAGACAGTGCTCCATCTATATGTTGTGGCTAATGGCTACTGATAGACCTCTGTTCCATATGTTTATCCAATTCCCTCTTGAAGTTGGTTCAATATCTTTTTTCTCCATGTATCACTTTTTCCCCTTTCAAACTATCCCCTTCCTTTCCCAATTTATAACATTCTCAGGCATATTGTTTTTCATAATCTCTGCCCTAGAGAAAACTAAATTCTTGGAGTGATGGGTTCTTGGCAAATTGTTTGCAAAGAGTTCTGCATTAAAAGGAAAGGGAAAATGTAAGCCCTTATATTGTTCTAAATTATGTTGTTCCTTTCCTTAATGTATTCAGTTTTTTCAAGAAGGTGTGTATCCTTTCCTCAGAATGTGATGCATCTCTCTGTCTCTGCATCTTTCCCCACTCAATCAATCATCTTCTCCACTGTTCTTCACCATATCTCATTATTCTACCTGGATGGCACTTCTTCTTTCTTCCATATTAAATCTCTGACACATATATTCATATATGTATCATAATAATCTATAGCCAAAACAACACTTTGGAAGTTACTGGAAGCACTGGCAGGTAATGACTTGAACATCTTGGAATTTTGAAGAAGTCTTAAATTATTTTCTTAAATAATGTAATTTCCAGCGGCAGAATGTCAGCATTTCCCTATTTCTGCTCATGAAGAGAGGAAGGAAGTATTAGATCTAGGGTTGCCAAGTCCATTGAACTTACCAGCGCGGGGGGGGGGGGGGAGTCCTCCGCCGGCCGGGAGCTTCACCGGAAGTGACATCAGCACATCAGGGGCATTGCCAGAGCGTCACCCTGGCAACGCCCCCAACGTGATGGCGTCACTTCCGGGTGACATCATTACGTGGGGGAAGTCATCCAGGCTGGATGACTTCGGGGGCGAGGGCCCCCCGGGCTGACTTGGCAGCCCTAATTAGATCCAAGTATTATTGGGGGGGGGGGGGGGTTGGAAGGCATTGAGTGGAAGATACAGAACAAGTCCACTAACCTGGGATTCGAAGAGTTAACACAAACCATTCATGCCATGCCTGAGACTGAAAACTTTGAATCTGTTCTTTACAAATGTTATCAGGCAGATTTTCCAGCACTTCCCCATTCAGGTATCTTGAATGCAAATATGGCACACTTTAAATTGTCCTGTCATCATATACTCAGATTCATTCTCTTTTTAACCATCATATATTTAGGACTAACTATACAACTATGAAATCAAAATTACATAAAGCTGTCCAAGGGTACTCAAGTTTGGGCTGTTGCTTAAACACTTCTATAGGCTCAGCCATGGGGAGGAAGAGACTCTGTGCTCCCAGTTAAGTAAACAGTGACTGGAGTTTCTCTTGCAAGTAGCATATCCACTCTGTTACTTTGGGGGGAAATGGGAAGATTATACAGCTATTCAGACTGGATTGTTTTGTCCTGCTTTCTTAATTACTCACTGGGGACAAATCAGTACAATGCTCTCAGCTCTTATGTTAAATGTTTTTTGGAGGTTTTTCACTATCCGGATGGCAGACTATGCTATGAAAAATAGACACTGTCTTCACCAGGTTTTTTTGGGGGGCAGAGATCTAAGCTGAATATGCAGCTTCTCTTCAAAGCTTCTTCTCTTCATAGCCTATTAACTCACCATAAAATAACAGGTACATGGGTTATAACAGTGTTGGGAATGGTCACAGCCTGTGTCAGCCCTGCTTTCAACCTCATTTCCTTCTAAACTCTCATGTCACCCACCATATCTCCAGAAAGAAACAATTATTTCTCTGCTCCTTGACTCCCCCACAAGCCCAGCTGCTCTACCACTTCTCCAGTCTGCCTGCCTGGCCACTCCTTTGCCTCAATAGGAGCAGGGGCAGTGACTCCCCTGTCCACCTGGCCAGCCACTGTGCCCCATCAAAAGTAGCCACAGTAATGATTGAAGGACTGATGGGAGAGGTTGGCTGGTGCCTGGCAGCAGGTGTCTCAACTACTGTGAAAATGGTAGAGGCTCCTGGAGCTGGCCATTTTGTCATCAGCATAGGTTGCAACTCCCCTGCCCAGCTATTTTGTGTCTGCCAACACTGGCTGTGGCAGCAACTTCCCGGCCATCAGCTCACCTGGCAGCTTCCCCCATCAATGGCCACAGCAATTACTCCCCCACCCGCCTTCAGGGTCAGTGTGGAGGCTAGCTAGTACCCAGTGTCAGCTGCCTAATCACTGGGAGCTGCATCAACGGCTGCTAAGATAGTAGAAGTTCCTGGAGCCCAGCTACAGCAGCTGCTGCTCTGTTTTTTTTTTTTGGGGGGGGGGGGATTTAAATCCTCCATTTTTTATGTTCTCAGATTTTTCTGCAAATTGGGGGGGGGGGTTCCCCCAAGTTTGCAGGAAAATCTGTTTAGTGACAGTGTGGCCCTGATCCGCAGATTTAGATATCCACATATGGTAGTCACACATTGCTATTAGATATATACTTAGTTTCCTATCAAACCTAAACTTCTTTAACTAATTTATTGCTGGTGAAACAAGCTAATGAACCTTCAAGTTCTCTCTCAGCTTCAGTTAGCTAAGTTGATGTACTTCTACCTTGAGTCAATTGATTAGGCCATGAGGATGCATGCAACTGTTATCATGAGGCAAGCCTATTATAATGCCCTTTGCATGGTTTGGCCTTAAAAACAACTGGGAGATTCCAGTTGGTTCAGAGTGTGACAGCCTGACTACTGTTAGGTGCAAAGTACAGCCTGCATGTCATACTCATTCTGCAGACACTCCATTGGTTACTGTTCAGTTACCAGGTTTAATTCAAGGTTCCGATTGTCACCTAAAAAGCACGTACCTAGCCTTGGACACACATACCTGCAGGACAGCCTCTCCTGCTTTTCCCCACTGCAACTACTTCACTCAACTGAGGAAAGACCTCTATACTTACTTAACATTATGCCTTTACTAATCAAATGGTACTGTAAAACTGAAACCCTTGGACACTTACAACACTTGAATATTTATTACACACTGGTTCAATACAAGGTATCAGTCTTTTTCTCCATATTTTTTTCATTCCAACTATCCCCCCCCCCCCTTCCAACTACCTCTGCTATCTGACACATGGGGAAAATTGGCAACTGCTCATTCAAGTGCATCCTCTATGATAGTTGCCACCATGTGTAATGGCTGTTTGAGCTGGCCAGGAAGGCTCCCACTTCTATCATTTCACACAATGTGCAAAACAAATGTTCAGGAAGGCATTTTTACAAAGGGATTAGAATGGTAATATAATAGAACAGTACAGGAGATCATTTCTATAAGGGATAGTTTATTGTATAGTTCACCTTCCTTTTCACTGCAACATCCTCTACCTTTGTAACCCCCTTTCTTCATTATGGTATGTCATGCTGTGATAGGCTGCCCTTTAAAAGCTCATAAGTGTTGTGTAAACACAAGAAGGTCTGTGAAGGGTTAATGCCTCACAGAGCCAGAGAGCCTTGGGTGACAGGCTGTTCAAAGGGATTTGATTGGTTAGTGTCAGTTGAGCAAAAAAAGTTTAGCCCTAACTGAGAGGAGTTTAACATTGACAGAACAGGAACAGTTTACTCCTGACTGAGGAGAGTCTAGCATTGTCTGAGCACTGGAAAAGTTGACAAAGAGGAGTGAGAGGACTGGCCAGAAAAAGGGAAAAATCTTCTAGCTGGAGAAGTGATTCCCTGTCCTGTTGGAAAGGGAGATAGCTCAAAGAGTGGAGTGATCCCTGCTGTGTTGAGAGAAGGAATTTGGGTACTTGGTAGTGTATTCATGCCTTCTGAAAACTGAAGAGTCAGTTAAACTCAAGAAATTGAACTTGAGTGTTAGGAAACACTGAAACCAAAGCCTCTCATCTCTAAGATTCTAAGACTTTGTGAAAACCTTCACAAGAGAAGAAAATCGATAAAGGGGCTGCTCAACCAGAAAGGAAAGAAAAAAACAGAAGGAAAATTCTGTGACTGAGTGAGAGAACAGGGCTAGGACACCATACATGCCTTGGATGGTTTTCATTTGTGCATTTTCCCCCAGTTCTGTAATCCTAGTCCTATTGCATTATTTATTGGAGGTCTCTGCTGTCTAGGCTGCCCAGGCTGCCCACCCTCCTGCCATCAACTCTGGCTCCCTGCTGCTGCAGCCATTTTGGGATGGCACTCTTTACTCTCTAAAAAATTCCAAAAGTGCTTGCAGGCTCAAAAAGTCTGGGTAACCCTGGTGTGTACACACACCCAGAGAGAATGAAACTCCAGCTGTTCTAATCAACAGTTAATGAAAGCTGTTTAATGAAAACCATGTAATATCCATACAAGCTACTACTTTAATGTTGGTTATGTCCTACTAGATACACACTGACAGGGCTGCCAAGAGCCACCATGGGCCCCCAGACAAAGTTCACTTACTCTCCCTATTACCATGGTCCAAACATAACAAATCATATCATAACAAAACAAATCACTTTGCTTGTTGTTAGCATGAATTTATAGTAACAAAAAAAATCTGCCTGCCTGTCCATCTGGCCATTTATGGCAGCCCTAACTCATCAGAAAACAAAATTAGGAGATTCAAAACTTGCCACCAGCCTCAGGATGACTGCGAGAGTTCCAGGGCCAAAATAGAAAGGCAAGGGAATATCCTTGCCCAGGTGAGAATGCCATGATATTTGAAACAGAAGCAGAGGATCTCTGTTTGTGGCAGGCATGACTCATCAAAAAATAATGCTACACATTTGAAAACTGTCCACCAACCCCAGAATGATGGTGGAAGTTGCAGTGCCAAAAATGAAGAGAGATAGAACGCCCTAACCCATGTTATCTTCACAACAGGCAACAAGTAAGCAACCTGTCATGTGTCTCTGATATGTAGATCCCCAATCCACCACAGTGGGTTGCTGAATAACACACTCTCAGCCAGACCTACTTTGCAGGGCTCTTTTTTGGATAGAAGACAGGAGTACAATGCAGCTTGGTATACTGGCTTGCAGGCTCTGAGTATCAGGTGCCAGAAGGCAGGCAAGGCAGGGTCGTTCAGTCCAGGGTCAGGGGTCCAGAAGTCAAGCAAGGAAGAGGCTGTGACTTAGCATCTATTGTATGTGTTGCATCCACACCTTCAGGCCTGTAGCCAGGATTTTGTGGCTTATGGGGCAAATTTTTTTCTGGTGGGGCTGAAGTTCTAAGTGCAGAAAGAAAAACCATTTAACCAATAGAAAGCTGTTACCAGGATAGATCTCTAAATTGAAAACTGTCAACCACTTTAGATGACAGCTCTCAACTGCTGCAAGTTAATCACTTCTGCCAGCCTAAACAACAATTCTGATAACAAGCCAGCAGCTGGGGGTGATGACTTCTATAGCCAAGACAGCTAACATTTAGGCAGAAAAACTCTCTTAAAGAAGACCAGTTTCTTGACACAGCGTTAGAAGGTATCCTAGAGTTCACCTACTCCATCCCCCTTGTCCAGGGTGGGAATTAGTCAACTACATCATCCCACTCTGATTAAAGGAGCAGACACCTTTAAAAAACATTTTAAAATCACTGAAAAAAAGCATTTACAAAAGAAATTTTTGTGGGGCTATGCCTTTAGGGAAGGCAGTAGAGCCCCCAAAAGCCCCACTGTCGCTACAAGCCTGTAGCAGTCTCTCTCCTGGTTGGTTTTTATAACCCCCATGCCTAAGGGTCATGAGTGTAGCCAGCTGCTCAGGAACAATCCTGCAACTACTCATCTTTGTTATTAACAAGCAGCTGGTGTTCGGCCAAGAGGCATGCACTTTGCCATCTCATCTGTAGGTCTGTTCTCTTGTAGCATTACAGATGCAGGCCATCTTTGCAGAGAGGATTCAACCAGGTGGTCATGCCTGCCTGCAACCTCTCAGCCAAGGCTTTGACCCTCAGGACAGGAGCTGCCCCCTGCTCCAGTGTGGAAGCCAGCATGTACTGATGTAGCTTCCCCAGGAGACATAGGCTGGAGTCTAACAGGGCAGGTCACAAGCAAGGTTGCAGAGAGTAACCAAAGTCCAGGCCAAAATTCAGGGGTTCCAGAGAGCAGGTTTACCAAAGACCAGCTTAGGGTCAAGGAGTTCCAGGCAGCAAGTCCATCCACAGGGTCCAGAAAAGTCAGTTGTCAGGTCAACTCTGAAGTTCAAGATTGCAGAGGTCCAGTAGCAGTAAGCAGGGGTCATTTCGTAGAAAAAGAGGTGCAGGAGCTCATTAGCATAACTCATTTGCATATGCCACACTCCCTGACATACCGGAAGTGTGTCAGAAGGCAACACCCACCCCTCAGGCTCCACTCCACAGGTGAGTGAAACTGACCTGCTTTTCCTCCATTCCCTTCCCCATCCAATACTTTGTGCAATAAAAAGAAGCGTAAAGAACACACCCTCATTCTCTTCCTGCTCCCTTGAAAGCACCAGGTTTCAAGTAGACTTGAGATACCCAGGACATGTGCACCACCCATCCCTTTCCCTTCCCTTCCCTTCCCCTCCCCTCCCCTCCCCACAACAAGACACCCTGTGAGGTAGGTGGGGCTGAGAGAGGTCTTTTGAGAACTGCTCATGAGAGAACTTGTGACTGGCCCAAAATCACACCAGCAGCTGCAAGTGGAGGAGTGGGGAATCAAACCCGGTTTTCCCAGATTAGAGTCCAACTCCTGACCACTACACCAAACTGATGGGGTGGAAGCTGTTGAAGGGTTGGTGAAATTTCTCCAGTACTTATGTGCCATGTGCCCAGATAAAAAATAGTGTACTTAGAAAATTTATATGCCACCTTGAGCAAGTCTCTGGAAAAGCAGCACACAGTCATAAAAGGAACAATGATAAAATTATCAATATTAAAACAAAACATTAAAATCAATAAAGACCCTAGCAGGGCTTTCCCCGGGGCGCTGCACCTCTGCACTGCTCGGGGAAGCCAAGGAGGGGGCGGGGCCTGGTCATGTGCCCGCCCCCTGGGCTCCTCACTCCTGGAGCTGCGCTCCTGTGCGCTCCCGCTCCAACGGACCCCTGGCAGTAAGGTTAATGGCTCAGTAGCCAAACATACTTGTTGTCTCCACAAACCACTGCTTCTTCCATGTGAATTTATGGCCAAGTCTTAATGAGCTAAATTCCCAACCAATTCCTTGGCAGTCATCCTGAAACTACTCATTCATCTCTTCAGTTGACAGCTGATGATGTGCCATGAGACTTGGACTTCTTTTTTGTTGCAGCTCTAAGCATCTCTGACAGTGTCAGCGCTGCAAGGGTGTGGGTAATCTAGGTGGACAGGGAGTGGCTGCTGAAGACTTATTTACTGCTTCAGAGCTACAAGGTATAAGCTGTGACTCCTAATCAGCCGGTAACCTGATCTCTTGTTGTTCTTCTTCTGGCTCAGAGCCAGCTGTAGCTAGCTGTTCACTTACCGGCTCAGGGCTATAAGGTAGCTCTTCATCTTAGAAATCTGAGCCATCACTCAGTACAGACTGACTTACAACACAGTGCCCTGTCCAGCCCATAGATCAGTGGGATGGCTTGCCCCAGGCTGGCTGTATGGGAGCAAAGGATGTTGGTGGTGTCCTGGAAAGGTTTAAGGATATGCACCATTTCAGAGAGGGTAAGCCAGTTGTTTGAACTGATGTTGATCTCCTTTCCCCTATGCAAGATGGGCATGGATGAGATGGTGCCCTGTACCATGCTCTTCTGTTCCACCAGACACTCAATCATCACATAGGTGGAGTTCCAGCAGGTGGGCATGTCCTGCACTAGCCAGTGTTCGGGCTCCCCCTTCTCCACCTGCCTCTTGCAAAGATTTGATGCTGTGTGAAAAGTGGTCAGCTGGGCACTAGCAGGTCTCCAGCAATTTGTGCTTCTACATAGTGGTTTCATCCCAGATGGGCTTGATGGTGCTCCCCAGCCTGAGAGCATTAAGACTGGCTTTTTACATGGTAAAATAGGGGAAGAGTTATACATGAAACAACTGCCAGGGATTACAGATGAAAAGAATAAACATCTAGTCTGTAAACTTCAAAAGGGGCTTTATGGGCTTAAACAAGCTGCAAAAGCCTGGTTGGACAAGCTGACTAAGATGCTACTCAATTAGGACTTCAGACTAGCAAAGTTGACCCCTATCTTTACAATAGACACAAAGATGGATGATGGACATTTATTCAGACCAATGTTGTTTATCTGATTATTTGCCATGAAAATCAAAATGACTGTGCTAAGATTATATCCCAACTCAACAAGGAAGTAGAAGTCAAACACCTAGGCAATGCTAACTTTTGGGAATTCAGACTGAATGGGAACCCGATGGAAGTTCTTTTCTTAATCAAAAGCAGAAGATACTGGAACTATTGCAAGCCCTGGGCCTGGAAGGTGTTAATCCAATGCCCACACCAATGGAATGAGGCTTCTGCAAAGAAAAGATAACTGATGAACCACTGCTAAACAACAATAACTACAGAGCTGCCATAGGCATACCTAGCGACAACAAGACCTGACATTGCAACAGTTGTAAGTATATTATCCAGAAGAGTTAGCACACTCATCACAAAGGATTGGACTGAAGTTAAAAGGGTGATGAAATACTTAAAGGGTATTGCACACTTGAAAATGAGACTGCCAGCAACTAATAAACCCACACAACTGGGATATGCTGATACAGGCTGGGCTGGAGAAAGATCAGACCTAAGATCTACTAATGTATTTTTCTATGAAGGTGGTGCTATAAGTTGGGCAAGTTGTAAACTAAAAATTGTTGCCCACATATCTACTGAAGCAGAATTTGTATTCATTACTGAAGTCTGCAGAAAATTAGGTTAGTTTATAATGTTATTGGAGAATTTTGGTGTTAAGGCACCTTTGTCAGTTCAATTGCTAGAGGATAACCAGAGTTGTATAGTCCTCTTACTTTCAGAGAAGAACTGCATGCAGACTAAGCACATTGGAATTTGGAACCAGAATGTAAGGATTCTGCAGAGACATGTAATTGTCAAGCCACACTACTGTCCCACTGAGAAAATGACAGTGGGCATATTCACTGAACCACTACCAAGGGATAAATACCAAGGACTGAGGGACAACTTGAATATTGTGAACCTTGATGGCATACAGAGTCAAGAGGGAGTGTTGGAGTGAGTGACTCAGCATGCCTGGACATTGGTAGCAGGGTGTGTGTGTGTGTGTGTGTGTTATATCACTCTGTGTATAGGTGTTATCTCCTTGAATGAGATGCCACTCTTTGTCTTAACCTGGGAGTTGACCTCTGACCCCTCCTCTCTCTCTTGCTTTGTCCTCTCACTCACACGTCTCTCTACACAGCCTTCCATGGAGACACATGTCACTGCTGGTCTCTCCTGTAGATACAGTGCCCTCATACTCCCACACACATGATGCCAGACAAGTTGGCCATTTGTGATAGGGAAAGTACTCTTTAGATTAGGTTTCTATCTTTTCTTTTGACTGCAACCTGAATGTGAACTGGAACTACTTGAATAAATATAAGTTTACCTTTTTTTTGCAATATACTTCTTGGAAGATTTATTTACTTTACTCAGTATCATGCTTCTATGACTGAGCAAACTCTGCTATATTAACCAAATATTCCAGTAGCAACAACTCTGAGAGCTAGGTTAGGCTGAAAGTATATGGCTGCTCCAAAATCCCCCAGTCAGTTCCCACAACAAGCTGGAGATCTGAACCTGGGTCTCAGAGATCCTTCACTGAAGATCTAACTGCTACACCACACTGGCTGCTGTTGAACAGTAGCAAGCTGCCAGGCCTAGTTGAGTCATACAAGTCAGATTATATCAGGTCATCCAGAGGTTGCTGCCAGACCTAAAGTTGCCCCAGAATTACAACTGAACCCCAGACATCTGCCCCCCTAGAGAAAATGGCTGCTTTTCAGAATGGTCTCTGTGGCATTATACATACATAGGCTTCTCCCCTCCCCCAAATCCTGCACTCCTCAGGCTTCATCACAAAATCTCCAGGAATTTCCCAACCTGAGCTAGAAACTCTAGCCAGATCTGGTCCAAATGAGTTCTACCTCAAGGCCAAAATAGGGCTTGAGAGGGCCCTCCCCTCTCTCCCTGCCTTTTACTGACAGAACCAAGCTTGGAATGCTGTCGTTGCCTAGCAACAGCTACTGAGGGAATTCATCGCTTAAATCTATAGGTGCTCATTTTATTATTTTTGGCTGTTTTAAGCTGCACAGTGTACTTTTTTCAGATTTCACATTTTTCTGCAAGCCTAGGGCCCTTTTCAGGTTTGTAGAAAGATCTGTCTTGCCTGTTCTTGGGTTGCCAGGTCTGGGTTGGAAAATACCTGGAGACTTTGGGTGTGGATTCAGAAGAGGGTGGGGCCTGGGGAGGGTAGTGGCCTCAGCATGGTCCAATGCCATTGAGTCCACCCTTCAAAGCAGCCATTTTCTCCAGAGGAGCTGATCTCTGTCAGCAAGAGATCAGTTTGAAAAGTGGGAGATCTCTAGGCCCCACTGGGAGGCTGGCAACCCTAGCCTGTTCACAGCTCCAGTCAGTGGATTTAACTATACACAGATATCCAGACTTTGCTATTAGGATATAAATTATTCCTTAATTTGTATAAAAAGTTGCTTGGATTCTATTTTTTTCCCATCAACACCCTACTATCTGTAAGCAAACCTCTTTAAGGGCATTTTCATCCATTCTTCATCCATTCTTATTTCTTATTTTCCAGAAATAAGTCTTGCCATTGAAAACAGATGCTGAACCCAAAGGGGTTCTTCTTGTGGTTAAAGGCACACACATGAATTAATGGAAGGACCTGGATTAGTGATGGAAATACGAGGAACTGGGCAAAGGCAGGCTTCTTCCAGGTCACTTGCAGGGATGCCAACTGTATTTAACTGAATTGGTGCTCTCCTGCTTCCTCTGTTCACTTTTGGCTTTTTGTTTTTGGTGATGGCTAGCCCTCCAGGCTTAGACACAAAACACAGAGGAAAGCTGGACCCAGCACCAAGATAATGCAAGCGCAGGGATGAACAAAATGGAGGCAGCTCTGCAAAATCATGAAACCCATGTTATTTTACCACCTGTCTTGTAAATCAATTTTGCTATTTGGGGGTTTGCTGCTAAATATTTTAGTGCTTTATCAATATGACTATTGTTGTGACACCACCTTTAAAAAGAAAAAGAAAAAACCTATATAAGTGTGATGTTTTGAAATTTGGTTACAGTTGCTTGCTTCTTACAATGAGACAAATATCAGTGCTGATTTGACAGAAAAGGAAGGAGGACAGCATTCAGTCTAGACAGGAGAGTTGTAGTTTCCCCCAAACAATCATCTGTCATCCATGACCTTCCTTGGGACTTCTGTCATAAGAAATCACTATATTGCTTTGGAAGTATTAATGGCCCTGGACTTTTCTGTTAGATCTTTCTGTATATACCCACCCATCCAAGTAGTATTATACATGTGAGCTATTTCTCCAGTGCTTTCCAGTGTTGTCACTGAAATATTTGTTCATTTTTTCCTGAAGAAATAGAAGAGTAAAAATCACTGGCTTCTGCATAGTGTTTTATGATCACATCTCTGCAGTGAGCCGTAGGGCCTAACTAGCTGTTGTGAGAGATACATGGCTGCTGCTGAGCCATGTCTTCCCAACGTACACCTCCCAGTAACATCTAGCAAGAGAAAAACATGACTTTCTGTTCAACGTTGCCACACTCCCAATTGAATTTATTGGTTCCAGGAAGCAGAATACTGAAGGCATCATATCTCTCTTTTACTAGACGTGAGCAGGGCGCAAGGGTCTGTAGTGGCTAGGCATCACTAAATAACATCTGTTTAGATCCTCTGATTAATTCATCTTGCCCATGACAGTAGTGAATCTGATAGTGTAAGAATGCCCTTGCTAAATCTTTGAAGGAAATTAAAGAAGCGAAACAAAACAAAAACCTACCTAGATGGGATGGCATCAGACCAATTTGTTTAATCACTGGTCTATTGTAATTGTATAAAAAGTAAGTGGAAGACCTACATTTTAGAACAAAATCCCTGCCCCATTCATGCCTTCTAACCTCATAGTCTATCTGCATAGGGGCTTTCCTCCTCAACCTGATTTCTGGTACTAATTTAACTGGGTGAAAAACACTTGTGAGCAGAGGCTAAGGGGACATAAGAGGTAAGCAAAGGGTTCTGTTCTTTCACTTCTGTGCCTTTTTTGATCTAAGAATCAGACACCTAGGTTTTAACCAGTAGGCCTAATGTCCTCAGAAGGGAAAGCCATCAATTAGCCTGCACAGGACAGTGTCATACCAGGTGATCCACATCACAGTGGGTAAATCCTAGGATTGTTGTTTTTTAAGTAAGTGAGATGTCTTTGGCCTTCCTAGAATAAATAGCACAGGTAACACCTCACATGCATACACACTCATAAAATTCTGATAAAATAGGGAAACTTTACCAAATTTTGATGCACACTTTGAGGTTCTGTATTACTGAAAGTATTGGAATCTGGGATAATTGCAGATTGTTTTCCCCAAAGGCACACACTGATGAGAAGTACAGGAAAAAAACCCTTTAAAACAACAATGACAACAACACCTGGGCCACATTTGTGGGCTTTTTGTTTGTTTGTTTTGCTATTAAACAAGAATATAAATTTGTTTGTACATAAAATTAAAAATTATTTCCACATGAGTGCAAGTACTCATGCAGAATTTGTTTTAAAAAATAATTGTTTTTTGTTAAAAAGAAATAGGAATGGCAAAGGATTTTCTTCTTTACACATGTGCACACACATGACTATGTATGCTCATAATCTATGAACAGCATTTCAAAATCCTAAATTACAGCCAGAAAGCAGTAGTAGTAGAACAACAACAGAACTGTGGAATAATAATGGAACAGAAGGGAATCTGATTATCCACTATGGGTAAGCATAATAACTTAAAGGGAAAGATGGCACCCATTTGGGGCATCACCTTACATCCAACTCCACTAATTTACTTCAGGCTTTCTGAAGTCTAGTTGAAAACTGTGCTGCTTTGGGAGAGAGGTATACACCCACATCCAGCAAGAAATACATATATAAGCCCCTGAGCCTCAGAGCCCTGTAAATTTCAGAGTAACTCTCCAGTATTATTACTCAGATTTAATATTTATGGGACTACCTCATTTGATTTAACCTTCACTATATATTTCAATTATCTTCTATGCTTTAATGATTCCCTGTAAGTTCAACAGAACATATTTGACCTTTTGAGAATGTATTTGTTTTCTTGAATGAGTATAAATAAGATCTGTAATCTTATCTGTCAAGGTTGTTTAGAATATCCCTCCGCTGAAAATCTAATTTTCTCTACTGAGGCATTTATTAATGTCTCCTGACAGTATTTTTTTTTGAAGAGGCATATGATATTATGCAGCTTCATAAGTGGTCTTTCATAGGTTTAAATAAATCTAAAGTTGGTGTATTTATAAATTGGTTAAGTTCCATAATGCTTTGTTCTTTAAAAAAGGAGAACTTATCATTGGTGGGGATCTAAATTTTATTGTAAATTCTGCTTTAGACAGATCTTATGATAGTAGGAAACAACAACAACAACAAAAGGTAAATCTTAAATCATCCCCATTAGCAGATTTATTGGAACAGTATCACCTTATAGATGTGTGGAGGCAACTTCATAGAGGGGAGAGGGACTACACATATTATTCGCAAGTTCATAAGATTTATATACGTATAAATTATATTTTTGCTAGCTAAAGTACAATCTTCAACTATTGGTACCTTACAGTGGTCGAACTATAACTGGGTTGAATGCACATATGTGTTAAATATAGAAAAAAACAAACAACATGGGTTTTGCAGAAATATTTATTAGAAAACCCAGTATGTGCTACTGAAATTGAAACAGCTATTAAAATGTATTTTGAAGAAAAACACAACAGATGATGTTAGTCCAACTATTATATGGGATGCTCTCAAGCCAGTTCTTTGAGGGCAATTGATATCCAAGCAGCATATCTAAAAAACTAAAGGGAGCAAAAAAGAATGCAATTAGCAACAGAAATTGTTAATTTAAAGACATTACATAAGCGCACAGGAAATAAAAAAACTTATAGGAAGTTAGTATCTTTGAGGAGAAAACTAGAAATTGTAGATATTGCACAAATCCAGAGGAATTTACTGTTTTTAAAGCAAAAAACTTGGCAAAATTCATCAAGAGCATTAAAATTTCTAACAAAAAGTTAAACAAACGAAAGAGGCAAAGAGGATCGTGGCTATAAAAGATAAAAAAGGAAACTTAAATTTTACTACAGAAAAATTAATTCAACAATTGGTCAGAACTGTATTACCATCTAAGGACCAAATCTTGAAAGAGATTGCATCTATGAAGCTTTAACTACCTATAACTTGCACCAGATGAATGTTGTTGTATTTTATTGGTGTTTTAACTGTTTTAATTTTTGTATACTGTATATAGTTTACTAAATCTGATGGAACCTACCCTGAGCCTGCTATGCAGGGAGGAACCTACCCTGAGCCTGCTAGGCAGGGTGAGATATAAATCTAATAAATAAATAAATGTGTATGGGCAGTTATTGATTTTGCCCATTTGCAAGTTGGTACCTACATAAGGCTCTGCTTAGATGAGCAAAGGTTAGGGTTGTCATCCCCCTGATTGAGGTGGGGGTTTACCTGCTTTTGGGGGGCCCAATCTGCCACTGCTCAGCTGACTGGTGGGGGAGCCCTGCTGCTGAGCAGCCCCATCTGCACCAACATACCTGGTGCAATTATATCACCCGGAGGTGACATCATCATGCAGGGCACATTGCGGGGGGGGGGGGGCGCTCTAGCATCTGAGAAAAAACTCTGTGATAACCATCTTGTAAATATCCACAATTGAAAATTGGTCAAAAGGGTCCGTAAACAGACCAGGTGGTATATTAGGCATTTCTTTTGGCAGACCTATCTTACAACCGGCATCCAGATCAGAGTGTACTTTTAATATTTTATTAACAAAAAAAAACTGCAAGAATATGATAATTGATTGTCTCTTCCTGAGACAATAAAGGTTCAGATGTAAAAGTCAACAGATGCTGAGCTACACCGAACAATCTGATGGTCATGAATTAGCTGATGCAATAGTAGCAGAGAAGTAACATTTCTTTGCTCCCGCTTTTTTCTTCCTTATTGGCTGAGCAGCCCCTTTATCTATTTTCTTCTTTTCTGAAGCTTTATACTTTCTTGAGGTTTCAGAAGGCAGGGAGACACTACCAAGTACCCAAATTCCTTCTCTTAATAAACCAGGGATCACTCCACTCTTTAGAGTTATCTCCCTTTCGAACTGGGCAGGGAATTTCTTCTCTCTAACTAGAAGATCTGTCCCTTTTCCTGGCCTGAATGAGGGTCTTTACCAATCCTCCCACTCCTTGCCAACCTTCCCAGTTGTCAGCAAGTGTTAAACTGAATTCTCTTCAGCAGTCAGTTCCCAAGTCTTTCTGCTCAACTGATGCTAAGCATCAAATCCCTTTGAGCAGCCTGTCACTCAACACTGTCTGGCTCTTTGAGGCATTAACCCTTCACAGTCCTTTACAAGTTTACACAGCACTTATGAGCTTTTAAAGGGCAGTCCATTACACTCTCCTTCTCCAACAGAGGAGCAGGTTTTCCCACATGAGGTATGCAATGGTTGGGCTCTTGCTCTAAGCCCCAGGTGAAGAGCCACAGGCCAAGAGCCCTTGTGCTCTCACACTTCAGCTCTAGGCAAGAGGTTTGTGCCTCCCTTTAAATGCACAGTGGAGTCCTACCTGTGAAAGAAATGGGGATTGTATTTTAAGGGCTTATATAATATTGCTTTCTTATCTCATTCCCCTTCTGTTTCCATCCCTTTGCAAAATAATCAGGTAAAATTATCATGGTAATTACATTAAAAATACAATACAGTTCTACAGTGGTAAAAGCATTACTTTTTACTTATTCAACTTGCTTGTGATACAAATATATGCAAAACATTATAGGTCACCATAAATTCTGCAAATAAAACCTTTTTCTATGAACTGAAGACATGCAAGGGAAGAAAGAATATGAGGGAGGGGGGAATAAAGTCTGTAATGTTCCCTTATTTCTTTTCATATTGTTTTAAAAAAGTTTTTCAATAGTCATCATACTCAGAACTGCAATTTTAGTTCATGTAGGGATGCACAGCTCAAAACAGCAGACATTGACTGGAGGTAAGTGGGCTGTACTCCCTTTAAGTTTTTTTTTTTTTGGCTCAACTATATAATAACAAGGGGGGCCCACGATACTTGTGCGGGGAGGAGCTGTGACCAGCAATCTCTCCCTCCCGCCGCACCGCCTCCCCCTGACCCCCCCCCCCCCCCATGCTCCGGATGGCGTGGCAGGCCTCGGGCCTCACCACACCGCCTCCCACCCCCCAACCCCCATGCTCCAGGTGGTGCAGCAGGCCTTGGGCCACTTGGGAATTAGACATATAAATAAAAACGATGTGTAATTTAAAAAACTAGATAATTTTTTAAAAAAATTAATGAAACGAAAATGAATTTAGTCTACACTTCTAAATTCTTGTTCAGGCCTTGAATTTGGATTTGAGGCACAGTTACCACCCTAACTAGTAAGGTACAAAGTCTGTTGCCTACTCCAGTTTTTTGGTTCTGCTACTTAGTATTGAGCCAGAGACACTAGGAAAGGTTCTACAAGTTTCTGAATATGAATACCAGAACTTGACTGCATTCTAAATAGCCTTGCCTTGGCCATATCCTGAGCTTAGATAAATTAGCATGACCTATTAAGGATAATGAAATCAATGACATCAGGCTAATTTACTCTTTGTATTTATTTCCTATTCAAGATGTTACAGTGAGACGGATTTTCCATGGAGCAATGTGATTTATTTACTTGCTCTGATATCAGGCAAGAAAGGTGGGGAAGCAAGAGAAGTTGTTCTCTCTAGCAAGTTGCAAGAGGGAAACATCCTTGAAAAAGATTGATACAATCTAGAATAATTTAAAACAGAGTAGCCCATTTCCTCTGAGACGTCAGCATCTTAAACTCAGCTGAGGCCCTTTAAGTTGTGGTCACTGTAGCAACCATTGTGTCCTGACTAAATCGAGTGGGAAGCCTGGAAGACTTATCCCCTGAGACATCTACACATTTTTTGTGATGCTGGCTGAGATGCTTTGGTGACAGCGTCACCTGGAAGGCACCAATTTCTGTTTGACAGAAGCATCTAGTGCAGTGTAGTTGTTAAGAGCAGGGCGTGCTAATCTGGAGAACCAGGTTTGATTCCCCACTCCTCCACAAGGAGCCTGCCGAGTGACCTTGGGCTAGTCAGTTCTCTCAGAACACTCTCAGCCCCACCTACCTCACAAGGGGCCTTATATGGGAAAAGGAAAGGAATGTGATTGTGAACCACTTTGAGAATCCTTAAGATAAAGAAAAGCAAGGTATAAAAACCTACTCTTCGTCTTCATCCCTTCCCTCAGCTTTAGGGGGGCATATTATGGGTGTCAGGGCTGTAAACTGCATGAAATGCCTTTATGGCTGTAAGTTGTGCACCCATGAACCAGATAAGAAAAGTTTTTAATGGGTATTTTGACCTAGGAAATATTTGTTACAGAGATGACCATTTTAAAGATTCACTGGAGTGACAATTAAGGAGGCATGCTTTCATTCTGTAGATAAGGACCTCTTTCTTTGATCCAGGCTACACAGAAGATGCCTGATATTTTAAGAAAGGAAAGCTTCCTAAAACCATTGTAGCATGATTCATGCTGACACAAGCCTCTGCTAGCATAAAACCTGTATTAGATTAAGAAAATCTGATTTTTAAATTGACCTATGAAACGATGTTGTAAAGTCCAGCAATTGCACTCCTAACACCATTTAACCCAATGACGTTGATGTATCTGTGGTCAATAAAGAATTGACATCATCTAAATTGGTATAAGCCAAGGTTAAACTGAAGCATATTCACCCTGTGGCTGGCTTTACTGGTTAGACTAAACAGGTCTGAAACAGACTTTTGTGTAAGCTACCATAATTTCTTTGTGCGTAACTACAGCCTTGTTTTTGAATATATCTGCTAAATGGCTCTTTCTCTCTAGAATCTGGTAATTGGCACTTTAAAGTTCAGTAGTAATCAGCCACATTGTGTTTAAAGGGTTCTGTGTTTAAAGGTTGTTCTGTAGCACTCAGACTGCTTGGAAGTATGGCTCCCCAGGATTTATTTATCAAATTGCTACATTTATATCCTACTTTTTTTCTATTATGGAACCCGAAGCAGCGTTTGTAGGTTCCAGAAGATATCTCGTCCAGATACTGACCATATGCAGCCAAAACAAGTTGTAACTCCTAACCATTCCTAGGTAGTCAATTGTTCTATCTAGCACCCTGCTTAACTTGAAGGATTGCTAAATTAAGTTCAGAATTTGTGCATGTGCACCAGTTCATATGCACATTGATTAAACTATAGTGTAGAAAAAAATATTGATGTCATTCACATGATTTGTGCAGCAGACTGAATAAAGTCAAGGTTTTTGTTGTTTTTAATTGAGGAATTGTTAATGAACTGATGACTTTCTAGGGATGCCAGACCCCCTGGCGGGGGCTAGGGTACCCCTGTTTTGGGTGTGCCTCTCCACTGCCAGCCAGCTGGCTAGCGGAGGGGAATTACCCCTCCCCCAAATAGGCAAGAAGCCAGAAATTAACACAACATTCCTACATCACCCGGAAGTGCTATAGGCATGTTGGTGATATCAGGGGGGACACTCTTGTTTGGGGGCAAAACTCTATGGTAGAAGCTAATTCTATCATAGAGGTTTTGCCCACAAACCAGAACATCACTCCTGATGTCCCTGACGTGCCTGTGTCACTTCCTTGTGACATAGGTATGTCATGTTTATTTCTGGCTTCTTCCCTCCCCACTCCCAGTAAGTTCAGTAAGCTGGCTATCCAATGAACCGGGCAACTTTATGACTCTCTGGAAATACCAAGTAAATCAGAACTTTAAAATCTAGGCAGATATCTGGATGGGGCAACTTTTGTGGTATCATGTAGGAAAATTATAGCCTGATTACACTGGTAATAGGGACCCAGTCCCTCTATGTCCTGAAATCTTCCTCTGCAGAAGAAGAAGTTTTATACCCAACCCTTCACTACCTGAAGGAGTCTCAGAGTGGCTTACAATCACCTTCCATTCCTCTCCCCGCAACAGAAACCCTGTGATATAGGTGGGGCTGAGAAAGCTCTGGGAGAGCTGTGACTGACCCAAAGTCACCCAACTGGCTTCATGTGGAGGAGTGGGGAATTAAACTCAGTTCTCTATATTAGAGTCTAACCACTCTTAACCACTTAACCACTTAACTGGCTGTGTCTTTCAAAAGGTGTATGGAAAGGGCTAAAAGAGAAGGACATTTAATAAGGAAGGAAATGTTTGTAAAGCACAGTTCCTCATTTTGGTCCCCTGTAGTTTTCTCACATAGACTATTAGGTTTCTCAGCAGCTGGCACCGGTAATGTTCTTTTCTGGGTCAACTGGTTGATTGTGCATTGGAGGCCTTGCTAGTTAGGCTGGGGATGGAAGACTTGAGGATAACTTCCTTGTAGTCACATAGGCACAATTTCTTTAATGTAAGCCCTCACCCTCAATGAAATTCTTGGTGATTGTAATGTTAACTAGATTACCTAGCAAGCAGCCTTTTATTCAATGACTATCTTATCTTGGTAGATTCTCATCAATAATTTCTTGCAAACACATATGTGGTCCTTGTCTGTCACTAAGATCTAAAACCAACTCTTGTACCTGGTTGAGAAGCTATTTTTTCTTACTTACTCGTCATTTTGGTAACTTTGGTTTCAAGGGTCACTACTGATAATGTCCATGTACCCTCAAGTGTGTGTCTGCACCAATATTAAAAGCCAAGATTTTCCCCACTGAACATTCACCTAAAAAGCTCGTAACAAGCTGATTCTGAATCTAGGTAAGGGTGGTTTGCCCATCACTACTTTCTATTTGAACCTGATAAGAGAATGGAAACCTGAATAGTTGTCTGTTAAACGAGGGCAAATGAAGTGTAACTCAAGCAAGAGAAGAAAGAGATGTCAGTTATAGGAAGTTCAACTGATCTAGGAACTGGCATTTTTTACATTCTTTATGTGATTTCACTTCCACTGAATGCAAGTACTCCTGGTGGATCCAGAACAGCTTTCAAGACTCAGATTTCAGAGATGTTTCAAAAGAACTATTGCTGCTTGTGGAGAATGGGATCTGGCAATTGTTACTAATTGTCTTGGTAAAATCTAGGTTGGACTCTTAGGGTGGCTGAATTAAAGACTTATCTACAAATTTCAGTTGGTTCAAAATGTGATAGGCTTCTTGCAGGTGGGATTAAACCAGAGGGATCACATTAATATGCAATTTACCATTCTGCTCAGTTAACCCAAGGCCCTTTCAACAGAATAGCCTGTTTCATCAGATGACGGCTTCTTATGTCAAGGGAACTTTTCACCTCTAGCCAGCTGTCACAACCCATTACATGTGTCCTGAAAGATCTGCTCTGTAAGAGTATTTCATATGCACAGTATTAAATACTTTGCTTGGCACTAGATGCCTTGGCTTGGGTGCAGTTGATTTTGGGAATGTCAAAAACAACTCTATTGATTCCCAGGTAGTGTCTTAGAATATGACACTGTCCATGGCAATAAACAGGGGCATTTTATCATCTGTGTTTAATTAAGAAATGCCTCCCTTACTTGACTTTTCTGACCCAGCCACATTGATCCGTATTTCTGTAACCTCCTGACTGTACTACTTGGGTGAACTTTCTATGGGGCTGCCTTTGAAAGTAACAAGGAAACTTGAACTTATACAAAATACAGCATCCCAACATTTGGATGGGACAATACTAATGCTGTCACAATTGTACTGGTTGCCTGTTTCCAGGCACAATTTAAGGTGCTGGTTTTGTTTCACAATAACAGAAACACCAATTTTTTTCTATATAGATCTACCTTGATTGGCTCAACAGTTTCTGCTGAAGGTATCATCCCTACATGAATAGCATTTTGCCTATCAGAAATCAACTATCTTGACTGGTGAATGCCATTTTCTGGAATAGTCTACCAGAGGAGTTGGAAAAACACACTCCCTAGGTAGATATCATATCTGATTTCTTAGCTGGACCTAAAGAACAGGATGATTTAGTTATAATTGGTAGAATGACAAGACGATCTGCACATGAGGGTGGCTCTGAGGTAAAAGGGGATCCTTTACTTTAAATAGGAATTGTTTCTCTTAAACATAAATAGAGTTTATAAGTATAACAGCATAATGGTTTCAGTAAAGTGTCCTAAGTATAATATTTTCAGATAGGTACATAAGCCTAATAGATAAGTGTACAGTTCTTCTTGGTTTCTCTAAAGTTCCTTAAATAGACCTAGCCACAAAGGCTTGTTTTTCTCACCTGCAACTTAGGCTACTAACTTGCACAAAGCAGGGATTTCCTAACTTGCCACATAGGCTAATAACTTGCCACTTAAGCTCCTAACCTCCACACAGAATGTGTGTGTGTGTGTGTGTGTGTGTGTGTGTGTGTGTGTGTGAGAGAGAGAGAGAGAGAGAGAGAGAGAGAGTGTTTGTAGTCCACCTGTCTTACAGGGACTCAGGGTGGATTACACATAGTGAGCCAGTACAGTCCCAAAAATGGGACATGGAATAACCAACACATTAGGATTTTAGAAGTCTAGAACCACCAGAAAGAACTGAAGTATGGCATAAGTATTAACATGACACATTCAGTGGTACAGAAATTACACAGCAGGACCCTACTTACAATATAATATGTACAGCAGTATTGACCACAAGTCCCAATCATTTATTCAAGTCAGTTTGTAAGCCATTTTGTACTGTGCAGACTTATTACCTGTGCAGAAAAGCTTTCTTGAATAAGTCAATTTAGCATAGTTTGTAGAAGGCCAGGAGAGTGGGAGTGTTGTGTTCGTATTATTAAATAGCCACAGCTTGCAAAGACTCTGGTATGCAAAAGGTCCATTCTTATTGGCTAATGAATAAAGACTCTCATTGGTCCTTAAGCAAATCTTGGTAGCCAATCGCTGAGCCTCACTTAGGTCCAATAGGATTGTTTGTATATAGTTACATTGTTTGAAGTTATGAGTTGGAACAGTATAAATTAAGGTGCCACTCTCAGAGAGCTGTCTTTTGAGCTGAAGCAATGTGTTTGAATAAAAGCCTGTTTGATTGATTCATCGCCTCCTGCTCAATATTTAATAGGGAGCTTTCCTGAACTCCTCAGTCAGGCAGTTCCAAAAGGTGGGAGACACAACAGAGAAAGCACACATGTGGGCAGTTGTTGATTTTGCCCTTTCACAGGTTGACCTCTGCTGACTTGGTCAAAACTGTCATGGTAGAGCATTAGGAGAGAGGTAGTTCCAGAAATAAGAGGGCCCAGACCATGAAAGGCTTTATATGTACTGGCCAATACCTTTCTGTCACACTCTACAGCACCTCACTCAAACACCTTCCTACAGACACACCCCTGAATAAAATATTCTACTCTGTCCCCTAGGGTACAGCTACCATCCAGACCCAAAACCTTTTAATCACCCATTCAGACCCCACTTTTTCTTACTCTACAGTCCTTTTGTTCTTTTTGCACATAAAATTTAAAAGGAACCATAGCTCAGTGGTAGAGTATCTGCTTGGCATGCAGAAGGTTCCAGGTTTAATCCCTGACATTTCCAGTTAAAGGGACCAGACAGTAGGTGATGTGAATGTCCTCTACCTAACACCCTGGAAAGCCACTGTCGGTCTGAGTAGACAATATTGACCTTAATGGACCAATGGTTTGATTCAATATAAGGCAGCTTCATGTGTGACCTAAACTTATTGAAATGAGAGAGAGAGATCAGATAAAAGCCAGACTGGTACCTGAATTATTATTATGCCATTACCATTAGTCTCAACCACTTTCTTGGCATAACATTTTTCAGCTCTCATGTGACTCTGTCCTGGATTTATAGGTATATAATGAGATGATACTTTATCCACAGACTTGGACCGAACATTTTCTGTAACACTGTATTCTGTGGTTAAGAAACCTTGCATTTTTTATTTTTAAAAAATCATTTGTATGGACTTCATGTGTAGGTTGGCTGTGCTTTCTCACCAATTAAAAAAGCTCTTCTGAGCTGAGAAGATTAGCTGACATTTTTAAGAGACAATATAAAAAGTTATTCAGAATATTTAACTAGCTCTTTATTGTTAACTTTAGAACAATGTTAGCAATAAAGAACTATTTAAATAATCTCACTAACTTCAGAAGAAGTGGAGTAGAGAAGAACTGTATTTTATAATTTCTTCTTATCTAGCTTGCTTCTTTGAAAGCACATTTCATATTCTTGGTTATAAATTGACCTATTTTTCCTAGAGAAAACTATTTTTATCATTTCCCAGCCTCATTCATGCCTGTGTCAATTTCAGAATACTGTAGACCTGCCAGTTGTAGAATGGGGCCTTATTGGAAAACACACCTACCTGTCCTGTAATCTGAGAGAAACTGAATAAATAAAAGGATGAACAATTTCAGCGGCTTATTATCTAGGAATATAGCTGTTGATGGATTCTCCAGGCTGATGTAATCTCACTAGTAATCAAGCAAGGAATATAAGAGACTTCCCATTCTTATTCAGGACCTTGTATGCTTTCCTTGTGGAAAACAAGTGTTTCTTGCCAAATGTTTGTTATTCAGTCATATTCATAGCTGAAAACAGTCATGCAGAGCTGTGGATTCTTAGATGATATGTTTGTAAAAAAATATTTCCTATGCTGTGTTGATTATTTTAATGAAACATAAATCTGAAAATAAAACACCGTGTTAACCAGAACTGAACTGTTCCACACAGGGGAAGAATATACAGGTGAGTACCTAATAGAGAAGGGCCGCGGTGGCTCAGAGGTTAAGACGCTGAGTTGCAGACCAGTAGATCGGTAGTTCGGCAGTTCAAGATCCTAGTGCCATGTGACGGAGTGAGCTCCCATCTCTGGCCCCAGCTCCTGCCAACCTAGCAGCTTGAAAGCAAGAAATTGCAAGTCGATAAATAGGTACCGCTTCAGTGGGAAGGTAACAGCATTCTGTGTGCCTTGGTGTTTAGTCATGCCAGCCACATGACCACAGAGAAGTCTTTGGACAACGCTGGCTATTCGGCTTGGAAATGGAGATGAGCACACACACACACCCAGAGTCAGATTTGACTAGCTTTTGAACAAGGGAAACCTTTACCTTTACTTTTTACCTAATACAGGCCACCCAACTAGGAAAGAGAGAAAGACTGAAATTCCAAAGAAATAGTTATCATCAAGCTGCCTAGATGAATCCAGATGTTTCAAAAAGATACTCTCATTTCAATTACATTCCTTAGATGATTATATAATCTTCTGACTCTGGTTCACTTTAGCTTCTTCTTGACTTACTCTTGCCATGGCACGTGGTTATGTACTCTGCTGCCCTGCTATTTCATGTGTGAAAACTCATGAAAGCCACACAGCACTTCCTTTATGAAAGCAGAACAAACATAAGGGATAAACAGACTCTTGTCCTGGAAGAGGTGGGCATGAAGTATGCATGAATATATAACCACTACCCCAGTTTACTCTAATATTTACTTCTCTATGTCCCTGTTGGGGTTTATGTGGGCCTTATCCATCCTAGCTTGTTGCTTCTCTTCAAACCCTTAACAGAACACATCCATGCTTTCTTGAAAATCATATCAGGTCTTGAGTAACTGCCCGAGTTCGTTCTCTCCCAGATATACTATTACAGCACTGAGCCTTCAGTTCCTTCCATTTCCTGGAACAGCAACAGCTAGCCAAACAGAGACCCATACATGCCTACTCAATGTCTGCTTTGTCACTAAGGCCCAGCTGGGTCCCCAAACTATTGAAACAATTTCTGCAGGTGAACTGATCTACATTGCAGTTATAACACGTAGAATGGATCACTCCCATGTCATGGAGACTGTCCATATCACCACCAGACATATCTGATAATAAGATCAGACAATGAAACAGTAACAGGAAGCATGATGTGCATTATTCTATATTTGGCCAAGTTAAAGAATAGGTAATATGAATGCTGCAAAGTTAAGTAGCATCTCACCACCTTTCTGAATTGTCAGCAAGCATGTAAAAGGCAACAATATAGATTTGTAATGTACTCATGAAGGAGCAGGTTAGCAATAAGGACTCCATAGAGGTTCATGATATAGCCCCAGTTGTGAACTTCCTTGTGGCAACTAGTTGGTTATTCTCAGAGAAAGACTACTCAGTGTATATCTTTGTTAGTGTAGTGTAACTCAACATGGCAATAATGGTTACCTCAAGATGGGCAATCTTATGCCATCCAGGCTTTGTTATATAAATACATAATGGTAGAAACGTTTAGCTATAGTTTAATGATTATTTTGGTTCATGCTACCAGGTGGATATCCAATGACATAGCAGATTCTTGAAGACAATTCAGAGTTTATACAGCTGATCTATTTATTTAATATATTTATTTAATATATTTCTATACCACATTTCCTTAGAGAGAGAAAAATCAGAGAGAGTAGTGCCTATCTCCTCCTGCTATGATCTCAGGATACTGAAAACCTCTCATCTTTGGAACAGGGACTAAATTTCATTCAGCAACAAAAACTAATATACTGGGAATGTAAAACAGAAATCCAGTGGCACTTCTAAGATTAACATAGCCATTCATGAGCCAGACCTCCCTTCTTCAGATGCATATGCAATGAAACATTTAAGCCAACATTTATAATTAGAATCTCAGAGGGGAAACAGAAGGGGAGGAGCTGGGGCAGAGAGAGACCTGCTGTAAATCATTCAGGTGTGAGTCTGGCTGGAACTGGTGTGGTTGTTACACTTAGTGATTGGTGAGAAAAACAGATTCCAGTCTTCCATGAAATTCCATTACAGAGAAAGAAATTTAAAAAATATTTCAGAAAGTTAAAAAAAAGTCTACAGACAAAGTCTGAAGGAGGGTTCCATGTGAAGTACAGGAAAAGAAATACATTATGATACAGCATAATAGTATGATTAGAACATGAAAAGAAAAACCAATTAACTCAAAGGCAGGTCATGCTGAACAGTTATCAACTGTAATGCGCTAGGAAATACAAACCTCTGTTTAAGCCAAGATGAGATGAAGTGGTTAATCTCTTGATGAGTTCTAATTCAACACTTTCACGCTGGATTCTCCTCCTCCTCCTCTTCAACAGGGGAACAGTGACTTTAAGATCCACAACAGAATGCCTGGGAATATTAGAATGTTTTCCTGCATGTTTCTGAATGCTGTATTTTAAATGTCAAATTTGTGTCCACTTATTCTGTCACATTGGGACTGACCATTATAGATAGTAGAAGGGAATTGGTGGTACATGATGGCATATATTAAACTGGATGATGAACAAGAAAATGAGCCCAACGTGGTATAGCTGTGGGTTTTGGGGAGAAGGGAGGGAGATAGTTAATGTGTTTATTTTTAAAAAATGTTGTAAGCCACTTCAAAGATTTCATAGTCAAAAGTAGGATAAAAATAAAGTTAATGAATTTTAGAAAGCTCAAAGCAGTTTAAACTATAGCAGATTTTAAAAACTGCTCTGTGATCATTGTGTGTGTTTCTGGAGGCCTGCTTTCCTTCATGTCACAACACTACAAGGTGTTAAGTGTTATTGGCAGTAATGTCCTCCTTCCTCTTAGCTGAATACTGAGGATGATTTCAGATTGCATGAGATGAATGGGGATAGTTACGGGAACGTGATCTGCTTAGACAAAAGAAATCTCTACCCTCCAGTGAGTGAGCTGCAGCTGTTCCAGCCTGCAAGGTAAAACTAATTAAAATATTTTTATAAGATGTGAACCTCTGCATATAATTAATAGTGTTTACAAAAATAAAGGTACATTAATGAGTTCCTGATGGTGTTAAGTTTAGGCAAAAATGTTTTTAAAAGAAAAAGAAAAGAAAAAAGTGACTACAGATTGATAGTTACAAGTTATTAGTGTTCATTCTGAAGCCATTCATCTGTGATTCATATACCTAAAACACTGATGCAGGGAGGTCTAATGCTAGACATTTCCCAAGTTGAGCTGTTACTCACTATTTTAGGAATCAATGCAGGATTTTTACCCATATGTATATGCCACTTTTACCCACATTTATATGCCACTTTAGAGAGCTCATGTGCTAATGACTGTACACCAGCAACTGCTTGGATCATGTGGGGAGTGTTCCCTCTAACCTGAGTTAGTGTGAGCTAGCTCATAGTTTTCTAGCCTCCAGCTCACACATTTTTGTCTTAGCTCAGGAAGGATGGCTCCAGAGCAAACTAATTTATGCAGTAGCCAAATCGCTCACTCACAACTTTAATGTAGGTAGCTTATAAAGTAGAATTTTTGTTCTCAAGACTCCACAGCTTAGAGGGAGCATTGCATGTGGGTACTATGAAATCACTAGGTTACACAGAGCAGAGGTGTGAGACTTCTGCTCAAAGTAGTCAAGGATCAGATCTTTGTTGATGAAACACAGTTCTTTATTTCCAATCTCTACATTAGTACAGGTTCTCGGATTATTGTCAGAGATAACGCATATGACAGAAGCAGGTCTATTATACCTTTCAGAACAGTTTGAATTACCCATAGGTAGCCAATCACTAAAGGGGAAAAACGGCGGGTAAAAGGGTCTCTGGCCATTTGCTTCCCACAGGAAAGAAAGTGAGGTGTTAAGTTGTAAATTTCCCTTCCCAAACCAGACCCCTTAGATGTTACCATTTCACATAACAATCGTTGGCCTCAAGGCTTTCGTACGTTGATAAGAGATGGGACCTGTCCTCCCTTGCTGTCCCAGCCGGGATGAATGGAATGCGGAGGCAGGAGTGTGAGAGGCCCATTGTTCCCATACTTTGAAGTTGTCATCCTCCCGGGCTGACAGTTACACAAACCAGGCCTGGTCAGGGTCATAAACCTGGGGTCATATAGCTTACATACATACTGGCCAAAGTGAGGGTTCACATGGTAGGGGGGGGCAACTACATAGCAGGTGCTGTAGAACCATACATGGCAACAGAAATCATAGCAGCAAGTAATAGAAAAGCAAAAGAATAGCTTGTCTGAATCAGCAGATTCTGACAAGAGGGTATGATGGTGGGGGGAGAACTTGTTGGGCTGGTGGTCATGAGCTAGCCTACATTGGAGAGGTGTGGCTGCCCTGGGATCTGGTGAGTTGGCACTTCTTCTTGAGATGAGGCTTCAGGAGCAGGTCCCTCAACTAAGGCCTCAAAGTCTAGAGGATCTAGGTCCAGTGTAGTGATGCTGGGCATCACCTATGCTCCTGATCTTCCCTCAGAATGGTGCCTAACTCTCCTGTTCATTGTCTGACGAGTCTGTTCCCAAGTCTGAGTTGAGTCCAGTAGGAGTCCTGATAGACAGCTGGGGGAGAAAGCTCATCTCCAACTGGGCAGGCCACTAAATCAGCAGATTATTGTTTTTTCCCTCTTCAGTCTCACTTTCTCCCTTCATTCCCCATCTGTGTTTATCCAGACCTGGCTGAGAGAACTGGTACAGCTGCCACCAACCAAGTGACTAGGAACCTGGGAATTTACTGGAAAAGGCCACTTGATAAACTCACCCCTTCCTCTTTAGCAACCCTCCTCAATGGACAGAGTAAGTCAGGAAACAACAGTCCTCTGAAGCTAAATCAAATGAGCAGTTAAATGAGATATTTAATAAGGATTAGAGGGTTTAAAATGGAGGGGGGAATATTCAAGGTTCCTAGGCATGGCAACTGGCATGGGCATTGCAAATAGGATGTACAAGTTGGAAAGGAGGGAGGGAGACTGAAGGCTGGCATCAAAATGGAAAGAATACCAGCAAAAGACAACTTTAAATCTAACATGTCCAGATTCACTGTCCCTACCACATGTATGCTGTATTTCCAAAAGATCTTTGTTTTCAACTCTCCCTTTTAAATAGGTAGCAAACAGGACATTTGCAGAACATTTTCAGATCTCTGTGTTCAGGTGCCAAGAACTTTTAAAAAAATCAAATCAGTGAACTGGAGGACTTCCTTCCATCAGTTCTACCACAGACTCCAGTTATAAACATCCTTCATTTAACCCTGGAAAACTGCACCAGTTTGGGATCCAGCATCCTTAGATCTCACCTTGGCTCATAGGCATATTGGCTACCACGCAGTGCTTAAGTTACCTACAGTTTGTTAACTTGCACTTGTTATAGATCCTGGAGGCTTTTCCCAGATTTAAATGCATGCAGTCATACAGGGAAGGTTTATTCATTTTTAAAATTTCACTCCAGGCTAGTCCAGGATTTCACAGTAATCACAATATCAGCACTGACTCCACTGGAAACTCCATCTACAATTTGAAGGTATTTTTTGCCCTTTGGTGTTATGATAATTAGCTGTTCTTGAATATTATAAGCACAAATGTTCCAAAAAGGTGTGTGTTTTAAAGTTATGTGCATTTTAGACTCTGTTATGTGAATAATAGCTGTTCTCTCACTGCTTGGGCAGCACACACTGCTGGGCTGAGCACCTGCCTTTTTCCATACAAAAAACAAGACATTCGAACAATTGCTACAAGTTCACTGGGGTTAAACAACATTCTCTAATTGAGAATTTAGAAAGATTTTTTTTTTGCAGTAAATAGAAATCAGGTCACCAAAATCACACTTTAAGAACTTTAAAAATTTCAGGATTTAAAAAAAAATCTATATTATTGTTATTTTAATATATTGCCATCACTGTGTGTGTTTTGTTACAGAGTAAGATGGAGGGGAGTAAATTTCAATAGTGGGGGAAACACTGAAGGAAAGGGAGAGGGAAGTGTAACAAGTTATACCTGCAGTGGCTTTGATCCACCATTATGTTTATTTATATCATAAGCCCTCCTAAGTTCTGCAAGGGAGAAAGGTGGCCCTTTTTTGCCGTCAGGTCATAGCTGATTTATGGTGACCCCATAGAGTTTTCAAGGCAAGAAATGTTCAGAGGTGGTTTGACATTGCTTGTCTCCACATTTTTTTTAACAACAATTTTATTGTTTTTTGTGTAAGTAAGCAAATTACAATGATAAAACATATAGCGAAATAATTACAAACACTGTGGAGTAATTAGTTACTGCACTTGATAAAAAGTCCAGTTAGGTGGTGCACAAAACGGTTGTCTCCACATCACGACCATCCTTCACGACCATCCAAATACTAGCCAGGGCCAACTCTGCTTATCTTCTGATGAGATCAGGCTAGCCTAGGCTATCCAAGTCAGAGGTGAAAGGTGGCTAATAAGTGTTTAATCCTAGTCTGATGGTCTGTGCTGTACACTGTCTTTATTAACACTGCTGGGGAAATGACCCTTGAAAACATACAAGGAAAAAAAAGGAGAATCAATCATTCATTTAAGGGGAGAAAGTCACCACTGAACAGCAAGTGTGGTGTTCTGGTAAGGCAATTTGTCACCTCAAGCAAGGCATGTGCCCTGCACCAGCAGCAATCAAGAGCAAGACAAACCTTGATGGCACCAGCCAGCCCTTCAGGATCTTGGGTGCATGAACCTAGTGCTGTGGGTCCAGGAGGCAATGAGAGGCACAGGCCATAGTGCAGTAGTTAGAGTGATGGACTGGGACCCAGTACACCCATGTCTGAGTCCCTATTCAGCCTTGAAATTCACTTGGTGACCTTGGACTAGTCACTCATTCAGTTGAAACGTATTGGGCTATTCTGAGGAGAAAGGAGTGGGGAGCCATCCACAGTGCCTTCAGCTTCTTGACAGAAGGACAGAATGAAAATGTAATATATCATAAACTCTTTGCTTGACTAACTCAACTCTGCAGCAGCTGTACTCTGGCAGGCTTGGCAGAGTAATACAAGCAAATTGCACTCATGTATGTGTTCAGGAAAAAAGCATATGGTACAGCACTCTTGGCAGGTGTCAAGTCACAGATCTGAATGCTCTCTTGCATCTTCCTCACACATAAACTTTCAACAGGCAAGGTGTGACACACACTCACACCCACCCACACATAGTCACAGGAGATCCTTCAAACATGTAACCCTCCACCTGCATTTTGAAATGGTGCAACCCCAGGAACACTGTACCACATGCCTTTTGCTAATGTATAGACCGGAATCTGTTTTTAATTACCACATGTTTTTCTTCCACTTCCATGCATACAAGTGCAGAAATGTATAACAACTTCACCAACCATGGCAGGCAACTTCTCAGTAACTATAACCCTATTGTTGTTGGGTTTGTGCGTGTTTTTGTTGAGGGGGGAGACACTTGCCCCAAGACGGCACAACAGCTTCCTTCTGATGTAAATTAGACTACTAATTTTCATCCTGGTGCAACCTTTATTATGGGAAAAGAAATGTTGAAAAAGTAGTGAGTAGAGAAACCACTAGCATTACTCTGGAATCTTGCTCAGCATGCCAAAGGTTAGCTTTGCTGTTCAAGATGTTTTATTCTTGAAAGTGACTTTATGAATTTTATAACATGCTGCCAAAGCACTGTTGTAACTGTGAATTAGTGGACTTGGTCAGAACAGCCAATAAATATTTCAGAAAGTTGTGTATAGCATTGCTTCTTTGTCCAGGAGTTGGCTGTTACATTCTGAAGCTTTTCCCAGCCCTTCTCCTTATCTAGGACACATATTTAAAACTCTGTCTGGTGGAAAGTAAGCAGCTATCAATATTCAAGAAGGAGGTTAAAGAACAGGTTATAGAACAGAAAACAACTATCCATAAGTAAGGTTTCAGACAAGACAAGGAAATGTGATAGGCAGCTGAAAGCAAACAGAATAAGCAGTTTTTCCCTGCCAGTAGAGTTGAAGATTACAATAACTGATAAACTCCCCTTGGCAATCTGGGAGGCAGCTGTTGGTTGTATAGTGCTTGGGAAGATGAAAACTGGCATTTGTTGGAATTTTATCCTATCATTTCATTGCCAAACAGGAATGCTTGTACATTGAAAACTGAGCAAATGAGTGTTGTTTGCAATTATTACTAC
Organism: Lepidodactylus listeri; assembly: GCA_029233225.1. Taxonomy (NCBI): domain Eukaryota; kingdom Metazoa; phylum Chordata; class Lepidosauria; order Squamata; family Gekkonidae; genus Lepidodactylus; species Lepidodactylus listeri. Next base: position 48,193,457 of record JARCFY010000005.1, on the reverse strand, counting down.
AAGTGTGTGTGTGTAGGAGTCTTCAAAATCCTTTCACACTTTTTTTGTGCTTTAACCTGCTTAACTGAAATGCCGTAATGTCCATACCTTACCAAGGCACAGAAGGCAGCAATCATCTTCTGGGGGCAGTAGGAATGCTGTGATGCTGTCATTCACCATACCATTGCAAACACAATGTACAAGCATGTTCCCATGAACAGACAAAAGACCCATCACCCAATTAGAGTTTTCCATGGCTCAGTGGTCAAAAGGCATTTGTTTATTTAGTTTATTTATATCCCGCCTTTCTCCTCAGTGGGGACCCAAAGGAGCTTAGTTTTCTTTCCTTATCTTCATGTTATACTCACAATGACCCTATGAGGTAGGTTAGGCTGAGAGTGTGTGTGACTGGTACAAGATCAGCCAGCAAGCATCCATGACAAAGTAGAGATTTGAACCTGGGATGTACAGCAGGTTAAAACTTTAAGTCATGCCAAGGTGCTAAAAATGCCTGCTACTAATATTATATGTATAAGGAGGATACCTTTTTTTATGCCAGGGAGAAAGATGGGGGGCACATATTGTGTGAGCCTGCTTCGGCGGGGAGGGTGGGATATAAAATAAATAAATAAATAGGACAGGAGGGGTCATCAAGGTTTTTCACCCTGTGGAGGCAGTCTGCATGTGCCCAAAGCAGAATAATAGTTAAAAATAAACTTAGGAACATGTATGGAAATTTAAATTATTTATAATAAGAATTTGTTGTTTTTGTTGGCAGAGTTTAAATATGCAAAGAAGTGGAGCACTGGCTGTTTAGAGAAAAATGAATAGGTTTATTAAAGAAGAATGAATTGTTATAAAACATAGAAGAGAATGGACCTTAACGGTCTGGCCTAACTGCGGTGAGAGGAATAACAACAAGAAGAAAGCTCTGCAGGAGCAGGAAGTCTCTGAAGAGTCAATCAGGAGACAGCAAGGACATAATCTGAAATTGTTGGCAGTTCCTAACCGAGCTATGCTAACTACCAGTCCTTCAGCTGTCCCCCTTTCAGGGTGATCTTCTTCATAAGGCTGCACTATAGATCTTGCATATTCCAACAGTTTTAAACTCCATCCAACTATTCATGTAAACAAAGAACTGGGAATTAGTTGCAAGATATTCCAGCAATGCATGGAGGGATGAGTAAAAATATCATTTTCACTCCATAGCAACACAACTTCACCCAAATCAGTCCCTGTGCCAGCCCCGTCTTGTAAGAGCATCCCCTACATGTGTATAGCCAGAACACATCTAGGGCAAAGAGGAACCTTTAAGTCTGTTGCATACATAACTTTTAGTTTGACACAAAAGAACTCAGGCAAATTAAAGATGGAAGGGAGACAAACACTTAACCAGCAAGTAACTTTATTACCATAACTAAGACATAGAATTAAAAAAAAATGAGGACTCAGTAAGAAAAAGAAATAAAAGGGCAAGCAATTATATCATGAAAATGAATAACAATCAATTACTTTGCAAAAAGCTAATGTGTAGTTGTGTTACTGTAACCTAGATACCCAATTAAATCCATGTTTACTCCTAGTAAGTTAGTTTTACTTGTCTAATCCAGAGCAAACCAAACCAAAGAAAGAAGATAAGTGAGGGGGTTGCCCAAACTAGTACCAAAAGGTGTGTGTGAGTGGGTGATAAGCAGGAATGGAACTTTGGGGAGAAGGAAAGGAGTCTCTAAGCAGGATGTAGAGGGGAGAGGCAAACAGTAAGGGAAACAAGTCCTGAATGGGGAATGGAGAAATAAAGAGAAGATAAAGGGGTAAACAAGACATAAAGGATTAATTAATAGGAGAGAAGTTATCATCTGTCTTGAAGAGCAAGGGTCCAGTGAATTCATACTCATAATGATGGAGGATTGTTTTGGACAGGCACCTACTGCAATTATGGAGGACTTGTTGTGAGCCTCTTATGCTTCTGAATTTACCAGGGTGCCTGTAGAGAAAGTCTGCTATTAGCCTATATGGTGTCATGGGTCAGCTTGAGACAAACAATGCTAGGGACGCCTCAGGAGAAGGGGACTTGTCAGGTGCAAAGGAGCTTTGTGTAGTCAGCCCTGAACCAACAGCAGGGGAGCTTCAGACTAACCAAGGCTCACAGCCAGCAGCTGACCCAGAGACACCAGCACCTAGCCCTGATGCAGCAGGGCTCACCTCCACCCTCTGAGTGATGGACACAGAAGCTTAGCAAGGAGCTGCAAACAAGGAGGCAGAGTGTGCATTTCCTGGCCTGCTGCCAGCTGCTTGCTGAGTGGTTGCAGCAGTACTCCCATGCAGCTGGCTGATAACAAGGGCTTGTTAGGAAGTGCCTATAAAACCCAGTGTTGGGAGCCTGCAGGTTGTGGAAGTAACAAGTTACTATTGTGTTGTCAGTGACCACAGCTCTGAATGCTGCTCTATTTCTGTGACCCTTGGACTGACTCTGAAATCCTCCTTCCTGCACTTGTACATTTTAATTTTATTTATTTATTATGGAATTTCTAGGCTGCCCTCCACTGTGAGCTGGGCTTAGGGTGGCTTACAACAGAGATATACCATAAATATATAAGTTAAAAAAATAAATTTAAATGGCCTTGGACTATTGGACCTTGTTTCTTGTATAATGCTTTGAACTGGACTCTGCTCTCTCAGTAATTAACCTTTGGGCTGAACTTTGACTCTGACTCTGGAAGTCAGCTTGAACTGACCATAGATTCTGACACTCAGGTGCAGAACTAGGATCTGTGCTGCCGCTGGACCAAAGCTTCTGAACCTAGTTGCCCATTGGTAAACTTTGGGTTGTGCTTTGATTTGTGACCCTACTGGTGCAAATTTAGGATCTCCGCTGTAATAGGATAGTGTAATCCTTCTATAGTATTAGGATCCTTAGAATATGCATAGGAAATGAACCTGTGATAGGTAAGAATAACAACATGCATCTGCTGATAGTAGCCAGTGAAAGGGCAAATAGGTCTTTCTGGGTTTGTGCTTATATCATCCTGGAACTGCATTTGCAAAGGAAATATAGGAGGGTTAAAAGGCAGTTCCCAGGTTAAAACAAAGAGAGGCATCTCATTCAAGGAGATGACATACATATAAACTTAGAGTGATGTAGTACCCCTCACTATCCAGGTGTGCTGAATCACTCACATCAACAGTAACATCCTTCTCTAATGCTAAAGTCTTCAGTAACAATCCTATTTTGCCCAGAAGCCAGAACTCCAAGACCAAGTAACTATGTAATTTTTTTTTAAAGTCACCAATATTTGTTTTCTGCCCCTTCTTTTCTTTGACAGTTTCTGATTCATAATTAACAAAGTCTTGGAACTTCTGTTTGCCAGCAGACCAAATGTGGGAAGTAGACTGATACAAACATTGAATATTTTGTTTAAATAAAGATATCATTTCTATCATACCTAGCATAGACTTCTCCTAGGACACATTAGATTCCTTAATTTCCTTCTGGTTTCTTGTAACAAAAGATAAAATGGGGGAGATGGAAATATGTAATCTACTTGTAGATGTCAAAGGTAGATATGGAGTTTAAATTTAACCCAAGGGTGTCTATACTGCAAATAACACCGATGAAGTAATTTCATTATAAGGAAAAGTACACTGAAGATTTTTTTTTTTAAAAAAAACAAGGAGTTCAAGTGTGGTGACTTATTTAAACATTACTGTTAATAAACAGTTTTCTTGCATGTGTGCAAAAATGGTTTACAGCTTTCACTTTATGGAGTGTCAAAGCACATTCTTGGGAGAATGACTTATTCAGGGTTATACAATGAGTTCATAGCTGCATTGGTTTCAAACTCAAGCGGAAATCCAAAACTCTGCAGAACAGAATTGAGTTGTGATGCGTTGTTCCATTAAGAAACTAAACACCTTTCAGTAACTGTGAATCTCCAGCCCTAATTACCTTGTAGCAAAGATGTTCCCTTTTGTGGAGGGCAAGGGTAGTGGGGAGTCCATTTTGTTATAGGGAGAGTTTGCTATGACCTCTCCCTACAGACTGATAAGGAAAATTGTACCCTATATATCTTCATATAACTTTCTGAAAATTTTGACATAATTGATGTAATATGATCCTAAATGGCACAGCGGCAGGTGTTTTGAGCTGAAGCTCCTGCACACTGGAGTAATTTAACCTTATTTAGTGGTCTATTATAGTTGCAACCCAAATTATAACCCCTGGGGGATTTTACCATTATACAAGAAGGCGTTCGTAGTTCCTACTGTGCAACAGCAAATTAGGAAGGAATATAACTGGGACAACTGTGACCGTGACTAAAGATGTTACCACCAACGAGACACTGACACCAACGAGATGCCATTTTATTCTGGTGTTTTTTAAAGTGTTTTTACATCAAGATGCTAAATCTCCTGCTTATTCTATCAGCCTGTGGGATAAGCCACTCACCTGCTTTTAAGGAGATCAGCGAGCGATTATTGCCGGAGTCTAGGAGTTCCTGGACTCTCCAGCATGAGTGGTGGGAACTCCATGAGGTGGGGGCAGCAGTGGATGTGGTCTTGCAAGCCTGGCCTGAAACTTGTGACAGGTGCTGGCTAGCGCTGTTGTGTTGGTCATTTTGGCCCTGTGGATGATGCCTTGGAGGTAGCCTGTGACTGGCTGTTTGCCCCTTGAGGGATGTGAGGCTTTGATGTGGTTTTCCCCTCAGCTAATTGCTGATGCTGGCAGTTTCATCATCTCCGTTGGCCTGCCTACCTTGACCTGTTAGTCTTAATTTGTTCTCAGTTTATCTGGCTTCTGGCTTCAGAAGTTCTCTGTAGGGTTTGGACAAACTTTGTCTGTCTCTGTCTGGCTTCTGGTGCCTTGGCTGCTGCTGTGTGGAGTGGGGTGCTGCTGGTTTAGTTACCCTGGCTAGAAGCAACTGGATGGCTGAATAGGCTCCTGCTGTGAAGAGACAAATGACCCATGGTTTGGATGGTTGCTGTGAGTTTCTGGACTGACCTGAATAGGTTGGCACCTGATGGAGGCCAGAAGTGCCTTCTTCTTGAGAGCAGCCCATGATTGAGAACATCAGACTTCCAGGCCTACCAGTGCAGCCTGGGAATACCAAGGACTTGGAGGATTACTTAAAAGACCACGGACAGCCTTGCCCTCTGTTAATTAGGACTGGAAATAGTTGTGAGAGATCTTTCCCCCTTCTAGACACTAGCAGTAATTAGAGGGTTTCATGTATTATTTATTGTTAACTGATTAGCTAGTTTGATTAGAGGGCTTATTTGCCATTAATTAATCAATTATCTAATTAGAGGGCTGTATAGGATTTGTACTGTGGGTCATGGGAGGATCTGGCATAAATTGTAGAGGGAGGGTTAGGCATTGTAACAGGGGTTTTGTTAGGTTAGGGTTGGGTTGTGAAGCATTATATGGTGTTAAAATCTGTTACTTAGACCTGGCATGGGTGTAATTGAAGACTTTTCTGGTGTCTCCCTGCTGTAAGGTGAATTGTGAATTAATGCATGTGTGCACAAGGCTGGGTACAGTGATGCTGATAAGATTCAATAGGGGAGGCCATTATGGAGTCAGGGATCCCAGGAATCGGGGGACGTGGGAGGTATGGCAGTAGAGCAAGGTATTATACTAGAAGAAGGTGGAGATATGGTTATGTTCAGTCTCCTTCCAACCTTTGCCCCATCCTGAGACATGTTGGTAGTGGGAATAGGAAGATATATCCTTCTCTGACACTGATGTTGTGTGATTCCAGGTCCATCAATAAAGACCATGATACTGCAAGATTATCTTGTGGCACAAAAAGTGGACCTGGCATAAGTCACCAAGACCTGGGTGTGGGAGAGTGAGACAGTCACTTTAAACCAACTCCCCCCCCCCCCGGGTTCTTGGTGCTCCATCAGTCTCGGACTAATGGGCGGGGGGTGGCAATATTTATCTGAGAGGTTTTCTCTTTCAGGTCAATCCCCAGACCAAAAATCGCCACCACTGATTGTGTTGGCCTGGCATGGGATGCAGAAGAGAGTCTGGCTGGTGTACCAATCACTTAACACATGAGCAGATACCGTGCTGAGTTCTGGGGAACTTTAATGTCCATGCTGATGACATTGCCTCGGCACAGGTTATGGACCTAGTGTCTTCCATGGTAGCAATGGGACTCTCTCAATTTGTAACAGCTCCCACGCATCAAGCAGGGCACCCACTGGATTTGATTTTGGGGATGGAGATAAATGTGGATCTGGATGCCATTGAGACAATGCCCTGGTCAGACCATTTTGCCCTGAAGGCTCACCTGAGTATCCCAACTCTTGCTTATTTAGGCAGCAAGCTGATTTATGCTCAACCGTGGAGACTAATAAATCCAAGTGGTTTCCAGAATGCTTTGCATGATCCGATGCCTCCCTGGTGATTTGTTGGATGAACTGGTAGAGGATTGACATTGCCAACTGTCTGAAGCCATCGACAAAATCGCTCCCCAATGCCCTCTTTGCTCCTGTTCCAAACTAGCCCCTTGGTATACCATGGAGCTATGGAGGATGAAGCAGGAGCTAAGATGGCTAGAGTGAGTGTGGCAGTGAATTTGTGACAGAGCCACAAGAGCAACTTATAGTATGTTTATGAAAGCCATGAGATGGCAGTGAAAGCCACAAAGAAGGAATTCTATGCATCTTCCCTTGTGTCCACAAGCTCTTGTTCAGCTCAATTGTTTAGCACAATTAGATCACTAACTTCCCTTCCACAGGGAAACCACAGTGATAGTAAATTGGCTAGTATCTGTGAGGCCTTTGTGAGCTATTTTGCTGATAAAATCCGGTTGCTCTGCCAAGACCTGTTGGGCACGATTGATATAGCATGTGAACTGGAGGCCCTTTGGCCATCTTCAGGTCCTATAATGGACCATTTCAGTCGATGCCCCCTGGATGAAGTTGACAGGATCCTGGGTTCTGTGAAGCCCCCCACTTGCATTCTTGACCTGTGCCTGTTTTGGCTGGTTAAAGTCGGTGGTGATAGAATACAGGTCCCCCTGGGAGATATTATCAACTTGTCCCTGAGTTCAGGGACCTTCCCAGGGGCTTTAAAGGAGGCAGTGGTGAAATCACTCTTAAGAAAACTATCTTTGGATCCTTTTGAACTGGCCAACTACCACCCAGTGTCAAACCTTCTGTTCCTGGATAAGGTAGTTGAGAGTGGTAGTGGAAAAGCTCCAGGCTTTCCTGGATGTCTCCTCTGTTCTGAACCCATTCCAGTCCTGCTTCCACCCTGGCTACAAGATGGACATGGCTTTGGTCACCCTCATGGATGACCTCTGAAGACACCTGGACTGAAGTGTCTAAGAGCACTCGATCTAACTGCAGCCTTTGTCATGGTCAATTGCAATCTTATGGCCCGCAGTCTAACTAACATGGGGTTATGAGGGACTGCCTTGCAGTGGCTTGTCTCTTTTCTCCATAGTCGGGGACAGAGAGTGGTGCTTGGGGAGAGGGTTTCACCATGTTATCCTCTGGTATGTGGTGTCCCTTGGGGCGACCCTCTCCCCATGTTATTTAAAATCTATACGCGCCCTCTTCCCCAGCTTGCCTGGAAGTTTGGGCTGGGCTGTTACCAGTATGCTAATGACACCCAGCTGTATCTATTGATGGACAGCTAGCCAGATTCCACCCCAGAGGTTTTGTCCAGGGCTCTGGAGTCCATGGCTGGCTGGTTGAAGCACAGTTGATTGAAATTAAATGCATCAAAGATGGTGGTCCTGTGCCTGGGCTTCAGGGGGCAGAACTGGGGATCCAGCTCCCAGCCCTTGGCAGCTCCCAGCCCTTGGCCTTATTAACACCAATGCCAGTGGTGAGGAGCTTGGGCATGATTTTGGATGCCTCACTTTTAATGGAGGCCCAAGTAATGAACATTTCCAGATCAACTTTTTACTGCCTTCAGCTAGCCAGGCAACTGGTTCATGATCACTTTTCTTGTGACCTAGCCACAGTGATCCATGCAATGGTCATCTTTAGACTAGAGTACTGTAACTCACTCTATGCAGGGCTGCCCTTGAGGTTGATCTGGAAACTTCAGCTGGTCCAAAATGCAGCTGCACATGTCCTTACTGGGACACCTCTAAGAGCACATATACAACCAGTACTCCATCAGCTGCACTGGCTCCCAGTTGGGTACCGAATCAAGTTCAAGGTTATGACATTAAACTTAAAATGTTTTAATTGTTTTAATTGTTTAATTTATTTGTTGTAATCTGCCCTGAGCCCTATGGTTCAGGGGAGGGTGGGATAGAAATCCAACAAAATAATAAATAAATTTATAGGAATGGGATTCTTCTGTAGTGGTTCTGTTAGGTCTTAGCAAAGAAATTTCAAAGGTCTTGTGACCTTTCATCATCATAGAACTTCCTGTGGGGTTACATCTTGCCCTCTCTTCTTGTTCATTATGTCTGTGAGGCTGCTGGGCAAGACCAAGACATGCTATGAATATGCTAATTATACCCAGCTGAAGTCCTCTTTTAAAAATATATATATATTCAGATTGAAGCATCTATACCCAGTTACTGCTGAGCATTAAGAAGATGGATGCACTCAGTACGTTGGACCTGACTTCTGACAATAAGATAATGTTCTTTTGATTTAGTAATTTGAGAGGCTCAGGTTTTCCTGGTCTTATTATACTTTTTGTACTTTGGTTATGATACCTAAAGAACAAAGTAATATCTAATCAATTATTGTTGTTTTGCTTTCAAAGTAATTGTAAATGAACCCGACTTTTTCAGGGTTATGCTTCTTAAGTAATATGATCTGCCTACATTTTGTATCATAGAATATGAAGGTATCCTAAGAAGCAGTCTCCAAACTTCCAGCTTTTCAGAGTGGGGATTGAGGGTGGATTCATTCATGGATTCTCTGGTTCTGTTAGAGGCCAGAAATATACTTTTCACCAACTCCTTTGGCAAGTAGCTGCAGTCTTTTCTTTCTATTCTGTTTACCCATTGTCAAGAATTCCCAATCCAGGGGATCCTTGGTATGAAGGGCAGAACTCAAAGTTACACAATAAACCTGACACCAGCCCATTTTAATATCCCTACAATCAGAAGCCAGCAGGCAGACTCCTGATCTTTCTGGGATTTAACAATGAAGTCAACCCTGCAAGGCAGGACACTTGCAGAATGAGTTTCTATGAACAATTTACCAGAAGGTGGACACTTAAAGAGTGCAGGAATATTGTCAAATGAATTTAGCAGTTAAGAAAGAAAACAAAGAAGCTACCATTTAAGGTTCTAACTACACAGTTAAATCCTAATCCATAGTTACCATGTTATACTTCTTGAGTGAAATCAAGCAATCATTCCAAGCCTTCTTTATGTGCCAGGACAGGGCCTGCCCAGGACAGGATCAACCCATACCTTCAAGGACTGTTGAAGCGGGCTTTGCTCCAACTAACGCAAAAGAACAGAAAAGCTCTTTAAAGTCTAAGATCTGGACAGGCTGAGGGCCCTTCTAGCCAATCCAAAACTCAAAGTTATCTTGACATGGATCTGTGACAACTGATCCACAGAGGAGCAGTTTATAACAGGATGCTTCTCTCTGAGGTGTGTGTTCAGTGACCACATGGTGGGGCTCTGTTTGGTGTCTGTTATTCAAAGGCACAAATTCCCCATGACAGCAGCCAGATGTTTCCCTTTTAATCTCTTCAACACATTTGCAGGCCTAGATCTTTATTATGAAGCCTTAACTAAAGTTTAATTCTATGTCTAATGAAACAGCAAGAAATTGATTGGAGGTCCAATTTCTTCACACCCATCCACAACGTCCTGCCCACCCCTCAAATGAAACACAACGCAGGTTATGGGTTAAACTGGAACTTTTACTTATGCATAAGCTGATCTGCACCACTGTTAACATGTTAAAGGTGCAGGTTGTATCGAGCTTGCCTTGCAAGCTTCCTAACAGGGCAAAACCACCCCAGCTCAGAGCCAGGTCTAGAATCCTTCTGAAACTTTCTTCTCATGGCCTGCATGCATGTAAGTAGGGGGGATGGAGGGGCACAGTTCCACCCCTGAATGCTAAACCTTAAGTCTCATCCTAAATCCCCCCAACCCTGAAGAGGTCCCCTACTGAGTCACCTGGACTGCACAGTCAATAGGCACTCAGTTTGAAGACCCCCCCCCCATCACTGATATCTCAGGGTGCTTGCGAGATCTAAATCCCTTCAACCTAGCCTAGGCTTAACCACCCCTCCTGCCACTCACATGCCAATAGATTGCATAGCCTACCCCACAGATCAGCTAGAAAAATATCTGTTCCAGCAGTCGACAAGTGAACCCCATCAATGAAGGACTTGCACACGAGACAAGTGAGTTTGAAGGGGAAAACTCAAGTCTGCCCCTGGCAGTGAGCAGTTTATTTTTAAACATACACAGACTTACACGCCACTCCCTTAGGTTGCTGCGTCAGCATTCAGTAGACAAGAGGGTCAACATGTGGAATCAACATGAGGGAATGAGACAACTGTCTCAGGAGCCTGCTGTTTTCAGAAGGGCTTTACCAGCAGCCAGCTTCAAGAGAACAATGCTTTTTGTGAGTGACGAGAGAGGAGAAGTGTGGACTTTGACCCTGACTAGTATCCCAGCCTCAGATCTTCCCTACACATCAAGCCTAAAATGATGCAGCAACAAGAACCTGATCCCAGGGTGTGGAATCACCCTTCCACTCCCCATGATCACTGACCAGCCTATGATGTTGTTCAGTCAACATCATGCCTTGTCCACCCACAAAGGACAGTACACCCCCCCTCCATACCCACCTAGGTAGCATATTCAACCCAAACCACACTGTGTTGGGAACCTAACTCTTAAGGGTACCCATATCCTTCAGGAACTCTGCCAACAGTGCAACCACTGACCCAGTGCCCAGATTGTTTTCACCCAGATGCATGACAATGCCAACCTGCAATCATGAAGGCGGGGTAACAGCTGGCTCCACCACATTCCTCTTTTCCCCAGCCATTCAACAGAGGCACGGTCTCCAATGCCTAGCTGGGTACTGATGACAATGTTTTGCTAGGTAAAGTCCATGATAAAAAACGATAGAGTGGGTTGGTACTCAATGCTTTGACAGAAGCTAGTGTTTCTCCATTCTGTTGAACATTTTGTATGTTTAGATCTTCTTGTGTTGTTTGCTGGCAATCAATACCCACTAAATACATAAGCCAGCTCTAATTATGCTGAATGCTCCTTCCCAAAATATGAATACATGATCTAGGACATATGGTTGTTCATTTAGAGAGCAGTTTCCAATGATCTCTCCTTCCATTATGTCTGTTCTCATTGTGAACTGTTATTTTCAATAACAGCAGGCAGACCATTTAATCATAAACAATGATAACAGGGTAATGAGGGATATTCAAGAGGAGAGAAGTTAAAGTGACCTATGGAAAACTAGTAGATTCCAGTTAAAAGTCTTTCCCCAAAGCAGGCATGTTATCCATATTTGGATTCATGGAAGTATTATTGTCCCCATACATTCTTTGGCTAACCATATGGAAATCTCCCAGGTTAAGTTGCTATTATAGAAAGGATTCCTAGAAAATATTCTTTCCTTAATTAGATCCCGTTTATGTTCTACTACCTACCAATCAGACACATCAAGTCCATTTTAAATGTGATCACACCTTATTTAAATCCATTACACCTCACTTTGCAGCAAAAGTTCAACTTCAGTACAGTGAAAACTTGTAGTGCAATAACCATAAACATAACATATAATACAACTTCTTGTTGGTATAGCAACCTAAACACTGTAGGAGATGAATGTGTTCTCCATCTATCCTTCTCTAAGAAAACTCTTTAGAACAGAACTCTCTGTTTCTTCACCTTGTCTAATCTTTACTGTTTGCTGTAGCTGATTAACACAGATTTGATATAAAAGATTTCAGTGGACCTTTACTTATTGCAAAGATGTATTTTTGTTGTCATGTTGCAGATGACATGATGACCTCATAGGGTTTTTAAGGCAAGAGATATTCAAAGATGGTTTGTCATTGCCTGCCTCTATGTAGTGACCCAGGACTTTCTTGGTGGTCTTCCATCCAAATACTAACCAGGGCTGACCCTGCTTAGGTTCTGAGATCTGATGAGATCAGGCTAGCATGGGCCATCCAAGTCAGAGTAAAATTGTATATCATGAAATAAATAATCTCTAGAAACTTAAGCAACACATTGATGGTATGGTACAGGAAGCATGTATAAGCAGCCTATTGATTACGATGCATTGATTATGTTTGATTAGATTCATGCACAGTATACATAAAACACCATTCTTTATCATAACCACTATTAATAGGGAACCTCTCTGTCAGGGTGGGCTGTTTCCAGGTTTATACCATGATTCAGGCAACTTCAGTTAACTGAAAAATCAATTCTGGTTAAAAAAATATTCTGTGAGTTCCATTTAGCTTCTCTTGTTTGTTTGATTAATGGAAAGCCAATTCATACAATCCAGTTGGTGTGTTAAGAATGTTGGTTGAGTAGATCTATATTGAGTTCAACCTGAGAAGTAGTCATGTGCCTTGCATCCAGCTTAATAAACCAAAGACAAAGCAGGGATCACAGTAACAGGAAATATGTCAAATAAACGAACAAGCCCTGTGATAAAATGACAAGAACAGTCCAATATCCTCTTAACATTTAATAACTCTTATAAATATCAATTATTGTGTTAGAAAAGTACAACATCCTCAAATATCAATTATTTTGTAAGAAAACTACAACATCCTCAATGAGCACCCGGTTATCCACTCATTTCAACAGTCTTCCTTAGGAGTAGTCCTATATTAAGTAAAAGGTGTCAGCCTCTGGAATCTTCAAATTTTTAGAGCTTAAGTCCTTTTTAGCTTTCTTTTCTTCTGGATCCAATTTCAAATTACCTTCTTTTCAGGTTTCATCAAATTATCATAGGAGCAAGCCATTCCATTTAATTCTAAAAGTAGCAGCCAGTCCTCCTTCTTTAATATCTGGCTGAAAGCCTTCTTCTTTTTATAAGGCTGGTAAAAGCTCTCTTTTCAAGTTGCTGGCTATCCTAAAACAAACATGGTTATTTAGAATTAAGAGGGACATGCAGCTGAATGGAATAATATTATAATTTTTAAAATAATTAATAATTTTTAACTTTTAACTTACTTTTAGTTTCATTTGAAGTACTTATATAGGAGCAAGCCATTCCATTTATTTCTAAAAGTAGCAACCAGTCCTTTCTTTAATATCTGGCTAAAGCCTTCTTCTTTTTATAAGGCTGGTAAAAGCTCTCTTTTCAAGTTGCTGGCTCAGTTGCTCTTTAGTTGTACATGGTGGACATGGGTGTCAACTACGGGGGGGCTCGAGCCTCCCCCGAAATTTCCCGGGGGGGGGGCTCAGCCACCCCCGGCAAAATGCTCGCCCAGCCGGCCGTCGCCACCTCTCCTTCCCCCCCACCCCCGGCTTGCCCTCCTGCCTCCCTGGGGTGGGGGGGGGGAGAGGCGGCAGTCAGCCGGCCAGCTGGCTGCCGCCGCCGTGGGTCTGCCTCCCTGGGTCGGGGGGGGGGACGGAGCGGCGAAGACATAGTCACTCGCGCTTCGCGCGGGCGGCAGTCAGCCGGCCAGCTGGCTGCCGCCACCGCGGGTCTGCCTCCCTGGGCCGGGGGGGAAGCGGCAGAGACATGGTCCCGTGCGTGCGCACGCGAGAGCCTCTGCCCCCCCCTGGGGATTTAGAAAGTTGACGCCCCTGATGGTGGAAGCATCCAGCTTGACACTCAAATATACCCTGAATTGTTCAGTCCACTTAATGGGAGTTTTGTGGCATTGTGTACAATTAGGGTTGCCAGGTCTGGGTTAGAAAACACCTGGAGACTTTGGGGATGGATCCGGGAGAGGGTGGGTTTGGGGAAGGGGAGGGGCCTCAGCATGGTACAATGCCATAGAGCCCACCCTTCAAAGCAGCCATTTTCTCCAGGGGAGCTTATCTCTGTCAACTGTAGATGAGTTGTAAAAGCGGAAGATCCCCAGGCCCCACCTGGAGGCTGGCAACCCTATGTACAGTTCACAGATGGAATACTAACACTTTCATGTATAAATGGGTGGAGATATGAGCAAAGGAGCACATATTCTAGAGGACTGCAGCAGAGCCAACATGATTTCTCTCTCTCTTTCTCCCCACTCAAGACAGAGAGGACAGGCTATACTGTATAAGAGAAAGTGACCATTTCCGCAGTAGTGAAATTCACCACATTGATGTTTTTAAAACTTTGCATTATGTGAAACTTTCTACAGTAGATTTTTCCTCACCAGGCGCAGAGCAGAAGTTTTCTCTTTTTTAACCTGTGTTTTTGGAATAACCAGGGTTAGTGCATTCCAAAAGTGCAGGGTAAGAAGAAGGAAAGCTTGAGTCTGTGCCTGGTGAGGAAAAATCTACTGCCGGGGGGGGGGGGGGGGAGTGGGGTTAATTTAATTAACTAAATTATATTAATTAACAGAGACTTTCACTATTGTAGGCAGACTTGCTTTTAGAGGCTTGGCAGAGTTCCTGGCAGAGGGTTGTGGTGTGTGAAAAACCTTGCTGTGTACAGCTATTTAACTCAACAATGGCTCTGTGTTGGGAAGGGTGAAGGAAGCCTATAGCTGCTGCTGCTCTGAGCCCTTCACTGCAGGTGTGTGGAGAAAGCCCATGGCTAGGAAGGGGGAGAAGAGGAGAGAGGAGAAGGGAGGGCCAAGCAAGTGCACAGCCGGCTCTGCCCCCCAGCCCCAGCATGTGCAAAGGGCCTGGTTGCTGGTTGGGAGGGCAGTGGTGAGAGCGGCTGTCTGTCTGTCTGACACTTGTTCTGCTCTCCCTGCACCCAGCTCTGATCTGTACTTTCTGGACCAATTTTGAGAGGCATACAATAGAAACATTATTCAACACGTATACCTTTGATTATGACACAAGGCTGCACTACAAGAGGCCTCACTTACATCTTTAAGCCTTGTGCCATTCTGTTAGAAAAACCCTCTCTTTTTTGGTCCAGTATTGATTTGTTAGTAGTTACATCATGAGCCTGTATGTATACAATATGCTTGAGCTCTGAGGAAGGCCTTTTAGGGCTGAAACGCATAGGGTCACATTAGCTTCCACTTGTGTTTCATGTACTTTCATTTCCAAGGAGGCTAAGGTTGAGCCCCTAAATGTTTTTAATTATTTAACAATAAACACATGTATTTTTGATAATATTTAAGCCCTGAACTTGGTTTGTTGTTAACCTTTTCAGTTCTTGATTCCAGTATCTGGGCTGAGCTTTCTTCCTCTCTTTGTTTCTTTTCTCCAGTTATGGACAGAGAGAAAAAGGGGAAGGAATTGCCTGAGCTTCTAGCTTGCTTTGATTGTTGTTGACTCCTCCTTCCTCTGGCCATAATCAAAGGGACTCATTGCAATTGTTAGGGCCATGGTTGTGCTTGCCAAAGGCACTGAAGATAGTCTCTTCTGATTAGAGCAAGAGAAAGGAAGAGGCTACCTGGGTCCAAAGCAGCTTGCAGAGGTATCACAGCCTCTCTTGGAGTCACAGCAGGAGCCACAGCTCCTTCTGTCTCTGCCAGTCTGCAAGATGGGTGATTGAGGACCTCTGTGGCCCACTGTGGAGACCATGCAGATAAGCACAGAAAGAAGCATGCCCCCCCCCACTCCTACCAGTGCCAAGCTCACAAGACAGGCTGCATAGCACTTTCCCCGGAGTCCATACGGGTGGCATGGGAGCCGTGCCCCCTAAACTCCTGCTGCAGTTTTGATCCAAGACTTGATGGTGGGAAAGTTGTGTCTACTTAGAGTAAAACATGTTGAGTCTGAGTTTGCCAGCCTCCAAAGCCCTGAAGATCTCTCCAAAGTACAACTGAACAATTCCCCTGGAGAAAAATGTCTGCTTTGGAGAGTAGACTCGATAGCATTATCTTTCCCCCTCCCCAAACCACACCTTCCCCAGGCTTCACTCCTAAACGTCCAGCAGTTTCCCAGCTTAGAACTGTAGATCTTAATTGAGCCAGCCCTGCTGAATGAAGATGTGAATAGTAGCATTGGTTCTCTCCACATGTCTTTGTTTTTTTGGGGGGGGGGGGGTTGTATTTTGTATATTTCCTAATCATTCTGTTTCATAGAGGATTTTTTTTTTTTTTTTACAAAAGAAAACCACAATGGAACATATTATCAAGGGAAGGAATCGCATTGTGAAACGGAAAGAAATAACATGTAAAAATGATAATCCATTGGATGGAGCTGAATGAAATACCTTATACAAATACTAATTGATCCTTGGTATTAATAAGATTTCTTGTGTTAACTTCTGTATTATTGAAGAGCGAGCAGGTCTACACTTTATCTTTTCTTTTCTTTTCTTAGAAACCAATACTAATCACAGAACTTAACATCCCACAAATAAGCAGGCGGGGAAAAGTCCGCAGCTTGGTTGCTGATGTAACTGTGACAGATATGGCAGCTGTGTGTTAAATCCCAATAGGATAATGCAGCAATCCTTGAAACCTTCTCCAAATCTGTTTTTCTGGCTGCAGCTGCTGCTAATATATTATCTCTGCCAGCCACAATTATTTAATCTTTCTATATCAATAAAGGGGAACAGAAATTTTAATCAATAGTAGTTCATTATAGTTCTCAAACCCATCATAGCAGACCACTGTAAAGAACTCAAGGGGAACCTGTAGAGGGGGGACATGTGGGCTTGGGTACAAGCATCTCTAATGAAGGGAGATTGTGCAGATTCATAACAGGGGATGTACCTTTTTGCCTACTTGATGTGCATTCACATC
The DNA here is from genome assembly GCA_029233225.1 of Lepidodactylus listeri. Classification (NCBI taxonomy): domain Eukaryota; kingdom Metazoa; phylum Chordata; class Lepidosauria; order Squamata; family Gekkonidae; genus Lepidodactylus; species Lepidodactylus listeri. The sequence continues at coordinate 48,176,665 of JARCFY010000005.1, read as the reverse complement.
TCTAATATGTTTGTTTCCACATTAGTTCAGCCGCACAATCCCAAAACAGGTTTCAAAAAGAACCTGCTTCTTTCATGTCACTTCCCTCTTTTTCTGCAGTTTGTGTCTTGATGTAATGGTAGACCACAACTACAGTGCTGAACAAAGGTAGGAATTAGGAGCACTGAGGCCAAGATGTTTCACTGTTCTCGCAGAACTGGATCCACTGAATCCCAGAGCAGTGACATAATCTGCTCTGATGCCCAGTTTCCCTGTGTGGTTCAGAGTATTCTCTGGTCAATGGCTAGATCCACAGCATCAGGATCTAGTCACGGTGACATGCTCTGTGATGTAACTGAAGAGCCACTTTCATGTGGAAAGATACCCATGTCCTCCTTGGTATAGCCCATTGTGATGTCATTATTCCTTCCTAAGTGGTGAGAAAGAACTTTCACAATAACGGGACGGGGGGATTGCTGTAGGCTTACAAAGCAAGACCAGCTTGTAAAAACCAGAGGGAGGGAAAATCCTCAAGTCCCTTGCCAGGAGATGACTGGAGTGGCATGTCAATGCTGTCTGACGTGTCCATGCTGCCCAGGCTGTCATTGTTCACCCTGCTGCCCTTGCAGTCATTGCTGCACAGCATTTGATTCACCAAGGTATTATGACAGAAGTGAGGAAGATGAGTGCTGTTTGTGTTGGCGTTTCCTGTGTACTGACGAGCGGAACTGTGACTGTTGCTACTGCCCACATGATGAAGATGAACCTTGCCAGTGCTGTCACCTTACATGCTCAGAGAACCCCAATCTTCGCTGCTGCTGCTGCTCCTGTGCTAATAACCCACACTGCAAGTGCTGTTGCTGTACACGTGAGAATACAGAGTGTCATTGCTATGAAAGCAGGTGTTGCACATATGTTCCCAATCCTTACAGGACTCGACACAGAAATGAGTAAGTGTCACAAAACTGTGATTTCTTTTAAGTGATTATGCAATACTTCCTTACGCATCATTTATCACTCATGTGAACTGTTTCTCAGAATCTGTGGGTATAAGGAGAGAAGGAGGGAACCTGGGACAGTGACTGAGGAAAGAAGGAAGATATAAAAACAGGTGAGTAAGAAAAACAACCTGCTTAGTAAAGCAGGATCCACTGGTAAGAACACAGGAACGCAAGAAGAGCCCTGCTGGATCAGACCAGTGGTCCATCTAGTCCAGCATTCTGTCTCACATAGTGCTCAGCCAGTTCCTCTGGAGGTCCAACAGCAGGGCAAAGAGGCCAAGGCCTTCCCTTGATGTTGCCTACTGGTGCTGTTATTCAGAGATGCCTCTGGTATTCAGCATGCTTCTGAACATGGAGGTTCTCTTTAGTCACTATGGCTATCAGTCCCTGATAGACATCTGTGGTATGCTGCTACCCTGTTATCCCAACATCCTATGTATTCTCCTTCAGTTAATACTTATTCTGGCTGCTCCAAAGGTCATGCATGGAGTGACACTCTGACCTGGCTAACTGCAACCTCTTCCAGTCCCTGGCAAGTGCCCTCAACCAATACCTGGTACCCAATTGGTATGATTTTTCCTTGTAAACAGGATCTAAGATGTCATGTTTTCCATGGTGTGTTGTTCCAGGATACAACCAGCAGCATGAAACACCAGAGTCTTATATCCTGCATTCTTGAGAAGGGCAGTTCAACCAGCACAACCAACTCTATGGCATGCTGGTGATTCTGATGGCTGCTTCCCCCTACCCCATGCCAATGCCAATGCCAATGGCCCACTCCATCTCCTCCATTGTAATCTGGTGGTGGTGTGATGACAGTGATGGCAGCAGTGTACTGCTTCCTACTGGGGGAGTCAGCCAGAGTCTTCTGACCAATGCTCCCTCTAAGGTGTGGGGTCTTCTGAGCAGAAATACTGGCATTAAAGTTGTGAGTGAGCGATTTGGCTACTGCATAAATTAGTTTGCTCTGGAGCCATCCTTCCTAAGCTGAGACAAAAATGTGTGAGCTGGAAACTAAAAAACCTGTGAGCTAGCTTACACTAACTCAGCTTAGAGGGAACACTGCTTCCGACTCATTTCCCTCATTTTGCCCTTGTCCTGAGTGGGAGGAAAGCATGGGTCTCAACTTGGTGTGCCTGGTCTTGCAGCAGCAGAGAATTTGACTAACCCCTTAAATTATGCTGTATGGATGAACAGTTGAGATGCTCTAACCTTCCCCTCTGGCTGATCTTCCAGCCACATAGAGTGCACCAATTAGAGATCCTCTTCCTCACTGCAGAAGTGTTCTCACACTGAAGACCTGTGAGATTCCCCTTTCCCCTACCACAGGTAAGCAGAATTCTAGGGGCCTTTTCTCACTAGCTTTCCCCCGCGGTTTACACCGAAGCTAGCACTGTTCCAGCAGGATTTTCTTGCTCCAGGGAAGCTCCGGAGCAGTGCAGTGATACTCTGGAGGAAATTGTGAGCAGGGAGCAAATGGTGGGAAACTGACCAGAAGCTCCGGTGCTAGCTTCGGTGTAAACCGCGGGGGAAAGCTAGTGAGAAAACGCCCTAGGTGTAAAAGGGGTTTAAATGTTTACATGCATGCATGCATGTGTGTGTGTGTTTCACCTTGCCTTTTTCTCAGCACAAGTCCAGGAAAACCAGCAAGGTGAAGTTGGAGTATTTGAAAAAGGCAGGAGCAAGTGGGCAAAATCTATTCTCAGAAAAGGACTTTGTGAAGGAGACATTTCCTAGATCCAGATATAAGTTGCTCAGTATCATCCTGCCCAGGGAAATTTTCCTGGGCTGGATTCTAGCAGCTCAGAAGCATGACTTGTCAGATAATTGTGCATCAGGGCAGGCACACACTGGAGGCAACAGCAAAAGGCAAAAGTCACCCATTAGCCATTTTGACAAATTGGTCTCTTCCTGGACTCACTCTCTCACTTCTGGTAAAGCTTGACAGCAACAGATTTTTTTCTATCCTTTAGCTGTTAGCCACTCACCCTATCGTTCTCTGTCCCCAGTTGCGTCCTTTGTCTCTGCCTTTCTTGAACTTTAAGGTGTTTGCCTCTGAGGCTTTTGAGAAAAAAATTTAGAGGGGCAAATCAACATTTATATTTAAAAGAATATGATTAGTGCTATTTTCTTTGTTTTCCTCAGTAAAAATGCATGGGTCTGCACTCACCCATTATAATTTCTGGCATTACTATAAGATGAAACATACCTAACTACAGGGGTTTTAAATACCATTACAGGAAACAGACATGTGTGAGGGAATTCCTACTTGTCTCTTTGCAATTAGGATTATTGTAAGATAGAGGTTTTCCTGGTAATAGGCTCTGAAAATTGTGGCTTAGCTGAATTGATAGTTAGAAGTCCTTTGTCTTACTGTTCATTTGTTTTCAGATACGTATATGGCTATCCCAAAAGAAGAGCAAGAAGCAACACATCTGTCATTACTCTGGAGAAGGATGCATCAGGACACGCTTTTATTGACCAGCTGACTTGCCCCCTGTGTAAAGAGCTGTTTCTCCATCCATTTATGTTGCCGTGTAATCACTGCCTTTGTGAGAGGTGTATCAAGAGCAGCCAGGAACGCGCTGAGGTCATTGAAAACTTCTTTATCATCACCTGCCCAATATGCAGCAAGGCGCATTGCCTCCCATTTGCTAATAAAATACAACTGAGGATGAATTACTTAAGAGCCAGACTGGCTAGGAGATATATGCGACGGTACGGTTTCCTAAGATGGAGATTTGACAAAAGCAAAATACCAATCTATTGCCAAGTTTGTACTGAGCGGCGACATGCTGTCAAAAGATGTGTGACGTGTCAACTGAATTACTGTAATATTTGCTTGCCAGCCTTCCATCAGGACGTCACCACCCAAAACCATGTCTTTACCAATGTCAGCTATGAAGTCTGGGAAGAAAAAAACTGTTTGCTCCATCCTGATGCCTTGGTCTCCAGATATTGCCTTGATGACCATGAACTAGTGTGTGATTATTGCAAAGAATCATGGCACAATGATCACGAAGTAGTCGGACTGCCAGTGGCATGCTCGAAACAATCCGCTGCATTATTCAGTACTATTGCAAAGTTCAAAAAAGGTTCCTGTTTGTATTTCATTCTACTCTTTCTGCTTGATCTGTACTTAGATAACTTAGCCTGCCTCACAGTGTTTTCTCTGGGGCTAAATAGTCCGTAAGTACAGATGGTAACAAGCTGGTGGATTCTGACCACAAGAGGAGAAGCTGTACGGTAGTGCGATCCAGGGATCAAGACTTGGATAGTCTAAGGGAAACCTTGGTCCAAGTTCTACCTCTGCTATTGTCTTACTAGGTAGCTTCCATTTCTAATTTGTGAAGTGAGATTGGGGGGGGGGGGAACACACCATACCTGCATGCTTTTCTGAATGCTGCCATGTACCTTCCCTTAAGGGCCTCTAAACGAGAAGGGAGAAGTAAAGTCAGCTTTCCTATACTCCTCCCACACAGTGGAAGTCTTTTATTAGGCTCTTCCTCCATCTTGACCTTCAGCATCTAGTCTTTGATTTCTTATCACCTGGCTCAATTGGCTGACAGCTGTAATTTCTCTCAGTGACCTCAGATGGGCACAAGGTCTCCTATCTGCTGTCAGAGAGAATACTATTAGAGGGCTTTGAAGCAGCCATAGGAAAGAAGCAGCACAGTTTGGAGAAGGTGATACTCACCCAACATCTTTCAGAGTCATGTTCTTCCTTCTTATTTCCTAAAACTATGCAGTGGCAGCAGTGGGAAATTCAGATGTGCCCCAAAGGCTTCATTCATTTTGATATGTACCCCCACCCCATCATGTTTTCACATAGATTAAGAAAATTAAATGCCTCTCCTGTGTTATTGTTTTGGTGCTGAGTTGCAGAGCACTTGTGCATATAATTGTATGTGCATAATCTTTTCCTTGTAACTAGGAATGATGCAAAACCCAGCATCCCCATTGCATATATTTAGAGTCTACAGTACATAAAGTAGATGTCAATCATTCATACCTTTGGCTGAATACATGAAGACTGAGTACAGGGTCAGTGGCATGATTTTGCTCGCCACCACAGGCTTTCATTCTACATACAACTGAACATCTGAACCTGTGTGATACCTGCATGTACTTGAGGATTTTTTCTGATTTTTCATTTTTGTCTGCAATGCTTATGCTATTTCAGATGCACCTCTAGAGTGGCTTCAGGAACAAACTATTGGAAGGCATAGAGAACTGCTATTGAAGGAGAGGGATTGAAAATTCCATGGGGTACATGGCTTTACTCAATGAATCTGGAGAGGGATTGAAAATTCCATGGGGTACATGGCTTTACTCAATGAATCTAAGTACAGCTGTGAAATCTCTCTGTGTGTTAAGTACCGCAAAGTCACTTCCAACTTATGTGACTTTGTGAATTAATGTCCTCCAAAACATACCATCGTTAACAGCCATTCTCAGGTCTTGAAAACTGAGGACTGTAACTTCCTTGATTTAATCAATCCATCTGATGTTAGATCTTCCTCTTTTCCTGCTGCCTTCAGCTTTTCTAGCATTATTGTCTTTTATATTGGCTCTTGTCTTCTTTCAATGTGAGAAGTATGATAGCTTCAGTTTAGTCATCTTAACTTCCAGGGAGAGTTCAGGCTGTATATGATCTAGAAATCTATAAAATTTACCTCCAAGAAAATAACTTGGGACACAGTTGTAAGATTGTCTTTCACAAATTTGCTAACTCTAAGTTTTGGTCTGAGCATGGCTTTAATACCACTAATATCTCTTCAACTGAACTGCAGATGAGAACTCCTAGATTCTTAATAAAACAAATAACCTCCTATTTGAATTAACGGGATCCCCCCCACCAAATACTTGGATCAAAAACAAAAGAAATGCAATTCATATCTGTTATCAGCACTGTTGCTTTTAATGTGTTCACTGTCTTTGTCTAAAACACCACCTCAGTCCAGAGAAGTGTGATCCATGAATATATTCTCTTTCACACTTATGGATCTGGTCCCTCATGCATGCACCTGAAGTCCTAGTGTGCACTTGAGTGCAGATGGATCTCAGGACTGAGAGACATGTCTTTGGAATCTATGTGAAATGCAGGGTCAATCTAAGTTTCAGACCATATGTGATTGTTTTTTGGAATATTTGTAATCTCTCATTATGAGGGAACACTGTCAGCTTGATTATAAGCCACTCTGAGACCTGAAATAATATAAATGTAGGACAGAAATTTATAAATAAATTTACCTATAAAATAGCCACAACAAAATCTCAGTTGAACAAAGCTACTACTTTTTAGCCATTGAATCTTGAAGATATTCATAAAGAGGCTTTTGTACCTTGCTGTGACCCTCTCCCCTCCTGTGATTGTCAGAATAGTGCCATTATACATCTGGTACCTGTGGAATTAAGAGTGGGCAACCACCTTCCTCTCTGTGTACTGTACAGTCTGAGTCAGTTGTCTGAACATATGTGCTGTATCTTTCCAATGGGAGGGAGTCAAAATGCTTTGCCCACTATTACCCTCCATGCACGCTTTTGGAGTTGTTGGAGGAAGTTAATGTTGTCATAACTCAAATATAGCATACTTATTCAGTTACAATGGGATTTACAAGCAGACATCCATTTATACATGCATTTAGATTTTTATTTGCAAAATACAAATATTCATGACTGGCTAATGTATAGATGTATCATCATATGTAGCCCAAAGCAACAAAAAGTCTTGCTTTGGGGTAGGTGTTGTTTATTGGTTGGGGGTTTTCACTCCCAAGCATAGCTGGCAGAGCATGTATATTCTATTGATAATGGCAAATGTGGTGCCTGTACAGGATACATGTCCTTGAGATTACTAGTGATGTTGCACCTTCAGTTGGAATTTGTTGCTCTGGAATTCAGGATCTATACAGGTGCTCTGACTTGCAGTCAACTTAAGCTTATATGTCAGTTTAGAAGCCTTTTATGTTTTGTGAATAAACAGATTGTTTCAAAATGACAGATATATAATTATTATCCTTATCTTTGTGTTGCAGTCCGTTATGTACTAGATAATGATCTAATGGAAATCCTTGTATTAAAAAACAATTTTAAGTCCTACAAAGAAGCAAAAAGAAAGGAGATCAGGGATGGTTTCTTCAGGTTACGGAACATACTTCATGAACGAGAGAAAGAGATGATGGAAGCAGTAGAAAACCTTGAGATTCAAAAACAGAGGAAACTTGTAGAATATGTTGAATACACAACCAAAAGAATTGCCCAGATGGACAGCCTCATGCAGTATTCTAAGGAAGCTTTGAAGGAAAGCAGTCAAATAGCATTCCTGCAGTCTTCAAATAGCTTGATAGGTGAAATAGAAGACATACTTGAAAATGTTTACCAACCAAGCCCATGTCTCAAAGAAGATCCTATTAAACATCTTAAAGTCAACTTTGAAGAACTTGCAGAAACTTTGCAAACCATTTTCCCATCAATTAAAAGGAAAATGGCAGCTGATAAATCAACCAAACGCCCTTACCCTTGCTCTTCTGACATAATGATTCCAAGGTATATTTCCAGTGCACACATTCAGAAGACATTGACACCAACACAAAGTCAGTCTGTATCAACACCAACACGAAGTCAGTCTTTATCAACACTAACTTCACAGAGTGAAGAGAATCCAGTAGAAGTTGAAAGACCCAAATCATCACCTCCTCCTAATTTTAAAGATCGTGGATTGTATGCTTTTTGGGATGCATCTTTAGATAGTTCAAAAAATGAAAGAAACTACCAAACCCAAAGTCCATATTTTAGTCCAGAATCACTTGAAGAATCAACTACAGTCCCTGGCGTTATTGTTATTTATCAAACAGTTGTATATCCAACTGCTGCCAAGGTAAGGACTTTATAAATGTTTCTTGCATCCTGATCATACTAATTGAGAGAATTCTTAGATAGATAGCCCAAGTCCTGCTAATACTGGAAAATGAATGCTAAACATTCTTTTGACTCACATTTGTTGAGAGGGAATTCACCACTAGCTTAAATGATCACCACTCAAGGTAAGGCAGGGGTGGACTACTAGTTGGCTGCTGTGTGGAACAGGATGTGAGATGAGATGGCCCACTGGTCTGTTCCAGTAGGGCTATTAAGTTCTTCAGTTTTTATGACTACCTATTTAACCTTATAGGGAAGTTTCCCAAGCGCTGCTTCCTTGGAGGGCAACTGGTAACTAGGAGCAAGTAAACCCAAGCCCCAGGAGCTCTCCAAGTGGCAAAGTGGCAAGTTGGCTCAGTGACAACAGTGATTAGTGACAGCTCACCAGTTGTCTCCTCCTACACTGCTGACAGTTTATGTAGTACAGGAGGAAGCAATGAGTGAGGTGATGTATTTATTTATTTGGTATATTTGCCTGGTGTAGCTTGGTATCACTGGTGTAGTTGGCTAGGTCTATGCTGAGTGGCCCCTGCAGTGCTGTAACAACACAAGGGCACTCAGCTTGGCCATTTTAAATTGTCATTCCACCTTTGGAGCAAAGGGAAGGGGATTCAGTGCCCATAAGGAGCCCCAGGCACCATGCAGAAACTGAGCAGAAAAAGAGATTGGATTTATACCCCGCCCTTCACTCGGAGTCTCAGAGCGGCTTACAAACTCCTTTCCCTTTCCCTCCCCACAACAGACACCCTGTGAGGTAGGCGGGGCTGAGAGAGCTCTGACAGAACTGTCCGTGAGAGAACAAAATGCCATCTAGTCATTTTTCTTCACCTGAGTGTCAGGACTTGGGCAAAGCAAGATGTGCAGTTTAGAAGATAGAACAAAGTTAGAGTCCAGTGGCACCTTTCCATCTGAAGATAGTAATAGGCAACTACTGTCCAATCTGTTGTTTAAGCCAACCTTTGAACCAGCCTGTCTACCTCCCCTTTCTCCACAAAGAACAGTGCTGTCCCCTGTTAGCCTCTCTGGCACTGTATGTGAGTGCAGGCAAGTTACAAACTCTATGAACACCATGTCCACATCTGTATCTGTGCACTATCCAGAGCCTCACAACTAGGTCTGCCAACTTAAGGGCATCTACAGTAAAAATCAAACAATAATTATTGTCCCTGGTTATTTGCATTTAAGATGGTGATTGAGCACACTGTGCACAATGAAAAAAGATTGCCACTGCAAACATCTCTGGATGCCATTTTGAAAACCATTTCTGTACAAAAAAGTATTTCATTTTTGTTGTCTGATGCCACTTGCGTGCCACTTGTGCCACTTGCGTGCAAGTGCTCATGTAGCCTGTTGAAATGTGTGTGTGTGTGTTTGGGGCAGGAGGACAAATAATAACAAGAGCATCTTCTTCTTTCCCACATAGTGAACTCTCTTATGTCTTTAAATTAGTCTTGAGCTTTGTATTATTTCTCTTCTGCACTGAATGCACATAACAGTGTTTTAACAAGTATTTTTGGGTCATTTCTCCATTTGTCTTAAAAATGGGTCAAGGTATGTGACTCTTCTCTACCTAGTGCTCAAGTGAAAGTTCATGTAGTAATGGGTGAACATGAAAACACATCTGCAAAATTTCAACAGGGATGTTCATAAACAAGCAATTTTGCCCAAGTGCATATGGGGCAGGGAGTATTTGGAGTTTATTTTATTCTGTATATTTTAAATTGAGATCTGTAAGTCACCTTGAGTCTCAGGGAAACATGAGAAATAAATAAGTAAATAAACAAACAATGCACATCTTAGCCTACAAACCTTACATCTCCACTAATTGATTGGAGTAACTGGGCAAAGCCAGGTAGAAGGCCAAACAAACAAAAACTACAGTTCCCAAGAAATCCAACAGGAAGACATGCTGGGCAAATATGGGCAGAGAAATGTCTTCACATAGCCAGTTACGTCTCCCCATCTTGGGACAGACAATATTTGTGGTTTGGAAGAGTGCTAAATATTGCCAGTGGGCATTTTGTGAGTCTTTTTGACTACAGCCAAAATTCAAGGGGTCTATGTCCAAGTTTGTGTTTTGAGGCTCCTGCATGCAGTTGATCAGCATCAATACTTTCATTTTAAAAAATCACTGTCATGTGCTTTCTCATGTGCTCTTGTGTATCACAAGCATTATCTAAAACAAGTCTAACTTTCCACATTTATGTATTTATTTAATAAGACTTATAGCCCACGTGCCCATTTGCCCCTGCACAGCAAGACTTAGGGTGGGTAACAACAAATTAAAACAATTCCATAGGTTAGTTGTTAAAAACAATTATCAAAGTAATAAATTAGAATAAAATCAGATGGTGGTCTATGGCACAGAATAGCTTAAATTATTCAAAATGAGGTCATGCAGACTATGTATTGGTGGAACGGGTGTGATAACAGAATGGCGGAGCAGGGAGGGGCTGTGGGAGGCCAATTCAGATGGAAAGCTTCGCTGCCTCAACCATGGGCCTGGCAAAACATTTCTGTCTTATAGGCCCTGAGGAACTGCATCAAATTACACAGGGCCTGGATCTCAACTGGAAAAGCATTCCACCAGGCCAGGGCCAGAGCTGAAAAGGCTCTGGCCTGGGTTGAGGCTGGGCAAATGTTTTTCGGGCTGGGGACCACTGGGAGGTTATTATCCATAGAGTGAAATGCTCCTTCAGGGACACGCCAGGAGAGACAGTCCCAAAGATATGTTAGTCCTGGACCGTGTAGGGCTTTCAAGATTAAAACCATGACCTTTAACCTGATCTGGTATTCAATTTGGAGCCAGTGCAACTGGTATGTGTATATGCTGGAGAGAGTTCCCTTCATTAAAAAAGGTCTTAAGTTAGGGTTTCTTTGTGTGTACAGTTTCCCTAACGTAGGGAGTATATAGATTCAGGTGGGTAGCCGTGTTGGTCTGGAGCAATAGAACAAAGTTTGAGTCCAGTGACACCTATAAGACCAGCAGAGTTTAATTCTGGGTATAAGCTTTCATGTGCATGCACACTTCTTCAGATATATTGAAACAGACTTCTGCAAGCCTTACATATAGGTAAAGAAGGGTGGGGGTTAGTTGCCAGGAAGGGCTCGTTAGAGTCTAGATGCACAAGTAACTAAGCAATAAGTATAGTTAAGATTGGATTAAAGCAGTTGGTAAGACCTGTGAATAGCAAACAGATGTGAGAAATAAGTTTGAGTCCAGTGGCACCTTTAAGACCAACAAAGAGTTAGTTTATGAATACAGTCAATGACCAGCACAAATCACAATACACAGTACACAAAGTCTAATGCTGGGTATAAGCAAGAACTGAGTAACATAGCTTGTGTCAATGCACCCAAGGCTTGAGGAAGTCTGTTTCAGTGTTTCAGTGTATCTGAAGAAGTCTGCATGCACATGAAAGCTTATACCCAGAATTTAACTAGGGAGTGTATGTTTAAGCAAACCTGACCATCTCGAATTAATCTCTTAGGCCCATTTCAACACACAAGTGTTGTGGCACAAAATGTGTTTCTGGACTATATCACTTCATAGTAGGGCTGGGAAATTACATGTTTAAATGTTTCCCCATGGAATAAAAAAGACCCAAATGCACAGAAAGCCAACATTTCCTGGAGAAAGCTAGGATAGGCAGGCTGCGGTCAGACATGCCTTTAAATCCTACTTTGAAGCCGATGCTTGATGGATATAAAGTGCATGTACAGACAGCAACATATGTGAAAGGTTCCACAGTTGTTGGCACCCCATCCTGGTCTGCCCCTGAAATGGAGTAAAAAGACACCTGGGAAACTCCGGTCGTAATGCTTGCCAATGGTCCATGGATGGAGTTTCCCTAGCCTGATCACTCAAGCATGCTCTCAGACCATCAGGATGGTATGCTCATTCCATTTCAACTGGGTGCCATTTTTTTGCTCACTTAGTGATATGCGCATAACTGTATAATCATCTCCATTTCTAGGCTAGCTTTGAAAGTGAGCAGCAAAGGGACTGATCTTTGTCAGGCGACCATGGCTCACTGTAAACCAAGGGGATCACAGTGCTTCGTGGAAGGATCAGCAAGTGGTCAAAGCAGAGAATTGAATCCTGGGAGTTGGAAAGCGCATGCACAAAAAACTGCACCCTTGTTTATGTGCATGTGCAAAACCAGGCCAGAAAACCCACTCACCTATCTGTGCTGTCTGATCACGCAGTGACAGGCTGATCGTGCAGTGAAACGAAATGTTTGATTGAGTGACTCCATTCCAAAAACCAGTGGATTAAATAGGAGTGCTTCCCGACCACACCAAACGGCACATCTGACCGTAGCCATATTTTCTTTTACATATGAATTTGTGTGTGTCCAGAACTTTTTATATGAGAACTTATTCAGTCATGTAGTTTGTAAAGTAGGAAGATTTCTATTGTATGATAAGCTGTTTGTATTGGTATTGTCTCATTGTGTGTCACAGTATAGTATCCCATTTGTTTTCTGAATGGGTCTGTTGGTATATACTGACATTATTTGGGGAAATCCCTAATGTCCTTTATTAATCAAATAATATGATGAGCACTAAACTGGAAAATATGACACAAAGCAGATTTTTTTAAGTATCAATTTTATTGACTGCCAATTAGTAATCAATTGTTGTGTGATATTCATTAAAATTGCCTGTGATATTCCTTAAAATAAAATACAGAATGAAAATATGTTCTATGGTGCATATCTCTGTACTCTCTAGATTTTCTGGACATGTCCTAAAGAAGAAGTAGATAGCTTTGAGATTGCTTATTATGAAGTGTTTGAAACAGCAGCTGACAATCTAGTCCGGACCAGGCTAATAGAAGTAATAAAAGGGATTGGACAACAGAATCTGGAGATACGTAATCTGCAACCTAATACAGAATATATCTTTAAAGTTCGGGCTGTCAATGCTCATGGACCAGGCCTATGGAGTGAAGTTTGTAAGGTACAGTGTCGTCCTTCTTCTGTATATTTGTCTCACAAGTATTATAGATTTGTTCCTCAAAGAAAGGAAGTGCAGCTCTCCAGTTTTCTCTTTCCCTACCACCAACACTATTCAGTGGCAGAATGTGTTTTACTTGCTAGGTACTTGCCACGGTGAAGATGGCATGGGGTCACTCAGGCTGGCCTATGACTTACATTGAGCCACTGAACATGCAGCCATGCTTAATTATTTTATACTGAAAAGAAAACATTATGCATGTAAAACAATGCATAGTTTAGCACTCCCAAATCTGTGTTGTCATATCAACTGGAATATTTGTGGAACACATTAAGTTCTTTTTGCCACAGTTTCACCTGAAGGGAATTACAAAGCAAAATTGTATGTTCTTCTACAGAGAAAAATATCTGAGGAATTCTGAAACAAGAATTCTGCAGCTAGTTAAATTCCTCAGAGAAGCTCTGTACATCCCTATCAATCACCGATTGAAAATAATGCATTATTAGTCTAGCAGAGAGGGAATGAAGGAATATAGTGGGCTTGCGGGAAGATCGTTCTGTCTGTAGTTTCATGAAGAAAAATGTCAGAGCTCAAAGCACCTGTTAGATTTTTGTTTATTATGAAGCTATTATAGAAACAAGCCTTTGGAGAAAACATGTTGAGGCACTGGCTCCATGTGAAGTGAGGAATGTGGGGGTGTTACGTACTATTCTGCTAAGCCTGCACTTGGGGTTCTGTCTCTGATGCCAGCAAGTGTTCACGTAGAGACTAAATATTTGCCAAATCCAACATGCATAAACTCTGTATTCACAGCTAAAATACTACATTAATTGTTGGAATTAAACTGTGTATACTGAGCCTGTATGCACTGAATTTGGCCCCATCCATCCATATGTTACTCTGCCTATTGGTATCAAAGATGGAAATATCATGCTTGGCTGGCAAGGAGGTGAAACACAGCCCCCCCCCCCCTTCCCCCAAGACATATGCTCCTCATGGTACACTGAGCCAGCGTATTGTACAAGCTCCTAACTATTAAGGTTTATTTGTGTTTCAGAATTGGAGGTAGGCAATAATCAAACTGAAAGAGCTTCAGGGGAATGGCTGCAGAGCAGAGCAAGGGAAAACCATTGTTAGTCACAGATCTAGAATCTGTGCCTATACGAGCAGTGTATTTTCATCAGTGAATAACAGCAGCAAGAATAACAGTGGAAAAGAACAGAAAGGATTACTCATGATACAGAACAAAACATACATGATACAGAACAAAACTTTGATCCCAGGGCAAGATCTGTCTGTCTGTCTGTTTGTCTGTCTATCTCTTGCCATGGAATCAAAGTTCCTTAAGATTCAATTAATCATAAGCGTCATTGCATTAGTTCACAGCCTTAGCAATTAACACCAAAAAGCAGCATTGCTGTCCTAATGCAGAGCTCATGTAATGGAAGTGTAAGCTCTGCAAAAAAGCACAGAGGTCACAGGCCAGCATACATGGCCAGAGAGAACATTGGGTAGAAGAGGCTGGGGAGGAGGAGGAGCCATAGTCCAGGACCTCTGCCTCAAACAGCCCGACCAGGGAGAAGCCCCACTACTGGTTGTCAGTGGTGAACTGTGAGGTCAGCAGCAGCAGGGATGCCAGGCATGCAATAGTAGAAGATTCAGTAGCGGTGATGGTGAGGAAACACTTTGTCAAGTCCCCTGAGTCCACCTAAATCCCAGCATGGGAGAGGAGTTCACAATCAGGAGAGCATAAAATGTGGGTCCTCAGCTGAGCCACTTGGTGTGAGCAGACAGACAGTGTGGCTCACAGCCCTGACTCCACCTAATACCCAAACCCCAACAGAGGAAAAGGGTTCACATTCACAATCAGGAATAAATGAATGTGCTCTGCTTTTAACAAATTTCCTGCCTCTCTGTCTAACTTCCAACAGCTAACAGAGGACAGGCTGCAGACCTGAGCAGAAGGTGTATATATAACATTGTGATCCCATAGCTTAGAATGGGAACTTTGTTGTTGGCAGCCAACAATGCCTGTTAAGTTTTGGAGGGCCTTCTTGGTGTTTCCAAGGCTAGAGAATTCCGCCCACCTAGCCCTGGTTTGAAGTTTTGTAAACATTTTAATTGAGCAGGGGCAGTCTGTCTGAAAATGTATGCATACATGAATCACCATGAACCAGCATGAATAGCATGAAAGTTTGTGGAATGTTCATATTGGTTGCCCTGCCACAGACCAGCCAAAATTAATGATGAACTTTACTTTGTGAGCTGGTTCATGCCCCTCCCTATTGGTCACAGCAGCTGTTAGTTCCATTGCAGGCTGAACAGATGGCTAACATTGTACTGTGTAAGGTGTCCATCCTGGCTCTTATCCCTGTCAAATACAAAGAATCAAATGAGAGATAAATGCAGTAATAAGTCCTATTCCGTAGTAGCAGAAAAGAGCAAGGGGACTCCAAAGTTTTGCACATTAGGCTCTTGCAGTTCTCTCAGCTTCCCCTCACCCTTGGGGGTTCCAACATGGTAGATTATATTTCTTGGGGAACATAGTGTAATTATTGAACCAATAGTTACACACTTCCTGTATGGGATTCAGTTGGAACTGTGCCTTCATGTTCTGCTGGGATTTACCCATGGGGCTCTGATCCTGCCATGTAATAGGTACCATAAGTGAGCATTACAAGCAGTTAACAATGGTCGGTGTGGGGTGGCTGGTAGTCACTGTGCTCTCTTACAAGGGAGTTACACTGGCATGACATTGTACTTATAGCTCATTGGTATGCTGCCAGACTATCTGAAAGAGCACTCCCTTTCTACACTGCATATTTACTGCTAGAAAATGTTCACAGAGTGAGTGTGGTTGTGGTAAGGCACAGTATTAATATATGGGAGACATGAAGATTTCCTGAAGTCACAGCTTGAGACATGGTATCTTTCTTTTTTCCTTGCTTACCTGTGTGGGAATAATTGACCTTGTATCTTCAACTGGAGGAGGGAAGTACTCTGTCTGGTATTTATGTCCTAAGGTAGAGTACTTGTAAGTGTTCTGAATAGAGCAGTATTATACATATGCTATAACAGGGTCCCCAATTTTGCTGAACCTGTAGGCACTTTTGTAATTTTAAGAACACTGAGCGGGAACCACCACAAAATGGCTGCCATGGGGGCTGGGGCCCAACCATAAAACCCTGAGAGGTACCAAGCCAGGTGTCTTCCTAAGACCACTGCTTTTATATGGGTGCTCCCTCTTCAGACACAAAGGTAATGCTTCCTGGGATCTACTGAAGCACCTCCTACTCCAATGGAAGAAAAGCCTATACTGGCTCTATGTTTTGAGGAAAGTAAGAAAAATCAATGACAAGTGCATTTGCTGCAAAAGAAGAAAAGAGTATGCCTTCTCCCATTTCTACTTAACTAGAAGATCAGTTCAGGAATGTAGGAATACTGGTCAGGAAGGGCTATTTTCCCCAAAAAAGAAAAATGACAAGAGTGTCTAAAGGGACGGTATGCCATATTAGCTCTCTAAAAGTTTACACTTGGATGGCTCATACAGAAAATGTTTCAAGCAGAAATAATTGCCATGTATCACATCTGAATAAAGGCAGAAAAGTAATGCAGAGTTCAGTGGGTGCTAACTGACGTCAACTTTCTCTATTAAAACAGAAGGGATACAGGTTAGTTCTAGGCCATATGGAGCTAATCCTTTGGAACATCCTACCACCAGCAGCATCAGTGAGTCTCATAGCCAATGCCAATCACATGAAGCATTTTTGCAAATATACCCTTAGATATCTTTCCTGATAGCTTCAGTGGGAAATATGTCATTATCTTATTTCCTGCAGCATCTACCTCCGCAATTAGTGATTATCTTGCTAAAAGCCTCTGTGGGTTTCATTTTTGTTTTCCATTAGGTGACGACTCAAGATGTACGCACAAAAGCCAAAGCCAGATGGGGTTTGCTGCGAAATATTCAGTCTGCTTTCCACAAATAACTCTGAACTGCAAACAAACAAACCATTTTTGAGAGAGAAAATACAAAAGTAAGCTACTGGAAAGAAAGCAATTATATTTTTCTCATATTCTTCTTTTTTAAAAACTGAAGTTAGCTTCCAAATGGAGATCTGAGGGTAAGCCCTTCAGAATAAAGATCTCCCAGCAAATTAAAGTCTTGGCCCTTGTCTTTTATTTTATTTGTTCCGGACATTCTTCCTGAACCAGAGGAAAACATTGCACTGTACTGGTAATATATAATGAAAAATCCCTGAAGCCAACTCTCTAATGTAGCAGGCCTTCAAAGAAATATAACACAGACATTTTCTTTGTTGAAATTTGCCAGGTTCACACTTTGATTACTTTCGAAGGAGCCAGTCCTGATCTCATTTGAGGAAGATGTCATGCATGAAAATTACTTACCAGAGAGGTGCCTGACTCTGCCTACTATGATTTTAATTTTACCTACAACTCATTGACTGCTCCATCCTTACATTTTGCACTATACAACAGACTTGTACCAACTTCTGCTTCCAGGACTGTCACACAGTTTTCTACCAACTGTTATGTTTTTCGCTTCAAGCCATAGTGTCATTTGAACCATGTTTTGCTTGCAGAAGGTGCCAGGTTCAGTCCCTGGCATTCCTCATTACATGATCTCAGAACCAGAGGTTGGGAAAGACCTTTCTCTGTGAGACTTTGGAGAGCTGCAGCCCATCAGTGTAAACAGTAGGAAGAAAGGTGGGCCAATAGACAGACTGAGTATAAGGCAGCTTCCTATTTTCATCAGTACACGCTGCTAAAAACAGAACATTACACTGTCTAGTCATAAGAACAGCCATGCTGGATCAGACCAAAGGCTCCTCTAGTCCAGCATTATGTTCACACAAAGGCCAACCAGATACCTCTAGGTAGCCCACGAACTGGAAGACTGCAACAGAATCATCATGACTGTGCCCCCCAGCAACTGGTATTCTGCATACCACCTCTGATAACTGGTATTCTGCATACCACCTCTGATACTGGAGGGAGCAGATATTCATCATGATTAGAAGCCATTGATAGCCCAATCCTCCTTGAATTTGTCCACTCCCCTTTTAAAGTGTTTTAAATTGGCAGCCAAGACCACATGTAGCACCCTTTACAATGTCTTTTTTTTTCCCGGGTGCAGTGACGAGAACTGTACACACTATTCCAAGTGTGGTCTCATCATAGATTTCTATAACGGCAGTTTGACTGCAGCAGTTTTATTCCCTATTCCTTTTTTTTTTTTGTAAAGAAATTTTTTATTTTTTCAAAACATTAAAGTTAATACATTTATCTTATACAAATCCTTTTTTCCATATTATATAACATTTTGTTCTATTTGTATAGTCTTATTTTTATCTTGTATTAGCGGTTTCCCACCACATCTGAAGCATAACACATTTTCCACTTTATCCAAAATAGTAATACTTATATCTATGTTTACATTTCTGGTAACGGTTATATATCTTTAAAATACTTATATACCAATTCTTACTTTCTATATTCTTATATAATTCTAATAAAAACAACTTCATTATCTAATTATCCTTAGTACATTCATATACTCTAATTCTATTCCTTTATGCTATTATAACCATGTATAAATGTAGTTTTTCATGTCCCAATATTTTTCAACATATTCTTTCAAATCCTCCCAATCTTCTAAAAAGGTCTCTGAGTACAGATTATTCAACTTTCTAGTTCTATATCCATTTCAGCCACATATAGCAACTTTTTCAACCATTCCCACACTTCTGGTATTTTTTCATTTTTCCAATTTTGTGCATACACCATTCTTGCTGTTGTTATCATATACCATATTATTGTCCTTTTCTTTACATTTATCTCTTCTAGTTTAAGTCCAAGCAATAACATTTCAGGCAACATCATGTCTTAAATGTACATTTCAAATTTTTTTCCATTTCTGCATGTATTATAGACCAATAAGTCTTCGCTTTATCACAAGTCCACCACATATGATAAAAAGAACCTTCTTTCTTTTTACATTTCCAACATTTGTTAGATAAGTTCTGATTAATATTTGCATTTTTTTTGGTGTCATAAACCATCTGTACATCATTTTAAAACAGTTTTCTTTTAAATTATAACATGTAGATATACTCATAGCATTTTTCCATAAAAATTCCCAAGATTCCATTTCAATATCTTTGTTGAAGTTTATTGCCCATTTTACCATTTGTTCTTTTACTATTTCATCAGCATTAAACCATTTTAACAAAATTTTATACATTCTAGAAATCATTTTTTTCCCACCTTCCTCACCTATTCCTGTTCCAATTATGGCCAGCATGGAATGTGCCTTTTTCACAGCAGCTGCAGACCGGGTTAACTTTTTCATCAAACTATTTATTATGATCCCAAGGTCCCTTTCTTGGTGTGTTCTTGCCAGCTCAGATCCCATCTGTGCATATGTGAAATTGGGATTATTTACCCCATTTGCTCACACTGAATCTCATTTGCCATTTTAATACCCATCCCCCCAGTTTGAATAGATTTTTTAAAAAACTCTTCACAATCATAACCATCCTAAATAATTTGGTGTCATCTGCAAAATTGGCCACCTCACTACTCACCCCTAATTCCAGGTCATTTACAAATAAATTGAAAAGCACCTATTCCAATACAGATTCCTGAGGGACCTTGTTGTTGTTGTTTTTCAGTCACAAAGTCGAGTCCAACTCTTTGCAAACCCATGGACCATGCTTGGCCAGACCCTCCTGTCTTCCACCATCCTCTGGAGTTTACTCAATTTCATGTTCATTGCATCAGTAACACTATCTAACCATCTCATCCTTTGCTGTCCCTTTCTTCTTTGACCTTCAATCTTTCCCAGCATCAGGGTCTTCTCCAGTGAGGGCTCCCTTCTCATTTGGTGGCCAAAGTATTTGAGCTTCACCTTCAGTATCTGGCCTTCCAGGGAACAGTCAGGGTTGATTTCTTTTAGGATTGACTGATTTTATCTCCTTGCAGTCCACAGGACTCTTGAGTCTTCTCCAGCACCATAATTCAAAAGCATCTATTCTTCAGCATTCAGCCTTCCTTATGGTCCAACTAGGGCTCATTTCATAGCAGAAGCTCCTCTGCATACTAGGCCACACACTCCTGATGTAACCAATCCTCCAAGAGCTTACAGTAGCCCCTGTAAGAAGAGCTCTGTAAGCTCTTGGAGGATTGGCTACATTTGGGGGGGGTCGCCTAATACGCAAAGGAGCTCCTGCTACGAAATCAGCTCTGGGTTCAACTCTCGCAGCCATACATTACTACTGGGAATACTATTGCTTTGACCATATGGACTTTTGTTGACAGGGTGATGTCTCTATGTTTTGTTATACTGTCTAGGTTTGCCATCACTTTCCTCCCAAGGAGCAGACATCTTTAAATTTCATGGCTGCAGTCACCAACTGCAGTGATCTTGGATCCCAGGAATGTGAAGTCTGTCACTGCTTCCATCACTGTTTCAATCCAACTTTTACACTCTCTTCTTTCACTATTAGCAAGAGGCTCTTGAGGTCCTCTTCACTTTCTGCCTTTAGAGTGGTATTGTTTGCATATCTGAGGTTGTTGATGTTTTTCCCAGCAATCTTAATTCTGGCTTGTGATTCATCCAGGCCAGCATTTTGCATGATGTACTCTGCATATAAATTAAATAACCAGGGTGACAATATGCATCCTTGTCGTACTCCTTTTCCTATGCTAAACCAATCAGTTGTTCCATATTGGGTTCTAACTGTCACTTCTTGACCCTTATACAGGTTTCTTAGGAGACATGTGAGGTGGTCTGGTACTCGCATCTCTTTAAGGACTTGCTATAGTTTGTTGTGATCCACACAATCAAAGCCTTTAGCATAATCAATGAAGCAGAAGTAGATGTTTTTCTGGTACTCTCTTGCTTTCTCCATAATCCAGCGAATGTTGGCAATTTGATCTCTAGTTCCTTTACGTCTTCAAAACCCAGCCTGTACATCTGGCAGTTCTCTATCCACGTACTGCTGAAGCCTAGCTTGTAGGATCCTGAGCATGACCTTGCTAGCATATGAAATGAGTGCAATTGTGCGATAGTTTGAACATTCCTTGGCATTGCTCTTCTTTGGGATTGGAATGTAAACTGACCTTTTCCAATCCTGTGGCCACTGCTGCATTTTCCAAATTTGCTGGCATATTGAGTGCAGTGCTTGTACAGCTCAGCTGGGATACCATCACCTCTGTTAGCTTTATTGTTAGTAATGCTTTTTAAGGCCCATTTGACTTTGCACTCCAGAATGTCTGGCTCAAGGTCAGTGATTACACTGTCATGGTTATCAAGGACATTGAAGTCCTTCTTGTATAGTTCTTCTGTGTATTCTTGTCATCTCTTCCTAATCTCTTCTGCTTCTGTTAGGTCCCTACTATTTTTGTCCTTTATCATGGCCAGCTTTGCATGGAATGTTCCCTTGATTTCTCCAGTTTTCTTGAGGAGACATCTAGTCCTTCCCATTCTAGTGTTTATTACTTTGCATTGTTCATTCAGGAAGGCCTCCTTATCTCTCCTTGCTGTTCTCTGGAAATTTGCATTCAGTTGGGTAAATCTTTCCTTTTCACATTTGCCTTTCACTTTCCTTCTTTTCTCTGGTATTTGTAAAGCCTCATCAGACAGCCACTTTGCTTTCTTGCATTTCTTTTTCTTTGGGATGGTGCTGATTGCTGCCTCCTTTACAATGTCACGAACCTCCATCCATAGTTCTTCAGGCACTCTATCAAATCTAGTCCCTTAAACTTATTCTTCACCTCCACTGTATATTCATAAGGGATGTGATCTAGGTCAAACCTGAGTGGCCTAGAGGTTTTCCCAGCTTTCTTCAGTTTATGCCTGAATTTTGCAATGAGTAGCTCATGATCTGAGCCACAGTCAGCTCCGTTCTTGTTTTTACTGACTGTATAGCACTTCTCCATCTTTGATGGCAAATTATATAATCAATCTGATTTTGGTGTTGCCCATCTGGTGATGTCCATGTGTAGAGTCACCTCTTAGGTTGCTGGAAGAGGGTGTTCATTATGACCAGCATGTTCTCTTAACAAAACTCTGTTAGCCTTTGCCTGGCTTCATTTTGTTCTCCAAGGCCAAACTTGTCCGTTATTCTGGTTACCAATCTTGTCCGTTATTCCGGTTATTCTGGACCCTACTGACCATTTATTCCTACTCTATGCTTCCTATTTTCTTAGCCAATTTTCAATCCATAAGAGGAGTTGTCTGCCTGTCCCATGACTCTGAAGTTTGCTCAGCATTAGTCCAAATAAACAGTGTCTACTGGCTCATTCTTGTCCATATGTTTATGACACTTCCAAAGAACTCTAAAAGTTTAGTGAAACAGGATTTACCTTTGCAGAAGCCAGGGGTCCTTTCATAGAAAAAGAGGGGCAGGAGCTCATTAGCATAACTCATTAGCAAAACTCATTAGCATATGCCACATTCCCTGATATCACCGGAAGTGTGTCAGAAAGGGAATGTCAGTTTCAGCCTCATTATCCCCTATGGGCCATTGAAATCAATGGCAAAAACTCATAGGGTATATGAAAGGCTGGAGGAAAGGGGGTTTGAGGGAGAGGCTCCAAACTTGCAGGGTAGCTGCTGGGGCCTCTTCTCAAAATACCCACCACGTTTCAAGAAGATTGGACCACGGGGTCCAATTCTACGGGCCCCCAAACAGGTTGTCCCATCCCCTCCATTGTTCTCTATGGAGGGGAAAAGTTACTTTTTTCCTACCATAGAGAACAATGGAGGGAATGGGGGCAACCTGTTTGGGGGCCCGTAGAATTGGACCCCGTGGTCCAATCTTCTTGAAACGTGGTGGGTATTTTGAGGAGAGGCCCCAGCAGCTACCCTGCAAGTTTGGAGCCTCTCCCCCAAACCACCTCCCCTCCAGTCGTTTTTAAAATTGCCACTGAATTTCAGCAGCAATTTGGCAGCAGGCCGAATCAGATCAGAGAATCTGATTCGGCCTGTGGCTGCCCTAGTGGCCACTCCTGAGCTGGCGGAGCTTTACTCCACCTCGCTCCGGCCCCAAAGGACCCCTGGCAGAAACCATATTGTTTTTTATTCAGCAGGGCTTGTCCTTCTATAGGCTCGACAATTTGATCTTTAATAATGCTTTCCATCAATTTACGTGGAACAGATGTTAAGCTAACTGTCCTGTAATTTCCTACATTCCCCCTGGATCCTTTTTTTAAAATGTGAGTCACATTGGCCACTCTCCAGTCCTCTGGTACATAGGTTGGTTTTAGGGACATTTTCCATATCTTAGTTAGAATATCAGCAGTTTCACATTCCAGTTCTTTAAGAACTCTAGGATGGATACTATCTGGTCTTAGTGATTTGTTCATTTGCAACTAACTAGAACTTCCTCCCTTGTCACTGCTATTTATCTAAGCTCCACATCTTCCACTCCTGAAAAAATCCATTTAGGAACTGGTATTGCCTGTACATCAAAATTTATTGTTAAAATAAATTATTGAAATTGTTAAAATAAATTATTGTTATTGAAATGTATTGAAAGATCAGTCAACAGTAGTTTACCAGGACTGTTTACAGACAAATGTAAAATTAATATACAAAGATTAAAATTCATATTCTTATCAGTGTAATTGATTATACATAAAGTTTATTAAAATGTTTGGAATATCTGCTTTCTTATGGACAAAGCCTCAAAACAGAATTTGGCCACTTCAGAGGTGGTCTCATTAGATTGGTCTGCAAGGAGAAGAAAGAAAGATAGATAGATAGATAGATAGATAGATAGATAGATAGATAGATAGATAGATAGACAGACAGACAGACAGACAGACAGACAGACAGACAAGACAGACAGACAGACAGACAGACAGACAGACGGACGGACTCTATCTATCTATCAGATCTTCCTGGAAACTTGGATAGAACAGGGATGAGATATGTGGAACAATTGTAAAATAGGCAGTATAATAACACATGTTCCACTGTTTCAACTGTGTTCATTTGGCAGGTATACAGACACTGTAAGTAGAGAATGTTTAGATATCTCCCTTCCAATAGCACTGAGGGCAGGCAATTAAAATGTACTAGGGTGAAAGCTCTGCGGTATTTGGGGAATTCCTAAGCATAATGATAGTTCACCCACATAAAGTTTTGGCTGTGATTTCCAACTGCTAGATAGAGATGTGCCTGAGCTCTGTCAGCTTGAAGAGCTGTATCCCAAATTTCTTGTTTAAGTATTTCTTTAGCTCTTGAGAACCCATATTTGCCTTATATCTTCAGCAGTGGAGACAGATGAGAATTCATTTAGCTTCTCAGAAACCACCTTTAGTACTCTTTTAATTCCATTGCCATCCAATGATCCAATTGCTTCCCCAGCTAGTTTTCTGCTCCTAATGTATTTGGTGTAGTGGTTAAGTGTACGGACTCTGGGAGAACTGAGTTTGATTCCCCATTCCTCCACTTGCACTTGCTGGATGACCTTGGGCAAGCCATAGCTCTGTACCAGCTGTTCTCTCAAGGACAGTTGTCTCAGAGCTCTCTCAGCCTCACCTACCTCACAGGGTGTCTGTCGTGGGAAGGGGAAGGGAAAGGAGTTTGTAAACCTCTCTGACACTCTATGTAAGTGAAGGGTGGGATATAAATCCAATCTCTTCTTCTTCTTCTAAATATTTTTTGTTGTTGATCTTTCATGCTTTTAGTGATACGTTCCACAAAATCCATTTTTGCATCCCTAATTGTCTGTTTGCATTTCCTTTGTGCAAGTTTGTGTTACTTTTTGTTTGCCTCATTTGGGTATGTAATGAAGGAAATCTGTTCATCCCTAGCTGCTTCCTGCTTTTGTGGGACATTTGGCAGATAGAAGGTAAGACCTAGTTGGCTTATCATCCTTTATAAATGAGGCAGGGAAATTGTTTCCTCATTCTGAGACCTTATGCTCAAATGCAGTGTGACTGCATGGTAAGAGTTCCACATGATGAGCCCTGAAAGTAATATGTACATATCAGGTCTTGCTTTCATGTGAAGAGGAGCATCAGGGGAGTGCACTGGATGCACCTTCACCAGGTTACCTCATTGTTCAGGGCCCTGCTCCCCTAGCACTTCCTATCAGATTCTAGTGGCATGTGGAACAACTAATAAGCAAAGGCAGCTGCTATCACTTTGCTGCTCAGCCAGTTGATTGATCTCCCCAATGGCCACAGCCTCTAAGTTCTACCGTCGATTGCTATGGGGTCCAAGGAGTCCCACCAATATGCTCCCACAGCCTTGGTACTCTGTGAAAAACACATCTCTCTACATCAGTTCTGCCTTTGCTTCATCTGTCCCAACTCTTCCCCGGCTATCTGGTTTTTAAAATAGAAAAATGTGTTAAATTTCTTACACACAGTTCAGCAACTGCCTTCCATGAGCACAGCTAAATCCCATGGTGATTGGTTGTCTGCAGCCCAATTTATTGTGCTCCTTTCCTCAATAAACAGTCAAGGTAAAGCATGGAACAATTTTTCTTATCTATTGCTAGCTGCTCAATTTCAGTGGGGGTGGTAGCACTACTTCATAGCTGGCACATATGGGTTTTTTTTTCCCTGCTGCATGCCCTGAAATTGAAATTTTGAGCTGTTTATAAATAAATAAAACCCACAGTAAGATATTTGCATAATTACTTTTCAAGGTAATGAGTGAGACAAGAGGCCAAAACATAGATGCTGAATATCTTCTGAGCAGTCTGTGCTGCTAAATAAACACACAGCTCATGTAAGTACCAAGCTGTAGGGCAATCTGAGCAGCACATAATTTATTTAGGGGACAATGAGCAATCTATTTGAATTAGATGCCACACCAAAGGGAACACATGAAAGACATATAGGTAATTGAATATTAGATGAAGCATTATTGCAATTCAGAAATGTTTGTCTCTTGGAATCTCTATTGCCAGCCACATCATTAAAGAAGGTCTCATATATAACAAAGGTGTTTATAACATCAGGCCCACTCTAAAGCAGTGAGCTTATTGGTTAAAGCAGTATGCCTGAATGAGGCAATCTTCGCTGAAAGGAAGTAATCAAGAGCTTTGTGATATGCTCAGATAATCATTCCTACAAGTCTTCTTCAGAGACTATAGCTTTGATTCATTTGGCCTGAATTGACTGAATTTAGATACCCTCTTCTGCCATTTGTTCTCATGACTGGAAACTTCTTTTTGAGCTCACTGTGTAACGATCGAAGTGGATATGTGTTCATCTGCTTTGTGAATAAAGTATGTATCTTGATTGCATATCACTCAGGAAAGGAAGCGTACAGGTTCCCACTCTGACTATTACAATGGAAGACTGAAAAGAAGAAATAGATCTTGGGAAAACCTACTTCTGAGTAAACATACTTAAGTTGTGATGCAAGTCTGCTGTGTTTTGTCAGACTGCTATTCTCCAGCTCCCATGCACACAGAAATGCATGTACAAAGGCTTTAATTGCATTTATTTCTATTCACACACCTAATGAGTTCATGTGAGCCTTAAACATGCTTAATCATGATAGAGAGAGCCCTGGTGGATCAGACCAGGAGTATGGTTGCCAACCTCTAGGTGGTAGCTGAAGATCTCTTGCTATTAAAACTGATTTCCAGGCAACAGAAGTCAGTTCACCTGGAGAAAATGGCTGGTTTGGAAGGGGGACTCTATGGCATTATACCACATTGAAACCCCTCCCCAAACCCCAAGCCTCCCCAGGCTCCACCCTCAAAATCTCAAAGTATTTCCCAGCCCAGAGCTGGCAAGCCTAGACCAGTGGTCCATCTAATCCAGCATCCTGTCTCACACTGTGATCAACAAGTCACTCTGGAGGGCCGACAACAGGGTATAGAGGCTGACATGTCTAATGCAGGGCTCATTTTGTAGCAGGAGCTCCTTTGCATATTAGGCCACACACCCCTAATGTAGCCAATCCTCCAAGAGCTTACAGAGCTCTTCTTACAGGGGCTACTGTAAGTTCTTGGAGGATTGGCTACATCAGGGGTGTGTGGCCTAATATGCAGAGGAGCTTCTGCTACAAAATGAGCCCTGGTCTAATTTTGTCTCCTGGTGCTAATATTTAGAGGCATACTGCCTCTGAATGTGGAGCTTCCCACAATGTAGAACAAAGAAGTGTTTTTCGATAGAATGTTTCCAGTGCTTTAGTGTTTTAAGAAAATGAAAACATCATCTAAAAGAACTAAAGATGTGAGACTTGTTTCTATATTGTGCAACATTCCCGTAACTCTAGCAGTCATTGATGGGAGTCACTGGAGAATATTCAGTGAATACTACAGGGAGTCAACTCAACATTTATTCCAGCCTCTAAAACTTCTCAGAGCCAAAACCAGATTCAAAACATTTAAAATATATTTGAAAGGTCCCAAATGGTTAAAAAAATGACATTAAAGAAAAGGTTTTAAAAGTTGTATGCTAATGTCTATCAGTGCCTCATATAAATAGGTTAAAATTATTGGAATTAAATTAAAATGCTGCGATCTGGAAGCCCTCATTTTAGTCTTTAATTCTAGGATAGTACATAGTTTGAGGACTGAAACATATGGGTATTTGTTCTACCATGACCTAGAGATGTCAAACAGAATATTCTCTTATTGCCCACTGCTCATATAAATGCAAGTACACATCTAGGAGATTATTATTTGCAAACTCAAATCTCCTAAAATTTATAGACTCAGTGTTGGTTACTATGGTGGTGAGAAAATCAGTGAACTCCATTAAAATGATTGATGAGTTTGCTAGAAGAGACAGATACAATCAGGATTTTCCTTTACAGGGTACTTTTAAAATATGTTTATATAAAAACCTTAGGACAGAGTGGGGAGAAACATTGTTCCATGGTTGTTGTTGTTTTGTTTAACATATGAAATTCAGTACTGATATTAATTCTATATTAAGGATTATTAAGAATGGAATTGAAATGACCAGTATCATGATGCCCATGTTTGGATTTGCAGTGTACCAGGTCTTGAAATACTATATTAAAATTCTGGTTATTCTGTCTGAAAAAGGATACCATTGAGCTGGAAATGCTGCAGAAAAGGGCTATCAGTGTGATCTAGGAGTTTTAGAACCTTCTATGTGAGAAAAGGCTAAAAAGCTGGGGCTTTTCCATTTAGAAAACACAAAACTAGTGGTTTAAAAATTATACATGGTATAGGGATAGAGAGAACTTTTTCTCCCTGTCCCACAATACTAGAATTTGGGGCATCCCGTGAAATTGATGGTCACTGGCCAGTAGATGTAGGAGAGCTGAGTGCAGGGGCAGCTTTTTCATGCAGGAACTCTATCCTTCTCCAGCTTCTCCAATAAAAGGCAGACACCAGGGGACCACTAATGTGTTCTATTGCAGGGTTTTTCTGACATACCTGAGGAACTGCATTTCCCCATATATACCCCAGAGAGCACTACGGTCGGGGTCGCAGAACCGACTGACCCTGCTGGGACCCAAAGATGTCAAGCTCACCATCACCAGGGCCAGGGTGGTCTCAGTGGTGGCTCCATACTGGTGGAATGAGCTCCCAGAAGAGATCAGGGCCCTGCAGGACCTTTTATAGTTTCACAGGGTCTGCAAGACGGAGCTCTTCCACCAGGCTTTCAACTAAGGAGCCACCCTCACTAGTACCATCAAGCCTGGCCCACAATTCCCATACTGGAAAACCTAGGGTCAAGAAGAAAGTTCTCCAAGACAGTAAAGAGAGAGGAGGAATTGGTTTGCCCTCTTGGGAAATTTACGGTAGCGCCGCTGCTCTAGTATGGGTAAAGGAGTGGGTGAAATTGGATAATCCCAGAGTACTTGCTTTAGAAGGCCATGACTTATATATGGGATGGCACGCTTATCTCTGGTACGGTAAGCAAAAAATACATCGGAATTTCACCTCACACCCACTTAGAGCAGCGCTAATGAAAAACTGGTTGAGCATCAAAGAGAAATTTTACACGAAGATACCTAAATGGGTTTCACCTCTTGAAGCCTTCATTAAACCCTCCTTAATGACTACCAATAAAAACCTAAATTACGAAGCATTATTAGACAGAGAGGAAAATTTGAAATCAGATACACAAATCCGGGAAGAGATGGATATTAATCTAACATGGTTGGAAATCAATCAACTTAAATCTAGATTTAGAGAGGATAAAAAGCAGGGTTTCTGCAGTAATTTGATTAAATTAGATGAGATTTGGCTAAAAAATGATTCCAAGCTAATTAAAAAATTATATGAAGTAATTTTACAATTTGAAATGCAAGATGAAGAGGTTAAAACGGTAATGATTAAATGGATGGAGGACTTTGGTCATAATGTGGAGATTAATAACTGGTCAAAGATTTGGAAATCAACTAAATTCTTAAAAACAGTAAGCTACAAAGAAAACATATATAAAATGTTTTATAGGTGGCACTGGTCGCCAGACAGACTGAATAAATGTTTTGGAACGGCATCAAACCTATGTTGGACCTGTGGGAAAACTCGGGGGACACTATACCATATGTGGTGGTCATGTATAGAAATGAGAAAATTTTGGAATATGGTGAAAAAGCTGATTTGCGAAATTGTGGGTATTGATATGTTGTTGGAACCAGAATCTTTTCTATTAAATATGTTGGCAGACAATTTGTCAAGCGTAGATATAAAATTAACAACTTACATCCTTACGGCGGCACGTATAACACGGGCAAAAGCGTGGAAATCATCTTCACTACCGGGAAGAGAAGATATTGTTGATAAGCTAATAGAATGGGCTGAATTAGATAAGTTATGTTATTTGGTAAATTCGGGATGTAATGCAGACCCTACTTTTATTTGGTCCAAGTTTTTCAATTGGTTGTATTAGAACAGATGTTATAATGGCTCATCTAAATCTATTATGGATATTGTTTTTGGATGTTTAATTTTATATATTGTTAAAAACCTAATAAAATATTTTTTTAAAAAAAAGCCCGGCCCACAATTCCAACAGTGGGTCTACTCCATCATGACTCAGGAGGCCATTGAGTTGGTAAAACATCTGTAAACACTTTTGAAAGGAATATCACGCCATCTTATGGAAATATTACTAGCACCTTTATTTTATTGACCTTATGATTTTATTGTATTGAATTATTTAAATGCTTTTAATGTATCTTAATGGTACCTGTGTACCGACTTTGTAAGCCACCCTGAGCCTGCTTGCGGGGAGTGCAGGGTATAAATTGAACCAATAAATAAATAAACAAGAACAGAGTCCTCAGTACATACACCCTCTTATAGCTTGGAGATCCATTTATTTATCACTTCCCTCACCAGCCTCTTTTCAGGGTTCAGATCCTACTCCTAGGATTCTATAATTGCTGTCACTAGACACTCTGTCCTTGCCACAGGTTAGGCTTTGGGAGAGGTAGGTCCCCAGCAACTAACGTGCTGCTCTCATGTACCAAAATGCCACCTTTAAGACTGCCAACTCCAGATTGGGGAATTTCTTGGGAATTGGGGATGGAGCCTGGGGAAAGCAAGATTTGGGAAGGTTAGGACCATAGAGTCCACCTTCCAAAGCAGTCTGGAGATCACTTGCAATTCTGGGAGATCTCTAGATTCTATTTAGAGGTTGGCAACCTTATCTCACAGTGAGATTGTTTCACTCTTTAACTTGGATTTTTTTACTAAAATTTATTTCCTTGCTGCTTTGTCAAATATTCTTCTCCCTCTTTTCCTTGATTGACTTTTTATTGTATTTCCATTGGTTATGTTACTCAGTGTTCCTTGACATACCTTTGCTCTCTGAATCTTCTGTCTCATACTTATTATTTTTCCTCTCTTTCCTGCATACACACACACACACAGAGAGAGAGAGAGAACTAAAAAAATATGTTTTAAATATATAGAATATATTTTAGGAAACATTTTAAGAAAACAAACAAAAAACAAGCCATTTTCAGTTCTCTTTTGACTGTCATTTCTTTCTTTTACTTAAATTGTTGAGTGAGTTTTCTCTCAGTATTTAGATAAACCTTCATCAAACTCCTTTTCTCAGTCTTAATGGTCTGGTTGCTTTGATTACTAGTCAACATAAACAACTTAAATTAATTTTCTTTATCTAAATAGCAGCACCAAGCCTTCATTTCTGATATTGTTGAACTTTTTTTGTAGATTTCCCTCTTAACTTGCTTTGTGCTCATTATGTTTTCATGAGTGGCTCTTTATTGTCTTCTTTTTGTGACTCCATTAGGGTCCTTTGCTGTTCTCGATCATTTACTTTTCTTTATTCATCTCAATTCTTTAGTTTCTTGTATTGTTTTCTGATTTTTTTTCCTTTGACCTATTTCTTTGGTTAACCTTTCATCTTACTGTGTTACTTACATATTGTCTAAAGCTAAATTGTTCAGTAATTGAATTCCTTAGCATTCCTCCTGACATTTCTCTTCCCATTTCTTCTGTTTCCTTGTTCTCTTTTTCTCTTCAGCTTTCATCACTCTTCATTCATTGTCTCTTCATTTTCTGTTGTCAAAATTGCTAATATTTATTCCTTTATTTGTATTGATACTGTCCATATTTGGTTCATTCTCTGTTCCTGATTGAATTATTGTAATGGTCTTTTAGTTGGTCCTCTCTGTTCCTACATATTTTGTTTCTGTTTTGCATTTTGCATTGTTGCCTGCCATTTTTTCCCACAAGCAGATATTATGTTTCTTCACTTCCAATTTCTTTTTGCTGGTTTATCTTTTTTTTTCCTCATATTCATCTTTAGATTCTGTCACTTATCTTCAAATGTATGCATTCTCTTGCTTGTACTAATCTTTTATCTCTGATTCATCTGTCTTCTCCTCCTCACTTTCTGTACTCATCTGATTCTTTATCATGTATTAAACCCTATAGTTCTACATCTATTTCACATCTTCAAACTTTTCACTTCTGGCTACTTATCTATGGTGCCATTTACCAGCAAACATTTATTCAATTGATTCACTTATAGGTGGGGGGAGGAACCCTGTAAGGCTCATTTATCTGTGTATTTTTCTGTTCTTCCTTCAGTTTTTAGGGTTTTAAAAATTATTTTAAAAAGTATATCTGTTTTTATTAGATTGTAAACTCCTGTGGATAGGGCTTGTTGTGTGTGTGTGTGTGAGAGAGAGAGAGAGAGAGAGAGAGAGAGTGATGCAGTGCTGCTATTTCAGTCAGGTGGAAGATAAAGGTGGAATATAAATAACCAGGGGTCCTTTTGTAAAAAAAAGAGGTGTAGGAGCTCATTAGCATAACTTATTTGCATATGCCACACCCCCTGACATCACCAGAAGTGTCAGAAGGCCACACACCCCTGACTTCACCAGAAGTGTGTCAATGTTTCAGAATTTTTGTAACCAGGTACAATTGAGCAATTTACATAGTATTCTCTGTATAAGATAATGTAGCTTAGTATGTAGCGTTTTAAATTTAGAAATAGTCTGGAAATCAATAAAAAAAATTATATAAAAAAAGAAGGCAATACCCACTGCTCAGGCTCCACCCCAAAAATCTCCAAGGTATTTCCCAACTCAGAGCTGGCAAGGCTACCTGATGGCACAGAAAGAAAGAAAGAAAGAAAGAAAGAAAGAAAGAAAGAAAGAAAGAAAGAAAGAAAGAAAGAAAGAAAGAAAGAAAGAAAGAAAGAAAGAGGGAGGGAAGGGAAGGGAAGGGAAGGGAAGGGAAGGAAAGGGAAGGAAAGGGAAGTAGGTACGTTGGGGTAGAGAGAGCGGGAAGGAAGGAAGGAAGGAAGGAAGGAAGGAAGGAAGGAAGGAAGGAAGAAAGAAAGAAAGAAAGAAAGAGAAAGAAAGAAAGAAAGAAAGAAAGAAAGAAAGAAAGAAAGAAAGAAAGAGAAAGAAAGAAAGAAAAAGAGGGAGGGAGGGGGGAGGAAAGAAAGATGGAAGGAAGGAAGGAAAGGAACAGGAAGGTAGGTAGGTAGGTAGGTGGGGAAAAGAGAGAGAGAAGGAAGGAAGGAAGGAAGGAAGGAAGGAAGGAAGGAAGGAAGGAAGGAAGGAAGGCTAGGCACTTCTCCCCCCCTCGCTTGGGCTGAGTGGCTGTCAGCTACTTGGGCTGGCATTTCCCTCCCCCCGGCTCGCTCTTGCTTGGGCCCGAGTGGCTAAATGCCACTCGGGCCAAGCTTTTCCCTCCCTCCCGCCCCCTCACTGCCCAGGAATGGTGAGCAGGGGGGGATGGGGGACTTCTCCCCAGGCCGGTGGCCTGCCACCACCCGGGAAAGGTGAGCAGGGGGAGGGATGGAGAGCTTCTCCCCGGGCCAGTGGCCTGCCGCGGCCTGGGAAGGGTGAGTGGGGGGAGGGAATGGGAGCTTCTCCTGAGGGGATTGGGCCTGGGAGACATGGCAGGGAGGGGAAGGCAGCCTCCAAAGTTGTCTCCCAGGCCCAGTGTCTGGCACGGGGCCTGGAGAACACAGCGGTGGCCCTGCTGGGTGCGGGGCTTCGTCATGTGCCCACCCCCAGCCTCTTCACTCCCGGAGCGGCGCTCCGCTGCACACCGGCTCCAACAGACCCCTGTAAATAACATAAATAAATTTCAAAGTTTTGCCATGTTAGTTTACTGCAGACAAAATAACAAAGTCTTGTGGTACTTCAAATCTAACAAACAAGATCCAGTCAATGCAGTGTTAGAATGCCTTCAGAGTGGAAATGGAATACTTCCAAAAAGTAATAAATTACAGAAACCTCCAAAGAGGTATCAGTTTTTACACAGAAACTACAGACTGAGTACTGTTTTCTTCAGAGTAATGGGATAGACCTATCTCAGATTGCTGAGCCTTCTAGCCTTTTCAAAAGCACCTCCTCCCATTTTCTTGCTCTTGTATTTGTGTGTGCACATGCAAACACACACACATGTATGTATGTATGTATGTATGTATGTATGTATGTATGTATTTCTTCCAACTTATGGTAACACTATGTGTTTCAGATGAATTGTGCTCTACCTCATCAAAGCTTACAACACAATACATTTGTTAGTATTTAGAGTGCCACATGGTTCTTAATTATTTTCTTTTCTTTCACAACTTATTATGACAGTAACATTCTACATCCAGTTTTGTCCTATTTTTCTCCTAAAATTCCCTTATTTTCCATTACTTTGCATTTCTGCAAACACATCGTATCACTAATCAAACAGGGACCTGAATAACACGACTTTGGTCATTTTGTTTTTTCCTGCCTTCCAAACATCCATTTTTTCCAGTGCCAGGGCAGAAATTCAAATATTTGCAACCCTTACCCACTTCACAGCATGTGGTTGGCTCCTAGAATGAACACCAATTTTGGGGATGCTGTGTTTCCAAGTGCCTAGTCTGCAGGGTTGCCAGCTCTGGGTTGGGAAATTTGGGGGGGTGGAGCCTCAGGGCTGGGCTGGAGATTTGGGGGTGGAGCCTCAGGATGGTGGGGTTTGGGAAAACTAGAGACTTCAGTAAGGTATAATGTCATACAGTCCACCTTCCAAAGTGGCCATTTTCTCCAGGGAAACTGATCTCTGTCATGTGGAGATCAGTTGTAATCCCCAGCCACCAGTTGTAATCCCCAGCTGGAAACCCTACTAGTCCTGGAGCCTAATGCCTAATCTATGTGGCTGCTGCTTTTGCTCACATAGCATAGGATATATTTATTAATTTAAAACAGGTTTCCACTGTGCAGCAAACCATCAAAAATATTAAAATAAACATTTAAAAATATATAGTGTAAAATAATTAAAACAATATTTAAACAAAAGCATGTAAATAAACAAAATACATACACAATTAAAACACACAGGAAGGAGAATCAGTGAGGTAACACCAAATGAAACAGATAGGTTTCCACTGGCAGAAGACAGAACCAGGCCATTGGTATATTACATTATTATTTAAAAGCATATATAATAAAAATGTCTGTATCTATGTCTTTCTTCTAATTCACCAGAGCAGACCCTCTGTTTTATTTGCTGAAAGAGTCTTCAGAGAGTCTGAAATACAAAGCTCTAATCTATAGCCTATCACTGAGTGAGGTCCAGTAGGAAAGTAGTATGGAAACAACAGTCATTTGCTGTATGTCTACCAAGAGCCTTCTTTCAACAGTCAGAAAAGGAAAACAAAATCATGTAATGAGATTCCCTACATTTAATATTTTCTGTAAGACCTAAATAAGTGATTTGGGAACTGCTGAACTATTGAAAAAATCAATGCTAATCCAGCTCAAAGGTTTTTTTCCCCTTTTCACCAAATTCAAATAACATCCTGCTAGTTGCCAGAAAGCTAAATCCATTTTTTCTTAGCAAAACCAGCACTTTTCAAAACAACTCTTAGTACTATTCTACCACTAACACAGACCTATGAATTTGGAAAAAAACAAGGAAGCTTGAATAAATGTCAGTATAATGTAACTTTTGTGCAAAAAAAATTTTTTTATGAAGGCAGAATGACATTGAGGAAAGAGGACATTCAAATAAGCAATTATAATTTTGCAACAAGCACTATTGGGAACTTTTCTCCATACTGTTAAAATTCTCAGGTTTTGCTCAGAACTCTCATTTGGTCTCTTCCATCCTTGATCTCCTTCATACCCTTCTCTTTCACCTATGGAAGTACCAAAAGGCCCTTCACTCAGGAAAATGCTACTTTGGAGAGTAGCAAAACTGCCACATTCCTTGGCAAGTTCTCTTTTGAACTGACACCAGGTATGTTCCTGTGACAGAATCTGGGCTTGGGGATCAACCTGCAAGAAGAGACAACTGAGCTGTGATCACACACACTAAATAATCCACTTTTAGTGCACTTTCCAACTAGATTTTACTGTGTGAACTGGCTTATTGGCTTATAGTAGATTATTTAGTGTGTGTGACCATAGAGCTGGGCTGCGGTCAAACATGATTCAATACCACAGTAAAAACTAAGGAGTCTTAAAAAGGAAAATAAGCTCCTGGTGGTTAAACAAGAGATTCACATTCCTCTCACCTAGAAGTTATACCCTGCTGGAGAAAGAGTCGGATTTAGTGGATTTAGTGTGTGCCAGGAGGGTTTATTGAACTAGTGGGTGTCCAAAGAAAACCAGGACACAGTGGAGGTATTTCTCTGTGGAGGTGGAGAGTACCTGAGAAATCCACACAGAAACTGGCCATCTAGAACAGCACAGGGGTTGAGTTTAGAGACACCATGTTTTGAACTGTGGCATCTGAAGTGAATGGTTATAAATCAACTAACCTAAGGCTGAAATATACCATTTGAAGCTATGTATCCACAAGCATCAGCCTTTCCCTTGGACATATATTCCGTGCCTGCCTGTCCTTGTAAATAAAATCATCAATTGGTTTTTATTGTTCTACGTCATATGTGCCTCAGTGTCTGACAGAGCTAAGCATCTGACAAAGTTAATGCACAAGCTTCATCTCAGAAAAAGAGTGGCGTTCATGAAAAGCCACAGAGATTAATATTTATAAAAAGGCCTCATCAGTAAATGGCTGGGTGTGTGACAGAAGAATGAACTGTGTGGGTTCCTGGTTAAACAGTGTCAGTGAAAAATAAGGCTGCTCCAACTTGTAAAAGAGTAAAGGAACAAATTACCGCATACTCAGAAATAAGGGAGTTCGTCACAGTTTCCTATTCCAACAAACTTACCTATAGGGAAGCAGAATTTCCTTTTTTTTTTCTTTCTTCCTCTGCATCTTTCCTGCCCCTCCTCCTCATCTTGTTAGTAAGAAGAGGACATATTGGATTGGCGTTTTCAGTTGCTCAACAACTTACCTTTAACTGAGGGGGACAACAACAACAGAACAAGGAACTTATCCTCTCTCCAACCTCTTAGTATGCTCCCACCATGACTTGAGGCTCACCAGCCATGCTCAAAGCTCCTGTGTTGCCCTTCTAAAGCAGAAGTTAATTATGTATCAAGTGAGGAACGTGCAATTATGGACCAATCCATCCAACCCTCTCAGGACAATGTTAACAGGATCCTGGTTGCCACAGACAGCCCCAGGTTTTTCTGTCCAGTAGGCAAGGATACATTCTGGTGCCCCCCCATGTGGGGCAGGGTGGGATGGGATGGGGGCAGGCACTGCAGCTGCAGTGAGCAGGCCAAGGGGGTGAGCTGCAAATGAATGCGGGGGGGCGGGATTGCTCAAGGGGAAGGGGAGAGAGTCTGTGCCAGGCTGCAAAAGGAGCTCCAAAGTGACCACAGGGGTGGGGGCAGCAGAGGGCAAGCGGCACTTTCCCGGCATCCCGGGCTGTTCCCCATGCCTGTCCCCCCCCCCCCGCCGCCGCCTTCTTCTCTTTCTGTGTAAGGGGCTGCAAAGAGAGGAGTCTCTTGCCAGGGACGGAGCAAGAAGCTGGCAAAAAAGGCTTCCTGTGTGGGGCAAGGAGGGGATGAGGCCAGCCAGAATGGCACCCGCATTGAGCCATCACCCTAGGTGACAGTCTAAAATTTAACAATAACTGGACAGCACTGCTGGTTGCTGTGAAGCCTACCATGCCTCCTGAACCTATTCTCATTGTGGTTGGTAACAGCCAGTGGGGATGGAATACACCCCTTCCTACCAGCAGACATTATAAACCTGTCCTTGGGGACAGGGGTCTTCCAAGGAGTTTAAAGGAGGCGATGGTACATCTGCTCTTAAAGAAGGAATCCTTAGATCCTTCCGATCTAACCAACTACTGCCCAGTGTCGAACCATCCATTCCTGGGTAAGGCAGTTGAGAGAGCGGCAGCTGAACAACTCCAGGCTTTCCTGGATGATACATCAGTACTAGATCCTTTCCAATCTGGCTTTCACCCTGTCCATGGGACAGAGACAGCACTGGGCAGGGCACCCTTAAGGATGATCTTCACAGACACCTGAATCAAGGCAGGTCACTGCTGTTGCTACTCGATCTGAAAGCCGCGTTTGACATGGTCAGTCATGACCTATTGATCCACCACCTCGCTGATGTGGGGATATGAGGGACAACCTTGAAGTGGTCTTTCTCCTTTCTCCAAGGTCGAGGACAGAGGGTGGTGCTAGGGGAGAAAGTCTTTCCACAATACTCTTTGGCATGGGAAGTCCCCCTGGTGGCTATTCTCTCCCCCTCACCCAGCTGGTGCAGAGATTTGGGCTGGGTTATCAGCAGTACGCTGATGACACCCAGCTGTATCTGTTGATGGACAGCCAACCAGACTCTGTTCCTGAAAATCTGGCAGTGGGCTTGGAGGCCATGGTTGGATGGTTGAAGCAAAGCTGACTAAAATTAAATCTTATGAAGATGGAGGTCCTGTGGCTGGGCCAGGGAGATTCAGGTCTGGGGTGTCAGCTCTTGACTACTGACAGAGCGCCTTTAACATCAGTGCCAGTAGTGAAGAGTCTGGGTATGATACTGGATGCCTCCTTATCAATGGAGGCCCAGGTCACAAACATTGCCAGACTGGCATTTCTACATCTGCAGCAATTCAAGCAATTAGTCCCTTTCCTGTCTTGCCCTGACTTAGCCACAGTGATGCATGCAATAATCATCTCCAGACTAGCCTAATGAACTCACTGTACACAGGGCTACCTTTGAAACTAACCTGAAAGCTTCAGGTGGTCCAGATTACAGCAGAGTGAATTCTTACTCAAACTACACTCAGTGTTCTCCTATAGGTTTCTCAGTTGTGTGTGTTTCCTGATGTCCATCTGTGTCCATTTATCCTTTGGCATAGGGTGAAGAAGCCACTAGTGGTGTTCTGTTATTGTTTCTTTTGGGCCTGTCTTGCAACAGGTTTTCACTGGGACCGATTTCCCACAAGGCAGTGCCCTGGCATCATTCTTCCTTTTTCCCCAATTGCGTGCTTCAGTTTCACACTATTTGCCATGGGGTGCATTTTGACCCGTGGCTTTGTGCGATTTCCCCCACAGCTTCAGTGATCCTGTTTTTTGAGGATCACTGAAGCCACAGAGGAAATCGGAGGAAATCTGGCGGAGCCGTGGGTCAAAATGCGCCCCATGACAAATAGTGGGAAATTTAAGCAGGCAATCAGGGCAGAGGGAAGAACAACGCCGGGGCAGCACCTTGTGGGGAATCGGTCTGGGTATCATTCTGGCTTTGTCAATCTATTTCTTGACTTCATCAGGTGGATACTTTAGTTCCAAAAAGGTTTGTTGCAGATCCTTCAAGTGAGAATCTCTGTCTGCAGGATTGGAGCACACATAGTGGTCACAGTCAGTTCTCAACTCAAAACAGTTCAATGCATCATCAGTGACTTAAAACATCTACTAGATAAAGACAGTTCTCTTTCATGAGTACTGGGGAGCAAACCTTTTCTTGTGCACAGACAGCCCC
The DNA here is from genome assembly GCA_029233225.1 of Lepidodactylus listeri. NCBI lineage: Eukaryota > Metazoa > Chordata > Lepidosauria > Squamata > Gekkonidae > Lepidodactylus > Lepidodactylus listeri. Next base: position 48,137,496 of record JARCFY010000005.1, on the reverse strand, counting down.
CCCAATCTCAAACAACTCCACCCACAATAATACAATGTCGGATTTCAACATGGACACTGGTACCAGAGCTTGCAATAAACACAGATGCCAACTTTGCTACCACATACACCCAGACAGCTCATCACTGGACCTAACAACATCAACTATACCATCTCAGGCTTATTCACTTGCTCATCTTCCAACACTGTGTATGCCATTAAATGACAACAATGCCCTTCAGTTCTCTACAAAGGATAAACAGATCAAACCCTACGCCAAAGGATAAATAGTCACAAATCTGACATCAATAATCACAAGACTGAGCAACCCATAGGAGAACACTTCAGCCTTCCAGGACACTCCATAGGGGATGTCAAAGTAGCTGTTTTATTGCAAAGGAACTTCAGAAACCGATGGGAATGGGAGATTGCTAAATTACAAGTTATCACAACACTCAGAGCAATGTAACCCCCAGGACTTAACAGAGATATCAGCTTTTTATCTCACCACATATGCTAAATCAGTCAGTTTCCTCTTATATCTAGAAATCCAAATTTGTTGATCTTGGAGGTGCCACTGGACTCAAACGTAGTTCTCACATGTTGTTAGCTCCTTTATTATCTATTTAGCAATTTACTGCTATTTACATTTCTTATCTAATATGTTATTCTAATCTTAGCTGTATTTATTGCCGAGTTACTTAGGCATGTTGACTCTAATCAGCTCCTCCTGGTAACTAAACTCCCTCACCTATATGTAATATTTGAGGAAATCTGTTTCAATGAAACTGAATTAGTGTACATACTAAGTCTTTTACCTCTCGCTTATACCCAGAATTGAACTTTATTTGTCTTGCAGGTACCACTGGACTCAAACCTTATTCTCACATCTGTTTGTTAACTCTTGTATTTGTATGCTAATTTACTGCCATTCACAGATCTTTCTTACATCCTGTCTCAGCTATAATCACCCAATACTTATGCATCTTGACTCTAAATGGCCCTTCCTGACAACAACCTCCACTTCCTATAAGTAATTGTTGAGGGGGTTCTGTTACACTGTATCTGAAGAAGTGTGCTTGCACACAAATGCTTATACCGTGAATAAAACTTTGTTGGTCTTAAAGGTGCCACTGAACTCAAACTTTGTACAGATATCATTGTTATTGCACATTTGGCAATTTTGCTATAAAATAAGAATACAGAACAAGTTTTATCTGGATTATAATTGTAATAACAATGGGAATATAATGGAACAATAAGTACCTTATTGCTCTCACTATTATTAAAGTGAGCACCAAAATGGGCAAAGGGTAGGAGAGGGCGTGGAGCTGGAAAATCTTGATTTTTTAATGTCTTGCCACCTTAGACAATTTGTGCATTCTGAAGGAAGTACAAAGGCAGGCAATAGTACTTCACAGGCACGCAAAGAATGGACAACCAATATGGAGAAAAGGTATGTTAAGAGAGCAGTCATAAACAGATCTACTTAGAATCCTATTCGTCTATTTAGTGAAACTTACTCCAAGGAAATACTCTTTGGATTGCACTGTAAGTGTTAATGGAAAGAATTTAGCAGTTCATTGGCATTGCATCACCATTATAAAGTAAGGATCCATCTGATATGCTGTCTATTGAACTGCTAGTTGTGTAGCAACCAGCCTTGTATTTATATAAATTCTACCATTACCTATACATAAAATATGTAGCAGTTAGAGAACTTAAGGGTATACACAGAATAAATAAACAATAAAAAGGGGAAAGTGAAAAGAATCATACCTACTGCCCCCCTTCCTGATATGATGGCTGTTCTGCATAGGGTGTATATATCGATTTGGGGTGTATTTGTGATACCACATCCTATCCCATAAATTCATTCACCCTGTCTGTGGATAGGGTTTAATTATACTTAGCTTCTGACTGATTGCCACCTTCCCCACCAAATCAAACTGATTAATGATTCTAGTTTCATGTTCAGTTTCTTGCAATGTTCTGTAGCATATGAATAATCTGGAGCAATTTCATTGGCACTATGCTTCCTATTTCCATGGTATTTTCCACTTATGCCACATTTTATAGTGTGGATAGCAAATATTGTAGATGGAAAGTCCTACGTTGCAGCAAAGGATTGGACCAAAAAGCCTCTTGATTTTCTTCAGTTCTATGACTGTGATGTTATACTTTTGTTATATAGATCTATGTGGGAGACATAATGGAACAATTATTTCATATTATCTCCTTGTAGCACAACCACATTGAAACCACCCACTGTATTGTTATGTGTCAAGAAACATCTCTGTAGGGTAATTTAGAATGTAAACACTGGTAAACAGCAACCATTCCTTACCTGAAAGGCTGCCTCTTTCCTTTCCAACCCAGTTGGGATGAATCAAATGAGTGTAAACACCTCTGATTGGAAAAGGTAAAAGTGCCAGAGATTTACTAGCAGAACAGCTGATAATTTACTTGATGATAATTGAAGGCTAATTATTTTGAGCTGGCAACTGGTCACCAGGGGGTCTGTACTGCCCAAAAGGCAACTTTAGGAAAGAAGAAGCATGGGATAGCTTTTTTAAAAAGTTTAAAACGCTGGTTGGATGACCACAGCAAATGTTTTACTTGCTTGCTTCTGTTACAGTTTGGTTTAATCTCAGACACTGGGTCTGTTGAAGAGCATGAAGCAGTAATTACCGTGGATAACTTTTGTTTTTGAATGTTTCCCATTGGATTACAAATAAATTGTTCAACGTCCTTTCTGAAAACAATTTTTGAGATGCATCATGATTCTGCTTCATGACTCATTGTCTGCTATGGTCTGCTAGAGCTCTGTGGTCCTTTATCAATCATACAGCCTGTAGAAAATGCTTCATATTTTAGAATACTCACAACTTCCATTTTTCAGTTTTGGCCATTGGTAGAGAAGTGGCTTTTTCCATTAAATGCTCTCAGGAATAATCTGCCACAGAATAGTATTCTTGACTAAAAGCATGTAAGAGAATACAGTACTGCTTGCCCAAACGTATGTTTCCACGAATTAGAAGGGGACTAGTATAAAGGAAGTAAGCAATGCTATCCTGACTGTGGGGTAGGGATACACAAATATGCCTTATTTATTTATTTATTTATTTTTGCTGTTGTCACCCCCTCCCTTTGCCTATATTTTTTATTGATATTCCTGATTAATTTGTTTCTCCCATGGCATTTTTTATTATTTTCCCACATAGCCAATTTTTGTATAACATTATACACATTTTTGTTGTTTATACAAGATCAACACAAAAGGAAGAATGAATTTTAACAGTAATATCTCTATAAAATTTGTTCATTTGGGATCATGAAAAAAGATGTCAGCATTTTTGTCCCAACTCAGAAACTAAAATTCAGAAATTTGTTATGAACTGGCAGGGAAATTTTAATGAGATTTGAAAACTGAGCACAAAAACATCAAAACTTCAAACAAGTTTCAGGACCTCCTGATGGCACCTGTTATTTTTGGCCACTGTGTGACAGAGTGTTGGACTGGATGGGCCATTGGCCTGATCCAACATTGGCTTCTCTTATTTTCTTACGTTTTCTGAAGTTGTGCTCAGATAAAGAGGGCACAGCTAGTGGAAGGAGGGACACACCAATCATCCAGTAAATGCCTCTGACATTCTCACAATATTTATTCCCACAGAATATACAGCAGGCTGTTCCTTTTTGGACCAAATTGTTAAACTTCTCATAATCCCTGATGTGTAAGGCCTGGATGTGGTTCATGAGTGTCGAGGGAAAGCATATTGCACAAGTTCAATGGCTCTTTGTGAATTTTATCTTTATTTCTCCTGTTCTAGTGTACAGGCATGGCATTAAAACTATGTTCCAAAGGGAAATTGAACATTTCTTTAATTGAATAATTGTATCTGCCATTGCTTTCATGTGTTGCTTTCAAACTGGAATGTTTACATGTTTTTTTCTTGATTACTTCAAAATATAATGTACCCAGTCCCCAACAGGTTTTCCTCCAGCAGAATTGAAGGTGAATAGCGCAAAAGCATAGCTCCTTCCCTCAATTCTCAATAGGCTGGCATTGTGGATTGTGGCTTTGGCTTCAGAATGGCATTTACTATATTCTGTCACATGTGTTTTTGCTTTGATTTACAACACCAATTACAGGATACCCAATGAGTTTTAATAACACATATTTTACTCATTCTGGGATTTCAGAGATTAAGCCAATGAACAGTAGTTATCCAGCAACAATTACCACATGATAAATCACTCCAGTTTATGGTATTTCATGAAAGCAAAAGGAGGATTTCAATTAAAATATCACGCTATGCCATGTTACCAGGACTTTTGTCATCAATCATCAAAAATACATTCACATTTTTGGGAAGCAGAAAACATAAACAGTGTGATATTTACAGATGTTTTATGCAAGACTGATAGTGTATGCTTTTGTTAGTGCTGAGTTGAAACAGGAGTGTGTATCAGAAATATTTTGGTCCTTCCACAGGGGGTATTTTTCACAACTTTTTGCATTCTTTTGTGAAAGTATGAAACTGTTCACAAAGAGGCGGGATGAGGAAAGACAGAATGTATGTCTGTTGTCAAGGCAACTGGGCTGTTACTCCCTTGCTCTCAGCCAGCTATTTGTATTAGATGAGGGATGAGGATGAATGCGGATGGTTTCATTTTTCTAAGAAGCAGAAGTAGCTAGGGTTGTGGCTCGATATTACAAAATATAATGATACATAATGATGTCATCCAACTGGAAGACTTTACACTAAGCAGGATTGTTCTGATTGGAGTTTTTGTACTCAATGTTTCCATGCTCTGCCAAGTCCAACCATTGCAGCTATTCCTGCCCACGTCCTCAATTTTTGTAAAGAACCAGACCCCCCCTAAGAATCTAGAAATGAAAAAAATGCTTATTCATACACCAGTTAAGGTCTCTTCATGCCTTCTTTGCAAATGAAAATGCTAATTGTCTACAGATGGAGACATTTTCATATTAGCCTGAAACTGGGAGAAGAGGATCTCTTGGGTGAGGAGACAATCCCTTAAAAAGTTTACCCCAAGTGGTATATGAGCCGGCCTGGGGTATGACAGAAGAACTATATTTTATAAACAAAGCTTCTCTCTAAATGTATCTGATTCCTTTCAAAAAAATTATTTCCTAAACTCAGTGCCCTCAAACAAGATACTGTCTTTTTTTCTCTATTTTTAAGTTGCCACACAAAATATCCCACTACAAAGTTCCATGCTGTTAGGCTATAAATCATTTATGTTTTCTCACCCACTCCTCTTTTCCTTAATTAAGCATGAAAGCTGAACTTCTGTATCATAATTGTCTTGGCAATCAGTTACCCTCTAGGTGTCCTATTGGCTAATTGTTGTGTGCCTCAAAATAAAATCTTCAAAGACCCATTTCATGACTGCCTCAGTCTTTGAAAATACAGCTCTAAGAAAATAACTCTTGCCCATGAGCCCTCAAACCTGGCCCTCAAGGGCTTTGTTTTGTTTCTCCATTGATTCTAATTAACTTTGCACTGACTTGCAAATGTGATCTTGGGTAACAATATATTTCTGACAAGACTCTTGTTTCTATGACCTTAGTAGACACATACTGTTAAAATCTTTCATCAAATGATTATGCAGATAAGGCACAATAGAAAAAAGATCTCACTTCTGTATTTTAGCTATGAAGAATTTGAACAGTGGTACCTATATAAGGGTAAAGAACTAATGAATCAGGACAATAGATGCCATTTAAAAACCTGTGATAATATTAAAGTATGTCAACCAGTATGTGGGTGCAAACTAATCCTTGTGACTTGATGCAACATAATCAGGCTTTTCTAAATGAAAAAGCAATTATCATTTGGTCTTCTACAATACTTCAGAAGATTTCTTCCCATTTTTCTATTTTTTTGCATATAAGTACTAAAATAATAACACATTTTGCATAACTAATGTGTGTATTCAGACTATGTGAAATGATTACAGATTTTATATTTATCTCCATTTAACATTTATAGTTATTAGGCAAATATTTCAATAAATTAAGATCTTTTGAGTGAATAATTCATTATTGCTAAGGAATGCAATCATTTAGAGGGATTTAAAGGGGATGACAGCAGACCAAGCTAGGTGTGACAGTGTCCTTGTGTCCACCATGGGGTCATTGCTGCCATCTTAAAGTGGTTTAAAAATGTCACAAGTGTTCAGCCCTGACCCACCTGCAATGGGTTGAGATGCTCTTGTTTCTTCTCTCTCTATCTTTTCAAGTGCTGTAAGAGCCTGCAGTTTTGGCCCTTGAAAAGGCATGGGGGTGGAGAGCACTTCAGCCCTCTACATCAAAGGGCTGCTCAGGATTGGACCCTTGAGGCATTTTTAAACCACTTTAAAATGATCTGACCCAGTGTCTTCTAATTTAGAGTGACAGACCAACAGGCAGGTTCTGAATGAAAGCAAAGTATAATTGGACCAATTAGACTTCTGATTAACAAAATGTGAACCAACTGGATTAGGCTTCATTGTGAAGACATTACCCATGCCAAAGAGACAGATATTGGGTTGGATCCCACGATCCAACAGCAGAAGGTGCTGCCAGTTTCTGATCTCACTTGCTTCGCACTCCCCAAGCAGCCATTTCTAGTTTATTTCCAGCACTGTGGGACCTGCATGGAGTAACAGCCATGCAAGGCGGAAGGCTGCAGGGGCAGAGGGGAAGAGGATGGAATTGCTGCATCCTGCTTCATCCATGAGTGAAGCTCTGCTGACTGAAGAAGAAGAAGGGAAAGATTGATATCCTTTCCTGTTCCTCACTGCAGCTTCCCAACCCACATGACTCCATCCAGGCTGAGGACAGACTTGTAAAATGAAGCGCAAGGGAAGCAGGGCAAAAAGACCCGGGCCGAGTTGTTGCGGGGCTTTCCGTTCGCACCGCGTAGACTGATGCGGGACCATACCGGGGAGGAGGCAGAACAGAGTGTTCACACTGTGGGGTGGGCCCTGGTGGTGGTGCCATGGCGGTGCATGGCTTTTGTCTGTTTTGCTGACTGGCACATAGGTGCATGGGCACAGCAGCCAGATCAGTGGGTTCACATTACCGGCACTGCTTGATGTGTGGCTTATTTGCGTCCACACTGCCAGGAAGTGGGATGAACGTGCACCCAGACAGCTTGACACCAGTTTCCCCAGGTACTTTTTTAATGCAGGATGAAAGCGCTTCAGGACCGGGTGGGTGTGGCATGGCAACGCCAGGCAGCTGTGGCTGTCTGAATGGGCTCTCTTAATCCACTTGAAAAGCGGACCTATATTGGACCAAACTGCCAGTCTGTCCTTGGCCACAGTCTTGGAAATATGCTTTCCTGACATTGGAAATGGCTGCTGGAGGGGTGGCAAGGCCAGGAGGATGGCCAGTCCTTGAGTACACAGACATTGCACTGGATCCCAACCATTGGCTGGAAAGATGTCTGTTAATCATGACACAATGCTTTAAAAATTGCTTTCTGATAACAGTCATTCGTAAGATACAAACTATAGCTTAACTTAAATCCCTCTACCCTTCTTCGTGTCATGGCTTTGTTTTTGTTGTTCTGTCACACAGTTGAGTCTGACTCTTCGCAACCCCATGGACCATATCACACCAGGCCCTCCTGTCTTTCACTGTGCTCTGGAGTTTGCTTAATTTCATGTTCATTGCATCAGTAACACTGTCTAACCATTTCATCCTTTGCCATCCCTTTCGTCTTTGACCTTCAATCTTTCCCAGCATCAGGGTCTTCTCCAGTGAGTGCTCCCTTCTCATTTGGTATTTGAGCTTCAGCTTGAGTATCTGACCTTCCAGGGAACAGTCAGGGTTGATTTCTTTTAGGATTGACTGATTTTATCTCCTTGCAGTCCAAGGGACTCTCAGGAGTCTTCTCCAGCACCATAATTCAAATGCATCTATTCTTCAGTGCTCGGCCTTCCTTATAGTCCAACTCTCACAGTCATACATTACTACTGGGAATACCATTGCTTTGACCATACAGACTTTTGCTGGCAGAGTGATAAAAAGTTGGCAGGTACTTTTTATTATGACTAGGGGTGTGCAAAAATCATTTTTTTCAGGGTTGGTAAATTGGACCCAATAAATATTGATATTCTTAATTTCCCCAAATTGGTTTTCCCCCCACCCAGGTTTCTGAATTTATTTTGTCCATTATTCCCTATGGAGAAAATTTCTGGGTGGTCAGGGGAGTTGTTTTTAAAGATACAGTCACCAGAATTGCAGCACAGCTACTGGTGCCTGTCCTTTAAATAACTTCTAAGTTTTAAATCAATTGGACCAAGGGATCCAATTTTATGGGCCCCTGAATAGGGTGCCCCAGCCATTCTCTATTATTTCCTATGGGGGGAGGGGGGAAACCCTGGAAGCTGCTTCCAGGGCAAAAACTCATTCCTGCAGGTAGAAATCACTGAGCAAGTCCCACAGAACCACTGCAGAACCCAGTAATCCCCAGAGAACCAGAAGCCAATGTGCCAAATGAAATGGGACCAAAATCAAACCAGAGAATCCCTGCAGTAGAAATTAAAGGTGAGAGGGGCATTTTTGTGAGCCCAGCAGTATCAATTGTAATGTACAGAATGCCCATCAGGATCAGTGCCACTGTGGCAGTGCAAAACCAACAGACTAATGTCAAACCACAGAATCACAACAGATCTGGGGGAGGGGGGGCTGCAAACCCTAGGCAAAACCTCCTGAAAACGCAAAGCAAGGCTAGCAAAGAAGGATAAAGCCACTTGAAACTGACAAGGCACATTTAAAATTGACACAGACAGCTTGGGTAGTCCATAGAACCTCCCTGGAGACATAAAAACAAAGGGGGGTGTGGTGGAAGGGAAGAAAAAACAGTCCCTGGGACTGCAAATGCAGATTCCTGATCTTCCAGGTAAATCCTAAATATTTCTGGGGGGGGATTGTGATTTTTTTTTTCTGAAAAAATCATGGATATACTTGATTGGGGCCAATGATATGGTATTCTTTGAGTATATTTTTGGCTTGGGTGAGCCCTAATGCACACCCCAAGTAATGCCAACACTATTAGATCCACAGATCTGGAAATCTGCCATATCACACCATACATACAATTGAATATCCTTTCTGCATTGTGCAATGCATCATGTTCCTATGCTATGATGGTACCATCAGATGGTACCTTATAACAAGAGATCACAGTGTGGTTTTTCCATGGAGAGGCACTGCCTAGGTTTCCACCAAAAGGAGTCCTCAATATTTTAGTGTTAATGGCAAGTTAGGCTGCGTATATATGTCCATTTCTATGTGTTTAACATTTATAGTAGACAGGCAAGACAGACCTGCCAGCAGGAGGCAGGAGTGTGGAGAGATGATGTGGTTAGAAACTGACAACTGAAACAATGACATCTCACTGATGTAGAGTAGGGGCAATGTTTGGAATCATTTTTTGCTCTGGTTTTGACATGAAATAATTTTTTTTTTCTATGAGAAGGCTGTTTTAACTGCCCCCTGGTCCCTCTGACTAAAAGTAATATAGAAACTGAGCTGATTTGACTGATAGACAGCATGTGCCTTCTGGGTATCCACATTAAAGCCAATGTGACTATAAACCATAGCTGTGACTGTCAGAAAAGACCCAGGAGAGCAAGGGGCAGAAGTCTGAGAGGCTTCGTGGTTTTTTGTTTTGTTTTTTTTGCTTGCCTTCTATTTGAAGATAATGACAAGGCTGCTGTCTGGTTTTGGACACACAATTTTAACTGCTTTTCTCCAGTATGAATTTGTAAGAATGCCATTACAAAGCACCTTACAGTGTGGTCCTATGCAGAGTTGCTCCAGTCTAAGCCAATTGATTTCAGTGGCTTAGATCAGAGAACCTATGTGTATGATTGTTCTGTCAATCTTCTGACTCCCATACAAGTATAATCATTTTCTTGGATCAGTAGCTCCAATCTTAGGCATGTTTAATTCAGCATTAAGTTCTTCTGAGTTCAATAAAGTTTATTCCCAATTAAGTAGGATATTATTAGAAATGCACAAATGCATTTTCCCACAAGTTCTCATTGTAGGCCTTTTCATTCGTTTCTTCTGTGCCATTTCTACATTTTATCATATATGTCATTTGTATGAAATCAATGCAAAGATAATGTTGAAAATAAAGACTTCTGTGTTTGATTCAAAGTAGAAATGAAATCAAAATAGGCATTTTGAGTTGACCCAGCAGAGCTGCAGACTGAGTAGTGTTGTTACAAGTGTCAAGCCTGAAATAAACTTGATAGATAAGCAACCACTACCAGAAATGTTTGTAGATTAGTTTGAGGCAGACATATCAGTTATGTCTCTGTTGTAGCATCAGGTTTTAACATGTCTTTAGATAAAATATGTCTAAACAAATTTGCCTGACATAGCAATTCTGTTTTTTTCCCTTTATTCACATATTCAAATATACATACATTTATTTCCAAGTCTAAATCTAAATGCCAATACTAGAGGAATAAAAACAGGAATTTAGCACCCTCCTCACTCTACCAGTGGTAGTCAAAAACAGAACAAATTTCCATTCCTGGGGTTCCCCTTTTATAGATTATTTTTAATTCTAGAATCTAGAACCAGATGGCCTTTCATGGCCAATCTAGAAGTGCCAGGATGATCATTTATAGTGCATTTATGCTAGATGATCCAGGCTATTTGTTTTTCAGGAGCTGTGAGAATTTAGGGGTGTCTAAACCATTCCCCTTTGGCTGTGACAATTGTTTCCATGCTGAGTCTTCCTGCCACTTGGCAGCCTCCTGGGGGCCTTTGCAACCCAGGTCCATTGGGTCATTTTAGATTTAAATGGAAGAGGTTTGAGGGAAGGGTGACTGGCTTGTCACAGCACTCTGCTAGGATTGTCCATAGCAACCACTGAAGTGACATCCTTGGTACGTTTTTCTACCTTCTTTATCATTGTCAGTGTTTCCTTACAATTCAATGCCTTTCAAACTTTATCCACTAGTAAACATGGAACCTTCTCAGGTACATGAATTACAGCAAATACTGGCAGACATTTTTATGAAGTATTGATTGAATGAACGAACTGGACTTTAAAACTAATCTTCGTTATCTGTATGAACACTAAATAGAGCTGGATGTTTCATTTAGGCTAACAATTTGCCTGGTGGGGGGGAAGCTCCTACTCTCAGGCTCCAGGCCCTACTGGAACTCTTTGCTTAAGCAGGGAAGGGGAGCAACATCACATAAAGCTGAGACATCGCTTCTAGTCTCCAGCCAGTAAAACCCATATTTACACTCCCCAACCACTCCTAAGCGTGAACATCTCTGTGTGCCATGAGGGTGAAAGTGGGTGCAAAGGTTGCTCATTGTGAGTGTGGGAACACGGCACCAGATTCACAAATTTTATCCCGCTTGGATTTCATCCAGGTTTTTTTCTTTTGGGTTGGGATGTATGAACACGGCGGTGGTGGTGGGGGGAGGCATCCTTCCTGCTCACAGGAAAGTGCTCCATGCCCCCCCTCTGCCTCTGCCAGACACCACCACCAGGCACTGCCACCAGCTGCCAGCAGTTGCTGCCAGGCGCCAGCAGCGGCGGCAGACCTGTCCTGGCTGCCTGGCTCACCCCATGCTGTGCTTCAGGCCCCGAGCCCTGCCAGTCACCGCCTGGTCAGTTTTTCGGTTACAGCATGTGGGGGGCAGGTGGTGGCGGCTGGCGGGGCTCAGTGCCGAGAGTGGAGCACGGGGTAGTTTTTTTCCATTTTTGCACTTGGGCGCATGAGTGCCCAAATGCCAAAGTGCAAAAGAGGAAAAAAATGGGAGGGACATTCACACAGCCCTCTCTTGCAATCACTGTGAGAGAGGGCTGTCCAGAACAGCTCCAAAGCGGGCTCCTCGCATGACCTCTGGGAAAAGACTTGTTTTTCCCAGGGTCGGAAAATGCATTAGAAAAGCAGGAGGGTTACGGGAGTGAGCCCGCTTTGGGGTGGGAGCCGTATGATCAGCAGCTTTGAAAGCGGGAGGAAACAGCAGTTCCTCCTGCTTTAAAGGGCCGTGTGCCCGCACCCTGGGGGGGGGGACTCTAATCTGGTGTCATGGTCAAGTGCGTGGACTGTAATCTGGGAGAACCGGGTTTGATTCCCCATGTCTCCACTTGCAGCTGTTGGATGACCTTGGGCAAGCCATAGTTCTATCAGAGCTGTTCTCTCAAGGACAGTTCTGGAAAGAGCTCTCTCAGCCCCACCTACCTCACAGGGTGTCTGTGGTGCGGAGGGGGAGGAAAAGGAGTTTGTAAGCCGCTCTGAGACTCCTTTGGGTAGTGAAGGGTGGGGTATAAATCCAATCTCCTCCTCCTCCTCCTAGCATACCACAGACCCCCATCTCTGGGCACCAAACCCATCCTGCCAGGCCACTGGAGCCTGGTACTAACAGGGCATCATCTCAGAGCCTCCTTCCCCTGATCTGTTCCTGGGGCTCTCCACAGAGGCAAAAGAGTTGTTAGTACTGTCCAGAGACACCAGCAGTTGCTAACACTATTTGCAAAGAAGTACTCTGAGAGCAGTGATTCACAGGGTGGGGGGAACCCCAGAGTTTGGAAACATTTCTGCACCCTCTCCAGTGACCCCTGTGTGGTAGAGTGCCAGATGTGCAACACCCATGTCTGAAGGGATGCAGCCTTCCCTCCAACATTTGTCTTTCTCCCTCCACAGGTACCTGTGAAGGGCGCACCCAACTATGTTGCTGCCAGAGGAAAGAATGGCAGCCAGTGGGAGGAAGAAGGGGCCTACTCCCTCTCAGCAGGGAGAAGTGAAGGCAGAGCAGGAAGCCCCTCCAAGAAAGTCTCCCTGCACTGGGGCTGTCGTGGGTGGGACATCAAGGTAGGCCAACCTCCAAGAGGTGAAGGACCCAGAAAGCAGTTACATGCCTCGTCTGTGAGATAATTGCTGTAGATGGCCAACCCATCTCCCTTGTGGAAGACATAGCCTTTTACCAGATGCAGTGACAATGGTCAAGGCTCAGCTCTCCATAGCACAAGGCGGAACCATGCACTTCACAACAAACCTCTGGAGCAGCCAGCAGGACTGTTGGGGCACAGCCCAAACCCCAGGAGGGGACAGTCTTAGCACCGAGATACAAAGTGTTTCTGCTCCATATCCAGGGGATGGATGCAGACCACACAGTGCAAAACATCACTGTCATAATACAGAGTAACCTGAGGGAGTGGGTGGATGGTGGAAAAATCATTCATGGCTACATGGTCACAGACACAGGCACCAACATGCTAGCAGAGATGAAGCGCATGAGCCTCAAGGCCATTGTCTGCCTGGCTTCACCTGGTGGAGCACTGTCAAAGCCACCTGGGATGCTGCTCGAGACCTGCTGGCACCTGGCTGCCCACTTCTCGTGCAGCATTAATTCTGCTCACCTGCTGTGTGAGAGTCGGGATGGGGGGGGATGAGGAATTCCACCTAGACCATAATTGCATGTTTGGTAGAGCAGAAGAATGCTGCACAGGGTGTCATCTCCACCATAACCATCCTTCATGGGAAGAGGAGCTCAGCATCAGCTCCAATGTCTAGCTGACCCTCTCCCAAATGGTGCATGTCCTCAAGCCCTTCCAGGACACCACCAATGGGCTCTGTGCCCATATGGCCAGCCTGGAGCACATCATCCCCCTGATTCAAGGGCTGGACTGGGCACTGGCCTCCACACTGGAGCTGGCTGTTTCTCCCATGGGTCAGGGCCTTGGCAGAGAGGTTGCAGGTGGGCATCACCACCAGACTGTATCCTCTTTGCAAGGAAGTGGAGTACAAGCTGGCCTGTATCTGTGATCCCCGGATAAAAGGCAGCATTGCTTTTTTGAATGCAGAACTCATGCAGTGGAAGCATCAGCTCTGCAGAAATGTGCAGAGGCTTCAGGCCAACAGGTGGACAAGGCTGGGGAGGAGGAGGAGCTGCAGCCCAGCACCTCTTCCTCAAAGAGCCCAACCAGGGAGAAGCCCCAGTAATGGTTGTCAGTGGTGAACTGGGAGGACAGCAGTTAATTAACTATTAACATAAACACAAAACATGGCAAGGGCAATCAGAACTGAATTGTGGTAAGGCAAAGGCCAGGGGTCACCCAGATCCCTCCCTTGCCTGTATTCCAGGGTGAGCCACCCAACCCCAGGTGTCAGCCACCCAGTGCAGCTCGTACCTGGTCAGCATGATTGTTTGTTTGTTTGTTTCATTTATATCCCGCCTTGCCAGTAATTCAACCGGCTCAAGGCAGCTTGGGTGATTGCCCTGCAAATCTGCCCAGAAAAACTCAGGCCCCCGCCCCCTTTTCCCCATATGTGGCCATGGCCGGCCAATCACTCCTGCCTCCTTCTCCTAGTTGGGAGGCAAAGGCGGCCCCCCGGCAACAAGGCCACAAGGGCCTGCTGCTGGATGGCACAGGTTTGTTCTCCAGGCTTCTTGGTGCCAATACTGGGCATGCTGGGAAGGAACAGCTAGCATCCCTACCTTTAAAAAGTGGGTAGTGCCTTCTCTTTTTAAGATACAACCGCCTTGAGTCGGTTGTATAACTGACAAGGCGGGATATAAATGAAACTAATAAATAAATAAATAAATAAATAAATTTGGGGGAAGGAGGGCTGTAGCCCTTGGCTGGCAATCTCTGGGAGCATTGGAGGGGTGGCTACTGTTGGGTCATTACTTCCTATTTCAGAACATGAAGTGATGTCAAAATACTCTAGGAATTTCCAAATCTGTATGATAAAAACCATCAATAGACATTACCCCCATTTTCCCTGCCACTCCTCTCTTTCAGCAGTCTGTTGTTGTTCAGTCGCACAGTCGAGTCCGACTCACTGTGACCCCATGGACCACATCACACCAGGCCCTCCTGTCTTCTGTCATGCTCTGGAGTTTGCTTAATTTCATGTTTGTTGCATCAATGACACTGTCTAACCATCTCATCCTTTGTCGTCCCCTTCTTCTTTGACCTTCAATCTTTCCCGGCATCAGGGTCTTCTCCAGTGAGTGCTCCCTTCTCATTTGGTGGCCAAAGTATCTGAGCTTCAGCTTCAGGATCTGGCCTTCCAGGGAACAGTCAGGGTTGATTTCTTTTAGGATTGACTGATTTTATCTCCTTGCAGTCCAAGGGACTCTCAAGAGTCTTCTCCAGCACCATAATTCAAAAGAATCTATTCTTCGTCACTCAGCCTTCCTTATAGTCCAATTCTCACAGTCATACATTACTACTGGGAATACCATTGCTTTGACCATATGGACTTTTGTTGGCAGGGTGATGTGTCTATTTTCTGTTATGCTGTCTAGGTTTGCCATCGCTTTTCTTCCAAGGAGCAGGCATCTTTTAATTTCATGGCCACAGTCACCATCTTGGAACCCAGGAAGGTAAGGTCTGTCACTGCTTCCACAACTTTGCCTTCTATTTGCCAAGGAGTGATGGGGCCATGATCTTAGCTTTTTTGATGTTGAATTTCAAGCCAACCTTTGCGCTCATCTCTTTCACCCATAGCAAGAGTCTCTTGAGGTCCTCTTCACTTTCTTCCATTAGAGTGGTATCATCTGCATATCTGAGGTTGTTGATGTTTTTTCCAGCAGTCTTAATTCCAGCTTGTGATTCATTCAGGCTGGCATTTCACATGATATACTCTGCATATAAATGAAATAAGCAAGGTGACGATATACATCCTTGTCGTACTCCTTCTCCTATGCTAAACCAACCAGTTGTTCCATATCCAGTTCTTACTGTCGCTTCTTGACCCTTATATAGGTTTCTCAGGAGATGCGAGTTGGTCTGGTAATCCCATCTCTTTAAGGACTTGCCATAGTTTGTTGTGATCCACACAATCAAAGGCTTTAGCATAGTCAATGAAGCAGAAGTAGATGTTTTTCTGGTACTCCCTTGCTTTCTCCATAATCCAGCAAATGTTGGCAATTTGATCTCTAGTTCCTCTACCTCTTCAAAACCCAACTTGTACTTCTGGCAGTTCTCTATCGATGTTCTGCTGAAGCCTAGCTTGTAGGATCTTTTTTTAAAAAAATATTTTTATTGCGTTTTTTTAACAATATATACAATTGAACACAAAGATGATAAGTTTCATCAAAATAAACAAGCCCCAAAAATTATTGCAACCAGTTAAAGAATTTGGACCATACTATAGCAGGATCCACTTTGTTGTCCATATTCAGCAAATAGCTCAATCTGTCTAATTCAGCCCATTCTGATAATTTATTAACAATATCTTCCCTTTTTGGTAAACAAGACGATTTCCAGGCTTTAGCCCGTAATCTACGTGCTGCTGTTAAAATAAATGCTATAAACTTTACGTCTGATTTCCTCATATTATCCGCAAACATGTTCAATAAATAAGTCTCTGGTACCATATCCACATCATAATCTGTAATTTCAGAAATCATTTCCTTGACCATTTCCCAAAATTTTTGAACTACTTTACAGGACCACCACATATGGTAAAGAGTCCCACTGTTTTTCCCACATGCCCAACAAAGCTTAGAAACAGTTTTGAAACATTTATTCAGTATATCCGGTGACCAGTGCCATCTGTAGAAAAGCTTATATATTTATATATTTATTTATTTATTTTGGGATTTGAATCCCGCCCTCCCCGCAAGCGGGCTCATATATATTTTCCTTATAATTTACCATTTTTAGAAATTTAGTAGATTTCCAAATTTTTGGCCAGCTGTCAGTGTCTGCCGCTTTTGCATAGATCTCCCAATACAGTAAACCAATTCCCCCTCTTTCTTTACTATCTTGAAGCACTTTCTTTTTCACCCTAGGTTTCCCAGGGTTCCAAATAAACTGACTCACTATCTTATTAAGTTCTTTATAAAAACTAGCTTTATCATTCAACAGCGGGATCGTTTGAGCTAAAAATAAGAATTTAGGAAGGATGTTCATCTTTATAGCGGCAACCTTTCCTAGCCATGACAAGTTTAAATCTTTCCATTTGTTTAAATCTTCTCTCATTTCGTTTAGCCAAGTTTTATAATTATCTGCAATTAAAGAACTGACCTTGTTTGTGCAAACAATACCTAAATATTTTACTTTCTTAACTAGTGATATGTTACATGAATGTTGAATTGCAGGTTCTACGTCCTTGCTGCAATTTTTGGTAATTAATTTGGTTTTTTGGAGATTAATTCGTAACCCGGCAACTCTGCTGTACTCATTAATTACTACTAAAAGTCTACCCAACAAAGTATCTGGATTTTCAAGAATAAACATGACATCATCCGCGTATGCACATAACTTGTAGATTTGGCCTTTACATTGAAGACCTTTAATACCTTGATCTTCTCTTACCTGTTCACAGAGAGACTCTAATGCAAAAATGAAAAGTAGTGGTGAGAGCAGACATCCTTGTCTCGATCCTTTTTCAATTTTAAATTCTTGGGATATGTCCCCATTTATCACCAGTTTAGCAGATTGTGTTCTATATATGGCCTCAATCATGGCGATAAAGCTGTCCCCTGGACTAAATAATTTTAATTTAGACAATAAGAATCTCCAAGAGAGATTGTCAAAAGCCTTCTCAGCATCCATAAACATCAATGCCGCTGGCTTTTCGGGGTGTGATTCATAATATTCCAATGTGTTTATTAATGTCCTCAAATTTTCTCTTAGCTGCCTTCTTGGAAGGAAACCAACTTGATCTCTACTGATAATTTGATTCAGAACCTTTTAAAGTCTTTCCACCAGAATGTTTGCGAAGATTTTATAATCAGCATTTAGGAGTGAAATTGGTCTATAGTTGCTTATCAGGTCAAGATTTTCTCGACCCTTAGGTATCAAAGTTATAAATGCCCCATTCCAAGAATCCAGAACGATACCTGTTTCCCCAATATTCTTTATAAGATCCTTAAATCTAATGGAAATTTGATCTTCAAATACCTTATAAAATTCACTAGGTTATCCATCAGGCCTGGGGGCCTTGTTATTTTTCTGTCTCTTAAACGCTTCTACAACTTCACAAATTGAAATTGGCTCACTTAGTAACCTCTGTTGATCATCTGAGAACTTGCCTAACTTAGTATTATCCCTAAGGTACCTATTTATAGGATCCTGAGCATGACTTTGCTAGCATGTGAAATGAGTGCAATTGTGTGATAGTTTGAACATTCCTTGGCATTGTTCTTCTGTGGGATTGGAATGTAAACTGACCTTTTCCAATCCTGTGGCCACTGTTGTGTTTTCCAAATTTGCTGGCAAATTGAGCACAGCACTTTAACAGAATCATCTTTTAAGACTTTGAATAGTTCAGCTGGGATACTATCACCTCTGCTAGCTTTTTGTAATGCTTTCTAAATCCCATTTGACTTCACATTCCAGGATGTCTGGCTCAAGGTCAGTGATTACACCATTGTGGTTGTCAAGGACATTGGGGTCCTTCTTGTATAGTTCTTCCGTGTATTCTTGCCATTTTTTCCTAATCTCTTCTGCTTCTATTAGATCCCTTCAATTCTTGCCCTTTATCATGGCCAGCTTTGCATGGAATGTTCCCTTGAGTTCTCCAATTTTCTTGAAGAGGTCTCTAGTCCTTCCCATTCTGTTGTTTTCCTCTTTTACTTTGCATTGTTCATTCAGGAAAGGCAGTCAGGAAGACACTAATAACAAAACTTCATCCATGTCCAGAAATCTATTATAGCAATGCAGACAGTGTGGCCAGTTTGGCCTTATAAATCCTCACCATCTGGTAGAATGAGCACAATCTTAAGGTTCTCTGAGAGTGCGAAAGGAAGCAGCTTATGATCAAGGAGAGATTACTCCTTTTTCTTTACACTTCCAATCAAAGCTTAGAAGAGTTAGAAACCTAATCAAATGGCATACACAGAAGGTAATGGAAATGGGTAAAGGAAAGCATATAATTTTTCTCCCTTCCCACACCTATCCTTCTAGAGGTTTTCAAGGGGAAATAATAGTTTTCAAGCAAGGACAAGGGATATGCAAAATGTATGGGTAAACTGCAGCTGTTTCAAGAGAGGCATTATAGTGTGCTCCCCACCCTTTTTACAGCTATAGCATGCAGAGAGGGACAAAACATTCATAGCAGTGATGGACATGTTGACCTAAGGAGTAATATGACCTAAGGAGTAATACAGAAGAAACTTTTATGCACAGGAACCTATCCATTATTATTATGGATACAGGAATAAATAAAATACTTTTTCTGCCTGTACCAGTTTAAGGATATGTGAGCGGAGACTCAGACTAAACTCTTAGGGGAGGAGAAATACTAGCTACCCTTCACTGGTCCCCACTTGTTCCTGCTGCTTCTTTCTCCCCCTGCCCCAGGTACCTTTCTCCCCCTCACCATCCACCACCTCACCTTCCCCTTACTCCACCTCCCTTCTCCTTGCTTATATGCCCACCTTCCCATCATCTCTGCATCCTTATTTTTTCCTTCTTTATGGCCATCTTCACCAATGGTTATGAAGTTGCTAGGCAACCATCAAAAAAGCAGCTGAGATTTCGCCAGTGTGGCAGTGTGTGATCTCATTCCCCCCCCTATAATTCCCCCCCCCCCCACTATAGGTCATTTGTTTCTTAAGGAACTCTCATTTCCTATGCTCAGAATTTCTAGAACTGTAGAACTCCCCCATTGGAACGTGGTCTCAGTGTGCCATTGTTTTTTTTAATCTGCACTACGGGCCATGTTCAAAATTAGATATATTGATACAAAGCAGTATATGCTGACATGGAACATTTTTTAGACTATAGGGTAGGAGCACTCTACTTCATGCCCTACTAACAGAGAATGTCCAGAACTATAGCATTTTATCTTTTTCTTGATACTTATTCTCTTTTGAGTAATATTTCTCCTTGATGTCCATGAGGAGAGCTGGTGTTTTGCATCTGAGCAAGCCTGCCAGTCTAGGCTGGCTTTGCCATTTGTCTGCTTCACACAAGCAATCCTTCTCTGTTCTGGCCCTCCCACCCACCTTTGTGTTTGGGCCACCAGGAGAACTGTGGGCAGCAGAAATAATGTAATGATCACATGTTGTGTCAACATTGTGTTCAGATGAAACCTGAACATGATTATTATTAAATTTGATTATTTATTTATTTTATTTTATTTATACCCTGGCCTCTCCACAAGCAGGCTCAGGGCAGCTTACATAGTTGGTCCATAAATTAAATTTGCAGATGACAGAAGACAGAGTCAGGATACATGATGATCTTGACAGGCTGGAAAACTGGGCAAAAACAAGTAAAATGAATTTAAATGGGGATAAATGTAAAGTTCTGCATTTAGGTGTTATAGTTCTTGTTGTTGTTCAGTCACACAGTCGAATCCAGTTCTTTGCGACCCCATGGACCACATCATGCCAGGCCGTCCTGTCTTCCGCCATCCTCTGGTATTTGCTCAATTTCATGTTTGTTGCATCGATAACACTGTCTAACCATCTCATCCTTTGCCATCCCCTTCTTCTTTAATCTTCAGTCATTCCCAGCATCAGGGTCTTCTCCAGTGAGTGCTCCCTTCCCATTTGCTGGCCAAAGTATTTGAGCTTTAGTATCTGACCTTCCAAGGAACAGTCAGCATTGATTTCCTTTAGGATTGATTGATTTGATCTCCTTGCAGTCCAAGTGACTCTTAAGAGTTTTCTCCAGTACCATAATTTGAAAACATCTATTCTTTGGTGCTCAGCCTTCCTTATGGTCCAATTCTTACAGCCATACATTACTACTGGGAATGCCATCACTTTAACTATATGGACTTTTGTTGGCAAAATGATGTTGCTACTTTTTATTATGCTGTTTAGGTTTGCCATAGCTTTGCCAAGGAGCAGGCATCTTTTAATTTCATGGCTGTAGGAAAAATGAAATGCATAATTATAGGATGGGGGAGACTTGGCAGTAGTGTGTGCAAAAAGGATCTAGGGGTCTTAGTAGACCATACAGTGAACATGAGTTAGCAGTGTGATGCAGTAGCTAAAAAAGCAAATGCTATTTTGGGCTGTATCAATAGAAGTATAGTGTCTAGATCACATGAAGTGATGATATCCCTTTACTCCGCTCTGGTTAGACCTCACCTCAGTTTGGGGCACCACAGTTTAAGAAGGATATATGCAAGCTGGACTGTGTCCAGAGGATGGTGAGTGGTCTGGAGACCAAGTCCTATGAGGAAAGGCTGAAGGAGCTGGGTATGTTTAGCCTGGAGAGGAGATGACTGAGAGGTGATATGATAACCATCTTCAAGTACTTGAAAGGCTGTCATATAGAGGATGGTGCAGAGATGTTTTCTTTTGCCCCAGAAGGTCTGACCAGAATCAACAGGTTGAAATTAAATCAGAAGAGTTTTTGACTAAACATTAGGAAGAACTTCCTGACAGTTAGAGCAATTACTCAGTGGAACAGGCTACCTCATGAGGTAGCAGTCATCTGACAGCAATGCAGCTTCTGTGAACTTAGGCAGATCATGAGAGGGTGGGCAGGAAGACTTGCACCAGTGCTTAGTTCTTCTGGCCTGTTCTTACACACCCAGGGAAATGCCGATCACCACTTTGAGGTCAGGAAGCAATTTTTCTCCAAGCCAGTTTGGTTGGAGATCCTGGACATTATTTGTCATCTTCTGGGCATGGAACAGTAGTCACTGGGGGGGTATTGGGGGGTATTTGTGAATTTCCTGCATTGAGCAGGCAGATGGACTAGGTGGCCCTGGCAGTCCCTTCCAACTTTATGATGCTATTATATCAGCTTTGTCATATCCTTCAAATTCTATGGTAATACTAGAGAGTTTTGGGGGAAGTCAGAGCATCACCTGATGTGTTGATGTCCACTCATTGCCCTGCCCCCTTTCACACAGTAGTCTGACAACCCTAGCATAGGCCTATTACTGTATTCCATATCAAGCTCCTAAATACTCATTCCAAAAATTTAAATCCCGGTTAAGGTACAAATATAAAGGATTGGTTGGCTTTTGATCTATAAAGAGAATATTTCTAAAGTCTTCAGCTGGAACAATAAGAAATAACACTTTGTTCTGGGTACTGTAATATGCAAGAAGAGTACTTGGAAAACTTTGAATTCTATAAAAAAGGGCCCATCTAGGTTGCTTTATTCCTCAGAAATACTTGTAAAGAAATATTTATACATCCTTAGCTTCATATAATAATGGACCAAAAGATTTATGCTAGCTTCAGCTCTGTCCAAATCCTATTATGCAAGTCTCTATGAACACACACATTTTTCATTTAGCTGTGTAAGTCTTTTTAATAAACAGACCTGTAAGAACCAACAAAATGAATAAGCTTCTAAGCCTCTTATTCAGGGTGAGAATATTATAGTTTTCTTACCATTGGATGGCAAACCCCAATAAAGTATTCAGCAATAAATTCAGGTGGTCATCATGCTATTCTAAATAAATGGTCTTGTCCGGTGTCAGTCAAATCAGGGTCACTATTCAATACAGTGCAGATTGTACACAAGTAGTTCTTAAAGAAGGGGAGGGAACCCTAAGATCACACAACAGTATTTTAACATTGGTGTAAAATGTTTAAACTCAATTCTAACTGGCAAAGGAATTTAAAATCCCAGATCAGGAGCCTGCACCACTACCATTAAACACCTCGAGTTACAAACACATAACTCTCAGATTAGTAGTTCAATTTATATGTTTAAAAATCAAACCACAAGACCTAATGTTCCAAACAGAGCCCAAGCTTCTGACACAGCATAAACTATCCCTGCTAGGCAATCCTCTAGCTCATGGAGAAGGATTAGAAGTAGGTACTAATCCATCCTTCCACTTCATCTTAATTCCTAGAGTGCATTGATATATTGCAATCTCTACTGGAACATTATTTGGCTCCAAATCTTTTTTTGTTTGTTTGGTTTGGTAAATTGTGTATTCCAAGAAGAAAATGTGAATAGAAAAGTACAACAAAAAACAGTAGCCATGTGTTTGTTTCATCTCCCAAAAGGGGAAGATTCAACAACAAAAAAACCCTTAGAATTATCGAAGGAAATGGAATGTAGCGCCAAGATAGAGGTCAGAAAGCTATGGGAGAAGCCAAGGACAGCCATCTGATATTCTATAGCTTTTGCAATAAAATCTGAGTTATTAAAACTGAACCTTTGTTTTCTTGAATAATCCAGGCATTATTAAAGCACACAGGAACAGCCCAATTTGCCCTTTAAAGATGGTCATTGCCCTTTGTGCCCCACCTCTTATACCACTTCATACAGAACAGTCTGCTCCAGCTTGGGAAATTCCTGGAGATTTGGCAGATGGTGCCCAGGAGGGGTAGAATTTGGGGAGAGGAGGAAGTTCAGCAGGGCCATGATATCACCCTAGGACTCCAGTCTAGGATATCCAGACTCTATGGCATTTGGTACAGTCTACCTTCAAAAGATGCTCTTTCCTCCAGGGGAACAAATATTTGTAGTCTGGAGATCACCTATAGTTCTAGGAGAACTCCGGACCCTATTTACCAAGCAGCTAGGCTTTTTGAAAGAGGAGAGCTATACCACTCCAATAATACATAGTGTTTCATACTCCTTCAGATGGTACTGACTGAGTGAATCCTGACAGAAAACTAGGGCATAGTACACAGAAATAAGAAATGTGAAAGTCATGCTGGTTCTTTCCTACCTCCAGTGACATTTCCTCAAATAAAGATGGAATGTTTATTTCCAAACAAAGCTTTTTACATAAGACCTTTTATATATCCCCTTGTTTAGACAACATATTCATACTTATTGAACTAGAACTATTGCTAGTCTCAAGTTGCCCAATATTACTTCTCCTTAATTTAATTCAATACTCTACTTGTAACTCTATCATACCCATTCAAACAGCAATTAAGCCCAAAACAAAACCCAGTCTAATTAATTTGAATGGATCTGTAATAAAATGCAACCCCGTCATCCAGTCATATGCTATTTATGATGCCCACCAATGATGTCAACTTTCTTTGCTCCAGCCAGGCACTCTAGGATTATCCCAGACTGCAGACTGCACTTTAGTGTGCATGTTTAAAGAATAGCTGAATAGGCATGATAGTGACAAAACCCAAAATAAACACTTGAATAAAACACTTGAATGGAATTACAAAACTAATGACATATAGCAAAAAATAAAATCTAAATATAATACTAAAGTTTACTAAACCTATGTTGGTGTGGTCTCAATTTAAGATGCTTGCCTTCTTCCAGTAACAAATGTTTAGTCTGCCTCTAGACACTAGTTGGCTGGCTTCTTCTTTGCCACTATCTCCTGCTTCTCCTTCCTTACCAGTCCCTTAGCTATTCACTGACAACTGTATTTCACTTCAAACCCTAACTGCTTTTTGAAATATTCAGCCACTCCAGTCAGATCTGTTCAACTGCCACCTTTTGTCTATTTTGATATCAGTTAACTAACAGAAAGTGTCTCCCCCAACCTACCCAAGGATGATGAAAGCTGCAAGAATGGATCACCCACAGACAAAGAAGGGTTTTCTACCTGTGTAGGAGACTCTTTGGGAAGGAAAAAAATATGCTGTTGTAAAATAAGCACAAGAAGCAGCAGAAAAACTCTTGTGGTTAGGAGGATTGGACTAATGTCTGGAGGAATCAAGTTCAAATCTCCACTCATGCCATGGAAGCTCTCTGGATGACCTTGGGCCACCCACACTTTTTCAGCCTAACCTGCCACACAGGGTTGTTATGAGAATAAAATGGAGGACAGGGGGATGATGAAAGCTACTTTGGATCCCCAGTGGGGAGAAAGGTAGGGTATAAATGAATAAAATATATAAATAAATAAACTAAATGGCTTGAAAGACTGAACTAATCAAGAAGGAAGAAAACGTTGAATGAAAAATGTTGAGAGGAAAAGAGAAGAGAAAAGGAGAAATCAACCTGCTCAAAAACTCAAGAGAGTGGACAATCCTTGAGGGTGAGAGTCTGGGGGAAAAGATGGGATTTACAAATGGTCCTCAATGGAATTTTTTGCAGTTACACAGTTTATATAGTTCTACAGCTCAATATATAAATGAATAACATTATATAATGCATCATTCCATCACAGGTTCTATCACTATGGATGGCCTGCAGTGATACTACAAGGGAAGGCTTGCAGGGCTTCAGAGGTTACAGTTCTACACTAAAATCTATATGGTGTATGAATCTTCCAGGCTTCAGTGACAAATTGGAGGTAGTGGTTCACCTCATAACTAGGCCACGCCAGGCAAAGGCTCTTGTCTTGTTTCCCAGTTTCTCCCACTAGGGTGCCAGCTAGTGCTGACAACCCTAGTTCAGCATCACCATCAAAGTGCAACATCTTGAGGGTCAGTTACAGTTAGAGATATTGCCCCAAGTTTATTCAGATAGGCTCTCTAGTAAAGTATGTAGGGAAACATACAGTATGTTGAAGTGGCTAAAATGTCAGATTTTGACCTGGGGGATCCAGGTTTGAATCCCTACTCTGCCACAGGAGCTACCTGAGTGACCAGTTACTCTTTTTAAGGCAACTTTAAAAAATGTTATTATGCAGTAAAAAGGAGGTGAGGAGAACAACGTGTAAACCCCTGTGGATCCCCACCAGGGAGAAAACTGGGGTATAATGATCCTAAAAACATTTTCCCCAAACATGCTAACCTTTCCTTGAATTTATATAAACACAAATGTAGGTACTACTTATAGAAACCTCTCCTTGAACTGCTGACAACAACATTTTTATTTAGCCTTGTAAACAAGCTGTGACATATGTTGCACATTGACAATTTCCAATACAACCCAAGGGAAAGTAATTAGGATGCATATTGCTACAAGTAGTTGTTCACATCACTTAATCACACTTTACAGCTTTGAGCAAAAATGATTTGTCATAATTTCCTTGACATGCTAAATGTAATGCAGAGTGTTTCTCACTTTTAAAAGCAGACTTTATTTTCTTTCAAGAATTTGTCTTTCTCTGACATGATCATGCTAATATTGCTGAGTCTACAGATGAATCAACATTTATTGGCAGGGATTCCATGATTCAAAACAAAAGCTGCTGTCATTTTGAATCTGCAGAGGAATATTTCATTTTGAAACACTGAACATTTTCAAGATCCATATTGATTTTCTGAATTTATTGGTAGGTCATTCCCCCCCCCCCCCCCCACCTTGCAGCATACTGAAATCTAAAAATAAAAGTGTTTGCAGCTTCATAAATGGAGTACAGCATTTAGATATTAGCATTTAAAAAATACATGGGATTAATGCAGACTTTGGTTTAAGAGGTGATTTTCTGTTTATATATAGCAATATGCTGCCAAGCAGCCAAACAATTTCTATTATAAATGCACATTTTAAATTGATTCTATATTGTTGCAAGCTTGCAGACTAGTTACTATGAACCAGTCTATCCTTTTGGCTTGGTCAAAAGTGGCATGCCTGAGTGGAGCCAGAGTCAATGACAAAACAAAGGTAATTCCTCTTAACAGCTCAGATCTCATCACAACAGGTCTTAATAGTTAGGAAATGGTAATACCCAACTACCAATCTGAACCTGGTGACACACATTCCCAACTGAACAGAGAGGACAGATGTCTGTGTGTATGCAAAGAAACAGCATTTTTTAGATTCTGGCAGAGCCATAGAAAGAAGCAGATAGACACTGCTACAAGTGGGTTGAAACACCTTGTGGATAACAGAATCTCTTCCTCTCTGGGCTCTGATGTGAGGTAGCAGATCTGTTGTGCAGTAGGAGTGATTCTTTGCCTCCAGCAGTGGTCTACCTGCATGCTGTAAAGACCCTATAACTTTCCAATACTTTCTCCTCCAAAGGGAACCAACCTGGGTAAACTGTTGCCCCAGGAATTTCTCAGTGTTAGGAGAAGTGGCAAGCACAGTATGTAGCTGAAAATTTGGTTAACATATCTGTGGTCTTCACAAGAGGTTTTAATGTCTTGGTGTTTTTTAAAAAAGTATTTCTGTATAGCATTCATTGTCCAAAATGAGAACATTTAGAAGACTTTAGTAGATTATATGAGCAGGATATACTGCAATGCCACATCTAGGAGTGGGGATGCCAGCCTCCAGACTACAGAGATCAGTTCCCCTGGAGAAAATGGATGCTTTAGAGGGGAGACACTATGGCATTGTACCCCACTGAGATCCCTGTGCTCCACCCCCAAATCTCCAGGAGTTTCCTAACCGTGAGCTAGCAATCCAAGCCCTTTATCCCCCACGAGTGGCCAGGAGGTACCTGGCAAGTTGGCAACTCTATCTAGGGGGATAAGTGACATCACCCAGGCAAGATGGCTTGTAATCCAGGAGCTTCTAGCCACAATACGACAAAGTACTTTTAAAAAGCTATAATTAATCAGACAGTCAGCCAGAGAAGAGGAGAAGATAAGAGAGATTGGATTTATACCCTGCCCTTCACTACCCGAAGGAGTCTCAGAGCGGCTTACTGTCCCTTTCCCTTCCCCTCCCCACAACAGACACCTTGTGAGGTAGGTGGGGCTGAGAGAGCTCTCTCAAGAACTGCTCTTGAGAGAATAGCTCTGAAAGAATTTATGACTGACCCAAGATCACACCAGCAGCTGCATGTGGAGGAGCTGGGAATCAAACCCTGTTCCCCCAGATTAGAGTCTGCGCTTTTAACCACGACACCAAACTGGCTCAATAATGCAAGAAAAAAAGGGGGGGAGTAAAATAACACCTGAGTGTCCTGACTCCTTAGATGTTATCTCTGAGACAAGAATCAATTCAAAGTGCTAAAACAATACTCGTGTGTCCTTGGCCTAAGACCGGGTACCTGTCTATAGCAATGGCATCTGGACCTAGGGAATCCTCCTTGGCTGTTGGGTGTGAGAAGCACCAAGTGTTGCTGCTGTCTCCTCTGCCTTCATCCCTCATGGTGCTCCCTTCACATCTCTGTGGCCTCTACCTTCTGACCATCTGAGGCCGTGGTTGGGTGACCCTCAAACAGATCATCTACTTTGGGGCTCTGGATTTACTGGTACCCCCTACCCAGGAGCTTCTGGGCTTTGTGGCTCTTCACCAGCCTTCTGCTGAACACTCTTAATCCCTGAAGGTCATACTTTGCCCCCTTTTGGCCCAAGCTACTCTCAACGGACCCTGAGCAGCTCTCTGTCTTCAGATTTTCTATGCCTCTCCAGCCTCCTCCCACCCTTCCCCAAATTGGTGCTGTCTCCACTTCCTTGCAGTGACTCTCTCTCCAGCTTCTTGGCCAGCCGGCTGGCCTCCCTCTTAAGGCCCATGGCTGCCTTTTGATAGTTTGGCTGGCCAGAGCAGGCCCTGCCCTCCCACAGCATCCCCTCCAGCCCAGCTGTGTTTTCTTCTGGCTGTGATCCCATTCAGTGCTGTGATCCCACTCAGGCAGCCACAACAAAAATTAGCAGCAGAATAGAAAACACCAATTAACCCCTAGAGAAAAAGGTCAGAGAAGCCTCTACCAAGCTGCTAGTTTTGTTTGCCACCAAGGCAAAATATCAGCATTGATAGAAACCACAAATGAATTGCAACTAAAACCTGAAGACACTGAAAACAGAAATCACAGATTGAACTTCAATTCCATGGAATTCCACAGGTGGAAAAGATCTCACCCAATTTCTGGTAAGGTGACTTTCTGATCTCTCAGAATTCCCATAACAGAATGTGACTTTGAGCAGGCTCATAGAGTTCTCTTGCCTGAGCCTTAACTATCAGCCCCTCCCAGAGACATTACAGTATGTTTTGCTTAATCCCCTTTGAAAGAAACCTTGTCCAAAGAATTTTGCAAAAGCCAACCAATCACCTTTAACAATGAACCAGGATTTATGCCTAGATTCACTAAGGCATCGATGTGCATTCTGCCCTTTCATAGATCCACTGTGTACTATAAGAACTTATTACTGGGTTTATCCCTTCGTATGGATTGTCTACACAGAAGGGCAATGGTGGACAGCAACTACTGCACAAGAGGCATGAAAAATGCTAACAGATTTGAACATTTCACAGACAACTTACCTATCCAAACATGAAGATGATGAGAATTCCAACTTGGGAGGCTGCAACTGACTTTCTAGGAAAACCAGAAAGGAACCGAAAACTAGACCTACAGCCTCACTCTCCAAGTTCAAGTTCCCCAACCATCAACAACATTCTCCTTCAATACTTGTGACAAGAAAAGCCTATATATTGTTTCAATTGCAACAAACCAATTTTCTCTTCATTGCAAAGGAAATGATGCTATGGTGTCAGATAAGAGATATAGGGGTTTTTTCTGCCAGCTAGGCTTATCTTAAATTAATAGTTAAGCTGGTAAGTTAAATTTCATATCAATAATAATTATGTACCTGTTAATGGTAACAGTGAGCCATCTGTTCTGCTCCTCAGTTGCTCATGTGAACCTATAGCTTCTCAAATTCGGATTTACATTCTGGGCCAATTCAGATAATCTGTAGCTGAGCTTCAGCTGCCTTACAATCTTCTTGTTTTGTTCCATAACGTGTGCAGTTTATACCCCCTCCCTTCCCACTTCAGTACAGAAGCAATTTGTGTAATGGTTTTTGAATTATTCTCCTTGGAGATAAATGTATGTTGTTATACAGACCTGCTAGTATATCGGTAAAGATTTATGAGTACTAAATGTAATATCATTTAATGTAAAGTGACTGGATAATTCCATTAAAAGAAGTAGAGTTGCTAACACAATTAAGAAAGATAAGCCAGATATACTTTTTATGCAAAAGCCACATTGTAGGAAGCAGGCTGATAGGCTCTAAGTTAGAAGATCCTGAGTGTGGAATAATTTTACAGCAGAAGCACAAACACAAATATTGCAGGAAAATAACGAATTGTCTAATGCGCAAAATATAAAAGGCCAAATAGTTTGTAACAAATGCACAAATGTACAAAACAGTCTAGATGACATAAGTCTGTCTGTCTGTCTGTCTATTTTCTATTTATCTGTATAAAGAAATAGTTACTAAATACACAAACTTCAAAAAGAAGTCCAGGACACATTCTGGCAACAGTCTTCAGTACTAGTCAACTCAATACTTACGTGATATTGGCATATGATATTTTCAAACAATTATTTCAGTTCTGTATGAACAGTATTTTTCTCAGTTTGGTATTTATTTATTTTACGAATTTTATACCCCACTGGTCTGCCCTTGTAAGGGTTAACAAATTGAAAAAAAATACATAATAAAATAACATCTTAAAAACCATTAAAACCAACAAAAACACCATTAAAGCAATTAAAACCAGAGCTAAACTACTTCCAAAAATATAAAAACAACAATTAAAAACATTGGACAGGAAAGAGGGATTAGTGAATGCCAAACAAAACAAGAAAGTCTTTACCTGCTGGTGGAAAATGGCAACAGAAGGGAAAAAATGAGTGTCCCTGGAGACAGACATCCAGAGTTTTGATGCCACAATCAAGAAGGCCCTCTCCTGGGTTGCCAGTCACCCACCTAATCTCAGAAACCAGGTCACCTGAAGCAGGTCAACACCTAGTGCCTTCAATTATATCTGGAAACAAATTGGGAGCCAGTATGGATGGGCCAAGATGGAGTGATATGTTCTCTATGACCCAATCCAGTCAACATCCTGGCTGCAGCATTCTGCAGCACCTGAAGTTTCTGAACACTACCTCCAAGTCCCAGCCCGAAAAGGAGTTCCAGTATGATATAAGATGAACCTAGTTAATTAATTCCATCCCTTAACTCTGGGCATTTAATAATTGAAAAGCCAATGTGAATGCAAAACTCTGTGTTTAAATAAGCCACTATAAACAGTGGTCTCCATCCTGGGCTAGTGTTTAGGGGCTGTGATCAAATGACCAAGGGATAACAAGCTAAACTGAATCTAGACAAATGGAGGTGCTGCTGCTTGAGAAGATGGAAGTCCTAGAGATTCATTCAGTTTAGATGAAATAGTGCTGAACTTAATATATTCTGTGAAGATTTTAAGAGTTTTACTTGATCTCTCTTCATTGTTTAAAAATCAGATAAATACAATTGCAAATAAGGCTTTTGTAACTTCAAACCTTGAGTACTGCAAAGCACTGCATATGGGCTGACCCTTGAAGATTACCTAGGATTTTCATATAGCTGTTCATCTGGCTGGAGCACATAGGTGTTACCATGTCACTAACATTTTAAAAAAACACCCTATCATTGGCTATTTGTATGCATCTGGGGTCAATTCAGCATGCTGGCGATTGAGGTTATGGCTTAATGCAGTTTGGGGAGCCTGCATATTTGAAGACCTGTCTCTTCTGATATGAAATGTGGCACAGAGCTCTCATTTCTCTGTGGCCTCCCTTAAAGTCATTAGATCTGTCACAGTTCAGACTCAGTCTTCTTTGGTTGTGGCACCAGAGCTCTGGAATGGCCTCTGTGCAGAGGTAAGGAAAGTATCCATTCTGACCAGGTCCAAAGACTCAGCGAATGTGTCTCAGCAATCACTTTTTATTGTGATTGAACAGCCAGTTTGGTGTAGTGGTTAAGTGTGGGAGAACCAGGGAGAACCAGGTTTGATTTAATCTGGGAGAACCAGGTTTGATTCCCCACTCCTCCTCTTGCACCTGCTGGATGACCTTGGGCAAGCCATAGCTCTGTACCAGCTGTTCTCTCAAGGACAGCTGTCTCAGAGCTCTTTTAGCCCCACCCATCTCACAGTGTGTCTGTTGTGGGGAAGGAAAGGGAAAGGAGTCTGAGACTACAAGTGAAGGGTGGAGTATAAATCCAATCTCCTCTTCTCTTCTTTCTGCATTTGCTGTAGTCAGACATGAAACTATTCCTATTTGTAGTTCATACTGTTATGACTGTTGTTCATATTAGTTTTTAAATATGTACTGGTGATTACTGGCTTTGTAAATTCGGCTTGGAAACGGAGATGAGCACCGCCCCCTAGAGTCGAATTCAACTGGCTTTTGAGCACGGGAAAATTTTACCTTTACCTTTAAGCTGCTTTAGGTCATGATGGTGAGAAAGATGACACAGTGATTTTTAAAAATAAATAAATAAATGTAAATAAATAAATACAACTGGAGAGTTTCACTTCATTTAGCAGAAACTGGAAGTTGCTTTAGTAAACATCGCTATGCTGGTGTGCCAAGCTGAAATTTATAGATGAGAAAAATGTGAGGAGTCATTTCCAAGCCACATTAATATGTCTTGAAACCATACTATTTGATTAAGACCATATTTGAATTGGTCCATAATGTAAGATGTCTTCGGTCCTTCAATCACTTTAATAGCAGACTTCAGATGCTTCTATAAATAACCACAAAAATGCTGATGACTTGAATAACTTTGCCTTATGTTTATGATTTTCTGCAGGAGTTATAACAATTTCCTTCACATTTATTTGTGTGTGGGTTTTCTTATAAACGAGTTATGTGTGCTTCATTAAAAAAATAATCCAAAGTGAAGAGCCATTGCAAATTTTAATGATGGATTCTACAGTATGAATTACCATATTTATCACAACATATAAACACACTCCATGCCATGCTGTATTAATTTCAGAAAGTGTTAACTAAACAATTAGTGATATTTTTAGCAATTTTAAAGGCTACAAAACTGTTAATTTAAAAACTTCATCTTTTCCCAGGTGATCTAATTCTTTCCTACTCAGCATTATAATGTGTGCTTAAAATTATGTACAGCAGAATCACTCTTCACCATCCAGTACATTTATAGAAAATTAATATTCCTATTTATTCCTAATGGAATGCTTTTCAGCTCTTGGTATGCCAATTAAATGGATAAAAGTTTCAGTGAGGAAGGTGAACATGGGTCCAGGCTGGATAATTACTAGGCTGTGATGAGATTAAAGAAAAAAAAACCTATGACCAGCATAGTGTGTTCATAGAACCCTGCTGAGTCACATGACAGAGTGAGGAGGGGGGCTGTTTGGGCTCAGAGCTCTCGGTTATTGTCCGTTAACAGACTCAGAAGGGAAGCACTGAGGTAGTGAAGCGACTTTCGCCTTCTAGAGAGACTGTGGAGAATTCTTTTTCTAGGAAGGAACAGACTCAATCATAGTGAACTAAGTGAACACAAACACTAACATACATCAATCCTGGCGAGCCTGTGAGATGTGGTTGTGGAGGGCTGAACTCTGGCAGGGTCTAGACAGCTGAGTAGAGGCCAGCTGTGACTCAAAGAGGCCAGTAAGACACAGCTATAGAAGTACCACAAAGCAGGACAGGAAAGAGTATAATAGAAGAACTGAAGAAATGTGTAACCATCTGCAGGGCTCTTTTTCAGCAGGAACGCACCGGAACGCTGTTCTGGCTAGTGTCTGAGCCTGCCCTGCCCCCTCCCTGCTGGGCCTGAGCTGTTTATACTAAAAGGAAAAGTTCCTGAAGAGAGCCGGCAGGAAAAAGCCCCACCCGGTGCTTTCCCTTTAAGTACAGACAGCCAGCAGGAGAAAGCCCCCACCCAGAGATTAAGCACGGGGCTAGGCTCCTTGCACTGAAACGCCTGGCTCTGAATTTGGTTTGCCGACGTCACGTCACTCTCCCATTTCTTTTCCTTCTCTCTCTCCCCCCACCTTTTTTTCTGTCTTTCTTTCTTTCTGTTTGTCTTCCTCTCTCTCTCTGTCCCCACCTTTCTTTCTTTCTTTCTTTCTTTCTTTCTTTCTTTCTTTCTTTCTTTCTCTCTCTCTCTCTCTCTCTCTCTCTCCTCCACCTTCCTTCCTTCCTTTCTCTCTCTCATCTATCTATCTATCTATCTATCTGTCTGTCTGTCTGTCTGACTTTCTGTCTGTCTGTCTCTTTCTTTCTCTCTCTCTCTGTCCCCACCTTTCTTTCTTTCTTTTTCTCTCTCCCTCCCCCTTCCTTTCTCTCTCTCTCTTCCACCTTCCTTCATTCCTTACTTTCTCTCATCTATCTATCTATCTATCTATCTATCTAGCTAGCTAGCTAGCTAGCTAGCTAACCTATCTTCCTCCTTCCTTCCTTCCTTTTCTCTCGCTCCCCTACATTTCTTTTTTTCTTTCTTTCCTTTCTTTCTTTCTCTCTCTCTCTCTCCCACCTCTCTCTCTCTCTCTCTCTCTTTCTTTCTGTTTCATTTTGTTCTTTGTGTTTTTATAAAAAAAATTATTGAAAAGGGGGGATGTAAAAAAGCAGAGAGACCAGGAAATGCTGCTTTTGACAATATCTTTAATTTTTGAGCATCTCTTTTGTTTTCTCATGGCATCTTCTGCTTAAGAAAAGTATGTTTGAAGCCTGAGTTCATTGTTGTGTCTTGTTGGGAATGGCTTGCAAATATATGTGTGTCTAAAGTCTGTATTAAAATGGTTTGGTGCTTACTGCCATGCAAGAGAAAACATCTGAAAAAGTAGTTTCATTGTTGTGTATGTTGGCAGAACACTTGACTGTTGCATGGGGGACTTTGGGGGACATCTGCAGAGAAACAGAGATGTAACTAAAAATGAGCATGGTCAGCAGCACTTTGGAGACTGCCTGTTTTGTGACATTTAAAAAGTGGGCAGACTTTCTGGTGAAGATGATTGTCCCTCTTCTCCTGCCACTGGGCTGACATCTGCCTTTAATGGGCCAGCAAAGTTGATGTTCTTAAACCTCCTAACAAGAAAGATTTCTGCTTTTGAGGAGTTGACTTCCAACAACTGGTGATCTTGTGATGGTAGTGATACTTGTATGTGGTAAAGACCACCTGTTCACAGGATAATTTTACCTGTGGGACAGACATGGTAACCACTCCACTGGTACATAATTGCTTGTAAAAAGTATTATAGTGTAATAATTAAGGTGGGTAGCCGTGTTGGTCTGAAGCAGCAGAACAAAGTTGGAGTCCAAAGTTCATCCAAGGTATAAGCTTTTGTGTGCATGCACACTTCTTCCATCTGAAGAAGTGTGGGTGGCACATGAAATCTTATACCTTGAATAAAATTTTGTACCTTGAATAAAAGTCCACAAACTACTCCCGTCCAGTGCATCCACAAACCTAGAAGAAGAAGAGATTGGATTTATACCCCGCCCTTCACTACCCAAGGGAGTCTCAGAGCGTTGTTCTGCCAGTGAACTAGGGTTGCCAACTCCAGGTTGAGGAAATCCCTGGAGATTTGGGAGGGGAGGGTGGGGTTTAGGGGAAGGAGGGACCTAAGCAAGGCATAATGCCATGGACTCTACTTTCCAAAGCAGCCATTGACCTGATCTCTGTAGTTTGGAACTCAGTTGTAATTCCAGGAGATCTCCAGACCCACCTGTAGGTTGGCAACCCTAAAAAATCATATTCAGCGTACTAGTTCTGCAGGAAGGCAACCTGATTTCCATGGGAACCTAACATTTAGGAATTGATTCCAATCCAGTGTGGGAATAATTGTTGGACATAAAATATTGGTTCAGGCAAGATTTTGTATAGATGGGACAGAAAATAATGTTTTTATTGGTTTTGTCAAAATTGTTTTGACCCCTGACAGCACAGCTCATTAACATATTAGGCCACACCCGATGTTACCAGAAGTGTGGTCATCCAATCACATCCACCTTTTGCTTCTTATTCTGTTTACCTTGTTGTCAAAACTGAATTGTCGGGTTGGGGGGAAATATCCCAGGAAGTTACCCTGTGCTTGGAAATGAAAGTAGTGAATCACTCTTCACCATCCAATTCACCACATTTATAGAAAATTAATATTCCTATTTATTCCTAATGGAATGCTTTTCAGCTCTTGGTATGCCAATTAAATGGATGAAAATTTCAATGAGGAAGGTGAACATGGGTCCAGGCTGGATAATTACTAGGCATTAAAGCAAACAAACATTCAGTGTAACCATCACATAGAAATAAAGACCAGTGAATTATGTCTAAATTTATTCACTTTGTGTGGAGTTTGATTTGGCTATATTGCTAATGACATGATCTGGATGTTTAAGAATTCTGTTTTGATAAAAAGAAGAAAAACCCCAAACAATTCTATGAATAATTTAGGCTTGACCTCAGCTTTGCATTATATGTGTAAAGTAGCAGCATGTACGAAAGTAGGGCAGTGTTAAAAATAATCTATTTAATGCCATATTGATGAAGTGATCTAACTTTCTAATTGATCCTGTTTTTCATTACACACTTTATGAAGCTCAAGATTGATTAAGTGATAATTGCATTTGATGTAGAACTTATGAAAGGGAACAAACGGCTCATCGGATGAAAAATGATAAGATGCAGGTTGAATCATTGACGGATTCATGCAACATTTATCTCAAAGTTATCTGCATTTAAAATGATTGCTATTTCTATTAGAAAAGCACAATATTTGGGTGGTTTTATGAGCTTCTTTCATTTTAGCCTTAGGAGAGAGCTTTTGGAAAATATAAGAATAGATTTTTAAAACTCCATAAAATACTTTAACCTTTCCCCTCCAAATTAATTAAACTGGCACTGTAGTTTGGTGATAGCTACATTTAAGGACAGACCCATATTCCTTTTTAGAAACAGATCAGTGAATTTTTTAGGGAACTAGGGTTGAAGCAATATTTGTAGTTTTATATCCTGCAAACTGGCCTCTGAATATGGGCCAGGTACAATTTTCTTAAGTAGGTATGGTATTTCAAAATATTATTCTCTTTCTGCACTCTAGAGAGTAATTGCAAGAAAGGAAAGGTCACCATCCTCTTACTTAACAGTATGAGTGCTTGCAAAAAGCATGGATCCCATGATTTGGCAATACAAGGCACAGACAGTTGCCAACAGTCTCATCTTTCCCCTTTCCTGATCAACCATTTTTTGGCCCCAGGAAAGCTTATTGTTGGGGTCATGGGACCCGCAAGGACTCATAGTCATATGGACTAGGAGGTTACACTGGGGAAGGTGCAGAAGTGCCACACTCATATTCCTTGTGCTTGGAAATGAAAGTTTCAACATTTTCTAACGCCCACCGTCAAACACAAATATGCATGTTAGAGCCCTGAATTCATTTCTGGCTCAGATTGTGCACCTGAAAAACTCTCGTCCCTCCCTCTCTTCTCTGCCTCCATCCACACCTACTATGCTGCTGCTGCTGTTGCTCCTGGGCCAGGCAGGTTGTTGCAGCTGGCTGCCCTTTTCAGACAGCCTATCTATTCCGGTTCAGAAACTGGTTATTTACAGGTTTCTTCTGTCATTTCAGACAGACCCATTTTAGTAACCGGCTGCTAACAGAATATATTTACTTGTTCAGATAATGCTGATTGTCTCCCATTTCGGAAGTGTGCCTGAGGTGCTATTGACACAAACTGCTTTCCTCCCATCTTCAATCTCTTCTTCTGGATCTGAATCGCTATGGTGGGCTGTGTAAAATGCCCCATAGCACTTCCTCCAGTGAAGGGTTTTTCATGCCCTTATTCGCCCCATGCACACGCCATCTTTCCTCTATTTTTGGAACATTCTTTTGGGAGCACTATGACACTGAAATAGGACATCAAATCAGT
The DNA here is from genome assembly GCA_029233225.1 of Lepidodactylus listeri. Lineage (NCBI taxonomy): Eukaryota > Metazoa > Chordata > Lepidosauria > Squamata > Gekkonidae > Lepidodactylus > Lepidodactylus listeri. Next base: position 48,100,114 of record JARCFY010000005.1, on the reverse strand, counting down.
GCAAGAGCTCTACCATTGGGATGCCTAGACTCTATTGAGGTACAGGGACTTTAATGGGGTACAATGCCATAGAGTCCTCCTTCCAAAGCATCCACTTTCTGCCAGGGAACTGATATCTGTAGGTAGGAGATGAGCTGTAAATTCAGGGGTTCCCCAGGTCCCACCTGGAGGCTGGCATCCCTACTTCATGGAGACTTGGGCAATGCTAAGAATCCAGTGCCTGTCTGCAAGCCTGGAAGGAGCTGGCTTGGTTGGGGAAAGCATGGTTGGGGGGAGTTAAGGAAGGAAGGAAAGCCTCCTGGGTTTCAGAACTGTCCAGTTCCCTCCCCCGCCCTTCACTCACCATGACTGATTCCAGCCACACAAACAATTTTGACTGCCTGGAATTTTAAACTCTCTTCCTCCCCCCTTCCCCTCTAGGCACCAAGCTCTCCCTGATATCATACTGCTTCCCCCACCACCACTGCACTCTTTAGGGGCAGAAAACAGGCTGCCTGTTCATTTCCCCCTTTCCCCACCCCCATTTTGCAAGTGGCACCTTTAAGAGCAGCAAAGCTTTATTTCTGGATGGAAGTTTTTATGCACAAGGACACTTCAAAGACCTCTTTAACTCCAGCTGGATTTTAAAATTCTCCACCCCACCCCCAACCACACTTTCCCCAACCACGCGAACTCCTCCCAGCCTTGCAAACAGGCCCCAGGTACTCAGCTTTGCCCAAGTCTCCCTGAAGTAGTGGTGCCAGCCTCCAGGTGGGACTTGGAGAACCCCTGAATTTACAGTTCATCTCCTACCTACAGATACTAGTTCCCTGGCAGAAAGTGGATGCTTTGGAAGGACTCTATGACACTGTACCCCACTGAGGTCCTGGTATCTCAATGGAGTCTAGGAATCCCAATGGTGGTGCTATTGTGCTGATTTCACATCCTGTTTCAGTGTCATAGTGCTCCCAAAAGAATGCTCAAAAAAAAAAAAACCCTCTCAGGAAGATCATGTGCATGGCAAAAAGGGGAGGGAAACCAGAGCGGCAGTTTGAAATGACACAGCGCTTTAGAAGGAAGGAAAATCGCTGTGTGAATCACCCATCCCGGTACCCCATATGATGATCCCCATATGATGGCCCAATAATGAAAACCATCCAGTTTAGAACAGTAATGTGAAAAGGCCACTGTTTGGCCAACCAACCACGTGATGAGCAGGTGGACGGGTGGGTGAAAGAATGTCCCCCTCTCTTTGCCTTCCTGTTCTCCCTGCCTGAAATTAAGACATCAGACACCATTGAGATGTCATTTTACAGGATGCATCACATCACAGTATCTCAAATACTGCAACACCACTTCTTGGCCAGCCACTACTGTCACTGCCAGCCTGGCCTAGTAGCCATAGTGCATGTGGGTGATGGAGAGATGTGGAGGAAGGGAAGAAAGGAGGGTAGGAAGAGAGAGAGTGTGCGTGACCGTGAATGGGAATGCTTTACAGGCATACAAAGATACTTTTTTTTTTCTTTGTAGAAGCTCAATGTTCCTGAAGCCCAATTCCAAAGCATGGTCAGAGGTTTGTGTCTTCCAGTTCTAACCAAAGCAGAAAGTATATATTGCTTCAAAATAACATGTTTATGGGGCAATACATTTGGAAATAATTTTAAAACAGGACATCAGACCCTCTTGTGGGGGGACCTATACTGCCAGTCTGCCTGGCTCTTTGAATATTACTATTTCAAAGCTGAGGACACTAGAGGGGAAGAGAAGAAAGAAATACATGGTAACTTGCTTCCCTTGTAAGATTATTTCCATGGACCCTGGAAAGGGAGCAGAGATGAGTGAGAGGCAGATTTTGCTCTGTCACTAAAGCAACACCCATCTTGTACCAGAAGTAAATGACAGAGCAAGGAATTTGTTTTACACTAAGATAAAATTTCAGGTGCTAATGCTCAATTTCTAGTAAAGTAATGACATTCTTTTATCATTTTCCTTGATATAATGCTAATGTTCCAGAACAAATCAATGGCTTGGATCCCAACTGGGTTTTCCACAGGCACAAGGGCTTCTGTTTAGGGAGCATGATTTTCCACTTCATCCCCTCCCCTGGAACTCCAGAATGCCCCTTGAAATCCAGGCTGTCAGGAAAATCATCCTGCATGAGTAGAAACCCTTGCTTCTATGGAAACACCAGATGAGATCTAACCAAATGTATCTTCCGTGGAGATCCTTCATTGATTTTGTATAGTAGAAAATGCAGCCATCTTTGAAATTTTAAATGGGGTAGAATAGATGTGGAGGTAGCAAGATGGCAGCAATAATTTCCATGCCAATTTACATGCATTTATTTACACATATATACTGAGACTGTGTCCATACACATGAACATACATAAAGCTGTCTCTGTGAGGTACCTGAAACACTTTATTTCTATCATGAAGAAAGAGCCAGAATGGGGAAGGGGAGGGTCTTAGTCATCTGGCAACCAAGGTAGCTGCCCCAAGCTCTGAACTGGGAACCCCCACCATCCTTTAGCCAGCTGTCCCATCCACTGCCATGAAGCCCCTGCCTAAGATATGGGGGCAGGGCAGTTGGATGTAAGGTGGCTCCTGACCACCCTAAAGCTGATCACCTCCCCCCACACTACCTGAGTGATTCTGGGCCCCATTCTCAAGTTTTGCCTGGAGACACAGAACCACTAAGAGAGCCCCGATCCCAAGGTATATATCTGATCACATGTAGGCTGTTTGCAGACATTCAAATGAATGAAGGTATTTCTGGAATACTGTTTCCCCACACATATTCCTTCTACTACCTTTGGAACCATGAAAGGGACTTCTATTTACCCTTGTTTCTGCTAGTAGAGTTATGGGGGGATAATATATTACCCATGCAACAAAGATTTTTCACAATTTCAACATAGGTCAGTGATCTGCAGATATGTGCATTAGAAGGCAACTTCCCTTCCCCCAGTTTCACCACTTCAACCAACACTTCAGAATGATTGTGAGAACCCATCCCTGCTTAATTACAGCCAAAAACAGCTGAGCGACAGGCCTAATGCTATTTCAAAAAGTGCTGATGGCTTGTGCCGCTAAAGCATGACTGAAAAAAATGTTGATACAAGAAAAAAAAAATCCAGTGACATAGTTATTCAATGTGTCTTGGTATGAACCTCCTGGCTTGTTGTAAGCATACAATACTATTGTCATTACAGCACTTAATGACAATCATGAGCAAATCAGTCAACAGCCACAGCCGACCTCAAAGTCTGTTCATGCCAGCAGGAGCTTCTTTGTGGAATATTAAATGGGAGAACAACATAGACCAGAATCAGCTGTTGCTCGTTAGGCATTTTTAAAAAAATCAATTGATGGACTCCCTGGGAAAGCAAACAAAACAAAATAATTATTTAAAAATGGAACAATTGGGTAAATTTAGTAATTTTAGTTTAGCATTTTTTAAAGATATGATCGCTAATTTCACCCAAGATGACCCAACTGAAAACCTTACCTCTCCTTTTGTTCCATCTCTTCACCATTTCTCTTGCAAGTCACAGACTTCCTGGACAGATGGTAATATTGTATATCATCAGATCCTTCTGTTGGCAGGAGGCTTGAGAAAATATCCAGGGGTATACACAAGGAATTACACTTTTATTTTCCACTAATTAACATAGTTAAAAAAAAAAAAACTCCTGGTTTTTGTACACATTCATCATTTAGAAACATAGTACAACCATCAGCATGTACTTCTCCTTTCCTTTTCAACCAATAAAATCTCTATGATACATTGATTTTGAGCACTGGATAGTTGTTGTTAATCACTTATCACCCAAGAGGCAAGAGGAGTAAAAAAAAATGTGACTGCTAGAGGTCTTTTTGGATCCCTGTCAGAAAGTAAAAAGATAACTAAGTCATAGGAATATACATCAGAATGAGCTTTCAAACATGCTAAAATGTAATGGCTCCTGAGATTAGCACACAAAGGACATTCTGGAAGGATATATACTATCATGCCAATCTTACCTAAGGGACAGGGGCAGATTTGTTCTGAATAAGATTAAAAAAATGAACCTAGCCCTCATAACTGCCAAGGAGTGAGCATTTAGTCTGGCCAGAATGAAGACCCTTAACAGGCTTTGGGAAGACAATGGATAAGTGTAGGAGGGAAGAGATATTGGAGGTGGAATACCAAAAAAATGGGATGAACGGGTGTAGCATGCTCTAAAGGTAGAGTTTTGGTGATTAATTGATTTTACACAATTTCTCACAAAAGCAAATGCTGCATGAAATCCCAGGGCCTGGATAGTGTCTAGGTCAACATCAAGGGACAACACTTTCTCAAAGACAGTCTTAAACCACATTGACCAGGAGTGCCAGGTAGCCCTTGCTGCTCAAGTATGACTTAATGAACAGTCTAAATGCTTGTAACCAAGCCCTTGCCTCAAGGGAAGGTTGACCCATTTCTGAACAGAGAGTCATGCCAGCCACGCAGCGAAGAATGTTTAGTAATTTTCACAGAAAATATAAAAGAACATGGTCAATGTTTTCATTTACCGAGACAATTGTAATGGCTACCCCATAAAGGATAATAGGAATGACTTTTAGGTTAAAGACTTGAACAGCACCTGGTTTTTGCTTTTCTCCTTATCAATGACTGATGAGGCCCCCATTTTAAGTCAGATGTGAGAAGGATATCCAAATATGAAAACTCCTTCACTTGCTAGATTCAGGTAGGTAGCTGTGTTGGTCTGAAGCAGTAGAACAAAGTTTGAGTTTGGTGGCATCTTTAAGACCAACAAAGTTTTACTGCCAATGTATGAGCTTCCATGTGCATGCACACTTCCTAAGATACAATGAAAGAGAATTTACCAGTCCATACATATAGGCAGAGGGTGAACAGTAAATTAGCTTGAAACACAATGAAGACATTTATCAGATTTAGGAATAACAAGCATAGTTTATAGGGTTACCATTTGACATAATGAAGATGTTTGGAGATTGAAGTATCCTTCTTAATTGTGAAATGCTAAAGATAATTAACTGAGATTTTGTTGTTATGCTCCATTTGTCTCCTCTCAAGCACAGTGCGTCCTTTTCTTTAATGTGGGTTGATTGGTAATGCAGTAGTTATGTCTCCTCTGTCACCAGACCAGAGAAATGCATTTCAATCTATAATTCTAAATGATATTACATTCTAATATTCATTGAATTACATTACAATCACTATTCTAATTTACTATTCCAAATAAGAAATACACTAAAATAAAGGTGTATAGCCCTTCTTGGTGAGAATGCAGATGTATGGACTGAATGAGTTTAGCAGATGTAGCAAGATGAGAAATCAATATCTCTGTTGAGTTCGGGGTGGGTGGGTGTTCCAATTGTTGTAATTCAGCAATTTCCCTCTCCAGACTGTTCCTGAAGTTTCTTTGCAATAGAGCAGCTACTTTGAAGTCACCCACTGAATGTCCTGGAAGACTGAAGTGTTCTTCTACAGGTTTCTCAGTCTTGTGAATCTTGATGTCAGATTTGTATCCATTTATCCTTTGGTGTAGGGTTTGACCTGTTTGCCCTGTGTTGAGAACCAAAGGGCATTGTTGGCATTTAATGGCATATACATTGTTAGAAGATGAGCATTGAATAAGCCTGAGCTGGTGTAGTTGATGTTGTTAGGTCCAATGATTGTGTTGTCTGGGTGTATACGGTAGCAAAGTTGGCATCTGGGTTTATTGCAAGCTTTAGTACCAGTGTCCATGTTCAAATTAGATGTTGCATTGTGGTGGGTGAGGAGTTGTTTGAAATTGGGGGGTTGTCTGTGCACAAGAAAGGTTTGCCCTCCAGTGCTTGTCAAAGAGAACTGTCATTATCCATTATCCAATAGAGGCTGTAAGTCACTGATTATGTGTTGAACTTAACCTTCTCTTGCAGGATTTCTTCCCCATTCGGAGTCCATTAAATCCTGGTTCAACCCTGTCCCTAAACTTAGATTCTACACTACACTCAAGTTCACCCTTGTAATTATCTCGGGGTATTTTTTGTTTCCACATTACACTGAGGTTACTCCGGTTTTGCCCCACACTTGTCCTGAGATAAACGGATGCTGTTATAACAAGGGATAAATGCAAGATATTGTGACACGAGTTGAACTCTGGTAAAACCAGGGATGAGATTCAACTGCTTTAGTTTTCTGGTAGTTTATTTTCAGGCCTTCCTTAATACAATATTCTGGGGAAAATTTTAATGATCTCTGAAAACCAACTCTTTCCGAAAAGAGCACAGCAGTGTCATCAGCGTAAAGCAGAACTGGAATATTGCAGCTAGCCAAATGGGGTGAATGACAAAGCTCACTAAAAGAAGTCATAAGATCATTAATATATAAGTTGAACAAAAATGGGGCCAAAAGACAGCTCTGCCTAACCTCTATCGAGGTTAAATGGCTCAGTCAGCTCACCACCATAGCCACAGCAGAGCATGTACTGAAAACAAAAAGTTTTATCAAATATGCCACAATTTGTACATTACTGCAATGGCACAGAAGCCTATTAGATGAATCACATGAGCAGGGCAATATGATTTTTCATACACACAGGGATTCCCATCCCTAGTATAACTAACACTATGGGATGAAATCATCATTGGGAGGTGCCCTGGCTCCATAGCATACAAAAGGTCCAAGGTTCAATCCCTTTTAAAAGGATCAGGTAGTAGGTGATGCAAAAGACCTCAGCCTGAGATCCTGGACAGCTGCTGCCAGTCTGACTATACAATACTGACCTTCATGGACCAATGCTCTGATTCAGCATAAGGCAGTTTCATATGTTCATGAGAGTTCAGCCTGCTCACATAGTTTCTTGATCTACATGGTAATGGTCACAGAAAAAGTAGCTTCTAAGACATTCTGGGGGAATTAGGTGTTAGTACGTTCTGTGAGATAATAGCACCAAACTCCACTGTAGTTATTAGCAAGCATTTCCTTTTTCATTTCTTTCTTTGTTTCCCCCTTTCTGTATGTTATTATTGTGAATGGATATAGTCAGCCCATTTTCATGGCTGATACTGAAGATTCTGTTATTTTTCTTGCCATTCAATTTGAATATTGTTTCTACATTCAATTGCAAGTCATTTGCAGCGCAATCCTATCAAAATTTATTCTAGTCTAACCCCATTGATTGATTGATTTGTTGGGAAAACTGGGCATGAGGAAATAGAAATGATGCAGAAATAAAAACTTGTGCCTTCTGTTTGCCCAAGGAGTGAAATTAAAATGGGGATATTTTAATCTAATTGGCTATCTTCTGAAATCTGATGGCATTCCTGCACTGCTGGCTATCGTGTACTACATAACGGCATATGATAATCTAGTGAAAAGCATTATATTCTGTCCATAGTGCAGTATACTTCTACTTTCTTTTCATTTAATAGACTCCATCTTAGGCCCAAGAAAGATCACTTCACTTCTGTGTGGTGAGGATCCCTGTCTGTAAAGAGAGAATAGTATCCTTCAGCATCAGTTGGCAGATGCATAACATCTGCAGATGTAAAGTCCTACACAAATGTTGGCGCTAAGCAGAAGAAGGGGAATCCTGAGAAATAGCTTTGGAATTTGCAAAATGGAATTTCTTTTATTACTACCTTTGGTCCGGTAATATGTTAAATGTATGTGATAGGTCAAGCATGAAATAGCTAAAGGCAACAGACATTTACAAATCAGCAAAGCAAGTCCCTTGAGGAAATAGCCAAGATGAACTTGCCTATCTTGAAATATCTTCTCCATCACTGATAGAGTACACTTTCAAATGCTTAGAGTGCAGGGAAAATGCACTGTTAAATTGCTTTGGGGTTATTGACCAAATGAGCTGCTTGGCAAGGAAACTACATTTGTAAGCGCAAAGAAGTGCAGGAGTACACTTGGATGGAGTGTTCATTTCCACTGTTTGTGGCTCTATGGGAAAGAGAGTGTCACACTGCTGGATCATTTATTTGTGCTGTGTCTACTATCATATTCTTCACTCGCTCAGCCAGATAGGAAACATTTGTTTTAAATGGCCCTACATACTGCACTACAAACATGGTGTATTTCCCTGTAGTCAAACAGTTTAATCCATGTTCTATGTGATGGCTATATGACCTAAACTATCTGTGTGATTACTAAGGGGCTCATCTACCCCAAACATTTTTCCCATGCAAAATCAAGGAAATATAGATTTGGCCATCAGCAGTTTCTGAATATTCAGACAGATTTTTCTCACTGTCACCAACTGTTTCTACTTCAAGATTTTTTTCTGGTGTAAGCAAAATGAGCACTCAGCTGTTCCTCCTCTCATTCATTCTGCTAGGAACAGAGGAGAAAAGAGGCAGGACTTCTTCTCCCCTCCAAATAGACAAGGCAGGAATTGCCAGACTGCCAGTGCAGCTCCCTGAACTGTGGTGACACATGTCTATCAAGTGCTACTTCTGGCACTGGCAGGGCCACTTCAGTCACAAATCCAGAGTTTACATGTGGTTTAAGCAAAAGTAGCCAACAGATAGTCCCTAGGAGATCCCTTAGGGAGGTTTTCCTTAGGCAGTTGCCTAATCTTCTATGTAGCTGAGTCAGTTCCATTTCTGAAACTAGGAAATACATTTGCACTGCAGGATTTTTTTTCTACTTGGAACATCAAATGTTGAAAAATCATGCCATTCTGAATTTTCCTGAGACTGATTTTTTTGATACAAACTGTGGGCTTCTGAAAGGTGAAAATACTCTTGCAACTCCTCCATCCAGTGAACTTGCAAATTTCTGTGCCTTGTCCTAATCTTAATATAAAGCTGATTGGGCACCACTGAGAATTAGACATATTGATTCCTTACTTTACTTTATGTTACATTCAGTTTAAAGGGGATCTTTAGTATGGACCAATTGCAGATATAGCATCCACTTTTTCATAGATCTGTGGCAAACAATGCAGAGGTACAGTGGATACTAAAGGATCACTTCTGATGGATAAGTGAAGCAAAGAGAACCCTATGCCGCTACCAGCAACTATTGCATGGTAACACTAGACACAGAACTGGCAAGGTCTGCACTGTGCAGGCATATGACTGACAACCAGATAGCATTACGCTGTATGAGCCACTGATGTAATTGACCTATGCACATACTTATTTTTATTTATTTTATCTATTTATGTTATTTATATTCCACCTTTTTCACAGGGACTCAAGGAGGAATACACATAGTGAATCAATACAATCGACAAAATGGGACATTCAATAACTACTGCATTAAGAGATTCTAAGTCTGGAATGACCAGAAAGAAACAGAAGTATTTAACATGACACATTAAGTGATACAGAAATGGCGTAATAGGATCCTGCTTATAATACTCCATATACAGCAGTACAGGCTGCAAGTCCCAATCACTGATCCAAGTAAATTTGTGAACCATTTTGTACTGTGCAGCCTTACTATCTTGTGCAGAAAAGCCCTCTTTAATAGTTCAGTCTTGCATAGTTTGTGGAAGGCCAGGGGAGTAGGAGCTTTCCTGGCCTCATCAGCCAGGCCATTCCACAAAACAGGAGCCACAATGGAGAAAGCACTTGTACAGGCAGTTGTTGATGTTGCCCATTTGCAGGTTGGCATGTGTAGAAGCCCCTGCTGACATGAGCAGAGTTGTCATGGTGAAGCATAGGGGAAGAGGCAATCCAATTAACAACAGGGGCCAAGACCATAATGGGCATAGGTCCTCTTGGTAACCACTTAGAAGTAGTGGCCATTTATTACCCAGTGCATGTTGGCCAATCATCATTTGACATGAATTCAGCAGTTGCATTAATTTGCAAATTCACACGTGATGGTGCATCTATAGAAAGCCCGTATATGTTGTATGGAAAGCTGCAATAGTTGAGATGAATTCTAAAGGTGGCCCAAATCTATCAAATATATTGTTTGTAAGTCCTTTGCTTCTTTATGCAACACCGATTGTATAAAGTATCCAAATACTGGCAGTTTTGCAGACTCCATAATTTAAATAGCTTTGATTTGCCAAAACAAATTCTTGCATTAACAAGACCAAAGCTCCTGTTAAGAGTTCAGAATAAAGTAGAGCTAATTCAGAAGAGGGGGTGGTGGAAACAATCTGCAGGAAAAGGACATGACATTCACACCCCGCTTGAGAATACCCAGAGGCATTTGGCTGGCTGCAACTGGAAACAAGATGCTAGGCTGCCTTAGTCTGATCTGGCAAGCAAAGAATTCCATTTTTATGGTTATATTTCCCTCTGAATTATTTGTGTTTTCTTCACCCTTGTATGGTAATGTCATGCACTGATTTATGGTATGAATCCAGGTTTTTAAAAGGGATTGATTTAGTCAAGATGGCATGAAAGAACTGCTCCAAGGTAAGGCAAACAAGCCCCTATGATATCAACATGCCATTTATACTGCAGATCTTAAGTCTTTCTTCAAGCAATATAATTTTAAAATGTCTAACTAGCTTCTTTTAAGATTATGCTGCACAAGTGGTAGAATATAAATCCCCCATAGCAGATTCTATTGAAATGGAAATTTTTGTATTACACTTTTCTATTGTTTTCAATACCAGAGAATAAAAAACAGTTAATTTAAGCATGTTACTTTTAAGGGGGGGGGGCTGGGTCAGCTTCACATGCTGCCTATAATCTTTCATTTCTGATCAAGGCTTGCAGATCTGCTGTCGAATACAAATCCAATTTTTGCCTCCTGAATAAAATGTTGATCTGTGGTGGCTCTGTTTAGTCATTGGCGGCATTCGAAGGGAACAATTAAGAATGCCTTTTGAAGCTGTGATTAAAAATTAATACTAAAGTAGAACTCAAATGGTAAACATGTAAGAAGTATTCAGTGGAAACCATAAATAATGGACAAAATTAAATCAATGTAAGAAAAATGCTGACGAGTACTAGGCTGATACTGTTCTATGCTATAAACTTGTTCCTTTCTCCTCCAGACAATTCTGATTATACAAACTTTAATCTAATGCTAAACAGCCAGATTTCTCTCACTGCATGATTTGGATGTCTTGCAATCAAATCCTGAGTAATTCCTACAACAGACCTCAGCAGTATTCCGAATAGATATGTTTTAAGATTTTTCTCTTGGTCACTTCACAGCTAAATCTCAATTTACTGGTGTTGGGGTTTAATTCTAGAAGAAATAATTAATTATACATAACAGTAAGTTTAGGTATTTTAGCAGTTCTGGTTTTGGGAGGGGCCATGACTCAGTGGTACTGCATCTGCATTGCATTTAGAACCTCCCTGGTTTCAATCCCCAGAATTTCCAGATGATCTTGCCCAGGGCTTCCTAGAACCTGAAGCCAGTCTAGCACAAGTTCCACAAATATTGGGAAAGCCAGAATAGACTGCAATGCCTCCCTTTGAAACTTCTTTTTATGATGCTATTTATACAGGAGACCCACATGGAAAATCCAGAGTTTTCCCATCCTTGGTATGGAGCAGGAGAAGATAGGCCAAGCCCATTCTTTACCATGCCAGGTGAGCAGGCCCGGGTCAGGCACAGCTGGCTTGTGTAGGGCTGCCAAGTCAGCCCGGGGGTCAGGGGATCCCCTGCTAAAGGGGTTCCCGATCCGCCGGCCAGCATTTGGCCAGCAGGGGGAACCCCACCCCCGATGTTGTCCAGCGAGGACGACGTAATGACGTCACCGGAAGTGACGTCAGCACGTTGGGGGCATTGCCAGGGCGATGCTCTGGCAATTGCCCCAAAACTCTATGATACCATAGAGTTTTGGGGCGATTGCCAGAGTGTCGCCCTGGCAACGCCCCCAACGTGCTGATGTCACTTCCGGTGATGTCGCCGCCGCGCGCTCCTGGCCGGAGGAGGACTCCCCCCACTGGTGAGTTTTGAAGACTTGGCAACCCTAGGCTTGTGGTGGTGAAAGATTGTGTCTGCACCTTGCTTGGGGTCAGGGTGGCCTTGGCAGTGGTGGTCTCAGTAGCACCCCAGGCCATTAGCCCACTGGAACTTTTCACTGAAGCCTAAATGATTGATTCACCCCTATGCTTGGGGGATGAGTCCATGTAGGAATCCAGCATCACAGCTCTGTAAATTTAAATTATGACCTCTAACCCCACCCATTTTTTTAATGGCAAAGAAAGAAATGAAAAGCACAGTGACACCTAAATGGCTATTTATTCCACTATGAGCTTTCATGAGTCAGATCTCCCTTCCTCAGATGCAATGGAAAGAAAATAATTTTCCTCATTATTACTCAAAAGTTACAGAAGGGGAGCAAAGATACAGAATAGAAAAGGAAAAGAGAGGAGTTGAGCAACTTCTGTGTAATAATGACAGAAATTATTTTCTTTCTTTCTACTGTATCTGAGGAAGTGAGCTCTGACTCATGAAAGTTTATACCAGATTAAATCTTCTTAGACTTTCAAGGTGCCACTGGACTTCTATTTTGTTTTTCTACAATAGTGTGATGCCCCACCTGTTCTGATGAAAGCCATTTGGTGGTCAGCCATCTTCACCACTCTCCAAGGGAGGCTTATTTTTCCTCTTCCTTACTAGACTCAGTCCTTGGCACATCCTCTAGGTTAGTCAGAACTCATTGACCTGTTCTTGGAGCTTCCATTTTAACCATGGTTGTCCCACCTCCTCTATGGTCAGCCACCTATCCACCCTCGTCTTCCCTGCCCCCAACATTCTAGAGGGAAATTCAGCTCTCCTCATTGAGCTGTGCCTACATGTCAACCTTTGCCATCCACTCCACTGGTCTCTTACATCCCAGGCCACAGCACATCTGGCCCTTTGTGCTTCCTCTGCCCCTCCTGAGCCTTGCCTCCACTTGAATCAGCTGCTGGGTTTTCTGGATGGAAAGGGCTGAGGTTGGTTCCAGTGCTGGAGTCAGACAATCCTAGGACCAGAGAATAGGATCTCCTGGGGCCTATTCCTGGCCGCTGCTCCTCCTGTGGTGCCAGCTAATGACTTCACTGGGTCCTTCCAGCCAGGGCAATGCTACTGCCAATCCTAGGCCAGGCCGCCCTTCACCACTTTCTCTCCTTGGTTCGTTTGGTTGGCCTTTCAGGTGAGTTGCAGTGATTCTCTGCAGCTTTGGTGAAGTCCACAAATTCTCTGAATGGTTTGGTTCAGCCTGGGAGAAGTCTGTGCTTGATGCCATGAACTCTTCAGCATTGGAACCAGGTGTTGGCACCAGACAAATAGAATAACTGTTGGAATATACAAGGTCTATAGTGTACCTACTTGAAGAAAATCAGAAGAACAGCCTATAAGGAACATCTGAAGGACTGCTAGTTATTATAGCTAACTTCCCACAATTTCAAATTATGTTCTTCCTACCTCCTGATTGGCTCTTTGGAGAATTTCTGCTCCAACTGAGCTTTCCCACTTTGTTCCTGTCTCTCACAGCAGTTAGTCAGTTAGTTAAGCCTCTCTCTCTCTCCTCTGTTCTATCAGAGTTTATTTCTTCTTTAATAAACCAAGTTATTTTCTTTAAATAGTTGGTGCTCCGTTTCTCTGCACATTTAAACTCTGACAACAGTAACACAGCTACCCGTCTCTAATTAAACAAGGAAATAGTTAAGTTCATTGTATACATAGTGGCTAGTTAGCTGAAAAAACTCAGTGCATGAGTCTTGTTCAATATGTTCATGAGAGTTTTACAAAGAAAATCAGCTAACAGAAAATGCCTAGCTAATACAACTTGGAAAAAAATATCAAAACACTTTGTATTAAAATGAAGAATTACTTAGGTGAAACTGAAATTGTTCAATGGAAAAGCATGACCTAGATTTTTTAAAACAAATTTGATATGATGCTGTTTTTCTAATTATCTTTTTAAAGGATCAGAAGAGAAACTTGATATTCATTTACAAATGGAGATCATCCAACATAGTGACTAATGCTGTTTAAGTTCCAAAACCAGACTTGATGTCAGGTGGTGTATTGTTAATGCTAGTTTTATTATGATTTTTATGTATTTATGCACTGTAGGTTTTTTAATATTCTGCACACAACTATTGCCATGTTTTGGATTGGCTGTTTATAAATGCTGTTCAATCGTAAATGCTCTTCAATCAATCAGTCAGGTACATCCATCCCTCCCAACTGGCAGAAGATGAAACTATTACTGGCTGGAGTTATGATGATCTGATCAGGGGTAGGAAGTAAAAGCATCATAAATCAGTTGCTCATCCCTGTTTAAGAAACTGTCTCATGATTTTTTGTTTGTTCGTTCTTGATGTGGGTTTTTCTACTAGCTACTGCATGATCACTAATATTCTCTTCTTGCCCATGTCTGCAGAACACACTGCAGCTACACATTTATCTGCATTCCTGGAACTATATATTAAAAACCCTCTTTAGCATACCAATGTGTTTTCATAGGCCAGTTAATGCTGGTACAGGAGGATGAATCTAAGAACATAAGAATGGCATGGCTAGATGGGACTCTTTCTGTTTTCAACAATAACTAGCCGGATGCTTCTGGGATATCTTGACCCATAACAGATCATGCACTTCAAATTGTACCTACTGCCAGGTGAAGCCTACTAGAAGTTGATAGCCAAGTTACTGGTGGTGGGTGTCTGCTTGTAGACAGTATCCACAATACTCTGGCGCTGATATGGAATCACATATTCACACATTCGCATGGTAAATGAATTTCAAACATCATCATCACATTCCTGTATGATCTATTTTACCCTTGATCTATTTCAGTATGGTTGCTGGCCTGGTTTTGGGAGTGAGACTGTATTAGTCACTCTGGAGGATTATCTCCTTTTGCAAATGGATGTAATGTTTCTCTCCTGGTGTTCATTGTTCTGCCTGTGATGTTTGATACAAGGGACTGTTTGATCTTGTTGAAACACTTAGAAACAAGAGTGGTTATTAAAAAAAATGGCAATCCAACAGTTGAAGTCCTTTTTCTCTGATTATACACAGAGTGTTACCACTGAAGATGCCAAATCAAGGGCTCAGGATGCCAGAGGGTTCTGTCCTTTCCCTGATAGTCTTTAATATTAATGTGAGGTTGCTTAATATGATTATCTAAAGCTTTGAAGTTGGGTGCTATCAATATGCTGATAACACCCTGCCTCTATATTTCATTAACTAAACTTCCAGAATTGGCTGTTTTATTCCTTGACCACATTATAGATGTTGTTGTCAAGTGGCTGTGAGAAAGCAAGCTGAGGCTGCAGTCACACACACTAAATACTCCACTTTCAATCCACTTTCAATCCACTTTCAAATTGGATTTTGCCAGTTCACACAGTAAAAATCCAGTTGGAAAGTGGATTGAAAGTGCATTGAAAGTGGATTATTTAGTGTGTGTGACCACAGCCTCAGATTTTTAGATTCAATTCCAGTAGCGCCTTAGAGACCAACATCTTGCTGGTCTCTAAGGTGCTACTGAACTCATATCTAGCTCCTCTACTGTAGACCAACATGGCTATCATCTGAAACTATCATCACATAGGGTTGCCAGGTCCCTGTTGGCCACCAGTGGGGAATGGGAGATAGGGTTACCAGATACAGGTCAAGGCACAATTCAGTCAAGGCACAAGTGATGCTAGTTGACAGAGGTTGTTTTGCCTGCCCTTGACTAGATTAATTATGTAAGGAGCTTGGGGATGCTCTTGGATCTAACCGTGCTATTGGAACAGCAAGTTGGTGCAGTAGCCACAAGCATTTTCTTCAATTGTATATAGGACTTGCGGCTCCACTCTAGCATGGCCTGCCCAAAGAAGTGAAGTAGGTGCCTTTTTGTTGATATTTAGAAAGTACAGCAAAGTGGTTGTTTTTTTCAGAGGGTTTTTTGTTGAATGGTTGTGGTTTGTGGATACTTGTTGAAGGGACAAGAATGGTGATTGGAATTGAGTATGTTTTCATTTTAAAAAATTGAATATTTGCAAGTGCTTTAGTTTGCAAAGAATAAAACTTTCAGCTGGTCATGCTGATAAGGTTGTTTTCAATTAATCATGCTGCGATCCAGATAATGTTATTCTTACCAATAAATCAATGTTGTCTTAGGGCTGGACCAAGGAACACGGAAGTCTTTTTACTGTACCCCTTTCTGACACTGACTGATCATGCAGCAGCAAAAATGGAGAATTTCAGACCTTGGACTAATGAACCACAGTATACATATCTTAGTACTAAAGCAAGATATTCTCTCTCTTTCGATCTTATGTGTCTACAGAGCTGCTGAGAGCCACCACAGCCACCCAGACAAAGATTCTATCTGCTCCACCCCAACAACTCTGATTCAAACCAAATATCATAACAAAAGAAATCACTTGGCTTCTTGATACCACAAGTAGAATAATTACTGTTCATTAGGTCAGAAACAGTAAGGAAAAGAGGACAGTATTTTTAAAGAATAGATTTTACTTAGGCTTTTCCCCATGCAGATTGTAATTGGGTACGGTGCAAGGAAAACAGAGTAAGATGAATCAGAAAGGGTCCCCAGCCAGGGGACCAAGCCAGAATATTTTAGTGCATTATAAATTAAATACAGATGAAATTCAAATTACCTGAGAATTAAGTGAGAAACCAATGTCTCTCAAAAAAGTACCTGACTGAAAAACACTTTAAAATATTTCTAATCGCTAAAAAAAAGAAGCCTCGAAAGCCTTGAGTCACCAGAAGTCGGTTACAATTTGATGATACTTGCATGCATACATCTGTCTTCCCATAACAATCACCAACAAAGAAAAAATAAAATGAAGTGAATGACATTTCCAGTGATGGTACCCACCTGAAATAAAATTGCCCTCAACCAGTTGAAGAAATGGCTTCAGATATGTTCAGTTTTCCTTCCTTGAACTAAAAGAAGCAGAGTTTTAGTGTAGGAAATGAAGGCCAAGGATCAGATTCCTAAAGAGAACATATTTGCCCTGTGAATTGCTAGCTTCACACTACTATCTTATATCCTGTTATGTATAGCTGTTAACAAGAGAGAAAACTAAGAATAGAAAGAAATATTGGGTCCATAAATATGATGGAAAGTTTCAGTATTCAAAATTTTTGAATTATTGGGCCAAGGACAGCTTACAAATATCTACAGATAAATACAACAGCATGGTTTTTTCTAAAGAAAAAAAAAGACAGACTGGAAAGATAAACTCTTCTTTTGGTAGCACATTCTTGTTAATTTATCTTACTTAGCTCCATTGTATGATTGCATTGCCCTTCAAATTATTTTATTTTCTCCTGTTAGCATAATTTCCCTAAATTGCTATGATATGATACTCATTGCAATAAGAACTTTCCTGGAAGCAAATTGGTATCAGCTTCTCTATCACATAACATTAGAATTATTTCCATGAACCAGCAAGCAAAACAAAGCCCAGATTTTTTATGATGGAACAACAGCAGTCCTATTTTAGTACTCACTGGGAATCTGAACATCAATAGTGTTACCATGAAAAATATGATAGTATTACCTATAAAAATATGCATGTGGTAAATTTGCTAACCTCATGTTGATTTACAATATGTTGTTTGCCTTGGCATCTACATGAAATGTTTCCTTTCCTCCTGACTATTGAGTATGAAAACTGAAACACAGAAAAATAGAAAGGAGGAAAACTTGTGTACACAGATCTGTCTCTGAACTCTTTCCACTTTGCAACCTCACTTTAAACTAAGGGTGACCTTACCAGATTTATCCATATTTGAAAGGATATCTTCACCTATTCAATACTGCTGGACACTCAGGGTGTCATTAGCTGCCCTGTCCCAGGTGTCCTCATTTTCAGTGGTCAAGCAAGTGGCAACATGGAAATATGACATTCTTTGTACTGCTTAGGGTGTTTGCTTGGTGTCTATGCTGTGGTCTTTTAAGAACATACTAGACTAGGAGAAAGGCCCATTGTGGGAAGAAATACAGCGGGCTCTAGAAGGAAGTTCCAGGTGAGTGTTCCGGCTGTGGCTGGTGGGGTGGCAGAGGAAAGGGAAAAATAGAGGGAGACAAGCCATGTTTATTTCCTTCTGTTTAGCTATAAGGCAGAGCTGTCTTCAGTCCTTTTGCTGCCCCAAGTGGGTAGTATGGGAGAACAGCCTCATAGTAACAGGTATGGTTCCCTCCACCCCTAACTTATGTTGATTTGGAGTTATGCAGTGGCAGGTAAGGTACAAAAGCACCTCCTCCTATGCCATGTCTTCTGGGTTCCAAGGGTTCTAGAAAGCAGTTCCATAGCCATTTACAGGGTTGACAACTCTGAGTTGGGAAATACCTGTAGATTTGAGGGGTAGAGTCTGGGGAGGGCCGGGTTTGGGGTGCGGCGGGACTTCAGCAGGGTATAATGCCATAGAGTCCACTGCCCAAAGCAGCCATCGTCTCCAGGAGAATGGATCTTGGTCATCTGGAGATCAGGTGTAATAGCTGGGAAATTTTCTGTAGGGGAAATGATGTGCTGTGGCTGGGGAACAGGGTGATTTCTGGGAGATCTGCAAGCCCCACTTAGAGATTGGCAAGTCCAGTCAGGCCCATAGCTAATGCCCTCAGGGCATGGCCCCTTAGCATTTCTTCTGGGCCCCTCCCTCCCAGGCTAGCACCAAAGTAGAAGAAGAAGAAGAAGAAGAGATTGGATTTATACCCCGCTCTTCACTCACTTAAGAGTCTCAGAGCGGCTTACAAACTCCTTTCCCTTCCCCTCCCCACAACAGACACCCTGTGAGGTAGGTGGGGCTGAGAGAGCTCTGACAGAAACTGCTCTTTTTCAAGAACAGCTGGTACAGAGCTATGGCTTGCCCAAGGTCATCCAGCCAGGTGCAAGTGGAGGAGTGGGGAATCAAACCCGGTTCTCCCAGATTAGAGTCCGCGCACCTAACCACTACACCAGACTGGCTCTCTGTACCTCAACTTGCTGCCTGTGCCGTACTGCCTCCAACCTGACTGCCAGACAACTGAGCACCTTGGCTGCTACCGCACTGGCCTTGCTCCGCTCCCAGCCAACAACATCCAGAACAGCAGCAGCAGAGGTGATGACAGTTCCAGTAGCAGGAGGTTCCTGGCTTGCTCAGTGGTGTGGTGGGTGGGCAGGTGGACTTGCTGGGCTAGCCTGAGTGAGTGGGCTGGGGAGAGTGTCCTGCTGACTCTTCCCACTCCCACCATCAGATATCTTTCTCCCCCCTTCCCGGCCAATCCCCCTCCTGGGTGCTGCTGCTGCCCAGTGCCTGCTTCTCCCTGCCTAGCTTCACAACTTGAGCAGGTATGCAGTGCTCTGGGGGAGAGAGGAAGCTGCGGCTGCTGGGCATTACCCCCCCTCACTTGCCCTGGAGTCTGGCAGGGGCGCAGGGCTGCCTGAGAAGAAAGCTGGCTTCTAAGGAATTTCACTAATTAACTTGGTTTAATTAGCTGGTGGGCCCCCCCGGCCCCCTCCCAAAAATATCCCTAGCTATGGGGCTGACTCCAGTGACTGTTTAAGGGAAGAATGGAATATGTATTTTACCTCAGGACTCATTCAATGACTCCCAACAGCAACAACAAACTGTTTAGAATGTTAGAGGCAAAGGCCAATCAGGCCACATAAGCAAATGACCTCTGTGTTCCGACTGGCTATGCAGGGGAGAGGAACAGCAAACTGTTTAGAATGCTGAAGGCAAGACTCAGACAATGCAGCCAGTGGCTAGGGAAACCCTTTGGAGGGTGGACTTTATGGCATTTTATC
The DNA here is from genome assembly GCA_029233225.1 of Lepidodactylus listeri. Classification (NCBI taxonomy): domain Eukaryota; kingdom Metazoa; phylum Chordata; class Lepidosauria; order Squamata; family Gekkonidae; genus Lepidodactylus; species Lepidodactylus listeri. The sequence goes on along the minus strand of JARCFY010000005.1, from coordinate 48,080,456 downwards.
TCACTGAGGTCCCTGTCCTCCCCAGGCTCCATCCCCAAATCTCCAGAAGTTTCCCTACCTGGATCTGGCAACCCGTAGCTCCCCCCCCCCCCAATCTCTTGCTGGTGGCCAAGGGGGACCTGGCAACCCTAAGTACAATTCCCACACGGTTTCGATTGAAGCTAAGCCAGGGGTCATTTTGAGCCGGAGCTCACAGCTCAGCTCCGGGAGTTGGTGTCAGCCCCCACCCCCGGGAGGGGAATACCTGCTTGTGTCATGGCTGCAGCAAAATGACCCTGCCCCCTGGAAAGGTCCTTGTTCCTCTGACCAGCCTTCTGAAGGCTTCAGCCTCCACTGAAGCTATCCTCCCAGAATAGAGCTATTTCTGAGGCTTGGATTAGTAGCTGTCCCCTCTCTGCCAGCTCTTTCTTTCTTTCTTTCTTTCTTTCTTTCTTTCTTTCTTTCTTTCTTTCTTCCTTCCTTCCTTCCTTCCTTCCTTCCTTCCTCCCTTTCTTCCTCCCTCCCTCCCTCCCTTCTCTCTCTCTCCTTTCTTGCCTACTGACATACTTCCGGTGATGTAAAGGGGTGTAGCATATGCAAAGGAGTTATGCTAATGAGTTATGCTAATGAGCTCCTGCACCTCTTTTTCTATGAAATGACCCCTTAAGCTAACTCCTAACATTGCTGTTGTTTGCCCTGGAAAGGAAATAAAAGGCAAAGGCTACATATATTTGTATCGTGACTAAAAACTAAGAAAACATATGTTGTAACAGATTGAATTGCTTTCTTATCATTTATTTCTCTTCTCCTGATCTACAACTTCTAATCACTATAATCAACTACAGCAGTGGCATTTGTCCAGATGAACCGACTATTTTGGAGTTGGTGTGGGGTTTTTTTACCCTCTGCCTCTCTAAAAGCATAGGCTCATAATTTTGAATAGCTTGTACATTTGAGTTATTTTTTTATTTTCTAACAGTGAGAGCAAAAATTAAAAAGTCATGCTGAGATAAGGCGGTATGGGTCAGAGAGGCATTTCTAATTCCACTCAAATAGTGGTATATCTTCCTAGAGCCATCAAAACTGAATGATATATAAATTAGCTGCTCTGAGTTGGAATAACAGCATCAATTATAGAGCAATAAAAATGGGTCCATTTAGCTCAGCAGGTGGGGTTCTGATTTACAAACTGTGTCCCTCACAGTTAGCCTTGGATTCAGACTCCAGCCTGAGGTATTTTCAGCTGTTGAAAGGCTGTCTGAGCTCTGCCAGACCTGGAAAGCTCCAGACACTAAAGGTACAGTCATCATAAACAATTTTTAATGTTAAAATGTGTATCAAAGCCAAATGCTCACTAACAGCTGCTCAAAATACTAACACTTTTTAAAGAAATGGTGGTCTTGGGGGTCCACAGAGGGCCACTTCAAACTTTGTTATATAAAAATAAATAAATTATAAACATATATGGTTATATGAGGGAAGGTCTCATTGGCATCTCTTTCATCACATTTCTGGTGGAAAGTCATTTTCTGTTCACAGTGTCCTCTTTAGAACTTAAAGCCAAATTTAGATGTGATGGCATCCCTGGGTCCAATTCATGCACATCAGGACCTATTTATTTATTTAGATTTTTAGACTGCCCTTCCCTGTGGAACAGGGTCAAGGCAGTGTACATCAGTAAAAACATTTACCTACTAAAATCCCAACTAAAATAAATACAGTGATTAACCTATTAACCTAATAGGTTGGCATTAAAACTGCCAGTGTGCCACTGCCTTGCGGAGGAGGAGGCAGGAAAAACAGGAGTGCCAGAGAGATTGAAACCGTCGCTGTCCTCAACTGAACACCCAGTGGAACATCTCTGCCTTGCATGCCCTGCGGAACTGCATTAAGTCCCGCAGGGCACAGATGATGTTCGGCAGAGAGTTCCACCAGGTTGGGGCCAGGGCAGAAAAAGCCCTGGCCCTGGTCAAGGACAGCTGGATGTCTCTCGGGCCAGAGACCACCAGTACGTTCTTTTCTGCCAAATGCTCTTTGAGGGTTATACCAGGAGAGGCAGTCCTGAAGATACATGGGTCCCAGACCATTAAAGGTTTTGAAGGTTAGTACCAGAACTTCAAACCTGATCCAGTACTCCACCTGGAGCCAGTGCAGCTCGCACAGCACAGATTGGATATGTGCCATATGCAGGGTCTCTGTAAGGACCCGCATCTGTACCAGCTGGAGTTTCTGGGGCAGTCTCAAGGGTAGCCCTACATAGAGTTACAGTAGTCTAATCTGGAGGTGACCATTGCATGGATTACTTAGCTTCCGAGATTTGATGAGATCAAGCTTACCTGGGCTATCCAGGTCAGGGCGTGCTCCCATACAGAAATATAATTCATTTCCTAAGGTGAAAAAGATATTTCTGACATTTGGGACCAGTCAGAAGCCTTCTGATTTGACAGTTATTCTAGCACCTTGTTGTTTCATTTCACAGGCAACAGGAAGTATGTGGGGCTGAAGCAATGAAAGACGTGACTAAGCATTATGTGAAGGAGTGCCATCCAGCTAAAAGAGTTCTTGCTGAACAGGATCATACTGATTGGCAGGGGTGAAATTAACTTAAATTTCTTACTGGTATTATCTCTTGGGGTGGGGAGGGGGTGACTCAAAGCAGAAGGCAGTGTTGTGTCCACTGATGACCACAGAGCGGCAGCGACATAAGGCTCAAGCTGGACTCCGGAAACAATGGGAGCCAAGGATCCTAGACCCACACTAGCCCACCAGTAAGACCTCTGGTGGGAGATTCAAACCTGCCAATAGAACCAGGGGTGAGGTCTGGGCGACTGTATATAGTTGGCCCTCACGGCCAGTACTGCATGTTGTGTTGTGTAACAATAAACTAGCTGATAGCTATGTTGTCATCCCCCTCTTCAGTGCCTTGAACCCAGTACACAATAATGGCGATGAAGGTGGGATTCTGTTGAGCGAGCCTGCTGCGGCGCCCGAGGATGCTGATGTCCACTGTCATGGCTCCCACCAAGGGCAACTGCGACGCCTGAGGAAACATCAACCAAGACGCCCAAGGAAGCACTTCCATGCTGCCCCATACAGCAATGGCTACCGCTCCGGGAGTCGTCCCGTCATTCAACCCAGCGAAGCCTCACCACTGGGAGGCCTGGGTCGAGGAGCTCCACTCGATCCTGATTTACCAACAGGTGACCGGAGAAGAGTGGAAAAAAGGCCTCCTCATCGGGTCATGGGGCACCGAGACAGTCGAGCTCACCCGAAACCTCTTGGCACCAACAAGGCTCCGGGAAGTGACTTACAATCAGATCATCAAGGTGCTGCAAGACCATTTCAACCCACGGCCCTCGGAGATTGCCTGACACATAGCCTTCCAACAAAGGGTGCAACAGCCCAGAGTCCGCGGCTACATACCTGGTGGAGCTCCATCAGCATGCGGTGGAGTGTGAATTCGGAGCATTCATGGATAAAGCTCTAAGAAACCAGTTCGTGTATGGCCTGAGGGACGAGAAGCTGAGATGATGCATAATGGAGGATGAGAAGTGCACCCTCGCCTCTGCTATGGCAACGGCAACCACCTGGGAGAGATTGCATTCAGCAGTGTCTGGTTCCTCATCCAGCCACCGGGTGGTTGCAGGCCCCCTCCACGACCGGCTCCAATTGCAGCGACAGGGAAGGAGTCCATTGCACACAGCTGACCAGGTGGCATGACTGGGGGCAGCAAACCACCCCACGCCTGTGACAGAGTCGGCCCGATGGGAGTGCGCCAGCTGTGGGAAGCAGCACGACCGCAAGACTTGCAGATTTCGAGATGCTGTCTGCCAGAGCTGTGGGCGCTCCAGCCACATCGCGAGGGTCTGTAGGTTGAAAGGCTCATGAGGCCCAACTCTGCAGCCCCCCCACTGCTGCAGGGCCATCCAGGCGCACCAGGAGGAGGATACGGATACAGAGGACCTTTACCTTCTGGCAGCAGAGCAGGTACTGAAACTCCCTGGCCTTCCTTCTGCCCCTAAATTCCAAGTGACAGTCCAAATTGAGGGGTCCCTATGCACCATGGAAATAAACTCTGGGTCTGCCTTCTCCATAATCTCGGAGGAGACCCTAAAACAGCTGTGTCCAGGAGGGGGCCCCTGCCTGCAAAAGTAACTGGTCACCTTCACAGATTTCCAGCGCAAGCAGGTGCCGATCCGGGGCATTGGCAGCTTCTGAGTCAGACACAAAGACTTTAATGGCCACCTAGACCTATTGGTAGTTGCCGGCAACCTGAGTAGCTTACTGGGGTGCATGTGGTTTGCGCCTTTGGGTTTCTCAGTCAGGGGGATTCATAGCTTCATGAGAGACTTTGGCAAAGTGTGCAGCCAATTTCCATCTGTTTTCGATGGGACCCTGGGATGTTACACGGCCCCCCCCGGTTTCCCTGCAGCTCAACCCACAGATATCGCCCATTCGCATGCGAGCCAGAAAGGTCCCTGTCGCCCTATGTCCAAAAATTGAAGTGGAACTAGACCGCCTCATGGCCCAAGGGATCCTGGAACCTGTGTTGCATGCCCCCTGGGAGACCCCCATTGTCACACCTATGAAGCCCAATAGGGAGATCCGCATCTGCGCAGACTACAAATGTACTTTGAACAGGGTGCTCCAAGATCACGTGTATCCAGTCCTGGTGGTGAGCCACGTTCTGGCTACTCTGGCGGGGGCAAGGATCTTTGGTAAATTAGATCTTTGGTAAATTAGGCACAGGTGTACCAACAGCTCCCTGTAGATGAGGCCACTGTGGCCGCACAGACCATAGTCACACACAGGGGAGCCTTTAAAGTTAAGTGACTGCAATTTGGGGTGAAGGTTGCACCGGGCTTATTCCAGAACTTGATGGATTCTCTCCTTAAAGGTATCCCTGGTGTCACCCCATTTTTTGACGATGTGCTGATCACTGCAGCCATGACAAACGACTTCGCCTCCCGCTTGCGCACTGTGTTGCAACGCTTTGATGAGGCCGGCCTCAAAGTGAAGCAGGAAAAGTGTCTCCTAGAAGTTCCATCCATCAATTTCTTGGGCTTCACGTTCGACGCTGATGGCCTGCACCTGGCAAGGGACAAAATTAAGGCCATCATCGAAGCGCCGCCGCCTACATCCAAGGCGGAGCTGCAGGCATTCTTAGGACTACTGAACTTTTACCACGCCTTCCTCCCCCACAAGGCGGCAGTAGCCGAACCCCTGCACCCCCGTACCTGGGGCCCACACCAGGCCGCAGCATTCAAGGGGGTGAAGGTGCTCCTGATTTCTAACAAGGTACTCACGCACTTTGATGAGACTCTGCCCACAGTGCTTGCCTGTGACGCTTCCCTGTAAGGGGTGGGTGCTGTCCTCGTACATCTGCTCCCAGATGGGTGCGAGGTGCCCATGGCCTACTACTTGAGAACCCTGTCTTCTGCAGAATACAACTATGTTCAAATCGACAGGGAAGCGTGGGTGATCGTGGCCGGCGTGAAGAAGTTCCACGACTTCCTCTATGGTCGCCATTTCACCATTGTGATGGACCATCACCCCCTCCTTGGGATCTTTGTGGCAGATCGCCAGATGCCTCAGGTACTCTCCCTGCGGGTCCTCTGCTGGTCTATCTTCCTGGCAGGCTACGACTACACCCTGCAGCACCACCCGGGCAAGGCCATGGGCCATGTGGATGCCCTTAGCTAACTTCCCTTGCTCAAGGTCAAAGCTGATCTGGACCCGGCTCACTACATCCTCCGGGTAGAGGACCTCCCAGATGGCCCCATACAGGCAGCTGACATCACGCGTCACACGGCCCGGGACCCTGTTCTTTCTTGGGTTCTGGGCTGGGTACTGAGGGGGTGGCCCATTGACGCAGCAGGTCCTGACTTTACGCCCTACTCAGCTTGCTGAGAGGAACTCTCTGCCCACAAGGGGTGCCTGTTGTGGGGGGAGGGACAGGGTAGTAGTTCCCAGCCCTCTGCAGAAGGGCGTCCTAAAAGCCTTACACGAGGCGCATCCGGGGGTCGTGTAAATGAAGGCCCTCATTTGAAGCTACGTGTGGTGACTGGGCATGGATGGGGAAATTGAAGCGTGGGTCAAGCGCTGCAGCCAGTGCCAGGAGTCCTGACCCAATCCCCCAACCATGCCCACACAAGCATGGGAGTCCACCCACAAGCCATGGTCAAGACTCCACATAGACTTTGCTGGCCCCTTTCATAGACTGATCTTTCTCGTAACCGTGGACTCGTACTCCAAATGGTTGGAGGTCAGTCCCGTCTCAACAACATCTTCAAAGGCCGCAATCCAGGCACTCTGCTGGATATTTGCGATGCACGGCCTGCTGGACTCTATCATCTTGGACAATGGGGCAGCCTTCACCTTGGAAGAATTCTGGAAGTTCTTAAGTGGAAACCTGATCCGGCACATTCGGTCCACCCCGTTCCACCCCGTGACAAACAGACAGGCTGAGCGAATGGTGAGGACCACTAAGGAAGCCCTAATGCAACTCACTGAGGGCGACTGGAAAGCCCGCATAGCACGGTTCCTCTTGGCACAGCACACCACGCTAAACCAGGTCAGTGGCTGCTGCCCCGCAGAGCTGTTGATGGGCAGACAGCCGGCTACTGTACTAGACAGGTTACACCCAGACCAGGCCCCCGACTTCAACCGCTTTTTCAAAATCAGTATTCAGAATTGCAGTATACCAGCTTAGTTTTACCACTACTGACTGGCATCTTTGTGCTCAGCTTTTCTCCTTCCCACCAATATTTACACTTATGCAAGGAGAGATTTCTGAATGTCCTGTTTGGCAGAGTTTTCTGCTATCTGCCCCTGCAGTTATGAATGCAAGAAAAACTTTTATTTTTTAACAAATAAAAGCAAGGCAGGGAAGGGTTGTTTAGGGGACAAATGTTATAGCTTCCTTCCTACAGGTAGACTGTGCAAGCCAGATACTGAGCACTGCAGAGGACAAAGGCTTTTGCTGCATGAAAGGCAGGGTACACTGGGGGCAGGTCCCATTCTATCATTGACTTCTGCCAGTGGGTGAAGCCTTTCCCATTTCATTTGGTGTCCCCTGATTCTCATTGACCCTTCCCATTTTGGTCGTATTATTTTTATTGTTCGCTGCTCTGGGAACCCTAAGTTGGGTGAAAAGGCAGCTTAGAAATGTTTTAAAGAAAATAGTGAATAATAATAATAAGACAATATGACTTGGCTCCCATGATAGATAGATAGGTAGCATCAGTCAGGGCACAGAGGGGAACATATTGTGTGCACTAGCCGGCAAGCAAAGGTGTGTAGATTGGATGCTGGGAATACAGGCAGCACTGGAAATATGTACCTTACCTGTCTGGCAGGCAGACTGAGAGAGCACAGAGGCAGAGGCTAAAGCCTTACCCCCAACAGTAAACACACACAGGTAACCCAGTTCGATGAGATCAGACAGATCAGTGATGAAAAAGAGTGTGATCATTGCTGTATATGAGACAGAACTGCTGATTTAGGATTTAAAATCTCTTGACATCTGTAATTCTATGTAAAAGCATTAAGCATTCACATCTTTTCTCCAATACGAAGCATCCTTCCTCGGCTGCTATTAGCCTTGATAGGGAAAACAAATAAACAAACAATTCTTCTTGTTATTTTAATGAGAGAAGAAACTGGATTATGTAGGTCAGGGAAGTTAAACATACTCTAACTCATCTCATAGGGCCCAGCTAAATGTGACAGCATCCTTGTGGCCACCATGAGGACATTTCTGCCATGTTAAAGACATCTTAAAATGCTGCAAGGAAGTATAGCAGGCAAACGCATGCTAGTGTCTCCCCCCCCCAAAAAAGTGTTCAAATGTCAAAACAGTCACAACCTCTCTGCCCCATGGTTATTTTGGCATTTGAAAAGGTGTGTGTAAAGGGAACAAGAGTGCTGTGCTGTGGGCCCAGTCAGGATCAGGGCCTTATGGCATTATAAATGATTTTAAAATGGCAATGGTGTCCTCGTGGTGGTCACGAGAACACTGTTCCATCTAGTTTATGGCCCTTACAAGAGTGCTCTCAGCAATATATATATATAGAGAGAGAGAGAGAGGGAGAGCTTTTTTTTGGCTAAGTAAGGAATCACAGTAATCACCTTGTGAACTACTTCAGCCTTGGTTGCTCAGTCTGTAGAATGCAGAGCATGTAAGAGCAAATATAGCACGTAAGCAGAAAATCTCTCTCTCTTTCATTGTTAATAAAGTAATAATTTCAGGGTAAGAACACTTCACCTATAATAGAAATAAGTACTATAAATGGGGGGAAATAATATTTTGAAGCCCATTACTTTCAGACATCACTACTGTGTTAGCTGAACTGCTTTAATTTACGTTTAGCAATCAGCAAAATACATGGGTTCTTGCCAACTATAACAGGGTCCCACCCCTCCCGGGAGTTCTCAAGGAAAGAGGCACGTGAGGCAGATAGCCAGTTAAATGTAGTTTACTGGGCAATGTTGTTCAAGCACACCAAAAACGTAATCACACACACACTCACACAGGCCTAAGAAATAAAGACAGAAAATAGCACGTTTGCATGAGCAGGTAATCGTTGGTGGGGAAGCAGTGCCTTACCTTAGATGCGTGGTCCAAACGATGACAGAATTGGGAGAAAATAGAAAGGCTATGGGGACATAAGGCTCGAACCAGCGAGGCCACATGGTTCTCCTGGATCGCGATTCCAGAGAGAGAGGATTAAAGATGGAGGCAAGGGTTGGGTACAGGAAGCTGGACTGAAGAGGTATTTGAAAGCAGATAGGGGACGACGGCTCAAGAGAGCGAGTGCCTCTGGATTTGGTCTTTTATTAGGGGGTCTTGGGGTGGGCTGATCAGGCCACATCCCATTAACACACCTACTAGGCGGTCCATCCCTCTTGGACCTTTCCATAGGTTAAAGGTGAACAAAGGGAGGAGGGCCAGGGGATGGACCATGTTGCAAAAACTATGATCTCATCAGGAAGTGGACACCTGGCCTGGGGTCCGATGACTCACCTGGCCACATCTATTGTTAGTCAATGACTTGGCCGACTGGGTGGTGGCCCGAACATTAGTTGCGTTAGCATAACTATGCAGGTATGTTGGAGGGGGCAGGGGTTGACCAGCATGTACTGAAACGGAAAGAAACCTCATGGCAAGAGGAGTCCTTTGTCTCTGGTGAACTGTCTAGGGTGTCAGCCTCCTGGCATGGGCTAGAGCTGGCTCCTATTATGAAGAAAGCACATGGCCCTTCCATTAAAGGCAGCCCAAAGTTCAGACTTATGAACATCACAATTCATAAGAGCACTAGTAGTGCCTTGCTGGCCAACAACTGGTAGAGGATTGAATTTTGGCTTTTTCCAGCTACAGAAGCTTACGATCAGAGACACTGACAGGACATTTCAAAAAATTGAACATGTATATCATGATCACTACAATAGCCCTACAATATGGTCTGTGAGGCTCTGAAAAGTTATCATCTGTACACAGCCTAAGTTGTAATGAATAAAGCTGAGAGATATAAACTACACATTGTGGAAGATTCAAGCATGCCACATTTCAAATTGTTTAACTGGCAGGATATCTGATAACACTGTTCTCTATCAGTGTTTAAAAGCTGTTTTCTTTTTGTTAAAGACTGCTTATTAGGGTCCTAAAGATAGAGAGCCTTCTGGGAACAGCTCACAAAAGTATGTTGATTAAAGGACAAGCTGTCCTTTCACAAGTCTCAGAGGGGTTGTTTCCTTCAGTTTTAAAAATGTCAGATTTTCTTTCCGTAGAGTTTACCAATCCTGTAATTCAGGTGGGACAATTTAAACAACCTATCAGAAAAGGTCCCTGAATTGGTAATGGTATGATGCCTCCATTATAGTTTTTTTTAAAAAGAGTTATTTTACTCTTTGTCCTTTAAAAAAAATAGCAGTAACAAACCATAATCAAAACTAGAAAGTAAAAATGGATGCAGTTACTATAATTGCTTGTCATTCTATGGTTAAGGTAGATGACAACCTGCAGATACATCAATTTAGAATGCTCTGACTCAGGTTTTCAAAATCATGAAGACCAGGATCCAGACAGAGTACATTCATGCACAAAGCATTTCTGTGCATCCATGGCGGGAAGGGGATATGCCAATTTCAGCTTCCAGCAATTGCCCCATATGTATCATGGGTGGAGATTGGTCCAGAGGGCCTACAACTCTGGGGTTTCTTTTTGAATTATAAGGAAGGATGTTGGCCACCATATTGCAGTTTGATTTGAAGCCAATGGCCATTTCTTTGTGTAAGTGTGAAAGGGAAACATTCAGGTGAATGATTCCCCCCCCCCCCCCCAGACCACTAGTTAATTTTATAGTTTGAAATCAACAAATAAGATTTGGGAAGCCAAGTATGTTTTATTTACAGGGATTCTATTATCTAGCTTCTCATGGTCAGTAAATTCAAAATTGACACTATGGCAGCAGTACTAAGAATACTTTTCCTGGAAGTGGAATTGGAGATACTTCTGAGAATACCTAAGACAGTAATTATAGCAAGGTCTACTCAGATTCCTATTCATGTCTATTCACTGAGTCTTACTTCCAGGAAGGTGGTTTTAGGATTCAGCAATAATAGTGCAATTCTAAACAGTTGCACTGCCTTAAGCCCATTGACTTCAATGGATTTAGAACAGTGTAACTCTGTATAGACTTGCACTGTTAGATTCAGGATCATCAAGAAATGCTTATTTAATCAAAAGGTATTGATTACAAAATAACATGCATATTATTAAGAGCCAGTTTGGTGTAGTGGTTAAGTGCGCGGACTCTAATCTGGGAGAACTAATTTGATTCCCCACTCCTCCACTTGCACCTGCTGGATGACCTTGAGCAAGCCATAGTTCTGGCACAGCTGTTCTTGAAAAAGAGCAGTTTCTGTTAGAGCTCTCTCAGCCCCACCTACCTCACAGGGTGTCTGTTGTGGGGAGGAGAAGGGAAAGGAGATTGTAAGCCGCTCTGAGACTCCTTTGGATAGTGAAGGGCGGGGTATAAATCCAATCTATTATCTTCTTCTTCTAAGAGTCAGCTATAAGTGCATAAACCAAGTGGCTGCTAAAATATGGGAGTGACACAGTGAACACATTCAAATTCTTATTCATTTTGTTGGTAAAAATGATCTGGATATTTAACAGCCAATCTAGAAAACAGCCAACCTAGTGGAAAAACAGGGAGGGAAAACTGTTAAAATGAATACAAACACATGTACACAAACAAACCAACATTGCTTACCTTGGCATAAGAGAACTGCCAGATCAATTTCCAATTCAAAATTATGGCAATAGAGCTTTACAGGCCTTTCTAAAAAACAAAACTGATTTGGTGTAATCAAAATGCTAGCACAAATTGTGTAAATGTAGACATTTCCAATAATCCTCAGTTTTGTGGTAACATCAGAAGTGCTGGCAACTGGAAATTGCTAAGTTAATTTAATCAAATGCTTGATTGTCTGATTTTTATAATATCTTACTTGGTTGCTCAATAAAACATTTATCAACTCTATTATGAATACTGTAGTTCATGCTGAAATAAATCTGTTAGTCTTCAAAGGGCTGCTTTCGGTTTTTGTGTTTGCATATGAAATCAATATTCACTAGGTCTATTGGGCTAGTGCTACTGTTCTTAACTCATGTATCACACGGAGGCAGCCCCTCACAATAGCTAGTAAGAAAGTTCTAGCACTGACACAGGCCTGGTGATTAGGGTTGCCACCCTCCAGGTGGCACCTGGAGATCCCCTGCTATTTACAATTGATCTCCAGATGACCATGGTCAGTCCCCCTGAAGAAAATGGCTGCTTTGGAGGGCGGACTCTATGGCATTATACCCTGCTGAGGTCTGTCCTCTCCCCAAACCCCACCCTCCCCAGGCTCCATCCCTTAAATCTACAGGTATTTCCCAGCCCACAGGAGTCAATGCTGCTGCTGATCCCTATAAGCAGACCATGTGCAAACCAACTGTTACCGCATAGCTCATCCCAAGGTTATAATAAAGGAGACTGTAAAGGCTTCCTAATCCAGGTAGTTCTGCCCTATTTCCCAGGCACAGGATTTTGTTTCCATTGCACCAACAAATTCAATTACTTATTAGGGAAGGTCATTCAGAATGCAGCTAACCAAAATCTGTCTAAAATATGCACCATTTGTTAATCTTGAAAGAATGACTAAATAAATTGAAATTACTTTATTTTTAAAGACATGTCTACCTTTCCTTTTTCTCAAGGTTGTCTAAACACACACACACACACACAAAATCTGCTGTGAAAATAATTACCTCTCACTTTTGGACCCAAACCAATGGTTCATTTGCGGGCAGCACCATGAAGTCTTGGATTGAACCCTGTTTTTCATTTTCATTTCCCTGTGTAGCCTTTCAGCTTTCATTTCCTTGCAGTGCTGAGGGAGAACAGAGAGGCAATGAGGGCAGAATTACTGACAGACCTGCCAGCCAACTAGAATATTTTGTCCATGTTACTTTCCTCATGATTGGGGGAAATGATGTGCCTGGAAATGCTAATCAGGGATGATGCTGTGCAATGCTAACATTTAGTTCATATCATTTTGCAAAGTCATATTGATCGCTCACTGGAAAGGACTCATTTTGTAGAAACAAGGGTACTCTTGCTAGCTTTCTGCATTAGTCTGATGATGTAGCTGCCCTGGTTGTACCCATGGTGGGAGATGGGGATATAAAAAGGCAGTTTTGACCTTGTTTAATTTCCCCCCAAGACCACCTCCTGGTATTATGAAGGATAGTGGCAACAACTTTACTGCATAAGTAAATAAGGGAAGAGCTGCCATGCTGCTAGAAGGGTAGCCAAAGAATCAGAGGAGGGTATCCGTGTATCCCACCACCAACCCATAGGACGGACAGCCCATCTGTTTTGTCAAGTAAAAACTATTCAGTTCCACACTCCAGAAACAACAACAAAACCAATATACACAGAGGATCATACAAGAGACAAAAGCTCAGTGATTAATAATCAGATCTCTTAATGAAAGAGAAATGCTTGATTGAAGATATGACAATATCTCCTTATCTAAAAGCAACCATGGAGGGGACTGATTATGTGACTGCCCATTTCTGTGTAAGGTAAGCCTTTTTTAAAAAGAATGTGGACAAAGAGAAGTTAAGCCCATGCCCTCCCATGCCTCCTTCTTACTGTGTTCCATCATTTGAAGCCATTAATTTCTCCAAACAAGTCCCACCAACTCCTCAACAGATACAGGAGAGTAAATTAAGGTAGTCATTGTCATGATCATGGATTTATAGTGGTGCAGCCTACGGGCTCTAGGGAAGCCTAGTGTCTTCAGAGAGGCCTGTATTAGGGTGACTACATGGCCTACATTTCCCAGGTACCCTCTGGACCTGTGATTGGCTAACGGGGAAAACACTAGCAGGGAAGCAGAGGGTTGTGCCTGGGAAGAGGGAATAAAAGGCCTTGCCCGAAGTGGGAAGGTGTTCTTTCTCAGGGAGCTGGGCTGGCGTGGCTGCTGCAGAAAAAGGAATCCCTCATCCAAAAAGGGGTGAGTCAGTCTGAGACCAGGTACCTACAGAACGCTAGGACCATATAGTCAGATGCATTAGGATTTATTATTTTACTTATTTACCTACCTTTACTGCCCTTATTTTTCATACGTGCTTTGAACTACAGTTGTTATTAAATCCCTTTACTAAAACTAGTTTGTTACTCTGCCTGGATCCTCATACCTCATTTGGTCACATATAAAGGGAAACCTACTGGAAAAGAGTGTATAAAGGGCTGTGGGGGGGTCTGGGCCCTCCCAAAGAGACCCATACCAGAGTGGTGTCAGCCGTTAGAGAACCTTTCTAGCTGCTGCCTGTGACACTTGTGGATAAAATAAGCATTCTGAAATGAAAGAACATAGCACAGTGTAAATGTGAGGTTCAACTCTTATCTCCATTTCTATTTTAGGCTGTTTCTAAACAAAGTGCTTGTTCTGCCCTGCTTCCAACTGAAGCACTCTCACAAGTCTGTTTCCTGGCACATTGATTTCCTTTGCTTTTTCGAAGTTGGTGAGTCAAGCTTTTCCTTGCACGTGATAATGCTGAAGGATTGCATTTTACTTTCATCAGCGCTTTTGTCACCGTGGAGGCTACAATGTACCATCCTCTCTTTCTTTATCTCTTATTTTGCACAAGATCTCCTTCGAGATCGTCAACTTCCCAACCAACATAACTTCCATCTTATCTGAGTTCAGTTTCAATTTATTCACTTTCAGCCATTTGATCACAGCAGTCAGGCAGTGGCTCAAGACTTTTATCACATCACTAGAGGATTTGGATAGGGATATATAGAGCTAAGTGTCATCTTCATATTGATGATATCTAATTCCAAAGCTACAAATCTTTAGTAAAAGGCAAAAGATTTATGCATTCTGAAGAGAAACCAGAGTCAATCAGCTTAGACCTAGATAAGAAGGGAATAATTTTTCCTAGAGGTTGAATGGCATAGGGAATAAGATTGTGTCCTGTGGAACCCCATAAGACAACTCCCACACTGAAGACAGCTGGTCTTCAATGGCAACCCTTTGAATCCAATCCATGAGAAACAATCTAAATCAGTCCAAGGCACACACCCTGATTGCTACTTATGCTTCCAAATGACTCAACAGGATGGCATGGTCGACTGTATCGCAGGCTGCAGACAGATCCCCTAGGAGCAACAAAGAAACATTCCTTTGCTTACATTCAGACAAAGGTTATCAACTAGAGCCACTAGAGCCATCTCTGTCTCATAACCTGACCTGAAACCAGACTGAAAAGGGTCCAAAACACATGTCTTATCTAAGAAGACCTGGAGTTGCTCTGCTACTGCTCTCTCAATCACTTTGCCTAGAAGGGCAGATTAGTGATTAGGTGATAATTGGCCACATCATTTTTGTGCAGAGATGGCTATTTAAGTAGTTGACATATAATTGCCTTTTTGGCCAAAGGAAGGCACCTTGAGTAACTGGCTGATTTAATTATTATAGGCAGCATGCAAATCAGAGCATATTCATATTATTTTGTCAGCAAAAACCTAACTGTCTGTTCCAGAGACAATAGAGAGTTAGAGTTAGGAGTCAGCAGATATGGAGATACCTTTAACAATTTGGATGCTTGTGAACTAGGTGTCGCAATGGTTGCAGAAAAAGGGGTTATTTTGCTGCTATCACCTCTGCTTCATAAGTCTTCCAATGGACTCTATAGTAATATCTGTCAGATTCAGTAAGAGTTTTCTGCCACATCTTTCTAGATGTCTACCAGCCCTCTTGAGGTCACCCACCTCTTTGGTAAGTCTTCCAATGGACTCTATGGTAATAACTGTCAGATTCAGTGAGAGTTTTCTGCCACATCTTTCTTGATGTCACCAGCCCTCTTTAGGTCACCCAGCTCTGTGGTAAACCACAGGGCTGGCTTCCACCCTAGGGGCAGCAGAGGTTGACAAGAAGAAGTTAATAGCCTCAAAGAGCTTCATGTTCTCACTGCAGCCTCTACAGAGCTTGTGTTTGAAATTCTGAATTCCTCCAGAGCATTTTGGAATCTAGAAGGATCCATGAACCTGTGTGAGAGGACATTTTTAACTGGGCCCCTCATTCTGCAGTGCCATATTCACCCTTGCCTTTAGTAGATAATAGTCAGACCATGGTTTAGGCCAAATCTCCAACCCTGAAACAAAACTCAAAGGCCCAGTTCAGAAAGTTAAGTCCAAAGTGTGGCCTCGTTCATATGTTGGCCCATCTGTCAGTTAACTGCCATATAATTTTGTTCAATAACTGTGTTACTGCTATTGAAAAGGTTATTGGCTTTCATTTGTTTTTTCCTCCTACTTGGTGACAGGTCCCACTTGGGAGTTCTCAATGGGGCCGTGACTCCCTCCTCAGGAATGTGTGCTTTGCTTCGCTTGCTTGCTTAGCTCGGTTTGCGCATGCGTGTCTCAGTGCTTTGCTCTTCCCTGCTATCTTTGTGCCCTGTCCTTGAAATGAACTGCTTGCAATTATATGAAAGCCAAACACACAGGTGTTTTGTATTCCTCTTATCCATGCCTTGAGAACTGAACTTTAGAGATGTTCAGCATCATTATTTGCTGGGAACCCTTTTCTCTCGCGTTTTCTATGAGAACTGTCAGCCAGTATATTTGAGCGTCTAAAGTCCTGTCTAGTGATTGGTAGAATATCCTTAAGCCATATTTCGTATCAGTACCTGTAATCCCTAAACCCAGTATTACTAACAGTGAAAGTATTTGACTCCAATGATCTTCTCTGCAAATAAAGGACTTACTGCTTCATGGGACCTGTTGTGGATTATATCTCTTGGGACATTCTCACACCATCATGATATCAGAGAGGCCCAGGATGGCCAAAGAGGCTATAAGATCTGGGGCTGGCCCTGGTGAGGAACAGTCAGCATGAATGTTGATGTCATCCAGAACTGTCACCCAGTCTGTCTAGGTGTCTCCAACATTGGGCTGCCAAGTCAGCCCGGGGGGCGGGGGATCCCCCGCTACAGGGGTTCCCGATCCACCGGCCAGCATTCGGCCGGCAGGGGAAACCCCGCCCCCAAAGTCGTCCAGCCTGGACGACTTCTTTCACGCAATGGCGTCACCTGGAAGTGATGCCATCACGTTGGAGGCGTTGCCAGGGCGACGCTCTGGCAATCGCCCCCAAACTCTATGATATCATAGAGTTTGGGGGCAATTTCCAGAGCGTCGCCCTGGCAATGCCCCCAACGTGCTGACATCACTTCTGGTGACGTCAGCTGACACGCGCGCAAAGCGCGCACACCAGTGAAGCTCCCAGCCAGCAGAGGACTTCCCCCCACCGGTAAGCAAAACGGACTTGGCAACCCTACTCCAACACCATATCCAAGAGTACGTCTGCCAACTCAGAGAGGATGGCCACTGGGGAACTAGGCAATCAGTAAACAAGCAGAATGCCTAGTCTATCCTTAGACCTCAATGTAAGGAGCATATAGTCAATGTAAGCTATGTTTTGTGCCTGGAGTCAGCAGAAGTTGAAGGAGTCATGGAGGATAACAGCAACCCCTCCTCCTTGGCTACCTGTGTGGGGTTGGTGGAGGTTTGCAAAATAGCGGGGAGAGTGGCCTATAAATTGAACAAATAAATAAATAAAACCAGGCCGTAGACACATCACATCATTTTCTTCCAGTAATGTGTCTGTTATGCAACCCACTTCAGTTTCCTCCTTCTGTAACATTCCAGCAAGGCATACCAGTTTTTTTGACTCACAAAACTGATATTACACAGTAAGGTGGGAGAAAATAAGGGTCCTTGCATCACCAACTGCCAGAATGCTACAGAGATTAGACAGGCAAAGAGCATCTTCCCCAGAAACTGGCCATCTTTGAAAAATCCACCCCCAAATCTACCACATCCCATCTGCACTGATATTGAACATCCTGCTCCAGGTAAATATTGCTCCCAGAATCTATAAGACACCCACAGACACCCCATATTCAACATCCAGCTGTCCACAGAAAAGCCACATAGTTGCCCTGGGCTACAGTTATGATGTGATGATGCAGGTGTTCTATGTCAAAACTTCTAGTTTCCATTTTTGTAACTGGTATAGTTCTCCTTCAATAATGGGGGAGCTTTCTTCACTTGCTGAGTGCAACATCTAAGCCCCTCCTGTGAGCTCCACAGGCTAAGAGCCCTTGCATTCCCACCCAATGTTCCCTCTGAGCTCCACAGTGTTGTGAGCAGAAATTCTACCTCGTGAGAGAAAAAAGCTAGTAGCATTAAAGTTGCAAGCAAGTCTACATTCGACTATTAAATTTGATTGCATTTGATTATTTTTTTAACTTAAAATAAAAACATGCTTAAAACATTAGCACTCTTGCACTATTTTGGTTATTTAGCAGTATTCTGATAACTGACACCTCTTGCTCTGAATTATTGCATCAAAATGTCTATGCTGTTGCAATCTTGAGTATGCTGTTCAGGTGTGTGTCTGTAAGCTGCAAACCTACTTTTGATTTATGGACATTCACCACAGAGATCTCATGCTCAGAGTTCTGATCTAGGACCCAGGGGAAAACATGAAGTGTCTGAGCAATTGAGAGAGTCTGGTGAAGCAAGCTATGATGCAGCAGCAGAACTGGAAGCAGGAGATGGCTAGTTCCTCTGCAGGCCTGATAAAAACCCTCTGGGGGCCTCATCTGGCCCCCGGGCCGCATGTTTGACACCTCTGCTTTAAAGAGTAAAAAGACTTATTAATTATAATGGTCCCCATAGGCGGGGGGGGAAACCATTTTTTTTGCACACCCTATTATGCTTTTCAGTATGATTTGTAAGCTGTCTTGAGTCACAGGGAAAAGTGGGATATAAATATCTGCATAAATAAGTAGTTTGTGCAGGTTGATAACATTTAAGTAACTTCCTGTTTGTTAGATTAGACATGGTTCTGACAGTGATTGTCCCACCTCTGTTATACTTGACCTGTAATGCTGGTTGTCATATTTCACTAAAAAAAACCCCAAAATAGACTGCAAGAGGTGTGTCGCCCCCCCCCCCCAAATGCTGGGGTGTTTTCTAAGGATTAGCACAGGGCAAAGATCCAAGGCTAGGTCTACCACTTTGTGGACTGGGGTAGGTAGACCTGTTCTCCAGAGGTCATGTCTATGAATACAGTGGAAGGGAGTGGGTAGACTTGTTTTCTGGAGGCCAGGTCTACCAATATAATAGATTGGGGTGGGTAGACCTGTTTTCTGGAGTCCAGGTCTACCAATAAAGTGGAAAGGAGGTGTTCTCTGGAGGCCAGGTCTACCAATAGGGTTGCCAGGTCCCCTCCTTGCTCTGATGGGGGGATTTGTGGGGTGTTCCAGGTAGGGGTGAGAACACCCCCAAGCCCTGCCCCCCAAGAGTGGGTACCATAGGCTATTAAGGAGAATCGATCTAGAGGTATCTGGGGCTTGGGGGGGGGGGGCTCTTTTTTGAGGTAGATGTCCTGGACGCAATTCCACAGACAACCAGGCTGCGATTCTCTATGTGTACACTTGTATGATTCTTTGATGTGACCAAACATGTAATGGCACCGGCCATGTGCTCTGACCGCATGGCCTGGAAAAGGTACAAGCTTGAGGTAAAAGAACAATAGCACCCAGGCTCCTAAAGATCCACCTATCAGGGGCTTAGCATATTCAAATGAACCAATATAAATCTCTTGCAGGAAGATTAACCTATCCCGGGGTGTGGGTGTGGGTGTGGATGGGGGCGAGGTTTTTCTGTGCATATAAGCTGACTCCCGGGCCACCTCAGGCATGTTTATTCCTGACCTCTAATAAACTCCACTATGCTGAAAATCACTCAACCGGCCTCCAGACTCCAGTACTCTTCAGTAGAGACACCAAATGTGCAGCATAGCTACTGGTGCTTCTCCTCAAAAAGACCCCCCACCCAAGTTTCACAAAGATTGAACCAGAAAGTCCAATTCTATGGGCCCCATAAGGAGGCACCCCATCTTCCATTGTTTCCTATGGAAGCTTGGTTGTGAGCTGAAGCAGAAATCCTTTGAGCTGGCCTCTGAAATGTGCGCCAGCACCCTCTAATGCAGCTTAGAGTGAACTGTGCTCCCACCCATCTGCTTGTACCTCTGACAAGGTGCTATCCTTTTGTAGTTGAGCAAACTGCAGTCTCTCCTCACCTTTAGCAATCCAACAAGACACAGGAAGTAAAGTTGGAGCAAGAAGCAAATGCCCGCAACCCCCCCCCCCTCGCGGTCCAGTGAAAGTCAGCTTCATTCAGCCTTCCATCTCTGGCCACTGATGAGGGGCTTTCCCTTCGTAGCTGAGGAAACTACAGTCATACATCTTTTGCTTGGCTGCTACACGCTTGTCACACAGTGCCCAGAAGAGTCTAACACTATCTGAACTTGCCCTCTTCTCCCTGAGTGAGATTACTGGGTAAAATCTTTGGGTTATCCAAAAAAGATATTGGCAGTTTTAACCCTCCAACCCTCCATGTTACTGCATTCTAAACCCATTGATTTCAACTCTGCATAGGCTTACTCTGTTCATCACTTTGAATGGATACTGTAAAGCAGTTTTGAGGTACCTGGGGAAGCAATTACATTGGTATGCACTCACTTCCCCCTGAGCAGTAAAAAGTTCCAGGGGCTGCACTGTGCTACCTGGGTTGGTTCCTTTGGTGAGAAAGCACTGTAGACTTAGACTGTCTGTGTAATATTTGTCTCGTTGAAAAAAATACAAAGTAGGGCATAGAGGAGGCAGAGACAACATTCCTACAAAGCAAGAGATTCGGTACCCCACATCACATGCCCAGAAAGAGAGATTCTGCACTCTTAGGTGTTTCAGCCAAAATACCCAGTTAAGGACATTTCTACCCTGCCAACCCTTCTAAACATAACTCTCAAAGCAGCTTACAAAAATATCCAAAATAAGTGCAACAATGGTAACCAGAAAAACAAAGGAGACAGAAGAACAATTGGAGGATGATGGCGTGTAGATGCTCCACAAGTGTTTGCGGCACAGTAAGAATAGCCAAAGCATTAAACATCCCATCAACAATTCAGTGACATTCATAAGCAGTTCAGCATCCCATTTAACAGAAAGGCCTTGGAAACAAAAGGCCAGTGGAAGGAACACATAGGTTTGTACTAGCAGAGGCATCCTTCAGGTATGTGGGTACCAGGTCCTGGTGTTTTCTGGAATTGTCGTTTGGACTCTTTTTTTCCTCTTTTTTTCCAAAGTCAGCTGCTGAACACAAATGATCAACAGTTTTGTGGGCTTCAATTCTGGCTGTTTCCACCAGGAATCAGTAATCATTGTGCTCTCCTTGCCATTACAAATGCAGGGGCAGTCACAGTATCAATAGATGGTCCACATGTGGGGTATTTTCTGCCCCCTCATGACAACATCCCCCAACCACTGAAGGGTGTTTTAGTGGCTTTTTATAATACCAATAGGAGTATCTCACGATAGTCTTATGATATAGCAATATGTCTACTACTTTTTTAAAAAAAAGTTGGTAAAAAGACTGGTGGTGGTGGAGGAGGAGGAAATGGCAGACGGGAGGGGATATGAAGAGACAGTGGTGCCAGATGAAAAGCCTAAAGAGCATCTGCTTTGAGGAAACATGCCCCTAGGGTAAAATATCCTTGTAATAATAGCTTGCATTACTGGGGAAGAACAGCATTGATTTTTAAGAAAGAAAACATTGCAGAAGTAATAATTGGAGGAAAGTAAATTGAGTTACACATAATCAAAATAGGTATGATGTCATGTTATGGGGTGGATTTCAGCCAGCCCTGAAATTTCTAGAACTGCCTTTTCAGAAGCAAGAGCATTAGATATGTGTATGGGTGTATTACCATTTTTTATTTTGCTGCAGCATACTGCCATTTTCAGTGAAAAGTGAAATTACTATCACTTCCCATAGAGTAAAGACATCTTCTTTGTCTACTGCCTTATAAAAGTGTCATCATTAGGCCCTTTCAGTTCTGTCTCTTTGTTTCATTAGATCTGACATACATTCTTCAGTAAAGTCAGAGGCTAAAATGCTTTCAGAAGTCAGCAACTCTCTCTCTATTCCCCTTGATTTCCTCTCTCCTTTGCTCCTTTGACTTGGACCATCCTTTTGTCTTCTACTTGTCATATTAGAAATATACTTGTGCTGGGCTTCTCTGAAACTCCCTAGTGCTTGTTGTTAAATTAGTGGGTGGGCTTCCTTTACAACTTGTGATGTTCCCCTTTGTTTGCAAATTAGGAATAGGGTACTCACTCAGGTTCTTGCTCTATGCTTAACATACCAGGCATGGGTGTGTTCAAAATTACATCCATTTACTGGTAAAAAGATACAAGGATGGGAGCAACTCCTTTTCAAGACAAGAGAGCTCATGTAATCTAGAACTAAGGAGCAGAGATTCCACCCCGTGAGACCAAGGCCGCGGTCACACGGCCCTTAAATGCGGGAGGAAGGGCTATTTCCTCCTGCATTTAAAGGGGCCGTCCACAACAGCCGCAGAAAGTCCCATGCCGAAGCGGGCTCAAATGCGGGTTGCTCCCACATTTTCCAACCCCGGGAAAATCATCAGTTTTCCCGGGTGTTGCGGGAGGAACCCGCATTTGAGCCATCTGGCCAGCCCTCTCTCGCAATCATTGGGAGAGCAGGGCTGTCCAGATGGCCCCCCCACCATTTCCCCCCCTTTTACACTTGGGCGCTTGGCCACTCAAGCGCTCAAGTGTAAAAGGGGGAAAAAAACCCCAAACTTACCAGGTGGCCGGGGGGGGGCTCGGGGAAGAGTGCCTCCCCTGGCCACCGCTGCCGCTGCCGCTACAAAAGCCCTGCCGCCGCAGAAAAAGCCACCACCGCATGCTCCAAGGCTGGCCAGCCACCGCTTCTTCCGCCACTGCTGCTTCCACTGCCGCCCCCAGCCACTGCCTCCGTCTGCTGCTGCTGCTGCCTCCCTCCGCTGTCCGCCTCCGCCATCTGCTGCTGTTGCCTGCCGCCGCCTCATCCTTCTCCCGCCGCCACCTGCCGCCGCAAGGGTTGGGATGTGTAAACATCCCAACCTGAGGAAAAAAAAATGTGGCCCCTTTAATCTGGGAGGGCTCCCAGATTTAAAGGGGCCGTGTGACCACAGCCTGAACCGACTCACACAAATATCAGAGGAGGGAAGCAGACTGTTCTAATACATCCTCTGTCTTTACTCTAGGGTGCTCACTCACTTAACATTATAAAAATATAACTCACTATTGGAGTTTGCCTTTACCGCTAGCCCATCACTTGGGAGGCAAACAGCCCACCAGGCTCAGCTCCTCACCTACAATAATGCAACATCTAATATGAACACAGAAACCAGAACTTGCAATAAACCCAGATGCCAACTTTGCTGCCACATACACCCAGACAACACAATCACTGGACCTAACATTAACTACACCATCTCTGGCTTATTCACTTGCTCATCCTCTAATATTGTATATGTCATTAAATGGCAACAATTCCTTTCAGTTCTCTGCATAGGGCAAACAGGTCAAACCCTACACCAAAGGATAAAGGGACACAAATCTGACATCAAGAATAACACAACTGAGATACCTGTAGGAGAACACTTCAGCTTTCCAGGACATTCAATGGCTGACCTCAAAGTAGCTGTTTTATTGCAAAGGAACTTCAGGAACAGATTGAAAAGGCAAACTGCCAAATTACAAGTTAACACAACACTCAGAACAACCCCCCGCCCCCCAGACTTAACAGGAATATTGGTTTCTTATCTCATACATATGCCAAACTCATTCACGAAAGCTCGCACCTTGAATAAAACTTTGTTGGTCTTAAAGATGCCACTGGACTCAAACTTTGTTCTACTGCTTCAGGCCAACGCGGCTACCCACATGAATTTGTCTATTGATATGTGAAGCTTTGTTAGCTACAAATGGTGAAACTGCAAATATTGCCAATTTGACATAATTTCTTTTATTTGAAAATAATTGTAACACTGCATAAAATTCATAATGAAGTCATACTGAGAAAGATCCATCTAATGAAGCAAAACTAAAAACCACCACAAACCCCCAGTAAACCAAATGTGAATCTGGCTTGTCTTATACCGTTATCTTTCTATTTATGTAAAATTGATAAGGAGTGTTGCCATGAAGCCACTTCAGATGGCACTATTAAAGACTCTCACTGCCCGGCCAGACTGTGAAGAGTGTGTGCCAGGGCAATGGACAGAGCTGTGGTCCTAAGTGAAGGACCCAATGCTGGACTATGGACTGTACACTGCGGCCAAGGGAAGTCTTGTGCCAAGGAAGTATGCCAAACCAGATGTGAACCCAGGACTACAGAAGCCTTCTGCCCCTGCACCTCTGCATCCACACAAGGACTGTGATGCAAACCAACAGCCCTGACCTCCTGGTACCAGCAGACCTGAGAGAGAAGCCATGCTCTGACAAAGGACAAATTTTCCTGCACAGAAGCCATCACGTAGCACATTCCTCTCCCCCTCCCAAGTCATTCTCAAAGAAAGACTGTTACCCAGCTAAAGACAAATGAAGTGATTAAGCCTTCCTGCCAAAATCCAGATAACACCTCTGACAAGCATCAGATCATTAATGTGAAGCACCAAATCTTGGAAGTGATTGGATCCTCTTCTCCTTTCCCTTGTCTCTCACCTACCCCAAGAGGTGTCACTCCCCCTTAAGCCCATCAATCCTAAATTGCCCAACCATCATCTCTTTGTTTTACCCATCCTGGAATATTATTCTTTTTGTCCACATTTCCTGGGAACCTGTGACCATATGGCTATGGCCTCAGGTCACAATTTGGCTATTTAAGGTGAGCTACCCCTGAGCTCACTCTCTTCTCTTCGACCCCTATCTACCTTTTTGGTTCCATTCCTGATCAGTTTGGAACTACTCCATGTGTGTTGCTGGTCAACTCACAATCCCTCTCCTCCCTCCTTTGGTTCCTTTTTCGCTGCAAGATCTGGTCATCACGTTGGACAAGTAACGTATCACCCCCCAACAATACTTCCTGCTAATGTGAATGTCACTATCTTTTCAACTCTAATTTCCTAGCTCTGTATTGTATGTGTGAGTGTTTGCAATTATTATTGTATGCTAGAAAAGTGAAAAGAGCACTTAAGTTCTCTGAAATGAGAGGGCTCTGAATTAGACTGTGTCCAGTAATGCAAAATTGTCTCGGATATCCCTCTCTGTGGATCTATGTACGCTTTACCATTTTGTTCACAACAATTGGATAATTGTGTTTAGTCCAGTCTCTATGTATTTTCAGAATAGATGTGCTTATTAGCAGTTAGTAGATCAGATTCAATGTGACACTGACATGCAGTAAGCTCATAAGGCAGATAAGGCCTTTGATATCAATCATGGGTCTACCAACCCAAATAAAAATGCATTTCACTTGACAGTGCTGTTTTATAGAATGTCTGTACTTAATCAACAAAACACATTATGTTCTCTGCCTGCTTGTTTATCAAAAAGAAGTGTTTGCTTTTAGCAAGTGAAAAAAGGAGTGAGCTTGAGAATGAGGGCTATGAACATGAAACAACAAGGTAAGCCAACTTGTAGAGAATCACTATATAGTACAGCTGCTACTTTTCGTGTTCATGTGAAAGACATGCAGAGAATATAAAAGCTAGATGTTGTGAATTAATTTTTGTATAGATGCTGCTATCACAATAAACTATAGAAAAAATATTGCAAAGAACTGGAACCCAGTGGTAAGAGCATATGCTTGAGGTTCCAGATTCAGTTCATGGCATTTTCAGTGAAAGAATCTCAGACAGCAGACCTTTCTCTCCCTCACACCCTGGAGATCTGTGGCAAGTCAGTGCAGAGTAGTGTTAGCAAATGTGCACACTAGGGTTGTCAATTCCAGTTTGGGAAGTTCATGGATATTTGGTAGTGGGGTCTAGGGAAGACAGCATTTGACGAGGACAGGAAACTCTGTGGGCATGTGATGCCATTAAGTCCACTTTCAAAGCTGCCATTTCCTCCAGGAGAACTGATCTCTGTAGCCTGGATATCAACTGTGACTCAGTGGAAGAGCCTTTGCTTTGCCTGCAGAAGGTTCCAGGTTCAATCCCTGGAATCTCCAGCTAAAAGCACCAGGCAAGCAGGTGATGTGAAGGACCTCTGCCTGAGATCCTGGAGAGCTTCTACCAGTTTGAGTAGACGAACTGACCTTGATGGACTGATTGTCTGATTCAGTATAAGGCAGCTTCATGTGTGAGAACTCCAGGCCCCACCTGGAGGTTGGTACCCTAACACATACCCTTTTATGAAATTACTCTGGTGTAGTAATTATCATGGTAAAACTCCATTTTGAAATCAAGAAGGTGAAATCAAACCCCCTATTTCTAGATGCTTGAGCTAACCTTAAAAATTACCATACCTAGGCAAGCCGAGAAGTTCATGTCATACCAGAACAGCCTTGTGAACCACTGAGATGATCTTTGTAAACAGAAAATAACTTCAAATGTCTCATTTATCTTGAGACATCAGAACCCCATTCAGAGACATTGTGTCTCTATAAATAACTGCATTTCTTTACTCCTTAGCAAGGAAAACTACCATGTCCCCTAGACAATAACCCCTCATACCACTCTGTTCTCACACAAAACTACAGTCCCAAAAGCCCAAGAAAAGTGAGTTAAATGCAGCTCCCTAAACTCCCTCAGTTTTAGACTAGTCTTTCATGAAGTTTTCCTCCTATACGCCAGGCTTTTTGTCCCTGAGCAGACATTATTAGTGCTTCATGACCAGGCAGGGTACTAATTTCTGTTTCCTTTCCTTTCCCTCCTTCCCATGCCTTTAACCCACTCCTTCCCTCTATCTAATCTGCCTCTTCCAATCAGATCACTTCTGTTGCTGCTTAACCCAGTGTTTCTCCTATTATGTCCGCCCCACTTTGCACAAGTGTGGCTTTTCTAAGCACCCCAGTCACCCATTTCATGTAACCCCCGCTCTTGCTCTTTCCAGTTTTGCAATTGTCACCCACTTCCAAACAGCCCTTCCTCCCAACTTAATTCCCAGTTTCTTTCCCTCAGTTCTCAGTGCCATATTACACTCAGCTAAGCACTGGGAGGGCCACTGCAGATTTCATAGACAGGGAAGGCTTTTGCTGTGTTCCTTCTTACCAGGAATTATGTTTTAATGGCTCCAAGGGTATTTTCACTTAACTTTGTTTTGGTCAGTTTATATTGTAAATGCACCCCCTTGTCGTACCACCTCCAGCCATGATTGTTTATATATAGAATCAAAGATCCTATATCTGAATGAAACATGCATGTATGAATGTGCAATAAATGTGTGTCCATTTTCCCATGGTAACAGTAGATCATTAGGGGATTGTTGAAACAATGGTCTGGCTCAATATAAGGCATCCTTATATGTCCACTGGAAACTAAGAAAGTTCCTTCCTACTGGGAAATGAGAAAATATATTGCAAAAAGATTACCGCTGTATTTCATATAATGCATTCAATGAAAGTAAAAGTAGGCAAACAAAAATGCAGCATATTTATTAAAATCCAGGCATCTGTTATTTGCATATTTGTACCAGAGCTATGGTGGCTCAGTGGTTAAGACACTGAACAGCAGACCTGAAGATCAGTAGTTCAGCAGTTTGAGACCCAAATGCCGTGTGACGGAGTGAGCTCCCATCTCTGGCCCCAGCTCCTGCCAACCTAACAGTTCAGAAGCAAGAAATTGCAAGTAGATAAATAGGTACCAGTTCAGTGGGAAGGTAACAACATTCCACACGGCTCTGCATCTAGTCATGCCGGCTACATAACCACAGAAACGTCTTCAGACAGCGCTGGCTCTTCAGCTTGGAAACGGAGATGTGCACCACCTCCTAGAGTCAGATTCAACTGGCTTTCGAGCAAGGGAAACCTTTACCTTACCAGCACATGGTGTTGAAAGCCAACAATGTCATACTTTGCTTTAGTTAAGAAGATCAGGGTGTAGTTAGTACTCACATGTATGCCACCTTGAATTCCATGGGCACAGGTGGGATGCAGATGTAACCTGCTGTCTAGTGCCTCTGTCCCCACTTCTTTGCAACTTATGTAGCCATCTTTAAATGTGAATGCAGCTACACAGGAACTATTAAAAACCAATCCATATATATTCAAGGTTAGACAAGCCAGCACCAAAGAAGCACTAAAAAGCGAAAGTAAATTTACTCCCTAAGTCTATGCTGTTAGTCTCCGAGATACCTTCTGTGATCCAAAGAACTTGCTGCTTTATATGCACAGTGGTCTCCAAAAGATCCTTTCACTTCCTTTTGTGTGTGTGTGCTTTTCTGAAGTAGAGCTGGAGCTTGTTAGATAATTACAGAAAGAAAATTGAGTTGGGCCATGTGGGACCCAGAAGATGAATGAAGTAATGCTTAGTTCACTATTACAGGATTTTTGAAACAAACAGATGGAGTTGAATAGCTCTGGTAATTCTAGACTTTGTTTTGTCTGTGCTTTCTCTTATAAAGCCTAATATTCATGCTTCTGAAGAAAAAAAAGAAGTTGTTTAAGGATGTAGACTCTCACAGGAGACCTGAACATATATGACCCAATCAAGCTGGAACTATTCATTGCAGATGCAGATTTCTTTGTGCACATTGGTTGCTGGCTAGGGAATTCACTGTGTAGCTGAGTGCTACACAAGCAATACCCCCACCCAATATAGCAGCTCCAGGGGAATGCACACAATCTTAGCCCAAAGGACATTGAAATGGTATCAGTGAGCTGCTTGGAAGTGAGAAAATGCAGCTAGATTCAGTCCAGATAAGTTTGGACCAGTGTCTGTTAGCCTCGGGTTCCTGACAGGGCTGTTGTGCAGACAAAATAGGGACAGATTATGTACGCTCCATGCTGAGCTCCTTGAAGAATGGAAAGGAGAAAAAAATCAGATATATACACACAGTCATAGTTGGCTTGTGCTATTGGCTTGGACTCCTTGGATCTGATAGAAGTGCATTCCTTTTAACCCATTGCTTGGATTGTTGTTCAGACTCAGGTTTATTGCTCAGTCTACTTTTTTTTTTAAGATGTAGCCTCAGACATGCAACTTTTTCAGACTGACAAAAACTACATCTGTATCCATTTTATGGTTTATTGACTTCTCTACTATTTATAATCACAATCTAACTCTAGAAGTGGCTCATACTTCTGTGGTCAAGCAGAATTATAGTGTAATATTATTTGTCTTCTTTCTCAGGAATGCAAAATAAAGAGAACTCAGCTGTGCACTATACAGTATTCGGAAATCCTGGGATTTGTATGGCAACTGTGTTTGGAGGTTGCTTTCTGTGAGCTCTTTATGCTAGGATGCCTTCTTGTGTATTATTCTGTCTTGCGAAAAAGTACCATAGCATATCCCAATAAACATAGACTGGCTTCTTCTCTTTGGCACAGATGCTGCTGTAAGCCTCATAAGGGCTTTGTTCAATCCCCATTCTAGTATTATTAGATTCTGGCAGGAATTATTAGCAGACCCTCACTGGCTGGAATTGACAATGTGGATCAATAGATGTACATTTATGAGTCTTTTCTCCCAATCCTTTCTGCTCCCTGAAATTGAAATCATTCAATTAAGTAGCCTAGGATAAGTTCTCCTGACATTTGAGCTGGCTTAGGTAATGAAGCTACTTCTTCATTTGTAGGGCTGCCTTTGTGCTGAATTCATTTGGTTTAAACCACAAGTCAAGGTGTTTGTATCTTTAAAGCAGCTTAAATTTGTGAAATACTGAGCACCTAATTGGTATACAAGGGGTATTTCAGCATCTCTGCAAATACTCCTAAAAATACTGCTCATTTTGAATGGCTGATCAGTCTCATTTATCCCAAACATGACATTTTGAATCATATCTTCTCTTCATTTTTAAGGAATGAAATTACTTTCATACCTTGACATGATTGATCATTCTGAAGATCAGCCAGCAATCTGTCCTGAATCCTTAGTTCCCTTGTGTATGTATTATCACAACAAATTCTTCCAGAAAATTATAGGTAGAACAGATTTTTAATCTGGAGGAGGCATGTCACCGTACACTTATAATTCTCTTCAGCAAGAGCCATACATCATTGCATCCCAAGTAGATACATTGACCTTTGGATGATTCTAAACACCAGTTAGAAGATTATGAACCAACATCACAGGTCTGACTCAACCAACACCACAGATTTATTTATTTATTTATTTTATCACGTTTCTACCCCACCCTCCCTGCAAGCGGGCTCAGGGCGGCTTAGAAAATTGGTACAGTGTACCTGGTCAACATAAAACATTTAAATAGTTTAAAACAATAAAAACAATCAAAAAAATTAAAGTTCTCGCAGTACCATATAGTTCATTTGTTATAAAAGATAGTGCACTCTAAGATCATATATCAGAATGTGCACTTCCACAATCTTTGGAGATCTTCTGGCAGAGATATGGCTCTGTCTCCACTCACCAAGGCTCTCTCCACCACCAGGGCCAGCCCTCTACCACAGATGTTCAAGTGGTGGTAGGAGATGGTAACAGTGGGCGGCTCCTAGTCAAAGGCCTGGTGGAAGAGGGCCATCTTACAGGCCCTGTGGAACTGTACAAGGTCCCGCAGGGCCCTGATCTCTTCTGGGAGCTCATTCCACTGAAAAGGCCCTGGCCCTGGTGGCCATAGGGAGCAGCCACTGAAAAGGCCCTGGCCCTGGTGGCCGTAAGCCTGGCATCCCTGGGACCAGGGATCGCTAATCAGTGTTGTGATCCCAACCGTAGTACTCGCTGGGGTCTGTATGGGGAAAGGCAGTCCCTCAGGTAAGCTGGACCCTGGCCATATAGGGCTTTAAAGATAAGTACCAGCATCTTGAAGCAAATTTGGTATGCTATTGGCAGCCAGTGCAGTGCCTTCAGTGCAGGCCAAATATGGTCCCATGATCCATGCATACTTCTGACCCTTGCAGTATTTAGAACCTTGAAGACCCAAGTTCATGCAACAACTACTGGCCAAGATTGTCTGTTTTTATTATGCTAGCAAGAGATTTCCATAAGATGTGATCTTCTGATTGTGGGGGTAGCCAGGGCTTTTTTTTGTAAAAAAAGCCCAACAGGAACTCATTAGCATAATTGGCCACACCCAACAGCAGAAACACATTAGCATATTAGGCCACACCCCTGGCAGTGCAGCTCCTTCCCAAGATCAGCTTCCCCAGATGTCCCATGGCTTGCGGGGCGCCTGGGGAACCTGAGGGAAGGAAGGCAGTTTCTGGGTTGGCTTCCCCAGGTGCCCTGCAGCTGTGGGGCATGTAGGGAACCTGAGGAGGGGAGGAAGTTTAAACTGCCTTCCCTCCCTGGATCGGCTTGGCTTCCCTAGGTGCCCCATGGCTTGTGAGGTGCCTGGGGAACCTGGGGGGGGGGCCACGCTGTAGGCGTGGCCAACTCAGAAGCCAGCCGGAACTCCGTTCCTGTATGTTCCTGCTCAAAAATAGCCCTGGGGGTAGCTCTGAAGCATGTAGATGCAACCCCAGAAATACAGGACACTGCTTACCCCAATAACAGGAATGAAACAAAATTCAGAGAAGCTGGTGTCCCCCAAGTATACCCAGGAGCTTTGAAGAATGATGTCCAGGAACTCCATGTAAAATAAAACAAGTTTGGAAGTCTAGATGGTCTGTTGGACAAAGCTGTAGGTCTCCAGGATAGCTAAGCAAATAGTGAAAGAGGTTAGCTTTGTCCAGCAAGTCAGGTCAAAGCTTCTGAAAATAAACACAGCTGAAATATTCTTCTTGCTATAGTGAGGCTCAGTCTTCTAACCTCAGATGTAGTTGGAGGCAGTTTCACTTAGGTCTCATTAGGAGGAAAGAAGCACATGGCATTGGTAGGGCAGATGCTCAACTGGCAAAAAGCTTCAGTTGACCTGGTCACTAAATTGACTGGTTACATCTTAAGTACAGATTCTCACAGAAAGAGACAGAGCAGCTTTTGAATGGAAACATAAGGATTCATGACATCTGAGGTTTAACACCTTAAAGTGGGGGGAAGTGATGAGACAACTCACTTAGGGTTAGGTAGCACCCATTAATTCTAAAGGTGTATATTTTGGGGGGATGTTTTTTCTGCTTGGCCTTTTTAGCATACCTTTAGATATGCAAGCCATGTGAAGCAAGATACAGTATTTGTGTGCTGTGCTGAGTTTTGAGCCAAGGTGGTGTTGCCTAACTGCAAGTAGTTTTAGGGTATATCTCTTAGATCATCATGGCCCAGCTATTGAGGAAGTGAGATGTCTTGTGTTTCCCCTGTTTCTTTTAACTTTACATCGTATTTCTTTAACCATTGTCTTCAGAAATGAATGCAATATTGCCTTTTAGATCTCACCATGTGAAGCAGTATACATTACTTTCAGATTTTTGGAAGTAGTACTCTGCTCATTACTGGCTGAAGTATATGACCATCATCTTGTTGTCTCATGTTTCGTTTTTAAACATTTAATTCTTAAGAGCAGCCTTGCTGTTTCATCTAGTCCCCAAACAGACAAGATGCTGAGTTTCATGTATAAGTTCAACCACATTGTTTTCATTTTGAAATAGCCAGCACATGGGCATCTGTAGTATCAGGTATTTTAGATTGCTAGGGAATGGATCTAGCTAGCTGATGTCTTTATGCTTGCATTTTGCATCTATATAGTTTGTTTGCATCTCTTTAAGCATCATAATTAGATCCTTACTTATTGCAACCCTTCCTTCATACTTTCTGGGTTTGAATTCAAAAAAACATTATTTTCTTTTACCAGTTTGGTGTAGTAGTTAAGAGCCTGGACTCTAATCTGGGAGAACCACTTTCAATTCCCCAATCCTTCATGTGCAGCTGCTGGTGTGACCTTGGGTCAGTTACAAGTACTTTCAGAGCTGTTCTCTCATGAGCAGTTCTTGAAAGAGCTCTCTCAGCCCCACCTACCTGTGTTCTCTCAGCCCCACAGGCTGCGTTCAGACGGGCACTTCGATCCACTGTTGCCCCACCTCTAATTGAGCCAGATTAGTTTGTGACAGAGAATCCTGATTAGACTCATCCCTTTCAGTGTTCTTCAAAGCACTTTTATGTGATCAGATGGCAGCAGGCAGGGAGTCAGCCCATCGGCCATTTTTTTTAAATTTTGTCCTCGGAGCATGCCCACAAGCACTGATTACCCTGCTGGGATATGTAGTTCATGGGGCTGTCTGAAATGTATTTAAAAGTTTGCCTTCTGAGCATGTACATAAGCGTTTGCTGAGACTGCTGGGATATGAAGTTTACTGCCATCTTCCCTCTAATATTTTCAATTTACCCCTTCCCCAAAGGACAGAAAAATGCTGTCTTCCTTTGAGAGTTTTAAAAAAAGAAAATAAAGTTTTGAGCAGCCCCTGTGGGGGGGGGGGGGTGAGAGAGAGCGAGATTCATATATGCAGTTATGCACTCCTTGCTAACTAGTAAAACAAAATGGCCACTGGAAAACAGACCACTCAGACCTGCCTGACGGCTTGGGAGTGCAACAGAGTGATCAGACACCAGGAAATCCATTTTGGATCCCGCTTAGATCAACAAGACTGGACTTTCTCAGGTATTAAAGAAACACGCAGCAAAGGCGGGGGGATGAGACTCAGATGACTGCGGCACGACAGACAGATGCTGCTGTCTGATCAGGCACTTTAAATCCATAAGGGAACAGCAACAGATAAAACTGCCCATCTGAACGCAGCCAGTGTGTGTCTGTTGTGGCAAGAGGAAGGGAAAGGAGATTGTAAGCCACTCTGAGACTCCTTTGGGTAGTGAAGGGCGGGGTATAAATCCAATCTCTCCTCCTCCTCCTTCCTTGGAATAGGTTGCTGCTTACAGAGCTGTCTTTACATGCCCTTGAAACCTCTCATTAATAAACTTCATGGAAGCAAGTACCAGGTTAGTTCTCTGTCCCAAGTCAGTCTTGTGTTTTGTTTTGCTTTGCTTTTTTTCACCCAAGTTACCAAGGTACTAAATCAGACTAAGAGCAACAGCACCATGTATTTTAAAAATATTTCCAGAAACTCTTCCACTCCTGGGTTACAGGTTTTCCAAGCTCCTTTTACTCTACACCCTGACTAAGGATAGGTCCCTCCCATAGGTCACTACAGGCTCTATGTCTCCAGGCCCTAATAGGATATAACTTGGAAAGGCATCATGGCTTTGCTAGGTCTCCTAGGTTTGAATGGCCTGGGGAGGCATTTGCAATAACACCACAGTACCCTTTCTAGCCCAAGGAAGAATGATGCAGCAGAAAGAACAGTGATGTTCCTATTTGGTTTCAGTTACTGCTTGAACAAGTTGAATGTTTTGGTATCTGTACAGTCAGCACAGATCCAGAACCAAACACTAGATCAGTTTGGAATTCCTAATTAACACTTTAATCATGTTTATGTCATACAGACTCTTCAGTGTTTGCTACCCATGGTGCTTAAGTCTTTCACCGAGACCTACTTTCATTTATGAAAAGGAATAAACTCTCCAAGCAGAAAACAATGCCTCAGCAAATACTGTCAGAACCCAGGCCCACGCGGTTCACAACCCCATAGGGAAAAGCAAATTATGGCAGTGGTGGTAGGGTTCCTACAGCCTGAATCAGCATTTTCATTAGAAGTTCAGTTTTCTGCAGTTTAAAACTTGACTGTAAACATGATGCTTGGACTGTATTTTCACAGTAGAGATTTTACTCGAAAGGAAGTTCTTTACAAAATAGGAAAATATTACCGTGCTAGTTTCAATACAGACATCAGATAGGTTGCTCTAATGAAACACTTTAAATTATAGGTCCCTGAACTCTGTAAGCCTGCGGGAACATTTGGAATTCTGACACAGCTTGGTGGGCACAGCTACAAAATGGCTGCCGCAGGAGGTGGAGCCAGCCACAAAATGATTGCCACAGCTTGACTTCAGTCACACAGTCAGGCCTAGGAGTGGGTCCCTTTTTTAGCTTTTAGTCTCTTATTTCTGGATTAGTCTCTTAAAGTCTCTTTTTTTCAGAATAAGTCTCTTTTCTCTCCTTTTTTGTGCCATCAAGTGCTCAAGAAATTAAAATTGTG
Source organism: Lepidodactylus listeri (assembly GCA_029233225.1). Taxonomy (NCBI): domain Eukaryota; kingdom Metazoa; phylum Chordata; class Lepidosauria; order Squamata; family Gekkonidae; genus Lepidodactylus; species Lepidodactylus listeri. The sequence goes on along the minus strand of JARCFY010000005.1, from coordinate 48,045,861 downwards.
GAACAGTATTGTGGGATGTGCTATTTTTCAAATGCAATAAAGGTATGCCAGAGAACTCCCTATTGATACAAAAGAAGATATTCTCATTGATGAATGGAAAATGTTGCAGATGGATACAGACCACCCAGCTTTTGAAGGAAGAATTGTTTTGGGGGATAAAATTTTAAAGAAAACTAATGTAGTGGGGGGGGGGGGATATCAAGTTGGCAAAAGTTATCAAGACTTCATTGTCTCTATCACATGGAAATGCAGACACTGAAAGGCGTTTTTCTGTGTCAAGATGGGCTTTGACTAAGGACAAGGCTTCCACTTGTCAACAAACATTGGATGCAATTTTGTTGATCAAAGATACATTGAAAACCTATGGAAATAAACCTGAACTGGTTCCCATGACATCAAAACTTATTGCTATGGGACAAAGTGCATATAAGCAATGCGTAATGTACTTAGAGGAACAAAAAAGACTGAAAGAGAAGGAAGAAAAAAAGAAAGAGGAGGAGATACAGTTAGCTAAAGAGATGGAAGAAAAGGTTAAACAAGCAGAAGAGTCTTGGGGAAAAAATTGCTGAGATAGAAAGTAAGATATCACTGACAAAAAAGGACCATGAGGCAGCTTCTGAAGCATCTGGTCGTCTGTTCAAAGAGGCCAATGAATGATTGAAGAGAGCAATACAGAAAGGAAATTTGCAGGAAGTTAGTGTTGCACAGGGTATGTTGGAAGGCTATGTTGCTATGTGTGGAACTGAGCAGTAAAAACGTAAAGAAGTGGAAACTCTTCAAAAAGCTGTAGAGAAAATAAAAAATAGTTTGATCACTGCTCTCTTTGGTAAAAAACCTAAAAATTCTAGATTTATTTTTTATTTCAATTAGCATTCCATTTAATTTTAAAAATCCTAATCATACTTTTTGTGTGTGTGGTTTTTGTTTTTGTTCAATAATAAATGAACAAGATATACCCTCATCCAGGACCAGAAACAAATGAAACTTAGCCTTAAACACCTAAGTGATATACCGTGCATGAATATATATGCATAGATGCACACACATAATCTACTGTATGATATACTACATATTTTTTGGAAGTTTTGGAGTTAAAATAGCTTGATTAACAAACTGAAAAATTTAAGTGGGAAGAAAACCACTAGGTAGATATAGCATAAATGATTATGATCCATCTGATGCCAAGCTAACGAACTTTTTCAGTTTTTTTAATGTAACTGTTGAAGTAATTTTCCATCCTGCTGAAGTTTTGAGAGAAAAATTATATTCTTTATCATTTTGTAGTTACACAAAATGTATATACTCGCACATTTGTTTCTGGTCTCAACTGGCTGTCCAAGTTCAGACTTTCCAGCCCCAGGGGAAGACGGGAGTTACCTCCCATCACCAAGCAAGGAGGCCACCATCAAGCTGGAAGAGAGATGGGGAGATGGGGGAGTGGAAGACAAGGAGGGATACAGCAGACAAGAAGACCAGGAATTATTAACCAAAGAGGGCTGTACTGACAGAGCTTTGAGAACTGGAGACACTCCGGAACCCAAAAGAAGCAAGAGGAAGAGAAGAGGAAGAGAGATGCGGCCCCACGGAGACAAAGATGCAACCTCGATGTCCTGTAGACAAGATCCACCTGGGCAGAAAGGTGGAGCAAGTTCTCAAAGATTGGTGAGAGAGAGGAGGGGAAGCCTAGGAATTGATTATTTGTAATGTAGTATGTTTTGTGTAACAACTGGCCTGCCATGTGCTCCCAGGTAATGGCGCCCACCACATGGCCAGAGCACATGGTCAGGCAGAGAGGGGAGCTTGAATCTGGAGGAACAATAGACGTCCGGATTCAAAGCCTCCACCAATGTGAAACCTAGGTTCTCCCTGGGGAGCCAATGCGGCCAAAGGCTCCTCCAGGGAACCTATGACAAACATGCTCATATGTAAAGCCCCTATCAGGTCTTTTGGGTGCAGCTGGAGGTGTGGCTCCGGCCAGCATATAATGAGAGCCCTGGACCCCTGGAAGCATGCTTGATCTGACCATCTACTGGACATGCTGAATCATTCACTAAAGGCTTCATGATTTCACCGTTCCTGGTCTCCCGAGTCCAGTACTCTTCATTATTTAAGAAGGAAGTCAAGGGAGAGCCAGGGAGGACGCGCCCACTTGACTCTGCATGCAGAGACCTGGAGGGTCAAATGGGAGAAAGTGGGAGACAGGGAAGAGGGGGACGAAAGACAGAAGTAGCCTCCCCCCTTCCTTTGTCATGACTAAGGCTCATCCTGTGACTAGGACCCTCTGAGAATAATTGTCCTGGAGTGACTGTCCTCTCAGCACAACAAAACCCAGGTACTGACACCAGCCTTTTTTTAGGTTGGGGGGGTCTACCAGTCCTAGCTCTGCACAGTGCAGATTCTTGTGCTGTGGTGGCAGCTGCTGCCAAAGCAGCATTTTAAAAGAAATCTGCACAGCCAATCAAATCTTCAGCGGTCAATCAGAAGCCTTGCTGGGCAAAAGCCCTACCTGGGCCCACCCACTTCCTAAAAACACTTGGTAGGCACCAGAAAAGGTGTCAGCAGACAAAATGGCACCCATGGGCACCATGCTGGATACCCCTGCCTTAAACTAAAGATGGACCAGGAGAAATTAAGATGAGAAGCAAGTAATTATACTGCTGAATTTCAAATTCAGGGAGCTCATAATGGCAAATGTAAGAGTTTGTGCATACATTACAAACACAAGATCAAATGTGTTTCATAAAAAGCTCAATCATGGTGCAATTCTATGAGAAGTCACTCCAGTCCAAGGCTAGAGTACAGTAATTCTGAATAAGATTGCATTGACAATGGTCACAGTCCCTATTGCTACACTTGCTCTTCTCATTCTTACAAAATTGATCTGGCTTCACGTTAATCTGTACCATCTGGAGATTTGCTTTGAGGTTTATTGCATAGCCAAGCTCCTGGGTGTATGTCCTGTGGCTTGGTATTGTTACTCAATCACTATTTTTACCATAATTTTAAATTATGGGACTGGGTGTGAGTTCACGTCTATCACCCAAGTCCTGTAAGATAAAAGTTCAGGATGGGCTGTATAGCATCTTATCCTCCAATTACTTCATTTCTGTTCGGGTGCTCCATTTTCAGATCTCTGCTCCACTGAAAACCTCCATCCTTCAGATTTCCCAGTGTTAAAGCAACAGTTCTGCTCCACTCCTATAGCAGATGAATCCTAAATACCTACCAATATTTCATATATCTTATATGTTTAAATGTTCTCTGCCTTTGGGGCCCTGTTTGGATGGAAAGACAGCATGGAAAAGTTTTAATTTTTTAAAATATAAAGCTGAACTTGTCCTCGTCTCCACACAAATAGAAAAACCCAGAGATGGAGCCAGGATGAGATTCCCTGCCACAAGTCTCACTTTTCCTTTGCATTTACACTTTTTCTCCCCAATGGGGATCCAAAGCAGCTTACATTATTTTCCTGTCCTCCACACAACAACTCTGTGAAGTCGGCTGAGAGAGTGTGACTGACCCCAGGTCATTCAGGAAGCTTCCACGACAGAGTGGGGATCAAACAAGGGCCTTCCAGACCCTAGTCCAACACTCTAACCACTAGTGTACACTTGTGAGTCCCCCACTAGTACCTGTAAATTTATAATATCACATAATTTATACAGATGTCAGAATATTAAAGCTGTTGATCATATCACTATATACATTCTTATTTAGGGCACATAAAGACATTCTGGTCCTAAAACTGCCCAATTTTCTAAATATTCCTGCTTCCAAGATTCTTGATAAGGAAAGAGCCATCATTGTCTAGACATCTGAGGGAATATTAAAGAAGCTCAGTATTGAGAAAAGGAATGTTTAGCCCTCTTCTCAACAATAATAAATTACCTATGTTGTACTGAAGATTGCAGTGAACTTTGTTATTCATTTTACAAGGGTGACGTATGTTTTGGCTGGTTACCTTTGCTATGGGTTACTTAGCACCAGCTATACACTGTCTTTTTGTGGAAGAGCTGTGCATAGGTTCTGTCTGGCACATACTGATACTGATCAAATGGACTTTCAGAGACTATGAAGCAGAAAAGATTCAGTTAAAGGGAAGCAAAAAGCTCCTGCCTTCCTTGTTTCCACACAGGAGCAGCAGATGAACCCATCAATTATGTAATGTTCTATAAATGATATTTGACTATTGTAAAGTAACAGTTCTGGCCCTCGTATTCCACATCATTTGTTTATATCCCAAATGTGTAAAAGTGGCATTTTTTAGCTCAAGTCCTGTCAGAATCTCACAGAGATTTCTTTTGTGTGAACTGATCAGATAGTTTCATCCTTGAAATGATCAAATATGTGCCAAACCAGTGTTATTTGATTTTCACTTAAGTCGTATAATGAAAAGATTTGCTGAGGCCATGGTTTCTTTTGTTAAACCCATAGCTAATGAAGCCAGACAGGACACTTAAAGTAAAACAGCCTAGAGATACATCTGTCAGAGATCTTTGTTGCACAAACAGGGATAAAACGGTATGATGTCCTTCGTTAAGGACCTACAGCTACTGTCTGAACCAAGTGCTGTAGATTTCTTTATTGTTTGAAAGTCCAACCAGCTTGTCTTTTCTGTATCTCAGCCCCCAAGTGCCACTTAACAAACAAATAAAATAAGAACATGCCCAGAACTATTCCGAGGCATGCCCTTCCTTAACTGAACAATATGGAAACATGTAATTGCCCTTTAGGAAGGAAGGGGTGGCATGGGAACACAGTGGCACACTGTCACTACAGGTCTGAATAACCTGCAGGTCCACCATCACTACTCCTGCTGTTTTATAAACTGTAAAAAGCAAACAAGCAAGGAGAAGGTTGCCAATAATAGAATCAACCAAACATACAAAAGCAACCTTGAAGATTGTAAACAGAATCTGTTTTTTACAAAAATATTTATAGTGATATAAGATAAACTATCATGCAAAGGACAAACAAAGGACCAAGTGTGTTGTTACATTAAAAGACATGCAAATACAAGCGGGACATAAACCCTGCTGAAATACAATCTTAAAGGGCCCAAGCCTATAAACAATCGTCTTCGGCTGTAAGAACATTCTCGGTTACAACCAAAGATAAGTCCCTTGGAGCATGAAGACGTCCAGGTTAGTAATACACAACAGGCCTGTTTCAAATCGATATCTTTATCAAGCTGTTGGTCTTCATAAGGCTTGTGGGACTTCCACTGGTTTCCAAGAATAGTAGTTTATGATAGTCTTCAATCACTATAAATATTTTTCTAAAAAACAGATTCTGTTTACATTCTTCAAGGTTGCTTTTGTATGTTTGGTCAATGCTTTATAAACTGTGTCCACTGCTCATTTGTCAGCACTACAAGTGAACACTGGGTTGGATCATACCAAGAGTCATGCAGGTTCTTCTGGGAAGAGTAGGATGCACACAGACCAAAAGCCATGCAGTGGAGAGAAATCAGGCTTCCTTCCTCTTGGAACAGTGGAAAAGTTGGTAGGATACAATCTGCTGTGCAAGTCATGGGTGGGTAGAATGTCTATTGAATAATAGTGCAGCTCTGACACCTAAATTCACATTGGTACAGATATGCCCTAATATTTCTATTTGAAAGATACTTTTGGCCCTGAAAGATATGGAAAAGCTGTTTAGCAATGATGATAATTTGTTAATAAATAAATAGATTTTTGGAACTGGAGAGCAGATACCCACTAGAAACACTAACAGCCCAATCCTATGGAGAGTTACTGTATTCTAAGTCCACTGCCTTCAATCTGTTTAGACTGGAGTAACTTATCATAGGATTGCACTGTTAGTGCATCTTAAGGTGGAGCTGGTCAAACAGATAAACACTTCTGTCCAAGAAAAATATTTGTGAAGCAGCCACAGATAGTAGTTATAAAGGCATTCAGAGGAAGAGGAGGAGGAGGAGGAGATTGGATTTATATTGCACCCTTCACTTGAGTCTCAGAGTGGCTTACAAACTCCTTTCCTTTCCCCTCCTCACAACAGACATTCTCTGAGGTAAGTGAGGCTGAGAGAGCTCTTTCCAGAGCTGTCCTTGAGAGAACATCTGTGACAGAACTATGGCTTGCCCAAGGTCATCCAGCAGCTGCAAGTGGAGGAGTGGGGAATCAAACCCAGTTCTCCCAGATTAGAGTCTGCGCACTTAACCACTACACTAAACTGGCTCAGAGTAGTATTATACTCTGAAAATAATTAGGATTTTTCTGCAGACTGTGTGATACATTTTATATAATACATCTCTTGATGAGCAAAGCAGTGTGATCTAGAGATGTACACATGAAAAACAGTATTTTTGATTAAAAGGTTGATTGAAAGATTAAATTGATTTTAAAAAGGTCATAAATACCAGTATTTTGGGAGCATTGAAGTCCCCCCCTCCCATTTACCATTTTGAAAATTTGGATGTTTTCCCCTGGGATTCCAGAATTATTCAGATTCCATTATTCCCTAAGCGGGACTTTGGAGGAAGGGGCTGTACTGGGTGCCCAATCACCAAATGACACCAAAATTACAGGAGACCTAGTGCTGTCTGCCCACTAAAGACATGCAAAGTTTCAAGAGAATTTAACAAGGTGCCCTCAGCCATCCTGTTTTTCTCCACTGTTTTCTATGGGGGGAAATCAAAGAAGCCAACAGCCAAACACACAACAGCAAACACAGGCCAAAAGTCTCAGATGCAAACAAAACCAACAAGCCTAACAGAACCAATGTCAAATCAGAGAATCCAAGCCAAATCAATCTTGTTTTTCTAAAATACCTAAACCTTCACCTGTAGCTGTTAAAACATAACCCCAAATTTTCTTCTGAACCTGTTACAACAATTAGTTTTTTAAAAACCAACAGGAATACTCAAACTCCACAAAACAATACCAAGGAAAACTATTTTTAAAGAACAAGAAAGAAACAAACCTGACCCCCACACACTACAGCCCCACCCACCCCCAAAAGAAAAGAAAAGAAGCACTTGAAATAATATTTTGAAACAAATTCCACCCATCCTGAAAATGTCCAGCAGACAGAAAACAAGAAGGTCTTCTCAGGTAGGAAGCAGCCAGTAGACATCCAAGGTAGACCAGAGCAGTGGCAGCAAGGAGCAATGCACTCCAAAAAATCTAGCTCTGAAATGCTTTTGTCCCCTTTTGTCCATGCACAGAACAGGCCCATAGCCAGAATTTTTTTAGTCAGGGGGCATTTAAATTTCTTAGGGAGCACTGGCTAATCGAAATAAAGGTAATTTAATCTGGACCCTTGTGCCAGACAGCTGTGCAGGAATACCCAGCTCCTTCCCTGCACCCGCTGCCACTCAGGGGCCCTGGGCTGAATGAGAAGTGGGGGGGGGGGCCTTGCCAGTAAGTCGGGGACTAGCCCCGAGATGCCCCACTGTAGCTACAGGCCTGGCACTGAATATTCTATGGGGAACAGAAAAAATGGGGAAATTACTCCCTACTTCGTGAGTGGTTTCAGCCTACGAAAGTAGCTTGGGGTGAAAGCAGGAGCTTGTCCACTTCCTGCAGTGACATTCCAAGCTCATTTGGGATCTCATTTATTTTTAAAAAACCTTGCCTGTAGCTGCTGTGTGGCTACAGTGAACTACCTGATTTGGGTCTGGGAAACCCCGAACGAACTCATTAAAACCCTGATCATTTAGTTGGCCCTCAGGGAAGGTTGTGATTGGGCAGACAGTTCAAGTGCTCCATCTACCATCTGAACCTATTGTCTGTCACAACTGCCTCCCTACCTCCTCACTCCCTCCCATTACCAGGTAGCCGTGATAAATGGGATAAAGCAGTCCTGGGAGCCTTAAAATTGATGCCCCAGATATTCCCAGGCATTTCTGAATATTTCAAGGATTTTTAGGGAATAAATATTCAGCATTGTGGAATCCTGAATACCATTTTGGCTAACCAGCATATACAAAACACACACACACACAAAAAAAACCCCATGTACTTGGTTTTTATGTATATTTCCAGACCAGAAATACCTGAGTGCGCATCCCTAGTGTGATCCAATGGAAAGTGCTTTGGTTGAATACTTGGCAGATCTGAGATCCCTACTTATTCAAATATTCACTCTATCAAGTCACTGAATCTCTGTTTGAATTTCTGATGTGTCAAAGATTAATAGTAAATTTACAGCATAATTGTGAGGATGAATGAAATTATAACTGTAAAGTGCTTTGACTTCTAAAGTTACAAATTATAATAATTGCATCAAAAATAACAATAAGGAATACTTTCTGTGTGAGAGAAATAATGGCTAATTCCACAGTGATCTAACCATAGTTCATTGGGGACTGCTTAACATGATTACGGCTTATCTGTATAAAAATACCAGGGTTTGAAAACTGAATGAAGCCTCTGCTTAATCTGCTTGTAACACTCTTTCTGCTACTCCACTGGAGCAACGGTGGCACCCAGTGGTCAGAATGTAGGAGCTCTTCCAAGTAGAAGAAAGGTTTCCATATATTCACACCAAGTCCTTAAACACTTCATGTTGCCAAAATGCAGAGGAATAAATAGTATATTGAATTGTGTATCACAAATTGATTTTTTAAAACACAATTTTATCTATCATATACTAAATAACATGATTTACAATATTTGATTACTGTAACTGAAACACTGAGATTGGTACTTTCTCCAACACTTAATTAGCTTTTCCAGAGCTAATACGGGTGTCTACCACTAAGCCACCAAACTCGGTTATGGGGAGATGCACATGCTTCACACTTGAAACTAGCATGGGCTCATCTTTGAATAGTCTCAACAAGAATGGAAAAAGAAAGGGTGATTCCTCCTTTCCATTCCTCTCCAATGACCCCACACACATGTACTGGATTTTTATTTGTTTGTTTATTTTACTGAAATCACAGTTGATTTACAGAGATCCCATAACGTTTTCAAGGCTAGAGAAATTCGGAGGTGGTTTGCCATTGCCTGCCTCTGCATAGTGACCCTGGTATTCCTTGGTGGTCTCCTATCTAAATACTGACCAGGGCCAAGCCTGCTTAGCTTCTGAGATCTGATGAGCTCTAGGACCTGAGATCTAATGAGATCTAGTCTGAGCATTCCAGGTCAGGGCCCCACTGATGACTGAAATAATTCTCAGCCATGTTCCAACATTACACAATCTGTACATTCATTCTGGGTGTATCATATACATGGTTGTCACATATGTTCTGTGATAGTTCTCTCATACAGAGACCAAAGCCAAAACCACTGATATCTGAAGGTGCTTTCCTTTCATTGATCAGATTCTCCAAATGCAATATGCCATAGTACAATCAGACTATGGAAGGGATCTTGAAGCTGAGATATTTTGGAAATCTTATTTTTTAAAATGTAATTTAAGTTCTGACATGATGCCTCTGTACGTTTGACACAACCTAATTAAACTTCTTCCCACCATTTGCAGTGCCTATTCAGGAGGGTGAAGACCTTCTGCAACCTCTAGCCTTCTGCCCCATCTCCGCTTTCTGCAGCTCTCAGTTGTTAGAAAGCAGTAAATCATAAATCATTCTCTGATATAAAGTGAGACAATTCCAGCCTGTAAAAGAAAGAAAGGGAAAAAAATATTGCAAGGCCACATGCAGTGAGAATAACACATCTTTTCTATGAAACTATCATGGCAGTTCTAACTTGGACTGAGCCAAAATGTTGTTTCAATTTTGAAAAGGGGGGTGCATGTAGTTTAAAAATGCAAAACTGAAACTAGAGGCATATCTTCTGCTCAGCTCTAGTTCTAGCCCATAGCACCAGAACATAGATTAACACATGCAGTTAAACAAATGAGAATTGAACCATCCAGTTGACTGTTTGTTCTATGTCACTGCTAATGTGGTCTGGAGTATAGCAATGCACTTATTTCTGCTAAAGATGTAGTGTGGATGACTAATTTATTACCTTAATAACATCTTACTGCTTGGCAAATGTGTCTGTGATTGTAAATCTATAAGTGTCTGCTTAAGTCATGTCTCTGAAGTGTGGCATTTTATCTTAATGGGATAGTTCATTTAAATTCGTACAAAAATAGTTTCCAGTTAATTTATTTGTCCTTTTAGCAGGCTAATATGTAAGCGCATTGTATTGGGAGGGGGTATTATTTTGAGCTAAATATAACATTTGTTTCATTTTTGGTAAGAAATATCTCGACTCTCCCCATAAGCATAATAATAATACATCAACAACTCACATGTGTAGCAAGATGTTGAGGCAATTGAAAATCTAACCACCATAATAAATCTTAGGTATTAGAACAATCATAAAGCATTTTAAGTATAATTAGGAATGTTTTATGGATTTGAGACTTAATTATTTGTTTTCAAACATTCAGCGATTACGATTCTACTAATGACTCCATCAACAATATTCTGGCATTAATCATTACACTCAAGCAATATGTCATATATCTTACTAAAAGCAGGCATGTATGAGTGCCAACTTTTACCTCCCCTGAATTTAATATGAAGAAAGATAATGAAATGTCAAGTCTGATACAGTCCTCAGAGACATGAGCATGTTAGCTTATTTGTAAATGGCACAGCCAGGCCAAAGCATCACCATAGGTCAAAAGCTGGGAGCCCCTCTGCCCCTATCAGAGGCTATGCACTAGTGCACTGACCAATAGTTCTGAATAAGGTGGACATATCCTAGCTTTTTAAAAGAAGGGAACCATTTGACAGCCATTTTCTCCCCCCCCCCCCTCCCAGGTTGGATGTTAAAGGTCACAAATAGGAGCATGAAGAAGATTCCAGAAAAAGACAATTTCCTTCAGCTTTGAACTACCCCCAGTTCCAGTATAAGCTAATACTGTAGGCTGAGCAGTGTATGCTTGTCATAATTCCTTTGTGGATTAGAGTTGCATCAAGGATGGGGTACATCATTTCATATGCCTGAACTTTGGAAAATAGGACTAGAATCATAGAGTTGGAAGGTGTAATACAAGCCATCTCATCTAACCCCCCCGCTCAGTGCATGATCAGCCTAAAGCATCCCTGATATTGTTCATCCAATAGCTGCTTGAAGACTGCCAGTAAGGGGGAGCTCACCACCTCCCTAGGCAGCCAATTCCACTGCTGAGCTACTTTCTTCAAGATCTTCATGGTCTTCAGGAGTACAAACCTGAGTAGTCTTGATGGGTGTAAGAGGAGAGCTCTCTTTTCTTTTGCCAGCTTTATTTTCTCTTGATTTAGAGGGAAAAGAATGTAAGGTGGCTAGCATTAATTCACCAGAGGCAGAGTTGTAGGTGGTGTAGAGGGTTGAGCCATGTTGGACACACAATTTATCGGTATGAAGCCAATGATATTCCTAACTCCTACATTTTAGCAGTCTTATCTTTAAAATCTCTTCTAATCTTTAAAAACTCGGGGGGGGGGGGGAGGGATCCAGAAAAACTTGAATCTTCAAACCCTGAAAGTCAAGACCACCTCGCTCTTTAGCTTCTGCAAGAATCCTCTGCCATGTTTGGAAATCTTTAAATTCTACCAGTATATCTCTAGTGTATAATGAGGAAGTAGTTTCATCACATACCTTACCAACACAATAAGCTCTCTGCAGAAGAGGCGTAACACCAGCTTCAAGGCTTAAAGTGCCCACTAACCAATTTGCCATAAATATATTCAACTCAATTCTAGCTTCAACATTTGATTTAACCCCCCTGAACTTTAGGCACAACTCACAGCTACGATAGTCCAAAGTCAAAATACGTTTCCGTGCCCAAGCATCTGAGGTTCTCACAGGTAATTGACTCTCAAGCTCAGTAACTTTCTTGAGAGCTTTCTCTACCTTTTGATGTGCCTGTTTATGAAGCTCTTCTAACTTATCCATATGTTGAAACACTGGTTTCAGCATTTCTGTAATGTCATTTCTCAATTCTTGACGTTGTTCGGTTAGCGGCTGCATTAAAAAAATTGTAGTAAGTGGGCTCTCTTCAACCATTAGCTCAACCATTAGCTTGGATAGTGCGTCTGTAGCTAGAAAGAATTCCATTAAATGTGAAATACTTTCTTCTTTCTGTTTCCCCTTCTAACCACCTTTAGGAGCCATCTTTCAAAATAGAAAATTTTGCATTGGAAAGGGTAAAAATATCTGAATTTTGAGTGGGCAGATGGCAAGCACCAAGTAATGGCTGCTGACCCGGAAGTTGGTTGCAGCCACTCCCCCCTAGCTGGCAGTTTTTGAGTTGGGAGAAAGATTTAGACATGCCTGTGTGTAAATAAGCCCATTGAGCTACAGTGATTATTTTGCTGAAACCTGAAGGACATGATCCTGTGCTTAGTTATTCAGGAATAAAGCCATTGAACTCAGTGGCATTTAATTCTAAGTAAATATGCATAGGATCAAGCTGCATGGAGCTTATCTTGCAGATTAATGATGCATTCCTGATAAAGTGACTCTGACTGGCAAAGCTCTTTGCTACTGGTTGGAAATGACTGCAGAGTTGTGGCAGCCTCAGAGAGGAAGCTGGGAGAGTAGTTTAGCATGATGGAGAGTGAAATACTATTAGAAAGTGCTGAGTCTGAACAAGAAAGTTCATATATAAACCGTCAGGCTAGTGATTAATTGCTATTAATGCAGAGATGTCTTAAGACATGTTGGAAGGTTTCCAATATAATGTTTTGACAAGGATTCCAATAAAAAAGTGTTTAATGGGATAGAAGAATGTTTGCAATCCAATCTGCTTGGTGAAGTCCTGGTCTTTAGTCAATGTTTGCAGTTGAGGAAGATCAATACTTTATTTAAAAAGTTCTCTTTTCTGTCCTCCTTTATTAAACTCTCCCAGAATAACACTGTAGACATTCTTGTGAATTCTTATTCAGCTAATTAGCCCGAAGAAAATATTAAAATGTATTGAACTGAAATGTTGAAAGCATGAAGGCAGATTGGTTCTCGTACAGACTGCTTGTATTTAAAATTCTTTAAAGGTGCAGAAGTTAATCATTATGGATGGGTAATCTAAGCATGTTGTAGTTTTTAGTACAAGATACATACATTTGTATAAAGATAGATTTATAACACAAAAACAAACATTAAAAAATATTTTATATTTTCAGAACATAAAGGTTGCAACTCATTGCACATGCAGTGTTTTTAATGACAATATATTTATTGTTGTGTTGAATTTTACATGAACATTAAGAGGGTGAAACTTTGAAGTCCTGTCATTTATGTAAGTAATGGAAAATTAATCAAAAGATAATGTTTGGAAATAGATTAAATTAATTACCGTAAGAAAGAGAGAAGCCATTATTAGCTCACAGAGCACTTCAAAACATCCTTTTAAAATATTGCCTATTTTATTGTCTTTAATCACTAGCCCTGTATGCAGAACATATGTGGATACTGTTGTTACCCCTACCAGCTTAGATTTTAAGAGGCTGAATTGCTGTCTTCAGTTTCTGGGGGAATTTATCTAAATGGCAGGCCTCAGCAGGAGGTAGGGTAGTAGTGAGGATCCACTACCTATGTTTATGGAGATATTTCCCTTTAAGAGAGCTCTCAATAACCAGTCCATTGCTTAACCAAAAGGGTTGTTTTTATTAAAAGAAGAAATCCTAATAAAATGCACACTTACAGAAATAAAACACATGTTAAAACATACACCCAAGTACTGGAAATACAGAAGTAAGCAGGAATAATAGGAAACTGTTGGGAGTTATAATTACCTATTCAGATGTGTAGAAGTCCACAGGAGAGAGTTGTGAAGATGGAAGGAACCCAAATGAATTTGGGGGTGTACTGCCGGTAGGCACCCAGGGCAGACACACAGATACTGAGCTCTGAGTTCTATTTTTATAGGAACATTGAGTCCTGGGGTAGTCTGATATTTGTGTCTCAAAATAATACCAAAAATGGCTTTCCCAGGACAGACAAAGACCTGGAAAACATGTGACAGTTTGCATGAATGTTGAGGTCTGGTGTAAAGTAAAGTGTTAATGTGTTTCTGATAAGATTAGCTAGATGTGTCTGTGAATGGCTGAATAGCGTTCCCAGGAATGGGCTAAGGGAACAGGAGATGTTCTTAAGAGTTTTGGATGTAAAATAGTGTTTGGGCTGGAACTCTGATGGCTTCCTCTAGTGATTCAGAAGGCTAATGGATTGCTAATTTAAATTTATCAAAACAGAAATAATACTGCTTGATGAGCCACCTGGGTTTGGGATGCGGGAAAAAAATAGAACTCAGGAGTTTTTATTATAAAGGAAAGGGAGGAAGGATTAGGTGAGATAGAAAGGATTAAGGATTGAAGCTGAAAAGAAGTAGCTCTGGGTCAAGGCAAGTCCATTGTCCGGAATATGGAGATGTTGGTAGGCTGGAGGGAGATTTGCAGCTCTCAGAACAAGATCTCATATGTTTCCCAGGGTGGCTGCCTAGGCATGATTATAGGGCCTGCCAGTTCTGGCATCCATCTTTGTGTCCACTTATGTCAAGATGTCTGGTATATAGACTCCTGGGGCACCCCAATGGGGTCCATTGCTGGTTGAAATGACCCCTCCTGAGAGACTGGCGGCCTGCATACTTACACTGTCACCCCAAGAGCAGAAACACAAAAAATTACAGTTGTATTGTCCATATTAAGAAAACAAAAACATGCAGCATGTGTATGGAATTATTAACAGGTAATAACAAATATTAAGCCTCCAGATAAATTCTCATTTCATATCTTTATCAGATTGCTGGAAGAAACTTTCAAGGAAAAAAAACCCTTCACCATCTAGGAAGCAGCTATATGTCCATCTGTACACCATCTAGACTCCTCTGGAGTCCTGGAGTTATTTAGTTTTATGCCAACACAAAACACAGTGAGCCAGCTTCTCTTCCAGGGATCCCCCTGTGTGGTAAAAAGCTCGCCATGTAACAGGTAAAATGTGAAAAAACAATACCAACAAAAAATTACCACTTCTGATGTAACTGGATGAATCACGTGATGAAAGGTTTTCTTTTCTCCATAGAAAAGTGAAGGAGTGAGTAGGACAGGCCACAATGGTTTCCCCTGATATTCAGTTTTGTGGGTTGAAGGATTCCCCCTCCCAACCAACCATTTTTTTTAATGGAGGAATGTTCAGGAACATGATTCCAGATCTGAAATCTGAAGTGGTGGAACCCATACAGCTACCATTTTAGTGAGAACTGAGGTAACAATCACATATTAGTGGATACTGTGTTATCATAACCATTCACATCCTAAATTTTCCTATGTAAACAGGAAAATTAGCTGAATTATTATGATACCACAATATCAAAAAAATGTATGGGTTGGTCTCTCTCATGTTCTCTCAATAAATAATAGACAGAATTGGGCTGGACACGTATTGTGCTATAATTATGCATGGGGAGAGGGACTATCTAAATGAAAATGAAGAAAATGGCTTAGAGCATACCGAGCTTCTTAAAAGTCAAAGCAAGTCAAGTATGATAACAAGGACACTGTAAAACTCAAATATTTTATATAAAAGCTATCTTAGAAGTAATAAGCATTATAATTCTGTGGGATACAGGAGTAGCCAATGAATGTTTAAAACAGCACACAAGTACAGTGCAAGTGCCACAGCACATACCTGGATTGTCAAAAGCCATCCTGTGACACAAGATACCTACCAGAAAACTTTCAATACAAGTCAGTCTAGCTATATATTTTATGAATGCTCTTAGGCTATTAGGCCACATGGAGTTTTGGGATACCCCATTCATTTCCATTTGCTTTTCTGTGTATACGTGCTCTCATTCATTCATTAATGAAGTGTGTGTGCAAAAACTCCACGACCAATTTCCCACGAGGTGCTGCTCCGCCGCCGCTCTTCCCTTTCCCCCAATTGTGTGTGTCAATTTCCCACTATTTGCCCCACATCGCATTTTGACCCGCAGCTTCACCCATTTCCCCCCGTGGCTTTGCGACTGTCATAAAACAGGATCACAAAGCCATGGGGAAATCGAGTGAAGCCGCAGGTCAAAATGTGGTGCAGGGCAAATAGTGGTGCAGGGCAAATAGTGGGAAATTGATGCACACAATCAGGGGAAAGGGAAGAGTGACAGCGGAGCAGCGCCTCATGGGAAATGGGTCCATGTGTATCTAAAGGTGCACACGGTCTAGGAAGGGGAGAGAGAACTATACCACTATACCATTTTATTGAATACGGGGAACAGATATATTCCCACACAGTGTGGAGAATTACAGTCCACGAAAACTTGCACGACATTTGTGCAGCAGTACTTCAAGCTAGATTTTTAAAGGGTTTGAATCTATGGTATGAACTTGAAAGGCCATGCCTTTGGAATACTTAGAGCTACAAATACTGTGACTCACAAATATCAGGAACAATGGTGAAAAAAAAAGGTCAGTATAACTTGCCCAGGTATCTAGTCTTTCTCAGACAAATGGAAAGGCCCCTACTGAGAGCTGTGATAGGATTATTTGTGGGCATACAATAATAAATGTCTGCTGAATGGATGCAGTGAATTCTATATGCTCTCTGGAGATAGACAGTGTGCTCACATTTTTTTTCTTTGTGATGGAATAAACCTGTAAGACCCATGAATGGTGTTTGAAGACAGCAATATCAACTTTTGGTCTCTATGGAGAGCTGAAGATTTTGTGAGAAAGATTCGCAAAGGAATGATATATTAACCCTCATTTCTACCTTGGTTCAAAAAAACTAATCCTGGCTATGATCACATGTGCTTTTAAATCTGACATAGGTGTGAATGCCTGATGGATCTAAAGGGAGCAATCAGACGGCAACATCTAGGAAGCATCCCTCAGTCGCCGGCAACCTCTGCTGCTCTGTCACAGAAGCGAAGTTAAAAGACGCTGGGGAAAGTCCGGCTCTAATGGATTCCGATGGGCCACAGATGAACTTTCCCCTGTATGATCACTCAAGCATGCTCTCATGCCATTGGGATGGTCTGATCATGCCATCCCAATTCCATGCCAACCCCCCCCCCCTTCGCAGTATGCACATCATCACATACTCCATAGGGGGCCCTCAGTGCAGAGGTGTGATTCCTCATTTATGCACAAGGGAAACAAACAGCAAAAAAAACCCAACTCACCTGCAGTTGCATCTGATCACACAGTGACGGGCTGAGCCCACAGCTTCAAAGGGAAGAGTTATCTTGCAACTGCATGTCAAACTCCACCAGAGGAAATAGCTTTGCTTCCCCTCCACTTCAACTGCTGTGTGTGACCACAACCCCTGTTGTTTTTATTTCATAGGGGGAAATGTAAATTTTAGTCTTCAAAATAGAACCATAATAGAACCATAATAGTCTAAGATACCTTTCAAAGAAGATCATAGGGTGAAAATTATTGAAAAGAATCTTTGAGCATGTATGTACTTTGCCTTGTTGTGCACTGAGACTAATGCTGATCCTAGAACAAGTCATCAACCTGTACTAGACAGAGCTGTTCTCCTCTGAAAAAAAGCATCTTTATGGTCTCCTCACTGTCCCTGGGTGTCCAGGTGATGGAGGTGGCTAAAAGGGCCTTTTTTCTGCTTTGGTTGGTTCATCAACCTGAACAAAGGCACATCTGACCAGAATCACACATGTCTTGGCTGTACTGGAGGAAAAGTTCACTTACATGAGTTCCTCTCTGCTTGTGCTACACAGAATCCACCCCATTCAATTTATTCTTGATCAGAATCATTTTTCAGTTGCTGAGTTTCAGTCTCATAACTAATAATGAAAATGTATTCAAGAAAATGTTGATAGTAAATTAATTGTGCCTTCCATGGTAGATCAGATGAAAAGGTAAATAATCCTAAATAAGGGTTAAACTGGTCTTAATGTACTCAAGTTCTGATGCAGGAGAGAAGATATTTTGCAACAGTTTAATGTGAGCATTTACAAAAAAATAAACACGATAGAAACATGCATAGTTTGACCAGTAGAAAAAAAGCAATATTCTTAGCAAATTATGCTGTGGACTGATTTACCCTGGCCCCAGTTTTATTTATATAAAGCATGAAGCTCCACTGGCTACAAAGAAAATAGAGCAGCCATTCACAAGAGGATGGGCAACTATTTCACCCCGCTGCTCCCTCCATCTTTTAACCAGTTGTTGCTGCCACAGAGTGATGGTGTGCTATGCTCCTTATTAAGCAGGACTGAATTCACTGGTAAAATAAGAACCCTGCATTCTTTCCAACATAAAACAGTGTGAAGCAGTTTAGAAGGAAATTCCTTCAGATCAGTCCATAGTGACCTGTAACAGCTTCTGACCATTTCACACAAAAAGGTAGTAGCAGGGGTTAGCAGTCCATTATTTTTTAAGTATAGAGCATTCACTGTAGAAGAGCTTGGGAAAAATGCCATCTACAGAACAAGCTGGAGCCAGATTCAACAATTAAAAGGTACTTCGTCCCTAACTTATAACCCCCAGCTTGTTGTATCCTCAGTCAGGCATGTAGAAAGAAAGCTGAATTGGTTCTTTTGCCATTTTAAAAAGCCTGAGATGGCTAATTCAATACTGGTGTTAAAACTAGTTGAACAAAGAAAAATTCATCCTATAGTTGGTTTCAATTGGAACTACATTTGCAGATAGGAGGGAATTCATAAGGGAAGCACTTCTTGCAACACAGAATATTTATGTATCTAATTCTGAACCTGGCCTCAGAAGTATGGATCAAAACATCTGCACAATTAGACCAGGAACAGATATCTCTGGAAACCTGGGAAACACCCAGATTTGTGGCAAAATCTTTCTTTAAAAAAGGATGGGAGATTAATAAAAAAAATGCTGATATCTCACAAGACTTCCATGCAAAATCTTGGCAGCCTTTTTGAATTTCCTAGGCAATCTGAACTGACTACTGCCATTCCACTTTGAAACTGGAGATGTGCTGGGGAGGAAGAGGAAGGTGGGAAGAGCTGCATTTACACCCTGCCCTTTGCTTGGAGTGTCAGAGCAGCTTTCTTCTCTCTACAACAGACACCCTGTGAGCTAGGTGGGGCTGAGAGAGCTCTTTCTAGGACTGATCTTGAGAGAACAGCTCTGAGAGAACTGTGACTGACCCAAGGTCACCCAGCTGGCTGCATGTGGAGGAGTGGGGAATTAAACCCGGGTCTCAAGATTAGCATCCACTGCTCTTAACCACTACACAACACTGGAGCAGATGAAGAAAATGGGGACTGGAAGATGACAAGAAGCAGAGAAAGAAGCAAGGAAAGGGAAGATGCTGCAAGGGGTGGTATAAAGGGAAGGAAGGAAAGTGGAGATAGCATGGGGAGAAAGACTGGTTTGGCATGGCAATGGGACTTCCCCCTCCCCGCATGTCCTTGCAGGTTCCCCATTCATCCATAAATGTTAAGCAGATAAGAAAAAAACATCTGCATTGTCTAGACAATTAACAGTGCCAGAGTAACACCTTGCTAAGCCCATTGACATCAATTCAGTAGACTTAGAAGAATGTAAATCTGCAACACTAAGCACACTCACTTGGGAGTAAATCCCATTGATTTCAATTGCACTTCTTAGCAAATCATTGCACAATTATTACCTGAGACCAGGCACAGAGAGGCATGAACTGATGTGTGAGTGAGCTTTTACCTTCTTTTCCAGGATCCTCAAGCAGAAGATGATGTGTCTGATATTTGGGGGGGGGGGGGGGGGGGGACCCTGTGGGTGGGTAGAATTGAACCCTGTTCCTTGGTTAGTAAAGTTCCAACAATACATCCCTACCTTCAGGAGTTAGTTGCAACCATATAGAAATCTCAGACAGATATGCTAAACTGTTCGGGGAAATGTCTTTATAATAACAGGAATGTTAGAGGTTTATTTACCAGTCCCAAAATCTGCAGGGTTCCACTGTGCATGCAAAGTGTTATGCAAGTAGACTGCACCACTAATTTTAGTACCAAGGATAATTCTGTGAAATACGCTATACTCATCACCTGCAAGTGGGCATTAAAGGCTGGATTGTCATAGCAATTATGTGTGTAATGTCCTACTGCTAGGATAGGCTTCAAAGCCTGTTCTTCACCATGTCTCATGACAGAATCCACCTGCCTTGAACAAAGCACCTTAGTGTTGCATAAGAGCACTGCAGTGATGCTCAGTGGCTCAGGAGCCACATGTAATTCTTTTGATATGTCACCTATGGTTCTTCTGAGCACCATTCTTCAGTTTCAGAAAAGTATGCCAAACCCTTGTCAAGTGGGACTTATGGCTGGAATTTGTTTTTCACCTTGAAACAGCTGCTACTGAAAGAATGGTAAACTGTGAGGCTCCCTGAGATGCAGACCTCTTGCCAGGGATAGAAATAAACGTGGCTTGTTTTGTAAGCCTGCGCACCATTCTTGTGAACTTTTCTGATGACTTATGAGAGCAGTGAATGGACTATGATACCAGTTATGTGAGCTATAAAGGTGTACTAGGTGACCACTGGGAAGATGGGAACAGATACCTACAATAAGCAGTTAGAGTACCATTTTCTGAGGTTGCCACCTCCAGCCTGGAGGTTGACACAGAGCACAAGGACACTCTCTCACACACAAAGCCATGAGGCTAGAGACATATATCAGCAACTCCATGAAGGTACAAACTCCATGCACGCACACAGTCTTACACCCCCCTTCTGCAAGTCCCCCTCACCATTTGGTACATCAAAGGACTTCACACAAGGGTGCTTCCTGAGAACCGGTTCTGCTGCCCAGGACTCACTGTCATCCAGAAGACAGATGCCAGATGCAGCTGACGTCAACATCCTGTCCTGACCATCAGGTAGATCTGAATATTGACCACTCCTATAGGACCTTCTTAGTGGCTAGGGATAGAGAACGGACCATCTATAGGGTCTCCTGGGATGGCCTCATATCTTGCCATCCTCCCAGGAACACCTCCCAATAAATACTCTTAACTTGAGTCCTGTGTCAGTTTATGAGACGCCTTGGTTTAGCAGAGCCTCTGTATACATAGGCGGGATCTGCAAAGCCAGCTGCATATAGTTAAGAGCTAATATTTCCCCAAATATTAATAATAAATAGAGCAGTCAGGCTAACAGTTTGGTTGATGGGAACTGAGAACATTGCTCTCTGCAAGGATTTGAGACAGTACCACTGGTACCAAGAACTACCAAGACCAGTGAAAACCTGGGCAACAGTGAGAACTTCATATTTGGGAATTGGGCAAAGATGAACAGTTTTGCTTTACTTTCCAGAGATAGGTTGCTAACTATGGAATAAGCCATTGTTTCTGCCAATGCAGCCATCTTATGCAGCCATCATACAATAAGGCTGTCACAAAGGTTTCAGAGAGATGGAAATGGTTTCATGGAATAAGACATTCTCAGGTTGTGATCACATGCACAATTCGCCCCGACATAGGCACAAATGCTGGGTGGATTAAAGGAATGCGATCAGACGCCAACATCTGTGAAGTGCCCTGCAGCCATCAGCAATCCATTTTGCTCCGCCACACAAGCAGAGTAAAAAAACACCTTGGAAAGTCCTGTAGCAAATGGGTTGCTACAGGCCACAGATGGACTTTCCTGTGTCTGATTGCCCCAGTGCGCTCCCATGGCATTGGGATAGTCTGATCAGGCTATCCTGACTCTGTGCCGTTGTCTCCCCCCCTTGTTGCAGTATGCGCATCAGCGCACACACCCCCACACATTCCATAGGGAGATCTCAGTGCGGAGGTGCAATTCATCGATTCCTTGAGTAAGCACATCAGGAACAAACAGTAAAAAAACACCCAACTCACCCACGTCTGATCACGCAGTGGCAGGCTGTGCCCGCATCTACAAAAATCTGTGTGATCGCGCAACTGTGGGTCAACTTACGCCAGAGGAAATAGCCTCGCTTCCCCCCCCCCCCCCGCTTTATCTAGCGCGTGTGACCACCACCTCAGTGCCATTCAGAGTTCCTTCTTGATTTCAATAGACTTAAGAGGGATGTAAAACAGCTTAGGTGGACACTGAGTTCTGATGTCTTTTTGATCCTTTAAAAAAAATACATATGACAGTTTGTTCAGCTAACTATTACCCTAGGCATATTTTATCAGATGATTTCTTCTTGTCTATAGCTTCTGTCACTGAGCAATTAGTCTGAGCCAGAGAGCAAAGGCAAAGCCACAAGGAAACAGCTGTGGTTATTGATGACGTTCTCATTTATTTAGTAGACAGAATTTAGATTGGGAAATTATTATCTGGATTTGTCTGCCTCCATCGAATCACATATTATCTGTGTTCTGCCACTGGCAATTGGTCTGCTGTTGGCCTCAGTGTGATATTAATTGTATTTTGTTTTATTTGGCTTTAATTGTCTGAAGTAAAAAGCGTTTTCATATTTCTCTGGTGTCAGATTCCCCATTCATTCCTCAGTTACAAATCAGAAAATGAAATGGATTTGATACCTTCTATATCTCTGTACTAAAGACATTCACTTGACAAGAAGTCCAGTTTGTTTCAAGAGAATCCATTTTCAAATACTGAAGTTAAAATTCAAGCCTGGAGCTGCCATCCTATGCACACTTACCTCGGATAAGCCCCCTTAAATAGATCAGATTAGGATTCTCAATAGACTTGTTTAGGATTGCTCTATTACAGTAAATCTTTTGCATATTAAGCAGGGAGTGAGCGCCATTGGCCCTGACTTGGATGGCCCAGGCTAGCCCAATCTCATCAGATTTCAGAAGTTTAGCAAGGTTGGCTCTAGTTACAATTTGGATAGGAGACCACCAAGGAAATCCAGGGTTGCTACACAGGGGCAGCCAGTGGCAAACCACCTCTGAACATCTCTTGCCTTATTCAAGCATGAACTTCATGGATTAGAGTCTACTTTGTCCATTGATTTGTACTAGAATAAAATTTTGTCAGTCTTTAAAGTATCACAAGACTCCACTTTATTTTAACTACAACGAACCAACAAGGCTATTCCTCTGGAATTATATGACTGACTTGCTTACTGTCATTGCATCAAGGAGAAATCAGAAAGATTTCTGCCATTGTACCTTGCAAGCCTATCCTCCATGGTAAGTGAAGCCCTCTTTTGAAGAAGTAGACAAAGAAGTGACTGAGCAAACAAGTCCTGCTTTCCAAGCTAGCTGTAGGTTTTGTGGAGGACTGGAGTAGGAAAGTATCAGCAATAATGATGGCTCTTTTCCTTTTCAAGATCAAGACAAAACAGATACCAGGACTGATTTGACTCTGAAGGTCTTCCTACATGGACTGACTTTTCTGAATACTGTTAGACTGAATGAGAGTTCCCTCACACTTCCAATAAGCACATTTTTAGTCTTGTGTTTGAAGGAATACATGAACCATAGTTAAGTCTACTCAAATATAGTATAGCCTTTGAGTTTGATTTTTTTTTCCTCAGATTTTGGACTGCTTTTTCAGAAGATCCAAATTCAGAGCCTTATTTTACAAAAAAAAGTTTTCCATTCATATTGTGGAATGCCATCTTCAGGCCTCACTTTGGGGAGGAACCACTTTTGTTAGCAATGATTATGCCTCAATTTCATAAAGAATTAGACTAATCAAATACTATCAAAGCTTGTAATTTGAGTAAGTTTAGTTCAATGGATCAAGTAGCGGCTCAGTCACTGAGGATTTTCTTTCAAGATCCAGCTCCTTCAGCCGTAGAAATAGGGACTATAATATTTGTCTGAGGGAATAAATACAAAATGTAATCCACATTTTTTTAAAAAATCATCTGCATTCTCATTATGATCAGTTAATGTAGCATAAAGCTACATTCTATATACATTGATGTGGGAGTGAATTTTATTGAAGTCAACAGTATGTAAGTAAACATGTATGGAATGTGTTATAAAATACCCAGATAAATTTTGTTGAACTTTGAAGAAGGGTATTTCAAGACTTTTTTAACATCTGAAAGCAGATTAAGTTTCACTTTAGAGAGGATTATACTGCACAGTTTTTAAAATTTAAACTTTCAAAAAACGGTCTTAACTTGGCTGAATGTAATAGATTAAAAACTTGTCAGATACTTTGAATTGTGCCTGTAACTAAAGTATGCTTCTATCTTTTATTATTTCTTACTTCTCGGAGTATTTGATTTTAGGATGAAATCGAAATTGGATTCCTAAAAACATATAATGCAGTCAGTTTGGGAAACTGCATAATATGCAGCTGCTTAAACTACTTATTATCCACGTTCAAGTGAATATTTATATGTCTTTTTATTCAAAAAAGTACATTTCGTATTCCATTTCAGACTTTAGCTTGATGTTGGGTCTTCACTGTCAGTGAATGATATCAGTAATGTCTATTATCTTTCTCTGCTTTCCCTTTTATCTTCTTGAAGTGCATATCTGTAGATGACTATAACAAAAATTTTGTCATTTCAGTAATGAATGTTCTTAGTAACACAAAAATATGGAGTGAATACAAAAGATCAACTTCAGATACACTAAAAAGCTATTAATGGAAGCCTGATCTTGAAAATACATGTAGCAAAGAGGGTGCATAGAACAGCCTGTATGTGGGAAAGGTGGGGAATGTGGGTCAAATCCATCCTGTCTCTGGTATATTGGCATATACTGCTGCTTTAAGGTCAGCTCTAAGAAATCCTTTAGCAAAAAAAGAATTGTAAGATGAATGGGATGGAGTTCTGTTTGGCTGGAGCCTCTTGAAAGCTTCTAGGTATTGCTTAGTGTTCCATATATAATAACTGAGCTTATCTATATATCTAATTCCCAAGTGGCCCACCCCCGTGCGGATACCTAATTCCGCGCAGGGGGGGGCACTTGGGGGGCGGGGAGGGGGTTCTGCAGACGGAGGGCGATCCCCCCGTCTGCAGAAAAATCTAAGAGTTTTGAAAAAAAAATTTGGTGTTTGGGTGTTTTGGTGTTTGCCCACCCCCGAAAAGTAAAAAACGTTCCCTGCGCATGAGCAGGGAACGAGCTTATCTTGGCTGCGGTGGGCAGGCGGAGACAGCGGGGGTCTGCAGTTGGGAGGGGGGAGGCGGCGTGGCGGGCCTCGAGCCTAGCCACGCCGCTGGCTCTGGAAGGAGAGAGGGGGCCCAGCTCTGTAAGGGGGCAGGGGAGGGGGGAGGCAGTGAACGGGGGAGGGGGGGAAAGCGGCGGCCCAAGCAGCACTTGGCCGCTCAGGCCTGGGAGCTGAGGAAGGAGGCGGGAGGGAGGGAAATGCTAGAGCGGGCCGGGGGGGGAGTTCCTCGGCGAGCGGCGGTTCTTGCCACCACTGCCCATTTCCCAGGAGGGCGGGGTAGAGCCTCAGCAAGCGGCGGGTCTTGCCGCCGCCACCAATTTTCAGGGGGACGGGGAGGGCAGGGGCAGAGCCTCGGTGAGCAGCGGGTCTTGCCGCCACTGCCGATTTTCCACCTCCTTTGGCAGTGAATTCCACGTGTTAATCACTCTTCGGGTGAAGAAGGACTTCCTTTTATTGTATGAGTAGCGGAGATGGAGGCGCAGCAATTGCCGCTGGAAGGACTGCCAAAGGCGGGAAAGGCTCTCTGTGGAAGAACTCCGGTGGGCCTCTTCTTCTCCTTCGGCACTCCCGTCTCTTTCTTCCCAGAGCTCCGCCAAGCGAGCCCGCCAGCTTTTCCCCCCGGGGTAGCGCCGTCCCTGTCCCCTCTCCCTCCGGGCTGAGCGCTAGCCAGGCACCTGCTTCGGGTTCTGGCCGGAGAGAGGTGCAACCTGTCCTAACAGCCCTCCCTCTTCGCAAACAGCTCCAGACCAGGAAGTGGGAGGCAGAGAGAGGCTCCCTTGCACGGCCGCACGGCCGCCCGCCCTTCCTCCCACAGCTCCTGGCGCCAGAGCTGCTCGAAGTCCCTCGGTAGGCCGCTCCTGCAGCTGAAGACCATGGGCGGGGAGGAGGACTGGAGGGCGGAGGGGCCGGTCGGGGCGATGCCTGGAGGATGGGGACGCTGCAGCCGCTCCTAATCAAGTGGAAGGCGACCAGCAGTGGGTTTCTTTCCAGTGGGTGGTATCATGCAAATCAGGTAAGGGGGTGACCGGTCCGTCGCAAGTCCTGACTTTTGATTTCCGTGGTGTGGCTGGCTTTGGGGTCCAGGAAGGGCTCTCCAAATGGGCACATAATCAGCCGTCCCTCCCCCTTTTCACTGTCTCCTTTCTACCCTCCACGATCCAAAATAAACATCTCCCTCTCTTGCACTTTCGACCCCAGCCTTTTCAAACGTTAGCAGGCATTTGTGAAAATAAGTTTAACACATCACAAAAAATTACACACAAGTGGAGATGTGGTTGGTGCTGGGTTGCCAAGAAGCTGTTCGTTTTTGGTGGATCATCCTGTGGCGGACTGAGATAATCCGATTCCTTGGGCATCTGGCGCTCCATCCCTGCTGCAGGCCCCAGAAGCCTGAGCTCAGAGCTTTCCCAGATATGGTGGATGAGTTAGCAAGGGAACTGCTTGCCCAGGCGCAAAGCAAAGCAAAACAAAACCTGGTTTGGCAGAGATCATCCCATTGGCTGGTGAATGACTGAAAACTAAAACTGGATGATTCAGATGCCCGTTATGCATTATCTGCTGCAGTCATTTGAGGCTGCCACACAACGGGATTCACAGGCGATGCTGTTTTCACAGGAGTGCCATATCTAATGGACTCAGTGGTTCACTGTGCTCCCAGAAAGTATGACCTGACCACACACAAAAAAACCCAAACGTTCTTCCTTCTGCTCCCAAAGGCAGCAGTGATTTTCCCACTTACTTGACATTGGGTGGGGTGCTATTATTAAGGGACCTGCTATAAGTGAAAGAAATACACAGTGTGATACCCTTGCACTTAGTGTCATTCTCTTCCTCCCTTCAAATGGCAAATTAGAATGGAAATAAACGGTGAGGATAGGATTGGCAGCCTCATTAACCAGTGAATGAGGTCTGCACACACGAAGCTGCCTTATACTCAATCAGACCATTGGTCTATCAAGGTCGGTTCTCTCTACTCAGAATGACAGCTGGATCTCAGACAGAGGTCTTTCATAAGAACATAAGAGAAGCCAATGTTGGATCAGGCCAGTGGCCCATCCAGTCCAACACTCTGTCACACAGTGGCCAAAAACACCAGGTGCCACCAGGAGGTCCAGCAGTGGGGCCAGGACACTAGAAGCCCTCTCACTGTTGCCCCCCCCAAACACCAAAAATACAGAGCATCACTTGCCCCAGACTGAGAGTTCCTATCTATACTTTGTGGCTAATAGCCACTGATGGACTTCTGCTCCATATCTATATATCTAATTCCCAAGTCCCCCCCCGTGTGCGGATACTTAAATCCATGCGGGGGGGCACTTGGAGGGCAGAGGGGGGGTTCTGCAGGTGGGGGGTAACCCCCCTGCTTGCAGAAAAATCTGAAATTTATCAAAAACTTTTCGGGGGATCTTTAAATCTCCCAAAAAGTAAAACAGTGTCCCCTGCGCATGCGCAGGGAACGCTCTTGGAACGGCAGTGGCCCGGCGAGAGTCATCGAGGCCAGCCGACAGCCCACGGAGGAGGGGGAAGGGGGCGAGTGGCGGGCCCGGCGAGAGCCACCGAGGCCCGCTGGGAGTCTCGGGGGGGGCAGAGGAAGGGGGCGGAGGAAGGAGGAGCAGCTGTCAGCTTCTCCCCCCCCGTGAATATCTCGCGCCCCCCCCTTGTTTTACAGGATAGTAAAAGGGTAGCCATGTTAGTCTGTCACAGAAAATTAAAACAAAAATCCAGGGTCAGATCAGAAAAGTCCCAGGTGCCATCCTGGGTCTCTACCTGGTAAGGCAACCCTTCCCTTTGCTCACAGGGTTTATCCATTTCTTTCCCGGTAACTGCTGCCACCAACAAATATGTATGAATATCTCCTGAAAGGTAGCCTTGTACATCTAGCACTTGACAGGAGACAAGAAGGTAATCTTTTTCTTGTTATTCTCATGAGGGTTGCAAGCAGTTAAATCAGCCTCTGTAGCTGTGCCTTTAAGAGACACCATGGCACAGAAAACCTAATGAAGACAGGGGACATATATAAACATCCAAAGACTCCTTGAAGGCTTTGCCACTGCTGCTACAATCTGAATGTCACTGCTACAGCACCAGACAATCGAGACTAGAAGCCCAGCCTGCAGTGAATTATGGATGAGTCCAAACCAGCTTCAAGTACTTGTAATTGCAGTCATGGCCATCCCATCTCACTCCGTTTTGCTTCTGAATCACACCCCCAGCATTGGCCACACTGAAAGCACCCCCTGAAAACTGGCCACACTGAATAAGCAGATTCCAAAGAGCCTCCCAAACTTCTAACCTGGATCAGTAGCCAGAGGAAAAACAAATGATCTCTGTCTTACATCCAATGCAATCAGTACGGAAGCAAGAAACATCATTTTACTTAGAAAAACTAATGGAAGCCCCAATGAAAAAATTTGAAACAGTCCAAGAACTGCTCTTAGCTCCTGCCACCTTCCCCTAGTCACTTTTCTTCTCAACCTTTCCTTCTCATCTAGTCAGGTATGTGCTGCTCAACTTGGTAGGAAAGGAAAGAGAATGAGCCTGGTGAAACCCATGGCAGTGGCATTTCACCCTTTCAATAGCTAAATAATGATGTTCAGCTTCAATGTTGGTAACAAGCCTAAGACTAACCAGACATACATGGCAGGTGTTCCTGTTAATGTAGGCTTGCTTTAGAAAGGTCAGTCCATCAAATCCCCATTCCTTGTCTCTAAATCTGAAACAAAAGATACATTGTAAGATGCTTTGTACATTTGAAATTGACACAGAAATTGGTATACAAATAACAACAGCTAGGGTTTGTGCCCAACAAACAAAAATAATCTATTGTACTTTCAGATACTCCAGTGAATCAGTTTTGTGCTGTAAACTGAGGAATCTTGAACTGTATTCCACTTTGTACGTTAGAACCTAAGTCGTCTATATTCCTGTTACAGCGACTAGAATACACTCTATTTATATGGAAAAAAATTAGTAAGATTTTGAATGTGAACCCTCCTTACTTCAGAGTTAGAAGAGTGAGAGAACACTTTTGGTAGCCATTATTGTATTGGTTACAGAATTATTTTGACATTTTCCCTGCTTTTGTGGAGTTCATCTTTCTCTTATTTCACTGTGCTTTTATCTCCTTTCCCACTTTACACACACACAAAAAACCATCACTCAAGAGTTGACTGCAGGAAGAGATAACCTTCTACTCATGTTTAAAGGTGGCACATTGACTATTTGTTCAACTGATTAAAGAAGGATAAATAAACAATAGTGTCAGTTAACAAACCCTGATAGTTCTTAACTTGACCTTGTGCAAATGCCCAGGACTGTGTTGTGGATGACTTTTAACACTGCGACAAAGCTGACTTAAGTAGATCAAATGGTTACTGCAGGAAAACTCTTTGAAAGGTCCAATTAGAATAGATTCTCTTAAATGAAGTTATATTTTACTTTGTAAAGGATTTGCTCTTGGCATTTGTTGTTTTCATTTTGGGCTCTGTTCCAGCAGTTTAGTCACAATAATGCTGTTCAAGTAATTTCAGGTGTCTGATAAAAACACTGCAAAGAATGGAAATGAAAGCTCCCTGCTGCAGGTGTTTACTTTTTTTTACTGAAAACCAGGGAGGAAATCTTCCAATACATGCTGTTTTGACTATTAGATTCCATATTATAAGCCCTAAAGGCTTATCTTTTCATGAAATATCTTTAGTGTAATTTTCAGCCTGATCATATAGGGGGAATGTTCACATGTTTCTTTGTCTGGTAATATATGCACAACAATGTACAAATAGGTAATGGCATTGTTATTTGAATTTTTATATTATGAAATATGGAAGCAAAAATATCCTTTGCTATACTGATTTTGAATATCACATGAAATTTGCAAAATAGACCATATGGACATTTCCTCAAATGATCAGCAGTGGCAATGCAATGCTGATTTGTTAACATTTCAGCTGTTTCCAGTGAACCAAAAGGTAGAACTTTAAAAGCAACTATATTGACACATATACACTGAAAGTGCATTCAACTGAGTCATCCACTCAACTTTTCCAGCCTTAAACAGGTAGCTCTCCCATGCTCAACATAAGTCTAGGATCCTATTCAAAGGTACAGCCACGAAAACTTGCAATCCTTGTGTACATTTTCCATGTGGGAGCACTCATATGGCGGGGGACTCTGTATTTTTCTCTGACAGGTGGGAAAGCAGATAGGGGGCAACAGGTTAAGTGCTGTCTTCCTTCATTGCCACTTCAGTCAGACTCACAGTTTCCTATGGGGGCACTTCAGTATAAAATAGCTTCTAGGAGGCTGATGAGTTTTGTCCTCGCCAATCATGTAGTTTTGTCCTCACAAACATTCACAATTCAAGGAACAGCAGAAAACCAGCCTTATCCCACTGAATAGAAAAAGATGGACTGTGACTTTCGTGACTGAATTCTGAGTTACTAACTGTTGTTTAACAGTAGTTTCATACTTTCAGACATGTGTCTGTCTGTGTAGCAGGGATTACCATACCGAAAGAGAAAGATGTTACAATGCACATGAAAATGCTCCTCAAAGACGTATGTTTATCCTTTCCAGCCCAGTGTTTCAGATGTGTATCCAACTAATCACAAATATTTCATGGATGTATGTCACTAACTACATTCCAGCTAGTTCCATGCATATTATTAAAGAAAATGATTTACACTGTTACTTTTCAAATAGTTGTAAGAACTGCAAGACTATATGGTTGAAATATAGCTGATTTTCAATAGTGTATTACCCGGCCATGATATAAACTGCAAGCATATATATTATCAGTATTCACCAAGAACAGGTAACTGAGCAGCTATAAAGCTGAGAACTATCAATTCTGCAGACACAAATACACTGGTTTATCTTCAGAGCCCTATATTCCTAGGACTTATGTGGCCATAATTACTGGGCCCTCAGTCTTGCATTAAACCTGAAAATCATAGGAATTAACTGCAATACAATGCCATTTCATAAGGAGACAACTAGGTCTCTTGGAAAAGCTATCATATCTCTTAATCAAAGGTCTTGTCTTGTGACTCCATGGGATCTCCTGGCATCCAGGCCAAATTGAACCACTGGTGCTTGCGGGATAATAATATTATAGTTCATCCCCCTAAAGAACATTCTTTATAGTACAGACCTTCCCCATAAGCTAATCAAGCCCTTATTCAATGTGACAACCATCTCCTACCCCAGTAACATCTCTCTTGGAGTAAAGTATTGAGTAATTTTTCCCTCAAACACTATGGTTGAAGGTAAAGGTTCAGTTAGGTTCAGTTCCACTGCAAGACTGCTGTGACTTTCAACTGTGCTCATACTTCAGGATCAGGTGATGTGTGAACCTTTCCCACTCTGTTCTTTAATGTTTCTTCATTTCCTCCTCCCTTCCCCTTGCGTATATCATTCTTGATCTCAGCCAGGACCACTGACGGGGGGATTAGGGAGACAAAATTCAGGGATCCCAAGCAATGCTCCCTCTAAACTGTGGAGTCTCATGAGCAAAAATTCTACTTGTTGAGCTACTGGTATTAAAATTGTGAGCAAGCAATTTGGATGCTGCATAAATTAGTTTGCTCTGGACCCATCCTTCCTGTGCTAAGACAAAAATGTGAGCTGGAGGCTAAAAAAAAAAAAGGCTAAAAAACTGTGAGCTAGCAAAATGAGCAAAAATTCTACTTGGTGAGCTACTGGTATTAAAATTGTGAGCAAGCAATTTGGATGCTGCATAAATTAGTTTGCTCTGGACCCATCCTTCATGTGCTAAGACAAAAATGTGAGCTGGAGGCTAAAAAACTGTGAGCTAGCTCACACTAACTCATCTTAGAGGGAACAATGGTCCCAAGCAGTGTTCCCTCTAAGATGAGTTAGTGTGAGCTAGCTCACAGTTTTTTAGCCTCCAGCTCTCACCCTTTTGTCTTAGCTCAGGAACGATGGCTCCAGAGCAAACTAATTTATGCAGTAGCCAAATCACTTGCTCACAACTTTAATACCAGTAGCTCACAAAGTAGAATTTTTGCCCACAAGACTCCACTGCTTACATGGAACATTGGTCCCAAGTCAGATGGAGGGCCCTTAAAGCCAATATCATGGTGAAGCCAGCCAAATGTCTTTCCATTTATTTCAGTGCAGTTCTGCTGCAGCCACTAGGGGTGCAGGGAAGCCCGAGGACAGTAAAAGACACTCTACTCTCTGCTAAACTTGCCTTTCTCCAAGACTGAACCCAAGCTGAGCTAACAGATCATGCTAAGCCCATCAATCAAACTAGCACTAAAGCAAGACAAGACAGTATGCTGAGGGCTGCTATGGTAACCGCCAGCTTGCAGCCTACTAACAAGGTCATTTTCTGTAATAGTCTAGCCTTTTTCTCTTCCTTTCCTTGCACCCAGCTCAGCCAGATCTTGCAAAGCTGTAGTTAGGGTGTTGCAGCAAGATAAAACAACCTTTTCCTCTTTTTTACTTAATTTCTCTCCCTCCTTTCCACACTTCCCTCCACCTAATTTCTGTGTGTCCCCTTCACCCCATTTAGTTTTTCAGTTCTTGGTCTCAAGTCCTTCTTATTCATATCATGCTTGGCAATAGAATGTACTTTATAGTAGTACAGTATCAAACCTTTGTTAATATTATGAAAAGGAGGGGAAGGAAGTTAATATTTCCCCATGATAGAGCAAAGTAGAAAAAGGGTGCTTCCCCCTCCTCCACCCTTTGCATGCGTGGTAATGGAACATTACCTGACCTGGATAGCCCCGGCTAGTCTGATCTTGTCAGATCTCAGAAGCTAAGCTCTGGCTAGTGTTTGGGTGGTGGAAGATCTAATAAAGGTAAAGGTAAAGGTTTCCCTTGCTTGAAAGCCAGTTGAATCTGACTCTAGGGGGAGGTGCTCATCTCCGTTTCCAAGCCAAAGAGCCAGTGCTGTTGAGATGAGCACTGCCAACTCATTCAAACCCCACTGCCACCACTGCCACAGGGCATGACTTGGCTATTGCATATGCCTTCTGAGTGTCTTGGAGAAGGCATTAAAAGAGACTACATTTCCTTTCAATGCCTTCCTTCCTCCTTTGAAAGCAATGGAGGATGGTGGCACCTTCTTTGGGGAACATAAAATTGGAACTGTCACAAGCATCCTGAAATTGGTGGCCAGTTTTGAGTCTCCTACATAGGGCTGTGCAAAAAATATCAGTATTTTATGATCTTTCCAAATCCCAGTATTGGTATGGCATTGGGATTTGGTATCTGGGGCTCAGAGGGGATGGATTTTGAGGTAGAGGCACGCTTCCTCCCTTCACGGAGGAGCCTCAGCCAGGGGAAGGAAAGAAAGGCTTCCCTTTGTCTCCTGTATACAATGGAAGCAGCCTGGCCAGGAAGCAAGGTCTGGCTGGTTCCCTTCCTCCCCCTGGGAGGAGGAGGGGGAGGAGCCTCAGCCAGTGCTTTACCAGACTCTCTCAATCACACAGAAGAGGCTTGCCTATCTGTCTCTCCTGAGTGACTGTGAGAGTCTGGCAAAGTAAACTGAGATGTAGCAGCAGCAGCAGCAGAACTGGAAGAATAAGCAGGAAATAGCCAGTTCCACTGCAGGCCTGATAGAAGCCCTCCAAGGGCCTGATCCAGCCCACGGGCCACATGTTTGACACCCCTGGGTTAAAGGGTCGGGCTAGGATCTGGGAAACCTTGGTTAAAATCTCTACTTTGCTGTGGAAGCTTCCTGGGTGATCCTGGACCAGTCATACACTCTCAGCCTAACCCACTTCACAGGGTTGTCATGAGCATAAAATGGAAGAGAGGAGAATGATGTAAGCTGCTTTAGGTTCCCACTGGGGATAATGGCATGATATAATTAACAAACAAACAAACAAAAGATGGACAGACAGACAGAAAAATTCTTTATTACCATGGATTCATGGTAATAGCAAGCCAAGTGATTTGTTTTCTGATATTTGGTTTGGATCAGAGTCATATGAGGAGGCCCAGATGGAATCTTTGTTCGGGGGCCCAAGGTGGCTCTCAGCAGCCCTGATCTCAGCCCAGTTCCCCCCAGTCCCAGTTTCCGCTCTCTTGCTCATTCTCTCTTCCTCTCTTTCTTGGAGTATTGCTCTGTCCGCCAACACCACAATCTCCATCTTTTTTTCCTTTCAGTCCAGGGGATTGTGCTGTTTCCATGAGCCTCAACTGATGCAGCCTTGAAACCACATATGCCTTTCCACCTTTCTTCCTTTCACTCCTTACTTCAAAACCAAATCCTCTCTCCTCCCCCTCCCTCCTCCTTCTTCATTACCTCTTCTCTGTATCATTTAATAAAGATAAATCTAGCTTAATTTAAAGGTCTCTCTCTCTCTCTCTCTCATTCACATTTCCCCTAATATCACCCCAAGCACATGCCTGGGTATATACAGGTTTGAGATCCCATACTGGTGTTGAGACATCTATGGGTAAAGGAAATTCATGAGTATTCCCCACAAGCATCCCAGGTAGCACACATGAAATACTGCCATATTTAAATTTTAAAAATCATCATTGTCATTGTCTGATATCTAAATTTGATTTAAAATCAACACTGAGAGCAAGATAAGACTGATTTCCAAATATTTTATTTTCAAAAATTGAATAATCTTTGGATGGTATTAAATGCTTTCATAAAGAAAGAGAAAAAATCTTGAAACAGAAGACAACATACAAACTAAAAACATTATTTAGCAAACTCTTCTTTAGAATAATTTCCTCCTTTGGTTTCCCTTTATCTTAAAAGAAAAGAAAACAAAGATTTTTTAAAAGCTCCCTGGTCACTTATTTTCCTGTTACAGGAACTGCTGTGGTCGCTCACGCAAACAGTTGATTTCTTGATAGGTAATTAAATACTCACTGAACAGGATAAATGTATAACTAAGAGAGCTATTAAAAGGAAATTATTGATACTCTTATCATCGCTAATGCTGCCGTCTTCAGAGTAAGTTTTGTGTGTTTTCTTTAAGATGCCATATGTGTAGATGCTGTTGTTACTGCTTCTAGCATTATGGCCCCTTAAAAATACTATAAGTCAGATCCAGGTGGTTGCTCTGAAGCAGTAGAACAAAATATATCCTCTGTATTTTGGTGTATTTCTTTTTTGGAATAGTATATTGGAATCTTTCCTTATTATATAAAGCCATTTTCAAGTGGCAAGATTCCATGGGGCGCCAAAATCAGTTGGCTAGAAGGACTGCCACTCAAAAGCAGTCCCTGGCCACTGGCTGCATTCGCTCCTTGCTTTGCCTCAGTCCCGCCCACAGAGCCACTGGCCAGCGTCTCGGTCTCAGTCTGGAGGGAGCCAGCGAAGGGGAAGGACTGGGTGCTGGGTCCACTCTTCTCCTCCACCCACTGCCAGGTGGGTATAACTGTCCCCTCAGTGGCCTGCTTCTGCCAGTGAAATGACAATGGACTTTCAGCATAACCCCCCTCTCACTGACTTTCCTGTCAGAATAAACTGAAAACAGCTTTCTCTCCTGCTTAACTCCGCCATGGCTGGCTGGCTAACGAGGTGGGCCAGTGACCATCAAACCATTCTTTTCAATCCCCTGCTGTGCGGCTGACTTTCCCCCTAGGTGGGACCTGGAGATCCCCCACTGTTACAATTGATCTCCAGATGACAGAGATCAGTTCCCCTGGAGAAAATGGCTGCTTTGGAGGATAGACCCTATGGCATTATACTCTGCTGAGTCCTTCCATCCCCCCCAAATGCTGCCCTGCACAGGATCCACCCCCCCCCCCAAATCTCCAGGTATTTCCCTAATCAGAGCAAGCTTGGTTTCCAAACTGGCAGTGGGCGGGGGAGGGAGTTATGCTGAAAATCTCTTGTCTTTTTACTGACAGAAGCAGGCCACTGAGGGGACAGTTAGACCTAACTGGCAGTGGGTGGAAGAGATGAGTTGCCAATCTCCAGGTGAGGGCTGGAGATCACTCAGAATTACAAGTGCTCTCCAGTTGGCAGAGATCAGTTCCCCTGGAGAAAATGGTGGATTGTGTCCTTATACCCTGCTGAAATGGCCTCCTTATGACAGCCAATATGACATAGCAGTCAGGGCTTCAGAGCATTGTAGAAGCTGCAGGTAGGGGGAGATGGAAAGCTGAAGAGTGAGGGGAAAATAGATAGGTTGATAACTGGCTGGGAAGGAGATAGGGTTGCCAACTGGGAAGGAGATAGGGTCTCCCACTGTTACAATTGATCTCCAGATGACAGAGATCAGTTCCCCTGGAGAAAATGGCTTTGGGGGGGAGATCTGTTGTCTGAAGTTCAGTTGTGATACCTGGCGATCTTCAGGCTCCACCTGGAGGTTGGCTACCCTAGGCGTAGCAGTCAGCGCTTCAGAGCAGGATCTGCTAGACCCAGGTTTTTGCTGAATGGGTAATTTTGGGCCACTCACGGACTTTAAGCCTAAAGTCTCCACTCCTTTGGTCCCCATGGCAGAGAAAGACTACTGCTCTTCCAGGGGAACTATGGTTGCCAATTTCCAGGCAAGGGCTGGAGATCACTCAGAATTACAAGTGCTCTCTGGGGGGGGGAATGGAAAGTTGAAGAGCGAAGCTGATGATTGGCTGAGAAGGAGATAGGGTTGCCAACTCCAGGTGGAAAATTCCTGGAGATTTGAGGGATGGAACTTGGAGATGGTGAGGTTGGAGGAGGGGTGGGACCTCAGACAGGTACAATGCCATAGACTCCACCCTCCAAGCCAACCAGTCCCTCATGGGGAACCATTGTTGCCAATCTCCAGGTGGGGGCTGGAGATCACTCAGAATTACAACTGCTCTCTAGGAGGGAGGAGATGGAAAGCTGAAGCCAGGGGGCAGATAATTATACATTGACGGTTGGCTGGGAGGGAGATAGGGTTGCCAACTCCAGGTTGGGAAATTCCTGGAGATTTGAGGGGTAGACCCTGGAGAGGGTGAGGTTTCAGCAGGGGTGGGACCTCAGACAGGTTCATTGCCATAGACTCCACCCTCCAAACCACCTGTTCACTCATGGGGAACTATTGTTGCCAATCTCCAGGGGAGGGATGGAGATCACACTAAACTACAACTGCTTTTCAGATGGCAGAGATCTTCCCCTGGAGAAACTGGTGGACTCTGTGTCATTATACCCTGCTGAGGTCGCCACAGCAAATTGACGCTGAGTGCCCAAGGCCAGGGCACTCTCCCAGAGCCTCTTTCTAGAGCCCATTGTATTTATTTCCACAATGGGCCTTATTCCTAGTAATGAATATAATGCAATGAATACTGGAATGTATTTCTCTGACATAACACTGCACTCCACCTTTAAGAAAAGGATGTTGTTAGTTAACTCCATGCTTGAAAAGAGACAAATGGAGCATAACAACAAAGTCACAGTTTATTACTCTTAAAAGGATACTTTTACACATCTATCTTCTATTTTGACATATTTATTACTTCACTGTTCCCCCCATTAAATCCAAACAAATGGTGGCCTATGAACATAGCTTGTCACTGCTGTTTAGTCTTTGCACATGTCAAAACATCTTCATTAAGTTGTATGCTAATTTGCTGTTCACCTATGTACAGGCATCTGCCTATATGAACTGTTAACTTCTATTTCAATGTATCTGAACAACACAAAAGCTCATACCTCAAATAAACGTTCGTTGGTCTTAAAGGTGCCACTGGACTCAAAATTTGTTATACCATAAGTCAGACAAGCATCTTTGCTATTGCTACAAAGTGAGACAAGGAAATTGTCCATTGTTTCACAGAAACAACATGTTTATACTTTTGATCTGCACAAGACACTGAGACAATTATGAAGGAATTTTCCTCTAATGCTTTCAAGATAACTGTTATTGCTTTAGCTTAAGAACATCTGCCATATTTTACAAGTGTGCTAATTGCAAACATAAGTGTGACCTTATGTAAAGTCTGCAAGGTTTTAGTGGTGTGTTCATCAACATTGCTTATTAGTTTTAAGACACAAATATCCTCATTAAAAATATTCTGTATCCTTTCTGGGCTCATTACAAAAGACTATTATGCTGTAGGAGCTACTGAGAACTAATATAAGTGTTTGGGGAAGGGGTTATCCAACAGATTCAGATTGTCATCCTAAGCATAGTTACAGTCTTCTAAGCCAATTGATTTCTAAGCCCATTGAAGGTTATAACTCTGCTTTTGATGGCAGTATTGGATAAACAGCTTCTAGTGACAATGACACTGGAATATGCATAGTGCTCTTCTTTCTCTTCAAATGTGGAAAAGATGGATTCAAAGGTTATAAACCTTGCAGAGAGGAACATGTTTTTCATGTTGTTTCCTAAACAGGAACACATGCACACAGATCCCAAGTAAGAAGACTTCCACACTTATTTCCCTGCTGCAGAGAGAGCAATTTCAGTCTGTCAGATTACAGTTGAAAAGATTTGGGTCAGTTGCTGCAAATGCATAAGGAAAGCAGACATAGTTGGAATGGGAATGAAATGCATTATTAATTGAGGAGTATGAACATAACTAAATCAAATGAGGCCAGTTGGGAGTAGATTCCATCAGCTCTCCTCAAGGATTTGTCCAGGTGAAATAACCAACCTTAGTAAAGAAACCTGACTTCAGAAAGGCCTGTAGAATCATAAATCAATTCCCTTTCAGGGAAAGTTGGATTTTTAGCTAATTCTCCTTTTTAAATCAATGTCAGTTGTTTATCACCCAGCCTGTATTCCACTATTGCACTTACCCATTTTACCCTTTCTGCTCTTTGAAGTGCCATTCTCCAGTTCGTAAGGAGATGTTTCCCACCTCAAGCATATTTTTTCCTCCTATTACTGTTTATTCTGTTGCTTGGAATAAGGCCCATTGTGGAAATAAATACTACGGGCTCTAGAAAGAGGCTCTGGGAGAGTGCCAAGGCCTTGGGCACTAAGCGTCAATTTGTTGTGGCAACCTCAGCAGGGTATAATGACACAGAGTCCACCATTTTCTCCTGGGGAACTGATCTCTGCTACCTGAAGAGCAGTTGTAATTCGGAGTGATCTCTGGCTCCTACCTGGAGATTGGCAACAGTGGTTCCCCAAGAAAAAATAGCTGGTTTGGAGGGCAAAGTCTATGGCATTGTACCTGTCTGAGGCCCCACCCCTTAAACCTCACCCTCACCAGGCTCCACCCCTCAAATCTCCAGGAATTCCCCACCTGGAGTTGGCAACCCTATTTCCTTCCCAGCCAAGCATCAGCCTACCTTTATTTTCCCCTCACTGTTCAGCCTTCCATCTCCCTGCCCCACCTGCAGCCCCTACCATGCTCTAAAGCCCTGACTGCCATGTCACATTGGCTGTCATGGGGGGGGCATCTCAGCAGGGTATAAGGACACAGAGTCCACCATTCTATCCAGGGGGACTGATCAATGCCATCTGGAGAACAGTTGTAATTCTGAGTGATCTCCAGCCATCACCTGGAGATTGGCAACAGTGGTTCCCCAAGAGGGAATAGCTGGGTTGAAGGACCCTGACTTCCACATCACCCTCTTTTCCCACACTTTTTGGCCTTGGTGCAGCTGGGAACTGTAAACCAGCAGATGAGGAAGCCCCATTCAACCCAGTGAGTGATACACCTGCAGGCCCCTCTCTGGAACTACAGCTCAACTGAACCTTATGGGGGAACATTTTACCACAGACAGCAGCCATCTTACAAATACAGGTAACTGCCATTTCATTACACCTACCAACAGCCACTGAGATAACAGTCCCATACAGGAGGGAAACAGGAGAAGCATCTTTGTCAAGAGAGAAAACCATCTGCCAGTAATTCTGACAGGAAACAGTGGCTGAAGTAGTGGGCAGGGAAGAGGAGCAGACCCAGCACCCAGCCAATGGCATGCAAGTACTCAAAGCTAATGGATAGGGACAGCTCCTGAGTGACACATTAGGGAGCCAACTGATTTTGGAGCATGTGGAATGTTCAGGAGAGTCCATGGTGAAAACAGAATTATATATAACTGGAGGATTGTAACCCGGAGTCGGGGGAGGGTAGGGTTGGGGCATTCCTTATAAGGAAATAAAGGTGCAATCTTTCCTGAGGAATTGGAGGGCTTGAAGCTGCAGGTAGAATCACTCTTACCCCAGAAACACTCCTTTCTATAAAATTATTGTGACAGACAGTAAATGGTTTAACCAGATCTGAGAACCTTGACAGGGGATTCAAAGGGAATTCTCTAGTTGACAGTTAAGAACTGACAGTTGACTGGGAAAGAAGAATAAAGGGAGAGAGGGAATCAAGAAGGATCCCCATTCAAGCCTGAGTGAAATAGCTCCTAGAAAAGGGGGAGGGGTGATACCAATCCAGTCTGTAGAATCAGGAAGGATCCCAAATTAGGGAAGTGGGAAGTTTAGCCCATCCCTAACAAGTCTGTAGGAAATAGCTCCTAAAAGATGGGGGTGATCCCTAGCTTGTGGATAAAGCAAGAACTTGTGGATAAGGAAGGAAATTGGAACTTTACCAGCTTAAGCATCTGGGAGACAAAGAGAGTTATCCTAAGTAGGTCTACTCTGAATTCTACTGAAGTCTATTCTATGGGACTTACTCCCAGGAAAGTGCTCTTAGGGTTGCACTGAAAGAAGCTTACACATGTGTATTTAAGCAGAGACTGCCAAGAAATCTCACTCCTCAAGGTTTAAAGACCTGTCTGAATAACAGTTACTTGTTTGTGACAAATTATCTGGCATTTATTTGTATACAAAGTTACCTCATTTCTGTTGTTTGTTCACCTCATAAGTCCTACATGTGATTCCAACCTGACAATTTCCCCTCAAAGTTAAATAAAACAGTTTGTTATTTTTAAACTACCATCAGCCTCTCATGTGCCTTTCAAAATATGACCCTCCCCTCCAAAAAAAAAAGGATTTTAGTCTCTCCTCTCAGTTTCCTAGGCTGGGTCAGCTTCTCACAATATACATTCAAACAAATGGGTGGGACAGCCAGAGAAAAACAAAAACAAAGAAGAAAAAGGAAAAGGGGGCTCCTCAGCCAAAAAGAAGATAAAAGGCAATCCTGTGAGGGAGGGCAAAATCATTACAACTACGTATTAATATTCTAGGACTACCAGAAACTCCGGTAAAAAACATCCCAATGCAGAGCAGAGCTGCAAGCTGATGCATCTTTAAGGGACTGGCTAGACAGAATTCAGAAAGACTGAGACCCTGGTCTGCTGAAATACAATAGGCCTGAATTGTTACATGTTGCTTGTTATTGTATATACTTAATTATTGTTCTAGATACTATGACTTTTGTTATTTTCATAAATGCAAATGTCACAAGCTGGGATCACACTGTCATAGACGTGAACTCTCTCAGTTCTTTAATTTAAATATATATATTTATTTAATATTTCTTTTTGAATCAAATAGAAGTTGCATTATCTTGATCTATATCTACACTGTCCTGTATCCTTCAGCCACTAAAAGGGCTGAAGGATATATTATTTATTTATTCATTTTAAACATTTTTATTTGCCTTTCCACCCAACTTAGGGCTTCTAAGACAGCAAACAATCAAACACATTAAAACCAGCTTCAAAAATACACTGATGTATAAAACAATTAAAGCAACAATTAAGCCAAAGACATAAAAAAAATCTTGGCATCCTTCTCTTTCAATATAGTCCTTTGGCATCCTTCTCTTTCAATATAGTCCTTAGACAGAAATCATCTAGATCCTAGATTCTAGGACCATTGCAATCTCCACCACTCCCAAAAAGTGTTCAAAATTTACATTTTTCCTATACCATTATGATAGGATGCGTCTTTTAAAAGCAGCTACGTTCAGTTGTATATTTTGTTTATGTGTCTGCTCATTTGGTGATATTTGTTTGGCAGCATTTTTGATCTCCTCCTTTTCCCTTGTTCTCCACAGCCAGGAACTTTTTCTCCCCTGCACCACACCTCTGGCCTCCTACTATAGTTTCCAAAGACGTGCACTTCCACAGCTAAGAAAGCTTTGGTCAAATATATTTCAAGTTCCTAGTCTCCTAGCCACTCCCCCACACACCACTCAAGCTAATATAATTTGCTCTCCCAGGCAGGGGCGTAGACTTTTGGAAATCCTGGGGGGAGGGGGGCGCTCGCTGAAGCAATGTTCTTCCCCCCTGGAAACCGCCCCACCTCCCCAGGCCCTTCCGAGGCCTGCCAGCCACTGCTGCCGGTGCCTTTCTCCCCCCCGCCACCTCTTCCCTCTCCAGCAGCGGCGGCCGGGCCTCGGAAGGACCCAGGGAAGCGCTGCAGCAGGCGCTCCATTTTCCCGGGGGGGCTGAGCCCCCCCTGGGAAATTTCGGGGGTGGCTCAAGCCCTCGAGCCCCGTACTCTACACCTATGCTCCCAGTGTATGAAAAATGAAATTGACTAAGGCTTTCAGCCCAATCTTCTCAAAGCTTGGAAGCAAAGCAGGGTTGGCCACAGTTAGTACTTTGATGGGAGACCACCAAGGACGACTAGGGTTGCTATGCAGAAGAAGGCAATTGCAAATTATCTCTGCTCATATCTTGCCATGGGCTCACCATGAGTTGGTTGCAACTTGATGCACACAATTAGCCTTGACCTGGGTAGCCCAGGCTAGCTCCTTGTCAGATCTTGGAAGCTAAGCAAGGTTGCCCCTTGTTATATGGGAGATCATGAAGGAAGGCCAGGGTTGCTACACAGAGAGAGGCAATGACAAACCACCTCTGTTCATCTCTTGCCTTGTGTTCCATCCCAACCAACCCATTAATACAGAAATAAAATTCACGAAGGTTTTCTTGTTCCTGTTCATCAATGTACACATTGCCCATTGAACACAATGAACAGCAATAAGGCCTTCAGTTTGCCAGAGAATCTAGAAAATCTGGGTAGTTTTAAACCTTGCTTGTGTTTAAAAGTTAATCTATTAGGTTGCAATCCTATGCATACTTAGCTAGGAGTTAGCCCTATTTAACATGATAGGAATTACTTCTTGGGTGAGCATGCATTGGATCATGCCAGTTCCAAAGATTTTTTTTAATCTGCTAAAAGTACTCTGAAACAGCAGAAAGAAATCCTCCATAGAGGTTTTGTGAAGTCATTTCACTTGCTGTTTCTTTTAAAGCAGGTGAGTGTCTAGCTACTATCAAA
The DNA here is from genome assembly GCA_029233225.1 of Lepidodactylus listeri. Classification (NCBI taxonomy): domain Eukaryota; kingdom Metazoa; phylum Chordata; class Lepidosauria; order Squamata; family Gekkonidae; genus Lepidodactylus; species Lepidodactylus listeri. The sequence goes on along the minus strand of JARCFY010000005.1, from coordinate 48,002,810 downwards.
GACTGCCTGTTTGTGGAAGGTTTTGGAGAAAAAGCAAAAGGAAAAATTGATTCAAGAGTCCTAGAAAATCCTTTTAGTGCCTCCCAGAGCACACCACAGCCGTAGTTTCTCTGAGAAGAAAATATGAAGGAAGATTATATACATAAAGATAGAGCAGGTGGAGAAGACTTAATCCGATCACGAGGACACTTTTCTGAAAGAATGGCAGAAATATAAATTTAATGGTGTGGGAAGATTGTTCACCCTAGTAAGAGGTGTCTCCCACAAGTAATAAAGCTAGATTTAAGATTCCTTAGTATTCTTCTGAACTCCTGGCAGCTTTTACTCCATAATGAGCTTCCTGAGGCATTACCATACATAATGTATCAATGATCTGTGCTCATCCTTCCATTTAGTGCAATATGAAGTATTTGAAAAGTTCATCACAGGCTGTCTTATAGCAACAGAGGAGGCTGGACTTTTTAAAATGTAGATTGCCACTCACTCTCCATGTAAACTTTGCATCTATCTGTTGTGCACGTAAATGGGCATTGTCATTCCAAATGGAATTGTAAGACACACCAACATCAAAATTTTAAAAGAGGAGTCTTTGGCAGCGGTTTCGGTTACCTTATTAACATGGTCATGTGGTACAACAAGTTGTTGAAATACCTAAACTGATTGCGGGTAGTACACAACCATCACTCACACATCACAACATCTCACAAAGGAAGATACTTATAATGTATTAATGCTATAATTTCGTATGGATGTTTGTAAATTTCAAATCATGGGTTTATCCATGACTTGGATGCCTATGGATCCATTTTTAAAATTAAGATGCCTGGAAAAAATCATCTGATGATGGCAAGATGTTTTAATTGGTAACAGGAAGCAATCAGAAGGAGGAGGAGGAGAACAACAACAACAACAACAGGATTTATACCCCACTCTTCATTTGGATTCTCAAAGCAGCTAACAATCTCTTTCCCTTCCTCTCCCCACAACAGACACCCTGTGAGTTAGGTGGGGCTGGGAGAGCTCTGAGGGAATGAATGAATTGAGAGAATGAAAAATAGAAGGGTATTTTTTAAAATCCTGGGTGTCTTAGGAACCAGCCAATTCAGATCAAATAAATATTCTAAATTTGTAATTTTTTAAAAAAAATGTTGGCATGAAGTGTCTCTGTTAACCTCTGCTAGTTTTGGAATAGAAAAGCAGAAAGAAGAACAAATAGCTGTGATTAGACAGGTAATTTCCACCCCAGCAAGCAAATGCTTCAGGGAGGAAGAATGAAATGTACTCCCAGAACCCCTTAATCAACTCTCTTGCCCTAATTCAAAGAATAATTGTTGCCTGATCCAGCTTCCCTCAGACACGTATTGTTTTTTAAAAATAATCTTTCTTCTAGCTATATGTTCTAGTCAACAATGGGGTAATAATGACATCACAATGCCACAATACTGTGTATAACTCTAGCTACATGGCACTCTAGCTACATGGCAATGTCCAAGTGAATCCCTTTCCCAAATCACTGATCTCGTATATTTTGGGGATGTCTATGAAGCCAGTCCAACAAAGATCATCCTCAGTATATTCCCTACTGCTGAGAGAGGGAGCTATTTTTTTTAATTCCTGCATTTGCACATGCAGTTTGTATTGAGCAAGGGAACTTATTTAAACCATCCATGCTGGATAAGAGAATATTACATGTCATAAGCATTATTGTCTGTCAGTATGCGATCAATAATTGTACCCTACAAGATTTCAGAGCCCTTCAGTTATTTTTCACCAATAAGTTAATATTTCAACCCCCACAGTCTGCACTACAGGCAGTACTTAGCAGTTTAATTTACCAAGTAGCCCATGAACTTCATGGTTTCTAAGATCTGCCCACTTAGCAAGCCCTATGTGACATCAGAGCCTTTAAGCTAAGGGTTGCTGAGCTTCCTGCCAACATAAATCCACTATGACATCAGAAAGGGATTGAGTGGGGCAGAGAGACAAAAATTTAAGAAGGAGATTGCAAAAGGGCAGAGATCAGGAGGTCTTCTATCATCCTGGAGATTGTGAACATGCTAACATTTTATAGTTAGAAAACAAAACTTTCAAGATGACTGCACTGGTGCTAAGTTAACATAAATGAGTAATCACAAATTGTAACTAGTGAAGCAATATAATTAGATTCTATTCAGGAATATCTGAGTTCAATTGGAAATTTACTCTGAAAACTAATTTTGTCTTCTGTGAACTGTTTGTTTTTTAAAAAAACCTTGATAGATTTTCACTCATTTTAAGAACCTAGTCACTCCTTTTGCAAATGCTGTAATCAGGAATTTTTCACCCAGGACCTGAAAGATGCCAATACTATTCAAGTCTATAAAAGAAATCATTACAATATTATAACAGGCATAATGGAATTTCATTGCTCTCTATATTACTTGGAAGGTAATTCTCATTATCTTCAGCATTTAATTGGCAGAGGGCTTTATAATCCATAGATCATTACACCTTACAACAACCTTGCGAGGGATGTTATTAACATGATAGTCTTTTTATAAATGGCAACCACAATTTCTCCGTTTCTCTCTCTCTCATCTCATCTTACATTTTCTTTTCTGCTGCCTCACTTTTCTGGACTTTCGCTACTTTCCTTCATTGGGGTGATCTTACCACGTTTCTTTTCCTCATCCCAGTCTTATTCCCATCTCCATTTTTATGCTCACTCCTTCTTCTGATTCTTCTTCTTTCTCTGTCATACTCCTTCGGGTGAAGCTATCTTATATTTTCCTCCTTTACTCGTTACTGTGCCTTGTCCCCAATCAATTGTTTATTTGCTTTATTTATACCTCACCTTTCTCCCTCTATTTTATCCTCATGGCAACTCTATAAAGTGGGTCAGGCTGAGAGTGGGTGAGTGGCCCAAGGTCACCCAGCAAGCTTTCATGGTAACATGGGGTATTGAACATGAGTCTTCTGGGTCCTAGTCCCAAATGCTAACCACTACACCACAATGGCTCATCCCTTTCCTATTCTAACTTCACTTCTCTGTTTTGTTTCTTCTCTTTCTCCCCTTTTCCTTCACAGGATTTTGGTGAATTCTTTTTTGGGTAAGACCTCATCTATCCGTTTTTCATTCTTATCTTCTCTTTTGTATTATATTCTTCTGCTTATCCCACTCCAATATTATCTGATAGTCCTCCTTTGTTTATTTTCTCTTGTTAAGGTATCTTCATTTATGTTTTAAATAAATTAATAAAACAAATATATGAAATTTTAGATTGGCAAAAAGTTTGAAATATAGCTCCTATGACAAAAAAAACCCTCCCTGGAACAGAAGATCAGCACAACAAGCAAAGAAAGGGGATCAGGAGAGCCAGTTTGGTTAGTGGTTAAGAGCGGCTGACTCTAATCTGGAGAACCGGGTTTGATTCCCCACTTCTCCACATGCAGCCAGGTGGGTGACCTTGGGTCAGTCACAGTTCTCTCAGAGCTGTTCTCTCAACAGCAGTTCTCTCAGAGCTCTCTCAGCCCCACCTACCTCATAGGTAGGTGTCTGTTGTGGGGAGAGGAAGGGAAGGTGATAGTAAGCCACACTGAAACTCCTTCAGGGAGTGAACGGCAGGGTATAAAACCACTTCTCCTCCTCCTTTATTTCTGCAGTGCAAGTTTTCTGTTTGAATGGAGTTATTTCATGCAAAGGAATATTCAAAAGTGACTCCACCACCTGCATAATGCAGTGTTATGGTCCTTTCTGCCAGCTCATTCCCCTTAACCAGACTTCAGACTGTTATGAGAAAGAGAGTCTGTGGGGGCTGCGTGTTGGATCCATCCCACCTCCAATCCAGATGGGTGCAAAAACACCTGAGTGTCGTGGGAAATTCCCCTCTTCAATGCCGGGGTCACCTCCCCAGACCCCTTTCCCAAAACCAGGTTCTTTATAGTTATGTTGTCGGCCTCTCTACTCACCAAGGGGTTGGGCAAGGAAATGAAACAAAAGACAGGGTCCCTCCTCACAGATGTTGAACCAGAGACACTCACACAGAATTCCTAAGCATGATAGAAAGTTTATTAGTATCAAGGATAGTCCTTGCAAAGTTACATTCCCCAAAGATAACAGCACTTAAAATAAAACACAATGCAACAAAGCTAAGCATACAGAACAACCTTCACCAGCAGAGGCATGCAGAGGGCTTTTCACCTCCCCCATTCCTCCGTGGATCAACTTGGACAACTTCAAAAAGACCCAGGACGGAGTTCACCAAGTTACGGAGTAAAACTCCGGGACATACCAGGGACAGATGCCAAGTATCCATCCGAAGTGTGACGGATTGGAAGCATTGGAAACAAGCCAAAGTTCAAAGGGTTTGCTGAAGATTGACACATTGAATCATTACATCATTCTGACTTCAATAAGACATCTGATGCACAGGGCTTGCTGACAAGGGAAACCATAAGATGTTTACAGAACATGTAATAAAAACAATTTGCCTTCTAAGTTATGATATTGGGAGCTCTGGGTCAAAAAGTTTCCCAGTATTCTATCACTCTGAGATAACACATTGCCTCCGGTGCTATCTCCGGAGTGTGAAGGTGGGTGTGAAAGGGGCTGCCCTTTCATTCTATGGCTCAGTTAGTCTAGGGGTTTCTGGTAAGGGGTCTTTTTGGACACAGACCTTAAGGCTTGGGATGGCGCCTTAGTTGTCTATACAAAGGCTTCAGAGATTTATGAGGTTCTGTTTCTCAGGCTGCTTGCAGGCAGGTTATTTCTGCAAGGCCTTCTGGGAGTCTTGCTCTAATAGCAGAAAGAAAATTACCAGTTTGGCTCAGGCATAAACTTGGCTTGACTCATTCAGGAGGCAATTCTACATACATTGTGAGAAATCCTGCACCAATCCCAGGATTCTCATGACACTGAAGTGGAAATGGTGTAGGACAGGACAACCTTCTACAGCCTTCCCACCTCAGATTAATATCAGATAACATCTTGGGACTATCAGGGGAAGAGAAAGGGAAGGCAGAGAGAGTGAGAGAGCAGGCATTTGTTTCCCCAATAGATCACTTACCTCCAATGGTACCACCAACAGCTGGGGGGGAACAGGAACACCTATTCCTTGGAGCAGTTCTCAAGAGGGGTAAGGCCTCAACATGGAGGGGGATTTGAAGATGGCAGCTCCTCACTGAGACTCTCCCTGGTGAGGCAAAGCCACAAGTAGGGCAGGCTCCAAGCACAATAAGAGAATGAAAGAATATATATATATATATGTTTCCCCACTTATTGTCTAGAAGGTCTTTAGTCATTAGGGTTTTTAACCATAGAATTTGTTGTGTACTAGTCACAAAATGGCGAGCGCCATGCGGTCAGAGCACATGGCCCGATTCTACCTGAGCTTCAGCCAGGTAGAACAATAGACAGTCGGATCCAAAACGACCACCAGTAGCCAGCCTAGGTCTTCCGCGGGGGACCTATGAACTACAACTTAAGACTTAAGGCCCTATCAGAACTATGTGCATATGCTAAGCCCCTATCAGGTATTTTGGGTGCGGCCAGAGGTGTGGCTCCAGCCGGCATATAAGCAGGGCCCTGGAGCCCTGGCAGCATGCTTGATCTGACCATCTCCTGATTCACTTAATAAAGTCTTTGCTATGATCATCCTACAACTCGCCTCCCGACTCCAGTACTTTCCAGAATTATAACTTTAAAAGTCATGTTAATAGAGTTTTGGAAGAAATATATATATATATATTTATTTTAAATAAACTAATGTTTTTAAAGTTTTGCTGAACTTTTGCATTACTTTCATCCAAAAGCGTAAAAAAGATTGAACTCATATAATAATTTCCTTTCCATAAATGTTCATTATCATTGTGGAACTAGGCAGGAATATATAATTTGAGCAATGGTCTGTAGAATGTGACCTTACAAAACACATCTTTATTTCCTCCTGGTGTTCTAGAAATTATATATAGACTATGCATGGCAAAATTGCAGAGCACATCTGGCACGGTTTTCAGCAAGATAACTTATTTTCTTTGTTAAACCTGATTGCTTACCATTAAGGTGCCCACAGCCAATGAAAGGACCTTTTAAATCTATGGCAATTAAGCATAGGTAATTGACTGTAATACATGAATGTTCATACCTGAAAAGGTTATATATTGCTCTATCTCTGTGCTAGCTGGCTTTAGCAGACACTTGATCCTTTCTGAAAAATTAACACTGAGACACAGAGGTCTCCTGTTAGAAGTCCTAGTGTGTCTTTAAACATTACAGAGTAAACAGATCTGAGGTCCCTGCCCTGTCCTGTATCTTGTGTAACTGTCAGAAACAAGTTGCAAGGTCTCTTCAGCTCCCGTGTGTGTGGTGACTGTGGTGCGCATGGCACTCTAAAAAATTATTGTTTTAATTGCATATTGGAAACATAGGAAGGACATGATTAAGGATGAAGGCCACTAAACTGAAGCTCTGTCTATACAAGACTGTGGTGCTGTTGGTCAATAGAGAAGCTGCTGAGGGACTGTGGAGTCAGCCTTTCCAGGAGGGGGTCACACTCCCCCTGAAGGAGCAGGTTTGTAGCTTGGAGGTGCTACTGGATGTTGGCCTACAGTTGGAGGCTCAGGTTTAAGAACATAAGAGAAGCCAATGTTGGATCAGGCCAGTGGCCCATCCAGTCCAACATTCTGTCACACAGTGGCCAAAAATACCAGGTGCCGTCAGGAGGTCCACCAGTGGGGCCAGAGGTCTCCTCTGTGGCACGTAGAGGTGGCACGAGTAGCAACTAGAGACACGGCATTTTCTGTGATGACACCTTGCCTCTGGAACACCTTCTCTCTTGTGGCTCACCTGGCACCTTCTTTAGTTTATTTCAAATGCCAGACCAAAACACCTTTTTACCCAGGCTTTTAGTTAGGGATTTTAACTTAGCAGCCTTTTCAATGCTCTGCTTCTGTTTTATGGATAGTTTTTACACTGCTTATGTCCAATGTCTTATTTCTAATATTGTTATGTAGTTTTAATTTTAAGCTGCCTCAACCAGGACTCTAAAGAAGTGGCATAGAAATAGCTTAAATAAATAAATCTTCATAAAATATCAGTATTGTTATCCTATTGGGAAGCCATTTTAATAAATATCAGAACAACAACTATCAGAAAAATACTCTCTAGTGAAAACGACAATCATGCTCTTTTCAAATGACAAATTTTGAAGGCTCCACCCCCCCCCCCCTACAAGCAGCAGTAGCATGGAAGTCAGGTCTTCCCACACAAAACAATGGCTCTTAAAAGTTGAAAGGACAGAAGTGCTGCTGAGCAGCCAGGATGTTTGTCTGCCTCCTTCCCAGACAGTCCTGTTGCCTTCTTGGCTAGTCCGGATTCTGAATCATAGAATCAGAGTTGGAAGGGACCTCTAGGGTAATCTAGTCCAGCCCCCTACACAATGCAGGAAATTCAAAAATACCTCCCCACACACACCCCAGTGACCACTGTTCCATGCCCACTCTGACTGTCAGGAAGTTCTTCCTAATGTTTAGCCAAAAACTCTTCTGGTTTAATTTCAACCCATTGGTTCTGGTCCAACCTTCTGGGGCAACAGAAAACAACTCCATACCTTCCTTTATATGACAGCCCTTCAAGTACTTGAAGGTTTCTGCTTAAGGTGATAGCTGTATGAACAGTACTAGATAGACAGAAGTACTTGAAGATGGTTATCATATCACCTCTCAGTTGTCTCCTCTACAGGCTAAACATAACCAGCTCCTTCAGCCTTTTCTCATAGGACTTGGTCTCCAGACCCCTCACCATCTTCGTTGTCCTCCTCTGGACACATTCCAGCTTGTCTATATCCTTCTTAGATTGTGGTGCACAATACTCTAGGTCAGGGGTGGCCAACCTGTGGCTCGGGAGCCACATGCGGCTCTTTCACATATATTGTGCGGCTCCTGGCAGGGCGGCTGGGGAAGCAAAGGGGAGGCATGCTTTTTCTCTCTTTCTCCCTTCCCTCCTTCCCTCCTCCCTCCCATCTATTTGCTTTCCTAGTTTCTCTCTCTCTCTTTCTTTCCACTTCTTTAATTCTTTCTTTCCATCTCTCTCAATATCATTAGCAAACAAGTAATATCATTATCAATAACTGGTTTTCCTCGTTTGTTTTTATTTTTGGCAGTCCCATTTAATGTTAATAAAAAGCAAATTTGCATATTTTTAAAAATAAAAACGTGTGTGTGATATTTGTTCCTGTCTTGCGGCTCTCAGACATCTGACGTTTATTCTATGTGGCTCTTACGTTAATCAAGGTTGGCCACCCCTGCTCTAGGTGAACATGATACTCTAGGTGAGGTCTAACCAGAGTAGAGTGAAGCGATACCATCACTTTGCATGATCTGGACACTATACATCTGTTGATACAGCCCAAAATCACATTTGCCTTTTTAGCTATCACATCACACTGCTGACTCATGTTCAGTGTATGGTCTAAGAGCCCTAGATTCTATAATTATGCATTTGATTTTTCCTACCTAAATATTATTAGGACTGGAAATATCAGAATTGGGAATAGTCAGGGAAAAGTTTTCACTTTCAGATATTGCTGATCCAATCTGATACCAGAAATGTGTGGCATTTTATGAGATCAGCAATATGGCAACCCAGAACACCCCTATCATGCACACCTGTCATAATCTGACATAGGCACCACATACTCTATAATATGTATCTATCTATTTGTTTGTTTGTTTGTTTCCTTCAATTTATGTAAAGAGGCATGCTGAATTATTCTGATAGTAGAGATTGTGTGATCATAGCATTGGCTTATTCCAGCAGATAGAAAAAGTGGTTTACCTTTTTCACCAGCAGCAGAATTAGAAAAAAAAATTGATTGGCTATGCCTCCCTTACTCCTGTGGCAGTGACATTTTCCCATTTAAAATAGTGACTCTGGTATCCACAGGACAGGACAGAGGCTGCTTACTTTTTGCCATTGTCTTGAAGTCTTTTTTCATGACAATGTTTCTCCTCCTGACATCTAAAACACTCAATTATAATTAAAGCAGAGGGTTTTCCCCATAATTTATTCCTTTTGTGTTAGTTTTTGATCAACAAAATTGGCTATGGACAGGAGTTAGAAGGAGAAATGTACTCAGGGACTTCTAAATATTGAAAAGACCTAAGGTCCCTTCTTAGTATAATTTATTCCTGAAAGCACCAAATCACTAGCACAATCCAGTCAAAGTTAAGCACATTGAAGTTCCACTGATTCCACTGGGAGACATTTAAGCCTAGGTTTATGGCTCTCCATGAAATTATAAATGGAATTTTGAGATGATTAATTCTAGCTGGATTGTGCTCAAGTTCAGGAACAGTCTCACAGTTTTTGCTTTCTTCCAGTTCTCATCCCATACTCTTGGCTGTTTCCAATGCAAATGTGATGTCCTGGAGTGGCTCATGGATTTTGCAAATTACTGTCTTGTACTGTGAAGTTCTGACCTTTTCAACATTCTGTAATTTCATTTGTTGACTTGGTTCTTTAGGCTCTTCTCTCCCCTGCTAAAATGAAGATAGCAGACAGGAATGGCTGAACAGCAGTTGAAGCAGATTAGAGGGTGGGGGGGAGTAGGAAATCATAGTTATATAAAACATCACTATGCACTTCCCATTTTTCAGCAGTGAGGACTTCCAGGAGCAATATAATGGTACTTTAGATTCTGTCATATTCAAGAGCACTGGAGACAGAGAGTCTTTATAATATTTGCTTTATTTACGAACATAGAAGCAAAGCAGAGGGGAAACAAATATATTTTTGTAAGCAGATAGGATGGCACAGAATTTTGCATCAGATGCCCAGAAAACGGTTGTGGCCCCAGGGGTATTAGCTGCATAGGCACTTGGTGCTGCTTATGAGCATTGTACAAGAACATTAGGAAAAATAAGAGGATAATAAGTCTTTAACATCAAAAGGGTGCCCAGGCTGTTCACTAATTCCACAGCACTCAGATCCAAAGTTACATACCACTTTAGATTATTCACTGGTTTTTTTTGCTGTCCTTTCTGTTGCTATTAGGAATGTGCAATTGGCTTGGACAAACCAAATAAGGACCCAAATAATGACTACCCGGCATTATACAGGATGGCTGAATATCGAATCAGATATTCTAATCTAATTCAGCTGGCCAGATAGGGCATCCCCATATACTGCCAAATCCATTCTGCATTTATTTGGGGATTCTGAAGAGGGAGAGGGAAAGGATCTCCGACACTTCTGCCTGGCAGAGAGGCCAGCATGCCGGCCCCCCCCGTCAGGCAGAACACCTGAGAGCCATTCCTTTCCCCCTCCCCCTCCCTTCACCTAGCATCCAAAGGTTCATGCCCATCCCTAGTTTTAAGGAACAAATCAGTAGTACAGGTCTCCAGACAGACAAGAGAAACCTGACTGAGGCACATTAATTTAGTGAGTAGTTTCAATTTTCTTTAATACTTTCAAGCATAAACAAGCTTTTACAGATTTTCCACTGGGCTGGATCCTAACACAAACACAGGATTCCACCCACACCAGCCTGCCCTTTCCCAAGAATCAGACTAAACGGCACAAGGTCTGCTTATTGCCAGAGACAGGCCTAACAATAGGATCTACTATTCTTTGGCAGAAGTAGAACCAAATCACTCTGGCCAATTCCACACTAGGGCCTTTTTCCCACTCACATTGTGCCGGCGTTCTGCCTCCGTTTGTCCCGGGGCTGGGTGTCAATTTCACACCCTTTGCTGCGGCGTGTGTGTTAATACGGGGCTTCGCGCCATTTTCTCCGCACCTTCGGTAAACCTTAAAAAAAGAGGTTTACCGAAGGTGCAGAGAAAATGGCGCGAAGCCCCGTATTAACACACGCGCCACAGCAAAGGGTGTGAAATTGACATGCAGCGCCGGGACAAACGGAGGCAGAACGCCGGCACAATGTGAGTGGGAAAAAGCTCTAGATGTTGCCCCAGCTTCACTCCCCAATAAAAGCCAGGGCTAAGCAACAGTTCCCCACCTGTTGCTTCGAGTCTGCATTTGGCCTGAATGTAACCAGCATTTTCCCCGGATCTTCCGTTTCCGGGATTTTGAGGTTCTTTTTTTTGCCATGGGAGTGAAGTCGGGGCATTCAGGTGGGGAACTCCGAAATCGGGGTTTCTTGCTTCACCCCTTTAACACCCTCTCTCCCCTTACCCTCCCTTTCCTGCCCTAGCGCGAGCGGGGGGGGGGGTTGTTTGCCGCTTCGTTGAGTTACAACATGACATGACATTGATCCATTGTTGTTGCAGCTGCAATCCTTCCAAGCCCTTTGTGCTCGTGGGTCCTTCGCCCACCTACCTCCATCCACCGCTCTGCCCTCCAGTGCCCAGACTGAGTGCTGCCAAGCCAGATCACAACACTCTCTCCCCCCCCCACCCTCCTCCTTCTCCAGTTTAAAAATATCCCTGCCACCCCCATATGCCAAAAGGGGCGGCGGTGGGGGGGGCTCAGGAACAGCTGATTGGGAGTGGGGAGACAGGATGGCGCATGGGAGTGTTGGGGGGGAGCAGATTAAGTCATCTGAGCATCATCCGGGGAAAACGAATTTAATACTCTGCTTCTTTCTCTCCCCTTTCCCTCCCCTTTCTCGCCTTGGCGCAAACAGGGTTTTTTTTGTTCCCCACTTTGTTGCGTTACAACAACACAACACAACATTGATCCACCGTTGACTGGTGTTTAAACGTCTTTTTTAAAATGTAGTTTTATTGTTGATGTATCCACATTTCTGTGTAGCATTGTTTGCACAAAAGTTGTGCCTGAGTCACGCCACTGTAAAAATATGTATTGATGGCTTTGAGGCACAGCGTGAACTGGTCCCCCCCCCCCCCATTGCATTACAACAACATGACATGGCATTGATCCATCGTTGTGTGTTTATTTTGTTCGGGGCCAATGTATTGCGGGTGGAGTGGTGGTGTGGACACATTTTTTGCAGGGGGAGCACGTGTAGTGTTGCATGATCCCCCTCCATTTCCCATCCCTTTCCCACCCTCCAATTCCCCTCCAACCCTGGTGAAATTTTTTTTTTCGCAGGCATTTCCTAATGGCGAAAGTGGCCAGAGTTGTTTCATGCGCATGCGTGGAGGATCCTTGCTGCTCTGTAGGATGGTTCATCACAATGAAACTCCACCTACATTTAAAAAGGGGGGGAAGGGGCAGGTGCATGATGTACTTTCCCGGGAATTATGAAAACCCTTGGCCAATCATGACCTTGTTGCATCACGACGTTATAACGAAACTCCACCTACATTTTTTTTTAAATGGCGGGTGGGGGCTCAAGATTCGGGGCAAGGACAGATGCGGAAATGAAGATCCGGCATCAACCCGGGTCAGATTCATGTAATGCGGAAACGCGCAGACTGATTCGGACCAATTAAACCTGGGAGGAAAGGGAAGCAAAGCCCTTGTGCAGAATCGGCCTCTGCCACACTATCAAGCAGAGCTACACTTCACTATGTCTGCTCTTTTCCTGAGCCATACCTGAGCTCTCACTGCCCTCTCCCTGAGGCAGAACTGAAGTCAAATCCTGCTGTGTTTTCCCTCCAACATTCCACCCCACTTCTCAAAGGTGATTGGATGCTGGAGCAGCCCTCCCATAGGCTCAAGTGAGTGGTGTTTTCCCCTTCAGGGACAGGGCAGCCTTCTGTCCATCACAGTTCCACCAAATCATCTGAATGAATATTGGTAAATGCTGACCCAGCCTAGGAAACTGAGGGGAGTGACTAAAATCCTTCTTTTGTCCTTGTTTGATAATAGTACATGAGAGGCTGATGGTAAATCAAAACTAACAAAGTGTTTTATTTCACTTTGAGGGAAAATGCTTACATAAACAAGCATAAGCTTTTTTGTTTCACAGACACTAAAGTTGGTGAAAGCAGGAACATTCACACAAGCTCCAGTTTCCTTCCTTCTCCAGTGGCTAGAGATCACCCTTGTCTTCTAGGAACTATTTTCCTCAAAGTTGAGAGTATCACCCCCCTTCACTAGGAGCTATTTCCTTCAGTTTTGAGGAATGGGCTACGCAGCTCACTTCCCTAACTAAGGATTCTTCTTGATCCTCTCACAGTCTGCTTTGCTCTCTCACTCCTGTCAACCCTCAATTCCAAACTGGCACTCTCAGCTGAAGAATTCCATTTGAATCCCCTGTCACTCAAGGTTCTCAGAGCAGGTTAAAGCCTTAATCATTTGCTGTCTGTCACAGTCTGTTTGTTGCATGCACAAGCATGAGACTCCACCCATGCTTGTGAATTGTCTTATGCAGGGCTTTTTTTGTAGAAAAAGCCCACCAGGAATTCATTAGCATAATAGGCCACACCCAACAGCAGAAACTTATTAGCATATTAGGCCACACCCCTGACCACGCAGCTCCCTCCCAGGATCAGCTTCCCCAGGTGCCCCACGGCTTGTGGAGTGCATAGAGAACCCAAGGGAAGGAAGGCAGTTTCTGGACTGGCTTCCCCAGGGGCCCCGCAGCTGCAGGGCTCCTGGGGAACCTGAGGAGGTGAGGCAGTTTAAACTGCCTTCCCTCCCTGAGTTGGATTGGCTTCCCCAGGCGCCCCGCAGTTTGTGAGGCACCTGGGGAACCCAAGAGGGGGAGGCTGTAGGCTTGGCCAACTTGGAAGCCAGCCAGAACTCCGTTCCTGTGTGTTCCTGCCCCAAAATAGCCCTGGTCTTATGGTTGCAACTGTTCCATCTCATTAAAACTATTGGCAGACTTCAGGAAATAATCCAATCCATGCTTTGGAGTTGGCTTTCAATTAATTTACTGCAACAGGATTTTTGCAAAAAGAATCTGAATATTAGCCAAGGTTTAAAACGCTTCATATGTATTAAAGGCATAGCAATATTAAGCAAATGATAAAGCACACTCTGTATAAGGTAAACATAGCTTAGAAAAGTAGCGTTGTAGAATTAGATATAGAGAAAATTAATAAAAAAAAAAAAAAGAAAAAAAGGATTTTTGCAAAAAGACAATAACTGATTGCCAGCTACTAATACAACAGCGAGGCCTTCAGAGCTCAAGCACTAACACATACTAACACACAGCAGAGAGAGAAAGAACAAGAGGTATGCTGAACTGCAAGAAAAAAAAATCCATAAATCCTAAACGCTAGAAAATGCACCACAGCTCCCACTAGAATACAAGTGGACTAAACTATTCTTTCAGCAGTCTTTACAGTAACTAGACTCTTAAGAGGGTGTCGCTTTGCCAACGAAAACAACATTAACATTCTTTTATCAAAGGTCCTGACCATTCATTCAGAATGACAATATTCGTAATACTATCACAAGGAAATGTCAGCATTGAATTCTGATGGCATATTGCCTTACTGAAGTGGATATTGCTTTAGAAGTGAACTTTGAATATATAAATCTATGGATGGGGGAAACAAAGCATATAATATTAACATAAATCACCGTTGATAAACCTGTTTTAGCTACAACCCATGTTTTGCACCATGGCATCAAGTGCTCTTATATTTTCTGATTGTACTTAAGTATTTTCCTTGTTTTGCATCATCCAGAATATAATTCATATTCCCATAAGGTATTTCTTTGCAGAATCAAAGCACAGAGGTTTTCAGACCAAGAGCCCAACCTTGACAATAAATGACATTGCCACACAGTCACAGGAAAGTATGTTGCCAATTACAGAGAACAATGGATAACACAACTTTCTCTAAAATAGAGACACAAATCCGCTTGCAATAATTGCAGGAAAACTGATGACATCATGGAATCCAGTCCATGTGTACCAACAACACAATTAACTATGCTGTTGTTTTCTTTTTCAGTCTATGCCAATAAAGGTTTTTGACTGACTGACTGACTGACTGACTGATGGACTAGTGAGTTGCCAAGAACGGTCTCCCATGAGCCCTACAGTACAGTGGGCAGGAGAGTACCACCCTGAACCAGTAACCTCAACCATAAGGGCTTCCCTCAGACAGCTTCAAAACTCTTGGCAGCCCAAATGCTGCAAAACAAGAAAAATTATGACAGCCAACTGACTCCATAGCCCAGTTATTATGAAGAAACCTCCATATGAACTCCATATCATTCATCACTATTTTTTTATGCACAGGAATTTGCTGAGAGATGGAGGTACGTTTTAGTGCTAACAATCCAGTTCCATTTCCTAACTACAATTTCTATGAAATGGATGCCTCTGAGAATACTCAGAAGTGTCCAAGTGCTAAAAACAGGATCCACAAGGCCTCTGTTATTCCCAGCCAGTCTTTCCCATTTCTCATTCCCCCAGGTTTTATAAGGGTGAGATGGCTTGGGAAAGCAGGCAACCAACGTCATTACTATGCCACTGTTACACCCCCATAATCTTATCTTAATGTATCTTGGCATTCCTTCCACACAAAGTATTTAGAAGTGGTCCTATACTAATCCAGTTTGTGAAATGTATGGGTTGGAAGGTGCATTTTGTTTCTTCAGTTCAACAGACGAGGGGGGGGATATAAAAAGCACACTACTATAAATGTTTGTGCCAGTGTTTCCCTTCAGAGCACTAGTGCACTCTCCTATTTTATTATATTGTACTCATTCAACAGTTTATTATTTGTTAATTAATTGGATTTCTAGCCCCCTTCCCCCCACAGGTTCAGGGCGGATTACAACAATACATATAAACAATAATCTAGACATAAATTAAACATAATGCCATCATTAAAGCCTATGTAAAACATCAATTAATACTAACCACAAGATAGCAGTCTGTAGCACAGTTAGCAACTAGTCCCAGAAGGCTCTACACATGTGCAACAGCAGATAGTAAAATACTGAGACAGGTGAGTGGGACAAGGATGCATCACTCTAAGTAAATCATTATTTATTTATGTATTTATTTATATCATTTATACCCCTCCTTTCTCCCCAGTGGGCTCCAAAGCAGCTAACTCTGTTCTCCATTTTATCTTCACAATAACCCTGTGAGGTAGGTGAGGCTGAGAGCTCAGGTCACCCAGCAAGCATCCATGGCAACGTGGGGATTTGAACCTGGGTGTTCCTAGCCCAACCCTTTAACCCCTACACCACACCATTCTCAGTGGCTCAGCATCTGGCTGAACAAATCTTAGTTTCAGATCATGATCAGATTGCATTTACTAAATTTCTAATAAAGAAAAATATTTTTTGAGTCAAATATTTGTTTCCAAAAATATCTCATTCAACACATTCCTTAGAAACCTAACACAAGTCATCTAAATGATCTTATAAAGCCTATTAACAGAATGCTTCCACAGAGTCACATGGACACTAGGGCAAGCTGTTTCTTTGGAAATCGTTTTTGTGAATGCAAAATTACTTTTGATTGCTACACTAGTGCTAGATCCTCAGCACTAATGAATCCAAGTAGCAAAGTATGTCTATGCCCAGAGCAGTTTCTCAATGCCATTGTGTTAATATTCATCCAAAGCAATCTGGGGTGTGAAATGAAGCATCAGAAGGCAGACAGCAAACATAAGCCAGGGTTTTGGGGAAAAGGAAGGACTTCGTAGTTTCAAGATGTTCAGATTCTCTCAGATAATTACCACCCCCCCCCTCCAGCTATTGAGAAAAATCAGAGTCAGGTCCTATGACAAGAATGGTAATGACTGTGTCAGTGCCAACTGCAGTGGCTCAGGTTGTTTGAAAGAAGATTAATTAGTGGATTAATGAGCTTTCCAGCCCTGAGACTCATAAGAATACACTACTGGAGTGAAGTAAGAAGTGAGAATCAGTCCCTGATGTCTCAATGCTATGCCACTCCTTTGGAACCACTGCAACACTCTTACAGGGGATTATAACTATTTACCCATCTATAAATTCACCAACTTTGACTGTTATTCAGTCCAACGGAATATGTAATGTTCCTGCACTTCTGCAGTGTGTTCCATGCCTCACATCCAGAAACCAAGTCAGCCTTCCTTGCTGCTCACTCTTCTCTTCTGGTATGCCTTCTTCCATGAAGGGATGTGAGCAGGGCTCGATTTCAGCAGGAACGCACAGGAACGCCGTTCCGGCTGGTGTCTGAGCCTGCCCCGCCCCCTCCCTGCCCGGCCTGAGCTGTTTACACTTAAAGGGAAAGTTCCTGCAGAGAGCCGCAGGAAAAAGCTCCCCCGGGTGCTTTCCCTTTAAGAGCAAACAGCCAGCAGGAGAAAGCCCCGCCCAGAGATTAAGCACAGGGGCTAGGCTTTCTGCATTTGGCTTGCCGAGGTCGCGTGGCTTTCAGTGCTTCAGTAAGTGCCTCCCCATCTCTTTTCTTTCTCTCTCTCTCTCCCCCCCACCTTTCTTTCTGTCTTTCTTTCTCTCTCTCTCTCTCTCTGTCCCCGCCTTTCTTTCTTCCTTTCTCTTTCTCTCTCTCCCTCCCCCCTTCCTTTCTCTCTCTCTCTTCCACCTTCCTTCCTTCTTTCTTCCTTCCTTCCTTCCTTTTTCTCTCTCTCTCTCCCCACCTACCTTTCTTTCTTTCCTTCCTTCCTCTCTCTCTCTCCCCCACCTACCTCTTTCTTTCTTTCTTTCCTTCCTTCCGTCCTTCTGTTCCTTTTGTTTTTATAAAAAAAATATTGAAAAGGGGGGGGATGTAAAAAAGCAGAGAGCCCAGGAAATGCTGGTTTTGACAATATCTTTAATTTTTGAGAATCTCTTTAGTTTTCTCATGGCATCTTCTGCTTAAGATAAGTAAGTTTGAAGCCTGAGTTCATTGTTGTGTCTAGTTCGGAATGGCTTGCAAATATATATATGTGTCTAAAGTCCATATTAAAATGGTTTGGTGCTTACTGCCATGTAAGAGAAAAATCTGAAAAAGTAGCTTCATTGTTGTGTGTTGGCAGAACACTTGACTGTTGCATGGGGGACTTTGGGGGACATCTGCAGAGAAACAGAGTTGTAACTAAAAATGAGCATGGTCAGCTGCACTTTGGAGATTGCCTGTTTTGTGAAATTTAAAAAGTGGGGAGAGTTTCTGAAAAAGATGATTGTCCCTCTTCTCCTGCCACTGGACTGACATCTGCCTTTAATGGGCCAGCAAAGTTGATGTTCTTAAACCTCCTAATAAGAGAGATTTCTGCTTCTGAGGAGTTCCAGCGATTAGTGATCTTGTGATGTTATACTTTTATGTGGTAAAGACCTGTTCACAGGATAATTTTACCTGTGGGACAGACTCTGCATGGTAACCACTCCACTGGTACATAATTGCTTGTAAAAAGTATTATAGTGTAATAATTCAGGTGGGTAGCCGTGTTGGTCTGAAGCAGCAGAACAAAGTTGGAGTCCAAAGTTTCATCCAAGGTATAAGCTTTTGTGTGCATGCACACGTCTTCCATCTGAAGAACTGTGGGTGGCACATGAAATCTTATACCTTGAATAAAATTTTGTACCTTGAATAAAATAGTCCACAAACTACTCCCATCCAGTGCATCCACAAACCTAGAAGAAGAAGAGATTGGATTTATACCCTGTCCTTCACTACCCAAGGGAGTCTCAGAGCGTCTTTCAAACTCCTTTCCCTTCCCCTCCCCACAACAGACATCCTATCAGGTAGATGGGGCTGAGAGAGCTCTGAGACAACAGCTGGTATAGAGCTATGGCTTGCCCAAGGTCATCCAGCAGGTGCAAGGGGGAAGTGGGGAATCAAACCCGGTTCTCCCAGATTAGAGTCTGTGCACTTAACCACTACACCAAACTGGCTCCTAGCATTGTTCTGCCAGTGAACTAGGGTTGTCAGCTCCAGGTTGAGGAAATCCCTGGAGATTTGGGAGTGGAGGGTGCAGTTTAGGGGAAGGGGGGACCTAAGCAAGGCATAATGCCATGGACTCTACTTTCCAAAGCAGCCATTGACCTGATCTCTATAGCAGGGGTCCTCAAACTACGGCCCGGGGGCCACATGCGGCCCGCCGAGGGTATTTTTCTGGCCCGCCGGGTGTGCCGCTGCCTGTCCTCCAATTCCCAGCAGCACACAAAGCAGCGGAAAAATTGCAGCCGACTCTTCCCGGGCCACATGACAAAGCCCCGCCCCCCTGCTTCCAGTCAGCCAGGAGGAGGCAAAAGGAAGACTGGAAGAGGGTAAGTGTGGGGTGGCAGGCGCTCCGGCTGGCCCCAAGTCTCCTAGCCGGCTGAGAGGCCTCTCAGCTGGCTAGGAGACCTGCGCCAGTCCCAAGAGCCGGGCGGGGGTCTTTTTCCAGGCTTTTTGTGCTGCTGGGAATCGGAGGGGGAGAGAGAGAGAGAGAGAGAGAGAGAGGTTTCTCTTTCCCATCATGATGCCTGAAGTAGTGGAGTTTCAGGGAGAAGCAGCTGGGGGCTTGCTGCCTTAAAAAGTTCGTGAGGGTGCCGAGTTCTTTGTTTCTTCGGAGAGGGAAAGACAACAGCCCCGTCAAGGGTGCCTTGCTTGTGCGCGCACCTCCCCCCCCCCCCCCCCCCCGTGCATCTTCCCTACCCGCAAAATAACATCTGAAATCTCCAACCAGATCTAGACTAACTGATGCACACTTGCATCACTTGTTACGACTAGCAGTGACAAATATGGAACCGGACATTGACCATCTCATTAGCCAAAAGCAGGCCCATAGTTCCCATTGAAATACTGGTAAGTTTGCTGATTTAACTTTACTTGATCTTCATTTTAAATATTGTATTTGTTCCCATTTTGTTTTTTTACTTCAAAATAAGATATGTGCAGTGTGCATAGGAATTTGTTCATAGGTTTTTTTTAAAACTATAGTCCAGCCCTCCAACGGTCTGAGGGACAGTGAACTGGCCCCCTGTTTAAAAAGTTTGAGGACCCCTGTCTATAGTTTGGAGCTCAGTTGTAATTCCAGGAGATCTCGAGACCCCACCTGTAGGTTGGCAACCCTAAAAAATCATATTCAGCGTACTAGTTCTGCAGGAAGGCAACCTGATTGCCATGGGAACCTAACCCTTAGGAATTGATTCCAATCCAGTGTGGGAATAATTGTTGGACATAAGATATTGGTTCAGGCAAGGTTTTGTATAGATGGGACAGAAAATAATTTTTATTGGTTTTGTCAAAACTGTTTTGACAACAAGGTAAACAGAATAAGAAGCAAAAGGTGGATGTGGCTGGATGACCACACTTCTGGGAACATTGGGTGTGGCCTAATATGTTAATGAGCTGTGCTGTCAGGGGCTGTGGCCTAATATGCTAATGAGTTCCTGCTGGGCTTTTTCTACAAGAAGAGCCCTGGATGTGAGAATGAACTTTTTAGAAGGTTTGCCTGGATGAGGGTTTTGAACATTCATACTGGCACCGAAGTGTAAGTCCTTTATTTTGTCCACATGGGTAATAAACATTAATGGACAGATCCTCCATGAATTTACAGTGCCATCTTGACTTTGACTTAAAAGGTGGTAATTCTGCTTTGGATGGCACTGTTATTCTGTTATGCCACATTATCAACTCTGTAGAAATGTAGGTATTATTGCATCTTCTCCTGTGCTGTGGCCTAGTGACAAATAGGAGATCTGTGGGGAGGGGGTGGATATTGCCAATGGTGTGAGGTCATTTCTGGGTTGATATCATGCCTCCCTAGGAATCTCCAGAATCTCTAAGGTAAAAACCATAGGGATTCTGGTAATTCCTAGAGAGGACTGACATCATGTCTGGGTTTTCCCCAAAATTGATGACACACCATTGCCCCAACAGCCATTTCTTTCTCCTGTCACCACTCTAGCAGCAGTGGGAAACAAGTACCAGGGGTGGGGGATCACTCACCCTCTCAGGGGTCTGGCAAGCCTACTGTGCTGTGTAAGAAGCTCAGAGGTTATTATTTCCCATTTATCTTAGTTCTATTGCAGCTCAGACCTTAACTTCAGGAGCACCAAAGGATAACTTAAACTGCTTTACCTACAGCAGCAATGCATTTGATACCATGGCCCATCTGATCTGCTTTATTTATCTCC
The DNA here is from genome assembly GCA_029233225.1 of Lepidodactylus listeri. Classification (NCBI taxonomy): domain Eukaryota; kingdom Metazoa; phylum Chordata; class Lepidosauria; order Squamata; family Gekkonidae; genus Lepidodactylus; species Lepidodactylus listeri. The sequence goes on along the minus strand of JARCFY010000005.1, from coordinate 47,981,890 downwards.
AGTTGGTATTCACAGTTGGTAATCTGCCCTTAATGGTGGGCCTTGGGCGGCGGGAGTACTTTCCATTGATGTTCAGGTGAACTGCTGTTTCTGTTTCAGTAGTAGAAGACAAGCACTGTCACAGCGGCTCTGCCATATTCCTCTCATCCAGAATCCATTTCTGCAAAATAAAATAGCCATTACAACGTAATGAGCATTCATACCATTTTAGCCTTGACAATTAACATCTAAGATACCACATGGCTTTCAAAAAGGGATCTATTTAATCTTGATGGGCCTGCAGAGAAAGTAATACTATAACTGTGATAGAAATGTGACATTCCCGTCAGTGCTCGAGTATTTTTAATTTAGCCCCATTGATTTAATTTGGAGAGAATTAAGTGTCCTAACTCTTCCACTGGCAGTCATGAGCTGTGGCAGGGCTCTGCCAAGTGAGGATGGTTATCTGTGTACCATTGTTGTAAAATTTGCCATGCTGACTGTACATTCAAGAGAGGGAACATTCAGTTAAAGCCCATGATATAAAATAAAACAAGAGTCTCTTAGGAACGGAGAGTCCAGGCTGGTCAAAAAGAGAATCTTAAAATATCCCACAACAGCTAATATTCCAGGATACTTCAGTAACACCAGAAGAAGAAGAAGAAGAGAAGAGATTGGATTTATACCCCGCCCTCCCCTCCCCACAACAGACACCCTGTGAGGTAGGTGGGGCTGAGAGAGCGCTTTCCCAAGCTGTCCTTGAGGGAACAGCTGGTACAGAGCTATGGCTTGCCCAAGGTCATCCAGCCAGGTGCAAGTGGAGGAGTGGGGAATCAAACCCGGTTCTCCCAGATTAGAGTCCGCGCACTTAACCACTACACCAAACTGGCTCTAAGAACTGGCTCTCAGAAACCAGTTGCTTCCAATTCAGAGACCTTCAACACTGAAATAACTATTGATAGGGATGGCCTGTCAACAAATGAGCAGTTTTAGAAAATAAATATTGATGGAAAAGGCATTCCCATAAATACAAACTTGTCGAACCAATTTGTAATACAGGCAGAAAAAGCTCGCGATAGCCTTCCTCTCTCAAAATGGCTGGCTCTTAGTCATAGCTAGCTGTCTTGCTCCTAGACTTCTTTTGATCCATGAAGATGTCATACCTGCTAAAAATATACCAGAAAAAACATGAATGAACCGAGCAGTGAATGTCTCTGCAATGCCCGTGATTTTCATTTTGCCAGCAGCATCAACAATCATCAGCTTCAGTCAAGCTGCTTTATCTTCACTGCTGCAGAAGTTCCAGTGAGTCTTGTCATTTCATCTCTTTCTAATCTGCATCTACAAAGCAGAAGCTATCTACTACTTGGTTTGTCAAGCATTGCTTAATGTTGAAAATCAGTGACGAAGAAACAAGAACTAATATCAGGTTGCCCATATTCTTATATAAAATTCTTCCAGTAGCATAAAAAAGTATATTAAGCAGCATTATCTCATGCTCCCACACCCAGAAATGACAATGGCCAGATAAGTACAATGGGTTAAACTAGGGTGTTATAAACACTGTGAAACTTATTAACTCTTCCCTGACCCTTTAGTGTGAATTCCCTAAAAGGCTGTTCCCAGGCATTGCACATATGTGAGAAAGCCTGAAACTCAGAACAGTAGTGATGCCATTCCTCACTTGACTGTGTTGAGTAATGCTGCTCACCAACACCATTCCCTTATGCTGGTGATGTGAATAAGGTGAAAAGGGTCCCTCTCTAAGCCAATTTGAGAAAAACACAAACTAAAACAACAGAAATGACAATAGCAGCAACCAGAAAGGAGCATCCACATATGCAATATGCATATGCATGTGAATGAAGAAGAGTAGGTACCTGATTTTTACTCCTGCTGTACACATGAAGCCACCTTCTACTGAGTCAGACCCTCAGTTCATCAAAGTCAATATTGTTTACTCTGACTGGCAGTCAGAGTAGGGTCTCAGGCAGAGGTCTTTCCCATCACCTACTGCCGGATACTTTAACTGGAGATGCTGGGTATTGAACCTGGGGCCTGCTGCATGCCAGGCAAATGATCTACCCTCCCCTGGTGGTAGTTCCTCACATCTTGTGGTGTGCTGTTCTGGAACAGTCCTTGAACTTCGTGGGGCTCTTGGGGAGTCTGACATGCCCTTCCACAAAAGTCCAAGAAACAATGCAAAAAGGACATATTTATGTTTGCTTGATGCTTTGTCTCAAACTTTCTGTAACTTATACAAATGGCCCATTTACTGATGCTGAATTACAATGAAAAGCCATAAAAAATCTAGTAACATTTTCCTGCCTCTCAAATGATATAAATACACTTAAGACTCAAATTATCAGTGAAATATGTTACCATTCCCCTTGTCTTTACATTTAATTAACAAAGCAGTTAATTTAAAATGTCAGCTTCAGGAGTACCATTCAAAGGAACATAGAATTTGCGACAGCCCATGTCAATTGCTCAAGTTAATTTTCAGTACTATTAAGGTGAAATTAATTCCACGGATAAGGTTGGCCAGTTACAGATCTCTGAGCTAACTTTCAGCATTGTTGGAGCCCTTGAAACCGGTAAGTGAATTTCATTTATATTCCTAATCATTTCATTTCAATATAAATCCCCCCCCCCAATACTCATTATGGAGTTTGAATGGGAAAGCTCAGTTTGGCTTTCCATCTTCTCAGCTCTTCTCTTCTGTAAGGTATCTGTCCAGTCATTTAGTTTACAGGGAATATGTAAGTGTTTAAATGAGCTAACCTATCTTGACAGGTGGTAATACCTGCCTAGTAAAAATAGAAGGAAGAAGTTGCCATAGCAACTAAATCAGGTATAAAGCCTACAGAAATGTTTAAAAATGTATTTTTAGGAAGAGAAGAAAGTAGAGAAAAGAGGGGGGAAAAGACTTTAAACTATAATAGGAACTTTGCTTAGTAAAAGTTTGGGTCTTGCTTGATGTCAGAACATGGACCTTGACACATGAATTCCATAATCATTTTTTTCTTATAATTTATCGACACCTTTTTTAAAGGGGGAAGGGTCATATAAATCATGCATTCAGCAAGCTCCTCCATCACTCAGAGAAAGCCCCTTCAGTTAAGTATGTAGAACGGCCCACAGTCTCTACTCTGGCCATTCTGCTCCTTTGTTCTAAAGGGCAACAGCCACATTTGTGCGTGTAATGCATTTTAAGTTTTCCCCCAGTTTTGTTCTGAATATTGAAGTTTGAGGAAAGGTGCAGCGTTCAAAATCCCTCACCCTAAAGACTCTCTGCTCCAGCAGAAGGTATTGCCTCACTTCCTTTCTGTTCAAATTCAGTTTTGTAAATTCTGCTAATCTCTTCGGTGAAGGACATGGAGCCCTCTGTTCTCTTTCTTTACACTCCTGATAAAGTCATGATTGAAAATTATTTTGCAATCAGATGGTGACTTTATGGGCTTTCATAAACTCCATGGATTATTTCAGGGGTGGGGGGAGAGGTGCCATGGTATAGATAGCTCTTGGCAGATTTCAGAAGCTAAGCAGAGTCAGTACTTGGAAGGGAGATCACCAAGGCATACTCTGCAGAGGAAGGCAAGGGCAAACCACCTCTTCCTTTAAAGTCCCTTGCTGGAACCACCATCAACTGGTTGTGATTTGACAGCACATATGTACATAAGGGATATAAGAACTTCCGATTTGAGCAAGCAAACATCCTGAGGCTGAGCTCTGTTAATTTTATTTTACTTTTAATCTTGGACTTTGTCGACATTATTTATCTCTTGTTGCTTGTGTAACCAAGTTTTATTTGGCTCTTCTCTTGGGTTTCTTTGTTTTTTTATCATTTATCTTTATTTTGCTTTTGGATTCCTCGGAGTCTTCCGTGTCCTTGGACATCTCTGGGCTGTGTTTTCCTTTATTTATTTATTTTTGTCTGCTTTGTTTTATTCTGTTCTGTCTGTTCTCCTCGGTCTTAACTTATTTACTTTAGCCTCAGTATGTTTCTGGTCTTAATTCCTCCTTTTCCCATTGTAGGAGTTGGGGAGGGTGTAGAAGAAAATAAAAGTGTTTTAATTCCGAGCCTCTTGCTAGGGGCTTAGTTTTATCTATTTTAACTTCTATTTCTAGTATTCTAATTATTTTACTATTTAACCCTAATGTATTTTAATCACTTCAGTTAAGTTTTAGTAACGTTTTTATTTAATTGAGTCTGTTTTGTTCTTTTGTTGCTGATATTGGCTCAAGCTCTTTGGCTTTGTTAGGCTGTGTTTGATGCCCACAAGAGGTGGCTCCCCTCTGTTTTGTTCCTTTCCCTCTTGTTTAGTTAAGTACAAGACAGGGAGGTTGACAGAAGGATATAGTTGGTCTTTTAATGTATTTGAGGAGGGAAACACCCAATTTTGTGGTTTATTTTTATTTTTTTGTTTACACCATTTATATAGCACTGGTATAGGACTTAAGATTTATTTACCCTTTTGGGCTTTGGAGCAACTACCAGGATTTGTAGCAATATCTTTGTGGGTTGTTATTTAGTCTTGGCATGGTGATTAAACGGGGAAGATCATTTAAGGACGCCTTAGCTGCATCAACGAAACAAAGTAGAATTGTGGATTTTCTGGGAGGTTCTTTCCCCATGTCCACTCACTTAAATCAATACACGTGCCTTGAAGATGATGACCCTCTTCTATCCCCAGTGAAAAATAATCAGATTCCCTTATTGGTTATGGAGGAACCTGATAAACTAAAAAAAATGATGTCAGAACTCAGGAACTTTTAACATCTGTATCTAATGCAAGCATAAGTCGATCTGATACTCTTGCAATGCTTGTGCAGCACACTATGCTTATAGCTCAGTCTCTCAACAAAACTTATGAAAGATTGGAAAACATAACACAAATCTGTTAAAGGCAACTTTCCCTGTGTGAATCCTCTCAGAAACATTTAGAAACCCAGAGATTTGCTTCTAATAGTAATAAACGTGGTGAGAGATGTCTTATTGGCTTTAAGAAAGGTTAAAGTGCTTGGGGCTCTTTAGCTTGGAGAAAGGATGGCTGAGGGGTGACATGATTGAGGTTTATAAGATTATGCATGGGATAGAGCAGGTAGAGAAAGAAGTACTTTTTTCCCTTTCTCACAATACAAGAACTTGTGGGCACTCCATGAAATTGCTGAGCAGTCAGGTTAGAACAGATAAAAAAAAGTATTTCTTCACCCAAAGAGTGATTAACATGTGGAATTAACTGCCACAGGAGGTGGCGGCGGCTACAAGCATGGACAGCTTCAAAAGGAAATTAGATAAACATATGGAGCAGAGGTCCATCAGTAGCTATTAGCCACAAGGTATAGATACGAACTCTCAGCCTGGGGCAAGTGATGCTCTGTATTCTTGGTGCTTGGGGGGGGGGGGGGAGCAACAGTGGGAGGGCTTCTAGTTTCCTGGCCCTACTGGTGGATCTCCTGATGGCACCTAGTATTTTTGACAAGAGTGTTGGACTGGATGGGCCATTGGCCTGATACAACATTGGCTTCTTTTATGTTCTTATGATGTCCCAGTAAGAACCCACACTTAATTACTTCACCCCGTGGAAAGAGAAGCTTGAAGCTAGATTGACATTCTGTTATTCTGAATGTCTACTCCTACCAGGGTAAAATTACAAACTGGACTCTTAAATGGAGAGCTAGGCAACGTCTTCAATGCCTTCTGAATTTATCTTATATTGATCTAAAGCAGGTTGAATGAGTGCCAGATGCCATTTGCTTTGAGAGGATCTTTCTTTCTATTCACCTAGAATACTATTGCTGCTTCATGCAGAAGGGGAAAGGCTTAAGACCTTTGTTATAGTGGTAGCCAGGGATTTTGAGGATCCTAATGTAAGACCTGTGATCCAACACGAGACTTCCCAAAAGATACTACCAATAACCTAATGCCTGAAGCTAGAAGGCCTAGGAGAACATTTGTTAGCCATTTGATTCTGACTGGGGAGGGTATGATTGAAGAGAGAACCTAGGGCGATACTGTAGGGTTCCCAGACAGAGTGCATACAATCAGTCCCAATGCCCATGATCCCAAGATGGAGGACCAAGATGGTTCAAATGAAATGATATTGGAAGCAACTGAAGCCAATTTTTTTTTCCTGTTTGAGTTCCCCTATTTTTTCTGGGCAGGACAAAATGGTCAAAAGGTTTCATTACTTGCCGGAAAGTTTGGAGAAATTAAGGCAGAAGCTGAATAGAGATAATCTATTTGCAAAGGTGGTTCACCAGGGATGTGTTTTGGCTCAGCTATTGTTTAACTTATTTACAAACTAGCCTGATACCCGTACTTTGCTATGATATTTAAGTTCCATAAATCCAGTTATAATACTGATGATGTGAAGTTTGAAATGTAACATTTGTTATAAAAATTCTAATGGAGAAGATTGTAGTGTAAAAAACAAAGTGAGACATATGTACTTTTTTTTTCTCCACTGAAGGACCTCTCCGTAGACCATATTGATGGCTCTGCCCTCAGGTGCTAGGATCACCAGGCTGCTTGGTGAGCTCACTCTGGAGCAGGCAACATAGAACTGTCTATTTAAGAAGTAGTCATCTGTTAATTCCTGCCGCCTTCAGTGTCTGGCAGACCCTGAGGGGAAACTGCAGCCTCTTGAACTCTGCCACATTCTTAAATTGCCTCCTTCTTGTAGTGCTGGTGTATCTGGCTCAATGTTTGCCAGGAGCTTTCTTGGGGGTAGTGAGAGGTGAGAGGTGTAAGGGGGAGTTGGTCTGAGGGAGTGGTGATGTGGTGGACATTTCTTCAGGTTCATGAGGAAGCCATGCATCGAAATGGCTCCTAGAAAGGTCTTTTACAATCTCCCCGTAAACATTCATAAACTCAGTCGCTGTGCTGGATGTTATGAGAAATGTCTATTCAGGAGTCTTGAATCGCTGATTTCTGTAACTGTCCTCAACTGTCTGCAGTCTCCTGTAACTGTTTTTTTTTTAAACCTCAGAACGCTGAGCTCTGCAGCTGACCAATCAGAGAGTGGGGGGTGCAAGTAGGCAGCAGCCTGGCAGCCTCATAGAAATCAATGGGGGAGCACATTTTCCCCCTTTTGACCCACTTCGGGGTCGAATTTCTAAAAATCCCTTCTTATTGAGCACCTACAGCATGATAGGAGTGCTCTCCCCAAATTTGGTGCTTCTAGGTCGAGTAGTTTGGCCTGGGCATTGATTTTTGAATGAGGGGAGTTTCTTTTATATAGATAGATAGATAAATTATCTGCAAAGCTGAAATCACCTGATTATCACTCTCCTTTTCTTCTAATGTTGCAATACCTGTATTGTTATATGCCAATGATACTATTCTTCTTTCTTGTACTCCTCTTGGCCTTTAGCATTTGTTGAAATCCTTTTCTCAGTACTGATTTGGGGATCCCATTTGCTGATAGATTTTGCAGCTGTGACACAGGGCGTCTTGATACTTTGCTTCACTGTTTATTGGACTGTCCAAAATTTCACAGGTATAGAACTATGCTTATCTTTCACCTCCATTCGGCTAGTCTTCAGCCCACTGTAAATTTGACAGGTATAGAACTAGGCAAATCTCCAGTCTTCCCCCCACCCAGCAAGGTATGCATATGAAACAATGGCAAGTTCCACCAGGTATTGTATGTGCATTTCTAAAGCTATTCAGTGGCCACCTGGCAAATAGCCCTTGTGTCTCCAGAACTTCATGTTACCCTTATGTGTAAAATGCCTATGTCTATGTGGAAATCCTTTGTCTCCACAACTGTCCTTCCTGCTCCTTCACTCAGGATACCAAGATATGTTTAGCGATCCTTCCTGATGCTATCAGGGACCCATCTCCCACATTTTATATAAACCTGGGAACCTGTTCAACCTGTCTTGGCAGGACCATTGGTGGTCATCAAACCCATTCAGCTACCTCTAGTATAGTCATCCAGCACCTGGCTAATCCCATCAACACTATTGTGAATCCAGACTCTGCCCCTCTGAAACCCCGTTGGTTACACCTAGGTCTTGCCCCTCCTGCCGCCACACCCCCAGGATCCCTGACTGGTCCAGGTAATCTTTTGTCTTCACCTGAGACAAGCCCCTCAGGACCTCCCACTGGTCTATCATATTCCAATGTCTATATCCATCCACGCACATGGCCATCAAGGGCGTTCAGACTGGCAGTTTGGATCGATATAGGCACCTTTCACAAATGGATTAAATGGGCCCATTCACACAGCCACAGATGTCAGGTGTTCCCCGGGCATACTCACCCCATCAGAGGAAGACTTGGAGCTGGGTTAAAAAGCCACTGCCTCCGAAGTGGAATTTTTTATTTCCTGGTGCATTCATTGCACATGGCAGCTGTCTGCACATGGGGGAGCATGCACAGAATGGATTTAGCAGTCTGAACCTGCAGATCATTCTGCCCCCAGGGAAGCAGCTTTTTTAAAAAAATGCCCTTGTGTTCACATGTGCACATGCACACGCATGACTGTTTTTGTAGTGTGTTATGTGGCTGATGTGCTACAATAATGTGGATGCTTTCCCACAGGAAGTCTCCGTGGGTAACCCACAGTAGGGTGTCCTGTGTGGCTGATATGTCCCGCAACATTTTAAACTGGGTCAATTAGAGGCGGCACTATATCGTGGCAAGCTGCCAGTCTGTCCTCAGCCAAGGTGTGCACTCAGGGCAGCACCTATACTGTGAGTACACCCCCAAAGTCTCTCCTTTGGGTCCCGTTCTTAGTGCATAATGCTGGCCATTGGTCCTATTTTCTTCAAGGACCTCTGCATGTCTGGACAGGTAGTATCACCCTGTAACTGACCCTTCTACTTGCTATCATCACCTCTATTTTCTTAGTTCTGAATCGCCTGCTCTTGCTTGAATGCTTAGTGTGCTTGTAATTAGGGAAATTCTTTACTAAAAATGATTTAATTTACTTTTCAAATCTGGAGTCTTCCTACTGTACTGGACCTTGGTTTAAACAGGTGTGTGATCCCTGGAACCCCTTTGGCATTTCTTGATGCATAGCTAATTTCCTCGAACATCGAGGCAGGTCATTGATGGTAACACTGCTGCTGAATAGTCTCCTCATTTCAACTGTAATAGAAGAAGAAGAGGAGGAGGAGGAGATTGGATTTATACCCCGCCCTTCACTACCCAAAGGAGTCTCAGTGGCTTACAACCTCCTTTCCTTTCCCCTCCCCACAACAGACACCCAGTGAGGTTGGTGGGGCTGAGAAAGCTCTTTTGAGAACTGCTCATGAGAGAACAGCTCTGAGAGAAGAAGAAGAAGAAGAAGAAATTGGATTTATACCCCGCCCTTCACTCAGAGTCTTAGAGTGGCTTACGAACTCCTTTCCCTTCTCCTTCCCACAACAGACACCCTGTGAGGTAGGGGGGGCTGAGAGAGCTATTTCCAGAACTGTCCTTGAGAGAACAGCTCTGACAGAACTATGGCTTGCCCAGGCCATCCAGCAGCTGCAAGTGGAGAAATGGGGAATCAAACCCGGTTGTCCCAGGTTAGAGTCCGTGCACTTAACCACTACACCAAACTGGCTCTAAAGTAGCTGTTATTTTTTAAAATTGTATTTCTGGAAATATCTAGCCAATGATATGATAGGTAGGAAAGCTCCCCAAGATATTCTAACCTTGCATATAGCTGCCTAAGTTGTATTCCTTGAATATATAGGCATTGATTCTATAATTTACTTCAGTTGTTGAAATATAGCAAAATGTATAATAATTTTCTGTAAAGGACATTCAAGGGCTGAAGGAGCTGTATCTTTAGGGTACAATGCATATTGTCAAATGCTTTGTAACCTTTACTGCTATTTTGGTATGTTTTAATGTAATGTCTTTCTGAGATGATATTTGAGCATTAAAGCTATAGGCAGCATAAAATGAGTGAAATATTGGCACTGACAATGTAATGGCTATTTTTTATGAAATGCTCTAATTTACATTGTAACAGTTCCTTTCTACCAGTGCAGCCATTATGTTATTGAAAGTACACAGGATGTTACCACTGACAATGTCACTTAAATTGTATATCATTTCAATAGCGTCCAACAGATCTACAGATGCTTTCTCACTTGCACAGCCTTGATAACTTTCTCCCCCATATTGTCAGCAATGGAAAATGTTGCAAAATTTAATGTGCTAACTGCAAAATATATGAGCCAGTGGTGCATTTTATCAAAAGTTACATTCTATGTCACTTGCAGATTGTGGATAATCATAATTTTAAAAGGTGAATTTAAATGCAGAGTACATATAAAATGTCATGTTCAGAAACTGAAATGTGATCTTATTTTGGAATCTCTGTTTTCCAGTCTTCAGTTGATGGTTTTTCTGTCCCTTCCTAAATCTGCCAAATATCTGATATGGTCACCGAGCAAGTTCAGTCAGTAAGGACTATACTTCATTACTGGCTGTCAAGAAATGGTTTCATGGAAGGGGTCATGTCGCCAAATCATCTATAACAAGGGCAACTTGAAATAATTCATTCAGGAATACTAAGGGAGTGACAAAGCATTGATGGAGATGCAAGGTTTGTGCTATACGCAATGCATAATAAATGATATAAGATGTTTTACATAGGGCCACCATAAGCCTGTTGTGGTGATCAGCATCAAAGCTATCAACAACTCTCTTCTGATACAGAGACTTGGAGGCAAGGGGGGGGATCAGTAACCAAAAAAATCAGGCTCTTTATTTTGTCAGTTGACATGTAGTTCCTTAGATAATTTTGTCACCTGTCAAAATTATGGTAATGCTCTTTTTACATGGATCAGTAATAGATAACATAAATTAATGGGGGGGGGGGGAAACTGTATCATTCCCTGCACCCTTCCAATTGAGATCCAGTAGGTTAATTTTGAATTATGAAGATGGGGGGCTTATATAGGCAGGAGGCATAGGCTCATTTTATATGCTGTTGGTAGTTTGTATTATCCCATTGGCTTCAGACTTCCTCCTCATTCTCCATTCATGAAAAAGTGGCTGAATACAGCCTATGCATAGTGCCTCCTAGGTCCTAGTGTCCCTGGCTACTCAGCTGAGGTAAGATAGTTTCACTGGCTCCTCCTTGCCAGTTGGGGTTGGAGGAGATACAGGGGCAGTTTGTTTTTTTAATAACTTAAAATAGAACTCCTTTCCCTGTAACTAAATGTATACTGTCCAGAACTTGTATATATACGAGTATATTTGAGTAACCACCAACCATCATGAAGTTTTTGTGAAAATGCCAATGCTCTTGATAATAAATAAGCAATTAAAACTTCTTCATATATATCATGGGAGATTAATTTGGGGTTTTGCTCCAGGAATTCAGATTTATAAGAACTCACTGCATGCTGCTTGTAAATATATAATCAGCTGCAGGGTCAAAGCTACAGCTTCTTAATGATGGGGAAACACTCCTGTTGGAATATACTAGCACTTTCAAAAGGATGGATCCAGCCAAGGGCATAGACTTTCCAATTTTCGGGGGCTGGGGGCTGGGCCAGAGGTGTTGCTATGTTAGGTCCTTAAAAGAACTGGGGCCCAGTGACATCATAGGGAGGAACCAGTGACATCACAGTTCATTGTCACTATCTATGGAGATGGAGCCATGTGGGATTTAGGGAGAGGCTCCCCAGAAATTTAGGAGGGCCTGGAACCCCCCTAGCAATGCCCCTGGGCTGGGCTAAATCCAGGAAAAGGTAGGAGTTGGCCAGGAAGATGTAGTGGAGATTCCTCCAGGCTTCTTATTCAAGTCTATATTGCAGGATGTTGTAGGTGTACAATAGGAATCTTCAGCATCAGAAATGACTTTCCTCTTTATAACTACAAATCTATCCATGGCAAATTGAATGGAATGGTGGACTGAAAACAATTCAAAGGAAAATATCAGGATTCCGAAGGAGGAGAAATTGAATATAAAAAATAGGAGGGGTAGCCATGTTAATCATGTAATCCCTGCAGCTTCTAAATTTGCAGAATGGAATGACAGCCCCTGGGAATAGGCACCATGCTCTGGTACTGGAATGACAGCCCCCAGAGTGAAATGATGGTCCCTAGGAAGAGAATCAGGGCTCTTGGACTGGAATGACAGGTTGCAGAAGTAGACTGGAATGACAGGTAGCAGAAGTGTTCCAGGACTGGACTGACATGACAGGTAGCAGAAGTGTTCCGGGACTGGAGTGACAGCCCCTGGGAGTTACAGAAGTATTCTGGGATTATCATTCCACTCTGTCCACTTTGAGGGCTGTCATTCCAGTCCCAGAACACCTCTGCTACTCCCAGGGACCATCATTCCACTCTGGGGACTGTCATTCCAGTCCCAGAGCACTAAGCCTATTTTCAGGGGCTGTCATTCCACTTTGCAACCTGTCATTTCAGTCCCAGAGCACTGAGCATATTCCCAGGAGCTGTCATTCTACTTGTTGACCTTTCATTCCAGTCCCAGAGCACAAATTCTATTGTTAGGGATTGTCATTCCACTCTGGGGGCTGTCATTCCAGTACCAGAATGGTTCTGCTACTTCCAGGGGCTGTCATTCCACTCTGCAACCTGTCATTCCAGTCCCAGAGCACAGATTCTCTTTCTAGGGACCATCATTCTACTCTGGGGGCTGTCATTCTAGTCCCAGAGCACAGCATATATTCCTAGGGACTGTCTTTCCACTCTGAGGGCTGTCATTTCAGTCCCAGAGTAGCCTATATATTTTAACACTAACACAGTTCTTATTGATGTTTCTAGATTTCTTCCTTCAGAGTTTTAGGTTTTCCTTTAGATATTACAGCTTTTCACTAACTCCTGAGTTGTCTAAGCTTCTCCCCTTTATCACAGACCAGAGTTCTCTTCCCAACCCCTTTCACTGGCAGGGAGTTATTCTTCCTAAGAAGCAATAACTCATTTTACTATTTGGCTTGTATAGGAGTTCTCTTTAACTACCCAGACCTTCTGCCAAATCCTTCTCTAGTTATCTTTGTTCTGTTGTTCTGTAACTTTTGTGACTGAGGTTGTTCTGTAACTTTTCTGACTGAGAATCTAAAGGTCTCCCTCAGACCAATTTTAATATATCTAAGACAATACGGTTTTTCTTCTTCCCTCTGTAGTCAGAAGTACTCTTCTGACTATTGCCTGTCAGAAAACACTAACTCCCAAAAGTCTGTTCCTTCAGAAGCCAAACCCTCTGGCTACTGATCCAGATGTTAGAAAGACAACAGCAAAAGACCCCTTTCCTTTCCAGATCAGCTGTTTTATTTCCTCTCTCAGCTGATGTGGGCCAATCAGAGAACAAGGAGAAGAGCCAATCGTTCCTTTCTTCCTTCCTTCTCACCAACCTACTTTTTATCTGCTTCCCATATTCAGCTATATTTAGTATTTATTTACTTCATTCATACCCCACCTTTCTCCCCAATAGGAGCCCAAAGCAGCTTAAAGCATTCTCTTAATATCCCTTTTATCCTCACACAAACCCTGTGAAGGATAACCCAGTGTTTCTACAGCAGAATGGGAACTGAACCTGAGTCTTCCAGATCCTAATTTGAAACTCTAACTACTACACAGTGGCTTTCATGGGGTGGCTGCTGTTGAACAGTAGCAAGCATCCAGGACTGAGTGAGTCATACAAGTTGCCTGGGGTTGCTGCCAGGCCTGGTCCTAATGCACTGGTGGCGAACCTATGGCACACATACCAGAGAGGGCACTCAGAGCCCTCTCTGTGGGCATGCGTGCCATCACCCCAAGGCCTGGTGACTCCCTGCCAGAAGCCTTCCCACGTGCCGCCCCTCCCCCTCTCCCATTCTCATTTGATGCGGTGCACAAAGGCCCACCGTTCCAGACCTGCCGCCATCCTCCTTAGCTCTTCATCTAGTCCTCCCTCCTCCTACGTCTGGCCTGGCTGTGACATGACGGAAACGGAGCTGGCCCAGAAGTCGCCGGTGGGCAGTATCCACCTCTTCGCGAGGGCATGGCCAGGCTCAGAGAAAGAGGGAGGCGGCCGTGGTGCCGGGAGGGAGGAAGGAAGGAAAAGGTGGGGTCTCCGGCTCTGCGCAGGATGCCGGGGAGTTGGGATGAGGCCGCTGGTGGAGTTTCCTCCTGTCACGTCCCTCGGGCAGCCGCAGCTCTCGCTCTCTCCCGCCGCCTCCTGCACCCCACTCACCTGGAGTCCCAGCGGGTTCCCAGGCATGGGCAGGAGCCTCTCCTCCCCCCCCATGCCTGTGAAGCAGGGCTTGTGGGGAGCGCCTCTTGCCTGCCCTCCCTCCCCTCATCCACCCAGTTCACTCGAGTCAGGGGGGGAGTGCTGCGGGAGGGAAGGGGAGGGCTGGCAGAGGGGAAGAGAGCTAGTCCACCTCCAGCCCTTCCTCCAAAATGGGCTCATAGCATGGAGCACGTGCAGTCTGTTTTGAAGGGCTGTGCCCTCATGTGCAAACCAGGTGGGCTTCTATGATCCGGATAAATGCTAGCTGCTGCAGTTAGGGTTGTTTTTTTAAAAATCCCTTTCTGTTTCTGGGGAGAACTGAAAAAAAAACCCAGGGGGGTTGGAGGTCCCAGAAATCTTTCAGCCTTTTGCCTTATGCTTGGAGGTCTGGGGCAAGTGATGCTCTGTCTTCTTGGTGCTTGGGGGGGCACAGTGGGAGGGCTTCTGGAGTTTTTGCCCTGCTGGTGGACCTTCTGAGGGCACCTGGTATTTTTTGCCACTGTGTGACAGAGTGTTGGACTGGATGGCCACTGGCCTGATCCAACATTGACTTCTCTTATGTTCTCATGGCTGAAGCTGAGCGCAACCCAGGCGAGGGAGGGGCCTGCTGGGCCACCGCCTCCTCCTCGCTGGACTCGCCCTGACATCAGCACTCCCCCCTTGCCACCGCCACTTGGCCAGCAGGGCCTCTGAGCATGGGCAGAGCACCAGGTGGGCTCTACGAGGGACTGGCTGCTTCTCCCGCGCGATAAACTCATGGGTCATTTTGGAACAGCAGGAGTCCCGAGGAGGCGAGGCAAGAAGAACTGGGAGGGAGAAGAGAAAGAAAAACGGGCATGGTATTTTGCAGGGAGCAGCTCAGGGGCCAGCGGCACGGGAGGCCAACTGCCCGACTCACTGCTCCGGAGTCCGAACATGCCCGCTCCATCGGGCCAATGACTACCCAGGCAACCCTGGGTCAAACCTGCGATGAGGGGAGGGAGATGCCCTCCTGGCTGCAGGGACAGCCTTGTCTGGCATAGTGGAGGTGAAGTACAGGGTGGGGGAATCACCCTTCTTCAGATACAGGGAAGTGAGCATGCACACAAAAGCTTCTACCTTGAATTACACTTGGTCAGTCTTAAAGGCGCCACTGGACTCAAACTAAGATAGATCCAGATGGGCATCCCAGTTTGAGACCTCAGTGCCACGTGATGGAGTGAGCTCCCATCTCTGGCCCCACCTCCTGCCAACCTAGCAGTTCAAAAGCAAGAAATTGCAAGTAGATAAATAGGTACCACTTCAGTGGGAAGGTAATAGCATTCCGTGTACCTCGGCATCTAGTCATGCCAGCCACATGACCACAGAAAAGTGTTCAGATAATGCTGGCTCTTTGGCTTGGAAATGGAGACAGTGGGAGGGCTTCTGGCGTTCTGGCCCTGCTGGTGGACCTTCTGAGGGCACCTGGTATTTTTTGCCACTGTGTGACAGAGTGTTGGACTGGATGGCCACTGGCCTGATCCAACATTGACTTCTCTTATGTTCTTATAGCCAGAGCCAAGCACAACCCAGGTGGGGGAGGGGCCTGCTTGGGCACTGTCTCCTCCTCACCGGACTCACCCTGACATCAGCACTCCCCCCCCCCTCACCGCCGCCTGGCCAGTGGCACCTCCGAGCATAGGCAGAGTGCCGGGAGGGCTCTGAGAGGGACCGGCTGCTTCTCCTGTGCGAAAGCCTTGTGGTTCATTTTGGAGGAGCAGCAGCAACAGCGGGAGTCCCAAGGAGGTGAGGCAAGAAGAACCTGGGGGGAGGGGGAGAAAGAAAAACGGCGTGGTATTTTGCAGGGAGCAGCTCAGGGGCCATTAATTGTTCATAAGCATGCCAAATGCAAACTTTTACCTTTCAATAAAAAGTTGTTTGTATCACTGAAAGCTCTGTCATTGTGTTTTCTTTTAAGACAAAAGATGTTAATATATGAGTTGATTTTTCTAAACTAAAACCTCAGTATTCAGGTTAATATGCCGTGTTGGCACTTTGCAATAAATAAGTGGGTTTTGGGTTGCAGTTTGGGCACTCGGTCTCTAAAAGGTTCGCCATCACTGTCCTAATGCATCCTCCCTCAAAGGTCAAAACAACCATGGAAAGGACCCCTCCCCCTCCCCTTTGCATTTACTTACAGAAAGCAAATATTGCCAAGGCTGGCAATACTGTCACGGTTGCCTAGCAACAATTACTAAGGGTATTAGTTTCTTAAAGCTACAGGCACTGCCTCTATAATTTGGGGGGATTAACACCTCAGTTTTTTTCTTTCTATTTCAGATTTTTCTGCGCATCTGGAGCTTTTAAAAAAGGTTTGTAGAAAGATTTGTTTTGTCTATCCATGGCCCAGTCTCTAGAGCTAAGTATTCACCAATGGCGCCAAAAATGGAGCCACATTGAGAATTAGATGTTGATTTATGTGTCATAAGAACATAAGAAGAGCTCCGTTGGATCAGACAAATGGTCCATCTAGTCCAGCATCCTGTCTCGCAAAGTGACCAACCAGTTCCTCTAGAAGATCAACAACAGGGTATACAGGCTGAGGCCTTCCCCTGATGTTGCCTCTTGGCTCTGGGATTCAGAGGTTTAGTGCCTCTGAATTTGGAGGTTCCCCTCAGTCTCCATGACTAGTAGCCATCAATAGATTTATCTTCCATGAATACATCTAATCCTTTCCAAAACTGTTTATTCTGCTACAATCACTGGCAGCAAATTCCACATTTTAATCACTTTCTGTGTAAAGTAGTATTTCCTTTTGTCCAACCTGAACCTACGGCCCATCAGCTCCATTAGATGCCCTCAACTTCTAGTATTTTGGGAGAGAGAGAGAGTTCTCTTTGTCAATTCTCTCTACTCCATGGATAATTTTATAAACCTCTATAATGCCCCCTTTACTTGTCTCTGTAATAAACTAAAAAGTCCCAGACTTTAGCCTTTCATCATAAGGAAGGTGCTCCAACCCCCAGTCATCTTGGTTGCCCTCCTCTGTACTTTGTTTAACTCTTCCACGTCCTTTTTTGAGATACAGTGACCAGAACTGTATACAGTATTCCAAATGAGACCACACCATAGATCTATACCAGAGCATTATAGTATCAGCTGTTTTATGTTTAATCTCTTTCCTAATAAACCCTAACATAGAGTTTGCCTTTTTCACTGCTGCAGTGCACTGGGTTGACACTTTCATTGAGCTATGACCCCCGTACCCAGTGGTTTGCTGCACATGGGTCTTTTCTGTAAGCAGAATTCTTGAGTCTCCATTCATGCCAGCAGCATCCTTGCTACTGAACCAAATGGGGAAACTCTTGCAGTTTGGTAGCTCCATGTGTACAATGAAGCTCTTCTACCAGAAAGAAAACTTTGGATAAGGGTCCATGTTTTGTTTTTTAAATGAACTGAGTACTTTAGTACCGAGGGGCAGGAATTGTAGCTCAAATCAAATATTAGCTGTTATATGAGGTGTTACACAAAGCTCTGCTGCTATTTAATGAAGAAATGGGCATTTTGTGTAAATTGAACTTCATGCTCCTTATTTTGTTTTGCTATGGAAATACTTTGTCATTTTTCCATTGAACTTTGATTGACACCACAGCAATGATATCTAGAGGCATGTTAATTAATTTAGTAACTAAACTTCGTGCTTGAATGGGATTGGTAAAATAAGAGGTTATTTTCCACTGCAATGAAACATGTTTATACGAGGCAACTATATTTCAAAAATGTGTGGTTATTCTAACAAGAAATTGAATTGGATGTACAAGTGTACCATTATTCAAATAATTTTCCAAAGCAACCTAGCTCAAAGAAAAATGCCATTTTCTACACCAACAGAGCATGTAATGGTTTGTCATTACAAGTAAAGTTTAATTTACACAAAGGATCACTCCTACTCTTTGCAATTTTTCTTTGAAACAATGAATCACTGTTGTGACATACTTTATTTGCATGTTGTTCTTGTATTTTTTTTAGAGTTTTCATCTGGAAGGGATACTTCCCTGTTGTGATAAAGTCATTATGAATCACCCTGAATGCACTTTGTGCAAGAATGAAATTCTAGTTGCAATCTGCCAGCCATGGCAATGTGAAACAAGGTCCCATGACTAGTTGGTATCCTACAGCTAGATCAGTACATTGCTATTAAGTGTATCTTTATTATTTTTAGACATATATCCTGCCCCTCCCTTGGTTCACAGGGCTTGGGAGGGAGGCTCACAACAGCCAATAAACAATCTATGAATAAAGTTAAAAACACACAACAAAAATATTACATTACAATCTATAAAATAGTACCATTTAGTACCATAGTTCAAGCATTGGAATAAAACATACTCACTTGGCACCCAATAACCAATACCCCAGATTGTTGTCAAAAAAACAGGCAGCACTAATAGGTGATAGAAAAACCATACTCAGCCATCCTCAATGGAAAGCCTGGTGGAACAACTCCATCTTACAGGCCCAACGGAATCTAGAAATATCCTGAAGGGCCCAGATGCCAGGCAGGGGCCACTACAGAAAAAAGTTTTGCCCTCATTGAGGACAGTTGAGTCACCTGTGGGCTGGGCAGCACCAGCAAACTACATGGAGAAGAATGAAGCATTCTTTGGGGACATAAAGGGAGAGGTAGCCCTGTAGGTATGAATTTCCCAGGCTGCTTAGGGCTTTTAAGGTGACAGCCAGAACCTTGAACTTGATCTGGAAAACACCAGGCAGCCAGTGCAGCTGTTTAAGTACAGGTTGAACATGGGATGATCCATGATGACCAACCAACAACCTAGCAGCTACATTCTGTATAACCTAAAGTTTCCAAAGCAGCTTCAACAGCAGCCCTGAGTAAAGTGAGTTGCAATAGTCCAAACTGGAAATGAATGTGTCATGTATCACCACGGCCAAGTCCAACTGAGACAGATAGGGGAACAGCTGACAAGCTGATGGAGATAGAAAAATCCTGACCTCACCTCTGACGACACTTGTTTCTCCAGTGTGAGAGAAGCATCCAGCCAAACCCCCAGACTCTTCACAGAATCCATCAGCAATAGCTGGACTCCATCAAGAGTAAGGAGCCTCAGTCCCCTCAATGACCCAGCTCTCCCAAGCCACATAACCCCTGTTTTTGCTGAATTTAGCTCCAGCCAGTTCTGTATCAACCATCTAATCACAGAATCCAGGCACTGGGATAGGACTGAGAGAGTTGCCTTGTGCTGTTTATCCAGCAGGAGGAAGAGCTGGATGTCATCAGCATATTGGTGGGATCCAGCA
This sequence comes from Lepidodactylus listeri, assembly GCA_029233225.1. Lineage (NCBI taxonomy): Eukaryota > Metazoa > Chordata > Lepidosauria > Squamata > Gekkonidae > Lepidodactylus > Lepidodactylus listeri. The sequence goes on along the minus strand of JARCFY010000005.1, from coordinate 47,962,439 downwards.
CCAAACCTCCTGATGAGCGCCGCAAGACAAGGCACATAACTATTTACATATACTTTGATAGGGGTGTGTGAAACACCCACAAACATTTTAGGGGGAAATTAGTGTTTGAGAAGCAAAGGGATCTCCCCTTTGAGGATCTTGCTATCTTTCTGCTCTTCATTCCCCAAAAGGCCATCTCTTCTGGAGTCTGTTACCTTGATTTACATTGGCTGGGCTTTTCTGATGCCAGAGTGCCTGCGCACACAAAGGCCTATGTTTGGATAAAACAAATCCTGAGGACACTGGACAAAGGCAACAACAGTCAAATTAAGCTGGGGATCCACACAATTGGTGTTGAGGAACAGGAATGCTGGTTAAAGGACATGGCAGATAAGCACAGAAAAGGGTAAGAAAGAAAGGGTAAGGAAAGAATGGATAGGACCATCATAGCTACTCTGTCTCATGTTTGAATGGTGCATTTCAAGAGAAATCCATTCTCTCTGAGTTGCAATGTAAAAATCCTCCTTGTGGCCCTCTGGGTGCAACCTGGCAGGAAGGCATTTTTCTCTTTCAGTTTTTTTCTTCTTCCATAACTATTTGCCAGGAAAAAGAGTTGGAAACAGTTGGTGAGAACTCTTCTTTGGGAAAGAAAGATGTTAGGATGCTTGCATCTTTAGACAAAATGATGCTATTCTCTGAAAGTTCAAAAATTAGAAGATTAAAAATGACAAATCGCAAATTAAATAAATTATGAACATCGCTGCCCCAGCACCCCGAATGAAGACACAAGGACCACAGAATGAGTTTAACGTTTAAACAGCGAATCTATGTCATGAATGTTAAACATGCTAATATTTAAATAGGCAGGTTGTGCTGGGCACCCTAACCATGGCTGCCTTTGACTGGCAGATCCACCCAGGCTTCAAATTTAGCCAGTGGTTTCCACCAGCCTTGTTTATCCTCATTGGCACATAATGTGCCTAGAAGTGCCAAGCCCTGATGTGCCTTTCCCTGATGGGCCATAAGGCCACTACGAGGTTTGGTAACATATTGCTCAGCACCAAGGCACTCCTTCCCAAACTCACCTTCCATAAGGCTGGTTCAGGACATGCATCCATCATACCTTTGATACCTCAGGGTGCTTGCTCATCATCCCAACCCATCATGAGCAATATGCCCTATCTCTGACAACTCGTTATGGCATAAACAGTCAAAGTCCAGGTCCAACATCTAACTCCCAAGACATTGTGAAGTAGGTTAAAAAAAAATAGGCTCCCCCATAGCTAGTCAAGGAACCCCTACTAGGGTGGGCAGGTCAGCGGCAGGTTGCAAAAGCCTGCCAAAAAAGGGTTTATATAGCCCCTAGACTGTGCCTCCTTATTGGCTGGTTCTACCCAGGATTCCACTTATTGCCTCATGCCTCACTTGAAGAGGAGCTGGGGCAAATAGAGCCCTAGCTATAATGCCATGAATAACTCTTTTCAAAGTTATGTACATTTTAAACTAAATAATGACTTGTCAATGTTTAGGCAGTCTGGTGCCTGAAGTTGAAATGCACATCTCCTATTTGCTTTATAGAAGCCAATAACATGTACTTCACATCATCTCTTGTATTGTCTCTGAGCTCATTTGTTAGTTGTCATTCTTTGCTGTAGTTCATGCATTGAATATCCAGAAATATTGGGAGGAAATGATGGATGGATGGGTGATAGTTTCTTCTCTATTATGTGGCCTAATTCATCATGTTATGATTTATAAATTAGAACTTTTAAGTGCCATCCACACATATAAGTTTTTGATTTATATAATATATGTCTGATTTATAAGTCACGGCAATAATGTATTAGTCAGATAACTAATTTATTAGTCAACTGCAAAATATACGTTACCCAATAGTTTCCTAAATTATGTCATTGATTTATAAATCATTTAAATGATTTACAATGTTGAAAATTGAATCTGTGGCAGGGGAGTTTCATAAGCAAATGTAAAGACAGACTAAGATGACCTGAGCTTTTGCTTTCTTGTTCCTAGCCTTTAAACATTAACAGGGATTGAATCTTCTCCCAAGCTTTAACACAGTGATTTTCCAGAAGTCTAATCTTCACAATTTTAATTGTGCCAAGTTTTGACCACTCTGTTGGCCAGCAAGGCCCTTTCAGTGCTCTTATGGATTGTAATATTCATAAGCCTGAACTTGGGTTGCCCATATTGGAAGGGCCATGTGCTCATATTGGAAGGAGCCAGCTCCAGCCCATGCCAGGAGGCTGACACCCTAGACAGTTCACCTGAGACAGAGACAAAAGACTCCTTTTGACATGAGGTTTCTTTCTGTTTCAGCACGCTGGTCAACCCCTGCCCCCTCCAAAATACCTGCATAGTTATGCTAACGCAGTTGCCTAGCAACTAATGTTCGGGCCTTCACCCAGTCGGCCAGAGCCATTGACTAACAATAGATGTGGCCCAGGTGAGTCATCGGACCCTGCCCAAGTGTCCACTTCCTGGTGAGATCATAGTTTTGCAATATTGTCCATCCCCCTGCCCTCCTCCTTTTGTTCACCTTTAACCTATGGAAGGGTCAGTAAGGAATGGGCAGCCTAGTAGGTGTGTTAGTGGGATGTGGTATGCGCAGCCAGCCCCCAAGACCACCTAATAAAAGACCCTGTACAGAGGCAATCACTCTCTTGAGCCATCGTCCCCTATCTGCTTTACCCCCCCCCCCACATGTCCAGCTTGCCTTTCCAGTCCCTCTAATCTTCTGTTGGAACAAGGATCCATCTCCAGGATAGGTAAAGTATCACCCATGAATGAAACTCCTGCTAATGAAACAGTGTTATTTTCTGTCTTTATTTCTTAGGCCTGTGTGTATGTGTGTGTGAATCTGTTTTGTGTGAGTGAACAACATCATTCAGTAAACAGCATTTAATTTGCCATCTGCCTCACGTGCCTGTTTCCTGTAGAACTCCCGGGAGGGGTGGGACCCTGGTATAGTTGGCAAGAACCCGTGTATTTCGCCAATTGCTAAACGTAAATTAAAGCAATTCGGCTAACAATTCTTTCTTCTGGTATCAGGAAAAGCTCTTCTTCATCTTCTGGATCTCTCCTATATCCTGTCAGAATCCCATAGGAGTCATTCTGAGACATTTATTTCAAACTTAATTCAAACACTATTTATATTTTATTAAACATTAGTACAAGCAAGAGATTAGTATTAATGAGCTAGTATATTAATATGGGAGATGTCAAGGAGATGAACCCTGTGGGTTCCCAAGATTAGTGTACACGAGAAAACAGTCCTTTGTGAAAATAAATGAAGTTTATTAAATATTTTTTTCAAAATAGTTTTGTTTCTAGGCAACACAACACTAAAAGTCTTGCAGCCGAAGAAAACAAGACAAACTAACTTTACTATCTAGCACAAAAAATCAGTATTTGTTCTGCCCGAGAATTTTAATTATTAAGGGCCAGTTAACATGTGAGTAATAGGCTGTTTTCTGGGCCTTTGTAATTTGTGGACTTCCATCATGTAAACCATTTTAATTCCAAAGTGTCCTGACTTTACAAAGCTTTTTTTGTTGATTGTCATAAAAGTCATGGAACTGTTGGTCTGCTCCTAGGGTTGTAAGGTCCCTCTGGCTGCTGGCAGGGGTTGGGGGGTAGGGTTGTCAGTTCCAGGTTGGGGACCTCCTGGAGATTTGGAGGGGGAGCCTGGGGAGGACAAGTACCTCAAAGGGGTACAATGCCATACAGTCAATCCTCCAAAGCATTCATTTTTGCCCGGGGAACTGATTTCTGTAGTCTGAAGATGAGGTGTAATTCTGGGGGATCCCCAGGCCCCACCTGGAGGTTGGCATCCCTATCTGCCCCTGACATGACCTAGAAACACTGTGAGATTTCCTTAATATTTATACGCTGAATCCTTCTCTTCGGGAGTTCAAAGATAAAATTCTTATTGCTTTTAATGGACTTTGCAACAATGCATTTCTGTATGCTGTCATGGACTAGCCAGCTGCCTCCTCCTCAGAGGAGGAGGAATTGGAAGAATCAGGCCCTGCACTGATGGAATTCCCACCTAAGCAGCCAGGTACAGCAACAGAGCCAACAGGGGAAGCATCAGGAAGCGAGAACAATTTCTAGTCATGGCCAGGCTAACAGGCTGCTCAGTCTTCCAGAAGAAGAAAGAGACACCTCAGAGGCCAGTGTCTCCATCTTTGCTGACCTCTCCCAAACCAGCAGAGCATAGAAGGAGGAGAGAGCACTTGACAGCTCTAGAGAGAAGATGAAGCATTCACCTGATTGCTCAGCTATGATCAGTGTTAATTCTTGGAGTGGAGTCTTTACTGGACCTGGACTGACAGGCTGATAGGGAAACAGTAAAAGACCTGCACCAGTAGGAAGGTGAACACAACTGTAAGGAGTGATACCTGGATCTCTGTGGATGAGTTAGCAAAGGAGGCAAATAAAAGGAACATGATGAGCAAAGCTCGGCATGGAAGTAACCTTGCTTGCTGCATCTCTGTGTGATGAACTGTTTAGCAAACAGAGCTCTACCTTGACTTGCTGCCTTGTACATTGTCACTGGTAACCTATGCTTGTTCCTAAAACCTGGGACCCAGACCCTGCATCCTGCACCTGTTCTGAAGTCTTCCCCTAGCCCTGGAACCAGACCATTGTACCCTTGACCCTCGTTACTTTGAACCTTAGACTGGATCTTTGATCTCTGATTCCAGACAGGTTTGTAGACCTTGCTGTTATTTGTTGTGCTTATTGTTACTGTATTTGTGTCTCCTAGAAACCCCTCGCAGAGCAACAGTGCTTGGTCCTGAATGTGACATAAACATTGTATTTCCTTATGACGTATGCAGGATTGCATATGGCATACAGTTCTAAGGACACTTTCCTAAAGACACTTGACTAATATTTGGCTGATTCCTTAGTAGACTTGCTTAGGATTGCTACAAAGAGACACCTCAGAGGTGCCATTCTGATATATTTGCCAACTCTGCATATTTGAATATTCCTGCCCCAGTGCTAAGAATTTGATAATTGGCTTTGGTGTGAGCTTTGTAATTTACATCATTATACTGCTAGAGAGTATTACTTAGCCAAACAAGAATATCCTTAAGATCAGGAAATGTCCAGTCCAGCAGCCCCAAGAGCTACCTTTCCAAAGCAGCTGCACTGGAACTAATTCATGTGCTTATCTCCTTTTTCTTCATTTTATTTGAAATTGAGTGCTGAAGGGCATAGCTGCTCATTATTTGTGAGACTTGTAAGCAAAATCATGGCACATTATACACACTGCCGGAGGAAATATCTTTTAATTGCTGAAAATTGGTCCTCATTAATTATTTTCAGTGTATGGGTGATGCCAAATCCTGCAGCTAATGTTCTTCTTTGTAGGCATTGGTTTTATTGCTACTACAGTATGCCATAGGCCAAATTCTCAATGAGGTTAAGTTTGGACAGTATCGCTGGCATTTTAGAAGATGCTTCATTTACATCAGCATTTAGTTCCCAATTTCTATTCCCGTTTTTATCCTATTCCTTCCAGTGCTTTTGACCAAGGGAGTATGCAGACATGCCAGTGAAAGTGTCATGATCATGAAACAAGTTGAGAAATAGTTCTTTATAACTGGAACAAGACAACTTCAGAATAAAATATTTGATTCTGTAAGTCAAAATTTGAGATATATTGTACTTCTCTCTAATTTGAGTTGAAGATAAATGTATGAGGAGTTAGCCATGCTTAGACAGAACGTGAGAAAGATTCTAATCAGTCAATCCCTCTAGACTCTTTAATCTTGTTCTTCTTGTTTTCTGTACATTTGACTGACTTCAAAACCCTTCTGGCATACCATTAGTTATTGTACAAAATATAGGGCATGTATTCAGAAATATTCTGAGGGGCTTTTTACACATTCCTGTGAGGTGGTATTCACATCATAGATTCTCCTCCATGCAGAACCACAAGAGATTCCACCCTGTAATATGAAGTCTAATATATGGCCACTTCAGGATGCATGAATACAAAACCCTTTTATGGATGAAGAGCAGTTTTATTGCAATATGATCCTTAACATTTCAGAATGTTTAACAAAGTGCTGCAAAATCTCCCAACTGAGACCTAATTCTGAATGTTGCTTCCTTGTGATGGTAAAATGAATATGTGGCAAAATTTGAATTTTTAACCAGGGCCCAACTTTCCAGCCAGTGAGAAAGACAGGAGAAGGCCCCCTTGATCACCACAAAGGCTATGCTGAGCGTTATGGGACTTCCAAGGACAAAAGCCAAGTTAGATGGGGGGATGTAGAAAGAAGCTGAAGTTGAATAAGAAAGTTGGTTGGATCCACCCTAGAATTAGGGCTGCCAGCTCCCAGGAGATCTCCTGGGATTACAACTGATCTCCAGGCAACAGAGGTCAGTTCACCTGGAGAAAATAGCCTCTTTGGAAGGTGGACTCTACTCAGCATTATACCTCATTGAAGTCTCTCTCCTCCCTAAACCCTGCTGTTCTCAGGCTCCACCCCCAAATTGCCATGTATTTCCAACCCCAGAGCTGGCAACCCTACCCACAATATCCATGAGAATTTTCAAGAAATCTGAACATCCAAACCAGAAATGGGATAAAGCTGTGCAGATTAGATTTTTACATCCAAAATTTCTGAAAATCTTACCATGTTTTAGTCATAATTTCCTTCGCTATTTTCAGAAAATATGAAAGACACAGGAATTAAACTAAATATTTGTGGATGAATATGTAACTAGGTCCATTATACATATATTTACAGTATTTATTGATATACATACAGGAGGAGTGAAGAAGAATGTTGAAGAGGCATTGACTATTAATTATGGGCACTGCTGTGCACAGAAACTTATCTAAAGCTGTGTTATTAGTACTGAAATACTATATGCAGGGCTCTTCTTGTAGAAAAAGCCCAGCAGGAACTCATTAGCATATTAGGCCACAGCCCCTGACAGCACAGCTCATTAACATATTAGGCCACACCCAATGTTCCCAGAAGTGTGGTCATCCAGCCACATCCACCTTTTGCTTCTTATTCTGTTTACCTTGTTGTCAGAACAGTTTTGACAAAACCAATAAAAACATTATTTTCTGTCCCATCTATACAAAACCTATACAGAGGTATCAGAAGGATGCGTGCTTGCTTCGGCCGCACATATACTAAAATTGGAGTGATACAGAGAAGATTAGCATGGCCCTGCGCAAAGAATGACATGCAGAAGAATGTAATATGAGCCAACATAAAAACATAATAGGGGAAATCTCTAACAGCTGAAAGCAAAAGAGTTAAACAAGCTTCATTTCACATATTGCTTGACAATAAATGCACATTAGCTACAAATTGCACATAATCAATACCACAATGACAGTCACATTTACATCAGTAAAATACAGTCACAACTTGATGGCAAATAGTGGCCGAGTTCAGACTGGCAGTTTAGCCCAATGTAGGCCTGCTTTGCAAGCAGATTAAGAGAGCCTGTTCACACAGCCACAGCTGTCTGGTATTGCCGTGCCACAATCACCCCGTTCTGAAGCATTTTCATCCTGCTTTGAAAAGGTACCTGGTGAAACCAGTGTCAAGCCGTCTGGGTGTGCGTTCATCCTGCTTCCTGGCAGTGTGGACACAAATAAGCCACACATCAAGCGGCGCCGGTAATGTGAACCTGCTGATTTTGCTGTGCCCATGTGCCTATGCGCAGGTCTGCAAAACGGACCAAAGCTACATGCTACCGCAGCACTGCCCCACAGTGTGAACGCTCCATTCTGCCTCCTCCCTGGTATGGTCCCTCATCAGTCTACACAGCGTGAACGGAAAGCCCCGTGACAACTCGGCCCGGGTCTTTTTGCCCCGCTTCCCTTGTGCTTCATTTTGCCAGTTTGTCCTCAAACTATGTGTATCTATGTAGCTTGTCTGTAGAATCTTAGTCTTGCCATTTTTCCTATGTTTCATTTTGCTGAGGCCAAGAGTTTTCATATTTATTGAATGTTTAAAATTGGATCACAAATATTTTGCATGTTGTTGCACCAGGGAACTGTGGTTGGAGCCAGAATTTCTAAGCATGTGCTACAGTGAGGAATGTGCTGAATGATGAATACTGCTGACTTTAGGTGCATAAACAGCATAGACACTAGAACTGAAGCTAATTTTAAATGGTGCTTATGATAACACAGGAGCATATGTCTATAACATTTACTCCAGTTTTCCTTTTACATTTTCTCTTGGCTGAGTAGTCTCTTTTCTTCTTCTTTGTTTTGCTGTCTGTCCGACGTAGTTGTTTCAATGTATACATATATAAGCTGACCCAGCCTGGGGAACTGAGGAACTGACAAAAATCCTTCATTTGTATATGTCTGATAATACCACACGAGAGGTTGATGTTAATTCAAAACAAACAAGCTGCTTTATTTTACTTCTATGGGGAAATAGTCAGGTAGGTATCAGGTTTGGAACTTGGCAGGTGAACAAGCAACAGGAATGAGGTAACTTTGTATAACAGTAACCAATAGAAAGTTTGTCACAATAAAGTAGCTGTTTTATTATACAGACAGGTCTTTAAGACTGTGGAGAGAGATCTCTTGACAGTCACTGCTAAATAAACAAGCATAAGCTTCTTTGTCTCAAAATTACTTAAGTCTGTAAAGGCAGGAACGCAGGCATACAAGTTTGTTTTCCTTCTTAAACACTTGAAAGGGATCACCCCCTTTAAGAGCTACTCCCCTCAGGGAAAGCCTACTGGTCCCACTTCCCTAATTCAGGATTGTCTCCTGATCCTTTAGTCTTCTTCACTCCTACTGAAATAACTGCCACTCTCAACTGCCACTCTTAACTGCCACTCTCAACTATAGAATTCCATTTGAACCTCCTGTCAATGAAGGTTCTCAGAGAAGGTTAAAGCATTAACTATTCACTATTACAATGTCATCCAATCAGTCTAGCAAACTGTGATCATTCACGAAGGGTGCGTTCAGATGGCTCTTTTGAGCCACGCCAGCCACGAGTGCCTGGTGGATTTAAAGTGCACGTCTAGACCTCAACATCTGGGAATCATGCTGCTTTCATTAGTAGCCCATCGATCCCCATCAGGGATCCATACTTAAAAGATAGTGCTTAAAGTCCAGTCTAAAGCTGGCTGACGGGCCAATGATGGACTTTCCACTGTCAGGTCATTCCACCAGTGCACAATTAGCCCGTAGGGATGGTCTCCAGACCATCCTGAACTCTTAGCAATGCAGGCATAACTGCTTAGACATGCAGCGTCTGCAGACGGTGAGGCACATATGCACATATGCACATGGACAAACAGGATTTTTTTTACAAAAAAGCTGACCGCATGGTTCTTTACGGTGGATGCCATCTAGACAATCCACCACGGGAGTCACGTGCATTAAAGCGATTCACAGGGGAGCTGTCTGGTCGTGCAATGCTGGATTAAAAAGATCTAGCTCAAATTACAGCTGGGCCAATGGCGGGATTAGCTGCCTGTCTGAACACACCCCAACAGTGGCTACCTGGACAGCCACCTTGCTTAATTCTGCCAATGAATCAGTTGGCAATGATGCAGATGGAAACCTACTCAAAATTCTGGTAACTGAATCATTTAGATTGCAGTCATATTGGATGCTTGACTCAAGAAAAAACAAGTACTGAGACCAGGAAAAGTTCATTTTTTCAAATACGTTCCAAACAAAAATTGATATTTTTCAATTCTGTTCGATACAAAAATTGATACATCCTGTTTAAATTTTTTAGATGTACACTTCTTTTAAAATCTTAGCTAACCATCCAAAATGTGTGAAGAAATCTGTTATATGTTTAAACGGGGAAGAGCGATGACTCATTGGTAGAGAACCTGCTGTGTATGCAAAAGGTCCCAGGTTCAATCTCTATCCTGGGCTGCCAACAGGGAGAACTGGGGGGACAAAATTTGGGGGGCCCAAGTTAACTGGAGGCCCTTGAAGCCAGCATGCTGCATGCAGCCAAACATATTTCCATTTATTTTTAAAATGCCATTCCAGCTGCAGCCAGTAGGGGTACAGGAAACCTGAGTACAGTAAAGCAGTGTTTTTCAACCTTTTTCGAGCTAAGGCACATTTCTTTCATTGAAAAAATCCCGCGGCACACCTGACAATATCTCACGGCACAGTGGTTGAAAAACACTGAAATACAAGATAAATGGGTCATTAGTTGCCTCAGCTCAAGTATTAACTATGACAGTATTACAAATACATGTAATAGCCACTCAACTTGAAATCGTAAGTTACAGATCCAAAGTGTAATGGCTCCTTCCCATAACACTGACCTGAGTTTCAGAAGAAATATAATGTGGATGTATTTTAACGCATCCCGGAAGGTCAGCCCGGAAGGCACATTTCTTTTTTTTTTTTTTGTAAGAAACTTTTTATTTTTCAAAACATTAAAATTAATACATTTGTTTTATACAAATCCTTTTTTCCATATTATATAACATTTTGTTCTATTTGTATAGTCTTGCTTTTATCTTGTATTGGTGGTTTCCCACCACATCTGAAGCATAACACATTTTCCACTTTATCCAAAATAGTAATATTTATCTCTATGTTTACATTTCTGGTAACGGTTATATATCTTTAAAATACTTATATACCAATTCTTATTTTCTATATTCTTATATAATTCTAAAAAACAAGTTCAATATCTAATTATCCTTAGTACATTCATATACTCAATTTCTATTCCTTTATGCTATTATAACCATGTATAAATGTAGTTTTTCATGTCCCAATATTTTTCAACATATTCTTTCAAATCCTCCCAATCTTCTAAAAAAGTCTCTGAGTACAGATTATTCAACTTTCTAGTCCATTTATCCATTTCAGCCATATATAACAATTTTTTCAACCATTCCCACACTTCTGGTATTTTTTCATTTTTCCAATTTTGTGCATACACCATTCTTGCTGTTGTAATCATATACCATATTATTGTCCTTTTCTTTACATTTATCTCTTCTAGTTTAAGTCCAAGCAGTAACATTTCAGGCAACTTCTTAAATGTACATTTCAAAAAAATTTCCATTTCTGCATGTATTATAGACCAATAAGTCTTCGCTTTATCACAAGTCCACCACATATGATAGAAAGAACCTTCTTTCTTTTTACATTTCCAACATTTGTTAGACATATTTTGATTAATATTTGCAATTTTTTTTGGTGTCATATACCATCTGTACATCATTTTAAAACAGTTCTCTTTTAGATTATAACATGTAGAAATACTCATTGCATTTTTCCATAAAAATTCCCAAGATTCTATTTCAATGTCTTTGTTTAGGTTTATCGCCCATTTTATCATTTGTTCCTTTACCATTTCATCAGCATTAAACCATTTTAACAATACTTTATACATTTTAGAAATCATTTTTTTCCCATCTTCCTCCCAAATTTGTTCTATTTCATTGCTTTTTTCTCTAAAACCAGATTTTTTATCACTTCTGTACATATCATATATTTGTCTGTACCTTAACCAGCCATAATCAAAGTCCATCTGCTGCTGCTCTTTCAATTTAAAGTCTTTACCATGTCTTGTTAACAGGTCTCTATATTTCAACCAGTCTTGTCCTTTGTAGTGAGATGATGGATTTAAAACTTCTGCAGGTACAATCCACATAGGTATTTCTTCTGGAAAAAAGTTTTTATATCTTGTCCACGTATCGATTAATGTTCTTCTCAAATAATGATGCTTGAACATATTGTCCATTTTTGTTTTACCATAATACAGATATGCGTGCCACCCAAATCTACAGTCATGACCTTCCAGGGACAATAACTTTCTGTCTTGTAGCATAGTCCATGTCCCTATCCAAGTCAAACATACTGCATCATGATATAGCCTTAAGTCTGGTAACTGAAACCCACCTCTCTCTTTAGCATCACACATTATTTTCATCTTAATTCTTGGTTTTTTCCCTCCCCACACAAACTTAGTCAATTCCTTCTGCCAGCATTTGAATGTTTTTACATCTTTCACAATTGGAATAGTTTGAAACAGAAACATTATTCTTGGTAACACATTTATTTTAACCACTGCAATTCTACCCAGCAGTGACAAATTTAATACATTCCACCTTTTAATATCTTGCATAACTTGCTGCCATAATTTCTCATAATTATTCTTATACAAATCAATGTTTTTCATTGTTAGGTTTACACCTAGATATTTTGTCTTTTTCACCACTTCACATTCTATAAGATTTTGTAATTCAATTTGCTTATTATTTGGCATATTTTTACACATCACTTTCGATTTGTTCTTATTTACATAAAACCCAGCCAAATCACCAAACTCTCTTACTTTCTGCAACAAATATGGTAGTGTAGTCATAGGGTCTTCAGCTATAAACATCACGTCGTCTGCAAAGGCTCTATATTTAAAAGAGAAACCTTTTATTGTTAAGCCTTTAATTTCTTTATCTTCTTTCAAATTTAGTAACAAGACTTCCAAAATCCAAATAAATAGCAACGGCGAGAGTGGGCATCCTTGTTGTGTTCCTTTTTCCACTTTAAAGTAATCCGTTTTTTCAGTGTTAATTATTAAAGAGGATTTCTGTTCTCTATATATTGACTTAATAAGATTAAGCATATAGTCTCCAATTTCAAGATGTTCCAACACTTCAAACATAAAATCCCAATTTAAATTGTCAAACGCTTTTTCCGCGTCTAAAAAAAGAAAGCCCACTTCCTTCTCCGGATGTTTATCATAGTACTCTATAGCATCCACTACTACTCTTATATTGTCTCTTATTTGGCGATTAGGTAAAAATCCTGCTTGTTCTGTCTGTATAGTCTCTTTAAGATGTTCCTTAAGCCTATCAGCTATAATCTTGGCAAAAATCTTATAGTCATTGTTTAACAAAGAAATTGGTCTATAATTTTTAACATTGTTTAAATCTTGACCTTCTTTCGGAATGAGTGAAATGGTTGCTTCTTTCCAAATCTCCGGGACCTCACCTGTCACTCCTATGTCATTCATTAATAGCAATAACACTGGTGAGATCGAATCCTGTAGTGATTTATAAAACTTAGCTGTAAATCCATCTGATCCAGGTGCTTTTCCTAATTTTGAATCATTTATTGCATTTTTAATCTCTTGTAGTGACATTGGGCAGTTAAGTAGTTCTTTGATTTTCTCCGTTGGTTTTGGTAATTTTAATGACTGTAGGTATTCTTTAATCCTTCTTCTGTCTTTATTTTCCTTCTTAAAAAGCTTTGCATAATATTTAAAAAAATCTCTTTTTATTCCCTTATTGTCTATTATCTCAATATTGTCCCGTATCACTTTAGTAATAAATTTATTTTCACGTTTTTTCTTTAATTGCCATGCTAAGTACTTTCCAGGTTTATTTGCACCTTCAAATGCTTTTTGTTGCAATTTTTTCAGGTTCCAGTAAGTCTCTTGATTCAAAATAGCTTTTGCTTGGTCTTGTAACATCCAAATTTCCTTTTGCAGTTTCTTTTTTCCTGGTCTGTTCTTCAGTTCCTTTTCTTTTATTTTAATGGCTTGTACAATGTTTTCATATTGTTCTCTTTTCTTTTTATTGTCTTTAGCGTTCAATGATATCAATAATCCTCTCATAACTGCTTTGTACGCATCCCACACAGTTTTAATTTTTACTTATTTTTGTATGTTCGCTTGAAAATATAAATCTGTCTCTTCATGTAATTTTTTAACTATTTCTTGGTTGTCTAATAAGTCCTCATTTATTCTCCATCTCCCTTGCCTTTTTATTTGCCCAGAAGTCCATAGACAAGGATTGTGGTCTGAGATTATTCTAGGTAGAATTTCAACTTTTTTTGTCTTAAGTGTTAGATTAATAGACATCCAGATCATATCAATTCTTGAATGTGAATCATGTCTGTTAGAGTAAAAAGTATAGTCTTTCCTTTGTGGGTTAACCTTCCTCCAAATATCCTCCAGCTTTTCCTGTTTTATCAGTTCAAAAAAATTTTTTGGAAGTTTCCCTAGTGTGTCGTCTTTTCTCTTTGAGCGCCTATCTATTTTATTATTCACAGTCCCATTAAAGTCTCCCAACATTATGATTTGTTCATAGTTTACACTGTCCAGTTCCATTTGTAGTTCTTTAAAAAAGATTTCTTTAGCTCCGTTGGGGGCATAAATATTTACAATCAAAGTCTTCTGTCCGTGTAACAGAATTTCAATAGCTAAGTATCTTCCTTCTTTATCTTTAAATATTAGTTTAGGTTCCAAGTCTTTTTTGGCATATGTTACCACTCCATTCTTTTTATTACTTGCCAATGAAAAAAATTCTTCTCCCAACTTTTTTCTTATTAAATATTTGTAGTCTTGTTTCTTAAGATGGGCCTCTTGTATACAAACTATACTACATTTTTGTTTCTCCAGCCAGTGTCCTACCATTCTACGTTTTTGGGGTGAATTAAGTCCATTTACATTCCATGAGAGTACTTTGTAATCCATCTTGTTGTAGTCTTAAATATCACCAAATTCTTCCTTGTTCTCACCAACAAAGGCGTACATTTCTGCTGAATTTTTAATCACCATTCTGTTGTTACCATAATAAAAACTCAGTCCTTGTGGTATTTCCCAACGAAATCTTATTTTTTTCTCTTTCAGTTTGTCTGTCAGACGCTTGAATTTTTTCCTGTCTTGCAAAATTGCTCTGGGCAATTCTTTCATTACGATAACTTTTTTTCCACCTATTACAAAAGAGTCTGTAAAACATTTCTTGTAGATTTGTTCTTTTGTTCTCTTCATTGTAAATTGAACTACCACGTCCCTTGGTATATTTTTGTCTCTCGCGTATGTAGAATTGACTCTGTAAACAAGATCCATATGTTCTTTAACAACTTCCTCTTCCTCTTGTAAAAAATCTGCTAATGCTTCTTGCATTCTTGTAAAAATGTCTTCACCTAATTTTTCCTCTATACCTCTAAATCTCAGATGGTTTTGCATGTCTCTATAGTGCATCATCTTTTCCATTCTGTCATTTTCCTTCATTGTTTTTTGAGTATTTTCTTCCAGTTCTTTTACTTTAATTTCTATGTCTTCTGTTCTAGTGGTTAACTTTTGTAATTTAGCTTTTAAATCTATAAAAATTTTGTCTGCTTGTGCAGCTATACCATTCATTTTAACATTTACCTCTCCTATAGCGTCTAACATTTTTTTTTCCATTGCTTCCATAACAGCTAGTAATTCTTTTTCTTTTTTTGCTGCCATTGTAGGAGAGGACCATGTAGCTGCTCTCGATCTTAGCCCGCGATCCGTCTTGTCTCTTTAAAAAAGATCGATTTTATTTTATTTTCCAAATCAAACACCGTTTAGTGTAATCACACAAGCTAGTCTTGCCAAGTCAAATTTCGTTGGTTTCAGCCTTCTAAGTTATATAGTTTATGAGATATTACTGTTTAAAAATTTTATAAATCCAAAATGGTGGGCGCAACTTCTCTATGGTTTGTGTCAAAGGTTATAGTCTTTTTACCTTGCTTCTGGCTTGCCGTAGTTTCCTTTTGTCCCTTCCTCTTGCTTACTTGTCTGCTCTCCGCACGTCACTTCCTGTTGTAGTCCTTTTGGTCCGGCAGTTTTTACAGTCCCCTTTGCTCTCTTCCGGTTCTTCTCCGCTTCCCTTCTTGTCTGCTCCTCAAGCCGTCACTTCCTGTCTCAGTCCTCACAGCTTGGTCTCGCGATGCTTGGTTCCCTCCTCCCCTCTTTGTCTCGCGATGCTTGGCTCCCCCTCCCGACTCTTCTTAACCGCAGGAATGTTAAACAACTTGTTTTTTTGGCTTTTTAAGTTCAAATTCAGCTTTTTAATGTTTCAAAACTGCACTCATCCAATCTGCAACAATCTATTGCTTCACCAGATCTGCTTTTCATCTTTCAAAACACGGTAATGGTAAGGCAAAAAGTTTTTTTCCGTTACCTTATGTTGTTACTTCTCTTCAGATGTGGTCCCAACGTTTAAACTTTGTCTTCTTTGTTAAGGAATCAGGGGAATTGGAGATGTTATGCTGATTAATCAGCCCAGCTCGGCTCCTTAGAGATACTTGCAAATACCTGTGTGAGGTTGCGTCAGGTGGATTTATCCACCCAAGCTGTCAAGAAGAGCCGCTGTCCGCCCTGCGCATTTGCAAAGCGTGTCAGACCTCCATTCCTCCGACCAGAAACCTCCAGAAGGCACATTTCTTTCATTGAAAAAATCCCGCAGCACACCTGACAGTATCTCGCGGCACACCAGTGTGCCCCGGCACAGTGGTTGAAAAACACTGGAGTAAAGGACACTCTATTATCAGTTAAACTTGCCCGTCTTCAAGAACAAAGAAAATTTGTCTACTAGATTGTGCTAAGCCCATCAACCAAGTCTGCCCTGGAGTAAGACAAGACAACAGGCTGATCGCTGCTACAGTAATTGCCAACCTGTAGACTGTTTCTTTCTTTGCACCCAGCTCAGCCAGATCATGCAAAGTGGTAGTTAGCGTGTTGTATGCTCTTTTCCTTAATTTCTCTCCACATTTAACTTTTCCAACATTTTTCTCTTTCATTTTTCTTTCCACCTATTTTTGCATGTCTTCCCCCATTCCCCATTTATTTTCAGTTCTTAGTGTCAAGTCCTTCTTATCCCTATCCTGCTTGGCAACAGAATGTACCTAATACTAGTACAGTAGCAAACATTTGTTAATATTATGAACAGAAAGGGAAGAATGAATATTTCATGATCTAACTAAGGAATACAAGGCTACACAGTAATAGAACATTAATCTGTTTTAGTGGGTATAAACATGGAACAGAAATTAAAACTCTCAACTCAGGCACTTGGTTGTCATCATTATTATTGTGTTGGTGGAGGATCGAACAGCCCTTTGTAAAGGCTACTTTGCTATATGACAAATGATGTAATCTTTTTTAATATCATAAAAAATTAGATTAACAAATACCATACCTGGTCTTTCTCCCCAAAAGGAACTCAAAGCTACATTGCTCTCCTGTCCTTCATTTTATGCTTACAACAACCCTGTGAGGTAGGTCTGGCTGAGAGCATGTCATCCAGCAGCCTCCCTTGGCGGGTTGGGCATCTGAGTATTAGAGACACATGACTGGTTGCTTAAAAGCTTTCTTTACATATTGTCTATTGTGAAGGTAACCTGGTTTGGACAGTTCTAATACTTTTCATTTTTGGCACTGCAACTTCCATCATCATTCTGGGGTTGGTGGCCAGTTTTCAGATATGTAGCATTATTTTCTGAGTGATGCCTGCTACAAATCTTTGCTTCCATTGCAAATAGCATGGAATGTTGGTGGTGGCAGTCTGTCTCACCTGGGTCAAGATTTTCCCATGTCTTTCAGTTGGCCCTGGAACTCCCACAATCATCATGAAGCTGGTAGTCAATTTTGAGTCTACTAGCTTTATTCTATAACGAATTATGCCTGCCAGTGTGGTGTAGTGGTTAAAGTGTTGGACTAGGATCTGGGAAACCCAGGATCAAATCCCCACTCTGCAGTGAAAGCTTGCTGGGTGATCTGGAGCCAGTCACATACTTGCAGCCTAATCTACCTCACAGGGTTGTTGTGAGGAAAAAATGGAGGGGAGGAGAATGATGTAAACTATGTTGGGTCCTGTCAAGGAATCAATAGATGGATCCCATGGGTCCCCAGGGTAGTTGAACACAGGCTGATGTTATTTTAAATATATATTTATGAAGTTTATTATAAAGATAGACAATTTAATGAAAATTGAAAATTTAATGAAAACTTACCTTGCAGAGTGTCTGTTGTGGAGAGAGGAAGGGAAGGTGATTGTAAGCCACTCCAAGACTCCTTTGGGTAGTGAAAAGCAGGGTATAAAACCAACTCTTATTGCTATTATTTATATTATTATTATTATTATTCAGTGTGGTCTGTGATCTCATTAATTGCAGAGCACAGGATCACACCTGTAGTGCAAGAAAATCTTAGCTAGCTAGCTAACCTCTGGAGTCATATTGCAATTATAGTTTTTGACCCCTCAAGTCAGGTGCAGATGACATCCATCACAACGCATCTTCAAGAGAAAGTTCTGGAAAATGACATCACTGCTCCTGGTCTTCCCCCCTCCCATCACTGAAAAATGCTCTGATTGGGAAACTAATTGTCCATTTCCACCCTGGCCTTGAAAATGAGAGGGTGCCAGGCAGGCTGAAAAATTCTCAATGCCTGCGAGGAGGACCAGGCTGTTATTATAATACGCATTAACCTGTGAGGGAAGGCAAGAATGGTGCTTGCCAGACAGGTCCCCACTGGTGAAAAAGGCAGAATATAGATGAAATAAAGTAAAATAAAATAAAATAAAAAACAGATGGACAGACAGGCTGATTTTTTATTACTATAGATTCATGGTAATAGCAAGCCAAGTGATTAGTTTTGTTATGTTATTTGTTTTGGATCAATGTCATAAGGCGGTGGAGGCAGGTGGAATCTTTGTCTGGGGGCCCATGGTGGCTTTTGGCAGCACTGTCCCAAGGATTTCCAGGTAAAAATGATCAGGCAGTAGGTGGCGCAGAAGAGATACACTTCTAGTCAGAGCAATGTGATGGTCCTTGGTACCCAATGGTCTGACTCAGTGTAAAGTAGCTTCATGTGTTCATGTGTTTCTAGAATAACCAAGATGATAGGTATGTGATCCAAAAAAGGAAGACCTAAGGTTTCTATAGCATTTGAATATAACTTGTGGAATAATTATAATTACAGGGTTCAAAAGAAAGCAAAATGAAAAGTCCATGTGACTGTAAGGAACACGCATTAATGAAATAGAAAAGAGTGGAAAGCTCTAAAGATAAACTGAGAAGTACTCGCAGGGGAAATTGCTAACAGCAGCAAGCTGCTCAGTGATGAGAAAGCAGCAAGCCAGATTAATGCAGAAAATTGTATCAAAATTCAGGAGAAGAATGCTGAAAGCTGTTCTCTTCCCTCCCCCAGTTCTGCACAGCTTTATTTACCAAGTTGTTCATTGCTAATATCTTTGCATGCATTAATACCATGATTCTTTTGTCATGGAATATGGGAAGCTATAAAGAATTGCTCTGAATACACAGACTGCCTTTTCATTATCACTGAGGGACCATAGCCAGTAGGAATGAGCATGGACTGCATTTTTACAGTACATTTCAGTTTGCGGTTTATTTTATTATTTATTTTATTTTTATTTTATTATTCAAATTCATACTCCACCCTCCTTTCAAGTGGGCTCAGGGTGGATCACAGCACAGTATCAAAACATATCAAAAATATCAAACATATAAAGTATAAACAATTAAGACAATTTAAAAACAACATAAATTGAAAACGAGTGTACTTATTTATCCTCATACAGAGGTTTGCTGCTGGCGCCATTGGTCTCTCAAACTTCTTAACCTGGGCCATGTGAGATGGGAGCTTCAGCTTCAGCAGGGGAGGCTGAGATTCTATTGGACTCCCACTATCTCAGCTAAAGGCCTGGTGGAACAGCTCCATTAAGGGGCCCAGTGGAATAGTAACAAATCCCACAGGGCCCTTATCTCAGGTGGGAGCATGTTCCACCAGGCCCGAGTCAGAGTAGAAAATGCCCTGGTCGAAGCTAAGTGGATGTCCCCTGGGTCAGGGATCACTAGCAGGTCTTGATTCGCAGAGCGCAAAGCTCTCTGGGGCACATATGGGGAGAGATAGTCCCTCAGGTATGATGGTCCCAGGCTGCACAGGGCTTTAAAGGTTAATACCAGTACCTTAAAGCAGATCCAGTACTCAACTGGTAGTCAGTGCAATTGGTGTAGCACCGGCCAAATGTGCAACTTAGTCAGAAGGTACGCCGCTGCATTTTGCACTAGCTGGCGTTTCTGGATCAGCCGCAAGGGCAAGCCCACATAAAGCAAGTTACAGTAATTAAGTCTGGAAGTGACCACAGCATGAGTCACTGTAGCCAAGTCCTCAATAGGATCTCCCTTACTTTTCACAATTTCCATAGAGCACTTAGCAGAAGCAATTAGGAAAGCCATTTGTGTCAAAGGAGTAAAAAGAAATAACAACGAAGTTAGCCTCTTCGCAGATGACCTAGTCTTTCCAATCAAGGTTTTTAGAAACATGATTACCTTTTTTAGATTTCATGTCTGAAAACAAAGACATTTACTCTAATATTCTCTCTTCATATAGCTTTATTGCGCTTTACTAATTATGTTCTATCCTCACTGCTCATGGATTTTTCCTTGAAACAATGTTCTACATCCATACCTCGAAAGCTATTTCATATGCTTTGTAATTCCTGCTTTCTCCTGTTGAACTTGTTAGTCAAGTGTTACTGTTTATGTTTACTATTGTTATTGTTATTTATAACTGTTATGTGTTAAAAATACAAAAAGATTAGGGTCCTAGCCCCTCCCCCTGACTTTTACTGACTGAAACCAATGTTTGACAGCTATCAATACTGTTGTGGTTGCCTAGCCACCGAGGGTATTTGTTTCTTAAAGTTACAGGCATTGTTTCTATTATTTTGGGGTGTCTTAACCCCCAGCTTTATTAATTTTTTTTTTTTTTTAGATTTCAGATATTTCAGCAAACCTGGGCCTTTTCTCAGGTTTGTAGAAATTTCTGTCTGATCTGTTCATGGTCCCACTCTCCAGATTTAAGTATCCACAGTTAGCGATGCTGAAAATTAGATACGCTGATAATGCTAATTAGGTAAATATGGGGGGGATAATGGAAGTATACCTCTGCCAGTTTCAGTGAACAGAGGGTTTATGATCATAATGCAAAAAACACCATGTACAGATAGAAAATAGTGGACATTAGGTATTACAATCACACAATATCCACTGACATGTGGACCTCCCCTACTTTGTCATTATAGATAACATCAGAAGAGCAATGAATTTTTGTGGAGAATGGCCCCCATGTGGAATCACTCACTGATCTATGAAAATTACTCAGGTAAACTGACATATAAAGGGTAGTTTCTTAGTAGTATTTCTATACTTACCTTTGGAGCAAGCTGCAATCAAGAAAACCCCAAGAATGGGAATACAAGTGAAAGTAGATAACCAAACTTTTAAAAATAAGCAAGCACAAAAGAAATACTGTAGAGATTACCACATAATGCATTGCTTTAAAAAAAAACATTTAAAAACTGATTAAAAAAACAGATTTAGGCTGGGATCTGAAGAACCACTATTCACAAAAAGAAATTTTTGGTTTGTGTGCCTTAACCAGCATGGCCAAACTTTTAAAACTGTTTGCGTAGAAAAAATTTTCAGAAATTATAGGACTTCCAAAACTGGTTCGGGATATGGGACAGTGACCTGCCATTTCACAGGGAAAAGTCGAAGGCTCCACTGGTGTACCCAGTCATTCTGGGCACAGCAAGTAGCTGTTTGGTAGGGGTGTGAATTCTTTCCAAGGTAACGAAAAAATGCATTTGAGAAAGCCCCATTCATTTGGGTAAAGAAATGAACAGGAAGGAGAACAAGTGTTATTCATTTAATTAATTTGCCCACATTTTGCCTTTAGTTGCTATGCTTATTACTTTAATTGCCCTAAAGATGGACCCTTCTGTCTGTCTGAAATTTGGTAGGAAGAATCCCTTTGGTAGTGGGTACACGTTCTGAACATTTCATCTTACTTGGACAGCAAACAAAGATGTTATAACTAGAAATGTTGCCTATTTAAACAAGGGGAAATAAAAATGAATATAATGAAAAATGAACATATTAAAAACTTTTACTTAGAAAACATTTACACATTGTATTTGTGCTGTATTCACTACCCCAGACCAAATTCTAATCTGATGTATGTTGTGATAGTGAAATATCACCAAGTTAAATCCATGTTTTGAACTATGTTCTGAACTCAGGATATTAGAAAATCAAACTGCGAAAGAAAACATTTGTCATTAGTCATTGCTAACATTTTTGGTGTGGTTTTTTTTTCTGTTTGAAGAACATGTCAGTCTATGGTAGCAACTTAGTTTTCCAGTGAAAGCCCAATGCATGTGCCAACCTACTGACAACTGTAAAACTTCAGTATGTCATTGGCAAAAACTCATGGGAATTTTTTACCCCAACTGATAACACTGGCTGGGGTTAAAAAGCACCCTAATGGCAGTTAATAGATTCCTCGTCTTGATTGATTCCATGTGCTGTTTGTTTGTTTGTTTATGGAAAGAAAATTGCAAGTGGCAAATGCCCTTGACCCAACAGGGCTATCCTTGAAGACAATCCAGAATTTCAGTTAGTGCAAAATGCAGCAGTCCAGTTGTTGACTGGAACAAGTAGATCCATTCATATTACTGAAGTTATTACAGCATCTACACTGGCACAGATTAAGTCCAAGGTATTGATTTAAAGCATCATCATTATCATCATCATTCCTTAAAGGCTAGAAAATGTTTTAAATAAATAAATAATATTAAGGTGTGAGACCCAAATATTATTTACTGGACTAGCTTTCCCATTATAGGTCCACATGTATGTGCCGTTCCTCCCAACAGAGAGTGTATTGACTGTCCCTTCAGTATGGGGAGGTGAGACCCAAGACATCTAGAGAGGATTTTTCTGTGGCAGCCTAATCCCATGATTCCATGGGTTTCCTAGTGAAGCCTGGGAAGTAACATCCTGCTCTTTAGGAAAAAACCAGTATGATGTAGTAGTTAGAGTGTCAGACTAGAATTTGGGAAACCCATATTCAGATTCCCATGAAATTCACTGACTGACCTTGAGCCAGTCATTCTCTCACACCACAACCTACCTCACAGGGTTGTTGTTATGAGGATAAAATGGAGGAGAGAAGAACAATGTTGTAAGTTACTTTGGGTCTTGACTAAGGAGAAAAGAGGAGTATAAATATCTAATTTAAATGAAAGCAGAACTTTTTAAGACAGCCTTTTACTACATTTCTGAGAAGTTATTTTTATTTACATTGCTGCTTTTAATCCTTTGTTGGAACTCTCACTGAGCAACAGCAAAAGCAGAACACAAATATCTTAAGAAGAGAGAAGAAGAAGAAGAGATTAGATTTATACCCTGTCCTTCACTCTCTTGGAGTCTCAGAGTGGCTTACAAACTCCTTTCCCTTCCCATCCCCACAAAAGACACCCTGTGAGGTAGGCGGGGCTGAGAGAGCTCTTTCCCAAGTTGTCCTTGAGAAAACAGCTGGTACAGAGCTATGGCTTGCCCAAGGTCATCCAGCCAGGTGCAAGTGGAGGAGTGGAGAATCAAACCCGGTTCTCCCAGATTAGAGTCCGCACACTTAACCACTACATCAAACTGGCTCCCCACTTATCTTAAAAAAATAAGTGGGTGTATTTTGCTTACCAATGTGCAAAAGACAAAGTTGTCGCACCACTTTGACAAGATTCCCCACCTCCCCCAAAAAGTTCAGTTGGGATGCAGTTTTCCCCCTGATGATTCACAAATAATGATATTCATGAAAACAAATGCAAAAACACAATTGAAAACTGCATATCCCTACTTCTTGGATCCTAAATCTTGGATCCTGAACTCATTACACATCAAAGTAGATATATGTGCTCATCACAGCAAATAGTGAAACAAGCCACATACTTTCTACATCAGTACTAGAAGTATCACACATGATGTGGTTTGCTTCATTATTTGCTCTATGTTTGTTTCATTTTCCTCTGTCAAACACAACCTTTTTCACTGTGTAGATGTTTTCTCTCTCAAGATTATGACTCTGTCCAAAAGTGTTCAGTTGTAAATTAGTTTTGGGATGCCTATCAGTGCTTCATTTTCAAGAAGAAAAGCTATCAAAATTGTACTCAAGAAAGGATGATTTTGAAATGCCCCCTTCAGTTTGAATTGCCTTGTTACTCTCAATGTGCTTTGATTGTCTCAAAGGAATTACTGTTTGATTGTCACTCATTGCCAGTGGGCAGCCAATTCTAGAAAAAAATGTGCCAAAGACCCATTGAGTGGCCATCAAGCACAAAAATTATGATCATGCTCTAGCATCTCATGAGCTAGGCTGTGGAAATCCATGCCAAAATAAACCAGTTAGGCTGCATTCCAGAGAACCAAATACAGTTCCAGGACTCATTTTTGGCTATGGAAAAGGAAAAAATAAACTGAGATTATTCTTCAACTGTGAAACAAAGTACTATGTGTGCCTTTGATGCTCACTGGGTGAAACACAGCATTATCATTAGAAATAGTAAAACCAGAGGTCATTTCGTAGAAAAAGAGGTGCCGGAGCTCATTAGCATAACCATTAGCATAACTTATTTGCATATGCTACACCACCTGACATCACCGGAAGTATGTCAGAAGGCAAGAAAGAAAGGAGAGGGAGAGAGGGAGAGAGGGAGAGAAAGAAAGAAAGAAAGAAAGAAAGAAAGAAAGAAAGAAAGAAAGAAAGAAAGAAAGAAAGAAAGAAAGAAAGAAAGAGCTGGCAGAGAGGGGACAGCTACTAATCCAAGCCTCAGAAATACCACTATTCTGGGAGGATAGCTTTAGTGGTGGCTGAAGCCTTCAGAAGGCTGGTTGGAGGAACAAGGACCTTTCCAGGGGACGGGGTCATTTTGCTGCAGCCATGACACAAGCAGGCATTTCCCCGCCGGGGGGTGGGGGGGCTGTCACCAACTCCTGGAGCTGAGCTCCCCCAAGCTCCTGCTTGAAATGATCCCTGAGTAAAACATTATTTTCCTACCACCAAGGACCACCCATAGGCCACTCTAGAGTTTAATCTAGATCTACCTTATTTATGTTGTTGAAGGCTTTCACGGCTGGAGTTCATTAGTAGTAGTTGTAGATTTTCCAGGCTGTATGGTCGTGGTCTTGACATTGTAGTACCTGACTTTCACCCGCAGCTGTGACTGGCATCCTTAGAGGTATAACGCAGAAAGATGGAGTACTCTCTCTGTCAATGTGAGAAGAAAAATGGTAGGCAGATAATTTATATCTACTCAGGAAGATGTGGTAGGGCTGAGTCATTATCTTGTAGGAGTTTCCCAGGCTGTGACATGCTAATGGAGGAGCTTTCCTGAGGAGGTTCTTTTACATATGGATTGGCTGTTGAAATTCTAATCTTATCTGCAGCACTGTTGTAAGATGTAGAGCATTTTGTGTTTTTCAGGACTGGAAACCATGCCCTATTTATTATTAAACTCTCTTCTTTCCTGTTGAAATTGTGAAATAGCATGTCACAGCCTAGGAAACTCCTACAAGATTCAGCCCTACCCCACCTTCCTGAGTAGATACAAATTACCTGCCCACCATTTTTTTCTCATATTGACACAGAGAGTACTACATCTTTCTGTGTTATACCTCTGAGGAGGCCAGTCATAGCTGCTGGTGAAAGTCAAGTGCTAAAATGCTAAGACCATACAGCCTGGAAAATCTACAGCAACTATTCTTTTTATATCAGGAAACGAGGTTTTACCATCTCCCCTTTTCCCTCAAGTGCTTTGAGTTTGTTTTTGCAATTTAAAATAATAACTTAGTTTAATTACTGAAACTATATTGATTCTATCTCTTGTTGTTGCAGATCACTTGACTTACAGTTTGGTGCCAGTTTGGTGTAGTGGTTTTACAGAGAGCCAGTTTGGTGTTGTGGTTAAGTGCGTGGACTCTAATCTGGGAGAACCAGGTTTGATTCCCCACTCCTCCACTTGCACCTGGCTGGATGACCTTGGGCAAGCCATAGCTCTGTACCAGCTGTTCCCTCAAGGACAGCTTGGGAAAGAGCTCTCTCAGCTCCACCTACCTCACAGGGTGTCTATTGTGGGGAGGGGGAGGGAAAGGAGTTTGTAAGCCGCTCTGAGACTCCCTTGGGGAGTGGAGGGCGGGGTATAAATCCAATCTCTTCTCTTCTTCTTCTCTTCTTCTTTTACATCAGTGGAAAAGAGAAAGAGTCCAGTAGCACCTTAAAGGCTAACAAATTTTGTAGTCCATACATCTCTAGTTCTTAAAGCCAATATTGTATATCTGAGGACATGTTGTGAGAAAATAAGGAATGGTTCCAAAAGAGCATATAAAGAGATGGATAGCCAAAATATTTCTGTATGTTTACACTTCTCCCTGAGAGGGATTTTCTATATAAAAAGAAAGTAAACAAAAAGTATGGGGAAAGAAATCAAAATAAATTAATTTTGTTTATGATTCTTTAATAAGATATCTGTGTGCAGGTCTTGTCAGGGAATAAGTAAAAGAGCAGATGCTTCTGCTTTTTACCAGTAATGACTATTCCCCACAAGGTGGGACCAGATGATAGCTGAAGCTTGATGCCTTCTATCCATATGTTATTACATCACATTTTCTTAATTGTTTTCCTATTTTCTCACTTGGCAAGGGCTTCTTCTACAGGAACCATAAGTCTCTTGTTCTGTTTTCTCCATTTATTGGCAAAATGAAGTGTTAATTTGGAAGAGACAAACAGAAGTGGCAGAGGAATGAAGACCTATCAGGCACAGTTGTGTTTTAAATTATTAAAAATACAAACCTACTGATTTTAGGATGTTACTCTGGGTGTATTTCTGTTTAGGACTGTGCAGTATTTAGATCATAGGTGCATCCCAACCACAATATTTATTTATTTGTTTAGATTTATAGGCCACTCTCCCCGCTATTGCGGGCCCATTCATAGTCCCATTTGTGATAAATATGGATTATATGAAGCATGAAAAGGTGGGCCCCTTATGCTGAACCTTTAGGTTATTTGATGGCCTACCCACTGGCCTCTATAGGCAGGTGTTCAAAGAAAGCTTTAAAAGATTGGGGTTGACAATAACTATGTGGCTCTAATCCTCAACATCTCTAGAGAGAGAGATGTGCAGTCACTAAAGGCTCCTGCTACGATTGCCTCATCAGTATTCATCCTTCATTACTCTGAGAATTTCAGTCTCTAGCTTAAGAATTTGTTAGTGATGCTGTTGCTTCAAAGTGTTGCCTCTCCCAGG
Source organism: Lepidodactylus listeri (assembly GCA_029233225.1). Taxonomy (NCBI): domain Eukaryota; kingdom Metazoa; phylum Chordata; class Lepidosauria; order Squamata; family Gekkonidae; genus Lepidodactylus; species Lepidodactylus listeri. Next base: position 47,935,508 of record JARCFY010000005.1, on the reverse strand, counting down.
AACCAAAGCAGTGCAGCTGTGGGAAGAAGCCACATCATGATTTGCTCTCTAGGGCTGAGCGGAAATGGGGCATTTTTAAATTTTTGAATGACTAAAATGAAGTTTTGTTTCACACATTTCATGAATTTTCAGTGGTTGCTTCAAAAGAAGTTGAAAACATTCACTTCTTTAGAAATCATTGCCCTCATTCTTAATGGATTCTGTTTGACCTCTGTGCCCACAGTATGTAGCCAAATCCAATATACTTCATAATATTGTGGCCATCCCATTTCCTACATAATTTCCAATTGGATGGGACCATTCATGTGACTAATTCAGGAAGCATTGCCCTCACTCTTGCTTACATTTGCTCTCAGCATCCCTATGACTAATCAAGAAAGAAGACACAGTAGTAAGAATATTGTAAAAATGTTGCCAAAGGCTGCCTTCTAAAAAAATCAACCCTCCCCCCCCCAAGTTTCCTTTGTAACACCAGAAGCTACATTCACTAATCAAAAAGTCTTTATAAATCACGGAACAGTATATATCTGTGAATAGCCTCCTCGAGTTTCATGTCAGTACAGGGTAGTTTAACTTACAATTAAGTTTCATCATTGAAACTTAATAAACTTCTGACATTTGTAGGATTATCCATTTGTTTCTTAATGTGAAATTTCCTCTATCAGTGTTTTAAAAACTAATAAAGTGAGATTTCAAGGGTGGTGGAATGTTTGGCAGCTTAGTAGCAGTTTAACATAAAAAATTTAGTAGCAATATTTCTCTTGTACACATTAATTGGACTCAGCTTCAACTGTAGGTTCCCAAGGGGAACTTAACTATAGTATAATGGTGCCCAAACAGATAAAAAATAAATATGTCCAGTGTTAAATCTCTGGAGGCATCATGGCAATGTCTGCAGAAAATTGTATCAGTGCAGGGGCATTAAGATTTCTTTGAAAAGCAAGCCACAATGGAGATAGCCAGTACATTGAGGGCATACAAATGTGGAGGAAATGTAGAGGGACAGAATAGTATGCAAGCATAGTTATTACTGTTGATTTATTTTCAAAGAGATGACAACATTATTACTTGAAAATAGCATTTAACTAAGGCTGATTTCGCACTGGCCAGTTGCCTCTCATTCTCTCCAGAATTTCCTCTCCCAGTTTCCTCCGGAGTATTTTCTTCATTTTCCCACTTGGAACCTCAGCCCTTTCGATATAGCGTGACGAAGGGTTTTCTCCAAAAAGATTTAGAAACTCCCACAATGGGGCGGCCCCGATGAAAGGCGGGCAAGTGGGCGTATTTTCATTTTGAGTTCTCCCCTGGAGCAAACAGGAAAATCCTCTAAAAACAGGATTTGTTTGCTCCAGGGAAACTCCGGAACAGCAGGGCGATACTCCAGAGCAAAATGTGAGCCCGGAGCAACTGGTGTGAAATCGACCAGAAGCTCCGGTGCAAGCATGAGGGCAAACCTGGGGCAAACACTAGTGTGAAATCAGCCTAACTAATTATATTTAGAACAATTCTGTGCTGCTGTAGCCATAACTGGGTCTTGCTTGGGGCTTGCCCATAACATGGGTATGACCAGAGAAGAGGTCTGCAGGCCTGGGAGTGGACGAACTTCCATCCCATTAAGGTACTCACTCAGTAAAACTTGCAACAACAGGTTTATTACAAGTTCAGATTACAGGTAAGGGCCTGCTCAGGATAGTCACATCAGTCTCTGGGCCCAGCCACCTAGGTTTCCTCACCTTTCCCATACAGATAATATTTCCTTAGTTGTTGCTGCCATCTTCTGGAATGTCCACCACCTCTCCCCAGCTCCTCAATGTGTCCTCCTCTAACATGGGCCTTCCACCTGAGTAGCATGGGAGGAGCCCAGACCCACACCACTCCCATCATCTTCTCCAGCCTAGAGAAATGCCCTCTCCAGACCATGCAGCTTCAGCCCCCCACAACCAGCCATACCTAGCTGGTGGCCTTATGGCCACACCCCAGCTGTGAGTTTACTGGCCTCTGGAGCTCTCTCCCTCATCCCTTAAAGGCACCCATCTCTTCCTGGCCTCCCCTGTGTCACAGCTGCCTTTCCTCCCAAACAATGTCCTCAAAGTGACAAATATCAACACATTAAACATTAACATAAATTAATATTAAAACAGCATTTAAAATAATACATATTAAAATATCTAAACAATAAAATAAAAACATAGAGACCTACAAACACATATAACAACACAACTAGGGAGGAGGACCAATAAGAGTTAGAGGGGGTACCAGGGGTCATTTCGTAGAAAAAGAGGTGCAGGAGCTCATTAGCATACCTATTAGCATAACTCATTAGCATATGCCATGCCCCCTGACATCACCAGAAGTGTGTCAGAAAGGGAAGCAAAAGGGGGGGCATCTTCAACATTACTTTTTTCCCACCATAGAGAACAATGGAGGGAATGGGGGCAACCTGTTTTGGGACAAGTAGAATTGGACCCCTGGTCCAATCATCTTGAAACTTGGTGGGTATTTGGGGGAGAGGCTCCAGCAGCTACCCTGTAAGTTTGGAGCCTTTCTCTCAAACCCCCTCCACTCCGGCTGCTTTTTAAGCCACCACTGAATTTTTGCCGCAATTCAGTGGTAGGCCGAATCAGATCAGAGAATCTGATTCGGTCGAAGCTGCCCTACTGCCCACTCCTGAGCTGGCAGAGCACCACTCTGCCTTGCTCCGGCCCCAAATGACCCCTGGGGGATATAACAAACAAAACAAGAAGTCTTCACTTCCCGGTGGAAAACAATAGAAGGAGACAGATGAATCTGTCCGGGGAGTGAGTTTGTGATGGACAGGAGGCTGTCCTACCCCTGAAGGCAAAAACAGCCACTCAGCTGAGCCCACGGGAGAGTTGCTGTAGCATCCAATCACTTTTCTAATGGAGAATGGACTTTTGGAGAGAAATACAGTAGGAGTTAATTCAGGTCTGACTCAGGGAGAGTGCAGAGAGAGTTGACTTCTGCCTCAGTAGAGAAAGCAGTGAGAGCTCAGGTCTGGCTCAGAAAAAGTGTGGACAGAGTGGAGGGTAGCTCTGCCTTGTAGTGTAGCAGAGTGCTTTAGTTCTAGCTCTGGAAGAGAATAGAGTGTCCAATTGTTAGGCCTGGCCACCTGTCTCTGGTAATGAGCAGACCTTGCACCATTTAGCCTGACTCTTGGGAAAGGTCAGGCTGGTGTGAGTGGAATCCTGTGTTGGCTAATCAGTAAAAGCCTGTTTGTACCTGAAAGCATTAAAGAAAATTCAAACCTGTCTTTGAAGCCATAACAAGATTAAATGTATGAGTCTCCGCCAGGTTTCTCCTTTGTCTACCTGGAGACCTGTGCTGCTGATTTTTTCTTTGAAACCAACCTGTAAATGAACAAATCTTGTGTTATTTATATCATAACCCTGCCTCAGTGATCTCTGTATTCTATTTGCACACCACAAAACTTATCTCATGGCAGTAAACCCATTTCTATACACTTGCTACCTTAAGAACACTGGGAAACTGAGGAAAAGGTAGGTTTGTGAGGTATTGGAAAATACCTGGAGACTTTGGGGGTGGAGCCAGGAGAGGGCAGGGTTTGGGGAGGGGAGGGGCCTTGGCATAGTACAATGCCATAGAGTCCACCATTAAAAGCAGTTGTTTTCTCCAGGGGAGCTGATCTCTATCAGCTGGAGATCAGTTGTAAAAGTGGGAAATCCCCAGGCCCCACCTGGAGGCTGGCAATCCTAGGGGAAGGTTTATAGTTTAAAACAAACCTGGTTCCCCAAAATCATAGGAAGTTGCATGAATCCCCTCATTTGGTAAAATAGGCCTGTCACAAAGTTCCAAAGTTTTAGTGTCATAACCGAGAAGGCCCTGCCATGGGTTGCTGCCCATCTAGCCCCAGATGACAGGAGTACCTGAAGCAGGTCCTTGGAAGATTATTGGAGCGGGCAGGTAGGATTATATGGGAGGTGAAACTTCAGGTATGCTGACCCCAAGCCATATATGGCTTTAAAGGCTTTAAACCCGCACCTTGAATTGGGCCCACAATCAAACGGAGAGACAGTGAAGGTGCAAAAAGACAAGAGTAATATGGCCCTGTTACCCACTCCAGTCAAAATTGTAGCTGCAGCATTCTGCACCAACCATATAGTGTAGAACTGCTGAATGCTTCTTGGTGATCAGGGGCCTTATTACGTTCCAGCCTACAGAAGGGGGTGGACTACTCTGCTGTGATCATTTTGCTAATTAGTTTGTGAATGAAATCTCTCACATCTGCTCCACCTTGTACCCTACACTAGCACTGACAGGATCAGATGGTCCCAGGGTGCAGATTTGTCCAGTTGTTTCAGATACCTTTCATCTTGTGCAGTCTGAGGATGTGGACAGGGTTCTTGGAAGTTTGAGACCTACAACCTGCTTGTACAATGCTTGCCCCTCCTGGCAGCTTAAATCTGTTTTGAAAATTGTATGGGGTTACCATAAATCAGATGGGACTTGACAGCACTTTCACTACCAACAGCCAAATGGTGATCAATTCAGTCTGCCTATAAAATCTAGTTTTAATTTAGCTCCTGCAGCAGATTTCAGGTTTTACTGTAGATTGAGATCTATACTTTACTGTAATCCCTTAGTGGTAGTCCCCACTGCTACCCTTCTGTATCAGTGGCTCCACATTTCCTTTGCAGCTCTGGACAGTATCTAGCCATACTATTTGCAGCACATTGTGGATGTATGCCTAAGAGATATCCAGTACATATGGACATCACTACAAACTTTAAACAGACTGTAGAAGGCAGCCTGAAACAGCTGCACAGCAGGGAGTGTCTCCCCACGGTGCAGCTGTTTTTTGCTGTATTGCTTTGTTGACTGTATAAATCAGCCCGAAACACCTGAGCGTGTTTTTAGGACTTTCTGCAAATCTTGTTGCTATGTCCACTGACCGCCACTAGGCACCAGCGATGGACAGTCAGTGCACAACACTTGTTTAAATGGACTGTGGTCCCTTTCAACAGGGTTTGCAGGGCCATGAATCACGAACCACCTTGGTTCATGAACAAACCACAAACCACAAAAAGAACCTCATTTTCCTGGTTTGTGCCAATCCCTAACTATAGCCTTCTGCCTTTAGGCTTGGAAGAACAAGTGATGCCAAGTCAATAAGTCAGGTTTACAATATTTTCTTTCTTTATTTGTTTTTCTATAGGATTGGATATGGTCCAATATGGCAAAGTCTGAAAACATCCTTGGAAGCAAATTTTCATCATAGTAACTTTGTCAGGTCAAATTCATAAAACACAAATAACTGATTCCTAATACATAGTTTTTAAAACATTTTGTGACATCATCTTCAAGGAGATAAGCCTGGGATTATCTTGATGTGAGTAATACTTTCAAAATCTGGAGTAATTAAAATGCTTTCAGAATGTATATGAGATGCTAGTGTGTGTGGGGGAACTATACAAGGTAACTATTACAGAACTCAACATACAAAATTAGATCCACACACCAGTACCAAATGTCACTTTGCATATAAAATATGAGAATGAGAAAATTCAGTGACATAGAAAAGCAGGCAAATATAAAATATTTCAAGATCCCTCGGGGTCCTTTATAGTAAGTCAAGTGAAAAATCTTCAGATCAATATAAACAGGAGCCAGAAGTCAATGCATGACTTGGTGAGAAAGCAACATGAGCTTTAGGGGCAAATAATAAATGTTGCAATGACATTTTGCATTAATTGAAAATCTCTTGACTCAGGTTTCTTGCTGAACAGAAATGGAATGCATTATTCAGATTTAGCAGTAATAAAGAGATAAAGGTCAATATATTTTAGAGACCCAGAGTGCAATCTGATTTAAGAGATTGACAATGAATATGAAAGTTCCCAATTTGTTCTTATATAGAAATAGATCCTGGCTGTGCGCCAGAGGTGTGTGCATGACTGTGTCTGGGTATAGAGTGGCTTGATTTCTCTTTGCTTGATATAGGAGATCCACACTCATAACTTTTATGCCAAATGTTAAACCACCGTTGCACTCCAAGAAAAATTCTGGGAGAAGAGGGGTTGTTGTGCTGAATCCTTTCCCACTCACAGAGGTCATATCAGAGGAGTGACTGCAAAGAGAATGTTCTATCACTAAAGCCCATGAAACACTTATGTAGAGGAAATGGTTGTCTACACCAATGTTGCCTTATACTGAATCAGACTGATGGTCTATCAAGGTCATTATTGTCTGTTCTCACTGGCAATGGTTCTCTAGGGTCTCAGGCAGAAATCTTTCATATCACCTACTACCTGATCCTTTCTACTGGGGATGCTGGGGAGCAGTGTTCCCTCTAAGCTGAGTTTGTGTGAGCTAGCTCGCAGTTTTTTAGCCTCCAGCTCACACATTTTTGTCTTCGCTCGGAAAGGATAGCTTCAGAGCAAGCTAATTTATACAGCAGCCAAATCACTCGCTCACAATTTTAAGACCAATAGCTCACAAAGTAGAATTCTTGTTCATATGACTCCACAATTTAGAGGGAACATTGCTGAGAGTAAACCCAGGACCTTCCGCACGCAAAGCAGATACTCTACCACTGAACCACAGCTCCACATTTGTTAGAATGTTGCTCAAAGGAGCTTCAAAGATACTCCATAATCAACAACTGAAACTGGCTACACACTGAGAATAGTATAATTTACCTAAGGATCTCCGTTTCCACATGGATTGCCTTACTATTTAAAACAGATTGAGGGACAGTTTTTTGGGGAAAAATCTTCAGACTTCAATCACACCAGTGTTCCTCCTGCTGAATGCTATCATGAAAATAACCTTTGATTTCCTCTGTTTCAACAGCAACAGAAAAACGCTTAGTTAAAATTAGTAAAGGGAGAAAAACCCAAGTACGCTGTAAATATCTGCAAATGGTTGTAAATAACAGACCTTACATATATTTAATAAATGAACTGGGGGGGGGGACACTAGCCACATGCTGAGAAAACATTTTGTGTATGTTCTCTTTTGTTTATTTGTTTAATACACCTAGATTTTCCTGTTTTAATATTGATAATATGTCTGACTGTGGAAGTCAAGAAGAGGTGGTTAGAGTATATAAGATGGGTAAAAGCTGGGGGGGGGCAACAATGATATATTGATTAAACTCCAAAAGGTATGCTTATGGTTACGGTTATAAAATAAGTAATTATTGCTGGTCTTTTGAGGGAGGAGGAGGGGAAAAAGGGAACAGGGAAAGAAACATACAATGTATTGAGGTACGTAATATATGTTGTGTTATGTTATATATTATTTGAGTTATATGGAAATAGGATCAAATACTTCAATAAAAAAAGTTTTAAAAAAACCTTACTGGGTTAAGAGCCTGGAGGTTATATAAGACCCAGCATTACTGCCAGAAAAGCAAGTCAATGTAGCTGTTTAGTTCAGAAGATAGCCCCCTACCTTGACTTGGCCACCCTGGCCTCCTGGATCCATGCCACAATAATGTCAAGACTAAACTACATTCTACATAAGTTTCCCCTCAAAATTAATCTGGAGACTCTATTTGTTGCAGAATTCAGCAGCCCAGTTATCATTGGGAGCTTCAAGGGACTTGCATATTACACCCATTTTGCAGTCCTTCCATTGGCTGCCCATCAGTTACCAAACTCTATATGAACCAAAGTACTTATCCCCATTAGCTTAAAGGCAAGTGCTAAGACTAATCATGAATCAAGTTCTAAGATCACATTAAATGGAGAGCAGGAATTTCACTTGAACATTCCATAGAAGAAAAATGAAATTGATTTTGGAATCCCTTCTTGGCAAACACATACTGTATTTTTCGGACCATACCACGCACCTGACCATAAAACGCAGGGGGAGGCTCGCGCCTTCTGCGCTGGTCAGTGGCAGCCTCGCGTGAGCCGGTGGCGGCAACAGGAAGAAGCCGGCGGCAGTGGCCTTGCGCAAGCCGGCGGCAACAGGAAGAAGCCGCCGGCAGTCTCGCGCAAGCCGGGCGGCAGCAATAGCAGGAGGAGCTGGCAGCAACAGGAGCCGGCAGCGGCGGCCTCGCGCAAGCCGCCGCTGCCGGCGGCAACAGGAACAAGAGAGAAGCCGGCGGCGGCCTCGCACGAGCCGAGTGGCAAGCGGCAGCGGCCTCGCGCGAGCCGGGCAGCAGCAACAGCGGCCTCGCGCGAGCGGCCGCTGCCGGTGGCAACAGGAACAAGAGAGGAACCGGCGGCGGCAGCCTCGCGCGAGCCGAGTGGCGGCGGCCTTGCGCGAGCCGGGCAGCAGCAACAGGAGCCGGTGGCGGCAGGAACAGGAGCCAGCGGCGGCGGCCTTGCGCGAGCCGCCGCCGCCAGCGGTGGCAACAGAAACAGGAGAGGAGCCGGCGGCCTCGCACAAGCGGGGCGGCAGTAACAGCAACAGGAGCCGGCACGGTGGCCTCGCGTGAGCTGGCAGCGGCGGGGGCATTGCGGCAGCAACAGGCACCCCCCCCCCCGGAATTTTTAAAGTCACTCCCCTGTCTTCGCTCCATAAGACGCACACACTTTCCCCCCCACTTTTTTGGGGAGAAAAAGTGCGTCTTATAGTCCGAAAAATACGGTAGTTTTGACTAGATCCACTGGAGACTAATAAACGTGATATTCAGTGCTGAAAACATTGTGATAAAAGTGAATAAGGGTGATTTTAAAAAGTGGGGAAAGTATGTCAATTAAATATTGCACCAGACTCAGAAACCATGGTCTAATGGGGGTTATTGCGGATGTTTTTATGATCAATTCACTATCAGGTTTAACAGTTCATGACATTTAATTAACATAAATATATTATATTATTGTTAGCAATGGTTGCTATTTGCTGTGGCCAGTCTTCTCTGTTTAACAGAAAATGTTCTGTGCCTCAGTTTTCCAAGAAGGGTATAAAGAACAGAAGTGCTAACTTGCTGCATCTTAATTAGTGATTTAATGGGGCACCGGTTTTTAAGAGTGTTAACAGTTTATTGGCTGAAAAACTTCAAAGGTGTCGCCAGTCCAACACTTTATCTTAATCAGCAGATGAATCCCCATCAAACACATCAGGGGAGAAATGGATCGATCTATGTCAGGTCTTCTCAGATGCCATGCATTTATTCACCAGAATTACTAAGCAGGGCCATGTTGAGTGAAAGGCCATGGCTCAGTGATAGGGTACCTGCTTTTCATACAGAAGGTTCCAAGTCCAACCCTTTGCATTTCCACTTGAAGGAACTCAGGTAGCAGATCTTGGGAAAGAGCTTTATCTACCAACAGGAATAGATAGCACAGAGCTACATGATTCAACTCTATATACAATGGTGCAGGTAGGTAATTGTAGACTCCGGACATAATGTTTTATGGGGAGGGCTTTGGATGGTAATGGTGTTACCTTACTTATCAAAATATGAAGCACATAATGAACATTCAGCAATATTTTCTCCTACCAAGAAAATTCTACACTAAACTAAAGGCAAACTTGGAATACTTGGATGTTCTTGCTAAAATGGACCATAAATTGAAGTCCATAGGATTTACTAACCATGCAAGGGATCAGGTTGTTGGCAGGATCTACTTAAAAGGGACTATGCATAGGATCAGTGGCAACATAACTAATTTAGAACCAACTGAAAACAATAAAATGGACAGGTAGCTTTTTAATTTCAACAGACTGTTCATGTTAAAAAGAGAAATGAACAGAACAATCTTCAGGACTAAATTTGGTTCAGGAAGTGACCCCTTTCATTTCAATACAGTCAATATTTTCTAGAACATTTTATTTTAAATCCTAAGGATATAATGCAGTCAAATAGACTTTCAGTGCAATCCTAAACAGAGTTGTACCCTTCTAAGGCCATTGACTTCAATGGACTTAAAGGATGTAACTCTGTGTAGGATTATACAGTTATTTTTGTATATAACGCTGTACTGCATATATCTGTTGGAATCAAAACTATTTGCAACACACGATATGCAATGTATGCTGAAAAGGCAGAGATAATGCCTTGAAAGGGGTGTCAGCTGAGGTCTTACCTACTATCCCCCCCCCCCGTGCTGTTGCTATTTATTGTTTTTTATTGTTTATTGGTTTTATGCTGTGAGCTGTCCTGAACCCATTGTTGGGGTAGGGCAGGGTATTAAACAAATAAACAAAGGAGAACATACACAAAATGTTTTCTCAGCATGTGGCTAGTGTCCCCCCCCCCCCCCAGTTCATTTATTAAATATATGTAAGGTCTGTTATTTACAACCTTTTGCAGATATTTACTGTGTACTTGGGTTTTTCTCCCTTTACTAATTTTAACTAAGCATTTTCCTGTTGCTGTTGAAACAGAGGAAATCAAAGGTTATTTTCAAGATAGCATTCAGCAGGAGAAACACTGGTGTGACTGAAGTCTGAAGATTAATCAAAGGTTGGCCTTAACAAATCAGAATAGATCCACTAGACCTCTTTATTATTAATTTCTTTATTTACTCTTGGCAAAGCATTGATGATATCAGACATTATGTTGCTAGGCCTGCTAGCCCATTGTATGTCTTATGGCCGTGTTGACTTTGTTTTCTCCAAAGGCCATATTTCCTAATATGTGCTGCTATACAGAACCTAGCTAAATGACCTAACTTTGAAAGGACAAAGGAGAAGCAGAAGAGAATAGGCTGTGATATATGTATTTGTCAGGAATACTAAACAGGATCATATAACACTATAGTTTGCATTTGGATCCCAAGGTTCTGGGGGCTGCCCCCACTCCCACACCTGCTCCAAGATCCAATCATAATAGTATCTCTGTCTATATAGGGTAGCTTCAATTGTATCTTGTAGCAATTGCCTGTGGGAACCAAGTTTTTTTCTGGAGAAAAACCATGGGGAGGGAGAGATGCACTGGAAACGATACCTACTCAGAATGTAACAAAGGGATAAGAACATACTGTTCAATAAGCTTTATTATCTTTGTCATAGACCATAACAGTCAATCACACAAATGTATAGCTGTAAACAAGATATAGAGACAATAAAGTGTCATGTTTATACGGCAGTATTACAGTCTGCAAAGCTGACTTTAAAGCATTTTTCTCTAGTTTTGCAGCCAATGGAACACTGAAGAGAAGCATCCTACCCCACTGATCCATGGAGTACTACAATATTGAGAAGTTTTTCACCAGTGGTGACTGCAAAGTATGAAGTCCCTGACAGCACAGAAAAGGGAGGTGTGGGAACTTCCACTCTGCATACCAAATATGTGCATGACATAGTAAGTGCAATAAATTTAGTATTGTATTTACTCAAATACAAGACTAGGGTTACCCTCCCAGGTATGCCATAGGAAGCAAGGAAGGAAGGAAGGAAGGAAGGAAGGAAGGGGCAGTCTCCTAACATATACATATAAGTTACAGATATGTCTATTTTTTTAAATTTTGTACAACATTGGATAGTCATGCATTCAGAGTTGTCTTCCTTTTGAGTAAATACAATAACAGCAGTTTTCCAGAAGGGAAACAGACTTTATTCAGCTCTGCTTTTGAGCCACCATAAAAAAATACTATTTAACCTAAAGTGTCTTTCACAGTTTTGAAACCACACTGGGAAATTGGATGATGACCTGGAAAATTTAGCAGAATATTTAATTTAGGACATCTTTCGCTTTTAATTTGACCAGCGTGGTGTGACAATCCCTGCAAGACAATAAACACTGAACTCAAGATACCACCTCTACAGTTTCATTGAAGAGCAGGATTGCAGTTTAAAGGCACAGTGAGCAAATATTGATTTCCTTTCTATTCCTTCATGTCCTCTTCTTTTAATCACATGAACAGTCACCTCCTGTGCATCTTTAGTCCTATTGCTCATGTTATTCAAAGTAGACACCAAAGTGTGGCTCATCTGTACTAATATTTCCACCAGCTGCTTCTTGTGTGAGATTGGCGTTTAACTAGCACTCATCCCGTCTTAAAATGGTACTAATGTTTCTTGAACAGCTGTGGCTTGATCCACCTACAACTGGCATATAAATTGTAGGTTTCATGCCAGCCCCTAGGTGATCATAAGCTGTCAGGACCCCATAGTACATCAAGTTCTTGTCAGTTTTTTTAACAACCATCATAATTGGTGGAGCTTTTTTAAAAAATATCAAAGCTGGAAATGCTTTTCAGGGAGAAAGAAGAAACTTTATTATTCTCTTTTGCAAATGGAAATAAGAACTTGGGTTGTTTTCTGGTCCTTGTATCAAAGCTGCAAAATGATATAGGCAGTGGTTTAGGACCTAGAGGTGTGGAATTGCTGTTGACTGGAAAACATATAAACAATGACCCCAAACTGATGGTTATAGGCAGCACTGAACCACATATTACTTGTATAAACCAGGCTGGCCATACGTCACTTGGGTATACCTACCCATTTTTTTCTGTCTAGCTCTTTAAGAAGAAGCATACTCAGTCATATAAGAAATGATAAAATACATGTTGTATTTCTTTTTTAAAAACCTATTGTCAGAACCATAACAACAGCAGTAAATTTCCAAAGGAAGAAAAAGTCCAAAATCAAAAGCTGTGTAATACCTGTATTATCACAAAACAGTATACAAGCTCTCAAGATCTCCAGGACTCTCCATCCAATTTGTTGTTAAAAGGAGGGTAGGGTATTTTTCAGCCCTGGGGGGAAGGCTTCTGGTCTGCCCCTTGTGTATACAAATTGCAGACTTAATCAGATTAAGTAGTGCTGGATGCAGCTGGTTTAACAGAGTACTGTGATAACCTTTATCTATCAAGGGAAGAAAAATCTCCCTAGACCAGGGGTGGGCAATTGTTTTGGCTCGGGGGCCACTTTGTGGGAGCGGAGGTTAGCGGAGGGCCACACCTTTTAAAATGATTGCATTCATTAATTAACTTTGCATTTCAGAAAAGGTATAAATTGTATCATAAAAATCAATAAATATAAATTAAATAAAATAGTGGAAGTTTTATTCAATTTATTTATTGTGCTAATTTCATATCATCTATAGCTGCAAGCACATTTAATTTTAGAATCAGTTTAATGAGAGAAATGTACCCTATCACACTTTTCTACAATTTTTTTGAAATCAGGAGATTGCTTGTTGAGAAACCATGTGGCCGACTGTCTTGGCGGGCCGCAAAAAACTCTGTGGCGGGCCGCATGTGGCCCCCGGGCCGCAATTTGCCCACCCCTGCCCTAGACCAAAGCCAGAGGTTTTCCAGTTCTCTCTTTTTTGTTATTTTCCATCGTCTTCTCCATCATTACTCTAACAGCTTTTTTTTTTGCCATCAAGTTGCAGCTGACTTATGACGACAATGTAGGGTTTTCAAGAGTCCCTGCCTTTGAGTCACAACCCTGGACTGCCTTGTTGGTCTGGGATCTGACTAGCCTGGGCTAGCCTGGGCTACCCAAGTCAGGGCTCTAAAAGCATCACCCCATTTTAATTTCTGGTTTCTTCCCTTAGTTCTGATCTAGACGTGCAGCAGACTGAAGTGCTAATGAATTACAGGTGGCCATGTCTATTTTTTAGTTTCCTTATTTAAAAATTATCTGCAATTAAAAAAACACTAGTATATAATTAAGAACAGTAACTAGTCTAGTCTCATTCCTTTTGGGTAGATTTCTACTTACATGTTTTTAAATTATCCAAGCACATTTGAAATTATGAAGCTCCGCTAATACCCAGAAAAACAGTACAGATTTAATTAACAGTGCAAAAATATTATTTCACACAAATGTAAGTCCAATATTATATAATTAACGAACATCTGGTAATATTTTTCATTTCAAGGTGATTCTTCATCAGAAGAGGACCATCACATGGTGCTGTGCACCTGCACTGCAAAAAACTTCCTTCAATAGGTCACGCCATTCCACTAAAGTCACAATTTCATACAAAGGATGTCATGAATTCTAGGATTCTTAAGAGTTTTCAAATATAACCATACAGTCTAAACAACTGTGAACGGTACATACAATCCCAGTCAGGCATCCACAAGCATGAAAGCGGCCCTGGGTGCCTCCAGAGGCAATGGGAGGGGGTAATATATGAACCAGCTGATAGTGATCTATAAATATCCCGACATAGTTAGCAATAATATGCACAGCTGCTTTTCCTGGGGACAGAGGTTAATGTTAGAATAATGAATTTGAGATAATCTCTGAATCTTTGGGGGTAAGCAAGCCCACAGACATTGTAGCTAGGTGGCAATGGAATGTGAGTAACGAAACAGTCACGTTTTGTTTCTACAGTCTACCAAGTAAATGTGGTCCATAAGCAACCTTCAAAAAATGTGGCTGTTAATTCAAACTCACAGGTTCAAGGAGAAAGACAAACATTCATATGATGAATGGGATCTGCAAGGCATTTTCTCCTGTGCATTGTTTTGTGACTTGGGGAATGTTTTGCTTTCCTCTGGCAAATGCCTTTGGGTAACTTTCTTACATTGCCTGGATCAATTTAATTTGCAGGATGCTAAAACAAACCAACGGTCTGCTGGTGACATAAATCCTGTTCAAACTCTCTGTGCCTTTTTATAATCCATACATGGAGGAGTGGCTTTGTGCTACTTCCTGCCTGCACACATTGATCCAGAAATTTGAATACAACTTGTGTACATTATGTGGGAGTCCTGATCAAGCACTGAAAATGTGCACATCATCAGCTAGTGGTTCAGTGGCAAAGCATTGCTTTGCATAAAGAAGATTCCCAGATTCACTTTCTGGCATCTCTAATAGAAGGTGATGTAAAACACCTGAGAACTTGAATAGCCCCTGGCTCGCTCAGAGTAAGCAATGCTGACCTTGCTAGAGGTCAAGCTGGGGTCAGCTAGCACCCACAGCCTGCATGGAAGAGGTGGAGTTTGTTTGGATTGCTGTTTCATAACCTGCGTCGTATTTGCTATGTTCCACATCCCAGCTCCACCGACCCACTCGGTGCCTCATTCAAAATCGGGGCAAGGACAGCAGCATCTCCCAGCTTCAGAAACTGGTGATGTCCTTTAATGAAATGGCTGTTATTCTCTGTTAGGTAGGTGATACCCACATATACTTACATGCGTGCACACATGCGCACACACACACTGGGCCTTATTTAATTAACTTAATACAAGAGACCAGTACTTTTAAGTATTGAGCAGGAGGCGATGAATTCAAACAAACAGGCTTTTATTCAGTGACATTGTTCAGCTCAAAAGACAGCTCTATGAGAACAGCACTTTCATTTATACTGTTCCAACACATAACTTTCAACAATGTAACTATATACAAGCAATACTATTGGACCCAAGCAGGGCTCAGTGATTGGGTTTCTAGATTGGCTTCAGGACCAATGGGAGTCTTTACTAATCAGCCAATAGGAATTGGAGCTTTAGGATACCAGAGCCCTTTTCAAGCTATTACTGCTTCATATTCCAAACAAACACAACAAGTACAAAGTAAACTTGTTTGAAGACTGAGCTCCCAGCACACAATTTATGGTCCAAATTATTCCATTTAAGACTTAAGTAGTGACCCAATAATTAATTAAGGATTTGTCAGGTTAAAAGAATAAAGTGACATTTAGCATGTATTCATTACCACCTGTTAAAGGAATAGATGTGCCTTTCTGGTATCTTTAGAGAGGCAGATTGCTTAACTCTGGGATAATCTGCAGCCTATCAATTTTTTTTACGTATTATTCATGAATGACTTAATCAGGTTCAATTGGTAATATGAAATATTTAATTGGCCAATGTTTTATTAATCTCCCATCATGAAATATTAATAGTGACCTTTTGCTGGTATAATAGCTAAGGTCTTACTGCATCTAACAGCTTTCTTTCCTGTCCCTTCCCCCTTTGACAGATTTTGATGTCACTGCCTTAGCTGTGGTAATGGAATATCAGACCCATAAAGGTGACAAAGAATGAAAATTATAGTCCATGCTTCCACTTACCCATTTCAGAGGAACAAAGTACAGCTGACAACCTGAAAAACACATCAAGGAGGAATATTATTTGCATCGTGGGCTTCCCCTCCGGAGAAGAGAAGTCCAAGATGATTAACTTTCAACAACAAGTCCCCAGCATTCACTCCAGCTTAATGACCTGCCAATGCGAGATTCAGGAGGCACACAGGACTGAACTGTGAAACGGCTAAAAGTGCAATTAACTAAAGCAATGGTAACAACATGTGGAGGGGTCTGGTGAGTTACAATAAAGTGAGCCAGGCTTGCTAGAAGAAAGGCCCAAAGCTCTACTGTTGGAAAAGCTTATCAAAGTTGCAAAACAAGGTTTATAAAATGAAGAAATTGCAGAGCCCGACAGTGAGTGTCAGAGCTGGATGCCACCCAACCAGAAGTCCTAGAGCTTTACAAAGTTGGTCAATTAAACTCCAAAAATTCTGATCTTTTTAATCTCTCCCATTCCTTTGAATATTATACAAAGCTAAACAAATCTTCATTCTTTCACATCCACAACAATGCAATTCTTTTCCTGTTTTAATGTTTGAGAGGCAATTAGTTTCCACATTTTAAATGCAAGGAATACCAGTGCTCGACATTTGCCCCTTCCCACCCATTTTTGGTTCAGCTTAGACTTAATTTTTTTTTTTTTGATGTTGATTTCTTTATTGAAGTTATTGTTCATTTCCATTGCTTCCGACAGGGAACACGTTTTCCCCGTGTCCAGCTGAGATAAAATTAAGAAACGCTGCTCATCCAGGAGATCATTTCTGCAACATTTCAGTATATATTAGAGAAATCCTCATAACCCATTCATGTCTAAACTCAGTAGTGAGATCTATTTAACAAAAAAAACAGGACGTTACACATTTACCCACGAATCAGGGTGGCCAGGCTTTCTTCCCTACTGGGGTTACAGCATCTTCTATTTTGCTTTGTATTGGAGAAATAGTGAAGGTTTATGTGCCTAACAGAAACTGGGGCCTTCTGTGAGGATGTTGTCAATGTCTAATAAGAAGTGCCCTTTTTCTGTGTCCCTGCCCAAACTTCTTCTCTGTATAGCTGCATCTGGGTTATCTTTTTTTCTCAACTGTTCCATCTCTCTGGTCTCTAGGAATATGCACACCACATAGCAAACAAGTTCAACAATTAGACTTCCTGTGCTTCAGAGCCAACATGGTGTAGCGGAAAGATTATCCTCAGGATCCTGGGAGACTCAGTCCACTCTACCATGAAAGCTTGATGGCTCACTTTCAGTCAGTCATGCTTTCTCATCCTAACCTACCTCACAGGATCGTTGTTGTGAAAAAAATCAAGGAGACTATTGTATTCTAAGCTGCTTTGGGTCCCCATCAGTGAGAAAAGCAGTGTGGGGAGAGGGATACAGGAGTGCCCCCTTACAAGTCTTTGCAGGTTCCCCACTTTGCAACTGGGCCTGGCCTGGCTAGCACCACATAACTAGGCCCAGCTCAGACAGTATCACACAACTGGAACTGGCCAGGTAACTGGCACCATGTAACTTGGCCAGGGGTTGTTTTTTTTTTTCCCCAGAAAGAGGTTCCCATGGGGAGGCATGGAGGGAAAGCTGAGGATGGGGCAGATAAACATAGTGAGAAGGAAAGAAGGAAGCAGGAAAATGGGAGAGGCTATGGGGGCATTCAGGGAAGGTAAAGAGGAAATAGCAATGCCATGACCTGGATAGCCAAGGCAGGGTGATCTCATCAGATCTCGGAAGCTAAGCAGGGCTGACCCTGGCACGTATTTGGATGCGAGACCTCCAAAGAATACCAGGGCCGGAAGACAAAAGCAGGTTATCAAACCACTTCTCTGAATGTCCTCCATGCCCCCATAGGAGTCACCAGAGATCACCATGACTTCAAGGCACAAGTGTGCAAACACACACAAATGCCAAAAAAAAAAGAAAAGGAAAAGGAAATAGCAAGATGGTATTAATAACATGCCCCCAACAAATCTTTGGAGGTCTGCCACTTGTAAGTGTGTGTGTGTGTGTGTGTGTGTGCGCACATGCACAATCGTAGCTTTTTCATGAGTATATTGCATATGTCATATCTGGCAAATATAAGGTGACAAAGGAAAATTCTTTCCCCCCCAATGTTGATTTTTCTTTTCTTCTGTACTTCTGTGATATTTTGCATGAAAGTCCTGAGTAGAGGTGTGCAAAGAAAAAAATATCTGGTATTATTCGGATTTGGGATTCTTTGATCCAAATATATTCAGTATACCCCAATATTCCTGAATATCAAGAAATATCATTGGAAACAATAGTGGGATGGAGGCAACCTCTTTGGGTGCCCCTAGAATTGGACCCCCTGGTCCAATCTTTTTGAAACTTCAGGTTCTTTGGGGAGAAGCTCCAGCAGCTACACTGCAAATTTGGTGCCTCTACCTCAAATTCCCTCCCCCCAGGCCCCTGAATATACCCTAGGAGAGATTTACCATTGACTACAATGCCCCATAGGGTATAATGGAGCCGAATAGATTTAGGAATCCTGAATATATTCAGGATTCTCTATTGAGCTGCCAAATACACACTGGAGAATCACATGCAGCTGAATATGTTCTTGAATAATGCCGATAAGGCCTTATTCAGGTATATATTTGGCTCAGCTTCTGCAGAATGCACACCCCTACTCCTGAGTAATGCATGAGAGCACTGCTTAAACACTGAATTCTGTTGCACCTCATTTCCCTTTGTCACTAGAGGCTTCCTTAATTGCTAGGCTAAGTATGTGCTAAAATGAGTGCTTTGCGAGTTAAGCCACTATCTAATTGAAGCAATTGACACTCTTTTCTTAAGGCTTCCTGTGCAACCAAATATAAGTATGGAATGAAGTATGTTATATCAACAGGTGTTGTACATGCAAAAATAATGAAATAAAAATTGGCACTGGCACACATCTTTATTGGTACCTTTAGGCTGTAGATTCCTGGTTTATATTCAAAAGGGGTATTTTTGAAAAAGAGCTGGTTTCTCATTTTGACTGATTAATTCTGTGTAATTTAAAAGTTAATAGACATTCACAAATTACAGTTGATCCCACCAAAGCTCAGCCACAGAACCAGGCATTTGAAATGCCAAGAAAAAGTCATAAAAGTTTGTAGAAAGTACTCTTTTGTGCATTTTCCCCTGGCATATACTGCTGGATGTCACAGATTCCTTTAGCCACTTTACTAGACTTTGTATAGAATGTAACTCTCAACTAGGTTTTTGTGGCCAGATCATTTTCATAGTGGGAGCATCCACCCCACCCTACCCCCATCTTGGTCTCAGTCTGAAATAGGGATTTGCTGGATTAGGACTTTGGGAACACCACTGGGTCATATATTGGGTGTGCCAAAGAAAAGAAAAGAAAAGAAAAAGGAAATAGCAAGATTGTGTCAATAACATGCCTCCAACAAATCTTTGGAGTTGAGGCCAACTGAAGAAGATTATAGGCCGTTTCCAATATTTAAGGTATGTGATACATTTAGGGTTGCCGAGTCTTGAAAACTCACCGGCGGGGGGGAGTCCTCCTCTCACTGGGAGTTTCTTCTGGCGCACGCGCAAAGCGCACGCACCCATCGACGTCACCGGAAGTGACGCAGCACGTTGGGGGCGTTGCCAGGGCGACGCTCTGGCAATCGCCCCAAAACTAGACTTTTGGGGCAATTGCCAGAGCGTTGCCCTGGCAACGCCCCCAACGTGCTGCGTCACTTCTGGTGACGACATTACGTCGTCCTTGCTGGACGACATCAGGGGTGGTGTTTCCCCCGCCAGCCAAATGCTGGCTGGCGGATCGGGAACCCCTTTAGCGGGGGATCCCCCGCCCCCCGGGCTGACTTGGCAGCCCTAGATACATTATTCAGGGGATGCACCACCTTAGAATTAGAGATTCAAAGATCTTTGAAAATAACTTGTTCAAAAGTTGGATTTACCCTGCTCTCCTGAAGAGAATATTCCATATGCTCATATTAATGGTTTGTTCAGAATTTTTGCATTTATACCCCACCCTTCACTAAGAGTCTCAGAGCAGCTTCCCTTTGCCTCTCCACAACAGGCACCCTGTGAGGTAGGTGGTTTGAGAGAACTGCTCTTGAGAGAACAGTGACTGACCCAAGGTCACCCAGCTGGCTGCATGTGGAGGAATAGGGAATCAAACACGGTTCTCCAGATTAGAGTCTGACACTCTTAACCACTTCTCCAAACATAAGAACCCTGCTATATCAGACCAGTGGTATATCAAGTCCAGTCTAGCCTACTGTTTCACACAACAGCCAACCAGTTGCCCTGGAAGGCAAACAAACAGGGCACAGAGGCCAAGGCATTCCCTTGATGTTCAGGGCTGCTGACAGAGGGGGACTGGGGGACAAAATTTGGGGAGCCAAGTCAGCTAGAGGGACCTTGAAGCCAATGTCATGCTCCATCCAGCCAGATATTTTTCCATTTATTTTTAAAATGCAGTTCTGGCAGCAGCTACTAGGGGTGCAGTGAAGTCTGAACTAGTGGTGTGCATTTAGTTTATTTGTGTTGTAAAATATCCAGAAAAATACCTTACTGGTGTTTTTCAAGCTGAATGCAGATCAGAGATCTGTATTTGGCTACCAATATAGCTGGCACCAAAAAAACCCTGATTTTTTTCAGCTTTTATTCAGGTGCATTCAGCTATACTGAGAAGTCATTTAAAGAGGTTGCGTTTTCTCTAAATTCCTGCTGCTCCAAGCTCTGCCACCACTGCCAGATGACTTGCTGAGTCCCCTTCATACTGTTAATAACATTGGTTTATATAGAAATTAATTGTATTCCATAATTCAGTAAGCACCTGATTAGAAGTTCTAGATAGACTATTCCCAGTACTACTCTCTGCTTTTTAATTAAACTTGATTATTACTCCAATGTGAATTAATTAACAGCTACTCATAAGTATTGTTATAGAGTATTAATAATGTTTATTTTGCCCAATCAATTTGCACAGTTTGATTCATACCGACGGATATTGCTTGCTGTTTTTTAATTGAACTTGATTATAACATTACCTTAAATTCATTAATTGTTATTCATCAATCTGGTTATAGAGTGTTAAGAACATTGATTCTGCTTAATCAGTTTATAGAATTTGATTTATACAGACGAATATTGAGCTCTGCTTTTTACTTGAATTTGATTAGTACTCTGATTTGAATTAATTAACTGTTGACTTTAAACTTGATTATAGTGTGTTTACAAAGTTGACCTGGCCCAATCAATTTATTCAGTTTAATTTACATATATAGATAAACTGTAATTGTGCTTAGCACTAATAGTTGGTATTAGTCTACTAGTAACTGGTTAAGGTTTTATATTGTACTCGCACACCTTTTAGGATAAGCAGCTCAGACTAATTAAAGGACATATATAGCTTAGAATATAATTCATGAGCACAGCACATTTTTTTCTTTTCATAAAATCTCACAACAGTTTCACTTAGTATAGCTTATATACTTTTAATGCTTGACTGACATTTTAGACAGAACTCTCATTAATTTACATAAAGTGCATGATGGCATCTTTAAAAATATATTTGGTGAACATTAGAGGCTTGAATAGTTTGATAAAAAGAAAGAGGACCTTACAATATATCAAGCAAAAATGCCCTGATATTCTCATGCTTCAGGAAACACATCTGTGATCCAACACTCATCTGGTTTTGAAGACACTACTTTTCCCCTTACAGTTTCAAACTACAGGGTTCTCTAAGGCCAGAGGGACTGGCAATCCTAATAGCCACAAAAATAAACTTTGTACTAGACTAAAAGATAACAGATCCCTTAGGCAGATACATTCATAAAAGGATCCATTAAGGGGGGGGAAATGGACGTTCACATCTATATATGCACCCAATAATAATCAAATCCCATTTCTGCAAGAAATCTTCTCCAAACCACAAACTTTCAGGGAGGGCAATCTAGTGATAGGAGGAGATCTAAATTCTATAGTGGACAATGCCCTGGACCGCTCCTCCTATCAGCACAAAAGATACGTCTCAT
Organism: Lepidodactylus listeri; assembly: GCA_029233225.1. Classification (NCBI taxonomy): domain Eukaryota; kingdom Metazoa; phylum Chordata; class Lepidosauria; order Squamata; family Gekkonidae; genus Lepidodactylus; species Lepidodactylus listeri. Next base: position 47,913,562 of record JARCFY010000005.1, on the reverse strand, counting down.
CATCAACTTGTACTAAATTAGCAGACTTGCTAACTGCCTACAATCTACATGATTCATGGAGGCATTTACATCCATCAACTCGAGACTATTCATATTTCTCAGCACGCCATGATGTATTCACCCAACTCAACTATATTTTACTATCCTCCTCACTTTTACCACATCTTCACTCTGCCAATATTGGACCGAGGCATCTATCAGACCATGCCTGGCTGGACTGCAGTCTTCAATCAACATCGAGTAATACAATAGACAAACAATGGGCTATGGACACCTACATTTTATTGAACACACTGACAAAAGACAAACTTGAAAAGGACATCTTGAATTTTTTCAAGGAAAATGATAATGCTGAGAGGACACCTTACATCCAAAAGCAGTGATTAGGGGATCCATTATATCCTTGACTTCACAACTGTGAAAAGAAAAAGAAAGAATAAGAACAGAAACACTACACCGCATTGCTTCTCTGGAAAGAGAACATAAGAGGACAGGACGGAAATCCATCTACACCAAACTTCTAGCAGAACGTAAAATCTTAGATTCTACTGAACTAACACAAATTCAACAGAATCTTATATTCTTGAAACAGAGATACTGGCAGAAATCTGGAAAAAACATATGCCTCCTTGCATAGAGGGTAAAGGAGAAGAAGAAAAAAGCAGTCGTGGGAGCACTGAAAACTCCTGATGGGAAGAGTCACACCACATCCAAAAATATTGCACTTGCCTTTATAATATTATGTGTCACTGTACAGCTCAGGGAATCCCACGCAGAAAGATGTTCACTCATTCCTGGAATCTTTATTACCACTTAAGAAACTCTCCTTGGCCCAAGTAGAATACTTGGATAAAGCAATCACAACCCAAGAACTGAAGGATGCAATAAAACAAACGAAGGCACATAAATCACTGGGTCTTGATGGACTGCCCACAGAGTTGTATAAAGTGTTCAGTTCTACCCTATCTCCAGCTCTACTGAGAGTCTGCAATGACGCTTTGCACACAGGAATCACTCCGCCTTCATGGTCGGAATGGTCAATAGTGGTTATCCCAAAAGGGAATAAAGATCTTACCAACCCAGCATCGTATGCCCCATTGCTCTACTTAACAACGATGCCAAGTTATTTTCAACGATACTTGCAAAATTGCCTTAAATCATTCATCTCAGAACTGGTGACAGAGGATCAGACTGGTTTGATACTGTATAGGTAGATTGCAGATAATATCAGAAGAACACTGAATGTGATCTGCAACAGAAAAAAAGCCTGCTCCAAGAAGTTAATCCTAGCGCTGGACATTGAGAAGGCCTTTGATTCCGTTGAAATACCATATATACTGGAACTATTGAAGAACATGGAATTTGGCAAGAACTTTCTACTGGTGCTGCGTTCTATATATAATCATCCCAAATCTAGGCTAAGAGTCAATGGGAACAACCCACCTTTCTTTTATCCCACTTGAGGCACCAGGCAAGGGTGCCCTCTATCACTTTTAATCTTCGCTTTGGTGGTCGAACACTTGGCCGAAAAACTACGCAGAACTGCAGACTTCTTCAGTATCACTATAGGGGGAACTGAACATAAGATGACCCTTTAAGCAGATGATATGATACTGTATGTTTCAAATCCAGAAACGTCGCTTCCAGCTATCTCCACCATCATCTCTGAATTTGGAGTTATCTCTGGTCTGTGTCTCAACTCTCAAAAATCTGAGATATATTACATCGTCTTATCAAAAGCAACCAGTTCTGTCTTGAAGAGTACCCTCCCATACTGATGGATATGGAGGCACTTAGGAATTTACATACCAACTGATCCTAATAAACTCTTCGAATGCAATTTTAACTGGTTGCATAAAGATATTCAAAGCCACATTAGAGACTGGAACACTTTGAAACTCTCACTCACAGACTGAATGCAACTTATCCAGAGCTTCTTATTTCTGAGCTTTTTGTTTCTTTTATGAGCGCTACCAATATCTATCCCGAGGGCTGAACTGAATAAATGGCAATGCATGCTTAGTACCTTCTTATGGGCCTCCAAGAGATCCAGAGTGGACAGACGTCACCTATCTAGACCGGTCCTGGAGGGTGGCCTGGGTTTACCATATCTTCATCATTATCATCAGGCAGTTATGTTATCTAATGTAGTATAAACGCTACAAAAGGATTCTCCAATAAACTGTAGGTTAATTGAGCAACCTTATGCTGATCCCTTCACCCTGCAGGAATTTTTTTGAATTCCTCCGGTAATTTGGCCAATTGGTCTGCAACCTTGAAGGTTTGGGATCGCCAGCACAAAAACCTCGTCCCGAGGATCTCACCCTTGTCTGCATATCTGAGTCAACCATGGTTTACCCCAGGAATAGATCGGAAAGCCTTCATGAACTGGCTCTCTTCTGGAATAAGTCGGCTACAAGATCTTGCCTCCAGAGGATTGATTCACATGAAGGATTATTTTGAGGAAAAAATGGGCTTTCAGATTCCTTGGCTCCAATACTATCAAATAAAGAATCTTCTAGATTAGGGGTGGGCAATTGTTTTGGCTCGGGGGTCACTTTGTGGGAGCGGAGGTTAGCGGAGGGCCGCACCTTTTAAAATGATTGCATTCATTTGTTAACTTTGCATTTCAGAAAAGGTATAAATTGTATCATAAAAATCAATAAATAGAAATTAAATAAAATAGTGGTAGTTTTATTCAATTTATTTATTGTGCTAATTTCATATCATCTATAGCTGCAAGCACATTTAATTGTAGAATCAGTTTAATGAGACAAATGTACCCTATCACACTTTTCTACAATTTTTTTGAAATCAGGAGTGAGATTGCTTGTTGAGATTCTCATCACAGCCTGCAAGTTCATGTCTGTCGAAGAGCATCTATATTTACTCTTGTTGATCTTCATGCAAGAAAAACTTTGCTCACAAATATATGTAGACCAGTGGTTCTCAACCTGTGGGTCGGGACCCCTTTTGGGGTCAAACGACCCTTTCACAGGGGTCGCCGGCTGGCGTCCAAGGTCGCCCCGCCAGCAGGAAAGGGCCCCACGCAAGCTGATTGCCTTTGGAACCTAACTTTTAGGAACTGATTCCAATCCAGTGTAGGAATAATGGTTGGACATAAGATATTGGTTCAGGCAAGATTTTGTATAGATGGGACAGAAAATAATGTTTTTATTGGTTTTGTCAAAGCCGTTTAGACAACACAACAAATAATTTTATGGTTGGGGGTCACCACAACATGAGAAACTGTATTAAAGGGTCGCGGCATTAAGAAGGTTGAGAACCACTGATGTAGACCCAAATATAGAGAACATTTCCCCAGCAAATTTCTTCATACATGGAAATTTTTTCAGCAGACAAAGATTTGTAAAAGTCAACTAATGTCACAGCATTAAACCTTTCTTTCACAGTGTGATCTGACTGCATGTCAGTAAGTTCAAGCTGCAGCTCCTCAGGTGCTGTATCGATATCAGCAGTGATGGGATGAGAGAGCAAATTGAATTTAGGCTCAATTTTCTTGAAGTCCTGAAATCTCCTTGGCGGGCCGCAAAAAACTCTGTGGCGGGCCGCATGTGGCCCCCGGGCCGCAATCTGCCCACCCTTGTTCTAGATCACCTTAAATCCTTGGGCACATTTGCTAGGCCTAAAACGGCCTTTGAAAAATTAGTTGAAACAGCATCACAGCAAACGAAGCGTCTATGATCAAACCTATATAAAATATTGACTGACTTAAGAGAAAACTGCCTTGCTGACAAACAACAAGTCCTGGCATGCAGACCTGGGATGTGACCGTACTTGTGCTGGTTTCTACATATTAACACATGAACAGTAATATCTTCTCTTATGCTATGGAACTTTATTATTAATACTCCTACTATTGGTTGATTTTACAGCTAAAAGAATAGTAGCTGTTGTATTGTTATGGGGTAGTTTTTTGGGGGGTATTGTTGATATTATGCATTGTTTTTCTAATATTCTATTTCTTGTAACATTGAATTTATAACCAATAAAAGTTATTTTAAAAAAGAGAGTAGTATAGTAGCAAACCTTTGTTAATATTACGGACAGAAGGGGGGAGAGTTAATATTTCCCCATGATTTAGCAAAGGATTCTTGTCCCCTCCTCCGCCCTTTACATGCACGCAAAACTGTTTTAGTGGTTATATATGTGGAACAGAATGTACACCTCCCAATTCATTATTGTGTTGGTGGAAGATCTAACAGTCCTTTGTAAAGGCTATTTTGCTATATGACAAATGATGCAATTTTTAAAATATCATTAAAAATTAGATTTATAACAAATACTATACCCAGTCTTTCTCCCCACTGGGGACCCAAACCTGCATTGTTTTTCTGTCCTCCATATTATCTTCACAACAGCTTTGTGAGGAAGGTCTGTCTGAGAATGTATCACTTAGCAACCTTTCATGGCGAGTTGGGGGACTGTGTATTTAGAGACACATGAGAGGTTGCTTAAAAGCTCTCTTATTGCATGTTGCCAAGTCTGGGTTGGAAAATACCTGGAGACTTTGGGGACGGATCCAGGAGAGGGCGGGGTTTGGGGAGGAGAGAAGCCTCAGCATGGTACAGTGCCATAGAGTCCACCCTCCAGAGCAGCCATTTTCTCCAGGGGAGCTGATCTCTGTCAGCTGGAGATCAGTTGTAAAAGCGGGGGATTCCCAGGCCCCACCTGGAGGTTGGCAACCCTATGCATGTTGTTTGTTGTGAAGATAACCTGGTTCATAGTGTTCCAATTCCTTTCATTTTTGCCACTGTAACGTCTGTCATCATTCTGATGTTAGTGGCCAGAACCTAACATAGCCTGACACCTTTTTATGAACCTTCCCACCCTGAAACTAGGTTTTTGTATATTTCAATAGAGCCTAACCTACCTTTGCTTCAGTTTTGGTTTTCTTTCTTTCTCAGGTTGTTTTTTTAGAACTAGTGGTGAATTCCTACACTGTCCCTGATTATGGTTTAAAGACTGCTCTTGAGATGGAATGCAAACCTTTTAAAAATTTTAAGGGTTTTTAATTAAACTACTCCTGACTAGATTCTACTGGAACCAGCCTGATTTCCTGTATGGAAATGCAGGTGCTCCCTAACTGAAAAAGCTAAAGGAAAATAAGTTGTCTTTAAAAGTGCCTGCCTTCATCAAAGGTCAGTCAGAGGGTCAAACAGCGCACTGCTTTTTTAAAAAAGTAAATCTAGGCTACTTGTACCACTGTTATGAAGACAAAACCTGGCCTCTTTTAGTCCTCCTAGCACTGCCGTAGTTAAAGGTAGCAACAACTAAAACCCTGTGCTGAGATTTATTTAAAAGTGTTGAAATTAGTTTAAGAATTCCTGAAACCTTTATTAAAAGACTATTTAGCATTGTGGCACCTAAAACCAGAAGCACAAACACAGAACAGTGAGAGACTGCCCACTCCCCTCAAAAAACCAAAAAGGCCCTTGAGGCCCTCTTGGCCTAACACACACACACACCCCTACAATCACACACACACACACACACCCCTACACTCACACTCACACACACAACCACCACCAACCCCTCCCAACAAATCAGAAAACTCCTTTGAAATAACTGCAAGAAGCCAACAACTACAAACTACAAACCAGAGTTTCCAAGCTAACCTAACTGAAGCAGGAAGAGGCCTAAGAGCCCAGGCCCCAGGCAGGAGGCCTAGTCAGTCACTCCACCACCCCAACCTACAAGCCCAGAGATAATCACACACACAGTAAAATGACAGAACTTTTTAAAACCTGGCTTTACCTGCAAAATGCAACAAAACCACAAACCAGAATCAAACAGAACCAGGAAGAGGCCTGAGAGGCCCTGGGCCCAGAGGCCTAGTCACCTCACCAACCCCACTGCCAGCCCCAATCCAACAGCCCACAGCAAAACCCGGTGCTAATAAGTCAAACCAGTGGATGACTTCAATCTTCTGTTCTTTAGCAGGCAGGATCCATTCTGAAGTAGTCCAAGTAGTCTCTCAGGCAGCAGGAAAATCAGGCTCAGAGCAGCAGCTGAAGCAGAAGCCAGCCACACAATCTCCAACTGAAGCTCTCTCAGCAGCAATAGTCAGCCAGAACCAGAGCCTTGCTTTTATGCTCTCTGCCCATGCACAGAAGAATTTCAAAAAACAAAGTTCTGTAATTGGCCAAAGACCAGTGTATGTCCACCCTTATCTGAAATCCTATTGGCCAGTGCTTCTTTCTTCTCCTGTCCCTGGGAAAGCAAGATAGGTAGTTGGACTTCAAGTTTGAAGCTAGCAGCAACAGTAGCCTTGCAAGCTGCAATGCCATTTGCAAATGCATTGCAGTAATTGGCTGTATGTAATGCTGAATGCACACCCCTAGATATGACCTCTAGAAGAGGGAAAGGAGCAGGGAGGGCATTATCTAAAGCAGACATGTATGAGGGATCATCTAAACCTAAAAAGCTGCAGTGCTGGACTACATAATGAAATAATCTGCTTTCTTGTCACATTGAACTATTGTTATTAGAATGAATTTAGACCAACAGGCTTGTTTCATGCAAGACTTGAACCAGAACATGACAGAAAAGTAACTCCTCCAAGGCACGGGATTCCCCTTAGAATCATTGCATCTATAATTTAAGGAAGTCTTTTGTATAGTATAAGAACACTACCTTCAAAATTCCTATTCAGCACTGAAGTCATAAAAGAGGAACATGTTTGAAAAAAATTCAACTTAAAAGGTTCAATAAGCACTATTTTTGACCCATCAGTATTCACTCTCCCTCTTGGAAAGCATTTCTGTGCATCTCAGCGCTCAGCAGTTGTTTGAATTATGGAATACCTTCAGAATGAAATGGATATATCAGAAGCAGTTATAGGGTGTTTGTGTTGTGTTCTATATTTCATACACTAAGTGTTGTAGGCAGGGTGGTATGGGGAGAGACATTTGTTAACTATTTGGGGTTTTAATGCACCAGAATTATGTTATTTCTCAGTAAAACGGTTGGAAAGTTTTGACAATTCCAGGATAATAATTTTTCATCCATTAGGTTTTCTTCTCATTTAATTGGACACGATCCCTTTCCTTGTTGCACTGAAGATTATCACAGCTAGTGTTAGAGAGCTGACTTGTCTACACTTTGCACCTGGAATAATCCAACGCTGCATCAACCGCATAACTCCAGTTACCTATTTGCTTCCAGGCCCAGTTCAAAGTCCTGGTCATTTACAACCATTGGCTTCCATACTTATTTAACCTCATCTCCCAATATACCCTCAAGCCCCAGCTACATTCTTCAGGCAACCTTCTCCTCATGGTGCCCTCTCTGGCTCTACAACAACAGTCAGGTCACAGACTTTTTCTGTGGTAGATCCAGTTCTTTGGAATGACCCACCAAAGTAAGGGAGGAGGGCACTTTCACTTACTGTATTCAGGAGGCCCTGTAAGACAGTTTTATTCAAGAGAGCATTTGGTAGAGGGTAAACTGTTTTAGCAGTTTGGGGTGTGTTCTTCTTAATTCTCCGTGGGGGGGTTTCAAAGTCTGTGTGATTTCAAATAGGTGTGTTTCAAAATTTTGTTAATTGTACTGTTCTATTTTGTGTCCTTGCCATTTGGCGTTGCATTGTTGGCCACCTTGACTCTGAAGGAAGTAAGACAGAATATAAATGTTTTAAATAAATAAGTAAGCAAGCTTTGTACAGTTTTGGGAATGCCACCTGATACTATGGTTTACAGAAGCATCTTTAATACTGTTGTTTTCCTTGGTATTCATACCTATTGAATTTCACAAGGAAATTTTATTAGAATAGAATTCCACAAGAGGGGACCTGCAACACAATGTTGCTCTAGCCCGAGCCCTCTCCGGCATGGTTGATGCGGGTGGGGGAAGCCAGTGGCTGGCTGGCATTGGTTGCTCCTCCCATGTGCTGCTGCTTCTGCTGCCAGTGCTGGTTCCTCCTCTCCCTCACCTAACAAACTTGTGGCTTAAAAAAAGGCAGGGGGGGGGGGAAGCATGCAAGGGGCAGCCCACTGAGCAGCTGCTCAGTGCTCTGTTTGTGTGCTCACTAAATTTAGCCACTCCTCCAGTGCTGCTGCCCCTTTGAATAGAAGCCCACAGTGGCCACTGACGGGGCACAGGACTCCAGCTGTGGGGGGGAGAAGAAGAACAGCAGCCCTGGGAGTCCCCCTACCATCCTCCTGTTTACTGGCAGTCTGGCGGTGGTGGGGACAGTTCCTGCGGCAGTGGTCTCTGTGGTTACATGGACAGGTCTTGCTGCGGCAAACCAAGCAGCAGCTGGGATGGGTATGCCACCGTGGTTTACCTTATGGCTCCAAAGGCTTTTCCCGGCGATCCTAGCGGTGGCATAGACAGCAACAGAGAGTTGCTTTTCCCGCGGCTCAGTAAGCACGCCTGCACACAGAATGCAGTTTTATTTGGGGGGAGGGATTTAAGTATCCCTTGTACACTTTTTGAAACATTTTAGATTTTTCTGCACACCTGGGGATTTCCCCAAGTGTGCAGAAAAACCTCTTTACCCTCCATGTGCCCCAGATCTGCGGAAATAAGTATCCACATGCACAGGGGACCCTTGGCTATTAGATATATAGATGCTAGGTCTGTGGTATCTTCTGCTGCAGGGAAATCACGTTGTCCTTGCTATCAAAGCGGAATATTTTGTTGCAAGGAAAATTCTTTTCTGTCAGCTAGTGCACCCCATTACTTTTCCAGACCCTTCCATTTCAATGTATCTGAGGAAGTGCATGTGCACACAAAAACTCATACCTTTGTCCATCTTAAAGGTGCCACTGGACTTTAACTTTGTTCTGGATCCCTCTATGAAATGTGTGAATTGAATGAATGGTCAATATCTTATCTTTTTTTTTTTTGCCATCAAGTTGCAGTTGACATGATAACCCCATTAGAACTTTCAAGACAAGAAACATTCAGAGGTGGTTTGCCATTGCCTGCCTTTGCATAGTGACCCTGGACTTTCTTTGTGGTCTCCCATCCAAGTGATAACCATGGCTGACCCTGCTTAGATTCTGAGATCTGCGGTGACTAGGCTAGCCTGGGAAGATCTTATCTAGCTCATTATCTTGTCTAGTTCATTCTAATGTGGAAGACACAATTGGGTTCTCCAAAAACATAGCATTTTCATGCCATGCAGATGCTTGGAGGAATAAAAGGGTAGAAACTGACAGCTTTCCTATCAACCTCTTCTTCAAATTGAACATGCCAGAAATGGTGCCAAAACCAGCATGAATATTCAGCAGTCCATTATCTTAGGCTGATTGTGCAGTGCACATTACCAGTAACTGGTGCTGATAGATACTTAGGATCAGCTCCAGAGCTCACATCACTCTAATCATTCCTGTTTACCATTTGCTAAGGGTTGCCAAATGATTACACAATAAATGTAATTGAACTGTATTTGTTTCATCAAAAATAAACACTTGCGACAGCAGCCTTTAGATGTTCTAATGTCCCTGACAGCTTCTGTAGATCTTTCCCATAATCCTAATCACATAGTCCATCAGTCACAAGTATCTGCTCCCTAGGGCTGTCAGCAAAAATGCCAGCCAAGGTGATATACTAGACTCACTAAATTGCACAGAAGACAAGGCATGCCACTTCTATATTTCAGCAATAGTTTTATTAATTTCATAAAATCCATTCATCTGGCCACATTTGAGAGCATCTGGCTTGTTGGATACTATCTTAAATGGTTTCATGCAATTAAACTGTGGAAATCTCCCCTCTCCCTTCCAAAAACCTTTACACAGAGAAAAAACTGTAAACCTATTTAGATCAAGATTGGTAGCAGTGTTGTCTGTCTGTAGCAGTAGAAAAAAACAGGAGTCCAGTAGCACCCTTTAGACTAACGACATTTGTGGCAGGCAAATCACATAGTTGTGCCTTGCTTAGCAAAGAGTCCATATGTCAACTGGAGCTCTGCATATGCAGAAGAGTCATGGCATGAAGCCCCATATGGCCACCAAATCCTTATTCTCTTATTATACATTTGACTATTATTATTTTGTATTCTCTCATAATTTGAATAACGTGCAACCCGGGTCTCTCAAGCTTCTTTAGCTGCTTCACTATAAACAATGTCTTGCACATTTATTGGTTTATTTAAGGCATTTTAATCTCCCCTTCTCCTGAAAATGATCTGCACAGACCAGGGGCATTCTTGACTTGATAGATTGTCTTTGCTTCTACAAGCCAGGTGTATCTCATGCAACAGACACTACCACTCAAAAAAGGCTGCCCAATTTTATAATGGGTCATTTGGACAATAATTATGGGTCTTTCCCCTCCCTGCACTCAAGCAACATTATGCAAGAGCTTCTAGCGACACTGAGATACGGTAAAAGTTGCTGCACTGCCCTGATACATGGGATATTAAACAATATTGGGTAATTTAATAGAATTAATTCTTTTGTTTGTTTGTTTGTTTGTTTGTTTTGGCTTTTTAAAAACTGGCCTACTACCACGATACTAAACACAGGAGGTTGGAGCTGAAGGTGTTGTTCTTCTGGCATAGTGCGGCATATGCTGCAGGATAGTAGCACTGGCAGAGGAGGAGAGTACTGTTTGATGATTCCCCATCCCACTCCATATTTTCACTGTTTTTAAAGATTATTTTGATCCCTGGGGCAGAATTTCAACTGGTTTAGTGAGCTTCAGTGGGAGGGGAAGCCAGGATCATTTCATTCTGGCTGCGGTCACACAGCCTTTTAAAGTGAGAATCAGGGCTGTTTCCTCCTGCATTTAAAGGGACTGATCAGACCGGCTGCTACAATTCCTGCGCCAAAGTGGGCTCAATCGCGTTTTCCGACCCTGGGAAAATCAAGTATTTTCCCAGAGGTCGCATGAGGAACCCACGATTGAGCGGATCTGAACAGCCCTCTCTCGCAATGATTGCAAGAGAGGGCTGTCTGATCGTCCCTCCCATTTTTTTCCTTTCTTGCACTTTTGCACTCAAGCACTCAAGTGCAAAAAGGAAAAAAAAAACACCCCACGCTCCGCTCTGGGCCCCGAGCCCCACCAGCCACTGCCTGGCACCCCCCCCCCCCCCCACATGCTTCTTCCAAACTTACCGGGCGGCGGGGCTTGGGGCTTGGAGCAGGGCAAGCCAGCCAGCCAGCCTCAGCTGACGAGTCCAGATTTGCCGTCCTGGTGGTGGAGGAGGGTGTAGAGCGCTCTCCTGTGAGCTGAGGGAAAGAGGCAGCTGAAAGGGAAGAGACCTCATCTGACCTGACCCCATGCCTCCCCCAGCCGCTGCCGGGGTTGGGATGTGTGAACATCCCAACCCGAAAGAAAAAATCCCGGATAAAGTCCCAGTGGGACTTTATCCGGGATTAGGGTGCCGTGTGACCACAGCCTCTGAGACTGTTGACTGTGGTACATAACAGCTATCCCATTATCAGTAGATCAACTAGCATTTGCAGAAGGATAATTTATAAATAAATGTAAATTGTGCCACCATCTAACAGTGCCATGCCCCACATCTAACAGTGCCATGTCCCATAAGAAGAAAGCAATAAGATCCTTATTAATGCAACTACAAAGTTAATTTCCAGTACACAATGGGCTGGTGTAGGTAAAGCACATTTTGCCAATGACACAACTATAAATTATATCTTAATAAAGTTTTATAGACCTACAGTTCTCTGAAGTGTCTCCTTTTGAAGAACAATAGAGGTGGTACAAAAAACCAGACCACTTAATGATTATTGAGATTATCAAATGTACAGCTTTCTGTCTTCAGGCTAATGTGACATGCTTCTATGATTTATATAATATGCTAATCTTGCTGGAGGATAAAACCCAATTAGTCTTCAAAGTTTACAGCATATGCTTAACAACTTTTAAGTCATGGATTTCTACTCCCTTTTGATGATAAATTCCATTGGCCAGAATGCTGACACTTCTGCAGACCATAAATCTCTTAGGAAAAGAAGGATAGAAAAGATGCTTAACCAGAAAAGTAATTTTATCAACCTAACCAAGATACAGAATAAAAGGGGAAGACAAACAGTAGCACAAGACAGCAAGGCCATACAATTTAATGGCACCAATACAGCAGCAATTTATGTGTGGCCATCCAACAAACAAAATTCACTTTGCACAATCCAGTTGTTGTATTACTTTCTGCTAAATACCCCAATAAAGTTATTTTAAGTCCAAACTGTGTTCCTCCAGTTTGGCTGGTCCAGAGAAATCAACTTGAAAAGAAGATATAGTTGATGAGTTGGCCCAAAAGGGCCCAAAAGGTGTGGTGGGATAAATGGGAAAGGATTTTTAGAATATAAAGTGAAGGAGTCTTTAGCCAGGTGAGGATACTGTTAGACGTGGGGAAGCCTGAATCAAAGAAAAACCATTTTCTCTAAAAGTAGGCTTGAAAGAGGCAAGTAAAATTTTCTGTTCTTATGACAACAATTTACTGGCAGGAAACAATAATACTGGCTGATTTCCCAGGACTAAAGTCCATGGCTTTTGCAAATAAACAACTCTGAGCTATGTAAACAGAATGAAATCACTGGCAAGGATAGTAATATATGTGGGGGATTGAAACTGAAATAATGAGAATGGTTTTTCTAATGCACCTTAATGATTTTTCTATTGCACCGTAATGATTTTTCTAATACACCTTTCTAACTTAAGATTTTAATAAGCACCCTGCGTAGATGGACAAAGGAAAAGGGTAAGAAGGATCCCATCTCAGCCATCATGATAGCTTAATTACTTAGGGTTTTTCCTAACCTCAGAAGGCAGATTCCTTAGGAGGTAAGGGCAGGTTAATAATTAGTGAGACTCATAAATATTGACTTACCTGAGCTGCAGAAACCAGGCCAAGTGGAAAGAATTTTGCCACCTTAGTTAGATTTCAAAATTTTTAAAAGAATTCTATAGGAAAACCCCTCCCCCCAATGGAAATAAATAGAGTAAATATTCCTTTTCATTAAAAAAAGGCTGGATTCAATTCCTATAAAAGCCTTCATGCCCAAACAGCTGATGTTGAAGTTTGAGTAGCAAAGTGGAAGTAAGGTCTGGGACATGTTTGAACATTGACGAAAGTGGAATGAACAAACACATGCAGGCTTCTCCCCGTCCCCTCCTCCTCTGTTTGTCTGAAATTTTCTTGTAATACATTTTAAATGCTACATTTATATGTAATCATGAAGCTATGCAATCACAAAGAGAGAAAATCCTTGTTATAACTTATATACTAATAAAATCCCATGAAACTGTATAACCTGGGCCAATTTCAGACAGCCTATGTATTCCGTTTCAGGAACTGTTCACTAATGTTTTTTTTCTGTCATTTCAGACAGACCCATTTTAGTAACTGTTCCCTAACAAAATATATTTACCTGTTCACACAAAAACGTTTCTGTCCCATTCAGGAAGTGTGCCTGAAGCGTTGTTCACTCAAACTGCTTTCCACCAGTCTTCAATCCCTTCTACCACTTCTGAAGCACTATGGGGTGCTGTATAAAATACCCCATAGCTCTTCCTGTGATGACAGTTCTTTTTGTGCCTTCTTTTCCTTGTGTGCAATCGTCCTCTTTTTTTTTTTTTTTGAATGTTCTATTGGGAGAGCTATGGCGCTGAAGCAAGACTACAAATCAGCACCATAGAACCTCATTGAGACTCCATTTAAATACACTGCTATTGCTGTCACTTGGAACAAGTACCTGATTGGACAGCATGTTTAAGTGGGAGATCAGGGGCATAAGTGAATGGTAAGACAGATGTTTGGTCATTTAAAAAAATTGCTTTAGAGGAAGTGTAGACTCAGGCACGCACACACACAAGCACACACAGTCCATGTTTTGTGGGAGTTAAGGAAGGAAGTAAAGCTTCCTGGGTTTCAAAACTGTCTCCCCCCCCCCCCCCCATGCACTTGAACTCTGTATCCAATGAGCTCCTTTTTTCCAGGGGATAGCAGTAGTGAATGTCAATGTATCTTAATGGAGTCCAGGCATCTCAATGGGGCCGCTATGGCGCTGATTTGTAGTCCTGCTTCAACACCATAGCGCTCTCAATAGAATGTTTTTTTAAAAACCCGCTCAGGGAGATTGTGTGTACGGGGGGGGGGGGGGGGGAAGGCGGAAAAAGAAAGCAGCAGCATTTGAAATGACACACCACTTCAGAGATGGCTCCTTACCAGGAGGGAAAGGCTGTGTGAAACAGCCGTCCCTGTACCTGTTTATTCCATGATGGAACAATGACGTTTTAAAAAGGGTAATGTGAAATTCCACCTGGTGTCCAAATTCTTTCTTTTCCTGAAAGTGTTATTCCCATGATAAGATTCAAAAGATCCCTCTCACGACACAGGTTTAACCTGGAAATAACACAGGGAAGACCAATGGGCTACAAGGTGGTGGTAGAAGAACCTGGAGTGGAACTAACTCAGAGATGGGAAGATCCTGTGATTTCAGTACTGGAAGAAGGCTCAGAAGCAGAGCCACCTATAGAAATGGAGAACTTGAAGTGTCTTTTTATGCATGTGGATATACATGGCTGCAAATATGGAAGCACTACTATTGGTCAAATTTGGTGCAGAATTATGACTTGTAATGGCATTGAGCCAAGAATGCAGGATCTGGCTACTCATTGGTGGAATTTGGATGGCTCTGATTGGTGCAACTTTAGGATCCATTGGTGTGATGGTCAGGATCTGGGTTCTAATGGGTCAGTTCAAATATTCTATTATAAGGAGGCACCAAAGAAAGATACATGGGTGATGTAATAGAGGCAGGAGGTGTGTCTGGTTGCAGGTGATTGATTTAGAATGGGTGACAGGCTCATATGTGCCAAAAATGGCCAGTAATGGGCTGATGGACCTTACTGGGCTTGTGTATTTTGAACCCTACTAGATGCGGGGGGTGGAGAATTATCAAGCCTCATTAACTCACAGCAGCAACATGGAATTGTTTCTCTACATTGTCAATGCATACTGCTTCAGTGTGTATATATTAATATTTCAACAGTGGGGCCAAGACTGATTGCAGAGGTCTTTCCTACTCAACTGGCATCCTTTCTCCTAGCTAGGAGCTAATCAGGAAACAAAGACCAAAATGATGGTTCCTGCATACTGCTTAATTATACTGTTGCACAATAGGGATGGCTATCACAAAACCAGCAGCCCATCTGACATCCCATAAGGAAAGAGGGCGCTGTTGATTTGCTGGGACATACAAACTGATTTAATACAGAACCAAGAACTTTAACAAAGGTATAACCCAATGGCCTAAGGCATTATGCAAAGCTCAAGTTCAATATGAATATAAAATTAATTTTAACAGTTTTTAATATAGAGATAACTGTTCAGAAAATAGACTAAACAGGCTGCCAATGGCAAATCAGTGAAGGTGACTAACTGAGTGCTGCTTGTCACACTAGTAAGCTAGCCATTATATGAACACCATCACTTACGCCCCACTGAAGATTCTATGGGAAATTAATTATGGACCACATAGCACATTTATAGAATTCTAGCTGCTGGGGAATTAGAAGGAATGTTGAAAATACAGTGACTAGCACAGAAATGATAAAATGTTATGCACCACTATATCTTATTCTACATATCTACATTCAGAACTTGTCAACATCATAATAAGCTTTTATCTCCTCACATTCAGACAAAAACAATAGCTAAGGTTCATAGACAATCAGGCCTCCCTCTATAACAAATCTGAAAGAAAGATGAGGCAGAAGAAGTAGAATGCTGGAGGCCACTGTAAACAGTAGGGTGAACTCCTGGTACTGAGATAGGTTTCAATCTTTGTATAGAGAAAGAATATTTAGGAGGTACATTCTGGATTGTGAAGTTTCTGGTGATTTTTCAAACCAGCACTGAGTTATTGAGGTTTGATGTGACCGACAGTGAATTCCTATGTATACTTCAGTCTAAGCCCATTAAAATCAGTGAACATATATTGGAGTAATGCTGTTTAGGATAAGTGTAAGGTATGAACAACTGTGGGCAAGTTAGAAGCAGCCAAAGAAGTCACATCCTGGGGGAACAGAGGAACCACGGAGATCAAGAAAGAGAATTAAATTTCCAGTTCTAAATAGACCCCATTAATTTATTTCTCATCATTTGTCAAGTTCATTTGCTTATATAATTTAGAAGGATTAAGATGAAGGTGAGCAACGGGTAGGCTTAATTCCAACTGAGATAATATAAAAATCTTCAGACTTCCAGCTTTCCCTTTTTAAAAAAAAAACAGCAATATGGCTTCCCTGACTGAAGGGATAAATTTGAACACAGCAAAACTGTCCAGTGTGACCTTTCAAACTAGTTAGTTGTCCCAGATTTTAATAAATAGTGCCAACTGTGCAGCAAATTTCTCTGCATAATTCTAAAGTAGTATTCATTTTGCTAATGTGCTCAGCATCAGATTTTGAAGAATTTAAACAAAAGGGAAGAACTCAATGGGGAAAAAAGATGATAAACTAAGCAAGAAAATTTGCTTAACTGAACGGACAACACGGATGTGATTCTGACTTTTACCCATATGGGAATACTGTAGTAAATGCAAGAAAATTAACACAGTTCATTCTTACCATAAACTGCAGACTCTAAAGCTTCCATCGTGAGGAAGAAGCACTCTGGCATAAATATACTTTCTCTGAATTTGTTAAATATGGTGGTTCAGGAATGGCTAAGATCAAAATGCTTACTTTGTTCTATAGTAGTGACAGCTCATGAGAATCTAGGTTTAAGGGATTCAAATAAGGTTAACTCTAACATGCTGTAATCGTGGCCTTCTTGTTTGTATCAATAGCCTGTTCTTATTCATACATGACAGTGAGCTTTAATCTTGATCTTCCAACCTAATCATGCACTTATTTATAATCGTTTATTGTCTGATTATGCAGCTAAACTTCAGAAACAATAGCTAAAATAAAGACCCAGCTTTTTATGTCAACTCAGCAGTTTATAATCTGGCATTATCCTTCTATTGTGTTCTAATGTGCTTGATGTACTTTAACATACATCATTAAGATCCGGCACATCTTTTTGATGTTTGGCTTCCCTATCATGGCAAGAAAGGCTCCATGGATTGTAAAGTTTATACATGTTTATGTGGGGTTACCATATTTTGAAAAACAAAAAAGAGGACATATTTCCCAAATGACTACTTCAAACAAGTGATCATCACTATGACGAATCTTATTTTAAATACCCCTACTATTTAAGCTGTAATAATTGTTGCTAAGAGGACATCTTCATCAGTTTTTTTGTAAGATCCCCAAAGAGGATGGACACCAAAAAGAGAGAGGACATTACCTCTAAAAAAAAAAAAAGACATCTGGTAACCGTAGTTTATGAATAGATGATAATATCTTGCCAGTTATTTTTTATTTAAATTTTAATTTTATTATCAGATAGAATATAAGACTAATACATAATCCAATAAACGCTATATGACATTACAATATTAAGAACAATCAAAAACAGATTATGAACAACAAGAAAATATCTTAGTAACTGAGAATGGTAAGTTAACATTACTGATCAAGAATTGAAATACCAATGTGGTGAATCATACAGGTGTCAGCTGATCAGGGCAGGTGAGTGCATACAATATTAATGTTCAGATAACTAGGATCTATGTAAGCAATGTCTAAGCATTTTGAGCTCAGAATACTAAAAACTTAAATCTAAAGCTTAAAGTGACAATAACATGTAAGTAACTAAGGCTGAGGACAGACTGGCAGTCTGGAGCGGGATGAATGCGGAGGCAACTGCTGCGGGGGGGAAACTCCCCTGGGCTGGCCATTCACACTGGCCAGTGTATTGCGCAAGGATGCCGTTACGGAGCATTCAGACTGCTGCGGAGTGGCCTCAAGTGGGCCGGCCTCCGCAGCTCGTGATAGGGCTGTTTCAGCAATTTGCGCATGTGCGCATGCGCTTATATACGCATGAGCGCTCATGCACAAACTAGCAAAACGCCACGTTCGCACTGCCGCCTCCGCTTGCCTCCCGCCTTCTTCCGGTTCACACTGCCTGGAAGCGGGAGGCAAGCACAAGAAACCCGGCTTCAAAGCGAGTAAGTGCGGAAGGGAGCCAAGGGACAGCTGCGCATGTCTGAACGGGCTCCCTTCCCCCGCTTCCCAAGCAGAACTGTCCCAGGGCAGATTGCCAGTCTGTCCTCAGCCTAAACTTCATACCTTAACGACCTCAAAAAGAAAAGAGAAGAGAAAAAGGAGAAAGGAGAAAAAGGAGACGAGTGCTTATAACCAATTCTGGTAAGTAGACCAGCTTTGTGGTATGACTTCCATTTCTGATAAAAATTCCAGTATTGGTTCCCATTTTGAGATGAAAGTTGATTTGATTGGTCAGACTGAGAAAGTGTTTACTTTATTTGTGACACTCTCCATCAGGAATTGGTCCTACAGTTTTATGTACCATATTTGCATTGAGGGTGGTTCAGGGTTTTCCCAAAAAGTGGCAATCGTATGGACAGCAAAAACCATGGTATCAAGAGTTTTTTTCATTTTGTGCGTAACAATAGATTGAGGGCATATATCTAAAAATAGAGATTCTGGGCACAGTGTGATATCAATGTTTATAACTTGTTTGATCGTGTCTTTAATGTGTGTCCAGAACTGCTGTAGTGCATTGCACTGCCACCAGCAATGAGCAAAGGTGCCCAGTTGTTTGCATCCTTTCCAACATAAAGGGGAGCTGGAAGGGTGAATGTAAGATAGTTTCTGTGGGGTAAGGTACCATCTGGTCAGGATTTTTAATTTCTGAAAGTCATATTGTAAGGAAACTGGAATGTATGATTTGGATGTCCAAATGTCAAGCCAATTCTGATTACACCTTAGAACTAGACAATCTTTTTGCCAAGCTTTCTGGTATGATAATGTTTTAATTTTGTCATCTGTAAGTAAAGTGTTATATGTTGCTGAGATTAATCCCTTGTTGTTATGTTCATACAGTTGTATAATAATTTCTAGGTCTGTTTGTTTGCATTTATATATATATACTTTATTGTCATTGTACATAGTACAATGAAATTAAAAAAGTGCCATCATTCAGTGACTCGCAACATATAATCATGCGCACTCACACAGACATTCACAACTGCTTCTCCCTTGTGATTTACATAGCAACCAAACCACTGTTTCCCCCAGATTTCGGTCTCATGCAGCATTCAGGGCAATAATAGCTCTCGAGTAAAAACTGTTTTTTAGTCTATTTGTCCTTGTTTTGATTGTCCTATATCTTCTGCCCGAAGGCAGCAGTTCAAACAAGGAATATGCAGGATGTGATAAATCCTGTAGGATGTTCTTCACTTTTTTCAGACATCGAGAACTGTACAATTCCTCCAGAAGTGGGAGAGGACAGCCAATTATCTTCTGGGCTGTGGTGATGACTCTCTGGAGAGCTTTCCTATCTGCAATCGTACAACTAGCAAACCAGGCACAGATACAGTATATTAAAATGCTCTCTACTGAGCAACGATAGAAAGACGTCAATATTTTCTCATTCAAATTATTTTTCTTTAAAAGTCTGAGAAAATAAAGCCTCTGCTGGGCCTTCTTCACCAGAGCAATGGTGTTTGCACTCCAGGTCAGATTTTGTTCAATAGTCACTCCCAAAAACTTGAAAGTAGCCACCCTTTCCACACATTCTCCACCAATAAACAGTGGCTTAATATCCGTTTTGTTCCTCCTGTAGTCCACCACCAATTCCTTGGTCTTGGTGGTATTAAGGATCAGATTATTTTCCCTACACCACACACAAATTTCAGGATTGAGGTTATTTTAGATTGGTTACAAAAGTGTTGCAGCGAAAGATATGAAAACCAAGGACTAGATCCTTGAAACTTATTCTCCAATTCTGCTTTGGTAAGTATTCCATTTTTATTAGCAATATCACAAATTCTGGCTAGGTTGGCTGCTGTCCATTTTTTCCTAAATGATTTGTCTGTCATCTGAAGAAACCACGGTTGGCGTGTGTACACTGAAAGTCTAGATGTTTCTGGAAGGTACTTCTTCCGTAACGTTCTCCATAGCTGTAGCATTGGAGAAATAAAAAGGTAATAGCCTTGTAGAAGTTTTGAGATGGGTTTCGAGTCCCAAATTAGGGAGTCCCATGTGCACGGTGATATCATGTCTTGACCCAACAAAATCCAATCGGGATTGGCATTATTTCTCAGAACTTTTACTATATTTGCTAAGAGTGTGGCTTTATGGTAAACAACTAAATCTGGGAATCCAAATCCACCTTTTGATCGTGGCCTTTTGAGAATTTGTGAGGTAATTCTGGCTTTTTTCCCATTCCATAAGAATTTCCATAAAGTAGATTGCCACTTTTCCAGATAAGAATTTGGGATTGAGATAGGAATTGTTCGAAATATAAAAAGATATTTAGGCAATAGAAAGGATTTTATTAGATGAAAACATTCCATCCATGAAGGATTCAATTTTGACCACTTTGTGATTACGTTGCAGACTTCAGCATGGATATTATTATGATTTAAGTGTATAAGTTTAGAAATATTAGCATTGAGGTGTATTCCAGTTTGGTGTAGTGGTTAAGTGTGCGGACTCTAATCTGGGAGAACCGGGTTTGATTCCCCATTCCTCCACTTGCACCTGGCTGGATGACCTTGGGCAAGCCATAGCTCTGTACCAGCTGTTCCCTCAAGGACAGCTTGGAAAGAGCTCTCTCAGCCCCACCTACCTCACAGGGTGTCTGTTGTGGGGAGGGGAAGGGAAAAGGAGTTTGTAAGCCGCTCTGAGACTCCCTTGGGGACTGGAGGGCAGGGTATAAATCCAATCTCTTCTTCTTCTTCTTCTTCTTCTTCTTCTTCTTCCTAAATAAGTCAGATGTGTTGTAATCCACTCAAAATCAAAAATTTCCTGAAGGTGATTAGAATCTTCTGGGTTGATTAGAATGCCCTTATAACTCCCTGATTTTTTCATACATTGCTGTGAATCAACCACATATTTGTCCAGCTGTAACACACTATTATGTTTCTTTCAGGAACAGTATAGGATTTTGTGTAGACTATGCTCTGGTGTTGTTTGACTTATGGAAAGCCAATGTAACAACACATCAAAATTCATTAAGAACACCTTCAGAAATTGTCAGTAAAAACAGAATGGCCTTGCTCTAACAATTGCGTAAAGGAGAAAGTTTCAGCAGGTCATGCAGAAGTGAGAAAAACTTACATCTGCCATAATGCTATCCCTACAAAAGAAACATAAAAAGGAGTCCTGTCCTCCTTTATTTCTGGTCATCCAAAATATAGGCAGCTTTCTGCTCATGTGTAGGCTCAGTAGCTTGATATCCTAAACTAGACTTATTAATTATTATCCCATGTGCTTATCCCTCGAAAACTGTTTGTGTAAATGTTGAACAACTACACATGGGCTAGAACATGAATGTCAAGCCACAAAGCACCAAGCAGCTTGATAATCATTGTGGCATTTTCTGAAAGCCACACTGCCTAAAGGATCATTTTATTTCATTTCTGGACATAGGATTGCCACTCTTCTGTCAACGCCTTAATGGCCTGATCTGTTCAATCTCTTTAACTGAAGCTTGTCCTCTTCTGTGAAAGAAGGGTATGCAAAAATCTGTAGGTAAGGTTTTTCATGATATGTGCCAGGTCCCAGGCCACAGATGTCATAGTACAAGGGCTTCATCTTGCTAAAGTGCCTTCTTTTGACCTCCTCTCCCCTAGCTGTACTCTTTGTTGAGCTGGCTGGTCTATCCTCCTCAGCCTCCTCCTTCTAGCCTTTTAAAGGCTGTAGGCCATTCTGGGGCATGGTGATGGCCTCCCTCTACTCAGATTCTTACTCAGAAGCCCATGAAAGACCAATGGAGCTTTCTGAGCAATCTCTCTGCTGCCAGTCCCCTTCCCTACCCCCAGGATGGAGCCTCTCAACAGATTTTTTCAGACAGCTGGCTGTTGGTGACTGACTGACTAACTGACTGACTCTTAGAGGGCCAGCCACCCTTGATCCTCTAGTTGGTGTGTGAACCTTTACAGGGTTTGTCAGTGGCTCCACTGGGCCTGGTGAATACTGGGCTTGACAACATAGGGAGGCTGGAAGAAAGGAGGGTCTGATGTTGTCCATGCTGCCTGTCCAACAATATGGGGAGAAAACATCATCTTTTCTGATTTCTGCACATTGAGACGACATGACACAAGATGATAAAAACATGGGAAATTCCATCTGAAATTGAAATGGCTGGCCTACATTTTAGCCAGCTAGACTGGAATCCAGTAGAACCCTAGACCAACAAGATTTTCAGGGTCTGAGCTTTCAGGAGTCAAAGCTCCCTTCGTCAGAGCTTTGATTCTCAAAAGCACATACCTCGAAAATCTTGTGGGTCTCTAACATGGCACTGGACTTGAATCTAGCTGTTCTACTGCAGACCGACACAGCTACCCTCTGGAACTATCTATGTTTTAGTCAAGTTCTTTTGTCTCTCTCTTTCCTCCAAAAAACCACATTCTTCTCAATCCATCTCAATTATCCCTCCTAGCTGTGTTATTACACATTCTTTTATGCCCTCACATCACTTGTTTTGTTCAATAGGACATGTTCAAGATTCAAACGAGCTTAGAGCTTAGCTTCCTGTAGTATACAGTTTTGCCTCAATCAATATTTATTAGGTTTTTGTGCTCATCTATAGATAATGCTGATTTGTCTAAATACTGAGCTGAACCATGTTTGTGCAACACAGATACATTCCTTAACATTACATCCAGCTTGGTATATTATATTATATTATATTATATTATATTATATTATATTATATTATATTATACTATATTACAGATAATGATCTACCATCACAGTCTTATGAACATGAAAGGGTGGTTTTTCCATTACTGTCTGCAATCACTTTCGAAATGCTTGCAGACAGAAAACGTTGGGGAATTACTGGATCTGTAACAGAATAAGAGGAACATAAGGCAGTTTGCCATGACTAATGATATTCTCTAAGTGCTCACTAAAGCAGAGAAATGCACATCTCATATAATGAAACAAAATTAAATTAATACATTATAAAAAAGTATGGGTAAAAGCCAATCCCAGGGTTCCAGTTCTGGTCTAATGGGGTACTAAATAAAAGAAACTCCAATGGCCACCAAACCATCCAGATGATGAATTTAATAAAAGGCTGTAAAATATAGCAGGGAATCAGACAATATCAATCCAGCACTTCAGAAATTCCATGCCTCTTCATAAACTGGAGACTATTGCTATTCTCATAATGACGATGAAGATTAAACAATCAAAATGGTATTTAACAAGAAGCTAAATTATTTATCTAACAAGGGTACTGTGTAAAGTCCCTTGACATTATTTTAAGAGTTTATTCAAAGATTAAATAGGATGTGGAAGAAAGTGCTTGAAACAGAATTCTTAAAAGATGAATAAAACTAATATTAGCTTGATGCTTTCAAAGCAGAATCATCCAGCATTAAAAATACCCTTTGCAATGGTTTTACTTTCTTGCATCTACCAGCTCCCCGCTGGTAGATGCACAGTTAATGCACAGAATAGGCATTAACTGTGCACAGAATGCACAGAATAGGCACAGTTAACCTAAATTTCTGTTTAGGTTTTCCCCCCGTCCAATCTGCAGTGTAAAGTGTCTGTTCTAAAGTGTCTGTATGGATCCCCTGTAGTTCCTTTCTTTTATTCCCACTGAGGTGTTTTCTACCCTGAAGATGCTTTCCATTTCTGGATCCATTTTATTTTTACTATCAAAGTCAATTTTCATTCTTTCCATAGGTTGCTGTTCCTTTCCATAGGAGTGGCTGCCAGGAGTGGTCTTGGCTTTGTGGGCTCAGATTAAAGGTAGCTGTATTTTGAGGGCATGGGTCTATGAGAGTTTGGAACTAAAATCGCCTGTGTTTTTTGCTGCTGCCGTATAAACCCTCCAGAACATCAAAGAAGGTTTTAAAAAAACATAAATACAGATTTTAACTGGCTAGCACCAGGCCCTCTTACAGGTTCAGAGAGGCCCAGGACACTTCCTACATTTTGAAGTCCCTGAGCTTAATACCAATAAGCAAAGGGAATATGTCACTTTTTGATCTGATAGCATAAAAACAAGTTGTGAAACTTTTAAAATGCTAAAAAAATAGTGTCTAAATCTGAACCCCCCTGTGAGCTTGAGGCCCAAATGGTCCTTTTTAGTCCACCTCTGATTGGTCCTGAGGTAGGAATGCCAAACCCAGGCTGGGAAATTCCTGGAGATTTGGGGGCTGAGCCTGGGGAGAGTGGGGTTTGGGAGGGGAGGATCCTCAGTGGTGTATAATGCCACAGAAATTATCCTTCAAAGCATTTTTCTCTAGGGGACCTGATCTCTGTAATCTGGAGATCTGTTGTAATTCCAGTTCTCCAAACAAGACAGTCTGGGGTATGAGAACAATCTCTTCAGCATCACACAGACATGCAGTGTCAATTCTGGAGCAAAACTGAAAATGATGCCATTGTGCTGAGGTGACATTCTAGGATTCACCCAAAATTCTATGGTTTAAGCCAGTAATGTCATGCAGTGCCCAAGAGCCTCTCCCATCCCCCCATGGTCCATCAAGAGGAGGTGGATTGGAAGATTTAGAATGTTGTGTGAATCACAACATTAGAATGTTAGAATGTGACACTAGTGAGTCAAAAAGAACTTTGTCATGGGGCATCATGCTTGCCCAGTGGGGAGGAGCTGTGGCTGAGTGGTAGAGAGTCTGCTTGGCATGTAGAAGGTCCCAAGTTCAGTTCCCACCATCTCCGGTAGGTAATGTGTAGGACCACTGCCTGAGATCCTGGAGAGCCACTGCCAGTCTGAGTATATAGGGCTGCCAAGTCCCCCGGTAGAGCGGGGAAAACACCGATTTTTAAAGCTTTCCCCCGCTTTTTCAAAATTGGCCACGGGGGGGGGACAAAATGGCTGCCAGCAGGGGAACCTCGGAGCCTGCCCTGGGCTCTTGAACTTCTTAAAAGGGAAATTTCCCCTTTAAGAGCTGAACGAGCAAGAGAGCCCCGCCCAGAGATTAAGGAGGGACCAGGCTCTTTCTACTGAAGGGCTTGCATGCAAGGTTGCTGCTGGAGTAAGCTGCTGGTAAGCTGCTGGGGTCTGCGAGCTCTTTTCCTTCTCTGTCTCTCCCCCACCCCCTCTTTCTTTTTTCTGTCTGTCTGTCCACTGTGGTTTTGTCAAAGGAATAAACTGTCACTTCCAAAGAGGTAAACATCACAAGGAGAGGTTGCCTGTAGAAGGTCTGGGAGTGGGATTGTTTAAAATGTCTTGTCGTGGCTGCTTGGGTCCCCCCAATCCTCATTTCCCTTCTGCAAATAAAAGTTGGGATTCCTCATTTTTATGCCAATTTTCTGTTTCTTTCAACCGTGTCACCCCCCCCCCCCCCCCCGCAGTAAAAATCTGCATTTTTAAAAGCATTTGTACATCAAGTAACCGGTATTTTAAGTTAGGGATGGATCCAACTAGCTTTCCTGCTGGCGAAAAGGGGAGGACAAAGGTCCTCTTTAGCCATCAAAAAGCCTATGCTGGGGGCGGGGGGAGAAGTTATGGGACTTACATGGACAACTTCTGGGTGAAAAAAGGGCCAGAAATAAAGCCTGGGAATTGGGCAAGAGTAAGTGAAAAAGCTGGCTGTCTCTCTCTCTCTCTCTGTCCCCATCCAGCAGAGGTCTATCAGTGGCTATTATTAGCCACAAGGTCTGAATGGAACCCTTTGTCTGGGGCAGTGATGCTCTGCATTCTTGGTGCTTGGGGGGCAACAGTGGGAGGGCTTCTGGAGTTCTGGCCCCGCTGCTGGACCTCCTGAGGGCACCTGGTATTTTTGGCCACTGTGTGACACAGAGTGTTGTACTGGATGGGCTGTTGGGCCGATCCACTGTGGCTTCTCTCCTGTTCTTATGATATGAAAATCATATTTAGCACTTGTGTAGCACTTAGTGCTTCATATTCTGCCGAGATGAGGAAGGATTCAGTAGGGCCGTTGCTCAGTGATAGAGCATCTGCTTGACATGCAGGAGGTATCAGCCTCTTCAGCTAAAAAAGGATCAGGTAATAGGTGACATTAAAGATCTCAGCCTGAGACCCTGGAGAGCCACTACCAGTCTGAGTAGTCAGTACTGACCTTGATGGACCAATGGCCTGATTCAGTATTAGGAAACTTCATGAGTTCATGTGGAAGCATGTGGAAGCAACATCACAGGATGTGACATCACAAAATGATGTCACTTCCTTTCTCCTGGCTCCACCCCCAAAGTCTCCTGGCTCCACCCCCAAAGTCCCCAGATATTTCCCAAGTTGGACTTGGCAGCCCTATGAGTATACAATACTGATTTTGACAGATTAATGGTCTCATTCAGGATAAGGCAGCTTTATGTGTTCAGTGTGTTCATTTAAATTGGAATACTAGCTATGCAAAGCTAATGGAATGGCATGTTGCCAGAAAGAGTGTGATTTTTGCTAATTCCCTACTTCCACTGCAGACCCCAACACTGTCTGTCTATGAGGATCCCCTGAACCCCAGGAGCAGAATTTCAGGTGCTCAAGAGCTGTACCAGGAGTGAGGGAAGGCTGAAATCCAGTTTCACAAGCTTCACTCCTCTCATTGTACTTTGGCTGTGGCTCAGAAAAACAAAACCTTTGCATATCTTGATTCAATGTTAAAAGAGCACTTGCTTTCTTCTCTGAGGTGATTTTTATTTTTACTAGGTTATTGCACCACTAAGCTCATTCAAAAGAGGGAGAAATAAGGGGAAAGATGTTTTCAGGTCCCCACAATAGACCACAGCAATATAGCTACCCAGATACACAAGACTGCTGTAATTGGACATATGTTAGTTGTCGATGTGCTGCTACTAAAATATTTATAGAGGAACATTAAAAATGTTATAGACATATTATAGCCTCATAAATTAGCAGCATGGCTAGAGTGAAAGAATATTGCTACAAGATTTCCTAGTCACGCTTTGCAGCAGAGATACCCAAACCTCAGCAGTTTTACTGCTATTACGTATAGGTTCTGTAATGTACCCTGCTACATGTCTGGACATGTTCGCCAGGCGCTCCTGTAATGGTAATTGATACCAGCCAGGAGCACACAGCTGAGATACCAACCTGAGCATCAGTTCCCAGAGAACAATAGACCCTAGGATCCTGATTGTCCTCCTATCAGAGGCTTAGGATATTCAAATGGTCCTATGATAGCCTCTGGTGGGAATCTAATCCCTGTTTACCCAATCCCCCTGGGGGGGCGAGGTTGGGGGTGCGGCTTACCTGTAAATATAAGTAGCCCCCCCCCCCCCGACCACCGTCCCTCATACTTCCACTGACCACCTAATAAAAAGAGCTTTGTTTGAAATCACTCCATGGCCTCCTGAGTCCAGTATATTTCAGGTTCTGATAATAAGCCTCACATCCTGCAATAGGTTATACACAACACAGTATGAGTTCTGGCCCAACTGTATGCGTAATCATGTAATAAATTTAGATGGGTTAGGAGAAGAAAGGCCTGATAACATAATAAATCAAAGGAACTGGAAGTTGCAGCAAGCCATGCATGACTGTGCTATGTTTCTACTAAACTGAAAATTAAAAGAACATTCTTAATGCATTGGTTCCACTTCAGAAATAAGGCCATGTCATTTGGATCTTCAGATGAAAAGACCTTTGGAAACGTCCGTGATTATTAAGCAGGTTTTGAACATATGATTCTGCTGGCCTACTTGAAGGACAGGATGCTGATTTGGCTTTTGTAGCCCATACCTGCTAACTCCATGGCCGACAAAGGACAGCATCAGATTGGTCTACCAGTTAAACATGTTTTTTGTGATTTCATGGCAAAAATTTCCAGAGCACTGGGAGCCTAGAGGAAAACATGAATTGGATAGTATGCAGCATCTTGAGCAATGGCCAAATGTTTCTAAAATATGAGCAAGAAAGAAAACATCTTAACTGGGATTTTGCACGCTTTCACTTCACTTCAAAGCAGAATTTTATGGCTGAGTTGTAAAACCTTTAAAGAATGGGATTTCTAATGAAATTGTGAAAACCTTAACTATAGCAACAAAAATGCAAGCTATAATACATTTTAATGGCATATTCAAAATCCTATAATGGGCTTGCCAGTGAGACCCATTTAGCTTTTTCACAGCCTGTAAGCCCTTTGCTTAAGAGAAATGAGCCGATTTTCTTGAATGTCTGTATGGGGAAGTACACAATGATGCATTTCATTTCCTTCCCATTCTGATTGACGAGATCACCTCTGCAGTATTTATGCCATTTTAGACACACATTTGAAATTTCTGTGATTATTGAGCAGGATGTAATGGGGTTATTTCTATGCTGCCCATATTGTCACTATGCTTCTAATCCTTCCCCCCCCTCCCCCCCCCCCCCGAAACACTGGGGAGAAAAGCAAGTTGATGAGTCAGAAAAATATTTTGTACTCCAAGAGAGCAGTCCTAAGAAGGTGTACTCAGAATACTACTGAAGTCTGTCCAGTGGAGCTTACTTCCTGGAAAATGCTATTAGGCTGTGTAAGTTTCACCATGTTTTAGTGTGAAATGAAATTGACAGTGGGCAAGTATGATAAATATTTTCATTCACAGGATTACCACCAACATTAGAGAAGAATCTCAGAAGGAACAGAATTGGTTCATGAGTTTAGTGGCACCAGGTGGAAGACCAGAGTTCAGATGAGCCCGACATTAACCCTTTCCAGTCCTGTGCCTGTAGAAGCCAGAGGTGTAATGGAGGTAGACACTGCCCAGTTGGTAAAATTATAAGAAGCTGATACTTGGCTAGGACACATTTTACACATTTGGTAATAATAATACTAGAGACACAAATTATCTTTTTTACCAGTGAAGGGATCAGATCTTCAGAAAAACAGCTGTTTGTAACTCAAAGTCACAGTCTGGTTTTTGGTATTTTAAAACAGTGTTGACATAGGTTGTGACTAAAGCAGTTATCCATAGAAGTAAAATGGTTTTAAAATGAAATTGTAGATTGTTGGGGGCCCGTGCTATTGTTTCCTGTTGCTGCTCTGGCAGCTGGTGTAAGAAAAGGCGGACTGAGAGAGGAAAAAATGCCTGGGGAAAAGGCCCTGTCTCTCCCCAAGGGAGGGAGAGGCAGCCTGCCCGCCCCACCCCAGCCCTGAAAGAAGGTGGGGGGAGGTGACTGGCCTATCAGTCCTGATGGCCAATCCACCCCTGAGTTCTGGCAATTCTTAGAAAGGCTTGACATTACCTCTGGTTCTCCGCCATCACCCATCAGCACTTTCCCATGCCCTTGCCCTTCTGAACTCCTAGTCTTACTGCACTTTCTAGACATGGTTGCTTGGATGTTAAGTCTGCCAAAACGTGGATTGAAGATTCAGCCTGTTGTGGGTGGGGTGTACTTCTGTAGACAGAACAAGTTTATTTATTTAGTTAAAACATTTCTATTATGCCTTTCCCCTCGATCCAGGGTACCCAAACTGGCAAACATTAAAACTTTTCATACTTGAAAAAGCATTTAAAATACCAATTTATAAAAAATATTTAAAAAACAATTATGAGGATGTTATTTTTTTATTTATTTGGACTTCTAACCCACCTTCCCCTGCACTGCAGGGCTTAGGGCGCTAAAAAGTTAAAAACCATATCATAATTAGCTTTTAAAACAATTTAACGTAGTAACAGTCAAATAAAATTAGATGGTGGCATAGACACTAATTCAGTTTATCCAAGTGAGGTTGTACAAACTGTGTATTTAAAGCTGGAACATAATGCAGTGAATGGTGGGAAGGGGGGAGCTGGGGGAGGCCAATATCGAAGGAACTGTTGCCGCAACCATATGCCTGGTGGAATAATTCTGTTTTACAAGCCCTGCAGAACTGAATCAGATTCCACAGGGCCCAGATCTCATCTGGAAAATCATTCAAACAGGCTGGGGCCAGAGCCAAAAAGTTTCTAGCACAGGTTGAGGCAAGACAAATACTTTTTGGGTCGGGGACCACCAGAAGGTTGTTGTTCACAACTTGGTGGCTAATTTCTTCTTATGTGGTAGGTTGTACCTTTGACCAGCTTCAGTTGGTTTGCTAGCTGCATCCATCACTAAGGAAGGTGAGCTGTCCACACAGTTCTCTATCCTGTAGAGAGCAATGCTAGTGAAGTTGGCTTAGAAGGAAGACTTGTTTTGTTCAGCAGAAATAGATCCAGGTGGGTTGCCATGTTGGTCTGAAGCAGCAGAACAAAGTTTGAGTCCAGTGGCACCTTTAAGACCAAGAAAGTTTTATTCAAGAGATAAGATTTCATGTGCACGCACACATCCTTATTCAATGGGGCTTTCTCCCAAGAAAGTGTTCTTAGGGTTGCAGCCTGAATCACATCCAGATTTCACTACTTATGCAATGTGCTCTACACTGTGCTGCCTTTGAAGACCGATAGATAGCTTTACTATCTGATATAGGTTATAGACTGTTTCTGGGTTAAGTTCAAAGTGCTAGCTAGGACAATTAAATCTCTACAAGAACTGGGACCAGAGTATTTGAAGGACTACCTGCTCCATTCCTTATAAAACATCCCATTCCCAATCACTCCTGGAGGTGTCATCTGCTCCTTGTGCCACCACAATCTGTAACAAGGTAAGAGGCCATGCAAGAGAGGGCTTTTTCCCCCTGTGATGACAAGCTGATTACAGAACATCTTCCTTAAAGATATTTGGCTAGCTTCAAGTGTACTGAGTTTCTAGTGAATGATGTATTTGTTTACCCAGGCTTTTTATTGATTATTCTTTTTATTGTTGCTCTTGTTTTGAGGTTGCCCTAATAGCTTCTGTTTTAATGTAAGTGATGTCAATTTACTTCTGCTGTTTTTACATTGGTACTTTTAAATTGTTTACCTTGGTTTAATTGTCTGAAAACTCTCTTGAGTGCCTTTGGTAATGATGAAAGAAGGATAGGAGTGGTAGAAATGAGAGCCACAGTAGTGAAAGTAGTTAATGTGTCAAACTAGGATCTGGCAGACCCGGTTTCAAATCCCCACTCTGCTGAGGAAGTCTGCTGGGTGATCTTGGGCCGGTTGCTGTCTAATTTACGTCACAGGCCTCTTGTGAAGATAAAATGGAAGAAAGGAGAAATATGTTATAGACTGCTTTGGACTCCCCACTGGGGAGAAAAATGGAGTACAAATATTTAAATAAATAAATATTTAAACCAACTGCCCACAGTTTAATCTCAGTTTAGAATCCTGACTGGGGTGGAGGTGATAAAACAAAATCTATTTGCCCAACTGCCTGGCGTTAGATATCAAAGGAAATTACATCTTGAATCAAGGGTTGCCAAACCCAGAAGACTTCAGTCATGTTCTATGCATGTGAAGAGAGGCAGGGCAAGTGTGCAAGGATGACGAACATGAACAAACCTCAGCTTATAACAAAATTAGACAAAGTCATGAATAATGGGAAAGACTCTCCCTGCCCCATAAAAGCTCTTTATTCCATCCAATGGAACTTTGGGTGCCAGTTCTGCTCTTGTGCATGGTGGAAAGCAGGTTAGGAAATCGAAACTTGAAATTGATGGCCTCTAATGAGCAAAAGCTGCCAGCCCCCTCTAGCGCACTCTTTATACCTACTTGGGCAGTTGCAGTCCACATGACAGCCAGAGTCAGCTAGAGGGTGACAAATATGACAGGGCTGCACATTACAGATATGGCATTTATTTTTATAAAAAATGCACCACCTATCAAACTGTTTGATTTAATAGTGATCTTTCTTCCCACTGACAGCTTTGATCCATTATCATTAACCAAAGGTTTGACAGAAAAGTGGCTTGATTTAGTGGGAAATTATCTGATAAGGGAATATGTTAGATCACCCAGACTTGGCACTGATGTATTACTGGTCCACAGCACACTGACTCAGCAAGCGACTTCTTCTATCGATAGCAACTCCAACTTTTAAAAATGAGCTTCCTTCAATGTCACATTACATATGCCAGGTTTGCTTCGTTTCACTTTTTAAAGGTAATTGCTTGGGAAAGGAGCCATAACGAAAGCCGCAGAAGCTGCGTTCCTAAGTATAACTATGAAGCGGATCAAGGCAGATTTTGGAGAGTGTCCTCCTCAGGACTGCATCCACGATGAGGCAGAGCGAGCGAACTTCTTCAGGCTGCAGACCTGGGACATCATTAAAGGGCAGCAGGCTGTTGGCTTATTACGGCTTTGCTGGCTAGGTGGGATATAAGTCTAAATAAATAAATAAATAAATAATTTTGATGCAAACAAATCTGGGGATTCACTAAGGAGTTTCAGGGATGATAAACAGTTGGGACTCTATTCTGGAAAAGTGCAATAACATGAATGTCTGAGGTCCAGGACTACATGAGTTTCATTTGAACTGCAGCTACCATCACTATTTGTATCACTACCATCCTACAGAGCTGATTGCTAAACTATAAAAAGTTGATAATCTAGTCCTGAATTTAAGTAGTACAGTGCAGGAGGGGCAGGGTGCATTCATTCTCTCTGTTTCTGCTGTATGGAAGAGTTCAGGAGGGAGGGATTCAGACTGGAGGTTATATGTCTCACGGCAAATATTCGGTACCTTGTTTTATCTTCCTCCATTCTAGGATAAACTACTAGAGCACAACTGAAAGAGCTTGGGGGGCGATAAATTAGCATTAGAAAAAGCACTTTCCCCCCCCCCCCCCAGAACTCCCCCCCCCCATTAAAAGTGTGGGTGGGGGAAATTAGGGACAAGAGAAGGATATTTTGAATGTAATCACCTCTCTCTGGGATACTTTACATTGTTTGGGTGCATGACCAAGCCAACAACACCCCTCTTTATCATTCTCATTTTTGTCATTTGTATTTTTACTTCATTTATACTCTACCTTTATCGCACAGAAATTACCACTCAGCTCTCTCAACTTTACATAAATGTGGCCCATCCCCCTGAATTTACAAACTAATATTTTTTCTGCCTAATCCTGGAGTCCACTTAGAATGAAGAACCCCCAGCTATATCTGTTGGCATATTTGCTGTCCTACTGACAGAATCCTCATGTTCACTTTTTAGAAGAGGAGATGATGATGGATGATGTTGGGATCTTGCGTATATCTGCTGCTGTCATTGGAACAGATCTGTAAGATCTACCCAGTGTCTTCTCAGCATTCCCTACATTTGTTTGCAGTCTACCAGGCGATTAACTCTCACTGGTGAGGTGGTAACATGGAGCTTTGCCAAATAGTAACTTCTCTTCTCTTCTGAAGCAAAATAGCTAATCTATATTATCAGTGGTGTAATTAGGTAATTTTATACTCTAGACTTAATGGTCCAATTGCTTCCCTCCCTTTAAGAAGAAGAAGAGGAGATTGGATTTATACCCTGCCCTTCACTACCCAAAGGAGTTTCAGTGCAGTTTACAATCTCCTTTCCCTTTTCCTCCCCACAACAGACACCCTGTGAGGTAGGTGGGGCTGAGAGAGCTCTGACAGAAACTGCTCTTTTTCGAGAATAGCTGTGCCAGAACTATGGCTTGCCCAAGGTCATCCAGCAGGTGCAAGTGGAGGAGTGGGTAATCAAACCCCGTTCTCCCAGATTAGAGTCCGCGCACTTAACCACCACACCAAACTGGCTCTTATAATATGATAATACAGTACCAGTTGTAAACCTAGAGCCTCCATATTTTAGGGGAGGGGATGCTGAACGCTTTAGCCAGAGTTCTGGTCTATCACACCAAAGTCTGACCTGGAGTGCACGGCTAATGGGAATGGAAGCTCCTGTGTTTTCCTAAAACAGCTCTGTTAATAATGAGAACACCATATGTAGTTTGCATCATTCTTTAAAAAAGGATTTTGATGTAATCTTCCATGTAGCAAAGATGAATTCCTGCCCATTTTTGAAGAACACTGTACTTTATTACAGCAATAAGCTGATCAGTAAAGTACTTCAGTGTGAAAAGTGTGCAAAGGGAAGGATCTACGGGTCAGTGATAGAGCTCCTCTCATTCAGTCCTGGCAATTGGTGGTAGCTGGGCTGGCTTCAGTGAATTCATATATGTATTCTTTAATTTAAGAGGAAAGGGACATGAATGTAGGTTTACTGGAACCAGACTAGTTAACCCTTTGTAAGTTCCTTAGACTTTGTGGTTATAAAACTAGATTGGGTTTTTTTAAGGTACTACAGGAGGGGGGAAAGATACACAGAAGTATTCTGGTTGTGGAAAGGCCCCTCTGGACCTTGGAGAGAAGCAGGAGCTTTCCACAAACCAGTCCAGGAGCCATGATTTGGTATTCTGGTCCAGGAGGCAGAGTCCTGAAATAGACCTGCTCTTGAGTGTTGCCCAAGGGCTGAGAATGCGCCCTGTACTCCAGGGCCAATGAGGAAAGCAAGGTCAGATTTAACATTATGAAAATAAATGTGCCATATTCCTTACAATGAGGGACATTTGAATGGCCTGCATTCTATCAATAACCAAATTACAACAGTAAATCAGTTCCTAGGCCATATACCTGTCATTTTAATGGAAGAGAAATGCACAAACACAATATTGTTCCAGCTGATTCATTGAAAGTCGTATAGCTACAGCCTCTCCTTGAATGAAATAAGACAGAAATGTTAATGGCATGGAGCTATTTCAGCCAAAACTACATACTCTTTTTCAAAATAAAATGGAAAAATCCTGAAATTTTTTGAATGTTGTCTTGAATTGTATCTTGGCACAAGTATTGTGAATGTTGTACGGCAAAGCAACTTTAGATTGTTATAAAGTATTTTGAACTGAACAATCTTCACACGAGACAGCTGCCATGTGGAAACTCTTAAGAAAAGGAAGAAAGGATAGGCCTGTAATAGAGAGGAATCCAATACACAGGAGACATTAAATGTGAGGCTCAGATATGTTGTACAATAAGATATTTGATATCAATTAATTTCATGCTAGATCTGTTAGCCAGCAAGGCACTTTTTGTGCTCTTATGGAGTTTTATATCCATAAGCCTGAACTCTGTGTTACCAACAGTGGTAGGGTCTTGCGCTTTCTTCTTGAATAGGAGCCAGCTCCAGCCCATGCCAGGAGGCTGACACCCTAAGCAGTTCACCTAAGACAAAGGATTCCTCTTGCCATGAGGTTTCCTTCTGTCAGACATCCGCTGGCTAACCCCCACTCCCCCACTATACATCTGGATAGTTATGCTAACTAGACTGCCTAGCAACTAATGTGCCAGCCATCAGATACTTGGCTAAAACCATCAACTAACAATAGGTATGGCCAGGTGAGTCATCGGACCCCAGACTCAGTGTCTGTTTCCTGATGAGATCATGCTCTTGCAATACTGACCATCCCCTGGACCTCCTCCCTTTGTTCACCTTTAACCTATAGCAAGGTCCAAGAGGGACGGACCGCCTAGTAGGTGTGTTAGTGGGTTGTGGTCTGCAAAGCCCGCCCCAGGACCCCCAATAAAAGTCCAAACCGAGAGTCACTCGGCCTCTTGAGCCGTCGCCCTCTATCTAACCTATTGACCCTTCAGTCCAGCTTTCTGTCCCCAACCCTTGCCTCCATCTTTGAACCCCTTTTTCTCTCTCTGGACTCGCGATCCAGGAGAACCACGTGGTCTTGCTGGTTCAAGCCTCGTGGCTCCATAGCTTTTATACCTTTCTTCCCCCATCCAACTCATCTTGACATTGGACAACGCATCTAAGGTAACGTGCTTTCCCCACCAATGATACCTGCTCATGCAATAGTGCTATTTTATCTCTTTATTTTATTAGGCCTGTAAGATTGTGTGTGTGATTACGATTTTTGTATGCTTGACTACATGATCCAGTAAACAACATTGAACTTGGAACCTGCCTCACGTGCCTCTTTCCTTGAGAACTCCCGGGAGGGGTGGGACCCTGGTATAGTTGGCAAGAACCCGTGTATTTTGCTGATTGCTAAACGTAAATTAAAGCAATTCGGCTAACAGATCCTCATATTAAGGTTAAAAGTACATACAGCATCCTATAAGAACTTTATTCTGTATTCCTTCTTGAATGAGTCTGAAATATCATTATAGACATCATCATTGTATTTCATATTCTATGGAACCATTCATTAATAGTTGACAAAAATAGCATTTTCCAGTATTTTGCTACGGTCGTTTTTGCTTTGTCACAACTTTAAGACAGGATTTGTCACAACTTTAAGACAACTTTATCATAGCTCAGTGCTTACTTGAGATCATGACTCCATATGTTCAACTCAGCTTATCTCTGTGTTAATAATTTTATTATTAATCATTTTATTGTTTTATTATATCAAGTGTGAAAACCCAGTCATGCTCCTCCTCACAACAACCCTAGGAAAGCATTATTTATGCCCCACTTCTAACTTGGCATTAGTTTAGAGGTTTTGGCGGAGTCAAAACCCAGTGCGAAAACCAAATCCACATATATTTTACAGATACCAACTGGCAGTTAACAATGGTCCCCCTCCTGGGCTACGCAGAGCTATGAGAAGATTTGCCCCAGCACTCTTAATGGGAAGTGATGGAAGAGGTGAGTGGCTTGATTATGTCAGCTATGCTGCCATGGCAACTGGGGGTTTCATTCAACCTGTCTTCTGGCAGTTTTTGAGGGCTTTCATCCATTTTATCCTGTGTGATGTAGTGGTTAAGAGTGTTGGACTAGTATCTGAGAGACCCAGGCTCAAATCCACATAAGTGCCATAGAAACTCACTGGGTGATCTTGGGCCAGTCACACACTCGGCCTAACCTAACTCACAAGGTTGTTGTGAGGATAAAATGGAGGTGAGGAGAATAGTGCAAACTACTTTGGGTCTCCGTTGGGGAGAAAGGTGAGGTATAAATGAATTAAATAAATTTTGATTAATTGACTAAGTAAATATTTTTACTTACCTAGGGGGCCTCCTAAGTAGCCTTATCTGCAGGTAGCCTGGGTTTACTGTTTTCATTATTATAATGTAAATGTTTTATATGATGGGTCAAATGACCATAATAAAGAACAAATGAACATTATTGTAATGGGGGCCTTACATTTTACTATTAGACACAGGGGCAGACTGAAGACAGCAAAAAAGTTTTGGGAGGGGTAAACAGTTAAAAATCCTACCACACCCATCTAAATTTTCTGCTTCGGTATTCTAAATGCTCTGTGGCTTGATTTGCTACATCCTTTCACTTTGAGCTCAGCTGATCTTAAGCATTGAGCATTTTATGTCTCCAATTTTTTTTAAAAAAAACCTTTCTCGTTAAATTATAGACATATTCCTCTATATATGTTTTTATAGACTCCCTACTTTCTCTATAGGTTTTCATCATATAAACATGGGCCAGTCAGTTTAAGATTAGATATTGTGATGATGACTTATTTACAGGTTTTTAGTACTAAGCTAATAAACACTGGCAATATCCTCAGTGTATACACACCAGCATACTCAATATTGCATCTGAGACAAGCAGAGGGTCTACTGGGAACAAAACTATTTGTTTTGATTAAAAAGCTGATGTATATGTCTCACATACTAAATATACTCTGTGCCTTACAGGCACCCACATTCTCTGCTAGAAGTTCAGGTTTATTTTATTAAAAACACAATTTAATACAGTGAATTGGTCATTGACCTATTCAGATGATTAAAGAGGGACAGCTTGTCCCTGAGATTTTAATTATACCTGGGCTAAGACATCATGGATCCCCTTATGTAATATTGCCATCTGTTGTTCATAAAAGGGAAAGGTTAACCTAGACTACAAAAGAGTGAAGGTTTTGGAGGTGTTTTGACAAATATTAAGTAACATGTAAAACATTCATTTGTATTGCCAGTGCAATTATAAATAGAGTTGTTTGGTTTCTCTTGCAAACTATATATGTATGTGCTTCAAAACTTTAAAAAAACAAGGTTGGAGAAATTACATGTGCCAGAAACAGGCAGTAAAATAAAGACTTTAAAGTTTGTAAACCAAACGTTGCTTAGTTTCACAAGGCAAAGAAAGTTGGCCATAGAGGAAACATTAGAGGTAATGACTCAGTTCAGATGTCATATAGAAACATAGCTTAATTAAATTATGGTTGTCCAAATGTGGACTACTCCACTAATTATACTTATTTAGGATCCATCAAACCAGAATTTCAAACGACACTTTGAAGATGCTTTATTAGCCATAGTCTTAAATATGGATTCGTGTCATGAATGAATGAGGCATCTTTTCTTAATCCTAATTCCCCCCTCCCGGCACTGCTGCCACTGAAGAGAAGGGGGAGTAAAGGCACTGGGAACAGCATAACAAGGATTTTAATGATTGTGATGTAACTCCTGGTCTAAAGGTTGTTTCCACACCATAGTGAATTCCTGTGGTAGTATGGTTGCTGATGCAATTCTGAGTGAAATCACCCTTGTAATGGTCATTCTAGGCAATCCTGGGTAATCTATTTTCTCTCTATTTTTAGTGGTAGTTTCCCTTTCATGCTTGTGCAATAAAGACCCTTGCTGTATTTTAACATAGCCTTCATAATTCTCTGCCCACTCTGTTGTTGCTTTTAAATTTATTTTGAACAGCATGGGTAACAGCATTTTATAGAAATAATGTAATATCTTTTAATTAAAAAAAGAACTCCACATATTTGCAGATATTTCTGAAGATTCTCTCTTCTCTAAAAGTCAGGCTGAACTGTGGATGGTTCTCTTCTATTTTTTTTTTAACAAGCATGGGTAATGCTGGATAGGAATAACACAATATCTTTCGCCAACTTTAAAAAACAACTTCAGGTATTTGCAGAGCCTGTTCCAATCCCCTCACTTCTGTCTAAGCAGCAGTTGATTCTCTTCGGTCATGTTAATTGTTGCCAGGGGCTGGCCCCTTGCAGTAATCAACAAATGGGAAGAGTAATTGATGAGTAATCGACTAGCTCTTCACTGAAGTCCTGAAACTGCTCCCTTCAGACACAAGAAACTGCTGTTGTGGATAGCATTCTGCCGAGAAATCTCAGATATTAAAATAAAGCAGACCTTTTTGTGTGTGGAAAGAATAGGCTGTGTCACGGGCTGGGTGCCAACAGGCCAGGAGTAAAGCAGAAGTCCGGGACAGTCCGAGGTCAAACCAAAGCAGGAACCAATTGCCAAGTCCAAAACACTGAGCCAGAAGCAGAGTCAGTCCAAGCCAGGGTCAGTGTGGGAAAACTCACAAGTAAACCAGTCCAAGGAGTCAACAGAGCCAAAGTCAAGCAGGTCCAGAATCAAAAGCCAGAGGTTCCAGAAACAGGTCAGGTAACAAGCCGAATGGGTGCAGAGCTTAGCCAAGAAGACTTGTTGCTAGCACAAGTTGGGAGTCTCTGTGCTGTGCCTAAATACCCAGCCACTTCCTGTGCTAGTTAGCAGCTGGCAGAGAGGTCCCGGCTCCTACTGAAACTCAGGGCTTAGTGATCTGCGACCCCGCAGGCATGCCTCTTTCCTTCTCACAGCTAAGTCTTGCCTGCATCGGGATCTTAGACATTCCACCCTAGGAGGTGAATCAGGTAGGCTTGAACTTAGCTGTGGCTCAGCTGCTGGTGGTGCTGGGGCAAACGCCTGGGAGGTGCTTGCTTGAGCCTCATCTGGCTCAGGTGGAGGGTCCTCTGGAGCTGGGAGCTGATCCTCCACCTCACTTAGATCCGCAGAAGGCAGATCCCCAGAGGCACTCATGACAGGTTGATTCTGTGAACAAAGAGAGGACATCATCATATGGAAATACAAAAACCCTGTACCAGCCTGGTGGCTGAAATGTGGAAAATCCTTGGTGCGGAAGCAGCCATAGTTAAAATAAACCATGGTTTTATATCATGTGTGAACCTAGCCATGGTTTTTGTGACTGCAAAACTTGCATGTCTTATTTCTGTACTCAAGGATGTCTTGCTCCCTCTTTACCCTGGAAGGGTAGACAAAACGATCATCCAACTCAGCCAAAATGTCCGCATTTTCCAATGTAAGATTATCAATATTGATTACTGATACCACTGATCATGTGAGTAATGATGCATATATAAATACAGTAGTCAGCATTTCTTGGATATGGGATGTGAGGGTCTCACATCATATCATAGGATATGTCACATTAAATCCATAATTATAGTTTTTCAGTCAATTTGATTAGTTTTTTAAAAAGTTTCCTCTCTAAAAATCAACCTTTGTATTTCAGCCCTTTTAATTACATGCCAACTGTGAAGCCAGATATCAATGCAACTGTAAATATATTATTTTTCATTCCTTGGCATTGTTTTTAGCAGATATGGAATCTATCCAAGGTGTGCAATTATTATCTACCATATTTTTCGCTCCATAAGACGCACCTGATCATAAGACACACCTTGTTTTTAGAGGAGGAAAACAGGAAAAAATGAAACAGAAAGAAAGAAAGAGAGAGAGAGAGATAAAGGAAGGAAGGAGGAGGAGAGAGAGAGAGAAAGAGAAAGGAAGAAAGAAAGGTGGGGACAGAGAAAGAGACAGAAAGACAGACAGAAAAAAGGAAAGGAAGGAAGGAAGGAAGGAAGGAAGGAAGGAAGGAAGGAAGGAAGATAGAGAAAGGAAAGAAGAGAGACGTCGGGATGCCATGCAAAGCCAGGCCTTTCTGTGCA
Organism: Lepidodactylus listeri; assembly: GCA_029233225.1. NCBI lineage: Eukaryota > Metazoa > Chordata > Lepidosauria > Squamata > Gekkonidae > Lepidodactylus > Lepidodactylus listeri. Next base: position 47,872,955 of record JARCFY010000005.1, on the reverse strand, counting down.
AAGTAGCCACGGAGCTTAATCTGTGGGCGGGGCTTTCTGCTGCTGGCTGTTTTAAAGGGGAAAAGCACTTAAAGGGAAAGAGTACTTAGCCTGGTGGGTTTTTCCTGCCGTTTCCCTTTTAAGTCTTAACAGCTCAGGTCCAGCAGGGAGGGATGGGGAAGGCTGGGATGCCAGCCTGAATGGCGTTCCCCTGCGTTCCTGCTGAAGAAAGAGCCCTGTTACAGGTAAGAAAAGCTCCATATTCGCTCCACAAGACGCACACACTTTCCCCCCCCCACACTTTTTTGGGGAGGAAAAGTGCATCTTATGGAGCGAAAAATATGGTAGTTATTTAAAATATATCCTATACTTACCATGAAATCATGCTCAAGGCTGTTTACAATATTCAATAAAACATTCATAAACAGATAAGCAGCATAAATACCAGAGTTAAAGTGTTAAAAAGAAAATCAAATCGGCAAACCATATAATTAAACTATACTAACAATCTTGAATCACAAAACAATGCATATTGGAAAAAAGGTTAAATGGAGCAGGATTTCTTGATATAAGCAAGAAGAGAAATTAGATGGGAAGCAATATCCTAAGGATCATTCTAAGATTGTTTACTGGGTATTTTCTTTTTAAATTCTAGTACTTTGAATTCTAGGGTTGCTTAAAACCCTCTGGCAAACCTGTGAAAAGTTTATACACATTGTATCTGGGGTACATTTATACCCATTACATGTACTGGGGTAAAAACAAAGGACAAAATAGTGAACTTCTGGGGTTGTTTTGTACCCCAGGTGTTTTGCTAGTTTGCTTTAGAAAGAAAATCGTTCGTGGAAAGTGGCTGTACTCTGGGAACACTATTTATCAATGTGCAGGTGACAATGTCTTAAGAGGAAAAGTTTTTACAGCCATATCACTATGCATTCTACAAAAAAAGTGCATCTGAGGTATGGAATGTACCCCACTGCTATCTACAGAGCTACAACACTGAACAGATAGGACTGCCAAGTCCAACTTGGGAAATATCTGGGGACTTTGGGGGTGGAGCCAGGAGACTTTGGGGGTGGAGCCAGGAGAAAGGAAGTGACATCATTTTGTGATGTCACATCCTGTGATGTTGCTTCCACATGCTTCCACATGAACTCATGAAATTTCCTAATACTGAATCAGGCCATTGGTCCATCAAGGTCAGTATTGACTACTCAGACTGGTAGTGGCTCTCCAGGGTCTCAGGCTGAGATCTTTAATGTCACCTATTACCTGATCCTTTTTTAGCTGAAGAGGCTGATACCTCCTGCATGTCAAGCAGATGCTCTATCACTGAGCAATGGCCCTACTGAATCCTTCCTCATCTCGGCAGAATATGAAGCACTAAGTGATGCACAAGTGCTTAATATGATTTTCATATCATAAGAACAGGAGAGAAGCCACAGTGGATCGGCCCATCCAGTACAGCCCATCCAGTACAACACTCTGTGTCACAACAGTGGCCAAAAATACCAGGTGCCCTCAGGAGGTCCAGCAGCGGGGCCAGAACTCCAGAAGCCCTCCCACTGTTACCCCCCAAGCACCAAGAATTCAGAGCATCACTGCCCCAGACAAAGGGGTCCATTTAGACCTTGTGGCTAATAATAGCCACTGACAGACCTCTGCTGGATGGGGACAGAGAGAGAGAGAGAGAGACAGACAGACAGACAGACAGCTTTTTCACTTACTCTTGCCCAATTCCCAGGCTTTATTTCTGGCCCTTGTTTCACCCAGCTGTTGTCCATGTAAGTCCCATAACTTCTCCCCCCCCCCCCCCCCCAGCATAGGCTTTTTGGTGGCTAAAGAGGACCTTTGTCCTCTCCTTTTCGCCAGCAGAAAAGCTAGTTGGATCCATCCCTAACTTAAAATACCGGTTACTTGATGTACAAATGCTTTTAAAAATGCAGATTTTTACTGCCGGAGGGGGGGGGGGGGGACATGGTTGAAAGAAACAGAAAATTGGCATAAAAATGAGGAATCCCAACTTTTATTTGCAGAAGGGAAATGAGGATTGGGGGGACCCAAACAGCCACGACAAGACATTTTAAACAATCCCACTCCCAGACCTTCTACAGGCAACCTCTCCTTGTGATGTTTACCTCTTTGGAAGTGACAGTTTATTCCTTTGACAAAACCACAGTGGACAGACAGACAGAAAAAAGAAAGAGGGGGAGGGGGAGAGACAGAGAAGGAAAAGAGCTCGCAGACCCCAGCAGTTTACTCAGCAGCAACCTTGCACGGAAGCCCTTCAGTAGAAAGAGCTTAGTCCCGCCTTAATCTCTGGGCGGGGCTCTCTTGCTCGATCAGCTCTTAAAGGGGAAATTTCCCTTTTAAGAAGTTCAAGAGGCCAGCAGGGCAGGCTCCGAGGTTCCCCTGCTGGCAGCCATTTTGTCCCCCCGGTGGCCAATTTTGGAAAAGCGGGGGAAAGCTTTAAAAATCAGTGTTTCCCCCGCTCTACCGGGGGACTTGGCAGCCCTACTGAACAGAGGTTACAAAAATATTATTTGTTGGTTATTCTTATACTATTGTTCTTTTCAAGATTTTAGCTGCATCGGATTTTTGAATTTGATCTTTCTCCTCTAAGATGGAAAATGAGTCAGATAGTTTAATTGCTTGTCAGTAAATATTTAAAATATGGTGACCTTAAAAGATAAATGCCATTAGGCTGACACCAGAGGAGGCAATGTGCAACACTTCTTGCAAAATCCGCTTTTCTAAATCCACTTTCAAAGGCTGGGCTTGAAAGAACAACTCTGAAGGTATCCTCCAGAGTGGTGGTCTAAAGGGAGCTGTTTGGCTATGAATGTTTCTTGTGCTCTGCCCTTGATGCATCATTAATGCTAAAAGATGAGTTACATGCCCACATAAAATGCACAGCTTATGGTTTTACTGTCTGGAAGGGAACTTGATTTTGTTCAGTTGCCGATACATCTAGAAAACAAGTTCGCCAGCTACATTCCATAAATCATTGAAGAATTTCTATGCTTCAGTTCAAGACCCAGAAAAGTAGGTCAGTTCTGGTTTCCTATCACATAATAAAATAGATGAGGGTTTTTTCCCCCATATATGAATGTGTTCAGAGATCTCAGATAAGTTTCTCTGATGTTCTTATTTATTCAACACAAATATGTTCAGAGGGGATTGTTTTTAGTTTGGAATGTGTTTAAATTGGGAATAAGAATGCGTTCAGTGGTTTCATTTAATGCTTAGTTGAATGTGTTTATTTGGGAATAAAAAGGATTTCTCTCTCTCACACACACACCCATTTTCCCTCTCAGGGAGAAGATTAATAATTAGGACAGAAACTGTAATACACAGAGAAAGCCATATTCATTTTATACATGAACAACAATACTATTGCAACAGTATTATCACTGTGCTTTGCCAAGAGTGAAGCCTTCCTCCAGCCTAAGGAGCTTCCCTCCGTTTTAAGTGGCTCTTGTACTAGAAATAAATCCTGCTATGCAATGCCCTTTGTCTGCTTCCTGAATCAACATTGTATTTGAAGAGTTGTAAGGTCAGGAGGACAGGAGGGCCTGGTGGGATGTGGTCCATGGGGTCGCGAAGAGTTGGAGTTGACTGTGCGACTGAACAACAACAACAAAGGTCAGCTAGGATTTTATCTTTGTAGTCTGTATAACAGAATTGCCAGATTCCCAACATCCCAAACCCTGGGACTCAAAGAATGACAACTGGCAATCCTAAACTTAACAGATACATAGTATATCACTACACATCACAGAAATTGTACCATATGATATTTTGAATGTATGTAGCAACAATCATTTAGGTTTGAAGAAATGACCTCATGTACATTCACATTTGAATGTGAAATGTTGTAGAATCATTTCATGTAATAGATTCAGGTGGGCAGCCATGTTGACCTGAAGCTGTAGAACAAAGTTTGAGTTCAGTGACACCATTAAGACCAACAAACTTTAATTTTGAGTATAAGCTTTCATGTGCATGCACATTTCTTCAGATATATCTATAGCTAAAGTGTATCTGAAGAAGTGTGCATGTGCACAAAAGTTTATACCCAAAATTATACTTCGTTGGTCTTCACAGTGCCACTGCACTCAAACTTTGCTTCATTTATGTTTGATTATTCATATCCCATCTCCACTTAACAGGTGCAGTAGTAACTAGTAACTGTTATGCAGAGGGGCATTTCCTTTTCTGAAATCTCCTTTTTTTAGATATAGCCATTGGTTTGTCGTATTTCCTTTAGCTCTTTTAACAGTGGGATTTCTCTTTCATTTCTCTTTGATTTGTCTTTGTAGAGAAATTAATGCTCCCTTTTGTAACTTCAGCCCTTGCTGTTGTTTTTTGTTACATACCACAGGATTTTGTGGCAATTTTGTACATTCTCCTTTCCTGACCCTCCTCTCTTTGCATTTCCCTTTGATCAAAATGGAATTGATCAGAAACTGACTCCACGTTCCCAAAAAGAGGACAAGAAACAGATTGTCCCAGATACTTTTCAATGAAAACACAAAGTAACATTTTAGGTTTAACTAGTTTATTTAATTAATTAAAGTGATTGGTGTCATAATTAAATATGCTAAAATACTTAATTCACTGTGCTGTGCTAGGCAGGCTCCCATGGCTGCCTCTGGTGGATAGTGGGAGTTTCACCCACAAATTGCCCCTTTTTGCCGATCTGACTCTGGTACCATGCTCCTAAATGTGTATGAGTGTGTATCTCCAAGAGAGTTATGTTTTGCCAAAACTGAGGCAGCCCTTGCGCTATCTTGAAGGAGAAAGTGCAGGTTTCTAGGGCCTCCTGCAGGAGAGGTGAGATTTGAACCAGGATCCTCATCCAAAATTCTAGCCACTATGCATCACTGTCTTTAGTACCTACTGCCACTGATGTGGCCTTGTCTATCTGTAATTATTGCCTTAGACTGAATTAGGGCTGCCAGCCTCCAGGTGGGGCCTGGGGATCCCCCGCTTTTACAACTGATCTCCAGCTGAGAGAGATCAGCTCCCCTGGAGAAAATGGCTGCTTTGAAGGGTGGACTCTATGGCATTGTACCATGCTGAGGCCCCTCCCCTCCCCAAACCCCGCCTTCTCCTGGCTCCACCCCCCAAAGTCCCCAGGTATTTTCCAACCCGGACTTGGCAACCCTAGACTGAATCAGACCATTGGTCTACTCAGGGCTCTTCTTGTAGAAAAAGCCCAGCAGGAACTAATTAGCATATTAGGCCACACCCCTGACAGCGCAGCTCATTAACATATTAGGCCATACCCCATGTTACCAAAAGTGTGGTCATCCAGCCACATCCACCTTTTGCTTCTTATTCTGTTTACCTTGTTGTCAAAACGGTTTTGACAAAACCAATAAAAACATTATTTTCTGTCCCGTCTGTACAAAACTTTGCCTGAATCAGTATCTTATGTCCAACAATTATTCCCACACTGGATTGGAATCAATTCCTAAGGGTTAGGTTCCTGTGGAAATTAGCTTGACTTCCTGCAGAACTAGTACGCTGAATATGAATTTTTAGTGTTGCCAACCTACAGGTGGGGTCTGGAGATCTCCTGGAATTACAGCTGAGCTCCAAACTACAGAGATCAGGTCAATGGCTGCTTTGGAAAGTGGAGTCCGTGGCATTATGCCTTGCTTAGGTCCCTCCTTCCCCCAAACCCCACCCTCCTCAGGCTCCACTCCCAAATCTCCAGGGATTTCCTCAAACTGGAGTTGGCAACCCTAGTTCAACTCTAGGAGCCCTGTTCAATCCTAGTTCAATCCTAGGAGCCCTGTTCAACCCTGTTCAACCCTAGGAGCCCTAGTTCAACCCTAGAACAACCCTAGGAGCCAGTTTGGTGTAGTGGTTAAGTGCGCGGACTCTAATCTGGGAGAACCAGGTTTGATTCCCACTCCTCCACTTGCACCTACTGGATGACCTTAGGCAAGCCATAGCTCTGTACCAGCTGTTCTCTCAAGGATAGTTGTCTCAGAGCTCTCTCAGCCCCACCTACCTCACAGGGTGTGGGGTTATTTCGGGGAGCCCCCATCAAAACTCTGGAGATGTCTGGTCTGTCTTTCGGTCTTTTTAGACTTGAGGGGTGGCCCTGCCAGTTTCACATGTGTTTTGGAGTAAAAGGATTCACCCCAATGCAGAGTAGAATAATACACCCCCCTTCGTGGGTCTTCTCTGCAGCATCTGTGTGTGTAAGCCTTAGCTAGTAGGTTCCTCAGCTGAGCACCCTCCCAGCTGCTGTGGGGATACTTTGGGGAGCCCTTATTGAAACTCTAGGTGTGCCTGCCTTTCTGTCTGTCCTCTAAATACTGACTATATGTTTCACCTGGGGAGGTTGAGCATAGTGGGCAGGCTTTGCTAATTGGCTGTGAGGGTTGGACTCAGGGCTTCAAGCCATCACGTCTACATTTGTTGTTGCATCATTTGGGGGTTGGGTGTCAGGGGTGGACTCAGTGCTTCGAGCCACCATGTCTACATATTTCATTGCACACTGGTTTGGGTTTAGGTCTTGGGTGGTCTCAGGGCATATTGCAACTAGTTCTGCTGGGCTGACAAAAATGCCCCCCCTTCAGTTTCTGCTGCAGAGATTCTCAGGGACTTTGATTCTGTTCTGTGGGGCTTCTATTGCCCTTGATTTTTATTTTTTATTATTATTTTTCCCCTCCATTGGAAATGATGGAAGATGGGGACACTTTCTTTGGGGGGGCATAACACAGACCCCATAAATCACAATCCTCACCAAACTTGAAGGGTAGATAGAGGAAAGTCAGCCAGAGATTCCCTTCGAATATGGTGTCTTTAGCACACCAGGGACCATTCTACCACATCATGAACTTCATGGACTGGTTCAATTTGTATGAAGCCTTTTTCATTTATGACAGTCTGTGGTTCGGTTCATGGGTCCACCACGAACTGAACGGAACCACATTTTTTTTATTTGTGCCCATCTCTAATGCTGGGAATTCTATTTACTGCATTTCAGGGAATGAAGAAGAATTAAGAAAATGTCTCTTAACCTCTCTAGTAATAATTACAAGAAGGCATGCATTGCAGTCTTAAAGAAGACATTGAGTGTGGATAGCTGACGGCATAAAATTTCAAACTGCCAGCCTGAGAATGAGAGCTGAAGAGAGCTAGACACCCTGCCCAACATAATATGTGATAGAGACCCAAACTAAATTAGCCAGTAGGGTAGCAGCAGCACTTGGAATTATGCTATGTACAAATGTGATATCTAGCAGAACTTTTATAAAGTGCTAACTCATGTTATACACCTGTTATGTCCGCTGACCACCACTGGGCATAAGCAACATATAGCCAGAGCTTGACTCCTAGAAACAATAGGAGTCAGGGATCCTAGACCACCACTAGCCCTCCAACACGAACTCTGGCGGGAAATTCAAACTTGCCAATAGGACTCTTGTGTGTGTCCTAGGGACTGTATATAATTGGCCATCTTGACTGGTATTGCATGCTAGTTGTGTACTCAGTAAACCAATGCTTATCACCATGTCGTTGTCCAGGCTTTCCATGCAGCGAACCCAGTACACAACAACACCTTTGTGGAGAAATTTATGTTTATGTTTCTTTATTTCATTTTCAGTCCCTTCAACCACAGGTTGGAGGGATTATGGATAAAACAAAAACAGAGCAGATTAATAAAACTATAAATATTAAGATCATTTTAAAATGTATGCAAGAAATCTAGCAACAGCTTCCAGCCAGCCCACATCATTCAAAAATAACAGTTTCAGAATAATATAATTACTAGAGCACTGAACATCAGTGTTGACAAGAGATCCCAATATAGCACACCTAGCTTCAATAAATAAAGGACAGTGTAACAGCACATGTGAGATGGTCTCTATTGCGCCAGCTGCTCAAGAACAATTCCTTTCAATTCAGGGAATACCTTTAAGCCTTCCTGTGTATTCAGCTGTTGGGAGTGAATTACAGCTTGCCAAAAGAATTAAATGCCTGTCTTTGGGATGTTTTTATAGTAACCAAATAATTAGCAACTGTAAAGGAAGTTGTAGGGATGTAGCCATAATACAAGGGAGAACACTTCCTGTATGAATCAGTAAGTAACCCTAAGAAATTTATAGACTTGGCTCAGACAACTCAGATCAGCACCTGGGGAAAAGTAAATTAGAGATGTACCAGAAGATGCCAAATAAGTTGAGCGAATTCTAAGTCCCCACCTCATAGATAAACCATGGCTGAGGACAGACTGGCAGTATAAAGCGGAAGGGAGGGGGGGCAAAAAGACCTGGGCCAAGTTGTGGCGGGGATTCCCGGTCTCACTGCACCGCAGAAAAGACAAGAACACCGATCCACGTTCACAAAAGCTTAAATTCAGTCTCCTCACACATTCCCCAAATTCCCATTAGCTACCAACGCCACCAAGCATCATGGGAATTGTAGGCTGTCTGCCTTCTACCCCCTACAGGTCTCTCCTGTGCCTAGGCCACACTAGGCTTGTCTTCCAGCCCGGCACAGATCATGACAGTCCTATTCAGCATTTTAAATCAGTGTTTTAAATCAAGTGATTTCAGAAGCGCTCTGTGAGTCTTGGGGTTTTGGAACTGTTGTGGAGAAGTCTTTAGTATTGATTCACAATGGAAAATCATTCTGGCAATTAATCCTTGCTGAATACATGTGAAGAATTAATGTACTTATTTAAGTCCAAAACAATCTATTAATGGATAAACAATAACTATTGCACTTAGATGAAAATATATGCTTGCTATGTAGCAGCATTTCATATGAAGAAAGTATCTGATCTTATAGGCAGTTCAAAACATCCAAACTATTCCCAGAGCACAACTGTGTAAAGGAAGGAGTATTAGCCCAGTTCATCCACATTTTCTCAACAATGATTTGCAGGGATATGGCATCATATTTTTCAGCCACATCACTGGTACAAACACTAGCCACCAGAAAGGGATGGCTGAATCCATGAAAGTACTAAATCAGATATTGTTTCCTCTGTGTGTCTGCATTTCAGTCTGGTGGTGGTGGAGAAGACTGTCAAGTCACTTATGGCAATCTCATGGGGTTTTCAAGGCAAGAGACATTCAGAGGTGGTTTGCTATTGCTTGCTTCTGTGTCACAGCCCTGGTATTCCTTGGAGGTCTCCCATCCAAATACTAGCCAGGGCCGACCCTGCTTAGCTTCTGAGATTGGACGAGATCAGGTCAGTCTGGGCTATTGTAGCCCAGAGGCACTGCCTTACTTGTGTAAGCTCTGAATTGCAGGGCACCCTACTTCTAACCTGAACCAGAGACCCACAAAGTCTGGCCAAGGAAGGCACTCCTGGCCTGTGTAAGCTCTGAATTGCAGGGCACCCTACTTCTAACCTGAACCAGAGACCCACAAAGTCTGGCCAAGGAAGGCACTCCTGGCCTGAAACACAGAACAAGCCAAAGCTCTGTAAAAGGGTTTAATTTCAGGTGACCTACAGCAACCCTCCCCCCCACACAGAGGTATGCTTATAGAGTAACAATGGGTTCTACTAGGTAAAGTATCTACATTTCTAAAGGCTATTCAGAGGCCAACTGGTGAATAGCCCTTCTATCTCCAGAGCTTTCACCTAGCCCTTTTGTTTGCATATATGTCTATGTAAAAATCCTTTGTTTCGACAACTGACTTTCCTGCTCCATCCTTCAGGATACCAAGATAAAGTAATCATACATTCAAATGTTTAGTGATCCTTCCTGATACTAATCAGGGACCCATCTCCTACCTAGTGCTGGAAAAAGTGCAGAAAAGGGCAACTAGATTGATAAAAGGGATGGAACACTTTCCCTATGAAGAAAGGTTGAAGCGCTTGGGGCTCTTTTGCTTGGAGAAACGACGGGTGAGGGGTGACATGATCGAGGTTTATAAGATTATGCATGGGATAGAGCAGGTAGAGAAAGAAGTACTTTTCTTCCTTTCTCACAATACAAGAACTCGTGGGCACTCCATGAAATTGTTGAGCAGTCGGTTAGAACAGATAAAAGGAAGTACTTCTTCACCCAAAGAGTGATTAACATGTGGAATTCAGTGCCACAGGGAGTGGTGGCAGCTACAAGCATGGGTGGTTTCAAGATGGAATTAGGTAAACATATGGATGGAGCAGAGGTCCATCAGTGGCTATTAGCCACAAAGTATAGATAGGAACTCTCAGTCTGGGGCAAGTGATGCTCTGTATTCTCGGTGCTTGGGGGGGCAACAGTGGGAGGGCTTCTAGTGTCCTGGCCCCACTGCTGGACCTCCTGAGGGTGCCTGGTGTTTTTGGTCACTGTGTGACAGAGTATTGGACTGCATGGGCCACTGGCCTGATCCAACATTGGCTTCTCTTGTGTCCTTATGTTCTTACCTTTTGTCTATATTTGGGAACCTATTCAATCTGCCGGATCAGGACCATCAATGGTCATCAAACCCATTCAGCTAGCCACCCAGCACTTGGCTAATCCTATCAATGCTATTGTGAATCCAGACTCTGCACCTCTGGAACCTCATTGGTCACACCTAGGTCTGGCTCCTCCTAGGTCTGGCTCCTCCTTGAGATCCATGATTGGTCCAGGTAATCTTTTGTCTTCACCTGAGACAAGCCCCTCAAGGCCTCCCATTGCTCTGCATTGTTTTCCAGTGTTTATATTCGTCAAGGCACATGGCCTCAGATTTTGTGTATGCCCAGGGAGCCAACTGGCAGGTCACCCCCAAACTGTGTTTGGGTCATAATCTCTTTTCCAAGGACCTCTGCACAAATGGACAGGTAGTATTACCCCATAACTGACCCTTCTATTCACTATCAATCACCTCTGCTTTCTTAGTTCTGAATTGCTTAGTGTGCTTGTAATTAGGGAAATTCTTCAGTAAAAACTATTTTAGTTGGCTCTTCAAATCTGGAGTGTTCCTACTGTACCAGACCTTGTTATAAACTGGTGTGTGGTCCGTGGCATAGGCGTCAACTACGGGGGGGCTCGAGCCACCCCCGAAATTTCCCAGGGGGGCTCAGCCACCCCCGGGAAAATGGAGCGCCCAGGCTGGCCGGCTGGCTGGCTGCCGCCGCCACCGCCTCTCCCCCTGCTCCGTTCCTCCCTCCTCCAAGAACCTGCTGGGCAAAGGAACGGAGGCAGGAGCAGGCGGGGGGAGGCGGCGGGGCAGGCGGCAAGAACCAGGAGCCTGACTTCGACTTTGCCGGCCCCCGCTGGGGGCGGGCGGGCAGGGTCGGCACGGCGGGGTTCAAGAGCGCCCCGTGCCCCAGGAGGGGGGGTCGGGCTCGTCCCTGACCACCTCCGCAGGTGCCCCGGCTGCCTTCGCTTTCCCGCCCCTCCCGTGGGGTTCCAGCCACCAGGCTCCCTCCCCCCGCACGTGCGCGCCCTGGAAGTGGCGCGCCCGGTGCTCCTGGTTCTTGCCGCCGCCGCCAGCCAGCCAGCCCTGAGAGCGGACCAACCGCCTGCCGTGCCATGGACTAAGTGGCTGGCAGGACCCTCCAGCCAGCGGCCCCCGGAGCGGCGGCCGAGAGGCGGAGGAGGGACCGGCACTGTCACTGCCACCCCTCAGGACTGAGCCCCGCAGCCGCTGCCCGGGGGGAAGGAGGCGGCGGGGCAGGCGCGGGCTGCCGCCTCGTTTGCCCACCCGCCGGCTGCTGCTGCCACCTCCCTCCCCCCCCCGGGCCTGACCTGGCACGGGCCTGACCTGGCCCCATGGAGGCAGGAGTGGCCAGGCTAGGCCAGTCCGGGGGGGGGACACGGTCCCAGCACATGCACGCGTGCTTCGCGCGCACGCACAAGAGCCCCCCCCCGGATTTTAAAAGTCGACGCCTCTGGTCCGTGGTACTCCTCTGGCCTCCCCTGCCACATAGCTAAATTCTCCCAACGATGAGGCAGGCCATTGGCGGTAACACTATCCAAGTCAGGACATATTACAATCTACAAGCGTCCAAATCAACCCTAAATCTTAATTTAAAGCTATTGCATCATTAAATGAAGAGATAGACAAGGTGCAATACATCCCCACACAGAGAATTCCACCTATAGTTTCTACTTGAGGGCAGTTTAAACCACTTTACATTGCTTTCTATATGTCATTCCCTTTTAAAAGTCATGCCATTTTTTTCTACAAATTATTCTAGTATACATTGCTATGTGACATGTGAATGCTTGTAGTAATTCAGAGATGTGTACCTTTATGGGACACTGACTGTTTCAACTACCTAATGGTTAGCAGAACCCAGCACTAGCAAATGATGCTGCTAATTACTTTGAATCATCTGCATAAACAAAAATCAGTTAACATCAGTCATGTTAGGAAAAAGCTGTTTAACCCCCAAATCCTGGGCTCCGTCTAGGGCTGCCAAGTCCAACTTGGGAAATATCTGGGGACTTTGGGGGTGGAGCCAGGAGAAAGGAAGTGACATCATTTTGTGATGTCACATCCTGTGATGTTGCTTCCACATGCTGACACATGAACTCATGAAGTTTCCTAATACTGAATCAGGCCATTGGTCCATCAAGGTCAGTATTGACTACTCAGACTGGTAGTGGCTCTCCAGGGTCTCAAGCTGAGATCTTTAATGTCACCTATTACCTGATCCTTTTTTAGCTGAAGAGGCTGATACCTCCTGCATGTCAAGCAGATGCTCTATCACTGAGCAACGGCCCTACTGAATCCTTCCTCATCTCGGCAGAATATGAAGCCCTAAGTGCTACACAAGTGCTAAATATGATTTTCATATCATAAGAACAGGAGAGAAGCCACAGTGGATCGGCCCATCCAGTACAACACTCTGTGTCACAACAGTGGCCAAAAATACCAGGTGCCCTCAGGAGTTCCAGCAGCGGGGCCAGAACTCCAGAAGCCCTCCCACTGTTGCCCCCCAAGCACCAAGAATGCAGAGCATCACTGCCCCAGACAAAGGGCTCCATTTAGACCTTGTGGCTATAATAGCCACTGATAGACCTCTGCTGGATGGGGACAGAGAGAGAGACAGACAGACAGACAGACAGACAGACAGACAGCTTTTTCACTTACTCTTGCCCAATTCCCAGGCTTTATTTCTGGCCCTTGTTTCACCCAGCTGTTGTCCATGTAAGTCCCATAACTTCTCCCCCCCCCCCCCCCAGCATAGGCTTTTTGGTGGCTAAAGAGGACCTTTGTCCTCCCCTTTTCGCCAGCAGAAAAGCTAGTTGGATCCATCCCTAACTTAAAATACCGGTTACTTGATGTACAAATGCTTTTAAAAATGCAGATTTTTACTGCCGGAGGGGGGGGGGCATGGTTGAAAGAAACAGAAAATTGGCATAAAAATGAGGAATCCCAACTTTTATTTGCAGAAGGGAAATGAGGATTGGGGGGACCCAAACAGCCACAACAAGACATTTTAAACAATCCCACTCCCAGACCTTCTACAGGCAACCTCTCCTTGTGATGTTTACCTCTTTGGAAGTGACAGTTTATTCCTTTGACAAAACCACAGTGGACAGACAGACAGCAAAAAGAAAGAGGGGGAGGGGGAGAGACAGAGAAGGAAAAGAGCTCGCAGACCCCAGCACCTTAAGCAGCTTACTCCAGCAGCAACCTTGCACGGAAGCAACTTACTCCAGCAGCAACCTTGCACAGTCCCTCCTTAATCTCTGGGCGGGGCTGTCTTGCTCGATCAGCTCTTAAAGGGGAAATTTCCCTTTTAAGAAGTTCAAGAGGCCAGCAGGGCAGGCTCCGAGGTTCCCCTGCTGGCAGCCATTTTGTCCCCCCGGTGGCCAATTTTGGAAAAGCGGGGGAAAGCTTTAAAAATCGGTGTTTCCCCCGCTCTACAGGGGGACTTGGCAGCCCTAGCTCCGTCCCTGCCCCCATCCCTCTCCCATTTGTTGCCAGTCAATGGCTTATCTGTTTAAGAATGTTTTTATTTATTTATTTATTTATTTATTTTATTTCATGGAATTTATATCCCGCCCTCCTCACTGACAGCGGGCTCAGGTGAAAAATGTTTTTAATTTTTTAATAGAAATTATCTCCTATAATGTTTAGCATATTTATATATACCACTTTTCTCCCACCTAGGTAGGTTATGTAATATAAACAGCTTCATCCCCACTCTGTTTGCTTACTCCCGGACTGTACATTGTGGGAGTAGACATACAGGATGGATAAAAAATACAGTTGGGCCTAGAATTAATTCATAGTGACTCACACTGGCATTAGCTGAAACTAGACAACAAGCCTAGAGAATATTTAGAAAAGTAGCGTAAGCTCAAAATGGGGAGGTGGGGAGAATTAATCTTGTTGGCTGGTTATGGAGGAAAGCTGGTTATTTTCTATGAACTAAATGATGTGTTTTTAAATAGTTTCCATTCCTCACCCTAAGGTTGTTTTTGACACTTTAACACCTTCAGAAAATGTCATTTTGGATTGGGGGGGGGGGGGCAACAGTACCTGTGATTAGTGTTTCTGGTGAATGAAAAACATCTAAGGCTGCTGGTGTAATGAAATGTTTTACAATCTAAAAGTAATATAAAAAAGAGTCAGGAGTCAAGTTAAGTGTCATTTTCTTTTGATTAAACTTCTGTCAAAGCAAATCTATTCAGCCTAACAAAATTTGTGGAAAATTACAATAACTATGAAAGAATTTAAGCTTTTAAGTTGAAAATGGAGGAAAATCTATGGAGCATCTTCTCAGCAAAGTGTTGTGTCTCTGGGCAAGAGTCATATAATCACTTAACCCTTTGCTAACATACTGCAGCAAAGCATTCTGGCGATGTATTTATATACCCTGAATTTATGGAGGAAGAAGCAGCCAGGGTCATGCTCTCTGACCCCACCCTTTCAGCCAAAGGTTTCTATAGAGCCATCATATGTGTATACATGCATTATGGAAAATTATACAGAGAGCCTATGGGGATAGAACTTGTACAGTGCAGGAACACCAGACAAAACACTGGCAGAACGCAATAATAGATGGGGACAGTTGAATCTACCTGAGGAAGGAGTTCCAAAGTTTTGGTACCATGATGGTGGGGACACCTGAAGCAGTGGTGTGTGCAGTGGTTCTGTAAGTTCATATGGGAGTAGGTAGGCTGGCCAAGCCATATAGGCATTCAAAGATCAATTCTGGTACCTTGAATTGAGCCCAGAAGCAAACTGAGGTCCAGTGCAGGTAGAACAACATTGAAGTGATATGGCCCCTACAACCCACTCCATTCCGAATTCTGGGCACAACACCATTTGTAGCTTCTGGACACTCTTCAAAGACAATCCCACATACAGCACATTGCAGCTGTCTAATCTGGATGTTACCAGCCTGGTTTAAAGGGACTGCAAAAGAAAGTGGGGGAAAACAGCTGAGAAGCAAGTAGCAGTCTCCCTGCCTCTCAGTTGTTTTCCCTGATCTTCCTGGTTATCCAGATCTGATGAATGGGGGGGTTCAAAAAAATCCCAGATAGTTTTGGGTGCTGAAATTTTTGGCTCGGGAAGATCTAAATGTCCACTCTTAGTCTAGAACACTTAGAAAGAAAGAAATGACAGTTAGGATGAACTTTTCAGGGATTGCTCCTCCCGTTCCATATGTCAAGGAGATAAGCTAAACTATATCTAACTGTCGCTGCATTTCTGTTTCTATGTTCTATATTGTCAAGCACTGGCTCACGGACAGAAGGGGGACTGAGATGGGGAACAAGGAACTAGGAATGAAGTTGAGAAGAGGTCCAAAAAGCAATGCCATAAAAGCAACATTCAGACTACCGCAGATTGTCATGCAGGAGTGTTTTCTTTGCCCACCTAGCATGCAGTCAACTCCACATCAAGGAATAGCAAGCATCTAGAATGTGTGATTATACAGAATCAGGAAAAAGCCCTCTCAAAACTAATAGGATGGTGCAATGATATAAATGGAAAGTGGAAATGCTGAGCATACCAAATGCCAGTTGGGATGATACTCTTTGGGAAGAAATATTCTGAATGGACACTTTTCCTAGACGTTCCAACCTAGAAGTGAGCAGGAAATCAAACAAGACAGTGAGGTACTAAACTAAATCTCTAAGACATGTTCTTGTTTACTCACAAGTGTCAAATACCATTCATCAGATCTGGATAATTTATAATATTTCCAGTAGCATGTTGTTTGAGTTGGACTGCAGCTAAGAACATTTCTACAGCAAATCTCTACTTTTGAATATATTTTCTCTGCATTACATCTGAAGAACGAAGGAAAGCAGTCTGCACTACTGAGGTAGGAATGTGTGTGGCAGGATTCCTCGTGTTTTCTCTTTTGTAGCACTGGATTGGGTATGTACAATTCAGTATGCAGATGCAAATGCTGTCATCTGGAAAACAAAGCATAGTACTTTAGTAAAATGACTCACCTATAAAACATTATCTCATGAAATAAAACTTTTAAATCATCTAGCAAATGTCTGATAAAGCCTGGGCTCTTTCAATGAAACCAATGTAAATAATGTGAATTATTTCCTGAATCATAGCAAAATGCAAGGCAGAAATGAGGAACTGATAAAAGGAAAGGGGGTAGATAACAGTTTAAGTTCAATGTTCTTAAGAAGGATATATTTTAAGTCATTGGTTTGATCTACTCACCATAAAGAACCATACCCATCTCAGTGGGGCTACAGCTTGGATTTATTTGGACCATTGCTATTAATGGTTTTCATGGTCTGGTTTAAAAGTGTTATTATATACTTCACTGAAAGGTTAATGTTAGATCCCAGGAAGTTTCTTCATAAAATGGAGAAATGAATTTCCATTTCAGTGGTCATTGCTTTTATCTTGGTAGCAATTGTTAAAAAGGGATGTTTCCCTTTAAATCTGATTCCAGCTATATCTCTATTGTTTTATAATTACATTTCCAACTGTGGTTTCATCTTGCTATTTGTATGGCCTAAATTACCCACATTTCATTTTTTATGGCACCCAAGTTACAAAATTGGACTATTCCTTCACATGTGATTAGTTTGAGTAATTGTCAAGAGTTTGCCAAACAGCCTTCGTCCACTGAGACGTGGGTTGTTAAAATGAGCCAGACTGTGAATCTTAAAGGAGAGTTTGTGCAAAAGCTAAAGACCTGGAATTAACTGGTAGTGTTTTCATGTGTAATTAGAAAATGCATTGTTCTCCAATTAAGAAAATTAATTAAAACTAACCAGATGGTAATCAAGGCATATTGTAATATAATTGTGTCTGGCACCTGTATTGCTTTTATGTCCCATTCCTGTATTGATTAACTGTTGTGTTTTACATTGAAAATATAGCTGCAGGAGATTTTTTTTTCTGCACTGTAGTCAGCACAATTTATACACTGCATGATCCACTAAAAGTTGGGAACACAGGATTCTGGGGTGCACATTCATGGTGCTGTGGATGCAGTGGGGATGCCTTCTAGAACTAGAACTGTCCCCCATGTTGTGCTCCAGGCATAGATAATGTCATATACACATCAGATCTCCCACATGTAACAAGAGCTCATGCTTGCAAAGTAGCCATCTTTGTGTACATGGGCTAGTCCTACTGGCAATTTTTTTCTTTTAAAAGGTTAATTGCAACTTTATTCCCACCAAGAGAAAATTTTACTTACTCCTTTCCACATTAAGTTGTATACTGGCCATAGAGATTTCAGTACCTGGTTAACAGAGTAATATGTTAACTGCCCCTAGGTTGTCGAAGGAGGAGGAGGAAATTGGATTTTACTACCCAAAGAAGTCTCACTGCCCTTCACTACCCAAAGGAGTCTCAGACCGGTTTACAATCTCCTTTCCCTCCCCCTACCCACAACAGACACCCTGTGAGGTAGGTGGGGCTGAGAGAGCTCTTTCGAGAAGTGCTCCTTCCAGAGCAGCTATGAGACAGCTGTGACTGACCCAAGGTTGCACCAGCATCTGCATGTGGAGGAGTGGGGAATCAAACCCGGTTCTCCGAGATTAGAGTTCTCATTCCTAACCACTCCACCCAACTGGCTCTCCATAGCTGCAGCTCATTGGATATCATAGCTTTTTTTTTTTTTGCTGCCTGTCATAAGGGGAGCAATCTGTATGAATTTAAGATTTTTTTTCTCCATTGACAGCAGCCTCTTAGGACCAAACTAGACAATACATGGGAATCTATGACCAGGACCTCAAGGTTAAAAGCAGCTATGGAAGGGGCTACTACAAATCATATTGAAGTTATGGTGCTGGGGAAAGGGGGTAACTCTTTTTTTGCACCATTCCCCCCCCCCCCCTCCAGTTTGATTCCTACCACTACATCACTAAGGATGCCGTTTGCACCACGGAGGAGAGCACAGAGCTTTAATACAGATATGTGTAACTTCAGTGAGAGGGACATAGTTTAAATCAGGAAAAAGTGCTGTGAGGTTATGTACCCCATCTTCCATTACCATGACCCCAATGTGAATTTTTCTTCCCTCTGGGTGATTACCATAAATCTTTTGCAGATCATCTGCTTTGAACATGAACTAGGCTTTTGTTTTCAAAAACTGATACCCAGATATTGGAGAGAATTTGTAAAATGAGTTTAGCAACAAGCCAGTTCATAGTGAGAGAAGCAAGGTACAAAGAGATATTCTTGCAATACATACTGGAGCTGGATAAGCTGGGGTGGAGAGAAACTTCCTTGTAAATATTCATTGAAAAGTTAAGTCAAAGTTCTTAGACATCTGCAGAACTCTGGAACTGCTTAAGGATTGAACTTGGCCTTGGAATGGTTTTATAATAATAGGATACCCATCTTTTCTTAAAATTGCAGGCAGTTTTTTCATATTTAGTAAAGATTACGAACAATTTTACAGCATATATTTTCCAGAATGCCACAAGGATAATAGATGTTTTCAATATGAAGCAGGGTCAGAAAATAATAAGCCTTTGACAATAATAAATCTACAGCCCCGGCTTTGCCATCTTCACTACTACAAACAAATAGAATGAACAGGGCTTTTAAATAAAAATGGAAATGGCAAATAGAGTGCCAGGTCTGCCCCTTTCTGCTCTCGGAACTGCTCTGAGTAGCACAGCAGTTTTATGGCAAAATGGTTCATATTTAAATTGCCCTAGAGTTAATCTTTCCTCTTTCATTACCATTCAGCCACACGCCCACTGCTCACCATCCTGTTAATAGTCACAAGGAAACGATATAATTTTGAAACTCAGAGAGCAAATAAATTGTTCAAGCACAACAACACTATTGTGTGTCTTCTGGCAAAAGGTTATGTGGATCTATTCTTGCAAAGATTGTGAGGTATTTTAATTTTGGCCAATGTTCACAATTATTAAGACAACTGGATTTTTAGAGGGCATTTTGTAGTTTGTAGTTGATTTTTATGCCATAACTAACTCCCATGGAAGGATGTAAAACTGATTAACCACAGGGACAGAGCATGTAGACTGAGGCCTATTTGAAATTTAGCATGAAAGGATGTATTAACAGTGCAGTTCTAAACAAAGTTAAACCATGCTAAGAGCCAAAATACACCTTATGTGTGATGTGAGTGGGGTCATTCATGTTGACACAACTCTCAGCCACACGGTCACACAGCCACTCCACATGGCTCCAAACACTGTGAGGGGGAAGGCTTCCTCCTGTGCCATTTTCAGCAACAGAAAAGCCTATGTAGTGGTGTGTTTGCCCTTTCTTTGGGCTCTACGTGTCTATCCTGCATGATATGGAGACTGCGAAAGTGGCAAATCGTTCCCCCATGGCTATTTCCACTGGTGAAAAAGATGAAGGAGGGAAGCCTGAAGCCATTCCTTCTCTCTTGCAGTATTTGGAGCCATGTGGAATGACAGAGAGGTTATTAAAGCTTAGTCCCTATGAGAATAAGTGACTGAGAGTTGGGTCAAGAACTTGTGATCTGACTTATGTCACAGGAACATATATTTTGACCTAATGGCCAAGACTGACATATCCATGGGCACAATAGGCACAGTGCCTAGGGCCCACAATACTTTTAGGGGCCCATGAAAATGTTTTTTAAAAAAAGGAGGGGAAAAATGAACTTTTAGGGTCAAAGAAACACGCCAGGAAAAAAGAGAGAGAGAAATGTTTAGGGCCCACAAACATCTAATGCTGAAATATTTAAAGATATCTCAAAACCAATTTTAATTTTATTATGGTGGAAGGGGCCCACAGAAGTCATAATACAGCCCTGTCGATGCCCTTTGACTGCAGTGGACTTAGAGGGACATAATTCTGCTTAGGATGGCACTGCAAATAACCAAAGGTTTCTTGTATATGATTGGGGATTTTCAAAAAGCAATTAAATGTTTAACATGCTTGGGCTTGCTTGAGTTAGACAGAAGTGACAAGTGACCTCAGTGAAAACCCTCCCTGATCCATCTTCAGTTGCACCTAAACAAGCTGTAAATGTGCAACTAGTTAAACAATTGTTTTGATGGGATGTTGAATGTATACCAGAATGCATGTCCCATTCAAAGTGATGACGCTTAGTCAGAGGTGGAATTTACTTTATAGTTGTGATACAGAGTTTGAAAATTCTTGATGTCTTGCATAATGGGCTATCAAGTGGCATCTTTTTTTTCCTGAGATAGTTGGTTAGCTTTGCTAGGCTTATTCCTAGTTAAAACTCTGTTTGTTCAAGTTATCTTAAAGATTTCTTCATTTGATGGCAGGTATTTTATTACATTGCTCTTACACACTTTACTCAAGACAGTTTGCTTTTACAGCTGTTATAAATCTCTCATTTCCTTGACTATCTTAGCAGATTCTATTTTTTTTCATTTAGATATGTAGTGAGATTCAAAATAAGACAGGATTACTTTATCTGCATCTCACATATTTCTCCTTTTGTGGTTTTGCATGTAAATTATTCCTTTAATTCTTTCCTAAGAACCATGAACAGAGCAGAGTTCACAAGAGGGCTCTTTGCTCTGTCTACTGGAACTTCCTGAAAAGCTGTTTATGAGGATGAAGGGACTCTTCAAAAGAACACGAAATGAATAATGGATGGTTGTAGCTAGAGGGAAAATCATTTCAGACTGCCTCTCCACACTTGCATGAGATCTAGCACTAATGGGGCAACAGATCATGCAAGAAGGGAATTGATCCCCCTCCAGCAGTAGTTCCTGCATGCGCACCATACCTTTAGCCTTTCCTGAAGGTAGCCCAGCAATCAGGGATGGCTTTTTAGGCCCAGTTTACACCTCCCCTCTGAAGTCGTTTGACTGTCTTTTCCCAAGCTCATTTCACGCTGGTTTCAAATTTCACTCCAGGGGGTCTGAAGAATACTAAGCAACAGCATTTGTTTAAAGCAGTATAATGCTAGCTTGACCACAGGAGGGCAATTAACGAATGTAAACATTAATTTATAAACTAGAACAAGTATGGTTTGAAACTAGAAACAGGTATAGACAGGTTTTTTTTAAACTAGAAGGATTCTAGCGGGAAAGTCAGATTTAAATTTGACCATAGAGAACATAGAGGCTCCAGGTAGAAAGCCGAGGTGGCAAAGATATCTTCCATGAACTTTGTTCCATTCACAATTCCTTTCATATGTGACTTAATTGCTAATTCTTTGTTGAAGGAACAAGATTTCTGCCATTAGAACTGAAATATCTCCATATTGGAATCTTTGTAAGCCTATTCTGAACATTATTAGAAAGGAGCCTAGTGTTGACGTATGGACAGACTTGTCTAAACTATATCACAAACAGCTCACAAACCTTCTGGGTTTATGATTATGAACCAAGGGACTGCATTGACTCAGTTTTTTGACTTTTTTCTTATAAAATATTGATTCTCCTAAAAATTGAGGTCTTAGATACATGTTTCGTCGGGCTTTAGCAAACCTAGCCTTGCAAAGCCCCTCAATAGACAGGTTGTTTGATTTTTTGTATCATTACAATACTTGTTTTCTCTGAAGTCAGCCATCCATTCATTTGCAGTAGTAATTTTCTTTTTGAAAATTTAAAATTTCAAGTGCATTTACATCTGCAAACGTTCTGGCATTCATCATCCCATAGGCAGTGGACCTGTAGCCAGTCATATTGATACTGGATTTCTAGGGTTGATGGGAGCTGTATTTTTCTAAGCCTACTCATCCAATTTGCAAATACAAACAAACAAAAACAAAACATTCAATTCCTATCAATCCTGGCTGAAAGTCCTATTGGGAGAAATTGGGAATACTTATTAGATCAAAGGAGGTACTCCAAACAGAATTCCCAGAATCTTGACTTGTTTTACCAAGAAAAAGTACCAACAATAAAATTCTGCACAGAGAATACTCAAAAATGATCAGAACCAGAAGAAAATTTTAGAGCAGTCTGAATAAGAGCTCAGAGCAACTACTGCACCGTAGTACAGCCATGCAGTCCCCCTTTCTTTTCTAGCCCCCTTTCTTTCCCTTTGTTCTACCCCAGATCATTTTGTTTGTGGAACAAAGGTGGGTTAGAAAGAAGTAAGTGTTTGAGGGAGGACTGGGTAGCTTGGATCTGTTTGTTCTAGGGTTTATCATTTTTGTTTTATCATAGGGTGCAGTCACACGGTCGTTTTCATCAGGTTTCACCGCTGTT
The DNA here is from genome assembly GCA_029233225.1 of Lepidodactylus listeri. NCBI lineage: Eukaryota > Metazoa > Chordata > Lepidosauria > Squamata > Gekkonidae > Lepidodactylus > Lepidodactylus listeri. Next base: position 47,850,432 of record JARCFY010000005.1, on the reverse strand, counting down.
CCCTCTCGCATTTAAATTTGCTGATCAGATGAGCCAATCCGCTTCCCGTGCCAAGCGGGCTCGCTCCTGCAATGCTCCTGGTTCTCTAGCACGTTTTCTGACACTGAGAAAATCCACTACTTTCCCATTATTTGCGCTTTAAATCCACTTTTTTGCTGATCTGGACAGACATCTCTCGCATGGATTGCGATTAAGGTCATCTGATCATTCTTTGTGCATTTTTTTTAAAGCGTCCTCCTTTGAGTGTATGAGCACATGTGTGCTGAACAAATTCAACAAATTAATGTGCAAGCGCATATATAGCTGTGGTGTTAGGAGGGAGGTAGGGAGCCCCTGGCACCAGGGAGAGGTTGGTTTGGCAAAGGAGCTGTCGTGCTCCAGGCAGCCACCACCGCTGCCTTCCCTAGTTTCCAGGGGCTCTCGGTTAAGATGAGACCGGGGAGGGTCCCATTGTCTGGAAACAGGCAGCAGGAGATGGTGGGGAAAGTTGCTGGGGGGGAGGCGGGCAGGCAGGGAAGGAAGGGTTGGGCAAGTCCAGTGGGGGCAGTGATTCGGCCATGCGCATGTGTGCATGTGCAAAGCAATTTTTAAAAAAATCTCACACCACGCCACCCAAATGGTGGCGCGGCTATCTAGACTATCTAGAGGCTCAGAGCCTCTTCACACAACAGTTGCGGTTCAGGGAGGGATGTGTGAACATCCCTAACCTGGGGGGAAAAATGTGATTGTATTTATAGTGGGACCAAAATCGCAGTTACCTTATCTTGTGACCACAGCCTAGGAGAAGAAGAGGAGAAATTGGATTTATACCCCGCCTTTCACTCTGAATCTCAGAGTGGTTTACAAACTCCTTTCCCTCCCCCACCCCACAACAAACACCCTGTGAGGTAGGTGGGGCTGAGAGAGCTCTGAAAGAACTGTCCTTGAGAGAACAGCTCTGACAGAACTATGGCTTGCTCAAGGTCATCCAGCAGGTGCTAGTGGAAGAGTGGGGAAACAACCTGGTTCTCCCAGTTTAGAGTCCACACAATTAACCACTACACCAAACTGGCTCTTTGAAAATCAGTAACATTTACAAATAGAAAAAAAGATCATACATCCATTTCAGGGGGCAAAGTTATTTTCGAGTTACTTTCTCATCTCTGAACTTGGAATATTACATGTATAAATCCAAGTGCATGACAGTGATAAGGATATATCCCAGGGTTTATAACCCTTATTTTGCTTTCCCTATCTTAGTTCTTTGGATCCTTAGTGGAATGTTATTGCTTTTTTTTGGCAGTGTGATATACTAGTGTGGGTTAATCTTTTACCCTTTGGTATGATTTAAGCTTTAACGACCAATATATTTTGATATACAGCAAACTCCCAAACTTCTTCAATTTCACGGTGCTATCTCTGTGACAAAAAAGCCGGCACAGAGATAAATTAAATGAGGCTGTCAGCACTTTGGTTTTTTAAAAAATAAAATCCAACAAGAAAGCCCTCTTGCAGGGAAAAGTGGGAGGGAAATGCTAGTATTGGAGGAAAAACTAATTTTCATATATGTGGTTAAAATCCTTTATAGGCATCCATCCTTAAAATGATGCTTATTGAACAACTCATGGCCTCAAACACTCATGCAATGTTCCTTTAAGGACATTGTGCCAGTGCAGTGCAGTGCAGTGCAGTGCAGTGCCAGTGCAGTGTTTCCTCCTCCAGCTTCTGCACTGTGTGAAAACAGTTTTTGACTGGAGAGGATTCTTCTAATTGCTTTAAGTAGCTGCTGGAAGATACAAGACTGCATAGTTTAAAATGCAAAACAGAAACCTGAGGGTGTCAAGCTGAAGCAAGAGAGGTTTGCTGTACAAACAAGGTGAAAATTGCCACTTTATCTGACACACTGAATATAGCTTTTGGTGAAGTGTAGACTGTGAGGGCTATAGCAGTGAAAGGTGAAGCATGGAAGGTGGAGATAGATAACTGGGATTTGTCCTAATCTTACAAATTATTGTTTATTGTGTTTGTACATTCTGTGATTTAAAGTTTTCCCCCTTTTGATTAGGAAGATCCCCAGTTAGACATCACAGAAATCTTGACAAATTATTCATAATGAATAATCAATACATTAATCTTATCAAAAAAACAGATTCTTCAAGGAATGGGGGGGAAATCAGTAAACAGAAATCGATATACAATTGACTTCTTGGCTCAGACAAGTTTAAAACTAGTTAGGTTCCAATTGGGATAGCATCCACTTTCAGTGTGAAGGGTTTCAAAATGTGATCTCAACATCTGTAGAGTGATGGTATACAGATCTTTTACTTTTTAAAACCAGACCTCTTTCTTAAGGACAGAATTCAGCTTGCAACATCTGGCAGAAACCGATCTAGTAGCCATAAGCATTCCTAGTTGCTTAAAAAAAATCATTTGAGGGACAGACCGTCACTCTGTGTTGTTAGCCAACAGATATCAGCACTGTCAGTTTTAACAGCACTGATTGTCAGTTTTAAAATGGAGGTGAAGTTAATGGTTTTCCTCCCATTGTCTCTTTGCAGAGTCAGGTACTAGCCAGGTAACTTTCAGTGAACTCCTAAGCAGAATTCCACTATCCAAGGTCCTTCTTTGTTACCCCCACCAGCTTTGATTGAAGAAGTTGAATCACTGGCTTCAGTTTCTGGGGGGAAATTAGCTAAATGGTAGGCCTCAGCAAGAGGTGGGATAATAGCGGGGATCATCCTACCTATGTCTACAGGTATATTTCCCTTTAAGAGAACTCTCAATAACCAGACCATTGCTTAACCAAAGGGTTATTTTTATTAAACAGAAAAAAATCCTACTCAAATGCACACATACAGAAACAAAGCACACATTAAATCATACACACAAGCAATGGAAGTACAGAGATGAGCAGGAATAATAGGAGGGTGTGGGGAAAATATACTTTACCTATCCAGGAGATCAGGAGTGCATGGAGCAGAGACTGGAAAGATGGGAAATGACCCAAGCGAATTTGGGGGTGACCTGCCAGTAGGCGTGCAGGCTGATACACAGAAACTGAGTTCTGAGTGCTATTTTTATACCCAAAACGTGTCCAGAGGGCTTGCTAATGTGTAGGGTCCCTCAGAACAAAGCATTGATGAGATTACTCAGGGATAGAACAATGTAGTTTGGACATTCTGTACAGAGTTCCCAGGTATGGACAAAAGAGAACAGGAGATGTTCTTAGAAAGAGTTTTGGATGTGCTTCCTCTGGTGATCCAGAGAGTAAACTAATCAAAATGGAAACAATACTGCTTGATGACCCTCCTTTTGTGTTAGGTGGGGAAGAGGAGAGTTGTTACGAAAGAAATGTGGGTATGAGAAGTTGAGGGTTAACTGATAGGATTAGTGATCCCAGGAGAAGACAAAGACATCATATTTTGCATCTGTGTGAATGAATGGATTTCCTGGTGGAAACAGGAACTGTTACTGTTTCTGTTGGAATGTGGTTAGGAATGTGAGAAATTAACAATCCACGGATGAGCCCTGATTACTGGAAAGAAAAGGCTACCTGGTTTTGTGAACAGAATATTGATTAGGATGATTTGATCAGAAAGGGATAAGCCAGATGATAGGATTCTGTATCTGGGAGATCTTCTTTCCTGTGGGGCCCAATAGAGAGAGAAATATCTCTCTGTTTTGGGTGGGAGGGGAATTATTAGTTTGACAGTTGCCCTAAAGCCACCTCCCCAACATAACAAGTTCAGACCTGTTCTTTGCTGCTAGGAATCATTTTGCTTGGCATTGTTCCATCTTGGTTTGTTGCATATTTCCAGGCCACATGCTGGCCTCCTTCTAGGCCAGACATGGCTAGTGCCCATACACAGAGGACATTGGGAGGGTGAAAGATGATGAGGGGCATTTTCTGCCAGTGACTCCCCTTTACAGAGGCATATAGGGGGCCATGCTTCTTATCTGTGGGACGGCCTCTTCCCCATGCTCCACCATGACAGTTTAGCTCATCTGAGCAGGGCCTTGTACAGATGCTAACCTGCCAATGGGCAAAATCAACTGCTGCCTGTATATGTGTTTTCTCTGTTGTGGCCCCCACCTTACGGAATGGCCTGCCCAAAGAGGTCAGGAAGGCTCCCAGTCTCTTGGCTTTCAGCAAACTATGCAAAACTGAAAGAAGAGGAGGAGGAGTATCACACAGCCCCTCAACCATGGTGTTGTCTCTTCAGACTGGTAGTAGTTCTCCAGGGTCATGGGCATAGATAGGTCTTTCCCAACATCTATTAACATATCTGGAGAAGTTAAAGATCAAATTTGGATTCTTCTGCATGCCAAGTCTGTGCTGTACCACTGAAGCACATCCCTGTCCATTTTATACCACTAAAGCACATATCTGTCCACCTCTGTTCATTACAGAAACAATTCTTTTTGGTCTCTGAATTAGCCTCTTTAAATTTCTCCTCAGGTGTGAATGTAGTGACTTATCTCAGTAACTAGAGAACAATTGTGTTTTCATGTGTGTTTTCTACCCAGCTTGAACAGCACAGATATCAAACTGAATAATGTACAATGAATTAAATACTGTAGGTATACTGTCCATTTTGAATGTTAAATATCATGAAAAGGAGGCCACACAGGGGTCACAGAACCAATACCTATAAAGTTGATTAAGATTACTATAAACACAAAGATGTATCTAGAGAAAACCTTATGGTAAACCAGAAGAAGAAGAGTTGGTTTTATACCCTGTTCTTCACTATCCAAAGGAGTCTCAGAGCCACTTACAATCGCCTTTCTTTTCCTATCCCCATAACAGATACCCTGTGAGGTAGGCGGGGCTCAGAGAGCTCTGAGAGAACTGTGATTGACCCAAGGTTACCCAGCTGGCTGCATGTGGAGAAGTGGGGCATCAAACCTAGTTATCCAGATTAGAGTCCGCTGCTCTTAACCACTACACCAAAATGGTTCTCAGGGCAGCTAAACTACGTTGAACATGGAAAATCATACTTATTTTGCTCTTAAGACATATTTTACAGACTGGAACCAAGTAACCAATTTTAATTCCCTGTTTAGACATAAGGTCCTGTGGTGAAGTTGTATTCACTTAGATAAAATGTTGAATATTTGATTACTTACTCTTACAAATGGATGGATCCTTGGGGCTCATCCACAAGGGTGTCAAAAATTTTAGAGATCAACAGATATTTCCACAGAACCCAGGAAACTGTAGATTACTAGAAACATTTGCAATTGGGACATTTGGACATGTCATTATCAAAATGTGGAATTGTGGTAATGGTCAGCATTCAGGGAAAGAGCAAGATAAGCCTTCCTTCTGAAGCTGGAGGAAGGCTTTAAACTTTGCTGAATAGAGTGACAGATTACAGGTCAGTGAAACATGAAAACATGTGTCCTGGATAGAAGGAAATATTGTGGGGTGGGGACCTTTCATTTTTGGAATCCCTGACATCACAACGTTACTAACTGACTGCACAATCTGAAAATGACATCAACAAGATGAAGTGACATTCTAGCATTCACCTGAAATTCTATGGTAAGATCAGAGAGTTTTGAATGCATGATAGAGTATAAGAACATAAGAGAAACCAATGTTGGATCAGGCCAATTGCCCATCCAGTCCAACACTGGCCTGTAATAGCCACTGATAGATCTCTGCTCCATATGTTTATCCAATTCCCTCTTGAAGCCGTGCATGCTTGTAGCCGCCGCCACCTCCTGTGGCAGTGAATTCCATGAGTTAATGACTCTGGGTGAAGAAGTACTTCCTTATATCTGTTCTAACCTGACTCCTCAGCAATTTCAAGGAGTGCCCATGAGTTCTTGTACTGTGAGAAAGGGAGAAAGGTACTTCTTTCTCTACCTGCTCTGTCCCATGCATAATCTTGTAAACCTCTGTCATGTCACCCCCCAGTCATCATTTCTCCAAGCTAAAAAGCCCCAAGCATTTTAACCTTTCTTCATACGGAAAGTGTTCCAACCCTTTTATCATTCTAGTTGTCCTTTTCTGCACTTTTTCCCGTGCTAAAATATCCTTTTTGAGGCATAGTGACCAGAATTGTACAAAGTACTCCCAATGAGGTTGCACCATCGATTTATACAGGGGCATTATGATACTGGCTGATTTGTTTTCAACTCCCTTCCTAAGAATCCCCAGCATAGCATTGTCCTTTTTTATTGTAGTCGCAGACTGTTTTGACATTTTCAGTGAGTTATCTACTACGACTCCAAGATGTCTCTCATGGTCAGTCTCCGCCAGTTCGGATCCCATCAACCTGTATTTATAGTTAGGATTTTTGGCCCCAATGTGCATTACTTTGCACATGGCCAGAATGAACCCAATTTGCCATGTTGATGCCCTCTCGCCCATCCTCTACAGATTCCTTTGGAGTGCCTGACAATCCTCCCTGCTTTTCACCACCCTGAACAATTTCATGTCATCCACAAATTTAGCCACTTCACTGCTTACTCCCAACTCCAGATGATTAATGAACAAGTTAAAAAGCATTGGACCGAGTACTGATCCCTGCGGTACCCCACGGCTTACCACCCTCCACTGTGACAATTGCCAATTTATACTCATTCTCTGTTTCCTATTAATTAGCCAGTTTTTGATCCACAAGAGGACTTATCCTTTTATCCCATGTCTATTGAGTTTACTTAGGAGCCTCTGATGAGGAACTTTATCAAAGGCTTTCTGGTAGTCAAAGTAAACAACATCTATTGGGTCTCCCTTATCCACATGTTTGTTCACCCCCTCAAAGAACACTAACAGATTAGTGAGACAAGATCTTCCCTTACAGAACCCATGCTGAGTCTGCCTCAGTAATCTTTGTTCATCAGTGTGCCTACTAATTCTCTCCTTAATAACAGTTTCCACCAACTTACCCAGTATTGACATCAGACTGACTGGCCTGTAATTTCCCGGATCTCCTCTGGAATCCTTTTTAAAGATGGGAGTGACATTAGTTACCTTCCAGTCCACAGGAATGGAGGCAGATTTTAATGAAAGATTACATATTTTTGTCAGGAGATCCCCAAGTTCACATTTGATTCTTTCAGAACTCTGGGATGTATGCCATCTGTGCCTGGTGATTTATCAGTTTTTAAGTTGTCTCAGTTGTAGGACCTGCTCTCTCATCACCTCAATCTGACTGAGTTTTGCTGACTTCACTCCTGGTTTGCAACCACAAGTGATGTTGCAATGCTTGGGGACACTGATTTCCTCCCAATTCCTCCTACCCACTGGCCTGTTGATCAGGGGCAGGAATGGGGGGGTCTGGCAGAAGTCCTCCCACGGTAATGGGAGATCTGTTTCATCTTGTTCTGGCACAATTTAATGTGCTGGTTTTTAGCTTGAAGGCCATAAATGGGTTGGGGCCAGGGTACTGTCTCTTCCCATACAGTCCAGCTGAACATTTAAGATCTGCCTCTCAAGCCCTGCTCTCTGGACCCCACCTTTAGAGGCAAGGTGGATGACAAGTAGAGGCAGGGCATTTTCTGTGGTGGCACCTTGCATCAGAAGCACTTCCCCCATTTGAGGCACCAGGCTAATTTATTTATTTATTTTTATTTTATTAGACTTTTACCCCACCCTTCCAGCAAAGCCAGCCAAAACACATCTTTTAACCCCAGGTTTCTGTTTTATGGATAACTTTTGTATTTGTTTTTTATGCTGCTTATGTCCTAATGGCTTGTGTTTTAACTGAGTGGGTTTTTTTATTCTAAGCAACTTCAAGCAGGACTTTGAAGAGGTGGAATGGAAATATTATAAATAAATAATGCATAACCTTGTCTAGCTCTGAGAGAACAGTGACTGACCGAAGGTTACCCAGCTGTCTTCATGTGGAGGAGTGGGGAATCAAACCCAGTCCTTCAGATTAGAATCCACTGCTCTTAACCACTACAACGAGCTGGCTCTCTATGATAGATAGATCCTTGACAGATCGTTTTTTTTTCCTTTGAAAATTAATAGCATGGAGGTTAGTTTCCATCAGTGTAACCGCATGAAATGTATGCTGCCCTCCCCCCCACTTCCCTCCTGCATGGTCCAAATCCAAATAGGGCCCCTACACATATTCTATTAACCTTTTTAAAACACTGCAAGCAAACTGTCTGTTTTGACCCAAGTATCCTAACGAGGAGCTCCATGGAATTTCATATTATTTAAAAGTATGAAAATTTGGTTTCCAAAATCTCACTGTAATTGTATATTCAGACCTTTATATTTTGGATTACCTTTAACTCAGCATACTACAAAAGATTGTGTCTTATTCTAAAATATGCAGTCTGCTCACACAAGGTTCAGGTTGACCTGTTGAGCCTTTTCCACATGCAAACTGAATATGTGGCAGGAGAAGACTGGTAGTATGCACAATTTCTGTGTATGCACAGATGAGTCTTTGGGGAAAGTTCAAAGAATGCTGTTCTGGGGCTCCCGTGCTTTTTTAATTGATGAGCCAGTCTGATTTGTTTAATTAATCCATGGAAAAATAAAGAGGCTTTCTTTTTCTGTCACAGTGCCTTAGCGCACTGGGATGCAGCTGGCTGAATGCTTCCTACAGTGATGTAGATAGTCATGATTATGTAGTTGTGACACTACAGCTTGGCTTGCACCCAAAGATTATAGCAGACGCCAGTGAGGAAAATTCTGTTTTGGTCCCTAACTATCCTGGCTACAAATGAAGCAGTAGGTCCCCATCAATGAAGGTGCATGCTTCATTTGGCACAAAAAAATCTATTCCTGCTTGGCAGTATGTTGAAATGGCAAGAAAAGGTCAAGCTTCCCTTATGCTTTATTATATTTGTTTTTCTAACAAGGAACCAGGATTTGAAGGGGAGCAAAATCTATTGTACTTACATTGCCATCTGGTGCTCAAATCGTGCAAAGCACAAGTGCAATCCCAGATTACATTTTAGGAGAAGTGGCAAGGATGCTGTGCAGGTGCAGCAAGGAAAGCCAAGCAGATGGGTTCCACATCCCAGATTATACCAAATATAGAGAAACTGAAAAAAAGAGTAATTACAACATAACTATCAACAGAACTAGATTAAAATGGGAGCATGAGCAGGTAACTGATTAGAAATTCTCATTGTCATTATCACCATTTCCTTAAGCGTGTCTCTTACTTCACTAAATTAACACAAAGACTCTACCCACAAAGTCACACATGAGTTACACAAAGCACTGATCAGCACTTTTCTACGCAGTTACTCCAGATGAATTTTAATGGGCTTAGTCTTAAATAACTCTGCATTGGATCGCTCTGTAATGCTGTTAATTCAAATATGGTATGCATAGTTCCAAGTTACTTTCCATGTGATCCCTCTGTTTGTGGTATGTTCTCCAAAAGCCTGAGTTTAAGCTTTTTCAGTGGTTGACCCATGCTTATGGAACAGCCTCCTGGAAGAAGACAAGGGAATTCCTAGCTTTCTGGCAAGGCTGTAAAACAGAATTGCTTTGGAGAGCTCAGGGGGCAGCTTCAGCCTAAAAAGGGGGCTTATCATGATAGTGAGACAAACTCTGTTTTTGGTCTGGTGCTTTAATGTGGCTCTAATATCTATATATCTAATAGCCAAGTGGCCCACCCCCGTGCGGATACCTAAATCCGCGCGGGGGGGGCACTTGGAGGGCAGAGGGGGGGTTCTGCAGGTGGGGGGTGACCCCCCCGCTTGCAGAAAAATCCCAAAACTTTAAAAAACTTTTCGGGGGATATTTAAATCCCCCGAAAAGTAAAAGAGCGTCCCCTGTGCATGCGCAGGGAACGCTCCACGAACGGCCACGGTCGGGAGGGGGGCGAGTGGCGGGCCCGCCGGGACTCTTTGGGGGGGTGGGGGAAGGGGGCGAACTCCTTCTCTCCCCCCCCCCCGCGAGTATCGCGGGTCCCCACCTTGTATTTCATATTTGTGTTTTTTAAGTCTGTTTGTCTCATATGTTTATATTACAGAGCCATCCTGGGTCCTGAGTTCCTCAGGGAAAAGATGGGCATATGAATAATTTAAATAAATAAATAAAGTTTGGATGAATAAAATGTTAACCATGTTTGAGTTAATACAGAACACCAAGGAAGTATAGGGTAAAAAATCTCATCACATTGTGAGCTGGTTCCTTCTAAACTAGTTGGCATCACTACATTTTCAGACATCAGACTCCTTAAACTGATTCTGCAGAGTATGAAAAGCTTTTGTTTGTCTGCCCTGTCTTTACATCCTATCAACTTCATTGGGTGACCCCTGAGCTCTAGTATTATGTGGGAAGAAGAAAAATGTTTTATAACCAGTTTATTCACATGATGAATACTTTTACAAACTTTTATGATGTCCCTCCTCATTATCTGAGCAAATAACCACATAAGATGAGCTCCACTGGTTCAGACTAGTGACCCAGCTAGTACAGAATCCAGCTTTACACAGTGTCCAACCAGTTGCCCTAGAAGGCCAACAAACAGGACAAACAGGCTAAGGCCTTCCTCTGATATTGCCTCCTATCACTGGTATTCATATTAATGTGGAAGTTCTTGTTAGTCAATAGTCATTATGGCATTGGCTAGTACCCCGTAGTACTGTTTTCTGTACCATATAGGCCTCCACTGTTTCAGAGACACTATTGTAAAATGAGCACCATAAGAAGGGGATGGGCAATTAGTTAGCAAGTTGCTACTTATTTTGTGGTGTGCAAGTGCAGTAAGCTATCTCCATAGTAACCAGATGCTCGGTAGCTGGAGACACAAGGACAAGGTGAGGCTTAGAATGGCAATGCAAGGAAAGGAAGCTGGGAGCACTGGTCCTCTCAGCAGGTAGTTCCTAAGGGCCAGGTGGCGGCAGTGTCTGAACCAAAAGAGGGTGAGAAAAGCCCCTCTGAGGGTTGGGAAAGCCAAGTGGGTGGTACATGCCAGGCAGAGACCTTGGATAGCTGCTGGTGCCCAGATACCATGGAGGGCAAGATGGAACAGAGCCTGCAGTTCAATGGGGCTATTCCACTGCGAGTCCCCGTTGTAGAGAAAGATGGTGTATGTATGTGTGTGAAGTGCCATTGAGTCACAGCTGACTTATGGCAACACCATAGGGTTTTCAAGGCAAGAGATGAACAGAGGCAGTTTTCCATTGCCTGCCTCTGTGTAGCAATCCTGGATTTCTTTGGTAGTCTCCCATCCAAGTCCTAACCAGGGTTTACCTTTTCTTAGCTTCTGATATCTGATGAGCCATCCAAGTCAGGGGATAAGATGGTGTATAAATGAAGTAAATAAAATGAAATAAATACATGCATAGATGCTGTGCTTATGCACATTAGTGACGTCAGTGCCAGTGTGGTCAGTCGCATGCAGTGGTGAGGCGACTGTTATTACTCCTCCTTCTGTACATTCATTGACTATGTAGGCCAATATCTTGTGAGCACAGGGCTAGTGTCTACCAGACTTTCATCATATCCTCTTTCCTTGTCTTTCCTTATAACAGCTTCTTCTGTCTTTATATAGATGGCTATAGGTAAAGAAAGATAGGGTTCCTGCCCTTTTAATAGGAGCACACAAAAGGTAATATATTTTCTCAACTGTGCATGGTTCAGTATCAGTAAGTGTAGCATTGCACCCATTGGGGCAAAAAAGTCCTGGTGGTAACTCACTTGGAAAGCAACTCCTGAGTAAGTTTAACAGTCATGGGATTTTAACTGATAATAAGATAGGTCCTCTTACCAGTTAAAATTGGTTAAATAATAGGAAGCAGAGAATAGGAATAAATGGATTGTTCTTGCAATAGAAAGAATTGAACCATGGTGTCCCACAAGTGCTATTTAAATTGTACACTAATGATCTGGAATTAGGCATGAGCCATGTAGCAGCCAAGTTTGCAGATGATACCAGATTGTTCAGGATAATTATAAACGAGATGGATTGTGAAGAGCTCCAGGATGCTCTCTCTAAACAAGGGAAATGAAGTGTAGGCAAGTATAAGGTGATGAACACTGGAATAACAAATTGTAACTGCAAATACATGTTGTTGGGGTCTGAACTGGTCAAGACAGAGTGAAAGAGATTTGGTGCTGTAATGGATAGCTCAGCTAAGCCCTGTCTTGTTCGGTCTTGGAAATGAAGTGGGGTCGGCCCTGGTCCCTATTTGGATGGGAGACCACCAAGGAAGTTTGGAGCTGCTACCCAGAGGCAGGCAATGGCAAACCACCTCTGAACATCTTTTGCCTGGAAAACCCCAAGCCACCATCATAAACCAGCTGAAACTTGACAGCCTGGAGGAAGTCAACAGACTGCTCAGGACTGTCCGCCCAACCACATGCAACCTTGACCCGTGCCCTTCCTGGCTGATTAAAGCCGGCCATGAAGGGTTTCAAGGTGCCCTAAGGGAGATTATCAACAAGTCCCTTGTGGAGGGACAGCACTCAAAGAAGCAATAGTCCGCCCTATCCTAAAAAAGCCATCTTTGGATCCGGCCAATTTGGCCAACTACCGGCTGGTTTCCAATTTGTCCTATTTGGGCAAATTAATTGAGAGGGTCGTGGCGATACAGCTGCAGAGCTTTCTGGATGATGCTTCCATGTTAGATCCCTTCCAGTCTGGCTTTTGCCCGGGACATGGGACGGAGACAGCACTGGTCGCCCTTACTGATGACCTCTGGAGGCATCTGGATCAGGGTGGTTCAGCAGTATTGCTGTTGTTTGCATTTGACATGGTCGACCACCAGCTGCTTACCTGCTGCCTCGCTGCCTCGCTGCCTCGCTGACGTGGGGATACAGGGGCTTGCCTTGCAATGACCTTCCTCCTTTCTCCAAGGTCGTGGACAAAGGGTGGCACTAGGAGAACAGCAATCCCAGAGGCACCTGCTTGAGTGTGGAGTACCCCAAAGGGTGGTGCTTTCCCCAATGCTTTTTAACATCTATATGTGCCCCCTTGCCCAGATTGCCCAGAGGTTTGGGCTGGGGTATCACCAGTATGCTGATGACACCCAGCTCTATTTGATGTTGGGTGGCCAGTCGGGAGATCTGGACTGGGCATTGCATGCTGTGGCTGGTTGGTTCAGGTTTAGTTGGCTGAAGCTAAAGCTGGCGAAGACGGAGGTCCTGTGCCTGAATCAGAGTGGTTTGGGGTTAGGGCTCCTGCTCCTGGCCTTTGATGGGTGTCTGCATTGATTGTTAGGAGCCTGGGAGCGCTCCTGGAACCCTCCTTGGCAATGGAGGCCCAGGTAGTGGCCACTGCTAAATCGGCCTTCAACCATCTTCGACTGGTCCAGCAGTTAGCCCCCTTCCTCAGTCGCGATGACCTGGCTACAGTGATCCACGCAATGGTCACCTCGAGGTTAGACTATTGTAACGCTCTCTACATGAGGCTGCCCTTATTGGAAATCCGGAGGCTGCAGCTACTGCAGAATGCCATAGCTAGGCTGCTGATGTGTCTCCCTAAATGGGAACACATCCAGACGGCACTGAAGGCACTACACTGGCTGCCAATAGCATACTGAATTCACTTCAGGGTGCTGGTGCTTACCTTTAAAGCCCTATACAGCCAGGGTCTGACACACCTGAGGGATCGCCTTTCCCATATATACCCTAGAGAGTACTCCGGTTGGTTTTACAACACCGATTGACCATCCCAGACCTGAAAGAGGCCAAGCTTTCTGTCACCAGGGCCAGGGCCTTTTCAGTGGTGGCTCCATCCTGGTGGAATGAGCTCCCAGAGGAGATCAGGGCCCTGCAGGATCTCTTGCAGTCCCACAGGGCCTGCAAGACGAAGCTCTTCCACCAGGCCTTTAATTAGGAGCCGCTTACCACTACCACTGACACTCGTAGTGGTTGGCCTGGCCCCAGTTGGAAATTGAGTGATATCATTGGGTGAAGCCAGAAGATTATTGATCTGGAAAACTTGCTGTACGCCATCCTACTAGATGCAGAATGTTACTATTGTTTAGTACTTTGTTACTTTGATTATTGACTGACTGTTTTAAAATTCTTTTACATGTTTTAAATATGTTTTAAATGTCTATGTGAATGTACGGTATTTTTAGTGATTAGTGTGAGCCGCCCTGAGCCCACCCATAGGGAGGGCGGGATACAAATATAAATAAATAAATAAATAAATAAATAAATAAATATGTGGCACTTACTTTGAGCAAGTCTGGCCACCCGTATACTAGAGGATGTTGCATATCTATATATTCCTACAGTCTCAAGATTTTAGGATTTTAGAAAAAGAACAAAAATGTTTGCCGCATAAAACCAAATCAAAAAGCCCCAAGTTTTGGTAAACTACAAATAATTTTTCATAAAAGGCTAATTTTGAAAGTGGGTGAGGGTGGGTTTTTTTTGTTCTTTATATTTTTGTTTTTAGTTTGGTACTTTGTTTCAACAAATGCACATATACAAATGCACGTATCCCAAGAAACTCCCTTCAAAATTAGGCTTTTGTGTGGTGAAAAGATTTTTTTCCCTTTCCCCATTCATTATATATTTATTTCTGTATACCAAGGGCCACTTTTGAAAGGATTTTTGAATACTTTGTTCTGATGTTCCAATACATGGGATTCAGAAGTACATGACAGCAAAAATCCACATCAATCCAATGATAAAAAGTCTCCCCAGTGTCTGCAGTCATGGACACTGCAGAAACAGAGACTAGGAATAGGCATAAACCAGCTCATGAACTAATGTTTGTGACAAATTTTGGCCAGTTTGTGGTTCATTAAGTTTGTGGCTGGTCAATAGGCATGAACTTTCCATGAATTTACAAGCTGTTCATGGATGTTCATGAGCTGAGAAATTTCCAGACATTCTAGACATTTCTCAGCTCAGTCAAAATGTTTACATAATATCAAAGCAACAACTTGGAGGATGCGTAGAGGAGCATCGGGGGGAAGTCCACTGTCAGTTTGGTGTCTCTCACTTGCACAGGATCTGTTCTATACACTCCTGAAGCTCCTTAACCTATGCCTGTCAAAATGATCACAGCACTCATTTTGACAGATGCAGGTTCAGGAGACAGTCATTTGCCCAGAAAGCACTTCCCTGGAGTGGTCATTTCTTCATAAAGCACTTCCCCCCTTCTTTGGAGGGGTGTAACTCAAACCCCATAAATCCAATCCTCACCAAACTTGGAGAGCAGGTAAAGGAGAGTCAGCCTGAGATTTCCTGCAAGTTTGGTGTCTCTAGCATATGGAGGGGGGTGTTCTACCACCTCATAAACCCCACAAACTGAACTGGTTCATGAGGTGGCTAAAAGTTCATGATGGTCCATGGTTTGCGAATGCTGCAAACCATGCAGCAAACCATGAACTGAAATGTATTTTTCTAGTTTATGGCCATCCCTAATAGAGACAACTGTTATTACTTTACTCCTTGGATTCTGTTCCTTGAAATTCTGTGCAATTTGATGGAATCTCATAGAATCAAAACCCCAAGAGGAAAGACAAAATTAATCCAGTTGGGAGAAAGCTGAAAGAATCTGCTCACCTCTAGTTTAAATGAAAAAAATGTTTCTGATTAGTTTTGAGTTTGGTTGGAAGAAAGTTTTCAATGATAGTACACACCTATTTCCCTTGCAGACAGTCTCTGCTGACTCTCAGCCCCACCTACCTCACAGGGCGTCTGTTATGGGGAGTGGAAGGGAATGGAGATTGTAAACCACTCTGAGACTCCTTTGGGTTGCAAAGGGCGGGACATAAATCCAATCTCCTCCTCCTTTCTCTCCCCTATTTGCCAGAGAGTACAAGTATAGTAAGCAGCCCACTATTATCAAAACTGTTCTTTTACTTTTATTATTTCATTAATTAAAATCTGAACACACATTTCTAATCCCCATGGTACTTGCTTGCTCACATTATTTCATTTGTTAATACCCTCAGAGGATGTTACAGATGATTTCCCCCATGGCTGTATCTATTTTTTGAGAGGAAGGGAGGGAAATTCCAGTGACTTATGTGAAACAAAGTATTTTTTTAATGTGTTTACTTGCCTGCACTACAACTTACCACAGTCCGAAAGCTGTTTGGGTTTGAAAGAAGCACCAACATAAAGACTAGTTTTTTAAAGGCCCAGTACTTTGCAGATTACCTTAGGTGGCTAAGGCAGAACAAACTGAAGCTGAATCCAGATGAGACAGAGGTAATGCTGATCAGGAAGGCTGATATTATAGAGGGACTGCATTCACTTGTCCTAGATGGAGTGACACTGGCTTTTTCAGAGCAGGTTAAGATCTTGGGGGTGTTCATGGATCCTCCCTTGCTGTTTGAAAAAATAGATTGGCATGGTGGCCAGGAGTGCCTTCTATCAGATGCATCTGATTTGCCAACTTTCTCATTACCTAGACACAGAGGATCTGGCCACACTGATCGATGCTTCTGTAACCTCATGGCTGGATTACTGAAACACACTCTATGTGGGTCTGCCTTTGATGACAATCTGGAAACTACAACTTGAAACAGCTATATTGGTTGCCAGTCTGTTTCCCAGTTCAAGGTGCTGGTTATGACCTTTAAAACCCTTCATGACCTAAGACCCACATATTTGAAGGACCTTCTCCTTCCATAGGTCCCTGTCAGGCAACCATATGTTGGCTAACCCATCACTTAGAGTGGCCCATGTGGCATTAATGAGAGCCCAGGCCTTATCCATCTTGGCTACTGATCTGTAGAACGGACTCCCTGAAGAGGTGAGGAGGGGGGCCCTCCCTGGAGATTTTCAGGAGGTGCTGCATGAACAGCCTATTTGCCAGGGCCTTGGGGGGGGGGGAAGGTTGAATTGGCAGGCATCTTTTAAGGTGGAAATGGGGCTTGCTATTTTATCTTTGGTTTTAGCTGGGGATGCTTTAACTATTATTGTAAGCCACCTTGAAGCAAGAGGAAAGACAAGATATATATGTTTTTAATTAATAAATGCAAACTAACTACAAAAATAATTTCACATTAAATACTTTCCTTTGCCATGCATTTAAAGGTTGTTTCCTGAGTATTCCTTGGTGTGTGTTTTTTAATCTAGGCTTTTTGAATTTCTGAAATGAACACTAGATGGTGCCTTAAGATGTATTTTCATTTTGAAAAGAAATTCAGCACTGCATTTGGTGCCCACGCTGCTTTAGAACTTCAGAAGGAAAGTTGAGAGCTCCTTAGGAACTTGTCAACCAAATGCATTTTTTTGTCTTTTGTAGCATCCTTCTTGACACCTTCTGCTGCACTTAGAAAATTTATGACAATCTGATGAGGTGAGTGGTGCTAAGAATCACAATGCACAACTAATATTCGAAACTATGAATGTGTTTCTAGAGGTCAGTTCTTTCATTGTTGTGTGACATACGCTGAGAGAGGGCTAGAGGAGTGGTGTCCTATATATCATAGTGAAACTCAGCAATTTAGACCAGTAGTGTAATTTTCCAATGCCTGAAATTTGGATGAGGTGAGCAGGAAGCTGATCATCTAGCCCTGAATTTGAGTGGTAAAAACCACAGAAAGGTGCAGAATTGGTTGGTAGCGATCTACCTCACAGCTCACGTTTCCTGACAACTCACCCCCTCCCTTCCAATGTTAGGGGCCCTTCCCTATTAACAGCTTTAAAAGTCTTTGGAAATGCAGTTAATCTGGATCAAAGGAAACACTTCTCCTTCAGTCTTAATTAGGGATGGGCATGAACCGGCTCACAAACTAAAGTTCATGATGGATTTTGGCTGGTTCATGATTCTTGAAGTGAAGTTCATGGCAGGTCAACCAGCATGAACTTTCCAGCTGTTCATGGTGGTTTGTAGCAGTTCATGAATGGATACATTTCCAGACAGACTGTCTCTGCTCAATCTAAATGTTTACAAGACTTCAAAGCAACAGGAGGTGGAACATAGAGGGCATGAAGAGAAGCATCCAGGGGAGGTCCCCTGTGACTTTGATATCTCTAGCTTGCACAGGATCCTGAACCTGCACCTGTCAAAATTACCACCTATGAATGACAGGCAGTCATTTTGACAGGTGTAGGTTCAGGGGTGTATACAGCAGATCCTGTCAGTTTCCAAGAAAGCATCAGGCATGCCACAAACTACAAATCAAACCTCATTTTCCCGGTTCGTGCCCATCCCTAATCTTAATTAATCTCCCTGCTTGAACTATGTTAGCTTCAAAGCTATCAGAATTCTCAAAAATGTATAATATCTTGGATTAGAAAGTAGGAGGATGGGATTTAGGATTGGAGTTGGAGTATCCACATGGTACTCATCTCCCATACCTAATCTCCCCCCAAGGACCCATAAATTCTTAGGGTCTCAAGTAGACCAATTTCCCCTCCTCCCACTGTTTTCTTCTCTCTTCTGCTCAACTACTTTCTACATTCTGTGCCCTCTGGAAGGCAACAAGCTATTGGGGCTATTGAGGGTAGGTCTTTCTAATTTACAAACAAATTCTTCTGCAAACCTAGGAAATTTCCCCTAGTTTATCTGCTGGCAGCCTTGCTTCCTTTCCCTATGAACAGGCATTGATTA
Organism: Lepidodactylus listeri; assembly: GCA_029233225.1. NCBI lineage: Eukaryota > Metazoa > Chordata > Lepidosauria > Squamata > Gekkonidae > Lepidodactylus > Lepidodactylus listeri. Next base: position 47,831,989 of record JARCFY010000005.1, on the reverse strand, counting down.
TCAAGTTTGCTGTTAGGAGAAATGATATTTAACATTGATATAGAAAATGTTTCACTTTCAGAACTTGGTCAGTTTCAACCTTAGGCACAAACAGAATACAAATAAATAGAAACAAGAAGGGGGACCCACGATACTTGCGTGGGGGAGAATATTCCAATCCTCCTCCCACCCCCCTTGGCAGGGACAGCAGTGGTGGCGGCAAGGCCCACCAAGGCTCCCACCTGTCCCCTTGGCAAACACAGCAGCACGGCGGGCCCGCCAATCTCCCATCCCACCCCCACTTGCCCGGCAAGGCCAGTGTGGCACAAAACCGTGGGCCTTGCCAACATCTCTCCCCCCCACCCCCACTTGCCCCAGCGAGGCCCATGTGGCACAGAGCCACAGGCCTCGCCAACCTCTCCCTCCCCACCCCCGCTTGCTCTGGCAGTTCCACAGGGAACGCTCTTTAACTTTTGGGGGGATTTAAATATCCCCCCCAAAGATTTTTTTACTTTTCAGATTTTTCTGCACAAGTGGAGAGTCTCCCACATGTGCAGAAAAATCTCCCTGCCCCCCAAGTGCCCCCCCCCCGCACAGATTTAGATATCCACATGGACTTGGCAATTAGATATATAGATAAAACAGGCAGTGTAAACATTATGCAAAATAGCGTAGCAGCAACACTATGGGAGCAGCAGTAACAAAGTCTTTCGAAGTCTTCCAGAGCCAGGAGCAAGCCAGGAGCAAAGCAGTACAATAGCAAATACTTCATCCATTCCCTAAAACAAAAAATGAGAAATGGAAAAGTGGAGACTGTTCTCCATCTCATGAGCCTTTTGCCAATGTGCCAGGAGTAATAAGCTGTGCATTACAAGTACCAGCTTGGTCCAAACTAGCCAAACTAAACAGGGTTATGCATTATTTATTTATATTATTTCCATTCCACCTCTTCAAAGTCCTGCTTGAGATCGCTTAGAATAATAATAAAAAAACCCTAAATTGAAACACAAGCCACAGGGACATAAGCAGCATAAAAACAAATATAAAAGTTATCCATAAAACAGAAGCCTGGGTTTTAAAGATGTGTTTTAGCCTAGTGCCTCAAATGGGGAAAGTGCTTCTGTTGCAAGGTGCCACCACAGAAAATGCCCTGTCTCTAGTTGTTATCTACCTTGCCTCTGAAGGTAGGCATCCAGAGAGCAGGGCTTGAGAGGCAGATTTTAAATGTTCAGCTGGATTGTATGGGAGGAGACAGTACCCTGGCCCCAAGCAATCTAGGGCCTTAAAGTTTTTTAAAAACAGCATTTTAAATTGTGCCAGAACTATAATTCTCCCATTATAGTGGAAGAACTTTCGGCCAGGCCCCCCATTCCCCACCCCAATCAATAGGCCAGTGGGTAGGGGAAACGGGGGGGGGGGGAATCAGTGTCCCCCAAGCGTTCCAACATCACTTGTGGTTGCAAACCAGAAGTCAAGTCAGAAAAACTGGGAGATACTCTATCATGCAATCAAAACTCCCTGATCTTACCACAGAATTTTAGTTGAATGCTAGAATGTCCCTCCACCTTGTTGATGTCATTTTCAGTTTGTGCAGTTAGTGATGCTGTGATGTCAGGGATTCCAAAAATGAAAGGTCCCTGCCCCACAATATTTCCAGGACACAGATATTTCCATGTTTCATTGACCTGTAATCTGTCACTCTATTCAGCAAAGTTTGAAGTCTTCCTCCAGCTTCCGAAGGAAGGTTTATCTTGCTCTTTCCCTGAATGCTGACCATTACCACAATTCCACATTTTGATAATGACATGTCCAAATGTCCCAATTGCAAACGTTTCTAGTAATTTACAGTTTCCTGGGTTCTGTGGAAATATTTGTTGATCTTTAACAATTCTGACACCCTTGTGAATGAGCCCCAAGGATCCATCCATTTGTAATAGTAAGTAATCAACTATTCAACATTTTATCTAAGTGAATACAACATTACCACAGTACCTTATGTCTAAACAGGGAATTAAAATTGGTTACTTAGTTCCAGTCTATGTATTGGTTACTTAGTTCCAGTCTCCACTCCTCCACATGAAGCCAGCTGGGTGACCTTGGATCAGTCACAGTTCTCTCAGAGCTCTCTGAGCCCCACCTACCTCCCAGGGTGTCCGTTGTGGGTATAGGAAAGGAAAGGCGATTGTAAGTGGCTCTGAGACTCCTTTGGGTAGTGAAAAGCGGGGCAACTCTTCTTCCAGGTTTACCATAATGTCTTCTCTAGATACATCTCTGTGATTATAGTAATCTTAATCAACTTTATTGTTTAAACAAAACCAAGAAACTGTTGGTGTGTGGCCTCCATTTCAGGATATTTAACATTCAAAATGACTTTCACTGAACATTATTCAGTTTGATAACTTTCCTGTTCAAGCTGATAGAAAACACACATGAAAACACAGTTGTTCTCTAGTTACTGAGATAAGTCACTACATTCACACCTGAGGAGAAATTTAAAGAGGCTAATTCAGAGACCAAAAAGAATTGTTTCCATAATGAACAGAGGTGGACAGATATGTGCTTTAGTGGTATAAAATGGACATGGATGTGCTTCAGTGGTACAGCACAGGCTTGGCATGCAGAAGAATTCAAATTTGATCTTTAACTTCTCCAGATACACGTTAACAGGTGCTGGGAAAGACTTTTCTCTGCTCATGACCCTGGAGAATTACTACCAGCCTGAAGAGACAACACCATGGTTGAGGGGCTGCATGAAGTTCATATGACAATCTTCTATTTCAGCATATATGAGGCATCACCTGAAAACTTCAGCCACTCCAGGTGTGTTTCTCCATATGGAAATGTGCTCCTTGTGGCTTTGCAACTTCACAGGGCAAACCTAATCTGGGCCTTGGCTGAACGAGCAACAAAGGAACTGCTTTGTTGTATTCTTCTCATCTGTACTAACCAGTGCTGAACAAATGCATAGCAGAATACAAGACGAAAACACATTAGCCAAAATCGCAGCACAGGCTCAACAATATTGGTTCCATCATCTCTGAAATTTCTGATTGTATGTACCAGTTGCACTCCAAATTGGACAGGAATTCAACAGATTTTAGCAAACTAAAAGCAAATTGGCCTTGTTGGTTTGGTAAGACCTAACATATGGTTTAGTTTAATCAAAATGGTGCTGAAGGTTACCTTTAAAACTCCTCAAGAACCACAAATACAAGGGATTGTATTAGACATTCTTCCCCACTCTAATGATTTCTGGGATTTTGTCAGGCAATGAGATTCTCTACTATATTTTCTTGATTTTTAAGCAAGATTACACAGATTAATGATCTAAAAGAAAATAATGATTTGGCACACAGAATAAAATAGCTTTTATGTATCAATATATTATGAGCTCACAAAGGATAGAAACTTGCCCAAGCCATATAAGACTATAAGAATTAATGCTGCATCATATCAGTGATCTAGTCATTGATCAGTTCTAGATGCATCAGAGAAAAGAGCCATTTATGGATCAGACCTCCCATCTGACAAATTTTCCAGACCACAACAGCCAATGTTCTGCTCTAACTGGATGTGCAGAAGGAAGCTGGTTGTTTTAAATTTTCTTTTTCAACATTTCAAAATAATAAATATTACGCTATATTCAATTACATGGACTTAATGAAATTTAAATACTCACATCTTATTTTCATACTTTGATTTTTTTTTTCAATTTTGTAGTGGTCTAGGTGTGTTAAGTGAGGGGATTATTTTATGCTTTATCACATACCAAATCAAAAGGTGTAGGTAGGGGTGTAGCCTGGTATTATGTGGTACTGCAGGCAAAAGGCATTACAAGGACATAAAGCGGCATTGCAGGAGCGGTTGCTCAAGTTAGATGTTTCTCTTCCATTCATATTTAAATTACCCTAGTCATACACTTTACCTCTCTACTCAGAGACAACCCAGGCAAAAGTTAAAGCAGTCCTTTACTGCTAACCTGAGGAAGGAGACTTGCTATGGCATTATTAAAAATACATTACCTCACAGCAGATTAAGCAAACATTCCTGTCTTTCACATTTACATTCTCAGTGCAAAGTAAACATTTTAATGCATTTAAGTAAAGGATTCTCAAACATTTCCCTCTGAACTTCATTGTTATTATACATATCAGCATAAACCATAAATAATCCAAAAGAACTCTTGACTGTTTCCACTTACATGATTTAAAACATTTCTTGACACGAAGGAAAAGATCACTGCAGGCATTGTAGGAGCCATCATGTTACATTCATTTAGAGTTTACACAGCAGAGCAGTACAAAAATATGTCAGTCACCACTCATTCAGATGCAGGAAAGCTTTGCTGTGCTTGACAGCTTAGATAAGATACGCTACTTTCTCAGTTGCCATCTCAAACTGTCCTTTATCATCCCTCATAAAAGCATTGAATTACTTCTTTTTTCTTTTTGGCAAGGGAGGGTTCATGTATTGCAGATGAGCACATGTTTAACCAAAACCTGGATGAGAAGAAATGATTGGTGATAAAGGCTTATTTTACACTATTAAGGATAGTGTACATGTCTGCGATTATGCCTCAGCACCATAAAGTAAACCCTCTAAAAGAGGTGCTACTTCAGTATGCTAAGAAACAGAAGTTAGACTGCATCAGGAGGATTATTCCGATTCCCTGTTCTAAATTCTAAACAATCAGGTTTTTAAAGAGTTGGGTTCCTTCACTACTAGTCTGAGGAATATCATCATCATCATCATCATCATCAGTCTGAGTAATAAGAGTTGCTACAGCATGATTTAAAATATTTTATCTTACAGCAGATTAAGCAAATGTTTCTGTCTTTCAAATTTAAGTTCTCAGTATAAATATTTTAATTCTTTTAAGTAAAGGATTCTTGAGCATCTCCCTCTGAACGTCATTGTGATTATACATACCAGCATAAATAATCTATAAGAACTCTTGACTGAAACAGCACTGGGCAAGAGTTAATTCTCTGTTTCAGCTGCTCACATGGAAAATGGGGAAATAACTCCCCCTCCCACACAATTTTGGTGCAGGAAAACAGCTTGGGGAAAAGGCAGGAGCCCTTCCTTCCTATGCAGCCCAGGAGCCCTTCTTTTCTAGCTGAAATGTACTCTCCCCACAGCTGCTGTGTGGCTGTGGGGGACCCAATTCTTTAATATCTGCATGTCTAGTTTGGCCCTATGTTATCCTATAGGCTGGTACATCCCTGCTTCTTATCCACAGCTCATCCACCAGACACAATGATCCTGCTGTTTCTCTCTGTCTACTTCAGCACAATCCTAAGCGTTGCAATGTATGGCTGAAGCCAAATACTTTAGGAACCTGCATCTCAGTTAATCCCTACAACTTTGCTAGGATTGTCACCACTGAACCGTATTAAATTTCTTAAGCAGGTCAGACAACCTGAGGTTGAGCTAAGCTATGGGCAATGTGGGTAAACTAGCTAGTCTAGAATAATCTCAGAACATTTACATTTATAAAATGAAATATTTTAATTATGATTCAGAACATTACTAGGCATGTGAGAAAACAAAAGCTAATTTGCTTTACTTCTTGCCCGTGATCTTACTTAGGGTAGGCTATGTTCACACATCACTGGTTTTGTTACCACAGGAAATTCAAGGATATGGCATGGCTTCCAGCAGGCAAACTCTCTTGTCATGATGTCCCATCAAACAAAGGACACAATGCATCCTGGCAGCTTCTTCCTCAGCCTGCAGGAAGAGACAATAGAGTTCAGAGAAACAATGTTTTTGTACCACTCCCAGAGTTTCATTATATTTATTTATTATTTATTTAAAATATTTCTATGCTGCCTTTATACCCAACTCAGGGTCTCCAAGACAACAAAGATTTCAAATATTAAAGCAACATTAGACACATAGGCAATTAAATTAAACAGAAACACAAACACATAGACATACAAACAGGGAGAAAGGCTAATAAGAGTTAGTGAAAAAACAGCAAATAAAAAATCTTCACTGGGTGGCAGAAGACAATAATAGAGGGAGACAGGCCAATCTACCTGGGAAGGGGAAGAAGTTCCAAAACTCTGGCACCCATGGCTGAGAAGGCCCTTTCTTGTGTTGTCAGCTGTCTAGCCTCAGATGCTGAGGACACCTGAAGTAGGGCCTTTGAAGATGACCAGAGTGGTCAGGTAGGTACATATGGAAGTAGGCAGTCCTTAAGATATGATGACATCAACCAGTATAGGGCTTTAAAAGCCAATAGTAACACTTTGAATTGTCCCAGAAGCAAGCTGGAAGCCAGTATAGATGGGACAAGACTGGAGTAATATGATCACTACCACCTAGTCCAGTCAATGTCCTGGACTGAGAATACTCTTATCAACTGTACCTTCCAGGCAGCGTTCAAAGGCTACTCTACATACAGCACATTGCACTAGTCTAATCTAGATGTTATTAGGGCATACACTCACAGTGGCAAGGTCTTTTTTTTGCCTGGGAAGGGCCCTAGCTGCTCACCAGCCACAGGTGGTGAAAGATGTCCCATGCCACTGCTGCCACCCAATTTATCCAACAGGAGGCCTGGGTCCATAAGCACTCCAAGCTATGAACCTGCTCCTTTAGAGGGAGTCCAACACCACCCAAAACAGGAGACATCATATTTCCTGGATTAAACCTTCCCCCCCCAACATAGCATAGGGTTGCCAAACGCCCACTGGGGGGGGGCAGGGGAACCCCTGCTTTTGTGGGGCACTTCCCTGCCACTGGCCAGCTGGAAATCATGTTGCTGATGTCATGCAGTGATGCTCTAATTTTGGGGCAAAACTCGATGGTAAAATTGGCTACAAACCATAGAGTTTTGCCCAAAAACTTGAGTGTCACCTCTGACATCAGCAACATGATGACACCACTTCTGGATGATGTAATCACACTGCACATGCAAAGCAAGCGCAGCAGAAGATCCCAGAGAGGACCAAGGATCCCCCCGCTGGCTGCCAGGTAGGATCTGGCAACCCTACTATAGCACCTCTGTTTAGTCAGGATTAAATTCAGCTTGTTAGCCTTCATCCATTCCAAAACTGCCTCCAGGCACAATTTCTATACCCTCCCTAGTATCTGCTGGAAGTGGAGGGTAGAGTTGAGCATCCTCCACATATTGGTGAAAATTCAGCTCAGATCTCTGAATGGCCTTTCCCAGAGGCTTCACATAGATGTTAAAATTTGCATATATGATAAAACTGTGAAGAAGGAAAGAAGGCCTTGTTGCTGTGGTTCCTGGTCTGCTATCATCAAACTACACCATTGACTGATAAGGATGAGCAGTGCCTACTGGTTCTAACTGCATGCAATGATTTAAGTTCAATGTTGTGGAAATTCTAGAGCAGACTGTGCTTTCTGGAATGAACTCTGAAGCTTTGGGTGCATTTAGGCAACAATGTAGCTACATCATCTGAGTTTACTTTTATTTATGATATTTCTATGATGCCTCTTCTAAGTCCTCCTCAAGAACATCTAATGTTGTTGCAGCAAGGCTCCAAGTATGATCCCAAGGCCATAACCCTATGTTTGATTAGAAGTAAGCCCATTGAATACAGTGGGAATTACCTTCAATTAAGCAATCATAGGATCAGGCTGCAGTCCTGTTTATGCAAAATCAGTCAGTATTGAGACTACACGGACTTCCGGCAAGACTTGCGATAATGGCGGACGCTCTCCTCCGCAACTGTGGAGAGCGCGGTCCGTACCCGGCGGGAAGAAGGGGCTCTGGACTGGTGCCAAGCCCCCAGAGACCCCAGTGAGGGGGCTCTGCCTGGGGTGGCACGAAGGGGAACTCTCCCTACGGTGGCGACCGAGGGATCGAGATCCCTTTTCATCACCCCCATAGGTTCCCCCACCGTGGGAGCCATATGGCTGAAAGCGCAAATCCGTGAAGCAGCAGAGAGTGCGAAGCAATGAGGCTAGAACTGACAGTTACGCATGGAGAAAACGTGAGTCTGAAGTAAGAAAAGCAGAACACAGCGGGAAGACGGCGGGAGGAGTGAAACCCACCCATCCCTCTCCGGGACTAGCGTACTTACGAGACTCTTTATGTGGCGTTACTGCAGGAATAAAAGCCCATCCGCCTTGCTAGATGGCAGCATCGCTCACTTGGAGATATAAACTTTAGAAGGACATAAGTGCTGTTTGAAAATTTGCTCCTTTCGTTCATCTTATCTATCTATAAACAAAGAGCGTAGCCTCAACAATGACGGGGAAACCAAAACCTTCCCCCAAACTAGGAAGTACAGCTCCGAGTTCAAAGGTTGATACCACGGAGATGAGTGCGATGTTCTCCTCATTATTGCGACCTCTAGTGGACCAAATGACAGCTCTCAACGTTAAGATGGACAAAATGCAGCTAGAACTAAAAGAGTCGAATAAATCCACAGAGAAGCTGCAGCGAGAACTTCTGGAAGTAAAAACTTCAGTAAAAAACCAAGACGCAAGACTACAAAAGGCAGAGAAGGAAAAGGCCTTCCACCACTATCAGCTTTTGAAATTACAAATGGAAAGATCAAATTTTTTCCTAAGACTTCAGAATGTGCCAGAAAACACAGGAGAAGACCTTAAAAATTTGCTAAGTGAAGCACTTGAACCAGTGACAGGCATGAAAGCAGCGGATATAAAAAGCGATATGGATATGGTTTACAGAACCTATCCAGATTATACTAAAAAGAAAAGCCTGCCTGGTGAAATTATGATAAGGTTCTCCAAAAAATCTACAAGAGACGTGGTGCTTAGGACCACAAACAAAGCAGCTCTGAAGATCCTGGGAGAAGAAGTAAAAGTGATGAAGGATATCCCATTTGAAATAAGGAAAAGAAGGAAAGCCTATGGAAAATTGACATCTTGGCTCCAGTCTGAGTCTATCATCTATCGTTGGAATACTCCAGAAGGACTATGCTTCAGCATCAAAGATAAGAAGTATAAGATTGACTCTGTTCAACAAGCGAAAAAAATTCTGGAAAAAAGCAAAGAGCAGAAAACTGGGAGAGAATCAGATGGTTCACTGGCCTCGCAAGAAAGTATGTATGGATTTGATAGCTCAAAGAGTGAAGAAGAAGTGTCTGACTCGGAAAAAGGAGCTGCAGCTCCAAAAGTAGTTGAGACTGTTAAGACAAGAAGAGGATGAAAGAAGAAATAGTGATTAAACTGTTTTATTAAGCATTGCACTTATGTATTATAAATTGTTTAATTAACCGTATTTCTCTAGGTGGGCGTGCCTGCCAAATAGTTTTGATATTTTTTATAGTAGCAGTAACAAGTAATTGAAATTTATCCAAGGCTCTAAATGCTTCATAATTATATTATGTAATAAGGTAGTATTAAGCAAATGATAAAGTACTCTCTGTATAAGGTATATGTAGCTTAGATTGTAGCGTTATAGTTGTAGTTATAGGGAAAAATCAATAAAAATTTATTTAAAAAAAAAAAAAGTATTGAGACTACACCTTTGTAGGGAGTGTGTTTAGGATTGCAGCCTTAGTCAAGATAGCCTGGGCATCCCTACCAACTGAATGAATGAAGCTTTGTGTAGCAACAGTGCCCTACTGAGCCCCATAGCTTGTTAATAGTAAATTAGCAACACATTGCTATTAATAATTCAGTATCCCCAGTAAATGGAGAGGTTTCACTGACGAATAAAGGAGGCATTGTTCCACCAATTCATTTGTAAAAGTTAAGCAAACTAATATGTTAGTATAAATCGCTGCGCTATTTTTGTGCCATGCACTGTTATGTTCTTATTTATTATGTATCCAGTGGACGTACTATGGAAACTATAACTCACATGTTATTAGCAATTAAACAGCTTAATATCTAGTTAAATGGTTATATAAAACTATGTTCTGCCTGCCCCATATTTTGTTTGTGTTTATTTTTCCAGTAGGCAACCACCAATGAACAATGAACTAAATTATTTAAGGGAGTATCACAGAGAATCTACTAACTTATTAAAATGGTTCAGAAATATATATTAACATCATAAAATATTAATGGGAAGTTTGCATTTCTACAGTCAAAGTCAATTGATGTTTAAATAAGTTCTGGCAGTTGGGGTTCCATGCTTGATAGAGGGGCTGGTTCAATCCCTGGTATCTCCAGTAAGGATCAAGTCACAGGTGATGTGAAAGACCTCAGCCTCAGTGCTGCTGCCATTTTGAGCAGACAATATTGACTTTGACTGACCTGTGGTTTGATTCACTATGAAGTGACTTCATATGCTCATTTCGTAGGATAAAAATTGTCAGAACTCACTCTGCCTTCCTTAGAAATGTCTATGAAGATGTTAATAGCAGGAAACCAACATTCACTTTCTTGTGGATTTGACACTTGTAGTCTCTTTTTTTCTCCTTAGTTTCTTTACTGTTCACTCCTCTTACTTCTTCAGATACTTCAGCGATTCATGAAAGCTCCTACCCTGCCACAAATTTTCTTAGTCTTTAAGGTGCTACTGTATTCTTGCTCTTTTCTACTGTTACAGACAGACTAACTGTGTGGTCGGGTAGCCTAAGATTGTGTGACTGGCCCAACGTCACCCAGCAAACTACCACCACAGAGTTGGAATTCAGTCCTGGGTCCCTCAGCTCATAGTCTGAAACTGTACCCACTATGCTACACTAGCTTTTGTGGGGTGGCTGCTGTTGAACAGTAGCAAGTAGTCCGGCCTAGGCAGGGGTGTAGACTTTTGGGAATCCTGGGGGGGGGGGGGGACAGGGGCTCCTTAGCATGCGCGCAAAGTGCGCTCGCTCGCTGGAGCAATGTTCTTCCCTCCCCGGAAACCGCTCCGCCTCCCCGGGCCCTTCCGAGTGCCTCTCTCTCCCCCCCGCCACCCCTTCCCTCTCCCTCTCCCTCTCCAGCAGTGGCAGCCGGGCCTCAGAAGGACCCGGGGAGGCGCGGCAGCAGGCGCTCCATTTCCCCCCCCCCCGGGAAATTTCGGGAGTGGCTCAAGCCCTCGAGTCCCCTCGTACTCTATGCCTATGGGTCTAGATGAGTCATGCAAGTCAGGTGGTAGCAATCCAATTGGTGAATGCTGGTGGGCCAGTCCCTAATGAGGCCCTCCTCAAAGGCTAAAAAAGCCCAGGAAAGGGCCATCCCTGCCATTTACTAACAGAAACCAAAGTTCAAAGCCTGGCAATACTGTTGTGGTTGTTTATAAACCTCCAAATAACCACTGGGAGGGCATTTCTTTAAGCTAAAGGTGCTGTTTCTATTATTTGGATTTTTAATACCCCCAATGTTTTTTTTTTTAAAAAACTCCCATGTAAAACCTGGGGTCCCCCCCCCAAGTCTGTAGAAAGATCTGTCTGGTCTGTCCATAACTCTAGTCTCTGGATTTAAGTATGCACAGATTTGGCCATGTTGAACTTCATATGTTAACTGATGTGTGCATGTATTAGGTATGCTCACATGCAGATCCAATTCTTTGTAGACCTGTTATGCAATCTCTTTTAGTTTTTACTTGAAACCAAATTTTAGTCCTGATTAATTGCTTATAGAGAGTCACTTCTATAAGGAGGATAGTAATGTTTAGTCTCTGTCCTTGGAAGAGGGTTTTATCTCTGATGTTGTAGGAATAATATAGTAGCTTATATGTATATGACCATTATGTGTTTATGTAAATAATATTCTCAGGCCAGAGATAAACTCCAAGTAGGAGATCCATTTGCCAGTAACGTATAAAGAACATATGCATTACAGCAAGTGATTGGATAGTATGCTAACGCTTACAGACAGCCAGTGCTCTTTATAATGGGCAAACCTATACATCTCAAAGTAGGGAAAATGTCACTGAAAGCAGCATGAACAGTGAAGGCTTTGCTAGGCACCGGGCTTTGTCTCAGAGTCCTCCCACGAAACAACTTTCTGCATTTACATTTATTTCCTACCTACTGCCTTACTCATATTTTCAGAATGTGAGCAAGGAAATGTGTGATCAAAGGGATACTTGCTGACCTCATGGGGGGGAAATCAATTCAGGTGCAATGACTTATGTACTCGAAAATTTCAAATATTAAAACTCTATAACTGGCAATCCAGAGCATAAAGAGATAATAAAGGCAAAATGACACTGAAGCCTTCTTCCTATGCAACTTTTTGTACCAAGGTGCAACTACCAAAGAACAAAACAAACACATAGTGCATTGGTTTGGAGATAAACAGATTACTGATTTTCATTTTAACATACATACAAATGGAAAAGATTCACGTGCATTTTGAAGGGAAATGTCATGATTTATACATGCAGGCATCCTGCTAACTCACTCAATATGTTCGTATTTTGTATACTTGTACATCTGATTTCTGGTAAGTTTCTTTTAAATTATCCTGTTTCAGAGACTTTGGCAGATGAAAGCCTAGCCCATCTGTACAACAAGCTCATCTTTACATTCTCCTGCTTCAGCCCTTGACAGCTGGAGAAACATTCTTAAAGTACAGACACTGTATGGAGTGTGTTATGTTGTGGTTACAGTGGGATAGACTATAGTGTGGGAAATGTAATACTTCATATATTCTCACTCCATCAGGCTTGACAATGTTTTGACGGATCTTGGAGTTCAGTCTGGAAAACATTTCCATACTTTCAGCAAATATTTCAACACATGACTTTCCTACTAGAGAACCAACTATTCCATTTCTCTTTACTAATACCTTGAAAGAAACATCATGTTATAAAATATTAATAATATCAAAGGCACTTGGATTTCCAACTAAACATGCAAAGATGTTTATAATAATAAATGGCACCCAAGTATTTACCTGTTATTAAATCAGTTTGTTATTAGATCACAGCAGATAAATGTTGGCAGAGTAAATATATTCTATCTATGTAACTACTAGCAAACAGAAGGCGGGTCATACTATGCCATGAAAACAATGCAGAAGGCAAGAGCAAAACTGGGTATAAAAATGACTTAATATGCTGGCACATTAAACAAGTAATTCATCCTTATATGGTTGGTTTTCAGATAGTACCTTTTTTAAGTGAACAGTTAATCTGTGTGAAATGCTGTCTCCTTAGTGGTTTAATTGTTGGGCTATCCTCTGAGGAACTACAATAGATTTGAAATGCATCTGTAATGAGCACAGAGTTAAATATTGTTTAATTCACTTATGCCTGCCTTCCCCATCTTTTCTCTGTATATCAAATTATCTGGAACAGACCCTGGTGTTATATTTTGGGAGCTTTTCCTGATAAGTAAGATAGATATGACAGTTTTTCCCTGTGATTGTTATGTATTGTGGTCTTTATTTAAATTAATTTGGAGGATGATGTTTTTCTCATTTTTTAAAAAAGATTTCAAGACTGTAAAAGCAAAACATTAGGATTTCTATGTAATTTTTACTTGGTTCTCATTGCATTCCACATCAAATATGAGGCTCTTTGTTTATTGTTGTTGTTGTTGTTGTTAACCTTATAGGCAGGGGAGGAAGAGGAATGACTGATCTGGAGAGCAGAAGAGGGTGCCAGCTAGAGTGGAAACCATTGCCATCCTCAATCAAATGCCAGGCAGAACATCTCTGCCTTACATCTCTGGTGGTATTTGGCAGAGAGTTTCACTAGGTTGGGGCCGGCACTGAAAAAGCCCTGGCCCTAGTTGAGGACAGCCAGACATCTTTGGGGCCAGGTACCACCAGCCAATTGCTATCCAAAGAGTATAGTGCTTTCCCAGAGACATACCAGAGGAGATGATCCCACAGATACATTGGTCCCTGACAACTTAAGGCCTTTAAGGTCAACACCAAAACCTTGAACTTAACTCAGAATTCTACTGGAAGCCAGTGCAGCTGTTGCAGCACAGGTTGCATGTGTGCCATCCCTGACATTCCTTTCAGGACCCACGCTGCCGCATTCTGGATCAGCTGAAGCTTCTGGATCAGCCTCAAGGGCAGGCCAGCGTAGACTGAATTGCAGGAGTCTAGCCTCGAGGTGACCATTGTGTGGATTACTGTGGCTAGGTCAGGCCGTGACAAGAAGGGGGCCAGCTGCCAAGCTTGGCTCAGATGAAAAAAAACCCAGCTTGCAATATAAAGTGCCTAGAGCATATATACGCTTATAAGAGGCCCTATGATAGCACACCTGTTGCTCAGAGCAGAGACCATGTCTTACGACAGTACTTCTTTTGGATTACTGCTGGAGCAAAAGTCTCTTTTGCCAGTTTGGTGTAGTGGTTAAGTGCGCGGACTCTAATCTGGGAGAACCAGGTTTGATTCCCCACTCCTCCACTTGCACCTGCTGGATGACCTTGGGCAAGCCATAGCTCTGTACCAGCTGTTCCCTCAAGGACAGTTGTCTCAGAGCTCTCTCAGCCCCGCCTACCTCACAGGGTGTCTGTTGTGGGGAGGGGAAGGGAAAGGAGTGTGTAAGCCGCTCTGAGACTCCAAGTGAGTGAAGGGCAGGATATAAATCCAAGCTCTTCTTCTCTGGCCTGTGGTGCCCTACTTTGGCCAGAGTTTAGAGATGACACACAAACTGAATTCGTATCAGGCAGGTGCCCCTGAGGCTTCATGCTCCAGATCTTCTGTGTGCCCAGTCTTTGCTTTAGCACATTGCTGACAATTACACAGCAGCTTTTACCATTTGCCAAATATCACACAGCTCTATTCAATGTATTTTTTCATTGTACTGACCTGCTGGCATCAGTTAGTTCTTAGTCTATAATGAGCATAGCTGCAAGGCTGAAGAGCATAAGGTTTGAATGTTCTTATTCATCACAAGGTGATTACAATTGTGTCCCCAGTCTCTAGGGCTTGCAGGGTGTGCTAATCAATAAATCACTAGTACATTTAATACAAACAGCATACTACAAAAGGATATCACCTTAACATAGAAACCTTGACATATTTCCAGTGTGAGATGCATCAATGAGATAAGTTTTAAATTTCTTCTAGCACACAAGTTCATCAGGTGAATGCCATAAGCATTAGATGTGTGCTCCACTTCTAGAGACACATGCTTCACTCATTTATCAGAACACTTTCCTTTATTGACTCAGTGTTCGCAGCAGTAGGAAGTCATGAACGTTTCCCCTGCAGCAGTAGATTTAGACAAAAAGGGTGAGAGAAGAATTCTAAAACTTATCAGGATCTCCTTATTTGATGCAGTCTGTCATTACTCATACTTCATAAATGGTCGGGAATTTATTCTAAAACATAGCCAAAGCAACAGCAGTTACTTTTTCCCAGTCATAAGTCATCACACAATCTAAAACAAAGATTTCCCAATATTC
Organism: Lepidodactylus listeri; assembly: GCA_029233225.1. NCBI lineage: Eukaryota > Metazoa > Chordata > Lepidosauria > Squamata > Gekkonidae > Lepidodactylus > Lepidodactylus listeri. The sequence goes on along the minus strand of JARCFY010000005.1, from coordinate 47,816,756 downwards.
ATATAAAATAAAGCATTCTTCTCTCTCAGAGACAACACTACAGCCTATCATGTTGTCCTTAAGGAAAATATACCGCATTTATTCAAGCGTGGAATCCATGCGGTTCTGGTACTTCAAACTGCAAAGGGGGAAACAAGATAAACTGGATTTCAATTTAACATCAATAAAGATTATGAGTGAAATAGTCACCACCTTCAGCTTGGACAGAGCAGCAGGTCCTCCCATAAAGGTAGATTGTGTGTTTGCCACATGGGGATGGGCTTGTGTCACTTTCCAGTGCTGCTGCAATTTCCAGTACACAACACCAGAAAAACAGTACTTCCTGGTGGCAGATCTCCCTGTATTTCACTATCACCATCTCTCACAGCAGCCATTCTGTCCCCCCCCCCCCCCACATACTACCTGGAACTTTGGGGGCTTTTTAAAAAACCCAGCAATTGACACTACAACAATCTGGCTGTCAGGTTCTCTGAATGCCCAGCTTTTAATTTGAAAAAAAAATCAGTAGCCTCTTTTGTGGAAGAGATATAAAGGGAAAGGCATATTTCTACAGTGAAAAAGAGCAGAGACTTGCACTCTCTTTCGCTTTCTCTCTCTGATTCGCAGAACTCAAAGAACCTGAGAGGCAGATCATTATAACATTACAGTGCTCCAACAATACGTCAGTTTCATACATTTTTTTTAAAAGCCCTCCAGGCGGGGCAGGGGGGAGGATGGATGTTGCATGAGACTGAGACAGGGAAAATGGTATTGATGACTGTCTTGTCCATGTGGGGACCACCCTAGCTTTTCTGTGATATTTCCCAAGCACCACAATGTTATGGAGAAGCAGGAAAATTACTTCTTCCTAATAGCACCCAACCTGGGACAAACAACCCAAGTGAAAGCTGCCATACTTCTGTAGAAAGAGTCTATTTGCAATGAAGAGCTATGCTAATTCCCTGACTTTTGAATGATTCAAGAGATTCACCAGCAAAAAAATAAGAATGGGAAAGGTACAATAAATCAACAATAATGAACCTGCGGAGGATGCCTGATGAGTCAGTACAACAGTTGGGGTTAAGGAAATCCCATATGGTCTTCTGGTTCTCTTTATTGCAATAGCCAGTCCCTCCTCATGTCTGTAGCTTTCACCTGCAAAGTTGTACCATTTCGGAAGATACCACTGGACTCTGTCAAGCGGTCTCTGTGATATTGTGAGTACTAGGGGTATGAGCTCGGTGTATAACAAGCCAAATAAATACCTGAGAAATACCTTATTGGTATTTTTCAGGTATTTATTCAGCCAAATACAGATTGGATAATCTGATTCAGCTACCAAAATAGCTGTACCTGAATAAAAGCTGATATTATTTAAATCCTTTTATTTATTTAAATATTTATTTATTTAAATATTTCAATTGCTTCTGAGTATATTTGCCGAGTAGTGCTGCTGCAGGCTAGGAAAGTCATGCCGCAGGTTAGAAAAGTCGTGCTAACTGCAGGTTAGGAAAGGCACAAATAGGTATAGAAAAAAAACCTGCATGGTTAACAAACAAAGTAATGGAAGTTGTAAAACATAAGAAGGATTCCTTTAAGTGGTAGAAAGCTAGTCTCAGTGAGGTTGATAAAAGGGAACACAGGCTGTGGCAAATAAAATTCAAGTCTGTGATCAGGCAGGTAAAAAGGGAATATGAGGAGCATATAGCAAAAAACATAAGACTAACAATAAAACTTTCTTCAAATACATTAGAAGCAGGGAACCAGTCAGGGAGGCAGTGGGGCCCTTGGATGACCAAGTGGTAAAAGGATTACTGAAGGATGACAGGGAAATGGCTAATGAGTGCTTCCTTACTCCAGAACCGCTGATTTCGGGAGGGGTGTTGAAAGACCTGAGTCAAATTGAGGTGACAAGAGAGGAGGTCCTATGACAGATAGACAGCTTAAAAACTGATAAATCACCAGGCCTGGAGGGATCTGAAAGAATCAAATGTGAACTTGTGGATCTCCTGACAAAAATATGTAATCTTTCATAAAATCTGCCTTCATTCCTGAGGACTGTAAGGTAGCTAATGTCACTCCCATCTTTAAAAAGGGTTCCAAAGGAGATCTGGGAAATTACAGGCCAGTCAGTCTGATGTTGATACTTGGTAAGTTGGTGGAAACTGTTATTAAGGAAATAATTAATAGGCACATTGATGAACAAAAACTATTAAGGCAGACTCAGCATGGATTCTGTAAGGAAAATCTTGTGTCACTAACCTGTAAGTGTTCTTTGAGGGAGTGAACAAACATGTAGACAAGGGGGACCCAACAGATGTTGTTTACCTTGACTTCCAGAAAGCTTTTGATAAAGTTCCTCATCAAGGGCTCCTAAGTAAGCTCAATAGTCTTGGGATAAAAGGTCCTCTTGTGGATCAAAAACTGGTTAATTAATAGGAAACAGAGAGTGAGTATAAATGGGCAATTTTCACAGTGGAGGGTGGTAAGCAGTGGGGTACCGCAGGGATCAGTACTGGGTCCGATGCTTTTGAAGACCTCAAGATACAGCTCTTTCTATTACACTCATCAGAACTTTTACAGGAAAATGTATTTATTTATTTCTATTTATATTCCACCCTTCCCACAAGTGGGCTCAGGGTGGGTCACAGCAATAAATTACAATCACTGAACAGTTAAACAGATTCTCTAATTTCTGAAAAGCAGAGCAAGACAACAAACTGTGGCACAGGATGGGCATCACTGGTTCTTGGTACCTGCTTTCTGGCAATGTCACCAAACACCCCTAGCATGGCAATATTTATTGCTTAGTGTGTAGGGTTTAGCCACTTAAGTGTGGTGGGAAGAAAAATGACAGAAAATCTGTCTTATCTCCTAACCTAGCTGGTCCATCAACCCACAGCAAGCATTCAATCATTATAAGGCTCCAAGGGTGCGATCACACGGACGTTTATTGCGGGCCTTGCGGCTGTTCCCCATCGCAACTAAAGGGGCTGACTAGACGGGCCGCATCTGTCTCCCGTCTCGAAGCCGCCCCCCCCCCCCCGCACTCGAGCCCGCTTTTCCAACCACCAGGAAAAACAAGTACCTTCCGTTTGAGCCATCGCGCTTGAAAGAGACCCGGGTTTAAATGCCCGTGTGATCGCACCCCAAATGTGCAATTATATACCAAGTAGGTGCCATATGCACCAACTTGGATAACAGAACTATACATGGCTGCCCACTGGGTTTAGAGATGGGATACTCATGCCCAAAGCTTGGGAGTGTAAGGCCCACTCCTCCTGCTGCTTTCTACCATGCATAGGCCAGTGTCTCACTATAACTGACCCATAGTTTTGAATATTATATCTTCCTCCAAATGTCACCAGAGTTAAAACTGCTTGAAACCTCAGCAGGCATACATCATTGGAATAACCAAGTGGATATGTAGGCTCTGCATGGACAGTTCTGCACAAAATCTAAGCAGGGCCACCTCTGGCAAATACTTGGAAGGGTGACCTCCAAGGAATACCAGAGGCAGGACACAGAGGCAGACTAATCAAGCCACCAGTAGGGGGTCACTAGGAGTCAACCATGACTTCCAGGTAAACACACAAAACACACACACACAAATATATTTTAAAAAGTTTAAATAAGTAAACATGTTGACATTCCAAACCCAGAGAAGTACTAGTATTTCCTACACATTTCAGTAAAGTAATAAGTTATTACATGTGCCCTTATAGGCAAGTGTAGTCAACTACCATAATGCACATCTTTTTTTTAATGGGTATCTAAGACAATTTCACCCTCTCTCACAGGATTTTATCTTGATCTTAGCTGAGCAGCCCCTTTTCTCTTTTCTTTGTTTTTCTCTGTCTGTTCCACCCAGTCTTTTGAATGCATATTGGTAAATTTTGACCCCGCCTAGGGAACTGAGGGGAGAGACTAAAATCCTTCTTTTGTCCTTTTGATAATGGCACATGAGAGGCTGATGATAAATCAAAACTAACAAACTGTTATATTTCACTAAGAGGGGAAATGGTCAGGTAGGAATCAGGTTTAGGACTTATGAGGTGAACAGGCAACAGGAATGAGGTAACTTTTTATAAAAATAAACACCAGATAATTTGTCGCAAACAAGTAACTGTTCTATTATTCAGACAGGTCTTTAAAATTTGAGGAGTGAAATCTCTTGACAGTCTCTGCTTATATAAACAAGCATAAGCTTCTTGGTCCCAGAGACACTAAAGTTGGTGAAGGCAGGAACATTCACACAAGTCCCAGTTTCCTTCCTTATCCCACTGGTTAGGGATCACTCTCAACTTCTAGGAACTATTTCCCTCAGACTTGATAGGGATGGGCTACGTGTCCCACTTCCCTAACTCAAGATCCTTCTTGATCCTCTCATAGTCTGCTTCGCTCTCTCATTGTTAACTATCCACTCCCAACTCCTAACTAACTGAAGAATTCCATTTGAATCCAGTATCATTCAAGGTTGTCAGACCCGGTTACAGCATTAATCATTTACTGTCTGTCCCAGTATCCTTTATGGATTTGAGGGCAGGGACTATCAAGGAACAAAACAGCCCTGTTCACGAATTATAGTGAATGCACATACAACCCATGTAGAAGGTACATTTCATTTCTTTCGTTCATGTGCGGAGAAATTGTCATGTTACACTGAACATTACAGCTCAACACGTGATGCAGATCATTTATCCAGGTACTGATCTCTGATTTCCTCTGCAAAGTGAGCATGAGTTGGCTCTTTCTTACAAACAGAGGTATGTGCATTCACTGTAATATGTTCATTCACTGCATCTAATCTAATCCCTTGAATCCACACATTCTATGAGCTGAACATATACTCATGTATCTGCAAAGCATATCAGAACAACAAATGGGTCCCTAAAGAATGCTTTAGCAGTGCTTTTAGAATCTGATGCCTAGTGTCAGTGTGTTTTCTTATTCTGCTTTGGAAATGTATTTTAAGAGAACTTCTCCTATGCTTGGTCTAGTGCTAAAGTGTTGATCTGAGAATAGGAGAATTTCCACCATAGACATACTCTTACTGATTGAGAAATACATATGGCGCAGTAATTGCATTGTTAAAAAATTAATAAAACAGCTGTCTGTTTCTTTCACAATTGTTTTTTACTTCAAACGTTTATTGGAAATAAGGTTATAATTTGAAAGAGATGTTGTATGTGAGGAAATCTGGAAATCTCAATTTCTGCCTTAAGACAGGCTAATCCTTTGCACCTGTTTTCCTGGATCATTTTCAAATTTGTTTCAGTTCTTCATTAAGCCTGGAAGATTTGTTAGCACTTGGGAACAAAGATGGTTTGCTTCACTGAGTTCCTTTTCCAAGATTTTCAAAGGTTTGAATTCCACAAAGTTATATGAATGATTGATGAACAGGCAAAAAAACAGGGAGAACATTTATTTCCTATTGATTTTTCCACCCACAGTCCCATTGACCACTACTAGCACAACTCTTATTTATTCCTCTCCAGCAATTATTCTTCTGTCAAGATCCCTCTGCTGTGAGCATTGCTTATATATATTATCCCAATGATCTGTATAAATCCCATCACAAATTTTCTGAAACTGACTGTCATCTACTTTACTCTTACAGAGACGGAATACCATGTGACATTAAACTAAAAGGTCAACCTAAAGTTATAATGCAAAAAGAATATGGTTTTCTTAATAGATGCTAAGATCTATCATGCCATTACAGCAGAGTTTTGGAGCCATTTGCTTCGCTGGAGGAAACATGAAGGCTTTATGTAGGTTGCCTGGACATTTCCTCCAGATGGGCAAATATTAGCCTACATGAGATGAAGAAAATGGCGTATAGAGAAGAAAGTTATGATCCCAATACTACATCCTCAGTCCCAACTAAGACCTCCCATACTTGCTATTTCTGATGGAACTATGAAGAATGGATGCAGGCCAATAAATTGAAGTCTGAACCCAGCAGTACAGTGGTGCTACTACTAGTGGCTGGAAAGACTGATCCAGGATTTGAGTTAGCTCCTATTCTGAATGGGGTTACACTCCTCCTAAAGACATGGGTTTACTGTCTGGGGGTGCTACTGAACCCAAACCTGCTCTTGGATAAACAAGTGGCAGCGGTTGCCAGGGCACCTTTCACCAGAAGGCTGGTAAACCAGATGTGGCATTTCCTGAATAGGAAGTATCATCCAACTGTGGCACATGGATTAGTTATGTCCAGATTAGACTACTGCATTGAAGAGTGTCCAGAAAATACAGAATGCTAAAGAACGCCACAGTGGTAAAGAATGCTACTGCAAGAATATTGTCTGGGGTGGTTTGTAGGAACCATATCACTCCAGCCTTATTCTATCTGCATCAGCTTCTATCAAGACTGACCCTGCCTTGTGAGGTAATTTAACCAAGCTTTACCCGGGTTTGGTCTCAGTAACTCCCTGAAAGCAAAAGGCTTCCCCTCATGAACTTCTTTATTAGAAGTCACTGGATTCCATGTGTTGGATAGGATTCAAGTGTTAGGGAACAGGTTATGATTTAATTGGGACAAATTCTTAAAAGGCATATTTAAAGAACTGTTTACATGTCTCTATGTATTTCAAGGATTTGTAAAAACAAAAGTCACAGTTAATGTCTAAGGGCAAGTGTCAGACTCTGACATCATAGATGGACAGATTTCATTTATAATACCCTCTGGAATTCCCATGCTGGCATTATTTCAGTGTAAATTCATCGAAAGAAACGGACCAGTGGTTACTCACCGTGAGGGGTCCTTCTCCTCTGAGATAAGGAGGACATCTTGATGGGTATTTCCCACCCTGCTTGTAGGGAGGCAGGAACTAAACCTTTCACTTTCACTTCCTGTCCTCTGGTGGGAGACGCCCCTTAAGATCAGTTCGGGAACTCCCAGAAGCAGTGCTGAGCTGTAAACCAGAAAACTAACTGGAACTGGATAAAAAACAAGAACATAGTAACTGTGAACTATAAACAGTGATCATAGAAGGATTAAGACAGGAAGTAAGGTAGTAGCAAGAACAGGGAAGAAGACGATGGAGAATCGGGAGGGCGAAGATGTCCTCCTTATCTCAGAGGAGAAGGACCCCTCACGGTGAGTAACCACTGGTCCGTTCTCCCTCTGAGAGGAGGACATCTTGATGGGACCTCCCATAGCAGTGTCCCTTCAGCTGGGCGGGACATCGTCTTCCGTCATGAGCGCAGTCTGAAGAACTCTTTGACCGAAGGCCGCATCGGTTGCATTGTAGGCATCAATCTTGTAGTGACGAACGAAGGTCGATACAGAAGACCAGGTTGCTGCTCGACATATTTGTTCAACTGAAGCGTGGTTTGCGAAGGCTGCAGAGGTCGCCGCACTTCTAACCGACTGGGCTGTAATCCCGGCAGGTGGAGGAGTCTTGAGGACCCTATAGGCTTCCAAAATGCATCTCTTGAGGGTAGCGCTGATGGCGGCCGTAGACATTTTGTTGCCCGTATTGGGGGGCGATACCGAAATGAATAAGGAGTCGGACTTTCGCAGAGGCCGGGTGCGGGTAAGGAATGCCTTGAGTGCACGTCTGAAGTCTAAAGAATGCCAAATCTTTTCCTTAGGATGGGAAGTGTTAGGAAAAAAGGTGGGTAAGCAGATCTCTTGGGACCAGTGGAATCTGGAATTTACCTTAGGACGAAAGGACGGGTCAGTGGAGAGGACTGCCCTGTCTTTGTGGAATGTGCACAAGTTCGGGTTGGCTGAAAGTGCGCCTAGTTCGGAGACTCTTCTGGCGGAAGTAATTGCCACCAAGAATAGGGTTTTCATCTGCAACCAGATGAGAGGAATATCCTGGATTGGCTCAAATGGGGGTTTGGTTAGTGCGGACAGAACCAGATTGAGCTTCCATGTGGGGAATCTGTGGGACACAGGAGGATCTGTCAACGACGCTCCCTTGAGGAAACGGTGAACATGCGGGTGGGAAGAGAGTGACCAGCCATCTACACGTGGAAGGACTGTTGCTAGAGCTGCGATCTGGCGGCGATGGGTAGAGGCTTTGAGGCCTGAGTCATGGCCGTCCTGAAGAAAAGACAGCAGGTCCGACATATTAGGGCGCAGAGGATCAACCTTCTTTCTTCTAGACCATAGGACAAAAACCTTCCATGTGAAATTATATATCCTCTTGGTAGAGGGACGTCTGGATGCGAGCATGGTTTCTGTTACTGGCGCTGAGTACCCTAAGTTGATGAGGTGTTGGCATTCAACTTCCAGGCGGTCAAGCGAAGCCAGGAGGGGTCTGGGTGCCATATGGGACCCTGGGAGAGCATGTCCATGGACATCGGGAGCGTGAGGTATGGTACGTTGGACAGACTCTGTAGTTCGGAGAACCAGGGCCTTCGCGGCCAGTACGGGGCCACAACGATGATCTCCGCCTGTTCCTCCTTGATTTTGTGGAGCAGCTTCGGCAGCACCGGAGTCAGAGGATAAGCATACAGGAGGGTCTTGGGCCAATGTGATACCAGGGCGTCCGTGGCTTCGGCTGCTTGGTGGTAATATCTGGAAAAGAACCTGGGAGTCTTGTGGTTGAGCGGGGAGGCAAAGAGGTCTACTCTCGGGTGGCCGAAGTGGTCCGTTATGAGATCGAACAGGTCCTGTTTGAGAGACCATTCTCCCTCCTGCAGCATCTGGCGGCTGAGCCAGTCGGCCCTGTGATTCATGGAACCCTTGATGTGCTCGGCTTTGATCGAGAGGAGGTGGTGTTCTGCCCAGGCTAAGAGTTTCATTGCCTCTCGGTGGAGTTGAGAGGACCTGGACCCTCCTTGGTCGTTGATATAAGCCTTGGCTGCAATATTGTCCGTTCTGATGAGGACATGTTGGCCGGAGATGTGTTCCCTGAAATGTAGCAGGGCTAGGCGAACGGCACGGAGCTCTAGGAGGTTGATGGGAAGATGTTGCTCTTCCTTGGACCATGTCCCTTGTGCTGGTAGGTGGAGGAAGACTGCTCCCCAGCCTGTGAGGCTGGCGTCTGTGATGATCTGTTTCCAGTCGTTCACGTAATAGGTCTTTCCTTGCAGTAGGTTGTGGGACTTGGTCCACCAGGTTAGACTGACCTTGACTTGATGAGGTACGGAGACTGGGAGGTCGAGCTTTTGCATTACCCTTAGTTGGAAAGGGCATAATAGCTGCTGCAGTGGCCTGGCATGTAGGCGTGCCCAGGGAACAGAGTCCATGCATGAGATGAATAGGCCGAGAAGCTTGGCTAGGGTCATCAGCATAGTATGTCGGGCTACGATGGTCTGTTTTGCTAGTAGCCGGATCTTTTATGCCTTCGAGGATGGTAAGAAGACGTGGCTGTGGACCGTGTCGAAGACGACTCCCAGATGCTCCAGAGACTGGGAGGGGATTAATGAGCTCTTTTGTAGGTTCACCAAGAATCCGTGTGCTTGTAGGCACAGAATGGTTTCTCTCGTGTCTGACAGCGCCTTGTCTCGAGAACTTGAGCGGATCAAGAGGTCATCGAGATAGGGGTGCACATGTATTCCGCGCTCCCGGAGGCAGGCGATGGGATGGATAAGAATCTTGGAGAAGACTCGTGGGGCGGTTGAGAGTCCGAAGGGGAGTGCCCTGAATTGCCAATGTTGGCCTAATACGAGGAACCGGAGGAACCTTTTGTGGCCGGAGAAAATAGGAACGTGAAGGTAGGCTTCTGTTAAGTCGATGGAGGAGAGGAACTCCATGGGCTGAAGGGCTTCCAAGATTGACCGCAGGGTTTCCATCCGGAAGTGTCGGAGTCTCACAAATTTGTTTACATATTTTAAGTCCAGAATGGCTCTCCAATCGCCATTTCTTTTGGGAACTGTGAAAAATATTGAATAGATGCCCCGTCCCTGCTCTTCTATGGGAACAGGCTCTATGGCAGAAATGATCTGTAGGTGTTGAACGGCTTCTCTTGTCCTCTTTATTTTGGATGGGTCCTTGATGAGAGGAGAGCGGAGAAAGCGGTCTGGTGGTTTCTTCAGGAGCTCTATGGAGTAGCCTCTGGAAGTGACCTCCTGGGACCACGCGTCTGCTTTGGAAAGGGCCCATTGATGATGAAAAAGAAGCAGACGGGCGCCCACTGGGCCCTGGTGGCAGTCATGCTGAGGTGGATTTGTTGGAGGTGTCGCGTCCGGATTTACCGTCTCTGAAGGAGAAGGGTCTGCCTGGGTGGCCATGGAATGGGTTGCGTCTGAAGCCCTGTCTGGAAGCGCCCCAGGAGGGTCTGTAGGAATCCCTGGCAAATCTGGGTAAGGCTCTTTGAGAGCGAAAGGAATAATTACCTGATTCTCTCCTGTCTGGTCTGGCTAGATTGCGTGGCATGGCCTTTTTCTTGTCTCTTGTCTCTACAAGGATCTTGTCCAGGGAGTCACCGAAGAGACGATCGCCTTGGTATGGATAAGAAGCGACTGTGGTTTTGGCTCGAAGATCGGTGGGCCATACCCTTAGCCAGAGTGTGCGACGAGCTGCCACTGCTGAAGCCAGGGACCTGGATGAAAAAACCATCGCGTCGAGGGTGGCATCGGCTGAGAAGGCTGCAGCTTTCAGGAGGCGGTTTGCCCCTTCTGCTAGTCATTTGCTCGAAGGTGGGATGAGCTGGATCATCTTCCTGGACCATGCTATGGCTGCCCGGCTGACGATGGTAGCCGTGGCGGAGGCCTTAATGGCCATGACTGAAGCTTCATGCGCCTTGCGCAGGGAGAAATCCGCTTTGCAGTCAAGGGTATCTCGAACCAGGCCCTCACCATCCTCAGAGAGGAGGCCTGATGTCTGCAGAGCGATGACAGGGGCGTCCACTAGGGGGACCTGTAAGAGCTTGTTAGTAAATGAAGGCAAAGTATACAGTTTTCTTTGATTTAGAGGACAACGCTTATTGGCCATAGGTTTTTCCCATTCCTTAAGGAGCTGGTTCTCTAAGAATTCAGGGAAGGGGAAAACCTTTTCGGTGTCTGGGGTCCTAGGGAAATAGTCTTTATTGCCCTTAGGCCTGGAATCCTTAGGCTTAGAGGATGGGTCCCCTCCCTGCAGCTTAGGCTGCAGCTCTAGTGCTGATAAGGCTTTTGAGAGGAGATAGGGGTACTCTTCCGCTTTAAAAAAGCGCATGGAAGTTTCAGGGACTTCTAAGTCCTCCTCCTCTTCATCGGAAAGGAACTCTCCTTCCTCCCGCTCTCCAGGATCTCCTGGGTCACTGCCCTCCATGGTATGGATCCAATGGGAAGGAACCCAGCCAGGGTAAGACTGATCCTTCCTGGCTGCCTTAGTGGGCCAACGGGGCCTGTCTTCCTCCCCCTCATTATCCTGGATGGCCTCCTCCTCCTCCTCCTCCCTTTCCCCGGAGACTACGCAGGGGTTATGGGGGCAGGATTGTATTGGATGGGGGGCTCCCCTGGAGTGGACACTGAGGAACTCGTCCCTCACTGCTTGCTTGAGTGCTCTAAGCAAGGCTGGGGAGATGGTCTCTTCCTCCCCACCAGGGTTACTCACTGGACGCCGATCTCCCTGGGAAGAAGCTGGACGCTCATCATCAATAGGGAACTGCGGAGGAACTTGGGCATTAGGAATGTCTGGCCCATTGTCACTGCCGTCCGCAGGGCTTATGGAGGCGGGCAAAACCGCTCCGCAGCCTTTTGCCGCCGCAAAACTTGATTTCCCGGGCTCAGGGTGCTTCCCGGCCTCGGGACGGCTCAAAATGGAGCCCGCGCGATCAGGCGCGTCCTTGTGGGGCCGCTTTTTAGCGCGTTTTTCTTTCTGCGCGGTGGTCTTCGCGGCGGCCTTGGAGGTTTCCCTGCGGCTGGAAGCGGAGGGTACACCTCTGTCTCTCTCTCCTTCTTTCTCTCCGTCTGAGAGAAAGCCATCCGTCCCCTCCATCATTGAAAGAGGTAGGGGGAAAAAAAGGAGGGGAGAGAGAGTTGAGTGAAAAAAGGAGGCAAAAGTTGAGGAGGAGGCAGAGGAGATTAAAGTGGGTATAATAGAAGAAAAGATTAAGGGGAAGGTAGCTGAAAAGGGCTGTAGAAAAAACTAGCTAAAGCAGGAGCTATCCTAAAGTACTGCTCTCCCTTGCTGAGGCAGGAACAGAACTGATCTTAAGGGGCGTCTCCCACCAGAGGACAGGAAGTGAAAGTGAAAGGTTTAGTTCCTGCCTCCCTACAAGAGGGTGGGAAACACCCATCAAGATGTCCTCCTCTCAGAGGGAGAACCCTCATTTTAATAAGTTCTGAATCTGAAATCATATGGAAAAATAGATTCCTACTTGGAAAAATAAATTCCTACTTCATTCAGAAAATGGAGATTGTCCTAAAGAATTTGCTGTCAAACAATCTCTGATTCTTAAAGCGTTACTTAATTTGAGAAGTGTTGTTGTACGTTGTACTCCAAATCAACAGTAATTATTTTAACTACTGTAATAAACAATTAAATATGTCACCATGTTTTGTGTTTTGTTATCCTAAGCTTACTACATCATTTTTCTCTACAGTGGCTACATCTAAAGCCTAATGGTTTCAATGATTTTTCTGTAACAATGTGCACCCCACCCCCCTTTTAAAGTATATCTGATGGTTGCTGCATTTAGCAGATTTATCACCTTTATTATCCTTCCCTCAAAGTTATTGACTATAATCCAGTGTACAGCTAGGCTGCTTAAATTCCAAAGGGATTTAAGCAACCTAACTGCATTTGGGATTGCAGGGCCTGGTTTCTTTCTGCAACCTTTGTTTATATAGTGTCTGCTGCTGTAAATTGCACTACTGCAAATTATATATTTTAGAAACTCCTTATTAACCCCTCTCTGAATTGCAGGGTACAGTGAAGAATGTGATTTGACCTTTGGATCACTTACCATTTCAGCACTGTGCCAGAAAGATCTTTGAATGATTCAGTCTTTGGAAGATTTCTTTTCATGGGAAAAGTATAGTCACTCTCAGGGATGGGCACAAACTGGCAAACAAACTTAAGTTCATGAGGAATTTTCGCTGGTTCAGGGTTTGTGAAGTGCTGTTTATGGTGGGGCCACTGGCATGAACTTTCTACAGAGCCAGTTTGGTGTCCTGGTTAAAAGTGGTAAACTCTTCCCCACTCTTCCACATGCAGCCAGGTGAGTGACCTTGGGTCAGTCTTGGGTCAGTCACAGTTCTACAGAGTTGTTCTCTCAAGAGCAGTTCTCTCACAGCTCTCTCTGTCCCACTGACCTCACAGAGTGTCTTTTGTGGGGAGAGGAGGGGAAGGAGACTGTAAGCTGCTTTGAGACTCTGAGTGAAGGGCGGGGTATAAATCCAACTCTTCTCCTTCTTTCATACTGTTTGTGGCAGTTTGTGGTGGTTCATGAATGGATACATTTCCAGAGACTGCCTCTGCTAAATTAAACTATTTTTAAAAATTCAAAGCAACAGGAGGGGTGGAATTCCCCAGCCTTGGAAACACCAATAGGGGACCTCCAAAACTTAAAGTGGCACTGCTGGCTGCCAATAACAGAGTTCTATAGGATCAGAATGCTATATATACCCTCAGCTCTGTTGGCTATTGGCTGTTAGACATAAAGGCAGGGAACTTCTTAAAAGCAGAGCATATTAATTTATTCCCGACTGTGAACACCTCTCTTCTGAAGGATTTAGGTAGACTCAGGGTTCTGAGCCACCCCATCTCTCCGCTTACAGTGAGCAGTGAGAGTTTAGCTACTGGGTGCCTTGGTGGAGTAACCACATTTTATACCTTCTTGTGAACTCCTCTCCCCTACTGGGGTTTGGATGTTAAGTGGACTCATGGCTCATGGCCATGCAAGAGATGACAGCCTTACATGACAAGTACTCCAGGGGATTGGTGTCAATGGGCTGAGGGGACTTGGAAAGCTACTCCCTCACCATCACTTCTGCTGAATCTTACACCATTACACACTTGGCATCCCACTGACAGCCAGTACTGGGTCTTCTTCCTGGTTGGGCTCTTTGAGGCAGAGGTGCTGGGCTGCAGCTCCTCATCCTCCCCAGCCTCTTCCACTCACTGTTACCTCTGGTCACATCTGTTGACCTGTAGCTTTTGCACTTCTTTGCCTTGAAGGCCTGTCTGAGTATCCCAAGTCCTCCCTGTTTAGGCAACAAGCTGATTTATGCTCACCCACAGAGATTTATGGACCCAATCGGGTTTCAGAATGCTCTGCAGGATCTGATTCCCCCTGGTGGTTCCTTAGGTGAGCTGGTATAGCCATCTTTCTGAAGCCATCGACAAAATCACACCCTGACACCCCCTTTGCTCCTGTGCCAAAATGGCCCCTTGGTACACTGAGGAGCTAAGGAGGATGAAACCAGAGCTTAGACAGCTAAAGTGAGTTTGGTGGCAGAGCCATGATGAAGCTGCAAGAACATCTTATAGAATGTTTATGAAAGCCTATGAGATGGCAGTGAAGGTAGTGAAGACGGATTTCTTCACAGCCTCCATTGCACCTGCTAACTCTTACCTGGCACAATTGTTTAGGGTAATTAGGTCTTTAGCATCTCTCACCAAGAGATCTCAAAATCCTAGGAATTCAGCCATCAGCTGTGAGGTGTTCGTGAGCTTTTTTGTGGATCAAGTCTTGTCACTTCACCAGGATCTGCCTGCTAATATTGATACAGTAAGTGAACTGGAGATCTTGTGGCTGTCTTCATGTCCATTGTTGGACCAGTTCAGCCTGCTCTCATGGGCTGATGTAGACAAGACCTGGATGCTGTAAAAACCACCACTTGCCTCTTTGACCTGTGCCCATCATGGCTAGTTAAGACTGGCAGTGATGGAATGCAGGTTCCCCTGGTGGACATTATAAATCTGTCCCTGAATTCAGGGGTCCTCTCCGGGAGTTTTTTGTAATTTTGGAAAGTTGTGTGGTCTGCATCCATCCCTTGCACATGGAGCAAAAACACTTTGTAGCCTGGTGGCAGGACTGCCCCCTCCTTGGGCTTAAGTTGTACCCTGACATTTGTGCTGGCTGCTCCAGAGGTCTACTGTGAAGTGTATGGTTCTGCCTTGTGCTCTTGGGAGCTGAGCCTTGACTATTGCCACTGCAACTGGTGAAAGGATATGTCCTCCATGAGGGAAAAAGGTGGGGCATCCACAGCAATCATCTCACTGACATGGCAAGTGACTGCTTCTAGGGCCTTCCACATAGTTCTTTTGGATGGTACGAAAAGTTCCCCAGGACAATGACCTCTTGGAGGAAGGGTTGTCTTGATGTTCCACCCATGGCACTGCTCGGCATCCACTTCTCCCTGCTGAGAGGGAGTGGGCCCCTACTTCCTCCTGCTGGCCACTACTCTTTCCTTCAGAGGCAAAATATTTGGGCGCACCCTTTGCAGAGGATGGAGAAGGACAAGTGCAGGGGGTTTGAGCCCCTCTGGACAGGAGTTTGGCACACCTGGCACCAAACGGTCACTGGGGAGGGTGCAGGAATGTTTAGAAACTGTGGGCTTCCCCCCCTTCCAAATCACTGCTGTCAGAGTCCTCCTGTCCAAAGAGTCCTCCTGTCCCTGGGCAGTGCTAAAAACTCTTTTGCCCCCATAGGAAGCCCTAGGAACAGATTAGGGAAAGGAGGCTCTGAGACCCCTGGTGATGGACCAAGCTCTAGTGGGCTGGCAGGCTGGGTTTGATGCCCAGTGATGAAAGCCTGTGGTATGCAGGGTGTGGTGGACTACTTACCTCAACAACAAGCATCCTTTGCACCCAATTTCACTCTCATGACACACAGAGGTGTGCACACTCAGGAGGGGTGGGAAGGTATAAATGTGGGAGAACCTTTAGGGGGGGTCAGTAACTGGGACCCTGGAATTCTAATCCACCCCCAACTCTGAGAGATTGTAGAGGAGGAGATGGCAAGATGAAGTTCCCTGTGCATTTGGTGTGTGTAGCTTACAGAGGGTCCATTCTATACACTTTTGAACCTGTGTATGACATTTTGCCCAAAAGCACTTTCTGGGCTTGACCTTCATCCTGTTGGGTTTGCACTGCTACGGTGGAACTTGTTCTGCTGGGCATATTGCACAGGTTCCACTGGGCTTCAAAAAATGCCCCCCTTCAGTTTCTATTGCAGAGATTCTCTGGGACTTTGATTCTGTTCTGCTGGGCTTCTATTGCCCTTGCTTTTTTATTTTTGGCTGGAGGATGGGGGCACCTTCTTTGGGGGGCCATAACTTGGACCCTGTAAGTCCAATCCTCACCAAACATAGATGGCAGGTACAGGGGAGTCAGCTGGAGATCTGCTGTGGTGTCTCTAGCTTGCACAGCATCTGTTTTGTACACTCCTGAACCTGCACCTGCAATTCCTCCAGAAAGTACTTCCGTGGTAGCACTTTCTTTTTTGGGGGGGGGGTGATAACTCAGATCTCATAAATCCAATCCTTAACAAACTTGGAGGGTAGATAGATGAAAGTCAGCTGGAAATCCTCCATGAGTTTAGTGTCTCTAGCATGCCAGGGGGCGCATTCTGCCACATCACGAATCTCACTAACTGATCTAGAATGTTTAGTGTCTAAAAGTTTGTGACAGTTCCTGGTTTGTGAACTGGGCATGCTACGAACCATAAACCGAACCACATTTTCTGGGTTCATGCCCATCCCTAGCCTTTCTATCTGGAAAGATTTGTGAAAGGGAAATAATTTTATTAATTTGAGGCTTTGTGACCACCAAATGAAAAGAAGATAGAGTTTAAGAATTGCTTCCTTTGGAATCAAGTCTGTTAAACATAAACCATGTGTTTTCAAAAAGTTACACCATTTTAATGGAAAACAAAATCTAAGGATAACAAATAAGTGGGATGAAGACTTAAACCACAAAAAGCCAGCCAGTGGACATTTATCTGTAATAGAAAAACCACAATATTGACCTTCCCAAAAAAAAGACTTTATAAAATCCTCCACTGAAGGCATGTTATGGATTATTCAGTCTGTAAAATGTGCATTTACTGTCCATAACATTTCCTCCTCTGCACCATTCTTACATATGTACTTCTCAGTTATTTTTTTAAAAAATGTACATGGGACAGAATATAGACATAGGATTGCCAGGACCCCCTTGCCACTGGTGGGGGATGGGGACTCGGGTTGCCAGATCTATGTTGGGAAACTCCTGGAGATTCAAGCATGGAGCTTGGGGACAACACTGAACCCAGCAGGGTACAATACTGTAGAGTCCACCCTCCAAAACATCCATTTTCTCCAGGGGAATTGATCTCTGTAGTCTGGAGATGAGCTGTAATTCTGGGGAATCCCCAGATCTCACGTGGAGGGTGGCATCCCTACATAGACTGGTTGTAGGCCTTGCTTGGAGATTCCAAGTCTATGCTCTGAAGCTGAAGATGTGTATATTTAATAGTCAAGGCATTTTCCCCCTCTAGTGCTGGGGAGACGGATAACAACACCAGAAGGAAGAACCCTGCTGGATCAGACCAGTGTCGTAGCCCTAGTCAGCCTTTTACAACATCAATGCAATAGATCCAGGTTGTCAGCCATGTTTGTCTGAAGCAGTAGAACAAATTTAGAGTCCAGTGGCACCTTTAAGACCCACAACGTTTTATTCAAAGTATGAGCTTTTGTGAGCATACACACTTTTTCAAATACATTGGAATGGTAGATAAGGTTTATAAGTTTGAACCTTATAAGTTTGAAAAGATGCTGAAAAGCTTATTATACAAGGAGTTTAGTCTTATTAAAATTAATTGTACTAGGTAGACTACTTTACTAGGTTGTGCAGCTCAAGTGGTTAAGACGCTGAACTGCAGACCAGAAGGTCAGTAGTTCAGCAGTTCAAGACCCGAGTGCTGCATGATGGAGTGAGCTCCCCTCTCTGGCCCCAGCTCCTGCCAACCTAGCAGTTCGAGAGCAAGAAATTGCAAGTAGATAAATAGGTACCCCTTCGGTGGGAAGGTAATAGCGTTCTGTGCACCTCAGCATCTAGTCATGCTGGCCACATGACCATGGAAACGTCCTTGGATAGCGCTGGCTCTTCGGCTTGGAAATGGAGATGAGTACTGTATTCCTAGAATTGTATTCAACTGGCTTTCAAGCAAGGGAAACCTTTACCTTTACCTAGATTTCTTACAGCTGATGAAGTTCCAGATTTGATCTGTCTTCCTTCCTCTTATTAAGTGTTGTGGCCAATTGCCAGACCACCTCAGGCTGTGATCAAATAAGCCAAGCAGAAGCAGTTTGGAGGAGCTTGAAATTGTTTAAAATCAGCTCAGCCATCTACTGACAAAGAACAGTTGAAGAAGCCACTGTGCAATACTGTCAAGATTGTGAGGGGCTGATATATTATAAATGGAACAAATCACACCTTGGATAGGGTGTCAAAACGGCAGAGCACCAATACTTCTCAAAAATCTACATCATATATGTGTGTGTGTGTGCGTGCTTTTAAAATATTACAGCTAAAATCAGCTTTGGGGAGGAGGGTGGAATTTAACCAAATCCTCTCAGCTCAGTATTGCTCCATTTGTATCTTGCTAATTTGAATTCTTCTCAACATTATTTATTATACGTACTAAGCACTCCGATCCACATAGAAATTACACATATAGAGAAGCAGGCTTCTACACATGTACTCCTAGTGGAATGACAATCAGAACAGATATGAAGAATCCATGGGCATGATTCCTCCCTTCCCCATATGAATTACACCAAGCTTTTCTGTAAAGGAGGCTGGATGACACTCTCCAAATTCCTGGAAACATGTACTCAGGACTTCAAAGTGTACTTGCAGCAGCAGTGTTTGCTGCATAAAGCTTGGAGTCAGTCATTCTGAATTATTTTTGATCACTTTGATTTATGGTGCGAGTCCAGTAGTCTGTGATTTGAACTTATTCATTAATTCAACCTTCTTCCACTCTGCCATGAAAGCTTGCAGGGTGACCTTGGGCCAGTCACACACTCGGCAGTCTAACTTAATTTACAGAGTTATTGTGAAGATAAAATGGAAGAGGGGAGAGCAATGTAAGCTTCTTTGAGTCCCCACTGGGGAGAAGAGCAGGGTATACATGAAGCAAATAAATAAATATTTGTTGGAAGGCAACTTTAAGGAGGCTGTATTCACCATCAAGTTGCAGAAACAATGCTTTAGGGAAGAATTCCTCATCTAGTTTAACAAAGAGACATGACCAAGAAAGAAAATGTATAGTTAGATATTTTTGAAGCCCAAAATATGATCAACAGACTTTCAATAAGTCTTCAAAGCAGCACAAAACCAGGGAAATGCAGTAAAAATAATCCATCTAAAAAAACCCACAACAAAATACAAAAGACTGTAGATGAAGCTAAGGTATCATAACGTTTCCTTGAAGAAACATGCACCTTGGATATGTTATTTATTGCTAAAATATCCTTCTTCTAGAGTCTTTTACTTTCTTAAACATAATGTAAATGTAACTTCAAATGACCTTCCTTTGATATCTAAGATTCCAGTGGAAGTTGCTCATAATTTGGACAGCAAAAAGATTTGGCTTCTCATGTGTGGGATTGCATTCCATGAACATTTCCTGATAGGACAGTCAGCCTTTTTGAAAACTACAGCCTTGCTCTCATTATATTTATGCTTTTATACTTTCCAGACTGGATTTAGATAGTAACAGTACAAGCAAGGCAAAAGTATTTCATTGCAGTGAATTTTTTGGGGGGGAGGGAGTCACATTTATGGAGCCTGAATGTCTATGGTGTCCCATGGGTTTAGCAAGTCGATGAAGATTTTTAAATACCTATCATCACCTTATCAACAGAAACCCAAAGTAACATATGTGACCTTGTAAAATCAGTGGATTTTACTGGCTACCTGCCTTGCTCCTGTTGTTTTAATGCTGACCAAGTGAGCACATTGGGTCAAGAGACACAAAAACCCGCAGTCAAAACAAGAACCTGGGCACTGCTCCAAGATGGCCATTGTCCTATCTAGAAGCAATGTTTTTTTCTTAAAGAGGTGCTGAAGGGACAGAAAGATGGTGCCAAACCATCTCAGACTGAGAACCACTGTGTTCAAATTCTACTCAAAATAAATAGCATTAAAGAGCATTCTGAATATTTGAGTGAGAGGAAGAAGCAGTCTGTTAGGGGTGTGTGCTGGGGGGAAAATCAGTAAAAATTCAGATTTGGATTTGGGGTAGGGCACTGATATTGCAGTCCTCAATATTTGGGTATATTGGTACCAGTTTGGGTTTATTGGGGTGGGGATTTCTGGATTTTTAGGTCCAGAGTTCCCTGCTGAGGAATGGGGATCTTTCCAGGATCTGGAATGGGTGTTTTGAGAAAATGGCAGCAAATTTGCAGAGGACCAAGTCCAACCTCTCTCCTAAAGAATCCCCCAAGGGGGGGGGATTGGACAAAGCGGTCTGATTTTATGGACCCCCCTGAACAAGATTCTCACAGCCATCCTGGACTCCACTGTTGTTGTTTTTTTTCCGGGGGGGAATAGAGGATGCTTCTTGGGGTCTGGATTTGGTGTTTGTAAATAGAATAGAACCAAAATCATGTGGAACAAATTCCTTCCTCTCTCCTAAAGACCCCACTCAAGTTCAAAGGGGATTGGACAAAGGGGTCCAGTTGTACAGTTCCTGAACAAACCTATGCTCTGAAGCTGAAGATGTGTGTATTTAATAGTCAAGGCATTTCCCACCTCTAGAGCTGGGGAGATGGATAACAACATCAGAAGTAACAACCCTGCTGGATCAGACCAGTGTCGTAGCCCTAGTCAGCCTTTTACAACATCAATGCAATAGATCCAGGTTGTCAGCCATGTTGGTCTGAAGCAGTAGAACAAATTTAGAGTCCAGCTTTTATGTGCATGCCCCATGCCCCAAAGTGTTAGTCATGCTTCAGTATTGTTCCTCAAAGTGAGAAATCTGAAATTTGCAAAGCTTGGCCTTTCCCCCCCCCTGTAAGACTTTGTTAAAAATGATGAGACTCAGGGTTTTGCAAAAGCACACAGAATTCATCTTTCTCCATCTTACTCCATCTTACTTAATGCATTCCTAGGTTTTTCTTTTGGTCTTTTCAGTATAACTAGCAAACATTACCAAAAAGAAGTGTAAGCTCTACAACAAACCCATATGAGGATGAGGTTAATAGTTAAGTGAATATCTTTCACATCAGCTGGTGTATTTATTATATTTAACTGGATATAAATGTATAAAACTAAAGGTTAAAATTATCTGTAGAGTCCCCCGTTGCAACACCAAAAAGCAAGAAGTAGATGGGGCTTTCTTAGGTTGCAGGCAAAAGCAGCTCAGGGTTAAAGAAATCAATACAAATAAAAATTGTTAGCAATGGTTGATCCAACCAGATAGTAAAACGCCCCCAGAGAAATACATGGTGATTTATGGAGTTCAAAGGTAAGTGTACAAAACCTCATTGAGGAACCCGTAGCACTATGCTTCTAAGCCATTAAGAGCCAGAGAGGCTCTTACCATTACTGAAAAGTTTAAGCGAGCCACTGTACTGTCACATTAATCATTCCATCGGGTCAATACATGTTGGTGCTGCATTTCTGTGAAGAGATCAAGCAGTTCCTATATTCTCACCTCCATTTGTGGTTAGTAAAAGCAGATTCTGGCTTCCCTTTTAGGTATCACTTCCCTCCTCCTTCCTTATCCAAGCATGAGGGCACTATTGTGGCCAAAGTAAAAACAGTATACTACTAGCTTAAACTTTTAAGGACAGTTAAGACTTCCCTGTGGCCTTTTCCTCACCCAAAATGTCCCTGCAGAGCTGATATTAGTCTTGTGGGGGCAAGCATAATTCCTAATACAGGAATTATGTATTTAACCCAACAGAGCAAACAGCAGCTCTGCAGACTGTTCCAGGTTGGGAACAGTACCAGAGGGGGCAGGTTAAACACCTCATCTGTGCCACAGTCTGGAGCAAGGGTGCTGTGCATTGGCCATTTGGGGAGGGGGGGATAGAATACTTGGGAGATCCATACACAGAGTTAACATGTTCTTTGGTTATTTTGCCAGAATGAAGGCAAAGGGCTGGAATTGGCCAGAAGATCATATTAGGAGAAACTGGCGAGACTACAAGCAGCTTTGACATTAGGGTTGAGCTAATGTAGAGCTCATCAGGACTTGGCTCTTGGATCTGGTCTCAGTGCCAGGCTAATTGTCCAGCTTGTCTGTCTCGTACTGCTGAGGAGCCACAATCCACTCTTTCACATCTGGGATCATGCAGAGACCTCTTCAGATCAGAGGGGTTAACTTGAATGCAGGCTCCAGATCTGGCATCTTTCCTTTGCAAGCTGGACTTCTTCACAGCATGTCAGATTCAGAGACTAACTAGTATAGCATGAACTGTTTTAGGAAATGGCTTTCTGAAACAGATGGGAGTACACTTAGCTGAAGCAGAGCATGTCCTGGTGCCATAAGCAAAGAAGATGAAAAGTATGAAGTTCACCAGATTGAAAAAGAGTGGATGAAAGGAGAGTTCATTCCCCAATGCAGTAACCGCTCCTGAATTTGTTAATTTCAGGCTGTACATCTTGTAAACTCTGTATTACTTCTGTAGTTGCTTCTATAGATTGCATTTAAGGCTTGGGCTGTTAATTAGATCTTACCAAATACTGAAGCTGAAGCTCAAATACTTTGGCCACCAAATGTGAAGGGAGCACTCACTGGAGAAGACCCTGATGCTGGGAAAGATTGAAGGTAACATAAGAAAGGGACAGCAAAGGATGAGATGGTTAGACAGTGCTATCGATGCAACGAACATGAAGTTGAGCAGGCTTCAGAGGACAGTGGAGGACAGGAAGGCCTGGCGTGATGCAGTCCATGGGGTCGAGAAGAGTCGGACTCGACTGTGCGACTGAACAACAACAATAACAACCAGAAAGCTCAGTGTAGGGAATCCAACAAAATCTTACTATATCATGACACTATAGACTGACCTTTTGTTATATCGAGCTAGATTGGAGTCCAGTGACACTTTAGGGACCAACAAGATTTTGGGATATTAGCTTTTGAGACGCAAAACTCCCTTAATCAGATACCAGGTTTCTGACAGAGCTTTGACTCTCAAAAGCGAATACGCCAAAATTTTTGTGTGTCTCTAAGGTGCTATTAGACTCAAAATTAGCTCTTCTACTGCAGACCAATATGGCTACCCCCTGAAACTATCTTCTGTTATATGTAACTTTAAGTACAAATGTGTCTGTCCAATGGGTGTGCACTTCATGCATCTGATGACATGAGATCAAAGCCCCATCAGGGTTGACTGTTTCACATTTACATATTGTTTTATGCATCTTAAAATGTGATCCATGTTGTATTTTATCTATGCCAACAAAGGTTGACCGACTGACTGGCATGAGCTCTGATTGACAGATGTTTAGGCTGAGATCAGTTTTGTTTTTCTTTAAGTTGCTACTGAATTCTATTGCCAACAGACCACCCATTGGAATGAGCACATTTTCTTGTTTCTTCAGGAAAAGGAAAACCATTTAAATGGTATATAATCAAATTTACACTGTGTTAAAACCAACACACATGTCACGTACTACATTGTACACAAAAATTTCAGGTACTAGGCCTGTAATAAGAATGCCCATTGCTCCTCATACTTCTTTATTACATGTTGGACATCGTTGCCTTGAAACTCTTGTTCCAGTCATCATAATGACATGCGTTTTGACATGATCATCTGCTTTGCAGCTGTGCCATCAGCATTCATGAGACCAAGCAGCTAAGGCTAGTTGCCATAATTGTATACTTAGGACCTTTATTAATTTAACATTTTACTCTGTCTTATTGGTTAACTGTCCTTCCTTATTGATAACTGAAATTGACTTGAGGTTTTTTTTAAAAAAATAGTTCTGTAATTTATGGAACAATGGTCTGGATCCCTCTGCAATCTAATCATCAACACAAAAATGTTACAGACTTGCTTAGGCAATACACTGCTCTATGTCCCTTACAATTTCAAAGAAGCATTGCAAGAGTGTGCATGCACCAAAACTCTGGTGTTGGAGTGATAGTTTCCTCAATTGTTCAGAGAGCGTGCTCATACTTAATGGTCCACATACCAATCAAACATAATAGGATTCATTCATCACTATTATGTCTCCTAGGACACTGAATGCTCTTTTTGTTTGTTTGTTTAAAGAATAGTACAACTTGTGCACAACTCTGACCCAAATTTGAACCCAAGAGTAGGGTTATTGTCTGCATAATGCATTCATCCCCAAAGTGTTCTTCATGGGCGCCATAGTGCCTAGCAGTGTGCTTCCTGGCATCCATATCCTTCTTCCTCAAAGAAAAGAGGAAATCCTGGTTATCTTCCATCTCATTGGAGCAGGAAGTGCTGCAGAACAGCCAGGGAGGCATCACTGTTGTGTTTGCCTGGAACATCCATTCTGAAAGAGCTCTCTCCATAATAGGAGGACACCTGGCTCAAAATGTCCAAGTATTTTATAATTGGCTCCTATAGCTCATTTTGAAAATTTCAAAAGTACACACAAGTTCAAGAAGGTTGGGACATGCATGTAAAATCTGAAACCACATCTCAGCAAACAGGTGCATGTAAGTGCTATGCATCACATGGTCTAGAAACTTACAGGTGAAATTCCTACATTTCAGAACTCTGTACCTAATTTTCAAGTTAGGCCCCGACCACACACAGTATTAGCTGCGCGATGGGCATGACTCCCAGCCAGATTTTAAGGGTGTGATCACAAGAGCACATCTGTGAAGCGGCCCACACTCATTGGCAAGCCGTTTTGCTCCACCGGAGAAGCGGAGTAAAAAAACAGTAGGGAAACTCCAGTATCAAACAGGTTGCTGCGGGCCACAGATGGACTTTCGCCATGTGATTGCTCTAGCGTGCACTTGTGGCATCATGGATAGTCTGATTAGGCTATCCTGACGCCATGCTGTTGTTTCCCCCTCTCCTTCTCAGTATGCGCATCATTGCATACTGCCATTGGAAGTCCTCGGGATGGAGAAGCAATTAATTGATCCCCCATTTAAGCGAATCGGAAACTACTGACAAACTCCCCCGTGGTTGTGTCTGATCACGCAATGGCAAGTTGCACCCACAGCTTCACAGACCTGTGTGATCACACAACTGCGGGTCACATTGCACCGGCGCAAAATAGCCTCACTTTCCCCCCAGATTATCTCGCTCGTGTGGCCAGGGCCTCATACTTATATGCAGAATCATAGGACACAAATATTTAATTGTTGAATGATAAACAATAGAATACTCTCTCCCCTAATGCTGCAATTTTTTTTGTAGTCTCTTGAAATACACCCAAGCAAATTATAATAAAATCCAGGTTCTGTGCTTTTAATGCAATTCATGATTTATCTCAGTAGGATTTTTGCTTGCCCGTGTGAGTCTTGAAGATGAAAGCTCCCTGAGATTAATGCATGTGTTCATTTCTCCCAGGTGTGTGAATGGCAGAGTCATGCAACAGATTTCATTCACTGGAAGCATCTGAATTTTCATGTGAAACCTGACATTGGAGCCATTTTTCTATCTAATACATCACCATTTCCCTTCCCATCCATGCCCTTTGATGAAAAACCATTTGATCCAGACAGATCATTGAACAGATGTTAACCTGAGTGCTGGCTTCGATGACAAAGGCTCCCAACAACTATTTGAAACAGACAGTAGAATTCATTGTACATGAAAAAACCTTCACACATATTAGATCACTCTTTTCTTTTCTTCTTAGCAGTGTAGATATCCTAGCACAATAGACTGACATTTCTTTCGTCTACAGAATATTTTCCACTTGGAACAGCTTGTTCTTGTAAATGTAAGACACCTTTGAAGTCCGTTAAAACACACAAAGTCTCAACAATATCATTGATCATTTTTAGCCTACATATCAAAGCCTAAAAACAGGTGGAGGGCTGGATATATTGCTGTAAAATTTACTTCAGTAAACACTGCCAGCATGCATCAAGAGTAAATCAATATAAAAGTTTATATATGTGATCCAATGCCAAGGTCACGCTCAGATAAAATTAATTGTATGTGTGCCAGTTTTCCCAGCCTAACCTTCATTATATCTTCAGAGCTCCTTTTTGCATGAAGTGGCTCTTTAAACATTCCTCTATCATTACATAATAATGATTTTTTAAAAGGGTGATCAGCATCTCTTGCTCCACTGGGTGCTTGAGACGAAGTTACCTAGGTCTCTCCGACTGAAGGTGGACTGCAGATTTACTTCTGTGCAGATTTATTGATCAGGACAAACATGCTTAGGGAATTTAAATGGCCACAAAAGAGAAATGGTAGGGTGATGTTCGGAGACATGTTGAGTGCCATAGTCAACTATACAATAGGACAGCCATATGTTGCAGTGTGAGTTTATCCTAGCAGTGGTGTAGAACATAGCATTACATAAAACTATTAAATATTGAACAAATGAAGAATGGATGCCACCAGATATCACAACACATTGCAATTAAACTGAGACTAGGCACAAAAAGTATGCTGCTATGCTTGCATGCTCCCCCCCCCCCTTCTGTCCATCTCTCATGCACAAAGAGATTTCCAATGGTTTGATAAAGCTTCAGTTCAACATGATGTCCAAATGCAGGCATCTTCGTGCACTGGAAGCTGGAATCCCAACATACTGGGATAGACTGTGTTGTGGGGAATACATGCCAATTCTCTAAGGAGATACAGATGCATTGGCAAAATGAAGCTTGATCAAACCAGGAAACATTAAATGAAGCTCCATACATTTAAAGAGAAATGTCTGAGGCCCCATGTCTGCAACACATTATTTTTTTCATGGATGCTAATTTAAGCTTGTCCTGCTTCCACTTACTTGTGTCAGGAGGAATTTTTACTTTTCCAAACCAATACTAGGCCTTTCATAGTCAGCACAGCTGTTCAACAAAATTGCCCTTCTTAGTCATTGTCCCACTCCTTAGAATACAACTGCCTTAGAAGAGAAGTAGGAGTGTGTGTCTCATGGAATTTGTTTCACTGATTTCTTGCCAAAGAGATGTTACCAGAGGTCAGTTCTGAAATATGTGTGATATACTTTCCAGTAGTTTGCATCTTCAGCAGCCCGCACTGGCATCTATTTCCATTTTGGAAAATATTTTCAAAATCTGATGCTCTCTTGGCATTGTCTTTTGTAAGATCAATATCAAATGCAGGCCCAATGAGAATGAAGAAATGAAAGAGAGAACCTCCTCATTGTTTGGGAAGAGTATCTGAGCCAGATTCCATACTTCATATAATTGTGTAAACAATATAAATCTAACTGGAAGACTTATTCAGATGTGGGTACAAGAATGCAGAATGTATTGGGTTTTAGAACCTCTGCCAAATTGTTCATCACATTGCTCCAAAGGAGCAAATCAGGCCCAATTCCACTCTAATGAATATTTATGTTTCTGATGCTACATACACAATCAGGTTTGAAATTCAAAGAGGGAGAGATAAAATAAACCAGTCTTAATTAAAACAAGAGTTGAAATGCTAGATTTCTCAACTAGAACTGATATATGGTTTTCTTAACTAGAAAACTGAAATGAAAGAAAAGAGTTGATGTCTCAGGTTCAGTGTCTATAAATTGTTGGATCCTACCCCTTTAGAAGAGATTATCCTCCAGTTATATATAATTTTGTTTTCACCATGGACTCTCCTGAACATTCTACACGCTCCAAAATCAGTTGGCTTCCTGATGTGTCACTCAGAAGCTGTCCCTATCCACTGGCTGTGAGTACTTGTGTGCCATTGGCTGGGTGCTGGGTCTGCTCCTCTTCCCCGCCCAGTACTTCAGCCACTCTGCCCTGTCAGAATTTCTGGCAGACAGCTTTGTCTCTTGACAAAGAAGCTTCTCTTGCTTCCCTCCTGTGTGGGACCAACTGTTACCTCAGTGGCTGTTGGTAGGTGTAACGAAATGGCAGTTACCTGTGTTTGTAAGATAGCTGCTGTCTGTGGTAAAATGTTCCCCCATAAGGTTCAATTGAGCTGTAGTTCCAGAGAGGGGCCTGCAGGTATATCACTCACTGGGTTGAATGGGGCTTCCTCATCTGCTGGCTTACAGTTCCCAGCTGCCCCAAGGCCAAAGAGTGCAGGAAAAGAGGGTGACATGGCAGTCAGGGCTTCAATGCCCACCAAACCAGCTATTCCCTCTTGGGGAACCACTGTTGCCAATCTCCAAGTGAGGGCTGGAGATCACTCAGAATTACAACTGCTCTCCAGATGACATTGATCAGTTCCCCTGGAGAAAAAGGTGGGCTCTTGTGTCCTTATACCCTGCTGAGATGCCCTCCCCATGGCAGCCAATGTGATGTGGCAGTCAGGGCTTCAGAGCACAGTAGAGGCTGCAGGTGGAGGGGAGATGGAAAGCTGAACAGTGAAGAAAAAATAAAGGTAGGTTGATATTTGGCTGGGAAGGAGATAGGGTTGCCAACTCCAGGTGGGGAATTCCTGGAGATTTGAGGGGTGGAGCCTGGCGAGGGTGAGGTTTGAGGGGGGGCTCAGACAGGTACAATGCCATACTCTGCTCTCCAAACCAGCTATTCCCTCTTGGGGAACCACTGTTGCCAATCTCCAGGTGAAGACAGGAGATCACTCAGAATTACAACTGCTCTTCAGGTAGCAGAGATTAGTTCCCCTGGAGAAAATGGTGGACTCTGTGTCCTTATACCTTGCTGAGGTTGCCACAGCAAATTGATGCTGAGTGCTCAAGGCCTTGGCACTCTCCCAGAGCCTCTTTCTAGAGCCCGTTGTATTTATTTCCACAACGGGCCTTATTCCTAGTATAGTTAAATTATGGTGAATGATGATTACGTTATGGCTCAACAATGTTTTATGGCCCTATTTTTTTTAATTTGTGGCTTAGTTTATTAATGATTCTTTTTCACAGAAGAATGTACTGGAATTGCTAAAATTCAAAGCAGTTGTCCTTAGAAATGTAAATATCTAGAGGAGATAGAGTCAGTAACAGACCAATCTAATCAGGAAGAGTAGAAAGATGGTTTTGCTTCTCTCTTGGATGAGTGGTCTTTTATAACTCATCAGTTTCTATTTTTATTATTATTATTTTTTAAGGAGTCCACACAGAATATTACTATAGGTGTTGAAAACAGCTACTTTAATTAACTCTCTTCTGAGAATACCTTTAGTTAACACTTGCTTTTTATTCCTATTTGTATCCTGCCATACAAAAGTATATGACGTTCAGAGACAGTATAGTTCCAATTATGAGATGCTGGGGACAAAGATACTGGTGCACCTCTGGAGGTGCACACCGGACTGGTGAGCAGAGAACTAAGCAAATAAATTAAGCAGACCTTACCAGCGGTGTGAGTCAAATAGTCCACTCAATTGGACAAGCCATCAAGTGTTTCCAAGGTCCCAAATAAAAGCAGCGAGGGGGGAGGGAAAGTCCCCCCCCCTTCATTTTAAAAAAGACTGAGTTAAATTGGGGGTTTTGGTTAGCTAGTCCTGCAAAAAAGAATCAAGTAAAGTGTAATCTCTTTTAAAACAGCTTCTTTAAACAACCTTTTGTTGACTTGTTAAACTGTCCTGAAAAGTAAACAATGACTGACAGAGAGGAAAAAATGGCAACCAGAGGGAAACCCTCTCCAAAAGCTACATCTTCAGCACTTCCGATTTCCAGACTGGAAGCTACCATAGACTTTCCTAACATGTTAGCTACTGCATTGTGCCCTCTACTGGACCAGACTATTAGCTTGAACCAGAGCTTTGATACACTTCAGAATCAGATTAAAGAATCCAATACTAAAGCGGAAGAGGTGGTTAAATCAGCTAAATCAGTTGAAGCCAAGACAAAACTAATGGACCAAAGACTACAAGTGGTGGAGAAAGAAACAGCAACTGACAAAGACCAACTTTTAAGACTGCAAATGAAAAGTCAGAGTATGTTCTGCGATTTCAAGGTGTCTGAGAATCTGAAAGAAATCTTAAGTGAAGCATTAGCTCCAAAAACAGGTTTACAAGTGGATTTTCTACAAAGTGAGATGGATATGACCTATAGGACATATCCTGATTTTGTGAAGAAGAAAAACCTGCCTGGAGAGATTGTGGTGAGATTCTCTAAGAGAACTACAAGGGGCGTGGTACTCAAGGACACAAATGGGACAATCTTAAAAATCAAAGAAGTGGAAATCAGAGTCTTGAAAGATATTCCATTCGAAATAAGGAAAAGAAAGAAGCAAAACAAAAGCTTGACAAATTTTCTACAGAAAAACTCTACCCCTTATAGATGGATTTTTCCTGAAGGGCTGGTATTCAACTACAAAGAGAAAAAAGAAAAGATTACCTCTCCTAAAAGTGCAAAGAGTTTTCTGGACAACAACAAAGACCAACAGAAGAGAATAAGACAGCAGAGGAAGAAGAAGAAGGCATCATACATGATTTGGAAAGCTCTGAGAGTTCAATGAGTAGTTCTGCAGAGGATTCTGAATCGGAAAAAGGGGCGGCTGCCCCAAAGCAACTGACAGTCAAATGGGACTTTGACAAACCGAAAAGGAGATGGAGAAGGGGGAAATAATATTGTATTTAACCTGAAAGTTTGAGAAATCTAACCTAACACTTATTTGATTTTACTTATGCAAAACCAGTGTAAACTGAAAACTTAATACCACACTCCAGTATATTATGCTTTGATGTTTAGAGAACTTCATTCAAAATATGTTTAAAAATGCTTTTTATGTTCTTTGCCTATTTTTAGGGTAGTTCTGTTAGTTGGTAGTGTTTTAGTCTGTAGAAAAGCAATAAATAAATAAATATAAAAGAAAAAAGAAAGAAAAGCAGTTTCCTAGAAAAAACCTGATCACCAGGATACCGCATAGATAGTGAACATGTTGTCCTTGGCCTGTCCCCCTAGTAAATAAGGGGGGCGAGAGAAGCCCTGCTTGATAAATCATAATCTTAGAGCTTTTGATGGCAAAACATATGACAAATACCAATGGCAGAAAAAAAAAGTCCTGGTAAGAGTAGGAAAACTGTTCATGGCAGTGCATGTGTACATCCATTATTCCTAGATATGAGCAAAATTCTTTTTGTTTGATAAAATGACTCCTCCAAGATAAAGATTAAACAACAACAACAACAAAATGAAGTTGTAATATTAACCTTGGGCTGTAATGGTAACACTCAGGGGTCCTTTCGTAGAAAAAGAGGTGCAGGAGCTCATTAGCATAACTCATTAGCATATGCCACGTCCCCTGACATCACCAGAAGTGTGTCAGAAAGGGAATGTCAATTTCAGCCCCATTATATCCTATGGGCCATTGAAATCAATGGCAAAAACTCATAGGGTATATGAGGGGCTGGAGGAAAGGGGGTTTGAGGGAGAGGCTCCAAACTTGCAGGGTAGCTGCTGGGGCCTTGCCTCGAAATACCCACTAAGTTTCAAGAAGATTGGACCACGGGGTCCAATTCTATGGAACCCCAAACAGATTGTCCCATCCCCTCCATTGTTCTCTATGGAGGGAAAAAAATGTTAACTTTTTTCCTACCATAGGGAACAATGGAGGGAATGGGGGCAACCTATTTGGGGGCCTCTAGAATTGGACCCCCTGGTCCAATCTTCTTGAAACTTGGTGGGCATTTCGAGGAGAAGCCCCAGCAGCTACCCTGCAAGTTTGGAGCCTCTCCCTCAAACCCCCACCCCTCCAGTGGCTTTTAAAGTTGCCACCGAATTTCGGTGGCAATTCAGCGGCGAGCTGAATCAGATTAGAGAATTTGATTCAGCCCGTGGCTGCTCTACTGGCCAGTCCTGAGCTGGCGGAGCTTTGCTCTGCCTTGCTCCAGCCCCAACGGACCCCTGGTAACACTAAAACAAACAAACAAACAAAAAAGACTGTTTTGTGGGGTAACCATATTTAACTAAGAAAAACAGGACATGAAGGTAAGATCTCTCAATTTTGATACCATGTTGAACTTGATCACATAGCTGGTTGACAAGAAACACTGTATATTGCAAGTCATTTGTATGAGGGCTGAAGAGAAGATGTTTTACTTTTTTCTCATAACCAGCAAATGTCAGTGCTGTTTTAAAATATTGTACATTCTAGAAATGTACATGATCATGTCACAGACTGAGTACGGGCAGAAATTCAGGTTTTGTGTAAAGCAATTTCAAACTTTAAAAGGTCATTAGCACTTTTCTCTAACATAATTTATAGTATTTACATTACAGTTATCTGGGTTCAAAATAAAACAGGGCCATTTTTGATGATGACTATGAACAACACTGAAACAAAGCAGAGACATTATATTTTTCCTAGCTAGAGACATAATCATGGATGTTAAAATACGACGTTTAGGTTTTATTTATATACCCAAGTCAATATTAACCTCTGTTTCTTGAAATTGCTATACAGGAGCCTATTGGTTTGGAAAGAACTAGTGGACAGAAGGTTAAAGGGTCACTTTGCAACCAGGTAACAAGACCCTTTCAGAATCTCAGGAAAGAAGAAACAGATGAGTCAATTAAACAATGAGGTTATGGATATTTACCCCACACATATGTATTAAAAACATATTTAGATGCCAAAAACACACATAAACCCATGTGATTAAATCCTTTCCTCACTACCTAGCACAACCTGAGGGATGGGAAGGTCATGCATGTTTGAGGTTCAGTTCCCAGCATCTCCAGTTAAAAGAATCAGGTAGGAGGTGATATGAAAGACCTCTGCATGAGAAAACCACTGTTAGTCAGAAGACTCTGATAGCCCAAATGTTCTGAATCAGTATAAGGCAGTTTCAAATATGCTCACATGCATCCCTATAGCCTCTTCATTCCCTTGGACATTTCCTTCCATATGCCATATGTAACAACAGACCGTTTGGTTACAATATTGCCAGAATTGTAGCTGAAAAATGCCAAACCTAGGCTAGGTAGTTATTCAGTTAATGGGTAGCACTAAAAGAGAGTATTATTGATCCAAATCATTGCTGCTACTAACGGACATCGGTTTACACCGCAAAAAGCCATTATCTTTTACATTAAAGCTACAGAAGATATGAGTGTGGGTTTATATATTATATGATTTATATGACTGAGAGAAAAGTATAAACAGAATTTGTCAACCAGAATGAATGTATATTAACAAATCCAAGAAACAGTGAACATAAATGTATTTTCCGAAGTGTCATTGGTTCTGTTTTTCTCAAATTGCTGTTTCATTGTCATGCCTTGTGACAGGCAAATTAATGATTACTGTCACGCTCTGGCATCTCAGTAACCTTGTCTTTCCATTTTCTCCACATCATATCATTCATTTTGGTATAAAATATTAATACAATTTGCAGCATTCTTTCTTGATGGTCATGGGAATGGTGAGCTCAGCTACTCCACCAACTACTCCAGTAGTTCTGACCAACCGCAGATTAATGATGTACGTTCCATGACTGAAGCTCATGCTGTAAACATGGAACTTGGGGGGAGTAAAGTTTTAGCCTCACCATAAATTAAAGAAAGCTAATTATCATGGATATAGCAAGAAATATAATTGCTAGGCTTGATCAAAAACAAAGCAAAATAAAAACAAACAACCCCCCCCCAAAAAAAAACCCATAGAAAATGTCTCTGTGCCCAAAAACAAAGCTAGCCTGGCCTCCCAATTAAAGTATGCCAGAAAGGGAGCTTAGAGACCCAGAATAGAACAGCCTTGGAGAGAGACAAGAAACAAAGTACTAACATGATTATATACCCCTGTGTAAGTCAGAAGACATCTAACCCATTATCAATATATATTATTGGCAGCAGAGGACAGGACTCACAATAATGGGTTTAAATTAAGGGTGGGAAGGTGCCAGCTGGATGTTAGGAAAAACTTTTCTACAGTGAAAGTTGTGCAACAGTGGAATCAGCTGCCTAGTGAGATGGTGATCTCCCCATCACTGGCAGTCTTTAAACAGCAGCTGGACAAATACTTGTTAGGGATGCTGGAGGCTGATCCTGCTTTGAGCAGGGGTTGGACTAGATGGCCTGTATGGTCCCTTCCAACTCTGTGATTCTATTGTTCTATTTGTTGAGGTCCAGGTGCAGAGAGTAAGAATTACAGGAATGTCCAACCTCACAGAAATGAAGATATCATTCAAAGATGGGCATGTTAGTTGAAGCCCAAAAGATAGTCATATGTATGAGAAACTTGTGATCACTGCTTCTGAATAGACTTTAAGATAAAAAGTAGCACAAATGAACTAAAGTTTTTATATTTTAAGAAGACATTTCAAGTAAAGATAACCTCGTGTAATGTTTGAAATTACAAGCTAATGCGTTAACCAAGAATGTTCACCCTGAATCAAGTGGGACAGTTAGCTACTGTTAGGAGAGGATGTTAAAATCCAATAAATAGGGAAAGTTGAACAGATAAAGAGCTTCTTCTCAGAAGTAGCTCCCTGCTTGTGACCTGCTTATTTAGGGGATAAGAAACTTTTAAGGAATTACTGCTCTCCTTTAGTTATCTAGGTAACAATAATGGATGGTATAATTTTCTGCTTATTTAGTCCAAGTTAAAAATGCAATCGTTATGTTTTAATAACATTTAAAATGGAAGCAGAGATTCTCTAATAGTTTTATTTATGTACAACTAGGAATAAGGCCCGTTGTGGGAATAAATACAACGGGCTCTAGAAAGAGGCTCTTGGAGAGGGCCAAGGCCTTGGGCACTCAGCGTCAATTTGCTGTGGCAACCTCAGCAGGGTATAATGACACAGAGTCCACCGTTTTCTCAGCCGCATTCAACCCAGTGAGTGATACTCCTGCAGGCCCCTCTCTGGAACTACAGCTCAATTGAACCTTATGGGGGAATATTTTAAACAAACCACAGACGGCAGCCATCTTATAAACACAGGTAACTGCCATTTCGTTTCACCTACTAACAGCCGCTGAGGTAACAGTTGAACCGTATGCGGGAACATTTTAAACAAACCACAGGCAGCAGCCATCTTACAAACACAGGTAACTGCCATTTCGTTTCACCTACCAATAGCCACTGTGGTAACAGTTAATCCCCCCACAGCAGGGAAGCAGAAGTGTCTTTGTCAAGAGAGAAAGCCATCTGCCAGAAATTCTGACAGGGCACAGAGACTGAAGGAGTGGGCAGGGAAGAGGAGCAGCACCCAGCCAATGGCATGCGAGTATTCACAGCCAGTGGATCGGGGCAGCTTCTGATTGACAGGCCAGGGGACCAAAGGCTGGGGTGGGGTGTGGAATGTTCAGGAGCATGCCACCACCAACAGAGAATTATGTATAAGAGAGATACCCGTGTGTCCACAGGTTTGGGAAACAAACAAAATAATATTTTCCAATGTAAATTTTGAATTAAATCTTACTCATGTCTCAACCTGTGCCTCAAAGAGGGTTATTTATTTGGTCCAATGTAGTTGTAAAATGAGTTACATCGGAATGTCCACTAGAGCTATTAGGACACGCATCATAGCGCATAAGTCCCATATTTGCCAACAGCGAGTGGATTCCCCTTTGGTCCCACATTTTACGGAAAATGGTCACTCTTGTGATGACTTTGTATTTGTAGTATTAGAAGTGGTGAATTCTGGACCATACAACAGAATTGATGTCCACAGACAACTGTATAGGCATGAAGCTTTTTAGATATTTGGGCTATAAACATTACAACCTCTGGGTTTAAACACTGAATTAAATCTTTCATGTTATTTGTAAATATTTATATGGTAGTAAAGTATTGCATTGTGAACATGGCTCCTTTAAATCTGGTAATTAGCTATGGCTAAGTGGGGAGGTTAGTGTCATATTTAAGTGGTCGACTAGGTGGTTGCATCAAGGCAGCTCAACCTGACTTGTATTGAGTACTGTGAAAATTGATTGAGGCCCCCCCAAACCAGGTTTGGTTAAATAATGATAGTAAATTAATAAAAAAAAATTATGACTTAATTATAATGTATGAAATGCACGAAGAGGAAGTAAAACCAGTTATGGTAAAATGGATGGAAGACTTTGGCCACAGTGTAGATATAGATAGATGGTCTCAAATATGGAAAACAACCAAATTCTTAAAAGCGATAAACTATAAAGAAAACATCTACAAGCTTTTTTATCGTTGGTATTGGTCTCCGGATAGATTAAGTAAGTGTTTCAAGAATCTTTCGAATATATGTTGGGTTTGCGGAAATAATATTGGGACTTTTTTCATACTTGGTGGTCTTGTAAGATATTACAAAAATATTGGATGATGATTAAGGATATGATTTTTGAAATCATGGATCTTGTAATAGTTTTGGAACCCGAAGTTTATCTATTAAATATGACACCAGAAGGACTATCGAAAGAAGAACAAAAATCATTGGCCTATATTTTGACTGCAGCTCGAATCTTACGGGCCAAATACTGGAAAACATCTACACTACCAAATAAAGAAGAAGTCGTATATAAACTTTTGGAATGGGCAGAGATGGACAAACTAAGCTATCTGACGCATGTGGATAACAGAAAAGATCCAAGTAATATATGGTCCAAGCTGTATTATTGGTTGGAGTAATATGTACATGTACTCTCGGTTTAAGATAAAATGGAAATTGTAGACTGTAAAAAAGAGAAAATCCAATAAAATATTTTTTTTTAAAAGAAAGAAAATTGATTGAGGCCCATCTTTATACATTTTGGTCTATTTATTTATTTATTTCTTGGGATTTGTATCCCACCCTCCCCGTCTAGAGAATACACACTTGATTGTGTGAGTAAGCTTTTTATCTTTTATCAGATAAGCTACTGGAGGATATAAAGAGCCTTTGAATAAGCTACAGGTTAGGGAGCTTCCTACCTAGTCAGGCAAACCCAGGAGTTATACAGCATTTCCCTCTCATCCACTTCCCTACAGTTTCTGGAAGCCTGAACACTGCCAAGCATCGGCTCGCTTTGTCTGAAGTGTGATTCGTATCCAAAGCTTGGAAAAACAAATTTTAAAGCCATCCAGTCCATGCACAAAATCTTATTTTACATCAGGGATCAAGTGAGCCTCCTCCGAGAAATATTTGGCTCATAATCTGAGCACTGTAAATTAGGCAAATTTGAATTTTAAATCATGTGATTACAAGCACTGATACTCTCTCTACTTGTTAAGTACAAAGGCATTGATTAAAGAATTGGGGAACAGCTCTTCTGGAACCAGCATCATGCCTCAACAGGTTTCCCTCTTTTTTCCCAAAAGCTTCAGTAGCAGAATAAATTGAACACCCTCCCATCGAAAGTCTATAGGTTTTGATGTGACTGTGGATGCTGCTTCCTGTGCAGAATTCAATGGCTTAAAGTAGATGAACCACCAGACACTCAATGGGACAGGGGTTAAGTCTCCTTAAGGTAAGGATCAGACATGAGCGGATTTGTGGCCCTCAGATTTAGTGTAACACTCGGGCCCCTTCTACTATTTTTCATGATTGTTTTCTTCAGGGCAGTCACATCTACTTTCATCCCTCACCTCCCTAGTCAGAAATTGCATGGGTCACAATGGAAAAAACAGGCTTGTCTCACAGCCTCAAGGGTGATTAGTGACTTTAACACACAACTAGGACCCGGACAAAAGTAAAAAGAGAAACCAAATACAGAGGAAGAAAAATGAGAAGAATAAACAGAAGTGCCCCAGAGACTAAACTGCACTTATAATGGAAACAGCACTACAGACAAATCTGATGTCACTCACAGTCTTTAAAATGGGGCATTGTTTAATGCAGATAAATTCTACTCATGTTTCTTCCATGGCAACATATCTTCATCAAAACCACTGGAATAGAAATTATCAATAATATAGAAGGTAAGGTAAAGTGTTAGTTAAATGTTTTAAAAATGAACTCAATTGTGTTGCTGCAGTTCTGTGAAAATAACTTAGAAAAGAGACACCAGCAGCCATTTGGACAGTAGACTTTATTAGAAACATTTTCTTCATTCTTTGATAAATTCACATTAAAATATGCCGAAGGCAGCTCAGTCTAAACATTCGACATCCTGCCATTACAACAAATTCCAGTTAAAAACTAGACAACTGAACAGGCAGAGACCTTTGAACATGGTAGGAAACTCAAAAAAGAAAGCAGTGCCTTTAAAAAATAAACTCATCCTGAAGAATGAATACATCTTAAGCAGTGAAAGAGAACAACAGAAGGCCATCCTTCTCTGGTGAGATAAAACAGATTAATGGGAGACTCTTGGGGGGGAAAGCAAATGGTATTGTCACATACACGTTAATAAAGAAAATCCAGTATTTGGAATTCATGGAGTACAAATAACATTTGTTCAAAGTTAAAATGTTGACATGATATTTGGTGTGTGTGTGCGGGGAGAAACTAAATTTGATAATACCCTAATAAATAACAAGCTAACCTATAAATCAGTGATTTGATCAAATTCCATCCCACTGAAGGAACAGAACTGAGCTAAAATTTAAGTATGTCAGCTCAGCTAGTTTATAGATTGGATTGAGTTGCTTCTGAAAAGAAGAAGCTCATGACACAGCTGCTATATAAAATAATTTAAAATATGGCAGGTGGTATACTATATCAACAGCATGGTTTTCTGAAAGGCAGAGCAACTAAAAAAGGTAAAGGCCACATTATAGCAGTTCCAAAGCAGCTTCAATGCTTCACACATACAAGGGTTCCCAACTCCCTTATACAGTGCACATAAGAATCTGGTGCGTATTGGAGCATCTTTCTTCACAAGGAAGAACAAAAAAGCGCCTATGTGCAAAGGAGGTTTGGATCACAGCTGATGTGTATAGAATTGCAGTTAGTTGTATCTGTCCTCAGGAGCATTCAGGATTCTGACTTTTGAGAAACAGTGGTATTTATTTTATTAGCTGTGTAGCTGGTAACCGGTTTCTTTAGCATATGGGCTACATACTCGATGCAAGACCATATTAACCCCACAACTTTGGATATGACTAGTGAAGACATGCTAGGGATTCTGCATTTCGATTATTTCACTGAAAGAATTAGACCAATTCAAAGAGTTTTCACATTCCTTAGTAGTCTCCACAATGTTCTGCCATGAATGATTTTTAAAAAAAGATAAAAAAAATTAAATAACACTCAAGATCCATCACAAAGATTTATATTCTGATGTAAACAATTTCTACCATTTAGAGGTCTAGAATTCATCTTACTGATATTGTAAATAATTTTTCAGAGACTGAGGCAAAGGAAGAATTTCTATATCATGCAGGCGTTCTCTGCCCAGAGCAAAGCGGATTGATCTTCGGCACAGGTCCATTAAAGGCAGGGGTTCCGCTGAAAATGAAGAAGAAGACAACTGTCAACATTTTGCTTTCTTTTCTTAATTAATTATAACTCAGTACATTAGGTTCCTTGGGCTCAGAGGAAATTATTTCAGCAAGACATTCAGTAAGATGTTTTGCAGGTTTCTTCAAAACCTGCACAAGAAAGGGAGACTGAATTTACCACAACCTGAACATGGTAATATTAGCAGAAAATCTGTGTCACTATTCCTTCCTCTACACAACACAAAGTAATATTGACTATACATTTACTCAACATTTGTGTGAGCCACTGTACTTTTGATGTTCACTTCTGACTTCTAAAAAAAGATTCTAAAATACTGAGAAATTTCTTATGAGCTATCAGCTTTGCTGTAAAATCTCCATGTAAGACTCAAGGCTCTTTAAGTCAGTTTTATAACACAATATTCTTCACAGCTAAACTAGTAGATCCCTGACCTTTAAATGCCATATGTTCTTCCTTTTAAAAGATGATGAAAGAAATTGAAGAGTAATTGAACTTCTAAAGGAAGCCTTTCAGTGTAGTGTGGCATTCCCCCTCAAACAGAAACAGGCAATTTCCCTTCCTTCTCTGGCAATAAACGAGTTTGGTCACTTCACTGAAAAGGCAGTTTTCATTAATTAGCCTTAAACACACATATCCAAGAATCTTGACTGCTGGAAGGGTCTTAAGACATAAGATCTTAAGAAGGGTCTTAAGACACAGGAATATGTCAGTTCTTTCACTCTCTTTCTTTCATGCTGCTTTAATGCCTGTTCTCATAAGCATTAAGTTTCTTAAGTTTTAAGGCCCAGTGTTTTACACTGACACAGTATTTGAATAAGCAAGAGACATTTCACCTATTTTGATCTATCAGTGTGTTACTATAGAAAAAAATCTGCTAGTCTAAAAAAGGAAAATATATAAGATGTCTTCAGAAACAGCACAC
Organism: Lepidodactylus listeri; assembly: GCA_029233225.1. Taxonomy (NCBI): domain Eukaryota; kingdom Metazoa; phylum Chordata; class Lepidosauria; order Squamata; family Gekkonidae; genus Lepidodactylus; species Lepidodactylus listeri. Next base: position 47,776,615 of record JARCFY010000005.1, on the reverse strand, counting down.
ACAGAACTTCCACAATGTAGAAGAACAATTTGCGTAAATGTCAGAGAATGCTGGTCATAGTGAAAGCCCTTTTGTAATCAATGGGACTGAGAGATCAGCACTGTAAGATCTACAACCATGTTTTGCTGATCATAAACACAGCACAGAAAACAAGCTTAAATACAGAAAGTGGTCAGAATTCCTTCTGGCCTCAGAATGTGCAGAAACCACTATTTCTTCAGGATTAGTAAACTTGTATTTGTATGAGCAATCTGGCAGGCAGACAACTCAGCTAGAGCTTACACACACACACACACACACACACACACACACACACTTATGTTCCACAATTTAAAATGCTAAAAACAAAAAAAGCAAAAAAGTCAGTGAGTTCTTGTAGCAGCTGGTAACCATCAATGCTTGAATATATTTTTCTAAGCTGAAATATGAAAAATGTTTTCTTTTCCCCCTGCCTTAGACTTAGGCACTTTTTAAAAAGTGTTACAGTGTTAGCCATAATTAGGACCAAAATGTTAACTAGAAGACTGATATTGTTGGCAGTGGCACACCTTTAAAAATAACTAAGATGAAAGCACTACTTCAGTTGTGCAGTGGGCCTAGGCTGTTAATTGTCCCAGCTTAGCACAGTTTTAATGCAGCAGATATAAAACTGCACCAAATGGAACATGTTCACAGAGGAACCCTTTCATATGCAGGGGGGGGGGGAAATGATTCTGCTTGTGCTGAATATGACCTCTTCAACATGTCACTAAATCTCACCAATGGAATTATGCTGGGGGGGGGGGGGGTTATGTGCCAGTTTCAGTTTTGTTGTAGGCTGCATTGGGTGTCTTACAGGCTGAAAAGCATTATAAAAGTTAAATATAAATTAATTAAATAAATAAAACTATCAGCACACAAAGTGGGAACTGGTACTCTATGAGGAAAAAGGAAAACAGGATTTTTTTAAATTAAAAAAAGAGATTGTATCTAGGTAGACAAACTTTCAGAGTCACAGTGCTGTATCTTCTTTTATTTAACATTTCAGGTGCCAGTAATAAAGTAAGTAGCTTAAAATAAATACAATGTAAAATTAAATCAAAATGCTGCCTCATGTGTGAGCCCTGCTTGACTCTGCCTCCTTCTCCTGTGTCCTTTATATGCCCTGGGGAAATAGGAAGACAACAGCTGCTCTGCCACCAAAGGTGTTGTGTCACTTCCGGCCACATTTGGCTATGAAGTCACCATTGCAAAAGCAACAGTCCCTTTCTGACAAGTGGGTCTTTCTCTCTCCTCAGTGCCATACAGCTGATGGCTGCAGCCAGTCTCTTCAGAGGGGCTCTGAGTGCTACACAAAGTCATCTCGCATTCCACAGACTGCTGGCCCCTGATCGACACATATGCTTATTTTTTTATTTATATCCCACTTTTCTCCCCGATGTGGACCCTAACTATCTTAACACATCATTCTTCCCTCTTCCACTTTATTCTCACAGCATCCCTCCTGTAAGGTGTGTCAGGAGGTTGGACTGCGATAGGCCCAGCATCACCGTGTAAGCTTCTATGGCAGAGCAGATATTTAAATATGGTTGTCCCAACACTTTAATGCTTTCCCCTGAACTGAAGGGACCGGGGTGGTGGTATCTTTCTTGGCAACCTAAGGGGACTTGATGGAAACTAAGAGAGGCTTAACTCTGTTCCTCTTAAGAGTTCCACCAGTGTCAACAGTGCTTCTGGCTGCACCTTCAGTGCAGGTACTAATTTACATTTCAGGTTTTGTCTGCCATCTAGCACTATATGTGTGACAACGATGGTGCTCATTTCTATTACACTAAAAGGCATAATTAGCTAACTACACAAGAGAAAATGCATTGTACAAATAGTGGGTGTCTGTGGAGCTCACTGACACAGGATGCATTACAGCACGATTGAAGACCAGTAGCACCTTAAAGACCAACCAGATTTCCAGTGTATAAGCCCTCAAGAGTCAAAGCTCTCCATGTCAGATTACTCCCCCCTCCCATTAAGGCCTGATTAGTCAATGAATTCTTATTGAAACAGCTGTGCTTCTGGTGGGACTGGACTTTACGAGTTAGCCTACTAAGCCCAGTTTTCATTCATGGGCCCCTGGTCATGGGGCACACAATTCTCTTCTGGTATTACCAGGCAATTCATGACTGAATGAACATAGAAACCTGATGCACCAGATCAAACTGAGTGGATTGGAACCCAGATAACCTGAGACAGCTGTCAGAACGGCTATGAAGCTATCCCCTGTCCCTGAGAAGTAACCTTTGGCATAAATGCTGGAGTTTCCAAAAACCAACCATCTCAGACCAGCTCCAAGAGCCCAGGTAGAGTACCAGTGTTTGTGGCTTTTGCTGCTTTGAGCCCATTTCTCAGGAAGGAATGCTCAGGTAAAACTAAGATTTAGTTTAGACTTAGCAAGATATTTTCTTTTTAGTACTTTGCAACCCTCCGAAGGCCAATCTCTTTTTTACCTTTTTTATTAAATTATACTGGGTTTGTTCATGAATCACACCAACAGTTAAGATGTACTGACTGAACATTCCAGAAAATATGAAAGATACTGAAATTTACATAATAAAGTGAATCACATACAAAATTGTCAGGGATCTATGGTGCTTGAACCCAGAGTCCTGGGTCAAAGGTTCCAGGATCTTGCTCAGTGGGTCACAGAGCTGCCTAGAAGTAAGTTGCTGGCCCAGTCTCTTCTGTTCCAAAGCACCACCCTCAAAACTGCCAGCAGAGTAACTACATGTAAACTAGAGAGACCAATGAAATCTGCCTGGAGATATATGACAGTTACATGAAAAGTAATGCACACAGTACGAATTGTTTCTGCTTCATTACCGGGGGGGGGGGGGGGATCATTAATTTGATTTCTACCTTGCCTTTTCGATCCAAAAGGTTTCCCAAGAAAGTTTACACAAACAATGAAATGAAATTAACTTCAGTAATCAAGCAGACTGCAAGGTAGGACTTTTTAAGATGATTCTGCTGACAGATAAATGTGTCAGTGCATTTCTACTGTAACAATTTTTCAATTGACTGAAAGATAGAGATGCTAGCAGAAAGACAGAGATGCTAGAACACATTTCTAATACATCAACATAATTTTCTCTGTTGGTGATACTTGGGCCCGAGCAAAAGTCAAGGGTGTAGTCATGCTTGTCCATTGCAACAAAATTAAACAGGAGTCTTGTGATACTTCAAAAACTCACACATTTTTATTTTATCATAAGCTTTGTGGACTTATCATAAACTCTCCAGTTAAATTTTCTCCCAGGCTTATGGAAATTGTTGAGTGAACTAGCTAGGACAATTCTTAGTTGGGTTAAAACTAGCTCTGAGAAACTTGAGTATACCATAACAAGGAATGCTACCACGGCATTCACAGAAAAGTAATGCACGTGAATACTGTCAGAAAGGGAAAGCATTTTTCTAGCCCCCTGGCATAGTACTATACTGTTTACAACAACCCTGTGAGGTTGGCCAGAAAGACAGAAATTAGCATCGGGTTACTTAGCTTCAGGGTTTGGAAGAGATTTGAACCCGGATCACCAATTTGTGCTGAAACTCACCAGGAGTTGGGGGGTGGGGAGAAGAGCTAACCCCTCCTGGTAGTGGCTGAACCCCACATTCAGAGCTTTGTTCTGGTGAGTCAACCAGATTTCTGGGAAATTTTTTTAGAGGCCAACATCATACAGCAAGAAACACATGACAAAAGTGTCTTTGTAATGGAAATGTGTCACAGAATGTCAGGCGGAATGTCAGGCGGTTGTTTTGACCTGCCAGAGGAAGCCAACTCCCCTTCTTCAGCTATCTACTCTTTTATTCCTCCCAGGCTATAGTCACACACACTAAATAATCCGCTTTCAGTGCTCTTTCCAACTGGATTTTACTGTGTGAACTGGCAAAATCCAGTTAGAAAGTGCACTGAAAGTGGATTATTTAATGTGTGTGATCATAGCCTCAGTTACCTTCTCTGTTCTCTGGGTAGCCTTTCCATCTCTTCTTCCCTCAGAAGCGCTGGTAGGGGGACAAGAAGGCACAAAGGCAGCTAGTGCATTGGGTATTCAATATCTCCTATCTGGCCCTCTCCCACTGGACTGTTGGCATGCAAGGGCTCTTGGGACTTGTAGCACACTCTGTCTTCCCTCCCCCTAGCAAGCAGAGGTATCTGGCAGAGCTTTTTCATACCTACTACCTGATCTCTCAACTGGAGATGCCAGGGATTGAACCTGGGACCTTCTGCATGCTCAAGCAGATGCACTACCACTGAGCCACAGCCCATCCTGGGTGGTTATGTATCACATACTTTAGAATACTAGCCACATGGTGACTTGATAAAATATCTCATGGCAAGGAAAAGAATGTTAGGCAATAGATGTCTAAAGGAGCGCTAACAAAATAGTGTTCACACTGCAGACTAAGGTCCAAATCTTGATTTATCTCTGGAAAATAAACTTGATAAACTGAACTAGACTCTTCCTTTACATGGAGGTTATTATTTTATCACTCTATCACTCACATAGTCAAAGAAAACTGCCAATGGTACAGGATTCCTTCCAAAATGTAACAGTATAATAGAGGATGCAGAAACTAATAACCCGTTTAAAACTCAGAAAGATACCAAATTTATCAATGAATAGCCTGAAAATATTCTGCGTGAAAAGAGTATTTTCCTATACAGTAGAGAGTTGCTATAGCCTATCCAAGTACAGGATTTGTAATTATAACATATTTGTTTAACAATCATTGCATGACATTCTTTTCCATTTTATGAGAGCACCTATCTTGTGACATCCATGCCAAATTTTTTTACTAAGATTCTTGACAGATGTGGGAATGATGGTAGGAAAATGCCTTCGAGGAGAAATACAGTGACTATTTACTCATTTGGGCTTAAGTGCATAGCCTGCATTTAGACACTATGGGACACTCAGGGCAGTCTGGCCACCATGGAGGTAAAATCATTTCAGCGCTTTTGTACTTCACACAAGTAACTGCTTGCATTTTGCATGTAGAAGCAACACTCCATTATAAACACCCCTAAAACACAGGTGTCTACTATAAAAATAGGAATTTCTGACACCAAAAAAAGGATCACTTGTCACAAGTACAGCAATGTATCAGGGTGGGTAGGTGTCCTGATCACGGGACGAGTCCGAGCCCCCAGGACCCTGATGCCTGCCTGGAAAGCCCAGTGATGCCCCCTGGCGGAGCCCCCACACTTACCAGCCAGGGCGAAGAGGCGGCGAGCGGATGGGGGCCCGGCCCGCCCGTCGACGGCAGCGAGCTGGATGGGGGAGATGGGAGGAGGACGCTTGCACCTTCCCCGGGGCCCGCAAGGGGGCTGGCAGCCAAGCGGCCGGGATTGGCACGGCACCATCCGCGGCACTCCTCGGGGCTACCACAGACCGGAGGGAGGCCAGGGGGGAGAGTGCGCCCAGGAGAGCCCCGCCGGTGCTGGAGAGCAAGGCAGGGTCCAGGGAATGGCCGCGGCAGCCAGCCGCGAGCCCCGGCATAATCAACGGGGGCAGGAGAGAGGGCAGAGCAGGAACAGCGCTGACCGTGCCGGGCCTGCGGCCCAGCGTGAGAACCCAGGTTTGTCTCAGAGCTCCTCGCGCAGGGGCGGAGGAGGATGGACAGGGCGGGCCCGGAAGGCAACCCCAGGAGTCGGCGTCGGGGAATAAGAAGGGGGGGGGCGGGGTTGGAGAGTGGTGGAACAAGGGAGCAGAAGGTGATGGGAGGGGGAGGCATAAAAGAAAGGCAGCCGACAGGGGCTGGGGAGGAGAAGCCTGGGAGTGGATGTGGCACAGCGAGAGAGAGAGAGAGTGCACTAGAGAATCCCACCAGGAGGCAAGTGAGAGTGGGAGTGGTGACGTAACCCTTCCCCTCCTTGGCCATATCTGAGGCCCTGGCTGCCTGATAAAAGGGAGACGCGGTGGCGGCACGAGGTGCAGCCAGTGAGGACAGTGACAGCGGAGATAGCTCCAGTGACTCGTGTGACAGTAGGTAATAAACCAAGGTTTTTCCCCATTCTCTGGTTAAAGTGTTTGTTCTATTCACTAATTTGACATCACATCACTTGCTTCCCTAATTTTATGCATTGTTTATGCCTCAGATTTTTTCCGTTTCCTTCCCCCCCAATCTATGGGGGGGAGGTGGGATGGAGGCACTACAAGCTTGCCAGTTACATTCAATTGTAATCCATTCATCTGCTCTCAGTCTTTGGCCGTATCAAATTAATTGCTGGTCATGATGGGAACTCCACATACAACCATACTTCATTTGCACCGCCCTACCCCTAAAGCCTATGCTCGGTCACTCAGAGAAAGTGAGCTTCTCCACAGTTTGCTTCTCTCCTTCCCCTCCCACATTAATTATAGTTCAGCATATAATGTTTTTATAAATGGAGTGGTTTCTTTTCTCTTCATGCTTCTAATTCAGACTTGGAAGGCATAACATCACTGGGGAATTGCTAATGTCAGTTTAGTAATCAGACAAGTCCAAAGGACCCAAAGCCAGACAAAAAAGCAAGTGTAATGTAATGTTTACTACTCTCCTGAAGTAATTAAAATAATATGCTCCACTGATATAGGGACACTCACACGTCGTACTATTGAAATGAGAGTTCTACAAAGAGTAGCGCAATTAAGTATTTTATTCTGTAGGTCAGCTAATATTAAAAAAACCGGTTGAATAAGAATCTTTTCTTGTGTCAGAAGCAAACTTTAAAAATAGCAGTATTCAGCAACATGATAGGATTAAAGGTAACTTTGACAGAATTTTTATTTGGTTTTTAGAGATAGGATTACACCTACAGGCTAACAGGTTTTATGGATTGTAAATCTTGTTGGCTAATGGAGATTTTAGTTAACAGGAAAAGCTATGTCATATGCACTAACGTGAATTTCTTTTAATCTAAAACTCCAATCTGACAGTCCATTTCTACTTCTAACTGCTGGCCAACTGAAAGAGATGGAGGTGGCTGGTTTTTGGTGAGAGAAGGGTTAGGAGGTCTTGCTGGTCTTTTGTTCAGAACTGTTCTGAATATATGGAAAAATGCTTCTCCAAGAATACAATGCTGTTATGCTTTGGAAAAATTAATAAAAATTAAATTAAAAAAAAGAAGAAGGTCTTTCTGGGTAGGCAGGGAGTTTGTTAGAGACGTCAGGTATTCTGAAGACAGGATTTGTGCACCCTTCCTGTCAAAAACAGTTATAAATTCAATGTCTTTCTGTCCCATGTTATAACTCTGAATCTGTCAAAAAGAAACCTGCTTTGTAACTGTAACACTTTCACAGGCCTCAGCTCACCAGTAACTTTGTTACTATAATACTGAGAGCCCTGGAGAAAAAGAAAACAAAGAAACAGACAAGCCAGGCATACTACTAAAATAACCTGCTTCTTAGTTATTTTCATCAAGCCTACTGTGTGTTTCTTTCAAGGCAATAATCGTCTTGTAACAGGCCAAGTGAATGCGAGGTGGCACCCGGAGCCCAGGCATTTCCCTCACTGAGGATCAGAAGACTAGCGGTCCCCAGACCTTCAATTAAAAAAAAAAAAGTACTGAAAAACCAAAAATTTGTAGGGTGTGAAATTTAAGCCCCTAGTTTCTAAATCTGGTGACCATACTTCTCAATCTGGAGACAAGCACTAGGAATGTGAAGAAAGAAAGAAAGAAAGAAAGAAAGAAAGAAAGAAAGAAAGAAAGAAAGAAAGAAAGAAAGAAAGAAAGAAAGAAAGAAAGAATATTTTTCAGGTTCAAGTATAGTGAACAAAAAAAAAGTATTTCCCGATATTCCTGAATCCCAGTACTGGTATAGTATTCGGATAATATTCAGGAAAGCTGATTCCCCGCCCCCCTTCATTATACCCTTTGGGGGCCATTACAGTCAATGGTTCCCATACGCTATGATGGATAACCAAGCCAAGGGTATCTGAAACTATTTTTTGAGGTAGAGGCACCAAATTTACAGCATAGCTGCTGGTGTCTCTTCTCAACCCCCATCCCAAGTTTAAAACAGATTGGAGCAGGGGGTCCAAAGAAGGTGCCCCCATCCTCCATTGATTTCAGTGGGAGGGGAGGTATTTAAAGGGATCATGGTCATGCAACTCCATGGCTTGGAGAACTCCAGAGGCATTTAAAAGGACTGCAAGCCCTTTAAATGCCTTCGGAGTTCTCCAAGCTGTGGAGCTGTGCGGCTTGGAGAAGGCATTTAAAGGGACTGCAACCCCTCTAAATGCCCTTTAAGTACTTCTACCTGGTGGTCCCAAAAATCTCAAATACTTTCAGGATATTTGGGGCTTAGCCATTTTGAATAGACAAACAGTGTCCAAAATCTATATATGGATGAATCAATAACTGAAAAATCTATATAAGGATGAATCAATAACTGAAAAGGGGGGGCTAAGGTATAGCCAAAAGCTATATAGCCAAAAGCACACCCCTAAAAAAATCCCAGAAACAGGTGCCTCCATCACATCACATCCATGTTTGGCTGGGAATCTCCCAACATTTTTTGGTTGGCAATGTCACCCCATGGTAGCAATTTTGTGCTGATGCTACCTATTTTCAAAATGCCATGTGCCTGCAGATTTAAAAATACTGGAACATTAACAAGAAATGGCTATCACATTTCCCAGCTTCTCGCTATAAACAGCAGCTATATGACAGCAGCTAATATAAAACATATACACCATGGCAAATCAAAGGCTACAAGCAAAAGTAAGTGCATCAGTTGATCTAGCTGTGGCTGGCACATGGCAACTAGATCACTGGATCTGAAATGTTCTTCTGCATGAGAGTCATATTCATGTAGATATTCAGGAGGCAATATCCTCATTATCTTGATATTTTCACCAAAGAGGCAAGCTGTAACCCAAACAGTGTAACACAAGCTCCTGCTGCTCAGACACATACTTTGCCAGGCACACACTCTCCCCTCCAATTTCTCCCAATATGAGCGTCTGGACCCTACTGTAATGTCTTCTTCAAAAGACTAATGGGCAACAGATGGCAAGACACTGTTATCAGCAGAGGCTGCTAAAATGGCCACTTTAGTGTCTCAAAAAGTTATTTCCCAGAGCTAATGAAATTTAAACAGTATCACAACCTTTATTTTGCAGTGGAAAGATTTAAAATATAATTTGTTACTATTTTTTTTAAAGAAAGGAAGAGCTATCACCCAAGAAGAAATCTGATAAAATCAGCTGTTGGGAGGATTACTAAATCCTTAAGGTATCAGTGCTTATTTTTAGTCCAGTCCAGAGCTCCTAGTATATTCTAATACACACAGAGAGCTAAAATCACAAGCTTTTAGCTGAATAATTTATTTTTCTCATTTATAAGCCACTTTCTACTCAGCAAGGACACAAAGCAGCTATAATGGACCCCTTCCAATTCCCTCCCTCAGAGGCTAGTTTTTCCCTCCCTTTTTTTGTCCCCTCACTGACTGAGCAGCCCTGGTAAAGCGTTTTCTTCTCCCCTGAAGAAACTTTGGCTGTCCCACCCTGTCAGTAAGATATATTTTGACTATTTGCTCAGCCCTGGAACCTGAGAGAAGGGATAGGATTGCCTTTTAACTTAAACCCCTGAAAATGGCACTTGAGCTTTTAAAATCCAAAAATAACAAAAGGTTTTATTTAACATCGAAGGAAAAGGTCAGGTGAAATCCAGGGTTGAAATTACTGAGGTAAAACCAGTACAAGCACAGAATTTTGATATTATATATCAGGCTAATGAGAAGTTCTTAATTTATTCACAGTTACTTATATCTTTATATTGAGAGCACATGAAGTGAAAGTCATCACAACTCATGCTGTTTTGTGAGTTGTGAACAGCCATTTCAGGTGATTGCTTCATAGATGAACCTGACCAGAAGTGAGATCTAAAGGTATTTAAATACCATTGGAGCCCTACTCCAGATCGGGTCAGCCCAACTGAGCTCTGAAGGCTTTCATAGGCCTTATATGCCCTTATATATGGGCAAGCCCCACCCAGAAGTCAGTTCTAAAGGCCTATAAAAGCCTTCAGAGCTCACTCTGGGAGCTCAGTCAGCCTGGTCCAACCTGGCGGTAGGCTCTGAAGGCATGAAAATACCTTCGGGGCTCACTTTTGGTTAGGGCCACAGCTTGAGTGAGCTCTGAAGGCATTTAAATGCCATTGGAGCTCACTTCCAGGTGGAGTTCCAGCCCCAAGCACTTTCTGAAGCATGAACCAGTTTGTGTAATGGAGAAGTTCACAGATGTTCATGGTTCATGAAAACCCCAAACCACGAACCTCCATGGACCTCCATTTTTCCGGTTCATGCCCACCCTTAATTGAGAGGCTTTTGTTCCAGTGTTTTCTGAAACACTCTAGTTAATTTTACCTAAGTAATTGCTCTCTTTTGATGCCCAGAAGGCTGGTACCCTCTTCCAAACCCTTTCTTTTGGATCACCAGTACTCTTCTCGAGTTGTTCACTGACTTTTAAGGTCTCTACAGGCAGTTTCTAATCACATCAGACCAGGGAATTCTGTACTCCTCAGAGATAACTCTCCCTGTTTGACTGGGTAGGGAATTTTCTTCTCTCCCTAGAAGATCTATTCCCCTTTCTTTTGGTGTGAATGAGAGTTTCTCTACTACCCAAAGTTCCTTGCCAAACTTTCCTCCAGTTCTCTTTATGTGCTCAAACTGCTCTCAGCTCTCATCTGACTCTGTCAGCACTAAACCCTTTTCCTGCCAGGGCTATTCTCAGATGGTCTCAGTACACATCTCTCCTCAGTTAAGGCAGGAATCTGACTGAATCTCCTCAGCATCCAGCTCTCTCAAGATTTTTTCTGCTCAGCTGATGCTAACCAATCAGATTGCTTAGAGCATCCTGTCACTCAAGGCTTTTTGGTTCTGTGAAGAATTAAGCCTTCACAGTCCTTTAGTTGTTGATACAGCACTTCTAAGCCTCTTAAAAAGTACACTCCATCACAGCAGCTTACATTCTCCTCCTCCATTTTATCCTCACAACGACCCTGTAAAACAGGTTCAGCTGAGAGCTTGTGAGCTCCCAACATCACCCAGCAAGCTTCCACAGCACAGAAGAGAACCTTGGTCTCCTAGACCTTGGTCTCCCTATACACTGAGCACCCCCCCCCCCCCCAATTTCAGTTAAAAGAGCATACACAGGAGTTTCTGTCTTGGCCCAGACAATGTTTTTCTTATAAAATCAAGTTAGTAAGTAAAACAATTAAATGGAAACATATGATATCCATTTAATCAGTGGGACATCCCAAGATGTTTATCACTCACAAATATTCTCAAAGGAACATTTTTATGTATGAAATATCAAAACAAGAAATGACACTGTGCCTCAAGTTACATGAGAAGTTGTTACATGTGACATGAGAAGAACACTTCAGAGATGGTATAATTTTCTCAAAAATATAGGGTGAACAGTTTTTTGATAAATGAATTCTTAAGATGGTTTTAAAAACAAGTATCCCAGTTATTCACTTCAGTAACACATTTTTTTTAAATTGACAATATAAACTACAAATTGCTGTATAATTGCAAGGATATTCTGTGAGTTTACAGAAGGCTCCCATATAACGATATAAAATGGAGCTGTTCAGGATAACTTTCCTATAAAGGTAAGAGGACTACATTATAACAGAATAGTTCAGGAATGCACGCAATAAAGGAAAATGGACTGCAAACTATACCACTGTATAAAGAACTTACTGGGGTGTATCCAACCGTCCTCTAAGTAGCTTTTTTCCATGTGAAGAAATGCATTTTTTTCTTTGGAGGTTTGAAATGACCAAAATCTTCACTCTTGAGTTTTAAAAGACCCACCCCTCATCCCCCTGGCAGAGAACAGGCTGGAAGGTGGAATTCAGTCCAATTGCTTTCCAGCTTACCTTCATACAAATGCTAACAGATCTAGCAGGAGAGATAATTGGTGGGTCAAGCTCTCCCCCTTCTCCAAGCAGGGAACAGAGATTTGGAGGACTTTAGACTAGAAAGGCTCCAGGAATAATCTCCAGGAAGAGAGGTGATAAAACTCAGGGGAGCAAAGAGGAAGGTCTCTTTTGTGCTGGGTCCATCAGGGCAGACAGAACTCTTAACTGTGGTCTGGAGAAACATGCCATTGACCCAGAGCGCTAGAGGAAGCTTCAAGATAATGCAAACTCTGTAGAGATCTATAACTTACTAAGCTTTAGGAGCCTGTCCTATATTCTAACATCTGATAGAGCATGTATAGAGAGAGGGACAGACAATTTGCAGTTCACCCATCTTTTGAATCCCTTGCTCAATCTGGTGCTGTGAAAAAAAGTATGCTTGTGAACATTTTCTTTTTAATAAATACTTTCTAATTTTTGATGCTGGTAGTGGTTCTCTGTGCTATGTAGATCTTCACTGTCTTGGACACATTATTTTAAAAGGAACGCCGGGGGAAGGCAGGCAGTTGGCAAGTGGCTATTCCTCCAAGGGTGCACAAGACAATAAACTGTCCCTGTGGTGACCAGGCACTAGGCAGCAGGAGGCACAAAAGCAAGGCCTCAGATCTTGGAAGGGAAGCTGGGAGTCAGGTGGTAGTGGCAAGCTACCCAAAAAAGAAAAGCCTCTCCAGGTGTTGGGAACCAGGCCTGCAGACTAGAGGAGGCCCATTCCACCACACTCCAACTTAAGCATCTTTTCCTTCAACTTAAGTGGTGTTTCCTCCAACAAAAGATACATTTAAGATGGAAGAAGCTTCCTTAGACTGGAGGAAGACTTCAAACTTGAGCTAAAAAGAATGGTGGGATATAATTACATTAATAAATAAAAGAATAAATGTATAAACATTGCTCAGTGGAATGGTAGGATAGGGGTAGGATCCACCCCACTGACTGCTGCACATATTACCCTGTTGTCACTGCATTGTTTTCTACTGATGTAACAACATTTTTTTCTGTGTTGTATCTGCACCCAGTATCATGTCTACTATTCTGTGATTATTCAGATTTCCATTGTTTATTCAATGTCTTTGCATGTTGCTTGTATCCTTTGAGCCTCAGTGAGAAAGGCAGACTATAGATATAATAAATATTATAAGCAAAATAAATTTCAGATTTGTTTCCATCAGCAATCTTTTGTTGTTTCTGTTAACCTGAAGTTTAGGTACATATAGGTATGTCAACAGATGATAACTGTTCTTCACAGCAACAGCAATATTCATTTCTGCTGTTGCTCAATAATATCCCACCAATCAGTTTTGAAATCTCCCCCCCTCCCCCGGGTCCTGTTTCTTCCATTCTCCTTCTGCCCTTAGTAGATTAACCACCCTTCTCTTTCCTGATGAGTCATTTTTCTCTCTGTGGGAAGGAGGTCTGCAGACTGACTGGCTCGGTGCCTGCTCAGTGCAGCAGAGAAGACAGAGATTCTCTATTACCCTCAGACAGTTCTGCATCCTTAAAATCAAAATGGTGCCAGCAGACTAAACAATATTTGAAAAACCACACCCCATTCAACCCATTAACTGTCTAGCAGAGGGGACAGGGAATTGAAGTATTAACAAAAATAGGCAGAGGAGACATGGGAATATCAGCTCCTACAGTTTAGATAAAGGAGGGCTCAGTGACAAATTCTGCCTGATGTGCTAAATACTGGATTCTGGGGAAGATCACGAGCATCCCTTTCCCAGCCCACATGCTCCTTCTTCTGTCTCATTTCATCCTTAGAATTCAAAGTTACGGGTAGTGTTACATCTGCCCCAGCATTTGTGCTGCTTATGCAAGAGGAGAAGGTGAACTTGTGCTTTTCATATAAGGTCAGGAAACAGATGCAGTTAAATGCTCCAAGCTAGTTCAGGCCCTCCAAACGAGGAATGTTCCTTAAGACAAGTGGTAGAACTAGAAGTCATTTTGGCTTTATTTACTTATTTTATGCATGTTTTTCCTGCCCTTCCTCCAAGGAGTCCACATGAGTTAACTTAGGCTGAGAAAGAATAACCAGTTTACAGCCCCAGTAAAGCAGGGAGGTGAACCCAGGTTTCCCTTGTCCTAGTCCAACACTTTGAGCCGTGTATCCAGATCCTGCTAAAAACTGTAGGATTTTCTCTGATATGCTGGTTTTTGCTAGAGATAGGACACTTGCAAGCTGAAAATCTGATAATTTGGAAGAATGATGGTTTCACCCGGAGCAGAAGACATGTAGGAATGAGATGGGATTCATTCTGTGCTGGTTACTTAGCTTTGTAATTCTGAAGAACTTTTTGAATCCCTTCTAACAACTAAATCTCTAGGATCTAGTTGTCACTGAGATGTTAAGCCTGAAGTGCACTGCATAAGAGAGCACGTGTAAACTCACAAGACTGAATACTCCTTCCCCCATAGAGAAAATTAATTTCGCTTAACATTTCCCCTTGAAGCATTAGTGTTCCAGGTGGAGGAAATTCTTCATTCACTCACTGGCAATCTGCAATGGTACAGCCTAGGTACAGTGTAACTACTAAAAGACTGCAGGAGTTAACAGAGGATCCTTTCATCTATACTTTATGGCAAGGACATTGCAACCATTTTTGTCTTATTCCAAACATCTGCCGAATGTTCAAGGCCAGACTAAAAAGGAAACAAGTAAATAGGAATTCTTAACTTGCCATTTCACTGCACATGAATGCTCAAATAGTGCCTAGCATTCTGTGCTGCTCATGACTCACCAATTCTTTTTCAAATGTGTTCAGCTTATGGAAAAGGCGCTCTTTTTCCTAGCTGCCAGCTGGTTAATGAGGTGGTACAGGTGCACAGAAGTCCTACGGAGGCAACTTTGCTACTGGCAATGATGAATGCACAGGAAAAAGGTTCAAGTTGGCTTATTAGAACAGGGAACTACAAATGTTGCATACCATAAATGTACTGCAGAACTGGACAAAATGTGTGTGCAACACTGTACATAAAGATTATCTAATGGGGGAAAGATCAGTATCCCTGAACACACATCCTCTAAAAATCTTGGGTGATAATCATACAGAAAATTGGACCCACTGCTATGGTTAATACAGATGATCTCTCCCATCACAGATATCCTGTGTGATTATTTTAATATGGGAATGGCTCCACATGATGCTGGTATTGCAGTTACATTTCCCATGGCACATCACCTGTGCGTTCTGCCATTTTAAAATGATGTCTCCATCAGCAATGGAGCCAGTCAAGTCTGCTCTTTCTGCTACATAATTCTCTAAACAAAATTTCATAGAAAAAAAATTACTGCTCTGGAACATGCATCTACTTTATTTTTCACAATCTACTGTTAAGAATGTACGAGTTAAGCTATCTGTGTTTGGATTACTTCTTATTCGTAGCCAACTTGTGTAAAAACTCTTGCAGAGGAAAGTTTAATGAACAGCAGTACTTGCATACCAAATCAGTAACATTCTGGCTAATTTATAACTTATTGTTATATTAAAATTATGCCCTTGTGGTTGCAAGATGGAATACATCATGAGGGAGGCCTCACTAAGGCCAGGCCTGGCAGCAATCAACAGGCAACATGATACCACAGGACTTGTACGATTCACCTGGGTCTGGCTGATTGCTGATGTTCAACAGCAGTCACCCCATGTGGTTTGATGGACCTCAAACCCCCATTCTGCCCTGGAAACTTGCTAGGTGACCTTGGGTCCGTTACATATTCTCAGCCTAACTTACCACACAGGCAGCGGCAAATTGGCCAATAAGAGCACCTGGATGACTCCATGTGGGCTGATGGTTCCCCCTCCCACCTGGGCCAGCCAGCCCTCTAACAGAAGGGCTGAGTCCAACCCACCCAAGCCCTATACAAGGCACAAGAGGCGGTGCCAGCCAGCCTGAAGTGAGACAGAGGAGACACACCCCAGCCTAGCAGACACCATGCAAGAGGCGAGATGGGGGAGAGGGCAGTACCTGGCTCAGCTCACTTGAGGCAAGGCAGACAATGGCACCCAGCATGATCACCCCCCTACAGAAGGTGAGGCAGAAACTAGGTCCCATGCAAAGCTGAGAAGACAGGGCACCTGGCGTAGCCCCTCATAAGTCAAGGCAGATGGTGGTGTCAGGCCCAACCAAACCCCATGAAAGGCAAAGCAAATGGTGGCACCCAGCCTCGCTGAGCCCCACACAAGGCCAGGCAAGGCAGCAGTTCCTGGCCATGTCCCATGGGAGGCAGTGTGTGGTTGAGTCCAAGTGAGGCAAGGCAGAGGGCAGCACCCTGCCTGCCCAAGGCGTGGAAAGGCAGAGGGCGGCACCTGGCCAAGCCCAAGGTGAGGCAGAGGGTGGTGCTTGACTCAGTCCAGCTCAGCACCGTGTGAAGTGATGGAGGCACCCAGTGCCCAGCCCATGTGAGATGAGGGAAGCAGTGCCTGGCCTGCCTGAGGCGAGGAAAGCATCACCCAGCCAGTAGGTTAGGCAGGTTGCTTCTTCCTCCCTTCTTCCATCCCCACTTTGGGAAAGAGGAGCAGGGTCAGACAGACTACCTCTTCTCTCTTTCTCCTTCCTTATTTTTTTTTGGGGGGGGGGCAGAGAAAGCAGAGGAGTGGACCTTTCTCAGGGTTTTTCACTCCCAATCTGCCCCTGCTCACAGACTTATTCCAAGGAAAAATGGAGGAGAGGAGAATGAAGTAAGGAGCGTTGAGTCCCCATTGTGGAGAAAGGTTAACTGAAGTAAATAAATAAATATAGCTGGAGACTGAGTGGCAGATAAAATGTTGCTGAGTGGGTGGGAAGGAGAGGAGGAAGCAGAAAAAGTTGGGGATATGGAGGTTGCCAGGTGGAAGGAATGAAGAAATCAGGCCTGTAGCTACAGTGGGGCTTTTGGGGGCTCCACCCCCTTTCTTAAAGGTACACCCCACAAGAATTTCTCTTGGAAATGCTTTTATCAACCATTTTAAAACCTTTTTTTAAAAGGCATATGCTTCTTTAAGCAGAGTGGGGTGCTGTAATTGACTAATTCCTGCACTGAGCAAGGGGGTTGGAGTAGGTGACCTCGTAAGATCCCTTCTAACTCTGTGTCAAGAAACTGGTCTCCTTTAAGAGAGTTTTTCTGTCTAAGTGTTAGCTTTCTTGACTACAGAATTCATCACCCCCACCTGCTGGCTTGCTATCAGAATTGTTGCTTAGGCTGGCAGAAGTGATTAACTTGCAGCAGCTGATAACTGTCATCTAAAGCGGTTGACAGCTTACAGTTTAGAAATCTACCTTCTCCCCTTCTCAGCCTGCTATTGTCACACTCTGGGGCTAAGATGCTTTGATTTTAAAAGGCTTGATTCCACAGCCGAGTCATAATCCTCAGAATTCTGGCTTTTTTTTTTTTGCACTGAGAACTTCACCTCCACCAAAAAAAAAAAAAAAATTTGCTCCACAAGCCATAAAATCCTGGTTTTGGACTTGGAGGAAATAATGTGGGAAAGTTGATACAGGGGGGAATGGGTGCTGCTATGCAACGGGCCTGCCCTGGCAACTGGCACTGCACAACTGGGCCACAGTTTTCCTGGGAAGAGGTGCCAGGGGCAGGGTAGAGCAGAAAACTGAAGCTAGAAGTTTAAGGTAGGTTGGCCGGTGGATGGGAAGGAGAGGAGTGAGAAAGGGGGGAGAAACTATGGGGGCTTTCAAGGAAGGGAAAGAGAAAATAATAGGGAAAAGGAAAATTCACCCCACAAGTTTTTGCAAGTTCCTGCTTGTGCAATCAAATTTTAGATCGTTAGCTCTTCAAGGCAGGGTACTTATCTTTGTTGATTATGCTGCTTAATAAAACAAAACGTAAATGATGGTCCAGTTAATTTATTTTTTATTTACTTAGAGAATCTGTATGCCTTCTCTTCATAATTGGCTCACAACGACCGACAATTTAAAATCATGTAATAAAAATATCTCAATAAAATATTTGGAAAAAAAGCATTTCTAAGCTCCTTCCATACATTTACGACAGTTGCTAGTGTGTGAAGTTCTGGCACTTTTCCACATACCCCATCTCACACCAATTACTTCCACTGCTATTTTCACCTTTTCACTATGTTTACTCTATAGATTTTCTGTAGTATCAAACAAATAAATCAGGAAAATTTAGTACATGAATCTTACATCCTCTTTTTAAAAGGATATAAAAATGGAATGTGAAGTTTCCTAATGATAGGTCAGTTGGCTAAATACACTTATTAATAAACCTAACTTCAAAATAACATTAACTGGGGCATTAAAGGTAACCAAGACACTGGTTTTCAAGAATAAACTGACATCTGCAAAGCTCTACTGCTTATTCACTATTGCGTAGGAAAACTATCTAGTTTATATGTTCCAGGCTGAGAAGTTTGAATTATTCATTGAGCTCTCCTTCTATCCTGAAAAAAGGTCAAGGTCTTCATACAATTTACTTTATTGATGTATGTTCTACATACAAAAGCAGAACCATCAATTATTAATAATTGCCCTTCACATGTTCAATAACATCAATTAAATCTAAGTTTCCTCTGCTCTATTTTGGATGCTTTAAATGGCCAGAGCTGACCCACTGCAGTGAAATGAAATAAAATGTCAATAACAGTGCAATCCTACACAGAGTTATACCATTTCAAGTACACTGTAACCAAGGGACATAGAATATAGTTGCATAGGTTGCAGATTCACACAGCCCTTAATGTACATGTCTAATGACTATCTTTCCTAGCCAGACTTGCAGATTTGATTCAGAATTTGAATGATACAGTAACTGTATGAACATGCCATCAGGTACAGTGAGGTACACTCCATCCACATTCCTACACACCTAGGTTCTCGATCAGCACAGAAAAGGTGAAATACAGGTCTACAGAGGCTGTGTAATTTGGGTCACTATACTACTATGAAAACAATATAGAAATAGTAAACAAATTCACATGTAATGTGATATTGTCATGGGTCAGGCAGAGCTAGTGTGCATTCCTTGAGGGTAGAGTGGGTCTAAATGCGAGAAGCTGAGTCGAGAGTTCAGTTCCAGAGTCCACAGCCAAGAAAGTCATTACTGATAGGTTGTCCAAGAGGCATAGTCAGGCAATCCAAGAGTTATTCATGAGCAGAGATCACAGAGCTGGGAAGCAAGGTCAAGAGCGGGTCTGGGAGTCACACGGGTCTGGTACAGTGGTCACAGAATCAGTGGTAAGATGACTTGTTGCTTCTACACTTAACAGCCTCCCTTGGCTAGTATTTAGAAGCATATGACTAATGGTGATGCTTGCAGCCAGCTGCTTGGGAGTAATCCTGCAACTATTCAAGCAGCTGGCATTGAGCCAGGAGGCAAGCACTTTGTCGTCTCTCCTGTAGTTCTGCTCATAGCGTCTGTCTGCAGTGCTCAAATGGTGTGGATGTTACTGGACTGCTGGGAATTATTAACTTAGTTTCACCTGTTGAATCAGGGCTGGAGGGTGTTGGTGACTCTGCACCAGCTGTTAGCTGTGAGTCCTGACAAGCCTGCGGTTCATCTTCCTGCTTGCTGGCTTCTGCTGGCTACATCGGGCTCCTCTTCTCCTGAGGAGTTCTTGCTGAGCCCTGGCTAACCCACAACAGATATAAGCACTGATTAATCAAAGTGCTTTAAGTTCAGCATTTATATGAACAGAGTTTCCCCCCCAATAATGCCATATTTAATATCAGAAGAAGAAAAAACTTAGAAAGCTGAAGAGATAAGCCTAAAGGAAGGTGAAAAGGAGAATAAAAACAGTCAAATCTCTTCAAGATTGTTCGAAAGAATTTAAATCCACAATAATTGAATTTCAAATAGAATATGCAATACACATCTATTTCATTTGGTGAATTCTAATGCCCTCTTCCTCCAAAGGACTCACAGTAGCATACATTGTTCTCCCCTCACAATAGCGCTGTGAGATAAGTTATGAGAGAAAATGACTGGCCCACAATCACCTGGTAAGTTTCAGGGCAAGTGGGAATTTGAACTGGAGACTTCCTAGCATTCCTGCATTCTATGGACAGGGGAAGATAGTTCTCAGAGAAGAGCACTGCTGAAAGTTGCACACAGGAATGGATTGGGTGGTGGAGAGTCATCCACTTTCCACTTGTGTATACTGCCTGTAAAGTTAGCTTGAGTTATGATACAGGCTATCCAGATTCAACAGGCATAAAAACTTGCTGTTCTCGTTTCAAAACAAGCTAACTGCCAATGAGGTCCATGAGAAAAGGCCATATAGTTAGAACTTTGTATGTTTGGTAAAGGTGAAGCCCTAATAACAGTTTCCCATGAAAATGGGCATCAGCATCAAATTTGCCTACTTCCACAGAAGACTGATTGATGGAAATTTGTCTTTATTTTCTATAAGCTGTGCCTTTAACAATTATTTCATGTATTCCTCTTTTTCTGAAGTATGCAGTGACATGCAACTAAAGTGTATGGCCAGGAAGCCAGGAAAGTGGACAATACACAATTGTCCAGAGACTGGACAAGACTTGACAGTACCTAACAATTAACAAGCTGGACTAAGTACACATTAAGCCTATTATGCAGTCATAGCCTCCACATTTATGCCCCCTCCTGTTGATGCCCACAGAATCTTACAGCAAGTAGTGGAATGAATCTTTTGACTGCACACTCCTTAGAATAGGGACTCTCCTCCATTTTGTTCTTTCTTTTGTAGCAGTTAGTATGCTCATAGCATTTTTTATTCACATATACTTTCACAGATTGGTCTGGCTACAACAGCAACATTGCCCTAAACCAGGGTACACAACTCAAAACAGTGAGCTATGGGCTGGAATAGATGCTGACTGGAGCTAAGTGGGCCACCCTTTGATGTCACCTGGTTTCATTATGGCCCACATAACCATTGATGGGGGAGATCACCTCTCTCAGCTGTTCTCTGGGCTGAGAGGCCAGCACTCTGACTTCCCCCATTAAGGCAGGGTTGCCAGCCTCCCGGAATTACAACTGCTTTCCAGACAGAGGGGTGTCAAATGTGAAGCCTGTGGGCTGCATCTGGCCTGCACAGGGCTCAAAAACAGCCCCTAAGCAACTTCCTTCTCCTGCTTCCTTTCCCAGGGCTGCTCCCGCAGCCGCACCCTAGCTTGCTTTTTCCCCAGCTCTCTCAGTGGCTCCTTGCTTCCTGCCTCTTGCCTCCCCCCCCCCCCCCCCCACAGATAGAGAGAGCCTGTGGCCGCTTTGTGTCAGAGAGATACAAAGACAAGCCTGCCCACCTGCCTGTCTGCTCCCCCTCCAGCTTCTGCTTTCTTCTCTGGGGCTGCTTCTCCTCTTTTGGGGGGAAGGGAGGAGTGAGAGAGAGAGAGAGAGAGAGAGAGAGAGAGAGAGAGAGAGATCAAAATTGGATTCCTACCTTTAAGACCAACAATGTTTTATGTCAGGTATGAGCTTTTAGTGTGCAAGCACACTTCTTGGGTGGGTGGCAGAAAGGTAGGGAGTGTGGATTCTTCTGACAAGCACAATATACATTGAGGGAATTATTTTGGCTTATTCTGAAAAATTGCTTTAAAAAAATTGGATTTCTCTGTTCCTATCTAGAGTTATTTTATTTCAAGAGGACCCTGATTAGGAATTAGAACACTTGGATTGGTCCTTACATCTTGAAGAGTGGAGTGATTTCAGATGCCAAATGATAATAGCCCACATTGGTAATGAGACAGTAACTGAGACAGTAAAACTAGCTCTCAGGTTAGTCCAGGAGGATGCATTGTCTTGAACTTCATTGTCAACTGCAATTCAGCAGTCTTTCTAATCTCCCTTTGAAATTCCTTTGTAAGAGCACTGCTACTCTTAGATCAGCAACTGAACGTTCTGGTTTCTAATGTCAGACTTATGTCCGTTTATTCTCTGCATCCTCCTGGACTGAATTCTCCTGGATTGAATTGAGACCTAGGTTTCCTGTCTCATTACCAATGCTGATATTTCCATGCCTGCTTCTCCTCTGCATATCACACCTAATCCAATTATGCCTGCTACTGCCATTTGGCATCTGAAATCATCTTTATAAAGTTTATATCTCTGGTGTCTCATGTTACATGTTATAACACGCATGGCCCAGCCCAACTAAGTGACAGTTATGTCAGATCTGGCCCTCATATAACAAATGAGTTCAACACCTCTGCTTTATGGCATTATACCCTGCCAAGGTCCCTCCTCTTCTGAAACCCCACCTTCCCCAGGCTCTACACTCAAATTTCCAGTAATTTCCCAAGGAGCAGTTGGCACCCCTACACTAAGATAGTATAAAAACATATTTAGGAATCAGGCCCATTGAATAAAAGCGGACTCCTTGAAGGCCTCCACCACCCCTATCCATATGACTATTAACAGCTCTGCCTACGATCACATGGGCTGAAGAGAGAGGACTGTGCCCTATGGGCTCGCTCAAGGACCTCACAGTTCCTGGATCCCTAAAAATATCATCTTTGCGGGACTTCTGTCTAAATGGGAATTAATACCCAGGACTTGAACGAAACACAGATAGCAGATACTTATAAACACACACAGGATGCTGCTTCTTATTTTCACAACAAAAATGAAACAGTAACAAAATGGACCATCTTGTCTCACTTCTAAGATTAGACATACGAACTCCCACGATCAATTTCATAAACAGGCTCCTTCATGTTCTATTGCAAGGACACTATTTTTTTTTAAAAAAAATGCTAAGTAGAACATATCCTCAAGTGATCCTTAAGAAATGTTTTGTAGAATTTATAAATAATTTTGTTCCTTGGCTCTTCAAGAGAGATACGGGCATTTGCTATGGGAAAAAAGGCAATTCTTCCTTGTTCTTGAATGACCAGATAGCCAAGAAGTTACCTTCTCTTCCTTCCTCCTCCTCCAGTCAGCAGTTTGAACAACATGGTTTGTGCAGCCTCTGGATTTTTGAATATAATATAATATTATAATAATATATACAATATATATAATAGTCCCATTTGTAAACATTAACTAATAAAGATGGCAGTGAAACACCTGCAGCATAAGTCCTAGTACTGGAATAGTAACAAGGAAGTATGGTGGGATAACAGTAGGTTGCACTGTGATGCTTTGCAGTCTGTCTACCCTTGGCTCACAAAACATAAAATGCACCGATACATAGTCTTGTTATATGTTCCTTAATCTGTGAAGCCAAGAAAATACCAAATCAGCTGGGATTCAAAACCAGAGCCTCCTGGTATGTAGTGATGTCCCTTCAGATTCCAGTGTGGACAGAAGTAGCACACAATCTACAGAAGCAGCTTTCCTACTGATTCTTCCTAACTTGATCCAGCTACAAAACCTACAGATATGGCCTATCAATCACAATAATCACAACATTTTACCTTTGCTTTGTCTCCCTAGGTGTGCTCTAGGTATCTGTCAGACTTTTTTCTTCTGCCTGCCTGACTTCCTCCTCATATGTCAGCTTTTCCTAATTTTTTTTTACTTGCTCCAAGCCTGTATCCTTGTTCCAGCTCTATAGATGGCTGTATTGGATCACACAGTTCCCAGCTCAATGGACTCTGCCCCATTGTTCTATCCAAGTCTAGCCCGAGTCTACTAGGAATCATACCAGTTCTGCCATACTTGGCTCTCTGTAGCCCACAAGAGAAGACTGAGTGCCATGATGACAGCCTTTTTGTTTGATAATGTTACCCTCTGTATTGTTAATTACTATTTTTTTATTACTCCATTACACTGAGACAAAGAGAAAAGCCTATATCATTGACAAAGCCTATATCCTACACAGCAATACACTCAGCAGTTGTCATCCCTGGTGTCAAGAGTCAGTAATTTATCATCACTATCTACCTCACCCAAATGAAAATAAAATTTCTTTTCAAAAGCACGTATGTTAAAATCCAATAACTCAAGACAACCAGCTTCTCATACTGTGCAATTGCCATCTATTGCCAAGAATATGAAGGTAAAAAGCAAGTCATTAAAAAGAAGGTGACCTCTATGCTAGAGTGGATCCCATTAAAGCTGTTTTCACAAGATGGGGAAATCTTTAAGTTGCTACAGGATGAACGTTCAGAGTTTGACTGAAAGTAAATTTGTTCTTTTAAAGCAATGTGTCAGTGGCAGAAAGGATTTCATAGGAAATCCAAGCACTTAACGCTCATTTCTACAATATGCTCTGAGCTATGAATAGAACTGTATAAGACAAACAATCCAGATGTCTTTCCTTCACCACACAACTCTTCTCTTTCTCCCCTCAATAAATATTTTGACATTAAAAAGAAAGGAGTTAGGCAGTGGAATGAAATCAAGAAAACACTGCAGGGTCTCACAAAAGAGTATATTAAAAACAACAATTACTTGATTCTTCTAATCTCTGCACTGGATTTCAAAGCAGTCCCAAGTAGCTTCTATCATAAGACTTAACTTTATGGAGTATATTTCAGTTCAGTTACTTCATGGTTGAGCACAGAGCTTGACTACTTTGCCTGATGAAAACCTGTTTTACCTGCCTTTTGGAGTCATAAAACCCACCACAAACTGTGACCATTGCACCACATAGAGGAATCATGACTGGCTGTGCCATAGCACATATGCATGCCCACCCCAAACTTCCTATAGTAGAGGTCTCACACAAACACCCTGCACCGGGCAGAATGTTAGCAATTAACCTCTAGAGAGAGAGATCAAACATTATAAAAACACAATTAAAACAACAAATATAAAACCTATAAAGTCACAGATTAAAAACTCAAATTAAGACTGCCAATAATAAAAGCTAAATCAGTCTAAACAAAACTCTTTTCAACTGCCTCCTGAACACTGACAATGAGGGGTTCAGGCGCACCTCCCTTGGGAGGTTGTTCCCTAATTGTGGGGCTGGCACAGAAAAGGCCTTGTATTGTGTAGCCACCAAACAAGCATCTTTAACTGGTGGGACAGTCAGGAAGGCATCGCCGCACAATCTTAATTCCTGGGCATGAACATATGGGAGAGGTTGGTCCTTCAGATACCCTGGTCCCAAGCCAGGTAGGGCTCTAAAGGACAAAACCTTGAATTGGGCTTGGAAGAGAATCAGTAATCAATGTAATTGCTGTAGTATTGAGGACATATGCTCCCAATAGCAGGCCCCCAACCAGCAATCTAGGTACACCATTCTGCACTCACTGAAGTTTCTGACCACAATTCAAGGGTAGCCCCTTGAACATTACAATACTCCAGTTTAGATGTAACTAAGGGATGAATCACTGTTGCTAGATCTGATTGACCCAGGAATGGACACAGTTAACACACCAGCTGGAGCCGGGCAAGTATGCTCTGAGCCACAGGAGCCACCTGGTTTTCTAAGGAGACTGCTGTGTTAACCAGCCCTCCCATGCTGCAAACCTAGTTTTTCAAGTCCCTGGTCTGCCTTTCTACTAACCCAGAGAACCTGTTTGTCAGGATTAAATTTCAGCTTGTTCGCCCTCATCCCGCCCATTATTGACACCAAGTACTGGTTGAGAACATCAATGGCATCCTTGGAATTAGGTGGCAAAGAAAGGTAGAGCTGGGTATCATGCACACTTTGGTGATATCACAGCCCAAACCGCCCTGATGACCTCTCCCAGTGGCTTCAAATAGATATTAAATAGCATGGGAGATAGAACCATGTGGCACCCCACAGGTCCATGGCCATGGGACAGAGTAGGAATGCCCCTACTACCTTCTGAGACTGACCCCCCCCCCAAATAGGACTCAAACTATTGTAACATGGTGCCTCTTAGTCCCAGTGCTGAGAGGTGACTCAGTAGGATACTATGGTCAATGGTATCAAAGGCTGCTGAGAGATCCAGCAGAACATTCCCCCTGTCTAGTTCTCGACAGAGGCCATCAACCAAGGCGACCAAAGCAGACTCTCTTCCAAATCCTAGCCTGAAGCTGAAGGTTATAAACAATCTAGTATACTACTCTGGTATCACCACCAAAAACTCTTTGTAAAACTAAGATTATTAAGCAAAAAACCAGAAAAGCAACAAGGGAAAACAGCCGGCTCCCAATCAACTAGCAAGCAGAGCAATAAAGGTGAAAGATTAAGACTGAATGTATGGAGTCAAACTTCGTTTTAGCACTGACTGTGCTAATGATACATGAACTGTCACAGAAGCTGACTATGCACAGTTATCATCTGAGAAAGGGAACTCCAGGGGCCTGTTTCTCTTCTTCACAGCTCTGCCTACAAAAGTGGTGGTGGCAGAATTACCACATTTGCTACAGGGGTGGAATTTCATATCATCTGTATTCTAGTCGTAAAAACAAAGCCCTCTCAATGGCTGCACTATCAAGTGATGTTCAAATCTATGAAACTGCCAACAAAGAACAAACACCAGTAATTTTGTCCAACAGCACTTCAAATGCAATACTCTTCAGCAAAGGTCATTCACACACGCATTTGAAAGTCTGAGTGAAATGACACTGAGCAGCATACATGCATATATAAGCTGGCTCTAACATGGACATTTGAAGTTGGGAAATGAATTAAGAAGTGGCTACCTTGTAATAGGTGGCCAGAACAGAGAGCAGAGAATTAAATCATTAAGTCACTGCCATAACTGCAAACGAAAAGTTGGTTTGAAATTAGAAGATGAAACTAACACAATGCTTTCAGATCAAGATAATAGATGGTACACGATTTTGGAAAAACTGGAATACGTTCTTGAAAAAATTGCAAAAAATGTTGTCGAAGCCACAGTGACTACTAGGGAAGACAGGTGTCTGCCAGCAACCTCCAGAAGCTGGGGTGGGGCATGGTGATGAGCAATGGCACTATTAATTAGTGGGAAATTAATATAGTTACAAGAAATTATTTTTAAAGTGGACGCCTTCCACCCACTGGGATTTTCTCATACCTAATGGCTGGTGTGTAAAAGATAAGTCTTTGTGGTTAACCCATCCTGCTTTTTTCACAGACTCAAGAGCAGGTTGGATCCAACCCTATACTTCTGTTTTTTCCATTCCAGTACACTTTATTATGCTATTAAGATCGGAAAGGAGCCACAAATTACACATGGGGCCTATCACCCCATAACCTTGCATTCAGGATCCCTTGCTTACAGCTTAGTATACAGAAACTAAAGCCAATTTTCAATCAGTGAGTTCTTCTGCCCTTTAAGTATGGGGTAGGAAAGCTCAACAGGATGCTGACTGGGAAGGAGCTAAAGCTTATTTAGGACTGAGTCCACCATGAATTTAAGAAGAGACATATATCCAGTGCTGCAGCCAGGCTCCTCCTCCAAAGCAAGCTGAACATCATGTAGTTGCACTGATTTTCCACACAGTTTGTCTCTACTAGGTGCTTGAGTCACTGAGGGTCAGGCCAAAACATACTCTACTGCCTGAGCCTAGACTAGAAGATCACAATGCT
Source organism: Lepidodactylus listeri (assembly GCA_029233225.1). Lineage (NCBI taxonomy): Eukaryota > Metazoa > Chordata > Lepidosauria > Squamata > Gekkonidae > Lepidodactylus > Lepidodactylus listeri. The sequence goes on along the minus strand of JARCFY010000005.1, from coordinate 47,749,303 downwards.
GGAACAAACTACATCATTCTCTTGCCTAAGTTTTGACAGCACACCTAGTTCTTGTAGCTTAAACATGTTGCAAAACATCAAAATATCTTCTACCAAGACAGACCACTGGTCCATCTAGCTAAGTGTTGTATATTTTCCCAAGGTTTTGTCCACTCCTGATACCACATATCCATTGAACTTAAGTTGCCAAGAAGTAATTCTGGAAACATGTACATGCAAATCATGAGTTCTACCGACAGAAGATAACCTGAATGGCCAGAAGTTACAGATGTAAAATATCTGGAAATTTTGAAGCCACAGAAAAAAACTTTTTTTAAAAGCTAGAAACTTGGCGAAAATGGAAATATATGCAATATTTATTTTCCTATGGAACCTTAACTTTTAAACCGCTTGTACAACATATAACATGCAATTTATCTAATTGTACTGTTTGCATATTTATGGAATTTAAAAGTACAAATATCTTCACTGTGTATAAATGTGCCTGAGGAAAAGTTTCAAACAGCGGTGTCGTACTACCGCAGCACAGGCCTCTTTACTTTTTTGACATTAAAGAGTAGAAAAATAAAAGTTGAAAGTAGAACACAAATTCTGTAGTAAACAAACAATAAGGTGTATTATTTGTACAGAAATACTCATAGAATCACAGAAGGTAGGACTGTCTGCATGTCTGGGTATCAAACAAAACTTTACAATACTGAAAATGCTGAACTTGTTACTAATGCATCATCATTAAACACAATATAGAATATTAATTGTTGCCAAAATTATTTACATGTAAACAAAAAACAATCTTGAAAATGTTGTATATGTTGAGTTGTTCCCCCAGATATTCCCCAGGTATCCCATTTTGTCTAATGGAAAGAAAATGACAACATCTTCAAACTTTTTTCATGCTGTACAGTTGGAATGAGTGAAATGATCTGTAAGGCAAGGTTTCTCTCACTCAAAAATAGAAATATTTCATAGGACTTTTGTTTCCTGTCTCCCAAATTTCCCAATTCTTTCATTGGAAACCTGGGGGAGGGGGGACAATCAACCCCCAACACCCCCATGAATGTTTCCATTTTTCTTCCCAGAACTTCACATCTCTACCATAGATTACATCTATGCTGGTGGCCATCACAATTTCCACTGACAGTGAATTCCACAGTTCATTTACTCTTTCAGTAAAGAAGCATTGCCTTGTGTTTACCCTGAACCTATTTCTCAACAACTTCATTGGATGCCCCCAAGTTCTAGTATTATGGGAAAGGGTGAAAAATTTCTCTCTATTCATTTTTCCTAACCCATACATAATTTTAGAAACCTTTATGCAATCTTCCCTTAGGCATCTTTCTTCTACACTCCATAGTTCCATACTTTTGTCTAGGGGTGCACAAAAAATGTTTTGTTTTTATCACTGATTCAGACTCATTAGACAAGAAAAATATTGGTATTCCTATATATTCCTGAATACCAATATCGGTTTTGTATTGGGGTTCGGGTAAATATACCCATAGGGTATATAGGGTAAATATACCCATAAGGTATAATGGAGAAGGGATTTAAAGTTTAAATGCTTGCTGAGTTGACTCGGCCAAGTTGTTCTACCGCAGGAGACCCAGGAGACAATGGTGGCTCAGATGTGGGGTTATTGAAGAGTGTCCAGGAGGGGGGAGGGCAGCTTGGTAGTGGTGGCCTCAGACCCGCCAGGACAGGTGGGGCTGCAAAGGGAAGGAGGCCAAGAGAGGCAGTGGGGAAAGAAAGATTTGACGGAGGTTGCAGGGGGGTGTGCTGGAGGGCCAACCCTTGGTGAGCACACAACTCTAGTTTTGTCTGCTCAGCCAGACCATGCAAAGGGGTATCTTTGTTAGTATATGTTATAACAAAATAAAGCAACCTTTCTGTTGTGTTTGTTTAGAATATGAAGCAGTAATAGCTTGAAAAGGGCTCTGGTATCCTAAAGCTCCAATTCCTATTGGCTGATTAATAAAGACTCCCATTGGTCCTGAAGCCAATCTAGATACCCAATCACTGAGTCCTGCTTGGGTCCAATAGTATTGCTTGTATATAGTTACATTGTTGAAAGTTATGTGTTGGAACAGTATAAATGAAAGTGCTGCTCTCATAGAGGTGTCTTTTGAGCTGAGCAATGTCACTGAATAAAAGCCTGTTTGTTTGGATTCATCGCCTCCTGCTCAATACTTAAAACTTTCCTTCTCTTCTTAACTTATCTATTCCACACCTTTTCACCCCTTTCACATAGATCTTTTCCTTTCATGATCTGCATTTCTTTCTCCCTCCCCGCACTTTCTAATTTTTCAGCGTCCTCCATTTTCAGGTCTTCATCTCAACTCCTTCTCATCCCTGTCCTGGTTGGCAACTTAGAATGTACCTGATAGTAGCACAGCAGGAAACCTTTGTTGATATCAGGAATAGGGTGGCGAGTCAAAATAGTAAAAGGATGCATCCCACCCTCAACACATGCACAATAATGGAATGTTTATCTGTCTTAGTGGTTATAAAAGTTAGAACTCTTTCTTTCCCATTCTTTAATTATATTTTGAACACTGTTAGTGGGCTACAAGTGAGGACATGCAAGAAACTTGCAGGAGCGGCTATCCCATTTCCCTCACCTTTGCTTCCTCCCTTCTCCTCCAACTTCTCTCAGTCTCTCACTCGTTCTCCCTCCTGACACCCCCTTCTTCTCCATGTCTGTTACTTTCAGTCGTTTTCTGCCCTCCACCTCCCCACATCACTCTCTCTTTTTCGGCCCTCCATCTCATTACTTTCTTTTTCTACCTCCCCACCTCATCACTTTTTCTCTTTCTGCCCCCACCCTATCACTCTTCCTCTCTCTTTCTGCCTCCTACCCCATTATTCTCTCTTTCTGCCCCCATCACTCTCCTGGCCTCCCACCTGATTCCCCCCCCCCCCATGGCAGTGGCAGTGGGACTCCCTGCTTCTCCCACCCCTCCCTCAGCACCAGTAGTGGGGTCGGCTCTCCAGGAATCACAATAGATCTCTTAACTACAGAAATTAGTTCCCCTTAGGGTTGCCAGCTCCAGGTTGCCAGTAGAGATTTGGGAGTGGAGCCTTGGGAGGGTGAGGTTTCAGGAGGGAAGCAACCTCAGCAGGTATAATGTCAATGAGTCCACCTTCAAAAGCACCCATTTTCTCCACGGAAACTGATCTCTGTCACCTGGAGATCAGTTATAATTCCAGGTGATCTACAGCCCTCACCTGGAGATTGGCAATGCTATTTCCCCTGGAGGAAATGGCTGCATTAGAGGGCAGTGTCTGTGGCATTATACCCTTCTGAGATCCCTCCCCTCTTCAAACCCCAACTTGCCCAGGCTTCAGTCCTCAAATCTCCAGGAATTTCCCAACCTGAAGTTGGCAGCACTATTTCCTTCTCACCCAACAGCCAGCCTACCTATATCTGCCCCTGTCTTCAGCTTTCTGTCTCCCCCACCCCTGCAGCCTCTACCTAGGTAAACTACAATCTTTCTCCATAGTGGAGACGAAAGCAGCTTCTCCTCTCCTCCTTTTTATTCACACAAGTCTGTGAGATAGGTTAGTGACTGGCCGTAAATCATCTAGTGAGCTTCCACAGGTGGCACAGACCTGACTCTGAAGTTCTAACTGCAACACCACACTGGCTTTCATAGGGTGGCTGCTGTTGAACAATACCAAGCAACCAGGCCTAGTTCAGTCATTCAAGTTGGGTGGTATCAAGTCACACAAAATATCCAGAAATTTCCCTGCCTGGTGCTGGCAACCCTAGTCAGGCCTGGTCCCAATGAATCCTTCCTCAAAGGCCTAAATTGGCCTGGAAAGGGCCCTGCACCTCTCCCCCCTGCCTTTTTACTCACAACCCCCCCCCCCCCGGGGTCTGGAATACTGCAGTTGCCTAGCAACAGCCACTGAGGAATTCCATTTTTAAAAAAACTATTGACTCTCCTCTTATAATTTTTAGATTTTTTAAACCCTCCAATGTCCGTCCGTCCGTCCGTCCGTCCGTCCGTCCTTCCTTCCTTCCTTCCTTCCTTCCTTCCTTCCTTTCTTAACCTGGGGCCCTTTTCAGGTTTGTAGAAAGATGTCTTGCCCCTTCACAACTCCAGTCACTGGATTTAAGTATCCAAAGGTTTGCTGACTTTGTTATTAGAATATAAGGTTAGTATTATTGCATTGGAGGGACATCTAATGTGTGTCATATGCCACCAAGATGCTCCTGATTTATGATGGTCCTAAGAATTAATGACCTCCATGTCCTATCATTAACAGCCTTGCTTAGGTCTTGCAAACTGAAGCCCATGTTTACTTCACTGAGTCAATCCATCTCCTTTGGGGTCTTCTTCTTTTCCTACTGCCTTCATCTTTTCTTAGCTTTACTGTCTCTTCCAGGGACATACAGGGCTATTTTGGGGCAGGAACACACAGGAACAGAGTTCTGGCTGGCTTCCAAGTTGGCCACGCCTACAGCCTCCCCCCACCCCTGGATTCCCCAGGCGCCTCACAAGCTGTGGGGCGCCTGGGGAAGCCAAGCCAATCCAGGGAGGGAAGGCAGTTTAAACTGCCTCACCTCCTCGGGTTCCCCAGGTGCCCCGCAGCTTGTGATTCAGAAACTGCCTTTCTTCCCTCGGGTTCCCTATGCACCCCACAAGCTGTGGGGCACCTGGAGAAACCGATCCTGGGAGGGAGCTGTGCTGCAAGGGTTTGGCCTAATATGCTAATGTCCCTTGCTAGGCTTTCTGTACAAGAAAAGCCCTGGGGACATATATTACCACTTTGTAAATGCTACTTTGCTACTGTAGGCAGTAAGGTTCATGTAGGCAGTAAGGTCCCAATGATCCCAGAACTTCTGAGCCAGCACCACTACAGAACTACTGAAAAACACAGGCTGTGCAAACTGAGTAGATAACTAGAGCATTTTTGGCAGGAACGGCTTGGCTGGAAAGAGGAAGGAAAGCTGCTCCTGTTCCACAATTAGGATGGTTTCTATAGATACTAGGAGCCTGTCCCTGATTGCTGCACTTGCACTATATAACAGTACATTAGTTTGGATAGTGAACGAGCAGTTGTTCTTCTGGCCAAAAGAGCTGTAGCAATACTTGATGAAGCAATAGCGATCATCTTTGGGGGGAGGGGGTGACCTCTAAACAAAAATCAGATCTGTAACAAATGTTGTACCCCCTCTTTCTCTCCAGTGGGGATCCAAAACAGTTGTCATTGTTTTCCTCTCCTCCATTATATCCTCACAAGACCGTAAGGTAGGTCTAATGGAAAGTTTGTCACAGGACACGATAACATACTGCTCCACAATTCACTTCCTTTGACCTAAAGAAAATGGCGACCAGATTCAGAGTACTATTCCTGCAATATTTTTTTAAATGCTATCTTCATTTGTAACATTTAATTTGCAACATTAAATTTAGTTTAAGGTCAAAATGTAAGTAATTAATCAGCACTGGGTCTGTAACTGGAGCCTACAGCACAAGAGAGGAAACTCTTGCAAAGGCTGAATATTTAATCCTAATGAGAAACCACCCACTCTTTGTTCTGACAGCTCAAGGACACTCCATTACAGGGACAGCACTTCAAACATAACAACTGTCAGTTCAATTGCATAACAGCAAGTGATGCAGGTTCATGTGCTCCTTTTCCTGACTGTTCTGCATTTTAATCAGTCTGGACACATTTCATGGATGGTTCTTTCACAAAACTGGAAAGGAGATCTTCTTACTTTTCCTACTTCACTGTGTGAGTGGGGGTGAGGATTATAAAAAGTAGGCACCAGACGCCTTGGCCCGAACAGCTAAACAGATGAAGTCAATAGCAGTTGACATGATCTGTGCTGAAAGTCTACATTCTCCCTGCTCAAAGGTGTGGCTATAAATTGTAAGCACAACTGGCTTGTCAAAAGAAATAAGCACTTTTCCATCCCCTGGTGAGAGCCGTACATCTGTCTACTAGTCTCTAGCTCCAACTTAGGGTAACAGAGAGCATGGGAAGACCAAGCACACAGTAGAGTAATTTACCCAACCGAAGAAGCCAATGAAAAGCACAGTCTCTGACACGGGAAAGTGCTCTTGTATAACCAGACCACACAGGGGCTTGGTTGTTTTCTAGCCTTGTATGTGAAAAATTCCTGAGAAGGAATGTGTGAATTCTTATTTTTGGGAGCCTAAACACACAATTGAGGAGTGGCAGGACTAATCTGGCAGAGTCAAATGATTTCGTCTTTTTGGTATTATGTAGGTTTCCTCTGCAAGGGCGTAGACTTTCCAATTTCCCGCGGGGGGGGGGGGTGCTGGGGCTGGGCTGAGACATATCGCAGAGTCGGGATCTTTACCCGCAGTGTGAGGCGAAAGCGGGCCTGAGTGGGCTGCTGGCTGGCTGCCAGGTGAGCAGCGCATTAGTGGGAGGAGACCAGGGCTGGCTGGCGGCCCTTCACCAGGAGAAAGATGAAATGGGCGAAGGGCAGCTGGGCTCAGAGCTGTGCTTGGCGTCCTTGCCACTAATTCCAAACAGACAAAAGAAATGGAGTGTGGAGCAGCAGTGTTGAGGCGAAGTCCCTGAAGTGCCTGGAGCTTCCTCACACGGCATGCCACAGTTCCTAATGGTAACGCCATACTTGGCACAGGGACAGTTGTTGCTGTGGCAGTTGGAGCAGCAGCAGCAATGGCATGGCGGCTTCCCTTGTGCTGTTCTCACGCCTCAGTGAGTGAGTTCCCTGTGCATGCCCAGAGCATGCAGTTGTAGTTTTTTGGGGATTTAAGTATCCCCCGAATAATTTTTTTAACTTTTCAGATTTTTCTGCACACTTGGGGAGTTGCCGAAGTGTGCAGGAAAATCTCTTTGCCCCCAGATGCCCCCAATGTGCAGATTTAGATATCCGCACGCAGGGGGCGCCTTGGCTATTAGATATATAGATTGTATGACTTTGGCTTTCTTCTTGAATTAAAAACAATAATACTATTTTAAGATTTGCTCATGTACACACTGAATTCTGAACTCTTTTTTCAATGGTCTATTTCTGTTCAAGACCCCATTTTTCTGAAGACATGTCTGGTATCTTTAATTGTAATATAATATATGGCAACTTACACTCCAAAAACCCCACGAAAGGGAGCCCAAGTTTCAAGCAAAGCCCGCTAATCTAAAATCCTAAATATTCATAGGACCATTTTGTGAATAAATGTCTGTTTGTTCCAGCTTTTCCCCACCCCGCTCTCTACTCTCTTCCCTCCACTGTTTAAATTTAGACTGTAAGTTCCATGGGGCAGAAACCTGACTTTAAGCTTTTCTTCTAAATTTTGCAGTGCAAAATATCACATCCATGTATTTATGGTGCAATAATAAGACAGTCATCTGCCTATCATATGAAGGCTTCTTATAGTTCATTCCTATGCAGAGTTGCTGCACTCTAAGTCCACTGAAGCTAATGGGTTTAGACTCAAGTAACTCTACATAGGATTGCGCTGTCAGAAAGGGTTTCCCTTCCTCCAGTCTTTTTGTGACATGTCAGAGCAGTCATATACTTGTTTACTTGGAAGTAACTAAGCCCAGAAGCTCTTGTACTCAAGTAAACATGGACAGAATAGCAGACTGAAGCTTTTAATTAGCAAAGTTTATTCATATCAAGTACAAGATTGAGGGAGAAGACTAACTGGGTGGTATGACCTAATGGTATTTCCCCTCCAGTCACAATCCCATCTTTCTAGATTAAAGGAAGATATGTAAATGAGCAACTCACAGACCTTAGCGTTTCCAGAAACTACTTTTACCGCCTGGTACAGGGTGGGAGCTAGTCCCATTGTGGAAGAGGTCTGGCTGTGTGGCTGAAAAATTAATTTGGTCCCTCAGTTTTGAGGCTGGCTCCTAGAGCTGAAGAAAAGTTGTCAAGGCCCTTACTTATGCTTAACAGAGCAACCTCCCTGATAAATTGGGTTGCCAACCTCCAGGTGGTACTTGGAGATCAACTGTAATAGTGGTAGTTTCCCAAGATCAGTTCCCCTGGAGAAAATGGCTACTTTGGAGGATGGACTGTATGGCATTATACCCTGTGGAGGTCCCTTCCCTCTCCAGACCCCACCCTGCCCAGGCTCCATCCCCTGAATTTCCAGGTATTGCCATACTGAGACCTGGTAACCCTACCGATAATCATTGCCTTTTCTACTATGAACACACTTTCTTCAAAAATTCATTTGGCGCCATCCCTGCTATCCCTTCAAATAAAAATCAACCATAAATCTCTTTAGGATTAGCCTTTACTATACTTCAGTTTATTAGACTATTTCTTGATACTGCACACTTTTCTTTTAATTGTCATAAATACTAAAGGAAAATAAGCAACAACTTCCAAAATCTACTCCAAAACAACCAAAAAGATTTTTCCTTAGTCAGGAGCAAGTCACTTGTTAGAACTCTGGCTCGCTTTTACCAAACAGTTTTCTCACAAGATTACTTATTCTATATTGACTGGGAAAGGGGCAATAACAGAGGATGAACCTTCACCAATATCCATCAAGCCATTCAGAAGGGCTTCCAAGTTACGTTGAAAAGCAGCACTATGTCTTAGGTGTGTCCAAATAATGATCTAATGTTGATTCTTCCTGCAGCAAAAATCAACCTCAGTATTCTTAAAATATTCAGGTGCTTTTAAATTTTAACATTTTCAGAATTATGGTTCAAGGCTATTTCAAAATTAGCATTAATAAGATGATAAAAAGACAAACAAAATCAGTTGATTGAAAATGCAAAGAAACTAGTACAATGAAAAGAAAGTTATGGAAGGCTGTGGATGTAAAGTTTAATTCCCCAAGCTCAGGCATAAATAGCATAACATTGAGAACTGTGCCTATTTGTTTAGGACTTGGATCCTGCTTAGGGAGACACACAAGGAATAACCACACCTTCTGTATAGAGGCAGAGTGTGGCTGGTCTAATTTCATTCAAGTTCCTCGGCTAAAGAAGGATTTTCCCTATCCAAGCCTCCTATTCCATTCACTACATCATACTACGTCTATTATTGTATGAGAACATGAAGACATTTTTCAGGTACATCACAGCTTTCACTCCAAGAGATGGTGTCACAAACCCTGGCTTTAATTGGTTGCCTTTTAAGTTCGGTCACCCCCAAACACCATTTTTTCTATAGGCTGGCTGTTGCCTCCTCACCCCTCTGCCATTTTAAACTGGTCTTCACCAACGCTGAAATTCTATTTTATCTCTTCCCTGGCACAAACTAGCAGTTTCCCTTATGGTATTTGCAGGGAACCATCTTCTATGTATTATCTCTCACCCCCCCCCCCCAAGTTGTGGTGTTTCTAGGTTAAGTCTAAACATGTCTGTCTAACTGGTGTACACTTCATGCATCTGATGAAGGTAGCTCATATTTATTTAGGATATTTCTATGCCGCCTCTTCAAAGTCTTGCTAAAGGAATCTTACAATTAAACATAAAAACATAAAAACCAAACCATTGGACACAAACAGCACAAAAACTATTATTTGTATTTTGGCCTGGCTCCTGAAAGAAAGTAAAGTAGCTGCCAGGCAAGCCTCAAAGGGGAGGACATTCCAGAGGCAGGATCCTGCCACAGAAAAATCTCTGCCTCTAGTCACCACCTGCCTCACCTCTGAAGGCAAAGACATAGAGAACCCGGCTTGAAATCTTAACTGGCAGGCTGGATAGTATGGGAAGAGATGGTCCTTTAGGTACCCTGGCCCCATGACACTCAGGACCTTAAAGGCAAGAACCAGCCTGGAAACAGATGGGTAACCAGAGCCGATTTTGCTGCACAAGGATAATACAATCCCTATAAACAACTTCTGACAATTGCTCAGCTGCCAAATTTTGGACCAACTGAATTTTCCAGACCATTTCCCAAGATTTTTGAAAGCTTATGCTGGAACAAATTTGGTTTAGTCTTTAAAGGTGCCTCTGAACTAGGAATGCCAAACCCCACCAGTGGAGGCGGGATTTCCCCCACTGTAAAGCCCCACTGCCCTGCTGCTGATCAGCTGGCCGGTGGGGGAACTTATCCTGAAAAAGAGGGAGATATAGCTGATGTGCAGCAACATACCTATGTCGCTGCCCATGTGACCTGGAAGTGACATCATTATATCAGGGAGACACTCTGGTTATTTGAGCAAAAACTCAATGGTAGAAGCCAAATTTACCATAGTTTTTTTGTCCAAATACCAGAATGTCACCCCAAACATCCCCAATGTGATGATGTCACTTCCGAATCACGTGGGCAGTGATGTAGGCACATTGCTGCAAGTCAGCTGGGCCCTTCTTCTGCTCCCAGTAAGTCCTCCCCACTCCTTCACATGAAGTCAGCTGGGTGACCTTGGGTCAGTCACAACTCTCTCAGAGCTCTCTCAGCATCATCTACCTCACAGGACGTCTGTTGTGAGGAGAGGAAGGGATGGTGACTGTAAGCCACTCCAAGATTCCTTTGGGTAGTGAAGGGCAGGGTATAAAACCAACTCCTCCTCCTCCTTCATAAATCAGACTATTGCTCAAATTTTGGTGAACAGGATTGAGAGTACAGGAGTTCAAAAAATACTTTGCATGTTCCCAGAGGTTTAGGTTCTCTTCATATTGAAATTAGCATGTCAGCAAGATCTAGCTAGAAGTTTTGTCTAGAAGGGAAAAAGGAGAACTACTTAAGGGACGGGAGCCTGATTGTGCAATTTTCAACCTCTCTCCAAAGTTTACTTATTGGATATCAATCCTGCAAATCGATTAAAACAACAATTATGAAGAAGCTTTATGTGAGGACCTAAAGGGAAAATGCCTCAGTGATGAAAGATATGTTACTAACATATTGGCAGTAAATGATCTTCATGAACAATTGTCAAAGTACCTTGAATTTGCTGTCTTGGCTTCGGTCTGGAGTAAAATGTATAATTCAAATAGACAATTATCTTTGCACTGAACTTTTTTAAATATAATTTCACACACAACATAGATTTTCTCTGATTTAAAATCTTTCACCACCATCCTCTTTCACACTCATCTCCACATGAATAAAGTCTGCTATTGAAGCTAAGTTAAACAGTTCAACTAGTGAAAAGATTTTGAGTAATTCCAATAGGAAGGAGAAAAAGCTCAACAGTAAACAATTTAAATTCCAGGGGGTAACTCTGCACTTTTTACAGCATTATCTTATAAGAAATCTAAGACCTTCCAGTAACTCCTCTCTTGGAACCAACACAGAGTTTACCACAACTGGCTTACCCATATAAACAGCTGCTCAATATATGGAATCTAATCATATGTGGAATATGAAAAGAGTAGGAACATGTCAGGGAAGGCTGTTCCTTTTCAACTAAAACCAAATCTTAATCAGGAGTTAAGGCATATTAAGGACTAAAAAAATGGTTATCATGGCAAACCCAGGCAGTATGGAATATTGCAGGCCAGTAGGTCGCAATATAAGCACTGTGGAAAACAGAGGTAAAATTAATGTATCTGGACTGACAACAAAGCAAATGGAACAGGGGCTGGAAGCCCTCTATCTGGCTTGTAGGGAGCTTTCATTCGAGACAGTATTCAACCATGCAATTATGTGCACTTGGAAGTGTACCAAATGCCTTTTCAGACCATTTTATGTACTCTCACCTCTTCTTCGTACATATCTTGTATCAACAATTGTAGAAAAGGAAACCTACATCTAGCTGTAGCAATCACTAGATTTGTGGTGTTCTTTCAGGATGGTATTTTGAGTTAGCATTTGTGATGTCAGCAGTTATTTTAGACCAATTACTGGAATCAGATCTCCAGACAGGATATATTTACAACAGTGTCTGTAGTGCCTTACAATAAACTGAGGGATGATTCATTTGTTTTTTTGTTAGCTGAAGTTATTAGAAGTAATCTGGAGCCACAGGGGCAGCTTAACTAGATACAATTCTACACAACTGGTAACTTCAAAAAGAGAGAGGGGTATGACTGAAAGTGGAAAATGGGAAACTTCTTTCTCTTGGGCAATGTCAGCACATATTTGGACTAAGTGCATGCTCTCTCCTGAAGATCAAACCAGAAAAAAAAATTCAATACATCCTCCAGTGCTGGACCACTTGAGAAGGGTATGTGTGTTCACTTTCAAGTGACTAAGTCTAACAAAAACAGCAAGTCACTGGTGCTTCCTTGATTTTGAAACAAGTGAATGCTTCCCTTTGTTCCACTCTGAGGTCATCTTATGGGACAGAATTAGTCGCTTTGTCACTGTATTACTATAGCCAACATACAACATACTAGATGCACCATAATGGCTTTAATATACGCAGGGCTTGTGGGGGGTTCAATGCCAGAGGTGCCCCCCAATTGTGGAAGTCACCCAGTCTTACTTTGCAGCTAAACAAGTTATTTGTTCTACACTTCTACAAATCATAAAAAGGAATCTACATGATGACAACAATGACCAAAGGGTGGTTCTCTTATTTCAGTCTCATCCTTTGCTTGTCACACTATGTGATGACATCCATTTGAGTGATGTCCCACAGTTTATCAAGATTGCACAAAAGATATATTTGGGACTTAACTTGTTTCTGCTGACCGCCTTTCTAAAGATATAGGTATGCAGTTTCAAAAAGGTTTCTGCTGAAAACATGCTTATAAAACTCAATTAACCATCATCAAATAGACAGTAATTAGGAACGATGTTAAACTTGAAATATCACAAATCTCTTGTGACCAGATACTTAAATTCTGCTTTTTGCTGCTCTCCTTGAACAGGAAAATCAATTTCTCAAGAGCCTCACACTGAATTATTGATGTGCATATGGCAAACAATATCTATAATCCCATTAGCTGACCTCTAAAAGAAATGTTAGTGAGTATGTGATATTTAATGGCCAAGGGTGGGTGGGAATCCTTCAGTGTCCTTCCCTAAACTTATGAGTAGTTAGTAAGTTCAAGACTTACCCGACGCACAGCCTATTAAAGCAGCTGTCAGTCATGTATTATTCAGAGTGTTCACAGGCTTTGTGGGCCAGAACTCCATTGATGTCTCTTGTGTGTTATTTAGTTGACCTTGCAAGTCATTCAGCATTCAGGTTACCTTGAATCTAGAGTTAAAATGTGCTCAGCTTCAACATTTAAGGAACCTGAGTTTCGGTACATGATCATCTCACTGTAGTTATTATTCTGCAACATATTCTGTCCTCTGCCGTAGTACTGGCTAGTCAGTTTGGCACCTGCGTGTTCATGCCCCATATAAAAACTAGATGGGCCAATGAGACTCTCTGAGAGTGCATGCATGAATGTGGCTAATGCAGGGCTGAAAGCTGACAAGTCACTTTGAGATCCAACCAGTGCAGGTGAGTGGTTAGAGTGTTAGACTAGGATCTGGAAGACTCTCCACTCTATTATAGAAGTTTGCTATGTGACACGGATCTAGTCACATACTCTCAGCCTAACCTACCTCACCAGCCTGAGGGGTTTTGTAAGGACAAAATGGCAGAGAGAACAATGTAAGCTGCTTTGGGTTCCCAGTGGGAAGAAACATAGCTGTTATGCCAGCATCCCTCTAAAGGTATGTTAAAGCCCTCTTTTGCACTTGTATAGGCTGCTTATCACATTTGTTTGTGTCCTCTCCCAGCTTTTTCAATTCCTGCCAAATTTAAATCTTTTATATTTTCTAAAACGATAGCTTCCCCCCCTTCTTTGCTGGGGTTAAAATGGGAGATTGGCTGGATCTTTTCCATCCAAATCATCATCTACAATTTCTTGATATGCAGGGAAGGGGGACTAGTGGGTTTTGCCAATTTGGATGGGTGGGGGGGCATCCTGGTTGTGGAAGGACAGATTCCCTTTATGCTCCTGGGGATGAATGGAGGTGATCAGTTTCCACACAGATCCATTTCCTTTCAGGCTTTCTGACTTCTCTACACGCTAAATTACTACATGGCAGTTTTCCTTGCTTCCACTTTTTCTAGCTGTTTCTTTTATATTTTTACCTTTTTATGGATGGCTATGGCTATTTTCTGTCTTATGTATCTGAAGACGTGTGCCTGTGTTAGCCGAATTGCTCTGGTTTTAAAAAGTAGCAACTGGCAAATAACCAGGTTACAGGCAACTATACCAAGGTCCCGCCCCTTCCAGGAGTTCCCAGTAAATAGGCACTGAGGCAGAGGTCAGTTTGAATGGTGTTTACTGTAAAATGTTCTTAAGCATACAAAAACAGAATCACACACACTAACACACAGCTCCTAAGAAACTTAGATAGAGAAATAGCACTTTTGCATGAGCAGGAGACACATTGGTTGGGAGATACTTTACCTGTCCTGGAGATGGGTTGTCCGTTCCAAAAGAAGAATTGAGGGAGTGAAAGGAAAATGGGGAGCGTGCTCTGAACCGGCAGAAACACACTTCTCTCTGGCTGCAGACTCAGAAATCAAAGATGGAGGGAGGGTATTGGGATAGCAAGCTGGACTTGAGAGGGGTAAAAGCAGACAGGGGTCATGGAAGCTCAAGAGAGCGATTGCATGGAGTGCAACCTCTTTTATTAGGTGGTATTGGGGCGGGCAGTGCTGGCCACATCCCCTTAACACACCTTCCAGGTAGTCCGTCCCTATAATCCCTACTATTGGTTAAAGAGAAAAGAGGAGGGGATGTGGAGGGGTGGTCAATATTGCAACACTAGGGGCTATACAGGAACTGACACCTGGGCAAGCGTCCGGTGTGTCATCAAGCCATCCTATTGTCCCTTGATGGCCCTGGCTCGGCCAGTTGATGGGCGAAGGATTAGTTGCCAAGCAACCTCATTCATAGTCCAAAGTTCAGCATCTCTCTGGAAGGTGTGGAATCTCACAGGTATATGGGGGGGGGGGTTGGGGTTGCCTAGCGTGAGGTGACAAAGAACCCTTGGGCAATGGGGTCCTCATCTTTGTTCTTTGTGTGAACCATGGCAGGTGCCTGCTTCCTGGAGTGGACTGGAGCCTCTTACAGCAATAAAGAGTGCATGTAGTCCTTTGATGCATAACAATCCAAAGTTCAAACTTATGAACATTAAAAGATCCATAAGAGCACATGCTGTGCCTTGCTAGGCAACACCTGCACATGAAAACTGACACCCAGAATTAAACTTTATTGGTCTTAAAGGTCCCATTGGACTCAAACTTTGTCTTTCTTACCCTCTTCATGCCTTGTTTTTCCTCAATTCTCCAAACATTTCTGATCACTTCCACATTCCATTTCTCACACTCCTCAGCCTTCTTATTCCAAGTTTTTAAGCTTCTAACTCAACACAAGTCTCCTCCCATGGGGTACAAATGAAGTAAATTAGTAAAATTGCAACATTTTCAGCACTGTAAGTAAAAAAATTAATTTAACTGTACAACATGGTATGAAGCAAATGGAATCCCTTTACACTTCTTATCCTGCCAAAGACATTGCTTCTAGCTCAACTTGGAGTCTGCATTCTCCTGTCAGTAGCACAGTAAATGGTTCCATAGCCTACAGTCTTCAGTAATCTGGGAGATGCGTGGATGAGGCCATGGACCCAAGGGTTGGTCTGTTCTGCATTAGTATAATTCCCCAATTCTGAAACTCTGTCAACAGAAATATGCAAATGCACAGATGTGTGAAAAAACTATGAAAGGACAATATAGATGGGAGGCTATGTGTTTTGTCCACATAGCAACATACTGCATACCTTGCTCAGAATGGTTTTTTCCTTTTTCTTTTTTAAGTTGAGAAGAAATGGAAGGAATTTCATTTTCAACAACTAAAACAGAGGCATGTATGCTATAAAACGAAAGTCAATTTTGTTTAGTTTGGCTGTATCCCAACCTAAGCTTTTTGGCTAAAAAAGCCTATACATTTTTCCTCATAGTAAAATATTTTCAAGAATACTTGGCCAGTTAGTTTTACGAGCAGCTTTGCCAAACTAGAGTAAACAAATCAAAAACATTCCCACAAAAAGGTTTTTCACATAACATACACACAGAGCCCCACGGAGACTGGAATATATGCAACAGAGTAATCCAGGGAGCTGCAAACTCACAAGGCAGCTGTTGCACAGGAATTGCTTGGAAGATATTTCCATCAGCTCCTTTGTACTACATGATGTTTTGATGAACAAGGATTCTGTTTCCTAATGAGTCAACCCTAGAATGAAAGAAATTCTGTAGTTCAAAGACCAAGACTTTTTTTTTCAAGAAAAAAACCATCTTTCCCATCACCAAAGATGGACAATGTTAGTAAAACTTCTTCTGATTTTACAGCCTACCCAGTAAGTGCTAATGTAAGATACATCACCAATCCTTTCATTATGTGTAAACTAAGAACTACACACACACACACACACACACACACACACACACACACAGAGAAAGAGAACAGAAAAAAATAAGAGGAAGAAAAGAGAAAGAAAAAAGAAAAGAAACAAGCAAGTCACCAAAGTATTTCCCCCCCTTTACTCAAAATAATTTCCAATAACAATACAAAAAGGTTTCTCTTGCTCAAAAACCAGTCAAATCCGACTCTAGGGGGCAGTGTTCATTTCCGTTTCCAAGCCGAAGAGCCAGTGCTGTCCAAAGACTTCTCCATGGTCATGTGGCCGGCATGACTAAACGCTGAGGTGCACGGAACGCTGTTACCTTCCCACCGAAGCAGTACTTATTTACCTACTTGCAATTTCTTGCTTTCGAACTGCTAGGTTGGCAGGAGCTGGGGCCAGAGATGGGAGCTCAATCCATCACACGGCACTAAGGTCTCAAACTGCTGAGCTACCGACCTTCTGGTCTGCAGTTCAGTGTCTGAACCTCTGAGCCACCGCAGCCCCTAATAACAATACACAACTTCCCAAATAGTACTATCTCAAAACATTTCTTGCCCTGACCTGGGCAGCCCAGAATAGCTCTGTGTCATAAGATTTTGTAAGCTAAGCAGGGTCAGCCCTGGTCAGTATTTGGATGGGGGAATACCACAGTCACTTTGCAGAGGCAGGCAATGGCAAACCACCTCTGAAATGCCTCTTGCCTTGAAAACCCTACAGAGGCACCATAAGTTGGTTGCAACTTGATAGCAAAGAAAAGAAAAGAAAAAAAAATCTTAGGAAATAATGCAGGGGGGGGCTTTTAACGGAGTGTAGAGTGCAGGCTTCCTTTGGGGGACAGGGTAGTTATTGGGGGCATTATTTTTATACTGTATGTTAGACAACAAACAATAAATAATGTAAACTCTTAAAAAGAAATCCTCCCACCTTGTTTAGCATAAAGATTCTCTAGGAATGGAAAAGCGGTATCAAAATATTCTGGGTTGGGTTCAAAGGGTGCTCTTGAGGGAGATTAAACCAGGAACTATTATACTATCGCTGCTAGAATGTCAGGCTAGGACTCATTCAAATCCCCCCCTCAGTCACAAAGGTCTGAAGGACCTTACACAAGTCATTCCATCCCACCCCGCTCCACCTTGAAATGTACCTCTCTCAGAACTGTGGCAAGGACAAAAATATGAGGAGAATACTGCCTACTTTGCAACAAGGCTGGGAAGTGCAAGGAGAAAATGGTTTTCTTTCATGGATCTGCCTACCAAAAAGGCTTTTTAATGTAAAAAACTCCCTTAAATTTCATGCACATTCCAAAGCAAATTCATTCAGTAGTTGAAAACCAGACAAAAGTTACAGGTCTCATTTCTCAAACATAATTGGATGAAATTTCTCTTCCTAACCCATCCTGTAGGGGTGCTGAGGTACACATTTATCTTGTACCTCAGTAGGCATGGTAAAAGTGAGACCACAGGTCTGTAAATAGCTGGTAGCAATATAAACACATGAAGCTGTCTTGCATGTAAGCAGATCTTCTTGCTAATGATTGTCTGCTCTGAACGCCAGTGGCTCTCTATGCCTTATGTGGAAAAATCTCTCCGCTAACACTAGCTAACAGAGACCCAGTTTACATGGAGATGGCCAGGGATGACTTTAAGGTATTGTTTTTACTTCTAAGATGCTGCGGATCAGGACTCCTGAGAGGCAGCACATATATTCCCAAAATAAATATAAAACAAACCTTGGAACTTCTGCATAGAAAGACTGTGCTCTACTACTGCTGATCTCCCTCCCTCTCCCTGAATCAGTCAGTGGCTGGAAAAAAAATAACACTGCAAAACAAAATTACTGATTCTTCTTTACACTGACCTCTCTTTTGAAAAGCTGCAGTGTTAAATCGCAAGCCTGCACTTTTACTTTTGGTCCTGTTTCTCCTAGCCTTCTCCGAATGGAGAAGCTAGTCAGAGCTGCGGGAGAAGTTTCAAGGGCAAGGAATGCAGGGACAAGAACGGAGGCTATAATAACAAGAGAAGAAGAGAGAGAAGAGACTGGATTTTTACCCCACCCTTCACTACCTGAAGGAGTCTCAGAGTGGTTTACAACCTCCTTTCCCTTCCCCTCCCCACAAAAGACACCCTGTAGGTGGGGCTGAGAGAGCTCTTTAGAGAACTTCCCTTGAGAGAACTGTGATTGACCCAAAGTCATGCCAGCAGCTGCATGTGGAAGAGTGGGGAATAAAATCCGGTTCTCCCAGATTAGAGTCACACTCCTAACCACTACACCAGACTGGCTGGGGTCATGGTTTTATGGAGGTGAAAAGATGCACTGGGGCTTCAGTCTGTGCAGGAAAGATGCTACTCTGTAAACCTTGCTTTCTTAAATCTATGTTGGGGGGGGGGCTACACTTGCTCAACGGTGAGGGGAAACAAACATTTTCTCTAATTCTGTTTAAGAAGTCTGTATTATGATTGAATGATATTGGACCAGTCAATCACTGATATGCTTCAGTGCTCTTCATTTGTACTGTCATCTAGAACCATTTGCTTCTATGCAATTTTAGTTCCCGCTTCCTGTTTGTGGAAGTTTTTATACTTTTACCTTCCTCTAAGGTAGACTTGCCAATTCTGAGTTGGGAAGTTCCTGGAGATTTGGTGGCAAAGCCTGGAAGTGTGGAGTTTGGAGAGGGAGTTCAGTAGGGATGGGATGCCATAGCTTTCCCTCTGAAGATGCCATTTCCTCAGGGAAACTGATATCTGCATTCTGGGGATCAGTTGTAGTTCTGGGAAAACTCTAGGCCCCACCTGGAGGCTGGTAACCCTCTTCCTAGATGCCACATACATTGTACTCTTTCCTCTATTTTACCCGCACAACAAAGCTGTTTCAGGCAGGAAAATTGTATGGGGAGAAGGCAGAAGCCCCTACTCCACTTATTCCATAGTCTTCTTGACCAGAACTGCACCCCTGTGATACTTCCCACGGGGAACTGGCAGTTGGCATCTTTCTGCAAGTCCCCTTGGAGATTATCAGTTATGCTGAGAGAGTAACTGTCCCAGGGGTCATCTAGCAAACATGAGGGTCTTAACCAGTGTTCCCCCTAAACTGAGTTAGTATGAGCTAGCTCACAGTTTTTTAGCCTCCAGCTCACAACATTTTTGTCTTAGCTCAGGAAGGATAGCTCCAGAGCAAACTAATTTATGCAGTAGCCAAATCACTTGCTCACAACTTTAATGCCAGTAGCTCCCAAAGTGGAATTTCTGCTCACAAGACTCCACAGCTTAGAGGGAGCACTGGTCTTAACCCAGGTTCTCTTCCTCACCCTGTACTAGTCTAATGCATACTAGCTCTTCATTTCAACAGTGAAATATTAGAAGCAACTGGAATCCCCACCCATCAATGTACTGTAAACAAATTAACCAGCCCACAGACATATGTGGGTAAACTGGCTACTAATTTGAGAAAGGTGGGAACTAACAATTTATATAGGCTTATTTGCAAAGGTGGGATACTATGAAGGGCAAAAACCGGGAGCTAAAAGGTAAACAAAAAGTAAATCGTAAAAATGGCAATCAGCAATGTTCTGTTATTGCAGCTGCAACAAAATATTTTGCTTTATGACTATGTGGCTAAGTGTTTCCAGAGATCCCCAGTCAACTGAAAAAAAAACCCTGTTCTAAAAGCTAATGCTTCTAACAAGTATTTGAAGAATTGTTTTCATGCAATGTGAATATTTGCAGAGATTTAAAATTCTGTTTGTGTGCATATAATAACCACTTTGACTGCTTTTCATATGCTAGCTCCTGTTCTTCATCTGCCTCAACCTTTAGATATGCCAGCAGAGTTTACAGTCAGGATAACAGGACAATAATTTCATTCTCTGTATTGCTAAACCAGGATCTTTGGAGCACAATAAAAGACTGCATAAATATTTAAAGAGCTACCTGTAGCACAGTTGTGAACTATAAATCAGTTCCTGAATGCTTTTCTAGGTTATTAATCTTTCCTTTTAAGAATCTAAAATGCTATGGTAAGTAAAACTATAAAAGTTACTAACCAGCCCATTTTTTCCCAGAAATACTGATGTGTTCAATTTTATTTAGAAGGCTCAAACCCAAACACAGGCAACTGTGATGCTGGCCAGTGTCCCCACAAATCATGATCAACTTACAAGGTTAGGAGACTGGGAAATCACAGGGCATGCATGTACCTTCTTTTGCTCTTCGTAAGTCCTTATAATCAATCACTCTAACAGCCAATGTAAGTTACATCTCAGAAAGCAAGATAAAAAAATAATATTCCTGATCATACCATAGTGGTTAACTTTCTTGACTCTCTTGGGATAAGAACGTAACAGAAGTCATGTTGGATCATCATCAGACCAATGGCCCATCTAGTCCAACACTCTGTGTCACACAGTGGCCAAAACCCAGGTGCCAGCAGGAGATGGAATGAGATGTTACATTATTAAAAACATTATTATAAATAACATTACATTACATTCATAACTCATTTAGTTACATGCTTTCCTACTTCTGAAAGATATTGGTTAGATTTGTTTCTACCCGTCGTGGCATTACTAACGTATTATCAGAACTTTGACTTGACCATGCTATCACCACATGAATATATATCCAACCTTAGAAGAAGATGAGTAGCCATGTTAGTCTGTCTGTAGCAGTAGAAAAGAACCTCAGAAGGTTTCTGAATTTTTTCTAAAGAAATAGGCTACGTCAAGAACCTTTTAATATTAATATACATGAATTTATTTATTTGCAACATTTATACCCCCAGGATTCCCCCCTCAGAATGGCCACTAATGTGGCTAATAGATTAAAAGCATACATAGTAAAAGCCATTTCAGCAATCCCTTTCACTCTCCCTCCCGCTTCTGGGGGGGGGGGGGGGTAGCAAAAGGGATCACTGAAACAGCTTGCATCTATTTCAGTCTAACAGGATGGAAGCCATTTCAGTGTTCCCTCTCACTTCCCCTGCTTGGAAGCATGGGGAGGGGAGCAAAAGGGATAGCTGAAATGGGTTGCAAAAGCCATTTAAAGGGAACATTCCCTTTAAAGGGCTTTTGCAAGCGGGCACCACAGCCAAGTGAAGTCCAATCAGTGAGTTCACCAGTAAGTGGACTTCACTCACAGACAGTGCCTGCTCGCAAAAGCCATTTAAAGGAAACAGTCTCTTTCAATGGCTTTTCCAAGATCTCCCCCCCCCCCCCATTCTGCTGGCCTCAGGGAACTGCTGCCTGCAGAAAGGAGGAAGGGGCGATCCACAAACCAAACCAGTTCGCAAACAGGGGGAGGTTCATCCCAGTTTGTGGTTTGGGAGACTTCACAAACAAAGTAGCCTATGGTTTATAAATGCAACTGACCAGTTGCTCTCAGAAACGTTACAGCTTCTCCAGTCTACTAAGGTTGTCCTTCTGAAACTTCCAGCAATGTTTGCAAAGCTGGTTTTAAATGTGACCTTTCCCCACGACATGTGATTTGATTATAAGCTGCTTGGTGGTCACCACCTACATCTCTACTGGCTTCATTTTTTAGTGCAAGGAAAGCTCTTGTAAAATAAGTCAAAGCAGTACCAAATCAATTTCTCATACCCAAAGGAATATTACAGATATTGTTTACTTACACTAACAAAAAAATCATAAAAATTCTTTATGGCTTTGATTTCCTTGGACAAGGGCAGCACAGTATTTCCCCATTCCTCGTGGTACTCAGCCTTATAAACCGACATCTAAAAGCAGACCCAAAGTGTATTAGCTCTATCCCACTCTCCTTCCCAGTTGGAACATTAGTCTGTCACAGCCTGAATATATTGTTCAGTATTTTCTACAGAACATTTCTGCATGTGATTATTTTTAATGACAAACTGTGACAGTCCAGGGGGAAAAAACACCCTACTGAATGTTCTACAGCTTCCCAGAGAACTGAGCTATGTTAATCAAATTAGCATTTGAAAAACAGATTTACCACCTAGCTTTCTGGAGGAAAAGGTATAGAACTAGTAGACTACACTAAAGGGTCTTCATTGAACTTTACATAAAGCCATACTCTTAGCTGACAACTTCAAGTTGTTTCCAAAACCGTTAACTCCATTTAATACTGATAAATTACTCTGCACTTTCAGAATATTGAATAGCCATCTTAAGTTGTCATGCTGCGTTAAAAATGAGTTGTTTGCTATTGGATATCTCTGATATCTATTTTGGCATTGGTCTATCAAAATATTCCAGTTTAAATAATTAGTCTATTTGTGTTTGTGTGCTGGATTATTGTTGCAGCAATAGCTTGAAAGGGCTCTGGTATCCTGAAGCTCCATGTCCTATTGGCTGATGAATAAAGACTCCCATTGGTCCTAAAGACAATCCAGATACCCAATAGCTGAGCCCTGCTTAGGTCCAATAGTATTGCTTGTATATAGTTACTTTGTTGAAAGTTATGTGCTGGAACAGTATAAATTAAGGTGCCGCTCTCATAGAGCTGACTTTGGAGCTGAGCAATATCACTGAATAAAAGCCTGTTGTTTGAATTCATTGCCTCCCATTCAATACTTAAAAATGGCGACGAGGATGGGATCCCAGTCCTAACTGAACGGCTGAAATCACTCTGCCAGCCCAGCTGAAATAACTAAGGGCGCCCAGAGCTAAATCACTACGGGCATGGCATCCAAGGGCCATATCAAACCATTAGACCCAAAAGTTGGGAACTGGGAATCATACCTCGAGCATTTTGAATGCTACCATGTAGCAAATCGTATTGACGGGGACGATGTCTGCCGCGCCACTTTTCTGAGTAACTGCGGCCAGGCTGTATTCGACATTGCTCAGGATTTAGTTGCTCCCTCTAAGTTACTCGAGACCCCTCTCGGCATCATCAAGGCCCGGCTGACCGAGTACTTCACCCCGAAGACGTCGGCTGCCGCACACCGATGCGTGTTCCATCAGAGGAACCAGAAGGAGGGCGAGTCTGTCACGGAGTACCTCACCGCATTGAGGCGGGCTGCTCGAGACTGTCACTTCACCGATTTGAAGTCCGTCCTCCTAGATCGACTACTCTGTGGCCTCCGAGACGAGAGCATCAGGCAAGCCCTACTCTTACTTAAGACTCTTACATATGAATCGGCCCTCGAAGAGGCCCTGAGAGTAGAGGCCGCCAACCTATCCCTCCACGAACTGCAATTGGGTCCCCAAAGCCACACGCCAGGCTGCTCTGACATTGTACACCAGAGCAATACCACTGAGTCCGATGATGCCCGGGACGACCCATCCGATGTGTCTGATGATGGAGTCTGCAACACAACCAGAAGCTGCATCGCCATCGCAATAGCCCGCGCCGCTCTCAAAATAGCCTGCACCACTCTCAAAAAAGCCCGCGAAGAAACGGCTGTGCCGGTTGCGGAGGTACGCATGCGCGTCGAGACTGTCAGTTCTGCGATGCCATCTGTCATGCGTGTGGGAAAGCGGGCCACCTTGCCAAAGTTTGTCACTCATCTCAGGGTCGTGATTCTACAGACGAGTTCCAGAGTACCCGAGGGTCTGTGAATACCCCCAGCCGGTCGTATCGTTCCAAGACATCTCGGCCGCCAGGGCAAAGACAAAGATACAAGCGTGTACGAGGACTACACCAACCGCCTATTTATACACCAGGGACTACATCTGTGTCCAAAAATCAAAGCCCCCGTTTTCATCAAAAGTCGAGCGTGCCAGATGGAGGTAGACTCGGGGTCAGCATTGTCCATCGTCTCATGGAGCACTTTCCAACAAGTCTGCCCGCGTTTAGCTGCACACCGCCTTCAAAGATGCACCTTACAGCTTTTTGACTTCCAGAGGAACCGAGTTCTGGTCATTGGCATCGCCACAGTCCAAGTCAAATATAAGAAATTCTCCGGCCTGTTGTTTGAATTCATCGCCTCCCGCTCAATACTTAAAAAGTCTCTTTATAGGAATGGCAAAGTATATTAAAAGAGAGATTAAACGTACTAAGTTTGGTATTTGGACTTTGTCCTGTTAATTCACATTAAAAATAGAAGTTTTAAGAGAAAAACAGCTATATAAAGATAATTAATACAGGAATAAGCAAATTATCAAGTCTCTAAGTCTACAAAAGAGAAACCAAAAAAGAAAGGTTTTTAGTTCAAAATGGGTTGCTTGTTAATGTAGCTTTGTTCTGGGTCAAAAGTGGAAATACATCGACTTTAAATCACTTGAACATTCTAGCCAGTGTAGGCTTAACATTCAAAGTTGCATGTTACAGTAAATAGTACAGACACAGATTTAAGCGTCGCATGAGAAAGCAGTCAATTACAAAGTGCAGGAGTGGTACAGACACAACATTGCCACCCCAACCCGAATAACGAGACAGACAACTATTGGAATTAAACAAGGGCCACTTTATTAACTATTTAACAAAAACATTGCAGCAACGGGCAAAACTAAGCAAGCACAGGAACAGGCAAGGCAGGCGTCAATCCATGCCTCCTTGCCCTCTGATATGGGCGGGACACCTGACTCCGGTATTGAGTCTGGCTCTTAACCGGCAGCCCAGCATACTGGTTGCCCCGCAGGAGCGCCTACCCCTGAGACCGTACGGACCTTCAGGGAGGAGGAGAGGAGCCTAGCCAGAGAGCCAAAGACACAGGCGGGGACGGGGCACTGCCTTATATAGGCAGCCCCGCCCCGCCGGCTCCCAGATCGTTGCTGCCCCATAATCTGGCACAGCGACAAGCGCGCCAGGAGCCGAGTTCTATCACTTCTCATCCCTTATTAAGAAGTCAGGACTGCCCTCTGGACTCATATGCTCCTCCTCCCTCCACCTTTAATTTTCAGAGTAAACTGGGATCACCTTTGCATATACCAGGGTTTTTTCACTGGCTACAGACCAGTTATGGCAAACTGATTTTCATCATGACTTGAAAAACTAGTCTGTAGCTACCAAAATCATGAACACTACACTGCAGATGCAATATGGTCATCATTGAAAGTTTGTGCTCAGGAAAACACAAGCACATGAGCTACTGCTGGACAACATTAAGATGTATTTTCTCATCTTTTCCACACCTAAGAGATGCACTCTAAACATAAACGTAACTTTCCTGTTGAATCAGACCCTGGGATTCGTCTAACTACCATCCTACAAGCAGAGTATGAAAAGCTCCCCCCCCCCCCGCTAACACTCTACTTTTCTCCCTAATGGGATCCAAAGCAGCTTATCACATTATTCCACCCATTCTTCACCTTATGCTCACAATAGCCCTGTATTGTAAGTTAGGTTGTAGAATTGTGATGGGCTGCAGTCACCTGGCTAGTTTCTGTGGCAAAATATAGATTTGAATCCAGTTGCCCCAGGTCCAAGTGTGACACCAACCAGTACACCATGCTAAAAAGCCCCAGCTCATTGGATGTTCCCAACATATGGTATTCTAACACACCCCTCTTATGAGCTTGTTGCTTCCATTCACCTAATCGCGTCTCAAAGCCATTTAGTTTTGTTTGTTACGAATATGTCTAATGGCCATCGAAGCCAGTGATCATCACCGTGTTTTGCAGCAGCATATTCTATAACTTAGTTATGAATTATTGGGGGGGGGGGGATATCTTGGTTCTTCCTGAACCTGCCAATTTGTATCCAGTGATACGAGAAGGAAAACTTCTATCTGCTTTCTCTAATTGTTGATATTTTTTACAAATCTTTTATCACGTCACCTATTAGTTTTGGATACTAAAGAGTCCGTTACTTTTGTAAGCCCCCTTGGACAGATTCCTGGAGAGGCGGCATAATATTTTCTCAAGGAAACAAAACAAAACAACCCGGCTCTAAAGAAACATCAGTTTTTCCCCACAGGGAATACTCCATTATTCATTGTGAAACATAAGGCAAAAAACATTCATTCAGCCTTTCTGTAATCACCTGTTCCTGTTTAGCATTCCTTTCCCTTGTCACCTACCAGTTCAGTTATCTGGCCATATGTATTTAAACAAAATGATGACTGATTGATGAAGGCATCAAAACAAACTCACCAAGCTCTTGCTTTGCTTACCTAGGCACTTTTTGCTCTCAATACTGTATTAAATATTGTGCTGGTCAGTGTCCAAGAGGTTTGGGAACAACATATCTATTCTCAGGTTGCAGGCATGACTTACTGTCATTTATTCCATGTTAATGTATCTGTGAGGTCCTCACTTATTGGGGAGACTGTTTCTCCTTTAAAACACATTCTTAGTAGATTTCTGCTGCCACCAGGAATTAAAAATTCCAACTCTCTCTATTTTGGTAAAATGACCCAGTGTCTAGGCCCTCCAGAGAATTATGTGGCCCTGAGGAAAGACTGGTCTGATTGCTGGAATAAGTTTAAACGAATAAGGATTTATTTATACAAAGTTTCTGGGTATTTTGGACTGTTGAAGAAAGAAAATATAACTGACAAAGCTTGGCGTCACACAGTGTCACTCAAACACCAACACTCAACTCTGACAGGTTTAGACACTCAGTCTAAACTCTCTTTCTCATATAGCCACACAGGCTGAACTGTTTGTCTCTCTTAGCCACACAGGCTAGACTCTCTCATATAGCCACACAGGCTAAACTTTCTTGCTCATAGCCACACAGGCTAAACTTTCTTCACACTCTCCACACTTGTCCCTTCAAGAACACTGAATCTCCTCAGAGACATCTCTCCTCCCACACTCTCAGTCATCAGCCAATCACATCACACTTGTTTCCCCTATCACTTTCCTTACATTACTGCAGTCAAACTAAACATTTAAAGAAACTCACACACCAAAACATGAAATCATTACAGTATCTCTTAAGATTTCTCCTCAATATGACATTTCTTGTAATAGCCCAGTATAGATTTTCCTGTGTAAGGCTAACTTTGGCTGATTCTGCATTGACTTTTCCCTCCATTGTTTTATGAAACCCATGTTGGAACAGAAATTCCTCCCTGCATTGCATGCTGGTTTCATTTTCTTTGATTATTGGGTTTTATGGTACCCTCCACACCCCATGCCACTTTGATCTTCGGATTTTACTGTACCTTCTACATAGATTTATGGCCATTTTATGGCCATTCAGGGGTGACTTTGCAGTCAGTATGGTGTTGCCCTGAGGTATGTGAATGTTGTTTTGAGCTGCACTTTCCCCTCCCGGTTGAAAAAATGTGAAGTGAATGCAGAATCACCCATAAACTTGTTTTATGCTTCCAACCCAGCCAAAATTGATCACCACCAAGCCAGCTGACGGACCTCAGTTCTCAACTAGCTGACCAATTTACTCAAGGCTTTGGAATGCTCTTCATAAAGAAACAATTTACCCATGTTCTTCTTCTTTATACAAAAATTTACAGCTATGATTTGACAGTTAATGAGTAGATAATTTTGTATAGACTTTCTTCAGCTAATATTCATCCTACTCTTCTCCACTCGTAGATTGCCTTCTGTTTCATTCATTTCTCAAACCTTGAATGGTTTCTCAATCACTTCTACCGCCTGTGGTACAGTTTAACTGGCTAGTTTTCTGCACATTCTTAATTGTTCATTAAAAATGAACAGTCTAGTCCTGACCCGGATAGCCCAGACCCGGACAGCCCCTGATAATGTCAGCTCTCAGAAGCTAAGCAGGGCTGACCCTGGCAAGTACTTGGAAGGGCGACCTCCAAGGAATACCAGGGCTGCGACACAGAGGCAGGTAATATCGAAGCCACCTCTCTGAAACATCCTAGCCCCACTAGGGGTCGCTAGAAGTCATCATGACTTCCAAGCTCACAAGCACATAACACAGTTTGGTGCAGTGGTTTTGTGTAGTGGTTAGGAGTGTGGACTCTAATCTTGGAGAACTGGGTTTGATTCCCCACTCCTTCACATGCAGCTGCTGGTGTGACCCTGGGTCAGTCATAAGTTCTTTCAGAGCTGTTCTCTCAAAGGCAATTCTCAAGAGAGCTCTCTCAGCCCCACCTACCTCACAGGGTATCTGTTGTGGGGAGGGGGAGGAGAAGCAATAGTAAGCCACTCTGAGACACCTTTGGGTAGTGAAGGGCGGGGTATAAATCCAATCTCTTTTTCTTCCTCCTCTTCTACATATGCACATGCACAAAATACCACACACACACACACACAAAGAACAGTCTTAATTTCTCTTTTCCTCTGGAGATCAGGGCTTGATCTTTTGATTTTATTTCCATGGGTACGTTAAGTACATATTCATGTATGGTTAACATATTCATGTATGGTTGTTTCCCTTTGAATTTTTTTACTGTAGTAAATTTTGCATGAGCTATTTCTGTATCTGCTTGCAGTTTTAAACCTAAATATGGAATTCATTTGGACAACCTGAAATTCATGGATGAGCAGTTTTCCATCTGCCATTGTACTACCTTCCTTGTACTTGAGTGAGTTAAACCCTGATTAGCACTCAGAGACTGAAATGCCACCAGCAACACTAATGTACCACTGTAAGCATTTTTACTTTGTAGTGGCTTTGGAAAACACTGTATCATTAAATAGAATTTTTTTAATGGATTATGAAAATTCAGTGTCATCGGGCCAACTCACTTAATACAGTAAAACTACATACTACATTTACAGCTATGAAATAAGTATGAGCTTAAGGGGGTCATATCTAAATAACGGACAATAGTATCACTTATCCAACTTGAAGAAATAAAAGGCGAAGTACCTACATGACCACTTGCAGCTCATTCTATCAATCTCAGCAGACAGGTCAGCTGCAACACGAATACATTTGAGACTGAGAGCAAAGGCTCTCAGTCTAACATACCTAGATTTATACATGATCATTTTGAAGAGGAAAAAATTAATAATGGTGAGACCTATTATTGGACAATGAAAACTGGTGACTCATCAATGGACTATTAGCTATCCAGACAAGGTAAGACTGGGAGCCAAAGGAGTATTTCCATGCTATCACAGTATGTGTCCCAATTTCAATGTACTAGTTACAAATGCTAGAGAGCTAAGCCACTTTTTAAAAACTTTACAATACTTATCTCTTCTATGGCATGAGCTGCTGCAGCAAAATCAGAAATGAAACTCTAGGCAATACATCTAAAATTCCCTTCACAGAAATTTCTTTTGTATGTCAGCCAAGAGATTCTCTCTCATACACTTTTACCAGTTTAATCTGAAACAATGGCTGGAACCCAAAGAAGTATCTTAGGCAGGTTCCAAGGGTTTGCACATTATTTTTGCCTTCCAAAACCAAATGCCATTCCCAGTTTAAAAACTGGATTACTTCTTGGTATATAGACTATGATGTTCACTAAATGATGGGGGAAATGCAGGAGTCCCCCCCCCCCTCAGAAAACTAAAAGAGGCATTCAGCAAATACTCACCCGCCTTTCAAATCTGCTGATACGACACTTAAGTAAAAAGCCAATTTATTTCCTTTTCCAAGGTGCTTAACCAAGAATGTGAAAAATTTAGAATGAAATGAAGCAGCAAAATGTGTAGGGATGGTGTTATTAAACATTTACAGTGGCTCTACAAATATGCTGGAAGCAGACATCAAGACCCTCTGACTCTCACAAGCATACATGAGAAGTCTGACCCAGAAGATGGCATAAAAGCCAAGACAGCAAATTTTAAAGCATGCACACAAACCCAGATTTATTCAAGTGACAGATGAAGTCTCTTGACAATATGAAATTCCAATCCAGTTAGCCTAGTCAGATTTCAATTGTCGAAGTTACCACAAGTCCAATGTATTCTTATACAGTTTCTCAAAAATGTACACAAGGACTGCAAGCAGAGCCTCAAAACATCCAGGCCCTAAAGAATGCAGTCCTCTTATTTCCCCACTTCCTTGTTCCAAACATTACTCTCATTTGCTTCTGGTAACATCAGACAACAACAGGGTAACATCTCACCTCAACTACAGTGGTGTTACATCAGTGTTTAAGAGCCATCTTATGGACCTTCAAAACTGCCTTGCTTTCATTTTTGAGTCAAACTATCCCATGTTAAGACTTCTTCTTTTCATGCTGCCTTTCACTTTTCTTGTCTTTATAATGTGATCAAGTATGATAGCCGCGATTTGGTTATTTAAGCTTCTAGGGAGAATTCAGGCTTTATTTGATCTAGAACCCACTTATGACTTTAAGACAACATTTTTCTAATTAATACTTCGTGATTACCACTGGAATCACTGATATACCAGCAGGTTACCACAACAACACTGTAAAACAGAAAACATCTCAGGGCCTATTTTGGGGTAGGAAAGTGCATTTGCTTTAATTCTGATGAAAGTATTAAACCAAAGCCCACATTTGTTAGGTTCATTAGATTAACAAAAATGACTGAGAACATCAAAAGCTCTGATATCAAAACACTGAAGATAAAGAGAAAAAAATAGATTATAGATAAGGGAGAGGTTTTAGTAATGTAGTTACAGAGAGGGTGATTAAAGTAAATTAAGTTGTACCAGTCGTAGACAAAATCTGAAAGATATTCTCTTACTTTTTTCATATTTGTCATGTTTCTTTGTTTTTATTCTATTTTCTGGGGGTTTTTCTTTTTATGTATGTTGCTTAAACCAGTTTGGTGTAGTGGTTAAGTGTGTGGACTCTAATCTGGGAGAACCAGATTTGATACCTCACTCCTCCACTTGCACCTGCTGGATAACCTTGGGCAAGCCATAGCTCTGTACCAGCTGTTCTCTCAAGGACAGTTGTCTCAGAGCTCTTTCAGCCCCACCTACCTCACGGGGGTTTCTGTTGTGGGAAAGGGGAAGGGAAAGGAGTTTGTAAGCCACTCTGAGACTTTGGGTAGTGAAGGGCGAGGTATAAATCCAATCACTTCTTCTTAAAATGTTAATTAAAAACAAAAAAATCTTATAGCAAAATATTAAGTATCAACATTAATTTTATTCATTTTCTTAGTGCACAGCAGTCTAGTTTAAAGAGCTAAGGGTGATCAGAGAGAGGGAAAGTCAGGAGATATGAAACCAACAACTGGAACTCTTCCCTTTTAAAAGCAGTAGCTTCTTCTGCTGGGGTAGAAAAAATATTCTCTTCCTTTGGACTCATTCATTCTAAATTGAGAAATTGTTTGGGACCCGATAAACAGAAAAGCTTGTTTTTCTTTTCCAGATTATAAACAAACAAGAAGATGAAGATGAGTGAGCTACAGTATTTTAAGTTTTTTATGTATAGACTGGGCTGATAGTCTAAAGGTTTTTTTGTGTTTTTTTAAAAGATATTTTGTTTAACCACATCAGTTAACAAACATGGATGTTTAAGCAAATACAAGAATACATATACTATAATATACTACAGGGGTCATTTCGTAGAAAAAGATGTGCAGGAGCTCATTAGAATAACTCATTAGCATAAGTTATTTGCATATGCTACACTACCTGACATCATCGGAAGTATGTCAGAAGGCAAGAAAGGAGAGAGAGAGAAGGGAGGGAGGGAGGGAGGGAGAAAGAAAGAGCTGGCAGAGAGGGGACAGCTACTAATCAAAGCCTCAGAAATACCCCTCAGAAATACCCCTCAGAAGGCTGGTCGGAGGAACAAGGACCTTTCCAGGGGACGGGGTCATTTTGCTGCAGCCATGACACAAGCAGGCATTCCCCCGCCGGGGGCGGGGGAGGGCTGGCACCAACTCCTGGAGCTGAGCTCCCCCAAGCTACTGCTCAAAATGACCCCTGTACTATAATGTTATTGTTTTAGTATTTAGTGTTAAGGTAATGATTTTTTTTATTTTTCTCCTTCCAATAAAGTACAGCAGAAAAGTTATCCAAATATGAATGATTATCCTATTAAACTGGAGATAGTACACCTCGCAATAATTTCATAATTATCTATCTACGATGTGTTTCTTATAGTATAATCAAATCAGTAATTTTTGATATTATGGTAAAACTAATCTGAAAAGTTGTTATTCTAAAAATGAAACCTTCATCTGGTTGTAAATATTAAGATTATACCAGTAAGAATGAGTCTTTATGTAGAAAACCATGATTTAAATCTGTTCTTACTGACTATTGATTTAAACTGTGAGTAAATCAAATCCACCCTGTCTATATATGTTTGTGTGTGTATCTATATCTAAATACACACACAAAAAAAACCCTCTCACATACTAACCCATCTGCCACTATTTCTTGACATGGTGGTACCCAGCATGGCGCACACCGATGTGTTTCCTGAAATCCACTTTCTTCTTCCCCAAAGCAGAGCGTCAGTCCTGGTTTCCTCCTCCACAATGGAGTAGGTAGTACTTCAGAGCCCGGGGGGCATCATCTTTGTGTCTTCAGGGAGTCCCCATTTGGAAATATCTGCCTCTATCACAAGATGATACTTGGTGTGGAACTTTCTAACATTTTGTAGAACCTCCCTATGGCTTGCATCCACTGCCTATTCTCAACATTTCAAAAATGTTCACAGTCTCAAAGGAACCCTGATTTAACACATAAAACCAAGCATACCTAGGCTGTTGAGGGTGGGAAAAGAAAGAATAGCTGAATTTCAGTGGATTACAAAACTCTGTACAGTGGGGGACAGAGAAAGGACATTCTGTACGTGAAAGAGTACAGACTGGTTACACAAAATGTAGCTTATGCTGGAATTAAAGGTCCTATCTATACAAATGTGTTGAATTTGCATAATCATTTCCATTAATTAAGGAAGCGGGAATGAAAATTCACACCTACATGCATCTAAGGATAGAGTGTCTGGCTTCAACAATGTAACACAGAGAATGGAAAGGAGCATATACACTCAAGACAATCTGCAGCTGGGCAAGTCTGCCAACCAGCACAGTGACTGCAGCTGTTCTCAAAGTTCTGGCTTCTAAGAAGAGTATTATTTAGATCATTCACTTTTGTCTCTGAAATTTTTATTCCCTAATGAAGCAAAACAGCTTAGATCCTACACCTTGATTTCCCTTGCACACCTCTTTGTCCAGGGCAGAAGTGGTCCTCCGAGCACACATTCCTCTGGTACCAGACATTTCCTTCACACATGAGCAATGCCTTTGAACGAGCCAAAAAGTGGCTAGCGCAACAGGAACATGATGTACAGTGGCAGATCACCTCTGGAACAAGCAAAGAGGAGCACAAGCAGAAGCAAAGTACAGTATCCAAGCCAACATACCTATAGGTGCAATAAAAGCATCTGGTTTTCAATATGAAGCAATGGAAAGAAGGATGCAGCCAGCATCCTAACCATTAAAAAAATAAAAACCTGTAGCATTTCAAAATGCACAGTCTTCCCCTGCTCCCCACTGCAGTCAATGCACATACTCCATTGAGTCTACAGAAGTACCCCAAGGCTCTCTACATTAAATATAAGGATCCGCCTGAGGAAAAAATCCTCCCACAAGATGTGTCATCTAATTCTAAACAGATTCGTTGACTAGAAGAATAAAGGCAAATCTAAAGTACATGACACAGTTAATCAGGTTTACTGATTCCAGGCTTTGACGCATTCATTGTCCTATGCATTTCACAATAAGATATCTTGAACAGCAACAAGGCAACAGACAAAACATTGATGGACAAGGAATGAATGGAGGAGGAAGCACAGGGGAGGAAAAGAGATTAATAATGTGCCTGACTTTAAAAAAAGAAGTTGGAACAAACAGTCAAAAGCCAAAAATACTCTTTTGGTTGTCTGCTGTAATGATAATTTAAAATGCAGCCTCAAGCAATGTAGAAACTAAATTAGAAAAATGTCAACAACTGGATTATGGGAGAAAATTATTTGCTAGAGAAGAATTCTAATTAACGTTCCAGTAGAGAGAAAGTATATTCAAATGCTGTGACTTACAATGAGACCAAAGAGACAAATTATTCTGATGGTGCCTTTTCTTTTAGAAGACTTTTCTAAAAGGCAGCAAAATGGAAATACCACCTGAACTTTCCTTTCCTTGTTTATGTTTGAGACTACTGCAATGGAGAGGTCATAGCAAACCACTGTATGGTATAAAATTCTGCCAAAAGGGGCATGGTGAACAAAGCTCATCTATGCCCCATTTCTAAAAAAGCTCACCATATAGCCATCTCCACATACCTATTACCTGGCTCTGCTTTTCACAAATTAATTCAATTGACAGGCAGAACACCACCACCAAGTCACCTTTGCTTGTCTAGTTGTATTGCTGACATACCTTACATTGATTAAAATAGCCCTGCCTTGCTGTCACAACTCCAAATATTTATAGGTTGGAAGTTCCAGTCTTCTCTTTCAGCAGGACCAGAGATAAATTGCAGTTTCACTTTAGTCTTACAAGAGTCATTACTCTGAGTTTAGGGTATATGGATTAGGGTAGAAACTGGTAGGAGCAACAATATGACCCTTTTTGCTGAGCTTTTTCCCAATTGCTAAATCTCCTAATCAGTTCTCTGAATCATCCATCTCAATGTCATCCAGTCAGGCTTCAATTTAACACGTATCTTATCACTCCATTCATTTATAAGCCCGCAGACCTTTCATCAGCAAGCAGGATAGCTATATTCAGTTCTTCAGCTGAACTTTAGCTCCTTTTAACGCTCAGCCTAGTCTTCTTCAACTGAAAAAAAATGCACTGCTCCTTCTGCACACTCCAAGATCATTGCCAGGGAAAATGGCCTAAATATACAGCCTTGCACTCTTTCCCCAACTCAATATGAGTTACTGCAGGGAACAGAAACACTGTTTTGTTGGGGTATAGCCTAGCTCCATTAAAACTACCAACGATTTTTTTTTAATCACTGGCTCCTATGGCATGAAGTTCATCAGTGGTTTACAACTTCTTGACATCCATTCTTCTGTCATTCATCATAGTCACCTTTAAAAAAAATACATGCCTCTGCGATCTCTACATGCCTCTGCAATTCCTCTGTTCACTTTGAACAGGATGTCTGTCACAAGTAACCTCTTTTCCTCCTAATACCACTATGATGACCTCACCCACTTTCCTTCCTCATAGGCAAGATCTCCCCTCCATTTTTCTGACTTAGCAAGATTTTTCCTCCCTTTCTGATTGAGCAGCCTTATTTATCTACTTTCTTCTTCTGTGAAGAACAACGGCTGTCCCACCCTGTCACCGTATGATATTTTGCTGTTGGCTCAGCCCAGAAACTTGTGAAAAGAGACAAGGGCCCCGTCCACACTGTCACTTTTGTTGCTCATTTCTCCCTATTGCTTCAGGTTCCCCCACCCCCCATATGTTTTGTTCTCTCTAGTAGTCCCAGAGGGAGCAAAACACATGTGGAAAAGGGGGAGGAACCCAAAACAATAGGGAGAAATTAGCAGCAAAAGTGACAGTGTGGACGGGGCCTAGGTCTCAAGTGGCTTTTTTAAAGTTCAAAAATTACAAAATATTTTATTCAATGTAGAGATAGATCAAGTGAAATCAGGGGTAAAATTTTTGAGGTAAATCAATATAGGCACAGACTCAGTTCATATGTTTCAAGCAGCTGAGAGCTTCTTAAGCTTTTCAAAGTGACTTAGAATCTTTAAGATGAGAGGCTTTTGTTTCAGTGTTTCACAAACATTCCAGTATACTTCCTGAGCGTATTTGGCTCTTTTGGCTTCCAGAAGGCAGGGATACTCTGTCCAGTACCTAAACTCCTTCACTAAACCACCAGTACTCTTTAAGTTTTAACTGACTCCTCAGAATTTAAAAGGCAGTTTCTAAACAGAGCAGACCAGAATTTCCTTGTTTTTACTTGGGAGGGAAATTGTTCTCTTACTAGAAGATCTATCCCCTTTTCTTGCCTGAATGGGAGTCTTCATCTAACTTCCCACTCCTCCTTGGCAACCTCCCCAGTACTCTGTCTGTGTTAAACTGCTCCAAGTCAGGGCTGAATTCAGACTGAATTTCTCCTCAGCTTTCAGCTCTCAAGTCGTTCTCTGCGCAGTTGATGCTAATAAATCAGATTCTTTGGGGCAGCCTCAAGGCTCTGTGTTTCCATGAAGAATTAACCCTTCTGTTTGTGTTTGTACAGTAGTTCTAAGCTTTTAAAAGTGCAATCTGTGACAATTGCCTCTGAGAAACTCCTCTATTGCCATAAAGTACACATGAAGTTCAAATATGCTGGATCATGACTTAAGACTTGTAGTAAATAAAATAAATGTTATGAAAGAATGTTCCATTTGACTCACAGTGTAGTGTAATATTAGAGTGTTGGACTAGGATCCAGGAAAGCCAGGTCCGAATCCCCTCCCTGCCATGAAAAGTTGCTGAATGGTATTTGGCCAGTGACACACTCTCAGCCTAGCCTACCTCACAGGGTTGTTGTGAGGATAAAATGGAAGAAAGAAAAATAATGTAAACCACTTTGAGTTCCCGCTGGGTCTGGGTAGCCAGTTTGGTGCAGAGCCAGTTTGGTGTAGTGGTTAAGTGTGCGGACTCTAATCTGGGAGAACCGGGTTTGATTCCCCACTCCTCAACTTGCACCTGCTGGATGACCTTGGGCAAGCTGTAGTTCTGGCACAGCTGTTCTTAAAAAAGAGCAGTTTCTGTCAGGGCTCTCTCAGCCCCACCTACCTCACTGGGTGTCTGTTGTGGGGAGGGAAAGGGAAAGGAGTTTGTAAGCTGCTCTGAGACTCCCTTGGGTAGTGAAGGGTGGGGTATAAATCCAATCTCCTCTTTCTCTCTTCCCATTTTTAGATACTATTGGCAAACTTTGAAATAAATTATATAAAAACACACCAACTAATCTGACCACTTCTGTGCTATTCCTATGCAACCCTCTAATCAATATCTCTTTAGTCAGGAGATTAAAGCACAATGATCAGAAGATCTGATGTATATGAATTTCTAAGGCAGCTGAGACTTCATTGCTTGTAAAAAAAAAAAAAAGTGCAACAGCACTGTGACCTTGCATTGTGTGAGCCTGTTAAAAGAGAAACCTGCATCTCCAGCTCTTCGTTTTATTGGTGGCTTCATATAAGATTTGAAGTAAATAATAACATTTATTTATCTGAAGATGATAAATCAAAATGTCCTGCTGGCAGCTGTAATATATGCTATTTGTCAGACTTCCAGCTTTTTTATTTGCGACTTTCAATAATGTGATTCAGTTCTGTTGCATTTTTTTCGCATTCATGTGTTCTAGCAAGTAGTTATTGGATTTACTTATATCCCGGTGTATATATTTCTCCTACGCAATTGTATACTTTTTCTAAACACACTTTCTATTTTTTCATCATTAGTGGATAGTTGCTTCCCCCTCACACGCCATTTTGTGCTGTTGTACTTTATTACGGGTTGTGTGTGTATGTATGTACATATGTGTGTGTGTGAATAATAAATACACAGGCTGTTTTGAAGAGTAGTCTTCTCCTTTACCTCATTCCAGTCTTTGACATAACACTATACAAGCAATGCCTACATCCTTTTAGGGAACAACAAGAAAATTCAGGGACAAACAGGAATTGAACCCAAGGCTTGCACCAGTAAAAATAATATCCACGATGCTCATTATCAAGACTAATGATGGAAATTATGTAAGCACTTTATTACATTAGTGGATATTTATTACAAAACATAACTTCTCAAAGTGAGTAAGATGGGGAGGCAGAAGACCAGTAAATCTCCTGTGAGAAGAGTAGCTGCATGGCTAATTTCAGTAAGAAAGCAAGGGAATGAATTATTGTTACAACTTTGCTTTTACTATATGTTATAGGCCATAATATGAATGAATGCCTATCAGAAGCTACACTGCTACTTTTAATATCACTAGACAACTATGCACACTATCATCTAAGCACATCATTCTATTCAGCTTATCTAGTTCTACAGTAGAAGAAGAAGAAGAGAAGAGAAGAGATTGGATTTATATCCCACCCTTCACTCACTTAAGAGTCTCAGAGCGGCTTACAAACTCCTTTCCCCTCCCCTCCCCACAACAGACACCCTGTGAGGTAGGTGGGGCTGAGAGAACTCTTTCCCAAGCTGTCCTTGACGGAACAGCTGGTACAGAGCTATGGCTTGCCCAAGGTCATCCAGCCAGGTGCAAGTGGAGGAGTGGGGAATCAAACCCGGTTCTCCCAGATTGGAGTCCGCACACTTAACCACTACACCAGACTGGCTCTCACACCAGACTGGCAGTAGTTGAATTATCACCTGATCTGCATTCAACATACTGCTATCATACATCATTTCAGTGAATCGAAAACAAAGAAATTTCAGACACTGAGAGAAGAAGCTTATCAGTACCAGTCATTCAATTAAAATTACGGCTGCCTCTCTAACCCCTCCTCCTGAAAAAGATTCCATTCTTCATCACAAGTTTTGGATCTATTTTTTCAAAGGCAATAACTATCCAGGAGGTACAGACATAACTAAAATTTCTACTTGACCAGCATGGTAATAAAACTGTTCCAAACAGAGAACACACATACAAATATCAACACCCAAGCTTGCAACATATGTGAAATCATGAACACAAGTCATCAACCAACAGCATCACTAGCTGCTATGGCTACTCTGTCTCTATGGTGTGGCAAGGCTCCAATCACCACCCCTTGCAATTGTTGATCCACCAATTGTCCTTCCATTTTGGAGCAAATCACATCCACTTTCGTTCCAAGAGTTATTTGCCAGAAAAATTAGAGGACCCTCAGTCAGAAGGCGTCCGTACACGGCATGCAACATAAAGTCAGGAATGTATCTACACTGATGCATCTGTATCTACACTGATGCATGTCTTTGGTTTATCATTTATGCATTAAGGCTTTACATATTTCAGTGGTCAAGGTAGCTGATCATTGCACAATACAACTGAAACACAAAAAGGCATGGTGAGCTCTGTAGTTTCTATTCTAAGAGCTTTCCATCCAATTGAAGCATCATGGTCTGTTGTCCAGTCTCACTTTGAGAAGTCTTCTCCTTTCTTCCCCTCCTACAGATGCCTCTGCCTGCCTCCAATCCCACAAAAACAAAACTTTAATTCCTATTCTTCTCAAACCCTATAAGAATATTTGCCTTCATCATTCTATCTCATGCACCGCTCCGGAAGCATACGTGTGTACCTTTGGGTCTATGCTTGTTTACTTTCCCTCAATCCTGTTCCACATGCTCAGCTTAACGCTACTTGTGTATTCTGGATCCTTCCCCTGCCTGTCATTCCCTGTCTCACTCAACATGCTCTATCTTCTGGACCTTTCTTAGCTTATTGCCTGAAACTCAGCCTGGATTCCTGCTTGGCAACCTTGCCAACCAACCCCTTTTGGAACTTTTGTATTAACCTAATGTTTGACTTGATGCAGTTCTGAAGGCTGCCTGGATCTCCTGACCTCCAGATGCTGTAAGACATCCCTGAAAGCATTATGGCACAGGAAAGAATAGGTATCTCCTTTCACTCACATTGCTGCCTCTTTTAATGCTTTATTTTCTGAGATATGCATTAATCAGTGTTGTAAATATTGGGTGAGTGCTGGAACTAGGGACAAATACCTATGGGCTCTTCAGTATTCTTATTTTGCAAAATACTGGCATATTACTTGCCTTGTATGCTGGTACCTGGGTTTCTCTCTATAAACCTGAATTTCCTCTCCACTATACCCTAAACATGGTATTAACAACGACAGAATAATACGTTTATTAAATGACACAAACCCAGACATCGCAGCTCTGGTTGCTAAATTCTTGGCTGAAGGGGTCAAAGACACACAAGCTTTTTGTACGATCAGCCTTATTTTGTTGTGTCTGTAATGCCTTCTTGCTCATATTTATCTCATCATTTATTTTACTGATATGACATTAAAGATATTTTGATTTGATTTGATTATTTTGCTAAATTCTCTTTCTTCATTCTAATCATACATGGGAACTCCAACATATCAAAAAGACCTGTTAAACAGAAAATTGTAGTTTAGGTTTAGGGCATATTCCCTTCTAAAATTTGGGAGAAAAAGTTTTCTTTGTCCACTTTTTCTATACCATGTATTCTTTTTAAGCTTCCCTAATTTAACTCCCCTTCCACACACCAAGTCTTTAATCTAAGTTAAAACATTCCAACCACTTCAGTCTTTCTGGATAAAGAAGATGCTCTATAACGTCTTTCTTATTCTGATTAACCTTTTCTTCACTTTTTCTATTTCCTAAATATCCTTTCTGAGAAAAGGTGACCAAAACTGCATATAACATTCCAAATTAGGTGTGGGCACAGGCTTACACAAAGGTATCAGTCTCTTTTCTTATCATATCCGACAAGGAATTTGACTTTTTACCACTATTATAAATTGAACATTTTTCATTCAACCATTTACCACATCCCCAAGATGTCTTTCCTGGTTACGTTTCCCTGCAGCACCAGGTCTGTACAAGCTCAGTCCAGATCTAGGAACACCACCTGCCTTCCTTCCCAACTCCAGTCTCTCCATTTCTCTCTGACAAAGATAGAAAGATAACAGCAGTGGGTGGAACAGCAGCGACTGATGTCATCATTGCCCGCCTTTTTATAATTGTGTTCCAACTGCAGTCAACCAGTGGGTGCTCAGAAGTACTCTGGGTGCTCAGAAGTACTCTGTTCCCCTCTAATTTCTAATGTTCATGCGAAGTCAGCATTCCTCTCCCCCTGTCCCCTTTCAATGAACATCACCTTATACTGAGCCACATTTGCCATGCTCATTCACCCAGATTGGAAAGAGCATTTAGAGCTTGGGGTTTTCATTATCCTGAGCAACAAAAGAGAGCAGAAGGGGAGAAGGGGAAATGCCCACACGCTGAACCATTATCCCCTTTTAGAGTCTGCCTGACCTCTTACACTCCTGACTCGTGCAACACGCAGGAAGACCAGCTCCTTTCCAGTTCTCTTCCCTCCAGGTGTTATGGGTTCTGGCTGCAGAGGCCCACCAGAACACAGCAACCAATCGCCAGGTTCTTGCACATCAGAGGGATTTCTTACATAGAATATAAAAACATATAGGTCTGGAAGAAATTAGCTTTGCCAAGCCCAGCCACCTCTGCACATGTCCATCTCCATAAATGTTGTTCTTCCCTCAGATTAAATGGTTTTATCTCACTCTCATCCACAACAGCATCTACCTGTCTGTCTTAAAAGCATCCCCATTCTCCTGGGGTCCAAGAGTGCCAAGAGGGGAACAGAAAGGGGAGAGGTTTTCGCTCTTGGTGGTTTTAGTGATCTTCCAAAGGATTAAGGTATTAGACCGGCGTGGCAAGGGTTTTTTTTGTTGTTGTTTTTAAACCAGACCGTCTTGGTCAGCCCAAACCAGAATAGCTGAGGGGTGCAGAGAAAAGTTTACAACAGGTTATCACCCTCAAACTTTGCTTAACCCTGTTTTCCATTCATTTATGTACAAATGATCCCCAATACAGATCCTTGGGGAAACCTAACTGCTTTTTTCCTTCCGTTTCAATATCTATTTACTTCTACCCTTGGCTTCCTCTCCTTTACAAACATATTAATCTCCAAAACGACCTGCCTTGCTGTCCCACGACTGCCAGCTTTACTCAAGACCCTTTACTGATGGGCTTTGAAAAACCTTTTTGGAAGTCCAAGTATATAATGGATCACCCTGGTCCACATGCTTGTCAATACTCTCAGAAAACTCCAAAAGGTTGGCAAAGTTCATAACTATCAAAGGGACGTTTCCACCGCAGTGTCTTGCTTGCTTCAGTAAACTAACAGGAAGAAACAAAATGGCAATTAGGTACTGCAAATTTTAAATGGACATCACCTTTGTAGAAAATGTATGCTTTGACGACTAAGTAGCCCATATTCTTATGTTTCTGAACATGGCATTGCTCAGGGTCATTGCTAGTTGCTTACATTTCTTCTTTTTTTAAAATTCAGTTGACTATGCCAGTTTCCAAAGTAAATGTGTGTTTTTTTTAAAAAAACAAAACAAAATTGTTCAAGTAAGGTAAACCAACCCGTTCTTGCCAGGCTGAACATAACTGCCATAAAACATTCGGTCCTTTGCAGTGCAATCTTAAGCAGAGTTACACCTTTCTAAGCCTACTGACTGTAATGGACTTAAACGTGTGCAGTGTTGTTTAGGATGGTACTATTAATCTCTCTCCTTGTAAGGTAGTAAAATTTTCCATTTACATTATATCTACAATGAGCTTGCAAGAATTCAGCTGATAAAAACTCCTTTTGCAAAGAGGTAATTAAGACAGAAATAGCAAGGTCCAAACCTACATGATTTTGATAGCTAGAAGGAGGCAGGAAGAGCTAAATTAATTCAGAGCATAAGAGGGTCCAATGAAAAGTTGTACACCTAAAAAGGATATAACCAGCACAAATGTAGAGCCAGTCTGGTGTAGTGGTTAAGAGCGCTGACTCTAATCTGGGAGAACTGCGTCTAATTACCCACTCCTCCACTTGCAGCTGCTGGTGTGACCTTGGGTCAATTACAAGTTCTTTCAGAGCTGTTCTCTCAAGGGCAGTTCTCAAGAGAGCTCTCTCAGCCCCACCTACCTCACAGGGTGTCTATTGTGGGGAGGGGAAGGGAAAGGGATTGTAAGCCACTCTAAGACTCCTTTGGGTAGTGAAGGGCAAGGTATAAATCCAATCTCTCCTCTTCTTTAGATTTTGAACTACACTCTTCCCAAACAGAAGTTTTATTTT
Source organism: Lepidodactylus listeri (assembly GCA_029233225.1). Lineage (NCBI taxonomy): Eukaryota > Metazoa > Chordata > Lepidosauria > Squamata > Gekkonidae > Lepidodactylus > Lepidodactylus listeri. The sequence continues at coordinate 47,706,481 of JARCFY010000005.1, read as the reverse complement.
GCTAGTCTGGTCTTATGGAGTTGTAAGCATGACAGAAATGGTCCAGATCGCATCTACATATCAATTCTATGTTTTACCAGGAAAATTTTGGCAAAACTAACATGCAAACAACAAAACATCTATTTCAGCTTGTCTTTTTTACCACAGCTCCCCCTGTGCCTTCAGATAAAATCAGCACAGACTCCTGCCAGGAAACAGTGTGTATACTGAAGAATCACATTGCTATAAAAGCTTCTGTAAAGTGATCATAAAGCATGATGCTCAAATATACAGCCATAAACCACAGGCTTATCTATAAGGCTCATAGGATAACATTATCATAAAAATACTAGGTCAAAGGAGGTGTTTTAACAAATTCTGCTCAGTTTTTGTTGCCCTCTAAGGGTGTATTCATCTCCCCACAATGCAACCCACAACATGGGAACCCCAAGATCTTTTGGCCTTCAGATGCCAGAGATGCCGGGAACATCCATCCAGGTTGATATTAAAGCTGGGCTTCTCAATCAAGGAAGGTATTCCCCAGGTACTCTCAAAAGGGAGTAGCCTGACTATTCCAGGGGAACTTTACTCATGGCTCCTTTGTCTGACCCTCCGGAGCACCTCACATTCACAGCCATAATCAGTGAAACAGGTTTGCAGGACAAAGAACCAGACCGCTCAGGATTCTTCCTCACAATGTTGTCTTTCCTGATAAATCAGTCATGCCTTGGGGAGAACCAGTCTTCTACCCAAGCAAGTTAATGAACCCACCTAGATCACTCTACTGTCCCCTGCCACCTCACTTGATGATACCCATTCTCCAGCTATTCCTTATGACCGTATTTGGACTTTCACTGCTCACAAAATTTTCAGACCCACTATCAGGGAGCAGAATCCTACACTTTTGTCTAAATGACACCCCAGAAGCTAGTTCTTCATTGTATTTGGCCAATAGCAGAGCTCCCCCATTTGGCACCAACGTATATGACAGGACACCCTGACTTTGATAGCCCAGGACAGTTTAATCTCAGAAGCTAAACAGGGTCAGCCCAGGTTAGTTTTTGGATGGAAGACCACCAAGGAATACCAGGTTCACTACACAGAGGCAGGCAACGGCAAACCAACTCTGAATGTCTCTTTCCTTGAAAACCCTACAGGGTTGCTATAAGTTAGCTGTGACTTGATGGCAAACTATATATGACATTTCAAGGCCTCCATCTCTGCTTTAGTTGGTTTTCCACTAGAGCTTTCTTCCAGCACCATGAGTACAAAATCTCTTCAAGACAGTTTTTTTCTTTTCCTTATTTTTATTTCCCTCCCAAATTTAATCTCCCATGTCCTTCTACTCATTTTCCATTCTTTCAGAGCTCTCTCAGCCCCCCAAATCAATCTATCTCGCCACCTTGCATGACATAGAACTTAAGGTTGCCAGGCAATCTTCAGATCTCCTATCTACTATACACAATGCTATATGAGAATTAATTAATTCACCATTCTTTAGCTCTTTCATTTCCTCTTCTGGACTGCTCTGCCCTACTACCAGCCACTCTTTCCCACTGCATCCCCCTCTTGGTCTACAGCCCCTTCTTTCATACCTGAAATTCCTTTTTCATTTTGCATCTTCTGACCCCTTCAGGGCAGCCTCTCACCTAACTGTTTCCCAAAGTTGGTTTGCACTGGACTATCCATATGCAAGGACATGCTTAAAAGTATGCACCTATAAACTAGGCACAAAGTGGATAGTTTTATTAGATTGTCATATGTAAACTGCCATGGTACTCTGGAAAATTGAACAGTTTAGACCGGCTGTCTTGTGCTGTCAACTTGATTCCCCATTTCCTCTTCTGTATCTTCGATAGTGCAATAAAGTTACTTGTTGATTACGTTCCTGTCTGCCTTCCATTCTGCGCCTCTCAAACATTTATACGTGCCAGATTGGAACCCAATGTATATAACAAACTAAAGGATCCTGTTTTTGCCACGGAACACATGTTCTCACATATTGGGGACACTCTTCATGCAACAGGCCTGACACAGGGAATTATTTGGGTAGCACATTGCACAACAGAACTAGGACTTCTTATGTACAGAGTGGCATCGCATCTCAAAAGGGTGGGCAAAACTCCCTGTGGAAATCTGTTTGTGCCAGTGACCACGTTCAAGGCTCAAATACACTTAAATGACAGCAGCGTGCTCTCTCATTTACTGGGGGAGGGGGAAAGAAAGAGTTTTCTGGCATAAATAAAATCTGCTAGAGCCATCCTCACTTAACCTACTTTATATGCATAGCTCTTTCCCTAACACTGTGTTAGGAGCAGTCAGCCATGTAGGTGGGTGACTTCCAAAAGCCTTAAACCACATTTTGACAGAAGGATAAAGTGAAGACTTTCGGGGGGGAAGGGGATGAGTTGGGGGAGCCTTCCCACTTAGACTTTTGTGCAAGACACTGGATTTTTCTGAAGCAGAAGCAAAACAGCAGTTTCACAAAGCAGGTCCTCTTCCTCTTCCTTCTCACCCCCTCAAGCCTTGCCAGCATATAAGATATACATAACTGTGATAATTACTTCATGTAAAAAGCTCCAGCACACCTCTGAAACAACAGGATAAGCCACAGCCTACAATTTCTGAAGTCTGCTTTTATTAGAAAAAAAATACCATTTGCTTGACAGTTACTTAAATAAAGAGTCCATAGTGAGCATTTTATTGTCGTATTACTTCAGAACAGCAGCTAAAATTTTATTTTTTTTCTACAAAGATTCTCTGTATAGAACTTCCAAGTGCCTTCTATTATAATCTAAGTACTTCTTGCTTTCCTGCATTATTTATTAATATAGCATCCGGCATATGAATGGCACGACATAAAGGTATGTAATCCTAGAAGGTTCACAACAGATGCAAGCCTATCCAAGAATGACTCACAACCAGTGATCAGCTGCACTCATGGTTTGGTCCATTAGTGTAATGGGGGACATGCAAGACGAAATTCAGTGGCAACACGGAGCTTATGCTCTCCCCCACATTCCTCATGAAACTAAATGCTGTTTTTTTTCAACCCACAGGAGTTTCTGAAGACCAAGCCATCAGAAATTTGGGCACAGAAAAGAGAGAGAGGGGGGGAAAAAATGAAAACCAAGTTTCCAAAAACATCATTCTGAAAACTTATTATGGATTGCAATAAATTATTTGTTCCTGCAACTCTTTATAGTGTTGTTTCAAAATTAGAGGTTTCAGTCTTAAATCAGATTGCTGACTATTCCTATTCATTTTTGTGAAAACAAAGCTTTAACTATATCAGTGACAAAGGTCTGCCACTCTTTCTGGGGGAGAGAGATTAACATATTTAAGCCCATTTTTGGTCTCCAGACTAGAAACGTAGTACGTGGTTTTATAGAGAATAAATTCTTTTTAATATGAATCGACTAAAAACAGGTAAAGATGTCTGCACTAGGGATGGGCACAAACCAGAAAAATGGATGTTCATAGAAGTTCATGGGGTCTCATGCAATGCTCCTTCTAAGCCGTGGAGTCTTGTGAGCAAAAATTCTACTTTATGAGCTACTAGCATTAAAGTTGTAAGCGAGCAATTTGGTTACTGCATAAATTAGTTTGCTCTGAAGCCATCCTTCCTAAGCTAAGACAAAAATGTGTGAGCCAGAAGCTAAAAAAACCTGTGAGCTAGCTCATACTAACTCAGCTTAGAGGGAACACTGGTCTCATGAACCTTGAACCTCCATGAACCTTCCAGGTTAATGAAGGGGTTCATGGTTCAGGAGGTTCAGGAGAAGATCTGAGATCTTCCCTCCCTCCTTTCTGCTGGCAACAGCTCCTCAAGGCCAGCAAAAGTTGGGGGGGGGGAGATCCTGTAAAAGACATTTAAGGGGACCATTACCTAAATAGCTTATGCAAGCCATTTCAGTAATCCCTGCCCCCCCCCCCCGCTTCCAAGTGGGGGGAGCAATAGGGATAATTGAAATGGCTTGCATCTATTTAAGCTAAATGGATGCAAGTCATTTCAGCAATCCCTCTTGCTCCCCCCCCTTCAACATGAACCCCATGAACGTCCAAAATCACGTGCAAGGTCATGGGAGGGTCATGGATAGGGATGGGCATGAACCTTCAGTTTGCAAACCGGTTATGTTCACCATAAAATTAGGTCTGTGACGAGATTTGTGTCCATCCCTAGTCTGTAGTAGTTTACTGTGCACATTCTACACCATGGAACACCTGTATGACACCCCCCCCCCGCCATGTTACTGCAACTGCTATTTGCAGCTATCAGTCATACTATTACCACCTTCCCAGGCGAGCACATTTAATGGAAAAGGTTACCAAAAAGAAAAGAGGCAGCCACACTTTGCCCCTCAAAGTCCATGCAGGACGAATGCTAAGACAGTTGCAAATAAGGAACAGAAATTGTGACAAATCACAAGACACTTACGATCAAGTCCGTTGATGTATCTCATTGTAATTTCACAGTGCCCCCAAACTGCACTGACTATAGGGTAAAGTTTTTTCCCTTTTAGTCCCCTGAAGGCAACTCCAAGGTACTGTCCATCTACAATGAAGCTAAGTGTCCCTTCATCCATATCCAAAACTACCAGTAAGGAGTCTGGTAGTACAAAAGACTCATCCGGTTCCAAAAATACAGGATACGTCACACCAGGCTGATTTTTACAGTTATGATAAAGTTTGTTACGTCCAAGGTCCCAGCCCCACGACTCACTATTGCTTCCAACCAACGACGTATATCCTACAGAATGCAAGGGAGCTTCTGCTGTTGACACTCCAACCACAGCATGTGTCCCCCGTTGCCTGGTAGGCCAGTGAATCTGCCAGACATGTAGGCCCCTTGTATAGCCAACTTTGCCCCGGATACAGTCTGTGCTTTGGGCCACAGGATGTCTATGAAATGTCAGTTTGTCGTCTTCCTTCACAAATATATTTAAGGATCGATCTTCATTGTTCCAAGCATGTTTCTGCTGAACCTCCAAATGGGCTGGGGGCATATCCAACAACATATCCAGACGTGCGGGCTTGCAGAAATCTGGACCCCTCAGTTCTCGTTTGACAGGTCTGTAAGGGGGCTCCCTCACATCAACAGACTTTATGCTCCCTGAGATTTTTTGGCCCATTGCTTGGCTGCAGAACACCTGGCTGCAGGGAACGAAGGGCGGATTGGGGCCCAGTGTTAACTCATGAAAGCACTTTCAACTGAGCCAATGATTGGGTCTGCAGACTGGACTTACTTCTTCATGGATCCTCTAAAAGCCACCGTTTTCTGAAAATACCCTCCTGAAATAAAGCAGAGAACCTCCAATTAAAAAGTAGCCAACTTATAACCCACATATGTATTCTTGAAGAATTTTTTTGATTTGTGCTGTTATTTTAAACCAAGACCCTACAACTCTCTTCTTTGTGACCTTTGTACTACAGTGTTCACTAGTCAAACTGTCAGCTGGATATATGGAGCTCACAGTGTTCAGAGTACAGACAGCAATTTCCTCCTTTTCATAATAGACACAGACATTCCACTCCTTTTGCCCTTCCACCCAGATAGTCTAGTCAAGGCAGTCATCACACAGAATTTTCCCTCCATTATCAGGTATGCCTACAGCTGCACACATTTTGACTCACATTTTCTTTTTAAAACTGTCTTGAAAGAATTCATTACTTTTTCCCTAAGATTTTCTTTCTGAATATGCCTTCCTGATCCAAGAATGTCCTCTAAGAGAAGCTCAACTAGCATGGCTGGAATGAATGGCCTGATGATAGCAAACAGCTGTGAAATGTGATACTTCACCTTTAAACAGCACCATCCCCCTTAAATAAATAGTACAGGGCAAAACTCATTTTATGATTCATGATGGGCTTGTGGGAAGGAGTAGACAGAAACATAAGCATTCCTAAGAGGGGTCCTTTGACCAGCCAAACCTGTGAAGTGTTTGGTTTAAAATATAAAGTTTTAAGTGGTGATGCTAAACTACTCGGGATAGGATACTGTCCATAATTTATTTACTTTTACTACTTACCATGCCAGAAACCAAGGATTCTGACATAAGACAATTTCCCTCCCATGTATTTTTCAGGGATGCATAATACATGAACCATGTTACTGGAATAAGGCACTTCTAAAAGTAGTGAACACTGTGCATCATAAGCCAGAGACTTGCACTTTGGGCATCTTTGCACACATACTTAAACATTTTTACATATCAGTATTATTTTGAAAATTAAGCTATGCTGCCAAGTTATATTCAGGGCTTTTTTTGTAGAAAAAGCCCAGCAGGAACTCATTAGCATAATAGGCCACACCCAACAGCAGGAACTTATTAGCATATTAGGCCACACCCCCATGTTGCCAGAAGATTGGTCATCCAGCTACACCTGCCTTTTGCTTCTTATTCTGTTTACCTTGTTTGTTGTCAAAACCTAGGGCTTTTTTTGTAGCAGGAATTAATTTGCGTGTTAGGCCACATACCCCAATGTAGCCAGTCCTAATGAGTTTCTGCTGTTGGGTGTGGCCAATTATGCTAATGAGTTTCTGCTGGGTGTGGCCAACTCAGGAGCCAGCCGGAACTCCGTTCCTGTGCGTTCCTGCCCAAAAATAGCCCTGGTTATATTTATTCACACAGAAGCAGTGAAAGTAAGCCATGCATATACAGAATTAACTTTCTGTACAGGGTGGGGGGAGATATCCTTGGGATTTCTCCAGGTTACTTTCAGCAGGTACATGTTGCAAATGTGGACATCTTGCATGGAGGACTGAGTCAAAAGAACAATTTGCACAGCTTTCCAGGATGTAAAACAAGTGGTTCCCTGCCCCCCCCCCGCCCCCAAATCACTGAAAGGAACAAGAAGGAGTGCTAACATACACATGCACAGGAATGCAATCTACATTAGTTTACTATGATGAAGTACAAGCCTGTCTGTCAGTCAGCATTGCTAACTATTCCCCTTCTGTATCCTTCTGCGCAGAAGGCAAGAATTTGCCAATGCACATGCACCATATCCACTGTTAGTAATCTGTGTCCCTTCTTCCTGATTTCACTGCAGGTAGGATCATGCAAGCTTTCAAAGTCTTGATACACTATGCACCATGATGTCTATGCTCACATGCCTGCGCACACACTAAAACCATATACCATGGCAATTCATTCAAATCATGTCTAAATACCTTATTTCTCTGCTAAAACATTTTTGAGCAAAATATAATTTCTTTAGCATTTACAGAAGTTATGCACCATCGTGACCTTTTCATACACACACCAGAAAGTCGGGGCAAGGGGAGGAGATGGTGATGAAGATGCATTAATATTCCAGCTAGGGGTTTTTTTGCAACTGTTGGGAAACTTTGTTCTTTTGAGAAAAACCTCACTAACTCCAGGAAGAAGTATTTCTGCTGTTTTATGGTTTCACAAGCAAGACTGCCCCATGTAGTTGGGAAATGATCAGATTAAGAGCTCTACATGCACACAGCAGAGAGTAAGCCAAATCGAAGCCGGAAAAAGAGTGTCAGTTTCACTTTTCAGTGCTTTCAGTGGAACTGCCAAGATATTAAGGAATGTTATTTTCAGCACTAACAGTGAAATTGGAGACTTGCAAAAATCAAGCCAAGGGGATGTTATTTCGCTGTTAAAATGCAACTCGATGTGTGACAAAATAAGTACACCAGTGTTAGTGAACTGCAAAATGCGGACATATATTTATACAACTATTTATTATTAGTAATCATGGATTTAAGGCACCCTGTTGCTAATTAATAAATGCAAGATGCACAGTGAATGGCCCTCACAATTACCCACTGGAATACCAGGGCTATAAGCATTACTTTTTTGTTGTTAGTACTTGGCAAACACCTTTGTTGATCAAGGAAAATAATTTCATCTCTTAATTAATTTCAGCTAGAGAGTATATCTACTTTGGCCAAGCACATTTGCTTACTGGAGGGTGGAGAAAGCTGATTTGCTTCTCAGATGGAGAGAAGTACACAGTCCCAGAGTTTAGTTTAGCAAGAACTTGCATAAATACCTTATTCGTTCCCTGTATTCCATAGTTTTCACTTATATAGATTTGTCTCGATAGCAACATTTAATACTTTGACTGGGAGAGGCATTCTGGATTATCTGCTTCACAAACCAGCCACTCTGTAAAATCTTACTATCATACAGACACAACAAAGGAAGATGGGCAACCTTGGCTTTTTCTAACATACACAGGACATACACTCAGGGGTTGATGGGTCTCCAACATGGTACCATGGGTTCCGTGGCACCCGCTGACACCTTTCATGATGCCCACCACATGAATTTAGAAAGTGAGCAGGGCTTCTGACTGGCTGTGCAGATTATTAAAACTGTTGCTTTGGCAACAGCTGCCACCATAACACAAGGATCTTCACCAAGTGACTTAAGGTATGCTGTGTTTATGCAAGAAAATATTTTAAAACACTTATGTTCATGTAAAAATGTATCCTGTTAAACAGAGCTTCTGCCTGAAATGTTGAAGAGTTACTATTAGAATTATTCATAAACTCACTCCCTGACTTTTTGTGGCAGAAGGCAGAGCCATTTTGTGGCTGGGCCCTCCATCCTATGTCAGAATTTCAAAGGTCCCTAAAGACTTTAAAAGGTTGGGGACCAGTGTTCCCTCTCAGCTGAGTTAGTGTGAGCTAGCTCACTGTTTTTTTAGCCTCCAGCTCACACATTTTTATCTTAGCTCAGGAGGGATGGCTCCAGAGCAAACTAATTTAAGTAGTAGCCAAATCACTCGTTCACAACTTTAATGGCAGTAGCTCACAAAGTAGAATTTTTGCTCACAAGACTCCACAGCTTAGAGGAAGCATTGTTGGGGACCCCGATATGTAGGGTGACCTGTCCCAAATAGTAATTTCTCCAGGTGGTGGTAAGGAAGCTACCAAGTTTGTACCTCTGGGGTCCAATAGAGCTGGCATATGTACACAGCTGGGGTCAGAGAAAACCAAATATCTCAGCAAAGTAGGTAACTGCATCAACCTGCTGGATGTATAATTCAGTGCATCTAAGTGAGCTCTGACTCACATTACTTAATGCAGAATAAATTGTGTTTAAGCCTTTAACGTGCCACTGGACTCCTGTTTTGTTTTACTATTAAATCACTATAAACAATGCAGTTTTGGTACAGAAGACTTCCTGAGGCTGATCACTTAATTTGAACTTCGCATGAACTGTTGCATAGGGGCCAGCTCTTCAGAATTAGATACAGTGATAAGCCACTTACAAATGTTACTTTTGAACTTAAGGTATAAATTCAGGTCAATATGGTTCTCTCATTTCATTTACAGCACTGGAAAATCCAAATAACACAGGAATCTCTTGGGTGCTATGATGTCCTCCTTAAACTAATCCTTTCCTAAGTCTCTCTCGTGGGAGGGAAGGTGGCATGGTGTAGCCTGATCTTGTCAGATCTTTGAAGCTAAGCAGGGTCAGTACTTGGATGGGAGACAGCCAAGGAAGAATCTACAGAAGAGGACACTGGCAAAACCACGTTTGATTCTCACTTGCCTTCAAAGTGCCTTGCTGGGGTTGCCATAAGCCAGCTGCAACTTAACAGCACTTAGTTACATAAGTCTCCCTCAGTAATGAAATGGGATTGGGGTTCAAGAGCGTCCTGTGAAGAACTATGTCTGTGATTAAGCCACTTCATTAGTCATCTTAGCTAAGGAGACGGCCTAAAAATATAATTTGCTCTTCGAGACAGGTATCGAACATATGGCTGTTTCACCTTTCTGTATTATTACAATGTTGTCAAGCAGTTCATTATTTCAGTTTGTATAACCTCTCAGCAGTGGAACATGGAATTATTGCTCTTTCCCAAAATAAAATATACGTATCTTGTTTTGTACAAAATTGAACAAGAAATTGAATGCTGATTGATAGGCTGATAAAAAAACACAGCACCACAAGCGTCAGAAATATTGGCATTGTGATACACCTACTAAAATCACTTATATCTTCTACCTCAAGACTGTCAAAAAGCCTACATTCTGAAAATAATCCTGCAATACCTAAAAAGCATCCTCAGAAATGCATTCACTTTGTTCTCAATATCTTGACTACTACAAGGCTGCTTAAAACAGTGACATGTTTATTTTAAACATTTTGTATACTATGCTCTATTTTTTTTTAAAAAAAAATCTGAGCCATTTGAAGCAGGAAAACTACATACTGTTTACAGTTTGCAAAACTCCGTACAAAACCATTTTACAATGTAAAAGGAAAGAACAGCCACTGACTTACCAAGCCTTCCCTTCCCTGGTAAATAGAAGCAATTTTTACTTGCCTTAAGAAACCAGGTTACAGTGGACAGATAAACTTGGAAGATTTATCTCCTAGCATATCTATTGTTCAATAATAAAACAGTCAGGCAACTATGCTACATGACAATAAGCCCAAGCATGTGCCTGTGGAATGGAACATGCTTACGCCAAATTTCAGATGCTAAAGTGCTCGAAGGAAGGATCTGCCTTTTCACATTCTCTAAAGTACCAGCACATTAATGATACTATATAAATACATAGTATAATTCTGAAATAGCAAGATATCCATATTTATTAATGTCCATATTCTCTTTCACTGTTCACATAATGACATCACAAAAGTCTCTCTGCCATTTTCAACAGGAGCCCTCTTTGGTACAATTCAAGTAAAGTAAACTACCACAAAATGTTTTCCAGGAACTCATGTTAGAAGGAATGAAGACATCTGGAATTCTATTCCAACTCAGTTGTGAGTAATTTACTGAGAATCTGTCCAGAAGGTCACAACCTTGCCTTGTAAAAACAAACAAGTTTTCATTAGAAAGCCAGTGCTACAGCTTTCATATTCTACTTGGTCAAAGCTTTGGGCCAATATGGCTTGAAGGGACAGGAGGAAACATGTGCAATCATTCCACAGTGATTACAATATTCTGCGTAAGATTAGTGATTCATCCATCTCAATCACATGAGATCTCGACATGCCAACTGTTTCTTGATTAGGTGTAAGAGAGCCAGTTTGGTGTAGTGGTTAAGTGTGCGGACTCTAATCTGGGAGAACCGGGTTTGATTCCCCACTCCTCCACTTGAACCTGGCTGGATGACCTTGGGCAAGCCATAGCTCTATACTAGCTGTTCTCTCGAGGACAGCTTGGGAAAGAGCTCTCTCAGCCCGACCCACCTCACAGGGTGTCTGTTGTGGGGAGGGGAAGGGAAGGAGTTTGTAAGCCGTTCTGAGACTCCAAGTGAGTGGAGGGCGGGATATAAATCCAATATCTTCTCATTCTTCTTCTTCTTCTTCTTGATAAAAGCCCTGCCATAATGCTACATTCATTCATTTAGAGCTCCATTTGGCAACAGGTCATACAAAACATGCTTGATGGTGTGGTCAGGTTTGTAGGTCTCCTGCTAGGCTTATTCCACCATTATAATTCCAGAGAAGTAGCCATGTTAGCCTGCTGTAGCCAAGTAAAATAGAAGTCCAGCAGCACCTTAAAGACCGACAAGGAAACTTCCTTGCCATTTGAATGAGTGAGCTTTAAATTAGGAGAGCTCATGCTGAAATAAAGGTTGTTGGACTTCAAGGTAGCCGCCCTGACCTGGATAGCCCAGGCTAGCCCAGTCTCAACAGATCTCAGAAGCTAAGCAGAGTCAGCCCTGGCTAGTATTTGGATGGAATAACACCAAGGAATATTAGGGTCATGATGCGGAGGCAGGCAATGGGAAACCACCTCTGAATGCCTCTTGCTTTGAAAACCCCATGGGGTTGCCATAAGTCAGCTGTGACTTAGTAGCAAAACAGAACAAAACAAACACTTTGAGATGCCTTTGGATTTTGGTTTTATTTAATTTCATGGTTGTTTCTCATACAATGTGCACTAGTGCATTATGGAGAAGAGTGGAGAAATACACAACTAGATATAAACAGATACACATACACTCTACAGGCAAGGGACCTATAGTAGCCCCTCCCTTTTTTTGAGCTTTAAGGTGGCCTTAAAAGACATGAGCTAACTCTGTTCTATTTTGACTCTCCATGTTCACTCTACAGTTTTGTGTGTGTCACTTTAGGCTGCAGCCACTTTCTCAACAAAGACTGCAGTTCCATGCACACTTACTTACCTAGACATAAGCCCCACCAAGAACAAAAAATGGGAATTACCTCTGAATAAATATGTGTACAATTGTACTACAAAGGATGGATCCACTAGCCCAACCCTGCTCACAGCAGCCATTATGCTTGAAGAATATTTTTCTACTGGTATCATTTCACCATCCCACCTTTCAAATCAAGCACAAGGTTGGGGAGGGGGAGAAAAAGATTAACGAGAACCAACATTGCTCCCACTACATCCCCAGAAGACAGCCTGACCTACTTGCCCATAAACGTGTGGCCACGTAGCAAAAAAAGAAGACTCACAGATCAAACTTTATAATACTTTGATAAATGTGGCACTGTCATGATCCGTGCCTGCTCGGGGAGACAGGCCTAGTGCGGAGTAGGCACAGGAGAGACCTGTGGGGGGGGTAAAGGGCTGACAGCCTACAATTCCCATGGCTGTCAGCCCTTTAGGCGGTGGTGGTAGCCAATGGGAGTTTGGGGAATACGTGAGGAGACTGAACTTTAGCTGTGCAAATGGTAAAACAGCATTCTTTTCTCTTCTGCAACCTTTCCTCACACAGAGCCAAGCTGAGGGGAGAATCCGGGCTGGGAGAAAGTTCCCTCCCTTGGGACAGACTGAGTACAGGCAGGAGGCCTGGTATAAGAGGCTGTAGGCCTTAAGTAGTACCAGTTAAGGAAAAACAGTTAGTCACCTTTGTTTTCTCGGTTTAAAAAGAGCATTTGGTTGGGCTTGGGAGGATACCCTGGGCCTTCTCAAGAGACCCTAAGTCCAGGGTGGTGGCGGCAGAACGTGGCAACCCGCAAGGGGTCATGACAGGCACCGATACATATTTTAGCTAAGATGCAACCCAGATTCACATCAATTTGTGAACTTAAAAAAACAAACCCCCCCCCCCCCCAGTAATGCAATAGGTTAAAGGAAGGGACTTCCATGATAACTTCAGTGGGATAGCCATATTAGTCTACTCTAGTTCAAGAAAGAAGAAGCCCAATGGAACCTTACGACTAATACCTACGGTTGCCAGCTCCAGGTTGGGAAATACCTGGAGATTTTGGGGGAAGAGCCTGGCAAGGGGAGCATTTGGAGAAGGCCTTCAACAGGATATAATGCCATAGAGTCCACCTTCCACAGTGACCATTTTCTGCAGGTGAATTGATCTCTGTCACCTGGAGATCAATCAACAGGAGATCTCCAGCCACCGCCTGGAGGCTGGCAACCCTAATACTTACTCCAGTATGAGCTTTTGTGATTCAGAGCTCACTTTTTTACATACAGTATCTGAAGAAGTGAGCTCTAAATCACAAAAGCGCATAATGAATAAATGCTTTTAGTCTTTCAAATGTTGCTGGACTTCTGTTTCACAGGAAGGAAGCATAAGAAAGAAAAGCTACAATGATGTCTTGACATTCTCCATCAGATCACCCTTTCCCAAGTGGATACTGGGGGGGGGGGGGGAGTAGATCTCAGCACCACTTCTGAGGCCAACTTGGCAAACTTGTCAGGAGATTTCACTGCACTGCAGCATGATCAGCTAAACAGAACCAGCAACCACACTGTGGAGGTTGATTTTCTTTTCCTGAGACCACCAAAGGTTTTTTCCTCTTTTCATTGCCAAACCTATACCAAGAAAATGTAAAGCATTTTACTTAGCTTACAAGTATGGATCTCCTTTCTTCTAAGGAGACTTCATGCGGTCTAGGAATTTTACTGAAGCAGTATATATCATTTTTGTTTGAGGTGGATTTTAGTGTGTCTTAACTGTGGGCAGGGAGGGCAGGCAGCATGGCATAGCCCAGTCTCATCAGATCTCAGAAGCTAAGCAGGCTCAGTACTTGGGAGGGAGATCACCAAGGAAGAAAACGGTAAACCACCTCTGCTTCTCACTTGCCTTGAAAGCCCCTTGCTAGGGTAGGCACAGGTTGGTTATGACTTGATGGCACTTACGTGCGTATGTAATTGTGCATGACTTGTGAGTGAATGACTGTGGCTGTATTCAGACGTTACAGTAAAATGTGGTTTGTTGCGTAAATCCTGATTAGTCTATCAGACATACAAAATAGATCACTGTTCCTCAATCATACTTAAGTCTGCTAATTTGTTGGCTTGCAAGGCTGCTAGCAGGGGCTGCTGTGGCTCAAGTGGTTAAGATGCTGAACTGCAGACCAGAAGGTCGGTAGTTCAGCAGTTTGAGACCCGAGTGCTACATGACGGAGTGAACTCCCGTCTCTGGTCCCAGCTCCTTCCAATCTTGCAGTTTGAAAGCAAGAAATTGCAAGTAGATAAATAGGTACCACTTTGGTGGGAAGGTAACAGCGTTCTGTGCACCTTGGCGTCTAGTCATGCTGGCCACATGACCACAGAGAAGTCTTCAGACAGCACTGGCTCTTTGGCTTGGAAACGAAGATGAGCACCCCATCTCTAGAGTCAGATCCAACTGGCTTTTGAGCAAGGGAAACCTTTACCTTTAAGGCTGCTAGGAAAGCTTCATTGTGTATGCAGTCCACTTGATATTGGTCAGCTGCATTAAACGAATGGGAGGAAGGGGGGGGGGCTCGGATGAGCCAAGCCTCTTCTTCTTCCTTTCTGGTGCTGCTGAACAGTCTTGAATTTTTGCATTCAGACATCACAACAAATCATAGCAATGAACCCAGATACAAACTATCATCAGATCTCGAAAGCTAAGCAGGGTTGGCCCTGGTTAGTGTTTGGATGGACCACCAAAGAAGTCCAGGGTCTTGATACGGAGGCATGCAGTGGCAAACCACCTCTGAATGTCTCTTGCCTTAAAAACCCTATGGGGTTGCTGTAAGTTGGCTATGACTTAACGGCACTTTCCACAACCATCACACAAACCATCTTCACTACAATTTTTGACAGTATATTCAGACATCGCAGTAAACAAGAGTTTAATCAAATCATGGTTTGTATGGTATCGCAACATCTGAATGCAGACTTGTGTAAGTTATTAGTATTTTCTGCAACTGAAGAGCTGTCACTTTTCAGAAACTATATGGGAGGTTGGTCACCTAAAAACTATAAAACTAAAAACTCCAAAGCAGGAGGAGACATTTAGTTCAGTGTAAAGAGTTCTCTGGACTAAAGCTACTTTGGATGTTAACATTATGCTCCTGTATATGTATAAATCTGAATATCAGAATTGAACTATCAGAGAATGAAAGAGCTAGAAATAATGAATAATGGGTTGGATACACATAGACAAAGACCTACAGATTAGCAAACTAAGCAGAGAATCCAATCATCCAGTTACACTTTCCTGTACAATTCTGAAGTCACCACAGTGAAAGTTTTTAAAAGGATTGTTATCAACCCACATATGCTTATTTAAAATATCTAGTTCCTTTGTAATATTTCCTACATACTTGTGAAAAGTGTGCTACTGTGGCTCATCTCTTGAAAAACAAAGATAAATGTCTGACTCAGCCAATCTCAGAATACCTCCTATTTGCACTGGCAGAAGATAGTGTTAGGTCTTTGACCTGCGTAAACAGTCTGCAGATTGAACTTCCTCATACAGGGACATGCGAATTACAACTGGTCAACCAAAAGCAGATTTTAGCCTTTAGTAAAAGCTATACCCCTAGCCAACAAAATGTGTAAAAACTAAGTAATACTTCTACTTTCTTAAAAGGAGTGATACTATAACATTGAAGAGAGTTACCAATTGTATGAGAGATTAAGGGATTGCCCAGCATCCTGCTAGTATAATTTGGAAGAAGTACTATAGTTCAGCCAAGCACTCAAAATGAAATTGATTAGTTTGCCAATGACAAAAGGAAAGAACACTCCCCACCGAGAACAAGCATTCTTCACTTTCAAACTTCCACCATCATCTGCTGATCATGTGACAATAGCTTTCAGCAACACAATGGCTAGAAGGAGGCTGGGTGGAGTACAGATCTCTTTAAACTATGTGGCAATACCACTGGAGAATTTCAATTATAAGAACATGAATGGAGTCTGAATGAATTCTATGCATTAGCTAATATGGATTTATAGCTTAGTATCACATTTCTTAGAAGACTCATACTCTCAAATTATTTCCAAAAAGCAATGAGGGGGAGAGTTTTAGGAAACAAGATGCACAATCAAAAAAAGCCATAGCACTTTCTCACTAAAAGCTCTAGAGATGTTTACTAAAATTTTCAAATAAAGAGCAAGAAGCACCATATTAAACTCTCACCTGAGCCTGTCCCATTCAAGCCAGCATAACCATTCCAAAGGTGACAGACTGAAGCACAATAATACATTTGCCAAAAGTGTTCTCGTTTACAAACACAACAGACGAACACCCTAACTAATCCCAGCATATGGCAACGATCCTATGCAGACTCATATAGGATAGATCTCAATCAATTCAATGGGACTGGGTCAAAATGGAAGTGCGGGTTTTTAAAGAGTTGGGTCTGGACTGGCTGCTATTTTATTTCCCCATTTTTACTGTTTCACATGCACAGAATATTTCACATGAAGCAGCATAAACGGGGAAATAACTTTCCTCTCAGCACTGTTTCAGCACAGGAAAATAACTGAGGGGAAGCAGGAATCTAAACTGAGACCAAATGGACTTCTTTATGTGTTGTGTTGCTGTGGGGTACTCAAGTTGGGCCAGCTCTTTAAAAACCTACTCAACTAGCTGAGCTTTAAGACTTCAAATCAAGCTTCACTATTAAACTTAAACCCTATTAAAATCATTAACAATTTCTAGTACTTTAAAGTAATGAACAACCTCAGAATCGGTGCTTTTAAAAACCCCAAAATTTTATTTCAAATTTAATGTAGTTGGTCAGAATGTATAGTATTTAAGATCCTTGCCACAATTCAAAAGGCAAAATCATCACTAACCTAGTGGAGCATTTTCCAGCATTACAGCAAAGCTCAGTTCATACCACATATCTTGAATATGAGGACATAAGCTCTACACACATCTAGAACTCCAAAAACTAGACAGAAGGGGCAATCTTAGCTCCTTCCTATCATAAAAGGAGGAAGACAAAAGCTGCTTTTCATGGTAAGCCACAGCAGCAACTATTAGGGTCCAAATGGATTTAGGAAAAACCAACTGGCTATTAATTAAGTATATCACAGAGACTGAGCATTCCAAGAGTTGTGTAGCCCTGAAAGCTTACTATGAAAAGCTAGCCTCCCCTTGCCATCCTTCTAGGTTTTGAATATTTTCCCCAAAACATTTCTGGGGGTTTTATTAAACACTGAGGCAAACACAGACAGGAAGCAATCCCATTGAATTCTGTTAATTCACTGAATTCAGGAGAAATTTCAAGTAGCCTGCTTTGGATTTGCTGCATATCAATTGAACTGATTCTGGAGAAAAGAGAGACATGTTCTGGTCATTAGGGTAGTAAACCAAACAGTTCTAATTAATACCATATGTAAGAACACTAGGATGTTGTCACACATTCCAAGAGGTTTATTTTTAACTTTCTACAAAAACGTTGGTTTTAGGGCTGATATTTAACTGATAACTGTGAACTACTCTGGTCTAGTATAGATGAAATAAAACATAGCAGCGTTCCTGGAAGACTTCAGCTTCAGTGAACAAAGACAGATTGATGAATCTGAAGTCACAGCTGCTTCTGCTGTCCTACATATTGTCCTATCACTCCCCACATGGGTATGTTAGAGAGATCGATTAGCCCAAGGATACCCAGTGAATGTTATGGATGAATGGAGACTTAAATGTAGCTAGACAATTTTTGGGGAGGCACTGGGGGGCGTGGCATCATTTATGACATCACAAATAATAAAATAAAATAAAATAAAAAGCAGTAGAGCCTGGCCTGCCAGCCTCCCCACGCCCTCACTTTGTCAGCAGCTGACTAGCTGGCCTGGAAGGGCAGTGGCAAGGGACAGAGGTGCTCAGGGACCTCCCCATTCCATGCTTCGGGAAAAGGGGCTGGCTGGCAAGAGAGCCACTGGAGCCCCAGCCTTGCCAGCACCGCCACTCACCCAGCAGGCACCTCTGCCTCTTCCCTTCCCTCCTCTGCCCTGCAAGGTGCAGCATACTTCAGCAGCGGTGAGGAGGACCCCACCGGCAGCCAGCCGGTCAGCCTCCACCCCACCTGCCACTAACCTAGCTACAGTCCTGAACATTGATCTTCCAGGTGTTAATCCAACACTCTATAAACACTGTAGCACACTGGTTCCAGCATGCATAGTGGAAAGTTGTTTTGGGAAACATCTTGTACAGGTGTTGTGTGTCCCTCTTTTTTATATTCCTGAAATTTGTGTGCTTCTGAGTCTGGTA
The DNA here is from genome assembly GCA_029233225.1 of Lepidodactylus listeri. NCBI lineage: Eukaryota > Metazoa > Chordata > Lepidosauria > Squamata > Gekkonidae > Lepidodactylus > Lepidodactylus listeri. The sequence continues at coordinate 47,688,084 of JARCFY010000005.1, read as the reverse complement.
AGTGGAGGAATGTTCACTGAAGTTAATTTTGTGTTTACTCAATTTTGTCTTTGTTCATGGGGAGGGGGAGTGCAGGTGAGATCCAGATTCTGAACCTGCAGGTAGGATAATATCACCACCATTCTCACAGTTTTGCTCCATTCATTTGCAAACCCACTTGGAATCTGGCACAGTTCATCTGCCTTGAAACAGTACAAGGGGAAAAAAAATCTTGCTTCACCACAGCAAAAGAAACCTAGTATCCTCACATCTGTGCAAAGCCACTTGGCTAGAATCAAGCTGCCAGAGATAAATAATATTTGAGAGAATTCATTACAGCATTTATATTTTAAATTAAAGAAGGGTCTTGTGGTCAGCATATCACAGAGTCTCTTGTCTGGATGAATGCAGCTGTGCAATAGTCACCATATGTTATCAGCAATCCTTAGCCAATGTCAATAGAACACACAATTATTGAGATGTGACTAATGTTCTGATCTTTCACAAGGACCTCCGGGAGAGCTATTATGACTGATAGCACATAATACATTTGTATAAAGTTTTGCAAGCCCTGTTTGTATTGCTTAATATGTGTATCCAAAAGATATAAAACTGCCCTAGTGAATCAGATACCACTCTTCAGGGGGGGGGAACGGGGGGGGGGGGAGAGGAGAGATTCCAAACCTACAAATGAATTGTTTTAAAGCTGCTTTGTACAGAGCCTGCCCAGATAGACCAAAACAGTCTCTTCTAAGGGATTAATAGTAGAACCTTCTGCATGTAAGGGATGTGCTCTAACATTAAATTACAAGTCTACTTTGTGCCTACATATGCTGCAATAAGCTTTTTGAGAAGCCACAAGAGATGAACACCAAATTGGACTGTACTGTTGCCCTTCATGAATCAGGAGGACACTTTTATCTTTCCTCTGCCCTGTATGCCTTTGTGAATGTCACAGAGTAGGCCTGCAATAAAGGTAGAGTTTTAAGAAATCTCTATCTCCTTAATAAAAAAAGAAAAGGATTCATATGAAGGCTGATTAGCCTAGTGTTGTAAAAGGTTACTTCAGATGACACATCCTGAAATGGGAATTGCCTGCCAGCTGAACAGACTCTGGAACACTGCCTGGCAGGACACCAAGGAATGACACTGCATTTATAGCAATCCCCTTCTTTTATATCCAGTTAAAATGGGGGCTTTATTTGTTCAGAGCTGGCATCGGGCTTAACTTAGGGTACAGCAGGAAATCAGGAGCCGCAGACAATTCGATGTGGGAGGAGTGGGTTCACACAATTACGCCTATTGAAATTTAGAAAACAGAACTTGTGGGCTCCCTGTTGATTATAATTTCCTATTTTCTTCCCTGTAGCTTTCCCCTGACCTGCTAAGGAAAACAAAGAAGAAATCTATCCAGGTCAGCAGACTGGTGAACCAACCATGCAATAGCCCACAATATCTTGAATTAGAAGAGGACTTTGGGTTGAATCCAGCCAGTTTTTTTTTCATTCAGTCTTATCTAATTGCCCTCCTTACTACAGCCCCCTGTCCCACATGCCTTTGTCCATGCAGTTCTCGTGATGATCCCAAACACAGTCAAAGGGGACACCCTCCTCCATTTTTCATTAGTGGAAAAGGTGAATCCAACCATGTGTGATGGCTGAATTGAGGAAGGTTGCTAATCCCTTCCTGATTGTTCTATAACTTCATTTGGTGTAAAAAGCATTAGATCAGAAAAGGAATTCTATCTGCGCAGCCAGATATAATGGGATTAAAGGAAGTGAGAATGGAAACAGCAAAGAGTTAACCTTAGAACTTTTACAGACAAGAAAGAACATTTTTGTGGTTGAGGCATGAGAGATTAGAAGTCAATATGAAGTTGTTCTTCAAGGTCAAGTTAAAGAACAGACATATTTGGGGATGGTATTGGGATCTTATATCTGGTATTTGTTTTGGTTGACTTTTCAGCTACAAGCTTCTTTGGTTCATTACTGCTTTGCACCATCTAGTCCCAAAAGCATATGTGCAGATATCCATTTACTTTGTGATGTCTAACTTTTGTTTGTAATGTCTGTACATGAGAGCATAAGCATATAAGTAGATCCCAATGGATCAAGCCAATGGTCCATCTATCCATCGTACACATTACCATTTGTCTACATTCAATGAAAACCCAGAAATATTCGGGAGTGTAGAGATGTTGATGAGTAGCCCAATCCCGTGCACTGTCCTTTTAACAGCATCTCACGTACACAGTGAACAACCAGTTGCTCAGTTTGTAAGATATTTTTTCTGATGACATAAGACAAAGCATAAGAACATGAATTCTGAACTGACCTTGGGGATATGCCATTACAACTTTTGCTTTATGGCTTCTTCTGGTTGGTCAAAATAAAATCTTGCAAATGTAAGCAGAGGCCATTTTCACTTTCCTGATTCATAATGGGTTCTCCTGGTTTGTTTCCTGTGCAACTGCACACTAATAGCCTGAAGGGTGGTTATGATTGTTGAGTAAAACTTATTGAAAATGAGAGACAGAAAAAAGGTTGAGAGCAAGTGTTGGTCTTGCACCCCTTAAGGATAAACTGTTTACCTTGGGATAAGCTCATAAAAACACATAATGAGGAGGAGAAAATAAGTGCACAAAATACACAAATGATGAGGCAACTTCAGTCAGAATGGAACAATGAGAAACTCTGGTAGGCAGATACCCTGAAGGGCACCTTCATAACTGAAATTGCTCCTATCACATACATAATGCAGATCACTGAAGTCAGTTTAATGAGGAAGGTTCACCTAGTGATCTCACCATCTCCTGTGAAAATGCTTCAAGACTGTACTGTTTTATATGCTGGTCAGCTAGGCCATTTAACATTGCTTGGATAAATGAAGTTGCTATATATTGATTTCTGTGACTGTTGCAGCCTTTGTACAAAATATATTGTGTGTGCGTTCCTGTTTATTAATTCTAATGAGGTTTGCGTTTTCATTCACAAAACGAGGCCTTGCATCTCCATGGAATATCAACTACTTCTGTTTCCATTGGCTGGAGGCCTAGATTTTCTAGTTTCACTAATATTTGAACATTCCTAGTGAAGCTGACAAAACTCCAGTGACATTTCCCCCCCTGCAGCAAATATCTAAAAAGCATTTGATCCTCAGAAGCTAAGAATGGAAGCTGGGGAAGACCCATAGTTCATGTTGGGATTTATGAATGAGGAGTTCTCTTACTGAACTGACGCTGCCATCATTCAAGGAGTTTGTATATGAAGAATGTCAGCACAACTGGCTGATGGCAACATTTTCAAAGCTAAAGATAGGGATGTCGTATAATAACAGGTCATAAAAAATGTATTGCAAGACCATAACTTTGGAAAGAAAGATTAAGGATGAGAACTGCAGACTTTAGATGGATCCCAGAGGAAGCAAGAAACACCAGTAACAAAAAAAAAATGAAAATAGAAACCCTAGACAATCTCTTGTCCTAGTGGTTTACCTGCATCCTCTGCTCCCCTCCATAAGTCCACCTAAGGATTCAAGGAAAATCCCGTCAACTGGAACAGACAGCAAACCCTACAGTTCAATGCTTCAAGCAAGCTAACTATTTCATAAAATTGTTTGTGAGGTGTGGTTCCTTAAAACATCTTAATCTGGCAAAGGAAACACTAGCAAACATGACATGGGAGATTGACTCTGACAAGCATTTCCCTTGGAAACACTCTTGCCTGCACATACAAGTGGTACAAGTAGTATCTGGGGAAAGTAGAGGAGGCAGAAATGGTTGGCTGCTCTTGTACATGGAAAATCCATTACACCAAGCTTAGCCTGACACAAGAAGTCTGGAGAGCTAATGTGTAGTGCCATGGACCAGCACCAGACAGTTTCCCCAAAGCAAGGTTATGCGACAGGAGGCTGTTTATTTTTGAAGTAGATTAGAATCTGCTTTTAGAAGCTGTCCTCTGAAGTCAAAGATGTTCACTTCCTTACACATCCAAACAGCTACTAGCAGTCAGTCTCCTCCATGTGTCTCCCATTAACTGCATTGTAATTCTCCAAATTCTCATGCCTTTTCATATTTATACTTCTGAGGATTACCATACTAAGAGAGAGATCCTAAGCAGGTCTATTCAGAATCCTACTCAGGTATACAAAGTGTTCTTGGGATTGCCCTGTAAGGCCCCTGGTTATGGATATTCCAGAAAACAGAAAGTTATGGATGTGTCCCAAACAAGCCTTTAACTACCTTTATTTTTACATATCTGTGCAAGTAACCTTGCATGGATCATTGTTAAAACCACAAAGAACCCTGTAGCACCTTAAAGACTGACACATTGATCATGGCAAAAAGCTTTACTTTTCCCAAGAGCACCTCAGAAATATCTTTCCACAAAGCAGAAAAAAACTACTAAAGGCCCAGATTCATTAGAAGTAACTGAATTGAGACAATTAATGTCCTCATGCTAATCCATGACTTCCCATGAACAGTTAATATAGAAATATGAGTTTTTGTTTCACAGTTCCTAATACATACTATATGTTTCTTCAGCACTGTCTGAAAAAGTCAATGTGCCTCACATGGATTAATAAATTGCGGTTTACTGCCTTCACCAGAGAAAGAAGTATTATTTTTCTCCTAAATTCAGGTAGGTTGATCTGAAACTACAGAATAAAATTTGAGTCCAGTGGCACCTTTAAGACCAACAAAGCTTAATTGTGAGTATAAGATTTCATGGGCATACACACTTCTTCAGGTACCTGAAGAAGTGTGGATGCACACAAAAACTTATACCCAGAATTAAACTTTATTGGTCTTAAAGGTGCCACTGGAATCAGACTTTGTTCTATTTTCTCCTAAGTGTTAAGTGATAAAACTGAGAAAAGAGGAGTTGTGCTGGGTCAACAAGGTGAGGCAGACTAATCAAAATTATAAACCAGATTTTTCTGGCTTCCAATCCAGTGTTCTAGATCTGACAACCACTGTCACTATGAATAGTACTTTCGCTCTGTGATTAATATTCATTTTGTCATTAGCAAAGGTAAATAAATCAACACTACCACTGTAGCCTTTTAGCAACAGAAGCAAAACTATTTGACATATAGCATGCTTGTGCCCAAACAAATGTAAACAGTTGCATGCTTGAAAAATAGCCCTTTGGGAGTTACATCCCTTCTTCTTGGATAAGCGATTTCACAATGCAATGTTATCTTGTTATGAATGGATTCTGTCACCAAGGCCAGAAGAGTGATGTTTAAAGGGGGGGAGGAGTCAAGGATGATTGCTAGCTGCAATTCTGGTGCCAATTAAACGGGTGATTAAAACAATAGCCGAGCATCCCAGAAATAGAACTTTTCTGGTGCCATAACACCAGTATTTGTCCTTTCTCTCTCTTAAGTGCATACACACATCCCCAACCACAAAAACGTTCTTTGCCTCCTCTAGAATGAATAAGATTTGGTGGTTGAGAAATTCAGTAAATTCTGCATGAAACACCATACAACAATATTTGAATTACTGTTCTCAATGGAACCTCAGCAATTCTGGAGAGCATCTTTATAATGCACATGGACCAAATCTATTTCTTGTGGAAGTTTTTTTGTTATAAGTGCAAACTAGTTTGGCTTTGATTTCTAGAAAATAATCCCAACATCCCTTTTATAAGGGCTAACAAATGAAGATATTAAACAGATCCTGGCTAAATGCTCTTCCCTACTCGCTCATTTTATAAAGTTCTAAAAACACTAGTTCCGTCAGCGATGGCTTGATCTGGAACATTAAAATAGTTATCTCAAACCATTTTTGAGCTCTACATCGATGTCTTCTTTTGGTATGCACTAAAAATTAAGGTCTAAATTGTTTCTTAGCCATGGCTTTAGGTAAACCATTCCCCCCCCCCCTCCTGAAATATTACCACTCTAAAAAGAATTAACCACTGGTAACTGAGAATCCGGCCAAACAAAATAGTCTGGATTCGCGTCCGCTCATTCAAGAACTTACCATAAAAATAAGAAAGCATCTCTCTACTTATCCTTTAGGTCTTGGAGCTGATTCTTCAGGGACATAACAAAATCCAGAGGCCGGGGAGGGAGCGGGAGACGAGACCTTCCGTAAAGCACACAAAAACCTTCCCCGGACTTTGCAAGAGTGTTTCCTCGACTGAGGGCAGCGTCTGAAATCCAGTGAAGGCTGCAGCAGATCCCGCCAGCTTTCCTCTCCGAAAAGACTTGGGGAGAAGTTAACGAGTTCGATAGCTTTGGGAGAGCCGTTGTCAATGGAGGGGGGGATTACTACCAGGGGCCCCGGGCGCGCCAAACTCCGAGGCGAAGCAGCCAATCGCCCCCTTGCTCGGAGGACTCCACGCGTTTGCAGCAGACAATCGAGGCGAGCTGCAGAGACAGGAAACTCCCCGCTGTAAACTCTCCACCGAAGGAAAAGTGGCCTCTGGGCAAGCTGCCCTTTGCAGCCCCGGCTGCTTTGCTGCTGTTGTTCCTTCAAAGACTCCTCCGGTTGCTTTTGTGCCTCCGCTCTCTTCCTTTCCCTGGCCACCCCTCCTCCACTTCTTCATGACAGAGACAGCCCAGATGGGAAGAGCCTACAGCTACTGTGCCCCATCCTGAAAGCTGATCCTGCTGATCTCATCACCGAAGGCTACTAATCCAATGACCGGGGAATTAACAACAGATGGTGACGCCCCTTCTGTGCCCCCCACCTCCGCCCCTCATCACCATTGAGCAAGAGAGCGCGGTAGGAAAGCTGGCGCGCACCGACCGACCCACCCTCTCGCTCGGTCGCCCGCGCGCGCACCCCCGCTGGAGAAGTGCAATAGATCTTTTCTTGCGGTGGCACAAGCCTCCATTTCCTGCTCTAATTCCAGAGTTCTCCTGCTACTGAGGCGGGAACTGCATTATTTAACCCCTTCTGACAGAGTGGTGTGTGGCAACCTTACAGTTGATATATATATAAAAAAAAAGGAATAAGAAGAGTTCTTATGGGTCTGTTCAGGGGGACCGAGCAACATTTCTTTGGGACGAAGCCAAACTTGTAACAGGGGCCTTCACACACACACATGATCCAAGCTGGATTTTAAACGTAAACTCTGTAAAAGTAGTTTAGGACCTCAGTTAGGGCCAAATACAAAAAGTAATCAGATGAAGATGGGTAGTCCTGTTAGGTCTGTCTGTTGCAGCAGGAATAAGGAAGGGTCCAGTAGCACCCAAAAGACTTAACAATATTTGTGATATAATAATTTTAGTAATACTTTGGGGGGGGGGGTAGGGCTATGGTGGGTGCTCTTAAACTTTCAATCCAACCCTGAGAGCATTTCATTCCCACAAGGAGAGAAATCCAAAATATGGTAAAATCATAATAACTGATTGCAGCCTCAACCCCTCCCCCCTTTCAGGATCTAAATAGTTTGTTCTGAAAGGAATGACTTGCAGGGGTGTTCTTCACTAGCCTGGACTGTGTCCTGTATAAAAACAGAATTTTGCTTTTGCTGAGCTCAGAAAATGGGAGAGCAATTCTTTATAAAAAAGAAAATACTCTACTTGCAAATGTTATACTTTGCTTTCAGAGGAACCAGATGTCTTTTCTCAAGGGTAGTACTTTTCATTACAAGGGGGATCACATTTTATCAGCATTGAAACAGCAACTTTTTCCCATTGGGGAGGGAGATGCACCTTCTAGTCATCAGAGTGATTTGGCTATTAACAATGCAAAGATAGGGTAGAAACACTTTAACTTAATAAAGGTGCAATTAAGGGCAAATATCCTAGCATTGGTTCTCTGGAAATCAGTCTGCTTGTTTGAAAACAAATGCCAGCTTACACATCAGGAAGAATGTTTTGAAAAAAATTAAACCTTCTCAATGGCTTTTAATTGTATATGGAAGCTTATAATTCCTGCTACCAATCCATTTGGATTTAACCGATCATAAGGGTATTCAGTTTGAAATGGAAAATTATTAAAATATCAGCACAGGTTTGCTCCTACAGTAATATTCATTTGTCTTTTTCTTTAATCAGTCTAAAGGAAGTGAGTTCTCATTTTGAGGATTCTTCAATGCCAATATTTTTGACAGATAGCCCTAAAACTAGTATCAGTTAAAAAAATATATCAAGAAATGTAGAAAACCATGGGAAATTATGATAAAGAACTGCCCCTTCCCAGGAATAAAAGTGGATGCTTATAACAGAGGACACCCAAGTCAAGAGCTGTCTCACCAACATGCTATTATTAGAGTTACAGAGAAATATTAAGCAGGGTTATGCTTTTCAACGTCCGTTGAGGGCAATACCACTATGCTAGTTAAATGGCCATGGAAGATGATCTGTGTATGATGAAACAGCCTGGGTGTCACAAGCAAATTCGATCAAGCAGAGAAGAGAAGAAGAGATTGGATTTATATCCCACCCTTCACTATTCAAAGGAGTCTCAGAGTGGCTTACAATCTCCTTTCCCTTCCCCACTCCACAACAGACACCCTATGAGGTAGGTGGGGCTGAGAGAGCTCTTTCAAGAACTGTTCGTGAGAAAACAGCTCTGAAAGGACTTGTAATGGACCCAAGGTCACACCAGCAGCTGAATGTGGAGAAGTGGGGAATCAAACCCAGTTCTCCTAGATCAGAGTCTGCGTTCTAACCACTGGCTCTCAGGAACTGTTACTGTGTGTACATTGCATGGACACATACCAGTGGTGCTAATGGTGACTGAGAGGCTATGTGAAGACAGGAGTTCGTTGACAATGGCTAAACATATCCCATGTTCAGGGGCAGCAGGAGGGAGTTTGTACCCACTCTCAGGCTGCGGTCACACTGGAGGCTTGACGCAATCTTGCGGTGCCTCTATTGCAGCGGTTAACATCATTACAGGAAGGGGTGATCAGACAGCACACCCTGAAATGGCCTCACTGTGCACTCACCCTGTGGTCAACCATTCAGATTGTTGATGCGGGGCAACAATGGAGTGGCTTCTTTTTTGGGTGGCTTCTTTTTTTCAAGTTGTCTTTTGCTTATGCACATAACTGCTTATTCGAAGCACTGCTCCACTCCATTTTGACAACTGGAGGAGGCTGTCTCCCCCTCTGAAAAATACTCATATTTTCAATTAATCCCTTCCCCATCCTGTGTGCTGCAAAGCTGTAGACTGTAGGCAGAGGAACCAGCATGGAAAAAGACAAAGGAGGCTTCGCAGTCTGCCCTTCCCCCTCTTCTTGCCTCAGAAGACAGATGTAAGCTTGCTGGTATGCACAAAGATGCAGTTATGTGCCCATCAGTAACTGACTTTTAAAAAAAATACCAAGGAGCAAAAACAGAGCAGAGCAGACTTCCCAACTGTGTTGAGTTTGTACCAGGGCATTTCAGACATCCGGAAATGCAGGGTGAAAGTGCTGATATCTATAAACATCGGACTTTCCTAGGTGCCAAACTACTCTGCTTCCAAACTGGGGCAGAACAGGGTGGCAACGACTGGGGCATGGAAGGTAGATGTTGCTGTCTGATCATGCTCTTTAAATCTGCAAAGGTACTGCAACTATATCGGCACAACCTGCTTGTGTGACTGCAGCCGCAATTTACTTTTTCCTATCAGTCCAAGTCACTGAGAGCAAAACCAGCCTCCATTCTCTCTCTCTCTGGATACCATTTCTTGATGTAGTACAAGAGTATGGAAGCACTGGGAGCTTTCAATTATATATTACTGATTAGCTATATCATACCCATATCATAACCCTGGGTGCTTTTGAAAGCTGGTAATGGCAACAAAGAATGCTAAAAATAAATCTAAAAAGGAATTAATAATAACCCATAGTTGTCTTACTATTGGGCTTGTTGGAGAAACCCACATGTATCCCAGGGAACACATGGATTTCCCCAAACAGCACCCTCAAAATGCATGGGAAAAGACTAGAGTCCTTTCCCTCTGTATACCATGACTGTGAACCTAATCAGGTACCACTCATGCATGAACTGAGGAGGATCCACAACTCACATGTGATTGGGATAAGGTTGGGACTCCAGATGCAACCTATGTATCCTGTAAAGTTAAATCTTCATTTATTTCAGCTGATTCTCTTCCACTACACTGTAAATACTCAAAAATCCATACAATCAATGAAAGGAAATTAAGCAAATGAAGTTGTATATCATCACAATAACTTTATGATACTAGAGGTAAGCTGTGGCCCAGAGGAAGAGTGCATACTTTGCATGTAGAAAGTCCCAAGATCAGTCCCTAGCATCGTCATTAAAGCATCAGAAGCAGGAAGTAACAGGAAATATTTTTCTCTGTTTGAAAACCACTGCCAGTCAGAGTAGATAGTACTGATCTAGAGGAATCAAAGATCTGCGTTAGCATAAAATAGGCTTACATATAGGGAAGACATGGGTAAGATCACGAGACCACTGAATTTTGGTTGTGTGCTTTTATGGTCCATGGCAGTAAGACATGGTTACCAGGTCCCCTTGCTGTCATGGCAGGGGAATTTAGAGGGCATTCCAGGGTGGGTGGGACATCACATGTGACGTCCAGAAGTGACATCATCGTGTTGGCAATGTCACATATAATGCTCTGGTTTGGGGGCAAAACTCTGTTTTTTTGCCTTCAAAACCATAGCATTTGCCCCAAACCCAGAGCATTATTGCACTAGATCCCTGGCGTAATGATGTCACCTGAAAGTGATGTTATCGCATCAGGGATGTCACATGACAACGTCCCTGTTTGGGGGTGGGGTCTCCCCCACTGGCCAGCTGGCTGGCGACAAATCAAAACCCCCAAAAGCAGGGGAGCCCCTGCTGAGACCTGGGGACTGGCAACCCTACAGTAAGGTACAGTATTTTAAACACCTTATCCTCTTTACGTATTGAAGGCAAGAGGGGAAAGTGTAACTTCACTTTCTGTTTACAAACCAGTAAATCACAAATCTATAGTATCTTACATACTATATTGTGAAGTGCATATCGAAAAATGAGTGATTTTGTAAAAGTGACAAGTTTTTTTAAATTAACCCTTATTAAGAGATGCCATTTAGATCGTTCATTAGAAACCTCCAATATAAAGTAGTAAATAGGAAGTGTTCATCCAGTTCCAAAAATATCATATAATCACTGGCAAACCACCACCCCCTGCCCCACAAATACATTCATTCAGGTTTATCCACACTGCATTAAAAATAACTACTGTCTGTGCTATAACCATTATTTCATTATGGAAGAAGATCTATGCTTCATGTAAAGTGGAAAGCTGTTATGACAGCATACATAATATCCGAAAGCTTCTGCTGACAACTTGTATAATGCTCCTTAAAAGAGGATCGATGGTGCCCAGCAACATTTTAGATTTTCAGCTTATTCAGACCCTGACCTTTCTCAAACATACTGTAAGGTGCCAAGGTGCCTCATTTGGGAGGGGGAGTCTGTATATATACATGAAAAAGAAAGACAAACTTGCTGAGACCCACCCCAGACTGCCTCCTGATGTCAAGTAGATAGCTACAAGACATGGAGCCTGTTCTGCTGTAGCACACCACCTCTGGCACTCTCTGAACCCTCCCTACATATATGCACCTGGCTCCAAGCCTTTTCAGTTTTTCCTGCCAGCTTAAAACATTTCTTTTCCCTTAGACTTTTTGTTGACATGTGCTTTAGCTGGCCTACCCTTAAAGTTTTAACTTAACATTTTAATGTTTTTTTAGTCTCCTAATAACATTAAAAAAAACATTTTACCTTCTTTTGGATGTGTTGCTGTTGTGATTTCAATTCTAGTTTATTTTGATCATGTTTAAAACTCTAATAAATGGACATTCTGGCCAATGAATGGCCATTCTGCAATCCAGAATTCCATATCTGAGACATCATGAATGCAACTTCATACTACCAGAGGCACTAAATAATGCAGATCAGTTTGGTTATATGGACATTTCCAAAGAAGTAAATGAATGAGTTATAATTCTATAGAATACTACTACCACAAGTATAAAACAACAGGGACAACACATTGATAATGGATGTTGGTGAGATTTCTCTTTGATTTTCTGAGTAAATTAGTAGTTCTTTCAGGCCTGGAGCCAATTCTATAATGCATGAAGGTTATATCTCTAAGTTATATCTAAACTCTTCTTTTCTAAGGTCATAAATGTCTCCAGAAAAGTTTACTGTGATTTTACTAACTTTTTAAAGAGGCCAGGTGTTATTGTCCGAGAAATAAGTGTTATACATACTCCAGTTATCAAGATGCCTGAAAACCTTCACACAAAATGTACTACTTTGAACTCTGGTGATTGAGTAGACTTATATTATGCAATACAAATGTTTCTGCTTCCCGACTGTTTGCATGAAACTTCTAACAGCAAGAAATGGGGGAAATGTCTTTTCAGGTTGTTTTGCATTTTGCTCAGGTCTCATCTTCATCAAATTTCCTAGTCCTTTGGGTTATGTCAGGTTCAGCTGTCTAAAGAAAGTTGATTTCTCTGTGGATCTGGCATTTTGGTATAAAACGTTTTCTTCATGCAGAACGGTGAGGAAAACCAACACATACACTCTTTGATTTTATTTTACTCATCTAAAATGTTGCTGAGAATGCTGCCTAGAGGAAAATACTGGATTTCCAGCATGTTTGAAGTATAAATAGGTTTCAGGATACTGGAAGTGTACTAGTTCAGAGCAAACCAAGAAATCTGATAAAAGTACTTGGATTCCTTTGATGATGATTCAAAGTTGATTGACTAAAATTAGGAACCAAAAGACTGGTTTGGTTCCAATCACAGAGTTCTCACAAAGGAGTTATCCCAGAAGGATACTACCTACTAGAAGATGAATAGGAAACCCCCACCCCTAGAGCTGACAGTGGCATGCCAAACTATTTGCACAGCGCTTAGGGCCAGACCAGGTCCTCACCCAAGGGACTACGGTCAAACCTACATCTGACTTTCCCGCTGGAATCATTCTAGTTTCAAAAAAACCTGTCTATACCTGTTTCTAGTTTCAAACCATACTTGTTTTAGTTTAAAAATTACTGTTTACATTTGTTAATTGCCCTCCTGCGGTCAAGCTAGCATTTTACTGCTTTAAACAGATCCTGTTGCTTTGTACTCTTCAGACCCAGGGAATGAAATTTGAAACCAGCGTGAAATAAGCGTAGGAAAAGATAGCAGTCAAACTACTTCGGAGGGGAGGTGTAAATTGGGCCTAAGGCAAACCTCTGAGGCACCGGCAGCACTACTGGGGTTCAACTTGCTCCCAGTGTGTCTGACCAAGTACAATCTTTATCTCCACCTCTCTTTTTTTTTACCAGCATACCAACAGAAACTGCAAGGCTGAGCACCCTGACCCCCTCTGCTGCTCTACATTGCAGGCTCAGACAGAAGGCAACTGCAACACAAATAAGCACCTGGGTAGGTCTGTAACCTAATGAAAGAACATATAGCTTACTGGGATAGCCAGAACCAACTTATAGCCTCTTGTCGAATATAAGGGAGGTCCAAATGACTTCATCTTGAAATTTTATTGTGTGGAAGAAAAGCTCAGGATATACAATACCAAATATGCTGGTGCCGATTTCTATAATATGGGTTTATGAATAATAGCCATCCATATTCTTTTATGTTCTGCTGGTAAATACCCTGCTCAGAAGGGTGTACCTACCTGCAAATTTAATAACTACATTGCAGCACGTAGCTCTGCTGTGTATTTAGAGACTCAACAGTTGGAGCCAAAGGACCATGGGCTTAGTTTTCTGCTTTCTGAAGGACTCCGGGCATCCAATATTATTTCAGTATTATCTGGAGTCTGTCACACTCCCCTGAAGGCTGCTTCCAGGATTATTTTTTACCAACATGATTTGTAAAACTCATGTTTTAAGATCCTATTAGCATTGTTTCATAAAAATTAGGTACATGACGGTTTTCCTTCCTAAGCTCTCACCCAGAAAAACTAAAAGCCTTCAGCCATACATGTTTGGATAGTGAAACTAATTTAAAATACTCCCCTCCAAGGATTTAGTAGACATCTTTCCCACAAGCTTAGCTAAGTCAGGAGTAACAGCCAAATCTTTCAGTTACGATACTGAATAAACCACATTACTAAATCTACTTCATGAAGGGTAGAAGTGAAAGAGCAGATATCTTTCATCCACTCAGATACTAATTAGGGGTACAATTTACTACCATTTCCTCTCATGCCCATGTACAGCAGCTATCATACAAGTACACAATCAATATTCATTTATTATATTTAGTATATTCTTCCTTGAAAGAGCTTAGGGAACATTTGCTATAGTTGTCCCACATCCAGTGGGAGTGATCTCCCTTCTTGGCAGCTTACAGGGCTAGATCTGCTTGGCTATCTGATTATTCTTTCAAGATAAAAGTACATCTGAAGGTCTGGTCTCTTTGTCTTTCTGGAACCATGTAAACCTTCCATTTATAACATTTGTTTGACAGGGTGTTTTTTCCTCCACCATGAGGTCTCACTACTAACTTGAACACACAGTGCTTGGAAAGAATGAATGCAGCCTAGTGAAAGTTAGGTATACCAAAGTCCCATTCAAAAACTAGAACACAAACATTTATTTGAACTCTTCCACTTCTTTCACTGTAAGTTACAATACAGTCTCAAGGAGAGTTACACCCATCTAAGTGCATTGAAGCCAACTAACTTAGAAGGATATAACTCTGCTTAAAATGCCACAGTTCCAGAGGGTAGCTGTGTCGGTTTGCAGTAGAACAGCTAGATTCAAGTCCAGTGGCACTTTAGAGACCAACAAAGTTTTCAAGCTATAAGCTTTTGAGAGTCAAAGCTCCCTTTGTCAGATACCTAATAAAGGGAGTTTTGACTCTCGAGAGTTTATACCTCAAAAATCTGTTTGGTCTCCAAGGTGCTACTAGACTCAAATCTTGCTGTAGAATGCCATAGTTAGACATGTCTGTTTGTTGCTGGCATGGTCCAGTTTGGTGTAGTGATTAACAGCATGGACTCTAATCTGGGGGAATCAGGTTTGATTCCCCACTCCTCCACATGCAGCTGCTGGTGTGACCTTGGGTCAGTCACAAGTTCTCTCAGAGCTGTTCTCTCAAGGGCAGTCCTCGAGAGAGCTCTCTCAGCCCCACCTACTTCACAGGGTATCTGTTGTGTGGAGAGGAAGGGAAGGCGATTGTAAGGCACTCTGAGACTCCAAGTGAAGGGTGCGGTATAAATCTAATCTTCTCCTCCTCCTCCTCTCATTTTTGTAGTCTAAAGATATGAAATAGACTAACTCATATAGACTGGGATAAGCCAGAGATTCCACCTTCAGTCTTTACTGGAAAGCCAGAATAGTGTCCTAATTATAGGGACAGTCCAGGTTTGAATCTCTACTCTGCCATGAAATTCACTGGCTAATCTTGGATCAGTCACTGTCTCTCAGCCCAATTTACTTCACAGAGTTGTTCTTGTGAGGAGAAAATGGAGGAGAAAACACAGTTACCAGCAAATGTTTAGCACCTGACAAGAGTTTGGTAGTGGGGACATGGGGCAGGGAAGTGATGTTACAACACTGTAAGAATTTCTAGAAATTATATGGTTGAAAGTATAGAGTTTGCACTGATTTCTAGAGCAGCATGGCATCATTTCTCAATTTTCTCCGTAAGTGATTGGGCTATTGGGCCAGCAGACTTTTTAAAAAATTAATTTTTCTCCCAACTGGCCAACAGAACGGCAGTGGGAAGGAGGGGTGGCTGGTAGGAAATATCCCACCATCAGGGGTCATTTGGGGCCGGAGCTAGGTGGAGCAGAGCTCCACCAGCCCAGGTGTTGGCACTTGGGCAGCCTTGGGCCTAATCAGATTCTCTGTTCTGATTCAGCCCACCGCCAAATTGCTGCCAGAATTCGGCAACGGCTTAAAAAGCGGCTAGAGGGGAGGGGGTTTGAGAGAGATGCTCCAAACTTGCAGGGTAGCTGCTGAAGCCTCTCCCCCAAATACCCACCAAGTTTCAAGATTGGACCAGGGGGTCCAATTCTACGGGCCCCCAAACAGGTTGCCCCCATTCCCTCCATTTTTTCCCCACCATAGAGAACAATGGAGGGGATGGGGCAACCTGTTTGGGGGCCTGTAGAATTGGACCCCGTGGTCCAATCTTCTTGAAACTTGGTGGGTATTTCAGGGAAAGGCCCCAGCAGCTATCCTGCAAGTGTGGAGCCTCTCCCTCAAACCCCTTCTCCTCCAGCCCCTCATATACCCTATGAGTTTTTGCCATTGACTTCAATGGCCCATAGGGTATAATGGGGCTGAAACTGACATTCGACCGGTCAACTGGGGAAGGGGAGGGGAGGCTTTTGAAGATGCCCCCCCTTTTGCTTCCCTTTCTGACACACTTCTGGTGATGTCAGAGTGTGTGGCATATGCTAATGAATTATGCTAATAGGTATGCTAATGAGCTCCTGCACCTCTTTTTCTACGAAATGACCCCTGCCCACCATATTGGGAGACCTGGCACCTTAGGAGACAATAATGTTGTAAGCTGCTTTGGGTGCCCCTTGGGGAGAGAATCAGAGTATAAATCTCCAAATACATAAATAAATCTTCCAAAAACAAATCTGTATACATTAACTCCTGGTTAGATTATTCTTTGCCAATCCAATCCCTATTTTTCTACCCTGGGATCCTCTTTGAAAAATGTGATATTTTAGTATAACAGATGTTTTAATTCAGGAAGTGAGGCATTACTGAGTTTGGTTTTTGAGCTTCAACTGTTCTATCTCATAACAAAATTCCGTTAATATTTTGTCAATATTTCCTTTCACACTTTAAAAGTATTTTTGTAGTTATTCTCTTTTCAAGTATATATTTATGTATTTTATGTGTGTTTATATTAATGAATGTAAACAAAATTCTGCAAATGACTCCCATCAGTGCTTTGTTCAAAATGGCCCAGATCCAAGGCTTACTCAGCTTCCCATGTGCCCTTCTAGTGACTTTGGTAGAATTTAGATGCTTCTCAGAGTTCAGCTTCTTTATTTAATTATTGTCTGCCAAAATATTTGAAGCAAAAGTGCTATTGTCTGACTTGGATTAATATGGTTTGATTTTGTTTTATTTATACTGAGATGGGTTCAAAAATGAGATAATGAAGTTTTATTATTAGTAAATCAATCTTCTCTGGCACTATTTTTACTTCCCAGAACCAAATGAGTACACAAAGATGATGAACAATGATTGCCAATTTAAAACAGCACTGGGAATACATGGAGACAAATTGTTTTAAAGTTTGCTTCATGCAAACGAACAAATAATCCAGATATTTTGGGAAATAACAAATAAGGCAGGCCAAGTTATTTTCTTTAAATTGCCAGCCCTACTCAAATGCATCTACTGAACAACAGATGATTTCATTATTTCAAGCCCTTTTGTGTTTTCAACAAAAGGTCTTCACTTGGTTCTAATAATGTCCTTGATCCCTTTAAAAAGGAGTTGCTCTACTAAGATTTATCCAGATATGAGTATTTTGTGCAATTTTTCTACTTACTTTTAAATTTTGGAATTGTTCATTTAGCTTAAAAGCCCAGCAAACAGTATATCTACTATAGCCCAATTTGACTGTACAAAAGATTTGGCTACAGACAACCATCTGGGGGCTGCATATACAAAAGACTTCTATTAAGGGTGCAAACACAAAGGCGCCTTGGGGATATGGACGTGTGTTCAACATAAAGACTCCCCATTGTCTTTTGCTGTGAGCAGTATTCCCCCCACCAAAAAAAGAATGCATGAGCATCTAATCAAAGAGGAAACATTAGGGAGACACTTCTCAGATGGCAGCCATCAGTTTTAGCTAGGACAGATGGCGAACAAAGGTGAAAGGCAAACAATACATATGAACCAATAAGCAAGCAATTCTTCACTTGTATTAAAATTTGTTACTGAAGTTCAAACGACATATGTTGGGAAGTAAAAGGTAGGTTTTAGCAGTACAAAACTGACACATCAACAATCCACAACTCTGGTAATTTACAATAACTTCTATTATAATTGTTCTTGGTAGGTTAAAGGATAGCACACTAAAGTCTCACAGTAAGTTCTTTACCATAGCAGAACAGTTATTACTGTCGTGAAACGGAAAAAGCAGTAAATAAACTGTATATTTTAATGTGATTGCTCTGTTCAGGAACTGTACCCATGTAAAGTTAAGAACAAATAGTCAAAAAGTTTTATTGTCACAAGAAACCAAAGCTTTGAACAACTTACGAAACAAATCATGTTCTTTTCTGTTTCTTCTGTAGTTTGTGTGGTCTATTCCCATTATGTGGATGTTAACTTATAATGGAACTACTGGAGTCTGTTGTTGTTGTTTGGGGGGGGGGGTTTGCGAACAGAGGGGTTCCTCTTGATATCTGCTCACAGAGGAATGAATGTCATCTGACAGTCCCAAGTGATCTGAGAACAATGAGATCAAATACACACAGCAGAGAAAATACAGAATGGATGGACTGATTTATTATTTAAAAGAGAAAGCAATCATTGTATCTAATAAGTAAAGTGACTGGTCTGGACAAATCATGAAACTAGCAAAACCAAGTAACCTACAAACAAGCCAAGGAGCTCTATATACTTGGGGGAACTTTCAAGGCATATAGAAATATTGTTTTGTAAATGTAAAATTTTTTTATGAGGATGGAATAGGCTTCAAGAAGGAACTTGAAATACCGGAAAACAATTTGAGTCTTGCTCACTGATCATGATCAGAGATCTGACTGTTAACCAGTCTGTTGGGATGCATCTGAATGAACTTATATGTGTTAATTTGTACCACTTTCTCACAACTGCCTTTACCTGTCTGATAAACCCACCACCTCCAATTGATTACAAACGCACATTTAAAAGCAGAACAAAGTTTGAGTCCAGTGGCACCTTTAAGACCAGCAAATTTTTATTCAAGGTATAAGCTTTCATGCGCATGCACACTTCTTCAGATACAATGAAATGGAAATTAGCAGTCCACACACATAGGTAGAGGGTGAGCAGTAAATTAGCACACAGCAGTGTGCATGCACACTAAAACTTATACCTTGAATAAAACTTTGTTAGTCTTAAAGGTGCCACTCAACTCAAACTTTGTTCTGCTGTTTCAGACCAACATGGCTATCCACCTGAATCTACATTTAAAAGCAGAAAATCTACTTGAGATTTTATAGTTGAAAACTCTTATTTAGGTATCTCTGTGTGTATTTGATCTCTGCCAGTGAACCTTCCACACCCATTACCTATGTACAAAGGAATTATGCAAAAAGTTATTTGTCCCTAAATTGGTAATTTACAATAAGCTTGCGTAAAGAAAGACTGCCTACTCAGAAATACAGTTTAAAGGAAAGCTCTGAGTGGCGGCAGTTAAAAAAAGGAATAGAAATAAGTGGTAGGGTAGGGGGTTAGTGGAAAATCCTGCTTAAATCCACTACCCTGGTGAAACAGGCAGTAGCACAGTGATATGCCACGGACCTGTTTTGCTACAGCAGATACAAACTGCTCAGTGTGGTAGTTAAGACAGATTTCAACACAAAATATTGAGGCAATCCAATCAGGAGCTCACTTTTCATGCAAGTGAAGGAGTCTGATCAGTGTAAATTCACCTAGTGATTGTGTTCCTATAAATATTCTCAGTATACCAAACCAGATGAGATGCGAGAAATTCCATGGTCAGCTCCCCCCTAATCAGCTTTTTTTTTTTTTTTAATGCAGCTATCAAGATTGCAGAGAGGTTATTTTGATAAGGGTCACAGTGTAAGGGGTGAGGAAGGGTTTAATCTTTTTGCCTTGTACCATTTTCCAGATTTGAAACAGACCCAGCAAGATCCTGTTTGTCTCTTTGGAGAAACATATGGGTACAGATACCTGTATACTTGTCCCAGCAATGCAAACAAGAACTCCTGTGGGCTAATTAACATCTGAAAAATGGCCCCGGAAAGGTTTGAACTTCCATTCCATCAGACCTCGGTCCTAATGGAACTGGTCTCCATGCATTTGTTAACTGCATTTTTTGAAAATCTGTAAATGCTGATCATGAAACTTCCTGTATGGTCCCAAGAGCAATTTAAAGGGGGAGGGGGAATAACACAGGGGAGAGGAAATTAGACTGGCGAAGCCTGGGAGAGTTTATAGAATCCTGAGGAATTAGGGGGAGATTTTCATATTGTTTCCCTTCTCATGATTCTTTGTAAACCCTCAAATTTCCTTCAAGGAAGATTACTATTATACTTTGCAAGTATCTTCCTCAAGGCTATTCCATAAGCATACTGCTGATAGAGTTTCAACAATGTCTAACAGATTGCATATGTAAGCAGACTCACCAATACTCTTAGATCTTTTTCAGACATTCAGAACGTGTATATTGTAAGACCTTGTGGAACTGTAGTTTGTCAGAATGCAAGTCAGGTCTCATGTTTAATTATCTCCTATATTACAAACTGCTGAGTCCCCAAGTGTGATTAGAAAGTGGCTTTCTTCTGGTCACTACCTGGTTAGGAAACTGCCTTCCTTCCTTACTATACTGAATAAAACATGAGGTGTAAATGAAATAAATAAATAAAATATCCTTACATGTGGGAAGCTGATACAGTGCAGCATTCAAAAGGCAACCCAGGAGAATGGCAACATGTGCTCTGTTTGACCTGGGTTTTACTGGGGCAGTGATGTTCTGTATTCTTGGTGCTTGGGGGGCGACAGTGGGAGGGCTTCTGGAGTTCTGGCCCCACTGATGGCAGTCCTGATGGCACCTGGGTTTTGGCCAGTGTGTGACAGAGTGTTGGACTGGATGGGCCACTGGCCTGATCCAGCATGGCTTCTCTTATGTTCTTACTGGCTGTACTTAATGCTACTCATTTGTGGAAGGGGCTGTAGTGGCTCAAGTGGTTACGACACTGAACTGCAGACCAGAAGGTCAGTAGTTCAGCAGTTTGAGAGTGAGTGCTGCATGATGGAGTCCCAGCTCCTACAGTTTGAAAGCAAGAAATTGCAAGTAGATAAATAGGTACCACTTCGGTGGGAAGGTAACACCGTTCTTTGCGCCTCGGCGTCTAGTCATGCCGGTCACATGACCACGGAAATGTCTCTGGACAGCACTGGCTCTTCGGCTGGGAAACAGAGATAAGCACCGCATCCCTAGAGTCGTATTCGACTGGCTTTTGAGCAAAGGAAATCTTTACCTGTACCTACTCATTTGTGGGGAGGCATACAAAGGATTTCAAGAGCTCTGTAAGTCTAGAGTGATTGTAATTAGAAAAATGCATACCTTGGGAAATTTTTAATCTGTTTCTTCAAATAGCTAGTTCTGTCCTAATTAGACATAAAATCCAGGGTGGTGGGTCAAATTTTTAAAGCAAAAGGATCATACAGATGAAGACAGAAGATCCTTCTTTGCATTTGGTGCTTATTTCTCCATAGCTTCTCTACCAATGAGCTTTTCTCCCAGCCCAGCTCACTTCTGTTATCAGAGTTGTATGTCTGAATGGGGAGATAAGCTGCTTGTGGAGAGCCTCTTGCACCCCTTTTGTTCTAAAAAAATTAAGTTTCTAGACCGTGTTTGTCCAAACATCTCTCCCTCTCTTTAACTGTAGTGTAGTCACTATCTTTTAAAGTCAGGGTGGCCAAGGCTCCTGCTATAGTGGGAGGTCTCCCATTAGCAACCTTTGTTGTCTGTTGTCGCTCCAAGCAATGGTGGGAGGAATTTTTTTTTTAAAAAACAGCCTTGCACACAATGTGATGTCACTTCTGGGGAAAACCCAAAAGTGACACTACATAGCTCTAGGAATCATTGGAACCTCTGTGGCTTTTTGGTGATGTCACGAGGACCAGTGAAGATGCACCATGCCCAGCTGGCTCCTTCTTGAAATCTGCAGAACTGGTTGGTTGGTTTGCTTTGCAGAGCTCAGTCTCACAGAGGAATAAGTACATTTGAATTTCATATGGGAAAGATAAAGCTTCAAGACTCTAAAAACATTATGTGTGCTTTGATCCACAGGTATGTTCAGAACCTTTGGGGGGAAAATTGTCTATTGTCTGATTCTCTCCACTGAGGAAGGAAACGGATGAATGGACATACACTTGCCTCTTATGGATTTGCCCATCTGCCTTCCCAGATGGGAAAAGAGATAGCAGAGGAGAAGCAGCTGCTCACAAAAAGTCAAAGGAGAGTGAAAATGGCAGCACTCCCCCTCCCTTGAGAAAACATGAGCTCTGAAAGGAAGTAATGCTAGAATATGATGAGGCTATGCCTTGTTGTCAAAGAACAGAACAGTGCTGTTCAGAGAAAACAGCATTTGTATTGGAGTAACAGCATATGCAGGAGGGGTCCTTCAAATAGGGAGTCACAAAACATGAAGACAGATAGGCAAATCCATAAGAGGCAAGTGTTCATAGGAGGTTTGTCATTCCGTGATGCATCTAAAAAGAATCTTGGACTGAGCATTTCCTAGTATTAGCTATCAAAGAATGAGAAACATTTAAAGATTATCTTAAAATTCTTTAGAAATTGTTCTGAATTTCTGGAGCATCTGGAATCATAATTTTCTCTGCTTTTTGCATCACCTTCTCTCTGTGTCTCTCACCACTCCCATTTTTATTCCCTGTTTTTCTCTGTTTCTTTTCCTGCTAGTGTGTTACAGGAGCAGTGGAGTTCCTGGGAGGTACTAATGTTGAACATTAGTATTGTATTGTTGTATTAGTATTGTATTAGTTTGTATTGTTGTATTGTCATTATACTGAACTTTAAAGGGTCTTCCAGTACACATCAGTTACCTTAATTCTTGGGCATTTGACTGTTTATATAATGATACTGTTCTCCCTGTGAAATTAACAGAGTGCTTCAGGGAAGAGTTACCCCAGGATAAGCCAAATGATTTCAATTAGATGAGCCTAGAGTAATGGGCAGGGCAATCCTCTGTTACACTGGTGCTGCGATGGCTGGCTGCAGCACAACACTGGTGCTGCTAGTCGCCTCCCTAAGGGGAAAGTTGCATGGCGGCCAAATTGGGGGGGGGGGGAGGTGCTCTGTCAGTGTTGGCGGGTGCTACCACAGTGGCATCCACGGCATTTCTGCCACAGGATTCCCACCCGACATTGTTCCTCAGTGGGAATGGCGTGATATACAGGGCAGGCAGGACCAATGGGAGTTATGAGTCAAGGTGGCTGATTCAAGCATCCATTACTGGCAGGGGGGAGAAAGGGGTGCACCACACACCCCTTAAAGAGACCAGTTCCTGTCAGAAGCCCTGGCAATATGTTGATGGGGAGGGGGATATCAAGTGCCCACCCCACAGGGACACTGAAGTGTCACTCCACACAGTGGACAAGAACATGAATGTGTGGGTGCCCTCCACTCACCAGCAGCCAAAACGTCCAGCAGGGCACCCACACTGTTGAGGGATGTCCCCATGTAACCTCTGCTGGAAGATGAGCAGGAGGAGATGTGGGAGCTGCTGGGGTCCCAGAGAACTTCCAAGAGGACCCCAGCAGCTGCTCAATGCACCTTTGTCCCCCTCCAGGTGCCCAGAAGCTGCCATCACAGATACTGCCAGCAGCTCCATCCATTGCTGCCCCCCTGGAAAAGGCTTTCTGCCACTCATGTTGGCTCTCCAGCCACCTGTACTCAATCACTGTGTACATGGAGGAAAGATTGAGTGGGGTGGTCTGAGCTGGATATGCCCAAAGACTCAGCAAGAGGCCAGAATCCCCCCTCTTCTGGGGCACCAACAACCATAACACCATGAACTCCCTCGCCACTGCCATGCCTGCCCCCCTCTGTTTGGTAGGGCATGTCCACTGGCATTTGAAGATGTCAAGTCACCAGGCCTGGGGACTCCATGATGCCCAGTGACCAAAAGATCATGGAGGCTGCCATTACCATGCATCTCCTTGGGGTCAGGCTGCAAAGGCAATCCATGGCATCAGCACCATAAGTCAGAGAATAGGGATCTAGGCACAGGGGGAAAACACAGCAGTAAGTCCATGGGAGTTCCCAGGTGGGTGCTGGTGCCATTGCACTTCCCCTCCCCGAGGCACCTCACCTCACTTGGCTGCCATCTTGAGAGCCTGGCCACCTTCGTCCTCCTCCCTGCTGCTCAGTTCAATCTCCACCTGGCTACAAATGTGAGCCCAGGGCCCTTGGTGCAAGGTCCCAGGGGTGTGATAGGAGCACCCTGGCAGTGGAGATGATGGTGGAGTCTCCCTCCTCCAAGGGGACAGGGGTCAGTCCATGGCTGCTCGGGCTGCAGCTGCGTCTTTCGCCCACCTCAAGGACCTCGGAGGACAACCCTGCAACAGCATCCCAACCCTGCGAGTCACCTGTGGGGCACAGGGAAATCAGTCAGGATACTGTGGGGTGGTAGAAGGCAGTGAAGGCCATGATACTCACTAAACAGCACCTCAGTTTGGTGTAGTGGTTAGGAACATGGACTCTAATCTGGGAGAGCCCGGTTTGATTCCCCACTCATCCACATGCGGCTGCTGGTGTGACCTTGGGTCAGTCATAAGTTCTTTCGGAGCTGTTCTCTCATGAGCAGTTCTCAAAAGAGCTCTCTCAGCCCCAACTATCTCACAGGATGTCTGTTGTGGGGAGGGGAAGGGAAAGGGGATTGTAAGCCGCTCCGAGACTCCTTCAAGTAGTGAAGGGCGAGGTATAAATCCAATCTTCTTCTTCTGTAGAGAATTTCCCTACAGGTGCTGCTGGTTCCATACACAGCTGAGGGCTGTCAGGTTTTCACACCTTGCCTAGTCCATGCCTCAGTGCCCTTTGCGTCTTCTGCTCCTGTGGTGCCTCAGGAGACCATGGCAGGTAATGGTCATGTGCAGGTCCATGCTGGAGCCTCCAAGCATGAGGACCTTGCTGGCTCAGGTGTTGCCCTGCAAGGTGCTTATCGCACTCTTATGGACTTGGGAGTTCATAAGTGTTAAAATGGACTGTGTTAATACGTATACAAAAAGGGACTGAAACATATGGGTACCAAATGTGCTGCCAGCTGTAGACACACGCCAGCAGGAGATACTGCTTTTCCTGAGATGTTGTGCCAGTGGTTCCTGAGGTCGCCCTGAGGTTCTAAGATGTATCCCTAGACACATGAAACACCCAGAACAGCCACCTACCATTGCTGTTTAAAGCAGAGGATTCCAGAGGCCATTAAGGAAGTTCTTCTCTATCACGCAGGCAACCCCCTCTCCCCATTCCCACGGAGACCTTCTCTGCAACAAAGGCACAAAAGCCACTTTTCCTGCCTTCTGTTAACAAAGGACTTTACCTTGAGAATGCAACCAACCCAGTTCTACCCGCCCTGGAACCAAGGATGCATCTACAACACAAAAGGTGCTAGCCAGACGAGTCATCAACCCTCCAGGTGTCTCTGCCACAGAGATAGCTAGAGTTCAATATTGCCCAACCCCTTAGCCCCATCACCCTAGAACCCGTTTCAGGTAATGTGCTTTCTGGGACAGACCACAAGGAAGGTGTACCAGGAGGAGGCAACCAGCCAAGCCCTCCCCCAAGCCCCCTTATAAAAGGGGCTACCATGTGCTTTGGCTCTCTCTCTCTCTCTCTCTAGACCACCCCCATCCTTACAACTCTTGGTTAGCACTGCCAGAGTCTCCACGTGTTCTGCTGCTTCAGTACATGATCCCTAACCCTCTTTTAGGCCCTTCTGTTTTTCCAGCAGGAGCGCATAATCTCGCCAGGACCGATAAACATCACCCCTCAACGAACATCCTGCTAATGCAAACATCCTTTTTCTATCTTATTTTCCTAGAACTGTGTAAGTGGAAGTGTGGTTGAGTATTGTTTGCTTGTGAAGATTTATTCAGTAAAAAAACCCGTTTCAACCTGAAATTGGTCTCTGCATCTATTTCTGGTGCGTCTGGATAAAGTGGGACCCCTGTATACAAAGGTGTTTGCTCCCTTATTGCCCATTGTCAATTCATAATACTTTAAATTCCCCCATACTGTTAATAATTAAAGGCAATCAGGCTAACACAGGGGGAGGTATTGATTCTGGCTCAGGGTCCCCTCAAGAACCACACCTCAGAGAAGGGGTCTACCATGGGTGGTCCACAACAGAGCTGTATAATATATAGCAAGAAAAGCTCTAGGTGTTAAATAAGATCTTGCACAAGCAGAACTGTGCCAAGTTCATTTATGTTTCTGCCTTGTGCATCGCTGGACCCTAGCCCTTATCTGTACCAGCTCTGCCATATCACCTGCTTTGGTTGCCAAATGCCTCTCCCTGGCTGCTCTGCCTCTTATATCATTTTTGTCTGAAATTTAGCAGACATTATTTGAGGTTTGAGAGGTATACTCTCTGGGAATGTAATGCCAATTGAACAGAAAAACAATTAAAATGAAACATATCACATCCCAAGAGGTGTGTACACAGATACTTCATTGATCATTTGAAATCTTAAAAGTGTGAATGTTTGTCTGAAGAAAGTTCACAGGAAACCTTGATCAATATTATGTGACCCAGCATACTGATGCCTCTGTTCACTTGCCCTTCAATAAGAAAGCAGAGTTGCGTAAGACACTGAACATATCATGTAGCAAAGGGGAAATAATAAATGCATTGTGGCTAAATTACCAAAGGTAATACTTGTACATTTAAGCATTTATATTCAAGCATTCATAAGATCCACACACACTGTTCAGGAATTCAACAACATGCTTCAATATAAACAGATGTTTTACTGATACCTGCACTAAACATGTTCTGTCCTTTAACTGAGTCAGTTCATGTCTAAGGTAGAACACTTTACAATAAACTCTGCAAGAAGACTATGGGTTTTGAAAAGGCTGAAAATAAGGGATCTAAAATGTACTATGCATAACTTCAAAGACAGTGATTTGCAATGTACAGAACATTGAACACTTTTGCCTTCCAAATCCAGAGAGAAAATAGAGAGAGGTATAAATGCACTAGATATTCAATGTGATAGAGCTGGAGAGTCATGAGATAACTTGGGCAGGAAAGGGGAAATTGGAGTACTTGATATGAAATTCCAAAGATATTTGGGCTGAAATCCAACCAAGAGGCAGGAAGACTTAGATCAAGTTGAAAGCAATGAGACATTGCACATGTAATGGTGTACTGAATTGAAACTAGTCTGAACTGGAGATATTTAGTGTTGTTGTTGTTATATTATATATGTTGCACCACAAAGTACTTGACAGATGTCCATAAACAAAAGAGAGAGGTCCTTGCTTAAGCTTGGCTAAAAGATTTAGAGAGGATGAGAATGAAGGTTTTAAACCAAAGGCATCATAGAAATGGAGCTTTGAGGATTTGGATGAAGACACAAAGGAGCACCATGTATATATTTAGGGAAGGAGTTCAAGGTATAATGGACATTATATAAAAATGGTGGATTTGTGTATAAAGAGCAGAAAAGTTGAAATTTCATGTTTTTGGTTTTGTGCAAGGCTTGCTCTAAATGGTGATGAATGGATAAACTCTTCACTATAATTAAACTGCACAGTAATAAAAATAGTATTTTGTAGGTGTTTTGTCAGCAGCATCTGGAAGAACAAGTTAGACTCTGGGCCATTAGATGGCATTGATAGTTGCAGGCCACATGATGTCAGCAGCTCGATGAATGGATCTTCCATGTTTTCTTTTTTAACTGCATGCAGCAGCTGCAGGAAGGGGAAGAATCTGGTTGAGGCTATACACTACCAACAGAGGAGGTTAACAGTACCTCCCTCTTAAACCTTGGGAGAAATTATTTGCCCTTTGTAGGCAATATATCAGAGAAGATATAATTTCAAGATTTTTTGTATCATTGCACATTGTATTTTGTATGTTTATACTTATTGATGTGTTAACGTATACGTTATGGCTCATTTTGACACAGATGTGTTCTACATTTTGGTGTTCAAACTAATTTGAACTGTTCAATATATTGTACATACCGGCTGGCCAGTACAGTTTTGTTTGTTTGTTCCAAGGAGACCTGTCTCATTTTGTTTGGAAATATACAGGCACCATGTGGATATCTGTATGTTTCCCTTCATTGGGAAAACAGGTCCAAGGAATACACTGTGGAGGAAAAGGGTTCCCTCCCTTTCCTTCCCAACACTACAGGTCTAGTTTGCAGCAGCAATTCAACCAAACCTGTGGATTTTATGAGACTTTAGTTCCTGTCTTAAATTATTCATTTTATCATGAACTAAAGCCTAAACAAAATATGGTAATTATTACTGTCAGCTGTGAGAGCTTTCCTTCAAATCCCATTTAGAGACATACATATTATTGGGGGAGGGGGAGGGGAGAACTATGTTGAAATTGGTCAGTGGCTTGGCTCAAAATGAAATTGCTTAGCTACATCTTTTATATAATGGTGTAAAAATTTAAATGGAACAAGACAAATTAAACCATGTTTTATGTAAAAATATATAGCAGTATTTTATTTTCAAAAGACTCCTATAGACTGCAGACTGTATTTAAACTTGGGCCAGGGTACCTGAAGGACCATCTCCTCCCACAGCATCCACACTGCCAGTTAAGATCTGCCTCCCAAGTCCTTCTGTCTTACAAAATCTATGTTTCCACAAGGGGAAGACAGCCCATGATAAATGGCATGTTGAACAAAACCCCAATATAGTAAAAGGCGAAGAAAGATCACAAAATAACTATGAGAGATAGGATGCCAAGTATTGTGAATCTCTGCAAGGGCTGGTACAACAGGAGATGTTTGCAAGCATCCATTGAAAAGGGGGGAAAGGGTTCTAGCCTAAAATACAGAGCTAGACAAGGATCATAATACATCATACAGAACTTATATTGATGTTTCTCCTTCATTTAACATTTCAGGAGCATGGCTGTTGACCTGAGCATGGCTGTTGATGATAGGATACTTTGGAGGACATTAATTCATAGGGTCTCCAAAAGTTGGAAGCAACTTGAAATTATTTAAATAAGACTGCAACTTATCCTAGTGAGAATATGCTTCATATCTGCTTGAATATTGTCATAGACCTTCCATACACAGTTAATGTGTATGGCTTAGAAATGTGCCAGGCAGAGAGGCTTAAGGATATATTACCACTATAAATGCAATTTGGTTTAAATCTCACAGCTTCTTCTGGAAACTACTATCCACAGCTCTGTGCACAGACTAGCAATGTCCTGGGGTAAATTCTGAGTACACCCTACAAAACTGTAATTCTCAGTTTCCTTGCAAGAGGTTGTGACAGTTATATTAGCTTACAATCAGTGGACTGTTTAGTAAAGAGCTGTTTTTAACTCTTGCATTTTAACTCTTAAAAATTTGATCCACTCCTTCAGTTACTAAACGAATTGGAGATGTGCATAAATGCAGAAGTTGTTACCCCAGGGTAGCTATGTAAATAGATCTAATATGTGAAAGAATATAAGTAATTGCATGCATAAAAAAATACTTTCATATCAGATTCAACATTTTAGGAAACTTAACTGCTAAAATGAATTATAATTAGTTACTGGCTACTTCCTGAGATCATAGGACTAGCCATATTGCTGAATAATAAAGTGAAGGTTGAATGTGTGAATATAACAGTATCCCACCTGTAATAAGAAGGAATTAACTAATAAATAAATAATAGCAGTCATATTTGTACTTTGGTGCTTCCTTCAGCATTCAGTAGCTCAAGGCACCTGGACTTCAGCCTCCTTGTTCCCTGTACACTGGAGACATAGAATAATTTCCCCCTTCTTATTCCCCCCAAAGTATTGTCTGTCACATTTTATTACTCAAATATTGAAAAGCTGATAAGTGCCCTACTTAAAGAGACAGGGCTTAATCTGTAATCACTTCAAAGACCTCTCAAACTCATCTGCCTTCAGTTTAGCTGCACCTTTGATGTTCTCACTAATCTTCATCTAACCCTTTGCTCAAGAAAACATAATCACAATCAGTTTTAAGAATATGCCAGATATAAGCCACAAGTAGGCTGAATATATGGTAGCTGAATATATTATAAGACTGAAAAGAAAATGCTCAGAAAGTGTTAGCTACTAGGTACTGATGGCTGGGGACAGGACAATAGTTTTAATATCCTAAAGTGAAGCTTGTTGTACATGGAATGGAAGGTGCCATCAAGTCATAGCTGACTTATGGCACCCCTCATGCAGTTTTCAAGGCAAGAGACATTCAGAGGTGGTTTGCCCTTGCCTGCCTCTTTATAGCATTCTTAGACTTCCTTGGTGGTCTCCCATCCAAATACTAACTAGAGCCAACCCTACTTGGCTTCCAAGTTCTGATGAGATTGGACAAGCCTGGGCCACCCAGGTCAGGGCTTTGTACATAGTGGCTAGTATTCCAGGGGGTCAGAGTACCCACTGAATTTTCAGGCTGGCTTCATTTGGAAGTAGAGTGTTCTCAAATTGTCTGGCTTTTAGCCCAGCCTCCTGAAGTCCAGATAACCCTATATAAACTTCTTGGCTCAGGTCAATGTATTTTGGGCATACTGCCTCAAGACTGTATTGGCTCATCAGCTAACTTAAATAACTTTCTGTTGCAAGTTCTGACCAATACTTGCCCGTATTGGATACTGCTGTCATGTCACCTGACCCATACACTAATTGCTTGTGACTTAAACTGAAGCTTCTGATTGAGACTCTCAGACCAGTCATGCTATTCTATTCTATTCTATTCTATTCTATTCTATTCTATTCTGTTCTATTTATTAATGCCTCAGGATTTTGACATTGGCCAAGTATATGTCCTCCCTCCACTGATGAACTAACACTGAATGAAAACTCAAGCATACGTCCTATATAGGGTGTCTTCAATGGCTCATACATTTCATACTTAGCACAGTAATGAAGTGAAACAATTGTAGTTAACAAATGTTTATAATCACTCTTAAAAATAAGAAACTATACAAAGGGAAGTTAAAGGATAAGTTATCTACACATAAACAGTGAGGTTTTTTTCAAAACAAAACGCCATCTTAAGTACATTTTACCACTAAAGTGAGCTATCACAATCCAGACCTATGAGGAACCAATACTGAATACAGTATAATAGGAAAGCAACAGTGTAAGACAAATACATACTACACACTCAGCAGAGAATGCTGATTAGAAGCATTACAAGAGGGGACCTGCAACAAAATGTTGCCATTCCACCCTATTGACATTTCAGTGCAGGGGAAGAAATGGCCAAGTCCACACATCCTACACAGAATCACGCTCCTGCAGTCTCTGAAGAAGAAAAGATTTTCCTCCCAGCCCACCCTGTTTTTTCTTTCCCCTGTAACAGCAAACCATAAAACTAATTGACTGGAAGGAGGATGGGAAAGAGGGAAGAGCAGAGGCACTGGGAACTTCTCTCACCTGCTTGAAGGGCAAAGACATGTTTAGCCCCCCCCCTTTTTTTTTTGAGTGTGTGCTTTCTTCTTGTGATTGCATGGAAGGTGGAAGGAACTGCCTGAGCAGAGTGAAAATCACAAGGTAGATGCTGCTGGAGGCTTGAATGTTCAGTGGAGGGGTGTGGCCATGAGGGAGGACTCAGTGCAGTCAGAACTACAGGAGGGAGGGGGAGAGAAGACTCCTTGTCCTCAGCCTCAGTAAGTCCGTTTCCTGTGCATGCGCAGTGAACACTATGAGGGATATATACTCCCTCGTATATATATATATTTTACAGTTTTTAGATTTTTCTGCACACTTGGGGAGCAGCCCATGTGTGCAGGATAATCACTTTACCCTCCAAGTGCCCCGGATTTGCAGAAATAAGTATCTGCATGCACAGGGGACCCTTGGATATTAGTACATAGATATTTGGGCATGACTGCTAAGACTAGGGTAACAAAATTCCAGGGGTCATGGTCAACCTGGATGGCCTTTAGATCTGAACAAGTCAAGTGTTTTCATGAGGTATGAGGGGAAGCCAGAGAGAAGTTTTGTTTGGAAACTCAGAGTTGCCCTCAGCAGCTCTCCATTTGGGGTACACAGGGAAGGGTATTTTTTTTTTAAGATTTCAAATTCATACTTTCTGCTTCCCTGGGAGATCCTTTTCTTGGTAGAAAAATGGACTTTGCCTCATTTTGCTGCTTCCTGACCGGCACAAGACCATCAAGTTTGCTATTAGGAGGTCACTTTTTGAACTGTATTGTAGCTATAAATAGCTACACGTTTGAGGAATTAGAGGTCAGTAACTTACATTTGAAGTGGTTTGTACTAGTGTATCATTTATATCCGTCCAAATACATTTGAAGAAATGAACTTTCTAGGGACTGTTAAACTTCTTGTTTCAAGTGCAGGCTGCATGATTTTTGCATCGGGGGACGTCTGAACCTTGAGTTATCAGTGCTGGAAGAAGCAAATGACTGAAAACCAGTGTTTTAAAGCAGATAGAGTGCTGAATGCTGACCCTGGAAAAGTATTCAACTCTATACCAAAATTGTGGAATCCCTTCCACAGGGAGATTTGTCTGTCCCCCTCTATCATTGTCTTCTGCCAGAGGGGATGTTAGTTTTGTGTTCTGTTGTGAGCCTCCTTCATGTGTTATAACTGTTGTTATATATAGCTTTAAAGTTGATTTTAAAGTCTTTTTAACTATTCACCATCTTGAGGACTCTGAGTAGAAAGGTGGGACAAAATGTTTTAATAAAATAGAAAATACATAAGTGGACAAGGAAGATGAATTTGTCACTGTGGCTGCATTTTAGACTCACCTCAACTGTATGGGTACAGAATCAGCCCTAACTTTCAAGAGTAAAATCCTATACATTCTTAGTTGGTTGGAGAAAGAAAGATCATTGAACTCACTGACACATGTCTGAACAAACAAACAACCAGAAGATTAGGTAGCTTATGTATGATTCTATATCTCAGTCATATTATGTACCCTTATATTCCATGCAGAGAATCTTTAATTCATCAGTGAATAAATCTAGAACCTTTTACCTGCAATGCATTTCCTCTGCCATCAAATTTCCCCAACTGTCTTAAATTTAACATCTTCCAAATTGACATAATTTGATAATAAAAGCCAGGGGTCCTTTCGTAAAAAAGAGGTGCAGGAGCTCATTAGCATAGCTTATTTGCATATGCCACACCCCCTGATGTCACCGGAAGTGTCAGAAGGCCACACACCCCTGACGTCACTGGAAGTGTGTCAGAAGGCAATACCCACCGCTCAGGCTCCACCCCAAAAATCTCCAAGTATTTCTTAACTCAGAGCGGGCAAGCCATTTTTACACTTTGACTAAAGACACTTTAGGTTTCCTTTGCTCTTGCAGGGAAGCTACCCTACAACAAGCATGAAAATACAGATCAAGTTAGTATGCTTCTTCTTTTTCTGCAATAAATTAGGAAAACAATCAAAAGATTATTTTGGCAACAACATGCTTGGGAGAGATATTAATTAAAAGGGTAATATTTATAGCAGTCTTGAGAAGTATGTGTTCTATTGCACCTTCACACACATTAAGACCAGATAAGGTATAATCCCAAACAGACATCACACCAGTAGCCATGTACACAATGTTGCCCATGTTTGCCATCTACCATAAACACATCAAGGCAGGCTATAGGAAGGGTTGTCCTATAGTAAGATCAGGTGAGACATGATCTGCCTTATTTGTTTGTCATTAACCAGGGGGCCCAACACATTGGGAAATTCTCTTCCTCAAAACCCAAACAGAGCAAGTGGGAGACATGCAACTATGCCACAGCTGCCCTGCAACCCCATAAGACATCTATACAATCCAGGACAGCCAGGAATCCAAGCTCAAACACAAACACTCACAAAATCCATTCCACATTTTCTTTGCAACTCTTCTGGAGCTGTAATGTATTTCAATGGAGCCTATGCAAGTCAATTGGCATTCCTGGCTCCCATTATTTCCAATGGGCCTTCAAATTTCTCCCATGGTTTCCAGTGGGCAATCCTGTCCTTCCTACCAACTGTCTCACTGGAGCTGTGCAAGAGAGGAGCACCCAGCTTCCTGGCATGACCATTCAGAAAGCAAAAGCAAAAAAATATGTTTCCTTTCTTTTCAAAAATAAATGATTTGAAGAAACTAAGAGTGAGGAAGCAGGAGAAATCCAAAGAGGACGTAGGAGAGAAGGGGCGAGGAGAGGCTGGTTGAAAACATAGTTTGGCAAAGGCACATTGCTGGGGGGGGGGGGGGGGGGGAGAAACGGAAGCCACATTTTCACCCCAACTTTTTGAGCACTGTGAATAGTAAGAAACCTGATTAGGAAAAGGTATATTATTTTTAATTCATAGTTTTTTCTACTCCTCTCTCTCTCTGTCCCCCCCCCACACACACACACACACTCTGTCTGCTTTAGAGTTTGAAGGAAAAGGAAAAGGAGGCAGCCACAGCCACAGGGGGAACTCCCTCTGTTTCCCCATGGATTTCCACATTTGCTATTGTTGGTTATTCTAAGTTTGTTCTGTATTACCTGGCCAAGGGGTCTTGTGGGGGTAGTTCAGTGTTTTAATTCTGTATTGGTTTTGACTTGCTGAACCCACTTGTGGTACAAGGCGGGATATGAGCTTCATGGAATAAATAAATTTCCTCTCCTCATCCTCCTCCTTTCTAAAAATGCAGTTCCAGCTTCTGACAGGTGGTCCACCCGGACGGGAGGCATTCCAGCCAGCTCCATTGCTGTATCCTGAGCCTGCTGTGAGAGGCACAGGAGGAGCAGAGAGCCCCGGTGAAGTTGGCACCCCTGCTGGGAAGGGGATGCCCAGCGCCCAAGCCTCCTACTCAGAAGGAAAACAACCCAATCCTAGCCAAGCACCTATAAGGAAGCTTGCATTGCAGCCTGGCTGGCACAGATGCGCCCTAGCGGGGCACTGGGACAAGCAGGTGGCCTTACCTTCTGCAGAGGGCAGCGGTGGTGGTGGAGGAAGGCCAGGGCTGGTTGGCCAGCTGGGCCTGGGGTGATGACATGCTTCCTGCTCTCCCTGGGCTGGGGGGCTCATCGGTGGCAGGGAGGCGCCATTCGCCATGGGGCTGAGTCAGGCACAGAGCTGGGAAGCAGGCAGGCAGGCCACCAGGAAGGGAGACTATGGGATCTGTGGGGCCAACCTGAGTGCTTGTCGCTGCATCCCCCCTCAGGAAAAATCCCGGATAGCCTCCCTGGAGCCCCAGACTGGCTGCAACTTCCATAGCTGGCCAGAACTTGCGGGGCCAGCTGGAGCGCTCGCAGCTGCCCCCCTCCCCCCCGGAAAACATCCCTAGACTGCTGCAACTTCCATAGCCAGCGAGGAAGCATCCTGGCCGGCTATGAAACTTGCAGTGCCAGCCGGAGCTCTCGCCCTCCTCCCTGCTCCCCTCCCCGGAAAACACCCCCCCCCCATGGCTGCAACTTCCATAGTCAGCCGGAGCTCTCGCCCTCGTCCCCCTCCCCTCTCCAAAACACACACACACACACACACACACACACACAGGGCTGCAACTTCTATAGCCGGTCAGGAAGCATCCTGGCCAGCGTCCGTCCCCCCCCCCGCACACACACACACACACACACACAGAGGGCTGCAACTTCCATAGCCGGTCAGGAAGCATCCTGGCCAGCTATGAAACTTGTGGGGCCAGCCGGAGCTCTCGCCCTCCTCCCCTCTCCCCTCCCTGGAAAACACACCCCCCCCATGGCTGCAACTTCCATAGCCAGCCAGGAAGCGTCCCCCCCCCCCCGGCAAACACACACACACACACACACACAGGGCTGCAACTTCCATAGCCGGTCAGGAAGCATCCTGGCCAGCTATGAAACTTGTGGGGCCAGCCGGAGCTCTCGCCCTCCTCCCCTCTCCCTCCCCCCCACGGAAAACACCCCCCCCCCCCACGGCTGCAACTTCCATAGCCGGCCAGGAATTGTCCTGGCTGGCTATAAAACGTGCGGGGCCAGCCGGAGCTCTCACCCCCCCATCCCCTCCTCCCCTGGAAAACATCCCCAGCAGCCTTCCTGGAGCACCAGACTGACTGTGGCTGGTGGCCTTATCACGCTGGAGCAAGCCACAGCAGCGGGGGTGGATGGAGGCGAGCCAGCGGAGCAGGCAGGTGGCCTCTACAGGCCTTATCCCCTTGCCGCCTCCCCCACCCCCCCCCACCCCACATCCCCGCCACGCTCCCTGGAAAGGCGGGAAGTGCTGGGCCTTGGCAGACCTTTCTGCAGGCCCCTGCTACTTACCTTCCTCCCTCCTTCTGCCTCCTTGTGGCCGACTGAGGGCTTCTGGGACCAGGGGGCGGGGCTTGGTCATGTGCCCGCCCCCTGGACTTTTCACTCCCGGAGCTTTGCTCCGCCAAGCTCCGGTGCGAACGGAGCACTGATAAAAGCTATGGCTAATAACAATGCCATCTATTTAAATTAGCAATTTGAACCGAAACTATATTTGGGAAAGAAATTCCCCACAACCTTCCAGCCAATGAGGTATCCATCTTTTGTCAGTTTTTGCTCATTTGCATACACTTGCTCATTTCTTTTGGTATATGTTTCTTTAGGTATATGTTAATATATTTCTCTCAGTTTCCTGAGGGTCACTGGGTTTAACTGATAATGGAAAAAGCATACTGAGTCCAAATTGAATTTTTACAGAATTATTTGTTACAAAAGGTAGAAAAAAGTACTGCAGACACTTCAGTATACAGTAATTGCTGGATACAGCCATCCTGCTTTCCTTCAACAAAATCTCAGTGTTGTGCAAAAGTTTCCTATAAAATTAAGGAAGTGGAAATGAATTAACAATAAAGCATGGTTTGTCTTGATTCTAAGTGCATTCATTTAGCAGTTGTCAGACAGATGGAACTATCTGTGCCATCTGCTTTGAGAGGAAACCTATAGTTTCTAAATGGAATAATAAACATACATTGTTACTGCTATTATTTGGACAACTGCATACTGGCAAGGGTTTTGAAAAGAAAAACCAGATGAGAGATTCTATTTAGCTGTACCCTTTTTCTATGGCTACTTTCACAGCACAGGCAAACTGGTATTCGTATTTCCAGCATCTGCAGAATGTCATTGTACACACCTGCATTACAAAACACCGTTGTTTTCATGGTCTTAGAAACTCCACGTTAACAAATTCCAGTTCCTTTCTCCCTCAAATGACAAACTGGCTGCATGTTAAAACAGAACACCTTTTGGATCAATGTAACAGAAATAATAAAAACTGCCACCATGGAAAATTGTAAAGATTACCATGGAGATAGCAGAGTAACACTGACAAATGCTGTTATAATTACAATATGAACCCAACATAAATTAGAACAAAGTTTGAGTCCAGTGGCATCTTTAAGACAAACAAAGTTTTATTCTGGGTATAAGCTTTCATGTGGCACACCCACTTCTTCAGTTCTCTTTCACAAGTACTGAAGGGCAACCCTTTTCTTGCACACAGGCAGCTCCCCAATCTTAAACAACGCCTCACCCACAACAATACATCTAATTTGAACATGGACACTGGTACCAGAGCTTGCGAACCCAAATGCTAACTTTGCTCCCCCATACCCCCAGACAACACAGTCACTGGACCTAAAAACATCAACTATACCATCTCAGGCTCATTCAATTGCTCATCTTCTAACACTGTATGTGCCATTAAATGCCAACAATGCCATTCAATTCTCTGCATAGGGCAGACAAGTCAAACCCTATGCCAAAGGATAAATGGACATAAATCTGTCATCAAGAATCACAAAACTGAGAAACCTGTAGCTGAACACTTCAGCCTTCCAGGACATTCAATGAAGGACCTCAAAGTAGCTATTTTATTGCAAAGGAATTTCAAAAACAGACTAGACTAGAGATTGCTGAGTTAGTAGTTATTACAACACTCAGGACAATGGAACCCCCAAGGCTTAACAGAGATATTAGTTTCTTATGCTAACATCATTCAGTTCTTGCATCAATTTATAAACTCTTTTGGTATGCTACATGCTAATTTGCTGCTATTTACAGGTCTTACCAATTGCCTTCATCCAGTCTTAGCTATATTTATTGCTCAGTTACTTCTGCATCTTGACTCTAATTAGTCCTCCCTGGCAACAATCTCCTTACCTATATGTAATGGCTGATGACTTCTGTTTCAATGTATCTCAAGAAGTAGGGATGCACATGAAAGCTTATACCCAGAATAAAACTTTGTTGGTCATAAATTAGTAAAGCTCAGTGGTCAGGCGGCTTCTTTCACTTCTAGCCCTCCTACAAAAGGGGATTAGGGATGCAATGAACTTACAGCCAAACTTGTTTGATTGGTGAACATACCGTATTCAGCAACCGCAGTTACTCATGAACCAAGCCTCAGATCTGTTCACCTGTCTGCCTAAAACATCTGCTGAATAGTTTTGCAGCTGCACAGTAGTTGCGATGGTGGAGAGTAGTTTCCTTGTAGTGGTGAATTTCATTTCCACACCTTGAGGGGGCTTTTGCATCTGCACAGTAGGTGAAATCAATTCTACCTCAGGTTCATGGGTAGCCGCGTCAGGAAATTAAATGGTTTGCAGGAGGGAACAATGATGTGCAAAAATTTCTAAGATCGGTCCACTGAGCCACAGCTTGTGTGGGCTGTTTTGTACCTGCAGGCCATGTTAAGGAGCAGGGGTCTTGGAGCCATTTTAGGTGCTCAGTGGAGAACAGAACTGGAGCACTAAGGCTGGGCTGTGTCTGTTGTTTTAACTCAAATTTAGGAAACAGATGTCCTCTGGGCCATTTTGAGTACTTAACATAGCTGTATGTTAAGTGTTAAAGTTTACTCTTCCAGTTCTAAGGAGGAATAGAGCTGAATACTGACAATACAGAGTACTGAGCATGTGTGCATGTGGGGCTAGGATTGCCACTAGCACATTACACAAATGAGAAGAATTAAATGATATTTTTTTCCCTGGAATGAAAGTCGAGATAGGCTACCAATGGTGCATGTCAACAGTTCCTTCCTGTAAATAAACAAAGAATTGCACTCTTGGGACAACTGTTATCCCTACTTGTGCAAGATCTGTTTATCAAGCAACCTCTCACAGCAGGCTCCAAATGCAAAATTTGGGTTGCATTAGATTAAAAAAATTACAGGGGATGCTCTAAGTAATACATGCTGCATTTTATTGGTAGGGTGAGAAGAGGTCCCCCCACCATTTGTTATGCTAGCTTTCTCTGTCGGCTGAAATACTTCCCAAGAAAAAACTCAAGCAGCCTACTTTATCTCCCAGCCAGTCTAACAGTTCCAAAAGATGAAATAAGGATCACATATCTCAAATAATTGATAAACTGTAAATGGCAGGTTTGGGCAGCCTCAATGGAGAAGAGACAGAATCAAACATGCCCCCCTAAGCTCCTGGGAGGAAGGACATTTGCTTATTTATTTATTTACTTCATTTATACCCCACCTTTCTCCCCAATGGGGACCCAAAGTAGTTAACACTGGTCTGCTGTCCCCCATTTTATCCTTACAACAACACAGTGATGTAGGTTAGGCTGCAAGTGTGTGACTGATCCAAGGTCACCCAGCAAGCTTCCATGACAGGGACAGGGTGCGGATTTGAACCTGGGCTTCTCAGATATTATTCCAACACTCTAACCACTATAGAACACTAGATTCCTGTAATAATACACTAAATAAATAAATAATGATGACTGCACATGCAGAGCATTTCTCTGAACAGAGAAGGAAGCCTCTGAATATGAGAATCTGCAGATGAACAGGACAAATGCCTCACAAACCTAGTAATTTGAGTCAGGGCCAAACTAAATGTTACAGCATCTACAGGTCCAAATCATGGACACCAATGCCATTTTAGAGAAGAATTCAGTCATTCAAAAATGCAGCTAGGTCCCAATCCTTGTTGGGCTTGCAGCGCAGTGAACAGGGGACAAAATCGCCTGATACCATCGCAACATGGGCCCAGTCATGATCAGGATATTGCAACATTTTTAAATGGCTGAAATCTTCCCTAAAATGGTGTTGGCATCCATGGCTCAGACCCATGGATGCCATAATTAGTCTGGACCTCAGTTAAATTAGAACATGTTGCTTCAGAAAAGATATCATGCTGGTATGCAAAGGTATAATAAGTTCTAAATACTAGCTTTAAATCTGATAGTTCTGACTAGATCACAGGATTGCAAGCTCTGGGTGGGGAAACACCTGGAGATTTTGGGGGTGGAGCCTGGGCAGGGCGAGGTTTGGGACAGGGAGGGATTTCAGTAGGGTGCAATGCCATAGAGTCAATTCTCCAAAACAGCCATTTTCTCCAGGGGAACTGATCTCTGTCATCTGGAGATCAGTTGTAGTAGTAGGAGACCTCCAGGCCCCACCTGGAGACTGGCAGCCCTACTAGATCAACTTCCCTTTTTTCTGAAAATAGTACATGGAGTCAAAGGCTAGACAGAGAAGAACTTACTGCTTGCAAACCTGTTTGTTTTGAAAGCATATGTATATTTCAAGGGGATATTTGACTTTATTTTAAAAAATCAAAAGGGTGGCTATGAATGAAATGTGAATCATGTTTATCATATGGAGCCACTTACAAGTCACACTTGATCACTCGCTGGTTCAACTCACATTCTGCTCACCAGTTATGAG
Source organism: Lepidodactylus listeri (assembly GCA_029233225.1). NCBI lineage: Eukaryota > Metazoa > Chordata > Lepidosauria > Squamata > Gekkonidae > Lepidodactylus > Lepidodactylus listeri. The sequence goes on along the minus strand of JARCFY010000005.1, from coordinate 47,647,598 downwards.
CAAGGAGCTCTTCACTGGGCGATCAGTTCAGATGTTCCTGAGTAAATTTAGATAAATCCAGTTAAATTTAGATGCACTCAGTTAGCAGACTCATAGTACTTTCTTGCATGATTACACTGTTTTCTCATAGTGACTGCCCCACTCATCTGCACTGCTGCAGCCTTCAATTTTAAAGGGCACATAGCAAGAAAAAAATCTTGAGATTTCTGATTTACAACATATTAGTTATGGTATCTCTGTGCACCTTCCGTGTCTGTCCACGAATCCAACTAATCTTGCAAGTGTTTCTTGCGTTGCTTCTTCAGCAGATGCCGTGAACTGTGCAGAGAAGAAAAGCAGGCAACAAACTCTAGCTGATATGAGTCATTTAAAGGATGCATCTGATTGCATAGGCGTAAATAGTGGATGAATGGCAATCGATTCAAATGAGTCAATTTGCAGTGCCATCTGAAGGCGGTGGTGGAGGAGGAGGAGCTGGTTTTATACCCTGCCCTTCTCTACCCAAAGGAGTCTCAGAGCACCTTACAATCACCTTCCCTTCCTCTCAGAGGACTCTAATCTGGACAATCGGGCTTGATTCCCCACTTCTTCACATGCAGCCAGCTTTGTGACCTTGGGTCAGTCATAGTCCTCTCAGAACTCTCTCAGCCCCACCTACCTCACAGGGTGTCTGTTGTGGGGAGAGGAAGGGAAGGGGATTGTAAGCCAGTCCTCTCAGAACTCTCTCAGCCCCACTTACCTCACAGGGTGTCTGTTGTGGGGAGAGGAAGGGAAGGAGATTGTAAACCACTCTGAGACACTGAGTGAAGGGCGGGGTATAAATCCAACTCTTCTTCTTCTTCCTCCTCACAACAGATACCCTGGAAGGTAGGTGGGGCTGAGAGAGCTCTGAGAGAGCTGTGACTGACTCAAGGTCACCCAGCTGGCTTCACGTGGAAGAGTGGGGAATCAAACCCAGTTTTCCAGATTAGAGTTCTGCTGCTCTTAACCACTACACCAATTTATTTATTTATTCAATTTCTACCCTGCCCTCCCCATAAACCAATCAGGATCTCACCTCATTTGTGACTGAGGGAGTTCAAGCAAGTTACATGTACCTGGCAACTGTTCGTGTCAAGATCAGCAGCATGCCTACTTATAATTAGGACACCCTCCATGAAGCAGTTCAGCCTCCCTACCAATTAAACACGGTTGTAACTGAAGTAGTGGATTTTCTGTTTATTTCTCAACACCTGCAAATGACCCATCAAGCAGCTTTAGAAGCTGTTGGTTCTTTCCCTCTTTTCCCCTAGTTTATTCATTATTTTTGAGAATGTAAGATTTCTACAGTTTACAAGAGGTGATGAATAGAAAACAAGTAACAATCTCCTCCTCACACACTACAGGTCTGAGCCAATGTCTCTGCTTGACAGTGTGTGCCTAGTAATATTTTATGCATTTAATTAGATGTTTCCATTTGGAAAAAAAAAATACACAGCCTCTTAATGACAGAACAAATTAAAGAACTGGTGAATGTTTTAATTATTCTGAAAAGCCATCCAAGTCAGTCACTAGGAAATAACTACTCAGGCTAGGTGATCAGTAGCAGTTCCAGATTGTTGCAGAAAGATCCTGTCTGCCTCGTCAAAGTTCTGCAGAACAAGAGAGGATGCCTCCCACAGTGTTCTCCCACTGATATTTTCTCTGCCACCATAATATAGCAAAATTACACATGGAATGGAAAAGTTTTAAAAATGACTGGATGTATGCGGATGGGGTTCAACTGGCATCAGCAAGTTTTTTCTGTTTTAATTTTTTTTTAAATCACACTGTTGTTTACAGTTCAATTCTTGGCTTCTACTTTGGTAGATTCATTTACACTTCATGAGTGCTGTACTTATACACACACACACACACACACACACACACACACATCCCTACCATACTGACACACGAAAAAATTGAAAATGCATATATTGTATGGGGAAAATTCAGTGCAAAGATACAGAAAAATCACAGGTTTCGTTCCCACAAGGACAAGAGAGGAGTGACATTTTCAGGTCAAAGTATTGGGAAAAAGAAATTCAAAACTATGCCTATATACTAGGTCTTCTTCCTATTCCATTACCTTAATTAATTAATTGAAATATTAGAAAATAGAAATGTGATGGAACCACATTGCAAGAAGAAGTAGTAGAAGAAGAGGAGGAGGAGGAGGTTGGATTTATACCTCACCCTTCACTCAAAGTCTGAGTGGCTTACAAACTCCTTTCCCTTCCCCTCCCCTCAACAGACACCCTATGAGGTAGGTGGGACTGAGAGAGCTCTTTAAAGAACTACTCTTTCAAAAACAGCTCTGACAGAACTATGGCTTACCCATGGTCATCCAGCAGCTGCATGTGGAGGAGTAGGGAATCAAACCCAGTTCTCCCAGATTAGAGTCCGTGCACTTAACCACTACACCAAACTGGCTCTCAGACCAATTAATGAGTTGTGATCATCAAGACATGGAACATAGCACCAATGACACCACTGAAAAAAGCATCTGATGCTAAAATGATCATAAAATGACCATGGTCGAAGGCAATGACCAAATGGTTTACCTGACTTGCTAATAAAATGCAGCAGCCCATCTTTTATCAGAGGCAGGGTGCAGAGATCAGATTACCCCTATTTTGCAAAACTGCATTAGTTTTCAAGGCTAATTCAGAGTGCCAGTGCTTGTTTAAAACCCTTCATAACCCAGGATCTACATACCTAAAGGACCATTTCTCCCAGCATGAACTTGTGGCAGCCTTGCTTAGCATAGCAATTCCTCTTAGTTGTGCCAACCTTTGTGACGGTAGATTCTGCAAATGCCCATTTGAAGGCCTTTTCTGTAGCTGCTCCCATGCTGTGGAATAACCTCCCAGAGAAAATAGAAGATAGATTTCCCCTGCAGTTTTGGAAGGTTTATAAAACAGAATTCTTCTAAAGATTCCTTGATTCCTCAAGATGATTGCTCTGTGGGTGTGTTGAAAGAAGGCTGTCTCTGTTAGACTTTTAAAAACTTTCTTTTCCTGCTGGTTATTTTAATTTTGTTGTCTTTTGAATTATATTACCTTATGCTGATTTTATTGGATCCAAATTGGATCCAAGCTATCTGGGAGAAAGACAATCTGATAAATGTTTTAAATAACTAAATAAACTCAAACTCACCTACAAGACACAGGGGATAGCATCTCATATCGATTAAGGTGTACTGTTGGATATTGCCAGTCCTAAAAGTTATCTGACATACTGTTGTGTTTGTTAGAATATGAAGCAGTAATAGCTTGAAAAGGGCTCTGGTATCCTAAAGCTCCAATTCCTATTGGCTGATTAGTAAAGACTCCCATTGGTCCTGAAGCCAATCTAGATACCCAGTCACTGAGCCCTGCTTAGGTCCAATAGTATTGCTTGTATATAGTTACACTGTTGAAAGTTATGTGTTGGAACAGTATAAATGAAAGTGCTGCTCTCATAGAGCTGTCTTTTTGAGCTAAACAATGTCACTGAATAAAAGCCTGTTTGTTTGAATTCATTGCCTCCTGCTCAATACTTAAAACATAGCGAGCATCAGATTTGGTAGGCTATATCTGAGGCAGTCAAAGTCTTCCGGGAACAAGCCCTGGATTTGTTAACATTGTGAATTAATTATCAAGAATTTAACGGAGACTGCCTGCCTCCCATTCTCCAGGAAACAGCACTTCTTCCAGCCAGTGTCACCACTGGGACTATTCAGGAGACATGCCCTTGGCCAATCACACAGTTTTTCTTTAAGGGGAGGGAAATTTTTAGCAATATATGTCACTTATGTAAAACATTTTGTACTGCATGTGTGCTACATTGCTCCTCTAGGGCTGCCAAGTCCAACTTGGGAAATATCTGGGGACTTTGGGGGTGGAGCCAGGAGACTTTGGGGGTGGAGCCAGGAGAAAGGAAGTGACATCATTTTGTGATGTCACATCCTGTGATGTTGCTTCCACATGCTGACACATGAACTCATGAAGTTTCCTAATACTGAATCAGGCCATTGGTCCATCAAGGTCAGTATTGACTACTCAGACTGGTAGTGGCTCTCCAGGGTCTCAGGCTGAGATCTTTAATGTCACCTATTACCTGATCCTTTTTTAGCTGAAGAGGCTGATACCTCCTGCATGTCAAGCAGATGCTCTATCACTGAGCAACGGCCCTACTGAATCCTTCCTCATCTCGGCAGAATATGAAGCACTAAGTGCTACACAAGTGCTAAATATGATTTTCATATCAAAAGAACAGGAGAGAAGCCACAGTGGATCAGCCCATCCAGTACAGCCCATCCAGTACAACACTCTGTGTCACAACAGTGGCCAAAAATACCAGGTGCCCTCAGGAGGTCCAGCAGCGGGGCCAGAACTCCAGAAGCCCTCCCACTGTTGCCCCCCAAGCACCAAGAATGCAGAGCATCACTGCCCCAGACAAAGGGTTCCATTTAGACCTTGTGGCTCATAATAGCCACTGATAGACCTCTGCTGGATGGGGACAGAGAGAGAGAGAGAGACAGACAGACAGACAGACAGACAGAAAAAAGAAAGAGGGAGAGAGAGAAGGGAAAAAAAAACTGGCAGAGGCACTTACTTCCATTTAGACCTTGTGGCTAATAATAGCCATTGATAGACCTCTGCTGGATGGGGACAGAGAGAGAGAGACAGACAGACAGAAAAAAGAAAGAGGGAGAGAGAGAAGGGAAAAAAAACTGGCAGAGGCACTTACTTCCATTTAGACCTTGTGGCTATAATAGCCACTGATAGACCTCTGCTGGATGGGGACAGAGAGAGAGACAGACAGACAGACAGAAAAAAGAAAGGGAGAGAGAATGAAAAGAGCTGGAAGAGAAACTTACCTTGCCAGCCACATGCAAAAGCAGCTCCTTCAGTCCCTCTGGGCGGACCTCTCTTGCTGTGGAAGCTCTCTTGCTGACTTCTTAAAGGGGAAATGTCTGGCGAGGCTTTTTACTGCAGGGCAGGCTCTCTGCAGACATTTCCCTTTTAAGGCAGCCATTTTGTCCCCCCGGTGGCCAACTTTGGAAAAGCGGGAGGAAGGACTAAAAATCAGTGTTTCCCCCGCCCGATCCGGGGACTTGGCAGCCCTATGCTCCTCATATCCTGAAAATGATGCCTGGTTTGGTCACATATATCCTGCCGGGACTGTGCTGAACTCAGACTGGCTAGATTCATTTTGATTAGTAATTCATTACTACTACCTCGCCTTTCCTCTATCCCTTTTTCCCCTTGGGGGACAGGGTTGCCAACTCTGGGTGAGGAAATTCCTGGATATTTGGGGGATGGGAACTTATCTGTGTCGTTTCTGGAGATCAGTAGTAATTCCAACTCTCCAAGCCCCACCTGGAGGCTGATAACCCTGCTGGGGAGGGTAGTGGGGGGGGGGGCAACATTTAGTCACTGGGATGGGGTAGTTTGGGAGAGGTATTATTTTTGATGTTGGTTTGAGTTCTGTGTGGATTAGCCTCCGATTTGTTTTGATCATCCGTCTTTTCAGTGTTTCTGAGTTTTTTTCGGGTTCTTTCCTGTGGTTGATTGTTTTTGGTTTGTTGACTTTCTGGTTGCCTTCAGTTAGTGGATTACTTTCCCCACCTTTTTGTTGATTAACGATTTTGGGTAAGGTTGCATTTTTCATTGATTATAATTGCATAGGTAGGCTCCCGATGAACCAATTTGCAGTGTAACATGAACTTGCTTCAGTTGATCCACAATGAAATTGGTGGGTACCTCACTAGACACACACTCTGGAAGGACGATTCTATTTGCATTTGCTAAAGCTAGTTTTAAAGAAAGCTGCTCCAGAAAAAACAGCAGCCATTTTCACACTTTTTCCCATGATGCAGTGAGGATGGTTGGGGGCACCTTATTCAATGGGCTGTAAAATCAGACCCCTTTGTCCAATTCAGCTGAAATGTGGGGAGTCTTTAGAAGAGAGGGTGGACTAGGTTTTACTTTAAAACTTTGACTGCTCATCAAGGGGGGCATTTCCATGTCTAAAAACAGCTTGGGGGAGAGGCGGGAGTTGAAAAAAGATTCCCTCTGATCTTTAAAATGACATTCCTACTGTTGATGTGTGACTGCAGGGAAAATAAGTTGGGTGTAGGAAGCCCAAAATCATCTAGTGACCAAATGTAGGATGTACTTTCCCCCAAGTAGCTTTCATTGACTCATCTGGCACTACCAATTCTGTATTCTGTATTCTGGTCCTGCTGAAGACAAAGATGGCAGGCCACAGAGGAAGGGGACAGAGGAGAATCTTTTATAGCATATAAAAGTGACAGTCTCCAAAACTCTGCAAGATTCTGCTGTACACAGGTATGTGGTCAGAGAATGTTCTATGGAACAGGGAACCACCACTGAAGTGTGGCTTATTCTCAATTTCATAGAAGACAATCGGACAGTCCCATGCACATGAAGAACTCTACATATGTGCACTGGAACCACTGGATAATAGACATTACTGGGAGCTTTTGGTCACTTTGTTTCCATTCTAAAAGACTGATTCTTAAAACTATAGGTATCACAGCTACTACAGATAAATTTCATTATATTTCTGAAGATTCTACAGTGATTAGCACCCTGGGTTCAGAAAAGGACAGGCAACTGGTGTTTCCTGGTCAGTAAGGATAAAATTAAGCTCCTTGTAGAACAAAATTTAATAATTCAGTAGCAAAAGGATGGTTGCTGACCTAGTAACATGTGACGGTAGTTGAGGTTTTATGTTGCTCTATGCTATCATGCTAATCACAAAAGGCTTTTAAATGAAACCAAAGAAACTATTTTAGTCCATCACAGAGATTGCATTATTGGTTTACCTCTTTTAAAATATTCAGAGTTCGCTATGCTTTCCAAAGGAAGGCTCAAGGGGTTTATATATGCCTATGTGACAAGTGAGAATCCTGGGAAAAATATTTAGTTTTCATTCTTGATGTGAAAACTGCACATTCTCTGTTGCAGCTAAGTGTCTGAAGCATGAAATGCTACCTTCAAGAAAGGTAGAAATATCTGCAAAAATAAAGGGCCTGGATCTGCTCTTAGACAAAAGTATATGATTAATTTCAAGCTACTACATCAAAGTACAGTTCCATGTAGTATCTCTGGTCCTATTCCAGTTCTTTAATTAAATTTCCCAAACAATGATTAGTCAGGCAGCATGTAAACTTATGATTATTAACAGAAGTGGAACAATAAAAATCTATATGTATGCTACATCCTTTCCCATCCTGACTTCACCTGCCAAGAACCATTCCTTGCCAAGCTAGTCTCACATCATGAGTAACCAAAGCTGATCTGGAAATTACATTACATCTTCCACCTGATTATTCTGCCTGAAAGGATACTTTCAGATGTCCTCAGTGTCTTGTGATTTGTGAGAAGTCTGAGCTTGTTATTGTTGGCAATACTGATAATAATGTACAGTGCAACTGGACTTGTCTCCCAGAATACATGCAAAGCCATTTTCAGTGTCATGATGATTTATAAAGAGTTTGTCAGACAGACTAAAATACTCTTTCTACTGTCACTGAGCATAGCCAGTAATCTAGTCATCAAGAACTTGTAACCTTAATGTGAAAAGGTCTAAAACACTCTGTGTGTGTGTGTGTGTGTGTGAGAGAGAGAGAGAGAGAGAACATACCTCTGATGTTTAAGCAAACTGACCACACTGACAGCCAGTGTGGTATAGTGGTTAAGAGCAGCAGACTCTAATATGGAGAACAGGGTTTGATTCTCTATTCTTCCACATGAAACTTGCTGGGTGACCTTGGGTCAGTCAAACTTCTCTCAGAACTATCTCAGCCCCACCCACCTCACAAGGGGCGTTTTCTCACTAGCTTTTCCCCGGGGTTTACACCGAAGCTAGCACCGGAGTTTCTGGTCAGTTTCCCATAGGGCTGCCAAGTCCAACTTGGGAAATATCTGGGGACTTTGGGGGTGGAGCCAGGAGAAAGGAAGTGACATCATTTTGTGAAGTCACATCCTGTGATGTTGCTTCCACATGCTTCCACATGAACTCATGAAGTTTCCTAATACTGAATCAGGCCATTGGTCCATCAAGGTCAGTATTGACTACTCAGACTAGTAGTGGCTCTCCAGGGTCTCAGGCTGAGATCTTTAATGTCACCTATTACCTGATCCTTTTTTAGCTGAAGAGGCTGATACCTCCTGCATGTCAAGCAGACGCTCTATCACTGAGCAACGGCCCTACTGAATCCTTCCTCATCTCGGCAGAATATGAAGCCCTAAGTGCTACACAAGTGCTAAATATGATTTTCATATCATAAGAACAGGAGAGAAGCCACAGTGGATCGGCCCATCCAGTACAGCCCATCCAGTACAACACTCTGTGTCACAACAGTGGCCAAAAATACCAGGTGCCCTCAGGAGGTCCAGCAGCGGGGCCAGAACTCCAGAAGCCCTCCCACTGTTGCCCCCCAAGCACCAAGAATTCAGAGCATCACTGCCCCAGACAAAGGGTTCCATTTAGACCTTGTGGCTCATAATAGCCACTGATAGACCTCTGCTGGATGGGGACAGAGAGAGAGAGAGAGACAGACAGCCAGCTTTTTCACTTACTCTTGCCCAATTCCCAGGTTTTATTTCTGGCCCTTGTTTCACCCAGCTGTTGTCCATGTAAGTCCCATAACTTCTCCCCCCCCCCCCCAGCATAGGCTTTTTGGTGGCTAAAGAGGACCTTTGTCCTCCCCTTTTCGCCAGCAGAAAAGCTAGTTGGATCCATCCCTAATTTAAAATACCGGTTACTTGATGTACAAATGCTTTTAAAAATGCAGATTTTTACTGCTGGAGGGGGGGACACGGTTGAAAGAAACAGAAAATTGGCATAAAAATGAGGAATCCCAACTTTTATTTGCAGAAGGGAAATGAGGATTGGTGGGACCCAAGCAGCCACAACAAGACATTTTAAACAATCCCACTCCCAGACCTTCTACAGGCAACCTCTCCTTGTGATGTTTACCTCTTTGGAAGTGACAGTTTATTCCTTTGACAAAACCACAGTGGACAGACAGCAAAAAGAAAGAGGGGGAGGGGGAGAGACAGAGAAGGAAAAGAGCTCGCAGACCCCAGTTTAGCGGAGCAGTTTACTTAGCAGCAACCTTGCACGCAGTAGAAAGAGCTTAGTCCCTCCTTAATCTCTGGGCGGGGCTCTCTAGCTGGCTCAGCTCTTAAAGGGGAAATTTCCCTTTTAAGAAGTTCAAGAGGCTGGCCAGGGCAGGCTCCGAGGTTCCCCTGCTGGCAGCCATTTTGTCCCCCCGGTGGCCAATCTTGGAAAAGCGGGGGAAAGCTTTCAAAATCGGTGTTTCCCCCGCTCTTCCGGGGGACTTGGCAGCCCTAGTTTCCCACCATTTGCTCCGTGCTCACAATTTCCTCCAGAGTATCACTGCACTGCTCCAGAGCTTCCCTGGAGCAAGAAAATCCTGTTCCTAGTGGTGTTTCCTGTTTACTCCGGTGGAGAAGCCTAGATGAGAACACATCCACTCGCCCGCCCTCCATGTGGCCCGCCCCGCGGTGGGCGTTTCTTGAATATTTTTTTTTGAAACGAGCCCTCCTAACGTTATATCGAAATAAGGAGTTAGGGAGGCAAGATCCCACCACAGGGACTGCGTTGGCAAAATGGATTTGCCGTTTCTTGGTAGCAGGAGCCGGGCGCCATAGGCCCGAGAGCTCCCTGTGCTTGCTCCCAGGTAACTGCTGCCCTTTGTTTGGGCTTCCCCGGCAACAGCCCGTGCAGAGCTGGCGGTGGGTGCTTTCCTCTAGAAACCCGTGGAGAAGCCACGGCAAGCAAGCAGGCGGGCAGGCTGGGGACGCGAGTCTTCCTTCCCGCTCCCTGTGTGCGGTCCTACAATCCTGAAGCATAACTTCCCCACCTCTTTTTTTTTTTTTAAGGCCCTTATAACGTTATAACATCATAATGAAATTTTGATGCAGCAAGGGAAGATGGCACAATTGTTGTCTTTTTATAATACACACACGTTCACATCTATTATGGGGGGGGGAATGGATTTGCCGTTTCTTGGTAGCATGAGCCAGGCGCCATTGGCCCGAGAGCTCCCTGTGCTTGCAGATGAGTGCTGCCCTGTGTTTGGGCTGCTCCGGCAACAGCCCCTGCAGAGCTGGCGGTGGGTGCTTTCCTCCAGAAACCCGCAGAGAAGCTGCGGCAAGCAAGTGGGCAGGCGGGCCGGGGACGCTTGCCTTCCTTTCCGCTCCCTGTGTGCGATCCCACGATCCTGAAGCAACATTTCCCCCCTTCCTTTTTTTTTTTTAAAAAAAGGCCCTCATAACGTTATAACATCATAATGAAATTTTGATGCAGCAAGGGAAGACGGCACAATTGTTGTTTTTATATAATACACACACGTTCACATCTATTATGGGGGGGTTAATTTGCCGTTTATTGGTAGCCTTCCATTGGCCATTTGGGAGCCGGGTGCCATTGGGCCTCAGCAGCAGCCCCTGCGGAGCAGGCTGGGCGCGCTTCTTTGCAGAAAAGTCACAGAAATGGGTTGAACTGTTTTCTAGAGGCTATAACTATTCCTGCGGAGCGGGGAGACTGGTCTGCGTGTCATGCTGCTCGTCCTCAGCTGCTGCCACCACCACCACCACCACCATTTATGTAATTTTTTTTTACTTTACACAGACCAGCTGAAGCCATGTTGCCCATCCTCCATTTTGTTGCCTTGATCGGGTTAAGCACACAACATTTCAGTTCACATCGGAGAATCCACCCATGGGGGGGGGGGGTCCTCCAGTGACATTGGAAGTCCGTGTAGCCCGCCAATCGTTTTGCACCAACCCAGACCGGTGGGAAAATTTGAATACTGAGGAGGGACTTGATGAATTCTGGGAAGAGGAAGGTGGGTGATGCACTGTCGTCATTCCACTATAACGTTATACCGTTACCACGCATGCGTTTAAAAAAAAAAAGGAAAAGCGGGGAACAAGGGAGGAGCAGGGGGGAGGGAAGGGGAGGGAAGGGGAGGGGAAATGGACGGGGCAGCAGCAGAAAGCCTCGCAGCAACCACTACTGTGAACAGAAAACTGCAGGGGGAAAGAGGAGCTGATTGCTGTAGTGGAAAATTGGAGACGGTTGCTCAGGAGGGGTCTCACAGGGGGAAATGAGAGGCTAATGGCATGTGCGAAAATGCCCAAGGTGTCTGTTGTGGGGAGAGGAAGGGCAGGAGATTATAAGCCGCTCTGAGACTCCTTAGGGTAGAGAAGAGCAGGGTATAAAAACCAGCTCTTCTTCTGCTTCTTTGTGTTTATTTTCACAATAGTACAATACAGAAAACACACATCCAGTATTTTTAAGACTTCTTAAAATGAATTCATAGAATTACAATCTAAAAGGTGTCCAGAGTTAGATAAATTTCTAGCAATGCCAGCCTCCATGTAGAACCTGGGGATTCTCTGGAATTACAACTGACCTCCAGACTACAGAGATCAGTTCTCCTGCAGAAAATGGGTGCTTTGGAGGGTGGATTCTATGACATTGTCCTCTCCAGGCTCCATCCCCAAGTCTCCAGGAGTTTCCCAACCTGGATCTGGCAACCCTACCCCACCATCCCTTGATGGTGGCCAGGTGGGACCTGACAACCCCATTTAATTTTCTTCTCCTTGCAGTGATATCAGAAGAAAACATACTTATTTCAACAATGTTGTGTCTTTCAAATTTTGTTCTTGACTTTGGGGACCACTTTAGCTGGAGCATTGTACTGTGATTACTAGGGGTGTGCATTTGGCTATATTCAAGACAAAAAAATTACCGAAAAGTACCACATCAGTATTTTTCGGCTATTCATTCAGCTGAATATGAGTATTTTTCAGCTATCCAAAATAGCTGAATCCCAAAAATCACAGCAATATTCAGGATTTTTTGGGACTGCTGGATAGCAGAAGTTAAAGTATGTTTAAAAGGATTGCAGTCCCTTTGAATGCCTTCTGGGTGAACTCACTGCTTGGAAAAGGTGTTTAAAGGGACTGCAAGTCCTTTAAATACCTTCAGAGTGAACGGCTTGCCGAAGGCATTTTAAGACACCACAGTCCCTTTAAATGCCTTTCCCCCCTCCACTGAAAACAATTGAAGATGGCGCACCTTCTTTGGGGGCCCAAAGAATTGGACCCACTGGTCCAATCTTTTTGAAACTTGGGGGGGAGAGGCATCAGCAGCTATGCTGCAAATCTGGTGCCTCTACCTCAAAAAAACAGCCCCCCTGAGACTCCTGGATACCCCTAGCTTGATTCCCCATTAAACCCTATGAGGACCACTGACTATAAGAAGAGATTAAATTTATTACCCACCCTTCACTACCCAAAGAAGTCTCAAAGTGGTTTACAATCTCCTTTTCCTTCCCCTCCCCACAACAGACACCCTGTGAGGTAGGTGGGACTGAGGGAGCTCTTTTGAGAACTGCTCCTGAGAGAACAGCTCTGAAATAACTGACCCAAGGTCACACCAGCAGCTGCATGTGGGGCAGTGGGGAATCAAACCTGGTCAGTGCTCCTAACCAGTACACCAAACTGGCTCTCTAGGTCCCCATAGGGTATAATGGAGCCAAAGGAAATGGGATTTCTGAAAAATCCCAAATCTGAATACCATACTGGTATTGGGATTCAGGAATATCAGAAAACACTGATATTTTTCAGGTTCAATATATCCAAATCTGGAAAATACTAAAAAAAAATTGTACATGCCTAGTGAAAATTCATCAGACCTCGTCCTCTCTTGAGATTAATAGGTATCAATCATATTTTAAAGTACTGGGGCACTTTCTAATTATCATTGGACAGAAGATCCAGCTATCTGTGAAGATGGATTTCTCACACCTACAAAATTCCAGGAGTCGTTTCATGATAATCCTGTCCTTATATATAATTGTATTTTTGGGTGGCAATGTTCTGTGTGTGCCAAAATCAGTTGGCTCCCTAATCAATCAGGAGGTGTGGCAATCCCCTTGCTGCACTGGCTTGCCAGCGTCTCAGGCTCAGTGTGGTGCGAGCCGACGGATGGGGCGGATGCTCCAGCATCTGGAGGCCAAGCAGGCCGACTGGGAGAAAAGAGGGAGCAGAGCACAAGGGCTGAGGCTTGGGGGGCTGCTGTTAAGATGGTGGCGGGAGGCAGTGGGCTGCACCACTGACACCCCTCTCCATTGCCTGGCAGGTGCAGGTAGCCTTGTGATGCAGGGAAAACAAAGGCAGGGAGGAAAGCGGAGGCCAGGCCTAAGTGGATGGGGGGAAGTGGGTGGGTGGGAGCAGGCCTCCACGCCACAGTGGGAGAAGGGTGGGCACTGAGGCAAGACAATGGGGCCTCTTGGCCTCCCCCCCCCCCCTCGTTCCAAGGAGACACCAGCAAGCTGGCAGAGATCACAAGCTGAGGTTGCCCCGGGTGGTCTTCTGGGCAGACCCAACAAGCCGCCGAAAGCCACGAAATGGTGAGGACTGCAACTTTTCAGAAGCAAAGACCTCTCTCTCTCTCTCTCCCTGCTTTCTTCCCCGGTGTGTCTGCCTTGATTGGGGATCCTCTCTTTCACAGGAGCGGCATGTGTGTGTCTCTGTGTGTCCAATTGAGGAGGAAGATGGAGGGCGAGGATGTGAGGGCGAGGCTGCTGCAGCCAATGGGGGAACAGCGGTGGCAGCGGTTTCAGTACTGGAGGAGGCTGCCTTCCCACATCCACAATCGATCTGCCGCCGACAGCACCAGCTAGCCGAGATGTCACCCGGTCCATTCACGCGTTTCAGTGCTCCTCCAAGCACCGAACAAGCCACATCTAATTTTGGCATCTGCCTGGGCATTTCCTTCCACAAAAGGTTACTCTGCCGCTGTCCTGGAAATTTCTCTCTCTCTCTTGAGTCCCTTTCTTTATTCCTCCCTCCACCCTGCCTTGTAAGGAGTTCAGAGTATTTTGCCTTCACCACAAGCTCTCGAGGGAGGTTAAGGCTGAGAATGAGCAGAACGAGTCCCAGAGTCACCCAGCAAGGTTGATGGTGGGGGGCCTCCCAGAACCCAGGTTCTAGACCCACCCTCATACCAACCACCCTTGACCCAGCCAAGTTGCACAACAACTCACCACCAGGTAGGAGGGTGAAGAGGCCAATGCCGCCTGGGTGCAGATAGCCGGCTGGCTGGCAAGCGGGCGGGGGCTGGCACCATGGAGAACGTGGCCAAGGAGGAGGGTGAGGCCAAGATCCAGGAGTTCCATGGGCCCTGGCACTAGCTCAGCAAGTGGGGCCGGCAGTGCCTGGCTGAGGCCAGTGCATGGCACAGAGACAGGCCTGTAAGCCACTTTCTAGAGCCCGTTGTATTGCTTCTACAACAGGCTTTGCTACTAGTAACTCATAAAGCTCAAAGTAAAAATGCATAGCAAATGTAGGAAACTACAATTATTGTACAACCCCCCCCCCCCCTTTAATGAAATCAGTTAACTCTCCTACACAGTTTCCTGCGCAAGTTGGATCACAGATGGCATTAACTCCCCCCTAGGTCCAAGCTAGAATTTCAGTACCAGTTTTCACATGTTACAGCAATCACATATAAGTTACTTTAAATTCTCTTAAGAGTAATTGTGAGCCCTATATGTGAAGAGGTTCTCCATAAACCCTGGGTGATTATCTCCAACTACTTTGAACCTTTTGCATGAGAATATTTGTGGTGATTTGTTGACAATCACTAGAAAATCACAGTAAAAACTGCCTCATAGAACTTCCTTGAGCACTTTCCACTGAAGGCCAAACATATATTTCTAAGGCCTGACTGATTTTTTTTTTTTAAAAATGTTCTCAATTAGGATTGCTTCCAACATGCCCCTTATGAGAACCAAATCTGTTCTTCACACCCACAGTCAGCAGTGTGTGGCTAAGTCTTGCCCACTGCACCTGTCCTGCTTCCACCAGTGTATGAGATCTGAGCTTTCCACAACACTTTATTTCCCCTCCATTACTATGATCTCATCATACAGTTATGTATACACACCACTGTTCCCAGCAGACATCTGAGTGTTCGTACACTAATCTCATAGCAGAGGTGTCTTCCATTATTCATGCACCATCCCTCTTCTCCAGACTCATTTGATTTTCTCATGAAAATTGCACAACTGCAAATAAATTTGGAACATGCCAATCATCAATAAAGAGATGTCATACCAAAATTGATGTAAAACAGTTTGTTGAGATTTTCTCCAACTATTTGTTACAGTAAGCTTAACCTTTAAAGTGGCTGCAGGTACATAAACTTCACAAACATAATATGGTTTAACAGATCCTGATAATGGATTGCTGTTCATGCAAGCAGAAAATTACCACTATCAATGAGTATCCATGCAACGGTATGTATACATATGACAAATCTAGTGGTAATGTAAGATGCTAATTAAATTAGCAAATATCCTTATTCACACATTGCTAGTCCATTCTTCCTTAAGATCACTTGGCAAGAAAACATCAGTGAATTTGTAAGCAGAATTACACCCATCTAAATCCATTGATTTAAAAGGGTGTAACTCTGTTTAGGGCTCTTCACACCATCCTTAAACAAATGAACTTCAAAGAGAAATAAGAAATTGCTGAATTAGAATTTACCAACAGATATGGTATCAAACACACATGACACCATATTTACTTGAAAGGAAGACAACCCTGAATGTAAGATGATCCCCCCCAAAAAAGTTAGACCCAAAAAGTTTATTTTTAATTATTGTACCTATTTGTAACTTGTATCTGAATGTAAGATGATCCCCTTTTTTTCTTGATGATGCACTTGGAAAATAACCTAGTCTTTCTTTTGAGTAAAAACAATACTTTTTGGCAACCACAGGTATTAAATTACTTATCATAAGTAGTTTTATTATCACCTATTATATGTGTTGAATTTTCACTGTGCTTATTCTGTATACTTCTGAGATTTGCACAGACATGTAACAAATCATACAAATTCAAACAGTATTAGCATATTTTACCTGAATACAGTTCATAACGCTCAGCCAATCAGACCACAGTAAAGCAAAGGTCTTATCATTCACTAAAAAGGAAAGTCTAACCATCTGGTAAGTATCCATCCAATTTTTCCATCCAGGCCTGCATGCTTGGAGACTCTTTCAATTTCCAACATCATGCAAAATTTAATCTAGCTGTTGTAATTCAATTTACCAATATGATAGTGAGTTGCCCATAAATGATGTTACATAATTAAGCAGCAGTGAGTTTCAGGTGTCTTTGAAATGTTCCTGTGACAGTGACAGTGGCAGACTTCACATTCCTGGGATCCAAGATCAGTGCAGACAATGACTGCAGCCATGAAATTAAAAGATGCCTGCTCCTTGGGAGGAAAGCGATGGCAAACTTAGACAGTATAATAAAAAGCAGAGTCATCACCTTGCCAACAAAAGTCCATATGGTCAAAGCAATAGTATTCCCAGTAGTAATGTATGGCTGTAAAAGTTGGACTACAAGGAAAGCCGAGTGCCGAAGAATAGATGTTTTTGAATTATGGTGCTGGAGAAGACTCTTGAGAGTCCCTTGGACTTCAAAGAGATCAAGTCAGTCAATCCTAAAATAAATCAACCCTGACTGTTCCCTGGAAGGACAGATACTGAAGCTGAAGCTCAAATACTTTGGCTACCAAATGAGAAGGGAGCACTTACTGGAGAAGTCCCTGATGCTTGGAAAGACTGAAGGTAAAAGAAGAAGGGGATGGCAAAGGATGAAATGGTTAGAAGAAGAAGAAGAGATTGGATTTATACCCCGCCCTCCACTCCCCAAGGGAGTCTCAGAGCGGCTTACAAACTCCTTTTCCCTTCCCCTCCCCACAACAGACACCCTGTGAGGGAGGTGGGGCTGAGAGAGCTCTTTCCCAAGCTGTCCTTGAGGGAACAGCTGGTACAGAGCTATGGCTTGCCCAAGGTCATCCAGCCAGGTGCAAGTGGAGGAGTGGAGAATCAAACCCGGTTCTCCCAGATTAGAGTCCGCACACTTAACCACTACACCAAACTGGCTCTCTTAGACAGTGTTATCGATGCAACAAGCATGAAACTGAGCAAACTCCGGAGCATGACGGAAGACAGGAGAACCTGGCATGATGTGGTCAATGGGGTTGCGAAGAGTCTGACTCAACTATGTGACTGAACAACAACAAAAAATACACAAAAGACTCTGAGCCCACTTATAAGTAAGCACTACCATGCTTTGAAATTGGAGAGAAAATAACATCTATTCAATCAATGCATGTTTTTAAAAGAGAGAATTAGCCTTTTGCTATTTACCACTTTCACTGCATGCAGCTCCTGTGCCTTACATTACAAAGCTACCCTCCTGCCATGTAATGACCAACATTCTATATGAGTCTGATATAACAGAAATACACTAGCAAGTTTCAAGGTGAGCCCCAGAGGTACTGGCAACTCCTCTAGGGCTCAGCTTGCTCTCAGTATGTCTGGCCAAATAAACCCTTCCCACCACCCACTTTTCTTTGTTGGCACACCAGTAGCTTCACAGGTAGACACTGAGGGTTTTTTTACATATGTACCAAAAAAAGCTTCCTACTAATTTGATGGGTCTGCTTTCAAGCTTTACTTTTTTGGTGCTTCCATAGTATTCATGCTAAAGCATAGAATCATAGAACCACAAAGTTGGAAGGAGCCATACAGGCCATCTAGTCCAACCCCCTGCTCAATGCAGGATCAGCCTAGAGTATCCCTGACAAGTGTTTATCCAGCCGCTGCTTAAAGACTGCCAGTGAGGGGGAGCTCACCACCTCCCTAGGCAGCTGATCCCACTGTTGCACAACTCTGACTGTAAAGTAGTTTTTCCTACTAACCAGCTGGTACCTTCCTACCCTTAATTTAAACCCATTATTGTGAGTCCTGTCCTCTGCTGCCAACAGGAACAACTCCCTGCCCTCCTCTAAGCGACAGCTTTTCAAATACTTAAAGAGAACAATCATGTGCCCCCTCAGTCTCCTCTTCTCCAGACTAAACATCCCCAGGTCTCTCAGCCTTTCCTCATAGGGCTTGGTCCCCAGGCCCCTGATCATTCCCATCACTCTCCTCTGCACTCACTCCATTCCACATCACATGGCCTCACTTGGGTTTTGGTTACATTAGTGCAGGGTGGTTTTTGGGCAGGAACACACAGGAAAGGAGTTCCGGCTGGCTCCTGAGTTGGCCACACCCAGCAGGAACTCATTAGTATAATAGGCCACACCCAACAGCAGAAACCCATTAGGACTGGCTACATTAAGGGTATGTGGCCTAACATGCAAATTAATTCCTGCTACAAAAAAAGCCCTGGGTTTTGACAACAAACAAGGTAAACAGAATAAGAAGCAAAAGGTGGGTGTGCCTGGATGACCACTCTTCTGGTAACATGGGGGTGTGGCCTAATATGCTAATAAGCTGTGCTGTCAGTGGTGTGGCCTAATATGCTAATGAGTTTATGCTGTTGGGTGTGGTCTATTATGCTAACGAGTTCCTGCTGGGCTTTTTCTACAAAAAAAAGCCCTGCATAAGTGTATTTGTACAATACACTCAGCAAAATTTCCTCAGGTGCCAGCTAGTCTTTTCTGTTCAAAAGTGCCACATGCCATTTTGTTCTAGGTCTCCTCAGTGACATGTAAGTTCAAAATGAAAACGAGAGTCTACATTCAGTGTGGCATCCAAGAAACAGCACTCCAGATATCTGTTTACACTTAACAGTTGCTTATCCAAACTGCAACTGACACAGATTCCTCTACACTGTCAGCCAGATACCGAAGACATAACTGGCAAGTGTACAGAGTTTTCCATATAACAATAGTTAATTTCTTCCTATATTATGTCAATCCCTGAGACGAGGCTGAACAACAGCAACAGCAATAGCAACAAAACCCCTGTATTTTAGCAGTCTCATAGGATTTCTACGTGCTATGTGAGACTCCAGGGGAAAAAATACTTCAAAATGATAGAAAGTCACCAACGAAACAATGTAGGAAGGGTAGTCATGGATTCTATCAAACATTTAAAATGTTAACTTCAAGCCCAGACTGAGATTCAAATCCTGATCTTCCCATCTGAAAATGGGAGATAATCTCTCATTAGTAGTATGCTATCTACCAATTCCTGAGCCTCAGCATGCATTCAGCCATGTTGACCAGGCATGAGGAAACACTCAACAAAATAATGACAAGACAGAAGGTTACATAAAGTAAGTAAGCATTAAAGATGGGAATCTAGGCAGGGAACTGTTGCTTTCGGCAGGAACTCCACAAGGTTTCTTCAACATGTAGTTCTACTTTCATACTTACAACAAGAAGCCTCTGAAGTTTTGAACTCCAAAGACATATTTTAACAATTGTACAGCATTCGTATTCATAGAGAGCATAGTAGCTAAAAGACCAATAAAGGGATCAAGTAAGTAGTCCTTAGCTCAAATTTTACCTGTACATTAACTCACTAGGTGAATTTCAACAAGCCCCTCTCAGTTTCAGTTTCCCCCATATGTAATACGGAGCTAATCTCTGCTTTGCAGATTGATATCAGCATTGCAAAAGCATAGTGTGGGTGCTATAGCACCATCATAAACAAAACTGCACCATTCTAAATTCCTCAAAGTCATTTTAGGTTGGCACTGCTAAGCAAAGAGCTAAACAATTATTGTTGTTGTTGCTCCTATCCAGATATAATTTCATCATTGTCTCTTTAGCAACTAAGAAAAGGAGGTCAAGGGATACTGTTTTCTACAAAACTATATTACATGTGTTATTGTCCAATGTTAGAAATAGCTCTAGAGCTTTGTTAATAACAGTAAAAATCTCAGTTTACTCCAGGATCACCCTGACCTACACTAAATGAAGATGTTGCTCTTCATCAGCTGGGGAGATATTTGAAACAACGCAAAAGCCAGTGTCTTCTGTAAAAATCCAGTTTGTAAATCTATATTGATTAAATGATAGTTGTGGGAATACTTCTGCAAATTCCCTACACTTGCCAAAAGCTTCTGTTTTGTTACATGCTATGTAGGTAGGCTAGTCATTCATGAATGCCGAGGGATTTATGCATTCATATCTCTTTGTTCAAGAGCCAGTGGTAGCACAGGAAATTAAACTGGAACCCTCTAATCTCATGAAAGCTGTCTCCAAGTCACTTGGGGATGGCACTCATGAATTTTTCATTGCGACTCTGTGGTGGAGTTGTCAATCAAAGATCAGCTGAGAACCGTTCCCAAAGACACCTACTGCAAGGATGCAAGTAAACATTATATCAGACAGTTCTATCCACTTATAGCAAGTGAATACAAGAGGCAAACTAGACTCCTGCAAAGGGCACTGCCACTCTTGAGGGCTAGTAAAGAAAGGGTTCTGCAATGGCAATTTGCAGAAGGTCATCTTGATTCCCTTCTCAACTTCTGCTTGTTCTGTTCACGCTGGGTGCCACTGTGCAGTACCTTCAGTGTTGGATAGAACTGTTTTTCTATTAGTTGATTGCACAGATCTGAAATCCTCAGTTTTCTTGTTTTGTAATCAAGAGCCCTTTGAAAATGAACGTGTCTGTTTCTGGCAGCAAATCAATTCTAAAAATGCTACCTTTTTTGATGTGTACACTTCATTTAAACCACCCTGCATTCCTTAAAGGTGGGACTGAAGGAAATGGATTCCTTTAAAAGGTTTAAAACTCATGCTAGCACTGATCCACCCCAATGAAGACGTGGATTTGATTCCTATGAAGCACTAAATTATTGTTTAATTGAAAGAGGTGTTTAAGCCATGGTATGCAAATAGTATTTAGAAAGGGAACTGTAATTAAAGTCTCTGCTGGATTTAACTACCTCAAATGAGTCAAATATTATGCATTAATTTCAGTGGGTGCATTCACTGTTAAAATCTTTCTTATCAATATAAAGAGTTTCTTGCTAACCTTGCCCTGATACTTCCATTTCCTTCACATTAATATAGTTAACTCTTATTGTAAACATTGTAAATTTTGTATATATCTCATGAGCTCATGAGCAGAAGCACTGAAGCAGCTATTCTTAGGATCTGCAGTGGCAGCAACATTAGGTGCACTCTTATCAATGATTCCACTCAGCACCTGCACTGGTCACATATGCCAAACATGGGACTTCTCAATGGAGACTCTAGGTGAGAACAGGGGTTGACTGTGACCCAGACAGTACAAAGCCTATCGCACGCCAACCAAGAATTTCAGCAGGGGTCCTTCCCAATAGACAAAGTGCAGGGTGCTTTTTTTCAGCAAAAAGAACAAGTCCCACTATATTTACATTTGTGACTAGGAGACATTGACTTCATCGGCTAGATTGCAGCCTAGGGATGTCAGGTTGTCCACTTTGGCCTCTGGCTTCTGGCAGTGGCCATTACTCAAATGAGCAGCAGGAGCAAAAAGGGAGAGAAGAATGACATCCTGGGATGCTGCAACGTCACTTCCAAGCAAGTACTGAGAAAACTCCTAGAGTGCTGTCCACATGGTGACATCACTTCTAAGTGCCACCCAGAATGACATGGGTTGCAGTCACATGCACCAGAAAAAAATGGGGGGGGGGGGAAGCGAGGCTATTTCCTCCGGAGGAATTTGACCCACAGTTGCACGATCACATCTCCCTTTGAAGCTGCGGGCATAGTGCATCAGTGTGTGATTAGACACAACTGCGGGTGAGTCTTTTTTTTTTTGTCCTGTTGTTTTCCCATGCACTTAAACAAGGGTTTGATGAATTGCACTTCTGCACCAAGGGCTCCCTATGGAGTTTGCGATGATGTGCATACTGCGAAAGGGGAAAGAAACAATGGCGTGGAGTCGAGATGGCCTGATCAGACCATCCCGATGCCATGAGAGTGCATTGGAGTGATCAGACACGGGGAAGTCCGTCCATGGCCTGTCGCAACCCATTTACTACCGGATTTCCTCCGGTGTCTTTTAACTCTGCTTCTGCAGAGCAAAATCTTCTTTGCAGAAATGAATACAGCATGGCAGTAGTATTTCAATTGAAAATGTACTGCAAAGCAAAAACAGAACGGCTGCATTGCATTTGCTGAGTTTTTGTCAAAGTTCAAGATTGGGCAATTTAGCTGTAGAATTATGACATCTAACACAATTTTCCAATCACTGCATCTAGCATAAATGTCAGATCTGTACCAAACTGCCTACATTAGGATATTTAGTGTGTCATGTTGACTGTGACATATTGATTCCAGTTCAAACAGAACATTGTGCCTTCATGAATTTTAGCAGAAATGCTGGCTCCATGAAAAATGAACTATGTTTTGCAAATCAAAAGGCAGCCTGGGGGATGCATACTCCTGTGCTTCAAATTCCCTTGCTGTTCTCCTGTCAGCCTTAAGCATGGCTTAGCATTACAGGTGCACTCTCATTAACCATGGTTAAAGCCAAGCAAGTTTATCAAAGTTTGCAACCAAGGTTGGAGATGACTTGGCAAACTCTGCTTGAGAAGGAACAAGGTGAGATTCACCTTGGTAAAACTAACAGGAACCTTGTGACACTTTAAAGACCAACAGAATTGTATTCCAGCATTAGCTTCCATGGACAATAGCTTTATGTCTTCAACACCCTTGCAAAAATACTAGTGACTTCCTGAAGAAACTACAATCCATTGGGAGTCTCACAGAGAATACCATCTTGGCCACTTGGGATGCTGAGGCACATCACCACCCACAAAGACAGACTACAAGCCACCAGCAACAGCACACCTTATTGCCAGCCTTTGTCCTCATCCACTATTACACCTTCATGGCCCCACAGTATACAGACCACAATCATGGCTGACTTATAGCAGCACTTTGCTCCTAATCACTAACACCTGTCCTAATCTTGAGATATATCAATGAAACTTTCACCATCTGGATACATGGGGAGGAGATTCCACCAGGACTTCAGCAGCTGTAATCTCATCCCCAGTCTCAGCCCCCACTAGCCAATAGGTTAATTTTCTGAATACCACAGTGCAAGTACATAATGGACATATAAGCAGCATCTTATACTGAAATCCCAATAATTGCTGCACACAGTAGGCTAAGATTCCTCAGCCATTACAGGTATTAACTAGCTCAGTAAAACTAGAAAAAATGGCCAACTACTGCTATTGTGGGTGGTCTCTGTATTTTCTTGAATATATTTGAATTTTACTTAATTATATTTCACCCTGTACTTTCTGTATTTCATAGCTTTTTCACCCCTCTTTATGTATTTTTTCTCATAAGAACTTAAGAGAAGCCAATGTTGAATCAGGCCAGTGCCCATCCAGTCCAACACTCTGTCACACAGTGGCCAAAAACACCAGGCACCCTCAGGAGGTCAGCAGTGGGGCCAGGACACTAGAAGCCCTCCCACGGTTGCCCCCCCAGCACCGAGAATACAGAGCATCACTTGTCCCAGACTGAGAGTTCCTATCTGTACTTTGTGGCTAATAGCCACTGATGGACCTCTGCTCCATATGTTTATCTAATTCCCTCTTGAAGCCATCCATTAAACCCCATTTTCCATGCTGATGCCCACTTGCCTATCCTCGACAGATCCCTTTGGAGCGCCTCACAATCCCCCCTGGTTCTCACCACCCTGAACAACTTTGTGTCATCTGCAAATTTAGCCACTTCACTGCTTACTCCCAACTCCAAACCATTAATAAACAAGTTAAAAAGCATTGGACTGAGTACTGATCCCTGTGGTACCCCACTGCTTACCTCCCTCCTCTGAGAAAATTGCCCATTAATACTCACTCTCTGTTTCTTTTTAATTAGCCAGTTTTTGATACACAAAAGGACTTGTCCTTTTATCCCATGACTACTGAGCTTACTTAGGAGCCTTTGATGAGGAACTTTATCAAAAGCTTTCTGGAATTCAAGGTAAACAACATCTATTGGGTCCCCCTTGTCCACGTTTGTTTACTCCCTCAAAGAACACTAACAGGTTAGTGAGATATATGAATGCCTGCTTATTGAGGAGCCACTACATACATGTGAGAAACTGGATCTAGTCCATGTTAGTTTTTATGATATCACTAGACTCTATGAGTAGGCGATGTCTTCCCCATATCTAAGAGAAGGGTGCCTGTAGATCCAGCCCTATGAATCAGTGGTGGTGGAAAGTGTCATCAAGTCACATCTGACCTAAGGTGACCCCATGGGGTTTTCAAGGCAAGAGATAGCCAAAGGTGGTTTGCCATTGCCTGGCACTGTATCATGAGCCTGGTATTCCTTGGAGGTCTCCCACAGAAAGACTGGCTAGGAATGACCCTGCTCAGCTTTCGAGATCTGATGAGATTGGGCTAGTCTGGGCTATCCAGGTCAGGGCTTGTGAATCAGTAGGGATGCTGTATTCATTTTCACCCAGTGAGTTACAATAATCTGAATTAACTCTGGAGGAGCTAGGTCCCAAAATCAAGAAAAGCACAGAATAGCATTGGTTTTCTTTACACGTTCTACCTGGACCTTGCAGATAACAACTGGTCAATAGTTGAAGCACAGAAGTGTGTATTGTACTGAACCTACATATAACAAAATGTTGCTTCATTTTCCTTTGACAGATTCTGAAATTAAAAAGAATCTTTCCAGCAACCTTAGGCTAAACTTACAACATTATTAATGATAACTGACCATTAAGGTTGGAAATCAAATCAATATTTGAATATTATGAGATTTTTAAAATATTACTGCTCATTACTATTACTCCTTATACTAAAAGCTGGAGGGGGGGGGGAACCCCAATTAGGCTTGCAATTTGCTAAATGCAAATTAAAAATATAATAAACATTCTCCCTTCCTTTTCTTGTTCTTTTTTCATCTGGCCACTCCCACTGGATTTTTAAGAACATTGTCTCAATTTATGTTAATTGTGTTAAACTCCGGAGCATGACAGAAGACAGGAGGGTCTGGCATGATGTGGTCCATGGGGTCGCGAAGAGTCGGACTCGACTGTGCAACTGAACAACAACAACAAAAAATTCACCATTAGTTCCTGCTAATTCAGTGAGTACTACTATACTGATGAAAACTTTCTAAGAGTTTTGCTGCTCTTATGGGCATTTCACAGTTTAAAGGAGGAATTCTTGTTAAAGATGGGGTATAAAATGATGCTGCTCAAACAAAGATGCTATCTCCAGCATATGAGTTCCTTCAGCACAAAAGCAGTTTTTCTCTGTCCTTTTGACCTTGTTTCTTAGCTTATCCAGAACATAATGGAAGGCACAAAAAAACCCAGCTATCGATTGAAAACCACAAAGTTACTCTCTTGTAGCTACAAATGCAGGTGTAATTATTATATATTGCAGGGAAATATTGAAAGTCAGCAACAAAACAGCAATGTTAAAGCATGGCCAGAAAACTGATAGTAAATGTTCATTGTTAATTTTCTAATATTATATTACAAAGGCCAGGGATTGGCTTTTGGAATAGCTTGGGGAAAAGATAACAAATCTGGAAAAATTAAAATAAACTAAGCAGCTACTGATATTATGAGTTCAATGGTCTTTTGCTGTTTAAGAACATAAGAACATAAGAGAATGTTCAATAAGAGAATGTTCAATGTTGGATCAGGCCAGTGGCCCATCCAGTCTAACACTCTGTCACACAGTGGCCAAAAACACCAGGTGCCCTCAGTAGGTCCAGCAGTGGGGCCAGGACACTAGAAGCCCTCCCACTGTTGCCCCCCCATCAAACACCAAGAATACAGAGTATCACTTGCCCCAGACTGAGAGTTCCTACCTATAGTTTGTGGCTAATAGCCATTGATGGACCTCTGCTCCATATGTTTATCTAATTCCCTCTTGAAGCCGTCCATGCTTGTAGCCGCCACCACCTCCTGTGGCAGTGAATTCCACGTGTTAAGCACTCTTCGGGTGTTTCTTTTTTTATTTTTAAGCATATGTGGACTGTAGCCATCTGCTCCACTCTTACAGTAAAATATTATTTATACATCACTGGGTGTCCTGAAAATTTCAAATACACAAATGAAGTGTTATTAACAAAAACCTCCCTACAGAAATCTCTTCAACACAGTTGGCAGCATGAGTGCAAGGAACTGAACTGGAAGGACAATCGTCTTAAATTTAGTTTTCTGGACACACAATTTCACACCGACCACAACCTCTCTACACATTCAGATGTTAACCAAAAAAATCTGAAGAGAAAATGTCTTGTTCATTGATTTAGTTAACATAATTAATGCAAATAGCAAAATTAGTATCAATTGGTACTATTCGGAAATCTTGACATTTGGCTATCAGTCTGGCTCTGGGCAATCTGCCTTATGGTTCAAGATGAACCAAGAGAGAGAGAGAGAGAGACTCAACAGTGATGTAACTCATTCAACAGTAGGGGTGTGCAAAAAAAAAATTGGCATTTTCGAGTTTGGCTTTATTGAACCCAGAATATATTGTTATTTGCCAATATTCCTGAATTGAAATATCAGTATGATATTTGGATTTGGGAAGTATTTGGGAAAGCCAAATTGTTTGACTTAAAATGGCTGGCAGTAGCAGCCATTTCACTAAAGCATTTTTGCCCCCCTCATTTTGAAGATGGGAAGTGAAAGAGAGAGCTGAAATGGCTTCCTGCCCTTTAAACCAAAGAACTGACTGACAGACCCGCCAATCAGCTGTTAGGTTTACATGGCTGCAAGCCGTTTAAGACCTCCCACTTGGAGCGGGAGGGGAGAGAGGTCTGGAATGGCTTTCAGCCATTCAGACTGAACAGCTGATTGTCTGACTTGCCATGCTGTTTGGTTTAAATGGCTACAACCTTTTTCAGACCTCCCTTCTCCCCTCACATTTCCAAACAAAGGGGAAGGAAAGGGAGGTCTGAAATGGCTTGCAGCCATTCATACTGAACAGTGCAGTTGGTCAGCCCGTCAACTATTCGGTTTAAACGGTCACAAGCCATTTCAGACTTTCCTTTTCCTTCCCTTGGTTTGGAAACGGAGGTGGAGAAAGGGAGGTCTGAAATGGCTTGTGGCCATTTAAATCGAACAGTGTGGTGGTCTAGCCTGTCAGCTGTTCAATTTAAATGGCCACAAGCCATTTCAGACCTCCCTTCCCCCCTCACATTTCCAAACAAAGTCGAAGGAAAGGGAGGTCTGATCAAACAGCCCAGAAGGTCAGCTTGTTAGCTGTTTGGTTTCAATGGCCACAAGCCATTTCAGATCTTTCTTTCCATCCCCTCCATTTGGAAAAAGAAGAGGAAAAACTCAACAGAAGCTGGGGCAGGGCTGAAGAGACATGAACAAAGGAAAGCCTCAACAGAAGCCAGGGCCAGACTGGAGTGGCCTGCACTAAGGTAAACCAGGACAGAAGCCAGGTTGGGGCCAGAGATAAGATACATATTGTGATGGTCCTCCTTCTCCAGCTCCACTGGTTTTCCCTCCGCCATCTTAACTGGCCAACTCCAGCAGGTCTCCCCAAGCCTCATAGTGTAGAAGGGAACTTGGACTGCATCACCTTATTCCTACTCCTTTCTGCAGGACCATGGTTCTTGCTACAACAGTGCTACAACAGTGTCCTCCTCTCCTCCCTTGGTCTTTCCCAGGAGCCTACTTCTGAAGGTCCAAACAGCCCCTTCCTTTCCCTGGGCATACCCAGCCTTTCTCTGGGGGAAGATGGTGACTTGCTCCTCCCCTGAGACTCTTACTGTGCTGCTGGATGGCTCCTTGGTCCCAGCTGCACTCCTTTCTATTGATTATTCCAGGTCTTGGGTGGGATAGGCTGCCAGCCCTCAGTATCCTCTCCTGCTTTTCCCTGGCCCTCCCAATCCCAGGCCTCTGGGCCTGGGGTGCTGTTGGGCTTACTTGCCTTTGTGCCATCACAATATGTATCATATTACAGCACTGATGTTTTTGTACTAGAGTACTAAGCAAGAGAATGATGTCATATTGTTGTTAAAAAGTGTGTGCCTGCTTATAAGTCTAAATAGGCTGCCTGTTTTCATGGGTTCTATTTATATGTACTAGCAAATGCATAATTTAAAGCACAGGTAAAAACATGGGTTGCTCAACCTCCAAAGATTCTTCTTTCAAGTCTACCCTTCTTTCTGGAAGAAATGAAAGCCCTTCTCAAGAAAAGGTCTCAGTAGACCAAATGTCTGTGTGGTCCACCCAATTTGGAATACTTTGGAATAATACCTTTCTTACACACACCTTTTGAAAAATCCTCTTATGCCTAACATTTTCCATACCTCAGCCTCCCTCCTAAATTAATATTCATCTTGGGAAAACCAATTATTCCCATAATTGTGCAATGCAAAAATCTATTTCACTGTTGGAAAAATAAATGTTTTTATTGAGTTTTTAACTACCATTACAGCAGAAAAATTATTAACCCTCAATGGATGATTAACCACTTGAATAAACTGTGCTTGCAGTTCTATACACTGAACTTTTCTAAAAAGTTATAGCTTAAAAAAAGTTGTTCCATCTTTCCATGTGCTTCCCAAATGACCAATATTTCCCATGGACACACTCATTTTCTTGTTTCCCTTTCTCCTTCCACATCCCTATTACGCCTCTCTTCTTTCTAGTAGAACATGCTGGCATCTGATGACTCCTATCTTTTTTATCTTGCAGTTTCAGGGGAAGCCTACAAATGTACCAACTGATAAGTAGCTTTCCACAGCTTGGGACAATTGCCTAGAGGCTTTTGTAAATACTTGTAAGGATTAACATGAAGTTAGCAACACTGTAAATAACCTTTCACTTTGTAAAAGTTTAAGGAATCTGTTATTCCTAACACTGGTGGCGGGACATTTCATCATAGTTTATTCAATGCTAAATATTAGGTATATGCACCACCATCAAAATTCAGATCTGGCATACAGCATTTAGAATTTTTTAAAATCTTGAACATTCAGAATTCTGATAAAGGCAATAGGAAACAGCCTGTTCCCCCAGCCTAAAGCAACACAAACCAGTTTTTAAAAAGTGTTTCCCTCCATATCTTGACCCTTTCTTAGTGCCTCTGCCAACTACAAAATACTGAGCTAGGGTTGCTGCCTCTTGGTTGGGAAATACCTGGAGATTTTGGAGGTGGAGCCTAGGGAAGGCAGGATTTGGGGAGTGGAGAGACCTTAGCAGTGCCATAGAGTCCACCCTCCAAAGCAGCCATTTTGTCCAGAGGAATTGATCTTGGCCACCTGGAGATCAATTGTAATAGGATATCTCCAGGTGCCACAGAAACATCCACAATTAATATACAGCAGTGCTTGGACATTGACTTATGACAGCAATATGGGCATTCAGAACCATGATCAGTGGAACATAATCAGTGTCATCAGGGAAGCATTGGTCTTGGTGCAGTGGACCAGAGGACAGATGTTGCTTGGGGACAGGCAAATACTCTGGCTAGAAGACTAGAACAACAGGCAGTTGGTGAGGGAAGAACAGGCAACAACTCCCTAAGTAGCACTGGGCATGGCATAAGAAGAAATATTCCAGCATCCAAAGCATTAACCAACAGCAAATGACCAGGTGACTGCAGAAGGCTATAAAAGCAGTTATTTCCAGTTTTCACTGGAAAGGACCAACGGGCAAATGCTTCCTGTTCCTATGCCTATGGATTCCATAATTGCAGTTTTTGCCCTCAGGGGACACTCAGCTCCATGTCTCCAGCACATTTGATCTCAGGCTGCCTACAAAATATCCTTCATCTTCATCCCCCAAGCAGCTCAATGGCAAACTAGATGAGATGGTGTCCACAGGCATTTACCCCCCACCCCCCATGCACTTGAACAAGAGCTCCTCATCCTACTGCACCTGTTGTTGCATTTTTAAATCCCTTTAAAATGGCAGCTGTGGCTACAGGTCAGACCACGGATACCATCTTGTCTAATTTGGCCCTCAATTCAAATTATGTCACATTTCCCATGCTGCTAAACTTGCTTCCTATAGTAGCCAATGGAATTCCAAATATAGACAGGTTTCCTACCTGTAACTGGTGATCTTCGAGTGGTCATCTGTGCATTCACACTGATGGGTTACTGCACCTGCGCTGGAATCCATCGGTATCATAGAAAGCTTTAACGGATTTTCGCGCCCAGCAACACTGGGCATGTGCGGGAGCCCGACCGCGCATGCCCAGAGGAGCGGGCGCGGGGATCCCACCAGTTCCTTCTGACCGCTGCGACCAAGCAGAGATAGAGAGAGCCTGGTAGCAGAGGGGAAGGAGGGTGGGTAGTGTGAATGCACAGATGACCACTCAAAGATCACCAGTTACAGGTAGGAAACCTGTCTATCTTCGACGTGGTCTCTGTGCTTCACACTGATGGGAGAGTAGCGAGCAGTGTCCTACCTGGAGGTGGGTGCAGGCAGGCTGTCACTTAGAGGCAGAGGATAGAACCAGACGACCCAGGGAGGAGCGAGTAGCGGCCCGGGTGTCCAAGGCATAATGTCGCATGAAAGTGGTAGGCGTGGCCCATGTGGCAGCATTGCAGACGTCCGTAAGGGAAGCTCCCTTGAGGAAGGCCATAGAAGCCGCCATGGCCCTGGTGGAATGGGCTTGGATCGGGCCCGGAAGTGGCGTCCGGAATAGCTGGTAGCATAGGGTTATAAGGGCCACTATCCATCTGAAGAATCTCTGTGCCGTAATGGGAGATCCCAGTTTGTTAGAGGCGTATGACACAAACAGTCTTGGGGTTTTACGGGATGCTTTTGTGCAGGCCAAATAGAACAAAAGGGCCCTTTTCACATCTAACGTGTGGAGGAGTTTTTCCTCCTGTGATGCATAGTTCGGGTAGAAGTCGGGCAAGACCGTCTCCGCGTGCAAGTGGAAATCTGAAACCACCTTGGGCAGGAAGGAGAGATCAGGAAAAAGCCGCACAGCGTCTGGCAAAAATGACAGGTAAGGTGCGTCATGTCGAAAAGCCAGAATCTCTCCAGCTCTGCGTGCAGAGGTGATGGCCACAAGGAAAGCGGTCTTCCACGCTAGAAGGTGTGGAGCACAGGTAGCTAGCGGCTCAAAGAGTTTCCCTGTGAGGGCGCGGAGGACAAGCGAAAGGTCCCAGGGATGGGCCGGCATCCTGCGTGGAGGGTAGAGGTGCCGAAGACCCTTGAGGAAACACTTAGATAGCGGATGTGTGAAAACTGTGCAGTTGTCAACGTGGTTATGAAAGGCTGATATAGCGGCGAGGTACACCCTGAGTGAAGAATGGGCGAGTCCAGCATCCGCCAGAGAGAGCAGGAATTCAAAAATCTTGGGGAGGCCTGCCGAAGACAGGGAAACGTGGTCGTTAGACAAGGCGGAACAAAAGCGCACCCACTTGTAGGTGTAAGACTTCCTAGTGGACGCCTTGCGGGAATTCAAGAGGACGTTGGCCACCCGCTGCGAGAAGGTGGAGGGGAAATCCTCCATGCGGTTAGCTTCAAACGAGGAATGTCATGATGAAGCAAGGGGGGGTCGCTGACTTGTAGCAGGTCTGGCTGGGGTGGAAAATGATGGAATTGCTTCATCGACAGGGACAGAAGTGTTGAGAACCACGGCTGGCGTGGCCACCAGGGGCAGACCAGGATGCAGTCTGCTCTGTCCTGCAGGATCTTGTGGACTACTCGAGTCAGGAGCGGGAAGGGCGGGAAGATGTATAGGAATCCTTCGTTCCAGGGGTGGAGAAGACCATCGCCTAGGGAGAGGGGATCTCGACCGCCCAGGGAGCAGAACGTCCTGCACTTGGAGTTGTGTCTGGTGGCGAACATATCTATTTGAGGGACGCCCCAGGTCTGGAAAACCGGTTTGAGGTAGGCGTCAGATAGTTCCCAATCGTGGGTCTGGGCGTGACCCCGGCTGAGCAGGTCTGCTTGCGTGTTGAGAATGCCTGGGATGTGTGTTGCCCGCAGGTAGATGCCGTTGGCCATGCACCAGTCCCAGAGGGTCAGAGTGAGCCGGCAGAGGCGGCGAGAAGCGGTGCCACCTTGTCTGTTGATATAGCTTACGGCCGTGGTGTCGTCTGAAAGGACTGCTACACAGGTGCCGGTGATGGTGGGAAGGAAGGTGCGCAACGCATAGAGTATGGCTAACAGTTCGAGGTAGTTTATGTGCTGGGACCGTAGAGTGATGTCCCAAGCTGCGCCGGTCCTCATATTGTTTAGGTGGGCTCCCCAGCCCCAGTTGGACGCATCGGTAGTGAGGGTGAGCTGGGGGGTGGGGATGTGGAAGGGCGCTCCTTGTAGCAAATGCGGCAGCACCATCCACCACTCGAGGGAGTCTCTGACCTCGGTCGTGGGGGAGAGGAGCATGGTCTGTGGGTGTTAAGACGGGCGAAAGCGACACAGGAACCAAAGTTGAAGGATTCACATGCGGAGCTTGGCAAATGGAAGGACAGACGTGGTCGCGGCCATAAAGCCCAACAGTCGTTGGATAGAGAGGGCTGTGGATAAGGGTTGCGAACGCACCTGGCTGGCTAGCGCGATAATAGGTTGGGCTCTGTCCAGTGGGAGAAAGGCCGTAAGCAGGGTGGAGTTGAGTTCCACCCCAATGTAGCGGACCCGTTGGGAGGGCACGAGATGGGACTTCTCGGAGTTGATGCGGAGGCCCAGGTGCAGAAGGAGAGACTGTGTTGTAGAAATGGCGTCGAGGAGGTCTGGTTTGGAATTGGTGACGAGCAGCCAGTCGTCGATATAGGGAAAAATCATGATGCCTTGGAGGCGCAGGAAAGCGACGACTACAATCATAATCTTGGAGAAGACCCTGGGGGCGGTAGAAAGACC
This sequence comes from Lepidodactylus listeri, assembly GCA_029233225.1. NCBI lineage: Eukaryota > Metazoa > Chordata > Lepidosauria > Squamata > Gekkonidae > Lepidodactylus > Lepidodactylus listeri. Next base: position 47,614,870 of record JARCFY010000005.1, on the reverse strand, counting down.
GAATGGAAGGGCTTTGTACTGGAAATGTTCCTGTCCTATAGCAAACCGGAGAAACCTGCGGTGAGGAGGGCAGATGGAAACGTGGAAGTATGCATCCTGGAGGTCTAGAGTGGCCATCCAGGCGTTCCAGCGGATGAGGGTTAGAAGGGAGGGTAGGGTCACCATCCGAAACCGGCGGTACTCGATGTAGCAGTTGAGTTCCCTGAGGTCCAGAATTGGTCTGGTTCCGCCGTCCCGTTTTGGTACCGCAAAGTACCTGGAGTAGAACCCTGTGCGATGGTGCTGCACAGGGACGGGTTCGATAGCATCTTTTTGGAGGAGATTGGTGACTTCTTGAAGAAGTGGGGTGGAGGGCGGAGTAGAGACGAACACCGGAGCAACCGGGGGTAGGAGGAATTCGATGAGGTATCCTCTGGTGACTATGGAGAGGACCCAAAGGTCTGTGGTGATGGTGCGCCAAGCAGGGAGAAATGGCACGAGGCGCGGGAGTTCAGATGGGGCACAGTCAAAGTCCCTGCTTTTGTTGGCGTGACTGCTTGGAACAGTTAGATTGCTGGGGTGCAGGAAAGCGCTGCTTTTGTTGATACTGGGCACGCTGGGGAGTAGTGGAGGAACGGGGGCGCCAGGTGCGTTCCGGGGAGCTTCTAGAAGAAGAACGGCCAGACCATGGCCTGGACCAAGATCTCGGCTTGTATTGCCTGGTGGTGGGGGAGACACCCAGGGTCCTAGAAGCCTTAATGCTCTTATCGAGCTCTTGTAGGGCAGTGTCAGTAGAAGAGTGAAATAGGCCGAGGCCATCAAAGGGGAGGTCCTCCACATAGGATCTGGTATCCTGCTGGAGTGATGTGGATCTGAGCCATGAGTGACGCCGGAGGGCAATTCCTGAAGTCATTGTTTTCGAAAAAGTGTCCAGAGCGTGCTTAGATGTGTTAAGCTGTTGCTTGGACAAAATCAGGCCCTCCTTTTGGAGGCGGCGGGCAGCAAGCCGATGTTCCTCTGGAAGGTGGGCCAGGATGCCGGAAAGTTGCTCCCATAAAGCATAGTGGTACCAGCTCATGCACACAAGGTAGTTCGCGGTTTTAACACCGAGGGCTCCTGCAGAGTAAAAGCGGCGGCCGAATGCGTCGAGCTTTCGACCCTCCTTGTCAGATGGAGTAGATAGAGACCTGCGGGCCTTAGTGGAAGAGTTCACCACCAAGGAGTTTGGTTTGGGGTGAGAAGTGAGGAACTCGGCTCCCGCTTCCTGGATGTGATACATATGGTCAAGGCGTCTCGAGGACACTGGACCAGATGCGTGCTTGTCCCAAGGTGCTTTAGCAGCCTGGAGGAAAACAGCAGACATCGGAAGGGAGACTACCATGGAGGTGTCGGCCTGGACGATATCGAAAACGGGATCGTCAACTGCGGGCTTAGGCTGGAGGATGGAAAGTCCGAGGGAGAGGGCCATGCGCTTGACCAGTTCCCCGTAAGAGGAGATGTCCTCCAAGGGTGAGATCGGCAAATTCTCCGCTGCATCAGGGTTGGGAGAGGGCCGAGAAGGTGAGCCCTGGTCGGATTCAGCATCGTCGCTGTCCTCTGTTGAAGATGAGGATGCGGGCGGTTCAAACTGTTGTGTCGGTATCGACGGTGTCGGTACCAACGGTGGTTCTGTGATCGGTATGGGCTGTATCGGGATCGGTACCGATCCCTGTGGTGCCGATGAGCGCAGTGGTGGGTGGGTCGCTGGAGGTTGAGGAGGCGGCTGTTGCAGCAGAGGGGGTGGCAACAGCGGGCGAGGCTCGGCAATCTGGTAAGTGTGTGGTCTGATCCAAGAAGCAGACGGCAGGCGATGCGGGGGAGAGGCCCGCGAGTGGGAACCAAAGCAATCCTATTCCGGGTAGGCGGGGGGTGACCACGGTCTCGAAGCGACGGAGTGCTGCGTGTCGAGGTAGTAGGATCGATGGCGGTCCCAAGGAGCAAGGGACTGCGGAGGGAGGTCCCATCGAGACAGGCCCAGAGACCGATGACGGGAAGGTTGACGACGGTGCGGGGACCTGTACCAAGGAGATCAAGATCGATAATCCCTGAAGTGATGGTCAACATACTGGGGATGCTCGATGTCGTCAGGGGGATTGTTGGGGCCCTCTGGGTCGCTGGGCTCCGGTGAAAAGGACCTCGCAGACAGAGGTGACCTCGAGATGGATCGCATTCGGTGCGGATCCAGGCGCCGGTGCTCGTCATCGGGAAAGGGTTTTCCAGGATGGTGTCAGGTAGCATGGCATTGACCTGACGGATCAGAGAGTCGAGGAGATGAATGGTGGGGATCTCCATCGACGCCGCCGGCACAGCTGGTGGAGAATGCACGACAGCACGCGGCTCCAATGGAATCGGAGATGGAGGTGCGGAGCCTTTTTTAGGCGGTTTCCCAGCATGCACGGAAGACTCTTTGTGCTTTTTCTGGGATTTGTCCTTCTTTTTCTTTTTCAAGGGTGTCGAGGCCGCAGACTGAGTAAGAGCCGGGCGTTTCGACCCCGAATGCACAATGTCCGATGCCGGTCTCGACACCGAAGGCGGTCGAGATGGGGTTGTCGATGTCGACGGAAGTTCGGTCGGAGCTGAGATACTGGTCGACTCCATAGCTTTGGACGGGGATGGGAGGAGCGCGGATTCCAATAGGGCGACCTTCAGTCTCGCAGCTCTGTTCTTTCGTGTCTGGTTGCTGAACCTTGCGCAGTGGGGGCACAAATCAGGGCGATGGGACTCGCCCAAACAGAGTATGCAGAGCGAATGGCCGTCCGGAGCCACAAGCTTGCTCCCACAGTCCAAGCACCTTTTAAAGCAGCCCCACTTCTGAGCCATACAGTAGCCCAGGAGAGGGGGAGAAAGAAAAGAGGGGGGGGGAAGCCCGAAGGCAGGAAAAGAAAGAAGCCCCACACCAAGAAGTCACCCTCTTTTCTTTTTTTTTTTAGAAGGAAGATAAAGAAGGAGAAGAGAAACGAAGAAGTTGGAAGAGGCAAGAGCTTTCCACGACGGAGCTGACTGAGCTGTGAACAGCGCGGCGGTCAGAAGAGAACTGGCGGGATCCCCGCGCCCGCTCCTCTGGGAATGCGCAGTCGGGCTCCCGCGCATGCCCAGTGTTGCTGGGCGCGAAAATCTGTTAAAGCTTTCTACGATACCGATGGATTCCAGCGCAGGCGCAGTAACCCATCAGTGTGAAGCACAGAGACCACGTCGAAGATCCAGAATTATTCTGAAGATCCAGAGTGATAAAATAAGATTTAAAATATACATAATATTTCAAATATGGCCCTATTACTGAATTCTGAATATTCTGAATCCAAATTACTCATTTTTGCTATATACAGACCTGCAGTGCAGTGTATGAGAAATACCAAGTCCCACTCCTCAAAGGCTGCTCAAGACACCTGTTGTACATAACAACTCATATTATTTGACAAACCTGATGAATTTATATTTTCCCCAACCCCCTTTTCCCTTCTGTATCTCACCTTTTTTCTGAGACTGCTCAAGTCAAGGTGCAGCATATGCATTAAAATGGCCCATTCTTCATCACATCATATCTTTTACCCTCTGCCTGCTGTGGTTCTCACCTAAATTCAACACAAAAATTAACCTAGTTCATATTAAAGTTGTAGTGGGCAATAAACAGGACAAACAAGGGAAGACAAGTCTCCTGCTATTACATAGCTGAGTGCAGGTCAGATCTTACATAACATAGCCAACCTCCAGGTACAGCCTGAAGACCTCCCAGAACTACAGTTTATCTGTAATCTACAGGGATCAGTTACTCTGGAGACTATGGCAGCTTTGGAGGACAGACTGAACAGTATTATACCCTGCTGAGGCTCCACCCCCAAATCTCCAAGAATTTTCCAGCCCAAATTTAACAACCCTAAATTGTGGACATGTTCTGGGAATTGCCTACAAGAATTCTAGTAGTTCCCTCAACTGCAATGAGGCTGTGGATTTTTACTTCCTCCGTGATCAATCGGTCTGTTTATCTATCTGTCATCAACTGTATACCTTGCTTTTCTGCTGTCATCAGGATTACTGGATCAATTGTATTTATTTTATATAAGAAGGCTATACTCAATATTTTGTCTCTTCTATACAACAATTAAAAAATTCCTCAATTATAGACATCCACTATTCATCCATTCATCACATACATCCATACATGATCACCTAATAAAATCAAACAGAACCTTATTTATTTATTTATTTGTATTATTTATCATCTGCCTTTCTCACAGAGACTCAAGGCAGAAGGATTTTTTTTTCTTGCAGGATGCTGCAACTTGGCTATGATTGGGACTTAGATGGAGCATGGATATTACTCTCATCCTGCAGGCACTTCACTGGCTGCCCATCAGTAACCGACCTCAGTTTGTCTATCACATACAAAGCCCTTCGTGGCCTTGGACCCTCATATCTGCAAGACTGCCTCTCCCACTATGTTTCAGCTTTGTTCATTAGAACAGGATCTTCTGCAAGTTCCAACCTGCAAATGGACAAGATCAACAACTGCCTATGTGGATCCCACCTTATGGAATGGCCTGCCTGAGGAAGTCAGGAAGGCTCCCACTCACCTGGCTTTCTGAGAACTGCGCAAAACTGAATTATTCAAGAGGGCTTTTCTACAGACAACAGAGGTGCACTGTACTAAATGATTCACAAAGTTACTTGGAAAAATTATTGAGGACTGTGGTCTACTGTGTATAGATCCTATTATAGAATTTTGCATAATTTAATGTGTCATATTAATGCTTATCCTTTGCTTCAGTTCTGTTTGTAGACTTCTGGTTGGTTCTACAGCCCTAAACTTATTTCATTGTTTACTGAATGTCCCATCCCTAGATTGTACTGACTCACTCTGTGTAATCTGCTTTAAGTCCAAGTAAGAAAGGAGGACCATAAATAACGTAAATAAATAAATAGATAAGATCACCTATGAAAATCAAATTGAACCCTATTTATTTATTTATTTATTATGTTTAATATATAGTCTGCCTTTCTCACAGGGACTCAAGGAGGAAGGATTTTCCCCCCTTCAATTATTTAATCAATAGAAGCGGATAGATTAAAATAATAGATATTGAAATTGGTTCAGAACTTTTATTTGGCTTCAGTCTACTGTTTATGGATTCACATATACCACAAGTAATTATGTAGATCCTTGTATTGCCAATGAAAATAATGTTATAAAAGGGAGGTCATCTTCAAATTGGTCATTTAGAAGGCCTGAGAAGGAGTGCAGCTTCTTTCTGCAATTTTGTACTTAAACATACAAATAGCTAAGTGTCCGTGAAGGCTCACATACCTTACCTAAAAATATCAAACACTGCTTTTCAGTTTGGACTGACTAAAAAGGCCAGACAGTGCAAGGTATTCTTTTCAAGGCTGTTTCAGATACCATGGATCAGTTGTGAAATCCCTGTGTCAACATGACAAATCACAAGTTGGTATGGTTACCCATTTCTACTCATTCAGCTTGCTTCTACATGTCAACAATTCCCAGTCTAGCTTTCTTTAGAGAGCACCCCACACAGAACATTCACACTGAACTTTTCTCCTCGCTTTCCTTGTCTCAGTCACATATAGCCACTGCTCCCACCCCCCGCCATGTCACTGGAGGGCTTATTAAAAAACAACACAGAAATTGCTAGATCACTAAATTGTAATGATCTATTGCCTCGCAGTACTAATTCCACAACTTTTAGTTTTCTTTTTAGAAAAGGGGTTAGTCTCTCTAGCCATTTTGTTGCAGGCACAGAAATTTGGCAGAGTAGTCCAAGAGAGAATCCCAACCAGGTCCACTCCTCCTCAGTGATGCTTTGTCCCAGAAAAGTGTTCTTACAAAAGTGCACTAAGTAGGGATGCCAGGCCCACACCTCTGCTTCCTGGGAATTATTTGGGAGTGGGGCCTAGGATAGCAAAGTGTGAAGACCTGGAAGTGATGTCACTCCCTCCCTTTAAGGAAACAATGTAGGTGACACCACTATCCTCCGCTCCAATGTCTTCACGCATCAGAGGAGTTTTTCCCCAAAAAAATCCAGGGCAGGGATTTAAAAGATCTTGAGTGGCTCCTGACTACCACGCCTGCCTAATATAACCTACCTCTGCCCCAAGCATATACTCTAGCTTTTAAAATCCTCTCATTGTAGGGTAGATGGACTGTATTCTAAGGATGTCATTTTCAGTTGTTACTCTCAGGGCACATTTCATAGCAGGAGCTCCTTTGCACATTAGGCCACACACCCCTAATGTAGCCAATGCTCCAAGAGCTTACAGAGCTCTTCTTACAGGGGCTACTGTAAGCTCTTGGAGGATTGGCTACATCAGGGGTGTGTGGCCTAATATGCAAAGGAGCTCCTGCTACGAAATGAGCCCTGGTCACTCTTGTTTTTTCTTGCTCTTGGAAATCCGAGAAATAAAATTGCCTAGGTTGGCTTTGTCAATTAGCCTTTATTAGGTTAATCACCCCTAATTTGATGGCCTACCAGTTCATAAGAAGTGTGTTTAAAAAGCAGACAGGGAGAGCTTCTGTTGATGTTTTACGGTCTGATTTTTGGTTCTTAGTCTTTTTTTTTATGAAATACCAGTGAACTAGTAAGAATTTTCCAATTTCAAACATAAGATGATTCACATTTTTGATGACTTATCAACATACAATGCTACACCACACAGATAAAAAGTACTGTCAAAGGAAGCCACCTGAAAAACTGTAAGTACTGGATTCTGAAGACTATTGGTACTACAAAACACGAAACTCAGAGCAAATGACCTTTATCTGAGTTAACTGATGTACAAATTCTGGAAGTAAAAAGTGCTACACGAAACACAGAAAATCTGTGATCAATAGTGCAATCTATGCAGAGTTACTCCAATCCAGAGTTTTTTTATTATAAGAAAGTATTAAGAGATTAAAACATACTGCTCCTCCCCAGCTTCCTTCAAGTCATCTAGTTCAGCAGTTCCAGATGCCTAGATTACCCCATCTTGCACTTGTAAAACATCCTCCTCCTGCAACTTGATTTGGTGCTAAAAATGACAGCAGGATGTATCAAAATTCAAAAATGTCTCAGGTGGGACCCAAGTGAGAGAAGCTACTGTAGTTTGAGGAGAGGAAAAAACCAAACAAATTCCAACTACCTTCGAGGGGAAAGATATTTATTTTCCTCCAACTTTCTAGTACTTTGGGGGGTTCCCCACACACAAACATTGCTTCTTGGGGGATAGATGAAGCTTGTTGGGGTGCACTGATGTAGAGAAGGCCAGCTGTGCTCTGCTCAGCATCTTCTCCCCTCTTACACCAAGCAAACTGTTGCCCCAATTCCAGCCTTAACTTGCTGTCATGAAAATTTCATTGGTTCCCAACAGCAGCAGCAAGAGGCAGACCAAATAGCAGTTTTGGTAAGAGGAGAAATGGTGGCAGCAGCAGCAGCCATAGGAGTAGACTACCGGGGGGGGGGGCTCGAGGGCTCGAGCCACCCCTGAAATTTCCCAGGGGGGACTGAGCCCCCCCCTGGGAAAACGCAGCACCTGCCGCCGCGCCTCCCTGGGCCCTTCCGAGGCCCGGCAGCTGCTGCTGCCGGTGCCTCTCTCCCCCCCCTGGCCACTCCTCCATCCTTCCCTCTCCCTCTCCCTCCCTGTTTTCCGGGCGAAATGCCCAGCATGGTGACATCACCCGGAAGTGATGCTAAGTGACGCTCTGGCAACGTGTCCAGCGTGATGGCATCACTTCCGGGTGATGTCACCACGCTGGGCATTTCGCCCGGAAAACAGGGAGGGAGAGGGAGGCACCGGCAGCAGCGGAGGGAGAGGGAGGCACTGGGGAGGCGCAGCAGTTTCCCGGGGGAGGACATCACCCCAGTGAGCGCGCATGCTTTGCGTGCACGCTAAGGAGCCCCCCCCCCCGGAATTTACAAAACTCTACGCCCCTGGCAGCAACAGCAGCAAGAATGTATTTAGAGAATTTCCTTTCTCTCCACCATCACCTTGATTATGTCTCTGAAGAGAGTGACAGCTACCTCTTTCGCAAACACTACCAGCTTCAAGAAGGACATGAGAAGATCAGGACAGGAGGGAGGTGAAGGAGGGTAACCCCACCATCAGAAGCTAAACCTGTGGCAATCGGAGAAAAGGCCTTTTAGTCATGGCTCCAAAACTTTGGAATGTCCTCCTCATGGACATTTATCTGTCTCTCTCTACCATGGTCTTCCACCAATGGGTGAAGACTTTGTTGTTTTGTTTGACATTCCCCCAATAACTTCCTGTTTTTGGTGTGGTGTGTTTGTGGGTTTATATGTTTTTATTGAATTATTATATACATTGTTTTAATGTTTTGATGTTCACCACCTTGGGGATACAACTTGGATGGAAAGGTAGCACAGAAATATTTTAAATAAAATAAAAAATGTCAGGTTGTAGTGGAAGTGACATCACCACACTGCTGGTGATGTCCTTATGACACTGGAAAGCCCCTACCCCCAAAATGTGAATATCATGCTGGTTCAACTATATACTTTTGGGTGACTGCTAGAGCATCAGCCAGCACTTCCAGGTCATGTCAGAAGTGAAGTAGTGGCAGTGGGATGATGCCAGCCAGCCCCCTTCCTCCCTACATCACCCCCCAGCTGCCCAGCTGAAAACCTGAAGCTCATGGTGTTTTCCAGTGTCACATAAGGAGGGGACAGTGCTTATAATGTACAGTTTGAATGAGTAAGATCAAGAAGGCAACAGAAGCTGGAAGATGAGAGACTAGGGTAAAGAGATTAACATAAGCAAATGCACATATATACAGCCTGTGCATATTTAGGTAAAAGGTCAAAGTTTCTCTTGCTCGAAAGCCAGTCGAATCCAACTCTAGGGGGCGGTGCTCATCTTGGTTTCCAAGCCGAAGAGCCAGTGCTGTCCAAAGACTTTTCTGTGGTCATGTAGCTGGCATGACTAAATGCCGAGGTGCATGGAACGCTTCCCACCAAAGTGGTACCAAAGTTACCTTCCCACCAAAGTGGTACCTATTTATCTACTTGCAATTTCTTGCTTTTGAACTGCTAGGTTGGCAGGAGCTCGGAAGTAAATACTGCTGATATGAATGGGATTAACTCCTGAGCAAGTATTCATATAACTGAGAAACTAAATTTGTTTTGACTGTGTATGAAGACAAAGTATTATCAAGACTCAATATTGAATGCTATGTTGATTTGTCAAGATCAGATATGTTGAAATATTGAGGAGATTGGGATTTTTTTTGCACATGGTGCAATGGTTAAGAAAGATACCAGCACAAATCCTCTGAATTCCTCAAGTTACATATCTTGAACCTGTGCACTCACAAATAAATTACTCTACTGTTTGCACCTAGTCCTACAAGGGAATGGAAATGGAATTGTCAGGATCAGATCTGGCAACTCCTACTGGAGGATTCAGGCAGCTAGCATAGAAAAGACCTATAATCTCTGAAGAAACCCTGCCCATCAGCACATCAGCACTGAGTTCAATGGACAATTGACACAAGTCAGCGTAATGAAGATCCTTGTGTGTTAAACACAAAAGAACCATGTGGAGAACACTGGCACATCTGATTGCCTGCTGGATGCTGAGGAACTGAATTAAGCCTTTTCTTTTCTCATCTATGCATCATCTCTTTGGGGGGGTATAAACAGGAAGTATGGAAATTTCATCCTTTGAATTCAAATGACAATCCATCTTCCTGGCATATTTTCCCACCTTGATCTCTTCTAGATACGCGGTTTATAAACAGCTTCCCCCCAGATCACTCTTTTCATAAAGGAGTTTTCTACCCAGACTTTCCCTCTTCTATCATGCACCACAGTCAAAAAATAATATGCAATTCTTCAACAACAGAAGAAAAAGATGAGAATGGCAGAAAGCAAAGGAACTATGAGCATCATATCTTTGGCACCGTCAGATCACATACTAATTGGTGGTCCATGCAGCATAGCAATCTTGGGTAAAAGAGCATTAAAGTGTAAAGACTAGTTGCCTTTTAAATGAATCAACACACCTATATGTTCACCAGCTACCAGTCTGGATCCAAAGAATCATGTTGCTTTAGGCAGTTGACATTTTGTGTGTGTAAAGTCCCATCAAGTTGCAGCCGATTAATGGCAAACCCAGTACGGAGCTTTATTTATTTATTTTTATTACTTCAATTTGTACCCCACCCTCCTCACAAGCAGGCTCACTGTCCTAACCTCTCCCACATGAGGCAAGTGAGAAGCAGAGGTGGTTTACCATGGCCTTTCCCTGCAGAGTCTTCCTTGGTGGTCTCTCTTCCAAGTACTGACCCTGCTTAGCTTCCAAAATCTGACAAGAGCAGGCTATACTACTGGTTCCCAAAGTGGGCAATACCGCCCCCTGGGGGGCGCTGGAACAATCCAGGTGGGCTGTAGGAGACTTGGGTGCAGTTGGGGGCGTTGAATAAAAATAAGGGGGTGGTGGAAGAATAAAGAAAGAAGAGTCCAGAACCTTTCTAAATCAGTTTTTTCCTGCCTTCTCCTGGTCTTCCCTGGGATCAGGGAGGGAGGGGGCGGTGAAGAGGGGTCCCCACAGCCAATCACCCTTGTACAGCTGGTATTGCTGCTGGACTCTTGTGTGGTGGCTGCTGCTGGCCTCTGGCTTCAGGCCTTCAGCTGCTGCTGCTCTGTGCCTGCCTTGGCCTGCCTGGCTGCATGTATCATTGTAGACTCTACCTGCATCTTTTTGTCCACTTCTTGAAGGTAGACTTCCAGGGGGGTGCTGCTGAGTAATTTTTTTTTTCTGAAAAGGGGGCGGTAGGCCAAATAAGTTTGGGAACCTCTGGGCTATACCATACTACCTTCTCTCCCACAGTTGGTATTGGGAAACTATTATTGTTATTACAACATTCATATAATAAAAGCACTGTTATTTCTACTCTGTAAGGAATAAAAGGAAAACAAATATTGCAGAATTAACAAGTATGTAAGTTACTTTTCAAATAATATTCTCCTTCATGATTAATTTTATAATGAAAATGTTAAAAATGAAACTGCAAGAAGTTCACTTAAAAGGCAGCATGTGTATGAACAGTTTATCTAATCTGGAGGAACATAAATTGTATACTCTGCTAAAACTGCAACACTAAGCAGAGTTCCATCCTTCTAAAGTCAACTCTGTAACTGTGTAATTAACCCTGCTAGATTGAGTACCAGACATAACCTGAATTACTCTGCATCAGCATACATAATGAAGTATAAACTTTGGAAGAACCACAGTATCTGAAACGTACTAGAGCAAATAATCAACTCAAATAACATAGGATTAAAAACAATACCTACTAATTCAGATAAGCCATTTTTTGTAATATGGAATGATTTTTAAAAAAATACTTATTTACAATTCTAATTAGTTGTCTTTTGATTCTACCATTTTAATTTCCTTCTAGATTTAGATCGTGATCAAGGATTCAATCTAAAAAAGCTCAGCTGAAAATAGATCACCATTAATCAGGGATTTTAGATTTAGCTCACTTTCACTTCAGGACAAATCCTGTAGACCATTATATGGTGCGGCCCAACTTCCTTCCAGCTTCATGCTAGACTAACATACCATACTGAACACTGGCTCAGCTGTCAGTCTTGGCCCTGCCCCAAGTTCAGATGGGTTGCCTGATTATTTCCCAATTTGTTTCTGTGTTCATTCAACTATACATTCACCCTTTATATGAAATACAATATAGCTCCTCCACCACCACCACCCACTGTATTCAACTGTCTGGCTTCATGTGGGAGAGGTTAGGACAGGGAGAGATGCTGCCAAGAGCATGCTCTGCTGCATCTAGGGTTGCCAGATCCTTCCTAGTCCTGGCAGGAGACTTGGGAGGCGAGCATTTCTGGAAGGGCCGGGGACATCTCCAGTGCAATGACATCCCTCAGAAGTGACATCATCATGTTGGAGACTGGAGCCACTTGGAGTTCAGGAGCAAACTTGCCACTTGGAGATCAGGCATCCAGCCAACAGCTGCCCCCCCAAGATTTACAGGCCTTTCCAGCTGGCCACATGCTCCTGCCAATCAGCTGGAGGGTCCTTTAAATCTCGCAGGAGGGGAGGGAGAGAGGTGGTTATTGGTGGCTACTGCTGGGGACAAGGCTTGGGGTGGGGCTTCCCCCACCAGCCAGCTGGCTGGTGGCAGGCAGGAGTCTGCCAAATCAGGGGATTCCTGCCCCCACCTGAGGACTGGCATCCCTAGTTCACTTCCACCACTGCTACCTGAATAATAGTGAGCTGGAGGACAGACAGGTGGCTGGAGCAACTGTGGGGGGGAGCAGCAAGGGAGAGAAGGCTAGGGAGAAAGCTGGGCCAAGCAGGAGGCAGAAGGCCCAGGAGAAGGCCAGACAGAGCAGAGGGGGAGGAGAAGACAGAGAAAACAATGCAGAGAAGGCTAGGTAGAGCAAGAGGCAAAGCAGAGCAGGGCAGAGGAGAAAGCCAGGCAGCACAAGGGAAGAAAAGGTGAGGTCAGAAGGCTGCATAGAAGGTCAGGCAGGGGCGGGGTAGAAGGTTGTGGAGAAGGCCTGGCAGAGTAAAGGAGAAAAGACGGGAGAGAAGGTGGGGCAGAGTGGTGAGACAGAAAGCCAGACAGAGGGGGGAGGAGGAAACATGGGGCAGAGCAGAGGGTATCAAAGCAGTGAGGATCGCAGTTGGTGGGTAGAGTACAGGTGACACAGGGGTGCAGGTAGGCACAGTGAGGATGAGAGTGGGTGGGTAGCATATGGAGGACGAGGGAAGGGAGGCAGGAAAAACAGTAAGCTGAATCATTTTGCCTTATGTAACATCTTGGCTCTATCGGAATTTTTATTAAGAGATCTGTACAATGAGGCAGACAGTTCTCAAAAGCAGCCAGTTCTCAGAAGCCTTAAAAGCAGGCCTCCGTTCGGGCCGGGGTGCAGGAGAGCGTCGCTCTGGGAGTAAAGAGTTCAGGGGGCGGGTACATAAGCCCCGCCCCCTTCTCCCAGCCGCCCTGAGTCAGTGAGGAGAAGAGCAAGGAGCAGGCAGGTAAGGGCTCCCGTGCTCCAGGGAGGGCCTAGGACGAGGCCTCGAGAGGCCAGGCTGTCTCCCCGCCCCCCTGCTGTGGCTGCTGCCTCTCCTGGGCTCCGATGAGGCCTCTACAGGCCTTTTGTTTTTTTCCCTTCTTGGCTGCCATTTCTGGGCAGGCCGGGGCGGCGGCGAGGGTGAGGGGGGCCCTCTTTTTGTTTTTTTCTCACCCACTAGGCAGATTAGACTTCTGCCTAGGGTGGTGGCACATGGGGTGGCTGACAGGCCAATGAGTGAGCGAGCAAGTTCCGTGGCCCGCCATTGCCAGGCCCACTGCCGCTGCAGCGCCTATTTAAGGGGTCGCCTGAGCCCCTCAGCCGAGCCAGAGACCGCTCTCCCTGGCCGCTCGCTGGCTGGCTGGCCGGCCGATGGCCATGGGAAGAGCAGAAACAACTGCTGTGCCCCCTTCTCCAGGCCCTCAGACAGACCGGGGAACCTGCTGCTTTGGGGGGGGGGGGAATCAGGGAGCCTGTGCAGAGTGGCGGCTGACTGCAGACGCTCCAAAAAAGCCTCTCTCTCCTCCTCCTCTCCCCCCCCCATTCTCCCCAGGAGGCGCCGGGGACTTCAGCCAGGCGGCTGGAGACCGCGCCGCCGCCCTCTAATGCAGCTGGATGGGGCTGCTTGCGAGTCACTCTGCATGGGGTGGCGCTGCCAGCTGGGGGGGGGGGGGGAATCTGCAGCACAGAAAGGGTTAAAGCGAGCCAGCTGCATGGCTGGAGAGGCCAAGCAAGGAGGAGGGGTGGGGGAGTTCTTTCTGGGGTTGGGGAAGTGGCCCTTTGCTCTTGCATCGCAGCCAAAGAGACCAGGGAGGGGTTCCAATCTGCAACTGGAGGAGGGGGAAAGCCTCGCAGCCAGGTCCCGGGCAGGCTTACTCGCAAGTAAGTCAAGGGGGGGAGGCAATAAGCCTTTCAATCCTGCTGGGAAAGAGAAATGCGGCCGTCGTGCGCTTTTTGTGCTATTCAACAGTACCTGAAGAGGCGAGCTGTGGCTCTGGACCGCTCCTCCCCGGCAACAAATCCAGTGCATCTCTCTGCTGGACTCAGGCTCTTTCCTCCCCTTCTGCTTAGCCATGATGGCTTCGCTCAGCTGAGCAGCAGGGACTCCTGCAGCCCCCCCCCCCCCACACCAATGGGCAGAATCAGCAACTGCCCCCCCTCTCCAGGGGTGCATTCTCCTTGGAGCCCCCCACCTTGTGCAGAAGCCGGCCTGAGCAGGTCAGGCAGGCTCCCGGCTTTCTGCAATTGGGTAGCCCTGTACAGAGTGATGCACAAAGTCACTTGGAGAAATTATCTGGGGACTATGGTCTGTATTAGTATTTGTTGTGGCTACTGCCAAGTCACAGCTGACTTATGACAACCCTGTAGGGTTTTCAAGGCCAGAGATGTTCAGAGGTAGTCTCCCAATGCCTGCTCATGCATCATGACCCTGGCATTCCTTGGAGGTCTCCCATCCAACTATCAGCCAGGGCTGACCCTGCTTACATTCCAAGATCTGACGATATCAGGCTAGCCTGTGACTTGGCCTACAATGTCATAAGAACATAGGAGAAGCCAGTGTTGGATCAGGCCAATTGTCCACCCAGTCCAACACTCTGTCATGCAGTGGCCAAAAACACCAGGTGTTTGGAACAGGACCTTGAGGGTGGGCAGAAAGAGAAGAAGAAGAGATTGGATTTTTACCCCTCCCTTCCTTTGGAGTCTCAGAGCGGCTTACAAACTCCTTTCCCTTCCCCTCCCCACAACAGACACCCTGTGAGGTAGATGGGGCTGAGAGAGCTCTTTCGAGGACTGCACTTTCAAGAACAGCTTTGAGAAAACTTGTGACTGACCCAAGGTCACCCAGCAGCTGCAAGTGGAGGAGTGGGGAATCAAACCCAGTTCTCCCAGATAAAAGAGACACCAAATGAGCCCTGCCCGGGAGGTTTAGACAATATTGCTGGGTGGAAAGGGCCTCCCTCCCTCCCTCCCTCTCTCTCTCTCTCTCTCTCTCTCTCTCTCTCTCTCTCTCTCTCTCTCTCTCTCTCTCTCTCTCTCTTCTTTCCCATCAGATAGGCTTGCCAGCTCTGAGTTGGGAAATACCTTGGAGATTTTTGGGGTGGAGACTGAGTGGTGGGTATTGCCTTCTGACACACTTCCGGTGACATCAGGGGTGTGTGGCTTTCTGACACTTCCGGTGACGTCAGGGGGTGTGGCATATGCAAATAAGTTATGCTAATGAGCTCCTGCACCTCTTTTTTTAACGAAAGGACCCCTGCTTAAAAGCACTGGTTGTAATGATTAAGAAAGACAATACATATACTCCTCTCTCATTTTTGTTAAAGTTCATGCTTCTTTTAGCCCAAGAGTCTATCTGCAACTTCAAAATTCAAAATTTCAGTTCTCAACTGTTGCTGTTGTAGATGTTAACAAAACCACCAATAATTTTTGTCAGCTATGTCATCTAACCAAATTAGATAATCTTATACTCTAATGTGTAATATATACAAGAGTTTTACAGTGAATGTGCATTTCCCATGCTATGGCTATGAAAAAGCACATATGCATGAAACAAATTAATTCCATGAGAAACAGGGCAAAACCAGGCATGCCATTCTCCCTGGGTTGCGTTACAAGAACCCCTTTTCTGCCATACGTGTATGGCTGTTCAAGGACTTGCTGCTGTCTCTACTTAACTTTCTGTGTCCAGTCTTACCCAAGTTCTTCTAGTAGTGTGTCTCTATGCCCACATGTAGGGCCCAAGGTAGCAGAGACCAATACTTCCTCTAAGCTGTGGAGTCTTGTGAGCAAAAATTCTACTTTGCGAGCTACTGGCCTTAAAGTTGTGAGTGAGCGATTTGGCTACTGCATAAACTAGTTTGCTCTGGAGCCATCCTTCCTGAGCTAAGACAAAAATGTGTGAGCCGGAGGCTAAAAAACTGTGAGCTAGCTCACACTATCTCAGCTTAGAGGAAACACTGGCAGAGACCACAGTATAGTATCCATGAGAGATCTTTAGGATCATTTACTCTTCATTGCCTCTTAGTGGACTTTACTTTCAGTTAAATTTTTGTCTGAGGGGCATGTTTCCTTTTTAAAAGCATTGCTTTAAATGTTGGTGTCCCCAGATATGCTCTGCCTCCCCACAAGGAAAGACATCAAACATCCAGAATTGTTAGGAGATGAGAACAGTTGTACAGTGGATGTTTTCTTGGTAATATGGTAGGCCTTCTTCCTGTGCCTCACTATGATTAACCCCTCCCACACACACACACCAAGCATCACATTGTATGAAAACTATAGGAGACAGGCTGTCACTGCTACTGAAAAAGACATTGGTTTCTTTTAAAATTTACAATGAGATAAATATCACCTAGTGCTTATGTGTGGGAACAACAGAAATATACCTCCAAGCAGCAGGGAATCATGGGATAGCATGGAGTGGGGGAGTGACTTTGGAACAATTAACTGCAATCCCATGATCCTCCTGCATGGGACTAATGAAGATGTGATCACAAAAGCATGTGTCTTTCTCCAAGGATGTTCACATAAAGACTGCTATACATGAGTGAGCCCAGGGAGAATGTCTACTTTAGCCCACAAAAAACACCTAAGATAAGGTGAAGACTTGTTAAGAAGTAAACCATGTTCCCTGCAATCTATGACATGGACTCCACTGCAGACGTGTTTCAGTACCCCCACAGGCTCTGTCACTAGAATCGCTGATGTGAGCCGAAAAACTTCAACCAAACACACAACCAAAACAGGAAGCAAAAGACAGGGAGCTATGTTCCCCAGCTATTAAAGGGATTTCTGCTTTTTTAAAAATTAGGGATGGTTTTGAATTCCTAAGCAAAATTGATTTAACCAGAACAATTTCTACTTTTTTTTTTATTTTGCTCCATTCTTGCACAAGTCAAATCAACTATTCTTTATTTTAGCGACATTTTTTTGTTTCTTCACACTAAATTATTCCTGTAAAAATGTACACAATTGTCAATTTATGTGTGCATCAATAAATCAACATTATATATTTTATATATATTAACTGTATAAATGCAGTACTATATAAAAACATCAAAGAACAAATGACTACAAAACCAAGAAAAGCAAAGGTTTAAATGAGTACAAAGAGAATGAAATAAAGAACCATCAGTTTATAAGATTCAGAAAATCTTTCACAAAGTAGAAAGCAATCACTTAAAGGATGTTCATCAACAGTACATGTCATTGGTATCAGAAACTGGTGGTCCTGAAGACACAGTGCAGTAGCAACAGCCACTCCATAGAACCTGGGTGTGAAACTTTTTACATATTATGAAAAAGCCTTCTGGAACAATATGGAGTCTCAACACAGACATAGCAGATTGAAGGAATTCAACGAAGATAAACAAGGCCATGAAAAGGAGAGTACACTGAGTCACAGAGCATGAGAATATTTGCCATGAACATAGTTTTTGCTCTACACAAAGTGCTGATGCACGTCCTTCTCCAAACACTTTGCATATACAAGAAGGATAGGACAGTGCTCCGGAATTAATGAGGTTATTCTTTACATATCTAATTTCAGGGCCTGATGCAAGGTGATGAAATAATGAGGCCACCAAAAGGATGTTTAAAACAGTCTCTCATGATGTATTATAAGTAGTTATTAGTGGAAAACTGATGGCTGAAGAGCATCTTGATTTTGGGATGACCACATAATGTCAACTGTAACATCAGACATAACTGACATTTTCACCAACACAGAAAGAACAATACATTGCATGATACTGGAGACACTGTATGTCAAGATGCCCTGTATGTTGCTAATCTGCTCCAGAAGATTTCTCATTTACTTCAGTTCAATGTCTCTGGCTGTAGCTGCATATCACAACTGACTGTGATCTTCACAAATCTCTATCATCATATATGTTCTCGGAACATACTGCAAGGCTAGCCTTGACTGCTCAAGCATAAGAAATCTGACTATTTGATAAAACACTTTATCCATTTTGGATGATTTCACATATAAATTAGTGATAGCCCAAAACCTCATAAAAGGGTGGGATATGCACAATCACCAGTTTCTGGGAAATAGGCCAATGCACATAACACTAGATGTTTGAGGGTACACATTTGCACATATCAAAGTTGTACATGCATGGAAAATATGTGCACTAGCCTATTCACACAAAACAGCAACTATCAAGAGGATTGCATATAGTATGTGCCCCCATTACATGTGGCTACTGTGCCAAATGTGAATGTCTGAAAAGGGCTTTAATAGAAAACTAATGAGTTTGCCTTCAAGCTTTATACAAGACGAACACGAATTTCACTCTTGACCAATCCTCCCTCTAAGCTGTGGAGTCTTGTGAACAAAAATTCTACTTTGTGAGCTACTGGCATTAAAGTTGTGAGCAAGCAATCTGGCTACTGCATAAATTAGTTTGGTCTGGAGCCATCCTTCCTGAGCTAAGAAAAAAATGTGTGAGCCGGAGGCTAAAAAACTGTGAGCTAGCTCACACTAACTCAGCTTAGAGGGAACACTGCTCTGTGGCAGTGGAGAAACAACCTTAATATGCTTGATCAAGTTTACCCAATGGAACAGAATTATCCCATATGGAAAGGATAATGCTGAAGCATAAGTTCTGGTAAAGCTATAAAGTAAATGTGGTGTAATTTTACTTTCTGGAGGGATTTTCAAGGCTACAAGGTATCTAGGTCTTTGTTGATAGCCTGTAACCAATGGAATGGTTTTCTGTGAAACCGCCTTGGTGTCCTAGTTCTAGTGTCTTTGAAGAGCAATCTGGATCAGTAAGAAATCACTAGCTTCAGAAGTGGGGCTTATGTCTTCAGTAACCAGTTCCCCACATATTTATAGTAGTGTGGTAGGATTAAAAAAAAATACTGTCCTCCACAGTGAATTCCCTGTCTGGGAAATTTCTGGACATTTGGAGGTGATGCCCATGGAGGGCAGAGTTTGGAGAGGGGAGGGAGTTCAGAAGGGATCATGATGCTACAGAGTCTGCCCTACAGAGCTAACATTTCCTCCAGAGGAATTGATCTCTGTAATCTGGAGACAAGTTGTAATCGCAGGAGAAATCCAGGATATATCTGGAAGTTGGCAGCCCTATCCTGCACTAACCAGGAAGTCTTGCTGGAGGTGTCTTTATGAGGAACCTTACAGGCATCAAATACTGTAACAGTAATGTACAAAGTGCCAGAGACTATAGTAAATACATAGCTCCTGGTGTATCTCCTCAAAAAAACCCCCACATTTCAAAAAGACTGGACCAGGGGATCCAATTCTATGAGTCCCAGAAGGTGCCCCCATCCCCCGTTGTTTCCAATGGAGAAAAAAAAAGATGTTTAAAGGGATGTGGTCCCGTTAAATGCCTTCTCCAAGCCGTGCCATGGCAAGTGAAGTCCAAAGTGAACTGTAACTGTGTGTTAGAATGCAGCAGCTCCCTGTCACCCAGAGAAGGGAGACATGGCTCCAGGGCTTAATTTTGGTCAGGAATCCACTGCATAGCCTCCGAATATGGAGACAGAGGGGGTTAAGGTCACTCGTGTTCCTCTCTTTCCTTCTCAGGCTCTATTTGCGGGTTCTCTCTTTCTCTCTCAGAATGACCCCCATCCTGCATAGAGTCCCGAGTGCTTCCTCCCCGGTCAGCAGCGTCTTCCTTCCTTAAATCACCCAGTCCTGCTCCTGCCCCTTCTTCTTGTTCTTCAGAGGAGAATGGCCACAGGGCTGACCAATTTCCTAATTTCCCCTCCTCAGTTCCAGCCTTTTTCTTAGTCAGCTTGTTACCAGGCTGGGTGACAGATCCACCCTCCCCAGCCTCCCTTTGTGGCTCCAATGCCCCTGGTGGGGAGTGACAGCAAAACTCAAGGGTCATTGGGCCATTTGAGGGGTGTCCCGTGTCCTGCTTGTCTTCTGATGGAGGATTTGACTTGGTAGGACTCCAGTCTTCCCTTTCCTTCCACTGAGCCCATCTGGGTTGGCTTGAGAGGACAGAATCCTCATCCTCTTCCTCCCCTCCCCCTTCAGATTCCATGCTGGCGTGACTCAGCCCAAACTTCCCCTCTTCTCAGTTGGTCTGTGCCCACATCAAGGCTGGGGGTGGCGGTTGCTCTCAGCCAACCTCCAGACACTGTGGTTATCTAGCAGCCCTCCAAAATCCCAAAAAATAACTGCAGCTATCCAGCAGCCACTGGTAAATGGCCCACTTGCTAACTGGCTGAAAAAATCTGGAAAATAACAATATGATTTTGGGGGGTATTTTTTGGCTCAGTTTATCACAGTCAGCTCCTGGTCTTGTTTTAGCAGAGAGAATAGAGCTTCTCCATCTTCTTCTTCCCATTTAGTAATCTATTCCCATTATGTAATCTATACTGGCCATCTGATGATGTCCACAGATACAATCATCTATTTGGTTGCCTAAAACCTGTTTGCAGTGAACAAATTGTTCACAGAATTTTATGCCTCACTCTAGTGCTTCATTTTGTGCACTTTCAACAATATTTGATTCTACTTTGTTTCCTACTTTTGTGTTCCGATCACCTATGATTAGCAGTACCTCTTGTTTATGTGTGTGATCCATTTCTTCCTGGACATTTCCTTAAAAACTCTCAACTTTTTCCTCATCAGCATGCATAGTTGGGGTGTAAAACAGAATGATGGTTATGTTGATAGACTTTCCATGAAGTCTGATTGATATTCTTTGTTCAGACTTTGCATTACAGCCCCTAACTGCTTGTCCTACATCTCGCCTCACTATTAGAGCAACTCCATTTCTTCTGTGTTTGTCATTAGCATTACACTCTGTAATTTTCTGACTGAAAGTGTCCAAACCTAGTCTACTTTAATTCACTCACTGAAGGGCTGGATGTTTACTTATATTTCTTATATATCTTGCATGCATTTTCAAGAAGTATTAGTACACCTATAGAGGTTTGTAATTCTATTATTTTTACAGTTAATCAATTTACTTATGCAACATGGTTAGTATAATTTTGTGTGCATGTGTGTGTGTGCGCGCGTGCATGCGTGTGCGTGCGTGCTTGCCTGGAAGTCATGGCTGACTTCTGGTGATCCCTACTGGGGGCTTGAAAGTTTTTCAGAGAGATGGCTTGATTAGCCTGCCTCTGCATTCTGCCTGGTATTCCTTTGATGCCGCCCTTCCAAGCCAGTGTGGTGTAGTGGTTAAGTGTGTGGACTCTAATCTGGGAGAACTGGATTTGATTCCCTACTTCTCCACTTGTACCTGCTGGATGACCTTGGGCAAGCCATAGTTCGGGCACAGCTGTTCTTGAAAAAGAGCAGCTTCTGTCAGAGCTCTCTCAGCCCTACCTACCTCACAGGGTGTCTGTTGTGGGGAGGGGAAGGGAAAGGAGTTTGTAAACTGCTCTGAGACTCCCGTGGGTAGTGAAGGGCGGGGTATAAATCCAATATCATCATCTTCTTTTTCCAAGTACTTGCCAGAGTCGGCCCTGCTTAGCTTCCGAGTTCTAACGGGATCGTAATTTTATGCAGACTTGATGAACATAAAAGTATTTTTTCACAAAGCGCTGTTAATTTGTCTCTGCAATAAACAGGGAGTGCTGATATTGCAAGAAAGGTAAGAATGCTAGTCCATTAGAAAATTTCCATATAATATTTAAAACATTTACTAAGATCAACCAAAAAAAACAACAAAACAACACAGAAGCTCATGAGCACTTGGACTATGAGGGAAATGCTGTAAACTGAGCACAGAAACTGTCAAAGACAGATCACAAGAAGTTTATAATCCAATACACTAATAATTCCTTGCTTTTACAATAATATGTTAAATCCATTTGACATGGGACATGTTCCCAGCAATCACATTCTAAACTAGTGTAGCCATCATTTCAAGTGAAAGTTTTGCTTTGAAGCAACTATAAAAACTACAATAGTTTAGTTTCAAAGATCTGGAAAGGCAAATGTTATCCTTATTAAATATTAAAATCTGGATGAGGGACGGACATTACATGTGCTTTTCTGCTTATTTTCTTCTTGCTGGGAGATCCTTCAGGCACTTTTTGTTCTTTATGCTTCTATGGCCTAGTTAGTGTCCAAAGACCAGCTTATACTGATGCCTATTCATTTTTACTAAACCTATTCCTTGCCTCGAGGAACCCTTAAACACAGCATACTTTACTCATTTCTAATCAGTGTTTGCAGGGGTCATTTTGTAGAAAAAGAGGTGCAGGAGCTCATTAGCATAACTCATTAGCGTAACTTATTTGCGTATGCTACACCACCTGACATCACTGGAAGTATGTCAGAAGGCAAGAAAGAAAGAAGTGGGAGAGAGGGAGAGAGAGAGAGAGAGAAGCTGGCAGAGAGGGGACAGCTACTAATCCAAGCCCCAGAAATACCACTGTTCTGGGAGGATAGCTTCAGTGGTGGCTGAAGCCTTCAGAAGGCTGGTTGGAGGAACAAGGACCTTTCCAGGGGTCATTTTGCTGCAGCCATGACACAAGCAGGCATTCTCCCACCGGGGGGGGGGGGGGGGGGGCTTGCACCAACTCCTGGAGCTGCGCTCCCCGAAGCTCCTGTTTGAAATGACCCCTGACAGTTTGTCCATGCATACCAACATAGGTCAGATTAAAAAGGCCATTTACTTGACAAAGGGGATCCTGACAAAAAAAACATGGTTTCAAAAGGCTTTTACATTTCTCTGTAAAGAATGTTGATACCCTTCATGCAAAAATACTTGTTTCCCTAGAAGCTGTTAGACATATATTTTCACACTTAGATATTTATATTTTTTCAGTGCCTTATATGTGTCTAACTCACTAACCAAGACATTTTTTAATATTTCAAAGCAGCTGTGTTACATGAGTTATCACATAGTAAAGTGATACATTTGCAGCCTATATTATCATGTTCTCTGATGGGCAGCAGTTATCCAGTATCTTTGGCAGGAATCCTCCCCATTCCTACCACCTGAGATCCTGGGGACTGCACCTGGTACTTCATACATGCAAAACATGTGCTCTGCCACTGAGCTATGGCTTCTCTTATCTAGCAGGCAGAACGAAAGCTATCCTCCAAACCTAGGTGCAAAATCCATACAGAGTACCTTGAGATGCCAGAAGACTCTTTCCTTTTGGCTAAATCAAGACTAAAACAGTTACACTTCTAGATCTGAGGCACAATTCAGCATTGCTAAATTAAAGAGTTATGTGCAATCCTAAACACAGTTAAACCCTTTGAAATTCATCAAAGTTAGTAGACAAAAAGATGTAACTCCTCTTCAGTTTCCACTGCAAATTCTTCGTATTGAAAGTGAGATGGGGAAAAATGCTTGGCTTTGGCTTGATCATTCCTGTGATCATTATTCACTTGACTAATTATATCTATACCCCAAAATCTCTATTTTACTATAACTAATACAAACCCTGACCTGGATCGGCCAGACTAGCCTGATCGCTTCATATCTTGGAAGCTACGAGGGATCAGCCCTGGTTAGTACTTGAATGGGAGACCACCAAGGAAGCCAAGGCTTGCTGTGCAGAGGCAGACAATGGCAAACCACCTCCGTTCATCTCCTGCCTTGTGAAAACCCTACAAGATTACCATAAATTGGCTTGAGAGCACTTTCCTCCACCAGCTAACACACACTGAAAGTATATTTACAATAGTAGGCAACATTAGAAATAATCTGTACCTGGCTGACTGGTTTACAATTTATGGAGGTTTATATGGCAGTGAAAGAAAACCTCAGCTGATATGTAACTGGAAGGGATGTTTACAGCAATATACAGATAGCTTGTTTTTATAGGTTTGCCTTTTTCAAAAAATGATATTACCAATCACACTGTGGGTTCAGTGGCACGAGGTTAGCATGATTCTATATAAGCAGTGGCTTCTGTTTGCTAAAGCTGTTCAGTTCTCTGGTACTGTGCCTGAGGGCGGAAGGGCAAACATTTTGCTTGCACATCTTGACATATACACAGCACTCCAGATAAAAGGGAGAGGGAATGAATACTGTACTTGCCCCACTTATTGATAGGTTGCACTGCTGCTTGGGTGGACAGACACAGGCAAACATTTTGCTTACATTCTCTAGGGCTGGGGTGTCAAACATGCCCCCAGAGGGCTTCTATCAGACCCACACTGGAACTGGCCATCTCCTGCTTCCAGTGCTGCTGCTGCTGCTGCATCGTAGCTTGCTTCGCCAGACTCTCTCAATCACTCAGCCATTTCATGTTTTTTCCCGGGTCCTAGACTCAGAACTCTGAGCATGAGATTTCTGTGGTGAATATCAATAAATCAAAAGTAGGTTTGCAGCTTACAGATACACATTTGAACAGCACTCTCAAGATTGCAGAAGCACAGACATTCTGATGCAATAATTCAGAACAAGAGGTGTCAGTTATCAGATACTTTTAAATAAACAAAATATTGTAATAGTGCTAATGTTTTAAGCATGTTTTCATTTTAAGTAAAAAAAAATCTTTGTGTCCTTTAAAAAGTTTATATCTCCGCTACCTGGCATTACATTTTATGACACA
The DNA here is from genome assembly GCA_029233225.1 of Lepidodactylus listeri. NCBI lineage: Eukaryota > Metazoa > Chordata > Lepidosauria > Squamata > Gekkonidae > Lepidodactylus > Lepidodactylus listeri. The sequence goes on along the minus strand of JARCFY010000005.1, from coordinate 47,590,286 downwards.
CATGTCCCGGCCCAACAAGGTCCCGTTTATATCAGATCCGGCCCTCATAGCATTTGACAGCCCTGCTCTAGGGCAATACAGGCTTCCAAAGAAACATCTGCCATCTTTGAGGAAGAGGAGGAAAAGGAGGAGGAGGAGGAGAATTTATTGTATCTAGCCATTGGCCATTACAAATTCTACAAAACCATAAAATACATTCACAGGTAAAACTTTAAGATCACATGTTAAAATTAATTTGTTAGTTTCTTCTTTTAATAATGAGCTGTCTGTAATACAGAAACAGATTATAATATTGCTCCAGTAAAAAAAAAAATTATAAACCTTAGTTACAATCCCAGATTGTAACATGTAGACACATGTCAATGTCACTGAGAGAGCTCAGAGGTATTTTGCAAGTACCCCTTGCCTTCCCCAGTACCACTTACCCCATAGCCGCTATGTCCTTGATAAATGTAATACCTGCCTGGTTGCAACTGATGCCTAACTTGTGCCTCTTCTGCTATATTAACTACTTCTTTGAATTGTGAGTTACAAACCCACACTACCATCTGCTCTCTTTGGTTGCCAAACATAGTCCTCTGTGTTTCTTCTGCCATGTTACCTGCTTTCCTTATCAACCTTCCTGCTTCTTGCTTATAAAAAAGAAATGCCTTTTCTTATTTGTCTAGAATTTAACAGGAAGAATCATTGGGGGGGGGGGGGGGAGATGGAGCAGGGGAATTGCAGAAATGTGTTTCCTTTGACACCAATAGAAATGAGGGGGGACAAACCTGAACAACTAAAACAGATAGCTTTAATAATAAATATAACAAAATACAAGAAAGTTTATTTTTAAAAAACTGAAAAAATCCAAAAAAGCAACTAAAATTTACACATTCTTTGGTGAAATTATTGTTCCATTTATTAACTCAACAACAATTTTGTGTGACCATCTTATTATGAAGGCCTGATTACAGCAGGTCTTGTTCCTACTTTGATAATATGGCTTCCACGTAGAATCTGACAACTTCACAATGCTATTCTGCAAAGCTATTAGTGGAGATTTGTACAAGTGTGCATGTATAATTGCATCCATAACAACAGTTACCAAATTAAAAGTTAATATCAAATTTTGGTAAAGGATTATTTTATTTTTCTTATGGCTGAAGATCATGAGTTCAGTCATGAGTTCTTTCACAGCTGTTCTTTCAAGGGCAGTTCTCAAGGGAGCTCTCTTAGCCCCACCTACTTCACAGGGTGGCTGTTGTGAGAAGGGGAAAAGATTGTAAATCCAATCTCTTCCTCCTCCTCCTTTTCTTCTATCAACCATTTCTGCAAAAATGTTATTCAGCACTGATTTAAAGAAAATCCCAGAAGCATTTCTGCTGCCTGCAACAATTCAGTATTCATTGTTCAACTGTGCGAATTATAAATCCATGCAACCAGGAATTTATAAATGGTACTGCTGGCATAAACTGAACTATCCACCATAAACAATGCTGTAATTACTTTCTTTTGCAGGTAACAATAACAACAACAAACTAGCTTGCTGATTTTAACAATGCATAGTCATGCAAATAGGAATTGTCTCCTAGGCCTATTATTTCACAACCCATTATCGATCACCTACCCACTACAAAAAATGATGTTGAGTATCCCTATACATACTACAGCCCTTTGATTTTTGGCTATTGGAAAGCACACTATGCAAAAAAGATACTGTGTAACATAAAGGCCTCACTGTCCAAAGCACTGGTGGTACAATCCTATTCAGAAATAATCTAATCTAAACCTACTCTAATCTAGGGGGTGGAAGGGCATTGCTGATACGTGATGGCATAAATCACTTAGAGGATGAGCACCTTCTACATTGGACAAATAGGCCAGTCCTTTTGACAAAGAATTATTGGACATAGAAGAAGAAGAGGAGACTGGATTTATACCCCACCCTTCACTACCCAAGGGAGTCTGAGAGTGGCTTACAAACTCCTTTTCCTTCCCCTCCCCACAACAGACACCCTGTGAGGTAGGTGGGGCTTGCCCAAGGTCATCCAGCAGGTAGAAGTTGAGGAGTGAGGTTCTCCCAGATTAGAGTCCATGCACTTAGCCACTACACCAAACATAAATTTGACATCAGAAACCACAACATTCAAAAACCAGTGGGGAACATTTTAACCTTCCAGGACAATCAGTTGCTGCCCTGAAAGTAGCAGTTAACTTACAAAGGAATTTCAAAAGGAAATTAAAAAGAGAGATAGCTGAATTGCAGCTGATAACAAAGCTCAAGACAATGCATCCACCTGGAATGAATTGAGACTTAAGTTTCCTGTCTCATTACCAATGCTGATTTCTCCATGCCAACTATCTGTCTGCATATTGCACCTAATCCAATCACACCTGCTATTGTCATTTGCCTCCTAATGTCATTTGGTATCTGAAATCACTCCACTTTCCAATATACAGGATAGATGTACTCACATTCTAGCTGTATCTGAGGAAGTGAGCAAGTGACTCATGAAAGCTCATACACTGCAACAAATGTTGTTAAGTCTTTAAGATGCCACTGGGCTCTTACCCTTTTCTACTGCTACAGTCAAACATGGCTACCTATCTATATACTAATAGCCAAGTTGCCCCTTCCGGGCAGATATCAAATCCATGCGGAGGGGGCACTTGGGGGGAAGGGAGATTTTTCTGCACATGTGGCTGTCAGTGTGGCCTCGCCGCAAGAGCGGGGAGGGAGGCCCGAGCGTCTGACAGCTACTCGGGCCTCGCCACAAGAGCGGGGGATGGGAGGGAGAAGCAGCAGGTCCGAGGGGCTGTCAGCCACTCGGGCCTCGTCACAAGCGTGGGGGTGGGAGGTAGAAGCAGCGGGCCTGAGTGGCTGTCAGCTGCTCAGGCCTTGCTGCAAGAGTGGGGGGGAGGAATCGGCAGGCCCGAGTGCCTGACAGCTGCTCAGGCCTTGCTGCAAGAGTGGGGGGTGGGAGGGAGAAGCAGCAGGCCCAAGTGGCTGTCAGCCGCTCGGGCCTCGCCACAAGAGCCAGGGGGGATTGGCGGGCCTGGTGGCTAGAAGCCTCAGGCCTCACCGTTGGTACAGAGGGGGAGAAGGATTGGCGGGCCAAGGCCTCACTGTGAGTGCCAGGGTAGGGTGGGGTGGGGGAGAAGACTCACGTAGGGCTGCTTCCTCCACTCTGTGGAACTCCTCCCCCCCCCACAAGTATCACAGGTCCCCCCTTCTTGTTTTTATACTAATAGCCAAGGTTCCCCCTCCGTGCAGATATCTAAATCTGCACAGAGGGGGCACTTTGGGGCAGAGAGATTTTTCTGCACACTTGGGGGACTCCCCAGATGTGCAAAAAAATTGAACTGTAAATTTTTTTTAAATCCCCCCAAAACTCTGGCCGTTGGGGGGAGGCTCAGTGGGCCTGGCTGCTGTGAGCCGCTCAGGCCTTGCCGTCACCAGTGCTGGGAGGGGCAGGGAGAAGGCTTGGCAGGCCTCACTGCCACCATTGCCACTGGAGAGGGGACGGTACAGGAGAATGCTTGGCGGGCCGGCAGCTGTGAGCCACTCAGGCCTCACCGGTGTGGGGGGGGAGGAGGGAGAAGGATCGGCGGGCCTTGCAGCTGGGGAGGGGTGGGTGGGAGGAGGATCGGCGGGCCTTGCTGCCACCGCTGGGGAGGGGTGGGTGGGAGGAGGATTGGGAGTATCGCGGATCCCCCTTCTTGTCTTGATCTAAACCCATCTTTATTATAATTAATATGACTAATCCTGCTGCAATAATTTCTGACATTCAGTAATGGTCAAAAATGTTCCAGCCTGACCATTATTCTGGAATCTTCCATTGTTATTTTCCAGGCAAGAGGATAGATAGCAACAAGAAACAGGAATTCAGGGAATCGTAGCAATAATAGCTTTTTGCATGCTGAAATCTGGCAAACTGTTTAAATTGTTCAGATTACAACACAATATACCTGGGTTCTATCTAAACAAATATTTAGAGACAGAAAGGTAAAAAGTCCTGAAAAATGCAAAGTTATTGTTTAATAATATGATCAGATGTTTTAGCATTTACAAACATGGTTGATCATGTGCAAATCTTTTTTTAAAAAATAATCTCATTACTTCAACCTGGAAAAATATATAAATAAGTAGGGATGCCAGCTCTGGCTCAGGAAATACCTGGAGATTTTGAGGGTGGAGCCTGAGGAGGGTGGGGTTTGTGGAGGGGAGGGACTTCAATGGGGTAATTATGTTATAAAGTCCACCTTCTGAAGTACCCATTTTCTCCAGGTGAATTCATCTGTCACCATGGGAGTTGATAACGAGTTCCACTCTGGTGTAAAACTGAGAGAGCAAGACGCTCTCATGTCTACATGATCCAGCTGTACCCGGGGTATGTTTCATTTTCACAACCTTGATCCGAACTGCCTGATACTAATGTAAACTTCCATTTGATTTGTATGGTCTTTGGATCACACCACATATAGAAAGACAGAAAGAACACATTAAAATTTATGATATCAAAGTTCAGCTGCTGTTGAGCTCAGACTTTGCTTAATCACCTGTCGATCAAACTGTATAATTAAACAGTTCAAGAAGCCAAATCATAGGAAATAGAGACCTTATTTAGCTTCAATCAATAAAATAAATTAGAAGAAAATGAAATTCAAACCAGGTATTCCATGCCTCTCCTTTGAGTTTGAAATGTGAGGCTCTATTTCAATATCTAATTTCTCCTGTCCCAGAGATATCATACTGATATGTGACAGCTAGTAATAAAAAACCATGTTACTTCATTTACATTACATCTTATTGGAGTCAAATCAATGGCCAATGCTTGAAGTTAATTATTTTTAAAAATAAGCCTTTTGAATTAACTTTCTTTTCCACATTAAGCTGTCATCTAAAGAACAGTGATGAATTATCAGTCTCTCAAATGATAGAGCTCTGCATAAGATCATTATGACAGAGGGACACTTATCAGTAGACTTCTGAAGTATATTTGTGTGGCCAAAATGTGTGATAACATTCCACAAAGAAATAGAAATCAATATTGTTTTCTTTTAAAAAATATTCTGCAGATTGTCATATAGTTATTTAAATAATTCTATTCATAGTACAGGTTTAACACTTCAGGAAAGAGCAGGGCTAGCCCATCTACTTAGGTGGACCTAGGTAATTACCTGGGTGCTAGAGGGGAAGGGCATCAATGAGCCGTGTCACTGCCCCACCTGTCACAGAAAGTGGCAGCCCCAGGAGGTTTTCCCAGTTCCAGTGGGTGGCCTCCAAAAATACTGCTCTTTCCCCCCTCCATCGTGTGCCTGAGGAGTTTCATCATTACTGTTCCCTGATGTAGCAAGTATCTCAAAGCCTTCCTGAAAATGATAGCAACAATTTATTTCTGCTATTGTTTTGCTTTATCAGTTGTATTACCCAGAGTGTTCCTGTGAACATATTTCTGTCCATGGATCATAACTTTCACATTCTCCCGCACTATGACCCAAAATCCACACCCCCAGCTCTTCATGGTGGTTGTTATTTGCCACAGAACATCAATGTACCTCGGCAGATACTTGGCGTACTCTAACTGTGAACAATTTGACAAGGATTCATAGCTCAGTTTTAGATAATATGCTCTGCATTAAAAAAAAAATCTGGTTCAATATCACCATTAGTGTTGCCAGGTCCTACCTGGCATCCAGTGGCAGGATCCCTTCCCAGGATCTTCTGCCACAATGACATTACCCAGAAGTGATGTCATTGCATCGCCAATGGAGGAGGGGGGGTGATGCTCTAGTTTTTGAGCAAAACTCTATGGGTTTTTGTTTTCAAAACTATAGAGTTTGCCCAAAAACTAGTGTCACCCCCCAACATCGGCAACACGATGATGTCACTTCCAGGTGACATCATTTCATCGAGGACATTGCCCAGTGACATCCCTGTTTAGGGGTGGGCTTCCCCCAGCACCCACCTGGCTGGCTGCAGATCAAGGCCCGGAAAAGCGGAGAAACCCTCATTGGGACCTGGGGACCCTAATCAGAATCCTTATTTTAATGGTCCTGAATGGTCAGGGCACAAAAGGATGAACACCACTTAAATCAGTACATGCTACACTGAACTAGAAACAGGAATGATCTAACAGTTCCATATATGTCAGCTTAGGGCTGCCAAGTCCCCCGCTTGGGCGGGGGAAACACCGATTTTTAGAGCTTACCTCCCGCTTTTCCAAAGATGGCCACCGGGGGGACAAAATGGCTGCCTTAAAAGGGAAATGTCTGCAGAGAGCCTGCCCTGCAGTAAAAAGCCTCGCCAGACATTTCCCCTTTAAGAAATCAGCAAGAGAGCTTCTTCCACAGCAAGAGAGCCCCGCCCAGAGATTAAGGAGGGACTGAAGGAGCTGCTTTTGCATGTGGCTGGCAAGGTGAGTTTCTCTTCCAGCTCTTTTCATTCTCTCTCCCTTTCTTTTTTCTGTCTGTCTGTCTGTCTGTCTGTCTCTCTCTCTGTCCCCATGCAGCAGAGGTCTATCAGTGGCTATTGTAGCCACAAGGTCTAAATGGAAGTAAGTGCCTCTGCCAGTTTTTTCCCCTTCTCTCTCTCTCCCTCTTTCTTTCTTTTTTCTGTCTGTCTGTCTGTCTCTCTCTCTCTGTCCCCATGCAGCAGAGGTCTGTCAGTGGCTATTATTAGCCACAAGGTCTAAATGGAACCCTTTGTCTGGGGCAGTGAGGCTCTGCATTCTTGGTGCTTGGGGGGCAACAGTGGGAGGGCTTCTGGAGTTCTGGCCCCGCTGCTGGACCTCCTGAGGGCACCTGGTATTTTTGGCCACTGTTGTGACACAGAGTGTTGTACTGGATGGGCTGTACTGGATGGGCCGATCCACTGTGGCTTCTCTCCTGTTCTTATGATATGAAAATCATATTCAGCACTTGTGTAGCACTTAGTGCTTCATATTCTGCTGAGATGAGGAAGGATTCAGTAGGGCCGTTGCTCAGTGATAAGAGCATCTGCTTGACATGCAGGAGGTATCAGCCTCTTCAGCTAAAAAAGGATCAGGTAATAGGTGACATTAAAGATCTCAGCCTGAGACCCTGGAGAGCCACTACCAGTCTGAGTAGTCAATACTGACCTTGATGGACCAATGGCCTGATTCAGTATTAGGAAACTTCATGAGTTCATGTGTCAGCATGTGGAAGCAACATCACAGGATGTGACATCACAAAATGATGTCACTTCCTTTCTCCTGGCTCCACCCCCAAAGTCTCCTGGCTCCACCCCCAAAGACCCCAGATATTTCCCAAGTTGGACTTGGCAGCCCTATGTCAGCTTCATACGTTCCTATGTGTTCAGTTGTCCATGACAGGTCAAAGACTCTACCTGAAGTACTGTTAAATTTGACAGAGGTAATCTTGGATCACCAGGTTCAGTTAGCACTGCAGCTGAATCCTAGGGCTGCCAACCACCACGTAGTCACTGGAGATCTCCCGATATTACAATAGTTCTCCAGTCAACGGATATCAGTTCACCTGAAGAAAATGGCCATTTTGAAGGTGGACTCTATGGCATTATACCCCTTCCCCCCCCTGCAAACCTGCCCTCCTCAGGCTTCATCCCCCAAATCTCCGGGCATTACGGAACCCAGAGCTGGCAATTCTACTGCATCCACACATCCCTTATTATTCCAGTGTAACAATCAGTTGGGACTGCTTAGGCTTGACTACATAGACAAAATGAGAATTATTGCTGTAGCTCAACACTATTGTACTATTTAATCATAGGAAGATGCAGTCTGTGATACAATAATCAGACTTAACATGATGCTTGAAGTCAAAATGTTGAAATAATAACCACACTAATATTTTGAACAATCAGCAGCACAGAAGGTTTTTTAAATTGTGGCATACACTTAAAGAACAGCTTAAAATATTTATAATTACATATCTCCTTTTTTATCTTCCCCATCCCCAAGAAACTCACAGTGACTTTCCAAAACATTATATGCCATTTTTTAAATTGACATCATTCAGCAACCCTAGCAGTTGCATATGGTTTTGTTAGCATGGTCCATAATTCACATTTTGCACTAAAACATGTGAACTGCAATCCCATATTGCCAATGTTGCATGAATTTTTCAAATACTCCTTTAGCACCAGACTAGTTGGCATGACTAATTACAGTGCATTCATCTTCTGCACATACGAATTCACTTTTCCCCTTTAATTTTTAAAAAGTTCCCATTTATAGCTTTCCAAATTAAAGGAGGAATGAGGGCACCAGCATCTGTTCAGGAGAATGAAATATTAATTGTCATCCAAACAAAAGAAAGAAATGTCAAAGCCACAAATTTTGGAATAGCTAAGTGAATCCCATAAACAGTGCTGCAGGAGAAGCTGACCCCAGGATCTGCATGCAGTGGAGAGGTCTCTCCGTGTTGCACGCAGACCCAGCTGGGCAGGCTTCTCCTGAAGTGTGGTTTAAACCATGCCACAGGAGAAGCTGGCCCTAGGAGCTGCATGTGGTGGGGAGAGAAAGACCTCCTGCACCACTGGAGAAACCCCCCCCCCCAGCCAAGTCTGCATGCAGTGGGGAGAGGGAGAGATCCCAGCCACATGCAGATCCTGGGGCCAGCTTCTCCTGCAGCGCGGTTTAAACTGCACTTCAGGAAAAGCCAAGCCAGCCCCAGGGTCAGGCTGGCTTTTTAAAATATATATCAGTATTTTTCTTTTCAAGTCTATTGAAACCCCCCCCGCCCCCCCAAATTCAGGATTTCCAAAAAATCTCAGATCTGAATACCATACCAATACTGGGATCTGGGATTTCCCTTAAGCTGGCAGGAGGCATTTTTTATGCACATGGTGATGTGAACCCCCAACTTCGGACCATCAGTTCTGATGGATCAAGACCATAATTCTTACTAGGACAATTTTCTTGATGTTCCATCACAAAACTGCATTATCATCACCATCTTATTTCCTGACAAAGTTGGTCTGCTGTATCATTTTGAAATTGTTTGGTCACATCAAAGAGTTAAAGGCATTTTCATTACAACGAGATGGCAATTTTTGTTGTTCTTATTTGCTCTACTTGCTGGCAGGGTTTGCCGCCATTAAAAACAAGCCCATCAACCTGCTGAAAAATATAAATTTATTTTGCTTAGCACAGCTGTGGCATTTTATTTCATAATGTAAATGAGGTTCATAAATTATAAAGAAAACATTAGCTACTAAGGTTTTCAGTGTTTTTATAAAACAAAATGTATTAATATCTATTTGGCTTAAGGACCTATCACTACACCGCCCTAACCTAATCCAGCACAAACTTAATTTTATCATTTTTAACACAGAAGATGTAGACAATTTTTAACAGTAGTTTCTCTCCTGAACTGAGATTTAGAATTAGTGGAGTCTAGATTCTTAAAAGCCACTGAGGTGGGTTTCATCTGAGAAGTTGGGAGGTTTCTTTCATATCACTGTGAATACCTATTCTATCGTATCTTTATTCTTGCCTTTCTTCAAAGCCAGTGTATATCTTTCTTCTCTTCTCAATTTTATCCTTGCAACAACACTGTGAGACAGAGAGTGACTGAGCTTCATGGCTGAGTGGCAAATTAAACCTGGGTTTCCACAGTATCATCCAAAAGTCTGAGTGCCACACCATTCTGGCTTTCTCCCATGGGACCTGGATATCTATTTGCCAAATGGATTTATGTGAAAAAGAAAGTAAACATAGAATGTTTACCTATAGAATCAGACTGTTACTTAGGGACACTGCAAATTTAATCCCTTGGAAGGGACTCCTTCCTGGCACAACAAACTGTTCTCCTCTCATGCCATCCAGGATACACATTTGGGGCTGGAGGGAGTTGGGCTTCTGAGGGGAAGATCTCATCATTAAGAATACAGGGGGCAGGGTCTATGGTGGGTATTTTCAAGAAAGGCTGATAGTTATGCAAGGTAGGAGTTAGCAGTCATGGTGCACACTGGCAACAATGACTTGAGAATAAGAGTACAACAGCAAAGAACAGAAGAATTGTCTCCCTTGCCATGAATCTTCATTCTCGGTGGTCCAAGGGTGGAGCAGTCCCAACTTCTGGGAGAAGCTCCTCCCTATTAGCAGGCAGGGTCACCAATATCTGTGTAATTCCTGGAGGAGAGGGCTTCTCTCTCAGTTCCCAGTTTGGTCCCAAAGCAGTACCACTCCCTTTCCAAATTGTTAATATACATAATCAAAAAAGGACCTCCAATTAACGGTCAGAAGAAGAAAAAAACCCACAACTACACATAGGAAAAACAGAGCATAGAAAAAAACTCCCATACAGCCTCACCAGGGACAGGAAGAACCAGAAGGACTAAGAGAAGGAACCCTGGCTCCAGACAGCATACCTGCTCCAGTTCAAGAGCCATCTGAGAAAGAAATCTACCCTTGGATGGGAAGAGACTGTCCCACCCCTGGACGACTGAGAAAAAAGATTCACGGTAAGTGAGACAAATCTCCCATTCTCCAGTGGTCCATGGTGGGACAGTCTAAACTTCTGGGATACAGAAAATGGTGTGCTCCATTTAGGGAAAAGACACCACTCTTGGACTGAAAAAGCATGCTGCAGAATCCTTCTACTGAAGATGGCCTCTGCAGAGGCTAATTTATTAATCTTGTAATGCCAGGTGAAAGAGTGGATGGACCTCCAGGTGGCAGCCATAAATATTACTTCTAAGGAAGAAAAGGCTCTGAAAGTTGCAGAGGTTGCCACTCCTCTGAAGGAGTGCACAGTAACACCTGGAGGAGGGTCTAGAGATCCCCAGACTTACATGCTAGAATGATACAGCCTCTAACCCACTTACCCACCTACTAATTGTAGAGGTAGAAACCCTGTGCTTTAGTGAAGCTTTTCTAAAGGAGACGAACATGGAGTCAGTCTTACAAAAGTCCTGTTGAGAAGAAGAAGAAGAGATTGGATTTATACCCCACCCTCCACTCCCCAAGGGAGTCTCAGAGCAGTTTACGAACTCCTTTTCCCTTCCCCTCCCCACAACAGACACCCTGTGAGGTAGGTGGGGCTGAGAGAGTGCTTTCCCAAGCTGTCCTTGAGGGAACAGCTGGTACAGAGCTATGGCTTGCCCAAGGTCATCCAGCCAGGTGCAAGTGGAGGAGTGGGGAATCAAACCCGGTTCTCCCAGATTAGAGTCCGCTCACTTAACCACTACACCAAACTGGCTCAAAGTGATACACACTAGAAAGATGGTTTTAAAAGTAAGCTCTTTGAGCAGACAGGTGGCCATTGATTCAAACGGGACCTGCAAGTGGTGCAAGTGGAGGAGTGGGGAATCAAACCCGGTTCTCCCAGATTAGAGTCCATGCACTTAACCACTACACCAAACTGGCACAAAGTGATACACACTAGAAAGATGGTTTTAAAAGTAAGCTCTTTGAGCAGACAGGTGGCCATTGATTCAAACGGGGCCTGCAAGGGGGCCTTGAGCACTGTATTTAGGCTCCATAAAGAGGAGCAGTGAACCTGAGGTAGATTAATCAGGGAAGTACCCCTAAGGAGCTTCCTAACGTGGGGGTGATGAGAGAAAATGTGTCCTTTTTTAGTTTCCCTAATGGCAGAAATAGCCCTCACCTGTCTTTTTAATACACTAGTGCTAAGACCTTTTTCCAAACTTTCCTGTAAGAAGGAAAGGAGGTTTCCAACTTTAACAGTAAAGGACCATAACCCATGGTTAGAACACCATGTCTGAAAAACCTGCCAGGAGTTATTATATACCCAATTAGTAGAACTTTTCCTGGAGGCTATGAAAGTATCAGTGACCCTATCGGGATATACTAGTTACTTAAATTGCAGCCACTCAACTTCCAGGCAGTGAGACTTAACAGCTCAGGTTGTGGGTGTCATAAATTTCTGGTTTGTTCAAAACGGAGTTTTGATTCAAGAATTTGGTTCAGGCTTCCACAGCCTGCTTCTCAGAGACACAAACTGCCTTGCTGAGAAAAGAACACACACTGACCTTGCAACAGGGAGATAAGACAGCTGTGCATCTCCTGGTATGGTCTCCCAATTAACACTGAGAAGTCAATGTTGGATCAGGCCAGTGGCCCATCGAGTCAAACGCTCTGTCACACAGTGGCCAAAAAACCCAGGTGTCCTCAGGAGGTCCATCAGTGAGGCCAGGACAGTAGAAGCCCTCCCACTGTTGCCCCCCTAGCACCAAGAATACAGAGCATCACTTGCCCCACCCAGACTGAGAGTTCCTATCTATACTTTGTGGCTAATAGCCACTGATGGACCTCTGCTCCGTATGTTTATCTAATTTCCTCTTGAAGCCGTCCATGCTTGTAGCTGCCACCACCTCCTGTGACAGTGAATTCCACATGTTAATCACTCTTTAGGTGAAGAAGGACTTCCTTTTATCTGTTCTAACCCGACTGCTCAGCAATTTCATGAAGTGCCCACGAGTTCTTGTATTGTGAGAAAGTGAGTAAAGTACGTCTTTCTCTACCTGCTCTATTCCATGCATAATCTTATAAACCTCGATCATGTCACCCCTCAGCCATCATTTCTCCAAGCTAAAGAGCACCAAGTGCTTCAATCTTTCTTCATAGGGAAAGTGTTCCAACCCTTTTATCATTCTAGTTGACCTTTTCTGCACTTTTCCCAATGCTATAATATCTTTTTTGAGGTGTGGCGACCAGAACTGTACATAGTACTCCAATTAAGCACCTGTGGGAGACCAGTTTGGGCTGGCTGCAGACAGATCCATCTCCTCTCATGGCCAGAGGAACTACTAGGTCATCTGGTCAGTGACTGGGTCATTCATTTGGCTATAGGTAACTGCTGAAGGCCCTGATTGGTGCAGAGGCCTAGCAACACTTAGCAATAAAGGAATAATCTTCAAACCTATTCTTTAGCTCCGAGGGTGCCTACTTGTTACCAAGACATGTTGGCATGATCTGGCTCATTTTGGCCATCTTGGACTTAGGCTTGCTGAAGCCAAACAGCACTGGCTTTGCTGACTCTGGAGAGAGTTGCTTTGGAACCCACAACTATGAGTGGGTAACGTCTTGTCACTTGTCAGCCAATGTCTTACAGTGTTGTAGTTAGCTTTTGAATTCCTAGTTTTATTAGTTTTTCCTCATAGTAACTGTTTTTGTTTAAAGTAATAAAAATATATTTTAAATATTAACCCTGGTCATTTGCTTTCACAGCCTGCAATTTGAATCTAGACTGGCAGACCACCTACCATAATACTTTAATTTTTGTGGAATTCCTGCTGTGGGTCTACCTTGCAGGGAGAACTTCCTAGTCAATCCCAGGAAAGTCAGGAGTTTATCCTTTGGCCTCTGGCTGGAGGGATGGAACAAAGGATTGGTGGCAGCCTACCAGACTGAGGTAAGTGTAAGTGCACCCCAGTGTTTTATAATTTGTGTTTGCCACCCTCTTGGCAAAAGGTGTTCAGCCCGAGCTAGGTTGGATAACCTTTTTGACAGTGGGTGAGTGAAGGATCCCTGCTGGATCCCCACTGAAGAAGGTCCTTCCTGACTGGGAGGCATCAAGTCTCATTGAGAGACTGTCTCAGAAGGTCTTGGAACCATGACCTCCATGGCCAGAATAGAGCTACTAGCATTACCTCTGCTTTGAGGTCAATGATTCTCTGGATCTGTGCTGGATCTGGCCGGTCACCACGGAAACCTTTCAATGGAAGCTGGATACACAGCCCAAAAGCAAGCCGAGAAACAGAGCCAAAGGTCAGAAAGCCAGGAAATCAGAGTTTTCAGGAGTGAGGAGCATAGGCTGACAGCCAGGACTAGGTCCAAGAATGCATGGTTGCTTCCGTGCTGAGGCAGGGTGTTTATGATCAGATCCTCCCTTCCCTGGGAGTCAATCTGCAAAGACTCACAGCCCCTCACGTTGGCTTTGCAACAGCTGAAGTCTGGCACTCCTCCTCTCTTGCACATTCAGGCACTAGTGTTCCCTGCATCTGGGACAATCATGTAAACTAGGTGAGGATTCTGGCCTCAGGGTGTCTCCAACTTGGGGTGCTGGGCCAGGCTCTGGATCAGTCTCTCCTTCTGACTGCACCTCAGTCTCTTCGCCTTGCTGCCCCTCCTGTGCAGCTGCTGGGGCCTCTTCTCCCTCAGATGATGGTAAAGGTTAGGTTCCTCTTCTGGGCTGACTCCAGAGGAGGCTGGGTTGCTCCATGTCTCTTCCTCACCTGAGGAATAGTCAGCCTCAGAGGAGCAAGGAGCCATGACAGGATCACTCTTTGGATCAATTGCATGGGAGGAAAGGCATACAGTAGTTGATCTGGCCAGTTGCAGCTTAAGGTGTCTACCCCGATGGCTTGCCGGCACCTTGTCCTTGAGATGAACCATAGAACTTGGTAGTTGTGCTCCATGGCAAAGAGGTCCACCTCCACTTTGCTCAATTTGTGGCAGATCTGCTAGAGGGTTGTCCTGTTCAGCATCCACTCTGATTGATTGAGAGACCTCCAACTGAGCCAGTCCACTTCTGTGTTGTCCTTCCCTGGCACATGGACTGTTTGGTGACCGACAACCAGGAGGCCCTGAGAATGGGTCCCAAAATTTGAATGCCAGGGGAAAAAAGTAAGACCTTACAACTTTACTTTGTCCTCAGACTGTACTGATTTTTTTTGTAAGGATTGTGCATTCTATTATAAATAAAACATTTAGCCTTGGAAACTTTATTCCATTTTATAACTTGCCCAATAAAATCATAATGAATCATACTGAGCATTTATATAGTGAGTTTTGATTGTTCAAAGAACTTCCTGTACATTATCCCTTACAATAACCCTGTGCAGTCCCTGCCTAAGGCAAGATATAAACTCTGAGCCCCAACACTACATCCCTTTAAATGAGAAACACATAAAATCATCTATATAATAATTTCCAAGTTGAACAGACTCATGAGATTATGCTAACATGGGTACAATACGAGATAGTATAGTGCTTCTACTAATTGCCCTCATTTTGATCCCCCCCCAACTTTGGCATAAAGAATGACTAAATATGCTTATGATACACATCCACTGTTCATAGCAGCTATAAATGCATAGGACACCCTCAGCAGACAACTCTGCATTTCAATTGTAAAAGCTGTCAGCTCTGCAAAACTGACAAATGCAGGCTGAAAAGACAACAAGCAGAAATAAAAGCACTGAACCGTGCAGTTCCAAGGAGAAATGAAAGGCTGAAATTTCAAACTGATTTACCTAATAAACGCAACACTGATCTTAAGCCACAAACCAGGAAGAAAAATGTAATAAATGTTGCACTGAGGCCACAATTTGGGACAATAAGATGAACAACATTGAAGTAAGCCTTTATCCTGTAGCAAGGAGCTCTGCACAGAAGATCATGAGAAAAAGTAAGAGTTGGGTCATCCTCAGAAAACTTTTTCAGTTTATGAATGCACCACAAATCCCTTCTGCTGCTAGGTCTGCCAACCTCTAGGTGGGTCATGTAATCTGGAATTTTAACTAATCTCCAGATGATAGAGATCAGTTTCCCTAGAGAAAGTTGCTGCTTTGGAGGGTAGACTCTGTGGAAAGATATATTAGTAGGGTAATCAATCTTCAACTGGGGCCTGGATATCTCCCAGAATCACAACTAATCTCCAGGCTACAAATATCACTTTCCTTGGAGAAAATGGTTGTTGTGGAGGGTGGACTCTACTCTGCTGAGGGCCCTCTCCTCCCCAAACCCTGCCCTCCCAAGCCCCATCACAAATCTCCAAGAATTTCCCAGCCCAAAGCTGGCAACCCTACTTGCTGTTCACATTTACCTTGTAGTATGACTGATGTCTTCCTCAACCACAAAACAGAAGGAATCCACCTTTGAGCCTCAATTGGTGACATCAGTATGGGAAATTTTAGGAAGGAAGGAAGGAAGGAAGGAAGGAAGGAAGGAAGGAAGGAAGGAAGGAAGGAAGGAAGGAAGGACATTGTGCTTCAAATGGGTAAATATGATCTAGGGTTTTAAAGGCTCCACTCCATATCTACCTTATAGTCACTTTCTTGGGTAAGAATGAATTATCTCAGGGCTTTTTCCCACTCACATTGTGCCGGCGTTCTGCCTCCGTTTGTCCCGGCGCTGGGTGTCAATTTCACACCCTTTGCTGCGGCGCGTGTGTTAATACGGGGCTTCGCGCCATTTTCTCCGCACCTTCGGTAAACCTAAATAAAAATAAAATATTAACACATGCGCTGCAGCAAAGGGTGTGAAATTGACACCCAGCGCCGGGACAAACGGAGGCAGAACGCCGGCACAATGTGAGTGGGAAAAAGCCCTCAGTAAGTGACCATCTGTAAAATGGGAGAAGTTT
This sequence comes from Lepidodactylus listeri, assembly GCA_029233225.1. Lineage (NCBI taxonomy): Eukaryota > Metazoa > Chordata > Lepidosauria > Squamata > Gekkonidae > Lepidodactylus > Lepidodactylus listeri. Next base: position 47,573,969 of record JARCFY010000005.1, on the reverse strand, counting down.
TACAACTAGGGATGGGCATGAACCTAAAAAGGGCGGTTCAGGGAGGCCCATGAACTGACCCTCAAACTGACTCAAACAGGCCCTACATAAACTGGTCTGGCAAGTTTGATTCCCCCTTTCGCCTGGCTGTGGCTTGCCACAGTCAGGAGAAAGGGGGCAGGGACTGCCCTGAAAGGGACTTCCCTCCCACCTTTCTCCTGGACATGGCTCACCAGGGCCAGGAGAAAGGGGGCAGGGATCACCTGGGATGGGTTAAATGGCTGGTAACCATTTAACTATTTGGTTTTGCTCCCCACCACTTCGAGGGGGGGAACTGAAGGGTTAAATAGCTGCCAGCCAGCCATTTAAACCTAACAACAGAGCAGTGGACCCTAGTGGGGAATGTAACTAAGTGTGGGAATGAACAGCAGAGTGGTGGACCCCACGTGACTAAGTGGGGAATGTAACTAAGTGTGGGAATGAACTAGCTCACAAGCTAAAATTCAGCATGAACTTGGGCCGGTTCAGAGCTCAGGAACAGAGCTCAGGAGCTGAGCAGTGGACTCCATGCCACTCTGCTGTTAGGTGGCCCCAAACACCTGAACCAGCCAAAAGTCTGGTAAATATTTGGGGGAGATGCCTTCCCTGAATGTCGGTTCCTGAGCTCTGAACCAGCCCAAATTCATGCCGAATTTTGGTTTGTGAGCCAGTTTGTTCCCACACTTAGTTACAACCGCAACTAGCAGGTGCTGTCCTTGTATGAAGGACTATTTCGAAACTGTCTCCCATGTTCTCCTCCAGTGTCCTCTCTATCTGGCGTCCTGTCGGGATCTTTTACATCCCATATGAACCCAACTTTTAGAGACCTCTGATGATTTTAAGGTCCTTTTCTTGCTTGATATTCAGATATGGAAATAACTGAAATAGCAACAAAGTTTCTTTTCAGTGCTATGGTTACACGTCTTGATAAGTAATACTATGAATTAGGTTTTATTATGCTGTTACTCTGTTTTTTATCCTCTAATTCTAATTTTACTCTGTATGGATTCTGTATTTTCGTAATCTGTAATCAGGTTGACTTTCTATTGTGTGTGTGTGTATGTGTGTGTATATATAGATATAAACACATGCTAATAAAGGCTTGCCTGAGAGTACAACCACAGCTGTGGGGGTCAAAGGAGTGGTAGGTGTTTGGAAACTCAGGCCTTGTTTTTGGAATACCAGCATCTAGTTTTCAGACAGAGACAGAAGGGTTGTGTGTATGACTATATGTGTTGGGGGTGAGAGAAATTCATATCATGATCCCTATCACTAAAATAGTAATTAGTGAAATGTTATCTAGTAAATTTTCTCTATGCTATTTTTGATACTATAATGCCTATCATAAATGATATCAAGTTTTTAAAAATGTGATTTAAAAAAAAATAGTAATTAAAGCTATTTGTCTCAATCCCATATATCTGGGAGTAAGCTTTTGAGTACTTTTGGTTAGACATAGTATTGGTCTGTCAGTTACTCAATTTTCACTTCCATTGTTTCTAGTAGGAGGCAAATTTTCCAATGACAACATTTCCCCCCCCCCCCATCTCATTGAGCCCAAGGGGACAACCCAACAAAACAAATTGTGGACACAAATTACATTGCAATGATTGGGACCAGCCCAGTCCTCCACATATAAAGGAAGTAGGGGTGAGGTTTGTTTTTAAACCAAAATGGAACACACAGGTGAGAGGAACTAAACAGTGTCCTCTCCCACATCTTACTTGATTGTGCTCTCATTCTTTCAGTGCTCTTCTCCAAGCCCAGCTGACTTCCAGTTTGGGAAATGGGGTGATATGAATATGCCAAAAGCAACAGAGTATAGCAAAACATTGGGACACGGTGGGTCAGAGTTGAGCTCCACTTACCCACATGCTCATTTTATTTTAAAATAGACCACCCTAGCCCCTCTCTTCTTTAAACATGAATAAGCAGATATATAACTAATGAAGATCTTGCCATGCCTTCTTTGGTCCTTAATTAAATTAAATGAAAAGCTATTTTTTTTTCTCTACTAGGCAAATAGCAGGAAGAGAGCAGTTCAGGGAGAGAGGGATATTCTCTACTTCCCTGCTTTCGAGGAAAATTAAAAACATCTAGACATTTCAGGTACTCATCACAGATCTCTTGTGACTCATCTGGCTTGGAACTACATCTGTCAGTCTCTATCTCCTGTGTTAACATTATTGATGGCAGTGCACATCCACTAATGAACGAAGACAATGTGGCAGATGCTGCCTAGCATCTAGAAAGTCAAATGTAACATTTGTCTTCATTCTTCTTTCAGTCTGCAGCGTTTCTTGCCTGTATACCTGTTGCCTGTCATTATCCGCAAGCAAAATATATTCCCTGAGTCTAGCAGTGAAGTGCGATCACTTGCCTGTTCAAAACACAATTTGATCACACATTGCAAGCAGCAACCTGAACACTGGGAAAATGTTCAATTTACATTGATCATTCAACATTTTCAAAATTGTATTGGAAATGTTTTGTGCATGCACATTTTTGTACTGTTTTTCCATGGCTATCAGAGAAGAAATAATGTACAAAAATGTGTTGAGGGTGGAGCACAGGGAAGTCTTTTTCTGCAGCTTTCTAACTATGAGAGCCATTGCAGAGTATTGGTTAAAGTGTCGGACCAGGATCTGGGAAATCCAGGCTTAAATCCCCACTCTGCCATGGAAGGTTGCTGGGTGACCTTCAGTCAGTCACATACTTTCACACTAACATATCTCACAGGGTTGTTAGAATCACACAGTTGGAAGGAACCTCCAGGGTCATCTAGTCCAACCCCCTGCACAATGCAGGAAATTCACAAATACCTCCCCCTCCACACCCACAGTGGCTGCTGTTCCATGCCCAGAAGATGACAAAAAAACCCTCCAGGATCCCTGGCCAAACTGACCTGGAGAAAAATTGCTTCCTGACCCAAAGTGGCAATCAGCATTTCCCTGGGTGTGTAAGAAAGGGCCACAAGAACTAAGCACTGAGGCAACCCTTCCTGCCCTCTCTCTCCTGATCTGCCTAAGTTCACACAATCAGCATTGCTGTCAGATGGCCATCTAGCCTCTGTTTGAAAACCTCCAAAGAAGGAGAGCCAGCACCTTCCAAAGAAGCCTGTTCCACTGTTGTCAGAATAAAACGGAGGAAAGGAGAATGATTTCTGTTGCTCTGAGTTTCCAGTGCTTTGGGTCTCCATTAAGGAGAAAAGCAGGATATAATAAAGGTGTTTTTTTAATGCTCATTTTCACTGGTGTTCTGAATTAAACTGTGAATATTTTGCACATGTTCAAATTGTCTTCAGGTACTTTAGGTCTATCCAGTAAGTTCTGAGCATGTACAGGGAGGATGAAGGCTACCAACTACCAATTGTGGACACAAAGAAGCAGCACTAACATTCAATGTGTAGTTGATTTTTAGGACAATGAATGGCTATTAACCCCAGAGCATATGTAAGCCTGAAAATTAATTAATTTGTGACCATTCATCAGAAGTGGCCATCTGACAACCATCGTGCTAAATGGTGCCAATTCAGCATTGTCATTAATTTTTTCAGTTTGGATTATTTATAATAGCTCTATTAGTTAAGAGATTTTTAAAAATCAGATTCTGATTAGTTGAAATCTAAAGTAGTAGTGTTTAGTTTGTCTCACTTTCTTAATGGAACATTCAGGGGTCACTTACAAAGGAAACAGCATGGTTAATGTCTATGAAACACTTAGGCAATTCTTTAAAAACTCTGCATTGTTCAACGGATGCATAATTCTGTTTAGATTTAATGGTTCTCTAGTTTTGTAATCCAATTGCATTGTATCATTTGTTGTACATATTATGCTGCCCTCTTTCACATCATATTTATAATTTTGAAATTGTCCATAGAGAGAGTGTGGATCAAAAAATCCACAAAATGGAACCAGAGACTGACACAGGAGATTTCTCTACAAATCTGAAGGAAGTCTAGGGTTTTCAGTCCCCAGGTCCCAGCAAGGGGGTTCCCACAATTTTCCCACTCCCACTCCCAAACAGCCATGTTCCAGTGCAATGTCCCCAGTGTGCTGATGTCACCAAGAAGTGACATCATCATGTTGGATGTGTTGCACATGACACTCTGGTTTGAGGGCAAAATGCAGTGGTAGACCATAGAGTTTTGCCCTCAAACCAGAGCACTGCACACAACATCACTGATGGGATGACATCACTTCCAGGTGATGTCACTGCATCGAGGAACATCCCAGAATGCCCCCCAAATCCCCACATGGGCACAGCAAAGGGACCTAGCAACTCTAAGGAAGTCCCAAGTTTGCAGAAAAATCTGAAATCTAAACAAAAAACACTGGGGGATTAAACCTCCTCCAAATAACAGACACACTTGTAGTTTTAAGAAAACAATGCCCACTGAAACTACCTTCTGAAAGCTCAGGGACATTTTAGGTGTTGATAGGTAATTTCAACAATATTGTCCAGCCTTCCAAGCCTTGGTTTCTTTAAAGCAAAGCCTGGGGGGGAAGGAACTGTTATGTACTAAGGGCGACGTGGTCAGGAAAATGACCGGAGTTTCGCATGGGCAAACAGTAGCCCATGCAGATCGTAAATCGGGCCAGTTGGCTCCATAGGATCCTAAAGGGACCTATGGGCATAGTTGCATTGTAAATAATCCTATCAGGGAAATCGAATATGACCAGGGGTGGGGTTTGTACCTGCATATAAGCAGACCCCTGGTCCTGCCAGTCAGTTCGTGTTTGCATGCTTGAAATAAACTATGAGCTGATTTCACTTCTATGTGTCTAGACTCAGTATATTATAGAACCAAGGGTTGACGTGGAGGCCAAAATAGCTGTGGAAAAGGTTCTGTCCTCTTCCCCTGATGGAGAGGGATTCACCAGGGGCGGGCCTGGCAGCAGCCACCAGAAACTCTTTACCAACACAGCTTGGCCAGGCCCACCTGAACCCACTACACAGTTCAACCAGGCTTGGAGGTGGCTACCACACAACTTGACTGAGCCAAGAGTTAGTGGCGACCATGCAACTTGACTAGACTTTTTCCAGAGAGAGGCTGCAAGGATGAGGTTAGGAAGGAAAGCTGAAGACAGGGGGATAGATAAAGGTGAGTTGGCTGGTGGGTGGAAAGGAGAAGATGGAAGGATGAAAAGAGAAGAGGCTATGGGCAATGCCAGGGGATGGAAAGAGGAAATGGTAGGGCAGGGAGATACAGGGGAAAGTAAGATGCTCCCTGCAAGTCCACCTTTCTCAATGTGACTCAAGGTGGATTACAGAATGAGAAAACAACAAACAAGTAACTATGTTCATTTTGCCTGCCTGACTCTCAAAGCAGATCATGTATGCATTCATTTTAGTGTTCTGAATTAAACTACACACTTAGTGTTAATGCTGCTTCTATGTCTGCACAATTGGTAGCTGGTACCATTCATACTCCTTGTTCATGCTCAAAACTTACTGGATAGAACTAAGGTCCCTCAGGGCAATGTAAGCACATGCAGAGTATTTGCAGTTTAATTCAGAACACTCCATGAATGCACACATGATCTGCTTTGGGAGTCAGGCAGGCAAAATGAGCACAGTCACCTGCTTGCTGTTTTCTATTTCTGTAATCTGCCTTGGGTCACAATGAAGTAAATGTTCAACAGGTCTGTATGAGAACAAGCTTTTTAAAAATTTGTTTTGAACTTTATTTATAATGGCTAGTTTCACACATACCTTCTGGAAAACTGTGATTTTTCACCATTTCAGTGCAAATATACTCATTTGGCTTCCTTTGACAATTTAGCTTTAAAAACACTGCCCCTTGAAAAATACTCAGCACTGGACTTGTTGATTAAAACTGGTTGCAGCAGCATCCACCCCCCCTCCCCCAGTGACACAGAGGATGGATGAGAGGAATCTATGAAGTCTCTGGTTAATCAGCAGTGCTTAAGAGGCAATTGCCAGGCTTGAACGTTTTTGACCTGGTCCATCAATCCGCTGCCAGCTGTGATACACCGGACAGATGCGAAGGCCATCAGAATCTTTTAACTACAGAGTATTCCCACAGACTTTCATAACAACTCTGATCTTTGAAAACTCTGCATCTTGGATTGTTCAGTTCAGAAGATGACTAAATGATGCCTCTTGAAAGCAGCATCGTAGACATGCAGGAAGGCTAGAGCCACCTCGAGGATTTTTAATCCACTCCCCATCTAGGGAAGCACAGCAATAATTACAGCAATAAAGCTCTGGTTTTATTTACTAAGGAGAAGAATGATATTTTCAACAATCAAAGGTGAATTGCACTACATTATTAATATATTATAACAATCTTACTTCATATGAAATATACAAGATCACCCAGGGCCCCAATTACAGTTCTTTTAAGATGGGGATGAAAAATAGATGAGCATATTTGAGATATTTTATTTATATTCTTGATTTAGGTCAAGAAAGTAGGTGAAACTGTTCACTCCTGGCTTTTTCTCTGTTCTGAACATGTTGCAAGTGACAGATACGGAAAACTCTTCTGGCGTTTGATTGCTAACCAACAGTTTGAATGCAAAACTATGTATAGCTTGTTTCCAGCCTAATTAACATTGCAAGGAAATTAGGTGGGTGGGGAGAATAGCTGAGTGCTTTTATGGGCTAAAAGGGAAGCATTACTGGACCTGTTGGGGATACTCATGAGTATCCTAGGGAACATGTGGGTTTCCCTAAATAGTGCCCGCAGGATTGCTTCACACTGGTGAAAAGCTGCAAGCAGGAACTCTGTAACCTCCTCTCCACATGAACCATGGCCTCCCAACTCTAACAAGGCACTGCAGAGACAGAATTTAAAAACCCACATGAGAATGTGCTATGTATGACACAGAGTGGAAACCCAGACCAAATCTGTATACGCTGTAATGTGTGAAGTGATTTGCTGGTTTGGTTTTTCTTCTATTATTTTATGACCCATAATACTTATTCTCCCAACATTCAGGACACTCAGAGGAAAATTCCATTCATGGTTGTGGAAATGGTGTAAGTGGTGCTCTTTCAATGCGGGAAAGTTTGGTCTCTTCCCTAAGGGAAACTTCTGCAAGTTTCCGGGGGGGGGGGGATGGACACATTATGCTGGCTAATCAGGGAACCAGATTTGTGGGACCACATAATAAAACAGGCTTGGCTTTGGCACTGGTATTGCTAGGCAGCTATCAATGGTAACATTTCAAGAATTTGGTGCAGCAGCCATTGGTGAGATTCTTTTATTCCAGTACTGAGGATGGTAGTAAGAAGTGACACTAATGTGGGAATGAAAGGAAGAAACAGTGCCTGACAAACTACAAGGCAAGGAGGGTGAAAGCTCTGGAGGTGGGAGAATGTATGACTATCAATTCTTAATACTGACTTTGCATCACTGTAAAATACTGAACACAAATACATTTCCTCTCTCTCTCTTTTAATCTTTCCCCATTTCGCAAAGGCATCCCCTGTCAGTGTGTATATGACGTGCCTGACCGCACCGCACTTCTGTATGAGACTTGAGTCCACAAGACCACAGCACAACAAACTGCACCACACCAGCAGAGTGTATTTACAGTTTATTTATGTGCTATAAGATATTCTGACATCCACTGACAAAGTGCTTCGCCAGACAACTGAATCATGAGAAGAGAGAGAATACTTTGCACACTCTCAAATATATATAGTACAGTAATTACACATCAACCAATCAGTAAGTTGCTGAGTCATGATGAGTACATTATTCACTGTTACAGATAGAGAACAAGCCCGTAATGTTCCTGTCCAGTATCACTTGACCCAGGCACATGATTCCTGTTAACTGTCAACCTAGATCCTTATGATCTGACAGCTCACTGTGCTGAAGATTGGGAGTCTCAATTACTGACATCCCCCCCCCCAGGCTGAATCACAGTGAGGGCCAGTTTCAAGTTTTCTTTGGCCCTGGGCAACAGGTATAACTGGGCCTTTCCCCCTTTAGTACAGCTTGTTTCTCCTAACCACACCCCTTCCATTTGGCTCATCCCCTTTGGTTCTTCTTTATCCACATCCTTTTCCATTTCAATTTGCTCACTCTGGTAAAGAGACCTCATTCAAAATTTTTGCACAGGATGAGGAGCAGACAAGAAGCAACACCCACTCAACGACACCCATATATGAGCTTCATTCCCAGCTGCAGTCTCTCCTCACTCTACAGACAGCTGATTCTCTCCCCAAGCCTCTCTCCCTTGAAAGCAACCCTTCAGCCTCCCCAGCCCAAACATCTTGCCTTGAGGCCTGGCTCCTACTTAACTTGCTAGTGTGGCCAGTGTGGTGTTGTGGCTAGAGCCCTTGCTGGATTGGGGCCTCACAGCATTTTACAGTCATTGTAAAACAGCAAGGGCAAACTTGTGGTGGCCACAAGTTTGCCATCAGATCAGACTCTGAGAAGCAAGTCTTCCACCCCGCCCCCCCCCCACGCTACCCCTGAAGCACAGGAGCAGCTGCAGCCTGCCTCATGCCAGAGAGGAGTTGCTGGCTGCTCCTGCATCACCTGCACAAGAACTATGAAGTGAGAGAGAGGCTGAGCACTTCCTTCCCTTCTTCTCGGCTTCTATGTGGGCCCACAGGAAGTTTTTGGGCCCCAGCAAAGGACTGACTTTGACCACAGGTCTTCCTTCCTTTCAATTACTGCATGCCTTTGCTGTTCATGCCTCTGAACAGATATATTGTTATTTCAGTTCAGTAATACTATCGCTCCATTATAACCCTACTATTTGCTTCCCGATAAAGTTTCTCATGTTTTTGACTCCCACTGTTATTTTTTTGTGTTTTGACTGTAAAGAATAGAAGTGGACAGATACCGTCACAGGCAAGTGAGACTATTCCGAAGAGATAGTTTTCCTGCAGTTTAAATGAAGTGTTAACATCATATAATTTTATAACCCTTAAAATAACCTTTTAAATCTTATCTATCACAGTCAGAACACTTGAAACAACATTTACTGTGACCACTTAGTTCCCAGAAAATCTCAAGAGGTACGGAAAAGCCCTGTGCTTCCATTCTAAATGCAGAAGCATAATGACTTATCTGAACCAAAGAGATGTGATCAGATTACCAGTGTCTAGATGTACAATTTTGTGGTATTTTATAATCCACATATACTCTGTTCTCAGTGACATCTTGACTGGAATCCTAAACAGTCAAAGGGCCTTTTGAAGCTTCAGCTATCGTATTATTTTGGTCGGCCACGGCTGACATTCTCCTACACAGTCTGAAAAAAGATGTATGGAATTTGACTATTGGGCCTATACTCAGCCAGGGTTGTGCACAATGGCTATAACAAGGTTAGGTAACCAATCAGATGCCAATCAAATATTTAGTGCTGCTCTCCAAAACATGGCAAGTTAGTCAAAAGCAGTTACTTTTTAAAACTAGTAAAACAGGATTGTCAGGTTTGCACAACCCCAGATTTTCAGATGCTTGACGCCGAACAGGGTAATTAGGCAAAAATACAATGGGTGCTAGCAAGAGGGGTGCTCTGTACCCGGCGGGCACAGGTCTCCAGCGGTGTCAGGGCCGCAGCCAGGGCTCCCTGGACCCCACTTTCCACCCCCTTCCACACCCAGCAGGTGCCGTGACAGGCTCTGGACCGTCTCGGCAGGCCAGCGCCTCCATGGCACAGGTCTCCACCAGCGTCAGGGCTGCAGCAAGGGCTTCCCATGCCCCCCTCCAGGACCCCCTCCAGGACCCTGCAGGCACGGTGCTGAGCACTCCCTAGACACTCCCAGGAAGCACCATCAGTATACCAAACAGAGCCCTGAAAGCCCTATGTACCTTGCATAAGGAGAAGACAGCTGCTTGGTAAGCGGGCAACATGGTTTGGTACCACTCAGTAAGCAAAAGCTGCCACTTCAGCTCTAGCAGCACAGCAGTATTTGGATATGCTTTAGAAGATCAAACTGTAAGGCATTTGATTTATAGCTTTAGTCTGTGTTAAGAACTATTGTTTTGTTCTCTTGATCTTCATGGTAAAAATGAGAGCAAACTTTTCAAGACAAGGGTAAATATCCAGGGAGGACTTGAGGAAAAAATACCTTCAAGGAAAAATACTATTTTTATCTCGTTTGAATAGATAAGGCCGTATTTATTCTACTCTGTGAAGAATGAATTCTATACTGGGTTTTTTCCCTGAGGGAGACTCTCTGACAGATTCTTTGCTGCAGACTTCAAAGTTTTAGCTGTTTTCAAAACAACATATTCACATGGCTTGTTAAAATAACTGAAGATACTTTAAAACTAGCATTATGCAGATTATGAAAAGCTCACTGTGCCAGTAAAAACTTTAAAAATTGACTAAATGCAGAAGCTTTTATTTAAGCATAAGTGGAATTTAGAACCTACAATTCCAAAAGAATAAAATTGATAGATATATTGTTTGTGTCTCTTAGGTCAGTTTCACAAGTTAGTTTTCAACACATATGTAAATAACCAGGTGCAAAATTTACAAGGTATACATGTTTTCCGGTTTTTTCTTTAAAATACATGCAGCTGGGGAGTAGATGTCAATTCAGGTGTCTATTCGATTCAGTGTAATTTAAAGAGGCAAAATCATAACTTATAATGACATCTATTCCTCTTGATCTCAGAGGAATAAATAAAAGTAGAAACTGGCAAGTGGAGTTAGCCCCTTCACTGAAGAAGTTATCACTATAAGTACACCTTTTAAAACACCCATTTCAATTTCTGTCCTATTTATATACCTTTTTTCAGTATTTAAGGAGGAGGAGGAGGAGAAGGAGGAGGAGACTGGATTTATACCCTGCCCTTCACTACCCAAAGGAATCTTATAGCGGTTTACAATCCCTTTCGCTTCCCCTCCCCACAACAGACACCCTGTGAGGTAGGTGGGGCTGAAAGAGTTCTTTCAAGAACTGCTTGTGAGAGAACAGGTCTGAAAGAACTTTATAACTTACCCCAGGTCACACCAGCAGTTGTATGTGGAGGAGTGGGAAATCAAACCCAGTTCTCCCAGATCAGAGTCTGCACTCCTAACCACTACACCAAACTGGCTCTCATAATAATGAAAGTAGCAGGTTAAGTCATTTAAATGAAAACTGACTGAAGTAATACCCACCAGTTCAATCCCAGCTGTTAAGATCTATTCGCTACCAAAAGAAAGTCTACTACTTTTGATTTGTTTTTTAACTTTGGATGTGAGCTTTGACATATCTTTAGTGGGATGGAATTCCATGATCTGTGGGACAGCCAGTCAAATTCTCTACCTGTAAACCCTTATTGTTTGAGTTGTAAGAAAAACCAGAACATTATTTTTGTTTGACACTGAAGACTTTAAGGAGAGAGACAACTCAAAGTTTTATAGGAGTTAGCACTGTCTGTTAATAATTTGATTAGATTTCCATTCTAGTACAAAATGTTCTCTAAACAAGATCAGTGCGGCAAGTTTCTGTATCCCATACAAATACATATATATATAATATACGGTCTTCTGATCCCATAGACTATCCAGGCATTCTATTGACATCAGTCATCTAGATTTATTAATATTTTATTCATTCTGATTCTAGTTTGGATACATTTTCTACTAAATGAAAATGCAACTGATTAAGTTAATTATTTATTAAAATGTTTATACTTCACCTTTCTCTTGAGATTCAAAGCATCTAACAAGATGCCAGCATATCCATGCAACAGCCAATGAGTGCATGACCAAAGAAGACAAAACTACAGCAAAACTCTGCTTTAGCTCCAAACTCCACATCTCTTCAATTACAGGCCATCCATATTGTTGTGTGTGCATTAAATTTTCATGTGCCAGCAAGGCTGAATTTTCCATAACATTAATAGTTGTGCCTTGCTGCATTTTTCAATCCTTCATGTCAGTATTACTGACTTTGATCAGCCTTACAGCAGTTTTTCAGTGCTGACATTAGGCTATACATTTACTACTTTTAGGAAGTACCCTGGTGGTTTTTCCTTTCCTGAAAGACACAGGATGAACTAAGCGCCAAATACAAGTTGGAATAAAATAAGTGTTTCATCATTTTATCTGCATTAATCAAAGTATCGTTACATCCTTCAGTGTGAATTTACACTAGTGGCTTTGATGGCTAGGTAGCTGTCAAACAGGATATGAAGTGCACACACCCCATCCCTTATGAAACACAGGCCTTTTCCAGACAGCCCATGTATTCTGTTTCAGGAACTGGTTACAAACAGGTTTCTTCTGTCATTTCAGACAGACTCATTTTAGTAACTGGCTTCTAATGGAATATATTTACCTGTTCAGACAAATATGCTTCTGTCCTATTCAGGAAGAGTGCCTGAAGTGTTGTTGACTCAAAGTGCTTTCTTCCAATCTCCAATCCTTCCTACCACTTCTGATGTGTTATGGGGTGCTGTGTAAAATGCCCCAAAGTGCTTCCTGCAATGACTTTTTTTGCGCCCTCTTTCTTTCCATGCATGGTTGTCCTCTTTTTAAAAAATGTTTTATTGGGAGTGCTATGGCACTGAAGCAGGACCACAAATCAGTGCCATAGCAACCCCATTGAGATGCCTGGACTCCATTTAGGTACAGTGACATTTGCTACTGAAGTCACCTGGAAACAAGTAGCTGATTGGACAGCATGTTTAAGTGGGAGATCAGGGGCATAAGTGAATGGTGAGACAGATGTTTGGTCAATTTTTAGAACGTTTGCTTTAAAGGAAGGGTAGATTCAGGCACAAACATATAAGCACACATACTTCATAATTTGTGGGAGTTAAGGAAGGAAGAAACGCTTCCAGGGTTTCAAAACTATCCAGTGTCTCCCCCCCCCCCCCACATGCATGTTTGAACTCTGTATCCAGTAAGCTCCTTGTTTCCAGGTAACAGCAGTAGTGAATGTCAGTGTATCTAAATGGAGTCCAGGCATCTCAATGGGATCACTATGGAACTGATTTGTGGTCCTGCTTCAGCACCATAGCACTCCCAATAGAACATTAAAAAAAAACCTCTCAGGAAGATCGTGCGTGCGGGAGGAAATGGCAGGAAAAGAAAGCGGTGCAGTTTGAAATGACAGATCGCTTCAGAGGCAGCTCTTTACTGGGAAGGAATGCTATGTGAAACAGCCGTCCCTGTACCAGTTTACTCCATGATGGGACAATAACGGAAACCATTCAGTTTCGAAAGGGAGTGTGAAAAGGCTCACAATAATACAAATTAATTGAAGGAGTACTCTTTTCCCAAAGAAATTACACAACTCTTTGCCTTTTACAAAATGTTTGTTCAGCTGAAAGTTGTGCCTATGACAGAACTCTTTATGGAGAAGCTGAACTGAGTACATTAATCTCCATTCCCTGCGTATAATCCTAAATAAACTAATCTGGAAAGACTTCCTGCTGAGAATGAACTCCCATTTCACTGTTAATGATAAAGGAAAAAACCAAGATGCAAAGTGGCACATTGTGCATCTGGAGGAAACAATATACATTTCTGGCCATCAGCCCAGTCAAGGTTTTCTCTTGGGAAGGGGAAGGGTAGAATGGTTCATACGATTACACCTGTCTTGAAAGGCTGAGACATCTGTTCAAGCCATTAGTTATCGGATTAGTTCTGCATGAGGAAGCCATCCCGAGGTACCCATCACATATAAATATAACTGTCGGTTGTAAGATTTGCTCTGAACTAATTTCAAATTGCAAATTAGTATTTTTTTTTAGACTTGTCAGCTGGATAAAGTGATGTGATCCTGTGCTAAACATTAGCATTTGTATAGCTGACAGCAAAGCCTGCTCACACTTTGCACAGAAGATAAGCTTTTAAGGTGTTCCCCTTGCATTGCTCAGTCAACACAGTAAGGAATGAAGAGAAGAAGTTATGTCTATAAAAACACAAAGACAGGTGACAAACACTTGAACAAAGCTAGCAATGGCTGTGGATCTGGAGAATGTGCTCACTGTACGCTTGTTTAGTTAGTTAATATGTTACATGTATTTATGATACTTTCCAAGAATGTTTCCAAGTAGAAACAAACAATAAAGCCCATCAATAAAAACAATTAATAAAGCCCATCAGCAAGGATATGCAACCTGCAAAGATTATTAAAGGCAACACTAAAGCTATTGAGTTAGAACCAAGAGCAGAAATTTAAGATAAAAAATTAAACACCATAAAATCATTTTAAAAGTTTAAAAATGTCCAAAGAATTTTTTCTCTTCCCACCCTGAGCATTAGTGTGTTCATCAGAAGACAGACTTGGGGGACAGGATCACTTCTTGACTGCCTTAGGATATAGATCAAACACATATGAACATACAGACAGCATATGAATATATGAACATACAGACAAGTCGCCCATAGAGCCAGATGGATCCAATTGGTCTTCAGAATACTGCGGGATCTGATGCCCCCTGGTGACTCGTTAGATGAGCTGGTAGAGGATTGGCACTGCCAACTCTCTGAAGGCATTGATGAAATTATTGCTTGATGCCCTCTTCACTCCCATTCTAACCTAGCTCCCTGGAATACTATGGAGCTACAGACAATAAAAGGGGACTTAAGACAGCTAGAGCAAGTGTGATGAAGATGCAAGAGCATCTTAGAGGATGTTTATGAAAGCCTATGAGATGGCAGTAAAGGCCACAAAGAAAGAATTCTATGTGGCCTCCACTGTGTCTGCAAGCTCTTGCCCAGCTCAATTATTTGGAATAATTAGATCTTTAACTGCTCTCCCACAGGGGATTCAAAAAGATAGTAAATCGGCCATTAGCTGTGAGGCTTTTGCAAGCTAGTTTTCTGATAAAATCTTATCACTCCACCAGGACTTTCCAGCCGTCCTTGATACAGTACATGAACTGGAGGCTCCTTGGCCATCATCAGGTCCAATATTGGACCAGTTCAGTTGACTCCCGATGAGGTTAACAGGACCCTGACTGCTGTGAAGCCCACCACTTGCCTCCTAAACCTGTGTCTTTCATGGCTGGTTAAGGCCAGCAGTGATGCTATTCAGGTCCCCTGGGAAATATCATAAACTTATCCCTGAGTTCAGGGGTCTTCCCAGGACTTTTAAATGAGGCAGTGGTGAGACCGCTCTTAAAGAAACCAACTTTGGATCCTATTGATCCAGCCAACTACTGCCCAATGTCGAGCCTCCCATTTCTGGGTAAGGTAGTTGAGAGACTGGTAGCAGAATAGCTCCAGGCTTTCCTGGATGATGCCTCTATCCTAGATCCATTCCAGTCTGGCTTCCATCTTGGCTATGGGATGGAGTCGACACTGGTCACCGTCATGGATGACCTCCAGAGACACCTGGATTGAGGCGAGTCAGCACTGCTGTTGTCACTTAACAGCAGTGTTTGACACTGTTGATTATGATCTTTTGACCCATGTGGGGATACGAGGGACTGCCTTGTAATGGCTTATTTCTTTTCTCCAAAGTTGAGGACAGAGAGTGGTTCTTGGGGAGAGGATTTGATCACGTTACCCTTTGGTATGCGGTGTCCCCCAGGGGGCAATCCTCTCCCCGATGTTATTTAACATCTAAATGCAGCCTTTCACCCAACCATTCCACAGGGCTTGTAAAACACAGGTCTTCCGCCAGACTTTTGATTGAGGAGGCAGACACCACATTAGACTGCCCCCACTGCCCTACAGGCACAGGTACTTTCTATGTATTGATTGGGGGGGATTCTTTGCCACATTAAAAATCAGTAGATTTAGTACACATATAAGGGCTACATTTTTCTGAGAGCCCTTTAATTGCATTATCACCATTTTGTGATTTTATGCATAGAATTGAATTTTAATCTTTTATTGTACTATATTTTAATCTTTTAAATTGTTATACTTACATGTTGTGAGCTGCCCTGAGCCCACTTGCGAGGGTAGGGCGGGATAAAAATCAAATCAAATAAAAATAAATAAAATAAAATAAATGCTGGTTTCTGTATTTCACCCATATGGCTTGTATGTTTCACCCAGGGGCCAAAGATCAGTATTCAAGTAGCCATTTGAGGTAAGAAGAACAGCAAAAGCATAGGAAAGAGGTAAACATTATCTTCCATGCTGAGGTCTCAGTCTACATTGCAGAGATCCACAGCTGCTGTTTACCAAGAAAAAAAATGCTAAAAATCAATTCATGATGTGGAAGAGTAGGTGGTTCTTCCCCCCTAGCAGTGCTTAGCACCAAGCACGTTGCTGCCTGTTGGCCTCAGAAGTGGGAGATGGGGGTTAATAGCCATCCATTCTTCTCCCTCCAACCTTGCTCTTTCCACCAACAGGAACTAAGGCCCATGTCCTCATTGGCTAGCTTCTGGCCCCCTTCTAACCTTAGCCACAGTACTGAATATAAGAATATAAGAAGAACCCTGCTAACTCAGACTAGTGGTCCATCTAGTCCAGCACCCTGTCTCACACAGTGGCCAACCAGTTCCTCAGGAGCATAGAGGCTGAGGCCTTCCCCTGATGTTGCCTCCCAGCACTGGTATTCAGGCTGGAACTCAGAAGGTCAGGATGGAGTCATCACCATAGATACCATTTGACTCCCTCTTCCAAGTTCAGGATAAGAGCCAGACAAGTCCTTTAAAGAACTGTCCTGCCTTGCTCCCCTCCTTCCCACCAATTAGAGGGGAGGGCTGGCTGGCACCCCCTGACACATTTTTCCCCATTGTCTTGTATCATTAAGTCAACAGACATCTCTAGAAGTCAGAAAGTTAGAAGAGTACCAATGTTACATGTTAGAAGTTACAAAAATGTTCACTATCAGTTACACACACCCTTTGGCATTCCAATTTTTTTGAGATTACATTGAAATATTAGGAAGATTTCATGGTGTATATCTGATGCAATGTATATGCATACTAAAATCTGTTGATATCCTATGCATGAATTCATTTTCAGCATTACAGCAAAAACAGACAAAGGAAAAGTGGAATGCTCTCTTGCATTCATTAATTGCTTTTAGTTTATTCCACCAGAAATTATGACTTGTCCCACGTCATCTGACAGACTGCCAAATGCATTGGAATGAGCTTTCTTTTCCTTTTTTTTGTCATCAAGTCACAGCTGATTTATGGCAACTCTGTGGGGTTTTAAAGGCAAGAAATGTTCAGAGGTGGGTTGCCATTGCCTGCCTATGCATCACAAATCTTTGGTGGTCTCCCATCCAAATACTGACTATGCCCAACCTTGCTCAGTTTCCAAGATCTAATGAGATAGGGCTATCAAGGCAAGGATACTATCCAGGCTACTACTTTATGTAGAATGCAAAGATTTGGGGGGGGGGGCATATGAACAGCTCCCCTCTTCCCAGCACATGATGACATCTGCATTGTACAAACAGAGATAAGGTACACAGATATCATAAAATGTTGGGCAGCTTCATATCACAGCTGTTCCCAAGCTTTTCATTGCACTGTGTCAGGGCCATACTGGAGCATGGACAACTGTATCCAAATCCTGATCCAAATGTATATTTAGTGACCTAGAGCCCAGGATGTCAGTTCCTGGAGTCAGGTTAATGCTACTGAAAATCAGCTGGAGCCAGACTATGTCTTACAAGCAGAAAGTTCCTGGTTCAGTCCTTTGTGACCTCATGTTAAGGATCTCAAGTTTCAAGAATTATAAAATGTTTACCTGAGACTTCAGAGAGCTGCTAGGGCAGGAAGATTTAAATTGGAATCTTTTGCATGGTCACAGTCCGTGGTATAGTTCATGCTTTGCCATGCACATGGTCCCAGGTACAATCCATGGTATTTCCCGGTAGAGGACCACCGTTAGTTGGATTGGGAATACCTATCTCTGCATGAGATGCTGAAGAACTGCCACCAGTCTTAGTGGCCAATACTGAATTAGATGAATTTATGGTCCGATTTGATATAAAGCAGCTTCATATGTTCAGACAACATGTTTGAGCTGGATCCTAAAGCAGTAGGCAAGGCCATGCGGACAGACATCCATTATTCTCACATTTCAGTTCATTTATTAGTTTTCAGCAACTCAGCTCTTTTGTAATTCTGCAAGTTTCTTCAGATCAGCATATGTCTCCACCCTCTGCATCCTTTATTTATATGTTTTCATTACTTTAAGCCAATTTCTAAGCCCTATGTTGGCTCAAAATATGCTGTTTTGAAAAGCATCATATTTGGAGGAAGTCCAGTGTTGGCTCAATTTGCATTCCTTAGCTCATCTACAAGTGCTTGTTCCAATACAATTTACAGCCTGCTTCGACCTGTCAACTTTAAACTGCAAGCATTTTACAGCAGTGATTTAAACGAGATTATTCCAACAAGGAAAACAGCTGTTTCCCAGGAAATCTTTCTAAGTCAAAGTTATGACAAACTTGATTGCAGATAAGTCACAGCACAGTTTTAATCTAGAATCCATCTGTGACAGAACATATGCACAAATAAGATTTTACAAACAACCCTCGAATATTTACATTCAATGACAGTTTTACAGCTATTTATAAAACTAGTACTAGGGAAGATATCTCCAAAGGCAAACTTTACCCAGCTATCTCCATCGACAAATCTCCTGCTAAATCTTCCTGAAGTCCCAGAACTCAACACCCAGGGAGAGTTGTTCAGAAGCAATTTATGCAAATTAAAATCCCAGTCACCATTTCTTCTCAAGCTACTTTTAAAGAATCTTCAGCATGGCAATACATTTCTTGAAACAGAAAACCAAGGTGAGCCCAAAATAGTAATTTTTAAATCAAGGAAACCAAAGGTGAAGGGGGAGGGATTCAAATCAATGACACAAACATGGCTGAGTCAAGGGATCTACAAATGCAGAAATGTCTGGCTAGAATCTAGGTCATCAAGTTATTAAATAGAAGCAGTACTACAGAAATGGGTTAAGGCAGACACAGGTGAGGAAGTGGTGGGAAAGACAATTTATCAAGTTGTGATGCTAAGTAGAATTTTAGTGCTGCATGATGGAAGCTGGAAGGCCAGACTATCCACTGGACAGAATGTCCGGCAAGGAATGGTGAACAGTCTCAACAGCAATGAAGTATGAAGCAGGCCTGAGGTTAAAGAGAGAGCTACACTTTGGGCTACAATCTTAAACAGAATTACATACTTCTAAGTCCAGTGCAGTCAATGACTTAGAATGGTGTATCTGCTTAAGATAGCATTGGCAATCACATGGATGATTAAACCATTTTTGGCAAACCAAGCAACATCTCAAAGAGTTTACAACAACATTATACTCGTTCTCTCTGGAGCAAGTCCAGAATGAACCAAACAAACATAGGCCCCATCCACACGAGCGAGATAAGCCGGACGGGAATCGACACAAATTTGCACCAGTGCAATTTGCACCGCTTTTGCAGGATCACACAGGTCCATGGACCTGTGAGGGCGAACCGCTGCTGCGTGATTACACACAGCCGCGGGCGAGTTGTGTTTTTTTTTTTCTGGCCATTTTCAGTCCGCTTATTCACTTCCACAAGGAATCGATGACTTGCCTCTCCACCCTTGGGGTCGTCCGATGATGCGCATACGGGGACGAGGGGAGGAACCAAAAAGCCTGCTCCCCGACGCCTCTTGTTTGCGCTGTCATGATCACACAGGGAAAGGCCGGTTCTGGGCCGTCACAAACCATTTGAGACTGCCTTTTCACTAGTAGCTAAATAAGCCAATTCCCTGCCAGCTCAAAGCAGTTTGCGACAGTTTGATACCAGCTGCAGGACGCTTCCCAGATGTGCTTGTGTGATCGTGCCACTTTGAACCGGTGGGGAATCGTCCTTCTTGTGTCGTAAATGGGTGCGTATGATCACACCCATAGTGACCCTTTCTTCAAACATAGTGATCCTTCCTTCAACAGACCTTCCTTCCCCATCTCTTTTAATTTTGATGACAGAAACTCCACTAAAGAGCACTTAAAATTTAAGCAACAAATGAATATTCTATATTTTACCTAGATCACACAGAGAACAACAGTTATGGAGACTTTTTGAAGAGGTTGTCATATAGATGTCTTGTGTGCAAAAGTATCCACATTCAGTCCTCAGCATCTCCAGTTGTTATCTCAGGCAGCAGGTGTTCAGAAAGATCCTTCATGGAATGATAGAGCTGGAAGAGGGCTGATTATGTCATGCAGTCCAACCCTTTTGTGCAGGATATCCACATTAGAGTATTCCTCACAAATAACCACCCAGCCTCTGTTTTAAATCCTTCAGCACAGCTTCACAACCTATCAAGGTAATTTTGAATTTTATTTCTGATTGCTAAGGTATAAGGTATCCCTCCCAGTTTTGTGATAAAAATCCTGTTGTGGAATTAAGGCCTAGACCAGGGGTGGCCAAACTTGCTCAGTGTAAGAGCTACACAGAATAAAAGTCAGATGTTTTAGAGCCGCAAGACATGAACAAATATTACACATGTTTTATTACAAATGCGAACATTTGCTTTTTATTAACATTAAATGAGACTGCCAAAAATAAAAGCAAAAGGGGTAAGGACAGATATTGATGATATTTATTTGTCCAATGATATTGATTTGTCTGAGAGAGAGAGAGAGAGAGAGAGAGAGAGAGAGAGAGAGAGAGAGAGGTGAAAATAAAGAAGGAAAGAGGTAGAGAGAGAGAGAGCAAATAGGTGGGTGGGAGGGAAGAGAAGAAGATGATATTGGATTTCTACCCCGCCCTTCTCACTTGGAGTCTCAGAGCGGCTTACAAACTCCTTTCCCTTCCCCTCCCTTGTGAGGTAGGTGGGGCTGAGAGAGCTCTTTCCCAAGCTGTCCTTGAGAGAATAGCTGGTTCAGAGCTATGGATTGCCCAAAGTCATGCAGTCAGGTGCAAGTGGAGAAGTGGAGAATCAAACCCGGTTCTCCCAGATTAGAGTCCGCGCACTTAACCACTACACCAAGCATGCCTCCCCTTAGCTTTCCCAGCTGCCCTACTGGGAACCATACAATATGTGTGTAGCTCCTGAGCCACAGTTTGGCCACCCCTGGTTTAGACTGACCCTCAGTCCTGTTAAACTTATGTTACTTTAATTTCTATAGTAAAGTATAGTTGAATCTTTGGATCTGTTTCCCAGAAGGCTTCAGGACTCTGCTAGTGCTGTGGCCTTCAGGTACCAATACATGACTTTTGCCTTACAAGACTTTTGCCTTTTGGAATGTTTATACACTATCAAATTCTAAACAGATACGGTATCTGTAACTAGCTTCTTTGACTCTCTGAGACATCCTAGCTTTCCCTTGACTTTCCTGACCCCAGAGATAGAAAGAAAGGGCTGAGCTTTGTCGTGTATGTCAGGTATACGTCAGATGCTTGGCAACAGACTTGACTGACATATTAGCTCCTATGGATAGAAAAAGGTACTTAATGTCTGGATTTGGTCTTGTTCGTTGTTGTTCTGGCCAACCACCTTCCATTATGGGTCTTGATAGAGCAACCAAGGATATCCTTTACAGAACCACAAGTGCACTATTTAGGTATTGGTGTTGTGTTGAAATGTTCTGTGCTGGGATCCCTGCCAGCTTCTCTCTCCCCCCAAAGGACACAGTGGGGATGGGAGTCCATGAAAAGGTTCCTGTACTCCTAATTTCCCCAACAGATCTCCACCCATTCATCCAAATTGTTGATAAAAATTTTGAAAAATACTAGGCCTGTGACAGATCCTTGCAGCAATTCACTCAAAACCTCCCTCAAGACTGATGAAACACCATTATGGTTCACCAACTAGTTGTGACTCTGCTACTCTTATAAACCTAGACTTAACTGCCTTTCTAATCAAAATATCATGAGGAACTTTGTAAAATGCTTTGTTATAAGCAAAACATGTTAACTCCACATCATTGCCACATTCTGCTAGGCTAGTAACTAAATGAGAGGGAGAGAAGTATGATTAGCTTGAAAGGCTTTGTTGTTAACAAATATATTTTGGATCATTTTCAAGATGTTTACATACAGACCACTTCACAATTTGTTTTAATACCTTCCCTGGAATCAAAGTCAAACTGACTGTTTTGTAGTTTTCCAGATCCCACCCTTTTGACAATCAGTACAATATTTGCCTGCCTCCATTCATGTGGCAGCTCACCTCCAAGATTTCTCAAGGATGACAGACAGAGTTTTTAAGACTACTTCATCAATTTTCTTCAGTACTGTACTATGCTATTCATCATTACAGAAGACTCGAGCTCATTTAACATAGCTTGGTATTACCAGACCAGTTTGTTAGCAATCTTAAAATCCTCTCCCCTTGCTACTCTCACTACTGATGTGAGGTTTCATATAGCTCTCCCATTTAGAAGATAAAATAAGAATTGAGCAGTTCTGCCATCTCTTTGTCAACCGTTAACATTTCACTATCCTCACTGAGCAGTGAGTCTACTAATTCCTTTTTCCATGCCTGAGAAAACATTTGTTGTTCTCAATATCATTTGCCAGCCTTAGCCTATTTTGAGCTTTAGCTTTCCTGACACTGCTCCTACAAATCAGTGGATCAGTGGCTTTTTTCTTATACATGTCCCTCTTGATTTTTAGACTGTCGTTAAACTTTTTATATACCGACACTGGATTCTTTAGATGCTTCCAAATATTCTGTGTCATTGGTATCATTTGAACTTATGCCTTTAGTAAATTTCTTGTTTGGGAAGTCCTACCTATCTTGGATTCCTTTCCCTGACAAATTAGTTAGCAATGAAATCCTGCCTTGCATTTCTCTGAGTTTGTTAAAATTATACTTGGTGGAGTTTGTCTCCCGACAGATATCCAAGCAACTGAAATCTGCCATTATTACCAATGAATATTTCCTTGCAACACTTGTATTTATTTCAGGAAAGCACTTTCTACATTCTCTCCTTGGTTCACTACTGCCAGTCAGGGCAGACAGTAATGAGCTAGATGGGCCACTGTCAGACTTGGTGCAAGGCAGCTTCATATTTTCATACAGCTATTGTCTCAGAATGAACTTAACTATTTTTGTCACTGACTAGCATTAATCTAGTGTTCTCCACAAACTTACTTTTCCTTATGAGGAATGAAGGAGACACTGTTCAGAATAGGCAATAATAACTATAAATTCCAGGAGAGAAAGGAGCTAAATGTACGGATCAGCTGGGCGGCAATAAGTCTTGAGAGGAGTAGTCAATACCTGGTAGGCAGATTCCAAGGAGCATCTGAAGGATAAATATAGCAATATGTGGAAGGCTGTGGCTCCTTATGAGCTTGCAAAGAAGCCAGGGAAACTACAGTGTCATGATATTTAACATTTTATACGTGAAGTGGTCTTTGATCTATACATAGATGTGTGTTTTTTCTGAACAGATACAAGGTGCTAAAATAATCCCAACCAATTCTCATATTTTATTCATTCTTCAGTATGCTTATTAAGTACAAAGTGCACCGACTCTCTTATCAAATGTAAAGAAAGAATGCCTGCAAAATTTGATATGCGTCCCTTTCGAAACCTTGGAAGTCATGTGCTAATTACTGCATCAGAGTATTTGAATGGGACATGGGCCAAATTTTGCATGTCTACTCCATCACTTACAAAGTAAGAGTGTAATGTAAGAACCTGTCCTGTATCTCTACAGAATTTGGTAAAGCAGAATAGATTTGTTGTCAGGGAAGCTAGTTTCACCCCCTAAAAAACTCTGTTTACAAGTGCTACCACTTTGCCTTAATGGCTACAATTTTTTAAGAACCTTCAGCAAGCCCTAGAGGCAGCAAATCAATATCGCTAAGAAAACATCCTGACTTTTGAGGCTAGAAGTCATATAAAGGATATGAAAGAAAAGGTACCCTTAACTCAGGGCAGGAAAAGATAAGATTTCCCTGAGGTTTTTAAGTCAGTTGGATGCTTTGGTGAAATATTTCAGCACAGTGGAAGACTCACCAACATCACATCTGACCTAAAATATATCCTTGGAATAAATGGCTGTTTCTCTGCACTCAAACAGCTAGTGCAAAGCTATTTTCCCATTAAGTTCCCTGCTGTACCATAGAAATGGTGGAGAGAGAGCGCTATGATGCTTCTTCTGGACAGTTCTTCTGGACCCAGGCTCCAGTTATATACACCTGACCTTTTCCAAGTTGCTCCATATATAACAGTGCCACACGCATCTACTTTCTATTGCTACTCATACATACATACCAGGGGCGTAGACTTTTGGAAATCCTGGGGGCGGCGGGGGCTTCTTAGCGTGCGCGCAAAGCGCGCTCGCTTGCTGGGGCAATGTTCTCCTCCCCCCCCCGGGAAACCACCCCACCTCCCTGGGCCAGCCGCCCCACCTCCCCGGGCCAGCCGCTGCTGCCAGTGCCTCTCTCCCCACCTATCCCTTCACTCTCCCTCTCCAGCAGCGGCGGCCTGGCCTCGGAAGGACCCAGGGAGGTGCAGCGGCAGGCGCTCCATTTTCTCAGGGGTGGCTGAGCCCCCCCTGGGAAATTTCGGGGTGGCTCAAGCCCTCGAGCCCCCCCCCGTACTCTACGCCTATGATACATACATACACAGACCTTTATTGGCATAAGTCTATTACTACTCTCCCTGGACTACTTAGAATATTATAACCCTTGCCTGAACCAGATAGTCTAGAGCAGGGGTGTCAAACATGAGGCCCAGGGGCCGGATCAGGCCCCCAGAGGGCTTCTATCAGGCCTGCAAGGGACTGGCTGTCTCTTGCTTCTTCTTCCAGTTCTGCTGCTGCTGTTGTGTCATAGATTGCTTTCCCAGACTCTCTAAATCACTCAGGAGAGATAGATAGGCAAGCTTCTGCTCCCTGCACTGGGCTGAGGCTCCTCCCCCTCCCCGATTGCTACACACAGACATTTTGATGCAATAATTCAGAGCAAGAAGTGTCAGGTATTACAGACTGTTAAATAAACAAAATATTGCAAGAATGCGAATGTTTAAGGCATGTTTTTATTTTAAGTTAAAAAAAATCTTTGTGTTTATGTCCTTTATCCAGTTTATATCTTCGCTACCTGACATTACATTTTATGAAACACATGGTCCAGCCCGACTAAAGTCCAATTTAGTCAAATCCGGCCCCACATAAAAATGAGTTTGACACCCCTGGTCTAGAGAATGGAGGTGGACACTGTAGGTATGTGTGGGTATCTTGAAAGTATTCTGAATCATGGCATTAATTAAGAAAAACTAATACAGTCTACAACAATAATAATACTGAAATGATATTGCCCAATCTTAGCCATTTATTAGTTTACAGGATTAATGAATAATAACTACTAAATAATAATCAGAGACAAATAAAATCCTATGCATGATCTTCTTAATCCTTCGTAGGGGTGTGCACTCGGTATATACCGAGCCAAATAAATACCTGAAAAACAAGAGATCTGTATTTGGCTACGGAAACAGACATGCCTGAATAAAAGCCAATATTATTCTGCTTTTATCAGCTTTTGTTCAGTGTAGTTAAATGTGCTCAGTTCACTGAACGAGTCAAACCGTTGCTTCAGTTCACTTGATGAGTTGGGCTGTGGCGGTGGCATGACTCAGCGAGGGAACTGAAGGCATTTAAAGTTTATCAATCAATCGACCTTTATTGGCATAACATACAGAACATGTGGCTCAATTTGCAAAGAATACTGAATGCCTTTTTGAAGCTTCATACAGAAATTTTGCGACAGTTTCAATTATTACATGATTCTGGGTTGTCAGCAAGAAGTAAATCTTACATTTATCAGGTTTCCCTGAATACTTTCTCAACCATGGTTCAATGAATGTAAGGCACAAGTCTGAGTAGAAAGTACATGAAAGAAACACATGTTCAAGAGCTTAGTGCAGGAACACAATCTGCTGTCGAATGGGGTTTTTTGGAATCTCCCATATAATACTGCTGATGGCAACACATTAAACCTTGCTAACATATATGCTCCGTGTTGCCCTGGGATCATTAAACAAGTTAGATACTCAGTCCTATGTCCAAAAGATAAAAGCCTTAAATTGATGGGTGAGCATCTACTTTTTGCTTGGCTCTCAAAAGCCTGCCTCCATTTAAAGTTTAAATTTATTCAGTTTAAATGTCTTCAACCAAAGCAGCAGCCCGACTTGGCCAGTGAACTGAACACATTTAAACTTTAAATGGCTTCAATTTACTTGCAGAGTCACACGGCCACCACAGCCTGATTCAGTGAGTGAAAATTCTCCATTATATCCTATGGGGACGGTGGAGTGAAATAAATTCGCGTTTCTTGAATATTTACCCAAATACCAGTACAATACTGATACCAGTATTTGGGAATACTGATATTTTTTTGGTCCAATAGACCCGAATCAGTAAAAAATTGAATTTTTTTGCACACCCCTAGTCATTAATTTATAGCCTTGTTTCCTGATGTTATTCTAAACCATATCTTTCAGCTTCTGCTCTGTTTTCTCCTAGAAATCCACAGTGACAGAAGTTAGCATGAACATTTTTTCAATTTAGAGAATCTGAACACAAATGGTTCCATTCCCCACTCCCCCTATACAGCATGCTCTGCCCTTCCCTCCTCCAAATGAAATCTCATGCTCAAATGGCCCTCTGATTCTCACAGTTTCTTGGTTGCAAATGACAATCCCCGAGGCCCTACATTCTAGCTGCCCAAAGATGGCAACATAAACAATATGCTGAAGAACAATGTATGAAGTATTTTCTTTTCTGGAGAAAATAAGAGTGGAAGTCTTCCCTTAGTAACTGCCTTGAGACCATGGTTGGTTAAGAAATCATTTGTGATTCATGAAGTTTCTAAAGTAGCAGATGTTACTAAATCGTGTTTTAATTGAGAAAATTTAGAAACTTGCAGAAGCAAGTGTAAAAAAACCTTCCAATATTATCAAATAGTTGCAGTTCCCATTTCACAGTAGGCGAACAAAAATACAGAGACATAGCATATACTCATTTCTCAAGCTTCTTAAAATGTGTGCAAAGCTGTGGGTAAGTTTTTACAAAACCTTTTACTTCTGCCTGCTGTTATAAAAGTGAGGCCACTGTGCAAAGCAGGAAAGAGGAGTCTTAGAAGAGGATTTAGGGAAAAAATGAAAGTCAATGTATATAGTGGATCTGTACAGGGGAGACCCAGATTTAAATGCTCACTCTGTCACAAACTCACTGGGTAACCTTCGGCCACTCACTGTTTTTCATCCCATCTTACTTCTCAGGGTTGTTGTAAGAATAAAATGGAGTGTAGTGGGATAATGTATGCTGCTCTGAACTCCACAGAAGAAAGATGAGATCAAAATGTGCTACAGAGATTCTCTACTGTTTTAAAGAAACATGTTTTTATAAGCACTCAACATGCTGTAGCCATAAGCCACTGCACATTAAAGGAATGATTATTTCATCTTCAAAGTATAATATTCAAAAACAAGATGGGTATGAAAATAATAAGAGGCTATATAATAAACACTATACATTTTATATCTTACGCAGCCATACACAGTGTGATTCAGATACAGAACTGGCACATGGTGTCACCAATACACTAACAACACTGAGATCTGTGTTCACAGAATATCCAGGGATGGCCTACAACCATCTGTTTGGAGGCTGTGATCAAGGAGATGACAATCCCCTCCGTTCCCATGCACAATCCATCTCATTGTTGTGAAAGCCTAATTCTGCTTGTCTCTGTCTTCTGGATCAGCATCTTCTACTCTGCACCCTAACTTCAGGCTCAGGTTGGCCCTTTGACTTACTGTCAAGAGTTCCCAGTGAGCCACTGATCTGGAGAGTTACTTGATGTCACGGGGCAAACCTAGTCCCACAGGGCTATTCAGCTGGGATTCAGCCATCAGTGGCAGGGAGAAAGCAATGAGTGAGTGTACACCAATCATCACTGGTGCCGTTGTCTATGTTCAGATTGGATAGCTCTCTGTTAGGAAGAGCTCAGTTCAAATCTGGATGGCAACGATATTGAAGGAGGTGTCCGGTGACCCTACGTCCACCGTCATCACTGCTGCAGGTGTCCTTCAAGCTAAGGAATCCTCAGCCATCAATCTGATTATGGAAGGACCAATCTCAAGACACCCTTTTCTTCATCATGGTAGATCACTGGGAAAACTCCTTAAAAAAAATCTTATGGCTCAAGTTGCATCCAACATAATGTGTTGCCATGCATAGCTGTGAGAGCCAGTTTGGTCCAGTGGTTAAGTGCACGGACTCTAATCTGAGAGAACCAGGTTTGATTCCCCATTCCTCCACATGCAGCTGCTGGATGACCTTGAGCAAGCCATAGTTCTGTCAGAGCTGTTTTTGAAAGAGCAGTTCTTGAGAGAGCTCTCTCAGCCCCACCTACCTCACAGGGTGTCTGTTGTGGGGAGGGGAAGGGAAAGGAGTTTATAAGCCACTCTGAGACTACAAGTGAAGAGCGGGGTATAAATCCAATATCATCTTCTTCTATATCTTCCTTTAACGCACTTATTGACTTTCCAAAGTTAAATTACATTAGTAATTTCTAGCAAGTTTATATCAGGCCATTTCAGAACTTTGAGGGCATTCTCACTAAAAGACGGCAGCTAAAAAATTTAATGGTGAGCCAAGGACTATCTACATTCATTAGTTCATCATCAAGAACCAAACAATTTAACAAAGAAGAAGAGAAGAAGAGAAGAGAAGAGATTGGATTTATACCCCGCCCTCCACTCCCCAAGGGAGTCTCAGAGCGGCTTACAAACTCCTTTTCCCTTCCCCTCCCCACAACAGACACCCTGTGAGGTAGGTGAGGCTGAGAGAGCTTTTTCCCAAGCTGTCCTTGAGGGAACAGCTGGTACAGAGCTATGGCTTGCCCAAGGTCATCCAGCCAGGTGCAAGTGGAGGAGTGGGGAATCAAACCCAGGGAACACCCGGGTGTTCCCAGAGTTCCCAGTGAGTGGGGAACACAAGGTTACCTTGTGAGTGGGGAACACAAACCCGGAGTGGGGAACACAAGGTTACCTAAATAAACTACAACCATTAATAGATACACTTACCAGTCATTTCTCATTCACCTTTCTGGGTTGAATCCAGTCTTGCCCTATGCTTCTTCCCCAAGCATTTAGCTTTTGTCATAAGAATGTAAGAGAAGCCGATGTTGGATCAGGCCAACAGCCCATCCAGTCCAACACTCTGTCACACAGTGGCCAAAAATACCAGGTGCCATCAGGAAATCCAGCAGTGGAGCCAGGACACTAGAAACCCCCCCACTGTTGCCCCCCAAGCACCAAGAATACAGCGTATCACTTGCCCCAGACTAAGAGTTCCTATCTATACCTTGTGGCCAATAGCCACTGATGGACCTCTGCTCCATATGTTTATCTAATTCCCTTTTGAAGCTGTCCATGCTTGTAGCTGCCACCACCTCCTGTGGCAGTGAATTCCATGTGTTAATCACTCTTTGGATGAAGAAGTACGTCCTTTTATCTGTTCTAACCCGACTGCTCAGCAATTTCATCGAGTGCCCACGAGTTTTTGTATTGTGAGAAAGAGAGAAAAGGACTTCTTTCTCTACCTGCTCTATCCCATGCATAATCTTGTAAACCTCGATCATGTCACCCCCTCAGCCGTCATTTCACCAAGCTAAAGAGCCCCAAGTGCTTTAACCTTTCTTCATAGGGAAAGTGTTCCAGCCCTTTTATCATTTTAGTTGCCCTTTTCTGTCCATGCATGTCCCATGATTCCCAACACAGCCTTTTTCCATGATCACTTTTTAACTAGCAGAAAAGCTGATTGGATCCAATCCAATAACTTGTTTCAACTATGAAAACAATTACTTGAAAATTTGCCAAAGAGTAAAGGAAAGTCCTTAATTCACTTTCTGCTGATATCAGAATGAACTTTCAGGAATGGCAGTAGCTAGAAGAAATAAACTGTGGTTAGACTGGAAAATAAACAAATTGATATCAACCAGTTGCATTTTAATTTGTGGCTATGACTGAATGCAGGAAGTCAGTCTAGGGGGTCAGAGAAAGAATGGGGTGGAATTCAAAGCATCTCTTTTAGTGCACAGGCTTTCTTTCACAAATAGATGGCAATACAATTTTCAAGACATATTCACAAGCATCAGTCCATTAATTTTAGGGAGCTTATCAGGAAAATTTACCAGGGACAAAAGATAGCCCCTTTGTGAGCATGGCAACTATATTTAGTGCCACACACTCCCTTTGATTCTGGTTTCCTGTGACTTCAATGTAGATCTCCTGTTTACATCTATTTTCTGCCATAATTTATAAGCACATTGTGTTATCACATCTGTTATCACTTGTTTCTATAATCTTTCCCTACAGCAAAGAGATAACAGCTTCATTAGAAATAAATTATTGTGACAGAATGATTCTAAAATGTACAGATTCAGAACAATAAATAGATTTGTTTGCTGCTATATATACCTCCTGAACTTATTTCTCCTCATTTCACTATAGAGCTACCTCTATTATTAGGGAAACTGAGACAGTCAGCTTGCGTTGTAGTTTGTGAGGGTGGCAAACTCTGCTGGATCTATCCAGGAAATGGAGCAGTGAATCCTTCATGCCCTTTCTTACCCAACCATCTTGACAAGCCAGACTCCCCCTATTAGGCTTCTTGAACCCACGTAAGATCCCTTCCTGTTGTGAGAGCTTGGCTATCTTTGTGGTTGCCTAAGGAACCCGAGCAATCAGCATGGTTGCAACTCTCACAAGAGAAAGGAATTTCACGGGAGTCTGAGAAGACTGACAAAGCACGTGGCTTACCACATGGTTTGTAAAGAGGATAGAAGGAGAAAAGGCAAGAAGGATCAGGTACTCCAGCAGGTAACTGGAGGTAGCAGTTAGAGTGGCCTCTGGCAGAAAAATGCCTTGCACCAACAGTGTTTCCACATATGTAGGAGCCTCAACTTCTAGCAGTACCTTACCTTATTATTATTGTTGTTGTTGTTATTTCCCTGGGATGACTGCTGTCCAAAAGATTAGATGCTATCTTGGTCAACTGAACATCTCACACATTATCAGCTCTGTCTTTAGAGGTGACAGACCATAACTGTCGATGAATGATCCCTAGTCTGGCAAGCAGGGAAACCAGGGTGCCCACCAGTTTATTTCCTAATGCCTTCTCCCCCTCCAAGCATCTTTTCCCGAAAACAAAGACCCAATCCTGGCTTTTTTCACTTCACTGGAACAGAAGTTTCTTCACAAGTACCTAGGAGGAACTTTCTTTGTGTCTGCTCCCTCCTAATATTTTGTGTGACCTCCCAGCATTTAAGATTGAAGCCAGTTCTTATGGCAACCACTTAGTGATTGATTCAGCTGCTATTTTGCTGCAGCATTCATCACCAGTTCTCAACATTCCAAAAGTGGCCCAGGCTCAACAATGTTGAGGATCCTGCAATAGATGTTTGTTTGTACTTCTAGCTCTTTCACAGTCTGCACTTATGGGCTGGTTCTCACCATGTATTTTGATACATTGCCAAGATCATATATGGACTGTATTATCAGCTTCAGGTGAGAATCCATTTGTGTGAAACAGCTTCCATATTTTTTTTTAAAAACTTAGGGCTTCCTATGAAAGCAAGGTCAAACTCACTACAAAAATTAAGCGTACCCACCAGATGTCATTTATTTGCCAGGCCCAACCATCCATGACCCTGGGGGAAAACTGATTTTACCAATAGTGTAGGTGCAAAAGGGGCTGGAAGACAAAAGGAAGTGAAATTTCACCACCATGCTATTGCATAGCTGCAATCAATGCTTCCTCTAAGCTGTGGAGTCTTGTGAGCAAAAGTTCTACTTTGTGAGCTACTGGCATTAAAGTTGTGAGCGACCAATTTGGCTGCTGCATAAATTAGTTTGCTCTGGAGCCATCCTTCCTGAGCTAAGACAAAAATCTGTGAGCCAGAGGCTAAAAAACTGTGAGCTAGCTCACACTAACTCAGCTTAGAAGGAACACTGGCTGCAATGCTGCCTGACATGGTGCTCAAGTCAGGTGCCAAACAACAAAGGTAAGCCAGGCTGATCCAAGGCTCAGTTCACAAGTTGCAGTTGTCAAAAACAATATATTTGCCTGCCAGTCATGTGTGGCATGAAGTTCTCGGCATCCCTAAATACTGGCTGCTAAAGATATTTATTTACAACTTGGAATAGCCTTCAGGTATAAGACATATGGGCACATATGGAACTGGAGTAGATGCTTAAGGCCTGAAACCTCTAAGGTGTCTGGGCTAGAGAGCAAATAAATGGAAACATTCCCACACTGTCTCTCTTGCCCATTTTCCTTCTCTTCCAGCCCTGCCAGTCACTATCGCAATCAACCAGTGACTAACATGGCAATAGTGTTTGTGTGTCTGTATCTGGATGAAGAAAATCAATTTTGGCTACGGAGAATCAATGGAAATTATGGTAGTGAATATGACATAGGATTTTTTTTAAAAAAATCTGTAATATACAGTACAAATAGGGAAAGTCATGTTTCATTGAATATTTGCAATGAAACATGACTTTTTCCTGTTTGCATTCAATAAAAACACTGCTACATAGTGTGGATTGAGTTTTATGATGCCAAACAACTGGATTAATAAAATGAATATAATGACAATCTAAAATGCTGCATTGATTTAATCTGAAATGCTAGCATTGATTTAAATAAATGTAGAGGGTACTTGGGAAAAGATAAGCAAATGAGATCAACAGCCCAATCAATGCAAAAACTCTTACGGGGGAAACTCAGCATGCACCTTCCATTCCTTTGGATCTGAATTGCTGTTCTACTGGTTTGTGTTTGTTTGTTACCTTGCTGTAAACCACTTCTAAAATATGTAAGGAAAAAGCAATACATTTTTAATATCAAATCATAAGCAAAGCATCAACCTCAAGAAAATGCTTGATGGGCATGAAACAGCTAAATTCTGTGCATTTGTGAGAACCAGTAGGTTTTTCTCCACAAAGGGTAAGAAGAAGGAAAGATACAAACAGAACACATGATCAAAGTTTTGCTAGGACCCAATTTAAGGCTAAGCATCATTCTTTTGACACCTTCTAGATCAGCATCCTATTTTCTGTTCATCCTGATATCTGTTTACAGTTTTCTTGACATAGATAATGAAGCTTCCATCCCTGGATAACTGGATTCACTAAGAATTGAAGAGTTAACATCACAGCACAGAAAGAAACTATACCTGAACCACAAAGCAAACAAGGGAGTCAAGAAGAGCTGATTCCCTTGCCCTATAGAGATCTTACCAGGACTCTCATTTGAATTTGGACGTACTGCCCTGTTAAAACAAAGCAATTCCAATGAATTGTTTGTTTTTAATAGAAACGGGAATATGGCAATGCAGCTCTGAAAAAAAATCTTTTTTTAAAAAAATCAGTGAAATAAATCACAAAAGGGCAGGTTTATACTCAAGAACACCTTTAAAAAAAACGGTTTATGATTACAAATAAAGGGAATAGAGAAAACATGAGTAAACTGCATAGAAGACTATGTATAAACCTAGGTTTAAAGGATAAAAGAAACAACACAATAGAAAAAAATAAAGAAATTAAACTATAAGTTGTTTTATGTTTAAATCTTTTGTTAGAATGACAACCGGATCAGATTATAATGAACCCAGATTCTGGTAGACCACCCTCTTGCATTAAAAAAGAAATTGGCATAATGCTACTAACAAACCATCCTTTTTCCTCTAAGTTGCTGAGAAATATGATGCAGAATTTATGTTGCTGTTGTATGAATCTGCTTTCATTTTCAGAAATCAAATAACCTAGTTGAGGGAAGAAGTGCTGAATTTTGCGCTGCACTCAGCATCCAAATGAAACAGGACACAATTGAAGGAATAAAAGAGAGACAAAAAGGTTACTTTAAGTTACTTAGAAAGCGGTGCAATATAAGTTGACCGGGTATCAAACTGATGATATGTTATATCTGTTATCTCTCTATCCTAATAATCTGGTAGCACTTTAGAAATTCTGAACTGGTACCTGACTGCTGTGGCTAAATGGCTAAGGGTGCATAAATTGAAACTCAATCTTAACAAGACAGAGATAATGTTGATTGGGAAGGCTGATGTCCTGAAGGACACTGTGCTTCCCACTTTTGATAAGGTCCAACTGACACTCACTGAGTTGGTTAAGAGCCTAAGGATTATATTGGATCGAGCTTTATTGCTGGGGAAACAAGCTAGTGCAGCCACACACAAAAAAGGCATTCTTACAGAATCACTTTGCTCAAAAGATAGCCCCCTACTTTGATTTGGCTGATCTGGCCACAGGGATCCATGCAGTGGTTACCTTGAGGTTGAGCTACAGAGGCTGGGCTACTCTATGTGGGTCTGCCCTTTAAAGATGACTTGTAACACCAATTGGTACAGAAGGCCACAGCCCAATTACTGTCAGGCATGAAGCAGAACATGCATGTCATACTGCAGACACTCCATTGGTTATGGATCAGTTACCAGGTTCAATTCAGGGTTCTTGTTGTCACCTATGAAGCAATTGATGGTCTTGGACCCACATATTTGTCTCTCTTGCTATGGCCTACTGCAAAGCCTTCTGAAGGTACAAATGAGTAAAATCGGCACCTGCTCATTCACATGCATTCTCTGTGGTGGCGCCCACCTTGTGGAGCAGCCTGCCTGAAATGTCAGGAAGGCTTCCACATGTCTATTATTTCACAGAATGTCCAAAACAGAAATGTTCAAGAGGGCGTTTTCACAAAGGAATCATCATCTTCATTGATAGCCCACTTTTCTCACTGAGACTGAATGCTGATTACAAATTATGAAAAACCTTTCAGTCAGTCAGCAGACTTCCAGTAAACAACGCAGTAGGACTAGAATTACAAAAGTGAAAACAATGCAACAAAAACTGTCTAAGGCAACAACAGCAGCCTGTCTGCGGCATGACATATTATAGTAAAGAAAGGCTTAAGAGGTAGAGGACGTTGTGGTAGCAAAGGAAGTGATACGTACAATAAATATTGCAACATACTACAGTACTAACTCTTATAGAAGCAATATCCCAAACTATTCCATTATATTATGGTTCTAATCCCTTTAACCAGAACCTTGAATTAAACCCAGTAACAGCACAGGAGATCACTTCTAAAAGGCATAATAATGCAGTCTATTGCACTTGTTATACATATCACCTCCCCTTGCACCCAGCTTCATCTTTTGTCCCAACACCGTCTGGCTCTCCCCGGATTGAAGGAGGTGCAGCTGGCTACAACACGGGCCAGGGCTT
Source organism: Lepidodactylus listeri (assembly GCA_029233225.1). NCBI lineage: Eukaryota > Metazoa > Chordata > Lepidosauria > Squamata > Gekkonidae > Lepidodactylus > Lepidodactylus listeri. The sequence goes on along the minus strand of JARCFY010000005.1, from coordinate 47,538,829 downwards.
TTTCAGTGGCGGCCCCGTACTGGTGGAACGAGCTCCCAGAGAACATCAGGGCCCTGCGGGATTTGATGCAGTTCCGCAGGGCCTGTAAAACGGAGCTCTTCCACCAGGCCTTTGGGTAGGGGCCGCCCAAGGTAAACATCTCAACCCTGGCCCAGCTCCATCTGCCAGCCCGTCTGTTGGCACCGCCATCAGCCAACCTGTGTGTGGTCATACAGAGATTTATAGAATGCCTTTCGGACTCACCTGCAGGTTGAACTGAAATGCCGCCAATCTTGTACGGATAGTATTTTAATGTCTAATGTGGAATGTTTATTTTAAATGGATTGTGATTTTAACTTATGCTGTGAGCCGCTCTGAGCCTGCCTTTGGTGGAGAGAGCGGGATATAAATTTAAGAAATAAATAAATAAAATATTATGCCAAAGAACTTTTGTATTAATAATCTAGGGGTCAGTTCTTTTCCTGGAGGAACATCACGCTCTCAAGTAGTTGCTCTCAAATGATTTTATATCCATGCTTCTCTGGTATTTAAGAATGTAAAAGCCAGCCATGACCTGGATACCCCAGGCAAGCCCAATCTCATCAGATCTCTGAAACTAAGCAGGGCTGACCCTGGCAAGTATTTGGATAGGAGACCTCCAGAGAATACCAGGGCCATTATCTGAACATCTTCCATGCCCCAGTAGGAGTCACCAAAGGTCACCATGTAGGGTTGCCATCCCACCAATGGGGTCCAATCTGCTGCCGGCCAGCTGGCCGGTGAAAGAAGCCCCACCCTCGAAGAGCAGTATCCTAAGGGGATACTGCCAACACAATGATGTCTATGACATCACGCTGGGGCTGTTGCATGGCAATGCTCTAGCATTCAGGGGAACTCTATGGTTACCAGAGAGTTTTTGGCCTGAACGCTAGAGTGTTGACATGCAATGCCCTAGCATGATGATGTCACTACTAGTGATGTCATCACACCCTCAAATTGTGCATGGCAGAAGAGTCATGGTGAGGAGCCAAGAACCCCCTGCGACAGGAAAGGTGAGACCTGGCAATCATATCACCATGACTTCCAAGCACAGGCATACACATACGCAAAAATACCACAAATAAATAAATAAATAAATAAGAATGTAAAAGCCTTGTAGAAAGGATGGAATCATGTGGAAGAAATCACTCTAAGGAATATAGCGGACATCAGTGCCAGCCTTCCTTCCCAATATACAGGCCTAAATATAAGACCTTGCTCTGGAAGTTTCCCTTCTAGCCTGCGTAAGTGTAGGTCTACATAACAGTTTACATAAAAAATATACACAAAGTTTACATTAAAAAATTATATCATACTTTCATCAGGCAAAACCCGTCCATCTTTTCCTCAAGTGCATAACTATCCAATCATATCAAATCGTAAAAAAGGACTGAATATTAATCAACAGCAGTAATGGGGCTGCAAAGTCAGCAGTAAAACTACTTTATGCCATACGATGCAGTCAAATATTATTGTCTGCATTGGAAACCTTATGAATATTTCATGTGGCATAAGGTAGAGCTTCCAAAACTGAAGAGCTTATTTTCATTAAGCTCTTGATTTGACACCTGTCTCCAAAGAAAGGTTGCGAATGTTATCAGAAGTGATCAGAAGCTTGACTAATACTAGCATAAATAAATGTACCGAATATATAAAATTCTGTAAGAATCAGTCTTCTTGAAAGTTCAAAGCCACACTGCATTTTGATTGGACCTTCCCTTTAAATGTGCAAGATTAACCACAGTGGCTGGTACTAGACATTATAGGCTATTCTCTTTCCCAGCCATGTCTAGAAATCCAAAATACCTGAGATCACTATTCTCTGAGTTACTAGAATTGCCCACAAGTAGCACCCAATGTGCTAGGGTTGTGGGTGGGGAAAGAGTTGCTATTTTCACCATCAAGTTGCAACCAACTTATGGTGACCCCATAAGGTTTTCAAGATAAAAGACGTTCAGAGGTGGTTTGCCAGTGCCTGCCTCTTCACAGTGACCCTGGTGGTCTCCATTGTTCCCTCTAAGCTGAGTTAGTGTGAGCTAGCTCAGTTTTTTAGCCTCCGGCTCACACTTTTTTTTCTTAGCTCAGGAAGGATGGCTCCAGAGCAAACTAATTTATGCAGCACCCAGCGCTCTTTCCCCAGCACATTTTCTGCCATTCTTCTATAAAAAAGACGGTATCTCCCCCCCATTTTCTATGACATCCCTCTGAAGTGTAGTCAAACACATCATAATCATCCTCTATTGATAATTATTTACATACCTCAAGAGAATAATCTTAAAAGTTCAATAATACTGAATATCTACTAAAGTCTTTCTAACTATAATTGTACAAAATTCTACATTTGCATAATACAGCTCTTACTATACACAACAAACTGCCTTGTGCCTATAGCTACAGTTTCTAAAACTATGCATGCTTCTTAAAGATGTAGACTCTGACCCTCACATTCACCAAATCTGATATATTAAAGGGCAAAAGCAAATTTCAGAATGGTATGGGCAGCATTTAAGAACATTACTGTTGTACCTGCTGGACTTCATAGATGTTCCTACCTCAAAGCAGTTGGCCAGCACATATATCACATATATCTGTGAGCGGAATCAGATCTTTATTCATCCAACTAGGGTTGCCAAGTCCAGGTTGGAAAATACCTGGAGACTTTGGGGGTGGAGCCAGGAAAAGCTGGGGTTTGGGGAGGGGAGGGGCCTCAGCATGGTACAATGCCATAGAGTCCACCCTTCAAAGCAGCCATTTTCTCCAGGGGAGCAGATCTCTGTCAGCTGGCGATCACTTGTAAAAGCGGGAGATCCCCAGGCCCCACCTGGAGGCTGGCAACCCTATATCCAACAGTACTCAGGGTTGGTGGAAAGCAAGGTATATTAGGGTGCAGTTTGTGCACATATATCAATGTATGAAGCACTTTACAAGTCAACCATCTTGAGCTCTACAGGAAATTTGAAGAAACTGTCACAAAATCTAATAAATGTTTTCTGGTGTAGAGATACAGCCAATGGAGTTGCAGAGTCATGGAAAGCATAGTACAGATTTTAGCTGAAAAGAAGTGATAATTCAGAGAGCATAGGGTTGCCAGCCTCCAGGTGGGGCCTGGGGATCACCCATATTTACAACTGATCTCCAGCTGACAGAGATCAATTTCCCTGGAGAAAATGGCTGCTTTGAATGGTGGACTGTATGGCATCGTACTATGCTGAGGCCCTTCCCCTCCACAAACCCCACCCTCTCCTGGATCCACCCCCAAAGTCTCCAGGTATTTTCCAGCCCAGACCTAGCAATCCTAAGAGAACATCAAGGTCCAACACACACAGCCTAAATTTTGTGCATCTAGCCAATTTCCTTGAGAATGTTGGAGACCTTCAGGAAGCACTTACTGCCTTGCTACCAGGGCTTATAATCGAGTCATACAAGCTGTGTTAGATGGGGTCTCATCTAATAGAAAGGATTTGAAAACATAACCTTAGAGGGCCACTAAAGGTTCACTGCTGGAAATCTTGGGGTAAAAGACACCCCAAAACAAGTTCAACCAAATTTATGCAAATCACACAACAGAATGAATAAAGAAAACCAGCAAGATGTTGCCACGTAATGAAATCATTGGTATCACATGCAATGAGCAAGCTAGGAAAAGGTTCTGCATGACAGTGTCTGAACATTATGCAAGTCAGAGGATGTAAACTGTATATTCCACCTAAAAGATGATGGCAATAAAGCTGCATTTAGTTTTTTCTTTGAAACAAATGTGATGCAGATGATGTAAATATCCAGTCAATGAACAGTGGGGAGATTGAATGTGTGACCAATGATTTGCTGATGGCTAACAGTGAGCAATATAGATTGCACTCCATAATATGAAGGAACAACTGATCAGCACGATTATTTCATTTCATGATCCATTGGCAAAAAATGCTCCAAAATTTTTGCTTCACTGAACAAATCAAATGTTGTCACACAGCAGAATATAAAGAAACTAATCAAAATGCAGAGAGTATTTATAGCAGCAGGTGCTGGCTGAATGATAAATACGTTCTAATGTATGAGGTGTCCTAATACATGCGATATCCCCCATGCCACTGTCACCTGTGAAGGCTGGAGGACAGATAAACACCATGCCAAAGGCAGATCTTACCCACATTGTTACTACTGGAGCGGACACTCCATGTGATGTATTCTTCGGTCTGCAGTAATGCACTTCAGTGAGAATACTACCAGAGTCATCCTAGATCCGTAGTTTATTCTACAAAGATTACTGCACAAACTAATTAAGTAGGTCTGAAGAGGCCAATCTAAAATCTCATGGATGAGTTTAATGTGCAACTACCACCACTGCCCAAAGTTCAATGAAAAATGCCATGTTTAGCTTCCTAGTAAATATATTCTATATTCCTTTTAATAAAATATATTTATTGTGAAATGGTGATGCTGAGGATTTCTAGCACTTTGCAATTACTAGGCAGGTTGATGCAAGGAAGATTGAGGTGAGGTCTTTCTATGGTTTTGGATGGAATTGTCCCAATGATTTAATAGAAAGACTTCTGGTATAAATGTGATACTTTGTGCTAATATATATTTTTTTGTCTTACATCCTTCCAGAATTGGAGGATTCTCGGGCAGTTCCACCAACAGTGCAGGTAAGACCCCTCTTGTCTACATCCTTTCCAATACAATGAGCTAGGTTTTTTAAAAAAAGATTTGTGTAGTTGTTGGGGAGTTAAATACCATCTCAACATGGTTTTGAAAAATTGCAGTCTTATGTTGTGTACATTAAGCTCAGTGATTCAACAAGAAAACATTCTACACACATCTCCAATTACAAAGCTTCCAAGTATAATCAATCAAATAATCAAATACAAAATTTCAAAGCATAATCCAACAATTCCTCAATACAGTACACAATATACTTTTGCACATAGTATACACTGTCCATAAGTATTACCATGAGTACAATTACTGTGGCATCAATGCATGGCAGTGGATCAAAACCGACTTCAGCCCACTTTCTCCTGTGTCTTCATGATGACAACAGCAGCTATAACAGCAGCAATATGAGTTGGTAATTTTACCAGGCGTTAACTATTTACCAAGTGCTGTCCCTAGTGATGAATGCTCTAGAGCTCTATGTGGAAGAGCTAATCATCAGGGAAAGATGTGGTTGCAAGCAAATCAAATGTTCATAGATGCTGTTCCTGCTGCACATATTTTGTGCCTTGAGAACTCTGAGATCTTATCAGTTGTAGACCAGCTTACATTCTGTGATGGACAGGAATCTGTCCTGCCCCTGAAAAGAAAAACAGCCACTCATCCATTTCCTCCCTGAGAGTGCTGCTCCAGCATCCAGTCATCTTTCAGATGGAGGATGGAATGCTGGAGGGAAGTACAGTGGGAGCTCAGATCTGCCTCAGGGAGAGGGCAGCGGTAGCTCAGGTCTGGCTCAGTGGTGGTTGGAATACTATGGGTGCAAAAGGGTGTGTGAAAGGATCTAACCTGATGGCTAGTCAGTGACAGCCTGTTTGTACCTGCAAACATTAAAAAAGTATTCAAACCACACTGTGAAGCCATAACTAGGTTAAATTTATGTGCCACAGCCAGGATTCTATTTTTGCTGTCTGGAGACCTAAGCTACTGATCTAGTCTTTCAAACCAACCCGTAAAAAAATAAATCTTTGTTATTTATATATAACTCCTGCCTCAGTGATCTCCATGTTCTTCTTGCTCACCACAAAACTTACCTCAACAGCGAACCTAAAGCCTTTACACTTGCTACCCTAATAACATGTTGTAACCCAGGGGAAGGTTTACAGTTCTAAAAAAACCTGTTTCCCCAAAATTTTAAGAGGCTATGCAGGTCCCCTTGGTTCCAAGAAAGGGCCTGTCACACCTTCTATAGCTACTTTCTGTTTAGAACTAGTGACAGGTAGATGCAAAACAAAATGCAACAAATCAAGGTGCCTGTTTCAACAGTGATCTGAAAGGTACTGCTATCTGCAGCTGTGAGGCTATCAACTGTTCAGTCCTGATAATGAAGATGCTACTAATTATCTGGCATCATCACAAGGTCTTCAAAACAACTTCCTTCAAAATAAAGGCTGTGTGGGTCCCCTCAGTTGGTAGCAAAGACCCGTAATTCCACATAACTTAACATGATTGTCTATATGCAACCCATGTTTCTAACTGTACATTTTTATTCCTGTACATTTATAGCTTGTGTTTGTTATCTTGCATATGTGCTTTATAGGGTCTTGCAGTGTCTCATATTTTCAGTCACAACTTAGTAATATTGATACCATTTCAACATTCCATGCATCAAAATACAAAAAATGAGTTAACTACCAAATATGAAATAAGCTTGAAATAGTTTTGTGGGATGGTTAAACAGTATTGTGATCTGAAGCCATGTTTTTGACTTAATTTCCAAAGTTACATTGAGCCCACTTGCGGGGAGGGCAGGGGATAAAACCGGAAAATAAATAAATAAATAAATAAATAAATAAATAAATTATATGTTTGATAGCACCTGGCCCATGTCATGTCTAACTCATGTGACCTTGAAAATGACCTTCAAGGTCATTTTTTAGGTGGCATCTACCCACCTCTTTTGTCATACTTTGTGTAGGTCCTCTGGAGAGGTGGCATATAAATTACCTTTGTAAAGCAGTGGAAAGGAGCAGGAGTGTAGTAGCACCGTAAAAACTAACAAAATTTGTGGCAGGGTATGAGCTTTCATGAATCACTGCTTACTTCTTCAGAGACTCACTTCTTCAGGTATCTGAAGAAGTAAGCAGACACTCACAAAAGCTCATACCCTGCCACAAATTTTGTTAGTCTTCATGGTGCTACTAGACTCTTGCTCTTTTCTACTGCTACAGACAGACTGACATGAATACCCATCCTGATCTCTCTCTTTGTGAAGCACTTTGGGATGTTGGCTGGTCCACTATCAGAGATCACAGGATGCCCCATTTGATTTTCTATGTATAGAAATTTTTTTACCCAGTTGTAATTTGGAAACTACTGGTAGATCAGAGATGACGAGGAAGAGATATATTAAATAATCATGTCAAAGTGCTAATTCCTCATTAATTCAATTTCAGTTCCACTATTTAATCAGCTGGGAGGTTATCTTAAAAGCACAATTTGTACCAAATTTATATAATATTCCTCTGGCTACGAAGCACTGTCAACCAGCTTCTTTTTTTTCTTGCAAATACCACAAAGATAGAGGAATAAAATCCAGACATTGTATGTAAACAGAAGCTGCTTTATGCAAAATTAACTTTTTTTTTACAATCTATTTTTTTGGTATTTTTGCATTTGTGTGTGTGTGAGAGTGCCCATGCCTGGTAGTCATGGCAACCTTTGACGACTCCTACTGGGGCACGGAGGATGTTCAGAGAACTGGTTTCATAAGCCTGCCTTTGGCCTCCGAGCCCTGGTATTCTCTGGGGGTCTCCCATCAAAATACTTGCCAGAGTTGGCCCTGCTTAGCTTCCAAGATCTGACGAGAGCAGGCTTGCTTGGGCTGTCCTGGTTAGAGCCACTCTCTACTTTCTTAAAATCAAGGGTGCAATTTCACATCTGATTTTCTCCTAGCCTGTAAAATAGCAACAGATTGCTAGGAAAGCACTTTCCAAAACTTGACCACATGTCATATTTGTTATCATTTCTTCTTTTTGTAATCATTATCTTATTCAAGATTCAACTTGTTGTTATAAAGGTTATTCCCAAGTAGGCACTGTCCCTTAACTTATCCTTCTCAGTTCCATCCATCCTCCCAGAAGCTTTTTGTTCTTCCCTCACAATACTTCTCACAATACTTCTCACTGCATTACTGCCAGTCTCCAAACTGCTCCTACAGCTGGCATGCCCTCTCTCCTTCGCCAGAGAAATGCACTATTGGATATGAGATCCAGTGGCTAGAGAAGGTACCTAACTTCCTCAAGAACAGCACCGTTTCATTGAATAATGTCTTAACACTGAGCAAACCCAGTAGCAATTCTAGATACCAGGCTATATATCCAACTTTGTGGCATGGCTGAAGAACACAAGACATGATAGCTACAATGTATGACTACAGATAAGCCATGGTCCAAAGAAGGGAGAGACATCCTACAGTCCCTTCCAGGACTGCCAGCCTGTCAGTGGGCGATCCCCATAATTTCCCCTTCCCATGGCAAACCCTTTTCCATGCTGTTTCTCCCTGTGCCCTTTCCCCTAGAACCAAGATTTCAGGAAGATCAGTGTGCGGAGGAGGCACAAAAGTATGCAATCTAACTTACTGTTTCCTAGTACCGTATGACCATTTTTGAAGAGGAACTGAAAGCCAAACCTCCAAATAGACAACCTTGTGGCAGGAAAATGTTTCTTTGGGTTAAAGAGCATTCCACTATCATATAATAGATACAACTAGGATTGTCAACCTCTAGGGGTGGCTGGAGATCTCCCACTATTATAACTGATCTCTAGGTGACAGAGAGCAGTTTACCCAGAGAAAATGTCCACTTTGGAGGGCAGACCGTATGGCATTATATCTCACTGAAATCTCTCCCCTCCCCAAACTCTGCCCACCTCAGGTTCCACCCCCAAAATCTCCAGGTATTCCCCAGCTCAGAGCAGGTTACCCTAGACACAAGAGAATGAACCAGAAGTAGTACTGGGATTCTTTTATTCAAATGCCTACTGGAAAATGGTTTCTGCTTTTAATTAGAGTGCAAGCAATAATGGCTTGAAGACCAAAAAAAAAAAAAAACACCCTACACAAACAAAAATGAAAGGACATGTTTGCTAGCCTCATTATCTCTATAGCTCAGGGAATGTGTTACCCAAATAAATAATTTGATATTTGGAATTTTGCTCCCTTTGGACCCGAATGAAGCCAAATAATTTTTGTCAGTGTAATGAGCCCAGGAATGTACCAGTGATTTTTGTACTAAACTACACTGGATCAGACTGCAGTCAAACAGAGACCAGATTTCCTTGTGTGCATGTTAAAATCAAGTGGCAATTAATTCTTCTTAGAAAGGCATGGAAGAGAACCCTTATCAATGGAATTAAATCCTGGCTGTGCTTTAGTGTATCAGCATTTGATAACTCGTGTTCGCCATTTAAAGAGATAGCAATGAAATACTTCCTTTTGCTTCCGAAACTACAATACCTGGACTCATTCCAGAGATCAATTACAGATGCAAGGCTCAAAATACTTTACCAAATGAAATCATGGATTGGATTTGTGATAGGGTTGTCAGTACCCTGCCCCTACCTCTAGTTTCCCATTGCTACTCAAAGCAGCAGCAGGAGAAAAAATTAAAAATGGCCATTGGGAAAACGCAGAAGTGATGTCACACCTCTCCATGACTCACCAGAAGAATGGTTTTACCAAAGAGTTCTAAATTATTCATAGACCAGACTAATGTCACTTCCGTGGAAAGCTCAGAAGTGATGTCATTACTCTCTGGGAATCACTGGAAACACTATGCTTTTATGACAGAGGTTTCTGGCAATTCCTAGAGAGGCATGATGTCACTTCTACAGAAGTGATGTTACATTGTCACCAATGGCCACCCCACAGCCCTCCCCCCAATCTCCCAGTGACTACCAACAGTGGCAACACTAGCTTGTGACAATGATGGTCAGAATACAACAGGGGTGATCACATTTTTCAGCCTGAGGGCCATATACGGATTTCTGCTTCAAGCTGCTTGCCCATTATTCCAGTTTCCAGCACCAAAATTCTGCTGCTACTGAAAACAAAAAAGAATTGATGTTGAAACTAGAGCATTCAAAGTGGGTGGAAACCTAGATGTGGCACTCTCTCCCAGTCTTCTTCTTTTAATGGCATGGCCTTTGATCAGTTTAACAGTTTTTCAGGAGGAACAGTCTGCTAAATTGATTCTGCAATCCAGTGAACCTGACAAATTCTGCAGCTTGAGGGCCAGAGGAAAAGCTTATGCAGACCAGCTACATCCTCCAGCTCATCATTTGTCCAATTTGATAATTCACCTCCCAGAATTTTTAATCCAGAGACAATCCAGACTACAATTCCAAAGTGATTTTTCCCCTGCCCTTATATTAAAACTCAATATAAACCGTGCTATTTGCTTATTCTTCAATTCCCACACTAAGGCTATGGTCACATGGTTGTTTTGATTGGGAAGGGCTGGGCTGGCACACAGGCGGGTGGGCGGGTGGTGCAGAGAGATGCAGGGCTGGCTGCACGATGCTGGTTTGGCAGAGGAACTGTTGTGCTCTGGGCAGCCGCCGCTGCCTTCCCAGGTGAAGAGCTGCCCCTCGGTCCCTGGCTCTTTTTGTGATGAGACTTTCTGCTTCTCCGAGCTGCCGGCGCTGTTTCCAGGGCAGTTAAAAGATGAAGCCTACGAACGTATACATTTTTTAAAAATATGTAGGGAATCATCTTATTCCAAACTGTTCCCTAAGCAGAACAGAAAAGCATCTAATGTTTATTATTTATTATTTGCTGTTGGCGGGGGGGACCTGTTAAAACAAGGGAGGACGGTGAGTCCAGGTGGGGGTGGTGATTCAGCTGTGCACGTATGCAAAGCAATTTTTTTTAAAAAAAACTCACGTCACTATCTAGACAGTGCCCAGAGCCTCGTCGCACAATGCTTGCGGTTTGGGGAGGGATGTCTAATTATCCCAACCCGGAAAAAAATATTCCTGATCAAAACTAAGCAGGGGGGGGGGGAATCGCAATTAGCTTGCCATGTGACCACAGCCTAAATAATAATGATCACAAAAATGTGCTTAAAGAACCACAGTTTACTTAAAGAGCTGGAGGGCATGAGAGCATAACTAGACAAGAAGATGGACAGAGAGAAATATTGGGGAGAAGATAGTGTCACACTGGCTTATTAGGGAGTTAGCTATAGGGGAAGGCAACAAGGTCTAAAGAGGACAGGAATCAATTGCACAGAAAAGCCAGCTTACACACACTACTTCTTTGTGACCCCCCCCCCCCCCCCAGCAACAATGGTGATGAATGGGGAAACTTTCCTATAGTTGCCTGGATCCAGGTTGGGAAATACCTGGAGAACTTGGGAGTGGAGCCTAGGGAGGGTGGGATTTGGGGAGGGGAGGAACCTCAGCAAAGCAGCCATTTTCTCCAGGAGAACGGATCTTGGTCATCTGGAGATCAATTGTAAAAGCAGAGGATCTCCAGGAGCCACCTGGAGGTTATCAATCATAAGTCTGGTGTTTTCCCAGAATTTCACAGATCAATTACCTGGCAAAAAATGGCAGCTCCAGAAGGTAGAATCTATAGCATCACAACCCTGATGAGCACCTTCCTGTCCTCAAACTTGGGCTGCCCAAGGCTCTGCTACCAACTCTCCAGAAATTTCACAACCCAAAGATGACAACCCTAGATTTTATCTCATCCCACAGCTTCTTTCATTGTTGTTATTGCTGGGAGAAGGAGACAGTGGCACAAAAGTTCTATTTATTATTTACAGCTGCAGTGAGTAGGGGAAGTATATGAAAGTGTCCTTCCTGCATCAGGAGAACTATATTGAGGGAGAGAGACCCTCTTCCTTCTCTTCAGTGCAGCACCCCAGCCATACATCTGTCAGTCCATGTAGGCCCCCACATCTCCAGGAGTCAATTTCTACCAAAGAGATTGTTGTACGGAGGGGAATGTGCCAAACATCTAACATCCATGCCCCTTGTCTGTACCTCAAAACTGTATATGCCTCCCCTTACCTCTCCATCTTTATTGTGACCCTTACTCCTCTAACATCACCATCATCAAAGGCAACATCAGCGGAAGGTTTCTGTCTCTATGCCCTGTTGTTGGCCATCCAGAGAAACTGGTTGGCCACTGCTTGAGATAGGATGCTGGACTGGATAGACTGATCCAGCAGGGCTCTTCTTATATTTTTATGTTCACCTCCAAGGCTAACAATATTTTATATAAGCTTCAATGGATTAGAGATCTCTGTCAGGTGGATGAAATGAGCTATCTGTGAGTAGATATACTTAAACACAGATGGAGAGAAAATTTCCAGCCAAGAGACACAAGGAAGGTAATTTTCCTGCAGAGGGGAAGGGTGATCTTCACAAAGTCCACACACACACATACAGAAGATCCTCACAAAAGACCCAGCCCTGTTTTTGGAGATCCTCTGAATTTTAGGGAAAGCATACCAGGGGAACAGAGCAGGGGCGTCGAGTTTTTAGTTTCCCGGGGGGGGGGCTCTTGCGCACGCGCTCTGCTGCTGCCGCCACCGAGAGCCTCTCACCCCCACCCGGCTCCCCTGCACACCCTCCCTCCCTCCCGGGGCCATCCGGGCAACGTGCCCAGCGTGATGGCGTCACCTGGAAGTGACATCATCAAGCTGGGCACATTGCCAGGGCGACGCTCTGGTAATTGCCCTGAAACTCTATGGTGCCATAGAGTTTCAGTGAGATTGCTAGAGTGTCGCCCCGTCAACATGCCCGGCATGATGACATCACTTCCAAGTGATGCCATCACACCGGGCACATTGCCCGGATGGCCCTGGGAGGGAGGGAGCGCAGGGGAGCCAGGCGGAGGGGAGAGGCTCTTGGCAGCAGCAAGGGAGGTGCAGCAGCGGGGAAGCACTCCATTCCCCCCCCCCCCGGGAAATTTCAGGGGTGGCCCAAGCCCTCCTGTAGTTGACACCTATGGAACAGAGTAGACTGCAATAGGAGGTAGGAAAGTTCTGTTCTGTGGGCAGTCCACTCCTAACAGTTGGCTAAATACAACCCAGAGTCTATACTATTTCTGTGTAGAACTCAAAAGTATATGAGACAAACACAGCAACAATTCACAACTGTAATGTTTTATACCACAACACTAATGTCATGGATGCTCTTCCTCGTGCTTTAATTCTTTAGTGATCTGTCTTGATAGAAAAAAGTTACCCAGGAAAGAGGGGGAGGCAGAAACAATGCTGAAAAAAGAGAAACTTATGTAAATCTAGCTCCCTGGGTGACTAAACCAGAACGTACCTCTCCATTATAAATTGTTATAAGGGAACTGAATGGATTACAACCCACTTTATTTAGCAGAAGGGCTATATGTAGTTCAGAGCATCTACTTCTTTGTATGCAGAAGGTCCCAGCTTCTATCTGTGTTAAAAGAACTCAGATAAGAATGGTGGGAAAAGATCTTTTTGAGGCTCTAGACAGCCACTGCCTCTCAAAGTAGGTAATACTGAGCAATAAAGACCAATGATGTGATTTGGCAGCTCCATGTGTCCATAAACTTTTAGATCCAAACTTACAGATCTTTGTGGCTTCCTAGTAAAATAAATCTGAGTGTGTCTGCAAAATCATTCATCAGCTTCGTGTGTTCAGCCTCCTACATTTCCCTGCATCCTAAAATGGGAACTGTTCACAGCACTGCCCGCCACATCCAAAAGGACCAAAATTAATTATGGAGAACCTGTATAATTGAAAAGTGACTACTGTGTTGTTTGAAGAAAAACAATAGGATTCACAGCTCGATACATCTGGAAAAAGGCAAAAGAAACTGACAGAGTATATCTGTAAGAGTGATTATAGAAATCTGTATATTGGTCCTCAACTCTTCTTTGTGGCTAGATGAAGCATGACCATGAAAGGCTAATCTGTGTTGTGCAGTATATTTGGCATCTGGCTTAGTAGAGAACAGGTGTAACAAAGGTTTCTCTCCTGCTTTAATAGCTGGAACAGACAACAAAAATCATGCCAGAAACCTACTCCTGGGGTTTTAAATAGTACTCAAATCCAAGATTTTGGATTTGCAATGCCAGAACATAAGCACTAGAGACAGATGGACCAGTGACATTTTAAGGTTGGATAACTCATGAAGTTCTACAGGTCAAAACAAATGCATTAGCATTACAACTGAAAGCAGATATTCTCCAGTTTCAAGTAGCTTAATTTCTCCTCTGTTCATACAGTTAATGACATATTGGCTACTAAATATGCATCAAAAATTAAGGCTCTTACACAGCTTCTATTCATTTAACTGGACTTCTGAAGTTCTGAAACAAAAATGTCTTCAGCAATGCAGTAAGAGTGTTCCAGGCTTTCCAAAGGACTAATTCCATCATGTATCTAGCATGATGTCAATAAGTGGCATTCTATATTCCACAAGCAAAAGCATATTTTCACACCTTCTTTACCTCAGCAGCTTCCTGTGACCCTGAAAGGACATTGCATGGAGACCAGTAAAGCCTCACATAAAAAACCATGAAGGTTAAGCAAGCTGCAGTGAAGAGGAAAACAGGGTCTAATTGTCCTCCTTCTTCCATCAGTGGAATGTCCATAGGACACAACCCATGGTATTTCACCTTCCCTGCATTAGTGATAAACAGAATAAACTGAATGTTGAAAAGTTACTTTTTACCTTTTACAGTACAAGATCAAGGCACTGTTTTGAGACCCAGTTCATAAACTGTAAGTCAGAGGCCTGTAAGGAAAAAGACCAGGGGAAAGGCATGAGCCCCTTCACCATGTAGATGGTGAAGCCCTGCTTCAGCAAGTTATTCCCTTCAGACCAGTAGATACAAACTGTGTGAATGGGGTCTTGATGCTTCACATGGGAGATTATCCATATGGTGTAGGGGAGGGACTCACACCACTTCTACCTCATTATTTCCATCCTAGCCAGGGTTACCAGGTCCAATCTTCTCCCAGGTGGGGGGATTTGGGGGGCATGCCAGGAGGGGGAGGGACCAACCCAATGTAATGATATCACACAGTGATGTCATCGCATCAGAGATGGAGTACCACATGGACACACACGGACACACACATTTCCCCAACCATTTAGGCAGCTGATTCCCTTCCTTGAACATGACGACCTGGCAACAGTGATCCATGCAGTGGTCACCTTGAGACTAGACTACTGAAATGCTCTCTACATGGGGCTGCCTTTGTCCCAAATCCAGACACTACAATTAGTGCAGAATGCAGTGACCAGGCTGCTATTGGGTCTCCCTCTTAGAGAGCACTTTCAATCTGCACTGAAAGCCCTGGCTACCTATAGCATACTGGGTTTACTTCAAGGTGCTGGTTCTTACCTATAAAGCCCTATATGGCCAGGGGGCTGCATACATGAGTGACCACCTTTCCCCATATGTTCCCCAGGGAGTACTGTGGTCAAGTTCGCAAAACCTCCTTGTTCTCCCCAGCATGAAAGATGCCAAGCTGGCCACAATCAGGGCTAGAGCCTTTTCTGTGGCAGCTCCGCTTTGATGGAATGAGCTCCCTGAGGACATCAGGGCCCTGCGGGATTTATTAAAATTCTGCAGGGTCTGTAAGATAGAGCTCTTCCGCCAAGCATTCGAGTGAGATGCCACATTAAATGGCCTACAATCAAGCTGAGTAACTATGCCCTACAATCTACTCTTTACTGCCTGCTTAACATCTGTGCCCATTTTAAAGAACTAAGCCCTAAGAAGCCAGACATCAGCTGCTGATTTCCCCTGTGGCAGCTGACAGAACAGTTCTGCCATATTATATATGTTGTACTTCTAAATGGTTTGATATTTTTTAATTGTTTTTATTGTTTTATGATGCCAATGGCCTGGTTAGCTGCCCTGAGCCTGCCTTGGCAGGGAGGGCAGGGTATAAATCAGATCAAATAAATAAATAAAGTGAACCTTCCCTTTAAATGGTTGGGAGGAAAGCAGGCACCATGCATGCTTGCCCTGCAAGCTGCGAATTCACGGACTGTGGGGCAGGTATGCATGGCACCCACTCTTTTTAAGCAGGGCCACAGATGACTGTTGGGGGTGGGGCTTCCCCCACTGTCCCGCATCTGGGGGAGCCCAAAACGTTAGGGGTTCCTTGCCCCCACCTGGGGACTAGGGCTGCCAAGTCCCCCGGTAGGGCAGGGGAAACACCGATTTTTAGTCCTTCCCCCCGCTTTTTCAAAGTTGGCCACCGGGGGGACAAAATGGCTGCCTTAAAAGGGAAATGTCTGCAGAGAGCCTGCCCTGCAGTAAAAAGCCTCACCAGACATTTCCCCTTTAAGAAGTCAGCAAGAGAGCTTCCACAGCAAGAGAGATCCGCCCAGAGATTAAGGAGGGACTGAAGGAGCTGCTTTTGCATGTGGCTGGCAAGGTAAGTTTCTCTTCCAGCTCTTTTCATTCTCTCTCCCTCTTTCTTTTTTCTGTCTGTCTGTCTGTCTGTCTGTCTCTCTCTCTCTCTGTCCCCATCCAGCAGAGGTCTATCAGTGGCTATTATAGCCACAAGGTCTAAATGGAAGTAAGTGCCTCTGCCAGTTTTTTTTCCTTCTCTCTCTCCCTCTTTCTTTTTTCTGTCTGTCTGTCTGTCTGTCTCTCTCTCTCTGTCCCCATCCAGCAGAGGTCTATCAGTGGCTATTATAGCCACAAGGTCTAAATGGAAGTAAGTGCCTCTGCCAGTTTTTTTTCCTTCTCTCTCTCCCTCTTTCTTTTTTCTGTCTGTCTGTCTGTCTGTCTCTCTGTCCCCATCCAGCAGAGGTCTATCAGTGGCTATTATTAGCCACAAGGTCTAAATGGAACACTTTGTCTGGGGCAGTGATGCTCTGTATTCTTGGTGCTTGGGGGGCAACAGTGGGAGGGCTTCTGGAGTTCTGGCCCCGCTGCTGGACCTCCTGAGGGCACCTGGTATTTTTGGCCACTGTTGTGACACAGAGTGTTGTACTGGATGGGCTGTACTGGATGGGCCGATCCACTGTGGCTTCTCTCCTGTTCTTATGATATGAAAATCATATTTAGCACTTGTGTAGCACTTAGTGCTTCATATTCTGCCGAGATGAGGAAGGATTCAGTAGGGCTGTTGCTCAGTGATAGAGCATCTGCTTGACATGCAGGAGGTATCAGCTTCTTCAGCTAAAAAAGGATCAGGTAATAGGTGACATTAAAGATCTCAGCCTGAGACCCTGGAGAGCCACTACCAGTCTGAGTAGTCAATACTGACCTTGATGGACCAATGGCCTGATTCAGTATTAGGAAACTTCATGAGTTCATGTGTCAGCATGTGGAAGCAACATCACAGGATGTGACATCACAAAATGATGTCACTTCCTTTCTCCTGGCTCCACCCCCAAAGTCTCCTGGCTCCACCCCCAAAGTCCCCAGATATTTCCCAAGTTGGACTTGGCAGCCCTACTGGGGACTGGCATTCCTAGTCCTAGCTCCTGATGAATGAATGAACCAGGCCAATATCTTCCCTCATGCCTATAATTAAGGATTTTAACAATTTCTATATCAACTTCATTCTCTTAACTAGCTTCATACTCTTAACAGTGGATTTAACTGTTACTAGTACTCTAGAATACCCATTAAATTGTTCAACTATTAATTTGATTAAGTAAGAATTTCTCCTTTTTTGTTATAGCCATGATCACAGAGATGGCTGCCAGCTTACCAGGTTTACTTACCCTGTGGGTCACTAGCCAGGGCTGGGCCACAAATCTTGCTGTACTGGCTACCCAGAGTTATCCACCTTGAAGTTGTTGGAGTGCCATCTGATGTGATCCATTAGATTGATTTTTAGTCTTAATTGCAAGGTTTTAAACTGTGATGCCAGTTTTATTATATTGAACTCCAATGTATCGGATTAAATTGGATTGTAGTGTACTGGATTGTACTGAAGTGTTGGAAGCCACCCTGAGCCCTGCTTGGCAGGGAAAGGTGCAGGATACATATCTAATAAATAAATAATTGATCTAATATTGGAGTCACATGCTCCCCATAGCTGGCCCTAATCAGCAGTCAAGCCACAGAGTTTCTAAAGCTTCTAAAGTTTTCTGCAGCTTCTAAAGACTCTTTAGGGATAGCCCCAAGTAAAGAGCATTGCAGTCCAGTCTGGATGGAACTTAGGCATGGGTAGATCTGACTGATCCAGGAACTGATGTAGTTGATGCACCAGCTGAACTTTGGCAAAGGCACACCTAACCACCATCACAGCCATTTGGTTTTCTATAATGACTGCTGTGTCCAGCAGCACTCCCAAGCTGTGAACCTGGCTTTTCAAGAGGAGTATTACCCCATCCAAGAGAGGAGAGATCTCAAGTCCCAGGTCTGCCTTTCTACTAACCCAGGATTAAGTTTCAGCTTTTTCACCCTCATCCAGCCCATTACTGACTTGGAGCTCTGGTTCTGTCGTGGGTCAGCCTGAAATCAGCATGAAGTCCTCAGGGGAGGAGTACTCTGCAAGAGAAGGGGAGCCACACATGGCCAGTAAACAGGCTGCAGGCTGACCAAGACTCACCACCAACAGCTGATCCAAAGCCATTGCCCAGCTCTGATGCAGCAGGTGAGACTCAAGTGATTAAGACCAGTCCACCAGGCTCACCTCCACTCTTTCTAGTGCTGGAGATAGAAACTTGGAAGAGAATTGCAGGCAAGGAGGCAGAGTGCACGTCTCCTGGCCCATTGCTAGCTGATTGCTGATGACAGCCTGGAGTAGTTGCAGCAGAACCCTCAAGCAGCTGGCTACTAACAAGGGCTTGTCAGGAAGTGCGTATAAAACCCACATCCAGGATCCTGCATGTTGTGGAAACAACAGGTCATTTGGCTGGATCCTATTTTCTTTGTATGACCTTGGACTGGCTTGGGACTTTGGCTTTGTGACTCTCTGGCTTATAGATGACCCTTGGATCTCCTGACTATGCTGTCTGCTTCATCTGTTTAGATAATGATCCTCTGGCTTGTGCACTTTTGGCTTGTGGACTTCTGGGAACTGAACTCTGGAGTTTGTGTAAGCACCTGAATGTGTCTGGCCTGTCTATCTACGCCTGCTACATGACAGGTTCAAAATATCAACAGCAACCTTAGAATCAAGTAGGAAAGAAAGGTAGAGCTGGGTATCATCTGCATATTGGTGATGTAACAGCCCAAGCCTCCTGATGACCTCTCCCAGGGGCTTCACCTAGATAATAGTTTGATTGACCTGTGAGGAACCACACATGGGGAACAGTAGGACCCCCTTAGCATCACTCTCTGAGACAGCCCCCCTCAAATAGGACCTGAACCATCCTAACATGACACTCCCCCCATTCCCAGCGCAGGGAGGCAACTCAGTTGGATACTATGGTTGACAGTATCAAAGTCTGCTCACAGATCCAGAAGAACTAGCACAGTCATACATCCCCTCAGTAGAGGTCATCACCCAAGGCAATGAGAGCAGTTTCTGTTCCAAAACCTGGCCTGAAGCCACATTGAAATGGGTCCAGAAAATCAATCTGTTCCAAGGGTCTCTGGAGCTGAGAAGCAACCACCTGCTCAAGCATCTTACCCAAGAATGGAGGATTGGAGACTAGCCAGAAGGTCTCCAGCATAGTACAGTGCAGTATCTGTCTCTCATGTGTAGATTAGATATGCCTTTATTTATTCTATTTATTTATTTCCTGAAGATAGAGATAAAATCAGCTAGGCTGACAGATTTGTTTTTTTTACTTAACGTTGAATACTCAGCACTAATCATGGATTTGATTATCTTCAGTTACAGACTTCTGCTCAAGAGAGGGCAATTGCTGTCTTCATGCAGGACTTATTTCACTTGAGACTCACTCTATTTAAATGGGCTTTTTTGTGGGAAAGTGAACTATTGACTAGTTTTATTTAACAATTAATGAAGAAAAATAAACATTGTAGAGGTGCTTCAGAAACTGGGCTGGATCCAATATGCATAAATAACAATAGGAAAAGAGACAAAATGCATTTGCTTAAATCAAATGGACAGATCAATACCTACTCCAATCCTACTTCATGTCGATCAATCATAGTGAGGATGAATCCACAGACCGGGCCAGTGAGGATTTCATTTTAAGCTGACTTGGTCTCATTGACTTCATGAGCTTTAGTCCCATTGACTTTTACTTTCGGTGAGCTTAAAATAAATGTGCAAACAAGCTTCTTTATGCCAAAAGGTCTTCATAAAGCATCATTGTTTATATTTGTAATCTCTTAGGGTATAGTATTTACTGGTATACACAGAGTATGCAGCATCAAGAATAATAGATCCTACAAATATTGTATTGATTTCTCATCAAGTGTCCAGATTTCAAATGATTTAACCCCCAAACAACAGAATAAATTAAACTTCTCTGGGACCTGGGACCATCATGGTGCTATGGGGAAAAGATGAACTTGGCAATCAGTTTCCAGTAATTAAATGTCAATGTATCCAGAACTGACAGGAATACTGGCAAAGAAGGAAATAGCAAAGGACATTAAATGTGTTATGATCACAAGATTTGCCCTTTTATTTTCATGCCTTGCTTTTTCTCTGGTACCGCCCACTCCTTCTGGCATTATCTGCCTGAAATCAACACCTTTACCAAGAGCTTCCCTAAACACAGAAAACCTCAGCTACATCACTAAACAGGATATCTGGATTTGAAAAAAGGGGGACTGTCATGTGCTGAGGCACATGTCTGTTTGGACACATGAGAGATGTCAAAAGTCAAGGCAGAGGTCAGAAAGACAAAGAGAGAGGGGGAGGGAGAACAGGTCTATAGGGTACATTAGAGTCAAAGTTAGGGGCAGATCAGAAGTCAGGATGCTGTGGAGGTTAGTTTGAGGCTAGGAAGAAATATAGCTGAGGTCAGGACAGCAGTCAGAATCCACTAGGCAGTACAGGTCAAAGGCAAGGTGCAAGATCAGAGAGGCAGAGACAAACAACAAGGATTAAGAGTTAACCCTGACTTCACATCACAGAGTAATTAGTCTCTGTGTTGTCTTAATGAGAATTACTGCTGAGAAACTGTTAGTCCTGGTATAAAATATGTGCAATCCTATTACTGGTTTCAATGTTCGTTACATCAATCATAGAAAGTATTCTCTGATCAGTGATACTTCAAGGAGTATTTTGACTTAGGCACTTTGTTTATTCATTTCTAAGATTACAAAAAAAAAATAGGTTTAGTGTGATATGTTGGACGGAGTGTTGGATACAAACCAGGAAGAAATAAGTAGGTTCCTATTCATATCAAGCTGTGAGGGTCACAACCAGATTCAAATTTCCCCTCGTACCATGGAAGCTCAGTGGGTGACCATGCCCAGTCACACTCTCTCAGCCTAACCTACCTGATAGAGTTGTTGTGAGGATAAAATGGAGGAGAGGATCATATGTAAGCTGCCTTGGGTCCCCACTCAGGAGAAAGGTGATAAATGAATTAATTAAATAAAATATCTTAACCTTAAACTGCCTTTCATTCTTGTTGTCAGGATAAAATATCCTACCCTAAACCATTAAAATTGGCTAATCTGGTCTAATCCAGCAGGGCTCTTATTATGTAATGTTGTTATCAGTAAAAATGTGACACGAAAAGACACGATGAAGAAGTTGAGAAATGTATGGTGCATGTTGTGATTAGTTATTTATTTGATGCATTTCTATCTCATTATGCTATGAGCAAATACCAGATGGTACTCAAGATGGCTTACAAAATTTTAAGCACAGAATATAAGAACTAGTGGATCAGACCAATGGATCATTTAGTCCAGTATCCAACTAGCTGCCCTAGAGGGCCAATCAATAGGGCATAGAGGCCAAGGCCTCCCACTAATGTTTTCTTAGCACTTGTATTCATAGGCTTACTGTCTCTGAATATGAAAGTTCCCTTTTGTCACTGTGACAGTGACTAGTAGTCACTGATAAGCCTATCTTCCATGAATCCGTCTAATACCATTTTAAACCCATCTATGTTCATGGCCATCACTGTATCATCCAGCTGTGAATTCCATAATTACTCATTGAATTTTTGAAAAGTTGTTTTCCATCAGTGCAATAGTGGCATATTTGTCCCCAATTTTCCCTATTCACTGCAGACCCCTGCCTCACCCCATACTGTTCCTCCCCCTCCCCCTATCCAGAGCAGCATTTCATGGTACTAAGTGGGCTGGAGCAGGCTGGGGCAATTGATGACTTTCACCCCTTCCTCTGTCGCAATGAAGTTATGCTGGTGGCAAACAAACTTCAGAGTCTACCCAAGGGCAATAATAAATGTTGCACAAAGCAATAAAAAGCATTTGGTGCAGAATGCTGCAGCTCAGGTTTTCACAAGCTAGGTGGACCATGCATTTTACTACCATTCTGCAGTCACCCCATTGGCTGCCATTAGTAACAAGGGTTAGTTCACGGTATTGGCTGTCACATATAACACCCTTCATGGCCTTGGACCCTCAAATCTGCAAAACCATGTCTCTTCCTATGCTCTGCCACAATAGCTTTGCTCATCTGAGTAGTCTTTAAAAGTCAACACCAGTCATTTTAATTGGGTCCAGAAACAAACTAGTAGGCAATATCATTCTATCACCAATAAAACATGATCCCTCTCCCAAGCCACAGGCAGCACTCTGGCTTCTGCATTCTGTACCGGGTGAAACTTTGAACTACTTTTCAAAGGGACACCCATCTACCACAGTAATCTACGCAGGGGAACACAATAGAAGGTGGGTTGGAGAAAACCTCTGGAAATTACTAATGCATAGTGGAATGCAATTTGGAAGCCCTATAGACTAATCCATAACTTACTGAATCAGAAATTCAACATGCAGAACAGCTTGACTCTAGTATTTTTTTAAAAAAAAAATTCTGAAATAAAGCGCTATGGAAATCAGAGGTAAGTGTGCAAAAAATTGCACCCTCAACACGTCAGTCCAGCGGTTCGTAATTTATTATCAAATTGCTGGACTAACTTGTCGAGGGTGCAGTTGGACAAATACCCTGCAAAGGAACTATGCAAAACTATACCTGTTCATTCTCCATTCCAAGTTTCTAGCACTCTAAACATTAGGATGCCAGAGCTACTTTTTTGCATCATCAGTCATTGATCTTATGACTCTCTTAAATGAATTTCTTCAGCACTTTTACACTTCTGTACAAGTATATTAAAACCAATGCACCTGGTTGCCCCAGGAAATTAAATATTTCACCTCAGTGTAGGATTGCTATATACCTGCTGGCACTCCAGTGGCTGCTGGGAGAAAGAAAAAGAAAAAACTACTATCAATGGCAGCATGTCCACATTTTCTCTGAAGTGACATTATGCCATCACTGAAAGCTACCAAATCATGTCCTCGCGCCCCACTTTCCCACTGGGAAACTGACAACCCTACCTCAATGATTGACTGGAGAATCTGTTAGAGCACCAATAGTTTAAACTTTCCTTTCTCAAAAGGATATATCTCTTATAGTCACATCTGGTGCATCCTTTCATAGTTTCTCAGATGCAGTTTTCATATCTGGAAGAGTCCAACCTTGACTCAGTGGTACAGCACTTACTTTGCTTGCTAAAAGTCCCCAAGTTTAATCTCCAGCATCTTATTTCAAGGATCTAATAGCCTATTTAAATGAAACATTTTCTATGTATATAATTATGAGTTATCTGCATCAAGTAAGTGTTGGCAGGCCCTTTTTCCTCTATTACCCTTAAAAAAATAACTTCCTCACACACGGACAATTTCCTTTTGTCCTCTTCTTCCAGGCCTTGTTCACCAGGGCAGACAGTGACACCCTTTCCCCAATCTCCCCCCCCCCCCCAGTAAACTTCAACCTTTCATCAATCACTCCCACACAATGAAATGGCAACAGCAGCACACATGACACTTCAGCAGCTGTGGCTGATTGGCTGATGGCCCACAGAGTCACTCCTGAGGGAAACAGGGAAGGACTCTGTGCAACTTCCAGCCAGCCAGAAACATTGGAGACAGCAGCTGAAGCATTCTTAGCCAGCAGGCAGTGCCCTTTAAGAATGAAGCTGCTTTTTTAGAAGCATACAAAAAGAAAAGGGGTCTAACACAAGAAACAAACACAATATAGGTAACCTATTGTACACATGGAAAATGTCACACCTAGTAGGGCCCTCAGATAGCAGTTGCTGGGAAAGTTCTTTCTTTCTCTGAGATCCTGGAGAGTCATTAGTAGTCAGAATACTGAGTACTGGACAGCTGATGGACCAGCGATTTGACTTGGTATAGGACAGTTTCAATGTGCAGAGAACACTACAGCTATCTTCTCTGACCTTAGTGCTCAGCACTTGTCACCTTACTTTTTATGAAGAAGGATTTAGTGCCATCATTTTTTTTACGTTTGGACTGCTTTGTAATGATAATTTGTAAACTGAAAATTTATTTAAAATAGTTATTTTAAAAAAGAAAAGAAAGATCATTGTGATCAACCTATTATTCATTCCTCACATGGATTGTGCAAGACACTTCACAAGTGTGGCTGCAGTGGCACTTTTCTGCAAATACACTTTGTTCCAAATTGAGGCAGACTACTTTAATACCAAAGAACATTACTGCCTCCCTGGATTCTGCCTCTAGAGAAACCGTAAGCAGTGAGTTGGATGGGAAGGAAGGGCACATGAAGGGCAGAAACAGAAAAGGGAGGACAGCAGCAATTATAGGAAATAGGTTGGGCTGAGTTTAGCAGCCAGCATGAAAGATGTACTGGACACTAAGGAACAATTACTGGGGTACAGAAGGGTATCTAGTAAACTTAAGGTAAATATATATATATTTAGTGACTACCAATTGAGCATGCTATTTGAATGGCTAACCTTACTGCAACAAAGAATCTGAGTTTTTATACATTTTTTTCCATATAACCATTTAGCAATAAATCTGTTGTTCATGAATGAATAAACCTAAATCTAAACTGTAAACCTAAATCTGAAACCAGGCTTCAATTTAAACCAATTTAAACCAATTTACACTCCCAACCTAAAGCACTCTCTTTGAAGAAAGACCCACTGAAATAGAAAAGGGTTTGCCCTGACCTGGATAGCCCAGACAAGCCTGATCTCATCAGATCTCGAAAACTAAGCAGGGCCAACTTTGGCAAGTACTTGGAAGGGTGATCTCCAAGGGATACCAGAGGCGGGATGCACAGGGGCAGGCTAATCAAACCACCTCTCTGAGAAATGTCCAAGCCCCCAGTAGGGGTCTCCAGAAGTCAACCATGATTTCCAGGCAGCAAACACACTCATGCGAAATATCTTTTGAAAAAGAAATAAAAGGAGTTTATTTACCAATATACGTCTTCATGATGAAGGATCTAGTTTCATTGGCTTTGCCAAAGCAGTCATGCTAGTCCTGAAAACTGGCTGTCTATATTTCTGCCTGAATAGCCCCTGAAGTGATTCTGCAGTAGTTGTAGAATGCCATGCATTGTGTCTATCTGCTGATACTCAGTACACCCAAAATGATTTTGTAAGCACAGGCAATTATTAAAAATTGACCCTCCAGGTTACATCTGCATACTGGGATCAGCTGTCCAGAACATGTAACGGTACTGCAGAGGCCCACCTAATTCATCAACAAACGTAGACATACAATGCTGAACCCCAGGTGCATTAATATTGATTTTTTTTACAGTTCACTCATATTAGCAAATTCCAGTTATACTGGAGGCCCATCAAAGTCTACAAGCCAAACTGTACATTCCTGAGAGGAAAACGGGGGGGGGGGGGGGGTGTCATTCATTTTCATCATTTATTCAAATAACTGCTTATTATAAAGGCCCAGTCATCTATCCCCCAAACAACAGCTTGAAATGCGAGCAGTTACTGTGTCATTCTAGGAAAACTGCAGGAAAACTTTTCCTGCTAAAGCTACCCATGAAATGTGCTCAGCCCTGCACTCTGCATCTCCACAGAAGCCGAGGGAGTGAAGCAGGGAAGGCATTGTATAGGTGAAAGTTAGAGTTGCCAAGTCCAGGTTGGAAAATACCTGGGGACTTTGGGGGTGGAGCCAGGAGAAGGTGGGGTTTGGGGAGGGGAGGGGAGGGGCCTCAGCATGGTCCAATGCCATAGAGTCCACCCTTCAGAGCAGCCATTTTCTCCAGGGGAGCTGATCTCTGTCAGCTGGGGATCAGTTGTAAAAGTGGGAGATCCCCAGGCCCCACCTGGAGGCTGGCAAGCCTAGTGAAAGTCCAAAACAGCATGCCACATCGCTGCTTTGCACAGGTTGCAGCCCGTTTCAACAGAACGACCAAGAGCCTTGTGGAAGTTCTTTTGCCTCACTATCCTCACATTTGTAGCCTCGGTTCACAGCAGAAGCGCAAATCCAATAAGTTGTGGTGCCTTTGAGAGTAATGGCGTCATACTGCAACCCATGACCACTAATCAATTATTTGTAAAGGAAATCCCCATGGGAACAATTCACAAAGTCTTTTGTGGACTACCCTCATCCCTGCAAGGAGAATCAAAATCACAAGGTTTTGATTCTCTTTGCAGGCATGACCATCTTTCCACAAAAACAGACACATATCGATAGGACAAGGAGTAGAGAAACTACTGACCAACCGCAGATTTACCGCAAGGGACCACGTCACACACACAGGGAGCAAAGAAAATGCAGCCGGCTGAGAGCCTTATAGTCAACTCTGGCCCTCGGGAGTCGGGACCCTACAAGGCTCAACAGCCGGCCGTTGGGTTCCAAGGCAGGGAGGGTGCCTGCCTCACTGCTGCCTTCAAACTTCCAAGGGCAGCAGGAACTGGCTGCGTCCCCCTCCATCCAACCCCCCGCCCGCTCGCCAGCCTGAGCTCATCTTCCCCCTCCCGCCCAAGACACGCTGTTTGAGCCCGCCGGGTCCGCTAAGCCCTGAGAGAAAAGCAGGGAGTGGCTACAACACAGAGACGACGCTTTCCAAGCCCACCACCAGGGGAGGAGAGGGTTAAAGCAGCAAGAGAGATCCGAGCAGGAGCTTCCTGACACAAACAAACTAGAAAGGGAGGCGCTGGGAAACCGTCCTACCGTGCCAGCTTCCAGAGCCCCCAGAGCGCAGCGCGGAACTTCATCAGCTGCCCTCCCCGGCGGCTCCGGCTCCGTCCAGCTCTTGTTGCCCTCCACTGCCTTCCTCAGGCATCCCTCTGCGCCCGGATAGTCATCCCCAAGGCGACCAGAAGGAGAGGGGGAAGCAGGACCGGGAGTGGAGGGAACGCCGCCTTGCCCGGCTCTCCTACTCCGCCCTGCCCGTCAAATAGGCTCGGATCACCACCAGTCTGCCACAGTAAAACCAAGCGGCGCTACTCAGCGCCAGGCACTCCCACAGGGTCCTAGCACCGGCGCCGTTTTGTTTGGAAAGGAAGGAGATGGTATGGAAAGGGGCTCACGCATCTGTGCAAACTGTAGGCACGCATGCCGAGGCACTCTTTGAGATGAGAAGCAGGGGAGTTGCTACAAGAGAATTAAGACGTGAAGAGATCTGTGGGGGGGTGGGGTGACTGATTATGTGAAAGATAAGGTGCCTATGTTAGGTGTATTTTTAATATTTATATCCCACTTCTTCTACTCAAAGCATCCCAGAGAGCAACAGTTTGAGAAGTAGTCAAACACAATAGAACAGAGCACAAAAAATTTACCCTTTACCAAATGCCTTTTTGAAACAACAATAGTTTAATTTCAACTAATTTTGTTGTCTGCTTTTTATTGTATTCAGTGTATGTAATAAAAAGACCTGTCCAAAGGTTTTTAATGAATGTGCCAAGAAGCAGATGGTCACAGAACCTACCAGGGGAGAGGTGAGCCTGGACTTGGTCCTAAGTAATGCCCAAGACTTGGTGAGAGATATAAATGTGATAACACCAGTTGGGAACAACAGTGACAATAATGTTATTAAGTCCAACATTTACGTAAATATGGAGTTGCCCAAAAAGACCAACATATAACCACATTTAACTTTAGAAGGGGTAACTTCTTTCAGATGAGGGGGCTTGTGAAAAACAAACTGAAAGAAAAGGTAAGCAAGCTTGGAAAAGCTCAGATACAATGTATACTGCAGGTTAGGAAAGGTACAAATAGGTATTTAAAAAGGCCTGCATGGCTAATGAACAAAGTAATGGAAGCAGTAAAAGGTTAGAAGGATTCCTTTAAGCAGTGGAAGGCTAGTCCAACTAAGGTAAATAAAAGAGAGTACAGCTGTGGCAAATAAAATGCAAGCTGGTGATCAGACAGGCCAATAGGGACTATGAGTAACATTTTGCAAAAAAACAAACCAGCAATAAAAAAATTCTTCAAATACATACAACAGTAGAAGAAAACCAACCAGATAGACAATCAGGCCCTGGATGACCAAGGGGTAAAAGGATTACTTAAGGATGATAAGGAAATGGCAGAGAAGCTGAATGCATTTTTTGCTTCTGTCTTCACTGTTGAAGATGGAATGTGCTTACCACTGATTTTGGGAGGGTGTTGAAAGACCTAAGTCAGACTGAGGTGATGAGAGAGGAGGCTCTATGACTGATGGACAGATTAAAAATGGACACATCACCAGACCCAGATGACATACATTCAAGAGTTCTGAAAGAACTCAAATGTGAACTTGTGGATCTCCTGACAAAAATATGCAATCTATCATTAAAATCTACCTCCATTCCTGAGGACTGAAAGGTAGCTAATGTAACCTCCATATTTTAAAAAAAGTTTCCAGATGAGAGCCAGGAAATTACAGGCCAGTCAGCCTAATGTTAATACCAGGTAGGTTGGTGGAATCCATTATTAAAGATAGAATTAGTAGATACATTGATGAACAAAAGCTATTGAAGAAGGATCATAATGGATTCTGTAAGGGAAGATCTTGTCTCAGTAACCTGTTGGAGTTGTTTGATAAAGTTCCTCATCAAAGGATCCTACGTAAACTCGGTAGTCATGGGATAAGAGAACAAGTCCTCTTGTGGATTAAAAAGTGCAGTTTTCACAGAAGAGAGTGGTAAGCAATGGGGCACCACAGGGCTTGGTACTGGGTCCAGTGCTTTTCAACGTGTTCATTAATGATTTGGAGTTGGGAGTAAGCAGTGAAGTGGCTAAGTTTGTGGATGACACTAAATTGTTCAGGGTGGTGAGAATCAAGGAAGACTGTGAGGTGCTCCAGAGGGATCTGTCGAGGATGGGTGAGTGGGTGTCAGTATGGTAAATGAGGTCCAACATGGGCAAGTGCAAAGTAATGCACATTGGAGCAAAAAAATCCTGACTATAAATACAAGCTGATGAAGTCCAAACTGGCAGAGACTTACCAGGAGCAAGATCTTGGAGTCATGGTACATAACTGACTGAAAACATTGACTCAGTGCGCAATTGCAATAAAAAAGGCCAATACTATGCTGGGGATTATTAGGAAGGAAATTGAAAACAAATCAGTCAGTATCATAATGCCTTTGTATAAATCGACGGTGCAGCCTCATTTGGAATACTGTGTACAATTCTGGTCACCACACCTCAAAAAAGATATTATAGCATTGGATAAGTGCAGAAAAGGGCAACTAAAATGATTAACGGGATGGAACACTTTTCCTATGAAGAAAGGTTAAAGAGATCAGGGCTGTTTAGCTTGGAGAAACAATGACTGAGGGGTGACGTGACAGAGGTTTACAAAATTATGCATGGGATAGAGAAGGTAGAGAAAAGAAGTACTTTTCTCCATTTTGCGCTGTACAAGAACTTGTGGGCACTCAATGAAATTAATAAGCAGTAGGTTTAGAACAGATAAAAGGAAGTATTTCTTCACCCAAAGAGTAATTAACCAATGGAATTCACTGCCACAGGAAGTGGTGGCAGCTACAAGCCTATACAGTTTCAAGAGGGGATTAGGTAAACCTATGGGGCAGAGGTCTATCAGTAGCTATTAGCCACAAGGTATAGATGGAACACTATGTCTGGGGCAGTGATGCTCTGTATTCTTGGTGCTTGGGGAACAACAGTGGGAGGGCTTCTGGAGTTCTGGCCCTGCTAGTGGACCTCCTGATGGTACTTGGGTTTTGGCCACTGTGTGATGCAGAGTGTTGGACTGGATGGGCCATTGGCCTGATCCAACATGGCTTCTCTTATGTTCTTAATGCATTGTTGTACACATTTGGGAAGTGGGGTGGCATCTGAATTCGCACCTGCTACCCTGTCCCATGACCATACCTAGATAGACCTCAAAACCACATCTGTATGTCGATTCCAACCTGCAAAAGTACCAGCAGCATGATTTCGTTTTGCAATATGCAGATAAGGGTGTAGAATTCTGTACAGATGGGAATTTGAAGTGCATGGAAGTATCTTGTTATTAAACTATTTTAATAATAACCTTATTAAAATAGAGATAAAAATAAAACAGCTAAAATCCCCTAAATGTTCACACCTAGCAGCTGAATTCCAGCTCATAAAACACTATTTAGAAAAGAACTGCTTATATGCCAGACACCTACCCTTTTCCTCACATACATGCACAGTTTGAGCCCTTTCTCTGTTTCCCATAGTTCTAAATCTGTGTTTCTACACACTCCCATCTTATGCAGAATTAAGCATGCTGAAGCCACTGATTTGAATAGACTGAAGGCTGCCTAATGCTGCATAGGATCATGGTATAGCTGTCTGCCTCCCAGCTACCCCACCAATCTTAATGTGATTAATAGAACTTTCATTGGCCAGAATACACATTCAGTTTAAAGACAGGTCTCTTACAGTTCCCATTGTTCACAAACATTTGCAGATGCAAAAATAGAATGAGAGATGCTTTTTGCTGTTCTAAACAAATTCAGGTGGGTAGCCATGTTGATCTGAAGCAACAGAACAAAGTTTGAGTCCAGTGGCACCTTTAAAACCAACAAGATTTAATTCTGGGTCTAAGCTTTTGTGTGCATGCTGATGAAGTGTGCATGCACATGAAAGCTTATGTCCAGAATGAAACTTTCTTAGTCTTAAAGGTGCCACAGGACTCAAACTTTGTTCTGTGTTATAAACAGTGTGCCTCTGATCCTCAGACATTTTAGCTACATCCACAGCATACACAGAGAATAATGCCCAACAAGTAACTTGGTCTTGTTCACACATACCTGTTCATCATATGCATGATGTGAAACCTCAAGCAGCAACTGGTACATGTGAACGGCCCATCACATATAGAAGATGCCTGTATTCATTTTACCCTGAGGATTACTCTGGGCAGTTTTGCTCCTTATCATGCTACTACCGTAACATGAGAAGTTCCAGAACATAACTGGAAGAGCTCCTGGTGTGGTTCTTCCCTATGCTAGCATTCATCCAGTCTCTTGTGGGTGATGTTGACATGGGACAAGCTTCAGCATGGCTCCTGTGTGACCCAAAATTTCCCCACATTACCCTGGTATCACAGAAACACAGTGTCACAGTGGGTTTCAGTCATAATGTATGCTCAACTAGCCAGGCTTTTCATATCACTCTAAGTATAATGTTTTCTAATGGTGGCTGTTCACACTGAGAGCCAGTGTGGTGTAGTAGTTAAGAATGTCAGACTAGTATCTGGGAGATCTGGGTTCAAATCCCCACTCATGCTGAGGTTCTCTGGGTGACCTTGGGCCAGTTGCACTCTCTCAAAGTGAGGATGAAATGGAGGAGAGGAGAATGATGTGAGCCACTTTGGGTCCCCATTGGGGAGAAAGGTGGGGTACAAATGAATTAAATAAATAAATAATTTCAAGGGGTGGATCAAAGGACATGAAGATAAAGCAAAGATTTCACAAAGGAGGTCTGCTTTTTAATTAGTCTTACTACGTTCAATGCTCCCTTTAAGCTGTGGAGTCTTGTGAGCAAAAATTCTACTTTGTGAGCTACTGGCATTAAAGTTGTGACCAAGCAATTTGGCTACTGCATAAATTAGTGTGCTCTGGAGCCATCCTTCCTAAGACAAAAAATATGTGAGCCAGAGGCTAAAAAACTGAGCTAGCTCACACTAACTCAGCTTAGAGGGAACACTGGTGGACTTGTGTATGTCTGAGCAGAAGTGGAGCAGGTATACCAGATGATAGAGCTGGTCAGACAGCTCCTTACACAATATCCACTCATATTTTAAAGGAGATGCAGGTGTAGGTTCTCACACCTGGGCATTTGGGAGGCAATTTAATCTTGAATATACTATAAATTCAGAAGTCAACTTGTAAATCTGAAGTGTTGTCATCTATAGATCTGTTTTTGTTTGATCAGTTTACTGACTCAATGCTAGTATGTGATGTGAATGTTGGTAAGCAGAAATTGTTCACAGCCAGACTAAAGAATGCTGGTGAAGTACAGGTTGAGACAAAATTGTTCCCAGGCAATAGCAATCTTCGTTTAATATCTTCTTTTAATGTCTGACATCCTGTGATCCACAATCTTCTCTTAATGTTTGACATCCCATGATCCACAATCACATACACAGAAAGAAAAGCTTGCACATTTTGAAAGGAGGAAAATACATGCCTGCTTGGTTCTTTACATATGCCACTGATCAGAGTCACACAGTCTTTCCTGTCCTGAACCTCACCACTTAAAAGGAAAATCTCTGTGTGCATGGTGGGGGAAAATAGGTGGATTCTTCTTTGCAGTTAGAATGTAAGGGCGCCTGTTTCTGCAGCTGTGATATTATATGGTATTCTAGAGGAGATGTCTGAGATGGCAGGATGTGATTACCACTAAATCAAATGTGAACATTTGCAGTTCATCACAGGAAAAAAGCACTTTCCCGTGCACAGATGGAAAATGCAAGGTTTATAATAGTGGGACACATCCTTTGCCTTTCTGTAACAATGTGTGCATTCACATCAAAAGGGATGGATGTCTACAAAGTTCCTCTTAAAATGCTAAGTTGGAGGGTATGTGCTACAATATTTACAGTACTTATTTAAAGGTGCATGAAATTTCATGGAGAGTGAGGGAGAGTCTGGTGTAGTGTTAAGAGCAGAGCGGCAGGACTCTAATCTGGAGAACAAGGTTTGATTCCCCACTCCTCCCCATGAAGCCAGCTGAGAGCTCTCTCTGCCCCACCTACCTCACAGGGCTGTGGGGAGAGGAAAGGGAGGTGATTGTAAGCAGCTCCAAGACTCCTTCAGGTAGTGACGGGCAGGGTATAAAAACAACTATTATTTTTTCCCATCAGGCTTCAACTCCCTCTCGTTCCCCAGTTACTCTCCCTCAAAAATTGCTGCTCCAGCGTAGGGTCCAGGTTTGGGAGGTGGGGGATCAAGCAATTGTGTTTCTGGTCATTTGTTCACTGAGAAGACAGTTATTGACTTCTTTCCCCACAGCCTTCTACAATGCCCAGAAGACATTTTACATTTCTAAGATTTCATCACCTGCAAGCTCAGAAACTGGAATGAGAAGGGAGAAGCCAATGTATTTCTGATATTTATTTAGAAAACCTGTATGCCATCTCTACAGAACCTGCTTGAGGCAGCTTACAAAACATTATACAATCATAAAAGATAAATAAAATTAATCATCTATTAAAAACTCAGCCAGAAGATAAAAACAGCATAAAACACTAGTGACCTAAAATGAGGCTTATAAAAATGTCCTCAGGTTAGAGGCAGATTGTAAAAATAATTTTAAAATCATAATCAAAAAGATGTTTTGGCCTGAAAGAAGAGAATCAAGGGGAAGAGCATTCCGTAGGTGAAGTACCACCACTGAAAAAGCTCCATCTCTGGTCACCACCTGCCTCACCTCTGGGTGTGGGACACAGAGATCAGAACTTGTAATAAGGATCTTTATTGGTGGACAGTACATTAGTATACACCTTCTTCCTTGTTCCTGCACTGATCTAAAGTTTCTGGGTAAGTAATTTTGATGTGTCTCTGGCAAGGGAGGCATTACAGAGCTGGGTAACAGCCATAAATGGTGGGTGGAGAGTACCATCAAGTCACAGCCAACTCATGGTGATCCTGTAGGATTTCACGGCAAGAGATTTTCAGAGGTGGTTTGCCATTGCCTTCCTCCATGTCACAACCCCAGTATTCCTAGAAGGTCTTTCATCCAAGAGTTAACCAGGGCCAAACCTGCTTAGCAGCCGAGATCTGATAAGATGGGGCTAGCTTGGGCCGTCTAGGTTAGGGCAACAGCCATAAATAAGAACTTAAACAACCTTAATGGTCATAAATAACAACCTGAAAAGAACCCTGCTGGACCAGAACAGTATTCCTAGTCTAGCATTCTATTTCCACAGTGGCCAACTAGATAGGGCTGCCAAGTCCCCCTGTAGAGCGGGGGAAACACCGATTTTTAAAGCTTTCCCCCGCTTTTCCAAAATTGGCCACCGGGGGGACAAAATGGCTGCCAGCAGGGGAACCTCGGAGCCTGCCCTGCTGGCCTCTTGAACTTCTTAAAAGGGAAATTTCCCCTTTAAGAGCTGATCGAGCAAGACAGCCCCGCCCAGAGATTAAGGAGGGACTAAGCTCTTTCTACTGAAGGGCTTGCGTGCAAGGTTGCTGCTGGAGTAAGCTGCTTAAGGTGCTGGGGTCTGCGAGCTCTTTTCCTTCTCTGTCTCTCCCCCTCCCCCTCTTTCTTTTTGCTGTCTGTCTGTCCACTGTGGTTTTGTCAAAGGAATAAACTGTCACTTCCAAAGAGGTAAACATCACAAGGAGAGGTTGCCTGTAGAAGGTCTGGGAGTGGGATTGTTTAAAATGTCTTGTTGTGGCTGTTTGGGTCCCCCCAATCCTCATTTCCCTTCTGCAAATAAAAGTTGGGATTCCTCATTTTTATGCCAATTTTCTGTTTCTTTCAACCATGTCCCCCCCCCCCCCTCCGGCAGTAAAAATCTGCATTTTTAAAAGCATTTGTACATCAAGTAACCGGTATTTTAAGTTAGGGATGGATCCAACTAGCTTTTCTGCTGGCGAAAAGGGGAGGACAAAGGTCCTCTTTAGCCACCAAAAAGCCTATGCTGGGGGGGGGGGGAGAAGTTATGGGACTTACATGGACAACAGCTGGGTGAAACAAGGGCCAGAAATAAAGCCTGGGAATTGGGCAAGAGTAAGTGAAAAAGCTGTCTGTCTGTCTGTCTGTCTGTCTGTCTGTCTGTCTGTCTCTCTCTCTCTCTCTCTGTCCCCATCCAGCAGAGGTCTATCAGTGGCTATTATAGCCACAAGGTCTAAATGGAGCCCTTTGTCTGGGGCAGTGATGCTCTGAATTCTTGGTGCTTGGGGGGCAACAGTGGGAGGGCTTCTGGAGTTCTGGCCCCGCTGCTGGAACTCCTGAGGGCACCTGGTATTTTTGGCCACTGTTGTGACACAGAGTGTTGTACTGGATCCACTGTGGCTTCTCTCCTGTTCTTATGATATGAAAATCATATTTAGCACTTGTGTAGCACTTAGGGCTTCATATTCTGCCGAGATGAGGAAGGATTCAGTAGGGCCGTTGCTCAGTGATAGAGCATCTGCTTGACATGCAGGAGGTATCAGCCTCTTCAGCTAAAAAAGGATCAGGTAATAGGTGACATTAAAGATCTCAGCTTGAGACCCTGGAGAGCCACTACCAGTCTGAGTAGTCAATACTGACCGTGATGGACCAATGGCCTGATTCAGTATTAGGAAACTTCATGAGTTCATGTGTCAGCATGTGGAAGCAACATCACAGGATGTGACATCACAAAATGATGTCACTTCCTTTCTCCTGGCTCCACCCCCAAAGTCTCCTGGCTCCACCCCCAAAGTTCCCAGATATTTCCCAAGTTGGACTTGGCAGCCCTACAACTAGATGGCCCTATCACATCAAGTCCAAAGCCTCCCACTTTTGTTGCCCTTGTGCTTTTCTTATGTCCTTGTTGTTCTTATTTGATGTATGAAGGGAACTGTGAAGAATGTACTTTTAGCAAGCTGCATTAATTATCAAAGGATACAGAATGGGGGGAGAACTCATTTATGTGGTGGTTCCACTGAACTGGTTGTCATTGTCATTGTCATCATGCATCACTGGGCAAACTTTTTCAGCTCTCTGAAGATAGATCTCAAAGCTTACCCAAATTAGCAGTGATCTTGAAGGTGAGAAGTTGGCAAAGCATCTCAGTGAGTATTGGAAGTATTGTCACTCCCGGGTAAGATCAAATGTTGCTAAAGAAGTTGTCTAACTCGAGGTTCAAGTCACATGACCATTCTGTGATTAGTTCCCAAATCAATTGGCTTTTGGTCACATGGCAGCCCAACACATCTTAATTCTATTTCTTTTCTTTTTGTGGTGGTGGTCTGAGTACATTTTGGACCATTAATGAGTAAATGCATGTTCACAAGGGGGAAATAATCCTGTTTTCTTTAAAAAGAAACAAATGTTTTTATGTTCACTGATACATTTTTGATTCAAACAAAATTTCTTCTGTGAAAGAGGATATGAACCATCCTAGTGTAGTTATTATAGCACTGGACCAGGAAGATCTGCTTCAGATCTCTACAACTCCATGAAGCTACACTGAGATCCTCAAGGGAAGGACAGACTAAAATGTGATAAAGAAAAACACATGGATCAAACTGTTACACACACATCTCCTTCAATACAGATATCCAATACACCTACCATAATGAAGAATACTGCTAAAGAAGAAGAGGAACTAAGATTTGATTACAAACATAATTATATTCTAACATCCGTTATTGACCTTCTTAATGTGCAAACGTGCTGAACTCCTTACAATCAGTTTAAATTTACTTTCCATAGCAAAGACCAACTTAATTTCTCAAACTCATTATCTAACCAATTAAAAATCACTCATAGGGTTTTTTTTTACATTTTAGAAGACATTTTTAAAGACGTTGCTACTGAAACATGCTATAGATATCACACAGAAAATATTATTTAGTAACAGTAATAATTGTAATTATTGCATTTGTAACATTTCATGGCCTTTTGCATTTTTAAAAATAGATACCTTGAATATCATGTTTATAAAAGGACACCAAACATATAAGAAGATAACTAATTAAAAATTATGGCAATTTATATCCACAGTTTACGGCAACATCCAACAATATTTCTTAAGTGTACTTTTGTGATGAAAAGGGCACAAGTTGTATTTGTTATTGTGCCTCTATTGTTTTTATTTTAAAATATTCAGCTCACTGAGTCTCCCAGCTGAGCTGTCAGAGATTATCTTGGGCTTGGTGTTCAGAAACATTCATACAAAGTTCATCTCTCTCCTTAAACTTAGAACTTCATGGCCACAGTGGCAACCTTAAGACTGTTCCAGTTTTTATTGGGTTCAACTCATTAAAGGCAATTATTAATATGTCTTTGGTCAAGGGTGTTTTTCCAGAAGCCTTAAAATGAGGCCTGTATTTGAAGAAGCCATGAAGTATGGCCGGGCAAAGTATAAGCCTGTGTCTAATCTTCTGTTTTGGGGCAAGGTGATAAAGCATTTGGCAAAAGAACAATTTCAAGAGTATCTGAGTGAAACATCTTACCTTGACCATTTCTGTTTACTTCAGGTTTGGTTATAGGTTAGAGACAACTTCAGTGGTGGTGGTAAATGACTGATACTTATAGATGGATATGGGAAATTCTGTTAATTGTGCTTGATTTGTTAATAGCCTTTTGGTACAGTTGATCATCCGATGCTGCTGGATCATTTGGAACATGGTTTGGGGGTTTGAGGAGTAACTTTCTCATGGTTCCAATGGTGGGATGTAGAAAGTTATTATCAATTAGGCGGGTATTGGAAATTGACATGTTGTACCACAGAGTCTGGTGTTATCCTCAGTGAGTCAAATAGTGCCCCTCAGAACCATTTTAGGTAGGGAAAATGTCACCAGGAAAAGACAAAAGTCCCTTCTTTATGTGCACTATAGTCAGGGCCGGCCCCAGAGTTTTTTGCGCGCTAGGCGAGGCTACCTTGTGCCACCCCCCTAGGTGAGGCTGCCTTGTAGTACTCCCCCACTGCAAAGCTGTCCTCTCCACTGCCAGAGACCCGCCCGCAAGGGATACCTCCCCCCCGGCCCCAGTGCCCACCTGCCTGCCCGGGCTCACGAGCTCTCCAGCCCCACTAGCAGCCACCTGCACCAGCTGGCCACAGTGCCTACAAGTCTATCTGCATTGGCCCAAGGCTAAGTTTGGCCTGAATAGAAAGCTGCATTCAGACATAATGGTAAATCATGGTTTGCATAAAGCACACTATCTCCTGGTCTGAGTCTCTCTCAGTCTCTCCATGCTACATTTGCCAACTGCGCCCCTAGGCGGCCGCCTAGTTGGCCTAGTGATAGAGCTGGCCCTGACTATAGTCACAATCTGACAGCATGCACATGGTAATTCAGTAGAACCCACAATTCAAATCTGACTGTTACACAGGGTGGGGACCCCGTACCCAACCTGTGTATTCCAGAATGTGTGAAGAGGACCATGTGAATGCAGGCCATCAACCAAGATGATCAGAAGTTTTGGAGCTGGCTGTCATCAGTATGCTAATGACATCCAGAAGGGGGGGAGTCTCCAGCTGCAGATGTGTATCTCCTAAGCCAGTACTCGGAGGAAGTGATCAAGTAGATGAGGAAGAATGGGGGTAATGAAGGACTTTCACCTGTTCTGGACACAATTTTCTTGGTCAGTTGAGGAGTATCGGTATCCTGGATCATTCCATTCATTAGATTATCAGATTGAAGTTGTTGCCAGGAATGCTTTTTACTATCTGTGCTTAGTCCAAACATTGACCTCCCTTCTTGATTCTGCTGATCTAGCTGAACTGATTCATGCTCCTGTAACTTTATGAATTAATTATGGTAATATGTGTGGGCTGCCCTTGAAAGTAATTTGGCAGCTGCACACCTTTTAACTGGTTTATGCTACAATACAGTTATTAACATTGACTTCAAAGAACTTCAGTGGCTATCCATTTGTAATTCAAGCCATGAATGACTCAATATCTACATATTTAAGCAATCACCTCTCCTGGTGTTAATCCATATGTCAATTTAGTGCTGTGATCACACACACTAAATAATCCACTTTCAATCCACTTTCAGTACACTTTCCAACTGGATTTTTTCTGTGTGAACTGGCAAAATCCAGTTGGAAAGTGCACTGAAAGTGGATTGAAAGTGGATTATTTAGTATGTGTGACCGCAGCTTAGGTCAACTCTGCAGAAGTTTCTTGCACAAGGCCACACAAGTCTGCACATTGGCTGCAAGGGCACAGGCTTTTCAAGTCGTTCCTTCACTCTACCTCCAGAAGAGATGCCAGACTGTGGTGGAATGGGCCTGCATCAGCTGGTGGGCCCCGCTCTGCCCACCCCTCCTTTGCCTGACCTGGCACCTGAAGGGGCACTTTTTCTCCACTGCCTCTAGGTACTGCTGCCATCATTGTCCCTGTCTTGGGCTCTAGTTAGGCAGGGCAGTCTCCTAACCTCCCTCTGGTGTCACTAGGAACCTGCCTCAGGGCTTCCTAGGAATCTTTGGGGCTCCCCTGGAGAGTTGGCAACTGGGCATTTGCCTCCCTCCTCAGGGATTTCTTGATCCATTCCTAGCATATACAAGTGGCTGGGGGAACTACACAGTACAGAGGAACTTCACTCCTTCAACAGTTAAAAGATTTATTCAAAACTCTTTAACTATTTACAGACATATCAAAAGTAAACGGAAGAAACAAAATAAAGGTGACAAAACCACTCCATCTCTCTCCCTTCTCTAAACTCATGCTCTATCTAGATCAGCAGTTCTCAACCTGGGGGTCGGGACCCCTTTGGGGGTCGAACAAGCATTTCACAGGGGTCGCCGGCTGGCATCCGAGCCCCTCCCCTCCCCACCCCTGCCTCACCAAAAGCCCTGCTCCGCTCACCCAGAAGTCCGAGCAGAGCACTCCATAGCTTTCCTACAGAGTGTGTGTGTGGGGGGGGGGGGGGGGGGGTTCAGAGTCCTCTGTCTAAAAGTTTTGCTTCTCCAGGTTGCACAACTTCTGCATCTTCTGGTAAGCTTTTGTGTTGTAAATGTAGAAATCCTTGGAGAACAGAGTGAGATCCTTCCTCCGGTGGCCGCCCCCCCCTCCTTTTTATTTTGAACACCAAAGTAGAAAGAAAGGAGGAGTGTGTGTGTGTGTGCGCGTGTGTGTGTGTGTGTGTGTGTGTGTGTATGGACAGAGAGAGAAAGAGAGAGGAGTAGAAAAAACTATGGATTAAAGACAATATATATCTTTAATCAGGCTTCTTACTATTTTCAGTGCCCAAAAAGTTGAAGCAAAAATGTGGCTTCCCTTTCCCCCTCCTGCTCCAAGAGAAAGTTTGATTCCAACCCAGCTCTCCTCTCCACTCCCCCACCCCGAGTCCTTTTTGAATTTCTCCAGCTTTTCCGTTCTTTGTTACTTCTTAGCTTTTATTTTTAAAAAGAAAGAAATCATTTTATTTTCTGTTTCTGACTGCTCATGCCAGAAAGAGATGTATTAGAAGGACAGGCTTGCCCAATGGAAACAATGGGAAACACTTGAAGGCGCATTGGAAATAATGGGAGCCAGGAATGCCAATTGATTTGCATGGGCTCCACTGAAATACATTACAGTACAAGTAGAGTTGCAAAGAAAATGTGGAATGGATTTTCCATTAGGGTCTCTGGGCCCATATAGACTACTCTGGGACTGGAATGACAGGCCCCAGCTTGGAATGATAGCCCCAGGGGGTAGCAGAAGCCTTCTATGACTAGAATGAGACACCAGGAGAATGGAATGACAGCCACTGGGGGTAGCAGGACTGTTCTGTGACTAGAACAAGAGACCACAGAGAGTGGAATGACAGCCCCTGGGGGCAGCAGGAGTATTCTGGGAATGGAATGACAGGCCCCAGAGTGGAATGACAGCCACTGGGGGTAGCAGGAGTATTCTGGGAATGGAATGACAGGCCCCAGAGTGGAATGACAGCCACTGGGGGTAGCAGAAGTGTTCTGTGACTAGAATGAGAGACCATGAGAGTGGAATGACAGCCACTGGGGGTAGCAGGAGAGCCCAGGAAAAGTGGCAAAAGCCGCCCCCACCCCACCTACCTTCCTTCCCCCCCTCTCCCACCTTTCTCTCTCTCTGTCTCTCTCTCTTATCCCCTTCTCTCTCTTCCCCCTTTCTCTCTCTCTCTCTCTCTCTCTCTCCCCACTACCTGCAACAGCCTCTCCCCCCCACCTACCTTCATTTTCTCATGGCATCTTCTGTTGAAGAAAAGTAAGTCTGAAGCCTTAGTGTTCGTTGTGTCTTGTTGGGAATAGCTTGCAAATATATGTGTGTGTAAAGTCTGTATTAAAGTTGTTTGGTGCTAACTGCCATGCAAGAGAAAACATCTGAAAAAGTAGCTTCACTGTTGTGTGTGTTGGCAGAATTTTATGGTTGGGGGTCACCACAACATGAGGAATTGCATTAAAGGGTCGCGGCATTAGAAAGGTTGAGAACCACTGATCTAGACGGTATGCAGGGCAGGTACATTATTTCATTACTTTGGAGAAAGGTGGATAACCATTTCTCCCAAAATGGCCTCAGTCTCTGGCCTGGGAGCCTCTGTCTCTTGTGGACTCCAACCAACTAACTGACTGTCTGACTGGCTTCTGACTGACTGGCTTCCCACCCTGTCACAACCCCACACCCAAGGGTATATCTCTTAAGCCTGGGGTTGTTCAAACCAATGCAGTGGTGGTAGGGGTCTGTGGTTTTTAAATATCTAATTGGTAGCGTAGGCATGGCACATGGGCTAGTAACTCAGTCCAAATTATAAAACACTTTAAATGTATTACACAAGTCAATAAAACAATAAAATACACAGGTATGGGAGAAGTGAGTGTAAAAAGACAAAACAAAACAACAGAACCTAACTCTCTATCTAAAATACTAGACCTGAGCTGGTATCTCTTAGCAGCAGTGATTGATGGAGCAGAGCATGCCAAGGAATTAGCCTTCCTCCTTCAGGCCTACCAGTCCTCTATCCAAGGTCACCATCCGTCTTACCCGATGTTCCACCTAGAAGGGTGTGTGGAAACTGCCTTCAAGGTTCTTGGCATTTCTCTCCAGAGTTGTCCCGAGCAGATGCAGCTAGGGTTGCCAAGTCTGGGTTGGAAAATACCTGGGGACTTTGGGGGTGGAGCCAGGAGAAGGCAGGGTTTGGGTGAGGGGAGGAGCCTCAGCATGGTCCAATGCCATAGAGTCCACCCTTCAAAGCAGCCATTTTCTCCAGGGGAGCTGATCTCTGTCAGATGGGGATCAGTTGTAAAAGCGGGAGATCCCCAGGCCCCACCTGGAGGCTGGCAACCCTTGATGCAGCATGCTTGCCATGTAGGCTCTCTCCGGCTACATTGGCTGCATTACCTTGCTGTGCTTGACTCCCAGTTAAATAGTCCCTCAGCTGTCAAAGCTAATTGATGAACCAATCACTGATCTAAACCAATTGATCTAGATCAGGAACTGTCAAAGATCTTCTGTCAGGCTGTAGTTTAATTAGTAGCAGGTGGTCTGTATCTGGCTGACCTATAGGGTTGCCAAGTCTGGGTTGGAAAATACCTGGGGACTTTGGGGGTGGAGCCGGGAGAGGGTGGGGTTTGGGGAGGGGAGGGGCCTCAGCATGGTACAATGCCATAGAGTCCACCCTTCAAAGCAGCCATTTTCTCCAGGGGAGCTGATCTCTGTCAGCTGGAGATCAGTTGTAAAAGCGGGAGATCCCCAGGACCCACCTGGAGGCTGGCAACCCTACTGACCTACCATCCTAACAACACCCAGATGAGGCTTATGCTACCTAATTTACTAACTCCTGCAAATACTTAGGTCTCTTAAAGGCCTATTACTTGACACACCCAACAGAACCGAACTCTCTGTCTATAATACTAGACCTGAGCTGGTAGCTCTTAGCAGCAATTGATGGAGCAGAGCACGCCAAGGAATTAGCCTTTCCTCCTTCAGGCCCACTGGTCCTCTAGCCAAGGGGAGAAGTTTGGTGTCTGGGAGTCTTGCGTGCGCACTATGCACTATGTGCCACAATGACATCATTGCACCAGGCATGTTGTTGAGGGACACTTTAGCATTCAGTCTTAAAACTCTATGTCAGAGTTTTACTCTATGTTAGACTTTTAAGGTTGAACACTAGAGTGTCCCCCAATGATGTGCCCAGCATACCTCTGGGTGACGTCATTATGCTGGGCATGTTGGCCCGATTCAGGCATTTGGGGGATGGAGTTCCCTCTGGTGGTTGATTCTTGGGGACCCTAGAGCAGACAGCGCCCCCCCCCCCCCGAGGGACCTGGCATCCAAAGGAGGAGACTAGACCAGGCGAACCT
This sequence comes from Lepidodactylus listeri, assembly GCA_029233225.1. Classification (NCBI taxonomy): domain Eukaryota; kingdom Metazoa; phylum Chordata; class Lepidosauria; order Squamata; family Gekkonidae; genus Lepidodactylus; species Lepidodactylus listeri. The sequence continues at coordinate 47,495,858 of JARCFY010000005.1, read as the reverse complement.
CAAGTTTGATGGTCTCCTCCTATCCAGCCCACACCAGCTTAAACACACTCATAAAATGGCGTTTCTCCACACCAACTTTCCTTCTATGACATCTTTTCAGAGGGCATATAAAAGGCTCTTGTTTACAAAGGCATTTCCATTATGATATAGTTTATTCTGTCAGGCCTGAATATTCAGACTTTAGAAGTGTTGTTTTATATATAGCTTTAAATCTTAATTATATATATTTAAAAGATTTTTGTAAGCCACCCTGAATTTACAGGTGTGAGATATATTTTTTGTAAATGGTAGCTTGCTTACTTACAGTTCTTTGAAGGGTACTTACAACGTTTTGAAAAGTACATAATAAAAAATGGCACACAAAAACACATTCAAGCAGCAGTAAAAACAAATCTTAGAACAACTATGTAAAAGTGCCACCACAAGCACTCTGGTTTAATCAGAGAAAATTGTAGTCTAATGGCTGGGACTATGAATACAGTTGCCAACTCCAGGTTGGGAAATTCCCAGAGATTTGGGGGTGGAACTTGGGAAGGGCATAGTTTGGGGAAGAGAGGAACCTAAGGAGGGTATAATTCCATGCAGTTCATCCTCCAATGCAGCCATCTCATTCAGGGAGCTAATCTCTAATCTGGAGATCAATTATAATTTCAGGAAATCTCCAGGCCCCACTTGTAGGTTGACAACCCTAATTGTGAAGAATCAGCTTGAAATCCCCATGCAGTCATAAGGCTCACCCAGTAACCTTGCCTTAACCTTTCTTTATCATTCTAACCTCACTGGCTTGTTGTCAGGCTGAAATGGAAGAGGGGAGAAGTACCTACCCGGCACTGAGCTCCATGAGAGAATTGTAGTGTAAGAGCATAATGAATACATAGAATAACCCTTTTGTTAGGGTTCCCAAGTCAGCCCGGGGGGGGGGCGGGGAAACCCCCACTCCAGTGGCCCACTCCCCACCAGCCTGGATTGGGCCACCAGGGGGACCCTGCCCCCAAATTGCCGGGCTGCTGTGACGTGCCCAGCATGATGACATCACCCAGAGGTGGCATGATGACATCACCCAGAGACTCTATGGTTTTCCCTGGAATTTCAGAGGTCCCACCCTAACATGCCTGACGCCATGATGTCATTTCCAGATGACGTCATTGCGCCGCGCACTTTGCACGTGTGGCGGAGGACTCCCAGGCGGGCAAGGAGTCCCCCCGGCATCATGCCTTTTGTGGATCAGTCTGTTTGTTATACAATGAAAACCTGTTTAATTACTTTAAATGTTAGAAATAATATACAATTTTTTCTTATTAGTACAGTGAAAACACATGAAGACTTTATGTTGTTACTGTAATAACATTTAGTACATTTGGTTCACAGTTAACCTACTGTGAGCAAGCTATCAGAGAATTCAGGAATCAGAACCTGAAACATCTACTCTACAGTCTCAGGAAATATCAAAGGAGAGTCTGTGGTAGAACCAATTTTTAGAATTCCTTCCTTTCTGTTTTTTTTAAAAATGAGACTGCTTTTAATTTGGTTCCCATAATACGTTAGCTATGGTGCATTTACTTTGTAAACCTGAAGCTACCATGTAACTGTGCAAAGCCTAAGAAGCTAAACAATAATGCACAATAAAATTCTAATCAAAGAAGTAGCTTAAGAGGCATGGCATATCTGGGGAATGTAAATCCAGTCTGAGTTCAATAACAAACTAAACATGAGCATGAGCCTGTGTTAAAATGCAACTGAAATAAATGGGATTTTAAACCAATTGTTAAATACTTTTCTGGCTAGGATTTCTGACTTGAAGCTATGATTTATCCTTGATCTGACCTACTTTTAAAATGTTAATAAACCTGTTCTAAAAACAGGCACTCATTTTTTTTACAAGCCTGAGATATTATATACAATAAATCTAATATGACACACTCTTGCAACTGTCTAGAAATAGATTTGAAAGCAGGAAATTGCCTTTCCTCTAGTAAAACACATTTTCATAGGGGTTCTGTTCATTGCTTTTCCGCTGTCCAGGTATCAGACCTTGAAATGCCCACTTATAGTCTCAGAAACTATCCAGCAATAGGATATATAAAGACAGCTGGACTACTGTACCAATAGAAGCATTCAACAGTATCAAGTTATATGGGCCATTAATGCTGTTATGGTGGATGTTGGTCCATCTCTTCAAAGTGCTGGGATATTCCATTAGCAGAAGAGAGGGAGACAATATCACTTGATTCTCCACACAGCAACCCTCTGACCCCTGAGGCTTTTTTTTTACCCAAGAGCCCAACAATCTCAGGGTCCTGAAGGGAAGGGACAGTAATGACTGAATTGTTTCCACTAACAGAAAGCTAGCAGGATCCAACACTCTGGTCAGTACCATTTTTGCTGCTCATTTATGTCAGTAGTTGTATTATACTTGCAAGCAACAATATTGCTTTACATCTTTTAAACTATTACTTGCTCTCTGCTTCCCTAAGAAGTACTAGAGCTTGGTTTACTTCGAATGAGGGATGACACACAAATTACAGAGTATACAGGTTAGGTCTGGGATATCTATGCTGTATAACAGTCAGATGTGAGTTGTGGGTTCTCCTCAGTTCTCCTCACACTTGCCAAATTTGGATCCAGACTCTGGATTGTGTGGAGAAGGGCCTTCAGTCTACCCCCTGAACTATTTTTCTGTCCTGAGGGACACTATTCAGCCCACTGAAGAAACCCATCTGTTCCATGGGATATAGGTGGGTTTCCCCAGGAGATTAGCTATTACTGTCCCACATTGTTTCTGGCTGGGAAAATTAACAAGGGAAGGCTGAAGCCTCTTCTCCATGAGTGTTCTGGTCTCGATCCAAATAGAGCACTGCACATATGGAAATTGAGGAAAACCTTCAGCTCACATCTGACTTGCACAATGTGGGGACTGCAGATCCAACCCAACCTGTATATTCTATAAAGTGCGAATTTACTAAGACTAGAGAGCAATCACTAGAGTTATGTGTTTTGTAATATTTATAAATATGCAAAAGGAAAGGCAAAGAGGCACTTGTACAAGGCAGTAGATCAACTACCAAAACTGAATCTCCAGAGAGAGTGATGATTCCAGAGAGGGTGATTCTGCACTAGACCTTAAATCCTGGTTCAACCCTGTCCCTGAACTTACATTCTATACTGCCCTCAAGTTCACCCCTGTAATTATCTCAGGGTATTTTTTTTGTTTCCACATTACATTGAGGTCACCCTCAAGTTCACCCCACACTTGTCCCGGGATAAACGGATGCTGTTACAACCAGGGATAAATGCAAGGTATTGTGTTGCAAGTTGAACTCTGGTAAAACCAGGGATGAGATCTGTTGGAAATATGTGTGTTGCAAGGTCTACATTCAGTCATTATAGGGTTAATGTGTTTACCTTGTGTGCAATTGTTTAGCCTGACCTGGAAGGAAACCTGGCACAAAGCCAATGGGGAGAAAGCCCAAAAACAGAAGTCTATTTACTAACAATCACTGGTTAATGTATTCAGGTGATTTCCATCTAGGGTCAAGAAGAAAGAAGAATGAAGAATCTCCATTACCAACTGTGTGTCTGTTGTTGTACTTGTAACAGTAAAGATGTAATCTTAAGTGTTTGTTGTTTTGTAGATTTCCCATAAACCTTTTCCTTTAGAAATAAAGATTTTTACATAGAAAGAATGTGCCTCCTCTCCAGTGAACAAAGATCCATTGCAAGCTCTGAATATCTACCTATTTTTACCAAATTTTCCAACAAGATCCAAGTGTGGAAAGGACCTGAAAGCCCTTACATCCAAAAAGCATCATCTATAACCAAACTGCAGTTCTCTCTGCTGCCATTTTTGTTCCAGAGTCAAAGGGCCAGACTTCTGATCATTACACTCCAACACACTTCTCTCTTGTTAGTTGAGATAAGGAGTTCAAGCTTTAATTGGTCCTTGAGCAAGAGAGACCATTTCCTGACCATTATTCATTAAGGACATTTCTACAGCCATTTAGGAACATTCCCATTTTTGCACAGAGCCAGACTCCCACCAGGTGTGTCAGTTTAAGCCACGCCCATGGTAATAGTCCATTCACTATACTCATGTGTCAATCTCACAGCAACTCAATTATCTAAGCTTGACACGGGCTCACTGAAACTATTCTGCAGATGTTATGATTCATACTTGAATCTCAACACCTCCTACAAATGATGAAGATTCATTTAGCAATCATCAGGCTTTGATGTGTCATAGGTCATTCAAATTGGTAAACTTTAGATGCATTTTCCTGGCAGCATTTTAAAAATGTAAGAATGATGTCACTTTGTACTTCTAAAATTATAGTTTTAAAGTATTTACTGTGCTCTGATGTTTGCTTCTTTCCCAGCCAGCATTTACACCTTTTGATAATATGACAATGTTTATTTTAAATTTATTTCTTATGCTTGATTAAGTTGCAATGTTTTAACAACTTCAGGAATAACAGAATCTCCACAGCATGCCTAGCACCCAGCAAAAATGAGCAACTGCCCCAAAAGCTCATGGATGTTGGCAGGGGTCATTTCGTAGAAAAAGAGGTGCAGGAGCTCATTAGCATAAGTCATTTGCATATGCCACACCCCCTAACATACCGGAAGTGTGTCAGAAAGCAACACCCACCCCTCAGGCTCCACTCCACAGGTGAGTGAAACTGACCTGCTCTTCCTCCATTCCCTTCCCCATCCAATACCTTGTGCAATAAAAATAAGCATAAAGAACACACCCTCATTCTCTTCCTGCTCCCTTGAAACCACCAGGTTTCAAGTAGACTTGAGATACCCAGGACATGTGCACCAGCCATCTCTTTCCCTTCCCTTCCCCTCCCCACAACAAGACACCCTGTGAGGTAGGTGGAGCTGAGAGAGGTCTTTTGAGAACTGCTCATGAGAGAACAGCTCTGAGAGAACTTGTGACTGGCCCAAGGTCACACCAGCAGCTGCATGTGGAGGAGTGGAGAATCAAACCCGGTTCTCCCAGATTAGAGTCCAACTCCTGGCCACTACACCAAACTGATGGGGTGGAAGCTGCTGAAGGGTTGGTGAAATTTCTCTAGTACTTATGTGCCCAGATAAAAAATGGTATACTCAGAAAATTTATATGCCACCTTGAGCAAGTCTCTGGAAAAGCAGCACACAGTCATAAAAGGAACAATGATAAAATTATCAATATTAAAACAAAACATTAAAAACAATAAAGACTCTAGCAGGGCTTTCCCCGGGGTGCTGCGCCTCTACACTGCTCGGGGAAGCTGAGGAGGGGGCAGGGCTTGGTCATGTGCCCGCCCCCTGGGCTTCTCACTCCCGGAGCTGCGCTCCTGTGCGCTCCCACTCCAACGGACCCCTGGATGTTGGGATGCCCCACTTAACTGAGCCTTGGATTCACCCACCCCAGCCTGCTTCTGCTCAGGAAACTATTACTATTGTTTCTGGGGTGTAGGCCTCTTCCTTTGCAATAGTCTGCTTTGTGGGACACTTCTGTTCCAGCAAATCACAAACTCTACTTCCCAGCTGCTTTCACTGGACTCAAAGACCGGGAAAAAAGGTAGCCAAAATACAAAATATGTGAGAAACAAGTTGGGTCACAACTTCCTAACCTGACTTATAATCACATCAGAAGAATTCTCCTTCATAGCATTCTGTTGCTCCATTTGGCTTGGGAGCACTGTGAGGGGAAAAGAGGGGCTTCATGCTTGCTTGCTTGCTTGCTTGCTTGCTTGCTTTCTTTCTTTCTTTATTTTTATTCTGCCCTCCCCAGGAGTGTTCTCAGGGTGGATCACATGCTACTTTCACAAGTGGAATTGGCTGCAAGACAGCCATTTCTGCTGGTGAAAATGGTGTGGAAGAAAAGCCTGAAGCCCCTCCCCCCCCCCTTGCAGTGCTCCTAATCTGAACAGAATGCTTGAAAAAACATTACTTTTTTCCCACCATAGAGAACAATGGAGGGAATGGGGGCAACCTGTTTGGGGGCCTGTAGAATTGGACCCCCTGGTCCAATCTTCTTGAAACTTGGTGGGTATTTGGGGGAGAGAATCCAGCAGCTACCCTGTAAGTTTGGAACCTCTCCCTCAAACCCCCTCCCCTCCAGTCACTTTTTAAGCTGCCATGAAATTTCGGTGGCAATTCAGTGGCGGGCCAAATCAGATCAGAGAATCTGATTTGGCCAGTGGCTGCCCTGGTGCCCACTCCTGGGCTGGCAGAGTGCTGCTCTGCCTCACTCCGGCCCCAAATGACCCCTGCTTCTGGACAAAGAAATCTGAAGTTTATCACATGGAGGCATCAGAGATTAAAAGAACACTGAGACAGACTTAGTAATTCTGAATTCTCCCAATAAATCACCTGAATATGTATTTTATTTATGGTGGTTCAGGCTAACAATTTTATAACAAATTTAACAAATGAACCGGATTTCAATTTCCAAAGAATTCTAAGTTCTGCTCCATATATCACATAACAGTACTATCAAGAGATAACTTGCATATCTGAACAGGCCTTCAAAAATCTAATACTAGACATAAGAATATCATATTACCTGCCATTATGTAAATAAATTAAGTCATGTGCATACATATATGATCCAGTCTGAAGTCTAAACACATAAACAATATGTGTGTATATAAAATGCCATAAAGTTACAACTGGCTTATGGCGACCCTGTAGGGTGTTCAAGGCAAAACAATAACAGGTGGTTTTCCGTTGCCTTCCTCTCTATAGTGATCCTGGAATTCCTTGGTGGTCTCCCATCCAAATATTAACCAGGGCCAACCCTACTTGGCTTCCAAAATCTGATGAGAACAGGTTAGCCTGGGCCATCCAAGCCAGGGTCATAAACAATATAGGGGAAACAAAATTTTAAAAACTAAATTAAAAACATATACAAAACCTAAGAACATTAATATATAGCAAATTAATTATTTCTCAGCATCTTTATTGTTACCAGTCCTCATTGCTCCTGTTTGTGTATTTGCTTATACATTTTCAGAAGCCATAGGTGAATCTGAATTCAACACCTTCACTCCATTCCAAATCATATTCTCCACCCCATAATCCTTCTTTCACAGAAAGCAAAATGCATTCACAACCAAGCTCTTATATTTGTTGTATGTGCATTGCCCACCTCTGTTCTGGTACAGAAATAATAACTGGCCTGCGGCGCTCACTGTTATAGAATATTGTAGTGGCCAGAAAAAAATAAGTGGTTACTAAAAAGTAGGGTTGTCAGGTCCTGTCATGGGTATAGGTCCAGCGGAGGCTGACTCCTCCTCAGATGAGGAGGAGGCAGGGAACAACTCAGCCTCCTCTAGAGATTGCCCCAAGGAAGAGCCCTTAGCAGCCCCGAGGAAGAACCCTTAGCAGCACCTGAGGAGGAAGAGCTTCCAGCCGCTGCACAAGAGGTGCAGCCAGAAGGAGAGACCATTACTGAGCTGGGGCCAACAACCCCAGCTACAGACACCCCAAGGCCCTGAGGAAGAACCCTTAGCAGCACCTGAGGAGGAAGAGCTTCCAGCCGCTGCACAAGAGGTGCAGTCAGAAGGAGAGACCATTACTGAGCTGGGGCCAGCAACCCGAGCTACAGACCCCCCAAGGCCAGACTCCCCACCTAGTTTCCCTGAGTGCCCCAGATGTAGGGTACGGCAGAAGAAGTGCCAGGCTGCAGTTCCAGCAATGACAATGAGAGGAGATATAAGCCTCTGCAGACTCCACTCCAAAGGGAGGGAGGATCTGTTCAAAACCCCTTGGTGCACCTGGCCCAGTGTGGCAACAACTCTGCAATCCCAGATCTGCTTCTGATTTCACAGCAGTCACTCCTTGCCTTTGGAAACCTGCATTCTTGAACCGACCTTCTAGCTACCAGACCTTTGGCTTCTCACTGATCTTGATTCCGGCTCATGTCTTCAGCTTCTAGCATTTCACCTCGGTGGCTGTCAGCCAAGTCAGCACAGGTACTTACTTTATTCCAGCAGGGAGGTCTCCTCTCTTCCCACATGCGCCATGATGATGTCACCCAGATGTGACAGCATCACACAGGATACATTGTAGGGGGATGCTCTAGCATTTGGGGAAAACTCTATAGTAACCATAGAATTTTTTCTCAAAGGCAAGAGCATCCCCCGCAACATGCCCTGCACAATGACATCACCTTCGGGTGACATTATTGTGCTGGGCACATCAGTGTGGACAGGGCTGCTCGGGGGTGGGGCTCCCCTGCCAGCCAGCTGGGTGGTGGCAGATTGGGGGGCCCAAAAGTGGGAAAACTCCCACCCCCATTGTGAGGATGGCAACCCTACTATGACGGAGAGGAAGAAATCAAGAGCTTTAAGTCAAAATAGTTATACTGTGCATTGCTATGCCCATTGCCCACTTCACATTGAATATGTGATTATCCTGAGTGACCGAGGGAGCAAGCCCATGCAGGTCTAATCAGAAGTAAGACTCATTTTAGTCAAGGAGGTTTACTCCCAGGTAAGTGTTTTTAGGATTGCAGTCTATGTGATGTTTGTTTGTTTGTTTGGCTTGCTGTTGTTTTTAATGTTGCATTAGTTATTTGTCTGGAACTGAGTATTATTGTACAAAATGCATCATGCTTCTGAAGAAAATAGGGGGTTCCTCCTGTTTTTTGTATGAATTTTGGCCAAGATTTATGTGAGCTGTTACAGGATGTTTCTAGGGGATATCTGCATGCTATCTATCTACTATCTAATTTTTTATTTTTTTTTAAAACATACCTTTCCATACTCTGCAAAGAAGCAGCTTCCAAATTTTGGGTGAGAAGATAAATAAAAAGTTATAAATTATGTGCATGTATTAGCTCTAATATGCACAGTCTCAAAAAAAAAAACAACCTCTAACATCTAAATTTTCTAAAGGCTAATCTGTTATTAAGCCTTTGCTCCAGAAATTATGTGAACAGATCGGTCTTTTAGTTGTTGTAACTGTTCTTAAAAAAATCTGAGATTGCTTATTGTAGTCCATGGTTTCTCGAACAAGGCCTCAGATATGAAGGCTTTGGCAGAGAGCAAGACTACATGTCACAATATGCCTTTCCTTATTCAACAGTTTCTGGATATAGATAAATCCTAATATTAGACCTATTAACTACAAACCTGAATGCAGATGTCAAGATTTGTTCATTTTTTCCGTGTGTTCCTACATGGTGTCATTCTTGTTCTTGGCAATAGACAAACATTTAAACAGTTTTGAAAGGTAATCCCCAGTATCCAAGTGTGAATTAATTAGAGGTATTTTATTTGTGCAGTTTTCTAATTTTACTGCTAAAGAAGAGGGAACCTTCACTTTGAAATCTTCCACTGTTTGCTACTTTGCCAATTTAGATAGTAATCTGATAGGTTCAACTTGAGTTGTCAGTAAGAGATCATTAAATCATTTCTTGAAAACTTAAATGAAGTATTTAATGAATATGCAAATATCAGGTAGGAAGATTAAATCATCCTTCTGTATTCCAGATATAAAGCAAAAGAATCAATTATTGGACAGAGAGGGTGAAGTCAGCTGCCTATAAATTCATACACCAAGGAAAAGTGTGTCTCTTGATCTATTGTCATATGAAAGTTCCACATTGTACCCTGTGATGACAGTGGGTATGTGTGTGGATGATTTTTTTAAGGTCTATTCTTTATTTTATACAAAGGATCATCTTGAACAAACTTATTCCCTATGATCTACAAGTTAACAGGTGCTTCTCAAACGTCTTATACTCTAATAGTGAAGTTGGCCAAATCTTTGGATACTTAAATCTGGTGAGTTAAGCTGTTAATGGGACAAGCAAGACAGACCTTACTACAAACTTGAAAAAAGCCCAAAGCTTGCAGAAAATGTGAAATCTTTATATCTCCAGAACCTTGCATTACATTTTATGGCACAAATGGCCTGGCGTGATAAAGTGACATTAATGTCAGAATATTGTCTGAAGATGAGAGATATTCTAGAGGTAAAGACACGAGAGAGAGGATTATTTCACTTTTGGCAACTTTTTTTTTTACAGAGGAAACAAGAAGACATGGAAATTGAAATTGATTTATTCTAGATTTGCCAGAACAAGAAATGTCCCAAGGGACACACTAATCCAGTTTGTGAGAAAGATAAGAGATTAAGTATTTCAACAACATTTCACTGATAAGTTAAACATTGACAATATAGATGTAATTGTTTTGAAAAAAAATTCCACTTTGAATTTCTTTTACTTTTATGATATGGCCCTTTTGGCCACAGCCTTTAGCCTAATCCCACATTGGGGGTGGGGGGTGGGGGTGGAATCTCACTGCAGTCACAGAAAATTTTTAATTTTAAGATGGGTTGCTAAAAGGTAGGATGTCAGTGACCTGGTGATCTATGGGTCCTTTTTAAAAAGGAACGTAAGGCTCTGATTAATATTTGTGAGTTCATTTTTTTCAAGTATCAAGGTAATCCGTCTCTGTCTCTCCTCACTGAAACTGGGACATTCAGTAACTAGATGAGCCAGGGCAAGCTTTAGTACTTTATTACACATTACAACTAAACAGAGCACTTTGCTATAACTTAGTAACAAACCCCTGAGCTGTGGAACAATTAGGGCGCGATCGTACACACCCATTTGCAATGCAAGAAGGACAATTCCCCACCGGCTCAAAGTGGCGCAATCACACAAGCACATCTGGGAAGCGTCCTGCAGCCGGTGTCAAACTGTCGCAAGCTGGTTTGAGCCGGCGGGGAATCGGCGTATTTAGCTACCAGTGAAAAGGCAGTCTCAAATGGTTTGTGACGGCCCAGAACTGGTCTTTTACGGTGTGATCGAGCCAGCATAAACAAGTGGCATCGGGGAGCGGGCTTTTTGTCCCCCCCTGTCCCGCGCATCATCAGATGATGTACGCGCATCATCAGATGACCCCGAGGGTGGAGAGGCAAGTCATCGATCCATTGTAGAAGTGAATAAGCACATTGAAAATGGCCGGGGGGAAAAACTCACCCGCGGCTGTGTGTGATCACACAGCGGCGGTTCGCCCTCATAGGTCCACGGACCTGTGTGATCCCGCAAAAGCGGCACAAATTGCGCTGGCGCAAATTTGTGTTGATTCCGTCTGGCTTATCTCGCTCATGTGGATGTGGCCTTAGTGTTATTAATTTCAAGGGGGAGCCTGGAGTCATCCCCAAATTACACCAAGGATGACATAGGGATGAAATAGCTCGCATGGAAATCATAGAAACCAGGGAACCAAAAAGGACTGAGAATTCATTCTTGTCACACAAGCAGCTGCCATGGAGTTGCTACAAGTATGAAAGTGCATCTACAGCATCTGTATTGTAGGTTTCAGATTAATTCAGAATTTTAGCATGATATTATTTAGCTATGAAGGCTGAAATTCTAAATAAGGCCCTCTGACTTCTGACAGGGAGAATCTCCAGCAGACTTTCACCACTGATTTTTGTTAATTATGGCTGAAGAGAAATCTTAAAATGGGGTTACTAACTTTTAAAAAGTGATCACACCGTATAAGTAATTAAAAATGAATATGCTTCCTCTGTCCATTGTGGGGGACTGTGGGAAACAGGGGAAAACATTTAGAGATCCTCAGAGAAGATTATAGAGGCACAGTAATTATTTCTACTGCTTATCCTAAAAATAGTGTTTTTAGAAACTATATATTGGTCCTTTTGACTTTTGTTAAGGCTTAGTTTGAGGTAGAAAGAAATCATATTATCTGAAGAGAATAGATAAAGTCTTTGGTGGTAGGTTTTCTTATCTCAACTGTGTGAGAATCTTGTTATCTTTTCCATGTTACAACCCTTCTGCTCTGAAAGGTTTGATGTCTTCACAGCTAGACAGTATACACCCTAAAGATAAAGCTGTAAACTAGACAAGTAACCTTCCCATTATGAAGAAATAGATCATAAATCTCCCCTATCCTTTTTAGTGAAAGTCTGGTCTTTGAAGCTGGTAAGTGGCATGCACCATCCATAATAGCAGCAACTCAGCTAAAAACTGACAGATGTTTTAAGGATGAAGCCAAAGGACTTTTCACAAGTAACATTGTACACATATACAGCAGCTTGTCTGAATGCACTTCCATACCCATTTTGGACACAAGTGCTACTACTCAGAAAAACCAAGGGTGCACACATTCTCTGCCCTGAAAGTAGATGAGTCAAAAGGATGTAAATGTGTGTTAAAGCAACTTTCCCTATGCTTAGTATGTAAAACATTATGTCTTTCTCCATTCTCAGTCAAGCAAGGGACATGGTGGAAGTCTGCAAGGAAAAGCAGAAATGAGTTCCTGCACATCCCATGATAGTCCCAAGGAATTGTTAGTCTCTGATTCAGTACAATAAACTGTTGATCTCCTGAAAAGTAGTAGAGATGGGCACAAACCAGCTGATGAACTAAAGTTTGTCATAAATTTTGGGCAATTCATGTTTTGTGAAGCGATGTTCACAAACTGAAGAACTGCCATAAACTTCCATTAATTTTGATGCAGTTCATGGTGGTTCCTGCATATCAGCTGTTTGGTTTAAATGGCTGGGAGCCATTTAAACCCTGCTTTCTGCTCCCCACAAAAAGCCACAGGGAGAAGAAAGCAGGGGTTTGAACTTTAAATCGTTCACAAACTAATACAAACCGGTATCAGCCATGAACCATGAACTGAACTGCAAAAATGTGATTTGTGTCCATCACTAGAAAGGAATCTCTCAATTTTGCCTGTTCACTTAGAAGTGGAAATTAAGGAAGGAAATACCTTGTGTGTAAAACCCTTGTGTGTAAAGTGTAAAGTGCCATCAAGTCACAGCCAACTTTTGGTGACCCCTGCAAGCGGCTTTCAAGGCAAGTGAGTAGAAGAGGTGGTTTGCCATTACTTTCTTCTGCAGAGCCTTCCTTGGTGGTCTCCCTTCCAAGTACTGACCATGCTTAATTTCTAAATCTGACAAGATTGGGCGATACCATGCCACCTTCCCTCCCCACAAAGAACCCTTACCATTTATAATATTTGAGTTCACGTTTGTATATTAAGTACAATTTGATTTACAAGTAAGAAAAGAAAATAAATATTTAAATCAAGTGAAAGTTAACAATCTGGCAGCTGAACTGTTCAGACAACATGTATAGTCCAAGTTTTATTTATGGTTGGAGTGATATGTGTACTCTCAGATTATGAGAAAGTTGATTTTGTAGAATGTTAAAAAAAAGGGGGAGAAAAATTGCAATAAAAAACCCCATGTGATCAATTTATATCTAAAAAGCCAGATCAAGTTTGAAATAGATCTCAACATAAATGAAAAGATACAGAGATCTCTGTGGAAATGACTGCAGATCACTGTAAAATGATTAAAACTTTGGAGAATTCTTTTTGTGCTCTTTGCAACCTCAATGTAGCTACAGAAAATTCCATGAAGTGACAGTAATTAGATGCTGTGTCACGCTGTGCAATTTTCCATGAACTTTTTGAAACGATGAACACCTAATTCAAGAATATATATATCATTTTCTTCCAAAGGCAGTATTAATATTTTCCAAGAAAATTTTTGAACACTAGTCTCATTATTTCCATTTTTTTCTAAAATAAAAATGCTCTGGCACACTGTTATGCCCTTTGTTTGGTGTAGGAGAGCCAGTTTGCTGTAGGAGAACCCGTTTGGCATGGTATTTAAGAGTGCGGACTCTAATCTGGGAGAACTGAGTTTGATTCCCCACACCTCCACATGCAGCTGCTGGAGTCGGTCACAAGTTTTCTTGGACCTGTTCTCTCAAAAGCAGTTCTCTCAGAGCTCTCTCAGCCCCACCTACCTCATGGGATGTCTGTTGTGAGGAGGAAAAGGGAAAGGAGATTGTAAGCCACTCTGAGACTCTAAGTGAAGGGCAGGGTATAAATCCAATCCCCTTCTCCTCTTCCTCCTACTCTTCTTCTTCTTCTCCTTCTTCTTCTTCTCCTCCTCCTCCTCTACAGGATGTAGCTTTGTTTCGATTAAAGTGTATTGTAGGTTTACAATGGTTTTGTTATATCTGGGCACTGACTCATACAGCAGGTATTGTAACCATTGAACCATCAGGTGACCAGAAGACACTTATTTTCTCTACTACAAAGTTCGCTCCAAAAAATTCTTCTTGTATCTTATCATATAACCTTTTAAAATGACAATAGCCTTGGTCATGGGCCTGGCTAAATGCAAAATATAGTTAATTAATTACAGGTCTAAATCTATTTATCTAACAGATTCCCAGTGTTATGTTGTAGCAAACAAGCTGAAGTATTACTCTGGATCCTTTCAGCATCTTAAGCAAGCAGGGTTTTGTTCAGACAGTACACACCAAGCTCTATTATGAATTTTAAAATTAGATTCAGGAATAATTTCCCCTTCCCTTTGCATCACTTTTTCACTACTGAAATAAATGAGAAAATAGTGCGGACAATCTTCTGCTTCAGTTTCTTAAACACTAAATTAGACAGTGCATATCATCCTGACAAGCAAAGAAGCACAATTTAACAATGATTCCTTGGAGAAAGAATGACTAATGAGGAAGTGAGCACCATTTCTTCCACATTACCTGCTCTGTGCTATGCTATTATTTTTCTTCTCCCTTATTGATAATTTTTGATGCCCAGGTGCTGACTGTAACTTCTTGGGCAATTAAAATTCCATTCCATTTGGGAACAATTTTCATCTTAGAGGAATTATAATTTCTTTTACAAAAACTTAACCCACTGTTGAAATTATTGTAGCCCTTTTCAAACATTCTAGAGGAAGGGGCAGGATTGTGGGGAAAGCTCTATCCCTGACCTTGTTACCCAAACAGGTCTGCATTAGTTCATAATATGCAGTGTCCCTTTCACATTAGGGTTGGACAGTGTAGTCATTAATTCATAGGGTCACCATGGCCAGAAGTGACTGAACAACACATAGCACACACCATTAAACCTTTCTCTTGCTGTGTCCAATCTCTGTTCCCCTCCTTGGGATTAAAGGTGGAAAAGGATATATTTGGGTTTTACCACAGTACTGATAAAAGAACTTCAGGAACACTATTACAATTTATATCTAGGATGGCTAGCAGTAAACAGTGCAAAGCATTGGCAGGCCAGTAAACAAACATTGCTTTAGCCTCTTTCACAAGTGTGCTTAGTGTTGTGATGGAGAAGTGTGGTGTGGACAGATAGGCCTCCATTAATCCCAACATTTATACATACTACCACCATAAAGACAGTGGCACCAGTCTGTGAGAGGGGGTTCCCTCCAAAAATATTTTAGTACCCATTCCTGCCACCCCAAACCATCACAGATATTTTATTTGATATCAAACTGGTTTGTTTTATCCAGACCTCTGGTAGTCAAATCAAAGGGTCTTGGAAGGGTACAAATATAGACGTCACTGGGGAGGGGTGACCTTTCATGCAACAACCTATATCCATCCATTGGAATGGCTCTCCTTGAGCATAACTAGAGTCTGGAAAAGCACGATCCCTAATCCCATGTATTCATGCACAACTGCATGTACATAAGTTCTATATATACATTCCAATGATCATGCATAGATCGAGGGTAGAACCTGCTGCTACAGTCCTGTTCCCTTCCCATACAAATGTTCACTATATGTACTCATACATTTAGAGAATCTGAAAAGCCTTAAACCTCTCTCTGCTTCAGCAGTTATTTTTGGAGCAGAAGAGAAAAATAAAGTCAGCCTTAATATGGCTTCCCTTTTAAGAGCAAGATTAGCAATAGCCATGATCAAGCCGAACAGATAATAGTGCAATCCTATGCAGAATTATTACAGTCTAAGCCCGTTGATTTCATTGAGGTTTGACTGTAGTAACTCTGCACATGTTGTACTCCAAGTCCCTTTGAAATCAACGGGATATGCTGGATTGTTATTATTAACTGAAACTACAGGTTCACATTTCTCCCAGCATGGAGACCTAAGGCGCTGGCAGCAGACCAAACAATAAAAAACAAAATACAAGGAAGGATATAGACAGCTAATTAGCATGCTATACCCCAATTAAATGGTTCCAAAAGCCTTTTGACAGACCTCAGTATTACAAAGTTTTCTAAAAGGAGCAAGGAAGCCTTCCTCAGGTTGTTGGAAAGGCCATTCCACAGAACAGTGTCCACCACAGAAAAAGAACATGTATTACTCTTTCTTTGCAGGACCACCTCTCGCCCTATGCTCCTCCACAACAAATTTGTTCAGGTCAGTAGGGGCTTCTACAGGTGCCAGCCTGAAAATGGGCAAAATCAACAACCACCTGTACATGTGCTTTCTCTGTTGTGTCTCCCACCTTGTGGAGTGGCCAGCTGGAAGAGATCAGGGAACCTCCCACTCTCCTGGCCTTCCACAAACCATGCAAACTGAACTATTCAAGTGGGCTTTTCTGCACAGGTAATAGGGTTGCACTGTACAAAAGAGTTCACAAACTTACCTGGATAAATGATTGGCCGTGTAGTCTATACTGCTGTGTATAGCTTATTGTAGTAGGATCCCATTATGTAATCCCTGTACTGCTTAATGTGTCATGTTATTACTTATGCTATGCTTCAGTTTCAAACTGATGATTCCAGACTTCTAAAATCTTAATGCACTGATCATTTAATGTTCCATTTTGTTGAGTGTACTGACTCAGTATGTGTAATCCGCCTTGCGGCCCTGTGAGAAATACACACTATAAATAATATGATTTTTAAAAAATTAATTGTATGTCACCATTCATACCTGCCTGCATAAAGGGACAGAGAGCAAAAAATGATCAAGAGAATGAAGTTACTGCAGGAGTTCAAGTATAGAGACAGTCCTTCAGGTATGCAAGTCTCATATTGTGAAGAGAATTCAGAGTTATCACCAGCACCTTGAGCTGGACCACCAAACAAATTGGCAGTCAATGCAAAGATCTTAATATCGGTATAATAGGGGGCATACTCTTAATCCCTATCATCAAGTGGCCTCTGAATTCTGCATTAATTACAGCTTGAGTCATTTTTAAGGGCAGCTTCATATACAAGTTTTGTCAAGTTTTGAAGATATGGATGCATGTTTCTGTGTGGCCAGGTCAACAGAGACAAAAAAGATACTGTTTTCTGTCCCAAGTAAAAAGAAAAAATGAACTCTTGGCTACATTGCTCACCTGTTTTTCAAAGGAAAAGGTAGGGTCCAGAAGATCTTATAAGCTCTTAACTGAAACTGCCAAAGAGATTGTCAGCTGGTCTCAGAGAAGTAAGTTGGTGGTGAGGAATAAAAGTGACCCTGAACTCATATGCTTAGAAAGTAGCAAATATGACTTCATGCGCTAAGATAGGTTGCTAAAGCCATATCATTCAAAAGCTTGTCATATCTGAAATAATTCAGCCTAGAAATACATTGTGGAAATTTTCAGAGCCAGTTTGGTGTAGTGGTTATGTTAGCCGAAGTGCTTTAATTTATGTTTAG
Source organism: Lepidodactylus listeri (assembly GCA_029233225.1). Lineage (NCBI taxonomy): Eukaryota > Metazoa > Chordata > Lepidosauria > Squamata > Gekkonidae > Lepidodactylus > Lepidodactylus listeri. The sequence continues at coordinate 47,478,430 of JARCFY010000005.1, read as the reverse complement.
CAATTAGCGAAATACACGGGTTCTTGCCAACTATACCAGGGTCCCACCCCTCCCGGGAGTTCTCAAGGAAAGAGGCACGTAAGACGGATTCCAAGTTCAATGTTGTTTACTGGATCATGTAGTCAAGCATACCAAAAACGTAATCACACACACAATCTTACAGGCCTAATAAAATAAAGAGAGAAAATAGCACTTTTGCATGAGCAGGTGTCGTTGGTGGGGAAAGCACAGTACCTTAGATGCGTTGTCCGATGTCAGAATGAGTTGGATGGGGGGAGAAAGGTATAAAAGCTATGGGGCCACGAGGCTTGAACCAGCAAGACCATGTGGTTCTCCTGGATCGCGAGTCCAGAGAGAGAAAAAGGGGTTCAAAGATGGAGGCAAGGATTGGGGACAGAAAGCTGGACTGAAGGGTCAATAGGTTACATAGAGGGCGACGGCTCAAGAGGCCGAGTGACTCTCGGTTTGGGCTTTTATTGGGGGTCTTGGGGCGGGCTTTGAAGACCACAACGCACTAACACACCTACTAGGCGGTCCGTCCCTCTTGGACCTTGCTATAGATTAAAGGTGAACAAAGGGAGGAGGTCCAGGGGATGGTCAGTATTGCAAGAGCATGATCTCATCAGGAAACAGACGCTGAGTCTGGGGTCCGATGACTCACCTGGCCATACCTATTGTTAGTTGATGGTTTTAGCCAAGTATCTGATGGCTGGCACATTAGTTGCTAGGCAGTCTAGTTAGCATAACTATCCAGATGTGTAGTGGGGAGTGGGGGTCAGCCAGCGGATGTCTGACAGAAGGAAACCTCATGGCAAGAAGAATCCTTTGTCTTTGTCTTGGGTGAACTGCTTAGGGTGTCAGCCTCCTGGCCTGGGCTGGAGCTGGCTCCTATTCAAGAAGAAAGCACAAGACCCTACCACTGTTGGCAACACAGAGTTCAGACTTATGGATATGAAAATCCATAAGAGCACAGAAAGTGCCTTGCTGGCTAACAGTTAAATGTGCAGACTCTAATCTGGGAGATCCGGGTTTGATTCCCCACTCCTCCACTTGCACCTGGCTGGATGACCTTGGGCAAGCCATAGCTCTGTACCAGCTGTTCCCTCAAGGACAGCTTGGGAAAGAGTTCTCTCAGCCCCACCTACCTCACAGGGTGTCTGTTGTGGGGAGGGGAAGGGAAAGGAGTTTGTAAGCCGCTCTGAGACTCCAAATGAGTGAAGGGCGGGGTATAAATCTAATCTCCTCTTCTTCTTCTTCTTCTTCATTTTGGGGTCAAAGAACATCTTTCTGGAGTTGCTAGTTGGCAGCACTTTTCCTAACAGCTTGGGGTGGGGAGAGGTTTCCACAGAGATCTGTAATGCTGCACAATAATATGAACCCCTCCTAAAGATTCATAAAGCTTTCCCCACAGTCCATGCATCTTTTTGACCCCTGTAGAGTATCTCTAGGCACATGGAAAGTATTTCTGAGCAACCAAACCAGAGCCACACAGTTCTAAATTCACAGTTAGCTTGCAAAAGGGAGAGAAAATTGTTTTAACAAGCATGTGGATTTGAGTGATTTGGTATATGTTACACACGTGGATGTGCAAAAGGCCTTTCACAAGGTACCTTACCAGTGAGTTTAGCAGTCAGGGGATTAAAATGTGTATAAACAACAAGAAGCAAAGCATAGGAATAAACAGGCAATTATCTCAATGGAGGGAAGAAGAAGAGAAGAGATTGGCTTTATATCCCGCCCTTCTCTCACTTGGAGTCTCAGAGCGGCTTCCAAACTCCTTTTCCCTTCCCCTCCCCACAACAGACACCCTGTGAGGTAGGTGGGGCTGAGAGAGCTCTTTACCAAGCTGTCCTTGAGAGAACAGCTGGTACAGAACTATGGCTTGCCCAAGGTCACTCAGCAGGTGCAAGTGGAGGAGTAGGGAATCAAACCCAGTTCTCCCAGATTAGAGTCCGCGCACTTAACCACTACACCAAACTGGGAAGTGAACAGTGGGGTCCCACAAGGATCGGAATTGGCACTAGTGCTATTCAATGTATTTATAAATGATTCAGAATTGGAGATGAACAATTTAATGGCTAAGTTTTCAGATGATACTAAATTATTCAGGATGGTGTAAAAAAAGGTGGATTGTGTACAGTGACAGGGGTATCTCTCTAAATAGGCAATAATGTGGCCACTAGGTCTACTGGTTGGTTGTGGTATGAAAGAGGATGCTGTGGACTAGATGGCCCTCTGGTCTGGTCCAGCAAGCCTCTTCTTATGTTCTTATGTTTTTACTCAAAATCAGCCTCCACACCCTCTCACTTTTCATCTGCTTCCCTCTCTAACATCTCACTACCATCAAGCTCTATCTGTGTGGGTAAAAGATTTCAAACAGCACAGATAGAAAGCTTGCTAAAAAAGGGGGCAGCCATTAATTATTACAGATGGAAAATTATACTGTCATTATTCTCCCTAGTCTGTTTCACAGCAAAAGTGAACAAATGTCGCTTTGCAAGTGTGTAATGTTTATAGGCTGACAGAAGAAAGAGCAATAATTTGTCCTAATGGCTATTTTATTGGAAAGCTTTTAATATTTTCAAATTGCTAAATTAAACCAAAGTAAGCAGAAGGCACCAAAACTAATGCTACTGATTAGGCTGACTCAATTTTTCTCTGCATAAGAACGTCAGCAGCTCTGTGATTGTCAGTAAATGCAGCTTTTCAATTAAAAGCCTATTTCTTTTCTTTCATCTTATGTCAGGTTTTTTCTCTCTTCATTTTGTGCTAATAAGAATGGGAGGAGATATTCTGGATGCCTACTGAAAGCTTATAAATTATCTCAGTGAGAAGTAACTTTATTCAGCAGTATCTCAAACATACTATGCACTTTTGCAGTCATGCACCTCCCCAACCCAGTTTTCAGGAGTCAAACAGGATTGGCAGCACAGTAGGGGTTAAGGCACAAAGAGGGCTGGCATCTTTTCATTCCTGGGAGGGCTTAGCTTTTAACAGTGGCCGCACAGGCAAACGTTCAACAGCCACAGCTGCTGGATGGACTGAAAAGGGAGCTGGACCTGTTACATTTATGCTCATTGTGCAGCTGTTCGAAGTGTAGAGAAAAATTAGGAAGTCCACATAGCCTGTGTTTTGCTGAATTCTGATGCATCAGTCAAAAGCTGAGTAAAACAGAACTACAAGTGATTAGCTGCTCTTTAGCTCCCTTCCAGCAACACAAAGTGGGGACTGGAAAATCTCTCCCGCAGCCCGAGAGAGCATCTGAAGTTCTTGGGTCTCAGCTTTGTGAATTTCAAACAATTGTGCTGCTGTTTTCCCCGTCTCCAGACTGAGAGATATCAAGGTGCAGAGTTTCTTTATAATTCCAAATATACATGCCTTCCTCACATCAGCAACACAACCTCATATTCAATACTAGGAGCAAGAAGCTGTGTAGATCACCCCCCCCCCCCAAAAATAAACTTTACCAGAGAAGAATTTATGCAGCCCAGTCCTATGCATGTTTACTTAGAAGTCCTTCTCAATGATTTCAGTGGTAATTTGGCTTATGTATGCAGTACAATGAGGCAAGAATGACATGGCAGAGTTAAGCAGTGGTGGCATTTGTTTGTTTTTTTACACCTGCCTTCACCCCAAACCAGCTTACATTATTCTCCTTTCCTCCAATTTATCCTCACAACAAGCCTGTGAGGCAGTTTAAGCTGAAGTGTGTTTGCCATGGAAGCTTGGTGGGGACACAGTTTCACAGGGTTGTTGTGAAGATAAAATGGAGGAAAAGATAATGATGGAAGCTGTTTTGAGTTCCCACTGTGAAGAAAAGTGGGGTACAAACAGGGGGTCATTTCGTAGAAAAAGAGGTAAAGGAGCTCATTAGCATAACTCATTTGCATATGCCACACCCCCTGACATCACCAAAAGTGTGTCAGAAGGCAACACCCACCACACAGGCTCCACCCCCAAAATTTCCAGGTATTTCCCAACTCAGAGCTGGTGAGCCAGCTTTACACTTTGACTAAAGACACTTTAGGTTTCCTTTGCTCTTGCAGGGAAGCTACCCTATAACAAGCATGAAAATACAGATCAAGTTAGTATGCTTTTGCTTTTCTCCACAGCGTATCACCATATGTGCCCACTCCTGGGCTTGTTACTCCTGGAACAGTGTTCCTGTGCGTTCGTGCTTAAAATGACCCCTGGGTACTAATGAAGTAAATAAAGATTCCCCAGAATGTTTCTCCTGAACAAAATGAGGCATGAGCTGAAGAGTGTGGTACAGCAGATAATTAGTGAAGACCCCGCCCCATAAGTGGCAATCTACCACAATATGCAGTCTAAAAAGTGCACATGTCACTTTGGAACTGTGCCCATCAAAACAGATGAGACATGCAAATTCCTCCTGCACTACTCATCTGGCTGTGCAAAAAAGTGTGAACCGTCTACCCAGTTTTGTGGCTTCTCATAGATACATTCAAGTAAGACACCAAAGTATTAGGAGACCCTATCCACTGCTGGTAGTTATGGGCAGGGGTCCTTTCGTAGAAAAAGAGGTGCAGGAGCTCATTAGCATAACTCATTAGCATAACTCATTAGCATATGCCACGTCCCCTGACATCACTAGAAGTGTGTCAGAAAGGGAATGTCAGTTTCAGCCCCATTATATCCTACGGGCCATTGAAATCAATGGCAAAAACTCATAGGGTATATGAGGGGCTGGAGGAAAGGGGGTTTGAGGGAGAGGCTCCAAACTTGCAGGGTAGCTGCTGGGGCCTCTCCTTGAAATATCCACCAAGTTTCAAGAAGATTGGACCATGGGATCCAATTCTATGGGCCCCTAAACAGATTGTCCCATCCCCTCCATTGTTCTCTATGGAGGGAAAAAATGTTAACTTTTTTCCTACCATAGAGAACAATGGAGGGAATGGGGGCAACCTGTTTGGGGGCCTCTAGAATTGGACCCCCTGGTCCAATCTTCTTGAAACTTGATGGGCATTTCGAGGAGAGGCCCCAGCAGCTACCCTGCAAGTTTGGAGCCTCTCCCTCAAACCCCCTCCCCTCCAGTGGCTTTTAAAGTTGCCACCAAATTTCAGCAGCAATTCAGCGGCGAGCTGAATCAGATTAGAGAATCTGATTCAGCCCATGGCTGCCCTACTGGCCAGTCCTGAGCTGGCAGAGCTTTGCTCCGCCTTGCTCTGGCCCCAACAGACCCCTGGTTATGGGCACTGGAGAAAATTCTGATGCTAAGTTTTGGCAGTAGCATGACTAATAATTGCTGATGAACCTGCCCTCCACGATTTTGCCTTATTGCTTTAAAACAAAAACTAAAATAGTGACAAAACGCCACTGATAAGCTGCTCTGCCATTAATTATTTGGCACCTTGGCATCTGGTAGCAGAACCTGGCAGGTCTGAAGGCAAAACCCACAGAAAATGTTGTTTATCTAAAATGATTTTTTCAGTATTGCTCCATTACCATCTCTGACGTCTAGCACTGTGCTAGGCTGCCAGCTCATTATTGATTTTGTTCTTTATTCCCAGTATAAACAGCCTGCGCTAACTTTACAGTATGAAACAGCAATAACCCATCGAAGGAAATGACCTAAACCTAATACATTCTTACATTACATAACTGTATTTGAAGAGCTTGCTTGAACTTTAAAACCAAATGGATTGAGTAATGTAAACTAGGTAAAACTGCTGTAGTTGACACAGTGGTGGCACATAGTGATGCAACCGCTAAAATTCATTTTCTTGGTGAAGGGCAAGCGTTAAACTTTTCGGTCTCTCTTCCCCTCACTCTCACTTTTACTCAATAGGTTCGTGAGAGGGGAAGCCATGTAGCCTTGTACAAGCCATGTAGCCTTGTACATTACCTCTCCTCACTCATGAACCTTATTTGGGCAGCTACCTAGCTTACCATGCTGGGTGCCAATCTCAAGAACATGACATGTGGGGAAACCAGCGAGAATCCCAAGGACCCCCTTTTTCCCGGGAGATGATCTTGCCTTCGTCTCTGGCCACAGCACAACTGTGAGTGTAGCAATGCTTACCTGGTATAAGAACTTAAGGACCTCACACTAAAGCTGAGCCTACTGAGTTTGTTGTAAATACCAGATCTGACATCTGAGTCTTGACAAGTCTCAGGTTTGGAGGGTTATCTGCAGGTAAGGAATGTTTTTGGTGGTTGCTTTTTTAACTTTGTGAAGAAATGCATTTTTTTTCCCTTTGGAGGTCTAAACTGAGCACAACCTTCATCAGGAGGTTTTTTCTCCTCTGGGCCCTGAACAGGTAGGAGGGGGACAGTCAAGTCAATTGCTTTCCAGCTTCACCACAGCCACCCTTTTAGAAATGCTAATAGGTCTAGCTAGAGCCCTCCCCCGCTAGACAGGTGTTATCTCACAGGGAATAGAGACTTGAAGGAATTAAGTACTAGAAAGACTTCAGGAAGAAACTTCTGGAGACTTCAGGAAAGGCTTCTTTGACCTGGCTTGACCTGATCAGTAGGACAAGAAAGAGAAATGATAAAACTCCCGGGAGCAAGGAGAAGGGCTCTTTTGGTGGTGATTCTATCGAGGCAGACAGAACTCTTCTCTGAGGGCTGTTGAAGTCAGCCATTGCCGTGTGCTGGCCTGCACACCTGAAAGAGGCTTAAAGGTAATGGAACCCCTGTAAAACATCTGTAACTTTCTAAGCAAAGGAGTCTGTGTTACATTAAACATCTGCTAGGGCATGTATAGAGGGGGAGAGAGCAGAAGTGTGTTTTACCCTTTTCTTTTTGTTGTGTTTGTGTTTAGAATATGAAGCAGTAATAGCTTGAAAAGGGCTCTGGTATCCTAAGGCTCCAATTCCTATTGGCTGATTAATAAAGACTCCCATTGGTCCTGAAGCCAATCTAGATACCCAATCACTAAGCCCTGCTTGGGTCCAATAGTATTGCTTGTATATAGTTACATTGTTGAAAGTTATGTGTTGGAACAGTTTAAACGAAAGTGCTGCTCTCACAGAGCTGTCTTTTTGAGCTGAACAATGTCACTGAATAAAAGCCTGTTTGTTTGGATTCATCGCCTCCTGCTCAATACTTAAAACTTTTGAATCCCTTTCTCAGTCTGGTGCTATGTGGATAATATCCTTGTGAACATTTTATTTTTAATAAGTACTTTAAAACTTTGGATACTGGTAGTGGTTTCCATACCACATAGACGTCCACCATCTTGGACATGCTATTTTGAAAAGAGTGCCAGGAGGAAAGGAAGGGGCACTCAGTTGGCAAGTGGCTACTCTCCCAGTGGTGCACAAGGCAGTAAGCAGTCCCTGTGATAACCAGATACTGCAAAGTGGAAGACACAGAGACAATGCCTCAGAACTTGGAAGGGAAGCTGGGTAGTCCTGGCCCTCCCAGTGGGCAATTCTTACAAAGGCCAGGTGGTGGCAGCAGTTGAACACACAGAGAAAAGCCCCTGCAGGCATTGGAAAAACCCTAGAGGGCATGGTGGAATAGGGCCTGCAGGTCAGAGCAGGACTGTCCCACCACAAACTCCAACAGAAGCCCTACCATGACATCCTAGAGTCTGCACTGCTTTTAAAAGTTAACAAGGTGCCTATGAGTATATTGTGAAATTAGTAAATTGCACTTTTAGAGCATATGCAGAGTATTTGCCTTTGTAGTCTAGACTGTCAGAACCATTAATTTCATTGCAGACTTTGCAACTGGATATAGTCCTTTATTCATCTGAGTTCACATATAGGGGAGATGTTAGTTGACACAAGACAGCTGGTCAGAACTGGTATTAAAGGATTAACACGCACTAACAAATCACTGCAAGAGCTGTGTAATGGAGAAAGGTTATTGTTGGCCAAAACATAGCTGTTAATGTCATGATTGATATGTTGAAGGTCTGGTTTAAAGCCCTTTCCATTCAACTCTCTCACTGACTGCACTGCATTTTTTAAATAAGTTATTGTATAATGAACATCAAGCATATGTTATTTTGAGCATGTTTAATATTTCTCAAGCAGAAAATTCTTTTTTCTGAAAAAAATGTGGTAAAGATTAAATGTTCTATTGAACAGCATAAAAATATCTCCCCCACCCCCGAGTTACAAATGAAATGTAACTATTAATGGTATAATAAACCTAGTTAACTTTTGATCAATATAATCTTTATACAATAACTATTAGACTTCATTTGGAAAGGTATTAAATTAGCAACCAGAAATGTCAGTGAATCCAATCAAATATATTAATGTATAATAATGTCAATAAATTAGTGCCCAAACATTGTAAAATTCTAGAAGAGTCTATTTTTCTTAGTGCTGTATACAGTATCATGAAAATATGTCGATGCTATGTTATTCCAAAAATAATCTATTAAACTTTAAGCAAAACTAACCTATTAAACGTTTGTACAAAATATACATCAGGAGAGTTTTCTCTGCCTGCCTTGGGTAGAATTTCATGCCATACGGTATTTTCATAAATCTAAGACTATCATCTTATAGTCATTTATAGTTCTGATAAATGTACACACTCTAGTCAATTTCACATTACCCTTTTAAACCACATGGTTTCCATTACTGGCCCATCATGGAGGAAACTGGTACAGGGATGGCTGTTTCACACAGCATTTTCCTTCGAGTAAGGAAAATGAAGTCTCTGAAGTGCTGTGGCTATTTCAAACTGTGCTGCTTTCTTTTCCCGCCATTTTCCTCTATGCACACGATTTTCCTGAGAGGTTTTTCTTTTTGAACATTTTATTGGGAGTGCTATGATGCTGATTTGATGTCCTGTTATAGCATTATAGCGCTCCCAATAGAACATTTTAAAAACAGAGGAGAGATTGCGTGCCAGGGCAAAAGGGCGTGAAAAACCCGTCACTGGTGGAAGTGCTATGGGGCATTTTACACAGCCCACTGTAGTGATTCAGATCTGAAAGAAGGGATTGAAAACCTCAGGAAAGCAGTTTTCATCAATGATGCCTCAGACACTCTTCCCAAATGGGAGGCATTGTATGAACAGGTACATATATTCCATTAACAGCTGGTTACTAAAACGGGTCTGTCTGAAATGACAGGAAAAAGTTAGTAACCAGTTCCTGAAATGAAATATATAGGTTGTCTGAAATCCTTCTCTGTCTAGGGGCAGAGAACCTCCTGGTCCCATTAGTGGTTTGCTCTGGGGTAGGAGAATAAATTCTGGGGCAGCCTGTCTCATTAAACCATCCCTACCACTGCTGCAACAGCTGATTGGCTGCAGTTTTGCCAGCTCCTTACCATTCATGAGGAACCCCCATGGGCCACCAGAGAGCATATGAATGTTGTCAGGCCACCTTTAAAAGCAACTGTGAGGAAGCCAATGAGGACATACTACTCTCCACAAGCTGCAAGTGGTTCCACAGCTGTTATTTCATATTGACACAACGCCATCAGTGTGTACAGAGTATAGAATGCAAGCCGGCAGCTCCCTGCCCTGAGGAGCTTACAACCTAAAGTTTGATAGAAGGATGACAATGAAAAGAGGGGAGAGAAGTAGAGAGAGGAACAGGAGAATATAAGACCACACAGATACTTGTTTCCATCCAAGATGATACTAATAGTTTTCCTAAGCCCTTTATGGAAAAGGAAAAAAAATGAGGGAAGGTCTTGAGGGAAGTGAGAGAGATGGTGTCTTCAAAGTATTCTGGGAGACGTTGTTAGGTGTAATGGCAGCAAAGAAAAGTTCTGGGGTCATCTGAATAGTGGCTCTGTGTCATACAAAGATAGAAGACCAGAGAGGAGAAAATCTGAAAATCAGTAAAAGAACAGACAGTGAGAGATAACCAGCAGAGTTTTGTTGAGAGGTCAGTGAAAAAATGCTATAGTTTTCCAGTGTTGTAAGTATAACAGTTTAATGGAATGCCAAACTCAATCTGAGCAGACTGCTGCATTTGTCAGCTGGTAGTTGGTAGCACCACAGATTACAGCTTGCTTAATATGTGGTTGCTGTCAGTTGACATTTGTTATACTGTCCTTTTGCATGCTGCATTGGGATAATCCCACCCTGACGGTGCCATCCTAGTTAGAGATGCCAGCCTCCATGTGGGACCTAGGGATCCCCCATCTCCAGACTACAGAGATCAATTCTCCTGGAGAAAATGGATGCTTTGGAGGGTGGACTTTATGGCATTGTACCCCACTGAGCTCCCTGTCCTTCCCAGGCTCCCCCCCCAAATCTCCAGGAGTTTCCCAACCTGAAGCTGGCAACTGTACTGCCCCACCCCCCACTGGTGGTGGCAACCCTAATCCTAGTTCAGCAATTCAGAATAACATGAGAGGCATATCATTCTGTTTTCTCATTGCTGTCATTTTGGGTAACCCAAAGACCTCTTAGGTGGTGCATATGTTCTGCTCCTATCCAACCACTTCAATATCTTTCAGGAAGCCTATCTAGTGTACTGCAGTAATGCTATTGTTTGTTGTACACCTATTTTCACTTGTCAACTGCTAAACCCCCCCCCCATTGTTTTGCTCTAGTTCACACATATAGGACTGATGCAGGGGTCATTTCGAGCAGGAGCTCAGGGGAGCTCAGCTCCGGGAGTTGGTGCCAGCCCCTTCCCCCCGTGGGGGAATGCCTGCTTGTGTCATGGAGCTGCAGCAAAATGACCCCATCCCCTGGAAAGGTCCTTGTTCCTCCAACCAGCCTTCTGAAGGCTTCAGCCACCACTGAAACTATCCTCCCAGAACAGTGGTATTTCTGAGGCTTGGATTAGTAACTCCTCCCCGCTTTCCTTCTTTCTTTCTGACATACTTCCGATGATATCTGGTGCTTTAGCATATGCAAATAAGTTATGCTAATGAGTTATGCTAATGAGCTCCTGCACCTCTTTTTCTACAAAATGACCCCTGGACTGATGTAATCATTTATTTAAACAAGGCTGTGTTACATTAGTATAGTTTACTACATGCTTTGTATGCAGAACAGCCCAGGTTTATCCCCCTCCATCAGGTAGCAGGTGCTGAGAAAGCTTTTTCTGTGCCCAAGACACAAGAAAACTGCTGGCAACCAGAGCGCTGAGTTATGTGAACCAATGGAATGACTGAAGCTGTCAGCTTCATATGTTCATTCATACGAAGGACTATTTAATTATAATTAATTTATAATTTATAGTAATTTATAATTCATAATTATAATCTAATTATAATTAATAAATCCACAAGACTATGTCTTAATGCTAATCTTCTGTCATATGAAATTTTCTGCAAATCTTATATTTGCCCACTGGATACTTCTGTACTCTTTCACCATCCTCCCCTCTGTGTGTTTTTAACTGCAGCCATCTGGATAATCAGAGACAATGTTCTTCTGCTATGTGTGCAAATTTGTTAGATGTGTGGGGCACTTCAGGAAACAATTTTAGACAACCTTGAAGGTCTCTCTAACCCTGTAACTTTATCATTCCATGAGCTCTTTTTCCCCCCAGATACTCTTGCAGGCAAATGTACTTGTTAAGGTTGTTGATGAAAGTCTATCTCCTGCTTCAGTTACAGGATTGCAAAAAGAACCTTGTGCCAGGACTGCGAAAGTAAAATCCTATTGAAGAAGAAGAAGAGTTGGTTTTTATACCCCACTTTTTCCTACACTGTTGTTGTTGTTGTTGTTACCCATTCAGTCGTGTCCAACTCTTGGCGATTCTATGGGCCAGCTCTCTCTACGTTTTCTGATCTTGTATTGTTTTTTTGAGTCATTCCATGCTCAGGCTGGTGTCGATTTTTATGGTGTCTAGCCACTGTGTTCTTTGGTGGCCCAGTTTCCTTTTGGTGGTACCCTACCCTACCCTAAAGAGTCTCAAAGCAACTTACAATCCCTTTCTCTCCCCACAACAGACACCTTGTGAGGTAGGTGGGGCTGAGACCAGGCCCGTAGCCAGAAATTTTTCAGGGAGGGGGAAGAGGGGCAGTAACTGCCAGGGGTAAGGGGAGGGGGGACAGGGGAGGAATCCAGCAGAAGCTGGCTTTATATTACAGGAGATCTGGTTTTGCTCTGCCCTTTAATAAGGACTGGCAGAGAGCTGAGTCAGTACTGCCAAAAAAATGAAAGAAAAAGATTCCACGTTTTTCAAATGCCCATTTGCACACTCCCATACTTTGGCTGAGGACAGACTGGCAAAATGAAGTGCAAGGGAAGCGGGGCAAAAAGACCCAGGCCAAGTTGTTGCGGGGCTTTCCGTTCGCACTGCGTAGACTGAATGCGGGACCATACCGGGGAGGAGGCGGAATGGAGCGTTTGCACTGTGGGGCAGCCCCTAGTGGTGCCACCGCAGTGGTGCGTGCCTTGGCTCCATTTTGCTGACCTGCGCTTAGGTGCATAGGTGCATGGGTGCAGCAGCCAGCTCAACGGGTTCACATTACCAGTGCCACTTGATGTGCGGCTTATTTGCGTCCACACTGCCAAGGATGAATGCGCACCCAGACGGCTTGACACCGGTTTCACCAGGTCCCTTTTTAAAGTGGGATGAAAGTGCTTCAGGATGGGGTGAGTGTGGCACGACAATACCAGGCAGCTGTGGCTGTGTGAACAAGCTCTCTTAATCTGCTTGCAAAGCGGGCCTATATTGGGCCACACTGCTAGTCTGAACTCGGCCATTGTAACAGCAGAAGTGGCCGTGGGGAAGGGACCCGCGGGAACTGCAGTGGGAGTTGAGGAAGTGTCCCTTGCAGTGGTCTCTTTAACTGCAGCTGAAGCTGAAAGCAATTAGGAGAGGCAAGGATCTGTGGCAACAGTTTTTGCGCTTTGGGCTCTGCAAACTTCTTGCTCTTCCCAGGTGCGCAGCCCATTGCTTGCCAGAGGCAGGGGTGCCTGCCTTTTCCACAAGTGCCTGGCTTTTCCCTCACCCCACTGCCACCCACAGATCTCCCTCACCTCAACGCCAGTTCTTTGGCAAAGAGGAAACTTCTTCCCCCTCCCAGCCCTGCTTCCTCCCCCTCTCAGCTCTGCTCCGGCACCGGCCGCAGTGAAGGCAGCGGAGGAGGAGGGCAGCATGCTGCTTGCCCCAGGCTTCCTCCATCATGCAGAAGTGACATCATCACATCGGAGACTGGTGCCCTGTGCACCTGCCCTCCAAGTGGCGAATGTGCCACTTGGAGTTCAGCAGAATGCAGAAAGTACTTATATGCCTGCAAAGTGTGGTGGGAGGAGAAAGAGCATCTGAAATCTATGGAACCATTCAACAAATGAAATGTTACATTTCTTAGCATCCAAAGGCAATAAAGCAAAAATATTCTGGTCCCACACCTGCAATCGCTGACCTTTCTCCTTCTCTGCAAGTGGTGCACAGAAATCCACTTCCCTCTATTTATTTTTAATAGAAATTGCAATCAAAATACAGAATATTGTTTACATCCTTACATAAATTATACATTATTTATTTTCTCCAGTGACAGTAACATCAAAATCAAATCTTCTGTTTTCGTATTAACTGTCCATCTTTCAAAAAATCTGATACCAAACTTTAATATTCTTTAAAGTTTTTATTTTTAAATAAGCACACTATCATTTTCCAGTCCCCACTTGTGCAGAAAATCACTTTGGAATCTCAGGAGTTTCAAGAGGCTTGTAAGTCTGCAGCTCAAAAAAGTCCCAGGAGTAGGCCTAAAGTAGTTCCTACGACTGTAATTTATTACTTGTTTCCAGTGCAAAGAATGAATTAGAGTTTAAATGTTTTGTTTCGCAGGGTCTGCATATTGAAATCTCAACAGACTCATAACTGACTTCAGCCAAAGCTTATCTCCCTTATCTTGCAAGATAAATCCTTCCAAAGAGTTCCAGTAAAGTGTAGGTGTGATAAACAAAAGCTCAGCTCAGCTCTGATAATCCTGTGTTGCTGATCTTAATTCCCTACAACTTTATCAAGAAGACACTTACCTTATAGCAGTTCAGATACAACTGAACATAAACAACTATCTGCCAGATAAGATTTTAAGTTAAGAAAAAGTGAGCCTTGCTAGTGGTGGTATCCTGCTACTGACAGATTTGTCAGACCTGCTTGTTTCCATGACTGCTTGTGCCAAGATGAACACTGGCCCATATATGTATTTGTATACATACGCACAAACTGCTGCTCAGACCACATTATCCTGAAAATAAACTGGTTAGTCTCCAAGGTTGGGCTGTGAAGATGTTCAAAAAGAACTCGATTGGATCCAGCCAACTTTTTCACTGAATCACTCTTCATTCCCCCTCACTGCATAATGCAAACCCCATTCTATATGCCTTTTATTCATGCAGGTCCCATAATCACCAGTAATTGGTGGTCAAAGGGTACCCCCTCCTACCTTTATCATGAGCTCACATAGCAGACATGGGGATGTTCAAAACATCATCCATTTACTAGTAAGAAAATACAGGGATGGGAGTAACAAAGGAACTCATGCAGTCTGCACAATCCTAGCTGAGAAACAGAACTAATGAGCAGGGACTCCACCCCATGAGACTAAACCAAGGCCGCAGTCACACAGCCCTTTAAAGCGGGAGGAACTGCTGTTTCCTCCCACATTTAAAGGGACCGTTCACAATGGCTGGGACAACTCCCGCGCCGAAGCAGGCTCAATCACAGGTTCCTCCTGCATTTTCCAACCCAGGGAAAATCAAGTATCAAGTATTTTTCCGGTGGTCGCACGAGGAACCCGCGATTGATCGGATCTGGACAGCCCTCTCTCACGATTGCGAGAGAGGGCTGTCCAGATCATCCCTCTGGTTTTCCCCTCCTTTTGCACTTGGGCGCTTGGGCACCCAAGCACCCAAGTGCAAAAAGGGAGGGGAACTTACCAGGCAGCCGGCAGGGCTTGGGGAAGGGTGCCCCCGGCTGCTGCCACCGCTGCCTCCTCCTTTGCTGCCAGCCTCCACTGCCAAACTTACCAGGCGGCCGGTGGGGCTCGGGGAAGGGTGCCCCTGGCCGCTGCCACTGCCTCCACCACCCGCCTCCTCTGCCGCCGCCACCAAACTTACCAGGCAGCCAGCGGAGCTTGGGGAAGGGTGTCTCCCCTGGCCACCGCCACTGCCCACCTCCCCTGGCCACCGCCGCCCACCTCCTCTGCCAAACTTACCAGGTGGCTGGCGGGGCTTGGGGAAGGGTGCCTCCCCCGGCTGCCGCTGCTGCCCAACTTCCCCAGCCACCACCACCACCTGCCGTCACCGCTGCCAAACTTACCAGGCAGCCAGTAGGGCTCAGGGAAGGGTGCCTCCCCTGGCTGCCACCTTCTCCTCTGCCACTGCCCGCCTCCTCTGCCACCGCCAAACTTACCAGGCAGCCAGCGGGGCTTGAGGAAGGGTGCCTCCCTGGCCACCACCGCTGGGGTTGGGATATGTAATCATCCCAACCCAAAAAAAAAAAAAAAACGGTTCCTTTAAATCCCGGGGTCCCCGTGTGACCACAGCCCAACACACACAAACATCAGAGGAGACACAGACTGATCCATTGTAATGTATATAATAAATACAACACAGCCTCCTCTTCCACCTCACCCTATTCCATGTAATATAGATTTTCCAGTGATTCCTAGAGAGGCATGACATCACTTCTGGGTTTTCCTGAAAGTAATGCCATGCCATTGCTGACAAACACTTTCCCATGTCCCCTTCCAACTGGTTACTAAGCCATGCCTGCTAACCCTACTGGAGTGGTTAGAGCTTCAGACTAGGATGTGGGGGACAAATTGAAATCACTGCTCTGCCATGGAAGCTCAATGTGTGCCCATGGGTGAGACACACAATCGCAGCCTAACCTACATAACAGGGTTGTTGTCAGGATAAAATGGAGGAGAAGAGAATGATGTAAGTTGCTTTGGGTACCCATGGTTCAGAAAGGCAGGGTGTAAAGGAAATAAATAAATATGAAATATAATTTAAGATGGGAAGCAGATAAAAGGTAGGTCAGTGGATGGGTGAGAAGGAGGCAGAGAAAGGGGAGAAAATATGGGGGTAGCCAGGAGGAGAGAAAGAAGGGCATATAGGGGAAAATGTGGTATCCCCTGCAAGTCCTTGAAGATTTCCTCCCATGCATCCACCCCAATCCAGCAGCTAGTACTGCGTATCTTGGCCCTGCCCAGTAGCCAGCACCTTGTAACTGAACCATAGTTTTCCCGGGGAAGAGGCTGCTGGGGCGGGGGGGGGGGGGACACACAGATAAATGCAGGTTGTCTTGTGGGTGGGAAGAAGGAAGCAGGAAAAGGGAAGAGTCTATATAGGCTTTCAGGCAAGGGAAAGAAGAAATACTGGCAGAGCACAAAATGAGATACACCCCCCTAGTCCCTGTGGGTCCTTTGCTTGTACAGTTCTGTTCCATGAAAAAACAGGTTTATACCACAACACTTCGACTAACAAATCTGTTAATCTTCACAATGCCACAAAACTTTTTAAAATTTTTTTACAGCTTGAGTTTGGAAAACTGAATGGTGTTATCACTAAGTTCTACTTTTTGGTAGAGCTGAAAAGAACCTATTTTAAAGAGTCATGAATGAAAGATTTTGTGAAGGTGACTTTGAGAAAATCTCAAGCATCTGATTGCCACATGATGAACTTTATTATAATTCTATTTGATTACCCAGTGGCAGAGAGGCTGTCAAGAGGTTAGTGGGCAAGAAGAACACAGAGTGATGAAGAAATAATGGCAGAACATACAATCACTTGGGAAACAAACCTTCTTCCAAAGCAATCACATGCATGCATCAGTATTTTCAGCCAGGAACAATCCCTGACTCTCTTCACAGCAATCACAGATAAATCTGACAACGAAGCTCAAGACAATGCATCTTCCTGGACTGAATCAAGAGCTAGGTTTCCTGTCTTATTACCAATGCTGATTTCTCCATGCCTACTACCTCTCTGCATATCACACCTAATCCAATCATGCCTGCTATTGTCATTCACCTGATATTGTTATTTGCCTGCTATTGTCATTTGGCATCTGAAATCACTCCACTCTCCAAGATATAAGGACAGATGGACTCAAATTCTAGCTGTATCTGAAGAAGTGAGCAGTAACTCATGAAAGTTCTTACTCTTTCACAAATGTATTTAGTCTTTAAGATGCTACTGGACTCCTGCTCTTTTCTACATATATAACATTTATTTATTTATTTAGAGATATTTATTCTGCCCTCCCCAAAGCAGGCTCAGGACAGATCACAAAAAAATGAGTTTGTTACAATAAAATCACATCAAAATCATTAAAACAATAAGCAATAAAATTGCACAGGTAGCAACAGTTTCATATAAATCTGTTGGGGTCACAAGATGGAATCAAATGTACCCTTTCAGCAGGTTGGGAACTAGAGGGGGGAGGCCAACTGAGATGGACGCCCACCACCTCATCTGAAGGCCTGGTGGAACTGCTCCATTTTGCAGGCCCTGCAGAACAGTAGAAGGTTCCACAGGGCCCTGATCTCCAATGGGAGCTGATTCCACCAGGCCAGAGCCAGGGCAGAAAAAGCCCTGCCCCTGGTTGAGGCTAAGCAGACATCCTTTGGGCCAGGGTAACTAGTAAATGTTAATCCTGTGAGTGCAAGGCTCTTTGGGGCATGTATGTGATGAGGCGGTCCTTCAGATATGCTAGTCCCAGGCTGTGTAAGGCTTTGAAGGTTAGTATCAATACCTTGAAATGGATATTAACATATGATAAGAGTTCCCCAAAATCTTCAAATGTATATTTAAAAAAAAATGTAACAAAAGACAGGGACATTTATTTCCATCTGCAAAGCATACAACCTCTGTAGAAGAAATCCATTTGTTTTTCAGCATATGGTTTTGAAACATGAATTCTTGTCTAGAAGAAGAAGAAGAAGAGATTGGATTTATATCCCGCCCTCCACTCCCCAAGGGAGTCTCAGAGCGGCTTACAAACTCCTTTCCCTTCCCCTCCCCACAACAGACACCCTGTGAGGTAGGGGGGGCTGAGAGAGCTTTTCCCAAGCTGTCCTTGAGGGAACAGCTGGTACAGAGCTATGGCTTGCCCAAGGTCATCCAGCCAGGTGCAAGTGGAGGAGTGGGGAATCAAACCCGGTTCTCCCAGATTAGAGTATGCACACTTAACCACTACACCAAACTGGCTCTCTAGTCTAGTGCATCTTCCTATCCAGACTGGCCATTTTGTCCAGAATTGCTAGCATCCATTCACATCACTGCAGGGCTGCCAAGTCCAACTTGGGAAATATCTGGGGACTTCGTGGGTGGAGCCAGGAGACTTTGGGGGTGGAGCCAGGAGACTTTGGGGGTGGAGCCAGGAGAAAGGAAGTGACATCATTTTGTGATGTCACATCCTGTGATGTTGCTTCCACATGCTGACACATGAACTCATGAAGTTTCCTAATACTGAATCAGGCCATTGGTCCATCAAGGTCAGTATTGACTACTCAGACTGGTAGTGGCTCTCCAGGGTCTCAGGCTGAGATCTTTAATGTCACCTATTACCTGATCCTTTTTTAGCTGAAGAGGCTGATACCTCCTGCATGTCAAGCAGATGCTCTATCACTGAGCAACGGCCCTACTGAATCCTTCCTCATCTCGGCAGAATATGAAGCACTAAGTGCTACACGAGTGCTAAATATTATTTTCATATCATAAGAACAGGAGAGAAGCCACAGTGGATCAGGCCAACAGCCCATCCAGTACAACACTCTGTGTCACACAATGGTCAAAAATAGCAGGTGCCCTCAGGAGGTCCAGCAGCGGGGCCAGAACTCCAGAAGCCCTCCCACTGTTGCCCCCCAAGCACCAAGAATGCAGAGCATCACTGCCCCAGACAAAGGGTTCCATTTAGACCTTGTGGCTAATAATAGCCACTGATAGACCTCTGCTGGATGGGGACAGAGAGAGAGAGAGAGAGAGACAGCCAGCCAGCTTTTTCACTTTCTCTTGCCCAATTACCAGGCTTTATTTCTGGCCCTTGTTTCACCCAGCTGTTGTCCATGTAAGTCCCATAACTTCTCCCCCCCCCCCCAGCATAGGCTTTTTGGTGGCTAAAGAGGACCTTTGTCCTCCCCTTTTCGCCAGCAGAAAAGCTAGTTGGATCCATCCCTAACTTAAAATACCGGTTACTTGATGTACAAATGCTTTTAAAAATGCAGATATTTACTGCCGGGGGGGGGGGCACGGTTGAAAGAAACAGAAAATTGGCATAAAAATGAGGAATCCCAACTTTTATTTGCAGAAGGGAAATGAGGATTGGGGGGACCCAAACAGCCACGACAAGACATTTTAAACAATCCCACTCCCAGACCTTCTACAGGCAACCTCTTGTGATGTTTACCTCTTTGGAAGTGACAGTTTATTCCTTTGACAAAACCACAGTGGTCAGACAGACAGAAAAAAGAAAGAGGGGGAGGGGGAGAGACAGAGAAGGAAAAGAGCTCGCAGACCCCAGCAGCTTACCCCAGCAGCTTACTCCAGCAGCAACCTTGCACGCAAGCCCTTCAGTAGAAAGAGCTTAGTCCCTCCTTAATCTCTGGGCGGGGCTCTCTTGCTCGCTCAGCTCTTAAAGGGGAAATTTCCCTTTTAAGAAGTTCAAGAGGCCAGGGCAGGCTCCGAGGTTCCCCTGCTGGCAGCCATTTTGTCCCTCCAGTGGCCAATTTTGGAAAAGCGGGGGGAAGCTTTAAAAATCGGTGTTTCCCCCGCTCTACCGGGGGACTTGGCAGCCCTACATCACTGAGAATCTAGACTCAGGAGTGTCAAACATGTGGCCCATGGGCCAGATCAGGCCCTCGGCAGGATTCTTTACCGCCCACAAGGAACTGGCTGTTTCCTGCTTCTTTCTCAATGTTCTTCTTCTGCTGCATCACAGCTTGCTTTACAGACTTTCTCAATTACACAGGAGAACACTGATCATGAGATTTCTGTAACGAATGTCAGTAAATCAAACAGTTTACTCAAGATTGCTACAGCACAGACATTTTGATGCAATAATTCAGAGCAAGAGGTGTTGGTTATCAAAGAAAAAAAGAAGAGGAGGAGGAGATTGGATTTATACCCCGCCCTTCACTCGGCATCTCAGAGTGGCTTACAAACTCCTTTCCCTTCCCCTTCCCACAACAGACACCCTGTGAGGTAGGTGGGGCTGAGAGAGCTCTTTCAAGAACTGTTCTTTCAAGAACAGTTCTGACAGAACTATGGCTTGCCCAAGGTCATCCAGCAGCTGCAAGTAGAGGAGTAGGAAATCAAACCCAGTTCTCCCAGATTAGAATCTACACACTTAACCACTACACCAAACTGACTCACAAAGACTGTTAAATAAACAAAATATTGCAGAGTGCTCGTGTTTTAAGCATGTTTTATTTCAAGGTAAAAAAAGATCTCTAATTGTGTTTGTGTCCTTTATAAAGTTTATATATCTGCTACCTGGCACATATGGCCCGGCCCAACAAGGTCTCATTTATGTCAGATCCGGCCCTCATAACAAATGAGTTCAACACCCCTGATAGATGATGGCACTGCAGAATGGGTTCAAGGCAGTGTTTACCTCCCACGTGTTTCAGAGTCATTTTCGTTTTGCTTGCTTGTTTGTTTTTTACTTTGAATTCCTGCTGGCAAAGCACCAGGCAGAAGGAGTGGTGAGAATGGTAGTGCCTTACCACTTCCTGCTTGCATTTTAATATGCCCTGAAACATGACCCTTCTCTTATAATATTTTAAACAGCTGGGATTACAAAGAACAGAAGAAACAAGGTTAGAATATGTTCTGTTAAATGATGGGCTACAATGAGTGTGGCACATGAATCTGGCTTATACTGGGTCAGGCAACTGGCCCATCAAGGTCAGTACTGCGTACTGTGACCGGCAGCAGCTCTCCAGGGTGTCAGGCGGAGGCTGTTCTCACCACTTACTACCTAATCCTTTTAGGTGGAGATGCCTGGGATTATACCTCAGAAGGTTTGTATGCAAAGCAGATGCTACAGCAGTAAGCCACAGCCTCTTCCTAGGGTTGCCAACTGCCTGGTGGTGGTGGGGAAATCCCGTTTCTTAAATAGAGGCTTAATATAATAAATATAATTTACCAAGTGGTTATTTACCTTCATGCCATGAAAAGCTTCAGCTGCCCATTTCTCCACATTAAAGGTATGGGACATTTTTTCTCTCCAGACAGATGTCTACCCTGTGTGTGTGTGTGAAGTACCATCAAGTTGCTTCCGACTTATCGCAACCCTATGGATTAATGTCCTGCAAAAGATCAAGGGCAGGGACAGCATGAGTTAATGATTTTGGTTTGCTTTCAGTTCAGCTAGTATGCCTTGAACTAGATAGCCCATGCTAGCCTGGTCTTGTCAGATCTTGGAAGCTATACAGCCCTGGTCAATATTTGGATGGGAAACCACCAAGGAATACCAGGGTTGCTACGCAATGGCAACCCAGCTCTGAATGTCTCTTGCCTTGAAGACTCTACAAGATACCATAAATTGGCTGTGACTTGATGGCAAAAAAACAAACAAATAAATAAAAAGATGAAGAACTCTGCTGAACTTGAAAACTTGCACAATGTTTTGTGTAAATTTGGTTGATTCTCACAAACTGTATCACTCAGATTTTGTATGTAGGACTGCAGCTTAACTATAATTCTGTTTCTAGTAACACAAGACCATCAAGTGGCTCATCCTCATATTGCAATGAAGTAATGCCATAATAATTTCTCTTTATCATGCTATAAAAGCAGGCTAACATGGCTGCCTCTCGAGAATCTATCATGTCAGCTGTAGCAATTCAGCCTTGGTCTGCGCCCAGATGTATAGACAGCTGCTGTCTAGACCCTCTGAATGATGCATCTCCTACCACCTGGAATAACAGAAGTTCAGACAGACACAGAACATATCATGTCACATTTTAAAACAAATCTTTATGACAACTTCATCTCTCTGATCTCCGTCTATAGCACAACTTCCTGCAATATCCAAAATGTTTGAATATTCAAAACCCAAGATAAATAGCCACACCATCTTCTTGAAGTCACACTGAAACACAGCTGGAGATTTAGAGTAGTAAGCAGCTAAGATAACCAAAGCCTGAATAATGGAAATGCAAGTGCATTACTGACATGTCCAAAGAATGTGGGTCTTAACCCAGTGTATGTCAGAAATACCCTCTGATAGTCAGCCAAGTTAGCCTCTAGTTCCTTCAACCTTCATTTTACAGATACAGCAGTATTTTATAGTTAAAAAACCACTAGGAATAAGGCCCGTTGTGGAAATAAATACAGTGGGCTCTAGAAAGAGGCTCTGTGAGAGTGCCTAGGACTTGGGCACTTAGCGTCAATTTGCTGTGGCAACCTCCGTAGGGTATAAGGACACAGAATCCATCATTTTCTCCAGGGGAATTGATCAATGCCATCTGGAGAGCAGTTGTAATTCTGAGTGATCGCCAACCCTACCGGGAGATTGGCAACAGTGGTTCCCCAAAGGGAACGGCTGGTTTGGAGGGCAGAGTCTATGGCATTGTACCTGTCTGAGGCCCCACCCCTCCTCAAACCTCACCCTCGCCAGGATCTATCCCTCAAATCTCCAGGAATTTCCCACCTGGAGTTGGCAACCCTATCTCCTTTCCAGCCAAGCATCAGCCTACCTTTATTTTCCCCTCACTGTTCAGCTTTCCATCTACCCCCACACACACCTGCAGCCTCTATCGTGCTCTGAAGCCCTGACTGCAACGTCACATTGGCTGTCATGGGGGGGAGGGGATCTCAGCTGGGTATAAGGGCACAATGAGTTTTCTCCCAAAGGCCAAAATAGGTGTGGAAAGGGCCCTTTACTGACAGAAACCAAGCTTGGTTGACCAGCAGCAGGCACCAAGGGGAAAGTAGGGTTCCCAGCTCTGAGTAGGGAAATACCTGGAGATTTGGGGGATGGATTCTGTGGAGGGCAGCGTTTGGGGTGGGGTGGGGGTGGAAGGACTCAGCAGGAATTTCCCAACCTGGAGCTGGCCCCAATGAGTTCCTCAGAAAGGGGTAGAAAGGGTTTTGTTTCTTTGTCTTTTTACTGACAGAACTAAGCTTGGTTGCTTACCAACAGCCACTGACGGAAAAGTGAGAATGCTTTGGCCACTGGTCTCTATGGCATTCTATTCAGTTGAGGCCTTTCCTCTCCTCTCCCCTCCCCTCCCCAAACTCTGGCTTCCTTAAACTGGCTTCCTTACCTGGAGCTGGCAAACCTATGAGTTCGTCACAACAGCCACTGAGGGAAAACTCTGTCCCCCACAGGAGCTGAGCAAGAAAAGGGTCTTCATCAGGGGAGACAGTGCTTCTGACAGAAAACAGTGGCTGAAAGGGGAGTAGGCGGGGAAGAGGAGCAGACCCAGCACCCAGCCAATGGCATGCGAGTACTCTTGAGTGGTGACTGATGGGCCAATGGCTGAGGGAGATCATTTTACAGCCAATGAGAGCACATGGAATGTTGCCACCCCACCTGGCTTTTATATAATAGGGACAGATATGCTATAAACATGCTTACCTACTACTGAGTGTCTTACCAAGGAGTGTCCTGAATACAAAGCAAGGTGCTTAAGATGAATGTGCAACCTGGAGCTATGATCCCCACCCCCTGAAACCCATATGTTTCCAATGACTTTACTCAAATGCCAGTCAATATGTTATTGGTGCAAACAGAAACTGGCTGAGATAGAACAATAACTGTGATTAATATGTTGGCAACACACATCTTTGCATATTCACGATGAGCTATTGATTTCAATTCACATAGACCTTTTCACCCTTTCCTTTTTAATGGCTAACAGGGGAGTATGAAAAATGACTATTTTCCAGAGATAGATGATGAATCTAGCTAGTGGAGAGAAAGGCTTATTGACTGTCCATCAGATTGCTATTGTTAAGATAGGACTGTGTGGTCATATTTATTGCAGATAATTGAAAACAGGCAACCCAGTCCTAAGGAAGAGTACAAGCAAGTACCATTGGTATTGGTGGAACTTATTTCCAAGTAAGTAAATATAAGTTCCAGGTTTTGTGGGGCTGCAGCTACAGCTACAAATATTTGACAGACCCTACAGTTTCCTATAGGGTAGCACTCTTTGCCTTAACAGCTAGTAAAATCCGGGCCAAGAACACAGAAAAATGAATCTGAGCTATAAATGGCAATGTTTGAGGCTGTGTATGTGTTTCTGGAGATGGGTATTTTTATTTAAGATTTTAATGAATTTAAATACTGAATGTGCAGATTTTTAGGGGTTGTTATAATTTAAATCTAATTCAAATTCCAGTGCTGTAAGTTGTCTGATTTGTACATTGTTTTATATTGTAATAGCTAATGGCTACACAATAAATTTTACTATCTATCTACAAATATTTGAAATGAGTATTTAATCCTGTGCATACTTTTTAGTAAGCTACCTTTAGCACTTACATAAAGAAGCTTAGAACTGTGCTACACTGCTACAGTACTAGACTCTCTTTCTTGGGAGTAAATTGTATTGAAGGAATTATTTGCTCAGAATCAAGCAACATAACAATCAGAAGAAAGTACTTCACATAATGCACCAGTGACTCGCAAACGTCACTGCCTTGGAACATGCTGAAGACCACACAGTAGGTGACTTTAAAAGGAAATTAGATACATGAATGGGGGATGAGTCACTCAGTGGCTTACAGCTATGTTTTAATGGAATGTTCATAACCAGCTGCAGTGTACTATTGAATATCATTTGAAATCATGGTCTCTGTGACCCTGCTTGGGACATCTAGCTAGCCACTGTTGAAAACCAAGTATTTGACTATGGACCCATGGTCTGATCCAAAAGAGCTACCCTTATATTTTTATGAACACATTGCTACCAAGAATTTATTTTCAGTCAAAATGAGATTGTTAGGGTTAACCATTGTTGTTTAAATACTATTAATATAATAAGTACTCCTTTGCAATAAGTAGTAAATTGTTTTACTGAAACAGGACTTTCCTAGATCAAAAAGCAAAGGAAAACTGAAATACTTCCCCCAAACCTGTAACTCTGCTTCCGTGAAAAAGAAACTTATTCCACTGGGATTTTTCTCCATATTGAAAGTAGCTCAAAATTGAGAAATACAACCAGCAAACTCAAAAACACACTTAAAACAGTTCAGTTGTACATAATCTCACTATAACTTTGAACTGCCACATCAGATTGTCATTCTAGTATGTCTAGAACAACCCAAACATTTTAAAAGTGTACACACAATTGGAACAGAAATCTTTGGTCACAGGTAAACATATGATTAGCTTCTCTCATACAAAATTTAATCAAGGGATTCTTATTTTCTCCAGTCCAGCTGTCCTTATGTCCGGTATTCTTATTTTATAATTAGCCTCATTCAGCAAAAGTGAATTCTATTAAAAAGGATTTCAGCTAGAAATTTCATTATCTATTTATTTAAAACATTTTCATGCTGCCTTTCCATCCATCTTAGGGTTCCCAAGGTGGCAGTCCATCAAAAAGATATGACTGGAGTGGATGGGTAGGTTCATATGGGAGAAGGGGAGCCTTAAGCTTATCATGGCCCCTAAGCCATGTGGGGCTTTAAAGATCAATACCAGCATCTGGAATTTGGCCCAGAAGCAAATTGGGAGCCAGTATAGGCAGAACAAGCCTGGAGTGGTATAGTCCCTGTGACTCACTCCAGTCAGACTTCTGTGTTAATTATAGCTTCTGGACACTCTTTAAAAGCAGCTTCATGTACAGCACATTCCAGTAATCTAATTTAGATGTTACCAGGGCATGTGCCACAGTAGCAGATTCCCCGCTCCGCCCGGAAAGAACATAGCTGAATAACCTGCTGAAATTAAGGATCCCTGGTTCCCACAAAGGGAGGGTGTCCCACACACCAGCTCCTGTTTCCCACCACTGTTCCTGCAGCAGGTGGAAGAAAAAATAATGTAAAAAAAAATAGGCTTCAGCAATACCTTGATGTCAGTTCTACGGAAAACCCAGAATTGATATCAGTCTGTTCTAGGAATTGCTGGAAATTCTACCATGATGTCACTTCCTCATTTCTGCCCAGAAGTGATATAACACCATCCTCTGATGGCACCCTCATGTCCTCCCACCAGATTCAGTTTGAAATCCAGTGGGCACCCCAATGGCAGACAGACATACTTTGCTTCAGTGAACGTGGAGAGACAAGTGAAGACTTTCCTTATTACATGATAAATTGAGCTCATTATATGGCAATGTGAAGTAAATGGATTAATAGGTATGTAAGTAAGTATGTGGGGGCCATGGTGGCTCAGTGGTTAAGACACTGAACTGCAGACTGGAAAGTCGGTGGTTCAGCAGTTCGAGACCCGAGCGCTGTGTGATGGAGTGAGCTCCCATCTTTGGTCCCAGCTCCTGCCAACCTAGCAGTTCGAAAGCAAGAAACTGCAAGTAGATAAATAGGTACCGCTTCAGTGGGAAGGTAACAGCACTCTGTGTACCTCAGTGTCTAGTCATGCCGGCCACATGACCTCAGAGACGTCTTTGGCCCTTCGGCTTGGAAACGGAGATGAGCTCCACAATCCTAGAGTTGGATTTGACTGGCTTTCGAGCAAGGGAAACTTTTACCTTTACCTAAGTAAGTTTTAGTGGCACCTGTGCAGCTACTATCCTATTAGTATAATAAATAAGGACAGCTTTAATCATAAGAACATAAGAGAACCCAATGTTGGATCAGGCCAGTGGCCCATCCAGTCCAACACTCTGTCACACAGTGGCCAAAAACACCAGGTGCCCTCAGGAGGTCCAGCAGTGGGGCCAGGACACTAGAAGTCCTCCGACTGTTGCCTCCCCATCAAGCACCAAGAATACAGAGCATCACTTGTCCCAATCAGACAGCTTACTATCTGCATTAAATAAAGAAGCAGCCAAGGAAGATGGGGCAGGCACAGAGAAAGATCAAGAAGGTGCAGATGGTTTTCCATAAACATTCAGTAAATTATTTCCCACTAACCCCTGACCTGCATAGCCCAGGCAAACCTGAGCTCATCAAATCTTGAAAGCTAAGCAGGGTTGACTCTGGCAAGTACTTGGATACGAGACCTTCTTGGAATACCAGATGTGGGAAGCAGGGGCAGGCTTCATTCAGCCACCTCTCTGAATATCCTCCATGCCCCCAGTAGGGATCAATCACCAAAGGTTGCCATGACTTCCAGGTATGCACACACACACACGCATACACACACACACTCATTTCCCATTGTAATGAACAGAACTTCAAAATCTACTTCAAAGTACACTGAAGGAGCTTTTAACTACATATTTTAAACAAGATTTTTTATTTCTATTTTATTTTCATTTCAGTTAC
The DNA here is from genome assembly GCA_029233225.1 of Lepidodactylus listeri. Lineage (NCBI taxonomy): Eukaryota > Metazoa > Chordata > Lepidosauria > Squamata > Gekkonidae > Lepidodactylus > Lepidodactylus listeri. The sequence continues at coordinate 47,451,160 of JARCFY010000005.1, read as the reverse complement.
TTTTGCTTAGATCTTGATTTTTTTACAGAATAGTCAGACAAAAAAATGTACAAATATTTTAAACTACTTTTAAGGACTATGTTTCAGAAGCACACAAAAACATGCTTTATTTATATTGGAAGCAGTCCAGGTGACACACAGCATAATTTCCTTGATATCCCATCCGATTTGGTCCTGTCTGCTGTCACTATCTGGGAGTGCTTATCACATACAAATGCTGATATGCTGAGTGCTGTTGACAGAAGAGTAACAGCATGTCCACAATCTGGAACTTCTCAGATAAGCAGACAAGTGTGCTTATCATGTTATGGTGGATCACTTGTCAATTTTACAATAAGTAGAACAAAGTGCTAGCTTTATTCAGAAGGTGAGTGTGTGTGTGTGTGTGTGTGTGTGTGTGTGAGATGGCATCACTTGTTCATTCAAATCCAGCTTGCTTTGGCATCTGAAATCGTATTTAGGTTTTTGGGCTCTTTAATATTTGCACGATGGGCAGAAATACAAGACAAGTTTGTGACTGGGGAAAGCTTCATCAGCTCATCTGAATTCCTGCTAGCCAGGCAGATGTTATAGGCATAGGAGCACTGCCAGAAGAAAAGTGGCAGGCTAATTGGGGGCATTTGAATACCTCTGCTAATGCAACGAGGGTCATAGGCAAAAGGATATTTGAGAATAAAAGTCTTAACATTCTCACCCTTTCAAGCCTCAAACATCCAAATTACAAATAAGATAAGCAAACTCCCCCCTCCCACGTGCCACTGTTGAAATAATTATTTGAAGATATTCACCACTGTTGAGTGTGGACAAGTAACAGTATACATTTTGATACAAAGGGCACTTAGCCCTCAGCAAGGAGCTCTGTGCTTTCTGGATAGTGATAACACACAAGCCAGCTACAAGAGTTTCTGATGTAAGGAAAACATGCTGACACACTAACCACCTTTTTCTTGAGTCATCTCAAGAGTTTATAGCAATTTGCTCTGTTTTTACCACCTTTCTGTAGAGCACTGCCCTCAAAGCATGGCACACTACTAGAGCCAGTTCAGTGTAGTGGTTAAGTGCGCAGACTCTAATCTGAGAGAACCAGGTTTGATTCCCCACTCCTCCACTTGCACCTGCTGGATAACCTTGGGCAAGCCATAGTTCTTGAAAAGAGCAGTTTCTGTCAGAGCTCTCTCTCAGCCCCACCTACCTCACAGGGTGTCTGTTGTGGGGAGGGGAAGGGAAAGGAGTTTGTAAGCCATTCTGAGACTCCTTTGGGTAGTGAAGGGTGGGGTATAAATCCAATCTCTTCTCTTCTTCTTCTTCTATTTGTGTGCTTTGCTGACCGCATAAAAATTTTATTCATTATTTTTCAACAAAACAGTGATATGTGTGGAACTTGGATGCAACCTAGAGAAAGTTAACTGCACTTAAACTGTTCTCTTCTCAAAAGAACTTTGCACGTGGTCACATGTTGTTATATTGTCTGGCAAGTGGTTTCTCTGGCACAGCTGCAGTTGGCTATTCTAGTAACTTTTTCACATCTCCTCTTGTGCTAACAGTAAGAAAAACAATCTTCAGTCCATCTTAATTGATGTGACAGACATACAGTCTAAACTCTAAGGTCCCAAACGTTCTTCATAAGTAGGACACTTGTGTTCCAACTTAGCTCAATATTTATGCAGCAATATAAAGAGATGATTTCAGCAGCCTCAAATGTGGTCTGCATTTTTAATTTTTAATTAATTAATTTATTTATTGGGCTTATATCCCCACAAGTGGGCTCAGGGTGGTCACAGCATATAAAACATAGTAATTATTAAAACATATAATATAAAACCAGATTTAAAACAGTACGAAAATAAGATAGCAGCTTAACAAATAACTTTAGGAAATCCATAATGCCTCCTGCAAGATGTTAGTCTTGGAACTGGGGCCGGTGTTGTGGACATGGGAGGCTGAGATGGTTGGATGTCCACTGCCTACACCAAAGGCCTGATAGAACAGCTCTGTTTTAGAGGCCCTGCGGAACTGTAACAAGTCCCACAGGGCCCTGATCTCAGCTGGGAGCACATTCCACCAAGCCTGGGCCAGAGTAGAGAAAGCCCTGGCCCTGGTTGAGGCTAAGTGGATGTCTTTCAGGCTGGGGACTACCAGGAGATGTTGATCTGCAGAGTGTAAGGCTCTCCGGGGTACATACGGGAAGAGACAGTCCCGTGGGTATGCTGGACACTGGCCTCATAGGGCTTTAAAGGTCATCACCATAACCTTGAACTATATCCGGTACTCAATTGGCAGCCAGTGCAGTTGGCATAGCACTGGCTGAATGTGCATCCAGACAAACATTGCCATCAGAACATAAGAACATAAGAGAAGCCAATGTTGGATCAGGCCAGTGGCCCATCCAGTCCACCACTCTGTCACACAGTGGCCAAAAACACCAGGTGCCCTCAGGAGGTCCAGCAGTGGGGCCAGGACACTAGAAGCCCTCCCACTGTTGCTCTCCCCCCCCAAAAAAACACCAAGAATACAGAGCATCACCTGTCCCAGACTGAGAGTTCCTATCTATACTTTGTGGCTAATAGCCACTGATGGACTTCTACTCCATATCTATATTCTAATTCTGAGAGTTTATTTTTCTGTGTGGATGCTTATATCTGCCAAAAGAGAGCTCACTCTCCCCCAACAGCTTTTCCTACATAGTCAGGCCCCTGCCTCGGTCTGCAGAAAAATCTGAAAAGTTAAAAAAAAACTTCAGGGACCATTGAATTCCCCCCAATACCTTTTGAAATGGCATCAGCTCCAGGTATCAACTGTAAGGAGATTACAATGTTCGGGGGAGGTTCTAACTGTTTCTGGCCACAGTCACACGGCCCTTTAAAGTGGGAGGAACTACTGTTTCCTCCCGCATTTAAAGGGACCGTTCATACAGGCCGCGGCTATTCCCGTGCCAAAGTGAGCTCCAGCGCGGGTTCATAGCACTTTTTCTGAAAATCAACTATTTCCCCAAGAGTCGCACTTTGAACCCGTGATTCTGCTGATGTGGACTGCCCTCTCTCACAATGATTGTGAGAGAGGGCAGTCTGATCATCCCTCCCTGGGTTTTTTTCCCCTTTGCACTTGGGCACTCAAGCGCCCAAGTACAAAGGAAGAAAAAAACCGCAGACAGAAGCCCCCCTCCCCGATGCGCAGAGAGGCTCTTACCTACTGGCTGGCTGGCTGGCTCACCCCATGCTCCGCTCCGGCCCCAAGCCCTGCTGGCTGCCGCCGCCTGGCAACCCCCCCACCGCATGCTTCTCCCAACTTCCTCAGGTGGAGGCCAGCAGGGCTTGGTGCCTGGAACAGAGCACAGGGCCAGCCAGCCAGCCAGCAGGTAAGTGGAAGAGCCAGTCTGGTGTAGTGGTTAAGTGTGCGGACTCTAATCTGGGAGAACCGGGTTTGATTCCCCACTCCTCCACTTGCACCTGGCTGGATGACCTTGGGCAAGCCATAGCTCTGTACCAGCTGTTCCCTCAAGGACAGCTTGGGAAAGAGCTCTCTCAGCCCCACCTACCTCACAGGGTGTTTGTTGTGGGGAGGGGAGGGGAAAGGAGTTTGTAAGCCGCTCTGAGACTCTTAAGTGAGTGAAGGGCGGGATATAAATCCAATCTCTTCTTCTTCTTCTTCTTCTTCTTCTTCTCTCTGCAGCAGGGAGGGAAGCATCTGGCTGCGTTCAGGGGAGGCAGCTGTGCAAGGACCACCTGCATGCCTGCACCTTGCCTTCCCCAGCCACTGCCGCCACCAGGTTGGGATGTGTAATCATCCCAACCTGAAATAAAAAAACCAGTCTATTTAAACCCAGGAGGGCTCCTGGATTTAAAGCCCAGTGTGACCGCAGCCTCTGTCAGTAAAAAGCAGGGTTTTTACTGGTAACAGACTAGGGTTGCCAAGTACCGCCCCCCCCCCGGCCACCAGCAGCAGATCCAGATTCAGGCTGGGAAACTCCTGGAGATTTGGGGATGGAACCTGGGAAGGACAGGGACCTCAGTGAGGTACAATGCCATAAACTACACCCTCCAAAGCATCCATTTTCTCCATGGAAACTTATTTCTGTAGTCTGGAAATGAGCAGTAACTCCAGGGGATCCCCAGGTCCCACCTGGAGGTTGGCATCCCTAGGCAGCAACCTCTGTGTGACTTGATACCACCTGATTTGCATGACTAATTAGGCCCAGCTGCTTTGCTAATGTTCAGCAGCAGCCACCCTATGAAAGCCATTGTGATGTAACAGAGCTTCAGATTGGGATCTGCGAGACCCAGGTTCAGATCCCCATCTTGTGGTGGAAACTGACTGGGAGATTTTGGACCAGTCACATACTTTCAGCCTAACCAACCTCACAGGGTTGTTGTGCAGACAACAAGGAGGAAATAATAATGTAAGCTGCTTTAGTCCCCACTGTGGAGAAAGACTGTAATTTTCCTAGGTAGAGGCTGTGGGAGAGGGGGGTGGAGATGGAAAGCTGAAGGCAGATAAAGGTAGGTTGGCTGTTGGGTAGGAAGGAAATAGGGTTGCCAACTCCTGGTTGGGAAATTCCTGGACATTTGAGTGGTGGAGCCTGGGGAGGGTGGGATTTGAGGTGGGAGGCAGCCCTGACTCGATGACTGAAATCCGCCAAAGTCCATTGGCACCAAATGAAGAGTGCCCGGTGACGCCGCCTGGGTGAGGGTGATGAAGCGCCATCTTGGATCGTAGTTTTAATGTCATATTGTATGTTTTAATGTGGTTGTTTTATAGAATTTTATTGTATTATATACTATGTTGGGAGCTGCCCTGAGCCTGCTGTGAGGCGGGGAGGGCGGGATAAAAACCCAAAAATTAAATAAAACAAATAAAAGAGAGAGAAAGAGTGATGAGGTGGGGAGGAAGAAAAACAAAGAGAATGATGACGGGTCAGAAAGAGAGCAGAAGTAACATACATGGAGGAGAGAGAGAGAGTAAGAAAGCAGAGGCAGAAGGGAGAAAGAGTGTGAGAGAGGTAGGGGGAGAAGGGAGGAAGCAAAGGTGTGAGAAATGGGATAACCATCCCGCAAGTTTCTTGCGGGTCTCCACTTGTGTTTATCTAATTCCCGCTTGAAGCCGTCCATGCTTGTAGCTGCCACCACCTTCTGTGGCAGTAAATTCCACATGTTAATCACTCTTTGGGTGAAGAAGTACTTCCTTTTATCTGTTCTAACCCGACTGCTCAACAATTTCATGGAGTGCCCATGAGTTCTTGTATTGTGAGAAAGGGAGAAAAGTACTTCTTTCTCTACCTGCTCTATCCCATGCATAATCTTATAAACCTTGATCATGTCACCCCTCAGCCATCATTTCTCCAAGCTAAAGAGCCCCAAGCGTTTTAACCTTTCTTCATAGGGAAAGTGTTCCAACCCTTTTATTATTCTGGTTGCCCTTTTCTGCACTGCATTGGTTTGTTACAATGTAAAATAAGTGAAAACCTGGGGGTTCCAGGCAGATGTAAGGAACCATCGCTGGCCTCAACCAAAGGCCTGGCAGAATATCTTTGCCTTACACAACCTGCGAAACTTTAATAGGACAGGGCATGGTTGGTTCTTCACCAGTCATCTTGTATTAAAGTTTGTGGTACATTACAATGATAGACTTGGCAAAAAGAACTTTTTATTAGGAAAGAGAGACACCTAAAGTAACTAAACTGAATGTATGGGCTACAAGAAAGTAGGATAACCACTTTCCCCTCTTATCCCTAATTAAATATCTCTACAGACTTTATACTTGTTCTACATAACATAAAGCACTTCCCAAAGGAAAAGAAGCACAGAATCCGTATCTTGCAGCCCGTGGTCTCCAGATCTTACAATTCTCCTTAGCCTTTGAAATAACTTCATCCTGTTGAGAGCCAGCTTGGTGTAGTGGTTAAGAGTGGTGGACTCTAATCTGTAGAACCAGGTTTGATTCCCCAGTCCTCCACATGAAGCTAGCTGGGTGACCTTGGGCCAGTCACAGTTCCCTCAGAACTTTCTCGCCCCACCTACTTCACAGGGTGTCTGTTGTGAAGAGAGGCAGGGAGGGCAATTGTAAGCTGCTCCGAGACTCCTTTGGGAAGTGAAGAGAGGGGTATAAAACCAACTCCTCCTCCTCCTCCTCCTCTTCTTCTTCTTCTTCTTCTTCTTCTTCCTCTCCTCCTCCTCTTCAGCCCTTGTATTACAAGGAGTTCTTGATTAGAACAGCAGCTGCAACATATGACAAGTCTCTGTGGCATCATAGTTCTATTCCCAGAATTACTGAGGCTCTGCTCTTGTTTGCCAATAATTAGTGCCTTGAAGAAGACACATATCACATGGCTAGGCTTCTGGCAGAGTCACTTCAGTGTAGGCTCTTCAGGAAGCAAAATCTCGGACTCATCCAGGGATGCTGCAGATAACAGAAATCGGGGGGGGGGGGGGGGAGGGGTGTATCTGGAAATTCATTCATTTCCTCCATGGATGGCCCCACTGCCCCGAGCCCAAATTTTGCTTCTCCTCTGAGGACCTTCACTCAGTCACACAGGCCTATTATGCATGGGTGTTTTCCTTCACTTTCACCATGCATGTCTGTCAGGTTTCTTTGTTGTTCGGCATTGATTTTCCTCCCTTCAGTGCTCAGTTTGCTTTCTGGTTGCTGTTTCCTCAGGTTTTCTGAGAACGCTTTTGTGCCAATTTTCCCCTCATTTCGCATCCAAGCTGAAGGTAGTTCAAAAGCATACAGATTCCCTCGGATCCCCCCCATACACCCTTTTGCCATCCCTCGAAGGTCACTCCTCACCCACACTGAGGTTGTTCTGCCCACTCTGCACCTTCCACCATCCTCCTCCCTTCAGTGGTGTACAAGCTCCATTTCCCCCTCATTTTAAAACTTTTTTTTTTCACAAGCAACATGAGTCTATCAATATGAGACTATCACTAGTCTCAGATTAATGAATTTTTAAAAATTAAATGATGGGGGGGGAGTTTAAAAGGGGTTGCACGAGGTTTAGTTCCCTGCTGGTATTGCATGAGATGTAAAGAGAGACAGACACTGTGTCTGGATCTTATAAACTGCTGGTTTTGTTAACAAATATAAGGATGAAAGCATCTACCATTCTGTTCTGAGAACACAGTAAACTTTATCAAGTTTGTCGTACCATGTGACTTCCAATCATACTCTGGCACTAATGATCATTGTAATTAATGAAAATGCTTTAGTAGGAAGAGCAAATGACTGCTTTCTCTTTCCCTAAATGGATTCTGGGAAACTAAGCTTTCCTGATACTATTCAGAAAAGAGACATCACCTTTTTTTTCTGACAGTAGCCTCACTTTAATGCAATTATAATTATGTTCATTGAAATTCCAGAGGTAATTGAAAATACTCATAAAAACTGTGTGATAGAAACAATGATCTACTATAGATACTGCAATTCAAGAGCTGGCACAGTGTTCAGAAAAAGTGCAAATTTTATTCAAAACAACATAGTTTCCCCCTAAAATGGATCCCTCTGATGACTCATTCCCAAGAAGCCAGGTAGCAAAAGCTGTTCCTTCAGGAACTATGGTTTTAAAGCCATCTTTGATGGCTTTGGGGATTCCAAAAATGTGATTTTCTGTAGTGTGGAGAAAGAAGCCATTCATCAGCCATGATGATACTGCTATATTTCTCTGCTCTTGGTCTTCCCAAGCAAATTATTTTACTATCTTAGACCTGGCTCATATCTCTTATAGACTATTTTTCATTTTTATGGCATTGCTTAAAAAAAAGAACTGCATTCTCTTGGTTTTAAGTCATTACCTTTCAGACTGTCAAAACAAATCAACTCACTTTGTTGTTATTTGTGTGTTTGTGTGTGTGTGTAGAGGTTATGGGTGGCTCTGAAGTTGTTCAAGTAAAATACATTTAAAATTTGTGTAACATCATAAGAACAGAAGAACAGAAGACACTGCTGGAACAGTCCTTCTAGTCCAATATGATGGCCTCGTCCACTTCTCTGCCTCAGAGGCAAGATTTCCCCTCCATTTTTACTCCCCTTTACTGACTGAGCCTCACTAGTAATGTGTTTTCTTCTTTGCTGAAGAATTCTGGCTGTCTCACCCTATCTCAGTATGATATTTTACTGCTGGCTCAGCCCAGGAACCTGAAGGAAGGGTCAGGATCACCCTTTAACTTAAACCAGTGAAAATGGCACTTCAGAAATCTTGAAATTCAAAATCAACAAAATTATTCAACATAGAGGGGGAAAGTCAGACGAAATCAGGGGTTGAAAGTTCTGAGGTAACTCAGTATAGATAACTTTGAGGTAAAACCAGTACATGCACAGAATTTAGTTCTCATGTTTCAAGCTAATGAGAGTTTCTTAAGCTATTCACAGTTACTTAAAATCTGTATGTTGAGAGGCTTTTGTTCCAGTGTTTCCCCAAACACTCCCATACATTTCCTTTGAGTATTCTAACTCTTTTGGTTTCCAGAAGGCTGGTATACTCTTTGCAGTACCCAACCCCCCCTTGAAACACCAGTACCCATCTTACATTTTTAACTGATTCTTAAGATCTCTGAAGGCAGTTTCTAACCATTCCAGACCAGGGATCTCTGTTCTCTTCAGTGCTAACTCCCTGTTTGTCTGGGTAGGAAAATTCTCTTCTCACTAGAAGATCTATCCCCTTTCTTTGGCCCAAATGGGAGTCTTCACCTAACTTCCCCGACTTTCTTGCCAACTTTCCCCCAGTTCTCTACCTGGGTAAAACTCTGATTGACTCTCTCTTCAGCATGCAGCTCTTAAGTCTTTCTCTGCTCAGTTGATGCTAACCAATTAGATTGCTTGGCACAGCCTGCCACCCAAGGCTCTCTGTTTTGTGAAAAATGAACCCTTCATAGTCTTTCAGCACTTCTAAGCTTTTTAAAAGTGCAGTCCATCACATCCAGCATGTGGTTTCACACAAGGCAAACAGGGAATAGCTGCCAAGGCCCTCCCTTGCTGCTGTGTAGAAAGGGACATACAAGAGACTGCCTGGCAGGGCCCCGGCCGGTGACATAATGGTGTTGCTGATTACATGCTGACATCACTCCCCATGGGCCCAGAAGTTATGTCAGTGTGTCACTGAGGGAACACTGGGGATGCTCTGGCATTTGGGCGAAGCTCTGTGGTTTAACCATATGGTTTTGCCCAAATGCCAGTATGTTCCCCGGTGTCTCCTGGTGATGTGCTGACATCACATCCAGGCACATGGGGAGTGATGTCAGCACATCAGGATGCTATGGATACTCCCCTCGGTTTCCTGTCATTTCCCCCTTCCTGGCCAGCTGAGCAGCAGTGGGGAAGTGCCTGCTGGTGGTAGGGCATCTCAGCAGCGGAATGGAAGCCCAGGGACACAGATTTTCCCTAGGAAGAGGCTTCCAGAGTGGAGGAAGCCAAAGATGGGGGCAGATAAAGGTAGGTCAGCTGGTGGATGGGGAGGAGAGAAAGAAGCAGAAAAGCAGTAGAGACTATGAGGCTTTTCAGGAAAGGAGAAATAGTGTGGGAGGTAAAAATGAGATTCCCCCCCCCCCCCCAAAAAAAAAGGCCTTAAGGTTTCCTCTACTGAAATTATCTATAACAGGTTTTAACATCAGTACTGTTTTCTAAGATGTGACAGTCTAATAAACAACATGCTAACGATAAATAACCATAATAAAGTGACACAAGAGGATTAAGTATGTAAATTGTTGCCAAAAATGACTGAAATTACATGGCAAAATCACAGCTCCACCTCCATTTGTATTATGTCTGCTCCCTGAACAGAGGGAAAGAATCTCTCATGAAATGCTTTATGGAAGAAAAGGACAGTAAAGAGAAGCCAAACATTTGATTTCAGTCTCTGGAGGTCTTTTTTTTTATTAATGAAACCATGATAGGAAGTCTTTGGAACCAAGAAGCTATCCCTGCTTTCTAAGCAATTTTATGTGTGTGACCCGTCATTTCCCCCAATAAATATAATCAATAAAACACTTTTGTAACTATAATTGTATGCATAAATTTAGGAAAGGAACGTTTTTGCAACAAGGGAGGAAAAAATCCGCCATATTGGGAAGCTTTTATATCTTTCATTTTTATTGTTCTTATTATAGTTTCAATCAGCTTTTATTATTTAGGAGGTTATTAGAAAGTACACAATAGGCTTGGAAGTATACAGGATGGTTTTAAGACTGAAATGAAAAAGACTACAGAAATATAATTTGATAAAATTGATACATCTAACTCCCCCCCACACACACACACATTCCACGCAGTCCTTCTGAGGTCAAACTCACAAGAAGAATCTGGCTGCCTCTTTTGGGTTTCCAGCCACAGACTGTGTTCAGACAAATCTCTATATTACTGAGTAGAATGATTACCCCTTATGGCCATCACATATCAGAATAATAATGGTTGCCCTTTTTTTTCATCCCTTTAAACACTCTATGGATACACGTTTCAGTGAACTATTTAGGACACCATACCATTCTGTTATTAATCTATCAACATTATCTAGTGTTAGGTTTCTCTCCATCCCTGTCCCTGCTGAGTGAGGTGAAAAGGGAGTAATTAAAGCTGTCATGCTATTGGCAATATGAACATATGCAGGGCTTTTTTTGTAGAAAAAGCCCAGCAGGAACTCATTAGCATAATAGGCCACACCCAATAGTAGAAACTCATTAGCATAATAGGCCACACCCCCTGACAGCGCAGCTCCCTCCCAGGATTGGCTTCCCCAGGTGCCCCGCAGCTTACAGGGTGCATGGGAAACCTGAGGGAAAGTAGGCAGTTTCTGGATCGGCTTCCCCAGGCACCCTGCACCTGCAGGGCTCCTGGGGAACCTGAGGAGGGGAGGCAGTTTAAACTGCCTTCCCTCCCTGGATTGGCTTGGCTTCCCCAGGTGCCCCACAGCTTGCGAGGTGCCTAGGGAACCCGAGGGGGGGGGTTGTAGGTGTGGCCAACTTGGAAGCCCACTGGAATTCCATTCCTGTGCGTTCCTGCCCCCAAAATAGCCCTGAACATATGCCTTCAGATATCACAAAAAAGCATGAGGCAGTGAAAAAAGCAGCAGGACTTATTGCCTTCTGACCAGTTTTTTAAGTGTATTAAAATGTTTTATTTATTTTCATAATTTTTAGCCTATCTTTATGCCCTCATTAGAGCCACCAAGGCAGCCAGCGGATTAAAACATCATCATCATCATCATCATCCATCTTACAGCTCATAAAAAACTACAAAATACATGATTAAAACAATTAAAACCAGAGCTAAAATACACATACAAAAATATAAAAACAACAATTAAAACACTGGGCAGGAAAAATCATTGAGGGAAGACCAAACAAAACAAAAAAACCTCTTCACTTGTGTAAGATGGCAACAGAAGGGGACTGGCAAATCTCCCTGGAAAAAGAGTTCTAAGCTCAGAGAGCAGGGGAACCTGAAGCAGGGCCTTGGAAGATATCTGAAGTGGTCAGGTAGATTCACAAGGAAATAGTTGGTCCTTCTGGTATGTTGTTTCTGAGCCATATATGTTATCCAAAGGGGCTGTCTCCTTCTAATTGGGGGAATTTAGGGAAGGAGACAGAGCTTGCAAGAGCAAGATCTCCACCAAAGTTTACAGGGATTTTTCCCTTAGAGAAACTCTCAGAGATAAACCAGGCTGTGGCTTAACCAAGAAATGTTCTTTTTATTGAAAGAAGAAGTAATAAAATAAAGCACACATACAGAAATAAATGCACATGATAAAGCATACACAAGAGCTGACAGAAATGCAGGGAGAAGTGGGAATAGAGGAAGGTTTTTTGGGGAAATTATAATTACCAGTCCATAAGAGCAGAGGTCTGCAGAGAAGGGTGTGAAACGAACCAGCATTTCACAGAGATGGAAAGGACCCAAACAGATTTGGGGGTGAGTTGTCAGTAGGCGCCCAAGACCTAATTAGCAAGGCTAATTATGAACCCCTCATTGTAGCCTTCACTGGAAATGACTTAACTTCTGTTGATTATAGTACTATTCATCTGATGATGTTTTGATATTAATGCCCTTGTGTATGCATCATGCAACCTATCAAATGTTCCTGTTCGGATGAAGTCCACGGATGAAATGAGAGATTTTATTCTGGAAAACCTCGTCAAAACCTTGCTGAAAACCTTGTTGAAAACTTTACTGAAAGAATTGAACACACAGTCTTTATAATGTTATAATATTTATTGATTGTTTTTCACATTATATAGCATTTTGCACAACTTTCTTTGGTCTTGTTTGTTTGTGCCCAAGACACACACACACACACTGCAGGGGGCAGAACTGTCCAGTTATAGGGCAGAATGCTACCTGAAGGCATGGTGATGAGATTGCCCCTGAAACAATACCTGATGAAATTAAGACAATGTGTTGGGGGAAAGCTGAATAGCATTCTCAGGAATGGGCAAAGACCCGGGGAAACTCATGATATCATACATGAATGTAGCTAATGGTTGCTTGATGACTCTTTGTTGTTGGAAGGGGAAGCTGCTGGGGATGGCTGAAAGGTGTTAAGTGGTTTTATACTTTCCAGATTACAGATATCAGTTCCCCTGGAAAAAATGGCTGCTTGGAAAGATGTAGTCTATGGCATCATACCCCATTGAGGTGTCTCTCCCCACCCTCAAAATCTCCAAGAATTTCTCAATCAGGAGGTGGGATGGTGCCCACTGATGTGGTTCCTGGTGCCCAGTTGTTTCTTGAGTGTTGGAAATAAAATCCAAATGGTCTTAAATGGAGCAGAAAAATATAGGGAGCTCCAGGCTGTTCCCTATCAGCTGACTAACTAGCAAACTACTGAGCATCTTGGGTAGACACATCACAGCTATGTGCTCTCAGCCATAGACTTCCTTATTCCTCTGGGCTTGGCAGCCTTTCTCAGTGGCTTGGCAGGAACCAACCCTCCTCCATTGGAAATTGAAACAACATATCTTTCTTCAAGTAATTCCAATCTCATCCACACCCACTCCTGATAGCAGTGTTATAATTAGTTTGGACTCCCATGGCAAATATTTTGTAATCAGCTCCATCTCACATGACAACCATTTTATGCCAGTGACCACTACCCTTTCTCAAAATTCAAAAAAAAATTCCTTCTCATACTTAGCTTTCAAACTCTCACCTTAACCTTAATGCCAGGAGCCACTGGTGGTAGCCAAAGAACCACCAACTTAAAAAGTTGCTCTATACCAATGATTGCAGAAGCAACTAAGTGATATGGTCCAAAGTAGGTTCAGCTGTGTCTTCATTCTAAATGCAGCAGGGGCAGGAGTGAAGACTTAGCCTTAACAATTTAATAGAAAGACTCATTAGCCCTCTACCCATAATCTGTACACTCACTGAATCAGCACATATATACATAACACAAGTGCACTGCTACCCCCAAGCAATTGTTGCCTCATGAGCATCAATGCATGTCTCTGTGATGGGGGACGTTCCAAAAAGTAGCATTCTCAGTCACAGGGATGGTGCATTCCCATCACATGCTCTATATGCACAGATGCCATGCTCACAAGCCAGTGATCATGCACAGGAAGGGGATGGGACCAGCATGGTCATGTACATTGACTCAACGTGCATACACATTGATTGTACAGTGAGTGATTAAAGTGTGCATGGAAGCATGGAGTGGCATTGAAGCCTGGCTGCACAAACCAGCTTGCTTTGGTTTCGTAACTGTTGTGCAAAAGAAGCATTGCAGCAGGATGTTGTAGGAGGAGAGAGACCAGGCATATCAAATTGAGACCACTGACCCTTTCCACAGAGCTTCCAGGTAACAAATTTTCATCCTTGTTCTGCTGTTGCAAATCAGGAGAATAGAGTGTATGAACAGACTCACACATGCAGAACCCATTACAGGAATCAAATTCTGCAGAGGGATGGAGGGCTCTAATATAACCTGCCTACACTACTATTATTGTAATCATAGTATTGAATATTGGGACCATTTGTAGTCGGCTTCTGTATATTATTTTCTTTTTATTCCCCACTTTCCTGACAAATTCTCTCTGCTGGGTCAAAACATTCCGTGCCTGAGATGCCATATTAGCATATAACCATTTCCTCTCTTTTTTCATTTCATGACTGTTACAGCAATTTATTTGTATCTGAGGAAGGGGATGGGGAGAACAATACCGCAATCTTTCATTCAAGGTAATATCAGCCACATGGAAAATCAAAATATATCATCTGGGTGATTTGTACAATTCTTCCTGAAGGCATATATTTTAGGGCTCATTTCTAACAGTGATTACTAGAGTTGCATTTGTGATGGCTTATTAAAATGCTTTGACTATTAGCACCTTCAGTTTGCAGCATAAGCGTAGACTATGGGAGGGCTTGAGGGCTTGAGCCACTCCCAAAATTTCCCGGGGGGGAATGAGCCCCCCCCCCGGGAAAATGTAGCGCCTGCCACCGTGCCTCACCGCCGCGCCTCCCTGGGCCCTCCTGAGGCCCGGCAGCCACTGCTGCTGGTGCCTCTCTCTATCTCCCCACCCCCCCAGCCTGGCCACTTCTCTGTCCTTCCCTCTTCCTCCCTCTTTTGCGGGCAAAATGCCCAGCATGGTGGCGTCACCCAGAAGTGGAGGGAGAGGGAAGGAGTGGCCAGGGTGGGGAGGGGGGAGAGAGAGAGGCACCGGCAGCAGCGGCTGGCAGGCCTCGGAAGGGCCCGGGGAGGCGCGGCGGTTTTCCGGGGGAGACATCGCCCCAAAGAGCCCCCCCCCAAGAATTTACAAAACTCTACGCCCCTGGTTTGCAGCACAGTCTTCAAGACTGCCATGCCCGGACTTCTACCTCAGTGATACCTTGGATGAGAGCAACAGGGCCTGCTCTTTTGAGTTGCTAGTCAATTCCAAAGTCAGTTTATCAAATAATCATGTTAAGTGTGTCAACGCAGCAAAGGAAGCTTACTTGACTACCCTTGGATGCATGGATATTTCAGTATAAATAATATGTAGATGATCTATGGTGGCTCTATTTCCTTTAGAAGTTCTGCAGAGGTGAATTCTGCCCCTTGCCCACTCTGGCACTTCCTCCCATCAACAGCCACTATTATTCACAGACCCCACCCTGACATGCGCCCCCAGAGCTCCCTAAGATCCCAAAGTCCTATCTAATCCAAAGTAAGAGAAATGTTCTTACATCAGACCAGTTAATCATAATCAGGCATCTTCAGATGAGATAGCCAGGTTACCATGGGGAAATTGTTACATATCCCAATCAAGACTTTCTTCTGCATCTTTCTGAGATCCCCTCATAGCCAGGCTCCACTCAAAAGAGCCCTTTACAATACAGATCCACCAAGTAACCTGATCAAGCTGTCAACATGATAATTTCATCTCATGGACCATTAGCATTCTCTTCAGAGTAACTAAATACCCTGAAAATCTCGCTCCTGACACTGTTCAAAAAGGTATTTAAGGGCTTCCTCTGAACCACCATTTTGGGTTTCATCTCTCCACCACTGGAACTTTAAAGCCTTATATGGCCAGGGTCCAACATACCTGAGGGACCGCCTTTCCCTGTATATACCCCAGCGGGCACTTCAGTCGGGGTTGTGCCATCGACTTTGTGTCCCGGGCCCCAGGGAAGCCAGGCTCGCTGGAACCAGGGCCAGGGTCTTTTCGGTAGAGGCTCCAGTCTGGTGGAATGAGCTCCTGGAGGAGATCAGGGCCCTGTGGGACTTAATGCAGTTCCACAGGGCCTGCAAGATGGAGCTCTTCCGCCAGGCCTTCAACTAGGAGCTGCCACCAGTAGTACCATCCATCGCAAATAACATCTATAATGCGAGCTGGCCCTTAACGCAGCCTGGGCCTGATGGTCAAGGAGTGGTCCCCAACCTGACAGGACGCCATCTGATTAGTGATGACTGGAAGCATTTTATGGTAATTTATGGTCATTTTTTGTAATTTATTGGAACTATTTTATAATTATTGTTGATTTTAATGGTTTTATGATGTACTGGACAGGCGCTTGTGCCCTTGTAAGCTGCCCTGAGCTCGCTTGCAGGGAGGGCGGGGTATAAAAATAAAAAATAAATAAATAAAATAAATAATTAAACTTCAGTGGGCGAGACAATGCTTACTGGTTTAAGGTCCAGTTATTCCACCACCACTAAAATGGAAGATACCGCTGTTTTCCCAGGTCATGCGCCTTGCCTCTCTCCTCCTTACCCATAACATCCCCATCTCTTCCTCTTCCCCTCTTCTCTGTATCCCTCTTGGGAACACTATCCTTCATAAGTAGGGACCATTCAGACTAACTGTGGGAAGACAGACGTAGTTTAAGTGGGAGAGGTTGCACAAGGTTCCACAAATTGCTTTTGGTGGTTTCCCCAGTTTTTTGTGATTTGCATGTGTGTGATTTATTAACTTTTTAGTACATTCCTCAATCTTTATATAATTTGTTGCATGTGTACTTACTATCTGTGCCTTTTCTGTGAAACCTAGAGCAGTTCTGTGAAATCTAGTGCAGTTCTGTGAAATCTAGTGCAGTTCAAAACTGCAGTCTTTCTCCCCCTCTGTGCCCTTCATAAGTTCACCAGAAATACTGCCAAAATTGTAGCTGTATATACAAAGATTGAGATCCCTGGAGCCAGGTCCTGGGACCTGCACATGTGGGGAGGCTAACTCATGTTGATGCCAATTTGAGTGTCTTTTTGCTGTTAACACTACTTCTGGACTGCAAAATAAATTTAAGCAACATCTCCCCTTTGTGTCGCCAGTAGCACTATACACTGGCAGTGACCTACCCAGAGATACTGGCATAGTGGTTAATGAACCTACTCTCAGCATAGCTGAGAGATCAACTAGCAAAGAGAATATCTAGTTTTGTACCAACCCGATAGCCACAGGCAGTTTTACTGCTGCAGTAAAACAGTTGCTCCTGTTTGCCCAAGTATGTGGCTAACATTCCCCCCTAATGTCTAGACTGAAAATACTTTCTGCTGACACTGTAAGTTAGAACATGAGATGGCTGTTACTAGGAAGTTGGACTGAAATCACTGGTGCATTCAGGAATTTTTAAAACCATTATCTCAATAGGAAACTGAGCAATAATAAGAATATGAAAATAGTCTCATAAAATGAATCTAAAGAAATAAGAGCACATAATAATGATGTACATAAGAATGTAAATGAGTCAGTTCAAGTTTCCCAGGATTCCTGATATCTCAGAAACAGTCATCAAGCTGAACTTAGATAATGAAAGAAAAAGTTCTCCATAAACTGACTCATTTACAGAGCAATCCTAATTGGGGAGGAGGTCTGAATAGGGACCCGACTGACCCCTACAACGGTGTAACTTGGAGTTATCCTGGTGTAAAGGCAGTTTATGCTGGCACAGGGCACTAGAGGGGCAGAGTCTCTGAATCCCACCAGCATAGGAATACCGCTGTCACACACTGGTGAAGCAACTGCACAACCCCCGCCAGCAGTGTAGATGTGGGCACTCCTGGGGGCATGGTGGCAGTTAGGCAGCTTCCAAAGTGTTTTCAGTGTGGGAATGGCCCTCCCCCCCCCAAGCAGGCGCGCTGGCAAAAATGGTGTTGTAGCTCATTGACAGTTATGGTAACTTCAAATTCACTACCCCACACAGAGCTGCAGCCACACCCATGGAACCCCAAGCAGCTCAGGATACCAACTAAGGCTGCAATCACACACACTAAATAATCCACTTTCAATCCACTTTCAGTGCACTTATTGTATGCATAATTTACATTCGTTGCTATATGCAATGTCTTAATGGATATGGTGTTACACCCACTACTTCTTTGTTTTTATCTACACTCTATTAACATTTTTAATTTGTAGTTACTGTGCACTTTGCAACTAAGAGTTATATTTTGTTCTATGGTTTAGCTGCTAAACCTTCTATGTTCCTGACTCATGCAACAAAAATGTTCACAGAGTTGATATCAGAATTATAGATACTTCCTTTAAGTAATGATGAAAAAATCACTGCCTTTCTTTTTCATTTCTTTGAAACTTTCACATAGAAATGTGGCGGTCCACCTAAACAAGTTTGACTGAAATGCTTCTCCAGATGGTTCAGCTACAAAGGAAAAGACCAGCTAATGTTTCAAAGCATTGTAGCCACAGTGGCTTCTCATGACTCTGATCTGCTTCATACCTTTTATGCTGTCATTATATCCCTTCTTGGTCATTGCATTTTACTCTGTGTATCAAGAGAACATGCCATACCTGATTCTGGTACTAATGTAGTACAGCTGAAAATATGTGCATTGCCCCTTTCAGACCTAATGGCAATTGCATGTATGGGGAGGATCACATATAGTATGTTCTCCTCGTGTGTGGGGTGAACTGTAATGACTTAAAAGAGCTTGCAAATGCTAATTTGATTTTTCTCCTGTACTGAACTGCTTTTGTAATTGCTGCTTTATTTTTTTCTTGAGCCCGGCAGTATTTTAGTTTGTGGTATGTTTACTTACCCTTGGGGGCAATTAAAACTTCCCAGCTTTAACCACTCAAGCGCTTCCTGAAATAATTTTGGAACAGACTCTGAAGAGACTGGTCTTGCAAGTCCCATTAGGCACAGCTGGTGATTATTTGAATTCATTGTGTGTCACTCACATAGCCCCTGGTGAACATAAACCCGGGAAGTTTATGAGTGTCCTTTGGCTGGGCTTACAGATAGTAACGTGCCCATGTCTTGGTGGTTATGAAAGGATAAAATGAGCCAAGAACCATAACACAATTACACAAACTAAAAATAAAACAGGATTGCACTTACCTGTACCTATTGTTCATCAAGTTGTTCTCTGTGTAGCCACACATTGGGAACCGTTCTTGCACAGGCTGACCACCAGAAGCTCTCTACAGCTCATTCTTTTCCTTATAAGGCACTCAGGAAGGAGCCCCTCCCCTGTGGAAGCCATTCAAGCTTCTTTCTGCTCAAACGGTCACATGCCCACAAGGCGGGCTCCCCTCACCCCTCAGTCTACTTAGGCTGCCACGAGAAGGAACACACAGTGGGTAAGGAGGGAGGGAATGTGTGCCTACACAGAAGACAACTCAGTGAACAACAGTTACAGGTAAGTGCAACCCCATTTTCATCTTCAGTCTTCTGTGTATTCCTACATTGGGAAACTAAAAATCTCCTTACCTTGGGAGGTGGGGTGAGTTACTGGAACAGAGAATGTAGCACGGCTCTGCCAGCTGCTGCATCCTTTCTGGCATTCACATCCACAGAGTAATTCTGAACAAAAGTGTCAGGCGATAATCACGAAGGATGTGTCCTGGGCCTGACTCTAATACACTCTCAATCCAAGTGGACACTGAAGATCTGCCTGATGGTACATCCATTGAATGGCCAACACAACTCATCTGAAAACCATACATGCTGAAGTGTGCCTGAGAAAGAAACCCTCAGGGTGCCTGAGAAAGAAAGAAAAGGCCTGTAGGTCTTCCTAAAGGGGCATGTCCTACCCAAATGAAATAACAAAGCCTTTTTCATGTCCAGTATGTTTACTGCTTTCTCTGAATCTTGGAGAAGGGAAGAATATGGCAAGCACTATACCTTGGGCTAGTTGAAAAGTTGACACCACCTTGGAGAGAAACTACATGCTAGGCCTGAGTAAAACATAAGCCCATTCTGCATCTAGCATTTGCTCCATTGTTTTACCAAATTCACACCGGAACAGAAAAAGATGTTGTTCAAAACCACATTCAGATACCCCAGGCCAATGCCATACTGACTGCAGTTACCCCTGAATGGCCATAAAACAGCCATAAATCTATGCAGACGGTACCATAAAATTGAGAGATCAAAGGAAGTGAAACCAGCATGCAGTGTGGAGGCTATAATAAAATCCAACCATCAAAGAAAGCAAATGCATGCAATGTAGAGGGGAATTTCTGATCCAACGTGGGTTTGGTAAAGCAGCCGAACAAATGCTAAATGCAGAATGGGCCATAGTTTGGCTGAAATTTCAGAAAGGGATGATCTGCCCTCAAGGCAGCCATTTCTCCCACTCGCCTCGCCAAAGTTACTTCTATAAAATGAGCCAAACTAAAAGTTCCTGGAGCTCAAAGGGGGGCAGCATAAGCTGGGAAAGCACCACACAGAGGGACCATTGTGATATTATGGGAGAACATGGGGGAAATAGGTTAAGCAAACCTTTTAAGAAGGTTTTAGACACTGGATGGGAGAATACTGTCTTCCCTTGAACCCTATCATGGAAGGCAGAAATGGCAGCCAGGTGCACCTTGACTGACAAAACCAGCAGTCCAGGCTCCTTCAATGTCAACAAGTAATCAAATACCAAGGGAAGTGGGCACTCCTTCAGTTCCACCCCTTTAGTGACTGCCCAAGTGGCAAAATGTGACCTCTTTAAAGTTATATGACCTATAGTACTAAAGTTATATGACCTATTTAGAAGTATCTTATTGACCCTCTCCAGAAATTGGAATTGGAGGCAGTGAGAAGCCATACCATCAACTACAACCTGTTCACCTTGTGGTGAAGTAGGGGATCATTGTGAAGCAGGTCTGCCACCTGTGGGAGGTGGACACTGCAACCCCCTGCATATCCAGGAGCAACTGAAACCATGGTTGCCTCAGTCAAAAGGGGGCTATTAGAATACAACGAGTCCCTTCATTCCTGATCTCTGTTAGTACTCTGGGAATAAGTGGCAGAGGGGGGAAAGCATAGAAGGTGGAACCCGTCCATCTGATCTGGAAGGCGTCCCCCAGTGAAATGGGGTCTACCCCCACCCTGGAGCAGAAACTTGGAGCCTTGGAATTATGCCTCATGGCAAATAAGTTCACCTCCAGGAACTCCCAGTCCTCAAACACTGGATGAATGTAGACCTCTCCCAGGGCCCATTCGTGGTCCGATTGACCCATTCTGCTCAACACATCTGCCCTGGTATTATCCAAACTGGTGATGTGGACTACCTGTAAGGATGCCCCCTGGCTAACAGCCAGTTGTCAAATGCAAACTGCTTCCCTGCATAGAGCTGCAATGTTCTCCCTTTCCAGTTCACATACACCTTGGCACTAGTGTTGTCTGCCAAGATCTGCATGACTTTCCCTTTGATCAGGTCTGCAAAAATACTGTAACAAATAACTCTTAACTTCAAGACATGGATATGCAATGTCCTCTCCTCTTGGGACAAAATATCTTTTACTACCACCCCCACAGTGGAGCCCCCAACCCAACAGGGAGGCATCTGTGGTAATTGAGAGCTGAGGTGAAGTGTGCCCAAAGCACACTCGTTTCAGTAGGTTACCCTCCTCTAACCACCAGGATAGCTGATGGACAATGGGTCTGGGCACTGATAACCTGATATGTTGAGAATGCCTTGCAGGATGAAACTTAAGCAGGAACCATTGTTGTAGGGGGTGCATCTTTAGCCATGAATGCGGCATTACAGCTGTAGTGGATGCCTTGAACCCTAAAAGCTTTTGGAAAAATAAGACTGATTGGAACCTGCTATGCCTTAAGTGCTCAAAGGGAAGAGCAGTGTGTTGATAGGGAATCTGGGGGTATTTAAAGCACAGGAACCTGCGATAGTCCAGATGGATTGCTATATCAAAATAGACATCGTGGAGATCCAACAAACAAAACCAACAGTTTAACCCCAGCATTTTCAAAACCAGGGGTCATTTTGGGCAGGAGCTCAGCTCCGGGAGTTGGTGCCAGCCTCCCTCCCCCCCCCCCCCGTGGGGGAATGCCTGCTTGTGTCCTGGCTGCCGCAAAATGACCCCATCCCCTGGAAAGGTCCTTCTTCCTCCAACCAGCCTTCTGAAGGCTTCAGCCACCACTGAAGCTATCCTCCCAGAATCAAGGTATTTATGAGGCTTGGATTACTAGCGGTCCCCTCTCTGCCATTTCTTTCTTCCTTTCTTTCTTCCTTTCTTCCTTCCTTTCTTTCTTCCTTCCTTCCTTCCTTCCTTCCTTCTGACATACTTCCGGTGATGTCAGGTGGTTTAGCATATGCAAATAAGCTATGCTAATGAGTTATGCTAATGAGCTCCTGCATCTCTTTTTCTACGAAATGACCCCTGTTCAGAACCAAAGAAATTGCCAACATCTTAAACTTTATAACATTAAGGAAAACATTAACACCCCTTAAATCTAAAATTGGGCGAAAAACCCCATTCTTCTTAGGCACAAGGAAGAAATGAGAAAAAGAAACCTGTATCAGGGTCAAGCTCTGTGACCCGCTGAATCCCACACTTTTCTAACAGTGAGGCTATCTCTTGCTGGATTTCTGGAAGTACATTATTAAGTGCCTTGTCTGGATGTTGCAAGGGAGGCCTTTGCCAAAATTCTAGCCTGTATCCATCATTTACAATGGATAAGACCCACTGGTCTATCATGATCACCCTCCAGGCAGTCTTGCATGAAGCCATGCAGCCTGTCCTGAAAGAGTGTGGGTGTGGGAGGCCCTTGAGGAACCAGTCAGAAGGTTCCCTTTGGATCTTGTTGCTCGCTGGGAGCCAACTGAGAGTGACCCGCTAGAGCCTTTCTCCAAAGGCTTGCCTTGAGTCTTGCACCACTGTCTGCACAGCCTTTCTGCACATGGTGTAAACTGCACGCAGGTCTTACAGGCAAAAACAAAAAAGGCACACATTATGCTAATCTTAGTTAGGCATTTTTAACCCACATTGCAAGCACATTTTAAAACAGGGGTTTTTGCAACATTGCTGCAGGATTACCCTCACCGTGTCAGCTATTCCTCGTAACTATACTAATTATTCTTCTTCTTCATCATCACAGGAGTTGGTCAAAGAACAGCCTCCTACTGAAGCAGCAAAAAGAAGATTGAGAGGTGGGGGGAGCCCGCCCTGCAGACATGTGACCGATTGAGCATGAAGAGGCTCAGATGGCCTCCACAGGGGAGGGGCTCCCCCATGAGTGCCTTATAAGGAAAAGATCTTTAGAGAGCCTCTGGTGATCAGCCTGTGCAAGCACAGTTCCCAATGTGAGAATGCACAGAACACTGAAGATGAAGTAAAAACAATAAAATTTCTGTGTCTGCTCTTCACAATAGTGTCCTGCATCATTCAAATAATTATTAATAGTTGCCAATGTTACAGTGACTGTTTTGAATGTTTGGGATCTACAGATCTGTTGGTAGCTGTTGCTAGTCTTGGATTCATTTTTGCACAATAGTAACCCATGCAGGAACATTTTTAGGTCCCTCCTCCCAAAGTGCCCTCTGACAGATGCTCTCAGTCATCCTTCATCCTCTCTACTCTGCCTCAGATGCCTTCTAGGATTGCTGTGTTTGTGCAACGTGCATTCTTATGAGACCGGCATCCTGGTAGTGCTCTGGCTTATTAGAATGGTACAACTAGGAACTGTACTATGAAAACAGTGGAACTAAAAAAAAAGGAATGTTTCTGGGAAGGAAGTCAGAGCTGCCTAAATTTTGCAGTGTATTGATAACATAGGTGAGCACTTCTAAGACCCACTGATTTCAGTTGGTTAGATTGAAACATGTACCTTGAAGGATTTTAAAAATGCTTAACCGTTCTTGAATAATGCCTCGTGTATTGAAGCCTGACTTTATTATGTTAATTTTTCAATAATGGGAAATCTAGCTCAAGTTTACCACTTGGAGGAAGATTATCAATTTTGTCTTCTTGATGTTGAATTTTTCTTCTATGACTGTTTTCCAGCCTGCTCTATTGTCTCTTATTATTACAGTTTGCTGTTTTCTTAAAATGAGAAGTCTGTGTTTGTCTCCTTTTTTCCCTGACCATCTTCCAGCAGTACAATATGGTGGATATGGTCAGCTGGAATGTGGACTTGTGCCAGCCATTCTCAACAGCGCTTAATTTCCACTGGGATAATGATTTCATTGGCATGAATTGATAGCTCCTAGACTGCTTGAAACATTTCTGGAATCCACAGATATCACTTTTATTGGGATCCACAGGCATTCTACTAGGATTAATTACCTTAAAATAATAAATTATTTGAGAGGTTAGATATTGTTGCATAATACGTAAACATTATATCCAACAGTCTTTTCACTTAATTGCAACATAACATTCTTCCTGCATAACTCTTCCTGGCATCTTCAGATCACCCACAGCAGAGTAGCACATGCTCTATAACAGCAATGTCAATTTAAGTCCACTCCTTACACATTATCTTAATAGTAGTGACAGGTCTGCCTGGAGCCACCAGGCAAAGATTCCCCCTCACCATCCAGACCCAATCCAAACATCATACGGGAGTAAATCAAATAGTAACCCAAGCTCCACACCCAGAATTTTGTTCTTCTAGTCCCCCCACTGTTGGCTGCGCTCGGCAGGGAAACACTGCAGCTTGGCAATTTCCCATTCCACAAAAGGTAATGTGAGAAGACTTGGGCCAGCTCAGAAGAGCCCATGCTATGGTTTCTCCCTAAGCAGCATCAAACACTGGGGGGAAAACAAGTATGGGAAGGAATAACAACGTGGGCCTCTCATCTTATGGCCCAGAACTTCTGATGAAGCAGGATGGACAAGAGAACCCACTAACAGAGAAGCAAGCAGGACTGACTTGGGGTTTGGATTTTGCACCTGCAGTGTTTACTTTACCCAAGCTCTCTTGAAATCTTGTCAAAAAGACAGGACCCATGCCCATGCCTTTAAAATGCAATTTAACTCATAACTGAGTTGCCTATTTTCAACCATTGTGGAAGAGAATGATTTTGCAGAAGAAGTTTAAGTCTGAAATGGATAAATCCAGTTTGAAACCAGCAGAAAATCTCTGCTGTGAACAAACAAAAAAGCTGAATGACAGCTTTCAAAATATCACTTGCAGATGTTTCACATGTAAATATATTTTCTTTTGGTGTCAAAAATAGTTCAAACAAAGAGAGGCAAAGTAAATCTGCATAAGAGGAAAATGACACAAGCCTACCAACGTGTCAGGGTCTCCATTTGACAGTGAGGTTTTAAAAATAAAAATAAAAAGGTGTTTTACCATTAACAACAAAACCTGAGTCAATATACCTTTATCCTGAACTCCACAAAAGTTGGACTTTTATGTTGACATTAGCAGTAAATAATGAGGTCAGAGAAACTTGCAGTGAAAGTCAAAGTTTCTTTCCCCAAAGATCATAATATAACTACTTTGGTAAACTGAAGTTGCTATCATAAAGACATTTTTAGTCTCAGAATGCCCCCCCCCCTTTCTGAGAAGATAAACTAATTCTTCAATATGGCACATAATGATTCACTGACCAGAAATTGTTTATATACACAGTGGTGAGCACTGATCTTGAGACACAGCAAGCTACTTATAACAGCTCTCACATTTATACCAAATAATTCAGTGGCTACATTCCTTAGTACTTCTGAAGGTTAAACAACATAACATTATAGTACAATAGAATTTTGCAGATGTTTATTGAAGAGAAAGACTTGAGAGCACTGCATGCTAAGGAGACAGTCAGTCAGATTTCTGCCTTGACTGAGTTGAGTCTGATTTCAGTCTTAGCTAAGAGCAGTTTTACAGTGATGGAGAACTGGGGGAAAGTTGCCAAGGAAGTTGGGGAACTTAGGTGAAGACTTCCATTTGGGCCAAAGAAAGGGGATAGATCTTCTAGTGAGAAGAGAATCCCCCTACCCAGTCAAACAGGGAATTAACTCAAGAGGGCAGAGATCCCTGGCTTGGTGTGGTTAGAAACTGCCTTTAGAGACCTTAAGAGTCAGTGAAAAACTCAAGATGAGTGCTGGTGTTTCAAGAGAAGGGGTTTGGGTACTGAAAAGAGTGTACCAGCCTTCTGGCAACCAAAAGAGTCAGAGAATACTCAAAGAAAGTGTGCTGGAGTGTTTGGGAAAACGTTGGAACAAAAGCCTCTCAACATGCAGATTTTAAGTAACTGTGAATAGCTTAAGAAATTCTCATTAGCCTGAAATATAAGAACTAAAGTCTGTGCATGTACTGGTTTTACCTCAGAGTTACCTATACTGAATTACCTCAGAACTTTCAACCCCTGATTTCACCTGACCTTTCCCCCCTATGTTAAATAAAATATTTTGTTAATTTTGAATTTCAAAATGTCTGAAGTGCCATTTTCACTGGTTTAAGTTAAAGGGCAATCCTGACCTTCACCTCAGGTTCCTGGGCTGAGCCAGCAGTTAAATATCATGCTGAGACAGGGTGGGACAGCCAGAGTTCTTCAGCAAAAAACACATTACTAGGGAGGCTTAGTTAGTAAAAGGAAAGAAAATCTTGCCTCTGAGGGAGCTGGCAACCCTAGCTGAGAACTATCTTCTAGGACTGCCAACTCCAACTTTCAAAATTCCTGGGGATTTTGGGGGAAAGTGCCTAGGAAGCAAAGAGTTTGGGGAAGGGAGGAAATTCAGTGAATAAGTGCTGCCATAAAACAGGGATCCCCAGCCTTTTCAAGGCTGCCAGACACCTTTGAAATTCTGACACAGGTGGTTGCTGCAGGAGGTGGAGCTAACCACAAAATATCAGGGAGTGAGGTTCTTTATAACTCTAATAGTCTGTCTTCAACATCTTCAGGCAGTAGCTCTCTTTAACAGGATGTCTTTAAAATGAGCATATGTTAAAGTATTTTCTTGCTTACATACAGCTTACCTTTAATCATATTTTTTTTAAATCTGCACAGCCAATCAAATCTCCTGCCGGCTGCTGTCTGATAAAAAAGCAGGGAGAAGGGGAGAAGCATGCCAGGGGGTGCCAGGCGGTGGCTGGCGGGACTCGGGGCCCAGAGTGGAGCATTTTTTCCCCCTTTCTTGCACTTGGGCGCTTGAGTGCCCAAGTGCAAGAAAGGAAAAAAAATGGGAGGGACGATCAGACAGCCCTCTCTCGGAATCATTGCAAGAGAGGGCTGTCTACATATGCTCAATCGCAGATTCCAAGCGTGACTCCTGGGAAAATACTTGAATTTCCCAGGGTCAGAAAATGCACGAGGAACCCACAAGCCTGCTTTGGCGCAGGAGTAGCTGCAGCCAGTCTGATCATCCCCTTTAAATGCGGGAGGAAACAGCAGTTCCTCCCACTTTAAAGGACCATGTGACTGTGGCCAAAATCTTTAGTTGGTTTTATTGTTCCAAGTTGCGTGTCCTTCACAGTGTCCCTCTCAGGCAGCTTGTTTCACTTGATGGGGGCCACTATAGTGAAGGCATAGCTGCCAAGCAGGCCACCTTAAGTGAGGGAACAGCTAGAAGGTGACAGTCAGAAGACCACAGTGCATGCATGCATGTGTGCATAAATATTTGTCAATGGAAATTAGTTCTCAACTCACACCTATGGAATTTTTGTTGTTGCTGAGACCTATGAAAGCTTCTGCTCCTAGTACAGTTAAAATAGGAATGGGAAATCAATACACATACCACTGTGTTTATGACTTCAGGTTTAGATCCCACATTTATTCAGATACCGGTCCCGTTTCATTACCAAGGTGACTGCATGTTGGTTATTTCCTACAATCTGACATACACACATACATGTAGGATGAATGGGGTCTGTTATATCATAATATTGATTAGTGAGTACCTGGGCTAACTGATCCATTAGGCACAGTAGGCACAATGCCTAGGGCCCACAATACTTTTAGTGACCCATGAAAATGTTTTAATTTTTTTTAAAATCAGAAGAACAAAAAATAACTTTTAGGGTCAAAATAAAATGTTTTAATTTTTTTCCTCACATCAGAAAAAAATGAAATGTTTAGGGCCCATGAAAATTTGTTAATTTTTGCCTAAAACAGAAAAAAATGTTGAAATATTTGAAGTTATATCAAAAATAATTTTTAATATTGATATTATTATGGTAGGTGGGGCCCACAAAGACAAAAGTGCCTAGGGCCCACAAAAGTCATAATGCGGCCCCGATGAGTACCAATCTCTGCTGAATAAATCATCTGATGTGCTCAGACCACTAGCGTACTGTATGATGAGCTGAATGAATTTTCAGACTCATTACCAGCTGGCAGCTGAGCAGATGTCAGCTTCAACACTTGCTATGGCAAAAGGTTCATACTACAGCAGAGATCAATGAAAGCCATTTTGGTTCTGGAACAAAATCAAACCCCAAGTGATACGTGTCTATGGTGCTAAATATGTTTATGTGATATTGGAAATGTTTTTGCCACAGTGTGCACATTTTGTACTTATCTCATTTGAACTTCTTGGCTATTGACTTAATTTGGAAAATGTATCCTTGGGATCTTCACAGTCTGCTTAGTTATTCATCAGTTTAAATAATCTGGTCATTCACAAACTTGGCTACCTCACTGCTCACCATATATGAATGTTAACTAGCATCAATCTTGGAACAACAAACCTTTGAGATATGCTACTTACCTTCCTCCATTTTGAGATTTTTTTCCCTATCATATATTTCCTGTTTTTTGACCTGATCCACATAAGAGCCATTATGCTCAGTGATCCACTGGTTTGGTTCAACATTTGTCCAAAAGTTGTGATCAGCACAGTCTAACATTCAACTGTTCCTCTGTGTTTTTACTGTTTGAACATGAATGATTGTCCTAAAAAGGATTGCATATGTATGATCTCCTATTGCTTTCCTGCAGATTACCCCGATGCAGCTGCTGTCATCCCATCTGCTGTTCAACACACACACACACTAACATTGTATAGTTCCTCTTTGTGTCCCTTATGGATCCCTGACTTGGTGTTCATTAATACTAAAGACAGGGGAACTGTTTGGATCAATTTCTGCATGCATACTCTTAGACTGCCTTGTGGGAGTGGTAGGTCATTTCATTGATACATTTGTGACAAAGCAGGTGAAAAGAGAAGGCAAACTGCAAATTATGTATGCTCTTGTTGTTGTTCAGTTGCACAGTCGAGTCCGACTCTTCTCGACCCCATGGACTACATCATGCCAGGCCCTCCTGTCTTCCATCGTGCACCGGAGTTTGTTTAATTTCATGTTCATTGCATCAATAACACTGTCTAACCATCTCATCCTTTGCCCTTCTTCTTTTACCTTCAATCTTTCCCATCATCAGGGTCTTCTCCAGTGAGTGCTCCCTTCTCATTTGGTGGCCAAAGTATTTTAACTTCAGCTCCGGCCTTCCAGGGAACAGTCAGGGTTGATTGCTTTTAAGATTGACTGATTTGATCTCCTTGCAGTCCAAGGGACTCTCAAGAGTCTTCTCCAGCACCATAATTCAAATGCATCTATTCTTCGATGCTCGGCCTTTCTTATAGTCCAACTCTCACAGTCATGCATTACTTCTGGGAATACCATTGCTTTGACCATACAGACTTTTGTTGGCAGGGGGATGTCTCTAGTTTTTATTATGCTGTATGTATGCTCTAAAAGGAGGCAAATTTCACAAACCAATCATGGGGTACCAGCCCATGTGTGACTGAAAAGGTCCTGTCTGTCAATTGTGCAGGTGCAAAATCTACCAAAAACATTCAACATAGAAATTACAACTGTAGTTTATTTACCAAGCGACAGTCAGACAACAGTCCCCAAACCCTCAAAACAATTTATACAGCGAAGCCTGTAAAATCATGTTCATGCAGCATCCAATTCAACCATGGAGCAAAACTTTGTGGCAATCCAGTGACAGACTGAACTCTTAGGTAAACAGGCTATTTGGTCACATGTTCAAATGCTGACTGTATTCATGCTGAAGTTGCAGCCCTGAAAAATGGTTTTCTTACTTTATTCACAAACCTTTGGTGAGGGACTTTGAAAAAAAAATGTTTTGTAAGTCCAGGTAAATAATAAGCCCTGTGTGTATTTCCTGAAACACCCAGACAATCTAAAAGGTTGGTGAGGCAGGACTTGGCAGAAAGCAAAATGATTCATTCTGAACAAGGCTGGGGGCAAAATATGAACTCCTCCAATACACAGACTTGGTGATAATACTGAATCCCAGTGGAATCACCATGTAAAAATGAGTTCTTAGAGCAAGGAAGAATCAAGCCAAGACTCTGCTGCCAATGAAAATGGCTAATATGTTTATAGTTTATTGCATTGTGCTGCCTGCTTATCAAAAACAAAAAAGCCCATCTCCTTTTTTTTGTAACCTGTGCATGTCATTCATAGCAGACAACAAATCTGATGAGATGTACAGCAGACACAATCCAAGTTAATTGCCGTGGGTGCATAAAAGCTTAGCCATCTGTGGTGCTTGATAACTATCAGATGAAAGAGTTGGCTGATTATTCAAATTGTTTTCAAATAATTCATTGCATTTCAACCAGTAATGCCCAAGGAAATGCCATCATTACTATGCAAATTTTGAATAGCCCACCAGCCTCAGTTTTGTGTCAGTGTGTATCTATTAGTGGGACAGAATGCTTCTTCTGTCAATCCCAAAACAAAAATAAGATGACTTGGAATTGGTTTTGATTGACTATGTAATAGTCACATAAAAACATTTATTTGTGGGTGGTGAGGAGGGCAACATTAAAGAATTGCTGGAATTAAGTTGGGCACGAGCCAGCCAATGTTACATGATTTTTATTTCCCTTGATTTCAGTGGAACTGTTAAGTGTATACTGAAATCATTTTTTCAGATGCCCTGCTCCAGTGAGAAGTCATGCATCAGGCCACACAGTACTCCTGTCTTAACAAAGAACCCCACAGAGAAGCAGGTACATACTTTCTCATCTGATCTAACTTTATTCAGACTATGATCTCTAGGACTGGCCAGCTGTTTGGGAGCTGGATCACATAGCTGGATTCCAGCTTCCCCCACTCCAAACACTCGACGGATATGAATGGTACTTTGATATTTATACATGCACAGCAGCTGCATGAGCACACATTTGAATTAGGGCCAAAAATGGCTAGTTCTGACCCTGGTCTCTCCAGTGACTGTAAATTCATAAGATGGAGAATATTAAGGATTTACAAGGTTACTTTAATTGTGGTTGATGGACTAATATTGGGGGTGGGAACCATCCTGTGGGGCATGCTACAGGGGAATGTGAAATAATACGTAAATATACCCAAGATGACAAAGGCAACAATAAATGGGATGTACAATTTTCGTCATCAACACAGCTGCCTACCCACTATACTTATCACACCGAGAATAATATTTTGTTACAGAAGACTACCTCATGATATTCTGCAACCAACCCCCCCAGTGCAAAATAATTCACAAATCTTAGGAAGTAAGTATAAGGCAATTCTTTTGCTCAATTTAATCTGGGGTGCGGGAACCTTCAAAAAGAAAAAAAGAAAGAGCTTTGATAAACAGCACACTTTATTTTAGACAAATTACTGCTTTACCCTGCAGTTATTTTTCTAACTGAGGGACCTGATACCTTCATGAAGCAGTACAGAAAACAAACCTGGAGCTATGTGACTTACAGATCTGAGGACACTTTCCACACACGCATGTCATTACATATATTGCATTTAATTGTAGTGCTACGATGACAAAAAGCCCTCTCTGGAGGGACTTTATACTGTTGTCTCCTGTGTGCAAAACAGCATCACGTGTAGAAATTTTGCACAGGTAGCAGGCCAGGTTAAGTGAGATGCTGTGTGAGTGTAAAGTCCTACAGGAAAATGCTTTTGCCTCCCCAGGGTCACATTTAAGTCAAACCTTAGTCTGCTGAGGAGAACAGAATTAGGGTGCAAAATGTTTAAAAACATAATACATATCAAATGTTGTTGTATATGGAATAGATGAACTTTCCTGATGTGAGGATATTTTGGCACTTGAGCAGATTTGTAACTTTGGCAAATGTAATATCAGTTATTCATCTCTTCAAAGGTTAGGTAACTGGGGAGTGGGTGCACTGAATTTTTTTTTTAAGTTTCCTCACAAAGAAAACCACAATTTTGTCTTCAGTCATATGAGTGCCCCCTTGTGAGAGTTTATCCCCCACCCTCTCTGCTGTCATGTTCTTCCCACTAGTTCTGCTTGGGCCTCAGAACTGGGCGTCAGTAGGACACCAGCTGCAAACTAAAGGTTCTTCCTCCCCCACCCCCTGGAACAGCACTCAGCATTGCTACCTGGCTTTGTACTGCCTCCTCAGCCTGCCCATGGAGCCTTCCTTTTATTTCTCTCTCCTCGCTTTGTCCTGCCTCCTCCATCCTTAAAGACCCAATCAGTTACCATTCCCCATTAACTCAACAGCCCCTGTATCTGAGCTAGGGCTAGGTGGCCCTCTTTAATAGGGTTGCCAGGTCCCATCTTCTCCTCGGTGGGGGGATTGGGAGGGTGTTCTGGGAGGGGTTGAGGCTGTCCCCAATGCAATGACATGATGCAGAGTGATGTCATCACGTCAAGAACACAGCACCATGCACACACGCCTCTTACTTTCCCTCAACCATTTAAAAGGAACCTTACCTTTAAATGGTTGGGGAAAAAGTGGGTGCTGCAGGTGCCTGCCCTGCAAGTGGGGAATTAGCAGCTTGCAGGGCAGGAGTGAGTGGCCCCCACTTCAAAAGAGCAGGCGCCCCACATGCCTGGCCTGCAAGCCATGAATTCCTCACTTGCAAGACAGGAGTCAGCAGCCCCCGCTTGAAAAGAGTGAGGCTTCCCCCCACCAACCAGCTAGCCAGCATCTGGGGGGAGCCTCAAAAATCAGGGGATTCCCCCACTTTCACCTGGGGACTGGCATCCCTACTCTTTAATCAGCTGCTGGCTGGCTCCAGGTGATTTTCTAGGCTGCCGTAAGCAAGCAGCCTGTTCTCTAGTCATCATCAGCCGGAACTAGGAGAAAGCTCTCTTTAGTTGCTGCCTCAGCAGATTTTCTTCTTTCCTCCCAACCTCCTAAGGCCCTGGGCAAGGTAAATATTCCACTCTGTGACCTTGGTTGGAAAGATTATCTGGCAAAGTCTTAATGGGAAAAGAGAGGCTTTGGAGCGGGATTTGATGGAGTTGAGGATAGAGGTGCTCTGGAAGGCAGTACTAGATGTAAGGGGTATTAAGGGATAGAAAGAACACAATTGTTTTAGTGATCAGAAATGGTGATTCTGGAGGAGTGATGATCATGGACCGAGGTCTATCCAGACATGACAGGGAAAAGTTAAGGGGGGGGGGAGACAATGCCTTGAAGGCAGGATGAGTTTCTTCCTATTATCATATGCTGCTTCCATGCTACTTTATGACTGTGTGGAAAAAAATGTACTGATCTTTTTCAGAATCAAGGCAAGCAGAAGCAAAAAACTGAAAATACAAGATGGGCAATTTTAGTGGCACCACTTATGTTAGTATAAGTGTATGACAAGCTAACTTGGAGACAGGAAGGCCGTTTAGTGATGCAAAAATCTGAATATCTTTGTGGAGAGAGCAGACACATCAGCAGTTAGTATGGTCCTGTAGAAACCTGTTGCAAAGCTCTCATAGTACTTCCAACATTTGCATAACTTTAAATTTAAAAAAATCTTATTTCCTTATTCTCTCTGTCTATATCAAACTACAAAAAATGATTACTAATTGGGAAATTGTATACTTCCTTTTATCAGCAAAGGGCCAGATGTCATTGACTAGCACACAAACCTTGGTTTGGCCCTTGGATGTATTTCAGTAAAGTCTTGAAAAGCTAGTCGAACACAATTAACTTCTCTTGGAGTGCTTACAACTGCATACAAATGGCTCACTAATTGCAGTGTAGTCAGGACTCTGAGCAGGCTGGTTGAAAACCCACAGCTCTCACAAGCTAAACACACATATATCTCATCGGAATCCTGCATCAATCAGGTTTCAGGGTGGCCTTGGGCAAGTTGATTTCTCTCAGTTTCAATTCCCTACCTATACAATGGAAAATATATTACTGTGAGCTTGGAGGAATGAGTCTCTCCTAAAGTATAATGACTGGGGGAAATCAATGTCCATAACAATAAGAATGGTAATGTTTCTTAAGGACTTATCTCCTTAATGGGCCTTAATAAATGGCTCTGTCTAAGCATTTATAAGGACAGCAGTGACTCAAGTGGTTAAGACGCTGAACTGCAAACCAGAAGGTCGGTAGTTCAACAGTTCAAGACCCGAGTGCTGCATGATGGAGTGAGCTCCCGTCTCTGGTTCCAGCTCCTGCCAGCCTACCAGTTCAAAAGCAAGAAATTGCAAGTAGATAAATTAGGTACCACTTCGGTGAGAAGGTAACAGTGTTCCGTGTGCCTTGGCGCCTAGTCATGCCAGCCACGACCACGGAAACATCTTTGGACAACGCTGGCTCTTCAGCTTGGAAACGGAGATGAGCACCGCATCCCTAGAGTCATATTCAACTGGCTTTCAAACAAGGGAAACCTTTACCTAAGCACCCACTAGGGCTTGAAGGAGGTGACCTTCTATCTCAGCTGAAGGAAAAGGGCAGATGTGTGCCTGTGTTTGAAGATATAATAGCATTGATTCTGGGAGGGAAAGAGGGAGGGCGAGGGAGCAGCAGACAGACATTGTTCTAAGTTCACTCAAGCACTTTCGGGGTGCAGGAACTCTCTTGTTCTGGGCCTTTGATGTGGGGCACGGGATCTGCTGCCTCTGTCTTTTTAGTGACATGGGGCTTGAGTCTCTGAAATTATTATTGGTTCTTATGAGTGTAAATATCTAGTATGCAACCATCAGGTTTTTGTTTCCTCTAGCCCTGCCAATACTTCACAGACCAGCAGGGTAAAAAGGGGCTGTGTGTGCCAGTGTCATGCTAGTATGTGATGTCATGTTCAGTACCAAGGCGGAAGTGACATCATAATGAAGGGCAGTGCTGTCGAAATTGCCCTCAGTTTGATTTTTATAAATGGGGATTGATAAGGCCTTTTTAGGCCCTGTCATACCTCACAGGGTGCCCTGCAGAGAGTAGTTTCCAGGTTAACACTGCACCAAAGGTAAGATATGAGGCTCTGTGGGGAATATTCTCTCTAGGGATCTGGTCACATAGCCACAGTCTGTTATGGAACGGGTAGATCAGACCGCTCCCCAAGAACAGCAGGACCAGCCTTGTTGAAAATGATCTCCACACTCTCTTCTGCTTCCTAGAGATTCACAGAAACAGGTTTGTATTTAAAGCAGAGTTTATTCAGCAGCAGACATAAAACAAGCAATTAGCCCAATCCCACAATGACTCCCTGGAACAGGTTAGAGTTCAAAGCAACACACACACACCACACACACAGAGAGACAGGGTAATTACCTGATGGAGCTCTTAGTTGCTATGTATGAAATGAATGGCTTGAGCAGGGTCACCCCTCTGGGCAAGAGGGCACACTTTGTTCATTTTGGGGTCCCTTCTTATACTCTGTTCAAAATAATGGTTCTCATTGGGTCTGTCTTTGGGGTTCTTTCTAATAACAACTGACCTTCAGGACTGATAAGCTGACCCTCCCTGCTGTCTCCAGCCAGTGTAAGAGATACAGGCCTGCATTTGCTTCTTAGAAATACAAAGAGGCATAAAAGGATTCCAGAATGGCTGTGCTTTGGACAATAGAACAGGACCTAGAAAATGAAGGAAAAGATTCAGGAAAATGCAAGGTTGGTTTTCATTTATGACATATTACTTCTGGTTTGGTGTCAGAGGTGATGGTATACACTGCCACAATGCCAACACACCTGTCGCTGTCCCCAATCGGTCCTGAGGATTAGCCACCTGCTACACCTGGCAACCCAAGCAACAATCAGAAGCAGACTGGCCATTACGACCACCAACACAAGTTCTTATTAGCCAGTAGCCTGGGCGGGGGCAGGCGCAATCAGCTGCAAGCTGCTAGTCCTTGCACCAAAAGGTGAGGGAAAGATGGACCAGGTCCAGCCTTGACCAGCATGGTGAGATAGATGACTGCTCCAGTTCTGCTTACCAGGTACAGGAAAGGATGGGCTCAGTCTACCATGGCCCCGTGTGACAAGGAATGTGCCCAGCCTCTTCCCGCCCAGTGCAGTGGGAGATGCACCCAGCCTTTCCCAGCCTGACAAGAAATGTGCCTCACTCTACACTGCCCAGCATGGTGAAGGATAAGTTCAGCTGGAGCTCGCTCAGCACGGTGAAGGACAGACCCAGCTCAGCCTTGGCCTGCCTGATGAGGGATGCACCTGGCATCATCTTGCCTGGCATGGTGAGGGATACTCCCAGCCTAGGCTCACTTGCCTGGTAGGACAAAGGATGGGCCCAGCCTGGCTCTGTTTAGGGGGCACCTGACCTCAGGAAGCAGGACAAAGTAGGCAGGGTGGACTGGCGTGGGGTCCTTTCCAAAGCCATTTTATACTCCCTGTCCTCCCTTAGCAGCAGCGTCTTAACAGGCTGATACACCAAAATAAGATGCATCAGCATGCATCTTTCCCCAGTTCTCCAGTGCTTCCACCAACACTTCCTTAATCATTTCTCATCAGTGGTGGCTAGTAGGACTAATTTCTGCCTAGACGGCTACCCATCTTGATTTACCTAAAGCAGAAGAAAGAAGAACAAGTAAGGGGCGTGGCTGTATGGAAGCTGAGAGAATGAAGGGTGAGATCATGTGTCCAGATCCAAAGATCCTGAAGTAAACAAAGATGCTATTGGCCTTAAGGTGTCCTGGGAAATTCCTGAATTGCTGTGATGAAAGCCTGCATGCTTCTA
The DNA here is from genome assembly GCA_029233225.1 of Lepidodactylus listeri. Classification (NCBI taxonomy): domain Eukaryota; kingdom Metazoa; phylum Chordata; class Lepidosauria; order Squamata; family Gekkonidae; genus Lepidodactylus; species Lepidodactylus listeri. The sequence goes on along the minus strand of JARCFY010000005.1, from coordinate 47,414,666 downwards.
TTTAACCATTAAAATTGCAAATAAATGGTTATCTCATCTCTGCATGCAAAGGGTTCAGTCTTAGTGAAAAGGATCTCTGATAAGTGTTGGAGAAGCCTTTGCTTCAGACCCTGACAACATGCTACAATTTAGGGATAGTACTAGGCTTGAGGGACCAATGGTCTCCCTTAGTATAAGCCAGATGTTCATTCATGCATACAGCATATACCCCCCCAACTTTAACAAAAAACTTCAGTAGAATTCAATTGACTTCTAATTTTTATTAACATTTTTTTAATCAACAACTATTTTTGAGAAAAACTAGTATCTCAAGTCCTATAAAATATCCTGAATTTACCAGCCGGATTCCTTCCTTCATTTCGCAGATCTGCAACCCATGGCATTCTACTTTCAAAGAACTCCAAACAGTTTAAATCAGGCTCCACATGCAGCTGCTGGTGTGATCTTGGGTCGGTCATAAATTCTTTCACAGCTGTTCTCTCAAGGGCAGTTCTCAAGAGAGCTCTCTCAGCCCCACCTACCTCACAGGGTCTCTGTTGTGGGGAGGGGAAGGGAAAGGAGACTGTAAGCCGCTCTGAGACTCCTTCGGGTAGTGAAGGGCAGGGTATAAAATCTCATCTCCTCCTCCTCCTCTCAGGCTCTCCCATCCAAGTGATTTATCGAGTTATGCCTATTTAAGTTCAGTCAGAGAACTGCATCCTATGCCAGGTGCCATGGCAAATATGTATCGGTACAAGGCTGTAGCGATACTTTCACAAATAATCAGTCTGCATGGGGCCTCAAGCACAAGTAATAGTAATTACATAAACCATCAGTCTAGCACAAGTAGTGTTCAGACTAACCCACACATTTGTCCCTGTGCATACACAGGCCATAATCTGGCAACAATGATGTGCAACAAGTCACACAATGCACTATGAACTGCATATAGTGGCCCTATATAGTAGATGAGGGCACTCATTCTGCAGTGTGGTTGCCATTCACATTGCCTGCCACACTCGAGATACATATCTTTAGATTATGCACACTGAGCACCAGAAGTCTAAGGACTGGATAACTCCATGTATATATGTATATTTCTCTATACCACCCAATAAGCCATAATGAAAGGAAAGGGAATATTGTATTTGCATAGAATATGTAGGCGCTTGGCCAGTGAATCACTATTTTCCTTTCTCAAGTTAAAAGTTCAATATTTTTACACATGTCCAATATTTTGCTATTGCCAAAAAAGGCACTTAAAGTTTTAATCTATCACTTAGAAGAATTTGAGAAGTTTAGACCACCCTTACAGTATAACTAGGTGGCTGTCATCTTGCAGACTTTTCTCTACCTAACTGCCATGGTAATCATAATAGATCATTTTTGTTGTGAGTAATTTAAGCCACATTCTCAAGCCTTCAAGCATATCCAGTATCTATCTGACTGGAAATCCCCTCAGCAACTTGTGAGTCATTCAATCACTGAAAAGGCTTGGAAGTATTTCTAGTAGGAAATAAATCCCATACAACCTTTTACTAATACAAATTTTTAAAGAGGCTTGGAAGAGAGACACTTCAGGGAATAATGGTTTAAGCAAGAACCTGTGAAAACAGCTGAATAAAATTGTCACAAAAATTTACTTCCATGAGAACAAACCCTACGCAACCTCCTCTCCCTCTTGAACATAAATACATCAAAGTAACTCTTTTCAGGACAGTTACCTTTTGAAGCTGTGTTAAAAATCATGCAGTTTGTGAATAACATGAAATTAACCAAAGTTTCAAATGAAAATTATTCCCATGGATACAAAAACGTTTATTCTAGTCACATGCAAGATATTTCCAGAGGAAAAGCTTGGAGAAGACAGCATGGCAATCAGCACTATTAAGATTCCCAGGGATGTAACAAATGACTGACCATGGAAACATCGATGCAAGCAGTCTTCATGAGCCAATGTTTTGCAGTGATTGGAAGGCTGGACAAAGACTGGGGAAAGATGGCTTCACTCCGCCATGAAATTCACTAGGTGACTTTGTAATAGTTGCAGCCCCAGCCTACGTAACAGCATTGTTGGGAGGCTAAAGTGAGAAATGGGAAATTATATACGCTGTCCTGGGCACTTCAGAAGAAAATGTAATCAACAGACTCTGGGTGAACATCAAAGGATAGGCCTCTGCTGCTGCTTTCATACAGGGATGCTGTGAACTTTTCAAAACACTGACTGCATTTTTGTGTGTGTGTTTATCTTTTTGGATTCTACCACCCTAACTCAGCAAATGCCTTCCTCCAAATTAAGTGATTCTTTGAAGGGCATCTTCTTCATAATGCTGGATCCATGTGGATAAACCCCCCCTCAAATGAACATACTTCAAAACACAGTACTTCAGTTAGTCCCACATTTGTGCAGTAGCAGGCATTCTGGCTTGCTTTCGTTATGTGCCCTGAAGAGTCATCATGGACTTACACACCATTTAAAACCAATGCCATTAGAGTATTTGTGTGGCTTTTGTGCCTGCCTGGTTGGTGGCATTAATCAATTAGTGGCATTCATCCCCCCCCCCCCCCACTGGATTGAGCTACAGTTCCCAGGAGTCAGAGTATGTAAAAACAAACAAAACAAAAACATACCCTGCTTTGGAAGCCAGACAGGGAGGCAAAATGAACACATCAGAGCCAAGGGAAACACCTTTTCTATGCAATATTGAAAGAGCACACAAAGTGCAGGACATTTTCTGATCTGATTTCAGGTGCTTGAAAAAATATTAAGCTTCTCCCCCCCCCCCTTTTTAGATTCCTGCTAACAACTTGTGAACAAACTGTGGTATGATCAGAGGGGTAAATGGGCACCCAGTTTTCATCATCACTTCTTTTGGTGGGTTTTTCTTTTTCATGCTCCAAACCCCTCTTTTTCATTATGTTTCAGTTGTCAAAAAAAATATCCTCTTTTCTGTCATTGCATTTGGAGCCAAATGGGTCAACCAAAAGAATTACACAATAAAATCAGGACTTGTGGTACGAATAGAACTATTAAGAACCTTGGCTTCATCCGTTTCTTGCCCAGGAACTGGGATATGAGATGGCTGCAGTGGTTGAAAGGCTGCACAGATGTGGGAGAAAACAGAAATGGGTATAGCGTTTGAATATACACCATGTACAGTTTAAACCAAGCAAATGGAACCAAATGGATGATACTGATTTTTCAGTAATCTAAGGACTACCTGGCTTCACAGGAGGGACCCCAAGTCAGTCCACATTTGACTTTTAAGCTCTGAGCTATGATTACACTGAAGATGCAAGGTCTTCAAATGAATGACTGGACCTAGACTAAGTTTTCCAGTGGAAGAATTCAAGTTTTTCCCTTCTTCCTTCTACCACAGCCCACGGATCTCTATGAAGCGCTACTCCCAGGGATAGGGCATCATGTGGTATGTCAAGATGGTTGTGGTCCGCAGCAGGAAGGTGGAACCAGAGGAAACTGCCAGTTTAGTCTGGATCTAACCCAGCTGATCTAGTACTGGAACTGCCGAGGCTGGGTAAGGGCTTCTCAGTGCTACAGCCAGAGAGCTGCATGTCAACAACATGTACTTTGCCAAGATGATTTACTAGCAGCAATTACAGTGATTTTAATAAAATCTTTGCTGACTATGGGATATAATTTGATATTGACAATACAGTCTCTAGGAAGGTTAGAGCATATGTGCAGAGAGTAGGAATAAACAAACACTTCTTGCAATAGAGGGAAGTTAGCAGCAGGATTCCACAAGGCCTGGTATTGGGAGCACTACTATTTAATTTGTTCATAAATGATTTGGAATTAGGAGTGAGCAGTGTACTGGTAGAGTCTGAGGTGAATACTAAATTATTTACGATTCTGAAAATGAAGAATCTTTTTGAAATAGCTAGGTGGACAACAATGTGGCAAAAGCTCAGTGCTGGTAAGTGCAAGGTAGTCACACTGGAAAACACCCCCCCCCCCCATTACTTTAAAAATACACTGATGGGGTCTGAATTGGCTGAGACCAAGGTTGAAGAGATCTTGGAATTGTAGCAATAAAAAATGTCAACTCAGTGTGTAGTTGCAGTGAGAAAGATAAAACTTCATGGGTGTCCTCATTTGGAATACTGCATACCATTTTAGTTGCTCAAAAGAGATATTGCAAAACTGGAAAAAAATACAGGAAAGGGCAAACAAGATGACTATGAGGCTGGAGCAACTTCCCTTTTTCAGTTTGACTATGGGGGATAAAAAATTAAGTTTATAAAATTATGCATGTGGTAAGAAAGTGGATAGAGATTTGTCTTCACCCCCCTCCCCCCAAGGACTCCTAGAAGTTAACTGACAATAGGTTCAGGATAGACAAAAGGAACTTGAGTAATTAAAAGTGTGGAATTTATTTCCAGTGGATACAGTGATGGGCATGAGCATAGATGGCTTTAAAAGGGGATTAGAAATGTTCATGGAGGAGAGGGCTATCAGTTGCTATTAGCCATGATGAAGAAAGGGAACGTCCATATCCAGAGGCAGTAACATTAAGCAACATTAAGGGAAGGCCTTGGCTTCTATGCGGTTAGCTGGCCCTCTAGGGAAACTGGTTGGCTTCTGTATGAAACAGGATCATGGATTAGATGAAACACTGGTCTGATCCAGCAAAACTTGAGTTTTGTTCTTAAGAATAGAGTTGGGATTGTATCATAAGGCAGAAGCACTCTTAGAATCCCACGTTAAGTAAACCATAAGTTTCCCATAATATATCCAGAGATACCCCTGAATGAGGATAAATATGAATTAGCAAGCACACTTATATTTTAAGACTAGGGAAGGTAATACAGGGTTTTTTTTAGTGCTTTAAGTGCAAGCATTTAAGTGCAAACATTTAAGAATTAAGACTGACTTAATTAGAGGATTATTAAGGCTGATTAGTTTGTGATTTTTCTAAAATAGATAAATTGCCTAAAATCAATATAAATTATATTCTCCAAGGGCAAATTAGCAGCATCTCTGTGTATATTGACAACCTTCAACCTCTCCAGTCAAAGTTAAATTACACCAGATATTATTTCGATCTGCCTGCACCAGATACCTCACTAACAAAACCTCTATAAGACTTGTGTATAAATCCAGGTACACCATTTTGAAGAAGAAATTGACAAGGTGCATAACCCACTACAAGTTTTTTTCAGGGAAATTTTGTATATACATATACCAAAAAAAGGAGACAATGAGATGGCAGACCTTTGTTCCAGACAAATTGTATTCCATTCCTATTTTAATGACATTCTATCATTTGAAAAATTCAGATACAGAAACATTAGGTTTTTTGGTTAACTCCTCTGTTTTCAAAAACAAACAAACAAACTTATGGGCTTTAAGCAGTTTCACAAAGGGATTAGATTGCATTTGTTATTGCAAATGAGAAAGGAATACTGGCCTGATTCCCTCCACTCCATCCCCGTCCTTCCTTTGATGACAAATATGTAAAATGTGAATGCTCCTCTGAGTCAGCACAAATTACACTCTTTGGAAACAGTGTACAAAAGACTAGATGAGGAGCTGTTTAGAGGAAAGCGAGCACTTAGTGAATCAAGCAAATTATTTGTGAGGATTGCTGACCTTTCTGCTCATTGCATTTTGTACTCTTAATGGAAATGAATGTTTCAAAGAAGGGAATATCTAATATAAATTATTTGGATTACAACTGCACAGTGTTCATCTTTTCACCTTTGTCTTCTCACTATGTCAAAGATGTTCTGTCAGGAACTTCATTTGTCAACAGGGCATACGGAAAAGGAATAACATTCAGAGGACTGATACAACACACAATAGCCCAGGGGTGGCCAAACTTGCTTAACATAAGAGCCACATAGCATAAACGTCAGATGTTTAAGAACCACAAGACATAAAAAATGTGTGTGTGATATTTGTTTATTTAAAAATATGCAAATTTGCTTTTTATTAACAGTAAATGAGACTGCCAAAAATAAAAACAAAAGGGGTAAAAACAGATAACGATAATTATATGTCCAGTTATATTTGTTTGCTAATGATATTTATTTGTCTAAGAGAGAGCGAGAGAGAGGTGGAAAGAAAGAAACAAAGAAAGCAAATAGATTGGGAAGGGAGGGGGAAGGGAGGGAGGGAGGAAGGGAGAAAAAACATGTCTCCCCTTTGCTTCCCCAGCTGCCCTCCCAAGGAGCCACACAATATGTGTGAAAGAGCCGCATGTGGCTCTTGAGCCGCAGTTGGGCCACCCCTGCAATAGCCCATCAGCCACTAGAAGCAGTGCTACAAAGAATGATGCTCTGAGTGTATTATTTAGTTACTTCATTTATATCCAGCCTCTCTCCCCAGTGGGAACCCAAAGTAGCTCACATTGTTGTCCTCTCCTCCATTTGTTCCTCACAAAATCCCTGTTAAGTAGGTGTGGGGGGGAAGAGTGTGAGACTGGCCCAAAGTCAGCCAGCGAGATTCCATGGCAGAGTAGGGATTTGAACCCAGGTCTCCCCGATCCTATTCCAACACTCTAACTACTGTACCATGTTGGCTCTCACGGCCGCAATGTGGTAACTAGAGTGCAAAAATAGGATCTGGGAGAACCATGTTTAAATCCTTGCTGTGCCATGGAAACTTACTGTGTGACCTTGGGCCAGTCAGTCAGTTCAACCTATCTCACAGGGCTACTGTGAAGATAAAATGGAGGAAGAGAGGATGATGTAAATTACTTTGAGTCTCCATTGGGGGACAAAAAGGCATATACAGCAAAATAAGTTATGAGGAGGATATTTCGGACTCATTAAATTATGTAGAAGAGATTGGATTTATACCCCACCCTTCACTACCTGAAGGAGTCTCAGAGTGGCTTACAAACTCCTTTCCCTTCCTCTCCCCACAACAGACACCCTGTGAGGTAGGTGGGGCTGAGAGAACTCTTGAGAACTGCCCTTGAGAGAACAGCTCTGAAAGAATTTAAGACTGACCCAAGATCACACCATCAGCTGCATGTGCGGGAACGGGGGATCAAACCCGGTTCTCCCAGATTAGAGTCCACGCATTTAACCACTACACCAAACTGGCACATGTATCCTGTGAAGACTCTCAAACATTGTGAATACTTTCTTTCAAGATTGCACAGCAGAGTAACTTTAAAGAAAGACAGCCTTGGAAATATTTCTACTGGATCTGGATAAGCACATTTTATTTTGAAACTCTCAGCAGTTCAAACAAAAGTTGCCAATATAATATAAATACAAACATTTACATTGTTTTACAGCCAACTACATGGTATACAAGAACAGCAGCAAACCTCACAAGAGCAGTAGAGCATTGGACTTGGCGAATAACTATAACTCCTTAGGGCATCAAACTATGTTCACATATGCAGGGTATATAAAGGCTTGAAATTAAACTAAAATAGTGCAGAATGTCAGGTCTTCAGAGAGACAGATAAGCATTTGTTTTTAACTTTTTCACAGGCACACATCAGTGCACTGCTTGTTTCCAGAATTAAATTAAGAGAAAAAAAAAACACCAACCCCACTTGGCAATGGAAGAAATCTCCAATTTGTAGAAATCATTTTTAAAAATACTACGAAACTATCAGTAGGAGGTGTAAAAACCAACAGAAATAATAGAAACAAATGTCAGTCAACATCATAGATTCAAGGAAATTCATGGAGTGTATTGGAGTATAAACAGGAAATACTAAGACTGAGATTCAAAAACCATACTAGATCTGTATGCCCAATCATGTCTTAGACTGCTTTGTAAAGCAGAAGTCTTACTCATCCCACACGCCAAACCACTTTTCGCACTATGGAGAATTTCAAAAGCAGCTTGTGTTATGGTTAGGGAGTCTGCTTTTTACAAAGAAAAAAAAAGACTCAATTGGGCATACCTCAAGTAGCTTTTTGGATCCCACCATTTGATTATAATTCTAGGTAAGAAAAACCCTTATTATAAAAACACCTGATCCTAATAGGGCATTCAAGAATGGTACCCTAATCTTATGAAATGCAGCAATGTATGTTTGCCACCGTTTAAAAATGAAAACCCGTCATAGATCACAAGTGTATACTCAAGAGCAAACCTTGCTGATACATTCACAGTTGACTTTGATGCAGACCTTTCAGTCTCAGTTGTGCAGTAAGTTTACTCCTTGGTTATGTACTGGAACTCAATTTTAGAGAGTAAATGTCTGCTTGTTAAGGAGAAGCTACTATGGCTCGTTCCCATGATGTATATGGCACTAAACCAGTATTCTCAGGGTTCTCACATGTTAAAAGGAGAAGTTTTGACACAGCCAATATTATACAGACATATGTTTCCTACTGTGGCATGTTATGCTGCCACCTCCTGGTTAAGCTTACTGTTCATATGCTACTTCAAGTACGCAATAGCAAGGTTCTCATTACAGTGCATAAGCTGGGTGTGCAAAATAGTTCTCAAATGCGGATTTTTTCATGGAGTTGTGGTTTAAGATCTACTGTATTATAGGCATATTTTACTTAGGAATGCAAGTAAATTGCAGCTGAAAGAAGAAACAAATTCTTTTATTATAATGATATTCACTGAAGATCCTTCCCATTTTATCGTTAGAAACATTTCAACTGTTCCTTGTTTAGTATACAAGGAAAGCTACATACAGTTTCTTTGGGAAACGTGTCAGAGGTATTTAAAGATTTTCAAAACATGAAATTGGTTAAATAATTATTGCATACAAATAGTAATCCCATGAAAAATAAGACCCAGATATGAAAACTGCAAAGTGACTGTAATGGGGGGGGGGGGGGGTAGAGAAGGGGGGAGAGAACCCTTTTCTATCTCCAAGCTGTTAAGGATGGAAATGGAAAAATATATGAGGTTACAAATAATCTGGTTTTAGGATTCAAAGACAGTTAAACCAAAATCCACAAGCTACTAACTTCTGGTGGTAAGTCCCCATTTTTTTTAAGTGTTTCCCACAAAGTCTAGTTTAGCTACTTTTAGAATTACTGTCCAAGATAAATCAAGTAGGGACAACAGAAAAATCGCTCACCTTGCATACCTCTCCCTCACTGAAGCCTGAGCCTGATAAACAGTAAGTTGCACCCAAATGATCAGGAGAATAACTCCAGTCACTGAATCAGCCTTTTCAGCTTCCCACACTATGTTTCCATTAACGCCACTCATGGGGTGGAGGTCAAAGAACTCTGCAGAATAGCTTGACATTGACATGGGGGAAATCAACAAAAACTATTCTCATGTTGTACATGCAATACCATTCTATTTGCAGAGTATAACTTCGCATTTATTACAATGCATCCAGTTAGGGCAGGAGGGTCCCTTACCTGCAGCAGGAAGGAGTGGATAAATTCTGCTCTGTCAAGCTTTGCTCCTTTGGTAGTGCTTTGAACCCTGCCCTAACTTGTGATGGTCATGGAAGCCATCAATTTTTGGTATACCAGATTCTGAAATTAATAAAAGGGGGTAGCCATGATATACTTCCTCTTCCAACAATTTCTTTTTATGAGAATCCAGCCATATGTTGCCTTATAAGCAACTGCACAATGGATAAGCAGGTTTTCATATTCATATCTGAATGAACATGAACGTTTGCAATAAGATTAGTATACTGGGTAATCAGAGCATTAAAGCAGTTTTGACTGCTTCCTCGCCTGACTGAAAAGATCTGGCAGCATTCACTCAACCTCAGGTGGCCCTAACAAGGAACAGTCTTTAGTGCTGAACATCACCTTTCATACTAAACATTCCAATCGTAATAGATAAATACTCCTGCCACAGGATGAAAGACACACTAGGCACAAACAGAAAAGCCACCTAATATTTTTTTAAAAATCTTGGATGCTTCCAGCAATATCTGAAAATAGCTGGCACCTCTAGCCCACAATATACCTGCATCTGCACAACTTGCAAAGGAAGCAGTTCCTATGGTTTCGGAGCTTTGCATCCTTTGAACAAAGGCTTCCAAATGTAGAGGGCAAAGGACTGCCAGAATAAAGTTCAGCGTGTGGGAACTGAGCATACACCTAACTAACCCAATAAAGGCAGTGGGCTTAAAAGGTCTTAACCATGGCAAGACTGTGAACTGAAATGTAAAACAAACATGACATTGTTACAAGACAACAGTCACAAAGTGCAAGAGATGCACTTTCGTAAGGATAAAGTCATCGCACAAATGCAGACAATTCACTAACCTTCTTTCCTGGAGACATTACTTAGTTATACTTAGTTAAGTAATATTCATTTAGGAAGTTGTTTAAAGCAACTGTAGTTGCAAAACAGATGTCAAAAGGTATGATTTATGTCTGTTTGATAGACAACAGAGGTTATTTTGAATGGGTTATTTTCTGGGGGAAGGGGAAGAGACACACAAATATAGCTAGTATGAGTAAGCAAAACCTGTCCTTCAATGTAGCACAGCATGTTATGTAAGAGTTAAAACCTACTTCCAACAGTCAAATATTACAAAAAGTCAGAAGGTTCCATCTACACAGTCTTTCAGAAGATGCTTCACAATGAAGCAAGGAACAAAGCAAAAGGGAATGCTTAAAACCCAAGGTATTCAGCTACCATCTCTCTTCTCTCATTTATGCCATAACCTTGATAGCCATACAATTTTGACATGGAGAAAAATGAACCCTATGCATTCTCTAAATGCAGTAGCATTTTGGTACTCTAGTTACTGTAGTTTTACATTAAATAGTGCAGGAACAAGCTATCAATAAAGCTTGTTCAGAGCTAGTGTAATGCTGAGTGGTTGAACACTTGATAGCCTGCCCTTTAAGTACATACTGTTTCATTGGTTCTCAGGGATTTAGAGAGGCACTCCAAGCCTTCCAACACACCAAAAGCCGAGCATTCAGTTTGCTAGCAGATACAGTTGCCTTACTCAGCAAGGCCATAATCCATAACACAAAAGTGTTTAAGTTCCATTGAAATCAATGGGATTTATGAGCACAAGTGTGCCCAAGAGAGGAAGAGATGTGATCAGTTTCAATTTCAGGTGGATCTTCTTAAGGCTGTGTTCCCACAGGGAGTAGATGCTCAGGGCTATTAAAACAATGTGCCTTTCCAGCACTAGGAATCCCAGAGTCCAGTATTATTGAAACTGGAACTTCACTGAAAACAAAAGGGGGGAAAAAACCCTTATTTTTCTACCTGCCCCCCCATATGTGCAAATGAAGGCCACTTTTCCCCTCTTGCAAAACCTAGGTCTCCCTGTCAGACCCCCTGAGATAGTAAAATGGGCAGCTTAGTGTGAATCGTTCATTTTATTTTTAACTGCAAAACTGAGTTTCACATACAAGTGATCTATGAACCGGCTTCAAAACTGACACAAGCTCACTCGAAAGTGTAGCATGCCTTGCAAAAGGAACACACATTATGACCCTCTGTACTCACAAAGAAGTCCTGATGCCCACTGCACTGCATTAGGAAAGTTGAGACAACTGGAGAAAATGTTGAAATACGAGGCGTTTGAAGGCATTACCTTGGGAGCAGCTTCTGATTATCGCATTGTCAAAGATACCACATGATAAGGCAGCATGATTGAGCATGATTGCCTACCACCAGCTTCCCATGTTGTCCACAGCTGCTTTTTTCTCAACAGGAGAAAAACCTATCTCCCATTCTAAGAGTACATGGTCCACTGCAAGCTTTTGGTCTTCCTTCATCCTAGAAAGAGCTGGTAGCACTGCTATCCATTGAGCAAGTAGACTACCACTTCATAGGTAGCCATCATTATAGCTGTGTTTGGAATCTGTCTAATCAAATGTGTTGTTAGACCACGATACAAAGAGCCATAGCCTTCTTCTCGCACAAGCAAAGATAGCGTCTGGAAGAAAGACCTGTATTTTGTTCCTTCTTCTCGTAGCCTTGTTCGAACAACCTCTGCATTAATAAAGAAAGAAAGAAAGAAAAAAGTTTATTTTGATAACAGCTTTCCAAATGCATAACATGAATAAATGAAAGGGAAACAATATTCAACTACCACAATATATTTTTAAATAATGTTCACATGTTCTTGGTAGAATTAGCATAATTCCCAATTACTTTTCAATTTTATTCAAACACTTTTAAGCCATGTTGTCTGACAACAATATTCAAAGCAATGGGGTAGATAAAATTTGGATGACTAAAAATAAACTTAATAAAATATATAAATTAATTTTGAAGTTAGAAATGTCAGAGGAAAAAATTAAACCTTCAATGATAAAATGGATGCAGGATTTTGGTTACACAATAGAGATAGAACAATGGTCCAAAATATGGAAATCCGTAAAATATCTGGGAGCAATTAATTACAAAGAAAACATATACAAATTATTTTACCGTTGGCACTGGTCACCTGATAGGCTACAAAGATGTTATAAGAATCTTTCTAATAAATGCTGGAGCTGTGGCTTAGGTGTTGGTTCTTACTACCATATGTGGTGGTTATGTAAAGAGGTTAAAAAATATTGGGTAATGGTGAAGATGATGATCATGGAAATTACGGGTCTGGATATGGCGTTAGTTCCGGAAACTTTTTTGTTAAATATTCTACCGGAAGGTTTGAGGGGTTACGAGAAAAAAATGATAGCTTATATATTAACGGCAGCAAGGATTGCTCGGGCTTCGGGTTGGAAATCACAGTCTTTACCGGGAAAAGAAGAGATAGTAGCTAGACTATTTGAATGGGCAGAGATGAGTAAACTGAGCTTTCTTTTGAATGTGGATGCGAGAGTAGAAAGGGAGCAAACTTGGTCCAAATTCTATGAATGGCTGAGTTAATTCAGGCTTCTGAAAGTATGTATTAATTTATTTTTGTTTTTGTAAATATTACTGTCAAAAAACTGAAATAAAGTATTAAAAAAAACAATATTCAAAGCAATATAAACAGGCAATAATAGCATACAAACAAGTTTCAAAGAACAATGTGACAATTTTGAAGGCTTTGTGTATTCTATTGTCAACAGTAAGGCAAGAAGCCATGGAACTTTACTTCTATATATGACTACAGCAACAAGAATATTATATACTTTAAATAATTGCTTGTGGGGAGAGCAAATGAGTACAGCACAAAATGTATAGAACTTATGACAACTCAGCACAAAAGCAATGAGCCTAGCATTAAAAAGCAAAGACAGTTAAAAGGTTGTTAATTAATTACTTGGCTTAGCTGAGGGAAGCAGGGCTACACATAAAGCTGTAGGATCCTTCAACCAGAGTATACTGCACAGAGTAAAATTTCTTGAATATGTGGTTATGATGCAATGGTTAAGAGCAGCAGACTCTGATCTGGAGAACGGGGTTTGGTTTTCCATTCCTCCACATGAAGCCTGCTGGGTGACCTTGAGCCAGTCACACTTCGCACTCTCTCTCAGCCCTACCTTCCTCACAGGGTGTCTGCTGTAAGGAGAGGAAGGGAAAGGCAATTATAAGCCGCTTTCAGACTCCTTAAGGTAGAGAGTCCTTCCTCGTCTGTCTTTAAATCCTGACCACTCAGAAGATAAACTATGGTTACCCACATGAGCTTGTAAATTTTCTCCATTGCTAGTCCAGATACAGTGCAGCAGCAATGGGATGGCAAGTATTCTCCCACTTTCCCTGACCCAATCCCCTTCATTTCCCCACCACCACCACCAAGAGGCTTTTTTAGTTGGCAACTGACATGTTATGATATTACAATGAACTCTTAATTCCTCTGAATGCCCAAAAAATGGCTTTAAAAAGTCTCTAGCCCAATGATCCCCAACATGGTGTCCACCAATATATATTTTAGGTGCCTACTTCCTTCTTCTGCAGATCAACTGTCTCCCTAATCAAAAAGCCAATTCTAGCTTTCCTTCATCTCCCTGGAACAGAAGGTGCTTCAGGAGACCCAAGGAAGAATCACCTTTATGTCTGGCAGGGAAGACATATTTGGAAACAGCTACTTTATTATAAGAGGGGACACTTACCTTAAAACCTCTCAATGTTCTGTGATTTGCAGCATGGTAGCCATATTATGGTGGTGCTCACTGATTGGTTTCCAAATCCAAAAGCACCCACAAGTTCAACAAAGTATTTTATTACTAATTAAAATACAAATGGTCCTTACACATCACATAGAAAAATATCATAACTAATAATGTGATCCTGTATCACAAAATTTAGAAAAGTCCCATCCTTGCGATGTTGTAGAATGGTTTCTGTAATGAGTTGTAGAAAGCTGATGAGAATCTAGATGTAAGCCTGTTTTGTAGTTGATTTTCCTCATAAGTTATTCATAGTAAATCTTCCTCAGAAATTATCTCCATCTTATTTACAACTCAACTTTTACAAGGATGGGACTTTTCTAAATTTTGTTATACAGGATCACATTATTAGTTGTGATATTTTTCTATGTAATGTAAGGACATAAAGGTGAAAGGCATACCTCCACAATGAAAAGAACTAGAGACTTTATTTTAAATGAAAGCTGGGAATTCAGAGAAACAGGCTGATCATTGTTCCATTGTAACACCGTAATGATATGACACAACTGCTGATTTTAAAAAGGCCCCTGGTGGTGAGAATGAACAATAGAACAGGGAAAAATGGCACTGATGGCAATGCCTGGATCTTCTCAGTCCTATTCATATGGATGCCACTGTGACTCTGATGTAATCTTTCCTAAAATACTGCAACAAAGCAGGTTGGGAAAGACAGAAAGAGAAATGGGGAATAGGAATGGGCACAAACTGGAAAAATGTGGATCGGTAAATGGTATGCCCTGATTGCAACCCACAGACTGTCATGAACTTTTAGCCATCTCATGAACTGGCTTGGTTTGTGAGCTGGAAGAACGCCCCACCCCCCAGAGAGCTAGAGACACTAAACTCACAGTGGATCTCTATTGGACTCTCCGTTACCTGCCTGTCAAGTTTGGTGAGGATTGGATTTATGGGGTCTGAGTTACACACTTCCTAAAAGGTGCCCCCAGGAAAGTGACAGTCATTTCCCCAGAAAGCATTTTCCTGGGGGTACCTTCTTTGGGTGGGGGCGTAACTCGGACCACGTAAATCCAATCCTTATTAAACTTGGAGGGCAGGTAGAGGAGAGTCAGATGGGAGATCCTCTGCATGTTTGTTGTCTCTAGCTTGCACAGGATCCATTCTAGACACTCCTGAACCTGCACCTGTCAAAATGACAAGTGGTCATTTTGACAGGCTCAGGTTCAGGAGTGTATAGAACAGACCCTGTGCAAGCTAGAGACATCAAAGTTGCAGGGGACCTCCCTCGGATGCTCCTATATATGCTCTCCAAGTTGTTGCTTTTAAGTTATGTAAACATTTTGATTGAGCGGAGTCTGCCTGTCTGGAAAGGTCTCCACTCATGAACCAGCATGAACAGCTTGAAAATTCATGGAAAGTTTGTGCTGGTTGACTTTGTGAACCATGAACTGCCCAAAATTTGTCATTCATTCATGCCCATGGGGAAAACATGGGAGGAGGACACCACAATGCTGTGGAAAAGCTGGACAAAACCTGCATACCAACTGTACTCCAGCTGGGCAAACAACCCATGTGTAAGTGACCTATACCAATTTTCAAAGCTGAATGATGCCAATATATGATTGCAGTATGCTTTGTTTGCCACTGATGAAAAGACCAATTTACGTTTTTAACATTTTGGTTCATCAACAAACCTTTCTTACCATGTGGATAAGCTACAGAAGTTGCACAGGTTTTGGAAGTAGCTGCAGCCATCATCATGCCAATGAAGTCTGATGCTTCTTTCACCGATTCATCCTCCTCATCCATAGCAGAAGCAGACTTGTATTCCAACAGCCTTCGTTTAATACTCTCATATATAACAAAGTGAATAACAGTCTCTGATATGCCTGCATAGGATGCAGACATACCTCGATAAAAACCTTTAAATCCATCTGACCGATAGACTTTGCGCACACATTCGAAAGCACTCATCCGCTTTTCCCCACGATTCCTGAAATAAAGGAGAAGAAAGTTCAACATATCAAATTATTCATGATTTTTTTTCCAGGTTCTGACACCATGTGTCACAGGGGCTGTCACAAACCTTTTAAAATGGCTGGTTAAATCTGAGCTTTCAAAGGCTGGCATCTAGAAATACATTTCAGGAATGAGAAGTTTCAGAGGGTACCCATGTTCGCTTTGAGTAGAACAGGTAGATTCTACACCAGTAGCACCTCAGAGACTAACAAGATTTTGGGGGTATACGCTTTCAAGACAAATATCTTACGAAGGGGGCTTTGAATCTCGAAAGCTTATACTGAATAAATCTTGTTGGTCTCTAAGGTGCTACCAGACTCAAATCTAGCAGTTCAGGAACATATTCGTAGTGCTACAGATGAGCAAGGGAGTATTATATAAAAAAAACCAGAATGAAATTCAGACTGCACTGAAATCACTAACTAAACCAGTGAGCTCTCAGTAATGCCAAAACGTGGCAGTAGTTTTTCTTCCATTTAGTTACCCTCAGCATCTGCTCCCACGCTACAGAGGAAGAACACCACAATGCTGTGGGGGAGCTGGATGAAACTCGCATACCAACAGCACTCAAGCTGGGAAAGCAATGCTTTCTAAACTTCCATCCACTCACACCTCTCTTATACCTGTGATACACTGATGACATTTTTAGTCTGGACAGGTGGTAAAGAAGCCCTGGACAATATTCCATCAGGCATTCAATGACTTTCACCCCACCATCAACCTGACAATGAACCAATCTATGCAAGAAATACATTTTCGAGACACTACTGTAAAAATACACAATGGACACATAGATACCACCTTATACCAGAAACCTACTGACCGACAAACATACCTACATGCCTCCAAGCTACCATTCTAAACATATCAAACGATCCACTGTATACAGTAAGGCTCTATGCTATAGCTGCATCTGCTCCAATCTTACAGAGATTCTCACCTGAGGGATCTACAACAAACCTTTATGAAACTAAAGTACCCACCTGATGAAGTCAAGAAATGGATTAACAAAGCCAGAATGGCACCCAGGGAAAACTTGTTGCAAGACAGGCCCCAAAGAGCCAGTTTGGTGTAGTGGTTAAGTGCGTGGACTCTAATCTGAGAGAACTGGCTTTGATTCCCCACTCCTCCACTTGCACCTGCTGGATGACCTTGGGCAATCCATAGTTCTGGCACAGCTGTTCTTGAAAAAGAGCAGTTTCTGTCAGAGCTCTCTCAGCCCTGCCTACCTCACAGGGTGTCTGTTGTGGGGAGGGGAAGGGAAAGGAGATTGTAAGCCACTCTGAGACTCCCTTGGGTGGTGAAACAACAGCAACAATAACAACTTTACCTCCTCCCTCCCCTCCTCTTCCATAACAGAAGACCCTTAGTGGTCACATACAACTCGCAGCTCCAAACCATTCAATGCATCATCAGCGACTTACAACCTCTATCGGATAATGACAGTTCTTTTTCACAAGTACTGGGGGGGGGGGCAAAACTTTTCTTGTATGCAGACAGCCCCCCAATCTCAAACAACTCCTCACCCACAACAATGCAACATCTAATTTGGACATGGACATTGATACCAGAGCTTGCAATAAACCCAGATGTCAATTTTGCTGCCACATACACTCA
The DNA here is from genome assembly GCA_029233225.1 of Lepidodactylus listeri. Lineage (NCBI taxonomy): Eukaryota > Metazoa > Chordata > Lepidosauria > Squamata > Gekkonidae > Lepidodactylus > Lepidodactylus listeri. The sequence continues at coordinate 47,397,095 of JARCFY010000005.1, read as the reverse complement.
GACAACACAATCACTGGACTTAACATCATCAACTACACCATCTCAGGCTTATTCATATGCTCATCTTCCAACATCATAAATGCCATTAAATGCCAATAATGCCCTTTGGTTCTCTACATAGGTCAAACAGTTCAAACCCTATGCCAGGAATGTGGCAGGAGTTAGCTGGCTCCCTCAGATGCCCCAGTTGTGAGCATGTACTCCCAACACAGCAAAGTTATGCCATCAAAAACCACAGTATCATGCATAGACACTCATACAACAAGCCCTGTTTGCAGGGAAGGGCAGCCTAATAAATCCAACATAATAAATAAATAAATAAATAAATAAATAAAAAAAAAAAAGACCAAGAACCCTCCTCCTTGATAAAGTCCCACTCAAAAGCCCAGCAGACCACAGGATGCTAACTACAGCCACAAAAATCACCTCCTCAGTAGTGGCCAACCTCCCCCCCAGCACTACGTAAACCCCCATCAGGACACACCATAGTCCAGTCAGAAGGGCATGAGACTGTTTCAGAGGTCTCTGCCATGCACATGGAAAGCACACTCTGCTCAGTCACCGGTTCCAGCCTCGCTCCTGGAGCATCCTGCCTTCCCACTTGAGCCATGCCTATCTGTGCCATGGTCTCTGCCTGGCCTCACGTGGCTGGAAGTGATGCCAGGGCCGCAGTGGAGTGCCTGATGATTGATACTGTGCTTCCTTTGAACCTACCCTCTTGGCCCTGAGATTAGGATGGACTCCAGTATAGCTGTTATGCTGCCTGTCCCTTGGAGAGAGGCACATGCATTTCCTCCTGCAGAATGTCCACAGGGAACAGACCAGCACAGTGCTGCTTTTGTGCAAACACCCAGCCATCTCTGCCCTGGCAGCCCTCAGGACTGCACTGATAATGTAAGAGGATTACAAACAGTTTGTTCTCCGTTTACATACACTGTTTGTAAGGCAAGGGAAAACCACAGCTTGCTGGACTGGCTGTAACTGCCATGAAGCAGAAGTAACTAGCTTACTCTCCATGCCTGAGGGACTGCATGAGTGAACCTCTAGCTGCCTCAAGGTTTGTTCACATAGTATCAAAGCTATGGTTTACTGTTTTGGTTGAACCAATTCATTTACACTCCCCAAAATGGGTTCCTTACCTTGCGTCAAGTTGTAACCGTGTCTTTACTAGCCAAATTGGATTGGTTGCTGTGATTGCCGTAAAACCTAAACAAATGTTTAAAAGAAAAGTTAGCCTTGCTAACATAAAAAATAGTTTGAAAACAAAAATGTATACAATAAAAATAATATGAATTGATGTGAACTTGGACTACATTAACTTTTAAAAACTTTTACAAGTTTATTACGTTTCATTACTTTTACAAGTTTACAAAGGCAATAAACTTTTATATTATTCAAATTAGTATTTCTATTAGAAATAAGTACACATAAGTCATTTTTTTGCCAATTTATTCATACAAATCCTTTTTTGATACATTTCAGATAGCAAGACAGAATCTAGGCCAATTGAATTTAAATGCACTTCAAATAAAATAATTTTGCAAGTGAAACTAAAGCCTGTTGGAATAGTGTAAAACATTATCTGTGAATTTAATGTATTAATCAGAAATACAACTGAAGCATAAAGGAATGATAACTGAACAACTACTTAATGTGGTACAGCTAAGAGAGCTACTTTACTATACATAAACACTCTAATACCGAACTACATGGTATAATTAAGTAGGCTGTTAACATTAATTTTTCCAGTGAGTTCTATTTAGCGTTCAAAAGCAAGGATTGTTGTTTGGTCAGGAATATGCACGTGTACAGGCATACAACAGTAAGTTGTTAGAGTAACAGTACTGCAGCATATTTACTGTGGACTAGTTAGTATCCAGACAACAATTATTCAACGTCTTGGTAAAATGAATAGCAACAGTATGATTGCTCTAGCACTTTTCAGATTCGATTATCTCTTCCTTACTGCACAATCACAGAAAACAGAACAGCAATGTGGGGATGCAGGTTTAGGTAGCTACAAAATTATATAAACACTGCATGTATCAGGCAACATGTCTACAGAATGGATCTGTGAGATTTGCAAGGCTTAAAGTACCCAAACTACTATTGTCACGTGTAAGACTGTGCAAATCATGCTCCCTTCCTACATGTAATGGAAACAAGGAGTTGGGGGGGGGGGGGGTGAGTGTTTGCTACACTTTCAGTTACACCACAACAGAGCATAAGGCCACTTATTTGTGGATGCAACATAAACAATGAAGTATTATTTGCATACCAGTTTCTTCTGGTCAGTCTCCATTGGCATTTACACAGGGAAGAAACACTTGCATATGAAAGGCCAAAAGGTTCAAAAACAGGAATGCCAAAGGATCTTAACTGTTTTAAACTTTGGTTAAAATAAAAGCTGGAAAATTAAAAGTTAAGGTTCTTGTCTTGTGTTCTTAAATAAGAGCACTTACCTGCAGTATTTAAACTACTGCAAAGTGCTTCAAGTTAATTAGTAATATGAATTTCACTCTCCAAATGCCCCTTTACTTCTTTAAGATTATTATTGCCTTCAGGCAGGCTACCTATTCTAAGCATGAAAGTGTCATACATAAGAGAGAACTCAAAAATTTTAATAGGATACAAAAGGTTATATTTTATTTATCATTATTCTTAATACATTTTTCCAATTTAAAAAATGTTTTCTGACTCCAATATAAAGAGGATAAAATAAGCAGCAGGGCTACACAAACTTTCAAACTTCAAACTCCTGCACAATTCTCCAGTCAATCAACATAAAAAAAACTACAATTGTATTTTATCAGGCCGGTTTCACTAGATTCAGTGGGGCCTTCCTTCCAAGCCTTGATAATGATCAGTGGACTATGGAAGGAAAAAATCTGATAAAAAGAAAAGGTTAAAAAAATATGACTTGCCACTAATATTTATCTCTTTTTACCATATTCAACTGCCTGTTTGTATACTATTTAAGGATTTTTTTCCCCTTATGGTCATAACGAATCAATTTTTTTAGTCCGGTATCTTTGGTTTTGCCCATACTCAAGAAATGATAAAAAAGGGGATCTGCTTAGAAATATTAAAAGCTGTGATTTTTCTCTAGGTATTCCAGCAGTAGCCAATGCAACTCAACAGAATACAGAATGATAGCTAAGGCCTGAGCACTATAATATTGTTTTCTGAAGACTTTACTTATGAGTCCATCCTTAATATCCTTAAAGGATCAAAATCTCTTGCACATGTCATCAAAACTCAACTGATTTCCAATTAAGGGCCCTTTTGCCTGCACAGAGAACTTCAAGACACTTTAAGCATTTCTCATTTTCCATCTAAAAGAAATTAAAACGGAAGTGGATCCAGTTATTGTATACTTCTGACATTGTAGATATGTAGCACTTATTCCAATGTAGGAAGAAACACTGAAACCAACACAACTTAGAAATGTTTAGCAGTGCTGCATCATGACTCATATTGTTCAGTTTAAACTTATTTTTACCATCAAGATATAACCAAAATTAAAGTTTCTTAATATTGTGATCCTTCCTACAAATTTAAAAGCAGTTTGGGGGGTTGGAACAAGAGTTTCAGAAGGAAACATACAGCATGCACTACCAAAGCAAATTCTCTTTATGCAGCTGCTATGCCAATCCGGCAAAATGCTTTTAAACTCAACTGAGCTTTAAGGGCAGTTTGGAGGTTCATCTGGAATACTACTCACAGGACTCTCCTACAGTGGCGTATATGTGGGTAGTGAGCCCATTGGTAACTGGATCATACAATAAAGCACACCTGCAGTGTTTACACTAAGACTGATCGCTGAATATTTCTATTAATTTGAAAATATTTTAGGCCTTAATATATTTTGCAGCAAAACATAATAAAACAGCTAAGATCCCAGGTGTGCATCTATATTGACAAAGAAGATCATAACAGCTGTGTTTTGCAAGAGAAAATGTGATGGATAAATGCACATGAATATGTCATGTCAAATAATACTGTAAAAAAAGAAGAAAAAGACTATGGCAACAAACATAATGAACTGCATATTAAGTGCAGTTTTGAAATACTCTGCCAAAATAAAAATCCTGCAAACTGTCAACAAGCGATCTAATTCACCAACTAAGCTAAACACACTGCAGTGGTCTGTGAAAGGCATTTTTGACCTTTCCCCCAACTGTATTGAGAAATAACTGGGTGATGTTTTAGAACAATATAAACAATTGGAATTCAGTTGTAAAGATTCCCCTTACGTTGGTTGCTTAATAGCGATTACAAACCCACAGTGTGGTTCTTACGCTAGAGGCTGCAAGAGACGCTCAGTTCAGTACTCACGAGGTTTAAGTTAGTCCATATTTCTGCAGGAAGTGACCTGCGGATGGGGAGCATGAGATGACACGATCTCACTCTTTTCACGGGAGAAATGTACAGTAAATGCCTAAAATAGACACAGGCTTTTCTGTATCATAACAACAAGCAGTGACCTCATCAGACACATGTGATAAAACTGAATTCCCAATGGAAGGATTTGTGAATCAGTAACTGTGAGATCTAACTTTTAAAAGTTTAGAACAAAAAAGGAAAAAAAATAATACAGGCCACAGGTATTTTTAAAAGGTTTTGTAAAATGCACTGAGTACTGAAATTTCTGCCATTTGCAGCAGTTTAACCATTCAGTTTACACCTTGCAAGATACTTACCTGTGTATTTTTCTGAAGAGGCCTAAAACACTTATTAAAAAAAAATGCTAACCTTGTCACAATTAAGCAGAAAAGCAACACTTTAATATTAGGCGTTTTGCACACGCCATCGCAATTTTGACACTTTTATACATGAGAAAGACAGACCAAATCACAGTATTGGACTACGTTAGTGTTTTCCTTCCTTAGTTCAAAGTTGGCTAAGAAGATACATAATGGAAAGCAGAAAAAAATATAGCTTGATGGAACATCTTTCACAAACAAATGTTTCAGTCTGACAAGCAATACTTTGGTGCTATCCAAAATATATCAAACCACTTACAAGATGAAAAAACTACAGTGCTGCTGTAGATCACAGAATGTGATGGGAGAACCAAGTTTCCTAGGCCACATTACCTTCCAACTATATCTAGTATCCATCACCATGAATACACAGGAAAGGGTCACTGGTATTCATTCTAAACCAGTCACTTTCTATCTTTCTTTGTTTTCTGCTGGTGTGAAGTTCACACAATATCAAGTCATCACAAACAATCCCTTTAATATCAAAAGAGAAAGCAGACTGAAGTGCTCTTTTGTTTATGCACGCAAACTACAGATCCCATTGACCTGAACTGGATTTCTCAGTGCACACCGTAGATGGAGGGCTCTTGCAACTGAGTCAGTAGATTCCTATGGAATCACCTCTACCATGCAAAGAGAAACAAATTCTTAAAATACAAATGGATAAGATTATGTTGATTTCTTTGTAAGCGAAATATATTTTGCAATGCCAGATTGGGAGCTTGGAAGTCCCAAACCCTTCCTTGCCAATCTTGTTTGAAACTTTGGACTTAAGCTTAATTTTCCTACTTAAACCCATCAACAACTGCAGCATCTAAATAAGAAACTAACTCCAGATCTTGTTCTGGAAGAAATATCTGGGTTATGATATACCCCCTGGGCCTATGAGAAAAAGACAAGGGGAAGGAGTTCAATGTACACAAAAAGTACTTTTGAGAACTCTGTGTGCAGTTCTGGCTGGCACATGCATCAAACTCCTAAAGGCAGAATTTTTGGGAACTCCCTGCCTGATGCATCACAACTTTGCTAAACCCAGCAAACATCACTTGTAATAACAGGCTAAAACCAAGTTTTACTATTACATATTAAGAATATACTGCTGTTCTTACCAGGCATCATCAAGCCACCTCTTGGGAAATGAGAGAATGAGCAAGTGGCTGTGTATGTGTTGGGCTCCGCAAGGGCACCCTTCTTGCTGGATCTGGATGGCCACTGTGCACTGATCTAACCAATATGCTTCCAGACAGGAGGGAGACTCAGTGACACCCCCCCCCCCCAGTACGGTATGTCTGAAATGGCTGCAGCATAAGGTGGCCCTCTATCAGGACACAATAAAAGACTGATCCGTGCATGGAAGGGTTGCATTGCACCCATTATCCTGAGGGCCAGACCACACAATACGATTTTTAATGAGCTGTGTCCATGTTCCCAGTATCCCATACAGCTCCAAAATGGGGTAACTCTCCTGGGGGCCACTTCAGCTTGGAATAATGGCACTGGGAGGAGGCAGACTCCCTTCCAGTGCACCACAGTCTTGAGCTGAATTGGGCCCAGCAGATTTTTAAAAAGTGTTTCATGCAGCTGCTGTGAGGCTGCTGGGAAAATGAGTCAACTTATTAAAAAATGTATAATGGAGACTATTTTAGGAAGTCTGGCTAACCATAATGATTTATTATTAAAAATTCATAGCATGATTGGTAATATACTTAACTCACTTTAGATACTAAAAGGCAACAAAAAGGTTCAAAACAGCATATGTATCTAAATCTTCAGGCTTTCACAATTTTCTTGGTTTTTAAAAAGGCTAGTATCTGTATAGTTTGTTATTTGAAATTTTCAAAAGTACTTTAAAAAGTACCTTTGCAGCAGAATATGAGTACAACAATAGTATTTCCCATAGAATAATTCAAATGGCTGAAACTGACTAATAAAGAAATCATAACCCATATTAAAAGGTTTCAAGAAATTAAATGATTTTAGAAAGCTTATTCTGTCTAAGAACTCAATACTTTGATTCATAACATGTCACTGTGTTCTTGGTTTTTCAAATAACTGAATGATAAGCCAATACAAACATTGCATGTAGAAATATTAATAGTTTGTTTTAGTGCATTCAACAAAAGACTTTAGAAGCAATTATAAAAATGACAAGGTTAGCATTTTTCCCACAAGCTATGTTAATGTCCCTCTACATTAGATGCACGGCTATGCAGCCAGCACTACAAATCAGTATTTTATTCATATTTACTCAAACATCTAAAATGATGGCTATGGAAAGTCTAGAGTGCAGCAAAGCTATGCTAGTTAGAGAAAAAAATAGCTACCTTCAAAGCCAATCTGCATGGGGCACGCATTTTTCACCAATCATTTGGTTTAGGTGCATAACTGCAAAGCTGAACATTAATGCTCATCAGCACAGCACAAGCCCCTGAGCCGGATCATTTTAAGTAGTAAGAACAAAGTCACAGAATTGCAAAAGAAGCCCATAACCAATATTAAAAATGTATCAAAATATAAATATGTCTCAAAGAGATAACTTTTTTTGGAATTTTTAGGGGTAAGCGGTAAAAGTGATAACAAAAGGTAAGATCTTCAACACAGCATTTAAATTTGTTACCATTATAGGCACTACGGCTAAACCGGCAACTGAGTCTTCATGTAGATATGAAGCTTGCCAACAAGCCAGTTAATTCACATTTTCGTGAGCTTGGGCAAAGTTGCACATCCATAGACAGCTGATAGAAAGCGACAGACTTTTACACTAATTTTGAACAATTATTTTTGTGAAATGTGTAAGAAACACATAGAAACAGATCTTCCGTTTTAAAAAAGAGAGATTACTAATCCATTCCCATGTCTTCAGCTCTTTGTCAAGAGAAATAATATGTCTTTAAAATTGTCTGAGGAAAAAAAAACACAGGTAATAGAATAGCCTTTTATATTCAACAAAGTCTCTGGAGCAGTTAATTGACTGAGATGCAATATTAAATGATTTCCCACCCACCATGACTCCCTCCCTCTACTATAGATTCCTTCATTCAAGTATAAAGTCACAAGGCCACTTTTAACACTTAATCCGATTTTTCCACATCATTCTCCCACACCAGATGAACAGCTCGAACCACAACAGTCAATTATCGCTTCAGGACACAGTTTCCTCTATTCTTATTCAGTTGATCTAACACTTTCAATAAGAAGCAGTGACAGAACATCTCTGTCACACTGCCTTCCGGGATAAGCTAGGCTCTGAATTACTGCTCATTTTAGCATTCATTTGCCAAACTGTTTTGATTGGATTAGACTATATGCTGCATAGACAAAATGCAATAGGGAACTTCAGAGTATCAAGGTCCTTCTGTCCCTGCTTAGACCTTTTTTCTGATGATCAGAGAGACTAAAACACTCTGTAAAGTATGTCAAGATTTTATTATGTCAAGTGGAATAATACAAAAAGAAGCTACATTTGGGAGCAATCCTAAACAGGGTACTCAGAAGAATGTTCCATTTTCTTCCATGGGGCTTCCTCCTAGGAAAGTCTTATTTGGATTACAGCCTTAAACTACCAGCTGAGTTATTTACTCAGTAGATATTTAAGACTGCAATCCTCTGCAGAATTACTTGGAAGTAACCCACACTGAACTTAATGGGAATTACTTCTGAGTAAATGTCATAGAATCATGCTATAATGTTCTTATTCATTATTACAATTTTATCTCATCTTTTCTTCAACAAACTTGCCTTTTCCGGTTTTACTCCTTGAATGTACTTGCTTTTTTACTCCTTATCATAACCAAACAAGTGTAGATTACCTAATTCTGCAGCCATCTCTAAAAATTACAGCAAGGGATGTATGGACAAAAAACATTACTAAATTTGATGGCACGTTTCGGAAAATCCAAAACGAAAGGCATAACACAGTAAAAATTCTTAGAAATAAATGAGCAGGAAATATTAGTCAGAGCTTCTTTATTTTGTTTATTGCATAGCAAACCGGACACTGTCTACTGTAGCTCCTCATCTAGATTTATGCAAAAAACAGAGAAAGCAGAATGGCTTTGCTCTCAGACAGACCTTCATAAACACATAAAACCGGCTCTATGCATTCATCCGCAAGAAAACTTTCATACACAGAGCTTCAGGCCAGAAAGCCACCTGCACAGCCTTCTTGTCTGATTACTCTAACGCAATCATTCTCCTTATTGCTGCAAGTCTTCCACTCACCAACCCCACTCAATCACTAAGAGGCTTTTCAGATAATAAAAGCAGAAAATTACAGATCCTTACCTGCCACTCCAGCTGAGGTCATGTGTACTTTGGTAGAGTCTGGCTCAAAAATATTATTCAATGTTTCTTTGCAGTTGGAGTAAGCAGCAAAATATATTGCTCTAAAAATCAAAATGGGATCCAAGGTGAATTTTTGTTATAATGTTTAACACCACCACACTATAGCTTTAGTTGTACTGTGAGCCAACAGTAACAGCAGGGATTCCAGTATCAAACAGATAGCTTAGAGGAGGAGATAAACTCAGCTGGCCTATACAAAGCTAAGCTCTCAGATATGAAAAATACACAGCAGAAGACAAACGTTGCTCCCAACAAAAGAATGAATCACCTCTAACCATTCAGATAATTCTGCATGGAACCTCAGACAATGCCCTTTCCCTCCCCTCATCATGCTGTGAATTTCTGCCTCCGCATTTCAACCAGGGATGGACACAAATTGCATTTTTGCAGTTTGTTTGTGGCTGAACCACAAACCAAACCACAAACCCATAAGAACCGTGAGGCTGGTTTGCAAACTGACCCAGTTTGTATCAGTTCGTGAGCCATTTTAAGTTTAATCCCCTGCTTTCTGCTCCCTGTGGCTTTTCACAAGGAACAGAAAGCAGGGGTTTCCAAACAGCTGAGTGGCGGGGAGTTCCCTACCACTCAGCTGTTTTTCATGTTTTCAGGTAAACCCCTGCTTTCTGCTCTTCACAAACCGCAACAAACTGCACCAAAATTTGTGGAAGTTCATGGCAGTTCTTTAGTTTGTGAACATTGCTTTGCGAACCACAAACCGGTCAAAATTCATGACAAACTAGTTTGTCAGCCAATTCATGCCCATTCCTAATCTCAACCAAACCTGCTATTACAGACAAGTTTCATCACAATCTGCTGATAAAAGGCTGTGGTGAGGACTTTAATGCTTGTTGGTGAGAAGACACAATTAAGCTGTTTCTTACTTCACAGCTGAATGTTCCTTCGTTCCCAACCCACAAAACAGTTGGGCTTTAGCTTTGATGGAAGTGGCTGCAAATCTGTAAAACTGCCAGATTTCATCCAGTTTCCGAATCCTTTAAGAGCTCCAAGACAGAACAATGTTTAGCTGATAACATTTTATCTATCATGGCAGTATATGGGATAAGAAAAGCAATATATGAGGTGCTTGCTTCTTTCCAGATGATTGAGGAGCAGAAGCCCCACCCATTTCACCAGTATGAAGAAAGTAATGCTGGATACAAGTCACAAGACCTAGGCTAACTTGCTACAGTTCAGAGGAATAGGAACCAGTATGGGGGAGCCGCAACGACTTGCAGGGGCCATTTTGTTTTCCCTCCCCCACTATTTCCCTTCCCTGAAAGCCTCCACATCCTCTCCTCTTTTCTTGTTTCCTTCTTTCCTTCCCACCCGCCAACGCTCTGCCTTCAGCTTTCCCTCCCACTGACTGCCTCTACCTGGGAAAACCATGGCTCAGCTGTGTGGTGCCAGTGGGCAGGCCAGGCTGCATGACAGGGAACCCTCAAGGACTCATGGGAGGTTCTGACTTTCCCTTATATCCCCTTCCCTACAATATTTCCTCTCCCTCTTCCTGGCAGATACCAAATCCTCAATCTATTTTCTTCTCCCCACCCACCAAGCCAGCAACCTTTCATCTGCTCGCATGTTCTGAAGTATTGTTTCTTTACTTCACTTATAGCCCAATTTTCTCCACAATGGGGACCCAAAGCAGCTTACATCATTCTCCTTTCCCCATTTTATTATCTTAATAACCCTGTGAGATAGGTTAGCCTGAGATTGTGCAACTAACCCAAGGTCTCCTAGAGAGCTTCGAGGCAGAGTGGGAATTCAAACCCAGATCTCCTAAGATTATAGTCTGACATGCCAATCACTATACCAGACTGACTTTCGTAGGGTAGCTGCTGTTGAACAGGAACAAGCAACCAGGCTTGGGTAAGTCATGAAAGTTGCCCAGTGGTTGCAGGTGGGCCTGGCCCTGAAGAGTCTTCCCTCAAAATAGCCCTTAAAGAGCCCTGACCTTTCCCCTTGTCCTTTACTGGCAGAATCCAAGGCTGGCAATACTATTGTGGTTGCCTTGCACGGCCACTGAAAGCATCTCTTAAAGCTACAAGCATTGTTTTGATTATTTGGGGGGGGTTTAGCCACCAAACACTATTTTTGTTTTTCAGACTTTTCTGCAACCTGCATCCCCACCCCTCAGGTCTATAGAAATATCTGTCTTGCCTGTTCATGGCTCCAGTTTCTCTATTTAAGTAACTACAGATTTGCCCATGTTATGAATCAGATATACTGGTGCAGAACTTCAGCTGTTCAAATGTCTTATCAATCTTCTTCACTATCTGGGCACAAGAGACAACAGGAATCACTGAGCAGAACAAACTCATTGTGCTGGTAGTAGACATGACTATGCTTTTGATGCTGGAGGCCGGGATTTAACATGGTAGTGGTGGAAAGTGGAGTTTTTAAGACAAGAGACATTCCAAGATGGTCTGCCATTACCTGCCTAATCCTAACCCACAACCCTGATGTTCCTAGGAGGTCTCCCATCCAGCTATTAGCCAGGACCAACCCTGCTTAGCTTCCGAGATCTGACAAGACCAGGCTAACCTGGGCTACCCAGGATTTAGCATTCCATGTGCCTAAGAGAATCTGGCATGTTTCTCAAACAGCAGCTTCCAGTGCTGCAAGTGAAAAACCCTTTGAAACTGAAGATTTCCGAAAGCAGTTTGTGATGTGGTATGGAAGGTCAACTATTCAAAGGAAACAATCAAAGCTGCCTTTGGCCATACCTCACCCCTTCAGACACACCCAAAATAGATCACTAGATCCTAGCCTAACATACCACTGTTATATTTTACTTCTGTTCTTAGCAGTCATTAAATGTGTCTATTAAATGCACCAAAATATTAAATCATTACAGCAGACAACAAGCTGTATTACTCACAAATTAGTGGTGACGGTATTATGAAACTATTAAAATAACCATAGAACAGTTACTCATAAACATGCCACAAGGGGGCAGAAGGAAATGTTTGCTACTGTTTTTATTTAACAGGCACATTATAGGATTCTTAGCAACTCTATGCTATTCTATTTAACTTAAATCATCCTCTTAAAATAATGCTAAAACATAGTTGTTAAATACAAAGCAAAACAATATTTTTATAATCCTGCAAGATTACATCAGGTGTATTTAAAACGATCACCTTCTTAAAGTTTAACTAAACATATGATCAGCAGAGGCTATGGTTTGAGCAGCCTTCATAAAACCCTAAGTTAACATCATTAGCTCTGCAAACATGTGCCCTTTCACAAGGAAGTGATAAAGCGGTTGTTTTACGTGGTCTAATTAACAAAATGGGATCTAAAACCTGTACTGTATGCGATATATGTTATGAAACCAGTTTCCCTCAAGCTTATTCAAACAGAGAGATGCTGTTAAAGCTATTTAGCAAGTGTTCAAATGAAACACGAACATATGTGTCTAGAGCTGATGACTGGGAAAAGTATAATGCTCATTCACATGAGAGGAAACATTACCAAATGGACAAGCCTTGCGTGAAAATTGGAGGAAGATATACCACAGTCACACTTTATGGACAGGATGGAAAAGGGGTAGAAATAAGACATTTCTTTCAGGCTAACACGTGAGAATGATTTTACAAGGGAGATATGAATAATTCTCACCTTTCTCTGTATAATGCCTTGTTTAACTATTCCAGTTTTGTTTTCTTAAACTGGGACAGTATTGGAGGAAATAAGTTTAAAGTTTTTACTGCCCCATGCCTTGCTTTTAATTACATTATGTGCAATAGAAGGCAGAGTCTAAAGACTAATTGGAAACATTTAATGTGGAAGAACTATCCTTAGCCTATAGAGGAATGGGGAAAAGGAAGAAAATAGTTTAGCCTTCAAGCACTTGCCATTTATTATCCGAGTTACAATGCTGTATTTTATTTTGCAATCTAGAAACCTAGGGCTGGACATGGCAACCTATGGAGAGAAAGACTGAGGGCCTTTACCACATTCTCCTCAGTCTAAGCTGTCCTTTCTGGCTCTGGGGTTGTGGGACCTGTGTGGATTAATTGCCATGCAGAGTCAGGCACTGCACTGAGGAAGAAGAAATGCCTTCTCCTCCCTCTTTAAGCACTGCAGCTCCACTGAGTGATGAGGAAGGAAGGGCTATTTCATTCTTCAGTTTTACCCTCTTAATGCTGACCTGCATGGCTATTCATCTATGGGGTCCCCAAATCCTCAGAAGTGACTTCTACAGGGAAGGCACAGTGCTGTACTAGAAACACTGACTGACTGGACATATCGTACATTTTAAAAATAAAAACCTTACCTTAAGAAGCATCTTACTAATTCTAGAAAAGATATCATCGTTGTTTCCCCCCCCCCCCCCAACTCTCCCCTAAATTTTCCATTTTTTTCTGTTGGAAAAATGGGAAAAACTCCATGGTGGGGGTGTCCCCCCTTTCTTTTTTTCAGGCCTTCATATCTCTGATTACATATATACTTAGCTCTCTTGCAGTACAGCCAAGGGAGTGCAGAATGCTTACTTTTGGCTGGACTGTGAACCAAGATTAACTTATCCAACCCCAGTATTTAGGAATAAAGAGAAATAACTGTATACCTTCTGGTGCAGCGAAGTAAGTTTTGGAAACTACAGCTGGCACTGACTAGATGTTCCTGATTAGGCATTCTGTTTGTTTACTGACTGTCTAGTTCACCACTGGGCACCCTCTCAGACACGGTGCTGGAGACATCTAGAGATCGACAGTTCTGAGTGATTTCAACATTCATTTTGAATATACCTTCCCAAGGCTGGCCCAGAATTCTATAGCCTCTTTGGCTGTCCTGGACCTCTCTCAAATCATGACAGGCCTAACACATGAAAGAAGCTGTACCTTGGACTAAGTCTTTTGCATTAAGCGTTTGAGTGAAGGTCTTGTTTCAGGATTGGAAATTTGGCCTGAACCATGGCCTGACTACTATCTACTGAAGGCAAGAGTGAATATGGCATTGATACCCAGCAAAAAGGGTCCCCCAGTTAAATGGTCTGCCCAAAGACACTCACTCCTTCTGCACTCCAAAATGCTCTGGGGAACTGCAGGATTCCAAATACATGCTCTGTTAATGCTGCGGTGGGAACTTGAAATGTGAAGTTCCTGAAAACTATGGACAAGATTGCTCCTAGTCAACCTCTATGGCCTTTGGGTCAGAAGCCAGCCATATGGTTTACCACAGAGCTGAAAGCAGAGTAGGTTTTTATACCCCACTTCTCTCTACCTTAAGAAGTCCCAAAGCAGCTTACCTTCACATTCCCTTCCTCTCCCCACAACAGACATTTGGGAAGTAGGTTTATTATTTATTTATTTATTTATTTAATTAGATTTATACCTCACCCTCCCCTCTAAGGCAGGCTCAGGGCAGCCGAGAGAGTTCTGAGAGAACTGTGACTGGCCCAAGGTTACTCACAGGCTTCATGTGGAGGAGTGGGGAATCAAACCTGTTTTCCAGATCAGAGTCTGCTGATCATAACCACTACACCACACTGGCTCTCAGGACAGGTGACCTAAAGAGGGCCTGATGGCATATAGAAAGACACTGGCGGAAAAATATGCTACAGAGCCCACCTTTGAAGTGGTGGTGATAAAGGCATTATTTTTCTGCTACCACTGTAATGGCTAGCTCATGACCCTCCCACTTGTTTAAAGTGTCTCGATACCTGCTGACTCCAAAATTCCAACCTTTACTGTCTCAGGAACAGATAATTAGCTGTGACACCTTTGCAAAGATTTTGCTGATAAAATAACACAAGCACACTATGATTTGGATGCCAGCTGTAGTACAGGCCAAACAGAAAAAATGCTTAATACTTCATCTGGTCTGCTTACAGTCTATTTAGACTCAGTCACCATGATGGATATTAACAGGATCCTGATGTTTGTGAAGGCTACCACTTGCTGCTAAAATCATGTAAGGACCACATCAATGAATCCCCGATAAATAGCATCAAGCAGTTAAAAATGCAGGCCACCCTCCCTTGGCCACTCAAAGAGGTGGTTATCTGTCCACTGCTTAAAAAAACATCCCTACAGAAAAATTATGTGGCTAATTATCAGCCTCTGATTGGCCTTTTGTAGGCAAAGTAACTGAGAAAGCAGTAACAGACCAACTCCAGGTCTTCTTGGATAATTCATGTGTCAGGCTATGGGAAAGTGACAGCTCAAGTTGAAACTGAACCCAGGCAAGAAGTGATGTTATTTGGGAAAGGGGAGATCTTGAAGGGCACTGTGTTCCCCACTTTTGATGGAGTGCAGATGACCCTTGCTGACTTGGTTAAGAGCCTACAGTTATACTAGATTCAGCACCACTGCTGGATAATAAGGCAAATAAAGATAAAAATAGCCCACTTTTTTCCAGTCTAGTGCGTGCAATAGCCCCGTACTTTTGACATGGCTGACTGCCACTGGAATCCATGCCACAGTAACATCTAAACTAGAGTACTGTGATGCACTCTACATAGGTTTCTCCTCAAAGTCAACTCGCAGACTTCAGTTGGTACAGAATGTTCTATCTCCGATATCTGCAGTCCAAATCCAATTGGACTGCTTTATTGGATGTTCCAAGTCGATCATATTGACTTACACAATGTAATGCACCTTGACTCTCAGTGAGAAAGGCAGACTATAAATAACATAAGTAAATTAATAAATAAAATAGTGGAAAGGGGGAGAAATGTGAAATTTCTCATAGGCTGCTATGTTGAACACACTTACAGGAAGAATATTACCTTCAAATCAAGTTTGCATCTAAAGACTTTCTTAATAAGAGTGGATAGAGGATGCAAGCTGTACCTGGTGGAATGAAGCATTTTATTTTGTAAAAAAGGTGGCTGCAGTTAACTGACAGGATAACAGGACTATAGCATGCCCAAACATACCTGGAAGCGGTGACGCAGCCATGTGATTCATCCACAAAACAGCTGCTGCTTGGCATTTGTCTTTTTTGATGTTACAATGTTATGCTTCCCTCCTCCATTGTTCTCTCCACATACTAATAAATGTCTCCAGGAGGGGTGTGATAAATTGCAACAGAGTTCAATTTCTTTGTTGTTGTTATTTTTTGTATTTTTCATGTGTGTTTGTGGGTGCGTGGGTGTGTGCACCTGGAAGTCACGGTAACCTCTGGTGACTGGACCGACCCTGTGTGCACCTGGAAGTCATGGCGCCCTCTAGTGACTGACCCTTACTCGGGGCCTGCAGGATATTCAGAGAAGTGGCTGAATAAAGCCTGCCCCTGCCTTCTGACTGCTGGTATTCCAAGGAAGTCTCCCATCCAAGTACTTGCCAGAGTCAACCCTGTTTCGCTTCTAAGATCCAGTTTGCCTGGGCTATCTAGGTCAGGGCACAGAATTCATTTCTTAATTTCTCTTTCTAGACTTTTGAGCATGAAACTAACTTTGTAGAGAACATTAAAATATTTAGGGCTGGCCACTGCCCTGCTTAGAAAATGAATACCAAGCTTAGCCTAGATGAGGAACCTGTCTTTGGAAGCTACATCTATTATAGTCTGGGGGCTGGGTGATACACACTACCAAGATGGCCCATATCAAAAGATACCATCTTCTGCCATAGCACAGAAGAGTGTCACTTGCCTCTAAGTAGGTCCAACTCAAAAGCTGGAAAAGACCTCAGGAGCATAGTCACTGGTGGTTATGCTATTGTTCAAAACCCACTAGTAGTGAGTCTTCACCTAGCAATATGACCAAAAGGACTCACAAGATGCATAACTATTTGGCACAACACAAATTAATGCAATCTTCAAACAAAAATCTCTCTCAAAGAGTGATTATGCATTCATTTTTAAAGCAAGTATTGGGTGTACATGTTTACGCAAACTCTGGAAAGTGTCACCAGCACTCCATTCATGGAAACAACTACATTCAACTATTGTTAATATACACATACAAGTTAATATAGACATACAAGTTAATCTAGATATACAAGTTACTCAAAGGGAGTAAAAATTTCATAAGAAAAACACTGACAGCTTCCGCCTATCAAACAGAACAATTCCCTTGAAAAAAAATTTCCAGAAATTTCTTAATCAACTAAGTAACGATTTCTGTTGTTTACCTGGATGGAGCCACGCCTATCAAGTTAGGGCCTAGTCCTCGAAATAGTGAGCGAGGACCCTCCTTCTGTAAGATCATCCTGCAAAACAAAGACACATGTGCACAATAAGATATGTATACCGGAACTGCAGTTTTCTTTCAGAATCAAAGATGTCACTAGAAATAACCCATAAAATCTCACTTGCTGTCCTTCAAAATACTCACTATGTAAAAGTTGAATCATGTGTTATTGTTCCCACGTGAAAGGAGTGAAATTACACTGCAGAATAGTCGCATCAAAGCTATAGTACCTGTGAACACTTTATAATATGGACAGAGCTAGTGTCAGGTTATTTATATATCGTATGGCAGAGTTGCACACAGGAAGCATATAATAATATAAAATATGTCACCAAATAGATACAATTATGCAGACAGATTGGGCAATCCCTCTAAATACTAATGTCTAAATTTTCAATTTCTTAATTGTAACTGGGGAGAGTAAAAAGAACTCTGTCACAATATTTTGCCCATTTAAACAACAGGTCTGCACAACAACCAAAGCCTGTTTGTATTCTATTAGCCAGCCCCCATACTTTATATGGCAAATCAAATCTTACAGGTCTCTTCTTGGTGTTTAAGAGCCAGTTTGGTGTAGTGGTTAAGTGCGCGGACTCTAATCTGGGAGAACCGGGTTTGATTCCCCACTCCTCCACTTGCACCTGGCTGGATGACCTTGGGCAAGCCATAGCTCTGTACCAGCTGTTCCCTCAAGGACAGCTTGGGAAAGAGCTCTCTCAGCCCCGCCTACCTCACAGGGTGTCTGTTGTGGGGAGGGGAAAGGAAAAGGAGTTTGTAAGCTGCTCTGAGACTCCCTTGGGGAGTGGAGGGCAGGGTATAAATCCAATCTCTTCTCTTCTTCTTCTCTTCTTATCAGGTTATGGATATTGGGTGGAACTGATTTCATCCTTGTTTGCAACCATTCATTTCCTAGATCGGAATTTTGTGATTGCAGGATTTATGCATATCTTATTGCTGGGTGTTCAGCCTTTAAGTCTTGATAGGCCAGCATCAGCCATGGCTTTGTGGATGAGCAACTCTGTTTTCAATTATCTTTCTATATTCATGAAGAGCATCAGAGATGTGGGAAAGCAATGTGGCACAATGTAGGTAGCCAATAGATCAAAGTGGGTTTAATACATCCGCTGATGATTCTCACTGTTGTATTGAGTTGGACATCAAGTTCGTTGACATGGGAACTGTTAAACCATACTGAAGCACCCTATTCTGCAGTACTATACACCAACCACAAAGCTGAACATCTAAGTGTTGTAGCAGATGCACCCTCAAGTTGTACCACATAATTTTTTTGGAAAATGTTGTTTCATGTGCATATTTTTGCTGCTACATTGGTAAGATGGTGTTCATAGCTCAAGGTCCTGTCTAGGGTAATGCCAAGGTACTTAGGTGTATGGTCGTGTGTAACTTGGGTGCTATTAAAGTAGATATTCCATCCACAGTTGGCAAGATTGTTATTGAGATGGAAACAGGAGCATTCTGTTTTTCCTGTACTTGGGAAGAGCTGCCATTAAAGGAGTAGTCAGCCAAAATTTCAAGGTACCTAGTCAGTATTTCTTCAGTCCTTTCAATCGATTTGGGCCTTATTGCAATCGCTATGTCATTAGCATAAACAAACTTCCTGGATATCATCTCAGGAACATCACCAGGGGTCATTTTGTTAAAAAAGAGGTGCAGGAGCTCATTAGTATAACTCATTTGCATATGCCACACCCCCTGACATCACCAGAAGTGTGTCAGAAGGCAACACCCACCTCTCAAGCTCCACTACGAAAATCTCCAGGTATTTCCCAACTCAGAGCTGGTGAGCCAGCTCTACAATTTGACTAAATACACTTTAGGTTTCCTTTGCTCCTGCAGGGAAGCTACCCTACAACAAGCATGAAAATACAGATCAAGTTAGTATGTTTTTGCTATTTTCCACAGTGCATCACCATATGTGCCCGCTCTTAGGCTTGTTACTCCAGAACGGTGTTCCTGCCCGAAATGATCCCTGTCAGAGACATATAGATTTAAAAGAACTGGAGTCAGGACCAAGCTCTGGGGTAGAACGTTATTCAGTTTCTTCTGCTTGCTAATTGACTGAAAGTAATATTAACATGCAGAGATGGTCTGGTGCAGGGGTGTCGAACATGTGACTCGTGGGCCAGATCCAGCCCCCACAGGACTGGTATTCAGCCCCTGAGCAACTGGCTCTCTTCTGCTTTCTTCTCCCTCTCTTGCTTCCTTCTGTGTCACAGCTTGCTTTGCCAGGCTCTCTCAATCACAAAGGAGCTACAGAACAATGCCTCTCTTCCCTCCATTGGCTGAGGCTCCTCCCCCTCCCTTGGGGAGGAAGAGAGGTATGGAAAGGGTGAGAGCTTGCTTCGCCAGGTTCTCTCAATCACACAGCAGAGCTACTGACCGAAGCCTCTCTTCCCTCCATTGGCAGAGGCTCCTCCCCCTCATCCTGGGGGAGGAAAAGAGCCAGTTCTCTCAACTGCATGGGAGAGATGCAAAGTACCTTTAAGACCAACAACATTTTATTTAGGGTATGAGCTTTTTTTGGGGGGAGGGGGGGGAGAATTGTGTTGGGCTTGTTATGCCAGGGCTCTCCTAAGTACAACTGGGTTCCCTTCCTCTTTTTCATCGTATTCATGCACTCATGATCTAGTCTTTCTCAGTAGAAAAGCAATGTGAACTATTTAGATGAGTAATAAGAAGCCAGTGAGATGGATTAGGCTGAGAGTGTGTATCCATACCAAGTTCACCCAGCACACTTCCTTTGTAGGCTGGGGATTTTGAACTTAGACTTCCCAGATAGTAGGCTGATACTAGCCCCTATACATTGCTGTCTCTCTATTCTTGCACTGCCTCATAGGAGTTGTAGCTATTTCTCTGGGGAAGACTACAGTTTAGTAGACAAACACACGGCCTTCAGTCTGTGTCATGGTGCCCAGCCATTTCATGTTTTCCCCGGGTCCTAGGCTCAGAGCATTGACCATGAAATTTCTGTAATGAATGTCAATAAATCAAAAGTAGGTTTGCAACTTACAGATCCACACCTGAACAACACCTGAACATTGTACTCAAGATTGCTACAATACAGACATTGTCTTCAGATTCTGATGCAATAATTCAGAGCAAGAGGTGTCAGCTACCAGACTGTTAAATAAATAAAATGTTGCAAGAGTGCTAATTTTTAACCACATTTTATTTTAAGTTAAAAAAATCTTTAGTTGTGTTTGTGTCTTTTATAAAGTTTGCATCTCCGCTACCTGGCATTACATTTTATGACACATATGGCCTGGACCAACAAGGTCTCATTTATATCATATACGGCCCTTGGTCTAGTGCTTATACAGGACAGTGACAATTGTTCTAGTGATTGTAATGTTTCTTGTACAATTCTCATGAAAGCGTTTGGAAATTTTGGAATATTTGTTTGGAACATGGCTTACTGGAAGTATCTCAACAAAGGTGGTACAGTCTAGTGAGAAATGTTCCTCAGCCTCTGGAACAGCCAAATGGAATTGACAGTCTGTTCTGGTAAGGCTGAGGGAATGCAGAATAAATCATTCTAATACTAAGGTCAAGAAAAGCAGACACTGCCTCAAAATCTGAAACGAAAACGGTATTACTTCTTGCTCTCAAAATTATCAAGTTACGTTGCACTCTTTGGCTTCTACTGCGTTTTTGTACTGGCAATGTTTTTATTACAGAATTCCAAGAAAAAATTAGTTCTGAACTGGAAAAATGTGAAATCATATGACTAAGGGCAAGTGCAGCAATCTCTTCTCTTTCCTCTAATAAAAGATTCCCTTCTGACATCTAATTTGTACTTTAGCTTACCCAAACATAAAATATCAATGTGATAGTGCTATGTGTTAACCAAGCATTATCATCTTTTTTTAATAAAGAGAACAGGACCATCCTGCCATAAACTATTTTAATCTAGAATCACAGAATGTAAATTTATGGCAGAAATATGACAAAAATGTTAAGAAACAGCTACATTAGAAAGTGGTATTAATGGTAGACCATATTACACAGAAGAAAGTCAGCGCAGAATGTGTTTAGAGCTGGATTAGCAGAGGACGGCAATACTGATAGTAATCATCCAGAAAGTGGAGAGTAATGCAACAGGACGTGTTCAAGTCACAGGCTTTAAAATACACAGTCCACATCAGGAATATCTTCTGAGCCAGTTCAAATGCCTTTAGATTCCAAGACAAACTTACAATCTAATCAATAGGGTATAGTACACAGCACTATGCTTACCAATTCAGATAAAGAGCCCAATAAATTGAATGTTTTAAAAAGAGTATTTCTTGCTCAAATAGAAACACAGGTTAATGACACAAAGATTGAGCAATCAGCAAACACCAACTGTATAAAAGACTCCCAACTTGGAAAAGTTTGAACTGGTCATTCTAAGCACATACATTCAGTTTAGTTTAGAGCTTAAAAGACTTATTCTTGCCAGCAACAGAGGAATAAAAGACTTGTCCTGTGACATTTTTTTTTCAAAGTACAAACACAAAATTCAGGTTTGAAGCATGCCTTAATAAAAAGGTTTGCTTGTAAACAAATTGTTCCACATGATTCTAACCATGTATAATCAAACTCTTAAAATATGTTGTAGAGTGGCATTCCTGAATTACAATAATCTCAAGCTAGTTATCTAAGGAATATGGTACAATTTCACAGTCTTAGTTCTGGAATATAGTGTTGCACAACAGAGGGAAATAAGTTGTGATCAAAAGATAGTAGTTTTCAGTTAATTTCATTTGCTGTATCAAAATTATAACCATGTAAGAAAGATTCCTTCATTTAGTCTACGAACTGCAAAATACAGGATGCATAATAAACATCCAGTGGATTCTACAGCCAGAAAGACCTCTTCGCAGACATCTACTCAGTAGAACAGCAAGGCATTTGTTACCTACCTCTTCTCAGTCCCATGGACAAAGGTACCATTCAGATATAATGAATAACTTTTCTAAAGCTACCTAGAGTTCATGGCTTAGCCAAAATCCTCCCACCTTACATGACTTAGCCATTGCGCTTGAGTACATAATCTTGAAGGCTTTTGGCTGGAATGATGAACAAGTGTTACAAGTGAATTATTGAATAAAATTAGAATGTAAAAAGTGACTATATTACTTTTACTGTTGAAATTGCTACTCCTAGTATAGCTACAGATCAATTCTAAGACTCTTCAATAAAATGCTAATGATTAAATGTGCAAGTATTTTTTTTTCTAAATCTCATTTGGTTTGTGGTTTTGTATTGGAAACCCTAGATTCCACATCTAAAAATGTAATTAATCCTATCTGAATTAGCAGCAAAAAGAAGCAAAAACATGCTCAGTTCAAATTAGAAGAGGAGAAAATATTTGGTTTTGGTTTTTTAACAAACCCCACCAGTGGCATTGGTAGCATCCTTCAAGTATAGAACAGTGTAAGCAACATTTCTCTTGCACAAAACAGCAATCATGAAGGAGGGGAAAAAAACCCCTTCAGGACAAATCTTCCCTCTTATCTAGCAGTTACAGACTATACTTGAATCCTTTTGAGAACCTGAGTGGGTTGAGCCACTCAATGAAGCCTATACAACCTGGCTTGTACTGCAAAGATAGAAAGTGACTACCACTGTATACACCACAGGAATCAATCTGTACACCCACTGAGGTAAACCCAACAACCTCTCATGACATCCTCTCTTCTTGGGCAGCACATCTGATTTCTGTTAGAGAATGAGGTTCCTGTAGCTGCTCTCCATTATGGAACAGCCTCCTGAAGTAATATATCAGATCCCGAGCCCAGCTGTCCTTCAGGGTGGTGATATCTACAAACTGCTGAGGATTGTGTTGGGCAAGGTTTTAATTTGTTTCCTACGAGTATATCTTATTTTTATTCATGTATCTAAGTGTATTTATTTAATTCATGTTGCTAGTCACTCAAGAGTTTTCTTTAGAAGAGCAGGAAACAAATGTTTTAAATAAATTCTGATTACCCCCAACCATATCATCTGTATTATCCTAAATAAATTTGCAAAAACTTGACTGACAGATCAATTGGGGGGGGGGCACATACCTAAAAAAAAGCAATTACCACCAATTTAACTAAAAAAGTATCTCTTGCACTCCACAGGTATGGTTTATTCTTCACAGAACTGAAGTACGTTACTGGAAAAAGCCTTTTTATCACTCCAATCTCAAATATTTCAGAAGAAGACAGGAAGAAATGTGGAGCTGACCAGGTACTTCATTTGTTTTCATCTGAAGAAGATGCTAGACTGTTATCTTCAAACTGTCACAGATTATTAGCTAGACCTATAAAACAACCACCCCAGTTTGGAAAACGAGACAAATATTTAGCTTTAGTAATAGGGAATGACAGCAACTTTTGGAGAAACAGACAAAGATTAATTTAAGATAGTGATACCCTGTGGCTCAGGAGCCATATGCGGTTCTTTGACATGCCACTCATGGATTTCTTGAGCATCATTCCCCAATGCAGTACTTGCTCCATGTTCCAGGAAAATGGGCACAACCATTGCCTGGTAGGGCTTGCAGTTGCCCCCATGTAACACTGCAGGGACTGAAAGATGGAGTAAGAAGCAACCCTCCCTGAACTGTGGGCCAAGGATGGATGTAAAGGGCCCATCAAACACTGCCTCCATCCTTCTCCATAACCTCCAGGCTCTCATGCTAGCACCAGGCAGCTATTAGAAAGAAAGTAAGCTGGGCACAGAGAACAGCAACCAAAACCACCATTACAGCAGCCACCCAGGAAAAGAGCAAGCTGGCCACAGTGGGTTGGGGGCAATTATACTTCTTTTCTCCACAGCCAACTTGTTCTTCTCTTGTTGCCTTGGTAATGCCACTTTCTTGCCTGAACTACTTTGCCTCATTAGGAAGAGAGAGAGAGAGAGAAGAAAGATAAAAAAGCACTTCCTCTCACTTCACAAGGTTGGCCAAGGCTCAACAAGAATGGGGAGGGACAACACTACAATAGGGTATACTGTAGTGATGTGGCTCTTTTAGTTGATAGTGAATATGGCTCCCTGTGACCCGCTAAGTGAGTACCACTGATCTAAGAACAATCACAACACTAAATGACAGCCATAGAGGCTAGGTAGCCCAGTACTTACCTCATATAGCAATGTAAGTTGATGCACAGAAGACAAGGCATCCATATATATATCAGAACATAAGAGAAGCCAATGTTGGATCAGGCCAATGGCCCATCCAGTTCAACACTCTGTCACACAGTGGCCAAAAACACCAGGTGCCCTCAGGAGGTCCAGCAGTGGGGGCAGGACACTAGAAGCCCTCCCACTGTTGCCCCCCCCCAAGCACCAAGAATACAGAGCATCACACTGCCCCACACTGAGAGTCCTATCTATACCTTGTAGCTAATAGCCACTGATAGACCTCTGCTCCATATATTTATCCAATTCCCTCTTAAAGCCATCCACGCTGTAGCCGCCACCACCTCCTGTGGCAGTGAATTTCATGTGTTAATCACTCTTTGGGTGAAGAAGTACTTCCTTTTATCCGTTATAACCCGACTGCTCAGCAATTTCATTGAGTGCCCACGAGTTCTTGTACTGTGAGAATGGGATAAGAGTACTTCTTTCTCTGCCTGCTCTATCCCATGCATAATCTTGTGATATGTTATTTCACAGTAAACAGCCAGTCTTGATTTCAGTATCCACTAAAAGATATGAAGATGAATGGTTTGGGGCACACTGGTCAGCAGCTAAGATGGCTCATCTTAGAGGAAGGAAGGACTGCATTTTATTTTCAAAGATCCTTGGCTTAAACATCCGATATCTCAGACAAAACCTGTGTGCTACTCACTTTAAACAGTGGAGAGGCCCCGGAGAAACTCTAGTTACCCGATTAACACTGGCACCATTCAAAGTATTCAGATGAACTTCAGAGATATACAAGGTAACAGAGGAAGACTGCAGTCGTGTTTTCACAACTTCTAGGGGACATGTCAGAATAGCGCCCACAGTGCCCCCACATCTGCAAAGAAGAAAAAACAAGGTTTGTAAGTAATTACAAAATGGCAAGTCTGCATTCAGCTAACCATATACGGTGTAACATACAATATTAATTTGATCATCTTTGTCTAGAACCTCCATTAACAGCCAGTAAGTGAATGAAAAACACCCAGCTACATTGTAGATTTGACACTACCGCTGTACTTCAATCTAGAGACTGCAGCCCCGCTGCAATATTAAGAACTCTCTGTTGACATCTCTTGAAAGTTTGAATTATTTAAGGTTCATCCTTAATAACTTTCCAAGCTTGGACAAATCACTAAGATGCCCCCAATATGAAGATCATTTGTGATGTTTCAATCTTATGTAACCTGAGATGTTAAATTTAAAGCCTTCTTACTGCAGTAATTTAAATATTAGTATCATAACAGATGTGAACCAAGTAACTGAAATATGCTGAACTTACTCTATACAATTATGGAAAGATCTTACCTAAGACCTTGATACCAAAAACGCTCTGTCTTGACAGACAGAAACAATAATTTGACAGTAGAGATAGAAGGATA
The DNA here is from genome assembly GCA_029233225.1 of Lepidodactylus listeri. Classification (NCBI taxonomy): domain Eukaryota; kingdom Metazoa; phylum Chordata; class Lepidosauria; order Squamata; family Gekkonidae; genus Lepidodactylus; species Lepidodactylus listeri. The sequence continues at coordinate 47,371,284 of JARCFY010000005.1, read as the reverse complement.
TTTAATATATCAAAGATGTGGGCAGATTTATACAGCAGGCAGAGATAGACATGCAGCACCCCCAAAAAGGTAGCTAGAATGAGAGAGTACACAGAGGTCTGCATTTGGACAGCTCTAGAACTCAGAGACCAGATGTTGCTTCTGTGAACAGCTATCATTTTCAAGTCAAAACACCTGGCTGTCTCAGAGAATAGATCACCAAGAAAGAACCCTAACGAAAGTACAAGGTAACATTACACAACAGATCCAGAGGATAGCATTTCACAGTACCAGGAAAGAAAGCAGCCATCAGAGTAGAACAGGCAGGGGGTTGCATTTAGAGACCCAAGGCAGGCAGGCAGGCAGGCAGGCAGGCAAACAATATGACTGCCTCCCGAACTCCTACATTTTCCACAGACAAAGTGGGTCACCCCCAACCCCCAGCTCATTTTTAGCCATCATCCCACATCTCTAACTCATTTTCAGACAGCAAATGAAACTGGGCCAGTGGAAACACTGTGGGAAGACGGACCATTGGGGGAGGTGCTGTCCCAAGATGTTTTACAAGATGATTAGAAAAAATTCCATATCAGTTCATTGCCTCTTGACTGCTTCATCCTCCAAGTCTAAAAACTGCCTGAAATCCCTAAATAAGACAGCCAGGCAAAAAGAAAATGAATATAAACTAACATTAACAAATAGCTGTTAGTTCGGTTTCATTATAATCACCGCAATAACAAAGAGGACATTTTCATCTGACCTCCCCCCACCCCCTCATGCTACCTGCCAACACCTTCCCTGGCATCTGCTAATTGTTTTCTGTTTGTTTGTTTTTAAGAAAATGAGGCTTTTGCCCTGCAAGGCTTCTGGTTAGTCAGTGGAGAGATGACTGGCTGTGAAGGCTTTTTAAAAAGTTGCTTTGGCTGCCTCCACAATCCAAGGATCTTTACTGTGTGACTGAAGGTAAGCTGTGTGTATGCAAATAAATACTTTTAATCACTATGCTCATTTTCAAAGGCATCCAATTAAACAGAACTTCTTTTTGAAATGTTGAAAAATTACTATTACTTGAAATTCTGAAAAATTACTAGTTACGCATGGCCCAGATGCATGACACGGACGTTTTGCGGCTGGCTCTGCCTCCTGCAGTGGCCATTCTGTAGTTGCACCCACCACAAAGGCAGCCACAGGGTCAAAAGGGCTGGGGAATCCTGAGTTAAAGTACTGCACACCCGTTAATATTTAATGCACCTGACAATGATAGGACCACACCTAATTACTGACTTCCAAATTCTATACCCTCCAGGGTTTTTCTCTGCTCCCATCCAAATCATGTGAGGGTTGCACTTTTATTATTTACTCTCCTCACCAACTCTCTTAATCATCAGATTTCCAAGATGGCTAAACACCTCTCCCATGTTGTTACAACAGTAAACTTGCTGGATCCTATGATGAACAAGCATAACTACTGTAACACATAACAATGCTTTGGTTTATTTTTAGCCTAGGGTAGATGACCATAGTGAGTGGACTATAAGAAACTGACAGTGCAAACACTAAAACTCTGTTTCAGTCATGAGCCAGCCAAACTTTAGAAGTCTTTAGAAGCCTTCAAGTAAATGATGGGCTTTCTGTCACCTATGTTGCTCATGATAATACATTTACAATCAGCAGTTCAGGAGAAAGATTAAATTGCTACCAAGATGCTTATTTTTTTTTAAAAAAAGCCACGGGGGGTGGGGGGGGGCGCTTTGCTAACACAGCTATATAATTTACAAAAAAAGAATGTCCCAGCTGGCACAAAATAACTTGCCCATTACCAACCAGACTTTAATCTGTCCGTTGTGCATAAACTCTGTAGCCATTTTCAAAAGACTGCCCTACTCTCTGGTCCTACGTTGATTTATTCCTTTCCTGGAAGCTGTGCATGGAAGAATATTTTAATACATCTAGAGCAGCTTGGAGGAATAATTTAATATACCTAGAGTTAAGTGAGTTCACATGAATGCACAGAAACACTTACAGAACAGGTGAGAGCAAAAAAGACACTCACAGGGCACACAGCAACGCTTATTGGTAACGGCACTACACTGCAATTTCACGATCTTGAGGTAAAACTATTTAACACACCAACTCTTTTGCCCCACATCCTGTATGAACAACTATCTAGTATGCTGATACCCATTCACTTCTTCTAAAGGGTGGTGTACATGGCTCTCCCTTCTCTACTTTATTATCACAACAACCCCGTGAAGTAGGAAAGGCTGAGAGCACTGGTCCAAACTCATGCAGCAAACGTAGCAGTGTGGGGTCTTGAACTCATGTCTCCCAGACCCCATTCTTATGCTCTAGCCACTATACCACACTCTCAGAATTCCAAAAGCCAAGCAGTAACCATGCAGTGAGGATTAAAAGTGGGAACTTTCAATGTTTATGAAAATTATTTCAGGTCAAAATACTTTGCTTCTTGAAAACTCTAGCACAAAAGGCAGCAACTACAAATTAACAAAACACAGTGCTGCTGGCAATTACGGCCTTCCTAGCAGCTGCTCCTAAAATGTGGAAACGTCTTGCCCAGGACTTCAGTAAACTCCCTCGTTACAGGTCTTCCAACATCACCTACAAATATTCATGAAAGCTTTGAGTAGAATTTGATGTTATCCTTTATTTTGTGTACTGGTGGATTTCTTAAAATAGAATATCTTGCTTTGTTCTTATTTGTTGAATGTATACCTTGAGTGTATTTATTTGTTTTGAACCTTGAGTGTATTTATTCAGCAAAAAGCTGTGCGTGGCCGAAATAAAACAAATTTAAAAGCAGTCCATCATTTTAAATATTTTGCACGTATTAGAGTATAATCAACCAATGGTACCAAGATGGGTAGGGCAGGAAGGGTGGTCAAAAGTTAACAGCCTAGAAGACAAACAGGCAAGTCCCAGATTGCTGACATGCTTGTTTTATTAAAAGCAATCCTCTCCCCCCCCAAAATCCTCCCCATATTTCAAATGCTTTTCTCATACTCTTTAACTCCTTACCCCAGAATTGATAAATGCAGTTGTTGTGACATATTTTATAATACAGCTGAAGTGTTCTGTAACATTTTTTGAAAGAACTCTTAATTTTACTAATAAATATCAACAAATCCTCATGTCAAGGTAGGTTTGCATATTGCACATTATGGCATAAAATTTAAGATACCTTCTGTGGAGAAACGCCATTTTGTGGATGGTGTGGGCCGGATAGGAGGGGGCCATCAAACCTGAGGCAGGCCTCAGCCTAGTCTCCTCCTCATCCCCCCCCTTCCCTCCTGTCTCCAACCAGCAATCTGAGGGCAGCTCCCTAGAGAGGACAGGAAGTCCATCAAGGCCATGAGGAGATCTGCCCCAGAATGCTGCAGGAGGGAGAGCCAGTTCCTGGGCAGGAAGGGAGTCTGTCAGAAGGGGAATGAGTCTGGGGGAAGTCTGAAGCCCATCAGATGTTTGGTTGGAGTCTGCAGCAGGTAGAGGCCATGCTGGGAGAAATGTGGATCTAATCTTCTCCCTTGAAATGAAGTGGTGTGCCTGTCCTGCTGACTATCTAGACAGGGTATGAGTATAGAGAAGGGAAAGATGAAGCGGTTTTGACACATTTATTTTTGATTGTTCAGTTTACTGTATGCCTGTAAATAGTTGAGTGTTTTCAAATAAATTCTTCCAATGATAAAGGAGTGAGATCCCTTTGTACCACCTAGTTCCCCAGCCACTTGGACACGCCAGGAGTGGGTCAGGGAATCTCTGAAGAGAAGGCAAAATGGCCAGTTGCCAACTCTTCAGGGGAGCCCCAAAGAGTCCCAGGAAGGGTTCCTGTTGGTTGTGAAGAGGCAGGTTAGGAGTCTGTCCCGCCTAACTAGAACCCCAGAGAGGGACAGTGGTGGCAGCCATACCCAGAGCAGTAGAGAAGAACTGCCCCTTCAGGTGCCTGATCAAGCAAAGGAGGGGTGGGCAAAGCGGGGCCTGCCAGCTGAAGCAGGCCCGTTCCACCACACCTTCCTTTCACGATATACTAAAAATATATGCAAGTTTTCCAGATACTGAATTTGAACTGATTTCAGTTAAATTTCTTCAAAGTAAAGGGGCTCAGGTTCACAGATAAAATGATCATTGTCTTGCCTAGATGGTTAAACAGTCAAATCAAACGCCACATAAAAGTACTAACTAATCCCAAAAATGAACAACTTCACATGAAAGAACCGAGAAATGCAGTATACTTCCCTTTGGTGTTAACATTTGATTTCTTAATTCCCTACTCTCTTTTAAAAAAGGTATTTCGCCTGTACCCATATTAACACATAAGGTACTGGCCAATAAAAAAAATTAAATACTTTTTAATGCTCAGCTATAAACATGACCTGAGAGAAACTTGCAACTAGATGAAAGGAGCCAGAAAGCATTCCTTCCCAGCTATGCTACAAAAATAGTTGGGATAGATAGCTCAGAGTTACTTTCACTCTAACCTGCATGTGACTACATGCATTTTTTCAGCTATGCTGACCCAGAATTAAGGTCAGCAAGCCTATAACCACTACTCTGCAAAAAAGGCACTCTAAAGCACCTTCTGTGCAATGTGAACTTTGAACAATTTCAAAGGACCTTGAAACAAACAACAGAAATTCTAGCCCAAATCACTATCCCAAAGAGACAAAGATGAAAATTACTAGCTTCAGGATCATGTCATGTGCTTCTGCCCGATTAGCTCTAGATAAATGAGCCCAGTCTTTATCTCCAAGTAAAACACTCTTCTGTGACAAGAGTTGCAGGAAGTCTGGTGGTAGAAACACAGTGGGAGAAAAACAGTTGTTGCATAGCCTTCATAACACATCACAAGAGATTTTGGCAGGAAACGTAGTAACCGTACAAGATACAGAAGGCAGGGGAGCCATTACGCGCTTGTGTTTGTGAAGAGATCACTGTGGAGAGGAGACTGCATTCCTCAATTAGGAGCAGGCTAAAAGACACCTGGACTTGCCCGCTTTTACGAAAGTTCAAAGGCCACCGGATAAGCAGTTAGCTTTTTTATCTTCTATCCAATCAGAACTCTCATATCACCAATCAAGTAGCTAGGTATCTGGGAACTGACTATCAATAACTTTGGATAATTTCATTTTTCAGTCTTCTTTAACGTTTATGATTGTTGTCGAAGGCTTTATGATTGTGTTATTTCTTGATGTTGTGTGATATAGTTATGGAATTTGTAATAAACAGAAGTTTTTGATTTAATCCTTGGACAAAAGAACACTTTGACATTGTCCACAGAACATTTAGCATCCTTTTCCCCACATTTTTTTTAAAATGGTATCTACAAGAAAACCAATTTGGAAAGTTCTATATTCCAACACACTGCAATTAAACAACATTCTCTGTGAAAAAGAATAATCTAAAAGAGAAGTTAGATGAGGTTGTCATATTTCTACACACAGATACTCCTAGGAACAGCAATCATATAACCCTTCTCATATAATAAATTACATGGACTGAATATGCATAATGGATGGTGAAAGTGTAGCATCAACCCCACCCTGACTATGTGTATCCATGGGAAACATGCATGTAGGACCTATGTAAAGAAGTGTTCTGTCTATGTAGATGGCAGAAGTCCCAATCATGTAGAAACAACACTACACACATACACTTTTATGTGCACAAAACTTTTACATGAATGTATGTGGGTCAGAGGTGAGGCCTACTACCACACTTCCACCCTTAAAGCATGTTCAATCTATACAGATGGGAGATCTGAAAAGGGTTCTAGTACATCTTTTTAAAAAATCAAACAGAAGCACTTTCTCTGAAACTTAAGGACTGCTCACGCTCTAAAAAAAACAAACCAACCATTTAAAGCGCATGGATCACATTCACCACTTTCTGTTTTGGGCATAGAATAAGTTTGCTACACATTCTTCTTCTTTCTTCTATCTCAAGTGTTACTTAAGAACTCATATTTCCAGTAATATTGAATGAGATACATACTGCCTGAGTCTACTCACATTTCCTCTAAAGAAAACCACAGAGAGTTTAAGATGGCTTATTCCCAAACAATATTAACATTATTGCCTTATAATCTCTGTAGCACAAGACTTGCACAGCTTCCATAGTGCTCCACAGTACTTTGGCAAGTTGTTTCAGATATGCCAGACGCCACTCAGTGTATGCACAGGACAGTGCTGCTGTTGTGTATTTGTGCATATGTGTGTCAGGACAGTATGTAATTCTTTTGAGTCTTATCTATTAAGTGTCCTTTGAAATAATACAGCACTGCTATCCATAACAGTTCACTAGAGATCTTTACCTTAAAAAGAGAACTTGTGCAGCACCTTGAAGACTGAAAGAGTTAATTATGTGGATTCTAGTCCACAAGACCTTCTCTAAGAACAAAAGCTTGTTAGTTTTTAAGGTAACCCAAGACTTGCCTATTTTTTGCTTTAACAGACTAACATGCCAATTCCTGTACACTTGTACAACAATCCAAACGTACTGAGAAGTAACAAGTCATGTTATGCTGAAAAGGGCATACTTTCATGCAACATGCAGAAGGCTGGAACATTAAGGCACCACAGACCTCTATTTTTCATGTACTAAACTTACAGTCCTACCTTCTAAAACCTACCTCATCACGGAACTCACAACCAAAGCATATGAACAGTGATCTAAAATGTAGTACAGAAACAAGCAACACTGGTCCTTTGCTTGTAGTGCTAGTCCCATGCCTCTCACTCTGTACTTCCATATCCATGACCTACACACTTCCCACCCAACAGGTCCTGCAAGTCTCTGCTTCCTATAAGCAATGCATAAAGGGAAACAGTATTTACAAAAACAAAGCACACCGATTTTTCACCTACCCTCCTGCAAACAGATGCACACAAGTATCTTTTTGGTTCATCGTCTCTCATTCTTGTCCCCAGCAAACACAAAAGGCGAGCCGGGAGAAGGCGGAGGGCAAGGCTCTGCTCTCCACTCTCCTATTTTGAGCAGAGATAAAGCGGCAGGGCTGCCATTCGGTTCAGAGAACGCAGTCCAGAAGGGCTTGATAGTACTGCTCGTGCAGTACTTAAGAGCTACTGGAAAACGCAGGCCCGGCAACTACTCCTGCAGCACAAAAAGCCCTCCTTTCGGCGCAGCAGATGATATAGAATCATCCAGCCAGGAAAGACCCCGAATGGCCGGCCTTCTTGCTTCTACAATATAAACAGACGCTGCCATTGGCGCTGGAGGGGGCGTGACGTCACCACTCAAGGCTTATCAGGCCTTGTGCACGTGATTAGAGCTCTAAGCTCATCAATGGAGGCGGACGCAGCAAGGAAAGAAAAGGAACGCGGTTTTACAACCAGGCGTCAGAGCAACGCGTCTCTCCAGCGCTCTGGGAGAGGGAAAGCTGAGAAAAGCAGGATAAGAGTTGAGGCTTCTGCTTAAATCTGTCTGCCTGGGAGCAAGCCCCACATAATTTCGGAGGGCTTACTTCCAAATAAAAGTGAATAACGAGAGTGCAGAGCCGCGTGCATTAGCATGAAATAGACTCCCTGGCGGCACAGCGTTATCTACCGGACGGATTAAGGAACGTTATCTTTCCACCTTTGGCTCCGCCGGGGGAAGGAATGACCTGGATTCACACTCTTCCCATCTGCAACTCCTGTATACCAATAGGAAAGAAAGTAGCCTTGTTAACGACAAACAGCATCCTCCCGCGCTACGCGGAGGGAACCAGTTCTACGCAGTTACTTCACAGTGAGGTTAGATGCTAGAAACTATACAGAACTGCAGTGGGGGAGGGGGGATTTATCGAGCCTCGCAAAAGGGATAATGAGCCTTCATCTAAAAACTCCACCCAAAGTAATTCTAGGTGCCTGAAGACATAAAATAATCACTGCTGGAACAGACAGTATATCTGGAAGGAACAGGAAGGTGTCTCTAATCCACTACCCAGTAAAAAGGAAATACTCTGCACGTTGTCATAATAATTAAGGCAAGGAAACACAGCTGAGCTCCAGTCCTACAATTTAACAGAACTTTCAACAGGGACAATCCCTGATAAATGTGAGCGGGGAGGGGCCAAAACACTGCAGTGTCTAACTCCTGACTACACTGGGTTTTAAAAATGGATTTCCCAGACACCTAATTGAAAGTCTTCAAAGAAGCACATACATTTCCAATAATAAATAGGATACACAAAAACTGCAACAAAACCTAAAAACACAAACTAAAATTTAAGGCTACTCAGATTTCTACTTCCTGGTTCCATGGTATTCAAGTTCCTTAGAATACCATCATGCCTCTTTGCCCAACAGTTTTCATCAATACCTGGGTTGGTTTTCTAGATTGGATTTTTGTTCCATGAAATAGTTCTGGGAGCTAGCCATTTTTCTATAAATGCATACTTCAGCTGCAGGGAACTGGGTTTCTCAAAACACCGATAAAATCTGGGCTCTGCAAAGAGGCGTTCCCTCCCAGTACAGATGTCAGCAGGGATAATTAGCATTGTATGAATTAGCATTGCGTATGGTTGCACAAGAATGGAAACATAAGCCCCCTTAAAATCCCTAAATTCACCAGCCTGTTTCCAACAATGACTTGCTTTCGGCAAGCCTACAGAGGACAGAGACATCAGATTCCTTTTTCCTATTGAAAGGTAAACTATCACTGAACATGGAAGTTCTATTTAATTATTGGGGTTAACAGCAGCTAGATAAAAGGCTGACTAATGGCACAATAGTTTAAAAGGCAAATTCAGGGACTTCATAATGTTTCACATTCAGGCTCCAAATCCTTGTCCACTTAAACCAGTGTCTCAACTTTCTGACAGTAATTAATTTGTTGGGTTTTTTAAACAGAATTGTAGGTACACTTTACTGTCACAAAAATGTACCTTCCAGTGTGCAAAAATTCAAACTACGACATGTTTCTGCATGACACTGCTCTGTAAAGTCAGGTAATTTTGCTGTTTCTTTGCATCAGGAATGCTACAATCACATCTGATGTAGAAGTGCAGAAAATTATTGAGCTCACGCAGAAGTTAAATCAAAGGACCAAGGCAGTGTTGTGATTCATATCTATACAGTATGAAGCCTCTACTGCAGGAGGATATTTTTGGCCAATAGGAACCAATCTTTTATATATATATATATCACAGTCAGATGTGAACCACGAATGGCAAGAAACTACAGTCCTCTAGGGACAGAGCCTGGCAGAGTGGTCTAGCAGTTGGAACAACTGGAGGGATCTGGCCTGGCCTCAAATTTACAATGAAGACCACTGGGTGACCTTGGGCCAGTCTCTCTTCCTTGGGTTGCCTTGCACTCTTCCCTTGGGCCAGCCAAACCTACCTCAGAGGATTGTTAGGAAAATAAAACACCACACGGAGATCTTTGGAATCAGGGTTTAACAACGGTAAAGCCCTAATAAATCAAATCAGCTAGCCAACTTCTTTTATCCCCACCAATGCAGGTTGCCTCTATAGTCCACTCCTATGCACGTTTTACTCAGGAGTTAGTCCCACTGGATTCAAGCGCGGAAGAGGGGGGTTATTCCCAAATAAGTATGCAGGCTCATGCTCAGGACTACCGTCGTACATTGACTAGCAGCCCGTAGCGCCGCCCCCCCCCCCACCCCCCCGGACTCAGGAGCAGCTCCTTTGCTCATACCCCAAGAACCCCACTCCCGCTGCAAGTGAAACGGAGCCGTCGTTTCCCTCTTCCGGGAGACACGCATCCCCACCCATCCTGACAGGCCCCGTGAAAATTTGGCTGACACCCTCCCAACAGGAGAGGGAAGGACACGAACAGCTGAGCACACTCGCAGGCTTCTCCTGCCCCACCCAGAGGCCACGTTTAACTGTCGTTCAGACCTACCCTCCAGCAAACAAGTGCACCAGGGTGTCTCTCTGGCTCATTCTCTCTCATTCTTGTCCTCAGCCGACGGGGGAGAGAAAGGGAGGGGAAAGAAGACGGTGTTGAGCACTTCCTTCTGCGGTTGCTTAATGGCGCAGCAAAGCCTCACTAGGCTCTATGACCGCCACCTATCGGGCACGGAGCAGATTACAGCTCCGGGAGGCTGTGTGTTATTTTTGTTGGGGTGCGCCTCGCAAATCGTGAAGGAACCCGCCAGTGCTCGGATTCGTTTCTCTCTGTTTCATATAATATCTTTCAAGGGAAGAACACAGGTCTGTGAGGCTGGGTTCACAAAGGTTGGTAACGGAAACCTCGCTCTCAGCCATATATTTCGGGCAGTCGCATAAAATGTGATATGCAGACTTCTCTGCACTGCAAAGTGCGAAGCTGTCTCGCTTACAGTATAGGTGGGTTATGGCACAAGGCGTGGTGCCCCAAACATAACCTGAATAGATCATTTGCTTTACCTTGGTTCAGCTGTTGGATGAAAAGGTTTGATACACAAAAATTTAGTCGAGACATGTTTTGTAGATCATGGTAATAAATCTTAAATCTTAACTAAGGAATATTTTATTTTAGAAAAGAAGAAGAGATTGGATTTATACCCCGCCCTTCACTTGGAGTCTCAGAGCGGCTTACAAACTCCTTCCCCTTCCCCTCCCCACAACAGACACCCTGTGAGGTAGGCGGGGCTGCGAGATCTTTTTCCAGAACTGTCCTTGAGAGAACTCTGACAGAACTCTGGCTTGCCCAGGGTCATCCAGCAGCTGCATGTGGAGGAATGGGGAATCATTCTCGGTTCTCCCAGATTAGAGTCCGTGCACTTAACTACTACACCAAACTGGCTTTCTTTATAGGCTCTCTTTATAGGGTTGCCAGCTCTGGGTTGGGAAATACCTGGAGATTTGGAGGGTGGAGCCTGAGGCAGGTGTAGGGTTGCCAGCCTCCAGGTGGGGCCTGGGGAACTTTTGCTTTTACAACTGATCTGCAGCTGACAGATCAGCTCCCCTGGAAAAAATGGATGCTTTGAAGGGTGGACTCTATGGCATTGTACCATGCTGAGGCCCCTCCCCTCCCCAAACCCCACCCTCTCCTGGATCCACCCCCAAAGTCTCCAGGTATTTTCCAACCCAAACCTGGCAACTGTAGGCAGGTGGGGTTTGGTGCATAATGCCATGGCATCCATCTTCTAAAGAGGCCAGTTGCTCCAGGCGAACTGATCTCTGTCACCTGGAAATCAGTGGTCATAGCAGATCTCCAGCTGCCACCTGGAGGTTGGCAACCTTATTTATTTAATATTATAAAAATACTTGTAGTCTGATTTTCCTGGTGTACTGGGTTTTGGTTTGCCGTGAGAGGTGATTTCTGAAGAGGCTGGTGGAAGTAACAAATGGCTGGTTAACTAGAGTTGCCAGCTCAAGGTTGGGAAATATGTGGAGATTTTGGAGGTGGAGCCTGAGGAAGGTGTAGTTTGGGGAGGGAAAGTACTGCAATGGAGTATAATACCATAGAGTCCACCTTCCAAAGTAGCCATTTTATCCAACTGATCTTTGTCACCTGAAGATCAGTTGTAATAGTGGGAGATCTCCATCTATCAGCTATGGTTAATCCTAGGGTGAGAAGGAGAGTTCAAGGAAGGAACTTGTGGGAGACAAAGCTCTGGCTGAGGACAGATTGGCCGTCTCGGCCGCTCTGCCTCCGCTTCAGAAGCGGAGGCAGAGCAGCCGTTCAGACGGCCGCATCTGCCCCCAGGAGGCGGCCCGGACGCATCGCGTCCGGCACCGCGCTTTTCCCGCACCAGCCGAGCACCACTTCAAAGTGGTGCTCGGCTGCTGCGGCGCGCCCTGCGCGCGCGCGTTCCACCCGCTAGAGCAGGTGTGAATGCGCGCGGGCAGGGGCAGCTGCGCGGCGTCCGCCCGCCGCTTCAGGAAGCCGCCCGCAGTCTGAACGCTGCAGGCAGCTTCCTTCTGGCGGCGTGCGAACGCCGTGCCGCGGGGGAAATTCCCCCACCCCATTCTGCCGCGCCGCGGAGGCGCGGCAGAATGCCAATCTGTCTTCAGCCTTTGATATTTTTCTGAGGAGGTGCTGGATTTGTTCCAGGGGAGGAGACAACCTGTAGAGCAGTTGAGAAGGGTGGTTTCTAGATGAGTGGCCCCCTTCTGGTCAGTGTTCTCTCTAAGCTGGGTCTGTGAGGGGCTGCTTATTAACACAGGAAGCCCCACTCAGCAGCAATCTGGAGCCAGGCAGGGTCTTGCACTGCCCATTGCTCATTTTGAGATTATATTCTGCTCAGGATGGGAACTGCTCTGCTCAATGGGGGGTGGTATGAGAGGGAACATTGCTTCTGGTGTGGACCTTTTGTTCCTCAGCATGTATGTGACTTGTGAGGGAACATTGCTCCCCATCACCTTTGACGAAGGGAGACCAGCTGCAAGAATCCCACCCCAACACTGGACTCTGCTGGGACATTTCCTACTTTTTCTCCTCCACAGAATGCTTCCAGACTTTCCTGGAGTTGTGAATCCAGAGGTTTATTTCTTCCAATTCATTGACTTTGGAAAGATTCAATATATCATTTTGTTAACACTGTTTCAACCAAAATTCCTAGTTCTATACCTCCCTTGTCTTTAAATAAAAGTTGTATTTTATTCACACGTAAGTTCAGGTTTCAGGGGGGTAGCAATGACTTTGAAAGCACTAACAGCCTTACAGCTCAGCCCTTTTCAAGCTGCAAGGTTTGCACCTTCTTACTTTCAGCACTATGTATGAGACTTTTTAGAACACATGTGCTTATGGGACAAACTGCATACATATTATCAGTATATGTATGGTATATATTTGCTGCAGTGAGAGTTAGAATTGTATAATATCCCTGGGGCAAACTGGCCAGAACAATCCAGTTCTGTCTTCTCTAGGACTCTTTTTCGACTGGTGGCAACAAACCACAGGATACAAAGTTGGGGCGCGGAAAATTGGGTATTCCATGTAAGGAGGAGGAAAGGCATAATCCTCCCAGAGTGATTGGAGGACCTAACAGTTAGACAATGTAGACAATCTGAATTTGAAACCCAGGGTAGGATGAACAAATTCCTTAATCTCCAAGGCCAGAGGACACGTTGCACATGAGAAACATCTGAAATGGCCTTTAACCTGTGATTCCTTTCCTGGTGTTCGTAAAAATAATCAGACCTCACAAGTAAATCCTTCAGGTTATTGGTTCTCTTAAAACCACTTCTAGGTATTGTTTGACATCCCGGGATGTCTTGAACAACATGCCAGTATCGTTGGATGATCTTTCTAATACCATACGCTTACCAAAATACTGAAAACTCAAAAGAACGTGTTAACCAGTCCCTTCTGTCACTATTGGACCCTATATTCTATCTGTCGCACTAGCCTTAATGCATGCTGATTTAATAATATGATCCAGGTACCCTCTACAGCGAAATTGTCTAGCTAAATTCACACTGTCATAAAAAAAATCATTATAACTCGTAATTTCATCCTCAAAAATTGCCAATACAGAATATTATTCCTTAAATGTGCAGGATGAAATTATTGATAGTATAAGGTGTATTTTTATCAGATGGTTTCTTAAAGGTGCATATAGCTAGTTTATTTTCAGGGGTTCTATATGCGATCATATCAAGGAATGCGACTGCATCCCTATCATAATGTGCTGTGAATTTTATAGTTTCATGCATCCCATTCAGCCAAATCAAAAAGTTGTTAAATCGTTGGCCATCCTTGAACATCAGGAATAAATCATCTATATAAATCTAAATAAATATAGTTCCTGAAAGGATTAAAGATAATTCTTCCCGCAAACCAAGCCAAAAGCTAATTAGCGAAACGCAGAACACATGGAGACTGGCTGAACGCGTGAAGAAAGTTTCCATAATTTCTCCTGTCTTCTGTTTATCCAATGTTTCTTCTGGGGCTCTCCTGTGTTGATATTTGAAGAGTTTTGTATAGATTTTCAGTAAACTACTCATTGTGAGAGACCCACAGTTCTGTAAGACGTATCTTTGGAATGTCGTGTTATATTTACTGTGTATTGTCTGTGAGGAATTTCCAGCTGAATATATTTTAAAAATATTTTGGGTGAGCCTTGTGGCCTATATTTATGTTGACTATATTTAAAGTTGTTACACAGTTTGTTTTGGTTTGCCTACCTGGAGGTTGGCAACCCTAAGTATAAAGTCCTGTCAGGGCTGCCAAGCTTCCATTGCCTGCCACTGTTCCAAGTGATGGCAGGGGGGAAATTTAAAAAAAAACTCACCTGCATCATGTCACTTCATGGGAAAAACCGAACACAACAATGGTAGCTCTATGGTTTTCCAGTAGTTCCCAGAGCTACCACTGTCACTTCTATATTTTCCCTAGAAGTGATGTTATCATGCTCATGATGCTGGTCCCCCAACATGTTCCCACCCCATGTCCCCACCCCAAATCCCATATCCCATTGAACTGATAGCACAGTATGCTTTATACTTCAATACAAGGTGACTATGAATCCATGTGCAAAGAGTTCTTTTCAAATTTCTAAATTAGTCATAACTGGCAAGAACAAATAAGAAAAGAAGGTAATGTTGAAACTGGTAGAAGCACCTAATCAGAAAGGATATTACATTAAGATACTTTGTTCAGAGAAAATACGACAGCTGAAAGATTAGTAGAAAAGTATACCATAAATTTATTACATGCTGCTTGGCGAATGGAAAGTCTTATGACAATTTTATGATCCACAAATTGAATGAACCAATGTTCTTTTCATTCTATCCTGGATTCATATGACACTTGTGATCCACATGCCCCTCAACCCCAAATTCTAGAAGAATTGGCAAATCCTTGTAAACTAAATTGCCCTTTATTAGGTTTGTTCAATGTAAATTAATGCTCCTTGGCATGTGCACCAAATGAATTAATACTATTGTGTGTTATTAATGCTATTAAGTAGTATGGTGAGTCTCATCAGTTATGAATTTGAAAACAGAGGTGGCAATCCACATTTAAACAGAGTTGTCTGTAGTTATGATTATAATGTTTAAACAGAGTTCTGAGTACAGTTAAATGTTTAAAGTGGCAATCCTAAAATGCATACCTGGAGATAAGCCCCACTGAATCAAATGCAGCTTACTTCTGAGTAGGCATGCATAGGACACCGTTATTAACCTCATTGAAACCAATGCAATTTAAATTGAACTATTTGCAAGACTGCAGTTTTTAAATCTGAAATGACTGGATGTTGTAGAATCTTTATTTTCAGTTAATATATTTAATACCATGCATAGTGTATTGCTAAAATGATGGTACTCTAGTCTGTTAAATAAGCCATAATCAGAATTGTTTTTCACTTTTATCAGTACCTGCTTTTCTGTGGGGTTGTCAAGCTGCAGTCCGAAGTATATTTATTTGGATATAATACTGTTAAAATCAATGGCTTACTCACAAATAAATGGATAGAGGACTGTAGCAGCTTTCCAGTACAGTTCTAAGAATATTTATTCAGCAGTAAGTCCCAGTGAATACTTCGGTATACCATGAAATTAACCCAAGACAGAGAACATAAGGCTGACTTTGTAGCAAATAAAAATAGTGAAATAGTTTTGCTACAAGCAGAGTCCAAAAGTCTTTGTGTATGTTTTCCCCAGATGCCCTTGTGTATTAGAAACTAGGGATGTGGCTCAGCATGGATCTCCGCTTCTGTGACTCAAGTTATAGGGCTACTATCCTATTGGATTGAGACACCAGTCAGCTTTGTGGTACGCCAACATGTGGAGGACATGAAGTACTGTGCACCTGAGACAGCACCTTCCTGTGAAAGGGCCAATGATGCTCCAGCAGCAGGCAATGTTGAACCAGTTGTTGTCAAGGCCATGTTGTCACAAAGGCTGACACAGATAAAAAAAGAACCACAGCCTACTGAGGCTTCAAGTGTCTTTTGATTAACCCCAGTTCATGATTTGGGTCAGCCAGTTTCCAGTATTTGTAAGACAATGCCTGCAATCCTAATAAGGTTGTCAGCTCCAGGTTGGAGAAAACCTGGAAATTTGGGGATTGGAACCTGAGGAGGCCAGGGTTCAGGGAGGGGAGGGACTTCAATGGGTTATAATGCCATCGAGTCCACCTTCCAAAATAACCATTTTCTCCAGTGAACTGATCTCTGTCATAGTGTGAGATCTCCAGCTACCACCTGGAGGCTGGCAATCCTAAATTCCAATAACATTTTGTTGGGACTAAGCCCTATTAAATATAATGTGATGGTTTAGAGTAGGCCTGCTTAGGATTGCTCTCTATATGAGCTAGGGGTAGGGTTACCAACTTCCAGGTAGGGCCTAGAGCTCTCCCAGAATGACAACTGACCTCCAGACTACAGAGATCAGTTTTCCTGGACAAAATAGCTGCTTTGGAAGGTGGCCTCTGTAGCATTATACTAAACTGAGAGTCCCATCCCAGATTCCATCCACCAAATCTCCGGGAATTTCCCAACTCAGAGCTGGCAGCCCTAGTAAGTAGCGCAGTATATTGCCCCTTCCAGCTTGCCAGGCTAATGCAGCCTGGAAATAATTTTCTAATCTAATCCAGTCCAGTAATGGGGTTCTTGCTAGCAGCTGAAGTATCCTCATAATCTTTGCAATTGTTACCTGTTGGTTGTAGCTACTATGAGGCCTCATGTTCAAGATACTTATCTTCTCATCTGAGCTAAAAGGAAGAATATAATAAAGATGGAGAGTTCTTTTAAATTAGTGGAACTTTTTGCTCTTACATTTACATGCTTTCCTGACATTGGTGGGGATATTATGCTAAAATGTTAATCTGTTGTAACAAAGAGCTCTGACAACTTGCTTTCTGTTCTAAGTTCTCGTACTTTGACCTCTTTGGTTTTATGGGAAGCATTTTAAAAAATCATTTTTTCTCATATAATACATTTTAATAAAAAATACAAAGTATCAACCCCCTTTTTAAAAAGAAGTCCCCCCCCACCCTACAAGGTTCTGTTTCACATTTGAAATATTTTTCTTTTTTAATTACCTTCCTAGTCACATCCAGTAACTTTGTGTTATTCTGAAAGTTCTGATTCAAGTAAAGTGCATGTTTCTTTCGTATAGCAATGCTGTTCTTAACTGCCTTACATTTTCTCATTCATTTCCAAAGGTTCTTTTTTTTTTCAAACTGCAACTCCTGACTCTTCGTCTTTCCTCCGAAGCAAAAAAAGTACAATTTTGGGTTACAATGGAAGGTAGTCATTTTTATATTAGGGGTCTAAACAGGCTAGGTCCAAAAAACATCTGCTCTCAGACAAACCTTCCAACTTTACTGAAGCCCAAGGAACTGGAAGATACTGATAGCAGAGCCTTTTCAATAATTGCCCCATTGCTGTAGAATCAGCTTCCGGTGAAGACTTATCTTTATCCTTTGCAGGTGTGGCTTTTCTGTTCTTCCAGGCATTCAGTACCAGGATTCAGAAAGAAACACCTTGCATAGAACATTGTTTCCCAGTTTGGTTAGATCCACCATAAGCTTTTCAGGATGTTGGACAAGGTTTAGCTGTGAGTACTTTCAAATTCCAGGCCACCACTACAGCTTCAGACATTCACTCCTGTTAACAGCCTCGGTTCATCTCTGGGTGTTGTGAGATCAACAGCTCTGATAATGCTTGCTATGGGTTCCCAGGTGCACACAGGGCAGCATGGAGGGAAATAACTACCAGAACAGGATGTTTTTCTTTAGGGTTGTTTGTAATCGTACCCAGTAGTTTTTTATTATATCTAATCAAAGGTTGCTAGGTCCTGTGTTTGTGGTCTTCTTAGGACAGTGGCAACAGACTTATCAGGCTCTACCAGGCCCTAAGGCTTTACTAGTGCAGGTTGGGGTTAAGTCCTGGATTGTATTGTTGTATCTTCTGGAAGCAAGGTTTTTGCCAGTATTTTAGTGGGCCATGGAATCATCTTGTATTATTTATCTATCAATATTATTGATAAATATCAGGGTTGTGGTATGGAGGCAGGCAATGGCAAACCACCTCTGAACATCTCTTGCCTTGAAAGCCCTGTGGGGTCTTCATAAATCAGCTGTGACTTAACATCCAAAATAATTTTTTTTGCCCTGGCCAGGATAACTTGGTTTCAGATCTTGGAAGCTAAGCAGGGTCAGTCCCAGCTAGTATTTGGATGAGAGATCACCAAGGAATATCAGGGCTATGATGTGAGGCAGGAAAATCTGTAAGAGTTGCCTTAAGTCAGCTGTGACTTGATGGCAAATATAAATATAGATAGATATGTAATCATTTTTGTGATTGTGTTTATTTAAAGTGAGTCAGAATGTGACAGAATATGCTAAAATTTAGAACTGTAGTAGCATTCGTATCAAATAGTTGCCAATCAAATCTAAGCACTGCCTGGAGTCAGCAGAAGCACAAAAACAAACAAACAGACAAAAAACAACTCAACCCAAGGGCCAACCAAATAAAACGATCTTAATTGACACATAAATAACAGTAAAAAGGAAACCTAGTGAACTTCAAGGAAAGCAGAAAATGCCAAAGGTGTAACATCACAATAAAGAGGTTCCTCCCCCGGTTACACCTGTTTCTAATGGCAAAGTGGCCCACATACAGCTAACTGTGTTTAACAAGACAGGTCTAGTTCATCTCCTTTCCTCATTCTGGAGTCCTGAGCTGAATTGAGCCACCACAGACTTTTAAAAAGCCATTCCCTGCAGCTGCTATTAAAAAATGTATTTTGTAGTTTGGTGCAGAGAAGGACTTCTTTGATAATTCTCAGGGGACAATTAGGTTAGTATGGGAATAGACAGATATCCTGCCCCAGAACACTGACCCAAAAGGTTTCTTCTCTCTTTCAGCAACAGTAATAAACTGTCACAGCTTCCCTGTTGCAAGAGTGGGCGATACTGTGGCCTCACAAGGGACCTGGATCTCCCATCCTTGTGGAGATGCAGAAAGGGAAAACAGAATCATCCTTGCCTTTAAAAGTAAATTTGTAATTAAGTATGTTGTGTGATATACCTTCAATTAATTGGCTGCTTTCAGATTTCTGGGGGCAGGACACAGTTTAAAGTGGTTGGGTAGGACATAATGAAGTACCTGCCTCCTGCTAGTCTGCTGATCAACTTTGCTGCCACTGAAGACTATTTTTAAATGTAATAAATAAATGTAATAATAAATGTAATAAAATACTACTTTTAAATGCAATAAATAAATAAATAGTACTTTCCACTAAGAAGTGGAGGCTTTGTTGCATGGATCTGTATGTAGCATTTAGTTTTCTCTCCCTAAACAAATTATGCAGGCATATTTGGGTATTAATTCTATTTCCTAATGCAAGTGCAAGCAGCAACCTATTAGAGGATATTTTAAAAAGTCTGCTTGTATAAGTTTCATGTGCTTCAAATATCTCTGAATTGGTTTCCAGTGTCTCAAATGCTGCTGGCGCTGAACAAAGCCATGCACTGTGTAAAACAGTACAAGTGCATGTGATGCTCATTTTTGTTTCCAATTAACTCTATTTTTGCTAAATTAGAGGAAGAACTCTGAAGTTATATTTCAGGCTAGTACTTGGCTAATATTCAGAGATAAATTTAAACAGGCAAACATGAATGAAGATTGAATACTCATTATTACTAGAGTAGGGTTTTACCAGAAGGTTTTACTTGTAATTTACAATGTGCCAATTTGTATTACTTCGTTTCACGTTTGGATAATCTGAGTTCTATAAATCAACTCAGTTTTGTATATAGGGCTGCCAAGTTGTCCCAGGGGGCGGGGAATCCCCCGCTAAAGGGGTCTCCAATCCACCAGCCCAGATTTGGCTGGTGGGGGGAACCCCACCCCCGAACTGGCCCGATCGAGCCGACTGCCCCAGTGTGATGACATAACCCGGAAGTGACGTCATCATGCTGGGCACGTTGCCAGGGCGACGCTCTAGCAATTGCCCCAAAAACTCTATGGTACCATAGAAGTTTTGGGCAATTGCCAGAGCATCGCCCTGGCAACGTGCCCAGTGTGATGACATCACTTCTGGGTGATGTCATCACGGTGTGCGCGTGCAAAGCGGTGCACTGAAGTCCCGGACCAGGGACAGGAGTCCCCCGCCATCAACCAGGTAGGACTTGGCAACCCTATTTGTATACCTTCACTATTAGTTGAACTCACTGGGGTCAATTTAAATAGTTGTGTTATGTCTTCTGAGGCCCAATGGCTTGTGTGAGTGTTGTTCTAATGACCTAACATTACACATGTATTGAATCAGTTTAAATGAGATGTTGAGTGTATGCCACATTGAACAAATACATTCATATTGCCTGCCAGGGTCACATATAAATTGCCCATGACTTCTCAGGTTTGTGAAGTGTATGATCATACATCTTGTCTTATAACTACTCATTTCACAAAACAATTTGTTCACCTATCACACTGTGTTTTATGAGCAGTCAGTAGAGTCCTGTATATATGCTTGGTGAAAATTCAAGTAATTATAAGTGCAAAGCCCAAATGGCAGAAACCATGTTGACCCTTTTTCAAAAAGCTAAACTTTTTAAAAGACTGGATAGTTGCCAGGCATAAAAGTTGATTGAATGTCCTGCATTTCCTGGGATTCTTTCTTGAAGTTTGCGGGTGATTTCTTTTCATAGAACACCATATTTGCAAGTGGAAGCTACCAGCTCATAGTTCACCAATAACAGTGAGTTAAAATGTGAAACTATTCATTATTGATGTGAAAATTCAGAGTTACCAGTTCATTGGCACAGTAGAGACCTCAACTGTACATTGACATGTTGTTGTTGTTGTTTAGTCACACAGTCGAGTCCAATTCTTTGCAACCCCATGGACCACATCATGCCAAGCCCTCCTGTCCTCCACTGTCCCCTGGAGCCTGCTCAACCTCATGTTCATTGCATCGATAACGCTGTCTAACCATCTCATCCTTTGCTGTCCCCTTCTTCTTTTACCTTCAATCATTCCCAGCATCAGGGTCTTCTCCAGTGAGTGCTCCCTTTTCATTTGGTGGCCAAAGTATTTGAGCTTCAGCTTCAGTATCTGGCCTTCCACTGACATAACTAACCACAAAGCTTTTGAACTTATGCACCAAACTTTCTAAATGAGGGTTTCTTTTTCTTCAGCTAATTTGTCAGGACGTAGGCAGAAGTCGTGTGGTTTAGCCTCTCCGATTTAACGTCTCTGGAAGACAATTGGTTCCTCTTGGCAGGTTAATCAACATAAGCCTAGAGAGGATCATAAGGCACATCTGTGAGTGTGATTATTAGAATGGGCTGCAGCAATCCTAGCATAGGAGAGGGCCCATACAACCAACAGCTGGATCTTGTGGCTTCCTTAAAAATCAACAAGCTTTTATTTTAGTTTAACCTTTCCTAGAGTTTGCTCTGTCAGATACGTGTAATGGATAGCAGGTAGACAGTCACGCACAAACATCTGAAATTATGAAGAAAACATTGTAAAAAAAGCGATATTTTTGCTTTAGCAAACTAACATGATTACAGCTCTTGAATAATTGCAAGTGGCTCAGTAGCTGTACTGGTGAAGCTGCAGCATCTTAGAGGAGACAACTGCCCATGTACTTTCATGTACTTTCTCTGTGATGGCTCCCACCTTCTGGAATAGCCTCTGGAGGAAGTCAGGAAGGCTCCCCACACTTGTTATCATTTGAAAGAATGTGCACAACAGAAATGTTTAGGAGGGCATTTTAAAGGGATCAGACCTGTAGTATAATGGAATTGTTTAGGGGGATGCTTTTATAAAGGAATATAAAAGCATCAGGAGGATGCTTTTATAAAGGAATAGTGCTGTAATCTATTCCAATATTTATTGTACATATCACCTTTTTACTGCATTGTCTTCTACCTTTGCAACCTACTTTCTGCATTATCGTAAGTCTTGCTTTAGATAGGTCCCCCCCAATTATGTAATGCTGCTTCTATTGCATTGTTTATTGGATGTCTTATGATGTCAAATTGAATCATTTTAAAAATAGTTTGTAATCCATTTTGAGTCTTAGCAAGAAAGCTGGGCTATAAATGAGGATGTAGTTATGGCCGCAGGTCTAGACAGCTTTAAATGGAAATTAGATAGAGCTCTCCTCCATGAAACTATCAGTGGCTACTAACCATGGTGACTAAAGGGAACCTCCACATTTAGAGGCAGTCAACCTCTGAATCCCAGAGCCAGACGGCAACATCAGGGGAAGGCCTTGGCCTCTATGCCCTGTTGCTGGCCCTCCAGAGGAACTGGCTGGCCACTGTGTGAGACAGGATGCTGGACTAGATGGACCACTGGTCTGATCCAGCAGGGCTCTTCTTATGTTCTTAAGTGAGGAAGGTCTGTACCGGGGTCCCCAAATTGGTGACCGTGGGCACCATGTTGCCTGCCAACACCTTTTCTGGTACCCACCAAGTATGTTTAGGAAGTAGGTAGGGCCAGGTAAGGTTTTTGCCCAGCAGGGCTTCTAATGTACTACTGGAGATTTGATTGGCTGTGCAGATTTTTTAAAAATGTTGCTTTGGCAGTAGCTGCCACCACAGCACAAGGATCTACAATGTGTTACTGAAGTCACACTTTGTCAATCATTCTGTGGCTGGGTCTGCCTCCTGCGGCTGTGTCCACCATGCCATGTCAGAATTCCAATGTGTCTGCAGATTCAAAAAGGCTGGAGACCCCCTGTACTGTCAGATGAAATCCCACTGAGGCAAGTTGCCACCAAGTGTGTTGGTCTGGGCTGTTTGCAGCTGGTTCAGTGGGAGGGCAGTGAAGACTCCATTAGGACAGCCCTTATGGTGAGCCATGCTGGTTTCTGTTGCTGGGAACCATGCCACCGTTAACCATCTTTCTCAGGAGTCATTTCGTAGAAAAAGAGGAGCAGGAGATCATTAGCATAAGTTATTAGCATACCTTATTTGCATATGTCACACCCCCTGACATCACTGGAAGTGTATCAGAAGGCAACACCCACCTCTCAGGCTCTACTCCAAAAATATCCAGGTATTTCCCAACTCAGAGCTGGTGAGCCAGCTTTTCACTTTGACTAAAGACACTTTAGGATTCCTTTGCTCTTGCAGGGAAGCTACTCTACAACAAGCATGAAACTACAGATCAAGTTAATATGTTTTTGCTTTTTTCCACAGGGCATCACCATATGTGCTGCTGCTCCTGGGCTTGTTACTCCCAGAACGGCGCTCCTGCTCGAAACGACCCCTGATCTTTCTTATTCTGTTTTAGTCTATTGCTCACATTTGCTGGGGTATGTCTGGCAGAGGGGATGACTGCAGGTACAAAAGTAGTGGCATGTTGCTGGAGTGGCTGGCTATGAACCTGAGAAATTGTTGTGCTGTAGTCTGGATCACCTCGAAACTGAATGCTGGATATTGCATTAGTTGTATAAGTCTGAGTAGTCATAAGACTGTCTAATGTATACTTTGTTACACTGTTTATAGTTTCTGTTATTGTTTTATGTATGTGAAAATTAAATAATAATAATAAGAAGAAATTGAATGCTGAGCAGTTCAGATACACGAGTGTTCCCTCTAAGCTGAGTTAGTGTGAGCTAGCTCACAGTGTTTTAGCCTCCAGCTCACACATTTTTGTCTTAGCTCAGGAAGGATGGCTCCAGAGCAAATGAATTTATGCAGTAGCCCAATCGCTCGCTCACAACTTTGATGCCAGTAGCTCACAAAGTGGAGTTTTTGCTCACAAGACCCCACAGCTTAGAGGGAGCATTGCAACATGACCTGTAACTTTATGCAACACTGCACAGTTTTTCTGCAACAGTGTATGCTCATTATATGTGTCATGTGATTTGCAGGTACAAATATGGACTGGTTTTTATCAGTCTTCCTCAGCTGGTGAAATTCCACCAAACTTTTGAGATCCAAGGAATCCACATTAAAACAAACAAACAAAACCCCCCAAAGCCTTTCAAGTTCCAGTTCATGGATTTATCATTCCTCTTCATGCTGATGTTATTCCTCTTCATGCTAGTGTTACTCCATCAACTTCAGAGGAATGCCATTGGAGGAGGAAGTGGCACAGAAAGGAGCTGGAGTCAGGCAGAAGATAACTAGACATTTAGCTTCTGAATTCTTCATTCATTTCTTATTGCCTCTTTTCCTCCATCTTTCTTGCTCACATACCAAATATGTGAATGTAAAATTGGCAACCCATTAACATTTTTTTTCTGAAAAAAAGACAAGCAAGTGGACAGGGGAATTGCTCAAGTTTATGTACTTAACACAGCAAGAGCTTTTTAATGTAGTCATATTTTTAGATATTATTATTTTACAGGGCTTGCTATTAAGACATGCCATAACAATTCATTAGCATTTCCCTGTCTAGTGTGCACAAAGTGTTATGTAGTGCAATTCCATGCAGTGTTACTCCATTGTAAGCCCAGTAATTTCAGAGGGCTGAGACTGGAATAACTCTGCATAGGACTGCAATGTTAACAGACAAAACTAGCAATTTTTAGTGCATCCAGATGAGATGCAAAATTAGTCCCATTAATTGAGAACAAATCCTGTTCTTTATTAATATTATTCTGTACTATAAATTATACAAAATGCATGCATTTAAACATTCAGACTTGAGATTTGCCTTAAAATGCTGAGTTTTTTTCAGCCTGATGCAAAGGCAAATGTATGGTTCAAATGCTAGGAAGGGAAAGGCCACTGGAAGGTGATTTCGAATGGAGGAATACTGTAACAGGCATAGAAATGGTATCACCCTTCTCATATTGCTCCTGCTTTTCTAAACATTAAATATTTTAATGGAGTTTGAACATAACACGTAGTCTTTGTACACACATGTACTCTGATGTACACTAAGAACTCCAAAGCAAAGTTGCGCTCACCAATAAAATGAATGGGGCACCTGTGTAACCATAAGCTTTACATGTGCATCAGAGTCCTTGTGGAGCTCAAGGCTGGGCAACATTTGTCCATGTGTGACTTTTTGAAATTAGCATGTAATCTAATATCACATGAAGGATACTCAATGAAAACAGCAACAAAATGGCATTAACTACTAAGGCCAAGCAAATCCAGTGCAGTTTTTAATGCTAATTATTAAAATTCTGCTCAAGAATATATACAGGCTGGCTATCAGGAAAACAGCCATCTACATTCAGGTATCCATTTTTTAATATCTCAAGGGTTCAGAGATTTCTGGGTAACATTGAATAAAAATACCTTATAGTCTTTATAAATGAAATCACTACCACCAACATTGTGTTTTTTAAAATTATTATTATTTTGCTTTAGTTTTTGACAGTTAATGTCACTTGATATCATCTTCAGTTCTTTGAACGCTGCAGTGGTGAAATCCTGTGTTATTAAGCTCCCATTATTTGAGGGGGAAATGCTGGTCTTGCATTGCTGAAGGATGGAAATTTACTGGTAATGCTATTTGGCAATGCTGTCTATTGCCATTCTCTCTTTTCAGCCTGTTACAGCAAATAAGACATATGTATATTTCTCACCAATCTACTTAGTAAATAAAACCTTAAAATCTATTGCTTTCTAATGGGCATAAATTGAAAAAATGGTGGCAACTTTCTAGCCCCAGTCCTGCAAGTACTACCTTATTCCAGACTATGATTTCTCTGAAAATGATTTTCTCTGTGTTTGTTGAACACATCTATTAAATATAGTGCAACTGAATCTGTAATTTAGGACTGATTGTACAGGTCATTGCCAAACAACAGAGGGATGTAGTAGTGGCACTTTCTTGTGGCAGAGCTCCATGCATGCTTAGGAACCTTGTGAAGCTTCCAGTGATGGCTAGTACTTGTTCTTAGAACTAACTACACATTAAACTTAGTGCTCAGCAGTGCTTGTATTCTAAAAACACTGGCATGTTTGGGTTTGCCAAGGCAATACTGGGAAGGAGGAGCTATTCATTGTGCAGATAGAGCATCCAAACACTCATTTGTTGTTGATTTTTGCCGTCAATTCACAGCTGGTTTATGGTGATCTCATAGGGTTTTCAAGGCAAGAGACATTCAGAGGTGGTTTGCCATGATGCAGAGTTGTTTTCTGTTGCCCCAGAAGGTCGTACCAGAACCAGTGGGTTGAAATTAAATCAAAAATGTTTTCGGCTAAACCTTAGGAAGAACTTCCTGACAGAACAGTTCCTCAGTGGAACAGGCTTCCTTGGGAGGTGGTGGGCTCTCTTTCTTTGGAGGTTTTCAAACAGAGGCTAGATGGCCATCTGACAGCAATGCTGATTCTGTGAACTTGGGCAGATCACGAGAAGGGAAGGCAGGAAGTGTTGTATCAGTGCTTAGTTCTTGTGGCCCTTTCTTACATGACCAGGTAAATGCTGATTGCCATTTTGGGGTCAGGAAGCAATTTTTCTCCGGGCCAGTTTGTGCAGGGGGTTGGACTACTAGATGGCCCTGGAGGTCCCTTTCAACTCCATGATTCTATGATTGCCTGCCTCCATGTCACAACCCTGGTAGAACTTGGTGGTCACCCATCCAAATACTAGCCAGGGCTGACCCTGCTAACTTCTGAGATCCAATGGGATTGGGCTAGCCTGGGCTAGCCAGGTAAGGGCCCTCCTTGTTTACCTACTGGTATTTTATATTTAATCCACTCACAAGAATTGCACTCAGTGGGCATTTCTCCAGATCTGTAAGTATGCAGATGGGTCAACGTCCAAAGGAACTCTTGTAGCAGAAGTTACCTTCACCATCACCTACCGTATGTGCTGAAATCGTCTCTTAACTTACTGAACCTAACCACAGGCCTGATCTGTGTGTTTTTTCACAGGATCTAGACTAGAGTTACTGGAGCAGTATTTGAATGAGGGACAGATGTCCTATCTAGTATTGTAGGGCTCTGGAGTTCTGGAACAAGTGATCCCCCATACATGCAGATACCTCAATTATGTTCTGAGAGTTTGTGAAGTTCTTTACTAAGGAACTTGTGCTTTTGGAAAAGGGCATCTTGAAACCCTGCTGAGAGCACTTGCCTCACATGTGACCTGTTGATCTTTTCCGGTTTCTTAAAAAGATAACTATTGCAACTGAAAACCAGAAACTCATGTAGAGCATGTGAAGGTAATTACTGTAGTTGTATTGTATTATGTAAGTCCTGAATAAGCTGCAAGTAAGATCTAATTATGCTTAATTTTTCAGTTGGAGGATGCATGTCCTATTGACAGAATATTAATCTTCCACTATCATGTCTCTGCTATCATCACCTTTTGGTATATAATTGAAACTGGGAGGCACCATTTTAATTTGACATGATCCTGTGTGGCAATCTAAATTCTGAATATTTGACAGTTTGGATACAGAAGATCCTTGCAAGGAGCATGATCAGGAATTTTAATTACAATAGTAGTAAAAGCATTTCTTCTACAAATGAAAGAAAGCTGGTAATCAAAGAAATATGCAACAGACAACTTGATGAATTCATTTCTGGATTCTTCTGAGCACCCAGGAATAGAATCCAGAAACTGAGCCTAGGATATATAACTTATATGAGTGTAACTTTCTAATGCATGGGCAGGGTTCATTATGAGTCAGCATTCCATGCAGTGACAGGATTAGAGCCCCCCCCCCCCCCCCCCCCATCAGACAAGTATTAGCCCAACAATGTCCTGGTCAGATAAAACAGGTTACAGAAGAATGTCAACAATGTGCCCAGTCTGGTGGGATCTTCTCACTAAAGCTAAAAAGAAGGGCTAACTTTTTATGGATTTTATTTCTACTCTGAGGCAAGTTGAAAGATATAAAATGTGAAAATTACAGTTTACCAAGCAATTTATAAAGAGGGCTATATCGGTTGGAGAGAATCTGGAGGAAATATGATTGTTTGTACATAGCAGACAAGAACATCCATTAGCTTTCAGAATGGTTTATTGTTGTATACAAATTATTATTGCACACATTGATTTTATGTGTGTTATAAAGCATTTTTATGGAAACCATTAAAATAATTTATTGAGCAAACAGTTCTGTGGGGCAAGTGCCAACATATAACAAAGGGAGGTCTTGTGCATGACGAAGAATAATCTATTGCAGGTATGTTCAGCAATTCCAGTCAAGATTTTTTTTTTCTTAACTTCAGTGATCTCAAAATGTAATGCAGAAACCTTGAAGAGAATATGTCTTTTTGCCCTTTGGATGTCTTTTCTCTATGCTAGGTGACAAGCATGTTTAACGTGATCTTGGACTTGTGTGGTTTTGGCTCTATCTATGTGAGTTATTTGCAAAATGTATAATCAAATGTATAATAATAAACTTGTACTCTTAGTGAGTCCAATTAAAGGGAAGCACCGAGTAGATATTGGAGTAGTATTTGTGGGGTTCATATTGCGTGTTATATTTTTCTGTAGCCCTACCCAAATTCACTTTTGTAGGTAAAACTCCCAGTGTGAAATGAAACCTGGTATCATTTAAGTCCTTTTACAACTTACAAAAATCAGTGGCACCATTTCAGATGGTGTATTGTACTGTGTCAGAATAGCCATGGGGTTCAAATTGGTACTCAGCTATGAAACTCATGTCGTGAGCTTGGGCTAGTCACACTCATTCTCTGACCATTCTCAGAGGGTTGTTGTAAGGATAAAATTGAGGGGGAAAGCATGCATGACACAAGAGCTCCTTGCAAAAAAAAATCCTGCCTAGGCAAAGTGGAAGGATCCAAGCTCATCTGATACTGCTGCATCTTCTCCCATTACCATACTTATCCCTATATCTCTTAATATCTGCCCTGAAGCTGTACACATCTCCTGCCTTAATAAACTTGGTCAGCTGTAAATAAATTACAACCAAGTAGCAGATAGAGTACAAGATTTTTTTGGGGGGAGGAACAAAGCAAAATTAATCTCCATAGCCTTAAGGAATATTGCCATTTGGTGTCACTCCTTTCACCTCCAGCAGATGACTGGGTCTGAAGCTCAGATTGGGCTTTTTTTTGGTGCTGGTACGCACCAGTATGGCATACCAGCACCTCTTTTGTGGCTCATCCTGCAGTTGAAGCTGCACCTTCATCCATGGGTGCAATGGAGTGCATCAGCTGCCCTGTCAAGAGTACTAAGGGCGATTCTGCATTGGTTTTTCCCTCCGTTGTTTTACCAAAGGTGCAGCTCAAAACCACATTCAAATACCCTGGGGCAATGCCTTACTGACTGCGAAGTCACCCCTGAACAGCCAAAAATCTATGCAGAAGGTACCACAAAACACAATGATCAAAGAAAGTGAAAGTGGGATGCAATGTAGAGAGTACCATAAAATCCAACGATCAAAGAACATGAAAGCGGCATGCAGTGCAGATGGGAATTTCTGTTCCATTGTGGGTTTGGTAAAGCAACGGAAGGAAAAGCCAGTGCAGAATCACCCTAACACTAGGGATGGGCACAAACCTGCCCATGAACTAAAGAATGTGATGAATATTGGCTGGTTTGTGGTTTGCAAACTGAAGTTTGTGGTAGGTCACTTGGCACAAACTTTGCATGAACTTTCAAGCAGACCATGGTGGTTCATGGTGGTTTATGAATGGATACATTTCCTGACACACTGTCCCCACTCAAACAAAATGTTTACCAAAGTTCAAAGCAACTTCAAAGCAACGGTGTATGTGTGTGTGGAATTCTCCAGCCTTTGAAACACTAATAGGTTCCCTGTGCATTTGATGTGTGTAGCTTGCATTTTTGAACCTGCATCTGACATTTTCCCCAAAAGCACTTTCCTGGGGGTATCTTCTTTGGGGGGCCTTAACTCGGCTCCCTGAAGTCCAATCTGCACATAACTTGGCGGGCCTGTAGGGGGAGCATTAGGGGGAGAGTGGGAGGAACCCTGTGAGTTTGATATCTCTAGCTTGGACAGGGTCTGTTCTATACACTCCTGAACCTGCTGAACCTGCACCTGTCATTTCCCCAGAAAGTACTTTCTTTGGTGTATCTTCTTTGGGGGGCTATAGCTCGGACCCCATAATTTCAATCCTTACCAAATTTGGAGAGTAGGTAGAGGAGATTCAGCTGGAGATCCCCTGCAAGTTTGGTGTCTCTAGCACTCAGGCAGGGGCTGTTATACCACATTATGACCTTACAAACTGAACCAGTTTGTTTGGCAGATTAAAGTTAGTGACAGTTTGTGGTCCGCGAACGCAGCATGCCATGAACCACAAACTGAACCACATTTTCCCAGTTCATGCCTATCCCTAACACCTTTTTTCCTACAAAAATAGCACTGACCTCAGATATACCAAAGACCAGAATGGATTCAGCCAGTTAATGACCTGCTGTGTATCTGACACCGTCTTCAGGTAGGAGAACCTTCACCATTCTAAACACAGACATTCTTTGGAGCTGCTAGCAAGCTGATGGAAGCAAATGGGAAATGGCACTCAAGTTGGTAACTTTTTCACCCCATCATCACACACCAGGTGAGCCTGTTATAGAAATTTATACCTTCTTCTAGGAGGCAAATTCTGATTTATTTATTTACAATACGTTTACCCTTTCTGTCCTCAGCAAGCCCAACAAGGCAGCTAACATATTTAAAACATACATAATAAAATCACACCTTAAAAACCATCAAAACAAAAAAATCTTCCCCAAACACATCATTAACGCAATTAAAACCGACAATCAAAACATAGGGCAGGTAGGAGCGATCACTGAGGTAATGTCAAACAAAACAAAGAAGTCTTCACCTGTTGGTGGAAGATGGCATCAGAAGGGGATAGACGAGTCTCCCTGGGGACAGAACTCCAGAGTTTTGGTGCCATGACTGAAAAGGCTCTCTCCTGGCTTGCCACCCACCAGAAGGTAGGGGACCTGAAACAGGGCCTCCAAAGATGACCGCAGTGGTCAAGTAGATTTTTAAGGAATGAGGCAGTCGATCAGGTATGTTAGTCTCAAGCCATATAAGACTTTAAAGGTCAATACTAGCACCTTGATTTGCACCTGGAAATAGATTGGGAATCAGTATAGATAAGCCAAGACTGACATGTTATGGTTCCTACAACTTACTCTGGTCAATATCCTGGTTGCAGCATTCCATACCTGTTGAAGTTTCCATACACTGTTCAAAGGGACCCCCATATAGAGTTCATTGGAGTAATTTAATTTAGATGCAACCAGGGCATGCACCACAGTGGCCAGATCATTTCTGCCCAGGAAAGGTTACCACTGGCTAACCAGTCAAAGCTGGTAAAGGTGCTCCTATAGTTGCCAACCTCCAGGTAGCAACTGGAGATCTCCAGCTATTACAATTGATCTTCAGATGACCAAGATCAGTTTCCTTGGAGAAAATGGCTGCTTTGGAGGGTCAACTCTATTTTTCGCATTTCTACCCCATCCTTCCAGACAACCGGCTCAAGGCAGCTTACAACAGTTAAAATACAGTAGTGTACAGTTTTAAAACATAAAATAATTTAAACATAGCATAATTTACGCACCCGCATAACCCTGCTAAGGTCCCTCCCCTCCACAAACCACATCCTCCACAGGCTCTACCCCCATAATCTCTAGGTATTTCCCAACACAGAGCTGGCAACCATAGCCACTCCTTGCCTTAGCTTCCATGTGCCTATCCAGCAGCAGGCCTGCATCCAAGAGCACCCCTGAACGATGGAACCTTTAAGGGGGTGGTTACCATGTGAAAAAAACAGTTCCCTCCCCTTTATATGTGAAAAAGCCATATAATTGAAAAATGACTGCTAGGGTTGCCAACTCCAGGTTGAGAAATTCCTGGAGATTTGGGGGAGGAGCTTGAGAAGGGTGGAGTTTGAGAAGAGAAGGACCTCAGCAGGGTATAATTCCAGAGTCCACTTTCCAAAGCAGCCTTTTTCTCCAGGAGAACTGATCTCTGTTTGAAAGTCAGTTGTAAGTCCAGGAGAGCTCCAGGCCCCACCTGGACATGGTTGCCAGCCTCCAGGTAGTTGCTGGAGATCTTCTGCTATTACAACTGTTCTCCAGGTGAAAGAGATCAGTTCACCTGGAGAAAATGGCCATATTGGAAGTTGAACTCTATGGCACGATGTCCCAAACCCCACTCTCTTCAGGCTCCACCCCCCAAATCTCCAGGTATTTCATAACTTGGAGCTGGCAAACCTATACCTGGAGGATTGCAACCCTAGATTGCCTTATTCATTCCATGGTGTAGAAATATAAATTGTTTTGACTACATTGTTAATACGTACAGGGGTCATTTCATAGAAAAAGAGGCGCAGGGGCTCATTAGCATAACGCATTAGCATAACTTATTTTCATATGCTACACCACCTGATATCACCGGAAGTATGTCAGAAGGCAAGAAAGGAGAGCGAGAGAGAGAGAGAGAGGAGGGAGGGAGAGCTGGCAGAGAGGGGACAGCTACTACTCCAAGCCTCAGAAATACCACTATTCTGGAAGGATCGCTTCAGTGGAGGCTGAAGCCTTCAGAAGGCTGGTTGGAAGAACAAAGACCTTTCCAGGGGGCAGGGTCTTTTTGCTGCAGCCATGACACAAGCAGGCATTCCCCTGCGGGGGAGGGGGGCTGGCACCAACTCCCGGAGCTGAACTCCCCCGAGCTCCTGCTCGAAATGACCTCTGAATATGTACCTCATTTTATTGCAAGGTATCAGTGCCCTTCACCTTGTATTTGAGATGAGTTCTGCTAGTTTACAGTCTGGTTTGGAAAGGAACTGCCCTGACAAGGAACTACAATTCACATGGAGCTCAAAACCATTATGGAATGTGTCTGTTTTTAAAACAATTCCCTAATTCATCAATTCTAATGTCAGCATCTAAGTTATGTAAATCCTGCTGTGTGAATCAGAAGGAAATCTGGTTCTCTTAGATTTTTCCATATCATGGGTGCATAAGAGAGACCTCGTCTTGTATTGCTGGGTGACTGAATTTATTCTCTGGTTGAAATGGTGACGCAGCTGTTTCAAAATATACCAGATTATAAGGTCAAATTACATACATCAGGATCCCATTGTTCCTGGACACATAAATAAAATGTCACTGTTGAAACTTATTGTGCACATAACAAGTAAGGCTCTTTATAGAGCACAAAAGCCTGTGTTTAGGGAGGTCAAGTTAATTTACTTCTATCTGGAAAGGCAGCAGACACATCCCTTCTATATTATAAGCTCTTTAAAAAAATAATTCCACAAGTTTAAAACCCCTCTCCATGTGGAGATTTCCTTTGGCCTACAAAAGCCAAACTAAACACACTCCAGCACAGACCTGTTTTCACTTCCTCCCTGACATTTATTTATTTGCTATACTTACCACTGAATTTGAGCAAGTTAAAAACAATTACCTATAATATACAAAAAAGAAAAAAGGCAGGAAAGCAAGAGAATTCTTAGATAATGGTTATATAATGAATGCCTCCTGCAAGAAGCAGTGCTGGTAATTAGGGCAGCCAGACCTACTGTCACTGGCCCCTTATTCCTTGCCACCACTTAAGAGGCTGGCAGGGTGTGAATTGGGTGTGTGTGTGCTTGCATCATACCTTTCTCTCTGATGCAGCCCAGTGTTATAGATGCTACTGGAAGCATTTGGAAGGGGAGGAGCTAAATGACAACCAGTCACTCCTGGCTAGGTAATTTGTATTGTAATGCAAATACATCAGGTTGATCATGTGCCAGCGGTCCACAGTAGGCATGGTGGGCTGCATACAACTTGGCAGGTTACACAATTTCTTACTCAGTGCCAAATTGTAACACATCATTCTTGAGTGACTCTTTAATCAGATCTTCGGGCTGGGGGAGGGGGAGTTTGAATTACTACTTTTGTCTTCATAGCCATAATTCTTCATAATTTCCTTTCATTAAAAATCACAGTATAGAAATTACAGTCCTGAAAAATAAAAGGGTAAAGGGGGGGGGGGGGTAAAAAACAAAAGCTCTTTGACAGCAAAAAGAAAAGTAGTAATCAAGTTCTCTCATTCTACTCTCCCAACCAACAGCACAGAGTGCAATAAAGTAACGAATTAAGCCAAAAAATGGAAGCTGCTTTATGTCAGGAAAACCCTATGACATCGTTCCTCCCACACTTCTCTCTGGGCGATTCTGCATCTGGCATTCGCTCGATATTTTCTCAACACTGAGGAAAAGGTGCAGTTCAAAACCACATTAAAATACCCTGGGGCAGTGCCGTACTGACTGCGAAGTCACCCCTGAATGGCCATGAATTTATGTAGAAGGTACCATAAAAACTGATGATCAAAGAAAGTGAAAGCAGCATGCAGTGTAGAGGGTACCGTAAAATCCAATGATCAAAGAAAGTGAAAGCAGTATGCGATGCAGAGGGGAATTTCTGTTCCAACATGGGTTTGCTAAAACAACGAAGGGAAAAGCCAAAGCAGAATCACCCTCTGGCTGTTGCAGAGACTTTCCTCCCCTATGGTGCTTGCTTTCTCTACCACTACCATTTCTGAATGCAAAAGACCAATGATTTCATGGAACTTTTATGCACACAGAAATGCTAGGGGCAGAGAAAGAAAGCACTGGATCACATATCAAGCCCTGGAGCGGCTAGATAGAAGCTTGGGGGAAACAGTGCCATAGGATCCAAGCCAATGTCTCTTTTAAAAGATTGGGGGGAGGGGACAACACAGAAATGCAGGAGTCCAACAATGATGAAATATTCCATTTGGATCTTCCATTACAACAGTGTGAACAAGCCATAGGAATTTCAGACTAAACAGTTGTGTGGAACCATCTCCGGGCTTCAGTTGGAGACAAAATGATTGTAAGGCAGGGAAGGGTAGAAAATGAACTGCTTTGGGGCAGCAGTGCAAACACTGCCAGGGAAAGGCCAATCCAACCGAGGTAGGATGTGAGATGGGAAGACTTGATTGTTTGTATGTATATGTAGGTCTGGAATTCTGTGGTTCATGACCATTTGAGAAAATATTTTTGCATATGTCTTGAAGAGTTATAAACTATGGCTATCCTCAAATAGATGTTTTTGACATGTTTATTGCAGTGTGAGAAATTTCTCACGGTCTTCCAATCTGATTTCTATCCCACAGATAAAGGAAATAGGTCCATCTTGTATATACTCAGCAATCTGAAAGATGACACATCTTCAGAGAAAGAATTTAAAAATAAAACAGGGAGAAAATGTAAGTGTTTTAAGAGATGGCAGGAAATAAAATCCTTGGGTTACATTAAAAAATATTGTGAATAAACATCTAGGTGTAGTCACTTACCCAGGCGTGCCAGGGAGGAAAAAAGATGAGGGAGAAAGGGGAGATGAAAACTGTGGTACCTTGGGGGTTTGTTGGGTCAGAAGAGTCACCAGGACTTTATGACTGACATATGTCCTCTTTGGGTGGACTAGGAGAGCTCCAAATCCCACTTTTCCAGTATCAGCAATGCAGGATATGAGAAAACAGATTTGATGAGTCCCAGGTCTTTCTTGAAGATAGTTTCAGAGAGTAGCCATGTTAGTCTGCAGTAGGAGAGCTAGATTTGTGTTCAGTAGCACCTGAGAGACCAACCAGAGTTTTGGGTATCGTATCACATCTATAAAGAAAATTGGTTCCTTGAAATGGTTTGCTTCAGCTCTATAGCCAGGATTTTGTTCGGGGGGGGGGGGGGCACTGGGGCACCAGGGGCAGCCTGTAGCCAGAAAATTTGGGTTGGTGGGGCATGAGGAAATTTTGTGGGACAGCAGGGGAGGAGGAGGGAGGAGAGGGGAGGGGCAGCCACACGCCTTCCCTGAACGCCAAGTGGCGATTTTGTGCGGCCACCCCTCTCTTTCACCTCCTGCAAGATTTAAAGGGCTCGCTGATCAGTTAGAGAGCCCTTTAAATCTTGGAGGAGGGGAGGGAGAGGGGCTGCTGCAAGATTTAAAGGGCCCTCTAGCTGATCGGTGGGCTGCATGCTCCCACTGATCAGCTGGATGGCCCTTAATGTTATTAGAGGGGAGGGAGGGGCAACAGCTATTGTGGGGCATGCCTCCTATTTGAGAGGGCAGAGACCCAAAATGCCCCACTGTAGCTACAGGCCTGACCAGGGGGCACTATTTAAATTAAATTTAAATGGGTACTGGAGCCTCGAGCTTCACAGGCTAAAGAACAGTTACACGTGACTATTTGCAATGCAAGAATGTGTACCCAGGTGCAACTGGGGAAATTGCAATTGGTTCCAAATGACTCCTTCTCGCTTTCTAGCACCCCCAGTTTACAACTATAAATCTGAATCCCCACAACAGTGAGACCCCATTCTGTTGGAGGAGGGGAGAAGCAAAGTGTTGCAATTAAAGCATTAAAAGAAACTTGGGGATCAAACTTGCTTCTGAAGGTGGGACTCCTCAGGTGGGGCTTTGTTCTTCTCTTTATCAGGGAAGCCCACAGTGCCACAGCCCCTTCTCCAGCACCACTGAAGCCTCTGCTTATTGGAGAAGCTCTTCCTAATTGGGGAAGTGCTTCCTCTTTCTTTCCAAGGGTTCCTGCCAGGCACACTTGCACCAGCCTGCTTGGTCAGCCTCGTGCTCTGCCTGCCTTTATCCCTCGGGCATCAGCATGGCAGCTGCCTGGCAACATGAAGAGTCCACAGCTGCATGGTGAGGAAGAGGTGGCGCTGGCAGGCACAGCCCAGACAAGGCTCCTGCCCAGCAAGCCCTGAGTGGCTGCAGTGAGTGGAGGCTGAGGAGCAGGTACACATGGCCAGCAGGGGATGGCTGTGGAGGGCAAGTCACTGGGGGGGGGGGCTGCAAATTTGATAGGGGGTGCTGCCCTCAGCACCCCATTACTGGTTATGGGCCTGGTTTGCTTTATTCCAGAGTTTGGTTCAGGTTTCAAATGCAGCCTGCTTGTGATTCAAGACAGTTCAGAACTGGCCTTGCTGAAGCTGGGACAAACTGACCTTGTAGTCTCCAGATAACACAGCTGTGGAGTTGTTTGGTACCAGCTTCCAATTAACTACATTCCATTCAGTTAAGTCCCATTATTTATACCTGCGGGAAAGGGCCACCTCTGGCTGCTGACAGTGACAGTCAATGTGTTTAGAATAGGGTAACTCTGTTTAGGATTGCACTGTAAACTGGAATCTGTAGTGGGAAATTCTGACATCCTTAATTAGAAGAAGAAGAGATTGGATTTATACCCTGCTCTTCACTACCCAAAGGTGTCCCAGAGTGGTTTACAATCTCCTTTCCCTTCCCCTCCCCACAACAGAAACCCTGCGAAGTAGGTGGGGGCTAAGAGAGCTCTTTCGAGAACTGCTCTTAAGAGAATAGCTCTGAAATAACTTGTAACTGACCCAAGGTCACACCAGCAGCTGCATGTGGAGAAGTGGGGAATCAAACCTGGTTCTCCCAGGTTAGAGTCTGTGCTCCTAACTACTACACCAAACTGGCTATGTATACATTGTGTACATAGAGACTGTATACCCCATTTGGAGGAAACCATAATTCTTTGTTGGCAAAAGTGTTAACGCAGCAGGATTCTCAAAGTGCACCTCAAGTAATCCTTTGAGAGATCCTATTAAGGATCTCATTATCAATTTCTAGGCAACTTTGGCCTTCTGTTTGTCTGTCTAGTACATTTTCATCCTATCTTCCCTCCCAGGAGTTCAGGATAATTGACACAGCTGCCCCTTCCTGGGCCAAATTCACCTAGAGAGCTTCATGGCAGCAGAGCATCTCTCTGTGGGATGCTCTTTTCTTCTGTCAATATGATGAAATCAGACTTGGTCCCATTCATTCTGCTCTTGATGTGAAGATTACCATAAAGTCTGTCTCTTAGCTCCATGTGTCCCCAGCAGAGAAGTTGGTCCTGAGCTCAGAACAGAGGGAGAAACAAAAACCAAAATGTAGGTCGTTTGGCAATGCTTACATAAATCAAGCATCTAAACACACAGGCTGCTGGAAAATCCATGAATGAGTCTCTAGTAGGGATGGCATGAATTGCATTTTTGCACTTTGGATCGTGGTTTGTGGCTGAACCATGAACTGAAACATTGGTTCATGAACTGTATTGGTTTGTGATCTCCTGCTTTCTGCTCCTGCTGCTTTTCATGGGGAGGAGAAAGTAGGGGTTTGAATGGCTCTGAGCCATTTCAACCCCTGCTTTCTGCTCCCTGCCACTCAGCTGTTTTTCATGAAGAGCAGAAAGCAGGGGTTTAAATGGCTCAGAGCCATTCAAACCCCCGCTTTCTGTTCTTCACAAATCACCAAAAATGCCTTAAAATTCATGGAAATTCATGGTGGCTCTTCAGTTCTCGAACATCGTTTCACAAACTACAAACCAGCCAAAATTCATGACGAACTTTAGTTTGTGAGCCAGTTCATTCCCATCCCTATTCCCCAGTACAGAGGTGTCGAACTTATTTGTTACAAGGGCCAGATCTGACATAAATGTCACTTTGTCAGGCCGGGCCATGTGTGCCATAAAATGTAACATGAGGTACCAGAGATATAAACTTCATAAAGATGATTTCAGATGCCAAATGGCAATAACAGGCTTGATTGGATTAGGTGTGATAAACTGAGGGATAGGAAGCTTGGAGATAGCAGCACTGGTAATAAGACAGGAAACCTAGGTCTCATTTTGGTCCAGGAGGAGGCAAAGACTAAATGGAAATAAGTCTGAAGAAGTGAGCAGTGACTCATGAAATCACATACCAGACCACAACTGTTGTTAGTTTTTAAGGTGCCACTGGACTCTTATTCTTTCTAGTGCTAACAGAAGCCACAACATTAAAAAAAACCAGTGGGGGGACATTTTAACCTTCCAGGACATTCAGTTGCTGACCTAAGAGTAGCAGTTCTCTTACAAAGGAATTTCATAGGGAGATTAGAAAGAGAGACTGCTGAATTGCAACTGATAATGAAGCTCAAGGCAATGCATCCTCCTGGACTGAATTGAGACCTGGGTTTCTTTTCTTATTACCCATGCCTGCTATTGTCATTTGGCATCTGAAATCACTTCACTCTCCAAGATATAAAGACAGATCACATTCTAGCTGTAGCTGAAGAAGTGAGCAGTGACTCATGAAAGCTGCCTGCCACAAGTTTTGTTAGTTATTACGGTGCTACTGGACTCTTGCTCCCATCTACTCTACTGGACTCTTGTTCCCTTCTACTAATAAGGAATGCAAGCTGTGCTGTTAGGTTTCTTCTGTACCATCTGTTAGAACTGGAAAAGGGGATCTCTCCAAGTGCCATGGGACTCCATCTCTCTCTCTCTTTGGTGTGCTCTCTCTGGCTCTTCCCCTCCCCCCTAAAAAGTGTGCATGCACACAAAAGCTTATACCTGGCTTGGCTTTCTCTCTCTCTCCAGGAAGCTGGAAGCTGGAGAGAGCTAGGCAAAAGTGAGCAGGAAGCTGGAAGTAGGAGAAAACCAGTTGCTCATGGGCTGGATAGGAGCCCTGCAGGGGATGGTTCCGGCCCATGGGCCATATGTGTGACACCCCTGCTGTAGTAAACAGCAGTAATGAGACCTCTCCAACTTGGACTGGGACTGTAGTGTGTGTGGGTGCCAGGGTGGGGGTTAGCCCTCCTCTCTTGTACATTTTTCCTACCACAAAGGACACCCCAGCTGCTATTTGCACCTGAGGATGGCCAGTGTATTTCTTTTAGCAAAGCAAATAGCAGATCCATGGGCTTTTTAGGTAAGACAATGGTATGGAGAGGAAGAATTAAACAACATCTTTTCCTGTGCAATGGTCCTGGTCTGAGACAGGCCAAGACAGTCAGTATAATTCTGTACTGTCTTGAATCAAATACCTTTGGGTATCCTTGCTTGCATGCAGAGTTCCCTCAGTTAGATTTTAATCCAATGTGTAAGTGAAAGTGAAAAGGGAAATGTTACTTTACTAGATGGCCAGAAATTCAAAGTTCAGTTGCTTTCCTTAAATTCTTCAGCAAACCAATGAAAAATGATGCAAAGTGAAAGATTTATCAGCCCCCCCTTTCAGGATGGAAAATGGCTTTATTCCAGTTCTCTGAAAGTAGCTTTACTCTAATCCGTCCTTATCAGCTGTTTTATGTCTGCTACAGAAGGAAGGTTTCTTTGGAACTTTTTTTAATCCATTAGAGCGAAACATTTGGCCAGAAAGCCATCACGCTTAGCTGTTGGAAATGTGACAAAAAGGGGGGTGGGGGTGGGAACCACCACTGCCAAGGTGCAGATAATTTAAAATGCGGTTTTCTCTATGAATGGGTGTATGGGGTTTAGATGTATGGGCAAGGGCTCACCTGTCTTGGGAAAAATTAAATCTCCAAGATCTGTATAATATAGGTCCTGATTCATAGGAGGAAGGGCAACAACTACAAGAAGCAAGGCCTTCTCAGCTATGGCACTCCAATGATAGAATGTCCTCCTGTCGGGCTTTCGCTGAACGTTGTACTTAATTAGCTTCTGGAGCCAGCTGTTTCTGTTTGCCTGGGCTATCTTTTAAATGATTGGTCAGGCTACCTTGTTGTGTTTATGAGGAGCTTTATTTTTGGTTTGGGCTGGAACTTTCTCAAGGAACTCAGGGCAGCATGCATAGTTCACCTTTTCCCATTTTATCCCATGAGACTAGCTTGACTAGGCCAGGGTCACCCAGCAAGCTTCCTGGAAGTATGGCGATCTGAATCTAGATCTCCCATATGTTAGTGCAACACTCTAACCAATGCATCACATAATTCCTGCTTGTGTTGATTTTAGCGCTTGTTGTATAAGCCTCGTGTGACTTGTTACTCTTAGCTGGGTGACACTGGCATGGCTGTGTTGCTGGATTGGTGCTGGAGTGAGATGCGTAGTGTTGATATTTACTGTGCTTCTGTACTGGACCAAGTTGTGAGCCACCTGTTAGAGCAGGGCCCCCCAGTCTTTCTGAGCCTGAGGGCACCAGTAGAATTCTTTTTTAATTTTTTTTTTAAACTCTAAAACTACAACTATAATGTACAATCTAAGCTACATATACCTTATACAGAGAGTACTTTATCATTTGCTTAATACTACCTTGTTATATAATATAATTATGAAGCATTTAGAACCTTGGATTAATTTCAATTACTTGTTACTGCTACTATAGAAGTTACCAAAACTATTTGGCAGGCACGCCCACCTAGAGAAATACGGTTAAAAACCATTTATAATACATAAGTGCAATGCTTAATAAAACAGTTTAATCACTATTTCTTCTTTCGTCCTCTTCTTGTCTTAACAGTCTCAACTATTTTTGGAGCTGCGGCTCCCTTTTCCGAGTCAGACACTTCTTCTTCACTCTTTGAGCTATCAAATCCATACATGCTTTCTTGCGAGGCCAGTGAACCATCTGAGTCTCTCCCAGTTTTCTGCTCTTTGCTTTTTTCCAGAATTTTTTTCGCTTGTTGAACAGAGTCAATCTTATACTTCTTATCTTTGATGCTGAAGCATAGTCCTTCTGGAGTATTCCAACGATAGATGATAGTCTGGAGCCAAGATGTCAATTTTCCATAGGCTTTCCTTCTTTTCCTTATTTCAAATGGGATATCCTTCATCACTTTTACTTCTTCTCCCAGGATCTTCAGTGCTGCTTTGTTTGTGGTCCTAAGCACCACATCTCTTGTAGATTTTTTGGAGAACCTTATCATAATTTCACCAGGCAGGCTTTTCTTTTTAGTGT
This sequence comes from Lepidodactylus listeri, assembly GCA_029233225.1. Taxonomy (NCBI): domain Eukaryota; kingdom Metazoa; phylum Chordata; class Lepidosauria; order Squamata; family Gekkonidae; genus Lepidodactylus; species Lepidodactylus listeri. The sequence goes on along the minus strand of JARCFY010000005.1, from coordinate 47,329,801 downwards.
AATCTGGATAGGTTCTGTAAACCATATCTATATCGCTTTTTATATCCGCTGCTTTCATGCCTGTCACTGGTTCAAGTGCTTCACTTAGCAAATTTTTAAGGTCTTCTCCTGTGTTTTCTGGCACATTCTGAAGTCTTAGGAAAAAATTCGATCTATCCATTTGTAATTTCAAAAGCTGATCGTGGTGGAAGGCCTTTTCCTTCTCTGCCTTTTGTAGTCTTGCGTCTTGGTTTTTTACTGAAGTTTTTACTTCCAGAAGTTCTCACTGCAGCTTCTCTGTGGATTTATTCGACTCTTTTAGTTCTAGCTGCATTTTGTCCATTTTAACGTTGAGAGCTGTCATTTGGTCCACTAGAGGTCGCAATAACGAGGAGAACACCACACTCATCTCCGTGGTATCAACCTTTGAACTCGGAGCTGTACTTCCTAGTTTGGGGGAAGGTTTCGGTTTCCCCGTCATTGTTGAGACTTCGCTCTTTTTTTTTAGATAGATAAGATGAACGAAAGGAGCAAATTTTCAAACAGCGCTTATGTCCTTCTAAAGTTTATATCTCCAAGTGAGCGATGCTGCCATCTAGCAAGGCGGATGGGCTTTTATTCCTGCAGTAATGCCACGTAAAGAGTCTCATAAGTACGCTAGTCCCGGAGAGGGGGGGTGGGTTTCACTCCTCCTGCCGTCTTCCCGCTGTGTTCTGCTTTTCTTACTTCAGACTCACGTTTTCTCCATGCGTAACTGTCAGTTCCAGCCTCATTGCTTCGCACTCTCTGCTGCTTCTCAGATTTGCGCTTTCAGCCATACGGCTCCCACGGCGGGGGAACCTATGGGGGTGATGAAAAGGGATCTCTATCCCTCGGTTGCCACCATAGGGAGAGATCCCCTTCGGGCCACCCCAGGCAGAGCCCCCTCACTGGGGTCTCTGGGGGCTCGGCACCAGTCCAGAGCCCCTTCTTCCCGCCGGGTACGGATCGCGCTCCCTGCAGATGCGGAGGAGCATGTCCACCATGCTCGCAAGTCTTGCCGGAAGTCCCGCACCAGTAGAATTCTGACACAGGTGCAGTCACAAAATGGCTACCATGAAAGACAGAGCCAACCAGAGAATGTCAGGGAGTGGTTTCATGCATTTATTTATTCATTAAATTAGTTTTATTAGGCTGCCCTTCCCTGCACGGAGGGCTCAGGGCAGCTTACAAGAGCACAAATACAATAAATAATACAAGTTAAAACCAGTGTTAAAATACCTATAGCATATCAGCAGATAAAACAATACACTTCCCTGAAGAGAGATTTTAATTTCCACAGGCTGCCGGGGGGGGGGGGGCACTAAGGGTGTGTGTGTGAGTTCCAGATTTTATACTGTCCAGTTGCTGTCCTCAACCAGATTCCTGGTGGAACATCTCTGTCTTGCATGCCCTATGGAAAGATAATAAATCCCACATATCTTTGATAGTAACTCTTCAACATTTCTGGCAGGAGCTCTGTTAAACAAATCATTCAGATCTCCAGTAACCAACAAGAAGCACTGCTGGGCAAAAGCCACACCTTGCCCCCCCCCTTTTAAAAAACACTTGGGGGCAGCAGGGAAGGTGTTGGCAGGTGTCATGCACCTGTGGGGGCCACAGTAGGGACCCTTGTGTTCGAGCCTTAAGGCTCAGTAAGAAACTCAGATTGTAAATAAAGTAAATAAATAGATAAATAAATTTAATAAAATAAATTTAAAATGCTCAGCAGTTTTTTGAAATGTATAATGTTCCGTCTCCTTTCTGAGTTGAATTTCTAGTTGAACCTGTCAGTTGCCAACACCAGAGTATGTAATATAAGTATCTTTAATGTAAGACTGAGGTTGCCAAAACTGTAAACTGAACATGTACTTGCAGAAAATCTGTCCTGTGCTCTAGAAGTAGAGGGAGAAATGGTTGCCTCTGTCCTTCTCACTTAAAAATAAATTCTGTAAGCTATTATATTTTTAAGTATGCCTCCTCAAGTCTCCCAGACCCCTTTCCTGTTCAGAGAGGCCACTCACAGGACCATCTACCGGCCAGTCTTAAAGTTCAGAACTAAAACATGCAACTCTTTTTTTTTTTTTTTTTTTAACAAAAATGGTTTATTTAACAAAAGAATTTGATAATTAGTTACAAGGAAAATAAAATAATTACAAAATCTAGTAGAAAAAGTCATGTAGAACCAGGGGTCCTTTGGGGCCGGAGCTAGGCAGAGCGGAGCTCCGCCAGCTCAGGAGTGGGAACTAGGGCAGCCACGGGCTGAATCAGATTCTCTGATCTGATTTGGCCCGCCGCCGAATTGCCGCCGAAATTCGGTGGTGGCTTTAAAAGGAGCTGTAGGGGAGGGGGTTTGAGGGAGAGGCTCCAAACTTGCAGGGTAGCTTCTGGGACCTCTCCCCCAAATACCCACCAAGTTTCAAGAAGATTGGACCAGGGGGTCCAATTCTACAGTCCTCCAAACAGATTGCTCCCATTCCTTCCATTGTTCTCAATGGTGAGGAAAAAGTAACGTTTTTTCCCACCATAGAGAACAATGGAGGGGATGGGGCAACCTGTTTGGGGCCCCATAGAATTGGACCCCATGGTCCAATCTTCTTGAAACTTGGTGGGTATTTTGGGGAGAGGTCCCAGAAAGTATCCTGCAAGTTTGGAGCCTCTCCCTCAAACCCCCTCTCCTCCAGCCCCTCATATACCCTATGAGTTTTTGCCATTGACTTCAATGGCCCATAGGGTATAATAGGGCTGAAACTGACATTTGGCTGGTTATGCTAATGAGTTATGCTAATAGGTATGCTAATGAGCTCCTGCACCTCTCTTTCTACGAAATGACCCCTCTGTAGAACATTTAAAATACAAATACAATACAGAAAAAACACCACAAATGCCCATTTAAACTTTATACTTGGCCTAAGCTACCATATAGCCTGCTGTTTATTACATTCAATTAATCAGATATTTCTCAAAGTTATTTCTTTTACTTGCTCTTTTGGTCTATATTTGTTTCAATATTTAATCAGGACCAAATTTGAACAAACAATTCCCAAGAACCAATTTTTTCCTCACAGACCTTCTTAAACACTGTTATTTTGTTCACTAGGAATAAGGCCCGTTGTGGAAATAAATACAATGGGCTCTAGAAAGAGGCTCTGGGGGTATGTCCCAGCCTTGGGCAGTCAGCGTCAATTTGCTGTGGCTACCTCAGCAGGGTATAATGACACAGAATCCACCATTTTATCCAGGGGAAGATTGCTGCCATCTGAAGAGCAGTTGTAATTTAGCGTGATCTCCATCCTTCCCCTGGAGATTAGCAACAATGGTTCCCCATGAGGGAATGGGTGGTTTGAAGGGTGGAGTCTATGGCATTGAACCTGTCTGAGGTCCCACCCCTGCTGGAACCTCACCCTTTCCAGGGTCCACTCCTCACATCTCCAGGAATTTCCCAACCTGGAGTTGGCAACCCTACCTCCCAGCCAACTGTCAATGTATCGTTATCTGCCCCCTGGCTTCAGCTTTCTATCTCCTCCCTCCTAGAGAGCAGTTGTAATTCTGAGTGATCTCCAGCCCCCACCTGGAGATTGGCAACAATGGTTCCCCATGAGGGACTCGCTGGCTTAGAGGGTGGAGTCTATGGCATTGTACCTGTCTGAGGTCCCACCCCTCCTCAAACCTCACCGTCTCCAGGCTCCATCCCTCAAATCTACAGGAATTTCCCACCTGGAGTTGGCAACCCTATCTCCTTCCCAGTCAATCATCAACCTCACTCTTCAGCTTTTCATCTCCCCCCCACAGCTTCTACCGTGCTCTGAAGCCCTGACTGCTATGTCACATTGGCTGTCATAAGGGGTCCATCTCAGCAGGGTATAAGGACATAGAGTCCACCATTTTCTCCAGGGGGACTGATCTCTGCCATCTGGAAAGCACTTGTAATTCTGAGTAATCTCCAGCCCTCACCTGGAGATTGGCAACCATAGTCCCCCTAGAGGAAAAGTAGTCTTTCTCTGCAATGGGGACCAAAGCAGCTGACATCATTCTCCTCTCCCCCTTTTGATTTGCACAACAACCCCGTGAGGTAGGTTAGGCTTAAAGTCTGTGACTGGGCCAAAATCACCCACTCAGCAAGAACCTGGGTCTAGCAGTTCCTGCTCTGAAGTGCTGACTGCTATGCCTAGGGTACACAACCTCCAGGTGGAGCCTGAAGATTGCCAAGTATCACAATTGAACTCCAGACAACAGATCCCCCCCCCGGAGAAAATGACTGCTGTGGAGGCTGGCCTATATGGCATTCTGTTCAGCTGGCCCCAATGAGTTTTCTCCCAAAGGCCAACATAGGTGTGGAAAGGGGCTTTTAGAGAAGCAAGCTTGGTTGCCTAGCAACAGGCACTGAGGGAAAAGTTGCCGGCTCTGATTATGGAAATACTGGAGATTTGGGGGGTGGATCCTGTGGAGGGCAGCATTTTTGGGGGGTGGATGGAAGGACTCAGCAGGGTATAATGCCATAGTGTCTACCCTCCAAAGCAGCCATTTTCTCAGGGGGAACTGATCTCTGTCATCTGGAGATCAATTGTAACAGTGGGAGATCTCCAGGTCCCACCTGGAGATTGGCTACCCAAGGGGGAAAGTCAGCCACACAGCAGGGGGTTGAAGGGAATGGTTTGATGGTTGTTGGCCCACCTCATTAGCCAGCCAGCCATGGTGGGGCAAAGCAGGAGAGAGACCCTGAGGAATTTCACACAGCCAATATGTTCCGTTTCAGGAACACTTCAGTAATGGTTTCTGTCAGGCATTTCACACAGAACCATATTAGTACCAGTTCCCTAACGGAACATATTGGCCCTTTCACACAGAAACGTGCCTCTCCCATTGGGGAAGCGTTCCTGAGCTGGTTTACCTTAAAACCTCCTCCCAAGCGTTCTTCAGTTCTTGTACTGGTCCTGAAGCGCTACGGGGTGCTGTGTAAAATGTCCCCTTGTTTCACATTTTATTCTGACAGGACATTGGGCAAGCTGGCAGTGTGTGTGGGAGGGTGTTATGCTGAAAGTCCATTGTCTTTTCACTTACAGAAGCAGGCCACTGAGGGGGCAGTTAGACCCACCTGGCAGTAGGCGGAGGAGAAGAGTGGACCCAGCACCCAGTCCTTCCCCTTCGCCGGCTCCCTCCAGACTGAGGCTGAGACACTGGCCAGTGGCTCTGTGGGCGGGACTGAGGCAAAGCAGCGAGGGAATGCAGCCAGTGGCCAGGGACTGCTTTTGAGTGGCAGTCCTTCCAGCCAACTGATTTTGATGCCCCATGGAATCTTGCCACTTGAAAACGGCTTTATATAATAAGGACAGATTAGAACCACATGACAAACTGTGTGCCCATTCATCTATGCCTGGCAATGACGACTGTTTTCAGGCCTGTGCCAGAAGTTGCCTTGCTGCTACCAGCAGATTAAAGCATGCTGATTTTAAGATTTCACAGCACAATAGTCTGTGTAAATTCTTTGTCCCATTGAGTAGTACCCAGTATGCAAGCTAGGACACTTGTTAGAATCTGCTGTGGGTCTCTGTCCTCTTTCCTCTGAGGAGGCTGGTGATATCCTAAATACAGTCCCCAGTGGCAATTATGTTGCTTTCCATATGTTAAACGCAGCACCACCTGACATGAAATATTGAATTAATTAAACTAAAACAATTCCTGCTGACTCTAAGCAATCACACTGCTGTCCTTCAGTAACTATCGTACTTCGGTGAGGGTTGTTCCATCTTAATAAAAATATAAATACAGTGCTATCTTATCTTCAATAGTCAGATTCTGGAAAACGTAAATAATGAGTGCTCTCTTTACGTTCTCAGTTCAGGTTGCCGCTGCATTTTTGCCTCATTCTCTGCCACATCTATAACTCTTCAAATACTTACTGGCTTAGTCAACCAATTGTTTCTGTTTCCTTCTTATCTCTTTTCCTCTGCTGCTCCACCTGTTCTAATTTTGCATTCTTGTGTGTTAACTACAAGTGGTGCTACAGTTTTTTTTTGAGGGGGGGAAGCCACATGGGGTCCTGAATGGAATGGGGCCATGGTGCTGGTAAAAGAGTGTTAACACTTTCCCCATGCAATTTCCATAATCAAAATGCCTTCCTGGGCCACTTTAATGTTCTGTCTGCTGACCATTCTCTGATTCCTTTTCTACTAAACAACCTTCACCTTCGATCTGTTAGGACTGTGACGTTTTCTTATCCTGGCAATTCTTTTCATTATTAGGCTTAAAACTCACTTGCCATTATTAGGCTTAAACCTGCCATACGGAACTAAGCAAACACAATGATTAGCCTTTATACTGTACTTTTATCCCCAATGGGGACCGAAAGCAGCTTATAACATAATTCTTCTCCTCACAACAACAACCCTGTGAGGTAGGTTAAGCTGCAAGAGAGTGACTGTACCAAGGTCACCCAGCAGACTTCTGTGGCAGAGTGGGGATTCAAACTTGGTTCTTTTAGATCCTAGTGTGACACAACACTGAATCTCTAATACTTCAAACATGCACAGATTCCTGCAATACAGACTGCCAGTTCACTCCCCCCCCCCCCCCATCCCCACCTTTATTCCCTCATGGAACTCAGAGTACCATTGTCTGTCCAGGCACTGTCCAGTACCAGATCTGCTTAGCTTCAGCATGGTATCACCCTTGCATAACCTGGGACCAAGTAGGCAACTTTCGCCAGCATCTATGAGCAGCACTATTGCTACACTATTAGATGGGAGTGTCTTTTGTTTCTGCTTTTCTTTGTTTTAGCTGCCCTCTTAAGGCACAAGCTGATGTGATGAATGTCAGACATCCTGTTCTGACTGAAAAATAGCCTATGTGAGCAGACACAATTCAGGTCTGAATTGCATAGAAAGGAGAAGATTCAGTCCTTCCCCTGCACTGTAGCTAACATTTTGAAAGACATATCCTTTAAAACCTCTTTTCCCCTTCTAAAATAATAGTAACAGCTCTGGGACCCCAGTTTGTGGTTTAATCTGCGAACGAACAGGGGTTGAAGAGTGAAATCTCCTCTTCCATTCCTACATGGCCCTAATGCAGATTAGAGTTGTACATACACAGTTTACTTTTCACTGACCGATAAAGATCTGTGATATTTGCTAGGTCTGGTTGTGCCCTTTAGATGTATGCATGTTTTCTCCTCAGATTCAGAAACAGTGATGGGGTATAAAGTACTGGAGTCAGAGACGTGTAATAGTGAAATCAGCTCATAGTTTATTAGGTGGTAAGGTTAACATGCTCAACAGAGGCTCGGGGGCCTGCTTATATACACACTTTAGAAATTCCCTTGGCCTCGCCCAAAATACCCGATAAGGGTCAGTTTTGCGTGGTTGTGTGCCATAGGTCCCCATGTGGATCCTAGGTGCCCTATTGGATGGAATTACGATCCAGCTGGGCTATTGTCTCTGGTAGCTAGCCCGGCCACGTGTGTTGCCCTGACCGCGTGGTGGTCACTGTTGAATACATTACATGGGGAGAAAAGGGGCAGATGTGGAGAATTGTGGCCAGCAGGAAGGGCAGGCAAGGAGTTTCAGAGGCTCAGGCTTCATTAGGCTTTCTCATTGCTGGTATCTGTGGAAGTGTAGAACTTTGATCATTTCTTCACTTTATTGTTGCTGGCTATTTAAGACACGCGGTGAGATTTAAATCAAATCCCTCAGCATTCAGGTGTTGGCCTGGATCTTTTACTCTTCCCTTCTTTTTCTGCATGGAGTTAGTGAGGTGTGCTGCTCCGATCAGATTCAGGTGTGCACCTTTAGTGTTTCTCTTCCAAGACATTCAGAGTCCTGGGACAGTCCGTTTATCATGTTGAGGGAGAAGTGGCAGAATAAGCTCCCACAATAAATAACTTTATGGGAGCTTGTGATAGTCCTTGCAATAAGTACTGTATGCTTTCTATACACATAGCCCTGGATTCTTCCAGAGACCACATTTCCAGAGTCACATACATATTCTGGTATCTATGAAATCCAAATCTTGTATGTAAAGGACTAATTTCTTGCCAGCTTAGAAGAATGTCTTTCCAATACAGTGGCATTCACAGGAGGTTAGTCTTTAGAAGATGCAATAGACCAGATTTGGGGGGTGGGGGGGAACTGCTCAAGATAACAATCCTGTTGTATAAATGACTGACTTGCCTGCTTTAATACCCAGTTTCTATTGGACTGGATGGTGCTAGCAAGGACTGAAATAGTGATCTGCAACAGATGGAACTACTTTTTGTTTTTATTTCTAAGATGGGAATGCTATGGGACTGCAGAAAAAATAGCCTGGACACCAATTTTTGTCCAGAGAATAAAACAGAGACTCTGAACCAGTCTTTAGGTAATTTTTAAAAAGGTTTTATCAGGCAATAATGATTTATATCTTGATTTTGAGCAGGGACACTAAGGATGTGATCTTTAAACAGGAGTTTTTAAAATTGACAAAACTTAATCATCTGTCACTTATGCTGCAGAAATCTGCCCTCTGGTGGTTAAGAAGCATTAACACATGGTGCTCATTCCCACATGCCAGAATAATTTTGCAATAAACTTTTCCAAGAAAATCCAAAGGTCAGCTGTGTTTCTTTCAGGACTTCTCCCTCTATGATATATTTTCGGCATGCAATGTAAGTAATACACTGGCTCCTGTTTTTTTTTTTTTTGTGGGGGGGGGACAGTGGGATAAAATTACACAAATAATACAAACACCCAATAGTTTCCCTTGAAAACATCTGCAGTTTTATGTAATTCTGTTTTCACCATGGACTTTCCTGAACATTCCACATGCTCCAAAGTCAGTTGGCTCCCTGATGTGTCACTCAGAAGCTATCCCTATCCACTGGCTGTGAGTACTCGTGTGCCATTGGCTGGGTGATGGGTCTGCTCCTCTTCCCCACCCACTACTTCAGCCACTGTGCCCTGTCAGAATTTTTGGCAGATGGCTTTCTCTCTTGATGAAGATGCTTCTCCTGCTTCCCTCCTGTGTGGGACTATTACCTCAGTGGCTGTTGGTAGGTGTAATGAAATGGCAGTTACCTGTGTCTGTAAGATGGCTGCTGTCTGTGGTATAATGTTCCCCCATAAGGTTCAATTGAGCTGTAGTTCCAGAGAGGGGCCTGCCGGTGTATCACTCACTGGGTTGCATGGGGCTTCCTCATCTGCTGGCTTACAGTTCCCAGCTGCTCCAAAACCAAAAAGTGTGGGAAAAGAGGGTGACATGGCAGTCAGGGATTCAGTGCCCTCCAAACCAGGTAGTCCCTCTTGGGGAACCACTGTTGCCAATCTCCAGGTGAGGGCTGGAGATCACTCAGAATTGCAACTGCTCTCCAGATGGCATCGATCAGTTCCCCTGGATAAAATGGTGGACTCTGTGTCCTTATACCCTGCTGAAATGCCCCCCCCCCGACAGCCAATGTGACATGGCAGTCAGGGCTTCAGAGCATGGTAGAGGCTGCAGGTGGGGGGGATGATGGAAAGCTGAAGAGTGAGGGGGAAATAAAGGTAGGTTGATGCTTGGCTGGGAAGGAGATAGGGTTGCCAACTCCAGGTGGGGAATTCCTGGAGATTTGAGGGGTGGAGCCTGGCGACAGTGAGGTTTGAGCAGGGGTGGGGCCTCAGACAGGTACAGTGCCATAGACTGTGCCCTCCAAACCAGCTATTCCCTCTTGGGGAACCACTGTTGCCAATCTCCAGGTGAAGGCTGGAGATCACTCAGAATTCCTACTGCTCTTCAGGTAGCGAGATCAGTTTCCCTGGAGAAAATGGTGAACTCTGTGTCATTATACCCTGCTGAAGTTGCCACAGCAAATTGACGCTTAGTGCCCAAGGCCTTGGCACGCTCCCAGAGCCTCTTTCTAGAGCCCATTGTATTTATTTCCACAACGGGCCTTATTCCTAGTAATATACATATAAACTAAGTTTGCAGTAATTATGAAATTAGTTATTTTGCTAACCTATAACTAACATTCAACCTTTTTTCCTTGACTATAGTAACAGAATGGAAAGATGTTTAAAATGCCAGTCTGAATGCCATTGTACTGACATAAACATAGCTTTCTTGCTGACCCCTAGTGGAGATACACAGTTATTCCACTGAAGAACACAGCAGTGACTCATGAAAGCTCATTTGTTGTTCAGCTGCACAGTCGAGTCCGACTCAAATTCTGTCAGTCTTTAAGGTGTTACTGGACTGTTACTCTTTTGATATTTAGTGGCTACATAAGTAACAGCAGGCACATTTCAAATTATTTGTTGTAATCCAAAAGTCTCCACAAACTAAAGATTGTTTTCTTTGGAGCAAGAGCTTTGACACAGTTCATCTTTAGAGTTATTTGCTCCCACTGAAATGTAATTCATGGTAGGGAACTTGCTGCTATTACTGAAGGACATGGTTTAGTAGCATCAGGCCCTTTTATAGGCCCAGAGAGGCCCAGGCCACCTCCAGCTTTTAAATTCCCCTAGCTATAATAAAATAGATGACATGTGAAAACAAAATAAGGCTCTGAAATGAGTGACAATATCTTTATCAGTTAACAAAAAAAAAAGTATTCTACTAAATCACGTTTCTTGTTTGCTTCTATTTGCAGCTCTGAGAAAGTGTGCTACATTTTGGTCCAGCGGGGGGGGGGGGGGGGACGCATAAAAAACAAGTTGCAAAATTGATCACATGCCACAAAATTAACAATTCTCTAAATCCTTGAGCCTCCTGACCCCTCCATTGACCCTGAGGAGAAGTAAATCTGCAAGATTTGTAAATCGTAGCCATGCCCGGTCCCCCATTTTGCAGATTTGGCTATTAGGCATAGTGATATTAAAATGGGAGAGTTGGAATACACACTGCAGCCTCCCCCCTCAAACCCTTTAGTTGCAATGAGCAGATGACTCCCCCCCCCCCCCAAAACCCAGCCTGGACTTTGACTGGCCAATGCAGTTTGCTGTAGCAACTACAGTGCATGCTGAAGCTGCCACCTGAAGACCCAGTGTGGGGCCTTGGAGGCAGAGGTGGAGACAAGGAGTGACTGTAAGTAGGCCAGAGAAAGCGATGTTGATGGGGAAAGGGATTGGGGGAGGCAGCAGCAATCCAAAGGAGGATGCAGTGGAAATCACTATGTGTTTTTGCTATGTTTTAATCTAACTTTTTCTGCATTTGAAGTAGAGAGAGGAAATTCAACTTGTACATTCTGTGTGTTGGATCCAGTGAACCAGGAACTGAGCAAGCTCATGGGAACAGAAGTCACCCCCCCCCCCAATAGCCTTGAAAAGATTGCAGGGCCCTCGGGAACGGTGAGATGCAGTGTAAGGGCTGCAAGTTGAGACAGAATCAGCAGAAATCACCTCCCTCTTGTGAGAGCTGTTCCCCAGGCAGGATGCTAAATAATCTGGCCAACTGATCCAATTAAAAAATAGTAAAGCTATAACAATCAAGTAATGTTTTTTAACCATTTTGTATCTGTAATAATCATGAAATTATTCAATAATATGTCAGTCTGGTGCTTTTAGTTCATGTCTCAAGCCCCACATCTGTAAGGTTTCCAAAATGAGCCCCGCTTGAGCTTTCAGTAGCCTGTTGCCTATCTAGATCTATGTTCTGTGTGATTACTAAAATTACAGTGGATAAGTATTCATAATGAACATACATGACTGCTAAGAACCACGTGGCGCTGTGTATACTCAATATGGATCCCTGGCCCATTCATGTGGAATATATGGGGACTCATATCTGTGCACTGATGGGGTATTCCACATTTTAGGAGATATGCATACGGAACACATCAGCGTGCAAAGAATGAGGCTGTTATAATACTTTACCTCAGAAAGTACCCAGTTTCCATGTGCTGATTCCCAACACAGAATAAACCACATGGAAGCTTCCCTGCAGACATGCCTACATTTCTTGTCAGGATAGATAAACTGAGCTGGTATGAAGAGCTGACAGTAATTTATGAGGAACATCTTCTGTCCCCCTTTGCCCAACTGATCCACAAATGAATTTTGCAATAATGTTCTTGAAGAACAACTGCTCTTTAATTAGGACCTTGGAACTAACAGATTTATCTGATGCTGAGATGTTGTCCTGTGTTTTATTAAAATTGCTGTTTAATAATTGAGTTGTATGCTTACGAGATTTTGACCATGAAATTACATAATCAGACTTTTCTTTTAAATAGGCTCCCAAATGTTGCCTCAATTAATTCCAAATCTCAACAGAAATATTTAAAAGTTATATTCTGACTAGCCATTCATTTTAATTAAACTTGTTTTTCAAAAAGTGGTATAGATAGTGTAGCAAAGCCTTCAGAATACAAAACCTATTATTTAAAGAAGGAAAGATCTGAGAAGAGCAGTCAGTTAAATAGTATCTTCTGAATGAAGAAAGAAAACAAGAATATCCTGATTTTTGTAAAGTTACGTGCTATATGTGGGGCTGTGCTTAAAGATGATCCACAAACTTAAACTGTTGTAAAATATGGTAGTCCATTTATTATGATGGCAGGACCATCATTATGATGGCAGGACCATCGATATGTCTGTCAACATGGCCTCATCTATAGATACTAAAATCCAGAGAATAGAGCCATGAATAGACTAGACAGATCTTTCTACAAACAAAATATGCTTGGGAGTTAACTCCCCCCAAATAATAGAAGCAGCACATGTGGCTTTACAAAATGAATGCCATGTGTTACCATTGCTAGGCAGCCACAACAATATTGCCGGCCTTGGTTTCTGTTAGTAAAGGGGAAGGGGAGGACCCTTTCCTGGACTCTTTTGGCCTTTGAGAAAGGACTCATTGTGGCCAAATCCAGTAGCCAGCACCTGCTGACTTGCATGGTTCACTCAGGCCTGGCTGCTCACTACTGTTCAACAGCAGCCACCACATAAAAACCAGTGTGGTGTAGTGGTTGGAGTTTTAGACTAATATCTGGGGAACCCAGATTCAAATCCCCACTCTGCCATGGAAGCTTGCTAGATAACCTTGGGCCAGACACTCACTCTCAACCTAACCAACCTGTTACATCTCTGGGCACCCCAGCCCTGGAGGAGAAGGGATGGAACATGGGCACTACCCTAAGAAAGCCAGCAGCACTGTAACAGGGCAGAAGGAGGCACCCTGGGGGTCAGTGAGGGCACAGCAAGGACAAATAGGAGGAATGAGAACCATGGCTATTTCCTGAGGGAGAAAACCCCTACTCAAGGACAAAGGTTTCTGTGGGAGAAAATGTTAGATTCACTGGTATGGTATAGCCAGGAACCTCTATTACATAGCAGAATGCACAAGGCTTACATGCAGCAGCAGTTTCTTGGTAGTTTTTGTGCTAGCAAAGTTACAGAGTTACAGGGAACCTTTTGTCAGTTTCAAAGTAATGAGTCCTTTAGTCAGGGAACTCCATTCTAGATAGTATAGATTGAGACATAGGGTTAGGATCTGATCTAACAAGCTATGGTGATGCAGATGGAGAGTGCATGTCCTGCATCCATGGTGCCAAAGACAGAAAATGTGCTCTTTCTTTGTGTGTGTGTGAGAGAGAGATGTGTTAAGCCAGAAGGAAGGAAGTCTTGTCCTTAAGAACAGCATCCTACTTCAAAGGGATAGTATCAGATATCAGGAAGGAAAGGATGTTCTTTGTGTGTCCCCTGACCTCTCTGTCTCTAAATTTATGGTGCTGTCTCTGAAGTCTGGGGCAGAGGACAGCATATACTCTTCCAATGGAAAAGACAATGGAAAAGACCTACTCAGGAGTACGAACAGGGCAGCAGGAACTGGGTGAGTCCAGGAGAAGGAGGGTAACGGGCCCAGCTGAAGGAGGTAAGAGGAGAGCACCTGGCTGGGACCTGTTAGGAACTGGGAAGGAGAGTAGGCAGCCTCTCTGTGCATTGTCTGAACTCTCTACAGTAGTTAGAGACACAAGACTCCCCTGGATTAGCTGGCGTTTCTGCTAAGAATCCAAAACTACCACTGGGCCAGATGTGGGTGGCCTAGCTACTACCAGCATTAACTCTCCCAGAAGATGAGGTGGCCAGAGCTAGGAATTACCAAGACCAGATAAAGGACCTCAGTAGAGCAAGCAGTCCTAAAAACCTAAGTGAAAGCAGGTAGAGGTAATCAAAGGTAAACCAGTCAGGCTGCAGGTGACTATTATCCTTAGAAACTGTTGATTGGCACTGAGCTAATCAATAAAATAGTTTAGCATCTCTTGAGTGGTGACTCAACTTTGACCATGTAGATGCCCCATGGTACATCCCTGGGGGATGACACCTCTTGCTGTAAGGGCACAGCACTACCTCACAGAGTTGTTGTGAGATACAGTGGAGGACAATGATGTAAGCTTCTTTGGATCCTCATTGTGGAGAAAGTTGGAGTATGAATGAAATAAATATAGCTGAAGATGGGGAGCAGATAAAAGGCTGGGTTGGTAGGTGGGAAGGAGAGAAGGATGCAGGGAAAAAGCTGATGGGGAAAGGAAACAGAAAATAGTGGAGCAGATAAAAATGAGACACCCACATCCCACAAGCCGTTGAGTGTCCCCTACTTGTATACTTCTACTTAGAGTTTTCTTCAGTGGCTACCTATTTGTTTCCAGATCCAACTCAACATGCTGATACTTACCCTTAAAGCCCTTCATGAACTGGGGTTCCCATACTTAAGAGGCAATTTCTTATGGCATCTTCTCATGTAACAGCTTTGTGCCTTTCAGCAGGGTCTATTATGTGTACCTCCCTCTGTCTAGGGCTCATTCTGTAGCTGCCTGGGCTTCAGCCTTTTCAGTTTCTGATTCATACTTGTGGAATAGCCTCCCAGAAGAGATCTGGAGGGCTTGTGCTCTCCTGGCTTTCCAGTAAAATAGAATTAAGGCTTTTGAGGCTGTTTTGAGTCTGGGCAAAAAAAGGGTTGGATTCAACTGAGTGTTTTCATCTGTGGAGTGGGATTTCCAGCCAAAAATCCCCCCGCCCCACACTGCTTCTGGAGAACAGGGGATTCCTAGGAATAATGTTTTGGGACACATTTTTTTCTGGTGCGGTAGGGAGCAGCAAGAAAGTCACACTCCATGAGTGCAAGTCCTTGCATGCATTTAAACTATCACCTGGATGCAAGGCAATATTTTTCTGACTTTGAACAGGTTGCTCCTACATTGGGTATTTTAATGCAGACCTATTGTTTTAGTAGTTATTGTGTTTTGTGCTTGCTTGTTATTCATCTTGGGTCCTGATTTGTCAAGAGAAATGCAGCCTTATCAATATTTGATATAAATAGGTATTTAATGTGTAGGCACAAAATGAACAATATTGTGATTATATAAGAAGCAGCCATTAGAACAGGGATAGTCAACCTGATTTCTCATGAGCTGCTAATATCTCCAGACAATGATCCAGAGGCCAGAAAGGGTAGGGGGTTTTCCCTGGGAGATCCTTGGGTACAATGAGCAATAGGGGCTTCCCTTAGTACCTTCCTCCGGCATTCAGGATAAGTTGTGACAGGTCCTCAAACCTGGGGATGGGAAGCTCATTGTTGAGACAAATCTGAAATCGGCCTAACCCATTTCAATAAGCAGAAAACTAACTCAGCCCAAACCTCCAGCAAACTGGTCTTTACTACAGGTTGAAGCACCAGAAATCTATACAGCTGGAGACACAAATTTTTCCTTTAAAAGGATGGCCTCAGAAAGGAATAGTCTTGTTTTAAAAGATCCTAAAATGGAAAATCATGAAAAGTTATGGTTGGTTTTAGAGGAAATGGGAGTGCCACAACATCTGATGGTTTTGATGTGCAACCTGTACTCTGGACAAGAGGCTACTGTTAGGACAGAATATGGAGAAACAATGTTTTCCAATTGGAAAAGAGGTCAGACAGGGATGTATTTTATCTCCCTATCTGTTCAATCTATATGCAGAACACATAATAAAGAAAACTGGATTGGATTTAGATGAAGGTGGAGTGAAAATTGGTGGAAGGAACATTAACGAGATATGCAGATGGCACCACATTACTGAGAGAAAATAGTGAAGACTTGAAACAAATATGGATGACGTTTAGAGCAAAAGGTGCCAAAGCAGGATTACAGTTGAACATCAAGAAGACAAAAATAATGACTACTGGGGAAATACACAACTTTAAAGTTGAGGATATTGAAATTGTTCAACATTTTCTACTCCTTGGCTCCATCATCAACCAAAAGGAAGATTGCTAGAAAAGGTTTTTATGTGTAAGGATGTGTCACTAGCGACCAAGATAATTCATAGCTTAGTATTCTTCATACTATAAATAGGTATGAAAGTTGGACAATGAAGAAAGCTGACAGGAAGAAAGCTGATTCCTTTGAATGTAGTGCTGGAGGAGAGTTTAACAGATACCATGGACTGTTAAAAAGACAAATGTGTGGGTTCTAGATCAACTCACGCCTGAATTCTCCCTAGAAGCTAAGATGATTAAAAGAGGCTATCACACTTTGGTTATGTTACAAGAAGACAAGAGTCACTGGAAAAGACAATAATGCTAGGAAAAGTTGAAGGCAGCAGGAAAAGAGGAAGACCCAACATGAGATGGATTGGTTCAATTAAAGAAACCATGACCCTCAGTTTCCAAGACCTGAGCAAGGCTCTTAACAATAGAATGTTTTGGAGGTTATTGATTCAAAAGTGATAGCACTTCACACACACACACACACACACACACACCATGGAGACTGAAGAATACTGGACTCGGGAGACCAGGAACGGTGAAATCATGAAGCCTTTATTGAGTGATTCAGCATGTCCAGTAGATGGTCAGATCAAGCATGCTTACAGGGCTCCAGGGCCCTCATTACATGCTGGCGGGAGCCATATCTCCGGCCGCACCCAAAAGACCTGATAGGGGCTTTACATATGCACATGTTTGTCATAGGTTCCCCAGAGGGAGAACCTAGGTCCCACATTGGTGGAGGCTTTGAATCTGGACATCTATTGTTCCTCTAGATTCAAGCTCCCCTCTCTGCCTGACCATTTGCTCTGGCCATGCGGCAGGCGCCATTACCTGGGATCACATGGCAGGCCATATTCTGTTCTGCCCCAGCTCCTGTGGAGTAGCTTGAATGGTAGACATCAGTAGATGAGAACTCTTATAAAAAGCTTTTCCTGCTCATTTCTGCAGAACGAAATTATGTTTAAAGAAGCAATAGTGGGGTAGGCTGATTCCTTCCCCCCTCACTTGGCAACTATAAGAGGAACAAGTTCACTCATCTGGAGATTTTGTAGTAGCAGAACATTTGGCAGAGGCTCATTTGCTGTATCCTGTTTTTAGAATCCCCCCCCCCCCCCCGGTGTCTGTGTGTACGTATAAACACACAGGGAGAGCTGTTGAGATGGTCTTGGGCCATTTTTCAGAGCAGTACTTGATAGAGAATATACATTGCTCCATAAGTACAACTTCATACAAATAATGAACTTTCTCCAGCACAGCAATGGATTTTCAGAGAGAGATTTTAGATGGTACAGACATGTAGGCACCCAGAACAGCCATCAAGGAAAAAGACCTCCGTAGTACTGTTTTTGGCTGCCAGAGGGAGCCAGTGCTTCTCTGTTAAGTGTATGAATGACCAAGTGTGTATCTAACCTCTTAAGAGTTTCCTTTCAGAATTGGTTTAAGGAAAAAGAAAAGAAGAAAATAAGCTATTACACGGAAATCTGCCAAACACAACAGCTGGATATCTGAAGCTGGCTTCTGGATAAGCTCCCTCCGGAAGCTGGGTCTGTCTGGAAGTGATTTCCTCAAAGCAGTGGGTCAGTTCTCAGCCGGTAGGTCCAGCTTCTCCACTGGGGCAGGTTGAAACGAGGGTCTTTTCAGTTACAATAACAGAAGAGCTGCATGTGCTGTTTGATGAGAATGTCTTTAACTTTCCGAAATGCACATCTTATGTCATGTAACCTTTGGAGCAAGCAGATCTTTAAATATCTACTAACTTCTTTCTTTTTATGGTAAGAAATGTTGGACATTTGTTAAGAGAAAGACCTGGTAGACTTGAGTCCCGTAGCACTTTAAAGCCGATAAGATTTTCAGGGTATAACCTTTTGAAAGTAAAACCTTCCTTCATCAGATACCCAAAAATCTGGTTGGTCTCTCAGGAGCTACTGGATGTGAATTTAGCTCTTCTACTACACACCAATATGGCTACCATCTGAAACTATCTTAAAGACCTGAGGCTCACTGTTTTCTCAGATCCTGCATTGTTGATGCTGGGAAACTGGGATTTGGAATTCTCCTAGTCCACCCAAAGAGTCCTGGTGACCTTTCTGTCCCAACACCAAGGTTCCACAGTTTCCTTCTTCCCTTTCTCCCTCATCCTTTTCCCACCTAGCACTCCTGGATGAGTGGGTACATCTAGCCGGGTGCAGATTGGGCTTCACACACTAGTGCTTTCTCCGTCATTTCCTTTAGTTGATTTCACAATGCCTAAGGCATTCCTGCCATTTATGTACTTTTCACCAGCTCTTATCAAGTAAGCAAACTCATGGAGCTACCTGGCTTTTGGAATTCTGTCAAAGTATTCTAGTGTGATGTTCCTGCCCAATCACTCCCATGTGGTGGTGTTGCACTTAAAGCAGTATATATACAGAAAAATGCCCTGTGGCTGCAAAATCCCTTCAAGAAACATCTTGTTGACAGACTATACATTTCTTCTTTATGATCATGCTCAATTCCTCCAGCAGAGGACTCCTTAACCTAAATAACAATTCAAAGCAAACCCAAGCTCCTGTTCCTACAGGGAAGGAGCATTTTAAAAGACATGATTTTTGTTTATTCTCCTTATCTCTCATTCTGTCAGCTTTGAGTTATAAACATTCAACACACAAAAGAGCAATGCCTCATCCCCATCAGCACTGGCTGATAGAATGGGGGGGGGGGCTTTCTCCCTCAAGATTGACAAGGATGAGGGAAGGGTCAAAATGAGAAATCATGGGAAGAACTCATGTGCATTTAAAAGACAGAACAGGCAGTGAGTTTACATGAGGAACAGAGTGGTAAAATACTTGCTTAAACCATTCCTTGGTAAGAGGGGGAAAAAGGAGGAGGGACAGTAAAGTGAGGGGAGCAGGAGGGGAAGCAAGGCTGCAGCCTGGATGTGCCCATTACATGCCGTATTAGATGTGCTCTACTAGAAAAGAGCAAGAATCCAGCAGCACAATAGTTCATACCCTGCCACAAATGTTGTTAGTCTTTAAAGCGCTACTGGACTTGTCAAGGAGGCCTGAGGCTAACCGTGTGAGTCCCCAAGGCAAGTGCGCACAAGAACCAGACTGTTGTTCATAAAATAATAGTAAATTTATTCAAAAGATATCAACAAGGAAAAATTATTACCAACACATTACTCAGGAATCATGCAGAAACTAAAATAATAAAGCTAGCTTCAATTACCTAACACTGTTCAGAACTGCATTAGGTGGCACCAACCTTAGTTTCGATAGGAAGGCTGCAAATCAGTGTTATCTACTCCTTTAGCAATTGCAGGACATCATTTGGACTTATAGTCCATGAAAATCTCAGCTAGCTATCTTTCTCCCTAGGGCCACATCTGAATTATAGTTTCTGGCCCAACATGTCAGGTGCTGATGGTATCCACTCAGAATATGTCTGCAAGAGAAACCTCTGGAAGATTACATCACCTGTCCCAGTCTCCCCCTTCCCATCACAGTCTCCCGTGCAAAATCAGTTTTTGCATGGCACTTTCAGTGTTCGAAATGTTCTCTGTGTTTTCTCATTTTAGTCTTTACAAAAGCCCTGTAAGGTAGGCCAGAACTGTTCCAGAAATTGCAAATTTTAATATTGATTTATTTTTTGGTGAGTATTGTGTGTGTGTCTGTGTATGCTTGGAAGTCATGATTGACTTCTGGTGACCCCTAGTGGTGCCTGGACATTTCAGAAAAGTGGCTTACCATGGCCTGCACCTGCCTCCTAGCTCTGGTATTTCAAGGAAGTCTCCCATCCAAGTATTTGCCAGGGTCAGCTCTGCTTAGCTTCTGAGATCTGATGAGATTGAGCTTGCCTGGGGCTATCCACATCAGGGCAATATTGATTTCTATTCTACTTGTCTCCCAAAGGACCTGGAATAGGTTACAATCAACCAAACACACAGACAACTAATCTTTTAAAAAAGAACTCATGAAAAATACAGAAAACAGTCTTGACATGGGACTTTAAAGTCTATGACTTGCCTAATACCAGTTAGTGAGTTCATGGGAGAAGTGAGGCTTGAACTGGGAGCTCCCTGGATCATAGCTAAGCCATTACACTACATTCAGCTGCTGCCTGTGTCCCCTCCTACTCTCCCTGGTGGGCCTTGAGGTATGTATCATGCAGTTTTGGCCACCATTGCTGCTGGGAGTGGATTTCAAGAAGATGGCTCTCTGTGACTTTAGACTGTTCCACTGATTGCTCCAGTGTTATCCTTCAGTATTGCCTGAAAGCACAGGATGAAAGCACAGGTTTGAAGGATTTCAAGAAGAAGGCATCCTGTGATGTTTTGCTGTGCCACTGATTTTCTTTAGTGTGAGGAACTGATACCTGCTAATGTCAACAAACCATAAAAAGCAAACATTTCTGCAAAATTTGAGAATCTAAAATATTTTAAAATTTAAAAAAATTCAGACGATAATAAGACTCCTCTGGTATGTCCCCCGAAAAACTTTATGCTCTGCAGAGAACAACTTACTGGTGATCCCCCTCCCAAAAGACATCCGACTTTTCTCAGCCCTGGCTTCTACCTGGTGGAACTCTCTGCAAAATAATATCCGCGCCCTGTGGGACCTAATGTAGTTCTGCAGGGCTGGCAAGGCAGAGATGTTCTGCCATTAACACAATTTGGAATTATTTCAGAGCCATTTAGGAATGTTTTCAACTATTCCTTCTTTGATCTAGTGACAAACTTACTGGATCGAGGGAATGCTGTTGATGTTGTTTACTTGGATTTCAGTAAAGCTTTTGACAGGGTTCCCCATGATGTTCTAATGAGTAAACTAAAGGACTATGGACTGGACTGTAGGATAGTTAGGTGGATAGGGAACTGATTGGAGAACCACACTCAGAGAGTAGTTGTCAATGGCATTTCATCTGAATGGAGGGAGGTGTCCAGTGGGGTGCCACAGGGCTCGGTTCTGGGCTTGGTTCTTTTCAATATTTTTATAAATGATCTGGATAAAGGTGTGGAGGTGTTACTCATTAAATTTGCAGATGATACTAAATTGGGAGGAGCAGCGAACACACCAGAAGATAGAGATAGAATTCAATGAGATCTGAACACTCTGGAAAGGTGGGCAGATGTAAACAAGATGCAATTCAACAAAGATTATATTGCCAAGCCGCTGGGCTAGTTTGGAGATCAGACTGGATCAGAAGTCCCAATGAAAGACTGATAAAATTAGAATTTTCAAATCTTGATGATGGACTACATATCTACCTATGGATTAAAAAATCTACGAAAGAGAATCAGCCCTACAGCTCCACTAATAATATCTCCAATAGATGGTTATTATGGCAATTACAGAGAAATAATGATTTTATAATTTGAGCTATATGATAAGCTCACAAGGTGGCATTAAGACCTGGCAAGAGATTAAAAAAGGAAAGGAGATGCAATGGTGAATATACTTTCAATTTGCTTCCAGATTAAAAAATGGTATCTGCATTAAGAGAGGATTTATTAATGAACTGACTGATTTTGAAAAGATTGTCTCACAATCTAAAGATCATTTATTAGGATGAATTTACAAGTCATTGCTTCAATATGATTCTGAAGAAGAACTAGTCAAACCCTGCATGGTTAAATGGATGCAAATTTTTTGGTGAGGAAATACAGTTTCAATGTTGGAAAAACTAAAGGTATTAGATTCACTGCTAGCCAAGCATTAAGAGAAAATTGGTACAAGATGTTTTACCAATGGTATGTCACCCCAAAAGATATTGCAAAGATGGACAAGAATCACAAAGGGGCTTACTGGAAATATAAAAAAAGATGGCACCTTTTACCATATGTGGTGGATGTGCATCAAGATGAAAAGATACAATATATATATATATATACATGAAGAAATTCAAGATATTTTAAAAACCAAATTTATGAAGAAACCAGAGACTATATTACTGGAAATCCTACCAGATAATATAGACAGAACCTCACAAGACCTACTGATATATATGTTGACAGCTGCCAGAGTAATATTTGCAATGAAGACGGAAGACTGTCCTACAATAGAAATCTGGAAAGAAAAACTAGCTGAGTATGCAACACTGGCAAAACTAACCAATTATATAAACAAAAGATTGTTGAAAGAATTTCAGCAGAAATGGCAAACTTATTATTCATACTATGAAAATAATTAACTTTTTTACTTTTGAAATTATCTGAATATCATATTAAAGGTGAGGAAGATATTGATTATAGTTTTAATATTTTATTCTGTATTCCACTAGTAATTAAATAATAAATAATTAGTAAGAATAAAATGTAGATTAATATAAACAATTAAGACATTATTAAGGTTTTTACAATGAATAATTTTAGCATAGAAGTTTGTTCAATTATTAAAGAGATAATCTCTTTTATTGTTAATAGATTATCACTAACTTTAGGGAAGTCTTTCTTTATTCTTTAAAGAAAGAATCTTTCCTAAAATTTTGTAATATTGATGGTTTATTGTCTGCTTCTATATTTGAAATATGTAAGACATTTGGTAATACATCTTTTTTTTTTGAATTTTTTTACCTAAAAAAACTATTCTACCCTAAGGTATACAGAAACCAAAAACAAAAAGTTATACTGAATATATCTGCTTCCAACTTTCAAGGAAGAAGGCTATTAAACTACAAAATTCCTAAATTAAAAGCTTACTTTACATAAGTGACTGAAAATTGAAGTGAGTTATACAATCAAGACTTCCAAACAACAAAAACAACTTATTTTTCTTTAAGAGTTCCTTTTTTCCCCTTCTTGCCTCTTTGGGGTTTCAGTGCAGCTGCCCCCAAAGCAGAGTCAGACTCTTCATCTTCTGAGCTTTGTTTCCCTGAAGTGTCTGAGCCGTCCAGACCATAGATGCTCTCTTGCAAGTCCAAAGAGTCCTCTGGTGGAATTTTATCTTTCTGTTCTTTACAACTGTCCAAAAATTTTTTTTGGCTTTAGCAGATGAGTCAATTCTTTGCTTTTTCTCTTTGAAGCTGAAGACCACACCTTCAGGAGTGAGTCAACAATACATAATGCCTTCTGACTGAAGGAATGCCGTCAAAGTCTTATAAGGTTTCCTTTTCTTCCTGATCTCAAATGGAATATCTTTTAAATTTTTGATGTCTTCTTTTTGGATCTTCAGGGCATTTCTATTTGTGGCCTTGAGCACCACTTATCTAGTTGACTTTTTGGAAAATCTCACCATAACTTCTCCAGGCAGATTCTTCTTTACAAATTCAGGATAGGTCCTATAGACCATATCCATGCCGCTTTGTATTTGATCTGCTTGTAGATCTGTCATAGGAGCTATTGCCTCACTAAGAATCTTTTTGAGGTTTCCCCCTTTTTGTTCTGGTACACCCTGGAATCTCAGGAAGAAAGCTGATCTCTCCATCTGAAGTTTCAGCAGATTATCATTATCAGAAATCCTTTCTATTTCCATTATGGTCAACTTTGCATCCGTCTTCTCAACTTTGGTCTTAACTTCTACCAAGCCTTTTTCTGTCTGCTCAGCCCCCTTATTTGCTTCTGTCACTTGTTGTTGTAGAGAATCTAGTTTAGCATTCACAGTATTCAGCTGTTCCATTAGAGGGTGCAAAGCAACAGCCAGTGCAGCAGTCAGGTCTGTACTGGACTCAGTCTTTGTTCCTGGAAGAGTAGACTGCATCTTGGGGGAAGGTTTTGGCTTGCCCGCCATCTTTTCTCCCCGTCCAGACATCCCTTTTTGTCTACTTTTAGGAAAAAAGCCTTTTAGATAGTTGAAAGTCTTTTTCCTGCTTTTTTGGACTCTTCAAAAGACACACTCACTCTTTCTTCAGCCACAGCAATCAGATTCTCCGTGGCTCGGTTACTTTAAGAGGAGGTGGGGGGGATTTAAACTTTGAAAAAAACCCTTTCGCTTTAAACTGTTCGCCACCGAGAATCTTCAGGATATCGGGGTTACTCACAGATCGCCATGTGTTCCAGGTAGGCATTCTTCTTTGAAGCTCGCTGACTTCTGCAGCC
Organism: Lepidodactylus listeri; assembly: GCA_029233225.1. Classification (NCBI taxonomy): domain Eukaryota; kingdom Metazoa; phylum Chordata; class Lepidosauria; order Squamata; family Gekkonidae; genus Lepidodactylus; species Lepidodactylus listeri. The sequence continues at coordinate 47,305,599 of JARCFY010000005.1, read as the reverse complement.
ATCTGGTGTGTGCCCATACTTGCCCGGAGGCTATGGCAGCGGCTGAACCTCTGGAGACAGAGGGGTGCCTTGATCTCAGGATCACCATCCCAGAGAGAGGCTACCCCTGAGCGCCTCAGACAGGGTCCCCCTACAAGGGTCCTTGGGGGTCCAGAACCAGTCCGAAGACCCCTTCAAGCCGCTAGGTCTGGGTTGTGTCTCCCGGAGCTTCGTGAGGATGAACCCGCCATGGAGTCGCTGAAACTGGAATGACATTTGGTAATACATCTGATTTTATCTGTTGAACATAACAACTCATAATATTTGACAAACCTGATGAATTTATATTTCCCCCCTACCCTTTCTTCTCTTCTGCATCCCACTTTTTTTTTGAGAAAATAATGGTAATAAAAAACCCAAAGCAAGGATAAGAGCCAAGTTCTACCTCTGGGTAACAAAAATGAGGAACACGAATACTGGATGGGGGAATACACTTCTCAGTAGCAGTGTGTGTGAACAAGATCTTGGGGTAAGGGTGGACCGAAAGTTAAATATGAGCAGTCAGTGTGGTATGGCAACAAAAAGTCTAATGCAATACTGGGGTGTATCAACAGAGCATAACATCCAAATCACCAGATGTCATAGTCCTGCTGTACACTGCATTGGTCAGGTTGCGCTTGGAGTATTATGTGCAGTTCTGGAGGCCTCACTTCAAAAAGGATGTGGACAGAATGGAGCAGGTGCAGAGAAGAGTGACGAGGATGATTGGGGACTGGGAGACCAAGCCCTGTGAGGAAAGGGCTGAGGGACTTGGGAATGTTTAGTCTGGAGAACAGAAGGCTGAGGGGGGACATGATTGCTCTCTTTAAGTATTTGAAGGGCTGTCACTTAGAGGAGGGCGGGGAGCTGTTCCTGTTGGCAGCAGAGGATAGGACTCACAATAATGGGTTTAAATTATGGTCAGGAAGGTATTGGCTGGATATTAGGAAAGCCTTTTTTTCAGTAAGAGTTGTGCAACAGTGGAATCAGCTGCCTAGGGAGGTGGTGAGCTCCCCCTCACTGGCAGTCTTTAAATAGTGTCTGGATAAACACTTGTCAGGGATGCTCTAGGCTGATCCTGCATTGAGCAGGGGGTTGGACTAGATGGTCTGTATGGTCCCTTTCAACTCTGTGATTCTATGATTTATTGCTGGAATTGTTTTTATTAATGTATGTATGTTTTTGCTTTTGTTAACTGCCTTAAGCTTTGTGTATTCAGAGGTGGGTGGTACATAAATCTAAATTATAAATAAATCTGCATCTAGCTAAATTATATTATAAATAAATCTGCATCTAGCTAAAGATAACTTTATTAGTGTATTTGAAAGGTTATGTTGATTTTTCAGATGTGGAGTTACTTCTGAATTTATTTATTGCACCAAAAATAGCCAACTGGTAAAAATCAGTATCACTATCCATAAGTGAATGGTTTAATAAAACCTGGAGGGTTTTTTTTTTGAAGGGGTGGTGGTTAAAACTGACATAGTACCAGAGAACTTGAAGTAGTTACTTCCAGAATTCTGATAACTTTAATAAACACTAGATATTATTTCTTATGTTTTGGAATGAGAAAATAAGAGATAATCTGTTTGCTTTTTGTGAATGATTGTAATTTTTTTGTTCTGTTTGCTTTGTGCTGTGGCGTTAAGTATGAGCATATGTATAATTTTGTGTTAATAAAAAAGGTAAAACAATTGCCTCTAATTGTCTGTTTGCTTCCCTAATATATTATAGGAAAGAACTCAAAGGTAAGACTGTAAAGTGACAAATAGGCCTGTCTGCTTATCCACATTAATCCTGCCTTTTACTATATTTTTTTAAACTGTATTAACGTTAGCAATTAATGACACAGAACAGGAATTATTTACAGGAGCATCACTCACTTCAAAGATGCTGTAGGGAAGATGCTCTTCTAAAAAAAGCCTTGTAAAACTTTACTATGTTCCAAGAAGCAACTTTTTAAAAAGACAGACAGCTACAGATGATTTTACAACAAGCATTTCTTGATAGATATCAAAGTTTATATAAACACCACAAATGCTTTCAGCTTTTCCAATTATTATAGAACCAGTATGGTGTAGTGCTTGGAGTCTCAGATTAGGACAGCCACATACCAAGAAATTTTTTGTTAGAGGTACACCAGAGCTGTGCTCTGCCTGCAGCTGTCCTGTACTCAAGAAGAAGAGGAGGAGGAGGAGGAGATTGGATTTATACCCTGCTATTCACTACCCAGAGTCTCAGAGTGGCTTACAATCTCCTTTCCTTTCCCCTCCCCACTCCACTCCACAACAGACACCCTGCGAAGTAGGTGGGGCTGAGACAGCTCTTTCTAGAACAGCTCGGAGAGAACTGTGACTGACCCAAGGTCACACCAGCAGTTGCATGTGGAGGTGTGGGGAATCAAACCCGGTTCTCCCAGATTAGAGTCCATGCTCCTAACCACTACACCAAACTGGCTTTCTACCTGTGGTGCCTCCATTCATCTGCCTGAGCGGGTTATACCTGGCACTCACATCGGCAACAAGCCAAGCAAGGGCTGAGATATGCTTCCCCTCCCCTGGCAAGCCAGGCAGGCACTTCAGAGGGGGGAGGGGGAGGCATGGCTGTTTGGGGAGGGTGCCAGACATTCATGGACAACCCTGTGGGTATGGGCCTGGATTAGGATCTGAAAGTCCCAGGTTCAAACCCCAGCTCTGCCACGGAAACTTGCTGGGTGACTTTGGGCCAGCCAGGTACTCTCAGCCTGACCTACTTCACAGGGTTATTTTGAAGATAAAATGGAGAAGTTGAGAAGGATGTAAGCCGCTTTGAGTCCCCATTGGGGAGAAAGGTAGGATCTAAATAAAATAAAAGTTATATACTGTCAGCTTTTTTCCTGGCAGGACTTTTGTAGTTTATCTGCTGCGTGAGAAGTAAAAAAGAATCAGTAGGTGAAGCTTTTCTCTGCATGGAGATGCAATTATGGGGAAGATATTTCCTGCTGACTTCCCATAATCCGTGAAAGTGGAAAAGGCACAGGAGTGGTGCCAGGGAAGAGTTGCCAGCTCAAATAATATTATAATTCGATGTTGCAAGTTGGTCTGTTTCGAACTGACATCCAGAGGGCTACAGAAATTATAAAGGGTGTGAATGCCAGGAAACAGGAATTTGTCTTCAACAGGCACAGGCAACACAAAAGAAGGCAAAGGTCAAATCTAAGGTAGCTGGGAACTGAACCAATTACAGGCAGGGAAGAGTAATGGCAGCAAGCCAAATGAACAGAGCAGGTCACAGGCCATCAAATCACCAATAATTAAGACCCAATTAGACTTTATAACTAACCAATATGCTACCAGCAATGGCAGCCTGTCTTTTTTCCCCACAGGGGCTAATAGCCAATTGGGGAAAGGGCAAATTCTATCCAGGAAACTGCACAGGAGGGAGAAGATAATTGCCCTCAACGACACCACAGCTCTGACACAAATTAGATCTTTCAAGGTAGGTTCCATTTTGAGCCTCATTAAAAGCATCCCCCTTGGCTGTTTCTACAGAAAACTAAAGGCATCTGGAGACCTGATCATGGATCTCTCCTGTCTCATCAAGCTGAGCTCTGAATCTCCCAGCTGGAATTGTTTACAATCCTTGTTCTTCCTCTCCAACCAAAAGCAACAAAGGTAGAAGCCAGCCAGTACCTGATCTGCAAAGACTCCTTGTTTGAGCCCTTTAACAGTAACTGGCCTAGTTTGCTTTGGTACCTTGGACTGCAGCTGCACCATGGCATAGCATAAGGATTATCACCTGTTAATGTCTGCAGATCTACTTTTGAGAAAGGCAGCTTGCTGGATTGTAGTGGGGAATGCTCCATTTTTATGGAAGAACAGGATTGTCAACTCTGGGTTTGGAAATTCCGGCAGATTTTTTTTTGGGGGGGTGGACCTTGTGACCCAAAAAGGCAGTCTCCTATTTACTTGGGGGAATTAGCTTAAGGAGACAGAATGAGAAGTTGGTAACTGGGATCTCCACCAGTGTATACCAGGATTTTTCCCCTTTAAGAGAACTTTAAATAAACCAGACAGATGTTCAACCAGAAAGGCTTTTTATTAAAAGAGAAATAAAAGGGAAAAACACAAAAACACTTAAACACATACAAGGTTACCTAAGAGGAAATCAGGCAGTGATAATTGAGGGAGAAAGGGCTAGAATTGACAGATCTTGTAGAGATCCACAGAAGCAGCAACAAAATGACCAGCATTTCACAGGGAGAAGAAGGAGAAGAAGAGGAGGAGGAGGAGATTGGATTTATACTCCGCCCTTCACTACCTGAAGGAGTCTCAGAGCGGCTTACAATTTTCTATCCCTTCCCCTCCCCACAACAGACACCCTGTGTGGTAGGTGAGGCTGAGAGAGCTCCTTTGAGGACTGCTCATGAGAGAACAACGCTGAAAGAACATGTAACTGACCCAAGGTCACACCAGCAGCTGCATGTGGAAGAATGGAGAATCAAACCTGGTTCTCCCAGATTAGAGTCCACACTTCTAACCACTACACCAAACACAAATTGGGAGTGCATGTTGTTGGTTCAAGGAACACACACTCTGCACTGGTGACTACAGGTACTCTAGATATAGGGTGAAATGCTCCTTGGGGCAAGCTGACATATTTGCTCCCAAAATGTAAATGATGCTTGATGACCTTGTAAGTATTGGATGGGAAAAGCTCCAGGTTTGGTGAATAGTGTTAAGTGTTGCTTAATTAAAATAAATGGGAGCAGGGAAGTGAGGCTGGGTTCTTGGGAGATCCATTGTCCTACATTATGTATCTCTCTAGGTTGAGGAGGAGGCTGTTAGCTAGCCAGCTGCTCTTACTCACACTTCTAAACTACATGTCCAGGCTTGTCTCTGGCTGGCATCCATTTTGTGTCATTTTGGGCCAGGCAGTGTATTACACTTATGATATCTGAGATGATATTTTAGGAAGGGTGTTTACGGTTTCTTGCTATAAATTGCCCCTCAGTGAGAAGAGGGGTCTGACTGCTAACAGCCTGGAGAGGGCAGGGACCTCAGTGAGGTATAATACCATAGACTCCATCCTCCAAAACATCTGTTTTCTCCAGCAGAACTGATTGTTGTCTCCTGGAGATCAGTTCTTTCTTTATTTCAAATAATCCAATGATCCTACAGAAAACATAAAACATACCAATACTGCCCTCTAATTCCACATGCACATGTGGCCCTGCCATACCTAGTCCAAACCTCTTGGGTAGGACAAGTGAAACAAATGTAATTAAGTAGGTCATATCTAACTAGGGTTACCAACTCTATAATATACTGGGTCCAGACACATTGCGGTGAAATAAGCTCATGGTTTATTTACAGATGGAAAACAGGACCAGGGGTCTGCTTATATGCAGGTACAAACCACACCCCTGGCCACACCCATTTCCCTGACAGGATCATTTACAATGCAGCTATGCCCATAGGTCCCCTTAAGGATCCTGTGGAGCCGACTGGCCTGATTTACAATCCGCACGTTTGCCCATGTGAAGCTCCAGTTGTTTCCCCGACCATGTGTGCAATCTCTGACCTTGTGCACAGTCGCCCTTAGTACATAACAAACTCCATCTTGGGAATTTCCTGGGAAATTCCTTGGGAATTTGGGAGTGCTGTGTGAGGAAAGCTGAACTGGATGTGGAGGAAGCTCAGCAGTGATGTGATACTATAGTAGAGTCTGCCCTCTGAAGCTGCCCATTCCACAAGGGGAACTGATTTCTGTAGTCTAGAGATCAGTTGTAATTCCAGGAGAACTCTAGGCTTACCTTGAGGATGGTAGCCCCACTTCTAACCATTCTTACTTAAACAAAATTTGAAATAGAAGTGTAAACAAGTGGCCAATTTCATCCCACCAGACAGTGAAATCGGTTTCTGAAGAGGAGAACTGTCGGTGGAAATTTAAGCTTCTGTCTCTCTAGCATTCATGACAGCATGAAAGAAACATTCTGCTTATGTTAATATATCAAAGAAAATATGCCTAAATCTGTGCTTCACAAAGTGTATTCCTTTAGGGTGAATTGCCACTTGGCAACCAGCAGCAGTATGCAGTAATGTTTATTACATCTTCTGTGGAGATTAGAAACAAGATTATCCTCTTCTAACAGTTGCAAAAACATGTTATGTTCTGCTTGCTTTTTACACTGATTGATCTCATACCTAGAGTCGAGCAGAACAACAATACTGGAAACACACCACTAAATCTTTTGAGAGTAATAAACAATCTCGTCTGGTTGTACCATAGTACTTTCACCCACTTGTCAACATGTGCAGCCCAGTGTTAATCAGCAGTACTGGAAAATAACTCCCTCTGAGTTTAACAGGATTTGCTCCAGACCCAGATAACTGGTTATAGGATTGAAACTTTCAAGGGAGCAATAAGGCAGTTAGTTAATTTAGACAAAGAAATACTAATTATTGCCCCTAATAAGTCAGGGCTAAAGTGAGGCAAATTACATGTAAGTCAGTGTGTCATTGTGGTTAAATGTGTTGGGCTAGTATCTGGGAGACCCAGGTTCGAATGTCCATGCATGTCATGGACGTTCACTGGGTGACCTTGCACCAGTCATATTCTCAGCCTAACCTACATCACAGGGTTATTGTGAGGATAAAAGGGAGAAGAAGAAACTATGTGAGCTGTTTTGGGTTCCCATTGGTGAGAAAGCTGGGGTAAAAACCAATTAAGCAAAATGTTAGTATTACAAGCCAAATCTTGTAATAAGGGTTGTAGTCGTCACTGAGTGGTAGAGCACAAGCTTTACATGCAGAAAGTCTTCATGATTAATCCCCAGCATCTTTCTTGTTATATTTGAGGGCTGAACTAAAATTTATGCCAATACTTCATGACTGGAAATTCAGGTGTGCAAGTTAGCCCTTAAAAAGAAGAAGAACGTAAAAACAGGAGTAAAGCCAGCTGGATCAGACTAGCGGTTTATCTAGTCCAACATACTGTTTCACAAAGTGACCAACCAGTTCCCCTGGAGGGCCAAACAAACAGGGCATAGAAGCCAAAGCCCTCCCCTGCTGCTGACTCCCAGCACTAATATTCAGAGGGTTGTTGAAGGAGGCTCATTTCAGTAACCATGACTAGATTGATGGACCTAAGGTTGTCAGGCCTCCCACTGTGGTAGGAGACCCATGCTGGCAACCTTTGTTGCCCACCAGAGAGGTGGCAAGAGAAAAAATATTTTAAAGGCCAACATTGCATGCATAGGGTTACCCGGTCTCCAGCTTTGGCAGATCTCCCACCAGCAACTTTCATGGCCCACTGCCACTCCAAGTGATATGGGAGATTTTTTTTTAATACTAGTGTCATGCATGGTGTGATGTCACTTCCAGTTTTACCATAGAGTTTCCAGCGATTCCTAGAGTAACTTGATATCACTTCCATTTTCCCCAGAAATAATATCATGGCGCACACTGTTTTTTCTGTTTTTTTTTCTAGTTTGAGTATATTGAACTATATATTGAACTAAAACAAGCTTTCCCTTAAAATCCCAAATTCCACTACCTGCATGGTATTTGGATCCAGGATTTTTCAGAAATCCTGGATTTTTGGGGGTCCAATAGACCTGAGAAGGGGGGGAAAATGAGGGAAAAAAATTACACACCAGAAGCTGGGCCCATGAAAAACAGCTGATCTTGGGCTGACTTCTCTCGCAGCCTAGTCAATGCCAAGCTGAAGCAGGGGGCAGCTCTCAGTTTAAACTGAGCTGCAAGAGGAGCCAGCTCCAGCCAAGGCACAGGGGCTCTCTCAGCTCCTGCTGCCCCAGCCCATCCTGGGTGGACTTATCTTGCAGGTTGGTTTAAACTGAGCTGTAAGAGGAGCCAGCTCCAGCTGAGGCAGCAGAGAGCCCTCAGTTACCGCCACCCCAGCTCATCCTCTCTTGCAGCTTGGTTTAATCCATGCTGCAAGAAGAGCCAGCACCAGCTGACAATTTTCTTGGGATTCTTTTTGTTTTGTTTTTCCCAAGAAAACCCGGATACATTTTGGATGCCGAAATATACCCGAAAAATACCAATAAGGTATTTTTGGGGTGTATTTTCAGCTCGGGTTGATCTGAATGCACACCCCTGGTGCACACAATACTGATACCACTAAAAAAGGGGGAAGAATAACCAAGAAAGATAGGGCAAATGACATGGTTAAGAAAACAAAAGAGCAATATATATTGCAATGTGCAAACAATGACCAATTAAGCTATGTGCACAAGGCACTACACAGATAATTTAATATAACAAATCAAGAACAGAATGCAAACATTCACAGGCAAAGAGATAAAACGAAGTGCAATTCATGATTCAGCAAACCGCCTTCATCAGTGGTTTATACTATAAGCATAATCACATTTATAATATCTTAAAGTTTCTCTGTCTCTGCCCCTAAAGCTGCTGCCAGTTGTCAGGCATAGTCTCCCGACAACTATGTATGTGTGGCTGCCAGTTGTTGGACAACTATGTATGTGTGGCATAGTCTGGGAAAACCCAGAAATGACATCAAATCATTCTAGGAATCACTAGAAGCTCTATTTACCATAGAGTTTCTGGTGATTCCTAGAACTACATGATGCCACTTCTGGATTTTTCTGGATGAGATGTTGGTGTCCCCACCCCTAAAGCTCCCGCCAATTGCCAAGCACAGCCTGGCAATAGTAGACCTTTCCTCCATGAACCTATCTAACTCCCTTTCAAAGTTGTCTATGCTTCTGGGTTCAGCCTGGAAATGCTAGATGGACCTACCTGTAATGTTATCTGTGCCTGTGGCCATTACTATCTGTACATGGCAGGGAATTCCTCAGTTTCATTATTGTGTTTAAGCAGGCCTGAGGGAGACAGGGACTAGGACTGCAGCAATCCAAACACCCCTGCATCCTGGGGGCTTCTTTAAGCCACCAGGATTCAAAATAGCATGAGGGTGCCATTTTTGATTGGGGAAACAGGTACAAGGGAAGAAATAAATGTTTAAGCCTGTTGGAGAATCCCATATCACATGTCATTTTGCCTTACGATAGAGGGGCAGGTAATGATTTTTTCTTAGAAAAGCAGTCATTCATGGTAGACATGGGCTAGATGAACCACTGACCTGACTCACTAAGACCACTTCATATATTCCCACAGGAATATGTAAATACGTTCCATGGCCTGGGGGTTAAAACTCAAATTACGTCTTACTGGGAGATGACAGTGCAAAGTCAGGTTTAAAAAGGCAAAATTTCCAAGATAACCACTTTCTCTGCTTCACTTTGTCTCTTAAATACAATGCCTGGGTTGAAAACTTTGAATATAGAAAGCTGAAACTGAGTCGGGCGGACAATTCCTTTGCTTCGAGGGGAAACAAAAGCTGAAGTTATAAAAGGTCTGTGGGTAACTATTAGTGTATTAGCAGTACCATTTACACTGATCCTGTTAATCCCCCAGTCTACCATTTGTATTAGTAGAGGTCAGCACAGTCCACTTATGGTTTGTCAGTACACTCAACCTCCCAAAAGCTTTCTACCTTCAACAGACTACAAATCTGGCCAACACAAAGCAAAGAAAAATGCTGAAGGGTTTTTCCAGAGCAACTAGTAACATATATGGGCCTAACCAGGGGTCATTTCGAGCAGGAGCTCGACCGCAGCTCCAGGAGTTGGTGTCAGCCCCCCCCCCCCATGGGGGAATACCTGCTGGTGTCATGACTGCAGCAAAATGACCCTGTCCCTGGAAAGGTCCTTGTTCCTCCGACCAGCCTTCTGAAGGCTTCTACCACCACTGAAGCTATCCTCCCAGAATAGTGGTATTTCTGAGGCTTGGATTTGTAACTACCCTCTCTGCCAGCTCTTCCTTTCTTCCTTCCTCTCTCTCTCTCTCTCTCCCCCTGTCTCTTTCTCTTGCCGTCTGACATACTTCCGGTAATGTCAGGTGGTTTAACATATGCAAATAAGTTATGCTAATGAGTTATGCTAATGAGCTCCTGCATCTCTTTTTCTACGAAAGGACCCCTGGGCCTAACTACACATTAGATTTTCTCTCACATCTCTGAATAAACGGTACCAAAAGGTAGAGGAATATTTTTTACTGGAGAAGACCTCAGACTGGATTGTGCAGCAAGATAAACTGGTTACCTCTACTAGTGTTATGTCCAAATGGTCATCATGGCTAAATGCTTTTACTGACCCAGAAGGAACTTTACAGAAAGCACCCATAATTGATTCACACAGCTTATATCTTTGCCATTAAGTAGCCAAAGGATCTTTAAAACTGACTTGAACTCCATTTATTTTTATTTTTAATTATTTGAATGATAAGCTCAAAATTAGTAGATTAACTTGTAATGGCAATCCTTGATTCACCACAAACTTAATGATCATTTTGTAATTGTTTTCATTCATGCTTTACTAAGTACTGTGTTGTATTTGATTTCAATCTTCAATAAACAGTTTAATTTTTATTTATTTTTTTAAAAGTAAACCTATATTGCAAGTTTACCATTGGGAAGTTAGTCACATGTATGTATACGTCCAATTCAGATAAGGATCATGGCGCACAGGCAGAAGGGGGACGTTTAGTGTTCCTCTGCCACAGTGTTTCAAATGGGGGTGCTATTTCCTGGGATCTGCTTTGGCTTTTGACATTCTTCAAAGTGACGGTTTAGCTCCCCATATTCACCAAGTAGCCCTCCTGCCATCACCCCATCTGTTTTCTGACTGCTTCTCCTCCCACCCAAGGTCTGATAACAGTGACTCAGTTCTTATTTATAAGTGCTGCTTAGCTATGTTTTTAGATTTCCCATATGCATTGTGACCCTCTGGCCTTGGGGATCATTAAACGTTATACAAAGCTCTTACTGTAAAATTGTTGAATAATGCCCTTCGATAATGAGCATTGTTGTTCATTTTTTTTCCGTGGGAAATGAATAACTGTAGAGAGGTTTTTTCCTCCTCTGCTTATTGATCTACACTGAAAATACACCAGCCTCTCTGTCTCTCTAGCAGATCATAATTTTGGGGGATGATTCTTGCCTAATATGAATTGCCCAATCACTTCCAATAAATCGGGCAGTGTTCCAGTAAAAATATTGTAGCTGGTATCCCCCCGCCCCCCGAAATAATTTGACATCCTTGTGCTTCTTAAACTGATCAGCCTTGTATCTGTAGAATACTGGAAACCAGCTCTGGCTTCAGTGCAAGTCAATTAATTAGCACATTGTGGTAGCAAACAAGGAGCCATTTTCCTGCATGAATTCTGAGAAATAGCAATTCAGGCAGCCTGTGTAGAGCTCATTTACTCTGGAGTAGTCTGGCAATGTTTCCATAGAATTCAATAGTAAACATAGGCTGCAATCCCAAGAGCACTTTTCTGTTGCAAGACAGACCCAAAAGAGACAATAACAGAACACCATTAGTGGTCACATACAGCTTTCAGCTCCAAGCAGTTCAATGCATCATCAGTGACTTACAACCTCTACTGGATAATGACATTTCTCTTTTGTGAGTACTGGGGAGCAAATCTTTTCCTGGCCATAGACAGCCCCCCAATCTTAAACAACACCTCATTCACAATAATACAGCATCTAATTCTAACATTGATACTGGTACCAGAGCTTGTAATAAACCCAGATGCCAACTTTGCTGCCACATACACCCAGACAACACAATCACTGGACCTAACAACATCAGCTACAGTATCTCAGACTCATTCACTTGCTCATCTTCTAACACTGTATATGCCATTAAATACCAACAATGCCCTTCAGCTCTCTACATAGGGCAAACAGGTCAAACCCTATGCCAAATGATATATGGACACAAAACTGACATCAAGAATAACAAAACTGAAAAACCTGTAAGAGAACACTTCAATCTTCCAGAGGGACATTCAGTGGGGGACCTGAAATTAGCTGTTTTATTGCAAAAGAATTTCCAAAACATACTAGACTGGGAGATTGCAAAATTATAAATTATTACAGCACTCAGGACAATGGAACCCCCAGGGCTTAACAGAGTATTGGTTTCTTATCTCATTACACATGCTAATGTTATTCAGTTCTCACTTCTGTTTTGTAAACTCTTTTATTACACTGTATGATAATTCATGCTATTCACAGGTCTTACAAACTGCCTTAATCCAATCTTAGCTATATCCATTGCTCAATTACTTATGCATCTTGACTCTACTTTCCGGGGGGGGGGGGGGGTCACCATGATGGTACCATCCAAACTACACTCACCTGTCCTGTGTTGAAGTGTTCATGGATTGTTGGCCATCCATCCACTGCAGCACCTGCAGCTGCTACCCAAGGCTCTGATTCTGCAAGGAAAAGAGTTAAAGGGTTGCATGGCAAGCTGATGGAGCAGCTGCCAGACACCACCACAGACACACCTTGTCCTCTGGTGAGGGTGGGAACCAGGCAAATGACAGAGCAATCTCTCCCCCCTGAGATCTCTTAGGAAACTTTCCTGGGATCTTTTCCCATGTCATGTCACAGGCCATGGTGCTGCACAACTGTGCCTTGTGCCACCCATGCATGAACTCAGTGCTGGGCTTGAGTGCTGGAGATGCTGTCACGGCACCCAGCCTCAAGTGAGTGGAATGGGGGAGCCAGTTTGGGATCCTTGCCATTGCTTACCTGTCAGTGCGTGGTTGCCCCTTTGGGTCAAGCCTTCAAAGGTGGGATACCTGCTAGGGTTCTGAAATGGAAGAGGTCAGCCACAGAGTATAGACTTTGCTCTCCTCCTTGGGTGTTAATGCTAAGTGCTCGCCCTGTAGTGCTAAGTGCCCTCTCTGTGTTTTTCCTACTACCAAAGTGCCTTGCCACTTGCTCTAGGAAAAGGAGCTGCCCCAAGGCAGAGTCCCATGCTGCATGCCTTGACTACTGAGTAGTAAGATGTTCTGGCTGAAGTTTTTGTAGGGTAGGAGGCCCATGATTGAGTGCTGAAGAGGGGGCTTGGCCACTGTGAGGAGGAAGGTGATTGGCTTGAACCTGTAGTTAGCATCCTGAGCTCTGCCGAGGCTAATTGGCAAGGCTGCAGCAGTGGGGGGATGACTTACGTTTTCAGTTCTATTGGCGCCTATGGGCTATGCCATGTTTTTTTGTTGGTGGAACTTTCTGCCTCTGGTGGGGATGTTCCCAGGCTGAAAGGGCTCAGAGAGCCAACTAACTTTGGCCACACCCCCAAGCAACCATCCCAGCACAGGGGCCTAGGCCTCAGTTGCACCAATGGGCAGCTGAGACCAATGGAACAGCGCTGGGGACCTGCACCACTGTAACTGGCCTTACACTGGCATATCTTGGACATACACCAACCCAAAGGTCAGTTGGTTCCCTGAGTGATTTCTTAGGATTGCGCTGCCATTTTCAGAAATGTTCAGTCTACAAATAAAACATCCTCCCCTTAAGAGCTATGTTTGCACTGCTACAAGTTCAAAATTTGCTTTCATAGATAGGTGATTTTCTGTGTTGGAGTGTTTTTGAACGATACTGTCCTATATATGTAAAAGCTTTCTTTTCCTACAGCATAAACCCTGATCATGCATACATACATACATACATACATACATTTCCCAAACTTTGCCTGCCTGCTGACATAGCGCTCTAGCACTAAGGAGTAGCTCCTTTTGAATTAGAATCTTATTCTGCATTTTTGGCCCCTTTAAGAGAAAATTATGCAGGGCTCTGAACAGCTAGCATCAGTTATCTTTTATTCATCAGGATGCTAAATGTTATTGAAATATATGCTTAATTATTCCCTGCGGAAAACAGTGGTGCTCATGAACAAGTGTTTTGCATTTTGCTATGTCCTGCTGCTAACATAGTTAATAATGCATGTAATAAAAAAAAATTAGAAATGATCATTGCAGAAATAATAGAACTTATTAATATGATTCACTTTTGGGAAATAGTGACTTCTGGCTTTCAGGGGCCATGAACAGTGGTCTTTGAATAATCCCAATAAGTAGACTATATGGAACTTTAGAGATCAGAAGTCAGCTCTTTTGAAGTGCATTTCAAAACAACTATCACTGTACTTGAATTCTGTATCTTCTTTTTGGCAAATAAATGCTCCCACCCACCAACCACACAATAATCCTTTCCAGGAAAATAAGCTTACCACTTCTATTCACTCAGCTTAAAATTCATCAGGTTCACTTTTCTTGGTGGTGCATCCTCATGCTTAGATTGGTTTTACTTGTTGAATTTTTGCCAGTCATTCAACCATTGAAATGCAAGACCTCTGCCCTGGTGGGAGCCAGGGAGATGAAGGATTAAATACTATAGAAAAGTTATCCTCTTTATAGCACAGAACCCATAGGTAAGGGAAAAATAAGCTTGTACACAACTCTTGAACACTATCTTGTGTAGCCAGAGGTCCTCTTATATTCCTCCAAAAATTTGCACCGCCTAGTCTGCTTTTTTTAGCCACTTAGGTCCCTTTTCCCACCAACTCTCAGCCCCCACAACTGCCAAACATCCATTGACTTCCCTCACAAAATACAGTTAATTTCTCTTTTCAGAATTTACTATTGCAATCAAGTTTCATGTTACAATCAGGTTCCCACCATTCATAAACAAGCCATGGTTATCCATGGCAACCATCAGAGCTAGTATTCTCATTACTGCATGTGTCTGTCTGTACTATAAGGTACCAGAAGCTCGCAGTTTGATATCTAGCCAGTGATTTCAAATCAACATCTGAAATTGTGGTCTGAAGCTGCAGGGGTAGTCCTCTTTAGCTTGTATCTGTGCACTGTGATGTTCCCTGTTCAAGAGTTTCAAATGGGTACTTTTGCCCTCTTATGTTAGTGAACAGCCTTGAGTAGTTAGTGGACTTCAAATCCCCTAACTGAAAGATCTGAGCTGTTATTTCCAAATCTGGTGACATCAAGTGATTTTGCATTGGCTTTTCCCTCCTTTGTTTTATCAAACCCACCTTGGAACAGAAATTCCCCTCTGCACTGCCTGCTGCTCTCACTTACTTTGATCACCATCCTCTTCCTCAGAGAGGTCTGTGGGGTGTTTCCTTGCCTGTCTTCCCCCCAGAAGATTTTGGGCCCCTGGATTTCCATGGCCTTAAGATGATCTATAAGACGAAGGCTCACAATTGATTGTGAACTGGGGGCAATTCTGCATCTGGTATTCACTCCACATTTTCTCAACACTGAGGGAAAGGTGCAGCTCAAAACCACATTCAAATACCCCGGGGTAAAAGTCATCCCAAATGGTCATAAATCTATCCAGAAGGTATCATAAAATCTCATGATCAGAGAAAGCAAAAGTGGCATGCAGTGTACAGGGTACCATAAAATCTGATGATCAAAGTAAGTGAAAGCAGCATGCAGTGCAGAGGGGGAATTTCTGTTCCAAGGTGGGTCACAAGGGCTATAATATGGGCTAGAATGTAGTGTTTCTTAGACCATCAGACTAGGACTGGGGAGATCAAAGTTTAAATTACCTCTGGGTTCCAAAGATCACTGAAAACCTTGGGCAAGTCACTGTCGTTCAGATTCAGAAAAAGTTGCTGCGAGGATAAAATGGTAGACAGGAAAAACTATACTATATAGGCCATCCTGAACTCCTTAGTGGGAGAATGAGGGGGAAATGATAGTTATTTTAGTTAAAATGATAGCTGGGAGGTATAAATAATCACACTTCACCTGAAAAAAAGTTCAGAAGATTACTGCAATACCAGATGTACCAGCTCCAAAGAAAGGGATAGAATTGCTGACTTTTATTGACAATCATGAAAGCCTCAGAAGTGTTCAGTAATGTCTTATGGAAGGAACAAGAGAATAGGGGGGGGGGGGGAATGAGAAAACAGAACCCTGGAGAGATTTATGTCCTAAATTAACTGAAGAAAAAGCTTCTGATGGCATCTAAGAATTCACTTACCACGTTTTGGGGGATTTCACCATTACAATAGTCCTAATTTACGCAAGGTTTTTACTGCACATAGGGGGGGTGAAAGAATATGGAGAATGATCTAGGGCCTGCAGCAAAGAGAAGCCATTTTAAAGCACAATTATTTTACATGGTATCATTTAATGACTTGTTATGTTGAAAGGGAGGCAAAAGATGCTGGTTGTGTCTCTTTGATTTCTCCTTTGAATTAAAGTAGTAATCACATAACAGTAAGCAAGAACACTTTTTACCTGAGGAATTTTAAGACCAGCGTGGTGTTTGAAGGTTCTCTGTGTTTAATTTTTCTTTTTTGTTTTAATTTTAAAAAAACTGATGGGAAATAATTATTGTGTGGTTCTGTATGTTTCTCTCATTATTCTTAAGTGAGCAATGAGTGATGCAAAAGAAAAAAACAGAGATGCCCATAAAGGAGATGAAAACAAAGCAACTGAGATCAAGTGTTCTGTGGTATGACTTTCACGATATATTTGTGAAACCCTTTCAAAAGCATCTGAACATTTTAGAGATCCTGTCTGGCAAAGTATTAAGATGAGGCTAACCTCTTCAACAAACACACCTTTGTTGGTCTTAGCCATCTGATCCCCCCCTGCAATTCAAATAGACTTTCACTAGACAAGAAAATTCCTAAACATACAAACCAATCTGCAGGGTTTTGTTTTTTAAAAACTCATTTCAAATCCTCCGTCTCATCCCTAGCTCATTATGATGTTAAGTATAATGAATGCCTTTTGTGTCTGAGTCGTATTGACTCTGGGGTCTGACTGTAGCATATAAACTAGCATGCCATATGGACCGCTACACTTAACAGGAGTTGTGCCTAGTTTCAGCTGTTTTGCAAGAATGAAGTGACAGGCCAAGAAATCTAATTCTGTGTTTCTCCATTGTAGGCTTTTGTGCTGCACAATTCTCAATGATAACATGCAAATCTTGCCATGACAGCTATTCTAAAAGTTACACAAGGCTGGCAGCTGAACAAGCCTTACAGGAGAAGAAATTAAACACCCCATAAGGCTCCACTTAATTTTAAATAGAAACTCTGTGAGAATACCAGAGAGACCTTTGCTGTGTTGAGGCAGTCTGTACCGTTTGATCTTGGGTGGTTCCCCACCCCCCTTTTTCTTTTTTTCAGAGACAGCAAATCATGGCTGTTGTGTAGGCAATAAAATGCCCATACACTATTTAGTCATTAGTATGTTCATTTCACAAAATGGCCATATGTGTCTCCTTTCCATAAAAGCATCATTTCCCCCACATTTGAGATTGTTTACATAAACTGAAATACTGAGGGCTCAACAAAACATTATTTTTAAAAATCTGTTTCCTTTCATCGTTGTAGCACTTCAAGGAACATGTTGTAGAAGTGGGTGACACTGTGAAAACAGATCAATATGGGATTTTTAAAAAAACTCCGAAAATATTTGTGACAAAAAGCAACAGAGTGTTTGAGTAATTTTTACCTCAGGTTAAGATGTCTGCTTCATATTAAATTTTGCTAACATTTGACACTTTGGGTTGCAACCCACAGCCCTGTTATGCTAATGTCAGTGCTTTCCCCTACCAAAAGGAACTTTCTGCTAGCACAAGGATAATGGAAGGTTCCTGGCACCAGAGAAAAATGCTGCCATTAGTGGAAGATGTCTGTGGAACCAGCTGTTTAAATACGTTTCATACTCTGCATACTTTCCGATGGGGGCTCATCAATGAAAAATATACAGAAAAAAGAACTATCATGTAGAAGTGATTAAAACTTCATAGAATGTAGTGGAAAAAATTCTAAAGTGTTTTTAATAGATTTTTTTTTTTAAATATTGAATGAAGTACTGCCAAAAGGGAAACTGTAGAAAAAGGATTTCCACACAACAATGGCCTACAACTCTCTGAAGGACAAAGTCATTCCTCTTCATGGTAAGCTGAACTATCTAGCAGGCATGCTGTATCTTCTTGCCCCTGCGACTCAGCTTTACTAGAACATAAGAACATAAGAGAAGCCAGTGTTGGATGAGGCCAATGGTTCACCCAGTCCAAGACTCTGCCACACAGTGGCCAAAAACACCAGGTCCCCTCAGAAGGTCCACCAGTGGGGCCAGGACACTAGAAGCCCTCCCACTGTATGCCCCTCTCAAGCACCAAGAATACAGTGCATCATTTGCCCCAGACTGAGAGTTCCTATCTATACTTTGTGGCTAATGGCCACTGATGGACCTCTGCTCCATATCTATATTCTAATTCCGAGTTTTTTTTCTGTGTGGATGCTTATATCTGCTAAAAGAGAGCTCACTCTCCCCAATAGCTTTTCCTACATAGTCAGGCCCCTTCCTCAGTTTGCAGAAAAATCCGAAAAGTTTAAAAAAAAAACTTCAGGGACCATTGAATTCCCCCCAATACCTTTTGAAATGGCATCAGCTCTAGGCATCAACTGTGAGGAGATTAGAATGATCAGGGGAGGGTGGGGAGGTTCTAACTGTTTCTGTCAGTAAAAAGCAGGATTTTTACTGCCAGCAGGCTAGGGTTGCCAAGTACCCCCCCCGTCCACCACACGCAGATCCAGATCCAGGCTGGGAAACTCCTAGAGATTTGGGGGTGGAACTTGGGGAGAACAGGGACCTCAGTGAGGTACAATGCCATAAACTCCACCCTCCAAAGCATCCATTTTCTCCATGGAATGTTATCTTTGTAGTCTTGAGATGAGCAGTAACTCCAGGGGATCCCCAGGTCCCACCTGGAGGCTGGCATACCTAGGCAGCACCCTCTGTGTGACTTGATACCACCTGATTTGCATTACTTAATTAGGCCCAGCTGCTTTGCTACTGTCCATCAGCAGCCAACCTATGAAAGCCATTGTGATGTAGCAGTTAGAGCTTCAGATTTGGATATGCGAGACCAAGATTCAGAGCCCCATCTTGCAGTGGAAGCTGACTGGGAGATTTTGGACCAGTCACATACTTTCAGCCTAACCAACCTCACAGGGTTGTTGTGCAGACTGCAAGGAGGAAATAATAATGTGAGCTGCTTTAGTCCCCGCTATGGAGAAAGACTGTACTTTTCCTAGGTAGAGGCTGTGGGGGAGGGGGGTGGAAATGGAAAGGTGAAGACTGATAAAGGTAGGTTGGCTGTTGGGTGGGAAGGAAATAGGGTTGCCAACTCCAGGTTGGGAAATTCCTGGACATTTGAGAGGTGGAGCCTAGGGAGGGTGGGATTTGAGGTGGGAGGCAGAAAGAGAGAGAAAGAGTGATGAGGTAGGGAGGCAGAAAAACAAAGAGAATGATGACAGGTCAGAAAGAGAGAGGAAGCAACATACATGGAGGAGAGAGAGAGAGTAAGAAAGGGGGGCAGAAGGGAGAAAGAGTGTGAGAGAGGTAGGGGGAGAAGGGAGGAAGCAAAGGTGTAAAGAATGGGATAACCATCCTGCAAGTTTCTTGCGGGTCTCCACTTGTGTTTATCTAATTCCCTCTTGAAGCCGTCCATGCTTGTAGCTGCCACCACCTCCTGTGGCAGTGAATTCCACGTTTTAATCACTCTTTGGGTGAAGAAGTACTTCCCTTTATCTGTTCTAACCCGACTGCTCAGCAATTTCATGAAGTGCCCATGAGTTCTTGTATTGTGAGAAAGGGAGAAAAGTACTTCTTTCTCTACCTGCTCTATCCCATGCATAATCTTATAAACCTCCATCATGTCACCCCTCAGCCGTTGTTTCTCCAGCTAAAGAGCCCCAAGCGCTTCAACCTTTCTTCATAGGGAAAGTGTTCCAACCCTTTTATCATTCTAGTTGCCCTTTTCTGCACTTTTTCCAATGCTATAATATTCTTTTTGAGGTGTGGCAACCAGAACTGTACACAGTACTCCAAATAAGGTCGCACCATCGATTTATACAGGGGCATTATGATACTGGCTGATTTGTTTTCAATTCTCTTCCTAATAACCCCCAGCATAGCGTTGGCCTTTTTCATTGCAGTCTCACACTGTCTCAACATTTTCAGTGAGTTATCTACTATGACTCCAAGATCTCTCTCTTGGTCAGTCTCTGGAAGTTCGGACCCCATCAACATATATTTATAGTTAGGATTTTTGGCTCCCAATGTGCATCACTTTGCACTTGGCCACACTGAACCCCATTGCCACGTTGATGCCCACTCGCCCATCCTCTACAGATCACTTTGGATTGTCTAACAATCCTCCCTGGTTCTCACCACCCTGAACAACTTTGTGTCATCTGCAGATTTAGCCACTTCACTGCTTACTCCCAACTCCAAATCATTAATAAACAAATTAAAAAGCATTGAACTGAGTACTGATCCTTGCGGTACCCCACTGCTTACCTCCCTCCACTGAGAAAATGACCCATTTATACTCTGTTTCCTTTTAATTAGCCAGTTTTTGATCCACACAAGAACTTGTCCTTTTATTCCATGACTATTGAGCTTACTTAGGAGCCTTTGATGAGGAACTTTATCAAAAGCTTTCTGGAAGTCAAGGTAAACAACATCTATTGGGTCCCCCTTGTCCACATGTTTGTTTACTCCCTCAAAGAACACTAACAGGTTAGTGAGACAAGATCTTCCCTTACAAAACCCATGCTGAGTCTTCCTCAATAGATTTTGTTCATCAATGTGCCTACTATTTTTTTTCCTTAATAACAGTTTCCACCAGCTTACCCAGTATCGACGTCAGATTGACTGGCCTGTAATTTCCCGGATCTCCTCTGGAACCCTTTTTAAGGATGGGAGTGACATTCACTACCTTCCAGTCCTCAGGAATGGAGGCAGATTTTAAGGAAAGATAACATATTTTTGTCAGGAGTTCCACAAGTTCACATTTGAGTTCTTTCAGAACTCTCGGATGTATGCCATCTGGGCCCGGTGATTTATTTGCTTTTAAGCTATCTATCAGTTGTAGGACTTCCTCGTTCATCACCTCAATCTGACTCAGATCTTTCAACACCCCTCCCAAAACCAGTGGTTCTGGAGTGGGCAAGCACTTCTCATCTTCCACAATGAAGACAGAGGCAAAAAATGCATTCAGCTTTTCAGCCATTTCTCTATCATCCTTCAGTACACCTTTTACCCCTTGGTCATCCAAGGGCCCCACTGCTTCCCTGGCTGGTTTCCTACTTCTAATGTATTTGAAGAAAGTTTTATTGTTGTTTATGTTTTTTGTGATATGCTCCTCATATTCCCTTTCTGCCTGCCTTATCACAGACTTGCATTTTATTTGCCACAGCCTGTGTTCTCTTTTATCAGCCTCACTGAGACTAGCTTCCCACCACTTAAAGGAATCCTTTTTACCTTTTACAGCTTCCATTACTTTGTTTGTTAACCATGCAGGCTTCCTAATCTGCAGTATATATTTTTTCTGAGCTTCTAGGATTGTAATTTTAAATAGTCTCCAAGCTTTCCGAATGGTTTTGACCCTTTCTACTTTTTCTTTTAGTTTTCTCCTCACATGTCCCCTCATATCAGAGAAGTTACCCCTTTTAAAGTTAAAAGTGGTTGTGTCAGTCTTTTTTGGGCAACTCCCTATTTATACAAATGTTGAACTCAATAACATTGCCAGGTCCTGGGCATTACTCAGGACCAAATCCAGGATCGCCTCTCCCCTGATAGGTTCTGTGACCATCTGCTCCATAGCACAGTCATTGAGAGTGTCTAGAAACTCAATCTCTTTTTCCTGACTTGAACACATATTGACTCAATCAATGTGTGGGTAGTTAAAGTCACCTATTACAACACAGTTATTTTGTCTAGCCACTATCTTTAATTCATTCATCATTTTATAATCCACCTCTATCTTTTGATCTGGTGGGCGATAACAAACTCCAATGTTACACTTCCTTTTAGGCCCACTAATTCAACCCACAGCATTTCCAGAACCGAATCCAATTATCTTACTCTCTCAATCTTACTGGACTGTATACCCTCTCTGACATACAGAGCCACCCCACCTCCAACTTCCCCCCCCTACCCTTCCAATATAATTTATAACCAGGAATCTCCGTATCCCACTGATTTTCTTCATCCCACCAAGTTTCTGAAATACCCACAATGTCTATGTTTTCCTCCAACACCAAGCATTCCAACTCCTCGATTTTACCTCAGACACTTCTAGCATTAGTATATAAACTTCTTTAGTTTCCCACACATGTTAAACCCACAACCTTCCTCTTGCTTCCTCAAGACCTTACCAGGCAGTCCCTATCATTAGCCATAGTCTCAGTGGACAATCCTAATCCATTTCCTTGTAGGAAAGTAACAGCTACCCCTTCATCTCTTTGAGATGAACCATCCCGAACCAGAGATTTTTCATCTCTTGTTGGCTTTCCCTCAATATTCAGTTTTAAAACTGCTCTGCCACCTTTTTGATTTTAAGCACCAGCAGCCTGGTTCCTTCTTGGGATAAGTGGAGACTGTCTCTCTAGTACAGCTCCCTCTTGTTCCAAAAAGCATCCAAGTGCCTAACAAACTTGAACCCTTCCCCCCTACACCACCGTCTCATTCACGCATTGAGACTCTTGATCTGTGCCTGTCTCTCCAGCCCTGGGCATGGAACAGGTAGCACTTCCAAGAAGGCTAACTTGGAGGTCCTATCCTTGAGTCTCCTGCCTAGCAGCCTAAACCATTCACTGTTCGATACAGCCTGTGAGGCTGTTTCAGCACTTGATAAGGAAGGTGGGGTGGGGGGAGGACAAGTGAGCTTCAGCCTAGGATGCTGTAGCCTGATCAGGATTGAGCTCTTGCGGCATTTTTAAGGATTTTTAAAGTTATTGTTTATGGCCATTTCTGCTGTATTTTGCATTGTTTGTCAATGTGAATAATTTGGTCTATTTTTGATTTTGTTTATTGTAAACCAATCTGAAGATGTTTGCTGAAATTCTGTGACAATCAAATGCTAACAGACTAAAACCAACACCCTCATTCAGCAGCCTCTTTGAACATGGATCACTCTTTTAGACATCATAGCTAATAGCTATGTACTAAACCTCCCCATGGAGGTAGAGACAGGTAGCCATGTTAGTCTTTCTGTAGCAGTAGAAAAGAGTAAGGGTCCAGCAGCACCTTAAGGACTAACAACATTTGTGGAAGGGTATGAACTTTCATGAGTCACTGCTCACTTCTTCAGATACAGCTAGAATGGGAGTCCATCTGCCCTATATATTGCAAAGTGGAGTCATTTCAGAAGCCGGGCAGCAAATGAAAATAGCAGGTGAATGACAATAGGCTGGATTGGATTAGGTGTGATATGCTGAGCGGTAGTAGGTGTGGAGAAATCAGCATTGGTAACAAGACAGGAAACCTAGGTCTCAATTCAGTGGATGCATTGTCTTGAGCTTCATTATTGGTTGCAATTCAGCCGTCTCTCTAATTTCCCTTTGAAATTTGTTTGTAAGATAACTGCTACATTTAGGTCAGCAACTGAATGTCCTGATGAAAGTTAAAGCAGAAAGTGCCAAAGCAGCTTTACAGCTGAATATCAAGAAGACAAAAGTTCCTGGCCTGGATAGCTCAGGCAAGGCCCAATCTTGTAAGATCTCAGAAGCCAAAAAGGGCTGACCCTGGTGAGTATTTGGAAGGGAGACCTCCAAAGAATACTGGAGCCAGGAGGCAGAGGCAGGCTATCAAGCCATGTCTCTGAATGTCCTCCATGCCCCAATATGAGTTGCCACAGGTCACCATGACTTCTAGGCATGGGCCCACAAACACACAAATGCAAAAAAAAAGAAGACGACAAAAGTATTCACTACTGGAGAATTACACAGGGCTATAGCCAGGATTTTTTTTACTTTGGGGGGCATTTAAATAAGTCAGGGGGCACCCCCAAGCACACTGCTGGCAAGCAAGGCAGGGCAACAGCTTGGCTCATCATGAAAAATAAAATAAGCTGGTTGGATGGGAAGTCAGGAGGCCTGGGCGCTAAATCAGGGGGCCTGGCCCGGAGATACCCCGCTGTAGCTACCGGCCTGGAATTACATAACTTTAAGGCTGACAATGAAGAAATTGAAATAGTTCAAGATATTCTACTCCTTAGCTCCATCATCAACCAAAATGGAGACTGCAACCAAGAAATCAGAAGGAGATTGAGACTGGGAAGGGCAGCCATGAAGGACCTAGAAAAGATTCTTAAGGGTCGGGATGTGTCACTGGCAACCAAGATCAAGTTAATTCATGTCACAGTATTCCCCTTTACTATGTATGGGTGTGAAAGTTGGACAATGAAGAAAGCTGACAGGAAGAAACTTGATTCCTTTGAAATGTGATGTTGGAGGAGACTTTTTTGATACTGTGGATTGACAAAAGACAAATACGGGATTCTAGATCAAATTAAGCCTGAATGGTTCCTAGAAACTAAAATGACTAAACTGAGGTATCAAGAACCCGGGCCTAGGTCCCTACTGCACAGCTTTTTCAGGCTGTCTTCTGTAGTTCCTCTAAAGCCATGAACTTCTGTGATGATGAATTTTGCTTCATGGTTTGGTTCTCATGATTAACCAATTACCACATTCTTGATTCCAGCCTTGAAAGAGATAAGGATACAGACAGCAGGAAGGCCCAATCATGAACACCTGCAAGTCGGAGCAGGCCTGCTAATAATTGCATTAACTCTTGAGGGCAATCACATGAGGCTGTCCTGCTTTGGTCACATTATGAGAAGACAAGAGTCACTGGCAAGACAATCAATAATGTTAGGAAAAGTTGAAGGCAGCAGGAAAAGAGGAAGAACCAACATGAGATGGATTGACTCAATAAAGGAAGCCACAGCCCTCAGTTTGAAAGAACTGAGAAGTAATAAGGTCGCCATAAGTTAAAAGTGACTTAATGGCACTTAACATACACTTAAGAATCTCATTATATGTTGTAGGGCCAGTTGTGTTCTCTTAGCCTTTTAGGTTGTTCTTGGGATAAAATGGAGTGAGGAAGAGCTATATACAAACCACACTGAGCTCTTTGGAGGAAGGGGAGAATAAAAGTGCATTGATAGGTGGTTCTTTTTAAAAATCTTTCCTATATAAGAATTTTCACTACTGAAGATTCCAAGATTCAGAAAAACAGTTGGGGAGAACATTTTGTAATTACTAGATTACCTGTTTCCCCACCTGCCTCTTCTCAGGAGGACAAAAGGGTGATACCATTAGAAGTAGCCCAAAGATAAGGAAAGATATTGTCCCAGAGCCAAAGTCTCGAATTACTAAGGAAAATCCAAGTGGCTAGAAACCCACTTCTGGTGGGATGGGGGCTCTGTTTGGACAATGGGACAGTCTGACTGACCTCATCATTATGTTAGCATAACTTTGGGATGCAACATTAAAAGCAGGCTTCTCATGGGGAATTTGCTCTATGACTCAACACATCTATGCATCCTTCTGGCAGCACTTTGGACTGGCCACAGTGTAATGGTGGTTCATAGATAACCACCCACAGGGATTTCACAATCTACATGACAATGCCGGATATATTTTTTTGCCTTTACTGCAAAATAGAAGCATGATTAATGCTTGCCATGTCATTGGCCTCTCAGAGCTTCATGATGCACAGAGAAACCAATTTGCTGAATTCCATAAAAAGTGGAAAGTTAATGCACGACAAAACAATTAAGGAAGTAATACTCCCATCTGTTTCCAAGGCTCTGAAAATAATGTGAAAATAAAATTTGGATGTGGGGACAAGGCATGGGGAGAGGAGCTGAAAAAAGGCTTGAATGTTAGATGGGAAAGTCTTCTCTTAAGGCAAAGGAAAATAGCTGCCTGGTTTCCTAGTGCTGTGTCTGCTTCTTTTAATGAATGTCAATGAAGGAGAGGCAAATAGCTCCATTTTCTTCACACTGGGGGCAGCTGCTCACACCATGCAGTAATGCTTGGTGCTAAGATACAGATCTAAATTTAATCTCTCCTCAGGACTGAAGTGCTGGGGGAGATTGCAAATTAACTTGAAGGTGTTTGACAGCCCTATGAACTTGTGAATAACACATAGGGGATGGTGGGTAAACTTCCTTTGATTTTCCACCAGTTTCTGATGCTAGGGGCAGCTGGCTCTGTACAATATGGAGTATTCCCATGTGGTGCTTCACTCTGAAAAGAACAGGAATCCTTTTGCAGATTGGGCTAGTTCTCCCTCCAGCTAATGTGCATTCAAATCCCATGTGTCTGCCCACAGCAATTAAACAGAACTCGGCAGCAGCCTGTTTAATGGAATGATGCAGACATTGTGTGGATGTAAAGTACGGTCAAGTCACAGCTGACTTATGTCAACCCCATAGGGTTTTCAAGTCAAGTGATTAAGCAGAGGTGGGTTGCCATTGCCTTCCTCTACGAAGTCTTCCTTGGTGGTCTCCCATCCAAGGCAAGTGATTAAGCAGAGGTGGGGTGCCATTGCCTTCCTCTACGAAGTCTTCCATAGTGGTCTCCCATCCAAATACCTGCTTAGCTTCTGAGATCTGACAAGATCAGGTTTACCATCCCATTCCACATGCAATACAGACATTAAATGAGAGATAATCACTGGGCCAGGAAATGCAGAACACTCATTTTGGAACTGGTTTACACCAACAGAAATGAGAACTGAGCTGAGCAGTCCAGGACATTTCCTTTATGTTATCTTTCCAGATGTCCTTCTCCCCTGGGGTTCTTTCAGGGAGTTGTTTTTTAAACAAGGGAGAGACACAGCAGAGAGAAGTCATGCAGTCCCTAGAGCATGATGATGGCATTCAACCACCAGGAACGCTGGGTCCTCAGATCTTTTACAGGCTCAGTTACCTCTGCAACTACAGCAACAGTTAAACAAACCTAGACAATCCTCCTTAGACAATCCTCCTAGACAATCCTCTAGCTGCAGCCAATTAGGACTGTGAGCAAATTGGCTTCAACAGATGAGCTTGTAGTGACCTTTTAAGTGATATTTCCTCTCCCTTCTGACCTTTTTGTGCTGAAGAAGTCTGCTAAAGAACTTTCCAATCATCCCTGTTAGAAACCTGAGTTTAAAAAAAAAATCAGTGAGTCTGCAATTTCTTGATTTTTAATGCTGATCCTCTCTTTTCCCCTCCCTATATCAGGGTTCCCCAAAGTTCTGTCCTTCTTCCTCTTCTCTAGCAATTTAATTAAATTACCATGCAATCTTAAGGAGAGTCATACCTTTTTAAGCTCATTGACTTCAATGAACTCAGAATGATCTAACTCTGCTTAGCATTGCACTGTTATTCCTTTGGTCTGAACTGGTGTTTTTTTTTTCAGTGGTGGTCTTCACCTTTAGTATTCTGTTCCTGACTACTCTCCCTTGTTTTATTTTTGCTACTTCATCCCCAGTTCTATCCAATTTTTCCAAAACCAGAGCTTCTTGCCTGAACCCCTAATTCTTCACTGTTTCTGTATTCCTTTTCTGTTTGTGTTATTTTCTTCTCTATGTTTTGAAAATTTGAGTTCTCTTTGACTCTTCTCTTTCCTCTTTTTATTGTACTTAATCTCTTGCTAGTCCTTGGTGCTATTATTTATTTGATTCCCTAAAATCTTCTGTTCACAAGATGTCACTAAAACCTTCTAACACTTCTTCCCTCTCATTACTCAAGCTGATTAAACTATAACTCTCCTAATTGGCCATCTTGTTTTCTCTTTGAAGCCTCTTTCCTCTGTTCTTAGTGCTCATTTAATGTGTTTTGCTCAGCAACAAGGCTGCCTTAATTTATGTATGTATACATGAACTCAAAGCTGCACTCTCTGCTGAAAAGCAGCATTCAAAGGGTGTGCAAAAGCACTCTAAAAATAAAAATACACAAAGTTTTTAAATAAATTATTCTTAAAACAAGCAATAAAATAGAGCAGCAGATTCAAAATAAAACTACAGAAAAATCAGAAAATACCAGGTGCACTCCATGCGCACACACAGCATACCACATGAACTGGATACAGAAAGTACAGATATATTAGAAAACCACAGTGTAATTTAACAATGGTTAATTTGTGAAACCAGCATTCATCTCAAAGGCAATCATCCAGATCGTGGTTTATCTCAACAAGGG
Source organism: Lepidodactylus listeri (assembly GCA_029233225.1). Classification (NCBI taxonomy): domain Eukaryota; kingdom Metazoa; phylum Chordata; class Lepidosauria; order Squamata; family Gekkonidae; genus Lepidodactylus; species Lepidodactylus listeri. The sequence continues at coordinate 47,277,660 of JARCFY010000005.1, read as the reverse complement.
TCACTGTTATCACTTTTTACCAGCATCTCCTGTAATGACCCAGATTATATTGCAAGCCTATATTGTGGACAGGTCTGGATGTCCATGCTTGTAGGTCGTGTGAAATCATAATTAAAACTAACTGTAGTTAGTAACTAATGTCAAGCCATGGTTTCAGAACCTGATCTGATATCATCTAACCACAGTTAGTTAGTGGAGTGAGTGACGAAGCTATCATGTTAAATGAAATAAATCATGGATCAGGACCAGCATCAGCATATCCTAAGGTGCAAGAGCTGCTGTCCAATACCACCAGCCCCCCCCCATCCACATGCCTTCACTGCCACCTGTCCTTCTGCTGCCTACTCACAAGTGCTCTGCCACCTGCACTCCCAACTACACATGGTGCCCAGCATCGTTAGGGAAAGGCCAAACATGGTGGCAACACTCCCAGGGCCATCAGTCAACTGACATGAAGCAGAGTGGGCAGCTGAGAGTGCAGGCAGTGGGAAGGGCTTTTGAGCAGGAGAAGCATGGGCAGGCAGGTGAGGGACACCTGAGCATTCTCTGCCAACCCGCTCCCAAACCTGGACCCAGACCTGTCATGGATTTCTTTGACATCTGAAGGAAACTACAAACAAAAACACCTTTGCTTATATCAGTTGAAAAGCTTTTATATCTGAAGGGACTGCATTAGCTGACAACACCACAAAAAGCATAGCAGAGAGGCCGTATCTTCTAAGTTTCCCTGGGGGGGGGGGGAGTTCCAGCTTTCAACTGATAGCATGCACAGGAGACCACAATAAAAACAATGAAGTACCTAGCTCTGTACTATATGATGGGTCTGAAAAGTGATAGGTTTCTTAGAAATCAACAGGATGCATTCAGCTACTACCACTGCTTTTAAAAACGCCTTCAAGCAGTGTGCCCATTAATGCTGCACAGTGGCTGCAAAGACCAAGATCTGATATACCTTTCATTTCAGGTAAAAGACATTTATAGGCTGTATATAATTCCAGTTATGAAATTCCCTCCCAAGGGATATCAAACCCGCCCCCATTGTCTTCCACTTACAGAGTTACTTGTTTTGCCTGGCACTAACTCATGGACCTCCTTCCTGTGTATGCCTTTTAATTTAATTGTTGTTTTTGATTGTTTTAATACTTTGATTGTTTGGTGCCTTTTCCCATTCCCTTATTTAGTGCATTAGCCCAAGAACCATAGCCATTAATACAAGCCTTATTACTAGGTTGAATGGAGAGGTGGCACAAAAATGTTTCAAAAATAAACAGAATCAAATATATCATGCAGTCCAAATCAAGACACTTCCAGCCAAGTGGTTTTGGTTTTCATTGTACCACTGTTTATTTACCAAATAAAGATACCATGTGACTTTATCATTTCTTTTGAGAAATCGCCAGCAGCTTCTAGAAGCAAATGCAAAGCAATCATGAATAGCAAATGCCATGTCTGTGAAATTAGCTTGTTCATAGATTGACAGATTTCTGGGCCTGTAGTTTAAAGTTCATAGGAGTATTCTCATGCCTATGTATCATAAACCAGGAGAAGGTATGGTCACAGCTTCATACTAGTCAATGTTCCCTCTTTTTTCCCCTACTGAGAGGAGCCGTTCACATCCTGAGCAGAATATAACTGCTGTAATCTTAAAATGGACAATGGACAGTGTGAGACCCTGTGTGGTTCCAGATTGCTGCTGAGCGGGGCTTCCTGCGTTAATGAGCTCTCATACACAGTGTAGGGGGAACACTGATACTAATATATCTGTTTTGCATGCAGAAGGTCCTGGGTTCAATCTCCAGCATCTTCAGTTAAAAGTATCAGCTAGTAGGTGGTGTAAAAGACTTCCACCTGAGACTCTGGAAAGCCACTATCAATCAGAGTAGACACTACTGACCCGGATAGACCAATGGTCTGACAGTAGCTGAATCTGTAGCAGCTTCATGTGACAAACCAGAGAAATTATTCTAAATCTATCCTGTCCTAAGACTTCAGGCATTTTAAGCCAATTATTTAAGTTTTGTGATGATTAGGTTACTATGCTGACTCTTCCATATCCTAGGGTTGCCAGGTTACAGCCTGTCAGTCTGCTATTTGAAATTATAGCAGCATGAGGAAAAGAAGCTGAATTTTTCATGGCTGGTCATTTTGTCCATTCTTCTAGTGTTTGCTGTGTCACACACTATACCAGGCTTGGGGGGGGGGGGGGGGTTGGTCCAAAAGGATCAGTAATGAATCAGGTAGGAGAAGCCATTTTTGCTTCCTTTCCTGCTTTCTCAGTATTTTTAAAGGAGCCAGTGCCCTGGCTGTAATCTGGAAACTCAGCTCAGACCTGAACAAGCAATGCAAAATTTTCCTAGCATGAGAACCTATTACCACCTGGTTGAAATTGGCTGGCTCCTGTATAGAGTGTATGCCAACAGAACCCCAGCTTGCTGTCTCCCTTCAGATCTTCATCTCTAATTAATGGTCTGGAATAATGCCTTCTATGCGGTGCTCTACACAAGATTACATTGTCCACAAAGAATTATTTTTCATGGAAAGGTAAGGATTTGGGGAGTAAAGGCAAGGATCTTTTTTTAATGATGTTTATATATCTGTTCAGGTACATGTATAGGTGGTGAAATAGAGGCATACATGTTCATCACACACAATAGATTGAGGGTACATTCACACATTCGTTAGATATTGGGCTATTGCTGTGATATAGCAATAGTTTGCAACTGGATTGTCTCCCCTGCGCAAGAAAAGTCAGTTGCAAGTTATTTCAATAGTGCAATGATTTTATTCTTTTATTCAGGGAACCTGGTTGAGGTGGCTTACAAAGTAAAACATAGTAAGTCTCATGCTATTTTATGATTTCTATCAACAATTGATAATTATTAGCCAGTGTGCCATACTACTTAGGGTGTTGAGCTAGGATCTGGGCAATCCAGATTTGAATCCCAACTCTGCCATGGAAGAGCCAGTCACACGCACTCAGCCTTACCTAACTCACAAGATTGTTGTGATGGTAAAATGGAGGAGAGGAGAATGGTGAAAGTCACTTAGGGTGTCAGTCACTTTGGGTCCCCATTGGGGAGAAAGGTGGGGTTAGGTATAAATGAAGTAAATATCTAGCCAGATTTTTTTTTTACCATCAAGTCATAACTGACTTATGGGGACCCCCTAGGTGGTATTCCATTGCCTGCCTCCATGTCACAATCCTCATATTCCTTGGCAGTCTCCCATCCAAATACTACCCAGGATTGACCCTGCTTAGTAGCCCAGATCTGATGACTTTGGGCTAGCCTGGGCTAGCCAGGGCAGGGCAGCCAGAATATAAATCCAGCATAAAATATTAAGCGTCTTAAAATGAGATTTATAGAACAGTTCTCAGGTTAGAAGAAGAGTATAAAAATAATGTTTAAAGGGTAAACCATCAATTAAAATCCTATGTAAAAATAAATGTTTTGACCCGGCATTAAAAAAAGAATAAAGTAGGTGCCAGGCAAGTCTGGAGAGGAAGTGTGTTGCACAGGTGAGGTGCCACCAATGAAAAAGCACTGTATCTTGTTGCCACCTGCCTCACCTCTGAAAGCAGGGGCACAGAGAAAAGGCCTTGGAGAAGATCTTGGCTGGTGGTCTAGATCAGGGGTGGCCAAACTTGCTTAGTGTAAAAGCCACATAGAATAAACACCAGATGTTTGCGAGCCACAAGACATGAACAAATATCACACACATTTTTATTGAAAACTGTGCAGATTTGCTTTTTATTAACATTAAATGAGATTGCCAAAAATAAAAACAAAAGTGGTAAAATCAAATATTAATATTTATTTGTTCAATGATATTTATTTGTTTGCTAATGATATTTATTTGTGTGGGAGGGGGGGTGGAAAGAAAGAAAGAAAGAAAGAAAGGGAGGGAGGGAGGGCAGGGAGGGGTAAGGAAGAGAGAGAGAAAGAAAGGGAGGGAGAAGGGAGAAAGAGAAAGAAAGGTGGAAAGAAAGCAAATAGATGGGGGAGGGAGGGAGGAAGGAAGGGGGAAAGAGTGAGAAAGAGAGAGATATAAACAAAGAAAGCAAATAGATGGGGAGGGAGGGGAGGAAGGAAGGAAGGAAGGAAGTAGATGGGGCAGGACAATGGATGGAAAGAAGGAAGAGAGAGAAAAAGAGAAAGGTAGAAAAAATGAAAAAGGTAGAAAGAAAGAACGAGAACGAGAAAGAAACAGAAACAAAGAAACCAAAGAGATGAGGGGAGGGAGGGGGGAGGAAGGAAGGAGGAGAGAGAGAAATGTGGGGGGAAAAGCAAATAAATAGGGAGGGAGGGAGGGAGGGAGGGAGGGGTGGAAAGAAAGCACCTTTAACTTCAGAGGTGTTCACCAACCCCCCTTCCACGCCCCCACTGCTGCACCAGCTTGGCTTGGAGAAAGGATTTAAAGAGACAAATACCTTCTCTGAGCCAAGCCAGCCGGCTGGTGTGGCTGTGGGGTAGTTCCTGAAGAACACATTTAGCTTTAGATGGGGAGGAAGGGCAGAGAGATAGAGAAAGGTGTAAAGAGAGCATATAGATGAGGGAAGGGAGGGAGAGGTGGAAAGAACACACCTTTACCTTTAAATGCATTCTCCAAGCCCCCCACCTCCATACTGACTGACTGGCTGGCTTGGCTTGGAGAAGCGATTTAAAGAGACAAATGCCTTTTCCAAGCCAGCCAGCCAGCCAGCCTGAGGGTGGGGCTTTGAGAACACATTTAAAGTTAAAGTTGCTTTCTTTTTCTGTCTCCCCTCCACCTCAGTCCTACCCAGGGAGTGGAACACTGGCTGGGGAAGGAAAGACCAATCGGGGAGGCATGCCTCCTCTTCACTTCCCCAGCCGCCCTGCCAAGAGCAGTGCAATATGTGTGAAAGAGCTGCAAGCAGCATCCATGATTCATGGATGGAACCTAAGTCTATATGAGATTATACAGCCTCCTATATGCAAATGACTTTCATGGAAGAAATTTGGTTGCTATGGTTCATGCCTAGAGCTGCTGAGATTTGTAGTTTATGGTTTGAAAGCTGTTGTCTAAGTGTGAGGAGAGGGGATCTTCCCTGCATATTCTTTTTAATTTTTGGACATATGTTTGTGTGTGCATGTAAATGTGTGTGCACCTGGAAGTCATGGTGGCCACTGGTAACTGACCCCTCTGGGGGCCTGGAGGATATTCAGACAGGTGGCTGAATAAAGCCTGCCCCTGTCCTCCAGACTGCTGGTATTTCAAGGAGGTCTCCCATCCAACTACTTGCCAGTGTCAACCCTGCTTAGCTTCTGAAATCTGACAAAATCAGGTTTGTCTGAGCTATCCAGGTCAGGTCAGGTTAGGGCTATCCAGGTCATATTCTAGTGGGATAAACCCTTCTTAAACATTAAATAAGTCCAGCTGCAATAGGTTGCCATCATTGTTCTAAAGCCACTCTAGTAGAAAAGAGCTCTTTAGAATTATGCCCCCCTAACAACCACCAGAGATAATCTATTGTCACAGATGCACAAAAACTCTATAACTGAGCCACACAGTCTGTACCACAGATGTTAATGAAAAACTGTGGCTTGTAGGAATGCAGAAAAATTGCAGGCAGTCACAAGTATGGTTAGTTTCCCAAGGATATTCTGACTTGCCTTTATCCTTCAACCCATCCTCTGCAAAACATATATTGCATGTGGGGTATATTTACATCCCAAACCAAAATTCACATATATCAAGAATTTAAAATGTCTCTCTATTTTTTGTTTGCTGCTTGTGTTTTTCACAAAGGGCTGTATCTCTTCAAAGCACCTAAAAACAGTTCCCTGGACCCCTGTTTTTTTTTTTTTAAATAAATTTAAGGGTAGAACAAAAGGGGTAAAAATACACCGGAGGCAAAAATGTATAGATTATCTGGGGTTTGTTTTCTAGAGCCAGTTTTCTCTGAATTCTACTAAGAACTACAAATGGGGTACCTAATTCATCACAGTAGCATTTTAGAATTAAGCAGTCCACAATTCATGCATGGTTTGTAGATCAAAGATTGAAGTTGCCGTTTCTGAGTCTCACACCATGCTAAACATAGAAAAGCTTTCTTGTTTAGGATGGAAAAACAGAGAACACAGAGGCTCCCAAGACTGTGACTGTTTCTGTGAAGACAGAGATTAAATGATGTTGGGTGACATCATTTGAACTCTTTGAGCCTCTGTAAATTGGATGTCTTCCAATGCATAGAGCTAGCTAATATGAGCATAATCTGTCTGTCATTTGGTCATGTATTCTCATGTCTTTTTCTAGAAAAATATCCTCATGAATTGGATTCACATACAGAGCTGGATTCACAATTCTCTGTTAAGTTGTTGAACAAATGACTACCTAACAGCATTGCTAACATGCTATTTTTGTGTGCATGGTAAAGCTAGCCAGTCAAAGAAGTATATACACTTAAAAACCTCTGAAGTCCATTTTACCCCTTATTAGACAGAAAACCTGCTTTCCCACCAAGAACATTCACAGTTTTATCTTCCTGACAAACATACCTGCATAGTCACAGGCTTTCAAATGTATTTGTTACCTTTAAACTTAATCTGGTCTTTAAAACTCTGTAGGGACAAATTTAATGCAGCAACAGAGATCCATGATCAGATCTTCTGATGCAGCTTTTGATGCTAAAAAGCAGCTCTGGGGAAAGGAGATTTAACTCTTCTCCACAGACTGCAAATGCCCTGTGAGCTGGTTATAGCAGCAGTTAATTTTTTTTAAAGTATCCTCTTTTTCTTCTACTGAAGCTAAAAGGAACCTGGGGAATGGCACTAAAGTGGGGAGGGAGTGTCCCCTTTCCTAGCATTGAGACTCCAATCCCTTGCCTGCCTCCTCCCGGCACTCTGTTTAAAATAGCATGTCCAAGGTCTATGTGGTACAGAGAAGCACTTCCAGCATCAAAAGTGATAAAGTATTTATTAAAAATAAAATGTTCGCAGGCATACTTTTAGCACAGCATCAGACTGAGCAAGGGATCCAAAAGAAATGGGTGAAACACAAATCCTCTGTCCCTCTCTCTATACATGCCCTGTGTTCAGGACAGGCTCCTTTAGCTTAGGCAGTTACGAATCCCTACAAATTTTCCCTTACCTTGATGCTACCTCCAGCTCTTTAGACCAGCACATAGTCAAAAATGGCTGCCTTCCCAAAGGAGAGATCTGCATGCTCTCAGGGACTCATCACACGAAGAAAGAGAGCTCCTTTCTCCTGCAAGTTGTCTTTATCACCTCCCCCCCCCCCCAGGTCGTGCCAGGTCAGAGAAGCATTTCCTGCTATCTCTAGAATTTGCTTCCTCAGTCCTCTCTGGTATTTAATACCTCCAAATCTCTGTTCTCTGCTTGAAGAAGGGGGAGAGATTGATCCACCTATTATTTCTCCTGCCTAGATCTGTTAGCATTTGTATGAAGGTGGGCTGAGATACATATGGAGAGCCATTGACTGACTTCCTTCTTCCTAGCCTGTTCTCTCCCTAGAAAAAAGCTTTTAAAATGAAAGTGAAAGTTTTGCTCCTTTCAAACCTCCCAGGAAAAAAATGCATTTCTTCACACATGGTATCACTTTGCTACAAATTTCAGTGCAGATTTTTGTTAGGAACTGTGAAATCCCTGTTCCATGCTCACTTAGGGCATGATTTGGGGGGGAGGGGGAGTTTCATAGCACCTAGGCTGAATTAGATACTGCTGTGCAATCCTACAGTGATGTGCAATCCTACAGTGCAATCCTAAATTACCTTCAGTGGATTTAGAGGGGTATAACTCTTGCCAAAAAACCTTAAAACCTTAAGGCCAAGGTCCTTCTTAAGGGTGACAGGATGATCAAGACAAATGAAAAAGATCTGAAGTATGAGTCCACACACCTCAGGCTATCATTACCTCCAGCCCCCTTAATACCTGTCAGCCAGAGACCATGGGACTAAGCCTCTACCCTTCCCAGGTCTAAGATCAAGAAGTCAACCATGCAAGGTCGGACACTTACAAGGTAGTTCCAGAAAGCAGTTATTCTGGTAGCTATAACCAGTATGGAACAAGCATCAACCTACCTTTATTTCCCACTCGCTGTTTCCCATTTCTCCCCCTCACCTACAGCCTTTACCATGCTCTGAAGCTCTGCCACGTCACATTGGCTGTCATGGGGGGGGCATCTCAGCAAGGTATAAGGACACAGAGTCCACCATTTTCTCCAAGGGAACTGATCAATGCCATCTGGAGAGTAGTTGTAATTCTGAGTGATCTCCAACCCTCACCTGGAGATTGGCAACAGTGGTTCCTTGGGAAGGAATGGCTGGTTTGGAGGGCAGAGTCTATGGCATTGTACCTGTCAAAGGCCCCACTCCTCCTCAAATCTCACCCTCGCCAGGTTCCACCCCTCAAATCTCCAGGAATTTCCCACCTGGAATTGGCAGCCCTATCTCCTTCCCAGCCAAGCATCAACCTACCTTTATTTCCCCCTCACTGTTCAGCTTTCCATCTCCCCCCACCTGCAGCCTCTACTGTGCTCTGAAGCCCTGACTGCCACGTCACATTGGCTGTCATATAGGGGGGAGCATCTCAGCAGGGTATAAGTACACAATGAGTTTTCTCCTGAAGGCCAAAATAGCTTGGTTGACCAGCAACACGCACCGAGCGGAAAGTAGACTTCCCAGCTCTGAGTAGGGAAATACCTGGATATTTGGGGGGTGGATCCTTTGGAGGGCAGGGTGGGGGTAGTGGTGGAAGGACTCAGCAGGAATTTCCCAACCTGGAGCTGGCAACCATACTCAGGACTGGCCCCAATGAGTTCCTCATAAAGGTGTAGAAAGGGTTTTGTTCCTTTGTCTTTTTACTGACAGAACCAAGCTTGGTTGCCTACCAACAGCCACTGAGGGAAATGTTAGAATGCTTTGGCCGGTGGCCTCTATGGCATTCTATTCAGCTGAGGCCTCTCCTCTCCCCTCCTTACCTGGAGCTGGCAACCCTATGAGTTCCTCACAACAGCCACTGAGGGAAAACTCTGTCTCCCATAGGAGCTCAGCAAGAGAAGTGTCTTCATTAGGAGACACAGTGCTTCTGACAGAGAACAGTGGCTGAAAAGGGGAGTGGGTAGGGAAGAGAAGCAGACCCAGCACCCAGCCAATGGCATGTGAGTACTCTTGAGTGGCAACTGATGGGCCAATGGCTGAGGGAGAGCATTTTACAGCAAATGGGAGCACATGGAATGTTGCCACTCAAAATTGCTTTTATTTATAAGGGAGATTTATTTAGATCTCTTGACTGCCCCTCCCTGCTTGCGCTTACAACAGATTAATTCAGTGCATTACAAAAACCATAAAAAATCAATATTAAAAACATTCAAGGCATTTAAGCCTCCAAAGACACTTAAAAACCAAGATGGCAGAGCTAGCATTCAGTCATGGTGGGAAGGGTGCCAGGCAGATGTAAGGAACCATTGCTGGTTTCAACCAAAGGCCTGGCAGAACATCTCTGCCTTACATGCCCTGTGAAACTTTAATAGATCAGACAGGGCATGGATGTTATTCAGTAGAGAGTTCCACCAGGCTGGGGCCAGGGTGGAAAAAGCCCTGGCCCTGGTTGAGGCCAGCTGGATATCTTTGGGGTTGGGGGACCCCTAGAAGATTCTTATCGGCTGATCTTAATGCCCTTTGGGGGACATTAAATGATATAACTTGACCAGTTATTTGTGTTGCTAACCAAGTGACTTAACCAATAGGTGACTTGCCAATTCGACCAAATACTCTGCAGCTGTATAGGGTCCAACTAAGCAAGGTCCTAGCAAAATGGAACGCATAGGCCCTCTCCTAGAGGCTTTGGCACTGTGAGGCTTAATGGTCTGCCAGGCACCTGCAGCAACTTCCCATTTCCTTATCTTTCTCATTGAAGTTAACTTGACTTCAGTTTCTCAGACAAGAAGAAACTTCCATGATTTTTTCTTAGGCCTCTGCCTGAACCATTGTTTGAATTTAGGAAGAGACTCCTAAAAGGGAACACTCTCATCACAACTCTGCTTAAAATTGCACGGAACAGTTCTTGTCCATACTGGAAAGTTGGGTGGGTTGGTACAGGTCACCTACAGAGAGAATAATTCATTTGGTAGAAGTCTTTTTTTTTGGGGGGGGGGGCAGGTTTTTCTAGTCAAAATGCATCCACTTATTGTAAGTATTGCTAGTTGCAGTTCAAGGTAAGGAAATTGACATAATTCATTCAATATGGGAATTGCTTGGGTAACGTCTCCCTTTTCTCCACTTTCAGGTTGCAAAAATCTGAAAGAGAAGTGAGCAATAATGTGTAGAGAACAGCTTGGCTGATGAGAAGACTATTGGCAAATGTTACCAAATTAAGACATTGAAAAAGCTGCATCACCTAGCTGCAAAGCCCTTGAAACTAAATGGGCACAGGAGGCCATCAGGCTGAATAAAGGCAATTGAGTTTGATGCAGACTGTCTAGATTCATACCGAAGGCACAGCAATGATACTTAAAATGGAAGGTGATGGCTGGAATAGCATCCAGATATTAAGACACCTGAATGTGAATCAGCCGTGTATAATTATCAGCCCCTTCACTCACCACTGGTATATGGAGCAGACAGCTTTTAAAACAAGATAAGAGAAGCAACAGAATCATTTCTTTATGCTCTTATTAACTAGGATGCAGTAGCCTAGCTGCATAAATCCTTCAATATTAAATTGTGAGAATTGGTACTTTATTAAGAATTGCCTCTTAGATCAGTCAGAAACCTTGGTAGTAATGACATTTCACTTCTTTTCAACAAATGGCAAGTCTGACTTTGTTGTACAAAGTGTGATGGGAAATTCAATCAAGAAACCATATTTGCCTTTCTGGGAGGTCAAGCAAAAGGTATTATGTTTGATATGCTGGGTCCGCCTTAGAGAAAGTAACACACAAAGTTAATTTCCACCCCCCTCCATTCTAAAGGGTTCTTTTTTACTGGTTGCTGTTCTACAAACAGATGTGTAAGATGCTTGCTGCAGATAGGAAATGTATCATTAAACACCTCTCTTCCCCATTTTTTTTCTGTTCATGACATGTAGTTTAGTCATTAATTATATTTTTGTGGCAATGTCCAGGAGCCTTTTGCATGATAAACATTTCATAAATACATAATGAAAAGACTTGGACACAAAGGCCTCACAATGTAAGTAACCAGCAAACGATAAGAGATTAATGCAAGCTAAGAACGAAGCCGGCAGAAAAGACAGAGGTTTCAGCATAGCGGCTGCAGAGCCCTTTATTACAGGCTATCTTGATGAATTTAATGGAATGGGACAGTTTCCAAGAAAGCAGCATATTTGTATTCCAGCACATCTCATAGCACTCTTGTGTGCTTTGATAAAGACTTTTATTTATCTTGGGAGAGCTAAGAACATCATTAGCTTGAAAATACCAGGAATTAAAGCTACTATCACAGCTTGGTACATTAATAGGGCTGCTTCCCCACACTGTAGGCATGATTTGAAACTTCAATAAGCACATGGAAGGAAGTCAGTGAGTTCCAGGGCTAGCTTGCTTTTTTCCTATGAGCCACAGAAAAACGTGCACCTCTTAGAATGCACATCCTCAGTGTACACAGAGTTCCACATGAGTATTGGAAGGTACACTTGTCTACCAGGACTGGCAGTTCTTGGCAAACATGGAGTAAGAGGGTTTCCATATCCTACAACATTAAGGGCATGGGAGTCCTGTCACTGGAATGTGGACTGAAGATATAGAGCCCAATTAAATTGCTCCCCATTTCAGAAGTTGCAAAGAGGAGCTAAAAATGTTTAGAACCTTCATGGAAAAGACATTTGCTCCTCTATTTACTTAATAACACATATTAAAACTATTAGAGGTGTTGTGGGTTGTCAGAATGAAACTTACCAGCGAAACAGTTTGGGAAGAAAATAATGTAATTTGAGATTATGAGAGTATATCATGTAAATGCTGATGGCTTGATTATTGCTGCAGTTGATGAGGCTGATCTCCTAATAGCCTTCTGAGAAAGTTAGTGCTAATGAGAAAGGGATGAGAATGCAGCATTTGGGAGACATGCAGACATTGTGGGAGTGTGTATGTTTGCTACATACACTAGATTGTAATAAAGCACAGGCAATTAATCCTTTAGGCATAGCAGTGGGAAGGAGCAGGAATTCTAACCCGTCTTGAAAAATACTACTAGTTGTAAGCAAAATTTAGATGCAGCAGTCGTTCCTTTTAACAGATGGCATGCTTGTTTCTTAGGTGAGACAGGAGTGCTACTAAGTCCCCTTGTGCTGCCCCAAAATGAGGGAGCAACAGCAGCACACAAACCAGCTGTGGAGTTACAGTAAAGATGTGGCACTTTTGCAATCATGCTGGTGCCAGGTCATGATTGGCAAATGACAAACAGGGGCATATACCGTATTCATTATTCCTGGACTATTTTACCACAATTAAAGAAATTTTAAAAGTGGCCTTACACTCTAAGCAGAGAGAGGAAGGTATTCCTGATTTTTGGAGGATGCAGTAAAATGGCACTTTGCAGCAAAGACCAAAGCCAAAGGTCCCCTTGACACATAATACTATATGAAATTACTTCTATTTGCCAGTGTGGTGTTTTTCTAAACCACAGGATACAGCAAGTGAACTGCTCTCTCTGTATGGTTTCAAAGGCTTACAGACTATGTGACTTTATCCCTATTGACCCAGTTTCAGACTTCCCTTCCCAGTAGTACTGAATACTCCCTTATCAAGACTAAGGGAGAAAGTATATTAAATGCAAGTGGGGAAGATTTTTTTCTGCCATACATTCTTACACATGGTAAAGTCTTCCCCAAGTTACTCAAGAAGTTGTATGGCATCAATATTAGTATTATGTGGCTGGTGATGTACAATATGAAGAAATAAATTCCTTTCAGCTGTACCATTTCCTGGCTACAGTCGTCATTTATTTATTTACTTCATTTACATCCTACTTTTCTCTCCAATGGTATTCAAAGTGATTTAAAATGTTCTCCCCTCCTCCATTTTATCCTCACAACAGCGCTGTGAGGTAGGTTAGGCTGAGAATGTGTGACTGACTCAAGGTCACCCAGTAAGCTTTAAGAAATGGCTTGTCCTCCCTCCTTTCCTCATTGTTTTGCACCCTTTTTTCATTTCAAAGACTTAATTGATTCATTGATTGTACTGTATATAGCTACACAAAGTCAATACAATAAATTCATTGTTTATATATTGTACAATGAAGACATCCTTTTTTAAAAGAGCAAAATCTACTTGAATAAAGAGAGTGTGTGGAAAATTTTTATAGAAGAGAACTTCATATCCAGCATTTCACTGCTGTAAACAAAGAAACAAAGTAGTGTGAAACTCTTCAGCAATGCACAAAGGGATAGGTAAAACTAACACTTCTCCATAGCAACAAAATGTGTCTGTAACTAGGGGTGGAGCAATAGCAACCACAAATTATTATAAAACCAGCCACAGTCATCTGTACTGCAGATCTTTAGAACCACATAAGCAGCAAACAAAACTGCCTCACACTAACCCAAGTGGTGAGCAGGTATCTCTGCATTTGCCTACTTTGACATTCATAGTTATATATACTTATTTTCTCAAGTGTCTTCCAGGAATCTCTATCTCAAGCCAGCCCATAAACCTGTATCTGCTTTAGTGGCAACCACACTGTCCATCATCCCAGTCAATTAAGCAGGACAGAATTTCTCTTTTGGCAACACAATTCACAGGCCAAGGGCTGCCAACCTCCAGGTGGGTCCTTGAGATATCCCAGAATCACTCCATATCTCCAGACTAGAGATCAGTTCCCCTGAAGAAAATGGCTGCTTGAAGGATGAATTCTATGGCATTATACCCCACTGAAATCTCTCCCCTCTTCAAAGCCCATCCTCTGCAGGCTTCTTCCCCAAATCTCCAGGAATTAGAGACTTGGCAACCCTACACAGACCCCTGGATGGCTCCCACTGAACAGGGCTGACTCTGGGATATATTGACTGCAGGATCTTTCAACATGGGCTGTTTCCTGTCGAGCATCTCATCCCCATCACTGTTGACTCCTGCACTGAAAAAGCCTCTTGCTATGCTGTTACTGAAAGTTGAGCTCCACAGTGCAAGCCTGCCAGCTGCTCATCCACCTCTGAGCAGGTACTCTCAACAACTTTCTGGACAGACCTCACCCTCTTTACTAGCTAAAGAAATATAGCTCTCTCTTCCACATGCAGAGACTTGCTGTAATGCCATTTGCTGCTAAGACAGCTTCAAGCTTGGGTCCAAGGCTAGCTAGCTTTGCTGGTGGAGCAGTAACTGCATTTGTTCTATGAGCTTCTGGGGAATTCTATGGATTACCTCTTCCAAGGAAACAACATGCCACTGTTAATACCAGTGTGTTATACACATCCCAACCCCTAAGCAGTGTGAAGTTGCATGGGTAGCATTTACCTGTGTGGATTCCCTTTGCAGGAGAGGGCACTAGAGAGTGATAATGTTTTAAGAGTATTTGCTTTATTTACAACTATATAAGTACAGCACAAATGGAGGCACTTCTACAGGCAATCAGATTCCCCAGTGAGAGAGTACCCGGAACTGCAAGGTGCTTCATCCACTATGCAGCAGTCTTCTCCTCCTTCTGACTCTTCCACCATCTTTCTTTTGACACAGACATGTGTCTGCTCTATCCATTCAGCTAGGATGGGCAGGGTCACCTTGTGCAAGCCCTGATGGAAGCCATCTCCTGACACTTAAAACCCAATCTACAATTGCTAAGGCACATTACTATTCCTCCTGCCATGTAGATTTATCCACAGTGATCAGAGGCCAAACCAGTAAGGTTATTTTTTCTCTCTCTGATTGTAGATTGTTCCTTAAGTACTCAGATCTGTTGACAGAGAATGATACAAGACAATCAGCAAGCCTAAAGTGGTGTTGGCTAGGCATTAGATACCATCAGAAATGGCTAGTAACCTTTTGCTAAATAAGGGATCAGGGATTTTTCAAAGCATTTTGAGAAGCTGTGTGAGAAGCACAATGAAATGATATAGCTGTGGCTGAAAAGGCAGCTTTTAATATTAAAATTATGCTGTCCCCTACAAAGGAGCCACAGGCTCTTTGTTAGATTGAGGAAGTATTCTTAGAAATTGTATTCTACATGTACACCAAACAAGAAAACAAGTCTGCTGCTATGTTGGCACCTCAATCTTTCACAAGAAGTGGTGTGGAAAGGTAACCATTCCCACTGCTAGCCCCTCCCCCACCCTGCCTGGCCTGGGAGGAGAAGATCGAAGAGATCAGGAAGACAACAAGCAGGCTGCAAAGCTGTGATTTCAGGAATTGCAAAGAACATGGGATACATGACACAGAACAACATTAGGGGGCAGCAATGGCCCTTGGCCATACAGGAGCCATAAAACTATGTGAAGAGAAAGTAGCAGGACCAGTTTTCTGCTCCATGCCATCCTTCCCTCCCTATCGCTGAACAGCTCCAGACAGATTGCTTTTGTGATCTCTTGACACTCACAGTCTCTTTTAGAATTTTAAAAATCTGTATTACTTCATTCTCTCCCCCCCCCCCAATTTTGCCTTTTTACTGCAAATCTGGTGGTTTCTCCAAGTTTGTGGGGAAATCCTCTACCCAATTTGTATATGGCCCCATTGTGTGAATTTTTGATCCACATTCTAAGGCCGTGTTTAAGGATGGGCATGAACTGGCTCACAAACTAAAGTTCATGATGAATTTTGGCCAGTTTGTGGTTCATTAAGTGAAGTTTGTGGCAGGTCAACTGGCACAAATGTTCCATGAATTTTCAAGCTGTTCATGGAGGTTCATGCTGGTTTGTGAATGGATACATTTCCAGACAGACTGTCTCTGCTCAATAAAACTGTTTACCAAACTTCAAAGCAACAACTTGGCGGGCATGTAGAGGAGCATCCTTTTGACAGACAGGCTCAGTAGGTTTAGAAGTGTCTAGAATGGATCCTGTGCAAGCTAGAGACACCAAATTCATAGGGGATCGCTGGCTGACTCTTCTCTACCTGCCTGCCAAGTTTGGTGAGGATTGGATTTAGTTAGGATTGGAGGAGAGTTAGTCAGAGATCCCCTGCAAGTTTGTTGTCTCTAGCTTGCACAGGATCCATTCTACCAGATCATAAACCTCATGAACTGAACTAGTTAATTTGGCTGCTAAAAGTTTGTGACAGTTAGTGGTTCATGAACTGGGCATGCCATGAACCACAAACCAAAGCCCATCTTCCCAGTTTATGCCCATCCCTACTCGTGTTCATAATTACATGTACAGATGAATTTTATCAAATTATGTTTGAGAGTGACTAGTGTGGAAGCTACTAGAACAATCTCAGGGCAACACATCTAGATCAGATTACTCCTATTGAGGAGTGGTATGCTCCTGTTGAGATTACTCCTATTGAGGAGTGGTATGCTCATGCAAATGGGTAAATTTGTCAATAATATAGAGTTTCTCAATAGATATCAATCATAGTTCCTCTGGGACTTATACACCCTCCCCAGCATTCCCCATATACAAACTTATGACATGAAAAATATTATGAAGGCAAACGACCACAGCACCATAATGGTGGTAACAAACCATGCCCTTTGGGAATACCAGCCAAATTACTGTCTATGTGACCACAGTCAAATGTTTCATAAAGCCAACGATGCCACTGTACATGTTACAGGTTACTTTTTAAATTCCATCATGGTGTCATTTCTTAGCAATAACAAGAGTCAGGGCTGCTTGCCCCTTGCCCTGCTGCAGTTAAGAAGCAAACTTTGCAGCAACCCAAAGTTTCTTCTGCTAGCCCTGTACAGGAATCTTTCAACTGGAAATGAAACAGGCCATAGAGGCAAAGGTCGCTGACTAGAACTGCAGGTTTACTTCTGGCTAAGGCAGCCATGTGGATGGTCTAAAACCAATAGGTACATTTATTATAACTGCAAAAAACCAGTTGGAAGAATCCTGGACTAGCAAGAGCCAAACTGAACTAGAACTGAAAAGTGAAACTGCTCTTGCTAAGAGGCATAATTCTGGGAAGGCCAATATATCACACCCACCAACGCAGCATAATCCACTGGCAATGTCAGCACGACTGGTCCATTCTGCATTGAGTGAATTAAAAATATAAGGAAAGCCCTTGTAGTGTCTTCTGAGGCATGGTGGGTATTGCAAGCTTATTTACTCTGCTTTCAGTTAACCTTTCAGTCCTGCACTGTAGCCATCACACAAGAGAATCTGCTAACTCCAACAAGAGTTCTCTTTATTGTTTCCAACCAAGAGAGAAAATCTGTTATTGGACAACTTCAGCACATACTGAGAGAGACTACAACCTCAATACCCAAAACAAGACCAAAATAAGGCCCCTTCAATAAAGGCCTGGAGGGGGACACAAACTAGTTCTTCAGGACTCACTATAGATACAAGCAGACATCACAGCCCTGGTGGCTCAGACCAATGCTCCATCTAATTCAGCATTCTGTTTGCAAGAGTGGCCAAGAAGATGTCCCCAGAATACCTACAAGCAGAGACAATAGCCTTTCCTTGTTGTCGCTAGTCAAAAATTGATGTTCATGGGTACAATGTAGTGGTATGCATTCATATAAATCTAAGCCAAAAGTATTCCCCAAATTAGCTGTTTTGGGTTGGCTCAGAGACATCTAAAATGACACAGAATACTCATGAAATTCTGGGAGTAATGAAAATGTATCTCTCAGAATTCGGGGAACATTTTGGAGTTTTGGGGACGCACAAGAGAGGAAGTCAGCTGATTTTCAGCTGATGGTCAAGTAGACCTGGCCTCTACTCATGGTCCTTTACAAGGGAAAGGACTGAACTGGCCCCAGACATGCCACATCAGTATTGTCCCTGCTGGATGCTTCTCCCCACTGCCATCCATGGAGGCAGCACAGCCTGGCAGCCAGACCAGCCAGTTTTACCCACATATTCTGGCATGATAATCATTACAGTCACAACATTTCTCTTGCCAGTGCACCTCTTCTGTAGCTTCACTGTGTGAGTGCGTTTGGGTTTATTTCTCAATTCTACTGTTTACATGAAGTAATCAAATGATATAATAGTGATAGGATTGTCTTATTTGACACAGATAATAGAAGAGATGAAATTTCTAATAATTTAATGTTATCATAATATCTGCGTTTGCTGAAACACTCTCTTCTACACAACTATTAAAAGTACAGTAGATATTTGCATCTGCTGGTACTTCCAAAGGAATATTTGTAACATTTTCTAGCATTTAATCCTGTTGTTCTAAAATTTACTGGAGGTTGCAAAATCAGACTAGAAAGGTTAAAGCTGACCTCACCCTGGGATTTCAAAGTGTCAGCAATGATAGGAGATAATGGGATCCAAGACAGCAAGAACAGGCAAGGAGCAAAAAATGCTGCCAGAGACTGTGGACATGATTAACTAGGCAGTTTTGTGTGGCACTCTGGGGATTTGAAAGGTGGAAATAGGCTATAGGGGTCTTTCTGGAGTTCAGAGATGATGTTCTGAGATGGGGAAGCTTCTGACAAGTTAAGCTATTAAATATTTTTGAGTGGGCTTATAATTTTTTTTCATCCTACTTACAAGGCATTGATGGGATACTATTTAGAGAGAATCATATATTGGTAGGGTTTCCAACTCTGGGTTAAGAAATACCTGGAAATGTTGGGGGTGGAGCCTGGGCTGGCAGGGTTTGGGGTTGGTAGGGACCTCAGCAGGGTACAATGCCATACAGTCCAACCTCCAAATCAGCCATTAGAGGAACAAATCTCTATTGTCTGGTGATCTATTGTAATAGTAGGAGATCTCCAGGCCCCACATGGAGATTGGCAAATCTATGTATGGCCCAACCCAAGGTGGTAACGATTTTTTAAAAATGGCCTTATTTCTATACATAGTAATTCCAGATCCAGAAATAGTAGCATTGTTGTAAAACACTCAGGAGGCAATGACCATATATAGCTAATTGGACATATCAAGAGGGATATAAAGGCACCATCCTATCCACAATATGCAGTGATGTAAATCAATTAGATTGCAAATGCACATCTGCATCTTATCCTCACCATAATCAGGAACCACATGAAGAACCTTGATTACTGTACACTACCTTGTTGGATTTGAAAATCCTGAGCTAACCCAATACCTCAAACCTCCTTTTTGAGTTGAGGCAACTAACTAGGGGTGTGCATTCGGGCAATACCAAGCCAAAAAAATACCCCAACAATATCAGTATTTTCCATCCCTTTAAATGTTTTTTTGCAAGGTGTGCCACAAGTGAACTCCAAAGTGGCGAGTTCACCCAGGAGGTGTTTAAAGGGATTGCCTTCCCTTTAAATACTTCCTGGGTGAACTCACCACTTTGGAGTTCACTCATGGCACATCTTGCAAAAGGCATTTAAAATGCCTTCCCCCCCTCCACTGGAAATAATGGAGGATGGGGGCACCTTCTTTTTGGGCTCATAGAATTGGGCCCCTGGTCCGATCTTTTGAAATGTGGGTATTTTTTTTAGGAGAGGCACCAGCAGCTGTGCTGCAAATTTGGTGGCTCTGCCTCAAAATACAGCTCCCACTGAACCCCAAAACCCTTGGATCAATTTTCCATTATACCCTATGGGGACCATTGACTATAATGGTTGCCATAGGGTATAATGGAGCTGACAAATTTCAGGAATCTCGAATATTTACTGAATCTGAATACCAAATCAGAATTGGGATTCAGTGATAACAGGAAACAGATATTTTTCAGGTTCAGTATTTCCCCCAAACCCTGCCCCCATACTGGTGGTTGCTGTTTTTTGCACAACCCTACAACTAACAGTATCTATAAAGATCACAGTAAAAGGTAATAATTTATCTAGATAGATAATGATCTATCATTATGATTGTTTAAAAAGGACTGTTTGCGATATTTGCCTAAAATCATTTTTTTTTGTGGGGGAGAGAGAGAGAGAGAGAAAGAAAGGAAGAAAGAAAGAAAGAAAGAAAGAAGAAAAGAAGGAAGGAAGGAAGGAAGGAAGGAAGGAAGGAAGGAAGGAAGGAAGGAAAGAAGGAAGGAAGGAAAGAAAGAAAGAAAGAAAGAAAGAAAGAAAGAAAGAAAGAAAGAAAGAAAGAAAGACTTGTGTACTTTTACTGACAATCCTGAGGTAATTTCTTCGCTTAAATCCCCGAGGTCATATAAAAAAAATTGTTCAGAAGGCCTGGAAGGAATTTTGTTGGCTTCCATGCATTGCGGCCACTTAAATTTAGACTACACAAGCATTATGCAAATTATATGAATTACAGCAAAAGGATATATGATCTTATAATTTTTATGTGAAATTAATCTTGTGATATACAGTGCAACCACCATTATATTAATCCTAGTTACTCCAAAGTCTTAATTGTCTGGATTTATTGTGTATTTCACATAGAGTCCCATTACAATAGAATCCTATGCAAGCAGCAGCTTTATTTCTTCCAAATCATCCAGACATATAGGATGCATCACAGGAGAAATGAAGTTGCTCTGGAAAATATTTTCACACATTTCTCATGCTGTAGATCCTAATCCTCAATGATCTCTAATCCTTCAAAAAATAATTGCATTTGTATGGGCACATGCATGTTATATAGATGTTGGACTTTTATTCACTAGAACAAAATGATCCTGCTAATGAAACTGAACTGATTTAATTAGAACCAAGCAGACTGTGAGTTTCTCAGTGTCAGTTCCCTGTACATAATTTATAATTAAAAAAAAATGACAACAGAAGACTTAACCTGAGATAAACAAGCAGATATCATGCTGGGTGGGAAGCTACCTCAAGTAATATTGTAGTAAAACAGATGGTTCCCAGACAGCAGCTGATGCACTGACAGAACTACCTTTCACAAATCAGTCAGCTATAGCCCCTACAGTGTACCATTAAGCTAAAGCATCTGGAGCAACATGCAAGCTGAGGAGCTTACGTGTGGGAAAAATTGACCTTAGCCTTTTGTTGTGATGTTGAAGGACAAAAGCATGTCTCTTGGAAATTCAGGATGCTGAAATTATCCACGGTCTAACTAATACTGAGCCCGCTTGCGGGGAGGGCGGGGTATAAATATAAAGATAAATAAATAAAAAATAACTAACTAAAACTGAGCCCGATTGCGGGGAGGGCGGGGTATAAATATAAATATAAAAAAATAAAAAAATAAAAAATAATATGGATCACAACAACATTAAAACAATATTTTCAACACTGACTAAAAACATTCTCTACATCCTTTGTAAAGCTAAGAAAATTGGAATCACTACAGTTTGACTCAAATCTATGGGAGAAAAGCTACAGAAACTAAATCCTGTATCATGTTATATCTTTGCAATTCACCAGTTAACCTCAATGTATTTTCCTTCAGTTTTTGAGCAGACCCAGCAGATTTGATCTACATTTACTATAATTAGTGAAAATACAATTGTAGCTTGATTGTTAGCAGTGGAGATACCACTGACAGGTTCAGAATAAATGTATTCCTTGTTTCAAATGATAAGAAGCAATATTATAAATAATGGCAAAAACTTTTACGATGTTTTTCCATCTAATTTGCATGCTCTTTCCTTTCCTAGTCTCAGTCAACTTGGCCACACTAATACATCTTTTTGAAACTTCATGACTGGACTGCTGCTACACATTCTAGGTGGCCCTTGAAGAAAATCCAGAAATTGCAGCTGGCTCAAAATGTCACAGCCCAGGGGTGGGCAAACTTGCTCAGCATAAGAGCCACCTAGAACAGGGGTGGCCAAACTTGCTTAACGTAAGAGCCGCATAGAATAAACATCAGATGTTTGGGAGCCACAAGACATGAACAAATATTACCTGCTTTTATTGGAAAGTAAGCAAATTTGCTTTTTATTAACATTAAATGAGACTGCCAAAAATAATAACAAAAGGGTAAAAGCAGATATTGATAATGATATTAATTTGTCCAATGATATTTGTTTGCTAATGATATTTAGCTTCCCCAGCCGCCCTGCCAGGAGCCACATAATATATGTGAAAGAGCCGCATGTGGCTTCTGAGCCACAGTTTGCCCACCCCTGTCACAGCCCAATTGTTGTTAGAGGCTTGCCTTTGTGACTACAACTTGCCTATTTTAAGACAGGTTCATTAGCAGCTAGTTTATTTCCAAGTTTGATACAAGGTGCTGAAAATGATGGCACACTTGGCATCAAGGAGGGTTCATGCTTACTCTGTGATGGTTGCTTCCATTTTATGGAATGGACTCCTTGTGAAGGAGAGGGTGTGAGTGCTTGGAAACTTTTAGCAGATGCTACAAGGGTCCTTTACTAGTGTAAGTTTAAGGCATTTTATTAGGTGGGAAGATTGGGTTTTATTGTTATTTGTTGTTCAGTTATGTATTGTATCTTAAACCATGGGAAAAGGCAGGATTCGAATGTTTAATAAATAAATAAATGGATAACACAAATGTAAAGGAACTGGTTTTCTGCTATTTGGTGATAGTGCCTTCCAAATATTATGACACCATGGTTTGGAATTTCAGCACCAAAAATGGCTTCCTAACAGGGCTGGTTATTTTTTAATTTTATTTATTTATTATTTCCAATTTATACCCCGCCCTCCCCGCAAGCGGGCTCAGTTATTAACTCTTAATTCTTCAAGTTGGGACTTCTTTAAAGGCCACAGATATTGGGAGAATGATGTAGGGTTGCCAGGTGTCCCCCCCCCCCCGACCAGTGGGGGATGGATGGGTAGAGTTGCCAGACTTCTGCAGATTTGTGGAAGGAGTCTGGGGAGGACAGGGACCTGAGTGGGACACAGTGGCATAGAATCCATTATCCAGAGCATCCATTTTCTCCAGGGGAACTGATCTCTATAGTCTGGAGATGTGCTGTAATTCCAGGAGACCTCCAGGTTCTACCTGGAGGCTGGCATCCTTAGAATGATGATATCTGAGTTGCCTGTATGCCTCATTGAGAACACAGCACCGGGTTAACTGTATAGGCTTTGTACATAAAAAGAAACAACAGTTACAAACATTGTGAACTTTCTTTACTCATCATTGCCGAGAAAGATTTTGCCAGAGTGATCATGAGGAGACTTCAAGTAACTGGCAATTCAAATGTATCCTGAGGCACAGTGCAGTTAGAGTGGGAACATCTAAACAAAATATAACTCTTTATACTGGCTGCAAGCATGGAGACAGCAGTTATAGGGCACTCTACCTCAGTTTGTTGAACACTTTAAGACATCTCACTGTACTGGGTCCTTGCACACTTAAGTTTCCACAAAACTTCTTGGTCCTGGCCTATGTAGAGAGATATCCAGCACTGACAATAAAAAAGAAGGAATGTACACTGGACACCCACTTATATATCCTTACATTCTATCCACAGTTCTATAGGCTTACCATAGGCATCTTTTCAGACTAAACATGGCAAAACTGAGCTTTGCACCAACACTTTGGCACCTTTTCCCCAGAGCTCTTGAATGGTGCTCCAGTGCCAGGCAATGGTATACAGGCACTGGCAAAGCTTAACAGGCACTGGCATATTTTCTTATAAGATTAATCATTTTGAAGAGTAGCTCATCAGTAGGGATGGGCATGAACTTGGAAAGCATGGTTTGTGCTTCATGGTGTGCCCAGTTTGCAAACTGCGAACCGTCACAAACTTTTAGGTGCCAAATGAATTGGATCAGGTTGTAAGGCTAATGATGTGTTAGAATGCCCCCTGGCATGCCAGAGACACCAAACTCATAGGAAATCTCTGGCTGACTCTCCCCTACCAGCCCTCCAAGTCTGGTGAGAATTGAATGTACAGGGTCTGAGTGACAGCCCTCCAAAGAAGGCAACCCAAGAATGTACTTTCTGGGGAAATGGCAGTCACAAGTTCAGGGAGTTCAGGAGTGTATAGAAGAACAAGAAGAGGAGGAGGAGGAGGAGTATGAGTTGGATCATAAGGAAGGCTGAGTGCCAAAGAATAGATGATTTTGAATTATGTGGGAGGTTAGAAAGCTTTTAAATATTTATGTATTATATCTATTTGATGGGAAGAGGAAGAATATGCCATTGAGTCACAACCAACTTGTGGTGACAATTCCAGCCTTGGGGTGTTCAAGGCCAAGAGATGAGCAGAGGTGGTCTGCCATTGCCTCCTTTCATATAGCAACTGCATCTTCCTTGGTGCTCTCCCATTGGCCATTCCTTTTTAGATCCCAGGTTCTAACCAGCTCAGGCCAAGCTAGGCTATTTGGGCTTCTAAGATGTGAATAACTGCAATTCACCAGCTGGAAGAATGCTGAATATATGTAGCCGGGGATGTCTGCAGGCAGAGTTGTGCTCGTTTACACTTATTAATTATATTCAGCCATATACACTGAATTTATTTTATTTTACTATTTTTTGGTGCCTTGGACATTTTTGTTCGTTTGAATGGTGAGAAATAATTGTTTTACATAAGCCACAAGCCCTAAAAACAACTCCCCCCCCCCCCCCCCCACGTACCAGATAGCCCAATTACACCCCCCACTCCCATCCCGGTAATCTAAAGCGCGGCAAAACGGTGCCGCCAAGCCAAGGGGTTGTTTATCAAGGGAAAGGCTCCAATGCGGTTTGGTACGAGGAAAGTGCGTAACGCCTTGGGGGTTATCAGCCTCCTTTTTTCCTTTCATTCATATAAGTCTACTACGACCCACATCCTCCCAGACCGTGAAGTGCAAGCGGTACAGACGAGCGCTGGCAACTCCCGGGCTGACGTGTCCTAAGCCGGGAACCTTCAGGGTGGGAGCTCCGTGCCCATGCGGAGCAGTCACTGCGTGGCACTCTCCTCCCCAGCCGGCGGCTTGGTTCGCTCGCAGAGCGGGCGGAGGTGGGACAGGGAGGGAAAGAAAGAGAACGTCGGATTCCCAAGCGCGTCCTTGCAGATGTGCCGACGAGGCGGCAGGTGGCACTGTTGGCATCCTTTGGGTGGCCAATGGCAGGCGCGGGGAGGCGGTGCTTGCGGGAGAGAGCCGGAGTCGGAGTCCGTCCAACTTGGTTCGCGCGCTGCGACGGCGACGCACAACAGCGGGCGAGCGAGCGACTGGGAAGGAAGGAAGGAAAAGGGAAGGAAGCGGAGCGGCGAGTCTGGCGGCTGCTCCGGCTGGGCGACGTCGGCGGCAGCAGCGCCAGCTCTCGCTCTGCTGGGACTGCTGCTCCGGCGCCTGGGCTGGCTAGGAAGAAGGCAGCGGGGCAGGTAGGAGCTGAAGCTCGGTCTCGCTCCGGGACGCCTCGTTGCGAGCGGAGTCTGCCCACCAAGCCCGTTGAGGGTCCCGTTCTCCTTTCCCGCCTGCCTCATGCCTCCCACGGCGCTTTCATACCCTCCGTTCTCCCATGTAGGGTGGGTGGTGGAGTAGGCACCTTCTCTTCTCACGCTGCTGCCCGCAGCCTCTGTGCCCCGCTTAGCGAGCGACTGGCAGGCTGAAGTGCTCGCCGAGCTTTGTGTCGCCTGTATTCAGCTGTAGCTCTCTTTGTAGCCCTTTTTTGCTTTTCTAAACAAGAATCAATTCCCCCCCTTCCCTTCTCAGAATTCTCCTCTGCACTGTTAGGGATTCTGCCCTTCAGTGTCTTCTTCTCTTCTTTGCCCCGCAGAATTTCTTTGCTCTACAGGTAGGAGGAATCGATGGGGGCGGGGAGAGCAGGGCAAAGAGCTATACGGGTGCAACCCTAAGCTACTCCCTCCTCAGCCTTAAATGGATTTAAACTGGTGTGACCCTGCTAAGGACTGCATGCATCCAAGACCGGTCTTCTTTCTGAGTTATCTCCACCTATGAAAAGTGTGTGTTTTTGTGTGTGTGCAACCTCCCCTGCAACCTTTTGCCTATCTTCTGTTGCCCTAATCTTTCTCACACAGTAAAATAACATATGCGGTAATGCCCTTTCTTTCCCTCTCCGTTTCTAACTGAGAAGTTTCCTGTCCACACTGTTGTTGATGTTTTGGGCACCTTGTTCTGTGAAGGTATCCACAGGTGCTTGCTGTTACATCGGCTCTGAAAGCTGCTCTCTCTACCAAGTCACTATCCCTTACCCAGAATGACGCCATGTCCTTGGCAACTATGTGGGTTTTGTGGCATGGTGTTGTGACCAGTTTGCTGGCAGTGGGCTCAGTATCTGGCTGGGAGAGGATTAGGCAGGACCAATAAGTGTCTCCCTGGGAGAGAATGCAGAAAGGATGTTTGAGACCCCCCCCCCCCATGTTTGTATTCTTGTGCAGCTCAGCTTTAACTGTGCTTTGGTGGACAGGACTGACAGAAAGGATCTGCTTCTCTCACCTGGATGATTGCTTTTTCCTGTTCTCTTTAACTGGCAGCTTGGTGAGCAGTAGGTGTGACCATCTGGTATGCATCCCTTGCTATGTGTCTGGGGGAATTTATGAAGGCTAAGAGATTTCTGCAGCTGAAATCCTGCTAGAGTAATAGAGTATGATAATTGGAAATGACAGATTATAGGTTGACAACAGTTTTGCAAACCATTCTTCCCCTCAAGGGAAAAAAGGAAAACAAATACATGCTTACTTATTTACTCCTTTGTCACCAACACACATTGTTCAGTTCATTTCTCACAGCCCAGCTAACACATTTTTCTTTCCAGCTGTTTGTTCACAGGCTGCTGTGCCGATCAGTTAAAAACGACCCAAGACCCACACACAGTATAATGCTACTGATAATGGATAGCCAAGTGACTGGCCTTCAAAAGCCTTTGCATGTGTTTAAACTTGGATTCTTGCACAGTTTGCTTCAACTGAAGTTATGTGGGTAGGCTTTTTTGTATCAATAGCTTTAGGGGAAAAAAACCTGAATGAAAGTTGTATTTGCTTCATCTCTTTTATCTAGGCAAAGACAAGCACCTACTTTACTCCGATTCTTTCTTTTGCCTTTCAAAATATTTGTTATATCTTCTGTGGAAAAAAATCAATGGATTAAGTGGATGTAGTAATGAAGGACTGGAAAACGCATTGCAGGTTGATTTAAAATTATGATTTTTATGTTGCTCATGAAATAAAACATTCTTAGTGTTTCTGCAGTTTGAGCCCAAATGTATGTATGTAATCAGTACACAATAGAGACTGCTCCCCCACCCAAATGTTGTTAGTATATTTGAAATAACAGCCTAGAATAGTTCTGAGAGTGGTCTGACCCATTGTACTGAATTAGAAGGTAGGTAAACTGATGTAGAATTACAGATTTTGGCATGCCAACCTCCACGTAGAAGGCACAAATCTCCACATAAAGTAGCAAATCAGAAAGCGGATTGCCATAATCCATTTCCCTGGTATGTTAGTTTTCTACACACAGGGAGTTCTTGTTGTAGGGCATTAGTAAACAATGTAATTCCTCATTTATAATCTGAATCAGTATACATTGCCAACCCACTCAATCATCTTAATATGTGTATTAGTTGTTGTTGTTCAGTCGCACAGTCGAGTCCAACTCTTCGCGACCCCATGGACCACATCATGCCTAGCCCTACTGTCTTCCGTCGTGCTCCGGAGTTTGCCTAATTTCATGTTTGTTGCATCGATAACACTGTCGAACCATCTCTTCCTTTGCCATCCCCTTCTTCTTTGACCTTCAATCTTTCCCAGCAATGTGTATTAGTAGCATGGTTTAAATAAATGTGCAGCACAATTACAGTGGTAACATCTGGAAGTGTTACAGTAGACTGCAGCACATCAAACTGCAGGTATGATGTGCTTTCTACTATGGAAGTTTTCTAATTGAGGGGAGTTTTTAAAAAAAAAGTTTGGGGAACATTTAAAAATGTTACTCCCTGCCTGCAGTCGACAAATGATACAATATGTATTCCTTCATTCTTCTGGATGTATAAATCAGGCCTTATAGATAGCTCTAATCCTGATGC
This sequence comes from Lepidodactylus listeri, assembly GCA_029233225.1. Taxonomy (NCBI): domain Eukaryota; kingdom Metazoa; phylum Chordata; class Lepidosauria; order Squamata; family Gekkonidae; genus Lepidodactylus; species Lepidodactylus listeri. Next base: position 47,249,755 of record JARCFY010000005.1, on the reverse strand, counting down.
CCTGAAATCTATGAAAGGAGGATTAGAACAGACAGAATTGGTAGTGGGAGGGTGTGATTGGGATGGAAGCAAAATCTTGTTAAACTTAATCTTGTAACAAAGGTGACTAGAAGTACTAACACACAACATTAAGACATGTATACCTTATCTATAGGTAAATGTAGTTTGTTTCTAATTTCCTGTGCATGGTATACTATTCTAATTCTGTAAAATGGGTGCTATCATGTCCCAAGGGCCTACAAATTACAGCTGAGCTTGATAGCCAGGTATTGTTTTCTACTAGCCAACTATGAAAGCCAATCCCATGACAGTTTATAATTACAAAATAATTCCTTGGTGAATATGGCTTTCTAAGGACTGTATGTATGTGTTGCAGGCATTTCTGCATACTGAGAAGAAAACTCACAAATGACATAAAATGGGACCAACCCCTGCTATCCCAGACTGTTGGTAGTTATGAAAAAGTTACATAAGAACATAAGAGAAGCCAATGTTGGATCAGGCCAATGGCCCATGCGGTCCAACACTCTGTCACACAGTGGCCAAAAATACCAGGTGCCATCAGGAGTTTCATAAGTGGGGCCAGGACACTAGAAGTTCTCTCTCAAATTGATAAAAATCGGGTAGAATAAGATGAGAAAGTTTTTAAAAAATTATGGTGAA